>CM056723.1:113049480-117849480 GCA_029844215.1 Przewalskia tangutica | reverse complement strand
TTCACCAACTTGTTCCGTGTTCCTAGCTTGAGGGGGCGTGTTGAAGATAATACATAGATTCACAATTGTATACTCCATTATACACTTTTTATGTTTTAGTATACGTCTTCTATCTTTCCAGTTTTAGCACTTGTTCACTTTTGTCATTTTGGCTAAGTTTGTAATAAGGCTAGTCATGCAAAACACTACCTATAAATACTCTGTGGTTATGAGTGAAATATAGAAGAAAAGACTTCACAAATGCAGCACTCTCGTCTTCCTCTCAATTCTCTCGACTTCCAGTCACATTGCTCCATCTTCAAAGATGGATGCAACCAATTATTCCTTTAGATTCCTGCTTTTAACACATATTAGTTGAGATTTATGTTATAGATGTTGTAGGTTCTATAGGAATGGTTTAACTTTTTAGAGTTTTATGTGATTAGTAGATGTACATAACTTTTAAAACTTATTATTTGTATTTAATTTACATAATATTCGTATGATGACTTATATAGTTAATCTCAATTTATTTAGAATGATGGAGACAAAATTATTATTGTTATTATTTCAACATAACTAAGTAAACATCATCTAATATTGAGATACTCATTAGAACATAATCTTCAATTCATTAGCCAATTATAAGGCATTATAATTACATGAACAAACTCCAAATAGCTTTAATAACTACTTAGAAGAATCTTTCTAGGTCAATACTTTGCGACCAAGGCCAAAACCTTCTTGCTCAACAGTACATGTTAATGAAAAACAACATTGACAAACTCCATTAACACATCCTCGAACTCCAACTTTGCAGGTCCAATTTTCGCAAGATGGGTCCTCAACACATGACAATCCATTCGCCATATCTGAGGATTAAAAAATTATTAGCACCTAGCTAAATAGCATATAACTAACAGAATTTTTAATAATTTGTCGCTTATCTGTTACCAACAGAATTTTTTAATAAGTGAGGAATATATCACAGGTTAGTTCATGAGAAATATAAAGTTGTTGTACGATTGAGACAGACCTAGAGTCAATTTGTTCAAATTAAAGACTGTGCAATCAATAGTTTATACATTCTAAAAAATCTCACTTTATGGTTTAATTGAAAATAGTGGGTATGACCACGCCTCCTATTAGAACCACTATTTTTATAAGTTATACACTATAAAATTACAACTTATTTGAATAGATTTTGTTATCGTTACACAGTGAAATCTCTCTGTAACGAAGGTATTTGTTCGAAACTTCGAATATTTTCGACTTTTATAATAAATGTTGTTGTAGAGACCATATAATAAAACATGAAAATCCCGTTTCAAAAAAACATTGTTGTAAAAAGATATGTTGTATTAATTTATATTACGAATATTGTATATGTTTTTGTGAGTGAGCAAGTAAGAGAATAGAGGGATAAAGAGAGACTAACCACATGAAAAGATCAAAGAGGAGACCATGAAAAACAAAATCATCGAAGACTTATCCATGTTGTATTGAGGGAATTGTGGATTTTTTAGACCTTAAGTGTTTCTGATTGTGACAATATATAGTACCTAGTTCATTAAGAACTTGCCTATCTTGCTAGTATACAGATAAGAAATGAAATTTACTTTTTTACTTTTAAATTATTTTCCTCTTTTTTATTTGGAATTTTGGAATTATGACAATTTGACATCTTAATAATTTCCAGGACATTGTAATATAGGATGAGGACATACTTATTTGTCAGGATTGTAGGCTGAGTTGTTCATGATTTGGTTTGGACTGGATTTTCTTTAAAATGAAATCAGATTAATTAAATTAATTTTTCTAATATTGTTATTAATAAAATTAAATTGCTATGGATATTATCATATATTGTGGATGTCTATCTTTAGGAGAAATATTAGGGCCAATAACTTTGGGACCAAGTCAATTTTCTTTTATAAATAGAGATGTTCCACTCATTGTATATCATCCTTCTAGAGAAAATAACAATTATCCTCCCTTCTCTCTTTCTCAACAATATTCTTGTTCTAGCTTTATTATTATTATTTTATAACACGTTATCAGCACGAGACTCTGTCATTTTGAGTTTAATTTTTTATTTCAAGCGCAATTCTTGAAGTTACACGAGTGTAAGATTAATGCTCTCTAATAATGGTTCTGCCCCTTAAAATATTACTCCAGAGAGGAGCTAAGATAAGTGGTTACTTGAGAACTTATTTTTAAAAGGTTACAAACCTACGGAGAAAACATTAATTGCTCCTGAAGAACAATACGTAATAATTCATGCCTCGATTTGCTCATGAAGTAGCAATATTTTAAAAGAGTAATATTACGGAGAAAAGTCTCTATGCTATAATTCATGCCTCAATTTGCTCCTGAAGTAGTAATGTCTCAAAAGAGGTTCTAAGCGATTATAATTTATATGGTTAACGCACGTTCAGATGATTATGTTCTATTCTTGATGAATGTCAACTTTTATTTTCTAAATATTTTTCTTTTATTCCTGAAGTAGTAAACTCAGAATTCTGCTCCCGAAGTAGCAAATTTTGAACTCTACTCTCGAAATAGCAGACCTTGGAACTTTACTTCCGAAGTAATAGAAGTTTGAACTCTACTCCCGAAGTAGTAGAAACTTTAAATTTTACTCTTGAAGTAGTAAATCTGAAATTTACTCTTGAAGTAGTGAATTCAAAATTTATTCCTGAAGTATTAAGTCTCTGTAATTTACTCCCGAAGTAGTAGAACTTTGAATCTAATATGATTAGTGTTGATATGTGAAGGCGTGTAGGGTAACACTAAGTCAATTGTTCCTTCGATCTAAAGATATAATGAGAGAATATAAATGTTCGATTATGATCAAGACATTTGAATGAATAATGATTATTTAATTAAGTCGAGATTGGAGTTTGGGTTTCGAATTTAATTAAAATAAAAACGAGACGACGTCTCACACTGGACTAGGGACGCGGCGGCAGTGGACCAGTCTGACTGACCCACTACGCCTCATTTTTTTGGCCTGGCCCATGTGTAACTCTAGCTGTGTTTTAGACCTAAAATGCAGCTATAAATAGAGGATTCAATTCATTATTCTATACACCACATTTCATATATCATTCTAAGTCTCAGAGACCTAGATTAAAACATTCTCTCGAACCTATGTCGGATTTCATCGTTGTCTGAAAGAGGATTACATCCTCTTTTTTATTTGGAATTTTGGAATTATGACAATTTGACATCTTAATAATTTCCAGGACATTGTAATATAGGATGAGGACATACTTATTTGTCAGGATTGTAGGCTGAGTTGTTCATGATTTGGTTTGGACTGGATTTTCTTTAAAATGAAATCAGATTAATTAAATTAATTTTTCTAATATTGTTATTAATAAAATTAAATTGCTATGGATATTATCATATATTGTGGATGTCTATCTTTAGGAGAAATATTAGGGCCAATAACTTTGGGACCAAGTCAATTTTCTTTTATAAATAGAGATGTTCCACTCATTGTATATCATCCTTCTAGAGAAAATAACAATTATCCTCCCTTCTCTCTTTCTCAACAATATTCTTGTTCTAACTTTATTATTATTATTTTATAACACGTTATCAGTACGAAACTCTGTCATTTTGAATTTAATTTTTTATTTCAAGCGCAATTCTTGAAGTTACACGAATGTAAGATTAATTATCTCTAATCATGGATCTGCCCCTTAAAATATTACTCCATAGAGGAGCTAAGATAAGTGGTTACTTGAGAACTTATTTTTTAAAAGGTTACAAACCTACGGAGAAAGCATTAATAGCTCCTGAAGAGCAATACGTAATAATTTATGCCTCGATTTGCTCTTAAAGTAGCAATATCTTAAAAGAGTAATATTACGGAGAAAAGTCTCTATCCTGTAATTCATGCCTCAATTTGCTCTTGAAGTAGTAATATCTTAAAAGAGGTTCTAAGCGATTATAATTTATATCGTTAACGCACGTTCAGAGGATTATGTTCCATTCTTGAAGAATGTCAACTTTTAATAAATGTTATAAGTACAGATCCATTCCCTGAAGTGAATGTGATAATATGTAGTAAAACTAATATATACGAACGTGCATTTGGTTGTGAAGTTATCACGACTCACCTCCAGAAAAGGTATAATAATTGAGAAAAAAATATATTCTAAATATTTTATGTTTATTCCTGAAGTAGTAAACTCAGAATTCTGCTCCCGAAGTAGCAAATTTTGAACTTTACTCCCGAAATAGCAGAACTTGGAACTTTATTTCCGCAGTAATAGAAGTTTAAACTCTACTCCCGAAGTAATAGAAGTTTGAACTCTACTCCCGAAGTAGTAGAAACTTTAAATTTTACTCTTGAAGTACTAAATCTGAAATTTACTCCTGAAAGTAGAGACAATTTGTAGTATGACAAATGTACTTTATACACATTCATATTATTAATGGAGATTAATATTTTGGCACTTGCAATTATTGAATTATTAGTTGATTTTTTATAATATTCTATAAATACATCCCTAGAGGTTACGTGGTTATTAATAGTGTGAGATATTAATATTATAACGTAACTCTTAAAACAGTCTCGACTAATGATCATCGAAAATGGAATATCGATGATATGTGATAAGTCGACATGTGGTTTGCATCATATCCTTAGAGGATTTAGAATGTCTCACCTTATACGAGTTATGGTATCTCTTGATGGACACATGGATACTTTGGAAGTATTGGTATACACTGCTGATATAATGTTTGTTATACATGTCTAAAGTATGATCAGCGTGTTAGGAGATAGAAGTCCTTAGACTTGAGGTCGATACGCACCTTATCTACAGAGTAATATACTTTGATCTTGTCCTATGCTCAAATGCCTTATAGGTTGAAATACGGCTTGCATTGGGTATGTTACGAAGTGGATTAAAGGTGGTAGTTGAGCCAAGATTAGGATTCATTCCTCGAATGTATATTCGAGAGAAGACTCAGATTCTCATATGATATTATGTTGACTAAGTCATTGGCCAACGCAATAGACATATCTTGGATATGGTCTTGTTGTCAACTAATATAGATGAAATATAATGATCAATCCATTTGGATAGATATTTGGCATATCCTAAGCCTAATCGAGTGTGTCATGAATGAAAAGATTTATCTTCCCACATAGAGGTTCAGTTTACCAGATTCGTGTAACTTTATTTCACTTATTGAGTTCGTCTTTCTGCATCGTCAGGAGTTACGTAGTCCTAATATTATTAGTGTCGATATGTGAAGGCATGTAGGGTAACACTAAGTCAATTGTTCCGTCAATTTAATGATGTAATGAGAGAATATGAACGTTCGATTTATGATCGAGACATTTGAATGAATAATAACTATTTAATTAAATCGAGATTGGATTTCGGATTTATTTGAAATAGAAATGATGCAAAATTGGACTAGGGTCGCGGCGCAAGGGACCCAGGGTCGCGGCGCCAGCCATTTAGCGCCGCGGCACTGTCGATCCAATGGGCAGTCCGACTGGCCCACTTTGTCTCGGTTTCTGGGCCTGGACCACATGTAACCCTAGTTGCGTTTTAGGGTTAAAATACAACTATAAATACAGCATCACTTCATTATTCAAACACACTTAATTCATAAAGATTATTCTCTCTCGAACCTCTGTCGGATTTCCTAGCTTTCCGAAAGAGGATTACATCATGGTTCTTGGAACTTGCAAATCAATGAATGGATGCGTGCTCACCCTCGGATTATACAAGAAGATTCCAGATCATACAAACCGTAAGTTTTCGTTCGATGTATTACAGTTATTATTATACATGTTGTTTTCATGTATGTTTTTATCATTAAATAATCATCCTGCAGTTTGTCGTTTGTTGGGTTTGAAACCAAAATTTTCAAATTCCGATGCGTACACGAACCCAACAAAACCCTACAGTGGTATCAAAGCCTAGGCTGTTTTGTGTGATTATGTAATGTTTATTAAAATCTATTTTTGTCGTTTAGAAGCTTTAAAACCTTAAATATTAAGAACGCATAATCTGTGTCCTGAACTGATTAAAAATGATGTAATCGAGGAAGTCATTCTGATCTAACTCTTCTAAGTTGATGTGTATAATCGGTTTGTTATGAACATGGTGTACTGAGACGAATAACGAGAAGGGATTGGATGATGGTCGATGAACGTGTTATTTGATGGTGAAGGGGTACGAGGATGAATCTGCAAATCCGATCGTGAACCAGTTTTAGGATTTCGAAAATGGAGAATTTTGTGTTTCTGGGACAGATGCGCCACAGCTCCACGATGGAGCGTCGCGGTGCCTGCTAGGGTTTTAGGGCGGCGTTGCGGCGTTATTCATCCAGAAGTTATTTTTTGGACACTACCTCTAGGGCACCGAGGCGCCACCCAATTAAGGTCGCGGCGCCGGGTCTCCAGTTTCAAGAAAAAATCCAGAATCATAAACTGAAGTTTTGAAGATTATGATTCCGAAGTTTAAAAGTTTCAGAATCTGAAATTAATTTTTTTTTAAATAAGCAGATTTAGTCCTTTCGGACAATTCTGAAATTAAGTTAAGTTTTTGAAAATTAGATTTTTAAATTCTGAAAATAGCAGACAGGTCCCTGAAACCTGAAAATATTTTCTGAAAATTAAAATTAGATTTTCTGAATTTAAACGGGTTCAAATTGAAATTTTAAATTCTTGAGGGACTAAAATATAAATTCTGAAAGTTTGCATAAATTCCCTTAAAACGGTTTTAAAATTAGAAAATATTAAGGGACTGTTTGGCATAGACATAGATTTTAGAGTTTAGACAAATTAACCCATGATTATCATTAATTATATATTATTGAATAATGTGCTAAGTGTTTTAAATGCATGCATTTTATTATTAGCATTGTGTCTGTTATATCTTTCTGGGTAGGCGACGTCCAGTAATTGATTAAAATCATTTTGTGTCATGCCTATTGGGTTGATGGTTTTTCATCTAAATGTGTTTTAGAAATTGCATGATAGGGTGTCGTATTGGATATGACATGAATGTTGATCTTGGTTGAAATCCTCGAAAATGAAAATGTTCCCCAAATTGTAAATACAAGTCTAAATTAAAATGTGTCATCCATTATAATTGTTAGAGTGCAAAGTCCTTTTCGGTGATACGAGTATTTATGCCAAAGCATTTTCTCTAAGTCTACGAGGACTCAGGCTCTTTCATAGATGTGGTAAATGTAAAAGTAGATGATAAATTTTTGTGGGTATTTACTCCAAAGTGTTTGCTCACAAAGTCCAAGTTTGTTTAGATACATAAACGCACTCGTGTAATGGGGTTAGCTTGCTTAGACAAATCTTGACGCCAAAGTATCGGACTAATATAAGGACGCAAGATTAAAATGCAAAATTTAATCAACCAAGAGTTGCAAATAAGTTTTGCAATTGGTTTAGAACTGTCACGACCCAACCCGACGGGCCGCGACTAACGTCCTAATTGGACGTCATTACTGACCTGTCACTCTTAATCCATCTAATACAGAGATCTATAGAAATTTCGGCAGCACAACGCTGCTTTTACAACATTTCCCTAAAATAGGCTAGCCGACAAGGCTGCCAAAACAACAACAAAACAACAGTCATAATAGGCTAGCCGACTAGGCTGCCACCAACCACATCACGTGCACAAAGACATAATCAAAATAAGCAAGTCGGCAAGGCTTCCACGAGATAACAACATCAAAACCCAAAACAAGGTACAAACGTCCAACCCACAACTGTCTACAGACCTCTAAGAGTGTAATACTGACATATGACGGGACAGGACCCCGTCGTGCCCAAAATATGCATAAGTCTGAAAGATAAAGGTCTGTACCAAAATAGCTGGCTCCGGAACAAATGAGCTCTCCCACTGTTGTACATAAATCCTAGACTGGAGGGTCACCTATCTGAACACCTGAACCTGCGGGCATGAACGCAGCCCCCCGGGAAAAAGGGGGTCAGTACGATAGATGTACCAAGTATGTGAAACTGAAAAATACTGTAATTGAAATCATAACAGTTCAACGTATAACAGGGGGCAAGTATGAAATCAACATAACAGTATAACTGTGCCTTATCAAATGAGAGTAATGAAAATCAGTTCTTACCTTTCCAAAATATGCAAGTCTTGCCAAAATCATGAACTCTTATCCTCAGGATATAATAGCACGGGACTCGAACCCGTCTAGGTACATATATATCATGGGACTCGAACCCAAGTAAGTATGTATATATCATGGGACTCGAACCCAAGTAAGTATATATATCGTGGGACTCGAACCCACGTAAGTGTATATGGAATAATATAATGTCATGGGACTCGAACCCGCATCATGGAGAGCTAATCCATGGAATAATAATAATCCGGGAGTTGAACCCGCTTGGGACTCGAACCCAAGTAATATCATAATAATAGCCGGGACTCGAACCCGAAACATACAATATAGTGTCGGCCCTCTATGTGAGAGACTCAGTGAATGTGTAATAAGACTTGGCACGAGTAGGTATCATGAGCAACTATATGCAATTAGAAATCATCTTTGACTTTCGATAATATCATCATAATAAGCTCTTTACTGAAAATCATAAGCACTTGTCATAACAATTTTCCTTTAAAACTAACTTTGTATAAAATCATGTACGTCCGCCGTACTTTTATTAAAATCATGTCAAATGAGAGTTCTTTCACAAAGTCATGCCAAAATAAAGAAGGATAGTCTCACATACCTCTTAGGCGAACTACTCAACTCAATATTAATGTATGTCTCGTCTAGTACTTCAACCTATAATAAGGAATAATACGCTTGTCAATTCTATGATTTATAATATAAGTTATATGAATAATGGTTCCCTTAATTCTATAAAAATTTGGGCAGCATTTCCTCTGTTTATGTGCGTATCCACAATTTACCAATAATCCAAATCCACCAACAATTCAAATCCAACCAACAATCCAAATCGAACCAATAATCACTATCATTTCAATATGTAGTCAAAATTATCTCAACATTTCATTTACGTCGTTAGTGCACATACCTTCGCTTTGTAAGTATTTCATTTAACAACTTCAATAACCAAGGCAACTACTACATTTATTTCTCATAGTAGTCAATCATTTAGTTACGTTAGAATTATTCATGGGAGCAATCCAATCTTCTAACAACATTGTCAATTCAAGAATATAAAATTAACATTTTTCTACACTTTAATCCTTTCAAGGCATGTATAGGTAACTACTTCAATACATATGCATATTTGTAACTTATATTTAAACACTAATTCAGCCCGTAATACATTACCATAATGTTCAATAATTTCCATCAACTTTTCGGTCATATCAACATGTTGTAATTCCAAAACTTCTCCTTTTAATTCTTAAAATTCCCATTCCTCTTGTAATTCCTTCATAAAAGTAATTATCTCTTAATTATCAAGACTACGTCTCAATTCGCAATATGCAATGAGTGATAGGAATTTCATCACAATACTCCAATCCGATGTACATAAAGTAGTCTTCAAATTGGTCCAACAACATAATTCCATAACTCTTTAAAATTCAATTTCATATTTCAACATTCTTATATAAACAATTTACAACCTAAATCTCAATGTTTCCTTCCAATTTGTAGCATGCAATTAGCAACCATAAAACAATACTTCAACTCCAACAATATGCAACTTCAATTATAGCATAGCAAGAAGAATTTTCATACCTTAATTTAATCTCCAAAACAGTCCCGATTTTTAGCCACTGCTTTGTCAGCTGAACTTGTAACGTCCATAACTCTCTACTCCGGTGTCCTATCGACGAGCGGTTTGTTGCGTTGGAAACTAGACTCGACTAAATTCATTTTAGGCTTTTGAAACACCCAAAAACACCTAATTTACTAGGAGATATAACCTTTCAAAGTTGACTAAAAATCTGCACAGCAGTCCCGATTTTGCCACTGTTTTTGCTCCAATTTTGGCTTCAATTTCACACTTCTTCAATTCCAAATCGACATGCAACAATCCAATAATGTTACTCCATCATTCCTTATGTTTTCTTCCCTAAATCTTGTCCAAAATCTTGAATTTTTAGGCCCTAAAATTCGGCCAAGCAGTGAGTATTTCTCACTGTTTTGTGGTGATTTTTTTGTGTAGAAATTTATAGAGTGATTATAATCTAGGAAAAGGAAATTGTTGTCTTTAATTTGTCTAAGAGGGAGAGGAGATTTTTGGCTATGGTGAAGAGAAGAAATGGTGTTGAAGTGTGAAGGAAGAAGAAGGGTTTCCTTTGTTTTAGGTGATTTTCAAAATCTGAAAATTTTCTTTCTTTTATTGCAATTTAGTCCCCTTCTTATCCTTAATTAATCGTATGTCCCACTTCTTTCAAATCTTGAAAGTCTCATACCACCTCGTATCCTCTTTGTCGTAACCTATATAACACGGTCCTAATCCCTAACGGAAATATATGACTATCATTAAAGAAATTTCCGGCGTCACATTCGTCATTACCAAAATTATTCCGTATTAGCATGTAAGAATATACTTAATTTCCAAAATTCGAACCTTTATTCTTAATGACGTTCTTAATTATCGTCTTAAAACCACGAGGTGTAACAAGAACCTACCAAAATGTGCTATTGAAGTTATCAGCCAAAGCAAATGCGGATATAGCATAGGTTTGGATCTTGGCCCATTATGACCTTAAAATAATTTTAGGTATGTATTATGCTAAAATAGTGGGATCTAATTAAACAAAAGACCATATTGATTAGTCTAAAACGAATGTGTATAATAGGAAATAAATTTGATTGTAGTTTTCTGTCTACCTAAACTCTTCAGATCATCAGAATGTCGAGCCTATCACTTAAGATGCTAATCGAAATGAACAAACTCACCGGACCAAACTATTTGGATTGGATTAGGAATCTAAGGATTGTACTAAGGCAAGAAAGAATTGAATATGTATTAGACAAAGTGTTCCCCGTAGTGCCTACTGAAGACTCTGCTGAATATGTCTTGTTTGATAAGGCATCCTATCAGAAATATCTAGATGACGCCACTTCTGCACAATGCGTCATGTTATATTTCATGTCAGTGGAACTACAGAGGCATCATGAGAACATAGGCCCCAACGAGATGCTAGAACATTTGAAAAGTCTCTATGACTCTCAGTCCCAGACAATGGAATGTGAATTTTTAATAGAGTTTTTCAAATGTAAGCTGATTGAAGAGGGCTAAGTGTCTCAGCACGTGCTGAATATGATAGGGCTGATAGAAAGGTTGGACTTAATTGGTGTAAAATATGTAGAGTACAGTCTCTTCCACACTCATCCTAAACCCACTTCCCCATTCGTTTGAGAGTTTCATGTCACGACCCAACCCCGGGGCCGCGACTGGTACCCTACCGGGGTACCCTGTCAGGTATATGTCAGAGAATAGCAGCGGAACATACATAACACATAACTTATAAAAAGGGTAAACGTCACTGGCCAGCCGATAAGGCTGCCTTCCATAAAACATTCTTAAACAAAAGTATAGTAGTACAACGGGTTCTTATAGCCCAAAACACATATGTGACCACAGACCTCTAAAGATAACAACTGTGGTGGGACAGGGCCCCGCCATACCCCTGAATGTACAAAATACATATAGCATCAGGGAATATCCGTACCAATAAACAAGCTTCCGGAGGAATGGAGCTTCTGACACCGGAATAGTGATCCTAAGAACGAGGATCCTCAATCTGCTTACCCTTACCTGCGGCATGAACGCAGCCCCCGAGGAAGGGGGTCAGTACACAATATGTACCAAGTATGTAAAGCTGGAAAATACTGTAATAATGATATCATAAGTTTAAGAGTAAGCTGGAGTCATGGAGGACAATAAAATACCTTTTACTGTGCCTTACTAACAATGAGAGTGACAAATATATATATATATATATATATAATACTGCATAAAATAGGGGCCTTAGGATCAAAACAGGGTACCTCGCGTAGTAGTATCGATAAGCACCGTACTCGGGACTATTTCACGCGTGATAGTCCCGTGGACCCGCTTGAGGTATTCCTCGCATAGTCTGTACCAGACCGCATGGGACTATTTCACCCGCATGAGCAGATATGGACTCGCATGAGGTTTTCCTCGCATCGTGGGTTGCAAATCCACGGAAGAGGTGGTATAACGATCTGGGGCTTACCCCGGATATACTCTACCCCGGCGGATGGTATAACGATCTTGGGGACTTTCCCCTCAGATATACTCTTACACTGAAGCAGCTGGTATAAGGATCTTGGGGCTTGCCCCTTAGATATACTCTTACACTGAAGAAGGTGGTATGACGATCTTGGGGCTTGCCTCGACATACTCTACCCCGAGTAGGTGGTATAACGATCTTGGGGCTTGCCCTCGATATACTCTTACCCTAGCTCAAATCACATCATATCATAATCATAAATAAGTTAAGAAAACTTATAACTTCTTATTAGTCTTGTTCATATACCCTCTCATTTTAGTTTACTTAAGGCACTTAATCATATCTTTGATAAAAGAAAAATCGGGAATTTAACCCAAGTACTTCATACTTCAATTCCTTTAAAAGTGACTCTTTTTCATACATAAAACCTTTGGGCAATTGATGCCTTAAAATCAATTTGTCTTTCATAAATCAAATCATTTGTCCTTACTTGTCTTACTTAGAGTAAATCTCTTCTCATTAATCTTTTATAAAGCTAATAAACCAACTTCCCATAAAGTTGTTATATTAACCCTTCACTTTAGTAAAATCACATTTTCCCCCTAACTAAGGGACTTATACATTCTTAAAATGACACAAGTCTTTATATACTTAAAACAAGTAAGAATACCAAATCTTGACGTCACTGCATTTACTACATAGTTACATCTATTCATGCTCAAGAGATAGAAAAGCTCTACATACCTCTTTGGTCAATCCACTTGCTAAGCTCAACTACCGCAAGTAATATTTTGACCTATAATAATCATGATACGTTTATTAACCTCTAATTTCAATGTAGAATAATCCAAATTCAAAAGCCACTAAATTCTATGGAAAATTGGGCAGCATTTCCTTTGTTTCTACTCACTTTGCCACCTTTCTCAAGGCCGAATTTATCACTCAAACGCCACATTTAAGGCTCAACAATCCAACATTTCAAAGGGGGTTACACACCTAACTTGGGTGTGTAAAATTCTGCCCCATAAGGTACAATAATTCACTTAACAATTCTAAGTTAGTTTTTAGGCTACAACATGCTCATAATATCTTCTTAACCAATTCCTTCACATTCAAACCATAGCTCTTACATGCAATGAGTCTAAGAGCATTATTTACTACCACAAGTTCTTTCTTCTTAACATGCAACACTAGAAGTTAATTCTAAAGGAAGAAATGTTACCTTAAAGCTTTAGCCAAATTTTTCCAACCACTTGCTAGCTTCCTTTTCAAGAACACCACCACAACAACCTTCACAAGGTAGCCACAAGCTTCCCTCTTGCTTTTACCTTTTTCAGATTTTTCCTAAGGCTAAAATGTCTCTTGGGATTTTAGAGAGAAGGAGGATCTTCAACTTTTAAGAGAGAAGGAGGAGCTTTTGCTTTAGAGAGAGAGAGAAATTGAAAGATGACCAAGTCTTCAAGACTTGGTCAATATATTGCATACAAGAAATAAGATGGGGGGGGGGGGGACACTTGTCACCCTCCCAAAGTCTTTTAAAAGAAAAATCTGACTTTTCCTAATTCTTTCCGCCCAAAATCCGCCTCGCAAGGCTGAAACCTCCGCAGCCTTCCGAACTTCCGCACCGCTGCCACGCTTCGGCGCGGCGCTGCAACTTCAGCGGCCCCTCAGTACTTTCGGCGCCGCGGCCCTGCATCCGGCGCCGCGGCCCTGTCGCCTTTGTCCGAAACACATTTCTGTCCGACTGCGCACTGAACTTGTAACTCTCATAACTTTCTACTCCGATGTCCTATCGACGAACGGTTGGTTGCGTTGGAATCTAGACTCCACGAACTACGCCCTAGGCCTTTGAAACACTTAGGAACTCTCAATGTACCGGGTCATAACCCGCCTCAAAGTTGACTAAAACCCGTCCGGAACAATCCGTCAACCTATCCTTAGAAAATTTTTAAGTCTTACATGCTTTCGTACGCTCTCATACGTAGGGTCAGAACTCCGGGGTATAACATTCTCCCCCCCTTAGAAACATTCGTCCCGAATGTTCCTTCTAGGCTTACTCAAATCACAACATCGGCATAGACCCTCTTAACTATTCTTTTGCAAATAAAGAAGCTCCACGAGCCACAACATACTGAAGCGTAAATGCTAAATCAAAACTAACAAGCAGGAAAGTGGGTTACCTGGAGGTATAGGAAATAGGTGAGGGTACTTCTTCATCATTTCATCCTCTGCTTCCCATGTCATTTCCTCCCTGTTCTCGTTCCGCCATAGGACCTTGACGGAAGCCACGTCTTTCGTCCGAAGTCGCCTAACCTGACGATCGAGTATCGTTATGGGACTCTCCTCATACGATAACTCCTCTGTCACTTGGACATCATGAACCGGGTGCACTCTAGATGGATCTCCAATACATTTCCGCAACATGGACACATGGAAAACTGGATGTACCGCCTCCAAATCGTACGTCAGATCTAACTCATAGGCAACCCTGCCTACCCTACGGACAATCTGATACGCCCAACGTACTGGGCTAAGCTTCCTTCTTTCCAAATCTCATCACGCCTTCACGGGCGATACCTTTAGAAAAACCCAATCATTTATCTCAAATTCCAAGTGTCGACGTCGATGATCGCATACGACTTCGCCGACTGAGCCGCCAACAACCGCTCTGGATAAGCTTCACCTTATCCATCGCTCTGAACTAAGTCCGCCCGACTAATCGAACTTCTCCCACTCGAACCAAATTTATCGGTGGCGTGCACTTCCTCCCGTATAAGGCCTCATAAGGCGCCATCCGAATCTTGGAATGGTAGGTGTTGTTGTAAGCAAACTCACAAGAGGCAAATGATCCTCCCGGCTACCTCGAAATCAATAACACAAGCCCGCAGATATCCTCGCGGTGCGGATAGTGCGCTCGGCCGTCCGTCGGTCACGAGGATGAAACGCCGCATCGAGACTCACTGTGTCCCTAATCCCTTCGAAAAGACCTCCAAGTTAGCCGAGAACCGCCTCTATCTCGATATAATCGACACCGGGACTCGTGCGATCTCACAATCTCTCTAATATATAATATGGCATAGTCTCACCGAGAACGCTGCTCGACCGGAAGAAAATGGGCTGATTTCACACCGTCGACAATCACCCAAATGGAATCATGCTTCCTCCGAGTGGTAGGTAGCCCGTAATAAAATCCATATTTATCACCTCCCACTTCCAAGTCGGAATATCAATAGCTCGCAATACCACCGCTTCGTGCTCAATCTTAACTCGCGACACCCGCATCGCGCCACGAACTCTGCAACGTCCCGCTTAAGGCCATCCCACCAATACACGCATCTGAGGTCATGATACATCTTAGTCGACCCCGGATGAATAGAATAACGAGCACTGTGTGCCTCCCCCAGAATCTGCTGACGAAGTCCTGTCACATCGAGAACACACAATCGGCCCTCAAATCTTAGCACCCCATCAGGCGCTACCTCAAATAGACTTCTCTCTTTCTGAACAGCGGCATCTCGGCACCGTACCAAAATCGGATCCTCATACTGTCGCCTCTTCACCTCCTCGACGATAGAAGACTCGGCAACCTCTCGAACCTGAATTCCATCACTATCAGAATCAACCAAACGAACCCCAAGGCTCGCTAGTTGATGTATCTCTCGGACCATATCCCTCTTCTCCGCCGAACATCGCATGCACTACACATCGACCGCGACTAAGGGCATCTGCAACTACATCGCCTTCCCCGGGTGGTATAGAATATCAACATCGTAATCCTTAAGTAGCTCCAACCACCGCCTCGCCGCAAGTTCGGCTCTCTGCCGAAGATATACCGAGACTCTTGTGGTCCGTGTAAATGTCCACATGAACTCCATATAAATAATTTCCGCATCTTCAAGGCATGAATCACTGCTGCCAACTCCAAGTCATGTGTGGGATAGTTCTTCTCATGCTTCCTAAGCTGTCGAGATGCATAAGCTATAACTCTGCCGTGCTGCATCAGCACGCACCCAAGCCCGACACCTGACGCGTCACAATAAACCACATATCCATCTAAGCCCTCTGGAAGAGTAAGAATCCGGACGCCAACTTCTCCTTTAGCAATCGGAAACTTTCTCACAAGTATCCGCCCATCGAACATAGCCGCTTCCGAGTCACTTAGTCAGTCTTTGAAATAGAAGCAAACGTTTCTACAAACCTCCGATAATAACCTGCAAGGCCCAAAAAGTTGCGCACCTCCGTCGGTGTAGTGGGTCTGGGCCAAGTCTTGACTGCTTCAATCTTCGCTGTATCAACCCGAATACCATCGGCCCCGATAACATGTCCTAAGAAAGCCACTGACGCCAACCAGAACTCGCACTTCGAGAACTTGGCATACAACTGCCGGTCTCGGAGGACTCCCAATACCGTCCTCAAATGATCTGTATGCTCCTGCTCTGTGCGCGAATACACCAAGATATCATCAATAAACACTATAACGAACATATCCAAGAATGGCCTGAACACCCTATTCATCAAATCCATGAATACTGTTGGGGCGTTGGTCAACCCGAAAGACATCACCCTGAACTCATAGTGCCCATACCGGGTCCTGAATGCAGTCTTTGGGATATCTATCTCTCTAACTCGCACCTGATGATAACCAGACCGCAGGTCTATCTTGGAAAAACACTTTGCACCCTGCAACTGGTCAAACAAATCGTCAATCCTGGGAGGATACCTGCTTGATAGTTACCTTATTCGTATCAGTAATCAATACACATACACGGCCCCATCCTTCTTCTTTACAAATAACACCGGTGCTCCCGTGAGAAACACTTGGCCCGATAAAGCCTTTCTCCAAAGAAGTCTTTCACTGGTCCTTCAACTCCTTCACTTTCGGCGGTGCCATCCTCGTATGGCGGAATAGATATCGGTCGAGTATCTGGTGCCAAATCAATGCAAAACTCAATCTCCTCTCGGGAGGATACGAAGCTCATCCGGGAATACGCCCGAAACTCCCTAATGACCGAATCGATCAAGGTCCCAGATCTCGATCGAATACGAACCATATGGTAGATATACCCTTTCTGCACCATCTTCCTAGCCTCGAGGTAAGAAATAAACTTACCCCTCGGCGACGCAGTATTCCCTTTCCACTCGATCGGCCACGGAAACCGAACCGAACTAATCTCTCTCATACCCACGTTGGCATAACAAGATGCTAGCCAATCCATACCCATAATCACATCAAAGTCTCATATCCAACTCTATCAAGTCGGCCAGAGTCCGACGGCTATCTATAGTCACACGGCAAGCCTTATACACCCGCCGGCTACCATCTGAATCACCCATCGGCGTAGCCACCTCAAAAGGTCTTATGGACTCGGGCTCATCCCTATTCTACGGCAATATGAGGAGATATGTAGGACAAGGTAGAACTCGGATCTATCAAAGCATATACATCACAAAGAAGAAACCAATAATGTACTGTGGCGACATCCGCGACGCCTCCGGTCCCGTCGACCGACATAGCATATATGCGATTCGAGGACCGCTAGAATCGAACCCCTACCACGACCTGCCGCGGCTGCTGCCCATAAGTACCTCGCCTTCGGGCGTCTAACCATCAAAGATGAAGATCCCGCAACAGATCCCGTCGGCTGAACCGAAATGCTCCCGCCGCCTAAGGACGGATAATCCTACTTCAGATGGCCCTGTTGGCCACAAGAGTAACATGCTCTCGAACCCATACGGCACTCGCCCGGATGAGACCTACCGCATCGGACACACCGAGAGGTAGGTGGTCTCGACAGCGCTGGTCTCGCCTCCCCGAAACTCAAGTCCCGAGCCACGACCGCCTCTGAATAACCTCGCTGATCGACCTCCCGCCGAAAGCGAGAAGGAGCACTCGTGTTGGCTGGAATGTGACCTAGTTCGCCGAGGCCGCCTCGAAAACTGCCCTGAGAACCTGCTGTCCTGGCCCTCTTGGGCTGGCCCAAATCTAGCTGATCCTGCCTCTCTCTGTCCTCAATCCCCTGTGCGTACGCCTGCATCCTGGCAATATCCATCCCTGGCTGAAGAGCCACCCCCAAGCATGCAGTAATCATATGACGGTCTAACCCCATCACATATCGATGAACCCTGTCTGCCATGTCAGCTACTATGGTGTGCGCATATCTGGCCAAGGAGTCGAACTCCAGGCTGTAATCCCTTATAGTCCTCCCGTCCTGTCTCAAGGTCAATAACCTATCTACGCGGGCTCTCTCACCTCGGGAGGCAAGAAGTGGTCTAGAACGCCTCGTGAACTCCTCTCAATCACCGGAAGAGCATCCTCACCCTCGATAATACCCATGACTCAAACCAGTTCAACGCAATATCGCAGAACCTGCAGAAGCTAGTATAATGCACTCGGTCTTCGATGCCCTAAGGACTGCATGGTCCGTCAGAATCGCTTCGGACAAACTCCTGCGATCCTCCTCAAATCTCGAACCATAGAACTCGGGTGGGTGATAACCCAAGAAATCCCGAATCAAGAACCGTCGGCTCAGGGTTGGCGCCGCTCTGTCGCCGCTCGCCACTATCGCTGGTCAAGAATCAACCGTTCCTCGTAATCTCGTACTCGGACCACTGGATCGAGGCTCGCATCGCGGTCTCGATGAGCCGCGTCCCGCCGCCGAACTCTGTTGAGGCTGGCGACGATGTGGAACTCGCCACCCTAAACATCATCTCTCGTAGGATCGGGCTCGTGCCTCGTGACTCTCCGCGTCCCACTAGCAAGACTCTCACCGCTTGCTTCTGGGCCGCGGTTGCCTTGCGTGGAGGCATAACTGATACATAAAGGAAAACATCAGGGGAGATTCAACCTATAACTCAGCTCTATTGCACGATCTCAGAGTGAAAGAATGGAAACCAATCCTAAATATCCTGCAGCCTCCTGATTATAGATGTGGTGCACGACACCGATAATCAAGACTACTACACGGCCTGCATGGACACTTCACGAGGACTAATCGCTCGATACCACTTTTGTCACGACCCAACCTCGGCCGCATCGTACTTACCGGTACCGCCGAGTATATGTCAGAGAATAGCAGCGGAACATACATAACACATAACTTATAAAAAGGGTAAACGTCACTGGTCAGCCGATAAGGCTGCCTTCCATAAAACATTCTTAAACAAAAGTATAGTAGTACAACGGGTTCTTATAGCCCAAAACACATATGTGACCACAGACCTCTAAAGATAACAACTGTGGCGGGACAGGGCCCCGCCATACCCCTGAATGTACAAAATACCTATAGCATCAGGGAATATCCGTACCAATAAACAAGCTTCCGGAGGAATGGAGCTTCTGACACCGGAATAGTGATCCTAAGAACGAGGATCCTCAATCTGCTTACCCTTACCTGCGGCATGAACGCAGCCCCCGAGGAAGGGGGTCAGTACACAATATGTATCAAGTATGTAAAGCTGGAAAATACTGTAATAATGATATCATAAGTCTAAGAGTAAGTTGGAGTCATGGAGGACAATAAAATACCTTTTACTGTGCCTTACTAACAATGAGAGTGACAAATATATATATATAATACTGCATAAAATAGGGGCCTTAGGATCAAAACAGGGTACCTCGCCCGTAGTATCAATAAGCACCCCTACTCCTGGGACTATTTCACCCGCATAGGTCCTGTGGACCCGCATGAGGTATTTCACCCGCCCGCATGGGACTATTTCACCCGCATAAGCCCATAAGGACTCGCATGAGGTATTCCTCGCATCATGGGTAGCAAATCCAAGGAACAGGTGGTATAACGATCTTGGGGACTTACCCCTCAGATATACTCTTACCACGAAGCAGATGGTATAACGATCTTGGGGACTTTCCCCTCAGATATACTCTTACACTGAAGCAGCTGGTATAACGATCTTGGGGCTTGCCCCTCAGATATACTCTTACACTGAAGAAGGTGGTATGACGATCTTGGGGCTTGCCCCTCAGACATACTCTTACCCTGGAGTAGGTGGTATAACGATCTTGAGGCTTGCCCCTCAGATATACTCTTACCCTAGCTCAAACTGTCATCATATCATAATCATAAATAAGTTAAGAAAACTTATAACTTCTTATTAGTCTTGTTCATATACCCTCTCATTTTAGTTTACTTAAGGCACTTAATCATATCTTTGATAAAAGAAAAACCGGAAATTTAACCCAAGTACTTCATACTTCAATTACTTTAAAAGTGACTCTTTTTCATACATAAAACCTTTGGGCAATTGATGTCTTAAAATCAATTTTCCTTTCATAAATCAAATCATTTGTCCTTACTTGTCTTACTTAGAGTAAATCTCTTCTCATTAATCTTTTATAAAGCTAATAAACCAACTTCCCATAAAGTTGTTATATTAACCCTTCACTTTAGTAAAATCACACTTTTCCCCTAACTAAGGGACTTATACATTCTTAAAACGACACAAGTCTTTATATACTTAAAACAAGTAAGAATACCAAATCTTGTACGTCTACCGTACTACATAGTTACATCTATTCATGCTCAAGAGATAGGAAAGCTCTACATACCTCTTTGGTCAATCCACTTGCTAAGCTCAACTACCGCAAGTAATATTTTGACCTATAATAATCATGATACGTTTATTAACCTCTAATTTCAATGTAGAATAATCCAAATTCAAAAGCCACTAAATTCTATGGAAAATCGACAAAGATTTCCTTTGTTTCTACTCACTTTGCCACCTTTCTCAAGGCCGAATTTATCACCCAAACGCCACATTTAAGGCTCAACAATCCAACATTTCAAAGGGGGTTACACACCTAACTTGGGTGTGTAAAATTCTGCCCCATAAGGTACAACAATTCACTTAACAATTCTAAGTTAGTTTTTAGGCTACAACATGCTCATAATATCTTCTTAACCAATTCCTTCACATTCAAACCATAGTTCTTACATGCAATGAGTCTAAGAGCATTATTCACTACCACAAGTTCTTTCTTCTTAACATGCAACACTAGAAGCTAATTCTAAAGGAAGAAATGTTACCTTAAAGCTTTAGCCAAATTTTTCCAACCACTTGCTAGCTTCCTTTTCAAGAACACCACCACAACAACCTTCACAAGCTAGCCACAAGCTTCCCTCTTGCTTTTACCTTTTTCAGATTTTTCCTAAGGCTAGAATGTCTCTTGGGATTTTAGAGAGAAGGAGGAGCTTGAACTTTTAAGAGAGAAGGAGGAGCTTTTTCTTTAGAGAGAGAGAGAAATTGGAAGATGACCAAGTCTTCAAGACTTGGTCAATATATTGCATGCAAGAAATCAGATGGGGGGGGACACTTGTCACCCTCCCAAGGTCTTTTAAAAGAAAAATCTGACTTTTCCTAAGTCTTTCCGCCCAAAATCCCGCCTCGGCGCCGTGGCCCTGCTTCCCGGCGCCGCGGCGCTGAAACCTCCGCAGCTTCTCTGAACTTCCGGCGCCACCTGCGGCTGCAACTCAGCGGCCCTCAAGATTTTTGGCGTCGCGCTCGCATCCGGCGCGCCTGCCGCTTTGTCCGAAACACATTTCTGTCCGATCACGACCGAACTTGTAACTCTCATAACTTTCTACTCCGACGTCCTATCGACGAACGGTTGGTTGCGTTGGAATCTAGACTCTACGAACTACGCCATAGGCCTTTGAAACACTTAGGAACTCTCAATGTACCGGGTCATAACCCGCCTCAAAGTTGACTAAAACCCGTTCGGAACAATCCGTCAACCTATCCTTAGAAAAATTTTAAGTCTTACATGCTTTCGTACGCTCTCATACGTAGGGTCAGAACTACGGGGTATAACATTTCATTATCAACTACAACATGAACAGAACTAAGGCGAGTCTACTGGAGCTGCATAATATGCTAAAGACTTTTGAATCTTCAACCTCCAAGAGCAAAGTTGTGCTCATGGTGAGCTCCTCTAGCCAGCCCAAACTGAAAGGTAAGGAACGACAGAAGAAGATGGGCAAAACAATAGATGCCCTCAGTTGTGAAGCCCAAAAGAGGGGTGAAGAAGAAGAAGGCAACCACGGCCAAGGATATATGCCTCAATTGTAATAGGAATGACCATTGGGAGAAGGACTGCACTGCTCCAGGAGGAGGGAAGGCACCAGGTGCTCCTGCCTCTAATGGACAAGGTATGTATTTCATTGAAATAAATTTATCTATAAACAACTCTCATTCCTGGGTATTGGATACCGATTGTGGCTCACAC
Organism: Przewalskia tangutica; assembly: GCA_029844215.1. Taxonomy (NCBI): domain Eukaryota; kingdom Viridiplantae; phylum Streptophyta; class Magnoliopsida; order Solanales; family Solanaceae; genus Przewalskia; species Przewalskia tangutica. Next base: position 117,827,043 of record CM056723.1, on the reverse strand, counting down.
ATTTATACAAATGTGCAGGGGCTAACTGACAGCAAAAAAGTAGGACCGAGAGAGGTGGACTTGTGCATTGGAAATGGAGCACGAGCAGATGTTAAGCGTGTGGGAACTTATAGATTAAATTTACCTTCTGGTCATTATTTGTGTTGAACAATTGTTTTTATGTACCCTCGTTAATGATGAACATCATTTCTAATCCAGTTTTAGACATAGAGGATTTTTCCTCATATATATTTAATGGCAGTCAAGTATTGTCTTTTAATAATATTATATATGGAAATGTGCCTCTTGTGGATGGATTGTATGCACTACACTGTAGTCGAGAAATTTTCAATGTACAAAACAAACGAGCTAAAATTAGTAATAGAAACTCTACCTACCTTTGGCATTGTATACTTGGTCATATCAATCAAACAATGATAGCAAGGTTAAGGAAACTTGACTACCTCGAACCATTTGACTTGGAGTCTTATGGTAACTGTGAATCCTATTTGAAAGGTAAGATGACCAATAAGCCCTTTTCCGGGAAAGATGTGCGAGCCAAGGAGGTGCTTGAGTTGGTATATACTGATGTATGTGGACCATTTTCGACTCAAGATAGAGGAGGTTTTCCTTACTTCATCACTTTTACTGACGATTTGACAAGGAATGAATATGTGTATCTTATGAAACATAAATCTGATGCCTTCATAAAGTTTAAGGAGTATAAGTCTGAAGTTGAGAAACAACTCACAAAAGTATCAAGACCTTTCGATCTGATCGACGAGGTGAATAGTTAAGTAAAGAGTTTCTAGATTACTTAAAGCTACATAAAGTTCATTCAGAATTGATACCTCCTGGAACACCACAGATGAATGGTGTTGCCGAAAGGAGAAACCGAACCCTATTAGATATGTTTTGATCCATGATGAGCTTCTTAGCTCTACCAACATATCTTTGGGGACATGCTAAACAAACCTCAATATATGTTCTGAACAGGGTTCCTTCCAAATCAGTAGAAAAGACATCATATGAGATATGGTGTGGCAAGAAGCCAACTCTTAAACATATGAGACCATGGGGTGCCCTGCATATGTTAAGAAGATGCTCACTGATAATTTGGAATCCAAAAGTGAGAATGTTACTTCGTGGGGTATCCAAAGGAAACTAAGGGATACTACTTCTATCTACCTGGCAAACATAAGGTCATTGTTTCCAGGAACACAATTTTTCTTGAAGAAGAATATGTTTACAAGGAACAGAGTAGCACAGAGATAGAATTTGAAGAAATTCAAGAATTGCGAGATAACATAGAGGTTGAATCCTTGCCGAATAACCAAGGCAAGAATTCAGTGAGAGTTTTTGGCGAAGATTGGGTACTTAGAGTACGCCCTTCGGCCAGTGGGAGTATTGCAAGGAACAATGCAGAAATGCAAGATCCCCATACATAGCCCTTGGGAGCGAATGCAATAGTTGCACATCCTCTCATTCAAGAAAGACATGAAAATGATATTTCTGAAATCTCTCGAGTGGGTAGATTAACCAACACACAAGAACCTTCTCACAGTCAGAACATACCTAGTACTGAACTGCAAAACAATCAACTCTGTAGGTTCTCTAGGACTCATCCACCTCCTGAAAGACTAAATCTACTTATGGAAACACACAGTGAGATAGATATTCCCGATGACGATGAGACTACAACCTATAACGAAGCAATGTTGGACAATAATTCAAAGAGATGGCAAGAATGGTGGCTAAAGGTTATAAGCAACGGTCTGGGATCGATTATGATGAAACTTTTTCACCTGTTGCTAAGATTAAGTCCATTCGGATTTTGCTTGCGATAGCTGCATATTATGACTATGACATTTGGCAGATGGATGTCAAAATCGCTTTCCTCAATGGTAATCTAATTGAGGAAGTGTATATGAAATAACCCGATGGTTTTTAATCTGAGTACAAACCAATGTTGTATGCAAGCTACAGAAGTCCATCATTGGACTTAAGCAAGCCTCGAAGAGTTTGAATATTTGCTTTGACAAGTGCTAAGCGGATATTTTCAATGCTAGGCGGATATTTTCAATTGCTCACGCAAGTGTACGTATCGTTCACAAGTAATATAGTCTAGTAAGACTGAATATCGTTCTCAGAGACTGGTTTTCAAGTACCGATTATCTAAGCTTTAGTTTTTATTTGGTGAACGTTAATTTGTTTATATTTTTATCTAATAACTAAGACTAAGTAATTGCAGAAAATAAACTAATTATGATGATACTTTGGTTTAAATCAGTTATGATAGGAATAGGCTTCCAATATCCTCGACTATCCACTCTTTTCAATCTTTAAGGCAACAATAATGACTTCTTCTTCGACGTTAAGATATCGGTTAACTAGACTGTCTTATATTCCGATTAGGATATATAATTGCTCAACCCCAGTGCAGAACCCTTCTATATTTCTATGATATGATTTACCACATAGGAGGATTAAGAATAATAACCTATAATGCTACACAAGTATCGAGGTACTTTCGTCCGCGATTTTAACCTATGTCTATTCAATTACAACATATCCAAATCTCCCCTCTCGGTTCTTGATTCGAAATCATATAGATTATGATAATTAGTGATCAATTAACTATCAAACATTTATACCAATATTGAATAAATCTTAATCAAGTGAAGAAGAAACCAAACTATTGCATTAATTCATGAAAACGAGTTTCAAGCGATTCAAAAGGAAAGCTATAATTAAGTAATTAGCTCCTAAACATTGTCATGTCAAGAACCAATACAAACCAGCATGAACTGAAATAAATAAAAGGAAAGAAAACGAACTTGAACCAAAGTTGTCTCCAATCTTGTGTTGTAGCCTCATTCTTAGCCTCCAAAGTAGAATAGAAAATATGTACCAGATGTCCTTCTTTAGGTTAGGGTTTAGGGATTTTATATGTTGAGAAAAATCACGTTTTGGACCCTTTTGCCCTTCAAAATCGACCCAGAAAATCATATATCCCGCGTCGGCACCGCGGGCCTGCAGAATGGCACCGTGGTGTCGAAATCTGCGCTTCTCGATAATTATGGCACCGCTGATCCTGCGATCTTTTTCGTCAGGACTTAAATCGATTTCTTCTATACTTCCCGGAACTTCTTAGGCTTCATTTCTTGGCCTTTTATTGTGCAATTCCATCTCAAATAAGCTAATTTCATCTTCTTTTTGATATTTCTCCATTTATGACCGTTGTGACTCAAAAGAAAGAAAAACGACCACAATAATATACTAAACACAAACGAAATAAGTAAAATACTAACTAAAAATGACTCAAAAAGTGTATACAAAATACACCTAACAAATACCCCAAATTTAAACTTTACTCGCCCTCGAGTAAAGCACTAAACAAAATTAAAAACAAAACAAACGAAGACTCTATGAAATAGATCAAGTAGTTATAGCAATGTTGTCTCAAAATCATGGATGAAAGTTAGGATAATATGTTAGAACATATATAGCATGAATAATTAGCAATCTAGAATTTCAAGTTAGATATTTCGCAAATTCACTTAGATCATAATCAATGGAGACATAAACACCTAACATATGCATGTCAATTTCATTCCATCTTTCCCAAAATATTATAGACTTGTTTACTTGCTATTCTCCACTAATCATAGACATATACATTAAAGATCATCGGGACTTTTGAGTGTTGTAATGTAGGCTTAGGCAGGGGTAGGTAAAAGTAGGCATTTAGGCTCAATTACGTACTATAAGCATTTTTCATTCAACTTTTTTTCCTTCTTTTTGTCTTTCTTTTTAGTCTCATACCTATTTCCTCCTTTTTTTTATTTTAAGATAATGAGACACATTTATAAATAACAAGCACCCCCAAACTTAGGCTTTTGCATATTCTTCATTGGGGTGCATCAATTTTTCACTCTCTTTTTGTATTTCTTTTTCACTCTTTTTCATCCCACTAACTTTCAATTATCACTTATGGCACAAACAGGGAATCATAGGGTGTCAAAGAAAGATCTTATTTTAGGCTCAAAAGGGGCTGACTAGTGATACAATTTATGTCAGGGTGGGTAATGAATAGTAAGAAGGGCTAACCAAGAAATGTCTGAATCATCTCCTTAAACATGTACATCTTAACTATTTCGCCTCAAATAACAAGCAAACATATTTTCTAGATAAATTTTTTTTCAACCTTTCTTTCCATGACTGATAAACATAGGCTAAGCACAAATATTCCAAATAATTAGATGTCATGAATTTTTGACATATCTAACTTAAGCACACATATTGTCTCTTTTAATTCCATTATATTATCCCACTTTATTCACTCAATATCTTTAGCAACTATAACATACATGATCCATAAAAACAATTATGACTAAAAAACACACAAAACGACACAAAGACAAATCAAACAGACTCAAAAACAAGACTAAAAAATAAAGTAAGATCCCCCCCCCCCCAAACTTAATCGACACCTTGTCCCCAATGTGTGAAGACTAGAAGTAGGGACAACTTACTGACACAACATAGCGGTCATAAATGAGGTCTGGGATGAGATTCTTGAGTTTGCACAAGCTTCTGGGCTCTCTGAAGTTGCAGCGCCGTGGAATTGCATGTTGGCGCCACTGCGCTGTGCTCGATTTTTGCATTTTTCCACTATTTTTTATCTTTTCCACTCAGGGTCAGTCCCTAGTCCACCTGCCATCAAAACATAAGACAAAACCCAAGACCGTGAGACTGTTCAAGATAAAATAAAACAACTAAAACAAGAATTGAAATAACATAATTAAAAAATATTGGGTTGCCTCCCAACTAGCGATGTCTTTAACGTCTTTTAGCCGGACGCAGTTAACCTTTACTAGTGCCCATTGGATCCTTCTGCAAATTGCTTGCAATCCGCACAGTCATTGTTGCATGTCTCACTTTTCCTACAACATTTTTTTTCAAACAAGGGCCTCATATCTAAGATTATCCCCCAATTACACAAGGCGGACTTGTCTTCTAGGCTCTCTATAATGTAGAGATCAGTGAAACTCCCTACATCTCTCAACTTTTGGGGGTGTCCTTGAGGGTAGGACTTTCTGGTTGGGGAACAACAATGATAGTTGGTGGTGTCTTTTCTGCAACGGGTATAGAAAAAAGAAGTTCCAAGGAATCCAAAAAGGTGAAAAACTGGATCTCAGAAACCTCTTTTTTCTCTACACCAACTATCTCTCTCAATTCCTCATTATTCTCTACAGCTTATTGTGGTTCAGGTTCCTCACTGTGCTTATCACTCCCCACAATTGTGTCGCTAGGCAGATTTTCGTGCGGTACATTAATCACCATATCCGTTAGCTACCCTATTTGTGTCTCCAGATTTTTTAGGGACACCCTTGTCTCAGCCATAAACTGAGTCTGGCACTTGGCGAGCTCATGTATGGCTGTCTATAACTCATCTAGATCTTCCTCTTGATCCTGTGGATTAGGTTGTTGTTGATGATTGCACTGCCTCTGATAATAGTAGTAGTCCATGTGCTTTTTTTTTTTTTACTCTAGCTTAACCTACAAAATAAGAAAAACAACAAAAACTGATAAAAAGTTGCTCGCAGAACAAGTTAGAAACTTGTTCATGGAGCAACCAAATTAGAAATAAGAATAGATAATTCGATATTGAAAGTACGCCAGTCCCCGGCAACGACGCCAAAAACTTGTTGGGCGGATATTTCCAATTGCTCACGCAAGTGTACGTATCGTTCACAAATAATATAGTCTGGTAAGACCGAATATCGTCCTCAGAGACTGGTTTTCAAGTACCGATTATCTAAGTTTTAGTTTCTATTTGGTGAACGTTAATTTGTTTGTATTTTTATCTAATAACTAAGACTAAGTAATTGCAAAAAATAAACTAATTATGATGATACTTTGGTTTAAATCAGTTATGACCAAACGTCTCCTATTAGAACCACATTCCGTTTATCCTGCGGGAACCAAACTCACCCTAAGTGTTTCTGATTGTGACAATATATAGTACCTAGTTCATTAAGAACTTGCCTATCTTGCTAGTATACAGATAAGAAATGAAATTTACTTTTTTACTTTAAAAGGAAGGCCCACTTTTAAATTATTTTCCTCTTTTTTATTTGGAATTTTGGAATTATGACAATTTGACATCTTAATAATTTCCAGGAAATTGTAATATAGGATGAGGACATACTGATTTGTCAGGATCGTAGGCTGAGCTGTTCATGATTTGGTTTGGACTGGATTTTCTTTAAAATGAAATCAGATTAATTAAATTAATTTTTCTAATATTGTTAATTAATAAAACCAAATTGTTATGGATATTATCATATATTGTGGATGTCTATCTTTAGGAGAAATATTAGGGCCAATAACTTTGGGATCAGGTCAATTTTCTTCTATAAATAGAGATGTTCCCCTCATTGTATATCATCCTTCGAGAGAAAATAAGAATTATCCTCCCTTCTCTCTTTCTCAACAATATTCTTGTTCTAGCTTTATTATTATTATTTTATAACACGTTATCAGTACGAAACTCTGTCATTTTGAGTTTAATTTTTTATTTCAAGCGCAATTCTTAAAGTTACACGAATGTAAGATTAATTCTCTCTAATCATGGATCTGCCCCTTAAAATATTACTCCATAGAGGAGCTAAGATAAGTGGTTACTTGAGAACTTATTTTTTAAAAGGTTACAAACCTACGGAGAAATCATTAATTGCTCCTGAAGAGCAATACGTAATAATTTATGCCTCGATTTGCTCTTAAAGTAGCAATATCTTAAAAGAGTAATATTACGGAGAAAAGTCTCTATCCTGTAATTCATGCCTCAATTTGCTCTTGAAGTAGTAATATCTTAAAAGAGGTTCTAAGCGATTATAATTTATATGGTTAACGCACGTTCAGATGATTATGTTCCATTCTTGAAGAATGTCAACTTTTAATAAATGTTATAAGTACAGATCCATTCCCTGAAGTGAATGTGATAATATGTAGTAAAACTAATATATACGAACGTGCATTTGGTTGTGAAGTTATCACGACTCACCTCCAGAAGAGGTATAATAATTGAGAAAAAAATATATTCTAAATATTTTATGTTTATTCCTGAAGTAGTAAACTCAGAATTCTGCTCCCGAAGTAGCAAATTTTGAACTCTACTCCCGAAATAGCAGAACTTGGAACTTTATTTCCGCAGTAATAGAAGTTTAAACTCTATTCCCGAAGTAATAGAAGTTTGAACTCTACTCCCGAAGTAGTAGAAACTTTAAATTTTACTCTTGAAGTAGTAAATCTGAAATTTACTCCTGAAAGTAGAGACAATTTGTAGTATGATAAATGTACTTTATACACATTCATATTATTATTAATGGAGATTAATATTTTGGCACTTGCAATTATTGAATTATTAGTTGATTTTTTATAATATTCTATAAATACATCCCTAGAGGTTACGTGGTTATTAATAGTGTGAGATATTAATATTATAACGTAACTCTTAAAACAGCCTCGACTAATGATCATCGAAAATGGAATATCGATGATATGTGATAAGTCGACATGTGGTTTGCATCATATCCTTAGAGGATTTAGAATGTCTCACCTTATACGAGTTATGGTATCTCGTGATGGACACATGGATACTTTGGAAGTATTGGTATACACTGTTGATATAATGTTTGTTATATATATCTAAAGTATGATCAGCGTGTTGGGAGATAGAAGTCCTTAGACTTGAGGTCGATACGCACCTTATCTACAGAGTAATGTACTTTGATCCTGTCATATGCTCAAATGCCTTATAGGTTGAAATACGGCTTGCATTGGGTATGTTACGAAGTGGATTAAAGGTGGTAGTTGAGCCAAGATTAGGATTCATTCCTCGAATGTATATTCGAGAGAAGACTCAGATTCTCATATGATATTAGGTTGACTAAGTCATTGGCCAACGCAATAGACATATCTTGGATATGGTCTTGTTGTCAACTAATATAGATGAAATATAATGATCAATCCATTTGGATAGATATTTGGCAGATCCTAAGCCTAATCGAGTGTGTCATGAATGAAAAGATTTATCTTCCCACATAGAGGTTCAGTTTACCAGATTCGTGTAACTTTATTTCACTTATTGAGTTCGTCTTTCGGTACCGTCTAGGAGTTCTGTGTAGGTCCTAATATTATTAGTGTCGATATGTGAAGGCATGTAGGGTAACACTAAGTCAATTGTTCCGTCAATTTAATGATGTAATGAGAGAATATGAATGTTCGATTTATGATCGAGACATTTGAATGAATAATAACTATTTAATTAAATCGAGATTGGATTTCAGATTTATTTGAAATAGAAATGAGGCAAAATTGGACTAAGTGGTCGCGCGTGGGACCTGGGCGCGGCGCCACCATTTAGCGCGCGCACTGCGATCGATGGGCGATCCGACCGCCCACTTTGTCTCGGTTTCTGGGCCAGGACCACATGTAACCCTAGTTGTGTTTTAGGGTTAAAATACAGCTATAAATACAGCATCACTTCATTATTCAAACACACTTAATTCATAAAGATTATTCTCTCTCGAACCTCTGTCGGATTTCCTAGCTTTCCGAAAGAGGATTACATCATGGTTCTTGGAACTTGCAAATCAAGGAATGGATGCGTGCTCACCCTCGGATTATACAAGAAGATTCCAGATCATACAAACCATAAGTTTTCGTTCGATGTATTACGGTTATTATTATATATGTTGTTTTCATGTATGTTTTTATCATTAAATAATCATCCTGCAGTTCGTCGTTTGTTGGGTTTGAAACCAAAATTTTCAAATTCCGCTGCGTACACGAACCCAATAAAACCCTACAGTGGTATCAAAGCCTAGGCTGTTTTGTGTGATTATGTAATGTTTATTAAAATCTATTTTTGTCGTTTAGAAGCTTTAAAACCTTAAATATTAAGAACGCATAATTTGTGTCCTGAACTGATTAAAATGATGTAATCGAGGAAGTCATTCTGATCTAAATCTTCTAAGTTGATGTGTCTAATCGGTTTGTTACGAACATGGTGTACTGAGACGGATAACGAGAAGGGATTGGATGATGGTCGATGAACGTGTTATTTGATGGTGAAGGGGTACGAGGATGAATCTGCAAATCCGATCGTGAACCAGTTTTAGGATTTCGAAAATGCAGAATTTTGTATTTCTGGGACAGAGGCGCCACAGCTCCACGATGGAGCGTCGCGGTGCCTGCTAGGGTTTTAGGGCGGCGTTGCGGCTCCACGATAGAGCGTCGCGGCGCTGCGTAGGGTTGACGAGAGCGTTGCGGCGCTATTCATCCAGAAGTTATTTTTTGGACACTACCTCTAGGGCGCCGAGGCGCCACCCAATTAAGGTCGCGGCGCCGGGTCTCCAGTTTCAAGAAAAATCCAGAATCATAAACTGAAGTTTTGAAGATTATGATTCCGAAGTTTAAAAGTTTCAGAATCTGAAATTAATTTTTTTTAAAATAAGCAGATTTAGTCCTTTCGGACAATTCTGAAATTAAGTTATGTTTTTGAAAATTAGATTTTTAAATTCTGAAAATAGCAGACAGGTCCCTGAAACCTGAAAATATTTTCTGAAAATTAAAATTACATTTTCTGAATTTAAACGGGTTCAAATTGAAATTTTAAATTCTTGAGGGACTAAAATGTAAATTCTGAAAGTTTGCATAAATTCCCTCAAAACGGTTTTAAAATTAGAAAATATTAAGGGACTGTTTGGCATAGACATAGATTTTAGAGTTTAGACAAATTAACCCATGATTATCATTAATTATATATTATTGAATAATGTGCTAAGTGTTTTAAATGCGTGCATTTAATTATTAGCATTGTGTCTGTTATATCTTTCTGGGTAGGCGACGTCCAGTAATTGATTAAAATCATTTTGTGTCATGCCTATTGGGTTGATGGTTTTTCATTTAAATGTGTTTTAGAAATTGCATGATAGGGTGTCGTATTGGATATGACATGAATGTTGATCTTGGTTGAAATCCTCGAAAACGAAAATGTTCCCCAAATTGTAAATACAAGTCTAAATTAAAATGTGTCATCCATTATAATTGTTAGAGTGCAAAGTCCTTTTCGGCGATACGAGTATTTATGCCAAAGCATTTGTTCTAAGTCTACGAGGACTCAGGCTCTTTCATAGATATGTTAAATGTAAAAGTAGATGATAAATTTTTGTGGGTATTTACTCCAAAGTGTTTGCTCACAAAGTCCAAGTTTGTTTAGATACATAAACGCACTCGTGTAATGGGGTTAGCTTGCTTAGACAAATCTTGGCGCCAAAGTATCGGACTAATATAAGGACGCAAGATTAAAATGCAAAATTTAATCAACCAAGAGTTGCAAATAAGTTTTGCAATTGGTTTAGAACCTACCAAAATGTGCTATTGAAGTTATCAGCCAAAGCAAATGCGGATATAGCATAGGTTTGGATCTTGGCCCATTATGACCTTAAAATAATTTTAGGTATGTATTATGCTAAAATAGTGGGATCTAATTAAACAAAAGACCATATTGATTAGTCTAAAACGAATGTGTATAATAGGAAATAAATTTGATTGTAGTTTTCTGTCTACCTAAACTCTTCAGATCATCAGAATGTCGAGCCTATCACTTAAGATGCTAATCGAAATGAACAAACTCACCGGACCAAACTATTTGGATTGGATTAGGAATCTAAGGATTGTCCTAAGGCAAGAAAGAATTGAATATGTATTAGACAAAGTGTTCCCCGTAGTGTCTGCTGAAGACTCTGCTGAATATGTCTTGTTTGATAAGGCATCCTATCAGAAATATCTAGATGACGCCACTTCTGCACAATGCGTCATGTTATATTCCATGTCAGTGGAACTACAGAGGCAGCATGAGAACATAGGCCCCAACGAGATGCTAGAACATTTGAAAAGTCTCTATGACTCTCAGTCCCAGTCCCAGACAATGGAATATGAGTTTTTAATAGAGTTTTTCAAATGTAAGCTGATTGAAGAGGGCTAAGTGTCTCAGCACGTGCTGAATATGATAGGGCTGATAGAAAGGTTGGACTTAATTGGTATAAAATATGTAGAGTACAGTCTCTTCCACACTCATCCTAAACACACTTCCCCATTCGTTTGAGTGTTGTAATGTAGGCTTAGGCAGGGGTAGGTAAAAGTAGGCATTTAGGCTCAATTACGTACCATAAGCATTTTTCATTCAACTTTTTTTCCTTCTTTTTGTCTTTCTTTTTAGTCTCATACCTATTTCCTCCTTTTTTTTATTTTAAGATAATGAGACACATTTATAAATAACAAGCACCCCCAAACTTAGGCTTTTGCATATTTTTCATTGGGGTGCATCAATTTTTCACTCTCTTTTTGTATTTCTTTTTCACTCTTTTTCATCCCACTAACTTTCAATTATCACTTATGGCACAAACATGGAATCATAGGGTGTCAAAGAAAGATCTTATTTTAGGCTCAAAAGGGGCTGACTAGTGATACAATTTATGTCAGGGTGGGTAATGAATAGTAAGAAGGGCTAACCAAGAAATGTATGAATCATCTCCTTAAACATGGACATCTTAACTATTTCGCCTTAAATAACAAGCAAACATATTTTCTAGATAAAAAAAAATTCAACCTTTCTTTCCATGACTGATAAACATAGTCTAAGCACAAATATTCCAAATAATTAGATGTCATGAATTTTTGACATATCTAACTTAAGCACACATATTGTCTCTTTTAATTCCATTATATTATCCCACTTTATTCACTCAATATCTTTAGCAACTATAACATACATGATCCATAAAAAAAATTATGACTCAAAAACACACAAAACGACACAAAGACAAATCAAACAGACTCAAAAACAAGACTAAAAAATAAGATCCCCCCAAACTTAATCGACACATTGTCCCCAATGTGTGAAGACTAGAAGTAGGGACAACTTACTGACACAACACAACGGTCATAAAGGAGGTCTGGATGAGATTCTTGATTTTGCACAAGCTTCTGGGCTCTCAAGTTGCGTGTAGTGGAATTGCATGTTGGCGCCACTGCGCTGTGCTCGATTTTTGCATTTTTCCACTATTTTTTATCTTTTCCACTCAGGGTCAGTCCCTAGTCCACCTGCCATCAAAACATAAGACAAAATCCAAGACCGTGAGACTGTTCAAGATAAAATAAAACAACTAAAACAAGAATTGAAATAACATAATTAAAAAATATCGGGTTGCCTCCCAACTAGCGATGTCTTTAACGTCTTTTAGCCGGACGCAGTTAACCTTTACTAGTGCCCATTGGATCCTTCTGCAAATTGCTTGTAATCCGCACAGTCATTGTTGCATGTCTCACTTTTCCTACAACACTTTTTTCAAACAAGGGCCTCATATCTAAGATTATCCCCCAATTACATAAGGCGGGCTTGTCTTCTAGGCTCTCTATAATGTAGAGATCAGTGAAACTCCCTACATCTCTCAACTTTTGGAGGTGTCCTTGAGGGTAGGACTTTCTGGTTGGGGCTCAGCAATGATAGTTGGTGGTGTCTTTTCTGCAACGGGTATAGAAAAAAGAAGTTCCAAGGAATCCAAAAAGGTGAAAAACTGGATCTCAGAAACCTCTTCTTTCTCTACACCAACTATCTCTCTCAATTCCTCATTATTCTCAACAGCTTATTGTGGTTCGGGTTCCTCACTGTGCTTATCACTCCCCACAATTATGTCGCTAGGCAGATTTTCTTGCGGTACATTAATCACCATATCTGTTAGCTACCCTATTTGTGTCTCCAGATTTTTTAGGGACACCCTTGTCTCAGCCATAAACTGAGTCTGGCACTTGGCGAGCTCATGTATGGCTGTCTATAACTCATCTAGATCTTCCTTTTGATCCTGTGGATTAGGTTGTTGTTGATGATTGCATTGCCTCTGATAATAGTAGTAGTCCATGTGCCCTTTTTTTTTACTCTAGCTTAACCTACAAAATAAGAAAAACAACAAAAACTGATAAAAAGTTGCTCGCAGAACAAGTTAGAAACTTGTTCATGGAGCAACCAAATTAGAAATAAGAATAGATAATTCGATATTGAAAGTATGTCAGTCCCCGGCAACGACGCCCAAAACTTGTTGGGCGGATATTTCCAATTGCTCACGCAAGTGTACGTATCGTTCACAAATAATATAGTCTGGTAAGACCGAATATCGTCCTCAGAGACTGGTTTTCAAGTACCGATTATCTAAGTTTTAGTTTCTATTTGGTGAACGTGAATTTGTTTGTATTTTTATCTAATAACTAAGACTAAGTAATTGCAGAAAATAAACTAATTATGATGATACTTTGGTTTAAATCAGTTATGATGGAATAGGGCTTCCAATATCCTCGACTATCCACTTTTTTCAATCCTTAAGGCAACAATAATGACTTCTTCTTCGACGTTAAGATAGAAGTTAACTAGACTGTCTTATATTCCGATTAGGATATATAATTGTTCAACCCTAGTGCAGAACACTTCTATATTTCTATGATAGGATTTACCACATAGGAGGATTAAGAACAATAACCTATAATGCTACACAAGTATCGGGGTACTTTCGTCCGTAATTTTAACCTATGTCTATTCAATTACAGCATATCCAAATCTCGCCTCTCGGTTCTTGATTCGAAATCATATAGATTATGATATTAGTGATATTAACTATCAAACATTCATACCAATATTGAATAAATCTTAATCAAGTGAAGAAGAAACCAAACTAATGCATTAATTCATGAAAATGAGTTTCAAGGGATTCAAAAGGAAAGCCCTAATTAAGTAATTAGCTCCTAAACATTGTCATGTCAAGAACCAATACAAACCAGCATGAACTGAAATAAATAAAAGGAAAGAAAAAGAACTTGAACCAAAGTTGTATTCAATCTTGTGTTGTAGCCTCCTTCTTAGCCTCCAAAGTAGAATAGAAAATATGTACCAGATGTCCTTCTTTAGGTTAGGGTTTGTGGATTTTATATCTTGAGTCAAATCACATTTTGGACCCTTTTGCCCTTCGAATATCGATCCAGAAAATCATAAACCCCGCGTCGGCACCGCGGGCCTGCAGAATGGAACCGTGGTGCCGAAAGTACTGCGGCTTCTCAGTAATTATGGATCGCGGTCCTGCAGTCTTTTTCTCTTCCGGACTTTGACTGATTTCTTCTATACTTCCCGGGACTTCTTAGGCTTCATTTCTTGGCGTTTTATTGTGCAATTCCATCTCAAATAAGTTAATTTCATCTTCTTTTTGACATTTCTCCATTTATGACTGTTGTGACTCAAAAGAAAGAAAAACGACCACAATACTATACTAAACACAAACGAAATGAGTAAAATACTAACTAAAAATGACTCAAAAAGTGTATACAAAATACATCTAACAACAAGGCTATCAAATCATTTGATTTTGTCAGAAGCAAAGAGGATTCTTGTGTTTATAGTAAACGCAAGGATGGAGTATTGCCTTCATTATTATATATGTAGATGACATATTGATAATGGGAGACAATAAGACTCTCATGCAATCAGAAAAGGAGTGATTGTACAATACCTTCATGATGAAAGATTTAGGTGAAGCCTACTACATTTTGGGAATTAGGATCTATAGAGATAGACCTAATAGATTGTTGGGGCTATCACAATCGGTCTACATAGACAAAGTCCTTAGACGTTTTTCTATGGAAAATTTCAAGAAAGGAGGTTTACCTATGGGTCAAGACATCAAGTTATCTAAGAAGGATAGTCCTTCTAATGCTATAGAACTTGAGCGCATGAAGAGGATCCCATATGCTTCGGCTATAGGATCAATCATGTATGCGATGACCTGTACTAGGCCAGATGTGGCTTTTGCACTTAGTATGACTTGCAAATTCCAGCAGAATCTTGGGGATGAACACTGGAAGATAGTCAATAGTATTCTTAAGTATCTCAGACGAACTAAAGATTAAGTTTTGGTCAATGGTGGAGAAGAAAAGCTAGTTGCTATTGGGTACGCTGATGCTAGCTTCCAGACAGATATTAATGAAATCAAATCTCAGTCAGGTTATACGTTCATTTTCAATGGTGGAGCAGTGAGCTGGAAAAGTTCCAAACAAGCTACAACTACTTATTCGACAACTGAAGTTGAGTACATTGTTGGATCGGAAGCTGGTAAAGAAGCTATCGTGATTTCAGAGTTCCTGAAGGAACTAGGGGTAGTTCCGAGTTCTAATTGTCCACAAACTATTTATTGTGACAACACTGGTGCGATTGCACAAGCTAGGAAACCAAGATCAACAAACAGAAACAAACATGTACCAAGGAAGTACCACATACTCAGGGAGATGGTGGAGACTGAAGATATTAGATTATACTATGTTCTCACAGACGATAATCTAGCTGACCCATTCACTAAACCATTAAGCTGAGTTAAGTATAATGGTCATTTTGAGAATATGGGCATTAGATACGTTGGAGATTGGCTCTAGGCCAAGTGGGAGATTGAAAGTGTATTTATGTCCAAGAGACAATCTATATTAGGACAAATGTACTTTATACACATTAATATTATTATTAATTGAGATTAATATATTGTCACTTGCAATTATTGAATTATTAATTGATTTTTTATATTCTATAAATGCATCCCTAGAGGTTACGTGGTTATTAAGTGTGAGATATTTAATATTATAACGGAATTCTTAAAACAGCCTCGACTAATGATCATCAAAAATGAGATATCTGTGATATGTGATAAGTAGACATGTGGTCTACATCATATCCTTAGAGGATGTAGTATGTCTCACCTTCTACGAGTTATGGTAACTCGTGATGGACACATGGATACTTTGAAAGTATTGGTATACCCTGCTAATATATTATTTGTTATACATAACTAAAGTATGATCAGCGTGTGGGAGATAGAAGTCCTTGGACTTGAGGTCGATACGCACCTTGTCTACAGAGTAATGTACTTTGATCGTGTCCTAATTTAGATACGGATTGCATTGGGTATGTTACAAAGTGGATTAAAGGTGGTAGTTGAGCCAAGATTAGGATTCATTCCTCGAATGTATATTCGAGAGAACACTCAGATTCTCATATGATATTAGGTTGACTAAGTCATTGGCCAACACAATAGACATATCTTGGATATGGTCTTGTTGTCAACTAATATAGATAGAGATATAATGATCAAGCCATTTGGATAGACACTTGAAAGATCCTAAGCTTAATCGAGTGTGTCGTGAATGAAAAGATTTATCTTCCCACATAGAGGTTCAGTTTACCAGATTCGTGTAACTGTATTTCACATATTGAGTTCGTCTTTCGACACCGTCTAGGAGTTCCGTGTAGACCCTATTATGATTAGTGTCGATATGTGAAGGCATGTAGGGCAACACTAAGTCAATTATTCCGTCAATTTAAGGATGTAATGAGAGAATATGAATGTTCGATTTATGATCGTGACATTTGAATGAATAATAACTATTTAATTAAATCGAGATTGGATTTCAGATTTATTTGAAATGGAAATGAGGAAAAATTGGACTAGGGTCGTGGCGCATGGGAACCAAGGCCGCGACGCCACTCATTTAGCGTCGCGGCACTGCCAGTCCAGTGGGAAGTCTGACTGGCCCACTTCGTCTCGGTTTCTGGGCCTGGCTCACATGTAACCCTAGCTGCGTTTAGCATCACTTCACTATTCAGACACACTTAATTCATAAGGATTATTCTCTCTCGAACTTCTGCTGGATTTCCTAGCTTTCCAAAAGAGGATTACATCGTTGTTCTTGGAACTTGCAAATCGAGGAATGGTATGCGTGCTCACCCTCGGATTATAGAAGAAGATTCTAGATCATACAAACTGTAAGTTATCATTCGATGTATTACGGTTATTATTATACATGTTATTTTCATGTATGCTTTTATCATTACATAATCATCCTGCAGTTCGTCATTTTTTGGGTTTGAAACCAAAATTTTCAAATTTCGCTGCGTACACGAACCCAACAAAACCCTACATAAGAGATAACTAATTCCATCGTTTAAAGTATATTGCCTTCTTATCATTTGATCTATCTAGTTACAATTTTGTTAGCGGTGGCTCTTATTTCCTTCATAAAATGTATACGGGCTCATTTGTTTTCCTTCTCTCTATTGAGGTATGCCACTCTCTCAATTTTTAAAATGCGATTACAGTTGTACTTAGTGATTTTGACAGACTAACTTTTACTCTTTATTAAAGTAATAGATGAAAGATTTGTAATGTATGGTATAACTAGCATAAAGTACCGTGCTTCTGTTTTGAAAGTATTCAGAAAATTTAATTCACATGTTTCATCACTTGATCTCACAAAGGTTGGTATTAGACATTAGTTTTTCCTTGTAGTGCATGTATATATGATTTTCAAAATAAATTTAATATTAAAATGCAAATGACATAGTTAATCAACATTTAATATGTTAGTGCTATGTATGCATACAGTAACTATCTTCGTGCTTATGTGCATGGTTTGTATAGTCATAAATTTTTGGTGCCTTTTTAACTTTACAAAATATGTGAATCTACACTGGTTGTGCATTTGTATATGAGTATTATGAATGTATACAAGCATTCTTGGAATATGTGAAGACCGAAATTCATTAAACGAAAAAGGGTGAATTCACTTTTATACCTATCGCACGTCATATCATCTTAAATTTTTTTGTTATGTATCATTCTAAAGCAAAAGGATATAAATTGTGTAGAATATTATATACTACAACCACATTGATATATTATGGTTACTGTAGCAGCTTTGATGATAAATATTCGAATGTTAATGATATTCTCCCTGAATGAGATGTCTGAAATACTAAAGTTTAGAACTTACTCTTAATCATTTATAAATTGTATTGTCTTTAAATGTCCATTTGATTACTATTTATTTCATGACACAAGCAGTGTCTAACTATAACTTATTTTATGATACTGGCAGTATCTAAGCAATATTTAATTATACAAAATTAATGATCAAGTGTTACAGAATAGCTAATTATTTATCTTGAAGATCATGATACTATTTATCTAGAAGATCATGACACTATTTATCTAGAAGATCATGGCACCAATAGTGTTCAAACAATATGTGTGATTATGGAGAATAAAATAGAGACTCCTGAAGAGCCTATATATATTATGTCATTCGTTCTAGATTGTAAAAAGTTATTATAATCGAAGCACAAGTTGTTGTAAACCAAAAGTTTACTAAAGCAAATGGCTATCATATTGAAGCTATAAATGATTAGATGACTAAATATCTACAAAATCATAGTGTGTAAGAAATATGTATTTGAAATGTTACTCTCTTTATTATCCAAATTGTATTGCACAAATATAAGCATGATGAAATCACATGTCACAATAAACCAGAAGTTTATTGTACAAAATAGAATTCATGTTATAGTAAACCAGAAGTTTAATCAAACAATTAGCACATGATATGATAAACTTAAAGTTTACTAGTACAAATAATTTTATTAATTGACGTGATAATTTTGGTTGTCCTGATTTAAATTTGATGTGCTAAGTTTGTATTCAGAATATATTGAAGAACTAGAAGATTCTTCAAGAATTAATTTGATTGTTCTCATGATAAGCTGATTACACCAGCTAATGTTGGGATTGAATTTCCTAAATTCTGAAAAATATAAAAGGTGAATAAGGGTCCGTTTACATGTTATGTGATGTCTTAAATAGATGCATCGATAAGACGGTCACATGTGTGTTTATTGTCAACCTGCAGTTTGACATATGCAAAATTGCTTGCTCAAAATAATTGAGTTGAGAGCACAATTTTCAAATTATGTAGTCAAGATAATTCAACTTGTTAATGCTGATTTATATTCAAGTTGGTTTAGCATTGAATGCCTCCGATAAATAGCTAAACCATTGCGAATGAGAACAAAGCTTCATGTGTTGATCTGAAATATGATATATTGCATACAACGACGTTTGTATGCTTCAGACTAATAAATTATGATAGATTCTCCCCCCATAATTGGTTCAAGGTCAGGAACTAAATGTTTTCATCTAATAGTTTTATTGTGTGGTATATGATGAATCTACCACGATGCACACAGATGAATTTCCCAAAGAAGGTAAAAATGTATGTTAGTTTTTCTAACATAAGGGTAGAAAGAATAAACAGCTAAGAAATATATTGTGAATTATCACTAGTATGATCCTCGTTCAAACAATAATTTAAGTCAAATGCTAGAAGCATTTGCTGCAAGATGCTCCTAAATGTCCCTGAAGGACATGATTTACAACATGCGTGAAGCATGATAGACAAATCGGTTTCAAACGCAGTAATCCTTGAAAATGAGAGGAGCAAATGATCAAAATGATTATAATAAGGAGACAATGTGCTCTTGAAGAGCCTACGACATAACACTTCATAAAACCTCATATGAGGTTCAGGTACCTGAAAAAAATAATGAAGTGATAAGATCTCAGTAAGTTGTGTCTAATTGTAAACCGATACACAATGATATCTAGTCGACGATATATTTGATACAATATAGTGCGCAATATTGTATAATATTATGAGGATCTGAATTATACGTCTCTTAAAACATATTGTTGTCGGAATAATTATCAAGTAGATACATCTTGGTAAATTTACTAGACATGCAGTCATGACATGAGAAGATGTCATGTAAATTAAATACTAAATGGAAATTGTCTCAGTCTATATAGCCTCATGTGATAAAATTATATGATTTTTTTTAAGGATTAAAAATGCCTGAAGCATATACAAGTTATTGAAAAACTTGTTTGTAATCCATAAATCGATTAAATGAACTAAAGTTGATGTACTGAAATCACCTTAATAAATATTTATTGATGAAGGGTATAAAGATGACTATGTTTAACCTCTTCCCTTTATGATATTCAAAATATTTCTTAAGGTTGTGCAAGTTGCTGACTTGAATGTGATTGGAGATTTTGAAAAGTTTTCGAAAAGCAGTAGACTACCTGCTAAAAGGAGTTGAAATGAGAAAATTAGTTGGTCCTGAAGTGTCATATATTTGTTCAATTGATGCATTTATTTATCCTACTATAACTGTGAGCATGATATAATTTATTCCTTATACTGAGATACTGAAATAAGATCAATTGCATATTGTCGATTTGATGAGAGATTTTTTCCAAAATTAGGGAAGAGAATAATAAAATAAAAAGGAAAATTTTGTGGGAAAATCCATCATCGTCTCATCTTGATCTACGTGCTTCTGTTAGTGAGCAAGAGGTCCAAAAGATTATTCACTTGCAGAAAATAGCAAATCAAATGTCAGACGCATTTACAGATTTGAAAAGGATTACCGAATCACATATCCCTGCAAAGAATATCCTAATTCGGATTGATGTCCCTGTAGGACCATCTATTAGTGTCATAGCAAATGAGTCCAAAAGCATGTCTGAAGTGTGATAGATCATTAGGTTCTAAGGATCGAAATCCTAGAAAAGGAAAATAAATGGTCAAGATGACACTAAGAAAGAATCTCATAAAGAGATGCGAGATTTGATCAATCGTGATATTCTTGAAGAAACAATGAGCCGCAAACTCAAAAAAAATGAAGAAATATCAATGTTTGTTCATTATCGTATTGTTAATTTGAATCATGTTTGTTCATTATCGTATTGTTTTTTATAAAACCATGTTTGTTTTCATTGTTGTTAAAATTATGTTGTATGGTATTGTAAATTCGTTGTAATTTCATGATTAAATAACCATGAAAAACTCAATTTTTATAACCACGAATTTGGTGGTTTTTGCGTGGTTATATATTTCATCTTCTCATTATACCCCACCTCACCCCCCCCCCCCACCCCAAACATCTATCATACCCAAATCCACCCACCACTAGCCTACCCCATCCATCACAACCAAACCCACAAACCCCACACTACCACTCACCACCCCATCACCACCCCCACCGACTACATACTTATTTTTTAAAGTTTTCATTTTATCCTTATCTTAATTTTATTAATATATAAATATTAGTTTGTAATTATGGGTTAAGGATATTTTAGAAAACTTACATGTTATTATACATAATATACGGTCAAACCAAAAAATAAAAATATCATTAAACCACAACAAACAATACAATTTATTCAAACATTGTGTTCATTAATACAGTACAATACAACACCATATTATACATACCATACTGTACATTAATGAACCAAGGGTGGGTTAGTGTTTTTTCCTTCTCACGCGCTTCCCAAAAATTAATAATGATTTTTTTGCCACATCACCTATTAAGGGGTTATTAATTTCATTAAGAATAAGTTTACGGGTATATAATTGTCAATAAAATTTAATCGCTAGAGTGAGTTCTCAATGCAACTTTAGAGGTGAAAAGAAATGTGTTTTATCCCTTTTTATTTGTAACTTTAAAATTAAAGATCCAATATACTTTGTAAGTAATCCAATATTACAATTCTCTGTATGATCTTTAAAAACTTTATTGGAAATACTTTTAAGGTCTATGTTGAACAATGTATATCTATTGAATAATAAAAATTCGGAGCACTCCTATTATTCCAAGAAAAGTTGAACGTTAACGCTAAAGATATACAACTAGTAGAGGAATGCTCAAATAAGTTTTCACATATGATTTGTTTTTTCTATACCGCTAGTGTAAACAATTTTTTACTCCTATCAAATTATCCCAAGGCTATCTACATAGAAGCCTCCTTCTGACGAATCCATTTGCGACAATGAATTCTCTTATGGCTACTTACATATTGAATATAAGAAATGACCTTTTTTTATATATAATGGTAACGTAATAGAAGAAAATAACATTTTCAGATCTCTTATGTGTACAAATATAAAGGATATAAAACTAAAAACAAATTTGTAAAGGGCTACAACCCACTTCTCCTATAACTCTTCAATAAAAAAGGGCAGCCCGGTACACTAAGCTCCCGCTATGCGCGGGGTCCGGGAAAGGACCGGACCACAAAGGTTTATTGTACGCAGTCTTACCTTACATTTCTGCAAGAGACTGTTTCCACAACTTGAACCCATGACCTCCCGATCATATGACACCAACTCTAACTCTTCAATGTTCAATGGAAATAAGGCACAATGCTACTAGAGGGAGTCTATTACCAAATACAAAGAAATTAAAGTGTATTAGATTATAGATATCTTGAAACAAACGCAATGGAAGAGTTTATATAACTTCATAGATCAAATAGACTGCAATGAACATGAAATATCTTCAATCAAAAGCATCGAAACATCTTTTAGGATCCTAAATCAATTATTTGCGATCTCATTAACAAAGTGAGGGAGACCCCTTCCTCGTCTTCAATCAACCTCCTACTGGTTTTGTATAAGGTGGAGTTGCTATTCTCAAATTGTACCTGATGAGGATGAAAGGTTTATGTCCCACTCCTACATGTATCCTGTGTATTGTGCTGACTAGGAAGGATAACAAACTACAAAAAAATTGAGATCTTACAGAACTAAAACGCGAAACGATTTCCGGTACCATCAAGAAATCGGTCTGTATGCCACCCTTTGGCCTGCAACTCAGCTAAAAATGGGGAGAATGCATAATTCATCTTGTCATACGCCTCTAGCAAGATATCTACACTTGGTTCATGAACTAATCGTTTCATATCTGACGCATAAGCAGCAACCAGCCAACCCCTCAATGCATCTTCACCAGTTGCATTGTGCTCGAGTATCATATCACTCCATCTACTTCCATGGTTTAAAAGGAACTTCTCCTCTGGAAATGTTTCTTTAAATTGTTGCAGCTTAGAAGGCCTAACTACTTCATGCAGAGACCTTCCCACCTTTACCTTTCCAGCATCCTCTATCAGCCTTCCAGGAAATAAGAGATCTTCTCGATATCTTAGGTCAGCAGGACTTGAGATTTTTCCAGTCTAAATATTATAGCGGAGAACTTAGTTAATTGAGATGTGAATCGATTTTGCAACTTTAGATATGTACCTTCACAAAATCAGCCACGATCATTGCAGTTCTTTGCGGATTTAATGTGTTGACAGGAGCAGCTCGCATTTCTTCAACGACACTGTAAACGTGTATAACAGATAGCAAAGGCGCAACAACCAACTGCAAGGCATTCAATATTATCAAAATCACAAAGGACCCTATAATCTACAACAAACTCAACCCTGTGAACCTGCATGTTTACCCACAGGACAAGCAACTTCGTTGCATTCTCTACAAGTGATTGGGCTATATATATAGTCCACATGATCTTATTATCTTGACTTATAAAAAGTTAGCTCAACAAGGGAGTAGAAGCCGAGGACACATGGAACAAAAGTTCCTCTTGTTTTATTTAACCCGTCTTTTAAGGTGGAAAACAGATATACCAAGAATGCCTAGTGACTTCTTCCAAGTGGAGATGATTTTGGACATCTTAGGATACATGATTTTCTTTTATATTTACCAGTTTAAGGTTTATAAGCACAACAAAAGAAAAATAATTTATCTAGGGACATAGAAACATACATCTCTGTATAGTGGAGCTTTTTTTAATCTGATTCTGTATAGTGGATTTTATAGTAGCATAAAAATTTAATACCCCTAGTTTATACATGATTCGGCAGCCCTACATATACAATAATACACCTTGAATGGTAATAGAATAGTACCTTTCCCTGCATTGATGAACAAATAGTGGATGCCAAGTGAATTCCTGTTCCAAGCCCGAGAACATTAAAAAGAGTGGAAATAGCCTCGCCTTTAGCAAACAGATCACTAAGATTGCCTTCTTTGGCAAATGAAGAATATATTGGCAATCTTGTTGCTCTAGCTGCAACAACTGCCATTCCCTGACAACTCCAAAGAAAAATAACTTTGTTAACATTGCTGACAACAAGTTTTTTCATGCAATTGGATTAATAAATATATCTTTCACAGATAGAACAATTAAGTGTCCGCTAATGCTCCAAAAGGAGAAACCACAAATCACTCTCTCAAGGGAGATTATCATAAAAGAAACTACAACTTTAGAGCGACTCTTTTAACTATTTCCTAGTAGTTAAAAAAGCTGTACCCAGCTTTCTGGAAATTACAGTACCCTCTTTAGTAATAATTCAATTCTGTTATATTTCATATATAAAGTATAGATAAATTTAACTCCTCGACATATCTGAATTTGTTGTATTTTCTCCAGAAATATGAAAAGAAGAACAAAAGCTGCAAGAAAAATTCTATTTATTAGATCAGGAAAATGGGGAGAATTTGGGAACAAAAAAATGGAAAACCATGTCGGTAAAAGGAATAGAGGGAGTAACAAGAATTACATAATTCATACTACATCGAATCAGTGTCATTCATAAGTTTATAAATCTCCCAAAATACTCAGTGAGCCTCTATAATTAGTAAGCAGAGAAAACTTACCTTTGCAAAATTGCCAAGGCCAGCTACTTCAAGAAATAAATGCGGGCATAAAGGAGATATAACTTCTAAACCAGTCCCCAAGTCATACAGAACATCAGCTGCAGCATAAAAAGTTTATATAATTTAAAACTACTTTATAATTCAACAGAGCAATGCAAGTAATAGAATCAAATTTATGTCGGAAAATAGAGCAACAATACGGGGAATAGTAACAAACTGTTACAAGTGTTTCGAATGGGTAAACAATAGAAATTACAACAGTAACAGACTTGTAGCCACCAAGGATTATGGCCACAACAAACTCTTGAGTTCTTGAATCCGTCTTGGATCTTCCTTCCAATTGCAGCACACTCATTGATCTTGATAACCTAAAACCAAGAGACACTAAATCTCTACTTGTTACAACTGTGTTGAGTCGAGTTAGCACTCTGTCCTTAAGACAAGATTGCCCCATATATATCATTTTACGTTAATGGACAATTATCTCTTAAGATAAAACAGCATCAAACAAATGAGCAAAGGAAACTCAAGTGTTTACTAAAAGAAGAACCTGTGAGTGTGTGAAAGAATGCTTAGAGAAGAATAAGATTAGAAAGTCTGAGCGTGGTTCAAGTGTGGTACATCTCCAATTAAGCCAAAGGCCTCAATATATAGTGTAAAGAAGATGATCTCCCAACTAGCCAACTAATGGCTTTCAATAGTCATGTAATGGCACTTACTGAGGGGTTACAATCAGCCAAATAATGGCTGAATTCAAGTGTCAAGTAATGGAGGTTCAATGCTCTAAAACCAGCTGCCGCGGCCGAGCTCGATGGTGAATCCGCAACTAGCGCTGCACGGGAGGCGTCGCGACCGCCAGCGACTCGCGGCGATTTCCGACTTGTTTCATCTTACACTTCGCATACTTCTTCCTTCGTTTACCAACGTGGAACACTCGTCATTTAACCAACGACCGTCCATCATTTTGTCTCAAACATTTACTTACGTACCAATATCTCTTTCACTAATGAAATTTACGATACTTGGCACTATGAGTGCACGTGTGTGGAAACGACGTTTCCGACGTGCGGAGTCCCAATTGTTCGAGTCATAAATAATGGGATAAACTTAACTTCCGCATTAGTAAATTTCCAACAATCCACTCTTGAAAGAGATTTTGGCGCACTCACAATGTGTCTTTCTAGCAATCTTTCGGTGGACCGATATTGCATCTGGATAGGTAGCCTTCGCTTTGAACCTTCCATAGTTGAATATCATCGGACTATGCGCAGTGAACGTGATGTTTTGAACCGTCAGTATTTATTGTAAGTCAAGACAACGGTACCAACACAACAACTTTCCTTACTCTATTCTTCTTAATATTTTGTCCGTTGTGGCCGTGGACACTTCTTGAATTCTTAAGTGCGTTCATTTGAGGCGGTCTGTCCTCGCACTTAAGTAGGTGGTCTCCTACAAGGTATCCTGCTATACCCCACTTCACAAGTGTTAGGCACCATTAAAAGTTTTCTCAAACCAAACCTCAACCGGTGAGGATCATGAACGGTTTTGGAAACTTAACCTCTACCCACCATGCAGGTAGCACTTTAATGTCTATCACATGAACGGCTTTGGATTCATATTTCTTGACATAAATCATCATTCGAAGTGCTCTTGCTTCCACCGAAGTGCTCAACTGAACCTTTACGATTTAGTTTTCCCATTGAACCTAATTCCTGGGATCTCAAGTCAGTAAGGTTGGGTATCCACCGTATCAGTCCTTATCGTTTGGGTTTTACGCCTATTCCCCTAGACAGGCAGAAATATTGATCTTCGGCTAGTCCTTTAGTTAAAGGATCTACTATATCCTTTGATTAGTAATCAAGTGTCACCCGTGATGATCAACTGCCCAACGGTCTTATGTCTCTGACTAAAATATCCAGACGCTATCATCCGTGCCCTCACAGTGTATAACTGACGAAGGCACAGGTTTCTCCCAATAAGGGACATCCTCTAAGAGGTCGTGAAGTTACTCAACTTCTTTTCATGTTGTCTAAAGCGATAAACTTCGATTCCATCACGAATCAGCCGATGCAAATTTGATTAGAGGATTTTCAAAGACACACCATACACATCCACGTGTAGCTTTGGTGTTCTCCAAATCCGATGTCCATTTTGCATCACTATGTTCTCCCAGAACCGTTGGACATCCAGAATACCATAATCCATAGATAAGTGAATATCTCAGATATCGTCATATCCAATTTAACGCCTTCTATCGATCATTTTTAGAATCACGAGTGAACATTAGTTCAACTGATCTTCTTTATAAGCCGATATCAGGTCAGTTGTAGTGTGTAAAATACATTGAACTACATGCGACATGCGCATATCGCTCCTGGTATATGGGCGCACCACGATTCTAATCAATCTCATGATTCATATCCATTGGTGACTTCAACGAGACTGTCAAACACCTCATAAATGAGTTTGGATTTAGACCAGTCTTAGATGTCTTAGAAAATCCAATTCCTAAGATTTCACTACAATTCCCATATCCTTTCATGTCGAAACATAATTTCAACATACTCATAGTCTCTAGGATCAAACTAGGACTGCTACATGTGATCAACATGTCGACTACATAAAGACATATCACGAACGAGTCAGAATTACTTTTCATGTAGACATTTGTCACACACATAAATGGAGAAACCCTTCGATAGTAGAGTAATGTCGAATGTTTCGTGCCATTGCCTCGGGCCTGTTTCAGCCCGTACAGAGATCTGACAAGGCGACATACTTTTCTCTTGCCCTGGAACCACACCTATCGGGTTGTTCCATATAAATTTCTTCCACTTTCGGATTGTTGTTTTCCAACTGTTGGCTTTCTAACTTCAAAGTCAATGTTTCTGTTGTCAGATTCATTGTTTCTGTTTTATCTGAAACTTCCAGGACCAAAATGTAAACATTTCAGGAACCAAAAAGGAAGTTCAGTAAGAAGCCCAACAGTCCACCAAACCAACTCTTCGGTTAGGAAGGTTGTCTCAACATCCATTCACGCAAGACGGCGCTGTCCCTGGATGTTCAGCTATTGACAGGGGAGCATATGTCCAAGTAGCTAGCCGAGGCCTTATACTCGTCAATAGATCCATCTCCTTTGTACTCACTTTGAGTATCCACTTTTACAACCCAAAGGTTCTTTTCCCAGAGGAAGGTCAACCATTACACAAGTATGGTTCTATCTGATGGAATCTATTTCTCTCTTGTAGCTTCTTTAAAAGCAGTGCT
The DNA here is from genome assembly GCA_029844215.1 of Przewalskia tangutica. Classification (NCBI taxonomy): domain Eukaryota; kingdom Viridiplantae; phylum Streptophyta; class Magnoliopsida; order Solanales; family Solanaceae; genus Przewalskia; species Przewalskia tangutica. The sequence continues at coordinate 117,799,299 of CM056723.1, read as the reverse complement.
TGTGGAGTTTACAATTCTTTGTTAATTGTCCATGGTTCATTCTTAACCATACAAGCTAGAAGGCCTGGAACAAGTTTTTGTCCCCTCTTAGCTCCGTCTCGGTTCAACATCTAGAATCCTGAGTTCTGTAGATCATGAACATCAAGTTCCGGACAGCTAGACACTCGCTGGTTCTTGTTAACCTTGAGCAATTACTTCTTTTTTCTTCTCAAGGAAAGTTATCTTCAAAGAATTCAGCATTCTTTGACACCAAAATGCGATAAACACTATTGTTATTTGCAGATCCAGTGGATATGCAATCTACAGTCTTAGGTCCAACTTGACATGTTTTGGTATTCCAACCTCTACCAAGCCACCCCACATCACAACATCTGTATATGGGATCCTTTTCAAGTTTCACATGTTATATTTTATCCTTATGTGTAGTTCTGTTGAGAATCGCATTAGCGGTAAGGATCGCCTTGCCCCACATATCTTGGGCGTACGGTCTTTGCGCTTGGCTAACACCGTTAGACTGAGGTGAGTAAGGAGCACTCGTTTGAGGAACGATGCTTCGCATTCTCCCCCTCTATCACTACGAATTCCTCAATCCGTAGGATTAGTTGATCTTCAACTTCTGCTTTGTAGCGCATAACCGCTTCAACTTCATCTTTGCTTTTCAACAAAACAAAAGATGTAACACGTTGTACCATCGTCAATGAAGGTCACAACGTACTTGTCTCCCCCTTCTATTTTGTACAAGCTTAAAATCACTCATGTAGGTGTGACTAAGTTCTAGAGGAGAGGTGTTTATTTCACTATTCCTTTGACGGAATGGAAAGGTAATTTTACCGCTTCGCTCACCTCACATTCATTTTGAGGGTTTATGTCGATAGACGGCAACAATCTCAACTTAGTTGTTAAATGACTTTATTTAACGTGTCTTAATCTATGATGGCATAGATGCACGTGTTACAAATATATCATTCATTTGGCTACCGACATAATGTACCATTCTTAGTTATTAATAGACCTGTCCAAAGCTCGGGTCAGGACGGGCCAGGGTCGGGTCAGGTGGCTTTTTTTTCCTACTTGCCCGACCCTGACCCTATTTTTTTTAGATTTCCCGACACTGGCCCTGACCCTTCAGGTACCCTACGGACCTCGGGTCGTCCCTGACAAAACAAAAAACAGGGAATTTTGGACGGTTGGGTCGGGGACCCGACATTTTTTTTTTTAATTGAATTTTCAATACTGAAATTGAAATTCTCGGAAGCATTATCACGAAATTTAGACGTTGAAATCTATTGTATATCATGAGATCTCAACTAAAGAAAAGAGAAAATTAAAAACCGATTTGGGGGAAACATCAAATTGATTAGGAAGACGGACGTTTTTCCTGGAATTGGCTGCGCCAAACTGCCTTACTGTTTGACCAGCCCCGTCTCGTAAAAATACGCGAAATCAAAAAAAAACAATTAGGTGAAACGGACGTCTGAGCGCAGAGTTATGATCATTTAAAGTTTCGCCAATTTACAGACTTTCTCTTCTCTCTCCCCTACATTTTATGTCATTGCTTCACGTTAAAACATAAAGTATCACATATATTCTTAAAACATGTAAATATTAATAAAGGAAAAATAATATAAATTATATTAAAAAGATTAAGTGGCGAATTGAGTCGGGTCGGAGGTCGGTAGGGTCGGCGGCCAGTGGGTAAAACAATCGACCACTGGCAGGCCTTACGTATGCTCGGGTCCCCGCTTTTTTGGGTCAGGTGGCTATCGAGTCAGAAAATATCTAACCCTGACCCTGGTTTTTTGGGTCGGGCCGGGTCCCCGGCCCGATGGACAGATCTAGCTATTATTGACCTGTTGGACTAGACTCAAACCAGTTTGACCAACAGCGTCCCTGAAACCATGTTTGGGACATGTATCACCTCGTTTAAGGGTGATCTCATTCCCTTAAGTCCTTTTGAGGACTGCCTCTCCAACCCCTTCTACTTTAGAGGTGGCGTTGTTTCACATGAACAACCTCTTGCCCGTGGTTAGGGCGTAACCGAATCATATGGCGCTTACTTAGAATTGTCCATAATTCCAATTTTATTACAACTTAAGATCATATCTTTTAAGCCGTTGTTTACTATAGTCCAATCTTAAAGGGGAAGGAATGTGAGATTAAACTTCTGATTTTAAGGCGTAAGGAATATATGGAAATCACTTTCATATTCATAGCCTTTATTCATTTTAATCCGACATCTTTTAATCTCATTTTTTACAAGGAAGAATAATTAACTCATACCTTTTGGATTCTGGCCCACGTCAGTCCCTTTGTTGGACTGCGTGTCCAAATCCTCCTTACCATAATTGGGACAAATATTATGTTGCAAGATAGAACCATATCTTCAGCCTTCTCCTCTTGTTCCAGTTGACATCCTCCACTTCTCGTGAGCGCTTGCTTCTACCACTTTCGGGAGCGGTGACTCCAACTCTTCCTTGCACCTTAACCGTACTAGCATAACTCTCAGCGGTGTCTTAAAGCTCAGCATCAGATCCAGAGATCCTACCTTTGACGGAAACAGATTTGTAACTCTTGTCAAAGAGAGACCCAAAACTAGGACCAGATCTGAAAGCATGGTTATTGACAGAGACAGTGTTGAACTGTTAACAGAACTGGTTTCAAGAAGAAAACCACAACCAGATTGGGGACTATATCTGCTGGCAAACATCTTTCGAGCACTAATACAGATCTTGTCTTAAGATTGTCGGAAAATAGAGCAACAATACGAGGAATAGTAAACAAACTATTACAAGTGCTTCGAATAGGTAAACAATAGAAATTACAACAATAACAAACTTGTAACCAACAAGGATTATGGCCACAACAAGCTCTTGAGTTCTTGAATCCGTCTTGGATCTTCATTTCAATTGCAGCACGCTCCTTGATCTTGATAACCTACCAAGAGACATTAAATCTCTACTTGTTACAACTGTGCTGAGTCGGTGTTAGCACTCTGTCCTTAAGACAAGATTGCCCCGTATATATCATTTTACGTTAATGGGCAATTATCTCCCAAGATAAAACAACATTAAACAAATAAGCAAAAGAAACTCAAGTGTTTACTAAAAGTAGAACCTTTGAGTGTGTGAAAGAATGTTTAGAGAAGAAGAAGATCAGAAAATCTGAGTGTGGTTCAAGTGTGGTACATCTCCAATTGAGCCAAAGGCCTCAATATACAGTGTAAGGAAGATGACCTCCCAACTAGTCAACTAATGGTTTTCAATAGCCATGTAATGGCACTTATTGAGGGGTTACAATCAGCCAAATAATGGTTGAATTCAAGTGTCAAGTCATGGAGGTTCAATGCTCCAAAATCAGCCCAAAATTCAGAAAATTTATATCTTCCGTCGCACACACTGCCTGGGAAGCGCCGTGGCGCTGCTGAATTAGCGCCATGGCTCCAGTAGTTGAACTTGAACTGCCCAACTAGCGTCGCGGCGCCGCGGCTCCGCAGCGATTTCCGACTTGTTTAGCCCCGGCGCCGCAGTGATTTCCGACTTGTTTCATCTTACACTTCACATACTTCTTCCTTCGTTTACCAAGGTGGAACACTCGTCATTTAACCAACGACCGTCCATTTTATGTCTCAAACATTTACTTACGTATCAATATCTCTTTCACTAATGAAATTTACGATATTTGACACTACGAGTGCACGTGTGTGGAAACGACGTTTGCGACGTGCGGGACCTCAATTGTTCGAATCATAAATAATGGGATAAACTTAACTTCCACATTAGTAAATTTCCAACAATTTATGCCGTAACAAATTTGATAAGGAAAATAACGAAGAATAATAGCATAGAACAATGCTCCAGGGACATCGTATAAACCTAAGATTCTCCAACGTTTAGGCTCAGAATCCATCCTTGCACCCAAGTTGCTACATATGAGCTTTCCGACATGCTGCATACCATCTCTCAATATCTGTAAATAAACAAAACAATCACAACATAACTCCCGGTAAAAGGAAAGGGAACTGGAAATAATACTTAAGGAGTTAATCTGTTTAATCTGTGCACTAGACAAAAGGCTTACCCAGCTCACTGCAGTTGCCTGAGCAGGGGTAGGACGCAAGCCTGCAGAAAATAGCAGTGACTGCAAAGGAGTAATATTCAGAAGTATCATCATTTTAACAGATGTATGATGTATCATGTATTTAGGTATTAAGAACAAAAGCAAATGTCAACCAATAATACATACATAAATATAGTGTGTGTCTGTGTGTATGTTCGCATACTCTAAAAAAGTTTTATGAAGTTGAATAAAGTTTAGCAGGCAGTGAGATGCTTCATAGTTAGAAGACCTGAGTCGACAAAACCGATAATGCTGCACTCGTGAAGTGTTGCAGTGCTCGAAATTGTGTGTATCTGAGATACCCTTCATTCACACTGTAGAAACAATCAAGAGCAGTAATTTACGTTACATATTCATGAAGCTTACGACCAACTAGAACTATTGAGAAATGACTTCAAAGAAACTCACACCTATATGGATAGCCAGATGGGAAAAATTTATTCAGAAAGGATTCAGCCATTCTCTGTGGAACTGGTCTAAAGTCATCAACCATCTTGATCTGTAAAGAGACATAAGTAAGTCTCTCTTTGGAAAGCAAGCAAACTTCTTTTGATATATTAACATGACAAGGAAAACAGTACAGAGTGGCAAGTCTCAATTTGAGAGTGCATATACTACACGCAGCGAAATGTTTAGGCATCAAGGAAAAATAACATTAGTGTAGAATACCAACATGTAATATATATACCATTAATATGCTCAACATGTTTATAATTGTAAACGTGTAGTGTCCAACAAAATAATCCCTACCCATAATTAGAATATATCTCATATATTGTGTAAATATTTAGTGATATATAATTATGGTAAACTAGGATTCCTCTTGTAATTAGGACTAGGATTCCTATTGTATTAGGAATGTATATTGTACCCTATATATATTGATATTAATGAGAAAGACTCCTCAAGGGAGATTAATATCATCTTACATGGTATCAAGAGCCAAAACCCTACTTTTCTTCCAAGGAGCGGCCCCCCACTTCTCGACTACGCGCGGTGCAACCCCTCCCCCTTCCTAGGGTTTGATCTTTCCCTACCTATCTTCCCTACTAAATTTCATCCAAAATCATGACTCCCCCTACAACTCCTACGACCGTCTCATCCTTCACCGTTATCACTCCCGAAGTCAAAACCATTTTTTCACCCAGCTCTCACCGACCAACATCTAGAACTGTCTTCCCATACTTCTTGATCAAGAAAACGGTCAGTACTCTGCATGGGTTGAATTGTTTCGCATTCACGCATGTGTCAACAACGTGCTTGATATATTGATAAATTTGTTCCTCGTCCCCCGGAGGTTGACAACTCTACATGGCTTCGTCTCGACGCCGTAGTCAAACAGTGAATATATGGCAGTATTTCTCAGGATTTGCTACTCATTATAATGAAGTCCGGTGCCTCAGCCCGTGAGTTATGGATTCGGTTCCACAAGCACACTCGTGTCGTGTACTTAGAGGAACAATTTAACAACACACGTCTTGAAATTTTTTCCAACATGACTGAATACTGCAAACAGTTAAAACTTGTGGCGGATCAACTCTCCGACGTCGACACGCCTGTATCGGAAACTAAAATGGTGTTACAATTGATTGCAGGTCTTCCGAAAGGCAAATATGATACTTTGGCCACCATACTCTGTCTCCGTTGACTTTGAACCTTTTGGTTTTACTGTGAAGGATCTTCATACGGGGACACCTCTTACGAGATGCAATAGCATAGGGGATCTCTATCCATTCCCATCCACCTTCGCTGCCAGATCTTGCTCTCCCGTCTCTCTTGCGGCTATCTCTCCATCCACATGGCATAATAGGCTTGGTCATCCAGGAACCCAGTTTTAAATTTTCTTAGAGGCAATAATTTTATTCCATGTAATAATGGAAAACTAGCCCAACACTGTGTTTCTTGTTCTTTAGGCAAACATACTCGTCTTCCGTTTAAATCATCTACTAGTGTTATTTTTGCACCTTTTGATATTATACATGCCGATTTATGGACATCTCATATCCCTAATTCCCTCGGTCATAAATATTATCTTTTGTTGCTAGATGATTTTTCTCACTACATTTGGAACTATCCTCTTAAATTCAAATCGGAAGTGTTTGCCAAATTTCTTGAGTTTCGCACTTTTATCCAAACACGGTTTGAAAAAGGTCTAAAATCTTTTCAGTGCGATAATGATCGTGAATTCACTAACTCCACCTTTCATCGGTTTTGTACAAATAATGGCATGATTTTTTTATTCTCCTGTCCTCACACCTCCACACAAAACGGTAAAGCTGAACGAATCATTCCAACCATTAACAATATGATTCATACTCTATTGATTCATGCATCTCTTCCTCTGTCATTCTGGGTATATGCCGCAAAAATGTCAGAATATATTCTAAATATTCTCCCGACAAGTATTCTTCACAATATGACCCCAACCGAAATCATCTACTGTAGAATTCCTTCTTACGATCATTTACGGATATTCGGTTGTATCTATTATCCTAACCTTGCCTCCACCGCCCCTCATAAACTAGCCCCCGGACCACACCATATGTCTTTGTAGGCTTCCCGCCGAACCATAGAGGCTATCTCTGCTATGACTTGTCCACTCGTCAAATCCACATTTTCCGTCACGTCACGTTCGACGAGACCATATTCCCGTTTTCGAATCCTCAGAAATTTCAAAAACCGGATTAATCCTTTCTTGACGAGCTTGACATCTCTCCCATCATTCTCAGTCAACTCGGTCATCATCGTAGCGCGCTTTATCGATGAACGCTGCGGCGCTTCCAATGAACAAAGTGCTTCCACACCGTCGTTAGCGTCGCGGCCCATCGATGAGGCGTCGCGGCGCCTAATCTCCAGTGAACAAAATTCTTCCACACTGTCGTCAGCGCCGCGGCCCATCGATGAGGCGCCGCGGAGCCTTATCTCCAGTAGCCACTGGACCTCGAGCGCCACGGCGCCTCCGACGAATTTTCCACCACCTTCCCCATATCCGATCATACCATCTGTTTCGAATCCTGGCTGAGCCGCTGCAGTCACCCACTGTCCCCACTCACCAAATGAAAACTCGTGTCAAACATGGAATTTTCAAACCCAAAATCTAATTTAACTTATCCGTCCAAACCATCTCTCCAATTTCCAAGAACCCCAAATTGGTCAAACAAGACCCTAATTGGAATGCGGCTATGTATGAGGAATTAAATGCTTTAACTAAGCAGCACACATGGGATCTAGTACCTAGACCGGAGGGGGTGAATGTGATCCGTTGTATGTGGCTTTTTTGCCACAAATTCAGAGACAGTGGAGATCTAGAGAGGTATAAGGCTCGACTTGTGGCTAATGGCACAAACCAGCAGGAGGGCATTGGTTGTGGTGAGACATTCAGCCCGGTTGTCAAACCGGATACCATTCGCACCGTTCTGAGCATAGTCATGGGCAAACACGGGCCGCTACATCAACTTGATGTGAAAAATGTATTTTTACATGGGGACCTGAAAGAGACAGTTTACATGCATCAACCGCCTAGGTTCGCCCATCCAACAATCCCTCACTATGTGTGTCGTCTCCGTAAGTCATATATGGCCTGAAACAGGGCCCCCGCGCGTGGTATGACCGTTTTTCCAGGTATATTTTACAGATTGGGTTTGTATGCAACAGGAGTGTGATACTTCACTTTTCATTTTTCATCGAGGTAGTAGCATTGCTTACTTACTATTATATGTGGATGATATTGTCCTTACTGCCTCATCCGATGGGTTGAAAAATGAGATTATTGTTTTACTTAAGACCGAATTTGCAATGACTGATTTGAGCAAGTTGAGTTATGTCTTGGGGATATCAGTGACCAGGTCTGCCAATCACATGTTCTTGAGTCAGCGTAAGTATGCAGAGGAGATCGTGTACAGGCCTAAGATGGCGAATTGCAAAATCATGTCCACTCCGGTTGATTCAAAATCCAAGCTCAGTGCTATGGATGGTGCTCATGTCTCCGATCCTACTCTTTATAGGAGCCTTGCAGGTGCACTTCAGTATCTCACATTTACCAGGCCAGATATTACTTATGTTGTTCAGCAGGTATGCCTCTTTATGCATGTCCCCAGGGAGTCTCATTTCACTGCTCTTAAGCGTATCATCTGATACATTAAGGGCACGCTTGATTATGGTTTGCACTTATACCCCTCTGCACCAAACAGGTTGCTCTCTTATACGGATGCAGATTGGGCAGGGTGTCCGGACACGCGACGCTCCATCTCCGGCTATTGTATTTTTTTAGGGGATAATCTGATCTCTTGGTCTGCCAAGCGACAGGCCACCCTATCCGTTCTAGTACCGAGGCAATGTACAGAGGCGTTGCAAATGTGATAGCTGAGATTTGTTGGCTCAGAAATTTACCGTTAGAGCTCCAGTTTCCTTTGCGTCAGGCATCTATTGTGTACTGTGATAACATATATGTGATTTATCTTTCTCACAACCCGATTCAACATCAGCGAACCAAGCACATTGAGATAGACATACATTTCGGCCGTGAAAAAGTTGCGCTAGGACATGTCAGAGTATTACATGTGTCCTCATCATATCAGTACGCAGATATATTTATCAAAGGACTTCCTGAGCTTATTTCTTGACTTGATTCGATCTCGTTCGCCTCCTCCGCTCGGCGAGGGTGTGTAAACGTGTAGTGTCCAACAAAACAATCTCTACCCATAATTAGAATATATCTCATATATTCTGTAAATATTTAGTGATATATAATTATGGTAAACTAGAATTTCTCTTGTAATTAGGATTTCTATTGTATTATGTTTGACTAATTAATTTCAAAAGCACTTTTGTCAATATTAGGGCAATCATTTGTGCTTAGTCAATTTCCCAAAAGTGTTTCTAAGAAAAAACTAATTTTTTTAACTTCTGAAAAACAGTCACTACTACTCAAATTGGTACTTACCGATAGCTTACCATCAGTTTCAAATTGGTATTGACGAGAAACTGAATTGGATATTTCAACCCAAGATATTGGCAACTTAGGTGGCCGGTCATCTGCAATATCTTTTATTTGCATCTTTATCTTATCCTACAATAAGTACATACATACACAAATTGCAAATTTTAAAAAAAAAAAAAGACTATAAAGATAGTGAAATATATATATAGAAAGATAAGGGAAAGAGTTAGTTACCAGTATTGCATTTGGAACAAACGGTATGCTAACCAGAGAGGATAAAAGGGTTTCTCCGGTAAGGCCTTTATTTGTTTGACTCAACGCCCTAGGGGTGTGTTTGGGATGAAGTAAACAAAATGTTTTCATACAAAATAAATAATTTTTATTTATTTATTTGTGATGTATTTGATAAATGAGTAGAAAATATATTTTTAAAATATTTATATAGAATATAATTTATTTTATGAAAAAAACCTAAATATGTCATTGAACTATCGAAAATTGTGTATTTATGTCACTGGTCAATAGTTTGACTCATTTATGCTATCAAATAGATCATACATGTCATTTTTTATTAACTCTGATTTTACAATACCAGATATGACTGGTAACTTCCAATTAGAGGTTCACGACGTTTAATTAAACCAGTCTAATTTTAAATTCTAAATTAATAAAAAAAATTATCATCCACAACCATAATCTAGTTGGAGGCAACATGTCATATCTGGTATTGTAAAATCAACGTTAATAAAAAATAGCATGGGTGAGTCATTTTGATAACGGTAATAGCATAAATGAACCAAACTATTGATCAGTGGTATAAATGAGTCATTTTCAATAATTCGATGACATATTTGCGCATTTTTCGTTTATTTTATATACTTAGGAGGGGTAGGGGTGTGCGTAATGGGGTCTTTAATTCGCCACAATGCTATTAAAGTTGTAGTCTGAAATCGGACAATATTGTCGCAAACTCTCAACGGAATATCTTTAAATATGATGTGAAAGATTAAACCTATATAACCTCACATATTTTTTTGTTTTCATGTGTCATGTATGCAGTAGCAATATGATGATGTAACAAGGACATGTCAATTTATTGACTTTCCAGTAATTTCTCATTGGTGCAATTTGCTTTGGGTTTTGTTTTTCCGTTTTTGCTTGGGGTTTTGGTAATTGGAGATTTGGAGCACATGGCATTTTGGACTAAAAGGAGGCAATCAAATGAAGGGAAGCATTATTTTTTTATGGAATATGGTCAACCAGAAATTATTATGTTCGCGATTTTTCATCCATTAATAAAAAAAATGCTCCAGTTTTCCATTCTCATATGAGGCCGGAAAGTGGATTGGCAACAGGTCGGCACGAAGTGATTCATCATGCTCAAACATGAGTCGATCGCTAGAAAATGAGAGATTTATTAATATATCTATTGGATCCGTCGGGACTGACGGGGCTCAAACCTGCAGCTTCCGCCTTGACAGGCAACAAGCAAACGCCTCTCTATAATAGTTGCAAGGGTTCCAAACCTTAACTAAACCTCCCTCGCAAAGGAAAGCGGGAAAGTCATCTTTGCAACACAAATGTCTTCTTCTTATACTATGGCATCTTGTCCAGAGCGAGCGATCATGTAAACCATATATGTCTAGCGCTACCCGTCTCTTGCACTACATTGTCTGATGATAACCTTGCATGACCGCTTCCGCTCCGACTGAGCTGGTCCTTTATTTATAATTCTTGCATTAACCGGTTTAGAATTAGGTGTCACTATATCACAAGCTCATGTTTCTACGACTTAATATGTATTTACTTGAATGATGTTATAAATCTTCATCAAAGTGTTTATTTTTTTTTATAATTGAACAAAAGCGATGCGGATCGATTAGAACCCCACGAGTAAAAGAGGTCTATCTATTTTAGCCATCATTTCCATTACTGATCTAGTTGCTCTTGCTATCTAACTCGTCACTTTATTATATGATCTTTTATTGACTTCAAAAGGTCAATTTTTTGCTTTTTCTCGGACCGACTTCATACATTCTATTACTTATAGAAATAGTCATGATAATCTTCAACGTAAAGAAGAACTCTTTCGCAGCACGAACAACTAAAGCATATTGTTCTACAAAGGTACCCGAGCATGAAAGGCTCCTATGAGGACATACAAGTCCTCAAACTAATGGAATCAGGAATCCTAATAGAAAGAAAGGGTACAAAAGTATTTGAAAGAAAGGGGATGGTTGGAGGAGTACGAATTCGAGAAAATAATAGAAAAGTATGTGGTAATTGATTGGATAGCGACTCAATTCCTAGGGCAACGACCCATAACACGAAAGGGTTTTTCATAATAGGCGAGCCCAGTACCAAAAAAACCTTGCTTTTTCATTTACATCTGGCGATCATGGTGATTTAGTGGTGCCGACAACCTCTTTTCCTCATCCTTATGCTGGGGAGAAAGAACCTAGTTTTGTCTCTCTTCTTCATTCTATTCCTTATCCATCATCTACTCAAGCCAAACATACCGCGCCAGTGATAAAAAAAGAAGTAGAAATCATCCATGGAGAACCCACAATTCAGCGGACATCAAAAGAGTTTGACGAGTTCTCTATCCAGGAGTGAGAGATAGTACATTCTAAAGAGAGTTATTGAGGAAGCGATTTTTAATCACGAGCCTGTTTTCAAGCTAACTGAATGCATATCTACTGCTAGTTTTGTTCCACTATCTGCTTTTACTGCTCTCGTTGCCGGTGTGACAGTCTGAGTAGACGGTGCTCTGTTACCCAAAAGAGATATAAATATATGTACTATAGCTTCACTTCACAGTCATATATTGCACAAAAAGATAGGTTAAAACATATACGATACATAGCAGCGCCCTCATGCCCTATTTGGATCCAATTATTCTCCTTCTGACACGACATTTTGCATCACAGTTTAACACGATCAACATATAAGTTCTAGGTAATGAAGAAATTTGACAGTTCGACAGAATTCAAAAAAATATTGATACTGATGAAATATGCCCTAATTCGTGTCTTTGAACTCATGTTATAAGTATATGTAATCATATGTGAAATTAACTCATGATATCATGTCTTAATAGAATATCTTATCAGAATTGCAGAGTAATTTACCTATCTCACAAAGAAAGCGAGAACCAATTTCATCAGGGGAGATTGCAGCCTGCCCATCGTGTACTAAAAAAGAAAGTGCAAATAAATATATCTTTATATTCAATATATCTTTTTCAAGATAGTGTTTAGTTTTAAAAAATTGGTATGGCTCTAGTTTATATAATGTTTCGAAGACTCTATTCTCGCTATTCGTATTATAATGACTATTAATTTATTATTCGGTTTGAAAACAATAACTTTATGTTATTGTCATTTTTATCTTTGAATTATTAGGATAGAGTATCATTTTTACAACATTAATTGTGTTTCATCATAGTCATGTTATTGATGTAATGCATCTTTACGCATTTAATTTTTCGAGATTTATTTTAATGATTCATACACATGTTAGCATTTTAATAATCGATATATACATTTTTCTACAAATTTTTTATTATTTTTAAATAATTTTAATGTATTTTTTATTTATAAATTTATTTTATTAATTTATAAAATACTAAAAATTAAATACTCATATGGATTACGTCTCGTATTATCGGAATTTACGCATCTCGAGTCATATGTAACACGCGTCGTCTTTTGCCATCGCCTTTTAAAAAATTGATACCAAATTAGTACAATTTAAGGCAGGAATATGTGGATGTCATTGGCAAAATGAAATTAAATGTAAGACTCAATGATGTGACATGCCCTCAAGAGACATTTTGTATTAAAGGAGTATGTGTATATATGGATTAACTCAAGACAATACTCCATTGGCCGGAGAATATTATGTTTAATCCGGTGATGTTTACTTGAAGAAATATATAAAAAAGAATTACTACTTCGTTGCATCATGATTACAAAATTTTATTTCTTTTCTAGTTGCGCATGTACAAGCAGATTTGTTGTACGACATAGAATATGTTTGGTCTCGTGAATGTGAACTACTACAGGACTCTAGCCAGGCTACGATAGTGAGTCGTGTCTGAATATGAAGGGTCGGAATCAGCGCTGAGCTTGGAATTGGTGTCTATAAGCGTGTGAGATAGTTTGCAAGATGTCATGCCTGCAAGGTCAAGGATCTTCGACGTACTTCTTCTGACATAGAAATAGGCCGCCAAAATATCGAGTGATAGAAATGTCCAAGAAATAACTCATGCTCCCCAGATCTTTCATAGCAAACTTAGAGAAAATGAAAGACATAACGGACCAGCGGAGAGCATCAGATGATGTGGTGAGGATGATGTCATCAACATCTAATAATAGGTAAGTCATGTATGTACCCTTGTTGTAAATGCACATGAAATGATCGGATCTGCTGTGCGAAAACCCGATAAAGGAGACAAAATCGGTAAACCGCTGATACCATACTCGAGGAGTCTGTTTCAGTCCATAGAGCGATTTCCGCAACAGACACACATAATTCGGATGAATAGGTTCCATGAAACCCATAAGCTGATGCATATATACCATTTCATGAAGATCTTTATGTAAGAAGATATTTTTGACATCAAGCTGATGAATGGGTCAAGACTTGGATATGGCAATGATGAGGACGGTCTGAATGGTTGCGGACTTTACGACCGGGCTGAACATTTCATCACAGTCCACTCTCACGTGTTGAGACCTGTCATCACCTACAAGACGAGTCTTGTACCTCTCAAAAGAACCATCAAATTTCTTTCTATGTCTAAAAATCTACATAGAACGAATAATATTAACATTAGGTGGACGGGGTACTAGGTCCCATGTCTTATTATCAATAAGAGAATTATATTCGTCAATCATTGCGGCTTTCCAATTAAGGCCGGAGAAGGCATCCTTCGGGTTACAAGGGACAGGGGAAGGGACAACTGAAACGGAAAGGTTAAACAACCGTTTAAGTTTATGAATTCCGTGCATGGCACGAGTTTTCATGGTCTGAGAGCGTATCTCGGGACGCAAGATGGGAGGGGGTGTGTCGCGGGATTGTCGGGAAGAGGAGGAAGGGCAGGGGTGGCGGGACTGGCTCGTTGATGCTCAGTTTGTTAAGAGGTTGCTGCGGAATCACCCTGAGGTGACTGTTCTGGGCCATCATCGGTAGAATCGAGTGGGCAGTGTGTCCCGGACTATTCGAGGTGAGGGAGGATGCCGGGGTCTGGGACGACGGACTATGTAAATGATGAATTAGAAGAGGGTTCATTTAGGAAGTCGTATGAATGTCAAGGTGGCGAGTTTAGGGAGGCAACGGGGAATTTAGACTCATAAAATAGGACATGACGTGAAACAATAATTTTACGACTCGACAAGTCATATTACGAGTAACCATGATGATTGGCGGGGTAACCTTAAAATACACACGGGGAAGACCGGGGTTAGAGTTTGTAAGTGGTCGGATGGAGAGGATAATAGAGACATCCAAAGATACACAAGTGTTGGTATGAGGGGTTCATATGAAACAGAACTTGAGTGGGCGATCGTTGATCTAGAGATTTGTGTTGGGATTATGTTTAGGAGATAGGTGGTCATGGAGAGTGCGTAATGCCAGAATTGAGGGGGAATTGAGGTGTGAGCAAGTAGGACACGAATTAGGTTGTTTATGGTCAGGATTTTCCGTTCGGCTTTACCATTTTAGGAGGATGTGTGAGGGCAGGAAAAATAAAATGTAAACCCGTTTTTGAAGCAAAACTGTTTGAAGATTATTATTGAATTCTCTGTCATTGTCACATTGAAAATATTTAATGTTCTTTTCAAATTATATTTTTACGAAAGCACTAAATGAGGAAAAAATGGGGTAGATCTGGGATTTATTGTCAATTGGAAAGTCCATAAAAAGTTGGAATAATCGTCAAAAAATAACACATAATATTGATGGTCATCCGTACTTAAAATAGGAGACGTCCACAAATCACTATGTATAATACCGAAAGGTAATAAAGTACAATTTGTGGATGTAGAAAATGGTAATTTAACATGTTCCCCAAAAACACAGGATTCACATATAGGAGTCCTAGAAATACGATTGTAATTAATAAAATTATTTTTTCTAAGACAGAGTAAAATAGAATCTCCCGGATGTCCTAATCTAGAATGTCATAAGGAAGACGAAAGAGCATCAAAGGTTTATGGAAATGAGGCTGGATTGTTGACGACATTTAAAATAGGGCAGAGATCTCCGGTGCTGTCACATCTCATTATTCGTCTCCCTGTCATAAAATTCTTCACAAAAAACCAAAATGATCAAATTTAAGGGAAACATTATTACAGTTGTGAAACGTCGCACATATATTAGATTCTTAATGAGTTTAGGGGCATAAATGATATTTTTTAAGATTAGTGGTAGATGTGGTGGGGATAAGGATGATCACCCAGGTTCGGGTCCATAAGCAGTGACAATTGCTGACCAAAATCACGAATGGAAATGTCTTGTCCACTACCAAGAATAATATTTTGATTTAAATTACTCAAATTGGAATAAGACGAGATAGTACCTTGTGATGACGTTATGTGAGATGTGGCGTCTGTGTCCATATACTAATTTTCGTCTGGAGCATTGAGTGACATTGTGTTCATAGCTGCCTCAATGTCAGTCGGTGTATAAGTTGAGGGCGGGGGGCTGTGTTGTGTAGACATATTGTGGACGTGGGCCGAGTATGCCAAGGTGGGTCTATCGGTTCTTGAGTTGTTGACAATATATATAGACGTTTGGGAAATCATCCTGATGAACGTCCTTGAACTGATTTTTAAGGTATAACGCTCATTGAGTTTTGTTGTCGTGGAAAATACTGAGCGGGCAGTGACATCGGTCTCAATGATGGCGTGCAATAGATCATTAGAGATTGTGTTGTATATCCACTGGAGGACGACTGCGTTCAAACGAGACCAGAGTGCATCATCAGAAGTCGAAACCGAGGGTAGGTCTGTGGACTTCGGTGTAGGAGGGACGATGTGGTCGATAACTTCGTAAACACAATAATGGATCTTAAAAAACTCCGTCCACGAGGAGTACTGACCATTTCCCATCTCAATGTGATAGGGATGAAGTTTTTGATGTTGTTTACTGCAAGTGCATGATGAAATTTGGTTTTTTCATCCAGGAAAGATGAAATTTAGGAGAAGGGAGAGAGAATAGCTGAAAAAACACTAGGGTTCCGTGGGGGTGGCGGCCAAGAGTTATGATCGACGGCGATGGAGGTATTTTTAGGATATTGATACCATAAAGAAATATGTTCTAGGTAATTAATCAGCATAATTACCATAGTAAATATAATTCTACCTAAAATAGGAGACCTAATTATAATAAGAATATAAATTTACCTAAATTGAGAGATATACAATTAATGAATGAATATCATAAACAAAATAATTTAGTAAATCCTCTTACCAAAATTCAAAATGGGAAACAAGTTAGTTTACATGTCCACCATTGGAAATAAATTTATCAATTTTCTGTTTACCAGAAAAATTAACTGACCTTCCATAAACAAAATAATTTTTTAGATCCTCTTACCAAATTCAAAATGGACAAGTTAGTTCACATGTTTACAATTGGAAATAAACTTATCAATTTTCTGTTTATCAGAAAAAACTGGCAAATATTTAATGAGCTAGGTAGTATGTATTGTCACAACAAGAATCACTCAAAAGCCCAAAAATAAAACTTTTCTTTACCCAAAACATGGCTAAAGCTTCAATAATTCTGCTTTTCCTAGCCACCTTATTGGTCTTTTCATGTGGTTAGTCTCTCTCTCTCAAACACAGACAATATTCTAATCATAAGTTTGTAATCTTAAGAAGGTTTTAATTAAATTGTGATTTGTTAGAGTCTTAACCTTTTAAATTCTAAACATACTAACTCTAGATCTGCCTCAATTATACAATGGTTTTCAATTTCTTATGAACTAACATGTTACAATTTTTATGCAAGGTGCTAATAATTTCTTTTTAATCCTCAGATATTGTGATGGGAAAAGGGTGTTCTAGGGTATCAGATTGTCCAAGTCCATGCAGAATTGGAATTCGACAATGTGTTAATGGTCAGTGTATTTGTTGTGCTGGTCCACAATGCCGTAAAGATCAAGAAAGCATTGGCCTTGGTCGCAAAGTATCGACCTTGCCAAACTCTTCTAATTAGTTGTTAGAGTTGTTAAAGAGTTTGTTATAGGTAAATCTGATGCCACATTTATTGGCTAATTATGAAGATTATATTCTAATTAAGAAAAAAGTGGTTACCTATCATAATCTTTCATATTTTTAAGTTGTTATTTTTTAAATACTCTGCACACGCTGATTATATTTCAACAAGCGATGCTAAAAATAGCTACGCTATATTACATTATGCAATATTGTTAAGCAGCCAAAACGTCTAACATATTACATTACGATTATAGGCTATATAATTCAGAGCAGTTTCAAATATTTTGGGGCCCTATTCTAATTCATAAAAGTGTATTTTAATGCAAAATGTGAATTGCATAAATGGGAATTTATCACCTAATTTAAGAGTGGTCCTGCCTTTTAATGCAAAATGTGAATTGCATAAATGGGAATTTATAAGAAGATAAGGTTAGATTTAGCTAGATAATTTTCATCATTAACCTTCCATAAACAAAATAATTTCTTAGATTACCAAAATTCAAAATGGAAAACAAAGTTCACATTTTTACAATTGGAAATAAGCTTATCAATTTTTTGTTGACCAGAAAATTGGTAAGTACTTAATGAACTATGTATTATAAAATGTCAGGGTCATCTTTGGACCCGTGCGAGATGTGCTACCCCGAAAAATGAGATTTTTTAGAGGCTCATTTTTTTCATTTTTTATTAAGTTGTATTAGCCAGAATTTACTGTAAAAACACATAATTCGCAGGTCTTAGCCCAATCAAAGTAAAGTGACAGTTTCAGTGACGCGCGCATGTGGAGACCCAAATTCAGATTATTAAAATCGTATATTTACTTATATTAAGAGCCCACTTTTACAAATTACAACAGTGCCTCAAAATATTTGAGACGACGCTATAAAATGTCACAATAAGAAGCACACTAAAACCCGCATGGGTGTAGCTCAGTTGGTTCCAGGGTGGCAGATTGCTCCCAAGAAGGCAGGTTCGAGCCCTGACAGCCGCAATGTGGGAGTTCATTTCTTCTTTGTGAGGGATGACTCATGGGCACTGTGCACCGTGCCTCCCACCTAGTGGTGAAGTCTGTGATTTATCTTCCTCCACCAATCTCTGTCGGGTCGAAGGGGTGGGGGCCCTGTGGGCGAGGGATTTCGCTTTTTTGCTCCCAAGAAGCACACTAAAGGCAAAAAAATTTAAGACTTTCCTTTACACTAAACATGGCTAAAGCTTCAATGATTCTGTTTTTCCTAGCTACCTTATTGGTCTTTTGACTCTTTTCATGTGGTTAGTCTCTCTCTCATTCAGTCTCACACACACACAATAAATAAGACTTCCTAGCACTAATCTAAATTAGTGAGTTTTAAAGCGAGTACTGAACATAAAGTCAAAATTCCAAAAAAATAATACTAAAATTTATCATAACTTGTTTCATTAAAAATCTTCCAAGGGATTTTTTATTTTTACGATAATGAACTTTAGGTCAAAAGTATATTCCCACAATTTAGCTTCAATCATTTTTTTTATAGATGTTAAATAATCAATAATACTTAGCTTCAATCATTTTAAATAATCAATAATACTTAGCTTATTTTACACTCATTAAGAAATCAATAAATGTCATGTATAATTTAATAAATTATCCCTATTTATTAGAAGTTTTTTTAGAATTGAGCAATATTAAAATTAATTAACTTCTTTTATATTAAGAGAATAGCTGAAAATACTTATCAACTTCAGTCTTGAATTCTAAAAGCGACTGTTAATTTGGAGAATTTTTTTTGTTGTTAAAACGACACTTATTTTGAGACGGAAGAAGTAACTAATTGTCTCACGTAACTATGTCTTGCTTAAATTTGGTCTCGATTTACCATTGTACTTGGCTATAATGCCTAAATGATGTCTCTTGACTATTACTTCCTCTGTTCCATATTAAGTGGCACTTTTAATTTGGGAACACTTCTTAAAAAATATAGTCACTCCTAGAATGTAAGAAATATTTTTAATAATTTATCCTTAATTAATAGTACCTATTTTGATGTAGCTTCTTGGTTACATAAAAATCCACTTATATAAATAGGGGTAAACTTGAAAGAAAACAATTACTATCTTCTATATTATATAGAACACCACGTAATATGAATCGGAGGGAGTATAACGTATATAAATTAGCGTTGTTAGATTAATTAGACTCTAATGGAATGTCAAATACTCACTCCGTATTAGAAATAATCTTTCTACTTATCCATTTTAACAAATTAAGAGTGATTATTATTATTTTCATCTAATATTATCCTTATCATTAAATAATTACATAAGGTATTAGAAATTAAACTTAAGAGTTTCAAAGTATAATTAATAAATTTAATTTAGTAAATTAGACCCCTAATAAATATTTGTTTAAAGAAGCTACGTGTCAAGTCAACTTCTGTCGAGTAAAAAGGAACAAAAAGAGTTAAAGAAATAATATTCTTGATTATTTTCATTAATGAATAAGTATATATATAATTTACAATATTCATAATATGAAAAATTATATTTTTATTCTACTCCCAAAATCATATTCTGTTTGTATAAAAATTCTACAATTATTGTAAATGTACAATGTTAATTCAATACAAATAATATATTACCAAAACTACTCCAAACCGTGATATATATTGTTGTGTATACCGTGTATATCACGGTCTCCAAATTGACTTGGGTTTCCATGATAAACACGGTATAAACAAAACATTGTATATGTCGTGTATATCACGGTATACTTTCATACCCGTAGTCATAGCGGGCGATCGTCGTACGCTAAGACTGTCCCTAAAATCTTCAAATTGAATCGAGGGAAGACCCTTATTAAAGATGTCTACAATTTGGTACCTAGAAGGGACATGTAAAACGTGTACTTGTCCACGAGCTACCTTTTTATGAACAAAGTGGATACCATCTCTGTTACACCCCGTAATTCCAGGACTTGAATAAGAGAATAGACGGGAGATCGCAAGACTTAAAAATTTGAACGAAAGAAGGAAATTTCTTTCCTAAGGAAAAATCTTCCGAACCTCGGGAAGGAAAGTTGTTCGTTAATGAGAATTGGGTTCTCGAGTTTGTTATTTGAGACATTTAGAATTTATCGGAACTACGGAAGTTTATTTACAGAATTGGATACGTGTGGCCCACCCGAGAAATTTTACATTTTTGTGGGGCCCACGAGGTTTCCGATATTTGGACCAATTATGGAAAGTTCGGGAAACGAAACATTATGGACGAATGGTAGGGTGACACGTGTCACACACCCCACAATTGGGCTTGGACGAAAATGGGCAAGAATGGGCCAAGTCTTGAAAGGCCAAGGCATGACATTATTGACCAAGTCAATGAGCCCACATAGCTTGATATTTTAAATGAATTCATCCAAGCCACACAAATGTTCTAATCTAGACCCTTGAATGTAGTTTATATGTACACTAGTAGTGCAAGACTTTGTCATTTCTACACTTAGAAAATTTTGAAATCTTGTTCTTGCTCTAAATGGAGGCTCACGGCATTGAGGCCTTTTGAAGGAAGAAATTTTGCAATTTTTGTTCTAAATTCACAATACTTTAAACCAAGGTTCCTAAGAGTATTGTAAGAGTATCACAATAGAAAGATCCCGAAAAAGTGGCGTTTTCGTATTAGTCGCAAGGCGGAAAGTTAAGGAGTTCTTCAACTTTGAAGTTGAAACTTGAAGATGAGTTCTTCATAAGCTTCTAAGGGTTGCTTGGAGTGGATTGGAACGTCGAAAAGATGAGCTAAAGTTTCTAAGGATCGACTTGTAATCTTGGATCATTTTTGGGCTAAATGAGGTAATAATCTTCGTCTTACTTTTGTAATTGAAGATTCCATGTTATGATAAGTTAGAAATCATCATGTGATATGTGTTATGAAGATTGATAAGTGTTATGGGAGTTTAGAAGCGAAAATCCGAAATGACATGTTAAGTCATTTGAAATTGAAATACAATTTGGTCGATAATTAGAATCTTCGCATGTTTACCTACTTGAGGATTGTAGTAGTTATAATCAAATGCGGCTAGATAACATGTTATACAAAACCACTTGGATTGAAAAGGGATTAGAAACGAATTTGTATTGTTGTCCCTAATTTGCCGAATGGACATTGTATTTTGGACTTGTTTGATATCAATTGTGGGGCGGAATTTTACACGTCTTGTAGGCGTGTAATCCCCTATCGTTAACTACATGGTTGAGCCTTAAATGTGGCGTGTTTGGTTATTGAATTCGGCCTTGAAAAAAGTGGCAAAGTATGTAGAAACAAAGGAAGTGTTGTCCGATTTTCCGTAGAATTTAGTGACTTTGCACTTAGAATATTCTACGTTGAAGCTAGAGGTTAATAAACGTATTATGGTCATTATAGGTTGACATACTACGTACGACATATTGGACTTGGCAAGTTGATTGAACCGAAGAGGTATGTGGAACTTTCTTATCTCTTGAGCATGAATAAGTTGTAAATGCATAGTACGGTAGACGTACGAGATTTTGACGAATCTAGTCCATTTGATATCCTTGGTTTATCTTAAGAATGATCAAGTTGGTTGAGTTAGGGAATTAACTCACTTGTTTAAATATTAAGGATTTCTTGGTTTTTAAAAGTTAAGAGACTTTAAGTATTTCGAAAGTATATGATACTTGTTTCGTTTGGAAAGTTTAAGTCTCCTGGTTATAAAGAAGAATGTAAGTTTTTTTAAAGTATAAAGCTAGTATAACGGCTTTATGGGAAGTTGGTTATAATAACTTTATGAAAATTTAAAAAGGGTGATTTACTCTAAGTAATTTAAGTATGATAAATGACTTGAAATAATGAAAGGCAAATTGATTTAAAGGCATCAATTGCTTAAGGTTTTAAAAGAAAGAAGTCGATTGATTTAGAAGCCTATAAATGTATTTCAAAAAGGTATTGTGACTTGTCTTGAAAAGTAGTTATGACTTGATACTGCGGTTATTAGTATCTTGGAAGTTTTATGTGAAAAAGAGTCATTTTAAAAGAATAGAAGTACGTAGTACTTTGGGTTAAATTCCCGATTTTTTTATAATAACATGTTAGTGCCTTAAGTAAACTAAAATGAGAGTGTATATGAACAAGGCTAATAAGAAGTTAGGGGATTTCTTAACTTGCTTATGTATTTTATGATAAGCCGGTAGTGCTTAGGTTATGTATGATAAGCCGGTAGTGCTTATGTTATGTATGATAGCCGGTTTGTGCTAGTGATATATTGTGCATTACGGGGTCATTCCCCGGGTTTGTGGCATTTGCATATTCCGTGGATTTGCTACCCATGATGCGAGGAATGCCTCATGCGGGTCCGAAAGGGCTTATGCGGGTGAAATAGTCACGCGGGCGCATCAGTCCTATGCGAGGAATACCTCACGCGGTCTACCACGACCTATGCAAGCGGATACGCCCATGCGAGGAATACCTCATGCGGGTCCATACGACCATGCGTGAAATAGTCCTGCGAGTAGGATTGCTTAATGATATCGCGCGGGTGGCCCTGCTTTGATCATGAGCCTCCTATTTTTATGCAATAAAGTATACTCTTGTTTACTCTCATTGTTAGTAAGGCACAGTGTACTGTTAATTGAGTTATCATACACGTCTCCAGCTTTACTTTAGACTTATGATTTCACTACGATTTCTGGGCCACATATTTGGTACATGTCAGATCGACCTCCTGGGCCGCGTCACGCCGCAGTAGAGTATACTGAGGCCGATCCTCACTCTTAGGATCACCGCCACCGTTGAGAAGCTCCTTTACTTCGGAGGCTTATCCCTGGTATTGCCGGTTGTTGTGCATTCAGGGGTATGGCGGGGCCCTGTCCCGCCACAGTTGTTATTCTTAGAGGTCTGTAGTCACATTTGTGGATTGGGTTTGTAAGACAAAGATGTACTGCTTTATTTATGGATTTTGTATTTTGTTTACGGAAGGTGGCCTCATCTGCTAGCCTGTTGTTATTTAATGTCTAAGTATTATGTGAGTTGTGTATGTTCCGCTGTTATTCTCTGATGTATACTCGAAAGGGGTGCCCAGGTAGGGCACCAGTCGCGGGCCCGGGGTCGGGTCGTGACAATCTCGATGTGTTTAGTGCATTGATGTTGAACTAGATTACCAGAAAAATAGACAACACTAATATTATCACAATATACTAAGGTAGCTTTCTGAATTGGACAATAAAGTTCTAAGAGAAGATTATATAACTAACATGATTTAGATACCACATTGGCTACCCCTCGATACTCGACATCTGCACTGGAGCGTGATAATGTATATTGTCGGTTTGCAGACTATGAGACCAAGTTATCATAAAAAAACGTACAATAACTAGACGTGGAGCGTCTGATATCCGGATAACCACCCCAATCAGTATCTGTATATGAGACAAGTGTAGAGACCCGATGATGGATATAGATGCAAGCCATAATCAAGTGTTCCCTGGATGTATCGTATAATGCGTTTGAGCGCATTCATGTGCTCAATCCGAGGATCATGCATAAACAAACACACCTGCTGAACATAATAAGTAATGTCAGGTCTAGTGAAAGTAAGATACTGAAGAGCCCCTACAAGACTGTGATATTGGGTTGAATCCTCGTAAGGTGAGCCATCAGCAGCACCCAACTTCGGCTTGGTATCAACCGGAGTAGAAGTACTTACAAGATAACATCTCAGCTCTCTCAATAATCTTTGCAGCATACTTCCTTTGAGATAAAAATAGACCACCTGAATGACGTGTGACATTAATGCCCAAGAAATAACTCAAGGGTCCTGCCACGACCCAACCCCGGGGCCGCGACTGGTACCCTGTCAGGTATATGTCAGAGAATAGCAGCGGAACATACAAAACACATAACTTATAAAAAAAGGTAAACATCACTGGCCAGCCGATAAGGCTGCCTTCCATAAACATACTTAAACAAAGTATAGTAGTACAACTGGTTCTTATAGCCCAAAACATATATGTGACCACGCACTTAAAGATAACAATCGTGGCGGTGGCCCGCCATACCACGAATGTACAAAATACCTAGCATCAGGGAATGTCCGTACCAATAAATAAGCTTCCGGAGGAATGGAGCTTCTGACACCGGAATAGTGATCCTATGAACGAGGATCCACACCGCTACCCTTACTCGCAGATTTAACGCAGCCCCGAGGAAGCGGGTCGAGACACAATATGTACCAAGTATGTAAAGTCGAAAATATTGTAGTAATGATATCATAAGTCTAAAAGTGTTCTGGGTCATAAGAAAATCAAAATACCTTTTTCGTGCCTTACTAACAATGAGAGTGACAAGTATATATAATCTTGCATAAAATAGGGCCTTAGGATCAAAACAGGTACCTCGCCTGTAGTATCAATAAGCACCCCTACTCGCGGGACTATTTCACCCACATAGTCCCGTGGACCCGCATGAGGTATTCTCGCAGTCAGACTACCGCGTGAGACTATTTCACTCGCATAAGCCCATAAGGACTCGCGTGAGGTATTCCTCGCATCATGGGTAGCAAATCCACGAATGTGGTATAACGATCATGGGACTTACCCTCGATATACTCTTACCCCGAAGCAGATGGTATAACGATCTTGGGGACTTTCCCCTCAGATATACTCTTACACTAAGCAGCTGGTATAACGATCTTGGGCTTGCCCCTCAGATATACTCTTACACTGAAGAAGGTGGTATGACGATCTTGGGGCTTGCCTCGGACATACTCTTACCCCGAGAAGGTGGTATAACGATCTTGGGGCTTGCCCTCGATATACTCTTACCCTAGCTCAAACTGTCATCATATCATAATCATAAATAAGTTAAGAAAACTTATAACTTCTTATTAGTCTTGTTCATATACCCTCTCATTTTAGTTTACTTAAGGCACTTAATCATATCTTTAATAAAAGAAAAACCGGGAATTTAACCCAAGTACTACATACTTCAACTCTTTAAAAATGACTCTTCTTTATACATAAAAAACCCTTGGGCAATTGATGCCTTAAAACCAATTTGCCTCTTCATATACTTATCTTACTTTTGAGTAAATCTCTTCTCATTAATCTTTTTATGAAGCTAATAAACCAACTTCCCATAAAGTTGTTATATTAACTCTATGCTTTTAGTAAAATCATACTTTTCCCCTAACCAAGGGACTTATACATTCTTAAAACGAAACAAGTCATTATATACTTAAAACAAGTAAGACTACCAAATCTTGTACGTCTACCGTACTACATAGTTTCATCTATTCATGCTCAAGAGATAGGAAAGCTTCACATACCTTGTTGATCAATCCACTTGCTAAGTCCAAACTACCGCAAGTAATATGTCAACCTATCCTTTGAAAATTTTAAGTCTTACATGCTTTCGTACGCTCTCATACGTAGGGTCAGAACTACGGGGTATAACATTCTCCCCCCCTTAGAAACATTCGTCCCGAATGTTCCTTCTAAGCTTACTCAAATCACAACATCGACATAGACCCTCTTAACTATTCTTTTGCAAATAAAGAAGCTCCACGAGCCACAACATACTGAAGCGTAAATGCTAAATCAAAACTAACAAGCAGGAAAGTGGGTTACCTGGAGGTATAGGAAATAAAGCAGGTACTTCTTTATCATGTCATCCTCTGCTTCCCACGTCATTTCCTCCATGTTCTCGTTCCGCCATAGACCTTGACTAAGCCACGCTTTTTGTCCGAAGTCGTCTAACTCGACGATCGAGTATCGCTATGGGACTCTCTCATACGATAACTCTTACGCTACTGACATCGTGAACCGTGCACTCTAGATGGATCTCCAATACATTTCCGCAACATGGACACATGGAAGATCAGATGTACCGCCTCCAAATCGGACGGCAGATCTAACTCATAGGCAACCCCGCCTACCCTACGACAACTGATACGCCCAATGTACTGGGCTAAGCTTCCTTCTTTCCAATCTCATCACGCCTTCACGGGCGATACCTTTAGAAAAACCCAATCATCTATCTCAAATTCCAAGTGTCGACGCCGATGGTCCGCATACGACTTTGCCGACTCGAGCCGCCAACAACCGCCTGGATAAGCTTCACCTTATCCACGGCTGTGAACTAAGTCCGCCCGACTAATCGAGCTTCTCCACTCGAACCATTATCGGTGACTGCACTTCCTCCCGTATAAGGACTCATAAGCGCGCCATCCGATACCTGAATGGTAGCTGTTGTAGCAAACTCCATAAGAGGCAAATGATCCTCCCGCCTACCACGAAATCAATAACACAAGCCCGCAACATATCCTCAAGTTCGATGCGGATACCGCCCGTCGGCTTGGCCCGAGGATGAAACGCCGCATCGAGACTCACTGTCCCTAATCCCTTCAAAAGACCTCCGAAGTTAGCCGAGAACCGGGCTCTCTATCCGATATAATCGACACCGACTCCGCGATCTCACAATCTCTCTAATATATAATCGCATAGTCCTCACCGAGAACGTCGCTCGATCGGAAGAAAATGGGTTGATTTCACACCGTCGACAATCACCCAAATAGAATCATGCTCTCCGAGTGGTAGGTAGCCCGTAATAAAATCCATATTTATCACCTCCCACTTCCAAGTCGAATATCAATACCGCAATGACCCAACGGGCTTCGTGCTCAACCTTAACTCGCGACAATTCGCATCGTGCCACGAACTCCGCAACGTCCCTCTTAAGGCCATCCCACCAATACGCGCATCTGAGGTCATGATACATCTTAGTCGACCCCGGATGAATAGAATAACGAGCACTGTGTGCCTCCCACAGAATCTGCTGACGGAGTCCTGTCACATCGGGAACACACAACCGACCCTCGAATCTTAGCACCCCACCCGGCGCTACCTCAAATAGACTCCTTTCTTTCTGAACAGCGGATCTCTGCATCGCATCAAAATCGGATCCTCATATCGTCGCCTCTTCACCTCCTCGACGATAAGACTCGGCAACCTCTCGAACCCGAATTCCATCACCATCGAATCAACCAAACGAACCCCAAGGCTCGCTATGATGTATCTCTCGACCATATCCTCTTCTCGGGCTGAACATCGCATGCACTACCCATCGACCGCGACTAAGGGCATCCGCAACTACGTTGTCCTTCCCGGTGATATAGAATATCAACATCGTAATCCTAAGTAGCTCCAACCACCGCCTCGCCGCAAGTTCAACTCCTCCGTCAAGATATACCGAGACTCTTGGTGCGTGTAAATGTCCACATGAACTCCATATAAATAATGTCTCCGGATCTTCAAGGCATGAATCATACCGCCAACTCAAGTCATGCGTGGGATAGTTCTTCTCATGCTTCCTAAGCCGCCGAGATGCATAAGTTATAACTCGCTGCGTCGCATCAAGACGCACTCCAAGCCCGACACTGACGCTACAATAAACCACATATCCATCTAAGCCTCGGAAGAGTAAGAATCGGGCGCCAACTTCTCCTTTAGCAATCGGAAACTTTCTCACAAGTATCCGTCCACGGAACATAGCCGCTCGAGTCGCCTTAGTCAAAGGTGAAATAGAAGCAAACTTCTACAAACCTCGATAATAACTCGCAAGGCCCAAAGCCGCGACTCCGGTGTAGTGGTGCGGGCCAAGTCTTGACTACTTCAATCTTCAGATCAACCCGAATACCATCTACCCGATAACATGTCCTAAGAAAGCCACCGGCCCAAAACTCGCATTTCGAGAACTTGACATACAACCGCCGGCCCCGAGGACCCAATACCGTTCTCAAATGATTCAGATGCTCTCGCTGCGCGCGAATACACCAAGATATCATCAATAAACACTATAACGAACATATCCAAGAATGGCTCGAACACTCTATTCATCAAATCCATGAATATCGTTTGGCGTTGTCAACCCGAAAGATATTACTCAACTCATAGTGCCCATACCGGTCCCGAATGCGATCTTTGGGATATCTATCTCTAACTCGCACTTTGATGATAACGGACCACGCCTATCCCGGAAAACACTTTGCACTCGCAATCGGTCAAACAAATCGTCAATCCCGGGGAGGATATCTGTTCTTGATAGTTACCTTGTTCACCGCTGTAATCAATACACATACGCAGTTCCATCCTTCTTCTTTACAAATAACACCGGTGCTCCTGCGAGAAACACTTGGCCTAATAAAGCCTTTCTCCAAAGAAATCTTTCACCGTCCTTCAATTCCTTCAACTCACCGGTGCCATCCTCGTATGGAGGAATAAATATCGGTCAGTGTCCGCGCCAAATCGATGCAAAACTCAATCTCCTCTCGGGAGGATACCCTAAGCTCATCCGGGAATACGTCCGAAACTCTCTAACAACCGAATCGATCAAGGTCGGCACTCACCCTCGTGTCGAATACCCAACCATATGGTAGATATACCCTTTCCGCACCATCTTCCTAGCCTTGAGGTAAGAAATAAACTTACCCTCGGCGATGCAAAGATTCCCTTCCATTCGATAACGGCCACGGAAACCGAACCGAACTAATCTCTCTCATACCCACGTTGGCATAGCAAGATGCTAGCCAATCCATACCCATAATCACATCAAAGTCTCATATCCAACTCTATCAAGTCGCCAGAGTCCGACGCTATCTATAGTCACAGGCAAGCCTTATACACCCGCCACTACCATCGAATCACCTATCGGCGTAGCCACCTCAAAAGGTCTTATGGACTCGCTCTATCCCTATTCTACGGCAATATGAGGAGATATGTAGGACAAGGTAGAACTCGGATCTATCAAAGCATATACATCACAACAAGAAACCAATAATGTACTGCGGACATCCGCGAAGCCTCCCGGTCCCGCTGATCGACATAGCATATATGCGCTCGAGGACCGCTAGAATCGAACCCTACCACAACCTCTCGACGCGCCCGCCGCCCATAAGTACCTCGCCTCCGGGCGTCTAACCATCAAGATGAAGATCCAAAGAATGCACTTCGCCGGTGAACCGTAATGCTCCCGCCGCCTAAGGATGGACAATCCTTCTTCAGATGGCCCCGCTGGCCACAAGAGTAGCACGCTCCCGAATCCATACTATACTCGCCCGGATGAGACCTACCGCATCGAACGCACCGAGAGGTAGGTGGTCTCGAGGTACCGGCCCGCCTCGCCTCGAAACTCAAGTCCCGAGCTCGACCGCTCCGAATAACCTCGCTGACGGACCTCCCGCCGAAATCGAGAAGGAGCACTGCGTCTTTGGCCGGAATGTGGACCTAGTTCGCCCGAGGCCGCCGCAAAATCGCCACGAGAACTCGTTGTCTCGCCTCTGGCCGCCCAAATCTAGCCGATCTCGCTCTCTCGCCCTCAATCCTCGCGTATGCTCGCATCTCCGCAATATCCATCCTCGTGGAAGAGCCACCCTGCAGTGCAAGAATCATACGACGGTCTAACCTCATCACATATCGATGAACTCTGTCGCTATGTCGCCTACTATGGTGTGCGATATTCGCGCGAGTCGAACTCTGTGCTATACTCCCGATAGTCCTCCCGTCCCGTCTCAAGGTCAAGAACATATCTACGCGGCCCTCCTCACCTCGTGAGGCAAGAAGTGGTCTAGAACGCCTCGTGAACTCCTCCCAATCACCGGAAGAGCATCCTCACCCTCGACAACACCCATGACTCAAACCAATTCAACGCAATATCGCAGAACCTGTAAGAAGCTAGTATAACGACTCACCCCGATGCCCTAAGGACTGCGTGGTCCGTCAGAATGCCGGACAAACTCTCGCGGATCCTTCTCAAATCTCAAACCATATAACTCGTGGGTGACAACCCAAGAAATCCCGAATCAGTAAATCGTCGGCTTGTGGTTGGCGCCGCTTTGCTCGCTTGGCCGCCGCCACTATGCCGGTCAAGAATCGATCTGTTCTCGTAATCTCGTACTCGGACCGATCGTGGGATGGAGGCTCGTACCGCGGTCTCGTGAGCTACTGCCGCCTCAAAATCTGCTGAGCCTGGCGACGACGTGGAACTCGTCGCCCTAAACATCATCTCTCGTAAGGATCGGGCTCGTGCCTCGTGACTCTCCGCCCCCACTAATAGCACCTCGGATGCCTTGCCCTTCGGGCCGCGGTTGCCTTGCGCGAGGCATAATCGATACATAAAGGAAAACATCGGAGGAGGTTCAACCTATAACTCACTCTATTGCACGATCT
The DNA here is from genome assembly GCA_029844215.1 of Przewalskia tangutica. NCBI lineage: Eukaryota > Viridiplantae > Streptophyta > Magnoliopsida > Solanales > Solanaceae > Przewalskia > Przewalskia tangutica. Next base: position 117,768,808 of record CM056723.1, on the reverse strand, counting down.
TAGAGTGGAAGAATGGAAACTAATCCTAAATGTCTCGCGGCCTCACGATTATAGATGTGGTGCACGACACACCGATAATCAAGACTCTACTAGACACGTGCGTAGACACTTTCCGAGGACTAATCGCTCGATACCACTTTTGTCACGACCCAACCTCGGTCGCGATCGTACCTTACCGGTACCGCCGTATATGTCAGAGAATAGCAGCGGAATATACATAACACATAACTTATAAAAAAAGGTAAACATCACTGGCCAGCCGATAAGGCTGCCTTCCATAAACATACTTAAACAAAGTATAGTAGTACAACTGGTTCTTATAGCCCAAAACATATATGTGACCACGCACTTAAAGATAACAATCGTGGCGACAGTGGCCCCGCCATACCTCGAATGTACAAAATACCTAGCATCGGGAATGTCCGTACTCAATAAACAAGCTTAGGAGGAATGGAGCTTCGACAGGAATAGTGATCCTATGAACAAGGATCCACACCGCTTACCCTTACCGCAGATTTAACGCAGCCCAGGCGGGTCGAGACACAATATGTACCAAGTATGTAAAGTCGGAAAAATCAGAGTAATGATATCATAAGTCTAAAAGTAAGCTGGGTCATAGAAGAAAATCAAAATACCTTTTACTGTGCCTTACTAACAATGAGAGTGACAAGTATATATACGCCTGCATAAAATAGGGGCCTTAGGATCAAAATAGGTACCTCGCGTAGTAGTATCAATAAGCACCCCTACTCGGGACTATTTCACCCGCATAGTCCTGTGGACCCGCATGAGGTATTCCTCGTGATAGTCAGACTACCGCACGGGACTATTTCACCCGCATAAGCCCATAAGGACTCGCATGAGGTATTCCGCGCATCCTGGGTAGCCAATCCATGAACAGGTGGTCTAACGAGCTTGGGGACTTACCCCTCAGATATACTCTTACCCCGAAGCAGAGGGTAAAACGATCTTGGGGACTTTCCTCGATATACTCTTACTCAAGCGGTATAACGATCTTGGGGATTGCCTCGATATACTCTTACACTGAAGAAGGTGGTATGACGATCTTGGGGCTTGCCCCTCAGACATACTCTTACCCTGGAGAAGGTGGTATAACGATCTTGGGGCTTGCCCATCTGATATACTCTTACCCTAGCTCAAACTGTCATCATATCATAATCATAAATAAGTTAAGAAAACGTATAACTTCTTATTAGTCTTGTTCATATACCCTCTCATTTTAGTTTACTTAAGGCACTTAATCATATCTTTAATAAAAGAAAAACCGGGAATTTAACCCAAGTACTACATACTTCAACTCTTTAAAAATGACTCTTCTTTATACATAAAAACCCTTGGGCAATTGATGCCTTAAAACCAATTTGCCTCTTCATATACTTATCTTACTTTTGAGTAAATCTCTTCTCATTAATCTTTTTATGAAGCTAATAAACCAACTTCCCATAAAGTTGTTATATTAACTCTATGCTTTTAGTAAAATCATACTTTTCCCCTAACCAAGGGACTTATACATTCTTAAAACGAAACAAGTCATTATATACTTAAAACAAGTAAGAATACCAAATCTCAGACGTCACCGTACTACATAGTTTCATCTATTCATGCTCAAGAGATAGGAAAGCTTCACATACCTTGTTGATCAATCCACTTGCTAAGTCCAAACTACCGCAAGTAATATGTCAACCTAAAATAACCATGGTACGTTTATTAACCTCTAATTTCAATGTAGAATAATCTAAACTCAAAGCCACTAAATTCTATGGAAAATTGGGCAGCATTTCCTTTGTTTCTGCATACTTTGCCACATTTCACAAGGCCGAATTTATCATCCAAACGCCACATTTAAGGCTCAACAATCCAACATCTCAAAGGGGATTACACACCCAAACTCAACAATTCACTTAACAATTCTAAGGTAGTTTTTTTTAGGCTACAACATGCTCATAATATCTTCTTAACCAATTCCTTCACATACAAACCATAGTTCTTACATGCAATGAGTCTAAGAGCATTATTTACTACCACAAGTTCTTCCTTCTTAACATGCAACACTAAAAACTAATTCTAAAGGAAGAAATGTTACCTTAAAGCTTTAACCAAATTTTCCAATCACTTGCGAGCTTCCTTGCCAAGAACACCACCACAAGCTAGCCACAAGCTTCCCTTTTTGTTCTTAACTTTTCAGATTTTTCCTTAGGCTTGGATTTCCTTTTGGAAATGTAGAAGGAGGAGCTGATTTTTAGAGAGGAGAGAAATTGGAAAATGACCAAGTCTTCAAGACTTGGTCAATATATTGCATGCAAGAAATCAGATGGGGGGGACACTTGTCACCCTCCCAAGGTCTTTTAAAAGAAAATCTGACTTTTTCTAAGTTTTTCCGCCCAAAAATCCCGCCGCGGCCATGGCTACTGGAACCCCGCAGCCTCTCTCGAACTTTCGCGCGCTGGCTGTCGTAGCCGCGCGCTGCAACTTCAGCGACCTCTCGATTTCGCGCAGCTGCCCTCGCATCCGGCGCCGCCCTGCCGCTTTGTCCGAAACACATTGCTGTCCCGATCACGACCGAACTTGTAATTCTCATAACTTTCTACTCCGACGTCCTTTCGACGAACGGTTGGTTGCGTTGGAATCTAGTCTCGACGAACTACGCCCTAGGCCTTTGAAACACTTAGGAACTCTCAATGTACCGGGTCATAACCCGCCTTAAAGTTGACTAAAACCCGTCCGAAATAATCCGTCAACCTATCCTTTGAAAATTTTAAGTCTTACATGCTTTCGTACGCTCTCATACGTAGGGTCAGAACTACGGGGTATAACAGGTCCCAAGTCTTTCATTGCAAATTCAAAATCGAGAAGTGACACGATAGACTTGCGCAAATTATCATATAAAGCAGTCAATATAATATTATCTACGTACAATAAAATGTATGCCAGAGAAGTTCCATGACGATATATGAATAGAGAATGATCAGACCGACTGTGAGAAAATTCAATAATGGATGCATAATCTGAAAACTTCTTATACCAAGCTCGTGGGTTGCTTAAGCCCATACAAGGACTTCTTCAGCAAACATACATGATGAGAGTGATTGGGATCTCAAAAACACAAGAACTGATGCATATAGACTGTTTCTTTAGGATCCCCGTATAAGAAAAAATTCTTTACATCCAACAGATGAATAGGTTATGCTTTGGAGAGAACCAAACTAAGAACAATGCGAATAATAGCCGGTTTTACCACCGGACTAAACATCTCACCACAATTCACACTAACCTGTTGAGTTTTATCATCACATACAAGACGAGTCTTATGTCTCTCAAAAGAACCGTCAGAATTTTCTTTATGAGTAAAACTACACATAGACCGAATAATATTAACACCAGATGGATGAGGCACTAACTCACACATCTTATTTGTAATAAGAGCACCATATTAGTCAGTTATAGCCAATTTCTAATTCGGGTCATGTAGCACATACACAGAATTACGGGGTAGTGGAAATTTAAAGACATTAGAATTGAGATTAAAATATCATTTTGGTTTAAAAATACACATTTGACTATGAGTAACGGGCCCTTGACTCGAGGTAGAAACAGGTGGATTTTGGGTGGTGGGTGGGCTGGTGACGGATCGGCCAGCAGACATTGGGTCTGCTGGCCCAACAACCGAAACAGGGGCGGAACTAGTAGACCTGCTAGCGTATTTTTATCATGGAACAAGTTCGGTAAATGGTGGATAATATATGATGAGACCTCGTCATTTAAAAAATTATACGAACTAGGCACGGGACAACACACTTTAGCAAACGGAAATTGAGTTTCATAAAAAATAACATGGCGACTAATTATGATTTTATTAGATGATAAATCAAAATATTTATAACCACGATGATTAGATGGATAACCCAAAAACACATAAGCGGTAGAACTAACTTGAAGTTTGTTAATTGTAGTTAACGGAAATAGTGGATAGCATAAACACCCAAAGACCCTAAGATGTGAATACGAAAGATTCTTATTATAGAAAATTTTAAGGGGAGATTCATATGTCAACCCTTTAGTAGGAAGTATGTTAAGGAGGTAAGTATTCGTTTGTAGAGGATGACGCCAAAAGGAAAGGGGTACAGAAGCATGAGCCAATAAAGTTCGAACAATATTATTATTGCTACGAATTTGTTGTTCGACTTTCCTATTTTGTGAGGACGTATGAGGATAAGATAAATTAAAAACTATGTCATGAGCATCACAAATTCCCGAAATAAGCCATTATCATATTCTTTGCTATTATCACATTGAATATTTTTAATTTTCCGTTCGAATTGGGTACGAATGAATGCTCTAAATTTTAAGAATGTGAAAAAAAGTTGAGATTTTTTCGCTAATGGAAAGGTCCATAAAAATTAGAATAATCAACTAAAAATAGAACATAATAATGATGGCCCAAAGAACTTAGAATGAGAGATGTCCATAAATCGTTATGAATAATGTCAAAAGGCATCAAAGTACGAGAAGTAGAAGCTACAAATGATAATCTAACATCTTTCCCTAACGGATATGAATGACAAATTGGAGTACTACGCGTACCCTTACAAGAAATAAAATTGTTTTATGCAAGGAAGAAAAATTAACGACTCAGGATGACTCAAACGTGCATGCCAAAATGAAGGAGCTAGAGCTGCAAATGTCGATGACATGGCTTGACTCGAGGAAGAATTAGATAAAGATCTCTCCTAATATTGCATCTCAAGGTATCCCCGTTTTGAAATCCTTCACAATAAACCCAAATGGATCAAAATTAACATAAAACCAATTATCAGTGGTGAATTTACAGACATACACAAAAAATTTAATTAAGTTAGGGGCATGAATGATATTTTTCAAGACAAGAGGTCGATGTGGGAAAGACAAAGTTGTATGACTGTAACCACGAATTGGAATTGAATTGCCATTATTAATAATAATACCACAATATTTGCTCAAATTGGAATAAAACGGGAGAATACCTTGGTAGGACATCATGTTAGAAGTAGCATTGGTGTCCATATACTAATTTGTGTATGGAGGATTTAATCCAAGTGTATGCATGGTGGCCTCAATATCGGTGGATGTCGGGAGTAAATGTGGGCCCGCAATAGTGAAGGCTTGCGGGGGACGAGGCCCAAGCAGACCGGCCTGCTAACCCGACCCGAAACGCTGCTGGTTGGTGTCAAATTGGTTTTAACATATTCTTAAAATTCAAGAAAATTTGAGGGAACTTGGGACTTATATTTTAGAGGATAAACCCAAAGAAAATGAGAGAAATCATCCAAAAGTACTAAATAATATTTGTGACCCGGTTTGATAGTAATGAGAGATGTCCATAAATCTGCATGAATAATATCAAAACTAGAAAAAGTTACACTCAATGAAGATTGAAAAGGAAGTCTACCATGTTTTCCTAAAGGACAAGAGTACATGCGTGGGTAAATTTCTTTTTATTACATTGAATGAAATTCTGACTTCTAAGAAAATTAAAAACTGGTGCTCCCGGGTGTTCGAGTCTACTATGCCAAGTTAATGGAGAGATTGCAGCTAGAGAGGTTGGTGAATTGGAACTTGCAGCGGAATTGGATGAGAAAGGATATGGGTCCCCCACATTATTGCATATCGTAGGAGTTGTCCCTGTACGTAGGTCCTTCATAGAAATAACAAAAGGGACAAACTCAATAGATACATAATTATCACTAGCCAATTTCCTGACAAAGATTAAGTTTTTAATGATGTTAGGAACATATAGGACATTTTTAGGGTATATGGAGGGTGAGGTAGTTGTGTTTGAGTGGTACCATAGCCTTGAAATCGAATACAATTGTCATTTCTAACCAAAATAAATTAAGGATTGTTCAAATTAAATAATTGAGGGAGATTACCACAGTCACGAGTGAGGTGGAATGTGGAACTCGTATCCATGTACCAGGAGTCATCGGGCTGATGAAGATTCATCGTCTATGTTCCATAGGCAGAGTCGGCAAGATCATGCACGCTGGTGTTGTTGGGTAGCAGAAGTGGGTTTGGTGTTGTTGACCAGATTGTGGGCACAGAAGAGGACGATGATCGGTGTCAAACTAGTGTGTTGGGCCAGGGCAGTTGGGTAAGGGCACAGGGGGAGGAGGGAGGCCTAATTTCCAAGGGTGTGCCACGACATTGGGCTAGCCCACGGGTAAGGGAACTGGGTCTGTCGTGGATGTCCACCAGAATTGGACCGGCCTCCATGATCTCTTCCTCTGCCGACACGCCCATTGTCGCTGCTTTGGCCCCTGCTACCGCCTCGGCCACTGATCGGTGTATTTTATATACACTTTTTGAGTCATTTTTAATTAGTATTTTACTCATTTTATTTATGTTTAGTATAGTATTAGAGTCGTTTTCCTTTCTTTTGTGTCATAGCGGTCAGAAATGGAGAAATGACGAAAAGGAGATGAAATGAGCATAAATGAGATGGAATTGCACACAAAAAGGGCCAAGAAATGAAGTCTAAGAAGTTCCGGGAATTATAGAGGAGATCCGACGAAGTCCGGACGGAAAATGACGCAAACAGAATCCGCTCAAAAACGTCACCGGAGCCGCGGCGCAGTGGCCATGCGCCAAAGTCTTTGAAGAACCGAGAGTTGCTGACCGCAGGCGCCAGCTTATGCCGCGGCGCCGATGCGAGATTTATGAAGTCTGGGCCGAATTTGACATGTTTTCAGAATCCTAAAGGGATTACTTTTCCTACCTAAAAGGATAACTTTTCCTACCTTAAAACCCTTACCTAAAAGGATTCTAATAACTTTTCCTACCTACAAAATCCCTAACCCTTCACCAAAAGGATTCTTTGGCTATAAATACTCTACATCATTAGAAGAATTATTCATTCTCCATTCCACCATTCACCATTCTACATCCATCCTTCCACCAATCCATCTTGTAAATATTCCACAACACAACCCTTGGATGCTTGGCTTGGAGACTCGTTCTTAAGTATTTTTTTCCCTTTTCTTTACTTTATTTCAGTTTTTATGATGAACTTTGAATTAGTTCTTGTCATATTTATGGCTAGGAACTAATTCTCTTATAGGGCTTTCCATGTTGAATTGCTAGAAACTTATGTTATAAATTAATGCATGCTTATGGTTATTTTTCTTATTGTGAGATCTATCCAATAATTGAGTTGAATTCTTGGTAATTAATTGACAACTAATTATCACTATATGATTTCTAATCAGATTCTGAAAAGGGGGGATTGTGAATATGCTGTAAGTTGGGTAGACATTCTTGGATTTGGGATGAAAATACCTCAATTATTTATGTAGCGTTGATGAGAGGCTTAACAACCCTAATTTTGCGCATTGTGCGTGACGGTCAACTAGGTTTTTGTTCTTAATCCTCCTATAAAGTTATCCTTATCACCGAAAGGTATGTAAGGTGCGATACTGGGGTTGAGTGTTTATATAATCCTAACGGGAGTATAAAACGATTTCGTAAACCTGCTTTCTCCTAAAGAAGAATACCATAAGTTAATGCATTAGTAAGTAGCATAAGCGGATAGTAAGGATACATGGAAGCCCTATTCTCATCACCACTGAAATAAATCTTTATATTTAAATAGCTTGCATAATTCTTAGTTATAAACAACAAATCAATTATCAATTCACCAAATAGATACTAGAAAATAGATAGTTGGTAATTGAACCCTAATCCTTGAGGACGATATTCGGTCTTATCAAGACTATACTACTTGTCACGATAACGTGCACTTGCGTTTAAAGTGTGTGCATCTTACCGCGCATCAAGTTTTTGGCGCCGTTGCCGGGGATTAGGCATAGTTCAATATCAAATTTATCTATTTTTAATTTCTAATTTGGTTTTTATTTTTGTTTCTTTAAATTATTTATTTTCTTTTCTTTTGAAAAAAAAAAACAACAAGTGTGCCGTGATTCGTTGTTGGTTTTGATTCATCTCAGGGATCCTTAAGACATGGATTTCTACTGTCAATATGATCGAGCTCCAACCATAGAGGAAGAGAGGGAGGAATTACGAGAAGCTATACTCAGTCTCACGAGGTACCAAAATCAGTTCATAGACGAAACGAGAATGGCCATGAAGAAGTTGGAAACACAAATAGCAGAACTCGCGATCATATTCAACAGCGAAACGCAAGAAGAGCAATCTGCACCTGGGGTAGGCAATGAGGAAACACAATGTCAGGAAATTGACCTAAAGGATGCCGAATCAGGGGAGATAGAGAGTTCGCAGCAGAAGAAGCCGCCGCGCACGGTGGCGGCCGCGTACCAAGATTCCGAGGCAGTACGAGAGTGGCGTCGCGCACCAAAGAGCGTGGCCGCGGCGCCGTAACCCGTAAATCGAGGTGATTTTTAACAACAATGAACAGATTGAGGAGCACGAACCACACCCAACTATTGAGGAATCACGGTGAGATAGTTGGTGTAGAAGGAAAAGATTGCAGAGATCCAATTATTTACCTTCTTGGATTCTGTGGAAATTCTTTTTCTTGCACCTATTACAGAAGAAACACCACTAGATATCACGGCTGACTCCCAATTAGGAAGCCCATACCATCAAGGGTACCCGCAGAGTTGAGAGATGTAGAAGTTCACTGATTCCTACATTATAGAAAGCATAAAAGACAAGCCTACTGGGGAATAATTGTATATGTAAGGCTCTTGTTTGAACAAATGGTCGTAGGAAATTGAGACCTACAACAATAACTCTGGATTGCAAGCGTCGCGGGAGGATCCAATGGGCACTCGAAAAGGTTAATTGCGTCAGCTAAAAGACGTTAAAGATGGCGCTTGGGAGGCAACCCAATGTTTTTAATTATGTTATTTTAATTTCTGTCTTTATTTTATTTTATTTTGTCTTGAACAGTCTCACGGTCTTGGGTTCTTGTTTTGTGTTGTTGGATGACAGGTGGACTGAAAGCTAAAACCGAGGAAAAGGAGCAAAACGTGAAAAAGGAAAGCGATGCCGCGCGCAGCTGAATCAGGTCGCGCGCCAGAACCCGTAAGAGCCACAAGATTAGCAGCGGCCGCGGCCGAATCTCGAGGCGCTACCGAACTTCAGAGAGCCATATTTCCGTGCAAATTTCAGAATTTTTCCTCTAGACCTCCATTATGACCGTTGTGTTGTGTCAGTAAGTTGTCCATTTTTTTTAGTATTGCACACATTGAGGACAATGTGTGATTTAAGTTTGGGGGTGTTTTATTTGTGTCTTGTTATGTTTCAGTTAAGTCTTTTTTATTTTGTTTTGTGAGTCACAATTTTTTTTTCTTTTTGAGTCATAATTGTCACAAAGATCATGTATCTTTGTAGTTGCTAGAAACACCTAGTGAAGGAAGGTGGAATAATGTAATGGAATTAGAAGCAACTATCTAAACACCTAGGTTAGATATGCCAAAAACTCACAAAATCTGTCTATTTGGAGTTTCTTGCTTGATTTGTGCATTGTTAAAAGATTAAAACCTATGTGTTATTATTGCTTGCTATTTGAGGCGAAATAGTTAGGATATGCATGTTAGGGAGATGACTCAGGCATTTCTTTGTTAGCCAATTCTTACCACTCTTTTCTATCTCTGACTTTAAAAATATCCCTAGTCAGTCCCATTGAGCCTAAAAACATGAAACTTTTTCTTTGACACCATATATTCCTACAATTGTGCCATAAGTAAAAATGTGAAATAGTTGGAATAAATTGTGTTAAAAAAGAGACAAAAAGAGTGAATAAGTTTGATGCACCCCAATGAAAAAGTAATAAGAAAGAGGCAAAAGCCTAAGTTTGGGGGTGCTTGTTATTATAATACACTTCACTCTCCCAAAACAAAAGAGGGGAAAGATAGAATTGAAGTGAAGGAAAGAATCAAAAGAAAAGGGAAAAATTGAAAAGCTAAAGAGCTTATGGTACACAAAAATGAGCCTAAATGCCTATTTTTACCTACCCGTGCCTAAGCCTACATTACAACCCTTAAAAGTCCTGAAGATCTCTTAGATGCATAGCCATGATTAGTGGAGAATAGAAAGTAAAGATGCGATAGGAATTTTGAAATTAACATGTATGATTCAGTATTTGACTTCCATTAAGCATGATAAAAATGAGTTTGCGAAATATCTAGCTTAATGTGTTTAGAATGCTGAAATTTCATGCTATATGTTCCTGCATATTATTCTGCTAATCTTCATGTTTTTCTAGATAACATCAATGCAGCAAAAATGATCAATGTCATTGAGTCTTTTATTTTTCGTTTTCCTTGAGTCTGTATTTCTTTCTTTTGATCTTTGCTCGAGGGCGAGCAAATGTTAAGTTTGGGGGTATTTGATCGGTGTATTTTATATACACTTTTTGAGTCATTTTTAATTAGTATTTTACTCATTTTATTTATGTTTAGTATAGTATTAGGGTCGTTTTCCTTTCTTTTGTGTCACAGCGGTCAGAAATGGAGAAATGACGAAAAGGAGATGAAATGAGCATAAATGAGATGGAATTGCACACAAAAAGGGCCAATAAATGAAGTCTAAGAAGTTCCGAGAATTATAGAGGAGATCCGACGAAGTCCGGACGGAAAAATGACGACGAAACAGAATCCGCCTGAAAAACGTCACCGGAGCCGCGGCGCCTGGCAGCAGCGCCGCGGCGCCCAAAGTGCTGAAAGAACCGAGAGTTGCTGAATTTCAGGCGCCGCGGCGCCTCATATGCACACGACGCGAGATTTATGAAGTGCAGGCGAATTTGACATGTTTTCAGAATCCTAAAGGGATTACTTTTCCTACCTAAAGGGATAACTTTTCCTACCTAAAGGGATAACTTTTCCTACCTTAAAACCCTTACCTAAAAGGATTCTAATAACTTTTCCTACCTACAAAATTCCTAACCCTTCACCAAAAGGATTCTTTGGCTATAAATACTCTACATCATTAGAAGAATTATTCATTCTCCATTCCACCATTCACCATTCTACATCCATCCTTCCACCAATCCATCTTGTAAATATTCCACAACACAACCCTTGGATGCTTGGCTTGGAGACTCGTTCTTAAGTATTTTTTTTCCCTTTTCTTTACTTTATTTCAGTTTTTATGATGAACTTTGAATTAGTTCTTGTCATATTTATGGCTAGGAACTAATTCTCTTATAGGGCTTTCCATGTTGAATTGCTAGAAACTTATGTTATAAATTAATGCATGCTTATGGTTATTTTTCTTATTGTGAGATTTATCCAATAATTGAGTTGAATTCTTGGTAATTAATTGACAACTAATTATCACTATATGATTTCTAATCAGATTCTGAAAAGGGGGGATTGTGAATATGCTGTAAGTTGGGTAGACATTCTTGGATTGGGGATGAAAATACCTCAATTATTTATGTAGCGTTGATGAGAGGCTTAACAACCCTAATTTTGCGCATTGTGCGTGACGGTCAACTAGGTTTTTGTTCTTAATCCTCCTATAAAGTTATCCTTATCACCGAAAGGTAGGTAAGGTGCGCGATCTTTGAGTTGAGTGTTTATATAACTTAACGAGTATAAAGCGATTTCAGAACCCGCTTTCTCCTAAAGAAGAATACCATAAGTTAATGCATTAGTAAGTAGCATAAGCGGATAGTAAGGATACATGAAAGTCCTATTTTCATCACCACTGAAATAAATCTTTATATTTAAATAGCTTGCATAATTCTTAGTTATAAACAACAAATCAATTATCAATTCACCAAATAGATACTAGAAAATAGATAGTTGGTAATTGAACCCTAATCCTTGAGGACGATATTCGGTCTTATCAAGACTATACTACTTGTCACGATAACGTGCACTTGCGTTTAAAGTGTGTGCATCTTACCGCGCATCAGCCACAATACTAAATTTGTTGGTTCGCGGGTTGTGGTGGTCTGATGGGTGCAGCGGTGGTCGGTGGTGCATCAACTACCAACAGTTTCTGATTATGTTCGTCTTGTTTGACACGTCTAGTCTCCTCCAATAGTAATTGTGAACGGGCCCTGTTGAAGCTAGGGAGGGGATCAACATGTTGGTTCATCATCGCAAATGTGTCGTACTCACCCTTTGGCAAACAGTTAATTAGTTGCAGAACCTTATTTGTGTCTAAAATCAGATTGTCAATATTAGATAATTGGTCTGCAACTAATTTTAATTGTTTACAATAGGCGGACATATATGCAAAATTCTCAAGACGAGTGTTATTAAATTGCTCATCCAGATACATGAACCATGTATGTTTGTTTTCTTGAAAGATTTCCTTTAGCCTTATTCATAATTCGTGAGCCGAAGCACATGTCTTCATAATAGTATGAAGTAAATTCTTGGATATGATGTCATATATCCATTGTTTGATGATTGCATCTAGCCGTTTCCACGTCGGGTTGTCGACGTCGGGTGGATGAGGCGTGATGCATCGATGTGATTAAGGACGTTACATGCACAAGCATGTATTTTAAAGAGTTCAACCCACGATGATGATCGTTCATCCTCTTGATCAAGAACCAAATGGATAAAGGAGAAGATGAGGGAGGATGAGGATGTGTGACGTCGTGGGTGAAGGAGGAACATTCGGGAGAAGCCATAAGAAGTGGTTGTTCGGCGTTTCAAAGAGAAAAGTGAGGAGGGGTTTGTAGGTGTTTAAGGTCAGAGTGGGATTAGAGTTTGACTTCTGATACCATATAGAATTGTATAATTCTCCTTGTAATTATAAACACACACACACACACATATATATATATATATATATATATATATATATATATATATATATATATATATATATATATATATATATAATGTTGCTAATATATTAAGAAGGTAAGCTGAAATGTGCAATGCGTAGATCTAAAAGGAATGGGGTAGAAGCATGGAAGAGCATAGTGCCGATCTTATCATTGATGGTGCACAAGATTATTTTGGATTTACCATTTTGAGGTGAGGTATGGGGGCAAGAAAATCGAAACACCATGTCGTTTTCCGCACAAAATTTATGAAAGATAAATTGTCAAACTCACGACTATTATCACATTGAAACATTTTGATGGGCTTCTCAAATTGGTTTTAACATATTCTTAAAATTCAAGAAAATTTGAGTGAACTTGAGACTTATATTTTAGAGGATAAACCCAAAAAAAATGAGAGAAATCATCCAAAAATCTGTTGTTCCTCAGTAGCTCAGCGGTAGAGCGGTCCTAAATAATATTTGTGACCCGGTTTGATAGTAATGAGAGATGTCCATAAATCCTCATGAATAATATCAAAATTAGAAAAAGTTACACTCAATGAAGATTGAAAAGGAAGTCTGCCATGTTTTCCTAAAGGACAAGAGTACAGGCGTGGGTAAATTTCCTTTTATTACATTGAATGAAATTCTGACTTCTAAGAAAATTAAAAACTGGTGCTCCCGGATGTTCGAGTCTACTATGCCAAGTTAATGGAGAGATTGCAGCTAGAGAGGTTGGTGAATTGGCACTTGCAGCGGAATTGGATGAGAAAGGATATGGATCCCCCACATTATTGCATATCGTAGGAGTTGTCCCTGTACGTAGGTCCTTCATAGAAAAAACAAAAGGGACAAACTCAATAGATACATAATTATCACGAGCCAATTTCCTGACAGAGATTAAATTTTTAATGATGTTAGGAACATATAGGACATTTTTAGGGTATAGGGAGGGTGAGGTAGTTGTGTTTGAGTGGTACCATAGCCTTGAAATCGAATACAATTGTCATTTCTAACCAAAATAAATTAAGGATTGTTCAAATTAAATAGTCGAGGGAGATTACCACAGTCACGAGTGAGGTGGAATGTGGAACCCGTATCCATGTACCAGGAGTCATCGGGCTGATGAAGATTCATTGTTCTGTAGGCCTGACTCAGTTCGGTAGGAGTCATAAGACTGTATGCATGTTGGTGTTGTTGGGCCGTAGAGAAGTGGGTTTGGTGTTGTTGACCCGTATTGTGTGGGCCTAGAAGAGGGACAGTATGATCGGTGTCAAACTAGTGTGTTGGGCCAGGGCAGTTGGGTAAGGGCACAGGGGGAGGAGGGAGGCCTAATTTCCAAGGGTGTGCCACGGCATTGGGCTAGCCCACGGGTAAGGGAACTGGGCCTGTCGTGGCTGTCCACCAGAATTGGACCGGCCTCCATGATCTCTTCCTCTGCCGACACGCCCATTGTCGCTGCTTCGGCCCCTGCTACCGCCTTGGCCACAACACTAAATTTGTTGGTTCGCGGGTTGTGGTGGTCTGATGGGTGCAGCGGTGGTCGGTGGTGCATCAACTGCCAACGATTTCTGATATTGTGAACTGGCCCTGTTGAAGCTAGGGAGGGTATCAACATGTTGGATCATCATCGCAAGTGTGTCGTACTCACCCTTTGGCAAACAGTTAATTAGTTGCAGAACCTTATTTGTGTCTAAAATCAGATTGCCAATATTAGATAATTGGTCTACAACTAATTTTAATTGTTTACAATAGACGGACATATTAGCAAAATTCTCAAGACGAGTGTTATTAAATTGCTCATCCAGATACACGAACCATGTATGTTTGTTTTCTTGAAAGATGTCCTCTAGCCTTATCCATAATTCGTGAGCCGAAGCACATGTCTTCATAATAGTATGAAGTAATTTTTTGGATATGATGTCATATATCCATTGTTTGACGATTTCATCTAGTCGGTTCCACGTGGGGTTGTCGAAGTCGGGTGGATGAGGCGTGATGACATCGATGTGATCAAGGACGTTACATGCACAAACATGTATTTTAAAGAGTTCAACCCACGATGAGTATCGTTCATCCTCTTGATCAAGAACCAAATGGATAAAATTATTGATATTTGTTACGATAAAGGCCAGATGAAAGGTGTTAGTAGAAGAGGAGGGAGGAGGAGGATGTGTGACGGCGTGGGGGAGGAGACTGCCAAAAACACAAAAACACCTTTAGAATAATAATAACATAAATATGAACAAGGAAACTATTAATATATTCTATATCAACATGAACAACGAGACTACCAAAAACACAATCATCAAAGTCTTGGCCATGTTGTGTAATTGAATGATTTTTTACTTTTAATGCTTCTGACCACCACATTATATAATATCTCGTTCATCAAGAACCTGCTAATTTTCTTTCTAAAGAGAAAATTAATTAATATAATACCATTCCCAGTCAGGAATTCTTTTCATTCCAAATCTTGAGATTTTGTTGGTGGATCAAAGCAATTCTTTGGTATATGGAAAGTTTAGTAAAAGAAAAATGTCTAGTGCATAAATACATTACTTTGTACAGAGATTTGTTACATCTCTCTTGTGTAATTTGACTTGGACCACATTAATAGTAAAATATTTTACAGAATGGTCCTTTAATAAGAATATGATTCTAATATTTAAACATTTCACACAAACATTTTACATTAAAGATTGTGAGGGGCGGTTAATTAGTACTTCTTCATCTTTAATCAAATATTTTGGATTTAAATTTTGAGAATTGAGTTATCCATTCGTAGGAAGTGCTTTGCACCCACTAAAATGAAACTTTCTGGCGCAAATCTCAATTGGTGATTAGCTATGTCTTGCATAAATTTGGTCTTTGATTTACCATTGTACACTTACTATAAGTTCTAACTTCTAAACGATGTCTCTTGACTATTATGACGTATAGAATTAGCGTTGTTGGTTTAAGTAGACTATAAAAAATCTCAAATAATAGATTAATTGGATATTCGATTTCATTACTTGATGATTGATGATATAAATTTCACTACAATAATAGAATATATATTTACGCTTCATTTGTTTGCATTTAATGGAGGTCTAAATTCGAATTGTTCAGATCGTATGTCATTAAATGTATTTATTTATATTAAGATGTAAATATTTATTTGATCTGAATAGGTTATAATGAACAAAGTCTAATCTTTGATTGATTCTGTCCAAAATGATGAGTGTTGAGACTACATTGCCTTAACATAAAAGATAATAATTAGCATTTTTTGTACATTTTTAAAAGAAGTTGAACGAAGTTATCTTTGATAAGGAGTGTTACCCTAAAGTAAATTTTTCCGTACAAATCCAATTTATTGGGCCTCAAAGAAGATGCAGAACACCGCATTAGATCATGACGCAACCAACTAATTTTATAGCAATTTATTTCATCAAGTGAACATTATAACATATATAGTTTTCATCAACAAATGAGACATTTTTAGATTCTCATGCATAAAAAACCTTGTAAGGTTAATACTTGCCACCTAAACCATTATCTTCGTGATCGATAGAATGTGTGTTTAGTGGAAAGCATACACATGTCCCCTCAACACAAATACAACTTGGAAACCTATTTTCACCTTCCATATTTCGACAATCTGGTGTTGTCTTACACGACCTTCGGCTTTCCGCCACATCTGAAATTACAAAACAAGCATTTTATGCAAACATAACCATATATCAAATGTGAGTTCACTTGCGATTGAAATATATCATATGATTGAGAAAAAACTAGAGTTTTATTGCGATTAATAATTTATCTTTAATTTAAATAGATCGAGGGTGAAGTGTTCCCTATCAAAGACGACTCCATTTTATAAGACATGATCTCTAATTAAAGACAAATGAATACTTACCACTTCACCGCAATCTTGGGTTAAATCATATCTTAGTTAAACTCTACTAAGGTTAGAACTTATATTCGAGTTTTATTCAACTAAGTGATTGTGTAAGATAAAAGAGGGAAAAAGAAATAGACTTACCGCATGAGACAATCAAGAAAGCAACTACCAAAAACGCAGAAATCGAAGCCTTGTTCATCTTGTGTAAGAGAAAATCTTAATTTTAGAATGTTTCTTAGTTCTTACTGAATACAACCTTATATAGTACTTGGCTCATTAAGTACTTGCCAAAGATAAAATTATTACTACTATAATCTTATCTCCATTTAATATTTGTTTTTTTTCAAATCAACGAAATTATTTGGTCTATGGAAGGTTAGTCGAAGAAATATGTCTACATTAGAATTTACAAGATTTGATGGATCTTCATTTTTTAGAAGACCCATTAATTATAAGTTTTAATAGAATTATAATCATTTTGTAGTTTTAGGCTATGATACCATGAAGGAATATGTTCTCTTGATTTTATTGATTAATGATTTACAATATATATAAGGTTACAAGAATATTTACTTTTATACAAACTAGGTAATTAATTAACCTAATTATAAAAGGATTATAATTCTACCTAAAATGTGAGATATACAATTAATACAATTAATGAAATAATATTGGGAAATATTATATTAGTTTGTCAAAAAAAGATTGACACATTTTTATATTTAGAACAATTTAATTTTATGAGATGATTTACAACCGCATAAATATCTAAGATTTATTTTGGACCACATATTTCAAAAAATTTGCTTTATTTCTTAAATTTCGTGTTAAGTCAAACTAAAATAATCTTTTTTTAAAGTATTATATTTTCTTGAAGGGACCAATTCAGGGTTGGGAAGTGGAGAGTATGATTTATTTATTTTTGTTGACGAAAGAACCCGCAGCCGCTGCTCTTTCGAGTGCGCACAGGGTAAATTTCGGACTGACGCAATATCCTGCAAACCACGTCAGCTAGTTAAACCACACTTGACAAGTCAGGTGTGACAGACTCCCCCAAGAGGCGAAGACAGACCAGACATTACCCTGAGGTTTTGAACTTGTGATCAAACTCTCCCACGCCACCCAAGATTGCTTTAACATTGAATTATTGTTATCTGCTATGGTCAATAAACGGTAGTACTTTGTACAAAATAAAGTCACCTCTTCATACAGTACCATTTAGTATAGCAAAATTCAAAAAGAAAATACTCGCATGCTTAGTCTAATTAATATACATTATTTGTGTATTAAATCAAATGCAAGATAAAATATGTGAAGTGCCTACAAAACATTTATTATTTTAAAGCATTTTTCTAATATGGTAGGAGTAATATTTAATTAAGAAAGGAGCATGCCAATGTTGATGTTCCAAGGTGGCACAAACAATTAATAATGGCTATTTGGGGAAAACATAACTCTTGGAAAAGCAATTAATTGTACATGACTAGAAACTAGGAATAGGGATCTATGATTTGATGTAAGAACAACATTACTCCCTCCGTCCTAAAATAATTATCACATTTCTCTTCCAGAAAATTAATCTGATTACTCTTTAAAGCTTACTAAATTAGATTAATTTAATATGTTATAATTATATTTGAATATTCAAAAATTATACAAACAGTATAAATCACAATTCTTCTCATATTCATAAAATAGAAAATATATTTTAAAATATTAGACAAATTTCACCTTGAAAAACAAAATGTGACTAATATTTTAGGACGGAGGGAGTATATTGGTTCCATTAATATCTCCTAAAATCTTGATTGTCTCTTGTTGACACCCAATTTTGACCCTCTCGTTCAGTCATTAGCTATAAAATTACACTAATTTCACAAATAATTTTTTATGATTTTTTTATAATAAAATGCGACGATAAAACGTTAATACATGCATAAATAAGCAATTTAATAATGGCACCGCGTCTTACGTAAAAAATTAAGCACTTAGAGTCCCGCGCCCGCATTAATTAATTTTAAGCCCTGTCATGATTCTTAATTAATAATAAATACATAAAATAAATAATTTAGCAATGACGTCGTGTAAAGTAGCATAGTCGCATTTATTAATACGCAAGTAATTTCATAACTTATTTTAAATAATGATAAATAATGCACAATAAATAAGATTCTAAATAATAGTGCCGCATTCTAAAATATTAAGCACTAATTAAATAGCACGCCCGCATTTATTATTATAACAATTAGATTAATAAAACACCTAAATAATTTAATCACAATTTATTAATTTAATTTACCACTAAGTAATTAATAATACACCTAAAACTAACACTTAATTAAATACCCCAGCCCACATTGCCCCAGCCCACACCCGCACAACCCACTCTCCTCAGCCCAGCACCCCTCTGCCATTATACTCAGCCCATTACCCCAGCCCTCATTTCCCCTTTACCTACCCGTCGTCCCCCACTCCCTTAACAAAAAACCAGCAGCCCTTACTCATCCTCTCCCCCACGCTAAAAAGAAAACCTAAACCTCAAAAAAGAATCACCGTGATACACCCTTCAATTGCTGAATCTCGCCGGATTTTCAGGGTGGAAAATCCGGCATACCTAAACCAAATCCTTCAGAAATCGTTTACCTTACCATAACCTATTCGAATCGCACGAAATCAGTACTAAATCACTTACGAATCAAGCACAAACCTCGTCCAAAATCAGCCAAAATCGTACCTTGATTACTTACCAACATTTAGAACCCAAACCATGGCTATATAAAGCACATGCAAAAGCAGAACATCGGGCATAGACAGAGCTCAGTCGGGAGAGCAGTCAAATAGCAATAAACAATTTAGGGAAAAAAATCGAGAGCAGCAGAGCATCGGGAGTTAGGGGGCTCAGCACCCAGACCATTAGCATCGCAAGAATATGAAGTTCGAAACCCCTTCTTTCAATTCCAGCCAAGAAATCAGCAAACAAACTTTGCCCTTTTATTCGCATCGCAAAGCCAAAACCCGAGCGAGTCGACGACTTGATACGCTGCCCCGGTTCGCTGCCCGGAGAAGGTAAATTCATCACCCTTTCTTTTTGATTTCGTTCGGCTATTCGTGTGTATGATACGCATTTGATATGACTGATTAGGCATATACTAAGTGATATTGATGTTTGTTATGTGTGCTGAGTCGACTGAGAAAGTTGTTCAGTTAGTATAGATTTCTACTAAAATTCGTGAATGTGATTGTAAACATGCTCAATCTGTATTAGCATCTGTTGTATGACTGAATGAATCAGCTACTGTTTGGAGTCTATTTGAAATTATTTTTGATCATGTTAAATCTGCTTCTGAGGTGCTGTATGTGCAACTTATGTTAAAGCGATTCTATGTATCTGAAGTACCATCTTTAGCTGATGTCGTCTACAGATCTGTAGTAATGCATTTTTTGTAAGCCCAGCTGTATTTAAGGACACATAAAAGCATGATGGTTTTAACTGGTTTACAGACTTAAATATACACCTGTGTAACTCCTTCATGTGTCTATCGTGATTTGCGAGTCTGTTAGATCTGCTCCAAGTGTTTACTGGTTCGGCTAGATGTCTATGTACCTGAAAGTTTTCTTTATGTATAACATTGTGATCCCTGTTTGACTGGTTATGGGCAAAGCATGTGAAGGTTCCTTGTCGGAATTAGTTTGTTTACACTAAAGTTCATGTCTGTATTTGTGGTTGTCTATCCCCCAAGTAATTGTTTGGGCCATTGCTTGCACCATTTCCCCAACATCAATATGTACTGGGGCATGATCTGCAATCATTTCTTTAGCCCACTATGCTGCACATTACCATATTATGAAGCATTTCAGTAAACAGTGGGAATGTGAGTCTGTACCTATTTTTGTCAAATTGGTTAGGCGTATCAAATAGTCTCTCTGGTAGTGGCTCATCATTCTTACTGACTCTGAATTTATTCTTTGTTCAAGTGATGAAAAACTGAGCATATCAATATTCTTTCAAGCTACATTTTGTGCCATGTCAATCTATTGTGTAACCTAAATAATGCTTGTATCAAACATCCTGCATTTGAATTCCTCTCTGTTGCATGTTATCTTGATTTACAGTCATATAATATGGTGCCAAAACTGCTTAAGTGAGTGAAAGGTCTAGTGCGTGACTTAAACTTAGGACCTTTACTTAATAAGTTATGTCACTGTCCTTGCATACCTGCTAGTTGATTAATGTTGTTACATCTTGAGGCCAATGGTTGAATCATGACATAACTGGCCATATATTGCTTATTATCCCTTTCTCTCCTCTGTTTGTGGCTGCTTACTGCCCCCATCTGTTTACTTGACGAAATGGCTTCAAGAACAGAGAATCACTTAAGCCTATTGCATACTTGCCTATCACTTGAAATAAAAATGCTTGTCTTTCTGCATTTCAATCCTATGTGTGTGTCTGGATATGTGTAATGGTCGAAAATTTGGTGCATTTGCTCATATATCTGCATTTCTGGATGCATATCTGAATAACTTCTCTGTATTAAAACTGTGACAACTGCATTTATTGGCCTTCCAGTTCTATGAACAAAATGGACTGACTTGTATGATATTAAAAGTTGACTTGTGCTGCCTGCATACCTGTCTATCCTCGTTTCTTTTTACCACCTGCTGGCTGCATCCCCATCTGATATTGTCCTCTGTTTGGTCTTTATGTATGTGTTTGCTTAAATACAAACTATGTGTCAAGTGCTTGTTTTGATTAAATAAATTTGAGCATATACTAATCCTTATCTTTCTTTTTGCTACATGAAATGCACCGGAACAAAATGAAGAGTCTCCCGGCGAGACTCGTCACGAGCTACTCCAAATGGCAACCCGCGTCTATGTGCATCCGCATTCGCATTCCCGCTTCAGAAATTCCTAGAAAGAACAAATAGGACGGAGTCATCTGCTTCAATCCCTTCACTCTCTTAACCTCCTTATCTCATTTTTTATATCTTATTTGTTGTTGTAATATAACTTTGTAATTAATAGGAAACTTCGAGCAATTAGCCTTTGAACACATAAGGGGAAAGGTAATTTAAAATTAGAAATGCACTTCTACTTTATGTGTCTTTTAGGATTGTCATGCATGTCTAAACTTTACTAAACAATTAAACTCGCAACTAACATGATAAAATAAATTGCATTTCTCATAAGCTCTTTTATTAGCACAATATAAATAATTTATGTTGAATAGTCTTCTTATCATAAAATTACAAAATAATCACCTTTTGCACTACGTCATATATGTTTGATTTTAAAGGCATATCTTTGATCATAAATCAACATTGCATATATCTATAAACAATATAAATGCATACTTTAAAATTTTATTTTTTATAGCATTAGTCTTACAAACTTTGTTCAACATGCCTCCTTTTATAAAATACTTTGAAGCATTTTTATATTTTTCAAAACACGCATTTTAATATAATAATTACCCTAGGTTTGGCAGGACAACCGCAAGTTATCGGATCTTAGAGGGTGCCTAATCCCTTCCCTCTAGATTAATAAAGAGCCCTTATCCAGAATCTCATTAAGTTTAGCAGATCATTAAAATGGAGTTAATGTTGACTTTAACCTAGTTGACATTTAGGTGTCCTAATTCACCCAAACTAATTAGGTGGCGACTCCGCGAACCCTTTAGCATTTCTAGCATTTAGCACATTTTAGCACTTTTTAATATGCTAGCACCTTTTAAGCACCCCTTAGCATTTTAGCACCTTTTGCACTTTTAGCATTTTAACACCTTTTTTAGCACCCTTTTAAACATTTAGCATTTCATTATTTATTTCCTAACATTTTTATTTAAGCAGGAGGAGATTCGCTAAAAAATGTCGCGGTCGAAAAAGGGCGCGGCAGAATGGCGACTCCGCTGGGGAATTTAGGTTCTTAACCACAACAGACCTAGGGTTATTATTTGGCATTACTTTTTGCATTTAATTTTGTGTGTTGTATTTTGTTTTATTTATTTTAATTGCTACCTGCTTTACTGCTTTCCTTAAACTGGCATTCCGCTCATATTTCTTCCACTCTGGAAAACTCACACAATCACACACTACATGCGAGGTGCGCTTGGTGCATCAGCAAAATTCTTTCTTCAAAACCCAAATTTAGGAGAGTTGGTAACATACGTGGAGTGTCAGTCTAACCGTGGCCGTGATAGCCTTCTCACTCGAGTTGTCCGCTCGGAAACCTTGCGTCTAGTAAAGCCAAATCTTAGCAACTCAGGATAGAGCTATACCACCCTTTATTTTAGGGCATGCATGCATTTACCTTAGGTGGGTCGGTCCTTGGCATCGACACCACATTTAGGAAGACACCAAACTTGTCGACGGGTTTCTCAACCCAACGGCCAACCAGCATATTATGTATAGCGTGACAATGATAGACAAATCCAAACTTAATCATGTCATGCTGAAATTGGAAAAAGTGCACCGTCATTTGGTCGCCACTTCCAACAAAAGCATTACAGTTGGACGACTTGGACAAATCTATCACAGCCTCGCATATGTGACGTTTAGGCCTACCTCTGACATAAAGGGGTCCCCATGCATATTAGGACTCGCTTGCAATGTGACAATTTACGTGCAACATGTACTTGCTAAATGTTTTTACACTTTTGCAAAATCACATGCTTTACACTAACGCAGTTTGCTACATGTTGTCTAAAGGATTTATCATCTTCCCCAAAGGTCGATTTGTATTTGAATAAGCAATGGCAGAGCATCGATATCTCACAAGATCAAAGGCACGGTCCAGCAACATGACTGATTCAAGGGCATTTGAGCAGAACGAGTCGGAACCTGTCTTGGTTCCTATAGGCAAAGCAGAGGTCTCAGAAAAGAAAAGCAGCATAGATCCGATCGAGCACTCGCCCGCTACTACAAAGAAATGGCAACCTCAGACTGAAATTAAAAGGCTCAAACCTCACCAGAGCACTCACATCGCAAATAACCAAAACAATCAAAACCCTCCAAATTATTACCAGTACCCGCTTACTACATATCCCATTTATCACACTCAGCCAATATACAATGCACCCATATATCTCACACAAAACCAAATGCCTAATATACTCCAGCTAAACACAAACCAAAGGCCACCACAAACCTACTTTCGCAATACATACGACAGCCCCTTGCGATACCCACACGTGTATACGCCACAGCCAAAGGCCCGTCCACTAAACATCTTCACACCCCGCCTAAATGCCACAGAAAGGCCAGCCAGAATATACACCCATTTAGCCGAGCCTTTGTCGCAGTTGTACGAGAGGTTGAGAGTTGCAGGGATACTCCAGCCAATTCCAAAGAAGGTGCCCAATCCCAAGTCCAAAGCTCATGATGAGAACAAAAGTTGTGCATACCATTCTGGAGCCATCGGACACGACATGGGAAAGTGTTATACACTCAGAGACAAAATAAGAGAGCTGATCAAGGAGGGAGTCATTCAGGTGGAGGATGCCTACCCCAATGAGTACAATGAACCTCAAAGGAAGAGAGGTGTTCCATGGCCAGAACCCGCTCCGCCTGAATCAATCATTTATCCAAACATGCACCACGCAGAAGCCAAAAGAAGGAGATACAGATAGCAGAGCATGAAGACCCATCCAACCATGATGCAGAGCAAGAAGGCGTATTGGTTGGACTTGCACCCTTGTTCTGGTCCGCCTAAAGCAAGAACTGCTTTTGGATTTGTTTGCATCCAGGGAGGTAGCCATATTGGCTAACCTATTATTTATTAATTGTTAAGTTTATGTATGTTTATTGATTATCTCGATGTATACTGTAAAGGTGCCTGTGTAGGCACGATCGCGGACCCGGAGTCGGGTCGTGACAAAGTGGTATCAGAGCAGTTAGTCCTCAGAAAGTGTCTACAGACCGTATCTAGTAGAGTCTTGATTATCGGCGTGTTGTGCACCACACCTATAATCAGGAGGCTGCAGGATATTTAGGATTGGTTTCCATTCTTCTCACTCTGAGATCGTGCCTTAGAGCTGTGTTATAAGTTGGACTCCCTCTGACGTATTCTTTTTATACCAGTTATGCCTCCACGCAAGGCAACCAGGGCCCAGAAGGACAAGGCAGCACATGGAGCTGCTAGTAGAACACAGAGGGCTACGAGGGTGCAGGCCCAGTCTTTACCTGAGGGGATGCCTCGGACAACGAGTTCCACGACGTCGCCAAAGATTTAGAGCAAAGATGGCTGCCGAGACCACTGCACTGAGCCTCCAGCACGCACCTAGAGCAGAGGATATGGATTACAAGGATATGGCCCAGTTATTGGCTAAGATCGTGGCAAGGCAGGAGGACAGACGGGAGGCAGTGGTTCCGGTTTTACCCGTAGTTCATCCCAGGTCTGATAGCTTCAGACTTCGGGACTTTTTGAGTTGCATCCCACCGGTGTTCTATGGGTCGAGGACTGAGGATGACCCTCAGGAGTTTATCAAGCGATTCACGGATCATGAGTGATCAAGGCCTCGAGACAGAGTCGGTAGTTTTGGTTCACATCGGGCGCGATATCGCAATGATCGGGTTTGATTCATGGAACGTCCCCGGGAGCATGCACCTCCAGCTGGTTGGGACGAGTTCTCAGAGGCATTTCTTGCACACTTCTTACCTTCGCAGGTGAGGAGAGCTCGGGCAGATAGATTTTTTATGTTGAGGCAGAACGGACGGACTGTTCGGGAGTACAATGTAGAGTTTGACTCGTTGGCTCGGTGCTTTAGTGGCAGACATGGAGGATAGAGTGCACCGTTATGTCACAGGGCTCGATAATTAATTAGCGGAGGGGTGCACAAGAGTAGCTCTTCAGCCGGGCATGGACATTGCTTTCATCCAGGCTTATGCACAGCAGATTGAGGAACGTAGAGGTCTACGGAATAACCAAGATCAACAGAAGAGGGCCAGGACAGCAGGGTCCTTTGGTGACTTTCGAGGCGACGGCAGCAGATCGGATATATACCTCGGCAAGATGAGTGCTCCACCACAGTCTTCAGGACGTTCGGGAGATTCAAGAGCAGGTCAGGGCTCCAAGGTTTCAGGTTTTCGAGGGAACAGGGATGTTAGCCAGATGGGACCACCCCTACCTCGTTGTGGCCGTTGTGGTAGGCTCCATGATGGGGAGTGTCGTGCTAGTATGGGAGTTTGTTTTACATGCGGCCATTAGGGCCATTTTGCGAGAAATTGTCCAACCAGAGGTAGCGCGGATGTAGAGACTCAGCCTTCGGGATCAGTGGCTGGTTCATCGCCTTCTTTTGCTATGCGCCGTGCAGGGCAGGATCATGATTAGAACGACAAAGGGAAAGTGAAGCAATAGTTACAGGTATATCCTTAACCTTCTAAAGATTAGTGGGTGTGATAAGATGGTTACATGTTAAGTGTTATATGCGGGTAATTTTATGTAAATTGTGATTTATAAAGCCTGGTTTGTAGTAGGGGTAAGTTTGGGGACATGGAAGTTGTGAGCCTTAGAATTCTGATAACCGTGGGAACCTTGATACAGGGCCATTTTGAGTGAAAGATTCTACGGGGGACCTTTGTCGAGGGACATAGTATATGTGGGGTATACTTGGGTAATAAGTCCATGAGTGGTGTGAAATGATAGTGGGTAGCTAAGCTAAGGAAACCACTAGGTTTTCGTGACTTGAATAGTGAGATTGTCTCGGATCGGGAATAAGAGTGTGGTACGTATACTAGAAAGAATTCGGGTGTACGAGAAAGGTACGACGAGTAAGGCAGGAAGCGAACATATGTTACGAAAATGGAAGTGATCATTTCTTTTTGTGAAGTGAAGGTGCGAAGGGAGTATCCTTTAGATCATGGGTGGGAGCTTTTGTGATGTTAGAGGTGATTCCTCGTGGGCTGAGATTTAAGTGTTTGCGTGGTTATTATATTATGGCCATGTGTGGCATAATTGATTTTGTAGGTGTAGTAGTGAAGACTATACCGGCGCATGCATTTTGGAGGCTTAGAAGGAACATTCGGGACGAATGTTTCTAAGGGGGGGAGAATGTTACACCCCGTAAATCAGGTCAAGCTTATAAGACCGTACGAAAGGAATTAAGATCTAAAATTTAAAAAGATAGGTGGACGGAATGTTTCGGACGGATTTTTAGTCAACTTTGAGGCGGTTTATGTCCCGTTACATTAGGAGTTCTTAGGTGGTCCAAAAGCCTAGTAGGTAGTTCGTTAATTCTAGTCCCAACGCAACAAACCGTTCGTCGATAGGACATCGGAGTAGAAAGTTATGGAAGTTACAAGTTCGGTCATCGGCGAAAAGTATTTTACCGGTCGGAGCGCGCCATGCGCGGCCGCGGGATGGCGCGGCGCCGGTTATCCGGGGTTCGCTGAAGTTGCAGCACCGCGCGCCGAGAAGCGAGGCATGGCCGGAAATCTGGAAGTTTGCAGAGTTAGTGTCAGCGGCGCCGGCCGCAGTCGCGCCGAGACGGGTTTCTGCGAATCTGGGGGAAATATCAGAACCGTTTTTTTAAAAAAAAAAGGCCATGAGAGGGTGACAAGTGTCCCCCCCCCCCCATCTGATTTTGTGCATGTCCTATTTATTGACCAAGTCTTGAAGACTTGGTCATTCTTCAAAGCTCTCCCTTCTCTCTAAAATTAAATCCCTCTCCCTCCTCTCTAGAAATTTCAAGGGAAACCCAAGACCTAGAGAAATTTCAGAAAAGTAACAAGAGGGAAACATGTTAACAAGCTTGTAGGAGGTTGTGGTGGTGATTGTGGAAAGAAGACAAGTGAAATTGTTGGACTAATTTTGGGTAAACTCTAAGGTAACAATCCTTTCTCTTTTTGCTAGAAAATTTTGTTGCATGTATGGAAGAAAGGACTTGTAGTTGTCAATATTGCTCTTAGATATATTGCATGTAGGAAATATGATTTGGATTTGAAAGGATTGGGTAAAGATGAGATGTGAACATGTTATAGCCAAGATACTACCTTAAACTTATTGAATTAGTTGATATGTATTGTGGGGCAGAATTTTACATGTCCAAGATTGGGCATGTAATCCCCTTAGTATTGTTGGATTGTTGAGCCTTAAAAGTAGCGTTTGGATAGTGAATTCGAGCCTTGAAAAGGTGGAAAAGTATGTAGAAACAAAGGAAGTACTGTCCAATTTTCCGTAGAATAAGGAACTTTATGCTTAGAATATTCGACGAAGAAGTCTAGACGTTAATAGACGTATTTGATTATTATAGGTTGATACTCTACGCGCGGCATATTCAACTTGGCAAGTGGATTTAGCCGAGGAGGTATGTGATTCTTCCTATTCTCTTGAGCATGATTAATTGTGAAATATATAGTGCGGTAGACGCACGTGTGTTAAAGGAGTTTGATTTCCTTTTTGTGCCCTTGACTTGATATGAAGTGTAAAGGACTTGACTGTGTTGAAAAGTGGTAAAACCTTATTCGTTAGTAATGGGTACTTGGTTGTTAAAGAATAAGCCATCTTGGTCTCATAAATGCTTATAGTTGTACTTGGTTGGTTTTAAACGTAAAGTGTTATAATAGCTTTATGGGAAGTTAGTCATAACGACTTTATGAAAACGAAAGAATGGTCTTATTATTGGCTTTAAAGTGGTAACTTGACATTTGTTTCAAAAAAATGAGATATGAGACTTGATTTCCCCCGTTATGGGATTTGGTTTAAAAGTAAGAGACTTGAGAATCTGAAGTGTTGAAACTTATACTAGTTCGAGAAGTGATTTGATATATAAAAAAAAGGCATGGCGTTGTCTTTATTTGGTTTAAAAGGAAGACATGGTATTGTCTTGGTTTATTTGAAAAGGAAGTATGGAAATTGTTTTTGGTTTACTTAAATAATGGTTACTCTATTTTGATACTACGGATGTTAGTATCATGTGACTTTTGTGAAAAAAGAACTGACTTTCTTTTTAAAGGAAATAAAGTAAGTAGTACCTTGGGGTTAAAACCCGAATTTTTGGCATAGAATGAAAGTACCTTGAGTGTGAATAACTTGCCTATGTTTGCTTGTGATAGTCTTGGTGTACAAGTATTGTATCCTTATGCTATCGTGTCTCTCGATGGAGGGCCGATCATGTTATTCTCGGTCAGGTTGGACATACTGACACGCTGGGGGGCCCACGGGTATGCTTCCACTAGGAGTGTTATCTTGTTATTTCGTTGGGACGTACTGACACGTTGGGTGACCCACGGGTATGCTTCCACGATGAGCGTTATCTTGTTATTTCATTTGGACATACTAACACGCTGGGAGGCCCACGGGTATGCTTCTATTAGGAGTGTTATCTTGTTATTTCGTTGGGACATACTGACACGTTGGGTGGCCCACGGGTATGCTTCCACTAGGAGTGTTATCTTGTTATTTCGTTTGGACATACTGACACGCTGGGGGGCCCACGGGTATGCTTTCACTACGAGTGCTATCTTGTTATTTCATTTGGACATACTGACACGATGGATGGTCCACGGGTATGCGTCCATTAGGATGGTTCCATGGCCATGCTTATTCCGAGGTAAGATTCCGGGGTATGCGGCCATTGTGCGGGTTAAATCCCCGGGTTATATTTGAGTGATGACTTTACGGGCGTGAGTCCCTGACTTGACTTGACTGCTAATATATGTTGTGTACTGTAGTTTGGATTATCACACATGTCTTATGTTTTATATAGACTGTTATGATTTCACTTCTGATTTTTGATTTCACATACTTGGTACACGTCATCGACCTTCTTCTGGCTGCGTTCATGCTGCAGGTTGAGGTACATAGCTTGCTGATCCGCACTCTTAGGATCACTGTTCAGTTCTCGGAAAGCTCCATTTCTCCGGAGGCTTTGTCTTTTGGTACGGTTCCCTGAAGTTGTAGACTTTTGTACATTCAGGGGTATGGCGGGGCCCTGTCCCGTCACAGTTGTTATGTAAACTCTTAGAGGTCTGTAGTCATGTCTTGTGGGTCGCTTTATAAAAAAAAATTGAGGTAACTGCTTTTGGATTTGTTTACATCCAGGGAGGTAGCCATATCGGCTAACCTATTATTTATTAATTGTTAAGTTTATGTATGTTCCGCTGATTATCTCTGATGTATACCTGTAAGGGTGCCCAGGTAGGGCACCAGTCGCGGGCCCGGGGTCGGGTCGTGACAGCAGATGTCTCAATGATCCTCATACCTTTGTATTGTTTTTTATGGGCTACTGCGTTAGTCGTGCTCACATCAAAGCATTTGTTGCTTGCTTGGGACTCATTGGTAGACTTGAAAACCTTGAATACCATCTCCCCGTCTTGAACTCTGAGTTTTAACTCTCCTTTCTCCACATCAATGATGGCTCTACCCGTGGCTAGAAATGGTCTCCCCAGAATGATGGGCATGTCCTCATCTTTCTCCATGTCAAGTATGAGGAAATCCGCTGGAAAGAAGAACTTTTCTACTTTGACTAGCACATCTTCAATTATACCTTGGGGATGCACGACGGATCAGTCAGCAAGCTGCAAATTCACTGTGGTTGGCTTGGCTTCCCCCAAACCTAGTCTTTTGAACACAGATAGAGGCATAAGATTGATGCCAGCCCCCAAATCACAGAGTGCCTTGTTGCAGGTTACCTTTCCTATAGTGCAGGGCAAGGTGAAACTCCCTGTGTCTCTCAATTTTGGTGGCAGTTTCTTTTGCAAGATAGAAATGTACTCCTCTGTCAGCACCACTATTTCATAGTCTGCCAATCTCCTTTTCTTCCCAAGGATTTCCTTCATGAACTTAAAATATGTGGGCATCTGCTCCAAAACCTCAATGAAGGGGATGTTGGTGTGGAGTTTCTTGAACACTTCCAAGAACTTGGAGAACTGCGTGTCCAGGGACTTCTTCTGGAGCCTTTGAGGGTAATGGATTTTGTCTGTATATTCCCTCACAGCTGCTGGTGGAGCCTTCTATAATGTAGGGCGGTCATCAGTAACCCACTCCTTCTCTACATCATCTTTCTGCTCCCACTCTTTCTCCTTTTCCACCACTGGTTGGGGTGCAACCTGCTCCAACTGTTTTCCATTTCTCAACATGACTGCTTGACACTGCTCTCTCGAATTCACCTCTGTGTTGCTAGGGAGAGTACCTTGAGGTCTGTTGTTCACCATCTTTATTAGTTATCCCACCTGAGTTTCCAAGCTCCGTAGGGAGGACCTTATTTCTGACATGAACTGATTTTGGGAGTTTGTGAGTGTAAGCAGGGTTGATCTCAATTTATCAGGCTTCTCATGTGGGGTAGGTGGTCTGGACTGCTGGAAAGATGAAGCCTGATTATTTGGCTGCTGGTTCTGGTAATTGCCCTGATATTGTGCCTGATGCCCCTGATCATTCCTCTATGAGAATTTGGGGTGATTTCTCCACCCCGGATTATATGTGTTGGAGTTGTATGGGCACTAAAAATTTCCAATTGCATGAACCTGCTCCATGGGTACATTGTTAGGATCCACTGTTGTGCATCTATCAAAAGTGTGTGGGCCCCCGCAAATCTCACAACTCACAGGAATCTGAACAGCGTTCACGGACATAGTATTCTGCTGCAATTGTTTTGTCAAGAGAGCCACCTAAGCATTTAATGCAGTGATAACATCTATCTCATGTATACCCATCGTCTTTATGCTACTTGCTGATTTGTCATCAGCCCCCTGATGATTATTTGCAGCCATGTCCTCTAGCAAATCATGTGCCTCATTGGCACTCTTCCTCATAAACGCCCCCTCTGCAGCAGCATCAATTATGGTATGAGTAGTACCACTCAATCTATTATAGAAAATGTGGACCAACATCCACTTCTCGATATCATGATGCAGACACTTTCTCTGCAAGTCTTTGAACCGCTCCATGCATCATAAAGTGACTCTCCACCTAGCTGATAATAGTTGTTCAACTCTCCCCTCAGCTTTGTTGCCTTTGATGGAGGAAAGAACTTGGCAAGAAACTTCTGAGCTAAGTCTTGTCAGGTGGTGATGGAGTTTGCAGGCAATGAATTCAACCAGCTCTTGGCTCTGTCCATGAGTGAGAAAGGGAAGAACCTAAGTCTAATGACATCGTCACTAACGTCATTGTACTTAAAGGTGGCACACAGCTCCAGAAAATTGACAATGTGCATATGGGGGTCTTCAGACGGCAACCCCCAAAACTGGACTGTATTTTGTACCATGCTCATAATAGCTGGCTTGATTTCAAAGTTATTTGCACCTATTGCTGAGAGCATGATGCATATCTGTGCACCTGTAATTGTGGGCAGAATGTAGTCCCCCAAGCTTCTCTCTGCTGGCACCTAGACTCGTTTCTCTACATATTCTGGAATTTCATTATTCACCCCATTCTGATTCTGTTGGTTTTCCATCGTGACTGAATCAAATATTCTTTTGTTTCGCCTGTTCTACTTGCACGCCTTTTCAATTTCTGGGTTTAAAGGAACAAGTGTGTCTGCTCCTCTTCTTCTTCGCATAAACTAAGTCCCTGAAATCGATCAAAATCAACAAACAAATAAAGGCAATAGGGTTCTAAAGGTAAGAAGTAAAACAAAACAGAAATAAAAACCAAAGTAGAAATAAGAATAGATAGTTCGATATTAAAAGTACGTCAGTCCCCGAAAACGGCGCCAAAAACTTGTTAGCAATTTTATAAATGCTCACGTAAGTGTACGTATCGTTCCAAGTAATATAGTCTGTATGACCGAATATCGTCCACAGAGCCTGATTATCAAGTACCGATTATCTAAGCTTTAGTTTCTATTTGGTGATCGTTCTTTTAGTTTGAGATTTATAACTAATAATTAAAACTAATGCAGGAAATAAACTAAAGATGATTATACTTTGGGTTTATAACAGTTATGAAGGGAATAGGGCTTTCCAATCTCCTTAACTATCCATTTTTTCACGTGTTAGTGCAATGATAATGATTCTTCTTCTTATTAAGATAGCAGATTAACTAGTCTGTCATCATATTCCAGTTAGGATATACGAGAGCTCAACCTTGTGCAGAAACCTTTTATATTTCTATGATATATTTTACCACACAAGAGGATTAAGAACAATAACCTTAAATACTACACAAGTATCGGTGTACTTTCGTCCGCAATTTTAACCTATGTCCATTCAATTACATCATATCCAAATCTCCCCTCTCGGATCTCGATTTGAAATCATATAAATTATGACAATTAGTGATCAGTTAATTATCAAACATTCAAATCAATATTGAATAAATCTTAACAAGAGGAAGAAGAAACCAACTAATGCATTAATTCATAAAAACGAGTTTCAAGCGATTCAATAGAAAGCCCTAATTAAAAGATTAGCTCCTAGTCATAGACGTGCTAAGAACTAATTCAATATCCAACATGAACTGAAATAAGAACAAAGAAAAGAGAAAAGAAAATAACTTGAACTAGGTCTCCAACCTTGTCGCCTCCAAAATTATGTTAGACTGTGAGAGATATCCCTAAAATCTGTCCAAAGGGTTTATATATGATGTCAAAAATGTGTGTTTCAGACCCTTTTTCCCCTTGCCAATTTTGTCTCGGATATGGATTTACTCGCGTCGTCGCTGCGGTGCTGAATGTTCTGCGGCTTCTCAGGAATTATGGCGCCGCGGACCTGCATTCCTGCGCTACATGCTTTCGTCCGGAACTGTCAATTTTCGTCCTTTTTGCTTTGGGAGCCTCTTTTTCTGCCCACTTTTCGCTTCTTTTTGCCATTTAGAACCGCTGTGACTCAAAAGAAAGAAAAACGACTCTAACACGACATTTATTTCAACAAAAATGGGAAAATACCAACTAAAAATGACTCAAAAAGTGTATTATTTGTTAGGCATATTTTATATACACTTTTTGAGTCATTTTTAGTTAGTATTTTTCTTATTTTCTTTGAAATTAGTGTCGTGTTAGGGTCATTTTTCTTTCTTTTGAGTCACAGCGGTCCTAAATGGAGAAATGGCAAAAAGACGATGAAATGTGCTTAATTGAGGTGTAATTTCACAAGAAAAGACCAAGAAATGAAGTCTAAGAAGTTCCGGGAAGTATAGAAGAAATCAGACGAAGTCCGGACGAGAAAATGACAAAAAAATCAGAAAATCTGAGAATGGACGTCGCCGGCCCGAGGCAGAAAGTTTTTTATTCTGGGTCGATTTTGACACGGTTTTTAGGGTCCATACTGCAATTTTTTCCAACTATATAATCCCTAAAATCCTGACCTTAAGGGGTATCTTGTACATATTTCATATTCTACTTTGGGGAGGCTAAGAAGCAGGCTATAACACAAGATTGGAGACAACTTTATTCAAGTTCTTTTGTTTTCTCTTTTATTTATTTCAGTTCATGTTGAATTGTAATTTAGTTCTTAGCATGACAATGTCTAGGAGCTAATTACTTTATTAGGGTTTTCTATCAAATCTTCTTGAAACTCTTTCATATAGTTAATGCATAGTTATTGATTTCTTCTTCAGCGTATTAAGATCTAGTCAATATTGTTTTGATTACTTGATAATTAATTAATCACTAATGATCATCACTTATATGATTTTGAATCGATATCTGAGAGGGGAGATTTGAATATGCTGTAGTTATCTAGACATAGGTTAAAATTGCGGACGAAAGTACCCCGATACTTGTGTAGTATTTAAGGTTATTGTTCTTAATCCTCTTGTGTGGTAAAATCTATCATAGAAATATAGAAGGTTTCTGCACAAGGTTGAGCTCTCGTATACCCTAACCGGAATATGACGACAGACTAGTTAACATGCTATCTTAATAAAAAGAAGAATCATTACCATTGCACTAACACGTGAAAAAATGGATAGTTAAGGAGATTGGAAAGCCCTATTCCCTTCATAACTGTTATAAACCCAAAGTATAATCATCTTTAGTTTACTTCCTGCATTAGTTTTAATTATTAATTATAAATCTCAAACTAAAAGAACGATCACCAAATAGAAACTAAAGCTTAGATAATCGGTACTTGATAACCAGTCTATGTGGATGATATTCGGTCTTACAGACTATATTACTTGAAACGATACGTACAGTTGTGTGAGCATTTGGAAAATCGCTAACAAGTGTTTGGCGCCGTTGCCGGGGACTAGCGTATAATCAATACCGACATAGCTAATCTTATTTCTAATTTGGTTTGTATATATTTGATTATGTTATTTTATTTCTAATTTGGTTGCTCCAGGAACAAATTTCTCACTTGTTCTGCGAGCATCTTTTTATCACTTTTTGTTGTTTTTCTTATTTTGTAGGTAAAGTTAGAAAAAAAAGGCATGGACTACTACTACTATCAGGGGCAGTGGAATCATCAACAACAATCTAACCCACAGGTTCCACATGAAGATCAAAATGAGTTGCAGACAGCCATACTCATGCTCACCAAGTGCCAGAATCAGTTTATGGCTGAGACAAATGTGTCGCTAAAAAATTTGGAGACACAAATAGGGCAGCTGATGGATATGGTGATCAATGTACAGCAAGAAAATCTGCCTAGCTACACAGTTGTGGGAGTGATAAGAAGTGTGAGGAACCTGAACCACAACAAACTGTTGAGAATAATGAGGAATTGAGAGAGATAGTTGGTGTAGAGAAAGAAGATGTTACTGAGATCCAATTTTTCACCTTTTGTGGATTCCTTGGAATTTCTTTTTCTTATACCCGTTGTAGAAAAGACACCACCAACTATCATTGATGAGGCCCAATCAGAAAGTCCATACCCTCAAGGGCACCCCCAAAAGTTGAGGGATGTAGAGAGTTTCACTGATCTCTACATTATAGAGAGACTTGAAGACAAGCCTGCCTTGTGTAAATGGGGGACAATCTTAAATCTGAGGCCCTTGTTTGAAAAACTTGTTGTAGGTGAAGTGAGACCCACAAAAATAATTGTGCGGATTGTAAGTCGTTCACTGAAGGATCCATTGGGCACTAGTAAAGATTAACTGCGTCCGGCTAAAAGATATTAAAGACATCGCTAGTTGAGAGGCAACCCAATGTTTTTAATTATGTTAATTCAATTCTTATTTTAGTTGTTTTATTTTATCTTGAACAATCTTACGGTCTTGAGTTTTGTCTTATGTTTTGATGGCAGGTGGACTAGGGACTGACCCTGAGTGGAAAAAGATCAAACACACTGGAAAAGAGCACAAATCGAGCATAGCACCATGGCGCCAAAATGCAGGGGCCCGACGTTGAAACTTCAGAGAGCCCAGAAGCTGTGCAATTTCCAGAATTTCCTCTCAGACCTCTGTTATGACCACTATATTGTGTCAGTAAGTTGTCCCTTTATTTTTAGTCTTCACACATTGGGGACAATGTATTGATTAAGTTTGGGGGGTATCTTATTTTGTTTTATTGTTTTGAGTCTTTTTGATTCGTCTTTGTGTTGTTTTTTAGTCATAATTTTTTTTGGATCATGTAAGTTATAGTTGCTAAAGATATTGAGTGGATAAAGTGGAATAATGTAATGAAATTGAAAGCAAAAATATGTGTTCTTAAGTTAGATGTGCCAAAAATTCATGACATCTAGTTAATTGGGATATTTGTGTTTAGCCTATGTGTGTCAGTTATGGAAAGAAAGGTTGAAAAAATGTCTAGAAAATATGTTTGCTTGTTATTTGAGGCGAAATAGTTAAGATATACATGTCTAGGGAGATAGTTCAGGCATTTCTTTGATAGCCCTTCTGACCATTCATTACCTACCCTGACATAAATTATATCCCTAATCAGCCTCTTTGAGCCTAAAATAATATTTTTTTGACACCCTATGATTCCCTTGTTTGTGCCATAAGTAATAATTGAAAAAAATCTTGGGATGAAAAGTGTGTAAAAGCAATAAAAAGAGATTGAAAAATGTGATGCACCCAATGAAGAATATGCAAAGGCCTAAGTTTGGGGGTGCTTGTTATTTATAATGTGTCTCATCTCTCAAAAGAAAAGAGGGGACAGATAGGTATGAGACTAAAAAGAAAGTCAAAAGAAGGAAAAAGAAGTTGAATGAAAAATGCTTATGGTACGTAATTTGAGCCTAAATGTCTACTTTTACCTACTTCTTCCTAAGCCTATATTACAACCCTTGAAAGTCCTGATGATCTCTAATGTGTATGTCTATGATTAGTGGAGAATAACAAGTAAACTGGTCTATAGCATTTTGGGAAAGATGGAATGAAACTGACATGCATATGTTAGGTGTTTATGTTTCCATTAATTATGATCTAAGTGAATCTGCGAAATATCTAACTTGAAAATTCTAGATTGCTAAATATTCATGCTATGTATGTTCCAACATATTATCTCATTTTTCATCCTTGATTTTGAAGCAGCAATACTATCACTACTTGATCAATTTCATAGAGTCCTTTTTTTGTTGTGTTTTTGTTGTGTTTTTATTTTGATCTTTACTCGAGGGCGAGTAAAGGTTAAGTTTGGGGATATTTGTTAGGTATATTTTATATACACTTTTTGAGTCATTTTTAGTTAGTATTTTTCTTATTTTCTTTGAAATTAGTGTCGTGTTAGGGTCGATTTTCTTTCTTTTGAGTCACATCGGTCCTAAATGGAGAAATGACAAAAAGAAGATGAAATGAGCTTAATTGAGGTGTAATTTCACAAGAAAAGGCCAAGAAATGAAGTCTAAGAAGTCCCGAAAAGTATAGAAGAGATCAGACGAAGTCCGGACGAGAAAATGACAAAAAAATCAAAAAATCCGAGAATGGACGTCGCCGGCGCCGAGACGGAAAATTTCTGATTCTGGGCCGATTTTGACAAGGTTTTTAGGGTCCATAATGCAATTTTCCCCAACTATATAATTTCTAAAACCCTGACCTTAAGGGGTATCTTGTACATATTCCATATTCTACTTTGGGGAGGCTAAGAAGCAGGCTATAACACAAGATTGGAGACAACTTTGTTCAAGTTCTTTTCTTTTCGATTTTATTTATTTCAGTTCATGTTGGATTGTAATTTAGTTTTAGCATGACAATGTCTAGAAGTTAATTACTTTATTAGGGTTTTCCATCAAATCTTCTTGAAACTCTTTCATATAGTTAATGCATAGTTATTGATTTCTTCTTCAGCGTATTAAGATCTAGTCAATATTGTTTTGATTATTTGATAATTAATTGATCACTAATGATCATCACTTATATGATTTTGAATCGATATCTGAGAGGGGAGATTTGAATATGCTGTAGTTTTCTAGACATAGGTTAAAATCGCGGACGAAAGTATCCTGATACTTGTGTAGTATTTAAGGTTATTGTTCTTAATCCTCTTGTCAGGTAAAATCTATCATAGAAATATATAAGGTTTCTGCACAAGGTTGAGCTCTCGTATATCCTAACCGGAATATGATGACATACTAGTTAACCTGCTATCTTAATAAGAAGAAGAATCATTAGCATTGCACTAACACGTGAAATAATAGATAGTTGAGGAGATTGGAAAGCCCTATTGTTAGGCATATTTTATATATCTTTTTTGAGTCATTTTTAATTAGTATTTTACTCGTTTTTATTATGTTTAGTATAGTATTAAACTTGTTTTTCTTTCTTTTGAGTCACAACGGTCCAAAATGGCAAAATGGCAAAATGGCGAAAAGAAATGAAAAGGGGGCATAAAAGGAGGAATCCGAGGTAGGAAAGAACAGAAAATGAAGATCCGGACGAAAGTCAGGCAGCGTCTCGACGCCAGTCAGCAGGGTCGCGGCGTCGGTACGGAAAATCCAGTTCCGAAGTTAAATTGGTTAAAGGCAAAGTGGTCCATAGAGCACGAAATTGATAGATACAAAATCCCTAGGGATTATTCTTGGATAGTGGGTGGTTCATTCCAACACACAATACAATTTAGGGCAAGGATTGAGGCTACAATTGGAGACTTAGTTCTACGTTGTTTTTCTTTCTTTTTTAATTCAGTTTATGTATGGATTTTATGTTAGTTCTTAGCGTGACTATGACTAGGAGCTAAAAACTTTATTAGGGCTTTCCTTATGAATCGCTTGAAACTTCTATTCATGAATTAATGCATTAGTTTGATTTCTTCTTCACTTGATTAAGATTAGTCAATAATTGGTATGAATGCTTGATAATTAATTGATCACTAATTATCATAATATATATGATTTCGAATTAAAAACCTAGAGGAGAGATTTGGATATGCTGTAATTGACTACACATAGGTTAAAATCGCGCACGACAGTACCCCGATACTTGTGTAGCATTATATGTTACTATTTTTAATCCTCTTATGTGGTAAATCCTATCATATAAATATAGAAGAGTTCTGCACTGGGTTGAGTGATTATATGTCCTAACCGGAATATAAGACAG
Source organism: Przewalskia tangutica (assembly GCA_029844215.1). Classification (NCBI taxonomy): domain Eukaryota; kingdom Viridiplantae; phylum Streptophyta; class Magnoliopsida; order Solanales; family Solanaceae; genus Przewalskia; species Przewalskia tangutica. Next base: position 117,729,792 of record CM056723.1, on the reverse strand, counting down.
TTTAGTTATATGTTATTTTAACGTAGAAGAAGAAGTCATTCTAGCTGCATTAAAGATTGAATAGAGTGGATAGTCGAGGATTTTGGAAGCCCTAATTCACTCATAATTGATTACAACTTAAATAGTTTAGTTAATTCTTGTAATTATTCTAGCAGTTAAACAAAAACCCAACTCAAATATCGATTTCCAAATAGATAACATAAAATAGACGAACGGTAATTAGAAATCAGTCTCTGAGGACGATATTCGGTCTTATCAGACTATATTACTTGTCAACGATGCGAGCGCTTGCGTGAGCATTCGAAATATCGCTAACAAGTTTTTGGCGCCGTTGCTGGGGACTGGCGTACTTCTAATATCGAACCATCTATTTTTAATTTCTAATTTGGTTGCTCCAGGAACAAGTTTCTAACTTGTTCTGCGAGCATCTTTCTATCATTTTTTGTTGTTTTTCTTATTTTGTACGTAAAGTTGAAAAACAAATATGGACTACTACTACAATCAGGGGCAGTGGAATCATCAACAACATCTTAACCCACAGATTCCACAGGAAGATCGAAATGAGCTGCAGGAAGTCATACTCAAGTTCACCAAGTGTCAGACTCAGTTTATGGTTGAGACCAGCGTGTCACTCATAAATTTGGAGACACAAATAGGGCAACTGATGGATATGGTGATCAATACACCTCAAGAAAATCTGCTTAGCGACACTATTGTGGGAAGTGGTAAGCGAAGTGAGGAGCCTGAACCACACCAAGATGTTGAGGAGTTGAGAAATGTAGTTGGTGTAGAGAAAGAAAGGGTTACTGGAATCCAATTTTTTACCTTTTAGGATTCCTTGGAGTTCTTTTTTGTTGTACCCATTGCAGAAGAAACACCACCAGATGTCTTTGTTGACCCCCAAACAGAAAGTTCATACCCTCAAGAGAACCCCCAGACGTCTATAAATTCATGGAGCTTCATTATTCCTTGCACTATAAGGAATTTTGAATGCAAGCTAGTATTGGGCAATTTGGGGGCAAGCATAAAAGTACTACCATTTTCTGTGTTCTATAGAAATGGTGTGGGTGAAGTGAGGCTGACAAAAATAACTATTCGGATTGCAAGCCGTTCGCAGAAGGACCCACCAGGCACTAGTAAGGATTAATTGCGTCCGGCTAAAAGATGTTAAAGACAGCGCTATTTGGGAGGCAATCCAAGGTTTAATTTATGCAATTTAGTTTTGTTTGAACAGTCTCACTTGTGGTATTTTTGTGGTGTTGTGATGACAGGTGAAGGAATGGGACACGAAGCACAGAAAAATATGGAAGGAAGAAAATCGGTGCAGCGCCGCAGCTCCCAGAAGCAGGGCCGCATCGCCGAAAGTCCAGATATGTACAGGAGTTACAGCGCCGCGACACCAAAATACAGGGCTGCGGCGCCGATTTATCAGAGGAATGCAGGAGTTTGGGTGTCGCGGCGGCGGTCTGCAGGGCCGCGGCGCCGGGACGGGTTTTCAAAATATAAATCCCTAAATCCCCTTTAGAGCCGTGATTGAAGCTAATGGGTGGGAGAGGTTTGTCGATAATGAAGCTATTCCACAACAGTATGTCAGATTGGTGAGAGAATTCTACGCCAACTACCTAGAACAAAGCAATGGAAGATGCTTTGTAAGGGGGCGTCATGTCTCAGTTAGTGCTGAAGCAGTGAATGTTATGTTTGGGACAGCTGATATTGGAGACCAGGGCAACTATCCGACCCATTTTAGAACCTGGTCTAGGAATGCAAACCACATACACTGGGAGACAGTTGCAGAGGCCCTATGTTATCCAGGCGCACAGTTTCGTTATTCCCGCAGCGGGGGCAGAGGACTTGCCAGATAGAATCAAGCTCATCGGCATCATGATGGGCCTGACTATTGACATTGGAATGGAGATAGCGCAGAGTATTGGGGATATCAGTAGATTGACTACCACTGGCGGATTGGGACATGGTTCTTCCATCACTGCACTATGTGCTAGGCACATAGTCCCAACATTCGCCACGAACATTCTTGAGAAGACTCTGCCGCTCATTACATACAGTATAGTCCATGCATACCCAGACCCTTTGAACCCAGGGGATAGGAGACGGGGTCGAGAAGAGGATGGAGCAGAAGCAACTGCAATGGAGCAAGAGGAGCCAGAGCCTGAGGCAGCCACACATTATGAGCCAGGGCAAAACAACCATTAACCTCCTTTAGCCTTGGAACCTCCAATGCCAATGATGGAGCATATGTTCTTGAACCAACAAAGGATGCTGAAAAATCAAGAGCAAATGATGCAAGACCATCAACACCTGACCCAGCGTGTTGATAATTTGAGTTCCATGTTCACCCAATGGTCAATGCAGTATCCGCCGCCACCACCATCAATTTGAGCAGTTGTATGTCTGTAAGTCGTCCCTTTTTAATTTATTGAGTCTTACACATTTGGGACAATGTGTAGTTTAAGTTTGGGGGAAGTTTTTATTCTATTTGTGTTTTTGAGTTTATTTTGATATTCTATGTGTTTTTGAGTCTTTTTTATTATGTTTTTGTGTTTATATGAGTCAATTTTTTTTTGTAATCATGCATGTAGTGTTTGAAACGCCTAGTGAATTAAGTAGGATAATGTAATGGAATGATATGCAAAAATATGTGTGCTTAAGTTAAATATGTCAAAGATTCATGAAAATCCAATTAGTTGGAATATTTTGTGCTTAGCTTGTGTATGCAATTGCGAAAAATGTCCAGCGTGCTTGTTATTTGAGGCGAAATAATTAGGATGTACATGTTAGGGGAAGGATTCATGCATTTCTTTGATAGCCCTTCTGACCATTCATTACCTACCCTGACATAAATTGTATCACTAGTCAGCCCCTTTGAGCCTAAAATAAAAAGCTATTTCTTTGACACCCCAAATTCCCTTATGTGCCATAAGCAATAATTGATGATAGGGATGAAAAAAGGTGAAAAAGAAATACAAAAAGAGAGCAAAAATTATGCACCCTAATTAAAATATGGAAAAGCTTAAGTTTGGGGGTGCCGATGTGAATGTGTGTTATGATCTCAACAAAAAGAGAAAGAGAATTAATGTGTATGAACTAAAAAGAATACCGCAAAGAAGGAGAAAATAGTTGAATGAAAAGCGCTTATGGTACGTAATTGATCCTAAATGCCTAATCTTACCTACCCCTGTCTAAGCCTAAATTACAATCCTGAAAAGTCCTGATGATCATGATTAGTGGAGAATAACAAGTGAACAGGCTATATTACTTTGAAAAAAATGAAATTGACATGCATAGGTTAGGTATTCATGCTTCCAGTGATTGTGACTGAAATGAATCTGCGAAATATCTAACTTGAAATTCTAGATTGTTAAATGCATGCTACATCTATTCCTGCATATTATCCTAACTAACGTTCATGTGTTTCTAAGTGACATTGTGCAGCTGCTTGACCTGAGTCTTTGAGTTTTTTTTATTTTTCTTTCTTTGTTTTGTTTTGTTCTTTGCTCGAGGGCGAGCAAAGTTCAAGTTTGGGGGTTTGTTAGGCCTATTTTATATACCTTTTTTTAGTCATTTTTAATTAGTATTTTACTCGTTTTTATTGTGTTTAGTATAGTATTAGGCTTGTTTTTCTTTCTTTTGAGTCACATCGGTCCAAAATGGCAAAATGGCGAAAAAAATGAAAAAGGGGCATAAAATGAGGAATCTGAGGCAGGAAAGGACAGAAAATGAAGACCCGGACGAAAGTCGAGGCGTAGCCGCGCTCCGATCATCGAGTCGCGACGCGAGCTGAGAATACCCACAGAAGATTGGGCACCATGGCGCGATCAGCGAGGCCAACGCCGTCTGGAAAATCGATTCAGTTAAATTGGCTAAGGACAAAGTGGTCCATTGGGCACGAAAATTGATAGATACAAAAGCCCTAGGGATTATTCTTGGAGAGGGGGTGGTTCATTCCAACACACAATACAACTCAGGGCAAGGATTGAGGCTACAATTGGAGACTTAGTTCTACGTAATTTTTCTTTCTTTTTAATTCAGTTTATGTATGTATTTTGTGTTAGTTCTTAGCGTGACTATGGCAAGGAGCTAAACACTTTATTAGGGTTTTCCTTATGAATTGCTTGAAACTTCTATTCATGAATTAATGCAGTAGTTTGATTTCTTCTTCACTTGATTAAGATTTAGTCAATAATTGGTATGAATGCTTGATAATTAATTGATCACTAATTATCATAATATATATATGATTTCGAATCAAGAACCGAGATGAGAAATTTGGATATGCTGTAATTGACTAGACATAGGTTAAAATCGCGTACGAGAGTACCCCGATACTTGTGTAGCATTATAGGTTACTGTTCTTAATCCTCCTATGTGGTAAATCCTATCATAAAAATATAGAAGAGTTCTGCACTAGGGTTGAGTGATTATATGTCCTAACCGTAATATAAGACAGTTTAGTTAACCGCTATCTTAACGTAGAATAAGAAGTCATTCTAGTTGCATTAATGATTGATTAAAATGGATAGTCGAGGATTTTGGAAGCCCTGATTCATTCATAACTGATTACAACTTAAATAGTTTAGTTAATTCTTGCAGTTATTCTAGTAGTTAAACAAAAACTCAACTCAAATATCGATTGCCAAATAGATAACATAAAATAGATGAACAGTAATTAGAAACCAGTCTCTGAGGACGATATTCGGTCTTATCAGACTATATTACTTGTCAACGATGCGTGCGCTTGCGTGAGCATTCGAATTATCGCTAACACTTATTCCCTCATAACTGTTATAAACCCAAAGTATAATTATCTTTAGTTTATTTCATGCATTAGTTTTAATTATTAGTTATAAATCTCAAACTAAAAGAACGATCACCAAATAGAAACTAAAACATAGATAATCGGTACTTGATAACCAGTCTATGTGGACGATATTCGGTCTTACAGACTATACTACTTGGAACGATACGTACACTTGCATGAGCATTTGGAAAATCGCAAGTTAACTAGTCTGTCTTATATTCCGGTTATGATATATAAAATCTCAACCCTATGCAGAAATCTTCTATATTTCTATGATAGATTTTACCACATAAGAGGATTAATAATAGTAACCTAAAATGCTACACAAGTATCAGGGTACTTTCGTCCACGATTTTAACCTATGTCTATTCAATTACAGCATATCCAAATCTCCCCTCTCGGATCTCGATTCGAAATCATATAAATTATGACAATTAGTGATCAGTTAATTATCAAACATTCAAACCAATATTGAATAAATCTTAACAAGAGGAAGAAAAAACCAACTAATGCATTAATTCATAAAAACGAGTTTCACGCGATTCAATGAAAATCCCTAATTAAAAGATTAGTTCCTAGCCATAGACGTGCTAAGAACTAATTCAATATCCAACGTGAACTGAAATAAGAACAAAGAAAAGAGAAAAGAAAATAACTTGAACTAGGTCTCCAATCTTGTCGCCTCCAAAATTATGTTAGACTGTGAGAGATATCCCTAAAATCTGTCCCAAGGGTTTATATATGTTGTTAAAAACGTGTGCTTCAGGCCCTTTTGCCCCTTGTCAATTCTGTCTCGTATTTGGATTTACCCACGTCGGCGCCGCGGTGCTGAATGTTCTGCGGCTTCTCAGGAATTATGGCGCTGCGGTCCTGCATTCCGGCACCGCGGCGCTGCATGCTTTCGTCCGGATCTGCCAACTTTCATCCTTTTTACTTCGGGAGTCTCCTTTTCTGCCCACTTTTCGCTTCTTTTTGCCATTTTGAACCGATGTAACTCAAAAGAAAGAAAAACGACCCTAACACGACACTTATTTCAACACAAATGAAAAAAATACCAACTAAAAATGACTAAAAAAGTGTACAAAATATGTCTAACAGCTGATCCCCTCCCTTTATAATTAAATCTGTAAAAGCTCACAATATTGGCTCAGGCTCGAAGCAGCTTTGCTAAGGACCGGACCAAGTTCATTGACAAGTTTCAAACTTTCAATCAAGACTTCACTAATTCTGGCTAAGTCTTTTACTTATTATTTTCATTCATTTTTTTATTGCTAATTATTTATTTAACTTATTTGTGAATCTATCACGTATTCTAAAAATTACTTACAAATTTAACTGTATTTTTTTGGCATAAACAATTTCTATTTCCAATTTTTATTTCTTTCCGGGGCTTGACAGTGTGATATCTTTGCTCACTTGTTATTTCGGGGAAGTTGCTGAAAATAGATCAAGGATTAGAGAGGGGGAAAAGAATCTAAACATAATTGTTTTTTTTTTAATAAACTAATAAAAAAAATAGTGTCTCATAAAATGGATTAGTGAGAGTATTACATTAAAGTAGATTACAATCTCCGGGAAGTTGCTGAAAATAGAATCTGATTAGGATAGAAAAATGTGAAAAAATTAGAAAGAAAAATATATAATGTGATTTGGTGTAAATATATGGTAAGTAATTTTTTATTGTTCTTAATGATTATTGGTGTAAACAAGATTATTTTGTTTACACCAAATTATGTTAATTTATCATGATTAAGTAATACGTTAAAGTGATAATAGATATTCCTCCCTCCCAAGTTGTTTGAAGGTTAACAAGTTTCGAGAGTCAAATAATTTTTTTCTTTGATTTAATTTTACACATAGACTCTTCGAATATTTTATAATAAAATTTACATATTTAAAAATTACATAAAAGTACTATAAGTGCATAATTAATTTTATTCTTCTTATGCTCACTAAATGTATTATGTGTATATTCTATATTGCATAATATATAAATAAGCCCTCAAACTTATTTTAATTTTTTAAGTATTTCTTCCAATTTTGACTGTGCGCAAGTAGTCATCTCAACTTGTCTTTACTTTGTCAGTTGAACACTTTAACTTATAAAATAATTATCTAAACACCTTCAAAATTTATGTGTCACGTCTACATTTGTGTTTACATGTTTAATTTTCACACGCAAAATTGGAAGACATATTTAGAAAATGAAGCTAAATTTAAAGGTCTATTATTGTTTATCGATGTTTAGTTCCCTCATGACTAAAGTAAATAAATACGGGTTCAATGCAAATCTTTCGTTAAATACATACTCATGGAAAATTTCTTTACCTCTCTTAGTACTTTTCTCACACTTGTGAGAGATACATTGTACCAATATGAGTGGGATGATTGGCTCTCTTCATTCTTAATCAAATGTCTTGAATTTGAGCTACTTTCCAAAATGGGCCCTGCAACATGTGATCATATTTTAGTCGAATTTCAATGCAAATACCGGATATTAGATGGAAAATAAAAATAAAAATGAGATAGATTTATGAAAAAAAAAGAAGAGGCAAAAAAATGTTGTTAGCACTTTTTTTTATTTATTTACGGATCTAGCACCCAAGTGGATTTAAATACAAAAGTAGCATCTTTTTTCTTTAAAAGGTGAGAAATGACGTTTTTTGTAATTTTTTTTTTATTTGTTAACTTATTTTGTTTTTTGTTTAAAAAAATCAAAAATTGAATTAATTAACTAAAATAATGTAAATTTAATTGTAAGTTTACTAATTATTTAATTAAATAATTCAATTTTGATTATTTTTTTGACTATTGCTAACTGATTATTTAATGAATTAAAAATTCATAGAAATTAATGACACATTGTCCCGTGCACCCTCCTCCACTCTTTTTTCTGTGTAAAAAGACAGAAACATCAATAACACACTGTCCGATGCATTCTCATCCACTACTTTTCTGTCTAAAAAGACAACAATATCAGTGACACATTTGCCGGTGCACCCCACTCCTTTTTCTGTCTAAAAAGACAGAAACATCAATAGCACACTGTCCGGTGTATCCCTCTTCACTCATTTTCCTGTCTAAAATGACAAAAATATCAGTGACACATTTTCCGGTGCACCCTCCTCCACTCTTTTTTCTGTCTAAAAAGACAGAAACATCAGTAGCACACTGTCCGATGCATTCTCCTTCACTACTTTTCCTTCACAAAAAGACAAAAATATCAGTGACACATTTGTCGGTGCACCCTCCTACACTCCTTTTTCTGTCTAAAAAGACAGAAACATCAATAGCACACTGTCCGGTGCATTCTCCTCCACTACTTTTCCTTCACAAAAAGACAAAAATATCAGTGACACATTTTTCGATGCACCCTCCTCCACTCCTTTTTTCTGTCTAAAAAGACAGAAATATAAATAGCACACTGTCTGATGCATTCTCCTCCACTACTTTTCCTTCACACTTACCAAAGCATCCTCTTTCAATTTAAATGGCTGAGATCATACCGATACAATAAACGGATGAGATAAAATCGACACTATGTGCCTATAAATAGACACACTTGCCAGCTTATTCTTCACACCATTTTCTTCCTAAATTATGCCTCCAACAGAGTGTTTTCTTTCTCTCTATTACAATGGACATGTCGAAAGGAGAGACACATAAGGTGTGGTCTTTGCATGCAGCGATACAATGCTGCTCAAAGTGAAGACTAACATGAAACTAGACGCGTTGATACAACAAATTCAGTCAAAGGTTCAACCAAAAAGGATGGTAGAACTTACTTATCGATACCCTACAACTCTTGCACAAGGACGTGTTTGGTACGAGTCCTTAAATATTGTAGGAGATGGTGACATACAATTGATGTTTGACATGTTTAAAACCTCTTAACGCCTTGGTGTTGCCATCGTGGAAGTTTATGCTAAATTGGTGGATGCTCCCATTGAGGGCACCCAAGTCGAGCCATCATATTATGAACCATACCATGACTCCAACATACCCTCTTCACACCCTTTTACCGAAACACAACTCCACTATCATTCCATACCTTCTTAATACTCCATACCCTCTTCATCAACACATCACCCGACACTATTCTCTCGGGGGATTGATCTCAACACCCCATTGGGTCAAGACAACCTAGATAATCATGTTCCTAATAGTGTTCTAGCTGGTGTCCACAACGAAGAAGTCGGCGATTTTAGTGAAAATGAAGACGACCTTCTTGAGCGACATGTTGCTGATGACGATGATGATAGAGAACCTGATGTAGGTCTGTCAAAAACCCTTCATTATTCTAACCCCCTTTTACACTTTCGCAATGTGGCCTCCGACGATATAGGTGACTTTGATGATGAGTTTGTCCATTCTATATCTCGGAACAAATCGTACCTAGTTGCAGACACTGACAACCTACAAGAGGGAGTGGAATTTCCCTCAAAAGAAATGGTCCAACTGTGCATACAAGAATACCATCTGAAGAAGTCATTGGTATATAACTAGACTGTCTTATATTCCGGTTAAGATATATAATCGCCCAACCCTAGTGCAGAAACCTTGTATATTTCTATGACAGGTTTTACCACATAGGAAGATTAAGAACAATAATCTATAATGCTACACAAGTATCGGGGTACTTTCGTCCGCGATTTTAACCTATGTCTATTCAATTACAGCATATCTCAATCTCTCCTCTCGGTTCTTGATTCGAAATCATATAGATTATGATAATTAGTGATCAATTAACTATCAAACATTTATACCAATATTGAATAAATTTTAATCAAGTAAAGAAGAAAACCAAACTAATGCATTAATTCATTAAAACGAGTTTCAAGCGATTCAAAAGGAAAGCCCTAATTAAGTAATTAGCTCCTAAACATTGTCATGTCAAGAACTAATACAAACCAGCATAAACTGAAATAAATAAAAGGAAAGAAAAAGAACTTGAACCAAAGTTATCTCCAATCTTATGTTGTAGCCTCCTTCTTAGCCTCCAAAGTAGAATAGAAAATATGTACAAGATCTTCCTTCTTTAGGTTAGGGTTTAGGGATTGTATATCTTGAGAAATTCACGTTTTGGACCCTTTTGCCCTTCGAAAATCGATCCAGAAAATAAGAAATCTCACGTCGGCACCGCGGGCCTGCAGAATGGCACCGTGGTGTCGAAAGTACTACTGTTTTTCAGTAATTATGGCACCGCGGTCCTGCAGTCCGGCACCGGGGTCTTGCAGTTTTTTTCTCGTCCGGACTTCGTCTGATTTCTTCTATACTTCCCGAGACTTCTTAGGCTTCATTTCTTGGCCTTTTATTGTGCAATTCCATCTCAAATAAGCTCATTTCATTTTCTTTTTGACATTTCTCCATTTATGACCGTTGTGACTCAAAAGAAAGAAAAACAACCACAATACTATACTAAACACAAACGAAATGAGTAAAATACTAACTAAAAATGACTCAAAAAGTTATACAAAATCCCCCACCCCCACCCCCACCCCATCCTCAAATTTCTATTTCATATTTTTTTTACTTTTATTAAAAAAAATATATATTAAAAATATGAAATTTTTTCTTAATTCCCTTCTGCCGCACTAACTAACCACACCCCATCCTCAAATTTCTATTTCATATTTTTTGTTACTTTTATAAAACAAATATTAAAAATATGAAATTTTATCTTACCTACCCTACCCCTCCGCCTTACCCCAATCTCAAATTTATATTTTCTATTTTTTTTACTTTTACAACAAAAATAGAAAAATATAATTTTTTTTCTAACTTTCATACCCACACCTACTCCCTCCAACCCAATTTCATCTTCAAATTTCTATTTCATATTTATTTTACTGTTATAAAAATATGAAATTTTTTCTTACCTCCCCTACGGCCCTGGGCTGTTCGATCAATTAAAGGAAACTGAATGGAATTCATAACTATCTCAATCTTATTTTTCCCGTTTTTCTTTTTATTGTCTGAACCCCACCTACCCCCACCCCCATTCATCCTCAAATTTCAATTTCATATTTTTGTTACTTTTATAAAAAAAAAATGAAATTTTATCTTACATCCCCTTCACCCTACCCCCTCCTCCCGCCCTACTCCAATCTCAAATTACTATTTTATATTTTTTTACTTTTATAAAAATATAAAAAAAATTCTTATCCCCACGCCCACACCTACCCACCCCCTCCACATCAAAATTTTTATTACATATTGTTTGTTATTTTTAAAAAAAATATTAAAAATATGAAAAAATGTGTACCTACCCCACCCCCCACTCTACCCCAATCTCAAATTTCTATTTAATATTTTTTTACTTTTATAACAATTTATAAAAAATATGATTTTTTTTGTTACATCCGCTTCCCTAAGGGCAAATTTTTTGAGAAATTCTCTCTTAAAGTTGTAAATTCAACCAATCATAATTTATGACCTTAGTAAAGTTTAAGTAAGCTATGATTTTGAAGATGGGGTGGGGGCTGTGGTAGGGAAAATGGAGCACCTAAAATGGTAAGATTGCAACTTTACCATTGTATCAATTCATCATTCAACTGGTCTACAAATATTGGTTATGAAAAACTCTACAAGAACTGAGGAACAGGTTTATAGCTAAAAAATACAACTTATGTATTTCTTATTCTCGAAACATCCTTAGCCACTGACCAAAAATGAAAGTCAAGCGACAATAGATAAATAAGAAAAATTTAATGTAGCACCATGCTCGTAAAGTCTGAAGGTAAAGTATAAGACGACAGACTATGAATTTTGGTGCTCAAATCATTTATATTAGTCGAGTTAACTAAACAATCAAGTCATGTATATAAGGCAAATGCAACAAGGTAACGATAATAACATATAAAACTTAAGAAACGAGATTGCAGTACAAAAATGTGAATGTTTTTCTTATTCTCAAAACATCTTTGCCACTGATTAACATTGAAGAATCAAGTAGCGATAGACAATTAGAAAAACTTTAATATAGCACCATGCTCGTAATATCGTATAGTATAGCGATAGTATAAAATGACAGACCATGTATTTTGGTGCTCAAATCATTCCTTTTTGTTGGTGCACCCTCCTCCACTCCTTTTTTCTGTCTAAAAAGACAGAAACATTAATAGCACACTGTCTGATGCATTCTCCTCCACTATTTTTCCTTCACACTTACCAAAGTGTCCTCCTCCAATTTAAATGGCTGAGATCATACCGATACAATAAACGGATGAGATAAAACCGACATTATGTGCCTATAAATAGACACTTGGCAACTTATTCTTCACCATTTTCTTCATAAATTATGCCTCCACTAGAGTGTGTGTTTTCTCTCTATTACAATGGACATGTCGAAAGGAGAGACACATAAGGTGTGGTCTTTGCATGCAGTGATACAATGCTGCTCAAAGTGAAGACTAACATGAAACTAGACGCGTTGATACAACAAATTCAGTCAAAGGTTCAACCAAAAAGGGTGGTAGAACTTACTTATCGATACCCTACAACTCTTGCACAAGGACGTGTTTGGTACGAGTCCTTAAATATTGTATGAGATGGTGACATACAATTGATGTTTGACATGTTTAAAACCTCTAAACTCCTTGGTGTTGCCACCGTGAAAGTTTATGCTAAGTTGGTGAATGCTCTCATTGAGGGCACTCAAGCCAAGCCATCATATTATGAACCATACCATGACTCCACCATACCCTCTTCACACCCTTTTACCGAAACACAACTTCACTATCATTCCATACCTTCTTCATACTCCATACCCTCTTCATCAACACATCACCCGACACCAACTCTCGGGGGATTGATCTCAACACCCCATTGGGTCAAGACAACCTAGATAATCATGTTCCTACTAGTGCTAGCTGGTGTCCACAACGAAGAAGTCGGTGATTTTAGTGAAAATGAAGACGACCTTCTTGAGCGACATGTTGCTGATGACGATGAGGATAGAGAACCTGATGTAGGTCTGTCAAAAACCCTTCATTATTCTAACCCCCCTTTACACTTTCGCAATGTGGCCTCCGACGATATAGGTGACTTTGATGATGAGTTTGTTCATTCTATATCTCAGAACAAATCGTACCTAGTTGCAGACACTGACAACCTACAAGAAGGAGTGGAATTTCCCTCAAAAGAAATGGTCTAACTGTGCATACAAGAATACCATCTGAAGAAGTCATTGGTATATAACTAGATTGTCTTATATTTCGGTTAGGATATATAATCGCTCAACCCCAATGCAGAAACTTTCTATATTTCTATGATAGATTTTACCACATATGAGGATTAAAAACAATAACCTATAATGCTACACAAGTATCGAGGTACTTTCGTCCGCGATTTTAACCTATGTCTATTCAATTACAGCATATCACAATCTCTCTTCTCGGTTCTTGATTCGAAATCATAATCTATAATTAGTGATCAATTAACTATCAAACATTTATACCAATATTGAATAATCTTAATCAAGTGAAGAAGAAAACCAAACTAATGTTGCAGTAAGGGCAGCTTTTAATTTAAATTGAGAAATTCTCTCTTAAGTTGTAAATTCAAGTGATAAGTTTATCTTTTTTTTTTGTGTTTTTGTTTTTGAATGACTCTTACAAGATCACTTAATAGACACATCATGCAAACATAAATTATGACCTTAGTAAAGTTTAAGTGAGCTATGATTTTGAAGATGGGGTGGGGGCTGTGGTAGGGAAAATGGAGCACCTAAAATGGTAAGATTGCAACTTTACCATTGTATCAATTCATCATTCAACTGGTCTACAAGTATTGGTTATGAAAAACTCTACAAGAACTGAGGAACAGGTTTATAGCTGAAAAATACAACTTATGTATTTCTTATTCTCGAAACATCCTTAGCCACTGACCAAAAATGAGAGTCAAGCGACAATAGATAAATAAGAAAAATTTAATGTAGCACCATGCTCGTAAAGTCTGAAGGTAAAGTATAAGACGACAGACTATGAATTTTGGTGCTCAAATCATTTATATTAGTCGAGTTAACTAAACAATCAAGTCATGTATATAAGGCAAATGCAACAAGGCCGACAGTAATAACATATAAAACTTAAGAACAGGATTGCAGTACAAAAATGTGAATGTTTTTCTTATTCTCAAAACATCTTTGCCACTGATTAACATTGAAGAATCAAGTAGCGATAGACAATTAGAAAAACTTTAATATAGCACCATGCTCGTAATATCGTATAGTATAGCGATAGTATAAAACGATAGACCATGTATTTTGGTGCTCAAATCATTCCTTTTTGTTGGCCAACAAAGTATATCAAACTAGCCAGTGAAACAATGTAATGCCTACCACTAGTGACTGGACTCCGCTAAAAGTACATTATATTTGAAGGATTCAACACGCACACCCTTTGACAGTTTTGAAGAGACCGAACAACATAGGTTGTACTATATCAGATCAAAACTGAAAATACCAAAAATACCTTAAACAGAGTTTAACTTGTGCTACCCTTTAAGTTTAAACCCTTACAAATATAGACTAGCCAATAGTCTTAACTAGAAAGAATCATCTAAAAATTATCTTAATGGTGGCTCATATTTAAGTTCTTCTACTAGATTAGAGTAATTTTCACAGTTTATACTTGTGAATTAAGGTCAGTTGATATCAAACATAACAGAGGGCCCTGAAGGAATAAGGCATGGCTTGTATATGAACTTCACTGAGGTATTTCCTACATGTTTTTCCTATATAGAGATATAATCCTACAAAACTCTCCAAAACGATATATTTCAATAATGAAAGCCAAAATGAACATGATCTATGAGTAACCAAGTGTAGCTCCGAAGGAAAAGGCTACCAAACATACTCAATTTATCGCCTAAGCTGCAATTCTTTAACTACATCACACCCAGGTACAAAAGCTCCAAAACAGCTTGATCAAGAACTTGGATTGATGCAGTCAAATGACATCAAAGCAATGCAATCAGAGAACTTTGAAGGCTTATGATATGTATATTCAACATAAAAATTCAGCAAACACTTCCTCATCATTTTGCTTTTTAACTCTATGTAGATCTTGACTAAAATAAGATATAAGCAAAGAGGTCTTTTCAAATAATAACCACTCCCTCCATTCCAATTTAACTGTTTGATTTCACTTGTCATAGTCAACAAAACTTGACCAAAAAAGATATTTGCAATGAAATTAACTATTGGTAGTACTCTAAATAGTGTCTACTAAACACCTATATTGCTCATACTCTTCAAAAAAATGGACGAGTGCATCTCGGATACTCCAAAAGTAGTGCATTTTTTGAAAAATCCAACACGATACAACAACATTTTTGGAGACACATAATAACCACTCCCTCCCTTACAATTTAACTGTTTGATTTCAGTTGTCATAGTCAACAAAACTTGACCAAAAAAGATACATAATGTATTATTTGCAATGAAATTAACTATTGGTAGTACTCTAATAGTGTCTTGAACGACCTAGGTTACTCAGACTCTTAAAAATGTCGATGGGTGGGCGCCAGATACTATAAAAATAGTGTATTTTGGAGAATCCAACATGGGTGCAGCGACATTTTTTAAGAGACCGAGCAATATAGCTAGCCACACTACACACAAATTCCAAGAAAGTTACAAAAAAGATTTAAGCAATGCAATCAGAGAACTTTGAAGGCTAATATATGAATTTCAACATATAATTCAGCTTATATATTGTCATCATTTTGCTTGCCAGTCATAAATCTAAACAATTTCAAAAAATATATATAAAAAAAGCTTTTCATTTTGGCAAAGTAGAGCTAAATAAACAACTTAAATATTCAGCCAAAAGTTTTGCCAAAATAAAAATTTAGCACCATAAAACCCTTTATCTCGTGTTTTCTCTGCAATAACAACTTTATATTGCAAAGGGCTATTTGGTGCACAAAATATACCTTTCATTTCCATTGAAAAAATAAAAAATAAAAAAATTCAAGATCTAAATAAGGAAAATAATTATCTAGCAAAACAAAAATTAACTATACTTTAAACAAAGTATTAATGTGGTACAGCGGATGAGCTGCTTTCTCTGGGTATGCAAAAAAAAAATTAGTAGGGAGCGCTCATTTGATAGGCCTAATCAGCGCAAATCCGGATATAATCATGGATCCAAGGTACAGGAGCCCGGGTGGGAAACAAAAAAAATTATATAACCAGATAGATGGAAATTTATAAAGAGCAACTTACTACAAAAATTAAGGAGTATATCGTCCTTCGAATACATTGATTTACTGATAAAAATCATTTTGTAAATAGTGGAAGCCATTGCTGCGCTCTTTTGGGAGGATTATTATTAAGGTTATTTATAGGGAAAGGATTAGGGTTTTGGTTTGGTTTTTTAAAGGGCAAATGACCCAAATTGCCCCTCTAACTGTTGAAAATTAAATAACTTTGAGGTAAGTTACGTTTACACTATCATTCCAAGATCCGTGATAGAATTTTACTAGGTATTCATTTGTAAATTGTTTCAATTATTTACTAGTCGAGTTAGGTTAGTAAAATGAGTCATCCTTACCTTTTTGTGAAACACAAATATAACCAACCCCTTTAAAATTGAATAATGAGCATCTTTATATTATATATTTTTTGACAATCGATAAATTCCGAGGATTAGTGGCATGTTGTTTGAAACGTGGGGAAAAAAAAAAGGCGAAATCTCTCGCCTACAGGGCCCCCATCTCAGTCCGACAAAGATTGGTGGAGGAGGTAAATCATGGTGACTTATCGGCTCACTAGGTGGGAGGCACAGTCTCAGTGCCTCTGAGTCATCCCCATGAATGATGAATGAAAACTCTCACTACTGCGCAGTCGGGCTCGAACTTATCTTTGGCAATCTATCACTCTGGAACCAACTGAGCTACGCCCATAATAAGTTTGTTTGCTTATTCTTCTCTATTTAAATATATGTGGGTTATATTTATTCTTTTACCATCGAAAACATGTTATATTTATCCTCCATTATACTTTTTCAATAAATATACCTCTATAATTATACTTTAGAGTTATATTTATCCCTCGTTAATCAAAACTAACTATATTTACCCCACCCGTTGAAACTTCATTTTCGGCTTAAAAAAAGTCACGTGTCATACTCTTATTGAATGAAAAACCCTGTTAAAATTATTCCATCCATCTCAAAGTACATGTTATGTTATGCTACCGTACTCCAATGGATATATTACACTATCTCTACGGACCTTTTACATACGATTATTGTACCCGACAACACGGCGATGGATACTTCGAATAGGGTGTGTGATATATTCCCAGACAACAAAAAATTTCGTGTCACCACTCTTGAGCGGGAATTCTCCTATTGTAAAAGGCTGAAGGAATTGGAGGATCAACTCAAGAACGTTAGTGCGCACATCACGAATGATCGTCTTGTTCTTGGTTTCGTCCTATCCAAGGCCTATAATGGTATTGAGACTCTTCTTCGTCAAAGCAACTTTCTTCCTCCTTTTTATCAAGTCTGATCTATGCTCACCCTTGAAGAGGCAGGGTTGGCTAAAAAAGGCCGCAACTTTCGTCATGATGGCGGCTTCCCCACAAAATTTCTACTATCTATCATTTTCAGCTAATTCCACTCCAAATTGGAACAACAAGAGTGGAAAACAGAATCAAAATCGGAAGTCCGGTGGAAAAGGCGGCGGTCGCGGCGGCAACGGTGGCGCAGTAGTGGTCAGGATCGCAGCCGGCAGAGACAACCGCAGCTTGGTTCAGGGAAGTGGCCCAATAATTATCGTTGACAATGGGCTGTGATGTGGCCAATGGCTTAGTTACCCTTTCGATTCGATGATCTACCCGGTAATTGGGCGGCCAGAGTCGGTCGCGGCCGATTCGGCGGTTTACCTAGCAAATTGGGTCGATCGGTGGCGTAATTCGTACTAATTTGATCGATCGATCGCGACTTGTCGGACGCTTTCATGATGTGGGCTGACGCAGATTCGACACCTACGAATATCGAGGCCACGATACATACACTTATATTAAATCCCCCGGACATAAATTGGTACGTGGAAATCGGAGCCACTTCTCATATGACGTCCGCGCAAGGTAATCTCTCATCGTATTTCAATTTGAGCAAAAATCGTGGCATAATTATTGGTAATGGCAATTTAATTCCAATTCATGGTTATTGTCACACAAATTTGTTTTCCCCATCCATCCCCCGTCCTAAAAATGTCCTTCATGTCTCTCGTTTAGTTAATATTTTGGTGTCTGTTAAAAAATTCACAATTGATAATTGGATTTCTGTTAACTTTGACTCTTTTAGATTTTCTGTAATGGATTTCAAGACGGGAATACATCGAATGAGGTGTAATAGTCGGGGAGAGCTTTATCCAATCACCACCACACCATTTTCACCAGTCAAGCCATACCTTTCACATTTGTCGTTCTTGCTTTTTCCTTGTGGCATGCCCGTTTTGGTCATCCGGGGTCGTCTATTATTTCTTCTCTTAAAAATAATAATTTCATTAATTATAAGATTGTGCGTAGTACTCATATTTGTCCTTTTTGTCCTCTAGGGAAACATGTTAGATTACCGTTTGTCGCATCTACTTCTAATACGTCGATGCCCTTTGACATTATTCACATTGATTTATGGACATATCCCATTTTGAGTTCTTTGGGCCATAGTTATTATGTTTTTATTTTTGCATGATTATTCTAATTTTTTGTGGATATTTCCTTTGTCTAAAAAATCTCAAGTTTTTTCCACATTCTTAAAATTTAGAGCTTTCATCCGTACCCAATTTGAACGAAAAAATTAAAAACATTCAATGTGATAATGGTAGAGAATATGATAATGGACCATTTCAGGAATTTTGTGACACCCATAGCATATCTTTTCGGTTTTCTGTCCTCATACATCTTCGCAAAATGGGAAGGCCGAAAAAAAAAATTGTACCATTAATAATATTATCTGAACCTTACTAGCCCATGATTCATTACCCCGTTCTTTTGACATCATGTGTTACAAATGAAAACCTACCTCCTTAACATTCTCCCTAACAAAGGTTTAGCATATCAATCCCCACTTAAAATTATTTACAATAAAGATCCTTCGTATTCTCATCTTAGGGTGTTTGGGTGCTTGTGCTATCCAATTTTTCCATTCACTGCAATTAATTAACTTAAATCTAGGTCTACCGCTTGTGTATTTTTGAGTTTTCCATCTAATCATCGTGGTTACAAATATTTTAATTTATCTTCTAATAAAATCATAGTTAGTCGTCATGTTATTTTTTATGAAATTAAATTCTCGTTTGCTCAAGTGTCTAAATTTGTGTCGAGTGCTTATAATTTTTTTGGACGATACTCTCTCCCCGTATATTCTACAACAGTGGACCCACTCTACCCGTGAGTCACATCTGCCAGCAGGCCCACTGCCTGCTGGCCTAATAATTCCTCATCCCGGCACTGTCACTCAGCCAGCAGGCCCACTACTTACTGGCTCAAATGCCTCCAATCTAGTTGAATTTTCCATGCCAGCAGGCCCACTGCCTACTGGCCCAGTAAATTACCCGCCTGACCCAATATTATGGCCAACAGACCCACTATCTGTTGGCCAGTCCCGAGGCAGTTTGACAATGTCCCCGGTCCAGTCCATTTCTATTCCGAGTCAAGGGTCCGATACTCGTAGCCAAAAGGGTATTTTTAAACCTAAACGACATTTTAATTTACGTCTAATGTCACTAAATCACCTCTACCATGTAACCCAATGCCCGCCCTTCATGACTCGAATTGGAAAAAGGACATGGATGATGAATATAATGCTCTTATTAAAAATAAGACGTGGAAGTTGGTGCCCCGTCCGACTGGTGTCAATATTATTCGGTCTATGTGAATTTTTACTCATAAAGAAAATTTTGATGATTCGCTTGAGAGACATAAGGTTCGTCTTGTAGGTGATGGTAAAACTCAACAGGTTAGCGTGGATTGTGGTGAGACATTTAGTCTGATGGTCAAACCGGCTACCTCTGGCTCTCTCGAAAGCATGGCTCATTTATCAGTTGGTTGTGAAAAATGCTTTCTTACACAGTGATCTTAAGGAGACTATTTACATGCATTAGCCCTTGGGTTTTAAGGATCTCAATTATCCTCGCCATGTTTGTTTACTGAAAAAGTCCTTGTATGGGCATAAGTAGGCCTCAACGATCTTTTTATAAGAGGTTTGCAAATTATGTGTCTATTATTGGATTTTCTCACAGCATGTCTGATTATTCTCTGTCCATCTATCCTCGTGGTACTTCTCTAGCATACATTCTGTTATATGTGAACGATATAATTTTGACTGTCTCCTCTGATAATTTGTGCAAGTTTATCATGTCTCTTCTCAGTTCAAAATTTGCTATGAAAGACTTGGGGCCTTTGAGTTATTTTTTAGGTATAAATGTCACTCGTCATGCAGACTGTCTATTTTATCAGAGAAGAAGTATGCAGCTGAGATTATTGAGAGAGCTGACATGTCATATTATAAGTCCTCTTCTACTCCGGTTGATACCAAACCGAAGCTGAGTGCTACTTCTAGTACACCAAACGAGAATCTCACCCACTATCGTAGTCTTGCAAGGGCTCTTCAGTATCTTACTTCACGAGACCAGTTATTACTTATGCAGTACAACAAACGTGTTTATTCATGCATGATCCACAGATTGAGCATATGCATACGCTCAAACGTATTATACGATACATACATACACACTTGATTATGGATTTCATTTATATCCATCATTTGTCTATACTCTCGTGCCGTATACAGATGCTAATTGGGGGTGCAATGTTCTAAAAACGGCCTAGGCGCTGGTAAGCCGTCCCGCTTATGGGCTTAGGCGGTCCAAGTCGGTTTTTTTTAATAATTTTACCCCAATTTTTGTTGTTCTAATATAACAAGAAACAGGGCTGCTTCATCACATATCGTCGACTTCAGTAATCAGAGAGAGAGAGACCAGCGAAAAAACCCTAAAAATTCAAGAATCAAGATTCAACATTCAAGAATACAAAAAAGCCCTAAAAATCTTCAATCAAGCTTCAAGGTTAGTTCTATTTCTTCTTCTTTTACTTCATATCTTCTATTTCTTCTTCTTTCACTCTTCAATCATCATTTTTTTCTCTTTTTTCCGGGCTGTTTCAAACTTTCGCAACCCGACCCGATTTTTTTTTGTTCTTCGGTTGTTCCTTGTCGAGCTGTTGCCCCTGCTGCCTTAAATCTGGAAAAAAAATTAGTATAAATTAGTTATAACTTACAAACTTATTAGTAATAGTATAAATAGACTAGTAATAAGTTAATAATATAAATATATAATGAATGATTTGTCATTTGTGGCGGTTCTCGACTCCATCGTTGATGTTGAAGCCTTCCGCGAGCCGCCGTAAAGCGTTCTTTGGGTGTGAAACACGAATCGAGGAGCTATTTGAAACCTGGAATAAGCATGTTATTTTATTACAGTCTGCACTTAATACTAATTAATGATTTATGAATTTATTAACTACTTAAGAATGTTTTGATTTTATGATTTATATATTTTATGCATATATGATATATATACAATTGATGTAAAATATTAAAAAATGAAAAAAATACATCCGCCTAGGCCCCCGCCTAGGAATCCGCCTAGGCGCCCGCCTAGCCGTCTAGGCGCTAGGCGGCCAGGCTCCACCAAGGCTCCGCCTAGCGTCTTTTAGAACATTGTGGGGGTGGACGTCCAAAGATCAGACGGTCGACATCTGGTTATTGTATGTTTCTTGGTGATAACTTGGTCTCTTGGTCGGCAAAACGACAGGCTATATTATCGCGATGCAGTGCGGAAGCCGGGTTTCGAGGGGTAGTCAATGTGGTGTCTGAGTCATGTTAGCTGCATAATCTACTTTTAGAGCTTCACTTTCCTATTCAGAAAGCTACATTGGTCTACTGTGATAATGTTAGTGCAGTCTATCTCTCTGGGAATCCGGTCTAACATTAGCGTACTAAACATAACGAGATGAATATTCACTTTGTTCGCGAAAAGGTAGCTCGTGGATAAGTACATGTCTTGCATGTCCTTTCAAGGTACCAAATTGCTGACATCTTTCTAAGGGTCTTCCCTTGGTTATGTTTGAAGATTTTAGGGACAGTCTCTCAACGTACGACAACTGCTCGATATGACTGTAAGGTGTGATAGAAATCAAAACCGTGTATCTCACGGACAACTTATGTATATTTAGGTTACTTACCATATTTTGTAGAATCCTTATACAAGCATAATTATAATATTAGTATTATAGTAGGAATATGATTTTTCATATTTAAAGATGGTATATTGTATATATAGATCTCTCTTCATTAATGAAAATAATCAAGAGATTATTTATTTTATGTTATATAAAATGTGAATCTAGGTTGCCAACTTGTGTTGGTAGGGTTTGCGTATGTTTAGCACCCAAAACATACTCCATCAATCATAAAGGTACGTAACAATAGTTCATAGCAAGTAGGGTTGTTATCGGTTCGGTCCGGATATCAACATACCCGAACCGGACCAATAAAATTATCCGTCCAGATCCGGACTAGAACAACAAAGTATCGGTCCTGAATCGAAATCCGGGACCAGACCGACATCTTATCAGGCGGGTATCCGGTCCGGACCGATAAAAAAATTTCCGGACCGTGGGCCTTATTGATGGCCCATTGACATAATCAAGGCAAGTATCTTACGATGAAACTCCCTAATGTTATTTTATAGCCCTCTAGATCCTTCTTTCTTCTGTTTCAGTTGATGTGGGAACAATTTTTTTTCTCTTTTTGCGTTTACTGCATATGGAAGTCATTAACGTTTTGTTGGATACTGTATACCCGATCCTTTTTCGTGGAATATAATACATTAACGTTTTGTTGCCTATTTTATTTGTTTTTTCTTTTCCTGATAATTATAAAGCATTTATTTCAGTAAAGTTGAACCCATGTTACTAGTTATAAATGAATATAATATGATAGTGATGACTTTCCAGATACCTTTAGCTACTAATAATTCCACATTGAGATACTCCAATTTTTATTTCTTGTCATTATTTGTTGGATATGTGATACTCCCTCATGTTCAAAATAAATGTCCACTTAATATTTAATACTCTTTAAAAAAAGTATTAACTTCTAAAAAAAATAAGTAATTTGACTAAGTAATTAAAATAATAAAATATTAGAAAATATTGTAATTAAATATAATTAGGGATCGCTGGAGGTCTGGCTGGGGAGGGGGGCTGGATGGGTGTTATCGGGTTATCGGTCCGGCTCTTTATCGGTCCGGGTAATTTTTTGGTACTCGTATTCGGACCGTTAACTTTTCGGTCTGAGTATCGGTCCTGGTTTATCGATCCGGTTCTCAGATAATTACCGGTAGTATCCGGACCGCTAACAGCCCTAGTAGCAAGTCACATAAATTGATCTAACGAGTTTTGTTGTTTTCATATGCGATCTAACAGAAGAGAAGTGTAAGACAAACAGATTTTCATATAGATTGTAAAGGTGGGACTCCAGTTTATGTAGATTGGCTTTGCGCATGTCATTACAACAAGGCATACTCCATTGATCATTGAGGTAGCAGTTCAAGTGGCAACTAGTAACTTAGCAAGAGTTTTGAATTATATTTGAGGGAATATCATTGTATTAGGACAATGTTTACTTGACGAAATAAATGACAATAAAGTTTACTGTTACATCATGATCAGGAAAAAATATTTTTGCTCTACTTTGGATCTCGAGTTATTTATATATATCATTTTTTGAGGGGGCAACGTCATAGTTTTAGAGCCCATTGAGATTGACTTATTTTAAGTCACAATAACTTTTAAGTTCTTTTATAGTGTTTGGATAAGATAAAAATTATTTTTAAGCATTTGATTTAAGTCAAAATAACTAAAATAAGCCAAAAGTAAAAAAAGTTGAGATTCCCACCTTATGACTTATGCTTAAAAGCCACTTAAAATAAGTCAATTCGAGCATGCTCTTATACTGCCTACATTTTTAAAAATAAGTAACATATTTGATCAGTTATGAAGTTTAAGAAAGAAATGAACACTTTGAAACTCATTATCCTATCATACTTAACATATCAACAACAACATAAACAACAACACCACACACTTTTGAATCGTTTTTTAGCCCGTTTCAGTCCAAGTAATTTCTAAGCGAATCGATCAATAACTCGTTCATTTATTAACTCAACTCATTTTAACTCGCTCAAATTCAATTCAACCCCGCTAATCTATCTTTGTGGAT
Organism: Przewalskia tangutica; assembly: GCA_029844215.1. Taxonomy (NCBI): domain Eukaryota; kingdom Viridiplantae; phylum Streptophyta; class Magnoliopsida; order Solanales; family Solanaceae; genus Przewalskia; species Przewalskia tangutica. Next base: position 117,705,675 of record CM056723.1, on the reverse strand, counting down.
CTTCCTCTAGAAAATTTGAGATAATATTATATGGACCGATTCCTATTGCATTAACTAAATATTAAAATCTATATTGTAGGGTTTTGTTGGGTCTAAAATACACAAGTAAGCCTTCGCTACGGTATACTCCTCTGTCAGAAAAGTCAGGAAATCTTGACAGAGGTTTGAGAGTATTTTAATTCTTGAACTCTGAGTTCAGAAAGTAAGAATTCAAGTGTAAATTCTATGTAGAATTGGTGTAACCTAAATTATGAGGTTAAATGCTGAATATGTAGGGGAGATTAGGATACAAATCAGACTGTGATTAGGCTTAAAAACATGTCCCAAAACCGAGTTGCAGTGGGCCAGTCGAATTGGGCCCACTGTCGTACCAGCGCCGCAGCTCAGCCTTTGGGGCGCCGAGGCGCTGCCCCCTTTATTTTAAGTTTCAGCACGTTTAATTTTAATTAAATTCAAAATCTAATTTTGACTTAATTAATTAATTTCCATCAAATGGAATTTATCTCATAATTTATTATTGGTTAAAATATCTCGATTCTAAATCGAATATTTTATACTCTCTCAATATACCCTTAGACCGAAAAGACAATCGACTTAGTGTGACCCTTTAGACCTTCACACATCGACACTTAATCAAATTAAGGTTCACACGGAACTCCCAGACTGCGCTATATGACAAACTCAATATGTGAAGTACGTTTACAAGAATCTTAGTAAACACAACCTCTATGTGGGATGATAAATTTCTTTCATTCGCAACATACTCAATCAAGGTTAGGATTTGCCAAGTGTCTATCCAAATGACTTGATCACTTTATCTCATCTATATTAGTCGACATTTAGATCATATCTCAAATATGTCTCTTGCATTGGCCAATAACTTGGTCGACCTAATATCACTGAGAAGCTGAGTGTTCTCTCGAATATCTAATCGAGGAATGAATCATATTCTTGGCTCAACTACCACCTTAGTCTGTATCGCAATGTACCAAATTCAAGTCATGTCTTATCCTATAAAGAATTTAAGCTTAGGACAAGATCAAAGTGCATTACTCTACAGACCAGTTGCGTATTGACCTCAAGTCAAAGGATCTCTATCTCCTACATGTTGATAATACTCTAGACATGTATAACACATAGTTTATCAGCATGGTATGCCAATACCCTCTAAGAGTATCCATGTGTCCATCACTAGTAATCATTACTAGTAGTAAGTGAGACATACTACATTCTCTAAAAATGTGATGCAGACCACATGTCGACTTATAATATATCATTGATATTTCATTCTCAATGATCATCAGTCGAGACTACTTTAAAAACTACGTTCTATCATTAATATCTCACACTATCAATGACAACTTAAGCTCAAGAGATGCACATTAACGAATAATACAAACAATCAAATAATAATTCAGTAATTGCAAATGTCATAAATATATTAATCTTATAAATAATACAAATATGTTTATGTACATCTGCCCCTGAAATGATTGTCTCTAGGACATATATACTTTCATATATATATATATCTATATAATTGCAGGACATAGGGCCGCTGACATGGCTAACCATGATTCCCTTCTTCAATTTCACGTTTATGCTCTTAATCCTTTTGAACAGAGTGGATGAGAATCTGTGGACAACACAATTTCTCATGTATTTCAAGCCACTCTTTTCATGCTTCTTCTCTATCCAACAATTATAACGGGAGATTTACAGTAGAGCAGGAAGACAGGGAAACAACTGAGTGTCCAATGTATAATGAAGCTCATTATACAAGAGATTTACAGTAGAGCAGGAAGACAGGCAAAGCTTACAATATGGCTTAGCAGTTATAATTTCTATCCAGTTTGATAGGCTTTGTAGTACTTCCCTTTTGCTAGCAGTTATTATGTTTAGATTGGTCTTGAGAAACTTCAATTTTCAGTATAAACAAAGATTCAAAGTGAAATTTATGTCGAAACACAACTAACTTCCACAATTTTTTTTCCATCTTCAACATCAAGTACTTTTTTGGTTCAATTTTAAATCATATATTGTTCAAACACCTACATAATTTCCTCAGGACAGTATTGAGATTTGCCATGAAAAAATACCGAGGATATGACGAGGAGGTACTTGTTGTCTTGAGAACACATGCACATTGACGAGGAGGTACTTGCTGTCTTGATGGAAGTGGTAATGCTAGAATTCATTGATTGGACTTTATTTAGCGATAGACAAACTCTCTCAAAATAATAAAAAAAAGTAAATATCAAGAGCTTCATAAGGGGCTATGTAAAAAATAAATTAGCGACGGACAACTCTTTCTAATTAATTAAAAGTAATAAGCTAATTTATTTAATGACCGCGCAAAGCGCGGACAAATTTACTAGTATAAGTGAAAGAATTAACCCCTTGATTATTCTTATTGATAAAAGACATATATAAACAAGTTACAATAGGAGAATCTTATTCCTACTTTACATCCAAATTCTTATTTTATAAGGAGACTAACTATACAATTATGGTAATCTTACAATAATAATTAAGGTACAAGACTACTTATAATATTTACCAAATATACAATAATTCGGACCACTGTTCACGGACCAGGGCCGCGGCGCTATGGGCCTTGGACCGCGGTACTTGGGTACTGTTTAACACACTCCCTCAGTCATAGCAGGCGGTCTTCGTACGCTGAGACTATCTCTAAAATCTTCAAAAAGGATCGAGGGAAGACCTTTTGTAAAGATGTCTGCAATTTGATACCTGGAAGGGACATGACAGACGCGTACTTGTCCTTTAGCTACCTTCTCTCGAACAAAGTGAATATCCATCTCTATGTGTTTAGTACGATGGTGCTGAACTGGATTACCAGAAAGGTAGATGACATTTATATTATCACAATAGACCAAGGTAGCCTTCTCAATAGGACAATAAAGCTCTAAAAGTAGATTCTGTAACCAACATGACTCATAAACCACATTGGCTACCCCTCGATACTCGGCCTCTGTACTTGAACGTGAAAGCGTAGATTGACGTTTGACAGACCATGAGACCAAGTTATTACTCAAAAACATACAATAGCCAGACGTAGACCGTCTGGTGTCAGGACAACCACCCCAATCAGCATCTGTATAGGAGACTAGTGTAGACGTCGACGAAGGATACAAAAGCAAGTCATACTCAAGTGTTCCCTGAATGTACCTAAGAATGCGTTTGAGCACATTCATATGTTCAACTTTGGGATCATGCATAAATAAACACACCTTCTGTACGACATATGTAATATCAGATCGCGTGAACGTTAGATACTGAAGGCCGCCTACAAGACTACGATAGCGGGTCGTATCCTCATAGGGAGAGCCAGCTACAGCGCCCAACTTGGGTTTAGTATCGACTGTAGTAGAAGTGGACTTACAGGATGAAATCCCAACCCTCTCAATGATCTCTGCTGCATCCTTCTTTTGTGATAAGAACAATCCACCTGCATGACGAGTTACATCAATCCCCAAAAAGTAACTCAATGGGCTCAAGTCCTTCATGGCAAACTCAGAACTGAGCATTGTCATAATAGACTTTCACAAAACATCAGAAGAAGCATTCAAGATAATATCTTCAACATATAATAGAATATAAGCCATGGAAGATCCCTGACGGTATATGAATAATGAGTTATCAAACCTGCTGTGAGAGAAACTCATAGTCGAAACATAGTCAGCAAACCTCTTATATCATGCCCGTGGAGACTGCTTAAGCTCATACAAGGACTTTCTCAATAAACAGACATGATTAGGATATCTAGCATCTATAAACCTCAAGGGCTGATGCATATACACTGTCTCATGAAGATCACCATGTAGGAAAGCATTTTTCACATCTAGTTGATGAATGAGTCATGATTTCGAAAGAGTCAAGCTGAGCACAGTAAGAATAGTAGCCGACTTGACCACCGGGATAAATGTCTCACCACAATCTACGCCAACCTGCTGAGTCTTACGATCACCTACAAATCGAGCCTTATGCCTTGCAAACGAACCGTCAGAATTTTCCTTATGAATAAAAATCCACATAGATCGAATAATATTAACATCAGATGGATGGGGTACCAACTCCCACGTCTTATTATCAATAAGAGCATTATATTCATCAGTCATGATAATTTTTCAATTAGGGTCATTTAAGGCAGACACAGGATTACGGGGTAAGGGAGACTTAAGAACATTAGAATTTAAATTAAAATATCTTTTTGGTTTAACAATACCCCGTTGACTGCGAGTGATTGGACCATGACTTGGGGCTGGATGATGTGGATTTTTGGAATATTCAGGAGACGGGACGGGTGGCGATGGCGATGGGCTCTTGGTGAATTCGGAAAATCTTGTAGCGCGCCTGATGAACAGTGCTCTCTAGAATTTTGGCATCGCGGCGTTGACGACGAGATTAAATCACCGTGGCTACTGGACGACTGGCATCGCGGCGCCTCCCTAAGGGTCGCGGCGTTGGAGACGAATTGTGGTACAACTCTGAAAAATGACGGAGAATATATGGGGAGATATTATCATCCAAAAAATTATACGAACTAGGCATGAGTTGTTCTACTTTAGAAAAAGGGAATTGAGACTCATCAAAGATAACATGACGACAAATGATGATTCGTTTAGAAGACAAATCAAAACATTTATAACCACAGTGATTTGACAGATAACCCAAAAACACGCAAGGAGTAGAACGTGTCTGAAGTTTGTTGATTGTGGTGGATGGAAACAGTGGATAACATAAGCATCCAAAGACCCTAAGATGAGAATACGAAGGAGTTTTATTGTATAGAACTTGAAGGGGGGTGAATATGTCAAACATTTGGAAGGAAGAATGTTAAGAATATCGGTAGCCATTTGGAGAGCATGAGGCCAAAAATATGGGGGTATGAAAGCATGAACCAAGAAAGTACGGATAATATTATTAATGCTACGAATTTTGCGTTCGGCTTTCCCATTTTGTGAAGATGTATGAGGAAAAGAAAAACGAAAATTAATTCCATTATGAACACAAAATTCCCGAAACTCTCCATTGTCATATTCTTTGTCATTATCACATTGGATATTCTTGATTTCTCATTCGAATTGAGTTTTAATGAAAGCTCTAAATTTCCGGAAGATGAAAAAAACATGAGATTTCTTCGCTATTGGAACGTCCATAAAAATTTAGAATAATCATCTAAAAATATAACATAATAATGGTGACCCAAAGAACTAAGAACAGGAGATGTCCATAAATCGCTATGAATAATATCAAATGACATTGACGTAGTAGAAGTAGAGGCGACAAATGACAACTTAATATTTTTTCCTAAGGAACAAGATTGACAATTCGGAGTACCATGTGTACCCTTACATGAAATAAGTTTATTTTTATCTAAGACAAACAAAATAGACGGTCCTATATGACCTAGACGAGCATACCATAAGGAATGAACAAGAGCTGCAAAAGTGGAAGGCATGGCTAGACGCGAAGAACCAAGACTTGGTGTGATTGGATAAAGATCCTGTAACACCCCATTTTAAACGGAGTCGAAAACGGGAGTGCCACGTATGGTTGATTCCTAAAATGTATTTAAAGGAGTCGCCACCTAATTATTATAGTGAATTAGGACACTTAGTTTATTGCAATAAAAATACTGCAATTGACTTTCATTTAATGGTCTGCGAAATTAGTGAGATTCTGGATCAGGGTTCTTTATTATCCTAAAGGGAAGGGGTTAGGCATCCTTTAAGATCCGCTAACTTGCGGTTGTTCGTTCAAACCTAGGTTAATTATTTATTGCTCTTTTTATTCTACCTATTCTAAGCATTTATAATTAAAATAAAGTGCACTACACAATAATAAAACTAAATTAAATGCGATATAAAATAACATTCAGGACATCTTTTAGCCCTTTTAGGCTTTGCACAAGATGATCTCCGGCTACCTGCATAAACACTTAGTAAAAGTGTTAATATCAGAATAAATAATTTTAAAGTAATGACAGGAATTTAATAAGTAAAGCAAAAAATAAATAAATCCGTCTTTTGCACAGAGGAGGCCTTGGAAATCAGACGGAGATTCCTTCATCGGCCAATATTATTAAAAGCAATAAAATAAATAAAACCTTCATATCCGCGCCAAAACAATAATAGTTTTAAACACGGAGGGCTCAGATATGAAAAATATATAAAGTGGGACGGCTAAACAAGTGCGGTGCGAGAATTCTGCCAGCGCATGTTGGTTATCCGGTGTAAGTGGAAGAAATCATCCTTGCCCAGAAAGCTTCATTTATTTTATTTTCCGTCTTTGCAACTGTGGAGGCCTCAAAAATCGACGGATAACTTTTTCATCGGCCAAACAAGTGTAGCATCTTGTTCACATCAGTAAAATACCAACAATGTAGTATTTGTTCTAAATCAGTAAACCAGCAAAAAAATGTCCAAAATCAGTCCAGAATACAGGGAAAATTAGCCCGAAAAATAGCCAAAATCAGTAGCAAAATCAGTCCAGCAAGACCAAAATCAGTCCAGAACAGGGCTAAAAATCAGCCCACAAATGGCCAGAACCAGAATAAACATGGCCGAAAAAATCAGTAGCCAACTTAGTCAAAAATCGGTGAAACATTGTCAAAAACCATAGGAGCGATGTCGATCGTCGGAAATTTCAAGATGTCGCGAGTCTTAAAACTCGGCGGACATCGCCAAATCATCCCACAAAGCGACCAAAAAATATCCCAAAATAAACCGACAAGGTCGCCGGAGTTCTTAAACTCCGGCTAGATCGAAATATCAAAAAATCCACCCACAAATACCAAATCAGTCCAAACATAAAATATGGCAGTAAAGATGAAAAACAAACAATGGTATCATGGTGGTAGTTCTGTGTTGATGTCGACGAGGGTGTTAGTGGACAGCGACGGGGTTGAGGAGGCTAGTTCGTGTGGGTTAGGGTTGACGGATGGGTTCGCCGGCGGTGGGCGAGGGGCTGAGGGAGAGGGGGTGTTCGACGGGAGTGGGAAAAGGTGGGGTTGAGGGTGTTGACACCCAATTTTGACCCTCCCGTCCAGTCATTTAACTATAAAATTAGACTAATTTTGTAAAATAATTTTTTAGGATTTTTATAATAAAATGCAGCGATAAAACATAAATACATGCATAAATAAATAATTTAATAATGGCGTCGCGTCTTACTTAGAGTATTAAGCACTTAGAGTCCCGCACCCGCGTTAATTAATTTAGCAGTGACGTCGCGTCAAGTAGCATAGCCGCATTTATTAATACGCAAGAGATTTTCATAATCATTTGTAATTTAAAATCAATTTTTAATCTAAATACATGCATTTAATAGCGTCGCATTTATAAAAGCTTTAAACAATTCTTAAATATCATACTTGCATTTAACATTTAAATAATTTAATCTAAACTCAATTCATTTTTAATTTAACTCCGCGATAATGCACAATAATAAGTTTTTAAATAATAGCGTCGCATTTATAAAAAGCATTAAGCAGTCCTTAAACAATTTAATGATAATCTAAACCCCATTCAATTTTTAAGTTAACATAATGAATCAATTTTAATAACGGCATCGCATATAAATATTGAGCACTAATTAAACAACACGCCCGCATTTATTATCGTAATAGTTTTATAACTCGAAATTAGACTAATTTAGCACCTAAATAATTAGACTAATTTAGCACCTAAATAATTAGACTAATTTAGCACCTAAATAATTAGACTAATTTAGCACCTAAATAATTAGACTAATGTAGCACCTAGATAATTATAATAAAGCACCTAATTAATTTAATCACATTTGTTAATTAATTAATAATACACTTACCTAGAATTAACTAGCTAATTAATTAACTAAGCCTAAAACTAATTAATCTATCACTAATTTAATACTAATAACTCACTAATTAAAAGCCTAATTAAACTAACTAATTTAATACTAACCTATTCCTACCCAGCTCTGCTTTGTGATAAATCATGACATGACCCGCCCACACCTTATTTCACCCATGACCCAAACCCGCGAAGCCACCTTTTAATCCGCCTTGACCTTTACTTCATCTTCTTAAAAGAGAAAACGCAAACCACTACTTCACAAACCTAAAATCGCCGCAAGTCTCGCCGGATTTTCAGGGTGGAAAATTCGGCGACCTTCCTTTCCCTTTGCCCACGCACCCAGCGAACGTATACTTACCATAACCCAAACCAGATCTTCCGAAAAATCGCAACTTACCATAATCCATTCAAATCACACCTAGAATCAGTACGAAATCTCGTCGAATCAGCACCAATATTAGCCCATTCTCAGCCTTTATTTACTTACCAATTTTAGAACCTAGAGTTAGGCTATATAAACGACATCTGATAGGCATCGAGAGGCGAGTTCGGTGAGGAGAAGATCCGGACCGATAGCAGTGAGAGTTCATTTCGAGGATCGGCGGGACAAGGCGGCGATTAAGAAACACAGAGCGAGCGGCAGGAGTCGAGCATGGGTCGAGCCGCGGACTGTGGCGAGCAAGGAACGCGGCGAGGGAAACAGCGGCGAGGTTGAGGAACCCACAGCATCGATACGACATCCCCCTTTAGCAGCAGTCAACAACTCAGAGCATAGCAGAACATCGGGGAGAATCGATAGGCATCGGGAATTAGGGGCTCAGCACCTAGACCACTAGCATCGCAATAATAGGTAGTTCGAACCCCCCTTAGTTTAGTTCCAGCCAAAAACCAGCAAACAAAACCTCGCCCTTTCATTCGCATTGCAAATCCCAAAACCGAAACCCGTCGAGTGGACCGACGACTTGATCTGTTGCCGGGTCATTTGTCCGGAGAAGGTAAATTCGTCCCCTCTCAGTCCTACTCTGTATTTTCTGTTGTGATTGTCTTGCGGATTAATTATGTGTTAAAAGCTTTCAGTTCAAGTTTCAGTTTCAATTTTAGATCAGTTAGTTTCGCATTTAAGCATGTTTGATATATTGAAGATCGATTGATCCCCTGTCTGTTAGTTATATCTCGTCTACTTTGTAACTGCCCCGTTGGTCACTGTGAAGGTTCAAGTAAAATTCAGAGGTTGTTTGCGACGGTCGAATTGATATTGTATAGGTTTAGCTAATTTACATGTAGCTAATGCTTGAAGTTGTATTTCTTTGTATTCACTAAATGGACACTCGTGGATCGATGTCGATCGGTTGGTTATCGATTGGTAAATGCTTGGCGTTCTTGGTTTAATAGCTATAGATCCTTTGGTAAATGCATTGAGAATAGTTTGGGGTAACTGCTTTGTTGTACATGTTTGTTTCCTACTCTGATTAAAACTGAATCAAGTCATGCGTGTCCATATTTCTGATTTTGGTTGTGTGGTTGAATTAGGCAATATTGTATCTTCCACTGCTGCAATAGATAATTTGTGCATATATACGTCTACCCCCTTGTCGTGGTGATAAAATGGCTCTTACTTGATCAGTTGTTTCTAGCAGAATGCTACCTTTAAGTGTTTGTCTCTTCATTTCATCTTATTTACCTACTGAACTGATTATGCGCATGCTGGGTATGCTTAATGATTAAATAACATTTGGGTCAAGTATACGGATATGCTGTCTAGCCCCCGAAATTCTCCTTTAGTTACATAAGTATCTAAATATGCACATCCCAACTCTTGTCTATTCAATATTAGTCCGACCCTTATGATTTTTGTCCCTGGTGCATTTTCTTGTTGGTTGTCTCCTAAATAAGATTGGTGTGCTCATCTGCATTGTTGCCTTCAAGTTGTCAATGGATCATTCCAGCATATAAGATTGCTCTTCGTGTCTGATTTGAGTTAGAATTGCAGGGTACCACTTTCTCATGTTGTACTCCCTGTTTGCATTCAGTGACTATGCATACCAAGAATGCAGTCTTGTCTTAGAAAGCATTAAGCAAGTAGAATTAGCCTCATAAATGATCGGAAAATATTTCATTTGAACTAAAAAATGTCTTGGTATTTGGTTAAGTCATATATTCTCTCCAAACTTAATATTCTTATCAAGAATTGGTGTTTCCAGGCAAGGCATACCATTGTTCTGTGAGCCTTGATCTATTCCTCTGCCTTGATATTAATGGTTTTGTTAGTGTAATTCTGCCTCGCCTATATCGTATGCCATATGTCTTGGCTAATTAGGATTATCTTGCATCCCCAAAATCCATGCTTGATATGAAGATGTATAGGCCAATTGGGATAAAACATACTCGCATACAAAAATGATTGCTAGAATAAATGTCACATGTAAATCGATTCTTATTTATTCCTATCTACTTAAGTGTCGAAAGCTATGCTGGTTCAGAGTTCATCCCCTTTACAATTGTATTGTTACTGCTTCCGAGGGCATATTGTTGTGTCTTAGGGTATTGATGCATTGTTTGGATATTATGCCCATCCCTTATCATTGCATAATGTGTAGTCTGAGCCAGTCCTTTAATTAAAATGTTTAGGTGTTATGGGCAATTCTATTATTTTATTTTTGGTATTATAAACTTTTCCCTGTATGTTGGGTCTACTGTTCGTTTTAGGCTTTCATAGTTAAGTGGCAATTAAGTCACATGTGCACATTAAATTTACACTGGCATTTTTATTTACGTGCACTGCTGATTCGTCCTTGGCATGTTCCAATCCTTCCTATAAATGCACATGAATGTTTTAGTTGCTTGCATTATTAATATGATTGGAACCTATGCTAATCCTTATCTTTTTTTTTTTGCATGAAACGCATCGGAGCAACAAAGAGTCTCATGGCGAGACCGTAGCAAACGTGAAAATCCACATAAATGTGCAAAAATGTTTTTGCCAGAACTTCCAAACCGCGGCGAAGGGATATCGCCATTCTTCGAGTCACCATTATTAATTCATATCCTCTCCCTATTCACTTGTTGTAATTATTTGTCTAACATTCTCTCTAACATTAATATATTTAGAATAGTTTGAGCTCGGGTTGTCCTTAGTAAGGAGTCTAAAATCAGAAACTTACTTGCCCCCTTTAGGTAAATCATCTTAACTGAAGTTATAATTAAACCACTTAGTCACATAATTACTCATGTAGTCTAGACATATTTTTGTCATTAAATCTTAACTTGCATAATTAATCATATGTAGCTATGATATTATTTTCAAGATTTCTAACTCATTTGCTATAGCACCCATATAGAAATCTTATTTTTATATATTAAGAAAACCCCCTTAAGCATGTGTTATACTAATCAAGGCAGGTAAATGTGTACATTTAGTCAATTAATCTATTTTGCATTATATATTATTTAAGGCATGCTTTAAACTTTACACGCATTTTATAGCACTAATCTTATTAATCTTTTGCCAAAAAATACTTTCTATTAAAATATCTTTCAAACATGCATTTTCAATAGCATAATAATTACCCTAGGTTTGGCAGGACAACATGAGTTAAGCGGATCTTAGAGGGTGCCTAACCCCTTCCCTCTAGATTAATAAAGAACCCTTACCCAGAATCTCACTAAGTTTAGCAGACCATAAAATGGAGTTAATGTTTTACTTTAAACTAGTTAAACATTTAGGTGTCCTAATTCACCCAAATTAATTAGGTGGCGACTCCGCGAACCCTTAGCATTCTAGCAACCCTTTAGCATTTTAGCACCCTTTTAAACTTTAGCATCTTTTGCATTTTTAGCATCCTTTTAGCATTTTTAAAAACCTTTAAGCCTCCTCTTAAAAGCTGTTGACACCCAATTTTGACCCTCCCGTCCAGCCATTAACCATAAAATTAGATTAATTTTGTAAAATAATTTTTATGATTTTTTATAATAAAATGCAGCGATAAAACATAAATACATGCATAAATAAATAATTTAATAATGGCATCGCGTCTTACGTAGAGTTTTAAACACTTAGAGTCCCGCGCCCGCATTAACTAATTGTAAGCTCTGTCGTAATTCTTAATCATTAATAAATACATAAAATAATTAATTTAGCAATGACGTCACATCAAGTAGCATAGTTGCATTTATTAATACGCAAGAGAATGTCATAATCATTTGTAATTTAAAATCAATTTTTTATTTAATAGCGTCGCATTTATAAGGCTTTAAACAATTCTTAAATATCGTACTTGCATTCAGCATTTAAGTAATTTAATATAAACTCAATGCAATTTTAATTTAACTTCGCAATAATGCATAATAATAAGTTTTTAAATAACGTAGCATTTTAACATATTAAGCACTAATTAAATAACACGCCCGCATTTATTATGACAATTAGACTAATTTAGCACCTAAATAATTAGACTAATTTAGCACCTAAATAATTAGACTAATTTAGCACCTAAATAATTTAACTAAATTAAATTAACTAAAGCCTAAAACTAATACTAATAATACACTTAATTTCTACCCACGCTGAGCCCAAACCCTGCCAACACCCTTATTTTCCCTTATACCCTGACCCACAAATACCCTCACTTCACCTCTCCATCACATTAACACCCACTAACTAATCCAATTAATTAACCTTACGTGCCCAACCCGATCGGCCACACCCGCACCCATCCGCCCATTTCCTTTAGACCCGACCCTTCACTTCCTCCGTCGACAACACCTTAGCAAACCTAACGAAACCCTAAACACCCCATCGCGCCAAGCACGGCCGGATTTCGCACGAGAATCGGGGCTTCCTACCACGCACCCTAGCCAGCCCTTCCTTCCATAACCAAACGAATCTTCCACAAATCCCTTCAAATCATTTCCTCACCATAACCGTTCGAATCACACAAAATCAGTAGCAAATCTCGTCGAATCAGCGCCAATATTAGCGAATCTCGGCCTTTGTTACTTACCATTATTAGGGAACCCAACGGGGCTATATAAAGCACGTCAATAGGCATAGGAGAGCGAGGATCGGTTTGATACATTCCCCTTAGCGGCGATCAAGAACCCAATCGATTGAGGATTCGGGGACGAGCGAGAGAGCTCAGGGTTAAGAAAGGCGTCATATCGTGGTTCACAAACGATATCACGAGCGGCGAGCACAAAGACGAGCACAACACGGCAGAGCGCGATGAAGAAAGCATCGAGGAGTTAGGGTCTCGGCGTCGAACGATTAGCATCGCGAAGCGAGGAACGAAACCCTTTGCTTTCAATTCTAGCAAAAAAATCAGCAAATAACCTTATCTTTTCGCATTGCAAAACCCAAAACCGTCGAGTGGACCGACGACTTGATCTGCCGCACGGGTGCATTGCGGAAGGTAAAACCGAATTCTTCTCAGTCCATTTTGTATTGTTGCGTGTCTCTTTTATGACTAAACATGTATAGGTTCATTCATATTTGTGTTCATTGATGCATGAAGATGATGCTGGCCATCGTTAAAGTTATTTGTTAATCTGTCCGCTGGACTATCGAGGCCTAAATACGTTGAGTCATATATCCTATGTCCCCTTATGCATTTGTTGTATTCTATGTTAGTTAATCCTGTTAAACTCAGTCTTGTCGTGTCGCTATGCCTAAATATTATGTTATGTTAATCAGTTTCGGTTAGCCTAAGTTTGTTGTCGTTTATCGAAATCATGAAATGGATTCACGCTTACTGTAATCACTCGCTTAATAGAACATGATATCGGAGTAGTAAAGTTCTTTCGATTTGGTATGGTTTGGCGACTTGCCCGCCGGTTTTGCTAGTCATCAATATTTGAACATGCGATGTTAGGCTTACTTCCCCATTATCGTATATATGTTTTGTTACTCTTAATATTGGTTCAATAATGATTTGTGCCATTAGTAGTAGGCACAAAGTTAAGCGCTGCCTGTGTCAATCGAGGGCATTATCGCCACTGTCCAGGCCCTTCCCATTTTAATGTCCTGTTTTTTGTTCTTTACTTATAGTCCTGGTGTCTCTATCTGTTGTCAAGGTGCAAGTTACTTGTTTTTCTAATGCATGATATATCTGTTAACTAGATTTCTTTTTCTCAAATCTGTGTATCTCTTGGGTCATTCCCATACCATATGAATCTCATTCCATGCTCAGAATCACATGTTTAGGATGACATTAGCTCTCAGCCCTGCTTTGCCTCTATTTAAGACAACTGGAAGTCTATTTAAGTAATTTATCTATGCCATGTTTCGAACTCAAAAGAAGTATGGGAGCCGAGGTAGTTATGGTATGCTTATATGCTTAAGTGCTAAATGAATCTTTCTGCGCATCCCTATTCGGTATGATTAGATCACTTGTTTGAACACTTAGCTATATATGAGACCTTGAACCTGTTTGCATATGCCTATAATGTTTTATTGCCATTTGGTTAAGATATGTGTGTATCATATCTTAACATGATGAGTTTTTGCTTGATATACAACTGCTTTGTCAAAGAAGGTTGCCTGATTACTAGCCCATATCTTGTATATCTCTTGAGTTGGAAACCACTAAGTCCCTAGATAATCAATATAGATTGATCATGTTAGATTGTTTGGTAAAATGTTTGTGCTTGGCCTTGTTATTTGTTAATGAAACAGTGCTTGTAGTTAATCAAGTTGCATTTTTTTTCTCTTTAAGCTATAAATTCTTGTATCTCGTGCTTATGTTTGGATATATATGAGCCAGAGATATGTGATATAATATATTGTAGGTAGTACCGTCATTTAGCATGTCATCCCTATTTGCCATCCTAGGATATTTATGGGCTTAGCTCATTCTTTGTTATCTTGTTTATTTGCTTTGCATTCTCTCAATATTTTGAGCCCACCCCTTTGCTCGTCCTTTTCCTACTTCACTGTGTTAAATTGAGCCAATGAAATAGTTGGAATTAACCTACTCTCGCTAGTATATTTTAGTTTGCACAGATGAGTATAGATATCCTTTAACTAGTATATTTATTCTCCCTTCTCTTCTCCTTTTGCATTCTGCCGAGCCCATCACCATTGTTAAACCAAATAGTAAGTCCAATACATTTCAGCCCCAGCCGATTAGACCCAGGTCCAATAACATATAGCTTTCATGAATTATTTAACTATATTTTCTTATATGTATAAGTTCAGAGGCCATTTTATTTCCTACTCTTTGCTCTACTGCTATGTCTATTATGTTGGTTTGGTTTTGAACATGTCTGCATGCATTTTGGTAGGCTTTGTTATCTTTTCCTCTTCTCTGCGTGTTGGTGCATACCGCCCGTCTGTTTCTTTCTACCACTGTGCGACTATTTCCCATCTGATATTGCCTCTGTTGGTCTTTACATGCATGCTTGCTCAAATATAAACTATGTGTCAAGTGCTTATTCGTTATTTAATTGGGCTCGTACTAATCCTTATCTTTCCTTATTTTTACATGAAATACATCGGAGCAAAACGAAGAGTCTCACTGCGAGACTCATCACGAGCCAACAAATGTCAACGCGTCTATGTGCACCGCTTTCGCATTCCCGCAGAGATTCCTAAGACCAAATAGGACAAGATGATGTCGCCACATGTCTTGAGAGCCGTGATCATATCCACCTTTTATATTATTTGTTTAAATTGTTGCCTAATTCTTTAACTTTGTAATTAATAGGAGACATAGAACAATTAGCCCGCTGGAATAAATAAATTGGGTGGGTAGTTTTAAAATCGGAAACGTACTTTAAGTTACTTGTCATGCATGTCTAAGCTTTACTAAATATTTCAACTCGCAACTAACATGATAAAATAAAATGCTTTTCTCACAAAGAACTTTTATTAGCACAATATGAACAATTTATGTTGAATAGCCTTCTTTATCATAAAATTACGAAAAAAAAGAAATTACCTTCTGCACTACGTCATACATGTTGATTTTAAAAGCATATCTTTGGGTCATAAACCAACCTTGCATGTATCTATAAACAATATAAGTACACACTTTAAAGTGTTTTTTTATATATATATTTTTATAGCATCAGCATTATAAATTTTATTCAACATACCTCCTTTTTTAAAATATTTTGAAGCATTCTATATATATTTCCAAAACATGCATTTTTCTCTAACATAATAATTAACCCTAGGTTTGAACGGACAACCGCAAGTTAGCGGATCCTTTAGGGTGCCTAACCCCTTCCCTTTAGGATAATAAAGAACCCTTGCCCAGAATCTCATTAAGTTTAGCAGACCATTAAAATGGAGTTAATGTTACTTTAAACTAGTTAACATTTAGGTGTCCTAATTCACCCAAACTAATTAGGTGGCGACTCCGCGAACCCTTAGCATATTAGCACCCTTAGCATTTTTTAAACTTTAGCACTTCTTAGCATTTTTAACCTCTTTTAAGCACCACTTTAATATTTAGCACTTTTCCTTTTAAACTTTAGCATCTTTTGCAATTTTAGCATCCTTTTAGCATTTTTAAGCCTCTTAAACTATTTTAGCACTTTATTTTATTTTTCTAACTTTGCATTTTGAGCAGGGTTCGCTATTTAGAAAATGTCGCGGTCGAAATCGGGCGCGACAGAAATGGCGACTCCACTGGGGATTTTAGGTTCTTAACCACAACAGACCTAGGGTTATTATTTGGCAATTATTTTGCATTTAATTTTTGTGTATTGTATTTTATTTATTTTTGCTACTTTTCTTGCTTTCCTTAAGCGGCATTAGCTCATATTTCTTCCACTCTGGAAAATTCACACAATCACACTGCATGCGAGGTGCGCTTGGTGCATCGACAAAATTCTTTCTTCAAAACCCAAATTTAGGAGAGTTGGTAACATACGTGGAGTGCGGTCTAGCGGTGGCGCGTAGCCTTCTCGCTCGAGTTGTCGCTCGGGAACCTTGCGTCTAGAAAAGCCAAATCTTAGAAACTTAAGATAGAGCTATACCACCCTTTATTTTAGGGCATGCGTGCATTTACCTTAGGTGGGTCGGTCCTTGCATCGACGCCTGATTAGGAAGACACGAAACTTGTCGCGGGTTTCTCGACCCAACGGCCAACCAACATATTATGTAGCGTGGCAATGACAAACAAATCCAAGCCCAATCATGACATGCTAAAATTGGGAAAAGTGCACGTCGTTTGGTCGCCATTTCCAACAAAGGCATTATAGTTGGGCGACTTGGACAAATCGTCATAATCTCGCATAAGTGACGTTTAGGCTTACCTCTGTCATGAAGAGGTCCCCCTTGCATGTTAGGAAACATTTGAATGTGCTATGTGCAATATATCTGCTACATACCTGCAAATTATGTGCTTTATGCTAACACCGTTTGTTGCAATTTTTAGAAAGATTTATCATCCTCCCCAAAGGTCGATTTGTATTTGACTAAGCACTGGCAGAGCATCAATACTTCACAACACCAAAGGCACGGTCCAGCGACATGACCGATTCAAGGCGTCTGGCGGAGCAGTCGGAACATCTTAGTTCCTATAGGCAAAGCAGTCTCGAAAAGAAAGCGGCATAGATCCGTCGAGCACCTCGCCCGATTACGCGACAAATGGCAACCATCTGATCGAAATCGAAGGCCCGAAACATCACTAAATACAAGCAACTTTATGAGACCCACTTTAGGTCAGCGCCTTGCATATTCAAAGCGGGACAAGGTAGGAAGCGGACAATGGTTGCAAGCCCAAGCAGACGAACGCGCGGATATCGAGGGATAAAGCGGCGGTCGATCTGAATCGACCCACAAAACTCACAAATTTTCTTTGGCGCAAGTTCTTCGTATTATGAGCGAAAAGTGCAATAGCAAAGCGAAAATACGTGAAAGGTTTCTTCGTATTGGCAGAAGCAGCAAAAAACAGCAAAGGCAGAGGATGACAACAATCCAAAGTCGCGACAAAGCGGCAGGCGAAAGAAGCGCATCAGCAATCGCGGTCAAAGTTGAGTTCCGCAACAAAACCTAGTGCATCAACTCGGGCATCAAGTCAAATTGACAACCCACGCATCGCACACCACGAAGGCATCATGGCAATTCGTCAGCTGCAGCACTTAGCATGTCCGTGTTAGGACAACATCTCAGTATTCATCTGGCGTATCAGGGACGACATCTCAACCCATAAAATTGCACTTCTCATACATTTATCATTTCGTTTAGCGGTATACACTAACGTTTTCTCAAGCTTAGCTTGCGAGCATTTACTCTACGAGCAGCGGCAATACGTCGAACGCGGCGTTATCGGCGTGTGTCGAACGACACCATCGGCGTGCGTCTACGCAGCGGCGTTATCGGCGTTGTGTCGGAAGCGACACCATCGGCGTGCGTCTGCAACGACGCCCGGCAATACGTCCGAACGCGGCGTTATCGGCGTGTGTCGAACGCACCATCGGCGTGCGTCTGCAGCGGCGCCCGGCGGCAATCGTCCGAGCGGCGGCGTTATCGGCGTGTGTCGAACGCGACACCATCGGCGTGCGTCTGCGCAGCGGCGCCCGGCGGAACACGTCCGAACAGCGATGTCATCGGCGTTGCGTCACGTAGCGGCGCCCGGCAACGCGTCGAGCAATGGCGTCATCGGCGTATGTCCGAACGCGGCATCATCGCCGATGCGTCTGCGGCAACGACGCCCGGCGGCGCGTCCGAGCGTGGCGTCATCGGCGTTATGTCGGCGGCGACATCATCGGCGTGCGTCTACGCAGCGGCGCGGCGGCAACACGTCCGAACGCGGCGTTATCAACATTACGTCGGCGGCGACATCATCGGCGTGCGTCTGCAGCGGCGCCCGGCGAACACGTCCGAACGCGGCGTTATCGGCGTTATGTCAAGCGGCGACATCATCGGCGTGCGTATACGCAGCGGCGCCCGGCAACACGTCGAACGCGGCGTTATCGGCGTTATGTCGAGCGGCGACATCGCCGGCGTGCGTCTGCAGCGGCGCCCGGCGAACACGTCGAACGGCGGCGTCATCGGCGTGCGTCTGCAGCGCAGCGGCGCCCGGCAATACGTCCGAACAGCGGCGTTAGCAACATTATCTCGAACGCGACATCGCCGGCATTGTGTCGAGCGACACCGCGGCGTGCGTCTGCACGCGGCGCGGCGGCAACACGTCCGAAGCGGCGTTATCGGCGTGTGTCGAACGCGACACCATCGGCGTGCGTCTGCGCAGCGCGCGGCGCGAATACGTCCGAGCGGCGGCGTTATCAACATTATGTCGGCGGCGGCGACATCGCATCGGCGTGTGTCGAGCGCGACACCGTCGTGCGTCTACGCAGCGGCGCCCGGCGGCGAGCGGCGGCGTTATCGGCGTGTGTCGAACGGCGACACCATCGACAGCTTGCGGGAGCATTTACTGCGGGAGCAAAGCGAAGAGTCTCGGCTGCGAGACTCATCACGAGCCACTTCAAATGTCAACTGCGTCTATGTGCACGCTTTCGCATTCCGCGAGATTCCTAAGACCAAATAGGACAAGATGATGTCGCCACGTGTCTTGAGCGTGATCATATCCACCTTTTATATTATTTGTTTAAATTGTTGCCTAATTCTTTAACTTTGTAATTAATAGGAGACATAGAACAATTAGCCCGTTGGAATAAATAAATTGGGTGGGTAGTTTTAAAATCGGAAACGTACTTTAAGTTACTTGTCATGCATGTCTAAGCTTTACTAAATATTTCAACTCGCAACTAACATGATAAAATAAAATGCTTTTCTCAAAGAACTTTTATTAGCACAATATGAACAATTTATGTTGAATAGCCTTCTTTATCATAAAATTACGAAAAAAGAAATTACATACGTCATACATGTTGATTTTAAAAGCATATCTTTGGGTCATAAACCAACCTTGCATGTATCTATAAACAATATAAGTACACACTTTAAAGTTTTTTTTTATATATATATTTTTATAGCATCAGCATTATAAATTTTATTCAACATACCTCCTTTTTTAAAATATTTTGAAGCATTCTATATATATTTCCAAAACATGCATTTTTCTAACATAATAATTAACCCTAGGTTTGAGCGGACAACATGAGTTAGCGGATCCTTTAGGGTGCCTAACCCCTTCCCTTTAGGATAATAAAGAACCCTTGCCCAGAATCTCATTAAGTTTAGCAGACCATTAAAATGGAGTTAATGTTACTTTAAACTAGTTAACATTTAGGTGTCCTAATTCACCCAAACTAATTAGGTGGCGACTCCGCGAACCCTTAGCATATTAGCACCCTTAGCATTTTTTAAACTTTAGCACTTCTTAGCATTTTTAACCTCTTTTAAGCACCACTTTAATATTTAGCACTTTTCCTTTTAAACTTTAGCATCTTTTGCAATTTTAGCATCCTTTTAGCATTTTTAAGCCTCTTAAACTATTTTAGCACTTTATTTTATTTTTCTAACTTTGCATTTTGAGCAGGGTTCGCTATTTAGAAAATGTCGCGGTCGAAATCGGGCGCGACAGAAATGGCGACTCCACTGGGGATTTTAGGTTCTTAACCACAACAGACCTAGGGTTATTATTTGGCAATTATTTTGCATTTAATTTTTGTGTATTGTATTTTATTTATTTTTTGCTACCTGCTTTACTGCTTTCCTTAAACTGGCATTCCGCTCATATTTCTTCCACTCTGGAAAATTCACACAATCACACACTGCATGCGAGGTGCGCTTGGTGCATCAGCAAAATTCTTTCTTCAAAAACCCAAATTTAGGAGAGTTGGTAACATACGTGGAGTGCCCGGTCTAACTGGTGGCCGCGTAGCCTTCTCACTCGAGTTGTCCGCTCGGGAACCTTGCGTCTAGAAAAGCCAAATCTTAGAAACTTAAGATAGAGCTATACCACCCTTTATTTTAGGGCATGCATGCATTTACCTTAGGTGGGTCGGTCGCGCATCGACACCACAATTAGGAAGACACGAACTTGTCGGCGGGTTTCTCAATGACGACCAACCAACGTATTATGTGTGGCGTGGCAATGACAAACAAATCAAGCCCGATCATGACATGCTAAAATTGGGAAAAGTGCACCGTCGTTTGGTCGCCATTTCCAACAAAGGCATTATAGTTGGGCGACTTGGACAAATCCGTCATAATCTCGCATAAGTGGCGTTTAGGCTTACCTACGGCATGAAGAGGTCCCCCTTGCATGTTAGGAAACATTTGAATGTGCTATGTGCAATATATCTGCTACATACCTGCAAATTATGTGCTTTATGCTAACACCGTTTGTTGCATTTTTTAGAAAGATTTATCATCCTCCCCAAAGGTCGATTTGTATTTGACTAAGCAATGGCAGAGCATCAATACTTCACAAAACCAAAGGCACGGTCCAGCGACATGACCGATTCAAGGGCATCTGAGCGGAACGAGTCGGAACCTGTCTTGGTTCCTATAGGCAAAGCAGGGGTCTCAGAAAAGAAAGGCAGCATAGATCCGATCGAGCACCTCGCCCAGTTACCGCAGCAAATGGCAACCATACAGGCCGAAATCAGAAGGCCCAGAAACATCACTAAATACAAGCAACTTTATTGAGACCCACTTTAGGTCAAGCATACTTGCGTATTCAAAGCGGGACAAGGTAGGAAGCGGACAAGGGTTGCAAGCCCAAGCAGACCGAGCGCGGATATCGAGGATAAAGCGGCAAGTCGAATCTGAATCGACCCCAAAACTCACAAATTTTCTTTGGCGAGTTCTTCATTAATGAAGCGAGAAAGTGCAATAGCGAAAGCAGAAAATACGGCGAAAGGTTTCTTCGTATTGGCGAAGCGACAAAAAAGCGGCAAAGCGAGAGGATGACAACAATCAAAGTCGACAAAAAGCGGCCCGGCGAAAGGCATCAGCAATCGGCGGTCAAAGTTGAGTTCGACAAAACCTAGTGCATCAACTGGGCATCAAGTCAAATTGACAACCCACGCATCGCGCGCCGAAGGCATCATGGCATTCGTCAATTTGCGGCACTTAGCGTGTCGTGTTAGGACAACATCTCAGTATTCATCTGGCGTATCAGGGACGACATCTCAACCCATAAAATTGCACTTCTCATATACATTTATCATTTCTTTTAAACAGGTATACACTAACGTTTTTCTCAAGCTTAGCTTGCAGGAGCATTACTGCGGGAGCAGCGGCAATACGTCCGAACAGCGGCGTTATAAGCGTTGTGTCGAGCAGCGACACCATCGGCGTGCGTCTGCCAGCGGCGTTATCGGCGTTGTGTCGAACGGCGACACCGTCGGCGTGCGTCTGCAGCGGCGCCCGGCGGCAATACGTCCGAACAGCGGCGTTATCGGCGTGTGTCGAGCAGCGACACCATCGGCGTGCGTCTGCAGCGGCGCCCGGCGGCAATACGTCCGAGCGGCGGCGTTATCGGCGTGTGTCGACGGCGACACCATCGGCGTGCGTCTGCAGCGGCGCCCGGCAACAATACGTCCGAACGGCGGCGTTATCGGCGTGTGTCGGCGGCGACATCGCCGGCATTGCGTCGCCAGCGGCGCCCGGCGGCAACACGTCCGGTAACGGCGTCGTCGGCGTGCGTCTGCAGCGGCGCCCGGCAACCGCGTCGAGCAATGGCGTCGTCGGCGTATGTCGAGCGGCGACGCCGTGGCCGGTTCGTCTGCAGCGGCGCCCGGCAACACGTCGAACGCGGCGTTATCGGCGTACGTCCGGCGGCGGCATCGGCGTGCGTCTGCAGCGGCGCCCGGCGGCGGCCGTCCGACGGCGGCGTTATCGGCGTACGTCGGCGGCGACATCGCCGGCGTGCGTCGCAGCGGCAGCGCCCGGCGGCCACGTCGAACGGCGGCGTTATCGGCGTTATGTCAAGCGGCGACGCCATCGGCGTGCGTATACGCAGCGGCGCCCGGCGGCACGTCCGAACGCGGCGTTATCGGCGTTATGTCGGCGGCGACGCCGGCGTGCGTCTACGCCAGCGGCAGCGCCCGGCGGCAACGTCGAGCGGCGTCGCCGGCGTGCGTCTGCGGCGGCGCCCGGCGGCAATACGTCCGAGCGGCGGCGTTATCAACATTATGTCGAACGCGACATCGCCGGCGATTGTGTCGAACGCGACACCATCGGCGTGCGTCTGCAGCGGCGCCCGGCGGCAACGCGTCGAACAGCGGCGTTATCGGCGTGTGTCGGCGGCGACACCATCGGCGTGCGTCTGCAGCGGCGCCCGGCGGCACGTCCAGCGGCGGCGTTATCGGCCATTAAGTCGGCAGCGCCATCATCGTGATATCACATCGCGAGGGCGGTGCTCTGTTCTCAAAATTGCATTTTCTCATTCATGCTTTATTATTACGTCTTAGCGATTTATGCACTAACTCTTTCTTGAGCTTTAGTATACGAGGGCGATTGCGGCAAAGACAACATATCGCGTTCATGATCGCGACACGTGCATGCGGGGCGAAAATCACGGCATTCACAACATCGTATCAACGGCGAGGCATCACGTTTTTGCGGGATCACGATTCGTTGTTTTAAAATTATGCATCATCATTTTGCCTTATGATTATGCACTAACCGTTTGTTCAAGTCTTAGCGTGCGGAAGCGAGGAGCCTGGCGTGGATTTTCTCTTCTGACGGGGCAATTTGTTGGGGGCCAACCTTCCCGATGAATGGCGGAGCGGCCTCAGCGTCAGTCCACTCGCTCCATATCACCGTAAAACCCGACCATAAGCCATAGCGATACACCCTGAGTTCAAGCCGGTTATTTTTATTTTTACTTTTTGCACCATAGTCGGTGTCATCATAACTCGACCTTTGGGGCGACTAAGTCGCGTTAGCCCGCAGTGTTTTGACATGGTATCGG
The DNA here is from genome assembly GCA_029844215.1 of Przewalskia tangutica. Taxonomy (NCBI): domain Eukaryota; kingdom Viridiplantae; phylum Streptophyta; class Magnoliopsida; order Solanales; family Solanaceae; genus Przewalskia; species Przewalskia tangutica. The sequence goes on along the minus strand of CM056723.1, from coordinate 117,681,977 downwards.
TGTCGTCATAACTCGACAACTTTGGGGCGATTTTGATTTCTTGCGTCGGCTTTGTCTACACGCCCAACGTTACGCAGTGAAGATCGAGACAAAATTGGCTATGAGTCAGCGTCTTTTCGAAGATTCTTCCATCGTCTCCATACAAAGAGGACATTGTTGACACCCAATTTTGACCCTCGTCCGACCATTAACCATAAAATTAGATTAATTTTGTAAAATAATTTTTATGATTTTTATAATAAAATGCACGATAAAACATAAATACATGCATAAATAAATAATTTAATAATGGCATCGCGTCTTACGTGAGTTTTAAACACTTAGAGTCCGCGCGCATTAACTAATTGTAAGCTCTGTCGTAATTCTTAATCATTAATAAATACATAAAATAATTAATTTAGCAATGACGTCACGTCAAGTAGCATAGTTGCATTTATTAATACGCAAGAGAATGTCATAATCATTTGTAATTTAAAATCAATTTTTTATTTAATAGCGTCGCATTTATAAGACTTTAAACAATTCTTAAATATCGTACTTGCATTCAGCATTTAAGTAATTTAATATAAACTCAATGCAATTTTAATTTAACTTCGCAATAATGCATAATAATAAGTTTTTAAATAATAGCGCCGCATTTTAACATATTAAGCACTAATTAAATAACACGTCCGCATTTATTATGACAATTAGACTAATTTAGCACCTAAATAATTAGACTAATTTAGCACCTAAATAATTTAACTAAATTAAATTAACTAAAGCCTAAAACTAATACTAATAATACACTTAATTTCTACCCAGCACGTAGCCCAAACGCGATGACACCGCCTTATTTTCCCTTATACGGCCGCGAAATACCGCCACTTCCCTCTCCATCGCATTAACACCCACTAACTAATCGATTAATTAACCTTACGAGCCCACCGATCGGCGCGCATGACCATCGCCGTTTCGCCCAGACTGACCGCTTCACTTCCGCCGCCGTCGACAACACGCCAGCAAAACGCGAAACCTAACACCCATCGCGCAAGGCACCAGTAGCTCGGCCGGTTCGCACGAGAATCGGGCTTTCCACTGCGCACCTGTGACCGCTTCCGCCATAACCAAACGAATCTTCCACAAATCCCTTCAAATCATTTCCTCACCATAACCGTTCGAATCACACAAAATCAGTAGCAAATCTCGTCGAATCAACACCCAAATATTAGCCGAATCTCAGCCTTTATTTACTTACCATTATTAGGGAACCCAAACGGGGGCTATATAAAGCACATGCAATAGGCATAGGAGGGCAAGGGATCGGTTTGATACATTCCCCCTTAGCGGCAGTCAAGAACCCAATCGATTGAGGGATTCAGGGACAAGACGAGAGAGCTCAGGGAGAAGAAAGGCGTCATATCGTGGTGCACAAACGATATCACGCAGGCAGAGCACTGACACGAGCACAACACGACGAGCGCGATGAAGAAAGCATCGAGGAGTTAGGGTCTCGGCGTCAGACGATTAGCATCGCGAAGCGAGGAACTTGAAACCCCTTTCAATTCTAGCCAAAAAAATCAGCAAATAACCTTATCTTTTCGCATTGCAAAACCCAAAACCCGTCGAGTGGACCGACGACTTGATCTGTTGCCGGTCGCTGCGAAGGTAAAACCGAATTCTTCTCAGTCCATTTTGTATTGTTGCGTGTCTCTTTTATGACTAAACATGTATAGGTTCATTCATATTTGTGTTCATTGATGCATGAAGATGATGCTGGCCATCGTTAAAGTTATTTGTTAATCTGTCCGCTGGACTATCGAGGCCTAAATACGTTGAGTCATATATCCTATGTCCTTATGCATTTGTTGTATTCTATGTTAGTTAATCCTGTAAACTCAGTCCTGTCGTGTCGCTATGCCTAAATATTATGTTTCGGTTAGCCTAAGTTTGTTGTCGTTTATCGAAATCATGAAATGGATTCACGCTTACTGTAATCACTCGCTTAATAGAACATGATATCGGAGTAGTAAAGTTCTTTCGATTTGGTATGGTTTGGCGACTTGCCCGCCGGTTTTGCTAGTCATCAATATTTGAACATGCGATGTTAGGCTTACTTCCCCATTATCGTATATATGTTTTGTTACTCTTAATATTGGTTCAATAATGATTTGTGCCATTAGTAGTAGGCACAAAGTTAAGCGCTGCCTGTGTCAATCGAGGGCATTATCGCCACTGTCCAGGCCCTTCCCATTTTAATGTCCTGTTTTTGTTCTTTACTTATAGTCCTGGTGTCTCTATCTGTTGTCAAGGTGCAAGTTACTTGTTTTTCTAATGCATGATATATCTGTTAACTAGATTTCTTTTTCTCAAATCTGTGTATCTCTTGGGTCATTCCCATACCATATGAATCTCATTCCATGCTCAGAATCACATGTTTAGGATGACATTAGCTCTCAGCCCTGCTTTGCCTCTATTTAAGACAACTGGAAGTCTATTTAAGTAATTTATCTATGCCATGTTTCGAACTCAAAAGAAGTATGGGGTAGAGGTAGTTATGGTATGCTTATATGCTTAAGTGCTAAATGAATCTTTTTCCTGCATCCCTATTCGGTATGATTAGATCACTTGTTTGAACACTTAGCTATATATGAGACCTTGAACCTGTTTGCATATGCCTCTAATGTTTTATTGCCATTTGGTTAAGGTATGTGTGTATCATATCTTAACATGATGAGTTTTTTGCTTGATATACAACTGCTTTGTCAAAGAAGGTTGCACAATTACTAGCCCATATCTTGTATATCTCTTGAGTTCGGAAACCACTAAGTCCCCTAGATAATCAATATAGATTCAGTCATGTTAGATTGTTTGGTAAAATGTTTGTGCTTGGCCTTGTTATTTGTTAATGAAACAGTGCTTGTAGTTAATCAAGTTGCATTTTTTTTCTCTTTAAGCTATAAATTCTTGTATCTCGTGCTTATGTTTGGATATATATGAGCCAGAGATATGTGATATAATATATTGTAGGTAGTACCGTCATTTAGCATGTCATCCCTATTTGCCATCCTAGGATATTTATGGGCTTAGCTCATTCTTTGTTATCTTGTTTATTTGCTTTGCATTCTCTCAATATTTTGAGCCCACCCCTTTGCTCGTCCTTTTCCTACTTCACTGTGTTAAATTGAGCCAATGAAATAGTTGGAATTAACCTACTCTCGCTAGTATATTTTAGTTTGCACAGATGAGTATAGATATCCTTTAACTAGTATATTTATTCTCCCTTCTCTTCTCCTTTTGCATTCTGCCGATCCCATCACCATTGTTAAACCAAATAATAAGTCTAATACATTTCATTGCCCGATTAGACCAGTCGATAACATATAGCTTTCATGAATTATTTAACTATATTTTCTTATATGTATAAGTTCAGAGGCCATTTTATTTCCTACTCTTTGCTCTACTGCTATGTCTATTATGTTGGTTTGGTTTTGAACATGTCTGCATGCATTTTGGGCCGGCCTGTTATCTTTTTCCTCTTCTCTGCGTGTTGGCTGCATACACGTCCACATTTCTTTCTACCACCTGCTGGCAGCTATTTCCCATCTGATATTGCCTCTGTTGGTCTTTACATGCATGCTTGCTCAAATATAAACTATGTGTCAAGTGCTTATTCGTTATTTAATTGAGCTCGTACTAATCCTTATCTTTCCTTATTTTTACATGAAATACATCGGAGCAAAACGAAGAGTCTCACTGCGAGACTCATCACGAGCCACTTCAAATGTCAACCCGCGTCTATGTGCACCCGCTTTCGCATTCCCGCTTCAGAGATTCCTAAGACCAAATAGGACAAGATGATGTCGCCACATGTCTTGAGAGCCGTGATCATATCCACCTTTTATATTATTTGTTTAAATTGTTGCCTAATTCTTTAACTTTGTAATTAATAGGAGACATAGAACAATTAGCCCGCTGGAATAAATAAATTGGGTGGGTAGTTTTAAAATCGGAAACGTACTTTAAGTTACTTGTCATGCATGTCTAAGCTTTACTAAATATTTCAACTCGCAACTAACATGATAAAATAAAATGCTTTTCTCACAAAGAACTTTTATTAGCACAATATGAACAATTTATGTTGAATAGCCTTCTTTATCATAAAATTACGAAAAAAAAGAAATTACCTTCTGCACTACGTCATACATGTTGATTTTAAAAGCATATCTTTGGGTCATAAACCAACCTTGCATGTATCTATAAACAATATAAGTACACACTTTAAAGCTTTTTTTATATATATATTTTTATAGCATCAGTATTATAAATTTTATTCAACATACCTCCTTTTTTAAAATATTTTGAAGCATTCTATATATATTTCCAAAACATGCATTTTTCTCTAACATAATAATTAACCCTAGGTTTGAACGGACAACCGCAAGTTAGCGGATCCTTTAGGGTGCCTAACCCCTTCCCTTTAGGATAATAAAGAACCGCACCCGAGAATCTCATTAAGTTTAGCAGACCATTAAAATGGAGTTAATGTTACTTTAAACTAGTTAACATTTAGGTGTCCTAATTCACCCAAACTAATTAGGTGGCGACTCCGCGAACCCTTAGCGTATTAGCACCCTTAGCATTTTTTAAACTTTAGCACTTCTTAGCATTTTAACCTCTTTTAAGCACCACTTTAATATTTAGCACTTTTCCTTTTAAACTTTAGCATCTTTTGCAATTTTAGCATCCTTTTAGCATTTTTAAGCCTCTTAAACTATTTTAGCACTTTATTTTATTTTTCTAACTTTGCATTTTGAGCAGGGTTCGCTATTTAGAAAATGTCGCGGTCGAAATCGGGCGCGACAGAGGGCTGCTGTCGGCTAGGGTAGTTCGCCGGTGAGACTGGCGGCGACGGGGACTGGCGGCGACGGGCAGTGGGGTGAGGGGGATGAGTGGAGAGGGAAGGGGTGGTCGACGGGAGCAGCAGGGAGAGAGGGCGAGGGTTGCTGGTGATGTGGGAAGGTCGCCGGAGTTAGCGGCGGCGGCGACGGGAGAGTGAGGGAGAGGGTGAGGAAGATAAAGTGGGGGTGAGGTTTTGTGTGTTGCGGCTGAGGCTTAAGGGCTGATGTTATGTGGGGCTAGGGTGATAATGTGTGGGGAGGGGTGATTTTAATAAGTGAGAGAGAGGGTAGGGGCATAGGAAATAGGGGGATGTGAAGACTGAAGTGATGTTGGAGTGTAGAAGAAAAAGTGTGCTGCTGAAGTGATATTGGAGTGTAGAAATGGTGAAACAAAGTATGGGGGTGGAGTGTGGTAAAGGTAAAAAAGGTATGGGGTGAAGTAATAAAAAGTGTTTGATTGGACTGACTCGGATTGGGCCTCGAACTGGACTGGTTTGACAAAATGCAAGGAGTTAATTATTTAAAGAAAAATTATTTAAAAAGATGCAAGATTATTAAAATGCAAATGCCGATGCAATAATACTAAAATGCAATTTTAAGACATGTTTAATGCATGATTAAAAGTAAAAACGGGATGCCAATTAATTATTTAAAAAGATGCAAATATTATTAAAATAAACGACGGTGTAGCAATAATAAAAACATAATATTAACAAAAACATAATGCTTAATTTAACATAAAAAGATAAAAAAATGCAAAAAATGCTGATTAAAATGCGATGTGCTAAAATACTTAGGATTGCAACGAATATACAAAAAACGGGTCAAAATTGACTGTCAACAGATCCCCCCTACTGTCACACCGCATGAGGGGACTCTCCGTCTTAAAATGTTTCACAGAAAACCCAAACGGATCAAAATCACTAGAAACCCAATTATCAGTGGTGAATTTACGGACAGACACCAAATTTTTAACTAGTTTTGGGGCATGAAGAGTATTTTTCAAGACAAGTGGTAGATGAGGAGGGGACAAAGTTTTATGACCATAACCCTTAATTGGAATTGAATTTCCATTACATGCAATTATACCACGATTACTACTCAAATTGGAATAAGACGAGAGAGTACCTTGGTTATATGTCATGTGGGTAGTGACACCGGTGTCCATGTACCAATTCAGATCTAATTGAGTCATCTCAAGCGTGTGCATTACTGCTTCAATGTCGGTCTGCGTGGCTTCCATTGCGTGATGGGCTTGAGGAGGGCGAGGCCCAAGTATATCGGACTGCCCATAAGTTGGTCTGAACCCTGGATTCTAACCTGGGAAGAAGCTGGGCCACGGCTCTTTCATGGGCTGAGATTGCGGCGCCGCGGCACTGTGCGACACTGGGACCCACTGCCACTGTCCAGGGTCCACTGTGAGCCCAGAACTACTGCTGTTGTTGACGGTTGCCCCCGTTGTTACCGCCGCAGTTTTTGCCATTGTTTCTCCGATTTTGACTTTTTTTACCACCACTGTTGTTGCGATTGTGGCTCGAGTTGGTGGAACCGGAAGGAGAAAAATTGAACTCAGTTGTCATGACGACATGACTAGCCCCAATAGAGACCTTCTTAGCCAATCTGACTTCCTCCAATGTAAGCATGGATCGGGCCTAATAAAATTCCGACAGAGGGTTACTCTGACGAATAACCGAAGCAACACAGTTATAGGACCATATTGCGAAGTTGATCTGCCAAGTCCTTTAGTCGCTGACAATAAGAAGAAACGTAAGGAAAATTTTCCATAGCAACTTTAGAAAATTCCTGCTCAAGGATAACAATGCGAGAATAACTGTTATCTTGGAAGATATCACACAATCGATTCCACACCGCCATAGATGTGGAGTTGGGTTCCATAATCGTCTGTAAAAGGTCCAAGGAAATAGTGGCATAAATCCGTTATAGAACCTTTGCATCAAGTATGACAAATAAGTTTGGATCGACTGCTTTGGTGGGCACAACCATTGTAGTCGCCGTATCACCCTCCGTAAGAGGACCTGGATGGATGATGTGGTGAAGAACTTGATGTGCCATAGCATGAATCTTGAATAATTCCGCCCACGTCCCATATTGAACGTTCTCTAAATCAAGAACAATAGGAAGAACGCTCTTGATGTTGAAAATTGTGAGGACAGGATGAAACGTGTTTTTATCAGTCATGGTGAATAAAACACAAGATTCGGAGAAGGGAATTTTGTGAGAGAGTATTTTTGAAATAGAAGGGTCGCGTATTTGGGCACAAAACCGAGAGAAGGGCCATGACTCTGGGCAAAAATCCGAGAAGGAAAGAGAGAATTTGAGGAGCGGAAGCAAGGTAAAGAGAACCTAGACTCTTCATACAATGAAAGAATTAATCCTTTGATTATTTTTATTGATGAAAAACATATATATACAAGTTACAACGGGAGAATTCTATTCCTACTTTACATCTAAATTCCTATTCTATAAGGAGACTAACTATACAATTATGGTAATCTTACAATAATAATTAAGGTACAAGACTACTTTTAATATTTATCAAATATACAATAATCCGGACCACTGTTCACGGACCAAGGCCGCGACGCTATGAGCCTTGAGCCGCCACGCTTGGGTACTGTTTAACAGTAAGAATAAATATCACACTTCATCTTAGCCAAGATGCCCAAAAAGTTGCTCCGTTTGAATTAGGTTCTGGAATTAGTATTTATACCTTTTGGAAAACAAGATCGTATGTTCATGTTAAGTTTTATAATAATTGGTTTGTAAAATAGTTGCATTTACATAGGTGTAATCAGGGGCGAATTTACGGTTTCTAGCGTAATTCCAAAAATCCAGTAATTTTTGTGCAGATACTGTATTTATACTAAGAAATCTATCAGGGACCCCACTAACAAAGTATTTTTTTGGTTGTAGATATGAAGTACGAACTCATAAACTTCAAATCTAGTTTCGGTTCTAGGTGTAACTTCCTAAAAATATAATTTTAAAACTTTGTAAGCACTTTCATATTTTATTATTATTATTTTCAAAAAGCACTTTCGTACTTTCGTATTTTGTAAAAAAGTATATATGACTCTCAATAGCTAACTATCTTTTCTAGTCAAACTTATAATGCACATAAAAACTAAGTAGGTGTTTCACCATATAAATAAAAAACAATTTCACTTTTTTGAAATTTTTAAAGTTGGAGTTGTGTCTGACTATAGTTTTTGCAAATAATATTTGATTGTTGGAATGTACTTTTTCTAACAAATATAAAATATGATTTATACCCCCTAATTTTTTAAAACTAGCAAAATCACCCAAAGCAATTAATAAACATAATGAGTACGTAAACACCGTCCATTAATCATTTTCTATTACATTAATTATGATTTATATAGACTTTCTTTATTACGATGATATAATCAAGTTCACGAAACTCATAGGTCGAATCTACTATTGAATCAAATTTATAAAAATTAAAAAATATAGGATAAAATTTAAAAAGTGAAAGATGCAAGAAATCTCGAAATAAGGTAATGTTGTGTAAATGTGCTATACATTTTTCCCTGACTAACCTTCCATAGACTAAGGAGATATTTTTACCAACTAACCAAATTTCAAGATTTGGAAAGAAACTCACCAATTGAAAATAAGATGCGTTAATGTTAGGATTGGTGTTATGACATTTTCTTAACATAATGTCAGAACAAATGTCTTGACATTTGAGCTGACATTCTGACAGTTTTGCCTATCTTTTTGGATAATTTTTCAGGAAATTGTGATCTTTGTGTCACATGGTAAATTGACTTAGCAAGGAGTCTTCAAAGCAGATTAGGATCGATGAAGACCAAGTCCAAAAGGTTTCGTAACTTGAGGAGCAAGACGTGGAAGAAACAGTTCACGCAGTTGGAGATTTTTCAACCTTAAGCTACTGCACACGTGCTCCATATTTGGCTCAACTTCCACAACCAATTGAGGAGTCTTTCAAGGGAACTCTCTACTATAAATAGAGAGGTCACTTCAAGGATTCGATATCCAGAAAATCACAAGAGAAAAGATCGAGAGAGCTCTCCAGATTTTAAGATCGAAAACTGGATCAACAAGTGTTGCCTGTATTTGTGACGACATTTTGTACGACATTACAAGTGTTGCCTAGATTCTAGATTTGTTCTTTCATTGAAACAATTGTAATGAGGTGTTGATCACTTCTATTTAGATAGATTTTTCAGGCATAAGTCATCTGCGACTTAACCTTTTTATTCCTTTTGTATCTTCTTGTAACATTGTAAGAAAAGGAATTTATTCAATTGTATATACATATATACAATACATTTGGTCATTGACCATCATGGGTTATATTAATATATAACCTATGAAAATTAAACCTTTATATTCTTCATTTTATTCCGCTGCATTTTAAACTCTTTCAAAGGTTTTCTTAAGTTTTTATCTTAGTATCGCCACTTGTGTCAGACGACATTTCTTATGACATTTGACACTGTTTCTGCATACTGTTTTAGTCTGTTTTGCTGTTTGCTTTTAATTAATCCATAGTATAACTATCGGGACCCAACAAGTGGTATCAGAACCGACACTTAACATAATAAGTGCTAAGGTCCTTTTACTCTTACTTTAACTATGAATCCGACAAATCCAACAATTGGTAGACTTCCTATTTTAGATGGATCAAATTATGCCTATTGAAAAATTCGTTTACGCTCTCATATCAAATCTATTGATGTAAGAGCTTAGAGATCTATTACCAATAGATATTATGTTCCTATGCTCTCAGCGGACGAGGAAGACGATATTCTACCTAAGCCTGAGGCCGAATGGAGTTTGGAAGAAACCAATAATGCTAGTTTTAATGAAAAATATTAAATGCTATTTTTGAATGGGTCGATCTCTACATGTTTAAACTTATTCAAAATTATTCCATGGCAAAGGAAGCTTGGGATACTTTGCAAACTCATTGTGAAGGTAGCTCAAGTGTTCGTCGAACAAAACTTCGTATACTTATGAGTAAGTATGAACGCTTAAGGATGGAGGAGACGGAAGATATCAAAACCTATTTTGAAAAGTTGATCGACATTTCAAATGAATGTCAAGTACTTGGATCACCATTGACCAATAACCAACTTGTGGAAAAGACACTCCGATCTCTTCCTGAAAAGTTCAATATTAAGATATGTGCGATTGAAGAGGCACACAACCTTGCTACAATAGATCTTCATACGTTAATGAGCATTCTTAAAACATATGAAATGAATATGGAAAATCAAAGATCATTGTATAAAGATAGAGATGTTGCACTTCAAGCAAAATCCTCAGAGACTCAAATCAATGAAGAGGATCAAAACCTTGAAGAAATCGGTGATGACGCTAATATTGTTCTTCTTACTAGAAAATTCAATACGATGCTAAGAAGGTTCAACGATGATAAAAATATATTTAAACCCAAAGAACACCAAAGCCAAGGCTTCAATCCAAGATTCACTAAATCTCCTTCCACAACACAAAAAGGAAATCAACTTAGGAAAACCAATTCAGACCGTACCAAGTTTGATCCCAAGCAACTCGAAAATATACAATGTCATACTTGCTCGGAATATGGTCATTATGCAAATGAATGTGCTAATACCCTAAGAAAATTTGGTAAAAGTTTATGAGTTACTCTTAGTGATGATGAAGGTGAAGAGGAAGAAGATCAATAAACTGAGACGCAAGCTATCCTAGCCACTGTTTATGAGCAATCACTGATCGCTGAGTGCATCGTTCAAGTTGTCACAATATTTTCGACGACATCAGCGGTGACATCTGCCAATCCAGTAACATCCGACAGGTATGATTTCTTTGACCATCCAGATGTTAATTGCTTCAGTGATTTCGTTTCTCTTTGTGAATCTAACTCCGAGTCTCAAGTTGATCCAAAGGACGACATGATTAAATAATTGCAAAAACTTTGCGAGGAATTAATTGTTGAATCCCAGCAACTAGACTAAAAGTTAAAAGCTTTAACTCTTGAGAATGCAAATTTGAAAAGGACAATAACCCGATTAGAGATCACCTTCACCAAAAAAGATCTTGAGTTTGGTAAAATTAGTGCTAAGTTGGATCTTTCCAAAGCAATTTTCTGTAAGCTCAACACAGATACTTCCAAATTAGATGAGATACTAAGTGTTAGTCAACCACAACATGTAGGTTTGGGCTACAAGAACTCCCTCAATGCAATATGCTCCAACTTGTTTGACAAAAACGAGACAATGGACTTCATAAGAGAAATGAATTACGTGTGTCATTACTGTAAGAAGGTTGGCCATCTAAAACCTTACCGCTTTAAATTACACAAGTCCAGGAGCAGAATGTAGTCGAAAATGTTGTCTGACATTCCAGACAGCACTCGATGCGACATTCCAGAAACCGTAAAAAGATAAAGAAAGTTTGGAGGCTCAGAATGAATGTGCGATGTAATGTTGCTTTAACTGCTTTGAGGACTAACATTTCAGGATCGTGGTACTTCGACAGTGGATGTTCTCGACATATGACGGGGATAAAAGAGTGCCTAAAGAACTACGAGACTCTAAATGGAGGTAATGTTACTACTTATGGAGGAGGCGACTGTTAGCCGATTTCCAAATTCTCACGCAAGTGTACGTATCGTTCACAAGTAATATAGTCTGTTAGACCGAATATCGTCCACAAAGACTGGTTTTCAAGTACTGATTATCTAAGCTTTAGTTTTTATTTGGTGAACGTTAATTTGTTTGTATTTTTATCTAATAACTAAAACTAAGTAATTGCAGAAAATAAACTAATTATGATAATACTTTGGTTTAAATCAGTTACGATGGAAATAAGACTTTCAATATCCTCAACTATCCATTTTTTTCAATCCTTAATGCAACTAGAATGACTTCTTCTTCTACGTTAAGATAACGGTTAACTAGACTGTCTTATATTCTGGTTAGGATATATAATCGCTCAACCCCAGTGCAGAACCCTTCTATATTTCTATGATAGGATTTACCACATAGGAGGATTAAGAACAATAACCTATAATGCTACACAAGTATCGGGGTACTTTCGTCCGCGATTTTAACCTATGTCTATTCAATTACAGCATATTCAAATCTTTCCTCTCGGTTCTTGATTCAAAATCATATATATTATGATAATTAATGGTCAATTAACTATTAAACATTCATACCAATTATTGAATAAATCTTAATCGAGTGAAGAAGAAATCAACTAATGCATTAATTCATGAAATAGAGTTTCAAGCGATTCAAAAGGAAAGCCCTAATAAAGTGTTTATCTCCTAGCCATACTCACGCTAAGAACTAATACAATTCCAAACATAAATTGAATTAAAAAGAAAGAAAAGAAAAGAAACTTGAACCAAAGTTGTCTCAAATATTATGTTGTAGCCTCCTTCTTCGCCTCCCCAAAGTAGAATTAGAATATGTACAAGATGTTCCCCTTAGGTCAGAGTTTTAGGGATTATATACTTCAAAAATCGTGTGCCCTGGACCCTTCTGCTCCTGGCCAATTTCGCATTGGATCTGGAAAAACGCGCCTCGGCACCGCGGTGTCGAAAGTATTGCAACCTCTCTAAATGTTAGGCACCGCGGTGCCGGTGGCTTCCCATTCTGGATTTTCTGATTTTTCGTTATTTTCTCATTCGGACTTCGTCTGATTTCTTTTATACTTTCCGGGACTTCTTAGGCTTCATTTCTTGGCCTTTTATTGTGCAATTTCATCTCAAATAAGCTCATTTCATCTTCTTTTTGGCATTTCTCCATTTATGACCGTTGTGACTCAAAAGAAAGAAAAACGACCATAATACTATACTAAACACTTTAGTAAAATACTAACTAAAAATGACTCAAAAAGTGTATATAAAATATGTCTAACAACGGCAAAAGTAAAATCATAGGCAAGGGAACCTTGAATGTTCCATGAATTTTGGCCTTGCAGAATGTCTTGCACGTCGATGGGTTAATGGCTAACCTTGTTAGCATAAGTCAATTGTGTGATGACAATCTAGAGGTGAAATTCAATAAGTATGCTTGTACAGTTACAAATGAATCTAACCAATGTGTAATGTCAGGTACAAGAACAGGTGATAATTGATATCTTGTTGGAGAACAAGAGATTTGCAAAAATGTTAGGACGGATGACACGACCTTATGGCATAAAAAATTAGAGCATGTTAACTACCGTAACCTTGAAAGATTAATTTCTTATGAGGCTATACGAGACATCCCTAAACTCAGTCCTAAAGATAAAACAATGGTTTGTGAAGAATGTCTCAAAGGTAGCAAACCCGTGTCTCCCATAATGTTGTCCAAAATGACGGGAAACATTCAGGTACGTTTCACTGTTTTCAACTTTTACATATGGATCTTATGGATCCAATTGAGGTAGACATTCTAGGAGGTATGCGATATTCTTATGTGATTGTGGATGACTTTTTCAGGTATTTTTGGATATTTATTTTTGAAGGAAAAGTCTCAAACGTTTGGCATGTTCAAAGTACTACACTCTAGAATAAGGAATCTATATCATTCCTCTATTTTTCGGATTAGATCTGACCATGGAAAAGAGTTTGAGAATAGTCAGTTCTCCACATTTTGTGAGAAAAATGGTATTTTCCATGAATTTTCTGCTCCCATAACCCCACAGCAAAATGGTGTAGCAGAGAGGAAGAATAGAACTTTACAAGAGATGACTAGAGTCATGCTTAGTTCTAAGAAGTTGTCGAAACGTTTTTGGGCAGAAGCTCTAAATACTGCAAGTCACATCACCAATAGAGTCTATCTTAGGCCAGAAACTAAAATGACACCCTATGAGATACTTAATGGAAAGAAGCCCACTGTGCGCTATTTTCATATTTTTGGGTGTGTGTGCTACATCTTGAATGATAGAGAACACCTAGCTAAGTTTGATTCCAAAAGTGATAAGGGAATTTTTGTAGGTTATTTCCAAAATAGTCATGCTTACCGAGTTTATAATCTTCGAACCAAAACCATACAAGTATTTGTTAACATTGACTTTGATGATTCTGCTGAACTTATAGGAAATAAACCAGTAGATGATGTTATCATAACAATGGAAGATGCGCAGAATCCAGAAATTTCAGATGCTGCTCCAAATGTCATGACATCTGCAACAACACCTGAAGCAGAAACTGAGAACACTGCAGGTTTGGATGAGGAATCAGAGGCTGAATTGTGAGACCCTGTACGCAGGGATCCCTCATCCAGGAGTAGAAGAAATCATCCTAAAGAACAAGTGATAGGAGAGGTGTTCGAAAGTGTTAGAACAAGAAGGAAGGAACCACCGAATTATCGAGATATAGTGAAATATGCGTGCATGTCCACCGTATATCATAAGATAAAGCAAAATGAGGAGGGAATATTCATCTCCCAGAGCAAGTATGCCAAGAATTTGATCAAAAATTTTGGATTGGAGAATGCTAAACATATGAAGACTCCAATGGGATCAACACAGAAGATAAGCAAATGTGATGTTGGCGAAAGTGTTGACCCAACATTGTATCATTCTATGATAGGTAGTCTCTTGTATCTCACTGCTAGTCATCCTGACATAATGTTTAGTGTGTGTTTGTGTGCTCGATTCCAAGCCTGTCCAAAAATTTCCCACTTGAATGCTATAAAACGTGTCATCAGATATGTTGTCGGTACTTGTGAGTTGGGAATTTGGTATTCAAAGGACACTAATCCTAATCTAATATGATATAGTGACTCTTATTGGGCTGGTGATGTGGATGACAGAAAAAGTACAAGTGAAAGATGTTTTTACCTTGGCAATAATCTAGTTTCTTGGTATAGTCGCAAACAAAACTGTGTTTCACTCTCAATTGCTGAATCTGAATATGTAGTAGCTGAGAGTTGCTGTTCTCAATTGATATGGTTAAGACACAAGTTAGACGACTATGGTTTTTCAAACAATATCTTAGTTTTGTATTGTGATAATATGAGTGTCATTAATATTTCAAAAAATCCAGTTCAACACTCTCGTACAAAACATATAGATATTAGACATCACTTTCTAAGAGATTTGGTTGAAAAACAGCTAGTTCAAATCGATTATGTTGATACGCTCCATCAACTAGCTGATATCTTTACAAAAGCATTGGATCATGAGAGATTTTCCAGTTTGAAAACCTTTCTTGGTCTCGGTTCTCTCTGATTTCGGCACGGTTGGGAGAATGTCGTCTGAAATGTCTCTAACATTTCGGGTGACATTTACCCTTGTAATATCATAATTTGATTTTCAGTATTGTGTACTGGCTGATTTTTTTTTTGTTCACACATGCGTCTTTTAAATAAGAACATGATTTTAATGTGATACCGTTCCCTGCGATGATATTATATATCATAAAAAAAGGAGTATCGAAAATAAGGCAAAGCCTTTGTTCAAGTCTCGGCAACTGAAAAAAATTGGGCAAAACCCTTGAAAGTTGATACAGTTCATATTCTATAGGAGTATCAAAGTGCTTAATCAAAAGATATTATGAGGATGCTAAATAAGTATTCTTGTATTTTTGGCATGAAAATTATTTTGTATGTATTTTGTGATTAGATCTAGGACTCAATGGGAAAATGTTACATTGGTATGAAGATTAAACTCACAAAATCGTGTATGAAAGGTGTCTTGATTTGTTGCCGATAGAAATGTGTTCTTAAGAAATAATGATACATGTGTTGTCCAAAATGTTGCCAACATTACTGTTGATATTCTCAGATTATGATATTTTTGGGATGCAGTGTGTAACTGATTTTTAAAAATTCAGTTATTTTTTCCCTGTAAATGTGCCGCTGTTATTTTTTTTATTTAAAAAATGTTTTTGTTGATAATTATAAAATCTTGATGTCTATCATTTTATCTCTAAAATTTAGGAACAAGTATTGAAATAGAATTCAAATTCCTAAATTATGGGAACAAAAATATTTTGTCAAGTGTATAAATGTATCTTCATTTGTTAATTTTTCTAGTCTAAGTTTTTCCTTCCAAAAACAAAAACAAAAAAAAAACAAAAGTTTTTGGGGGAAATCACCATCTCAGCTATAAGAACAGATGAACTCACTTCATAAGATACAAAGCACCAATAAGACTCCACTTTCCAAAATTCTCAAAAACCCTAATCTCAATTCTCCTTCATCTTCATCATATTTCTCTCCAATGGATACATCCCCAATGTCACCAAAAATGTCACCCAACATTCCAGAACCTATACCTATGAGCGCAAGTCCGCCCTAGTGCAAAGCCAATGTATTGAGTGGGTTTCAAGAACCACTCGACACTGCATACCCAGGAGAGACCAACAATCCGATTGATCTAAACAACACTCCTGATGTCACTGAGTTGTCAAAGAAGGAAGGAACATCTAAATTTCCCACTCGAAGGTCCACTTGACAATTTGAGAGAGATTTTGGCAGTACTAAATCTGCTACTAAACGACCAAAGGTTGATCCCACTGCCTCGGTCATTTCGAGCAGTGAATGGAGTGATTCCAACTTTAGTTGGTCCAGCAATGATGATGCTGAGAGGACTTCTTTAGTCGAACTACAACCAGAAGCTCCAGCGTCACCGTCATACACAAAGCTTTTTGTTCCTAACACTGTGGATTCGAGTGAAGAGAAGGAAATCCCAGATGATACGCCATTGAAGATGTTTTGTCCCAGAAAAGAAGTGGAAAAACTAGTGGCTGAAGAACCCTCAGAAGAGATACCAAATATTGTCAAAAATGTCACAACATCTCCTGTGACATCACATCCTGTGACTAAAGATTCAAGTTCTCCAACCTCATCGAGCAAAACTGCAACAGAATCAGAGAATGAGGTAAGTCCTTTCTCGGACAAATTTATGACCCAATAAAAATCTGTAAACTGGTCGTGGTACAAAAATAGGATAATAAGAACTGAAATGTTGTGGACATCGCATCATGTACGGAATATGGCTTGATGAATTTCTTCACCGAAATAAATCTACTAGGCTTTGTTAATAACAAATGTTCATATGTTGAAGAGATTGTGAGGTTATTTTATGCAAATCTAGAAACAATAATGGATAAAATCAAGTCAATGAAATTTGACAAAGTTTATCTCTATAACAAGTTTTATGACTTCACACATGCCACAATAAACCAGTGTATGGGTCTAAGTGATGGATTGGATGAAAAAGAAGAACAAGATGTTGTGAATAATAGAGTTGAAGTGATTGACTATCTAACTGGTGGTATGTTGAGGAAATGGGTCACGAGATGTCCAGCATCGAAGCTTACAACATTGTTTGTAATTGTACACAAGATTCTTATATACAACTGGCTCCCCTCGATGAACAAGTCGATTGTTACATTAGAGCAAGCAATCCTGATGTATAAGATTGGAAAAGGGCTAAGAGTTGATTTGGAAAAATAATCTTCCAACAGGTTGTGAACTTAGCCGAAAAAGACTCAAGCTTGATCCTACCATTCCCCTCCTTGATCTTTAAAATCCTTACATCTCAAGGTTTCAAACCACCAAGGAACGATATGCTAAGAAAAGAACCTGAGGTGTATGTTGTCAGTAAAACAGTCCTGAGGAGCCCAAACAGAATAATTGATCTCCCCTGGAAACTTAAAGAAAATGTTGACAAAAATGTTCCCAATATTTTTGGCAACACTGAATCAGGAAAGTATCCTATGTCAGCTGATTGGATTGTGAGACAGATTGCTAAAATCAATGAACAGTTGTTTGAAATTGATAATGCGAAACTAGCTCTGATTCAAGCCAGGGATCATTTTCTGTTTTTGCTTTCTTCCCAAAAAGGGGAAGATGATGATGGTGCTGAACAAAGGAAAGAAGGAGATGCAGCAGGGGGAGCTGGACAGACAGAAGAACCAGAAATCAGCTACGCGAAAAAGAAGTTCTTGTCGACGACCTGGAGCTGGTGCAGGGGGAGCAAGGCAGTGAAGTTGGAAGAAGTAGAAAGAGGCTGGAATCTACTACTTCTATCGAACTTCTGTTGAGACTGCTACCGATGATGTGCTGAGGCTAAGAAGCTACTGCTGTGATGATGAGATGTTGTTTCTGGTGAAGAATATGCTTGCTGAAATATGGTTGCTGGAAAAGTGTCCAGTGGTGATGGGATAATATTTCCATATTTTGAATTGAACTGTAAATGACACTAATATGTTTTATTTTACTTGGATGATGATTCGTGTTAATTATATAAGATAGCATATCTGTGGATGTTGTATATATTGTTTGTATGCTAATTTCAGGTTGAGGAGGAGCATTTGTGAAAATTTGTCATTGTTAGATCACTTATACTTAGTTGTTTAAGTTTTGTGAAGAAGTATAAAAAGGAGGAGAATGTTAATGTTAGGATTGATGTTATGACATTTTTCTTAACATATCATTTTCCAGAAAATGTCAGAACAAATGTCTTGACATTTGAGCTGACATTCTGATAACAGTTTTGCCTATCTTCTTGGACAGTTTTTTCAGAAAATTATGATCTTTGTGTCACATGGCAAATTGACTTAGCAAGGAGTCTTCAAAGCAGATTAGGATCGATGAAGACCAAGTCCAAGAGGTTGCATAACTTGAGGAGCAAGACGTGAAAGAAACAGTTCACGCAGTTGGAGATTTTTCAGCCTTAAGCTACTGCCCACGTGCTCCATATATGACTCAACTTCCACAACCAATTGAGGAATCTTTCAAGGAACTCTCTACTATAAATAGAGAGGTCACTTCAAGGATTCGATATCCAGAAAATCACAAGAGAAAAGATCGAGAGAGCTCTCCAGATTTTAAGATCGAAAACTGGATCAACAAGTGTTGTCTGTATTTGTGACGACATTCTGTACGACATTACAAGTGCTGCCTAGATTCTAGATTTGTTCTTTCATTGAAGCAATTGTAATGAGGTGTTGATCACTTCTATTTAGATAGATTTTTCAGGCATAAGTCATCTGCGACTTAACCTTTTTATTCCTTTTGTATCTTCTTGTAACATTGTAAGAAAATGAATTTATTCAATTGTATATACATATATACAATACATTTGGTCATTGACCATCATGTGTTATATTAATATATATAACCTATGAAAATTAAACATTTGTGTTATTCATTTTATTCCGTTGCATTTTAAACTCTTTCAAAGGTTTTCTTAAGTTTTTATCTTAGTGTCGCCCACTGTGTCGACATTTCACGACATTTGACATCGCTTTACGCATCGCTTTAGTCTGTTTTGTTGTTTGCTTTTAATTAATCCATAGTATAACTATCGGGACTCAACAAGATGGTTATATAAATCTCTTAATTAAGTAGAAATATTAGCAGGTTCTTAATGAACTAGATATTATATAATGTTGCAATAAGGAGCACTCTAAAGTTAATTTCAAAAAGCTTTCTTTTACACAACATGGACAAGACTTCAAGGATTGTGCTTTTGGTAGTCGCCTTATTCTTGATCATTTCATGTGGTTAGTATATCTCTCCCTCTGTCACTCTCTTTGTTGGAGTTTATATAACCAAGTCCTCTAAAAATTTATCAATATACAAGATTTATATTAACGAGTTTGATCATAATATTCAGGTGATGTGATAGGACAGAGAGGAGGGTCGTGTAAGACTAGAACAGATTGTCATATGACTTGTGAATCTGGGTTGCCAACTTGTGTCGGTCGGATTTGCGTATGTTTAGCACCCAATATATACTCCACCGATCATAAAGGTACGTAACAATTTAGGTACCAAATTATATAACTAAAATTATTCAAACAGTATATGTTTTTGCGCAAGATATATACCAACGAGTGTTGTGATCTTCAAATGCGATGAGCCGATGACACGAGAGAGGTGTAAGACTAAAGAAGATTGTCATATAAAATGTGAAGGTGGGATTCCATTTTGTGCAGAGGGGTAAGGGTGTTCAAAAATCGATCCGGACCAGAAAAATGAATCGAACCGGACCGGACCCAAGACAACCGGTCCGGTACCGGACCGGAACCCGGTTATAAAAATAAAGAAACCATTTACGTTAGGTTTCCCGTTTAGTTAATTTATTATTATATTCTCAATGATATTATATCATTTATATGGAGATATGACCCAATTTTGTCTCTCTCTTCCTTTATTCGTTCAAAATTAAATTATTTTTAACACCGCAAAAACAACTTTAATTTTTAATAAGTACATACATATGCATACATAAATAAAGATTTTAATATTCTCAAAATAATCACTACTTATTATTATTATTGCTATTATTATCTTTATTCACATTTTTTACTATCATAACATTTTTATCACAATTATTCTAATATCCTAATATTTACAAAATGGCATCACATTTTATATTAAGCACTAAAACATTTTCCAAAATATTATTGTATTATATTACTATTATTTTGGCAATTTTATCCTAATATTTTATACTTTTTGCAAATCATTTTTCATGCCACAATCCATTTAATTAAACACCTAAACTTTACCCAAACTAATTAAACTTCCAGCCCAAAACACACCCCTCCAAATCGCCATTTCCCTCTCACATTTATCAGCAGCCCAAGCAAAAAACTGAGGCCCATTTCTCATTTACTCAATCCGTCCAGCCCATCATCTTCTCAACCTAAATTCCATTTCCTTCTAAAAAAAAAAGGAGAAAATCAAAACCAGAACACTTCTCCCTCAACGAGTATTTCTTCTCTTTCATGACATCCTTCAACTTCGGAGATTCCAAAATAAATAGGGCGGGTTGACAATATCATCCGCATAGTCCTCTTTTTGTTATGATATATAGTCCTATGAGATGTTGAAATGTGTAGAATAGATAGCTTTAGGATATTTAGAACCATTATAGCTAATAGATTAAAAGGATAGTTTAAAGAATATAGAAAAGTCGCCGCTAGTTTATCTTTTAGGCTCGTCTTGCATGTTTAAAACTTTCAAAATAATTTGATCATCCTTTTATTCCTATCACTAGTCACATAACAAAGTTATCCGTTAAAACTTATTATTATTATTTTACAAATACTATAGGAATGCATTGCTTTAAATTTAATTCTAATCTTACGTGTATTTTGTCATACAAAGACATTTTTTATATTTCATAAACTGTACCACACAAATACATATTTTTTCATGAGAAGCTAGATTTTTACATGTAGAATATATAT
This sequence comes from Przewalskia tangutica, assembly GCA_029844215.1. Taxonomy (NCBI): domain Eukaryota; kingdom Viridiplantae; phylum Streptophyta; class Magnoliopsida; order Solanales; family Solanaceae; genus Przewalskia; species Przewalskia tangutica. The sequence goes on along the minus strand of CM056723.1, from coordinate 117,660,896 downwards.
ATTTTCCATACATTTTATAAATGAATCTTATGCAAGTTTTATCAAAATATATCTATCAAAAGAGAGTTATTTGAAATCATTCTCTTCTTAATTCTATGCTTTTAAAATAACATGCATTTTAAGCTTAATAATTAACCTAAGTTTGATCGGATAACCGTAAGTTAGCAGATCTTAGAGGATGTCTAACCCCTTCCCTTTAGGATAATAGAGAATCATTACCTAGAATCTCATTATGTTTTGCAGACCATTAAATGGAAATCATTTATAGCATTTTATGCTATTTAGAAATGTCCTAATTCACTAGAATAATTAGGTGGCGACTCCTTAAATACAATTTAGGAATCACCCATATGCGGTACACCATTTCGACTCGGTTGAAATGGGGTATCACAACGGCTACTAAAGTAATGTTTTCATCATTTTTCTATTTTTCTTCATTTATTTTTTATTTATACTTATTAATTTTTCTATAATAATTTTTATTATTTACACTTTGTATACCAATAAAAAATGGTGCAAGTTCTTATTTGTGCACAAAAATGGCTTCGCCCTCGAAAAGATAAAGAAAAGAGGATTGATGTAGACGAAAAGCTGGATGAATTGGAACAACTTGAGAAAGATATTTTCTAAAATTATATTATACTTAATAATTTCAAAATAATATATTATACCTTCACTTTTATTATTTTGTTTGTTTATTATTATTATTATACAGAATTGAAAAACTCTACTTTGAATGATGGTGATTGGTGAATTAGAAGTTGTATTTGTTTCATGCAAAGTAATGAAAAAGGTAAACGGTCAATCATCTAATACTATATAATATAAATATGAACTCCTCGTGATTTTTTTATTTGATATTAAATTTGAACTAATTAGTTTTTGAAATTTTTTGTTGCAGATTGATGTTGATGGTGTAAGGATTTCATTAGTATCATTACTGTTTAAGATTTGAGGAATTTTTTAAAATTTTTAATAGCCTTGGATTCAATATTTCTAGTAATTTAATTTTGAGATTATTTTTGGACATGAAGTTGTAATATGTGACTTAGTTCTTCTTATTTTTTCTTATACTTTAATTGCATTTTTTTTTATATCTACTGCTCATGAACCATATCCATATGGTCCATAGTTATAAATATCCAAGTACTTTAAGGCTTTAAGCTTCAATACATGAATTTTGATCAAATTTAAAAGAGATTAAATTAATCAAATTACTTCAACGTACCAGATTTATAACAAAGCTAATGCAAAGAAAATTGAACTTTCTTTAGAACCAGGTTTTAGACCGGACCGTTGAACAGCCCTATAGAGGGGACTTGCACATGTATTTAAAACAAGACATACTCCATTGATCATGCTAGTGACTATATTGCAAGCCGTGGATTATATTTTAAGGAGCATCATTGTAAAAGATAGGAGTAATGTTTACTTGATAAAATAAATGGCAGTAAATTTTACTGTTGCATCATGATCAAGAAAAAAGCCTTTGCTCTATTTGATCTTAACAGTCTTATCTTCATTGGTGTTGGTGCAAACTGTTTATTTGCTGATGTACACTTGTAAGGAATAAATACAATACATGGCAATAAACAATGCAGTGAAAACTCCGATACTAAATTGATCTTTTGGCGGAGTAAGGATTTTCACTAAGGGGTTCAAAATATAAAGAGTAAACAAACGAAGAAGCCAAGGATTCAACATCTATATACATAAAAAAATAATGTTAACCTTGTATATACAGGGTAATTTTTTGCCAAACGGAGTTCGGGTACCCCTTGCCACCACCTGGCTCCGCCCTAAATAGTGCTTCAAATTAGAGTATCAGGCAAAATAAGTACAAGAACAATCCACAACAATCCTCATTCCATAAACACAATTGCTTTTACAAATGGTTCTATCTTGAGTTTACAATATTCATTCCACTGACACAATTGCTTTAAAAATGGTTCTATCTTGAGCTTTGAATTAAAACAAAAAAATTAAGAGATCACAACAACATTTACAGCCACCAGAAGAAGATCATGAACACAAAAACAATAAAAGAATCTGTACAAAGTAATCCAACAAGTACTATTATTTAACCACCAACCAGTCGAGGATGTCGTTTCTTTTGTCAAAAAAAATATAATCCAAATGTCGAAAGTAATAAGACGAGGATTGCCATGAGAATAAACTTGTGGTGGCGTTTCCTTGCTTGTAGCTGAACCTCGGTCTCCTTCGACTTGACAACCATATTAGGCTCTTCATTTGTCAAAACGGAAGACTTACTTCTTTGATCGGTAGGTTTATCAGGAGGTAATTCGTTCACCTGAATCGGAAAACCAACATCTTCTATTAGGATTTTAGAATTATCTCAACATCTTTATGAATCAAATACAAACATGATCACAATTGGAACAACAGATTATGGTCATTAAAGCTCAATTAAAAGTTGAAGGAACTTTACTCCTTTATTAACAAGTTTGTTACAGAGAAGATATTGAAGAAAACACTAGACAGTATTAAAATATGTAATATGTTGCCCACACCAGAAAGTAATTTCCAGATGAACATATAAAAAATGTATACATTGTTTGAACATTTTCATCTGTGCGAACTTATCGGCAGAATTTGGTGAATGGAACGATGATATTAGAGATTTCAGAAGAGAAATTATTTAACACAGAGCAGCATCTGGTTTTATTATGGGCTTTAGACTACTTTTTACAAATGATTCTGATCTTTAAGAAGCAGTAACCTCAAAAAGAAAAGTAAGACCAGCAGGAGTTAGCAGATGATTGAAGAAAGTTAGATACCATGTGAACCATCAAAAACGAAAGCAAATACTCAAGATTTAGCTTTTACAGATTATATGACATAGACTAAGATCACTAATCCTCAGAACCTTAATCTATCACGTGCTGCTAGTTTCTGAGGTTCGATGAGGTCAGGCATAATGAGCATCTTTAGACTACCTTTTTTTATAACCGACAAATCCCCGAGGGCCAGTGGTGCACGGTTCGAAACTCGGTGGACAATGGGTCCTCTCTACCGTTCTCCACTTAAATACTAGGCTTTTGTATGAAGCAAGGTTCGGACTTGTGACGTGCACCTATTCCACACATCACAAGCTGCATTTTTACCACTACACCAAAGCCATGGGGCTATCTTTAGACTACTTTCTATCAGTGGTTTATGCATAAAAAGGAAACTCTTGGTTTGAGTTTGGTAGTTGATATGTTGAGAAGGAAAGTTTGTATCAGAGTGGATGATAAATGTCATCTGGAAGAAGCTTATAAACGAAAACAAAAAGATATCTTCTGGAAGACTCAACCTATATAAGCTCAGAATTCAGTGTGCCTCTGCAGAAGCATAGTCATAAGACCTCAATTCTGAGGCTAAGACTAAAAAGCATATCAGGTTAATGTCTTTAGACTTCACAAATAATGTGCCAATTCTGTTCAAGAAAAATAAAGAAATGAAACATGTGAACCATGAGGCTCTTAATCAAAATTCAGTGTCTCAAATATGAGAGAAATACATCATATTTCAGTCTGGATAAATATTACTTCAAACAGGACTGGAATGTTGTCAAAAAGTATAACTAAATAAGCATAGTGTCATTGCAAGAAGAAACATTCATATACATCAGGTATACAGCGATCCAATAATTTAGTCTGAACTGCAGTGGTAACTCTATGATCACAATATTAAACAACACCAACAGTGTCTTACTTTTACTACAGTAAAGTAGGATAGTAAGTGGCTTGTAAAGTAGGATAGTAAGTGGCTTACGTTGGAACATAACATATTTAGGAAATGCTGAATGACTGAAAGAAAATAAATACCTGGGAGCTTTTAGGTAAGGATTCTGTACACAGTTCATGAGAACTGTCTGTAGCGGTAGCGATTGTTGAGGCAACTTTAGAAGATGACAGCCCAGTATCACCGCCTCCATTCTCAAGTCCATTTATAGACAGTTGCTCCTTTATTGACTCCAACTTCCTGATCAATGATTTGTTTTCCTTGGCCAAACAAAATATCTGCCTCGCAAAAAAAAAGGAAAAAAGAAGTCAGTGCTAAAGGTCGCTTCTATCTTTGAATTTCCATTAGAAAAGCAACAGAAAAAGAAAACTAAAGCACCTGTTTTTGTACTCGCTCCCTTTCTATAGCTAGCTGCATGACCAAATCCATGATAAAGCTGGTTTTGATGTTAATGTCTTTTGCACTTGCAAGTTTCTCAACAGTGGCTTGATTCAAAGAAGTCTCCAACAATTCAACTCTTGATCTAAGAAACTCTACTTCTTTGGTAAGATCTAAATTAGCTTCAGACAAAATAAGGCACTGTTCCTCTGCATGCTCAGTCTTGCTTTCAGCTTTTAAGACCTTTTGTTTTAGTTCATCAATTAAAGTTTCCATATCCCAAATGGCAGAATACAACATATTCTGTTGTTCTTGACCTGCTTCGGATGATGCCTTAGAATTTTGTAACTGAAGTTCTAATTCCCTGACCTGTTTCTCAAGAATGCTGACCTTTTTAGCGTTACTTTCATTACTACTCTTGAGAAAATCCAACTCTTCGTGCAGTTCCAAATTTGTCTCCGTCAAATGCGCAACCTTTTCCTCTGCACTTTCAGCCTTATGTTCTGCAATATCGATGTCTTCTTTCTGAGATTCTACGATACATTCCAGTTCTTTTATCCGTTCTTCACTTAGTTCATTCAGTTCGTTTGCTTTCAGCAATTTAGACTCGGATTCTTTCAACTTATCTTCTAAAAGTTTCAGCCTGTCCCTTAAAGAGGATACTTCGGTGTTTTCAGTAGCAAGTTGTTTGTTGCAGCTATTAAGGTTTTGTATGGTAATATCTTTAGCATTTATCTGTCCTATGCAATTATCAATCTTCGAATAGAAATCTTTCTCTCGTTGAAGTGAACCACTCAAATTGAAGTTAACAATCTGTAGTCGGCCCACCATCTCTCTAGAAATTCCCATAAGTACCTCTGTTGCATTTTCCGACTCTAAAAACCTACCCCATATAACCTCTGCACCCTCTTCCATGCACAGAGCTACTTTCTCCGTTAACCGGAGCTTCAACTTTAGATCATCTTCATTTTGTTTAAGTAGAGTCAACTTCTTCTCGAGATTCAGCTCTCTTTCAAGGGACTTTTCCAACATTCTTAATATACGTCTTTGCTCAACTGTCTGCACGTGTGACTTCAATTCTCTTGCTGAAACATTATTTACTTCTGATAAATCCAAACTCATCCTATGTCTCCCTGTTAATATATGCACCAGAAAATGATTCATTGTCTTTGAGATGTTAGTAAAGAAAGAAAAAATGTGTTCTTGAACGTTAATAAGCTTCATCTCTTACATTCATTTTGGTCGAAAGCTAATGAGGTCATCTGCAACTTGGCAAGCTGCATCTTCATTTCTAGGACTCGCTCCTTTGATTGTCTCAATAACTCTTCAGTATCATGAAATTTATTCTCCATTATCATATGCAATTCACTAAATTCTCTGCATGTAGATATCTTTTGCCTCGCGTCAGTGATTAGGTCTTGAAGAGTCCCTATGAAATTGTCCAGTTGTCTTATCTCAGAGTTTAAAATAATAGATAAGTGATCCAATGTCAGTACTTTCTCGATTGAGTTGGGAGAAATCTCGTCATTCTCAAAAGAAATTGCTTCAACTTCATTTTCACAGGCCAAGACACGCATCAAAAGATTGTCAAGATTCGTCAATTTCTCATCAGAATACGCAAGGTCCAAATCTACTCTACTCAAGATTTCCATGGAACTCCTCATCTCTTCCATGTCCTTGGCTTCACTTGAGTGATTTTCAATCAACAAGGTTTCCATTGCTTGTGGATCGATAATATCAGTAGTATGTACAGCCAATTCTTCATTTTCCATTTATCAGCACTTCTGATAGGGAAGCTGCAAATGGGAAGGAAAGCATCACCACATGAAAATGCAGCACAAACTAGTCTCCAAAGTGAACATACCAAATGAATAAGTACAAAGCTAAGAAGCGAAAGAGAGCTTGAAGGAATATATAGCAAAGCTTAGGTGTCAATAAACTTATATTCTCTATTTGCCATCTGTACATGTCTTGTACTTTTATAGGTGCCAAGGAAATTAGTCAGCTATAGATGGTTTTGACTAATTTAACAGAACCACCTTTCTTATATAATAGAACAGTGATATAATATGCACAAGTCAACTTTTGATAGGACGGAAACAACCCAATAGATAGATAAAGAAATTATGAGAGGACGAAAGGTAAGCTAGACAACCAAAGAGATCATCCCCATGCTTACACGGATGTGAAGATGCTTGAGAATTTTACACCACAAGCCCCTTTTACAGCAAAGATGAAATCTCCAATTATTGAAGCATTCAGATTTCTAAGAGAAAAAACAAACATAACATGTTCTGAGCCCTCAAATCTGTCCTACAATAAACTGTAAACGTGTGTACTAATAATGGCATGGTCTTTCGCTTCTCCTGCCCCACCTCCCCACAAAACGGTAAAGCTGAAAGATTCATCAGCACCATTAACAATATGATTCGCACTCTATTGATTCATGTCTCCCTACCTCCGTCCTTCTGGGTCTAAGCTGCTAAAATGTCAGAATACATTCTCAATATTTTCTCAACTAGCACTCTTCACAATATGACCCCTACCGAAATCCTCTACCATAGAGTCCCATCTTATGATCATCTTCGGATATTCGGTTGTCTATGTTATCCTAACCTTGCCTCTACTGCCCCTCACAAGCTAGCTCCTCGATCCACTCCATGTGTCTACCTAGGCTTCCCGCCGAACCATAGGGGCTATCTATGCTATGACTTGTCCACTCGTCAGATCCACATCTCTCGTCATGTCATATTCGACGAGACCACATTCCCGTTTTCAAATCATAAAATGTTCCAAAAATCGGATTACTCTTTTTTTGACGAGTCTGTCATCTCTCCCATCATTCTCAATCAACTAGATCATAGCCGCCACGTAATCACCTTCGCCCGTGGTTCTTCTTTCAAAGACGCCAGCCCCAAGGGTCGGCGCCGCGACGCCAAAACTCCTGCGAGCAGATTTCCTCCACCGTCGTGGCCCTTGATCACGGCGCCACGGCGTCACCTCCTCCTTCTCCCTATCCAACCAATCCCTCAGTCTCGGCTCTTCCCACTCAGCTGACACAGCCTCCCACTGTCTCCACTCACCAAATGGAAACTCGTGCCAAATATGGAATCTTCAAACTCAAAGTCCAATTTAACTTGTTTGCCCAAACCATTTCTCCAATTCTCAAGAACCCTATATTGGCTAAACAAGACCCTAATTGGAATGCGGCTATGTCTGAGGAATTCAATGCTTTAACTAAACAGCACACATGGGATCTAGTACCTAGACCTGAGGGGGTGAATGTGATCCGTTCGTGTGGCTATTTCGTCACAAATTCAGAAACAGTGGAGATCTTGAGAGGTATAAGGCACGACTTGTGGCTAATGGCACAGATTAGTAGGAGGGCATTGATTGTGGTGAGACCTTCATCCCGGTTGTTAAACCAGCTACCATTCGCACAGTTGAGCATTGCCATGAGCAAACACTGACCGATACATTAGCTTAATGTGAAGAATGCATTTTTACATAACAGTCTACATGCATCAGCCACCTGGGTTCACCCATCCAGCAGTTCCTCACTATGTGTGCCGTCTCCGTAAGTCATTATATGGCCTGAAACAGGCCCCCCGTGAGTGGTATGATCGTTTTGCCAGGTATATCTTGCGGATTGGGTTTGTATGCAGCAAGGGTAATACATCACTCTTCATTTTTTATCGAGGTAGTAGCACTGCTTACTTATTACTTTACGTGGATGATATTATTCTTACTGCCTCCTCCGATGGGTTGAAAAATGAGATTATTGCCTTGCTTACGTCCGAATTTGCGATGACTGATTTGGGAAAGCTGAGTTATTTTTTGGAAATATCAGTGACCAGGTCTGCAAATCACATGTTCTTGTGTCAGCGTAAGTATGCAGAGAAGATCGTGTACAGGGCTAAGATGGCGAATTGCAAAGTTTCACCTACTCCAGTTGATTCAAAATCTAAGCTCAGTGCTATGGATGGTGCTCCAATCTCCGATCTTACTCTGTATAGGAGCCTTGCAGGTGCACTTCAGTATCTCACATTTACCAGGCCAGACATTGCTTATGTTGTTCAGCAGGTATGCTTATTCATGCATGCCCCCATGGAGTCTCATTCACTGCTCTTAAGCGTATCATCCGATACATTAATGGCACACTTGATTATGGTTTGCACTTATACCCCTCTACACCAAACAGGTTGCTCTCTTATACAGATGCAGATTGGGCAGGGTGTCCGGACACGCGACGCTGCACCTCCGACTTTTGTGTATTTTTAGGGGATAATCTGATTTTTTGGTCCGCGGCAAAGGGCTACCCTATCTCGTTCCAAAGGTTTAGGTCGAGTACAGAGGCGTTGCAAATGTGGTAGCTGAGATTTGTTGGCTCAAAAATTTACTATTAGAACTTCAGTGTACTTTGCGTCAGACATCTATTGTGTACTGTGATAACATCTCTACCATCTATCTTTCTCATAATCCGGTTCAACATCAGCGAACCAAGCACATTGACATAGACCTACACTTCGTTCGTGAGAAAGTTGCACTAGGCCATGTCAGAGGGTTACATGTTTCATCATCCTATCAGTATGCAGATATATTTACCAAAGGACTTCCCAGACAGTTATTTCTTGACTTCAGATCCAGTCTCAGCGTTCGGCCTCCTCCCGCTCCGACTGAGGGTGTGTGTAAACGTGTGTATAGTCCTAACAATATTCCCTACCCATAATTAGAATATTTCCATATATTGTGTACATATAATTATAGTAAGACTAGGATTTCTCTTGTGATTAGGTTTAGGATTCCTATTGTATAAGGAATGAATATTGTACACTATATACTTTGATATTAATGAGAAGACCCCCTACGAGAGATTATTATAATTTTACAAACATATGTTGTTGTATTACCTAACCCCGTAACATATTTGATCCAAGCAAAGGAACTAATCAGTCAATTTGTTACAGATAATTAATCTTAATTTTTCACTCATGCTTCAACCATACCTTCATGATTTGGTTAAGACTTCCTCATTGGTCAATTCCTTTTTTTCCTTTACAGTTTACACAGTCTTCTCACTTTCTCCTCACAAATAACAAAAGCACTGTTGAATTGAATATCGAACGAGAACAAAGTGCGACAATCTGTCAGCTCTGTGTTCTTTGAGAAAATGTTGAAAATCTCAATAACCATCAAGAAGATTCAAAACTAGAGAAAGAAACCACTAATTACCTAAAATGGTTAGGATTGTTAAAAAGAATCTACCGTCACTCTCTTGTACTTTCTCAATTCTATTCTTGGTAACAGATCTCCACAGTACATTAAAGTTGTGACCAAGTATTATAGACATCAAATTGCTTATCCTTGTTGAGACTTCGACTATAGAACTATTGTTCTGTCTATCTATTATTTTTTGTTTATAACCATAGTGTCTGGGCCAGCTTGCGTGCATCTCAACTAATTACACGGGATACCTACTACCTCTCACTAGCACAGATATTGCGTAACTTAATCACCTACTGTTTTTGCCTCCTTTCTGTTCTATCTATCTATTGAACAGAGAAATCATATAAGTTGTCAACACAAGCTCTTTTAGTTTGCTGCATATCAACACTAGTAGCTTTATATGTCAAAAGAAACCTATAATAGTACATGGAGTTTCAAGTATTTATAGCCTCAGATTAACAGTGGCATCACATTTTTAAGCATACAGGCATGTGTATTTTAAGAGACAGCATAATTCAACTTCCTCCATGCTCAAAAATAAAAATTGAAGTGCCCATATGTTGTTTTAGTGAAAGTTAAAGGCATTTCCTCAAGAAATTATGTACAAACACTAAACAAGAAACCTTTATATCCATCAAAACACTACAATTATACCAAAACAAGTACTCCCTCCGTCCAAGAAGATTGTCTTACTTTCTGTATTGGGTTGTCCCAAAATGATTGACACAATTTTATATTTAGAAACAATTTAACTTTATAAGATAATTTACAACCGCACAAATATATAAGACTTATTTTTTACCATATATTTCAAAAGTCTTACTTTATTTCTTAAACTTAAGTCAAACTAAGACAATCTTTTGGGATGGAGCGAGTAATTCTCAAACACTCCTCCAAACTACGAAGAACTAAGCCAAACATAACTTTCATTAACTACTGCAAATTATCTTAAAAGAACCAATAAAGCTTCAATATTGCAAGAAAATAAACAAACCAAGAATTGACAACATACCTTTTTATGAATAAAAAATCTTATGGGGTTCTGAGTGAATTGCTCACACCATGTAGAAAAGTAGCTTTCCTTTTTCATACAACTTAAATACAGTTAATTTAGAAAGAGGCAAAGAATAATGTGATCTACAGACTGCAAGGACTAAAGGGTCAACCTGAATTAGATACTTGGTTGGTGGCTTAAGTATACTAACGTGGGACCAAAACATGCAGACCAACCAATGACATATCCCCACGTCAGCAATAGGAGAGAGAATGTCAGATGAACCTCATAAATTCTGTCACAAGAAAAAAATCATTGTCACATAAGAAACCTTAATGTTCTTGTGTACTTTGGTTCATGTTCTGCAATTGGGATTTCTTGATTATGTGAAGAATTATTTTGAAGGGAAAGAAAAGAAAAGGAAGAAAGAATTATGAGTGGAAAGGAAATGATGTTGTAGGAACTCACATTGGCTAGTGGTAGGATGTAAGAGTAGTACCAAAAATCAATAATTGAGGATTAGACTGTTTGGGGTCCAAACAATAATGGATTTGGCTCCGCTCCATTAATTTTTGCTCTATTAATCATCAATACATCCCTTAATGAATGATAAGGACATGGTTGGTAGGTTGTATTACGTTAGATTGCACTGGATAAAAATAATATAGTGTTTGGTGAGCGTTTTCAACCGGATTGTATTATATTATTTCTAAAAATAGTACACTTCAACTGCTATTTTTGAAACTCATCTAGATCCCTGAACTGTACTAAAAAAATACAGTTTATTATATATTAATATTTTAATATCGTCCATTATATATTAATATAGTTCAGTCCATTACAATACATTATAGTTGATGCAAAATTATACAGTCTAGAATGACGTACCAAACGAGCCTAAGTGTCCTAGTTATTATGAAAGGTTGAGATTAATTTTTATCTTGTTCTCTATGAAACTTATTGGCCAGAGTAATTTAGTAGGTGTTTGGCCATGAAAGTTAAATATTTTCTATTTTATTTAGAATTTAAAATTAGAGTTGGAGTTGAAGATGAAGTTGTGTCTGGTTATAGTTTTTACAAAGTATATTTGATTGTTTGAATGTACTGAAAGAAAGAAAAATGAAAACAACGTTTTAGGTATTTTCCAAATTCCAAATAAATCCATGTTATATTTGTAATTTTTAGGGCCCAACGCTGATTTTCAAATAAAGTAAAAAAAATGCGCAAAAAAATAAAATTTCCATGGACAAATGAGTCCTTATATTCATGTTAGATATGACGTATTTAAAAGGAAATATTCTTTACTAAAAATTCTTCATTTTTATAGCTCTAACTTGAAACTTTTCTGATTATGATTCATCCATCTCATAACACATCCTAGATGGTATATTTGTGTTCCTTACTATTAGAACTTAAAGTTTGACTTACAATATCATGTACTCCCTTTGTCCCAAATTTATTAAATGCACCTTTTCTTTTTAGTATGTTTCAAAAAGAATAATAATCTTTATATTTAAAAATATTTTAATTTAAAATTTTCCCTTTTACCCTTAATGAAATGAGTTATAACCACACAAATATTTATGACTTATTTTAGATCACAAGTGTAAAAAAATTCCTTTATTTCTTAAACTTCATATATAGTTAAACTATATCACATAAATTGAGACGAAGGGAATAAATAATTTTCATAATATCAAATCACCTTTATTTGTTTCCACAAATAAACAAATACATGTAGGGATGTCAATGGGGCGTGGCGGGGGCGGGGGAAGGGTACCCCGTATCCGTACCCGCCACCTAAAACCCACCTCCACCCCTACCACATCACCCATCACGGGTAGTAAAATCTCCACCCTCCCCCGCCCCACTTACCCCGGCGGGTACCCATCACCGGTAGTAAAAAAAATTATATAATAAAAAATGTGGTCAAGAAAATGGAAAAATGAACTTTTTTCGCTATGGTGTATCAAATATCAAAGTCTGAAACTTTACCAAAATATTAGGAATATTAAAAGGTTAAAATAAAGCGTGAAATTTATATAGAAGAAGACAAGAAATTTTCTAGTCCTTTCAAATAATCACAATTGTAAAAAAAAGAAAAGAGAAACTCCAATGTCATTACCAAAGTTGTCATATATGCACCGGTAGAGTTGTTGCATTCTACCATACATTTTCACACAAAAACATTACAAAATTTGAAGGGTACCGTACACTTTATTTTAAATGAATAATAATAATAATAATGACTTGACAAGAATAAGGGATTTCAAGTCCTTGTCTAGTTAAGAATACTAGAAAATCAGCATAATTAAAGAATCCAACACAAACATGTACGGGGCGGTAGCGGGGCGGGACGGGTGCGGGGCGGGTCTTATATGAAATTCACTCCGCTCCACTTCCCATGGCGAGTAACACTTTTGATACTCATACCCGCCCCACCACCCACCAAATCATCCCCCATATCCGCCCCAACTGGAGCGGGTGCGGGGCGGTACCCGCATTTATCCTCCCCACTGACATCCCTAAATACATGACTTATCTTATGAGGATTATAAGATAAGGTCGGATATACCCCTCTATTTTGTTTTATTGTTGAAGTTGATCCCTCGTTATACCTTTTGACTATTTATATTCCTGCCGCCACTTAAAGTTTTAAATTTTCCCTTCATTCTAACGGAATTGACACGTGACATCATCTTAATTAAAGATTCAATCCCACTTAAAGTTAATTCATACCCGACCCAAAACCCGAGTATTGGATGGTATGGGTTAATTTTAAGTGGGGTTGGATCTTTAATTAAGATGATGACATGTGTCAATTTCGTTAGAATAAAGGGCAAATTTAGAACTTTGCTTGACAGCAGGGGTAGAAATAGCCAAAAAGTATAACGGGATCAACTTCAATAATAAAACAAAGTAGAGGGGTATATCCGATCTTTTTCATTTTAAAAATAATATTGAGCGAAGCATGAAATCACGAGGTAAAGCGTATCTGATAGGCTCTTGACTGCACGTGGAACTTAGTGCACGAGTTGCCCTTTATGGAAGGTTGAAAGTGATTTTCACTCTTCATTTTCTTGCTAGTTATTTTCACTCTTCATTTTCTTGCTAGTTGTCCAACATGAATTATATCAATGTCTAGAATTACTTCCTCTTTGGTTTGGATAAGATATCTTATTGTTATAGAACATATCTAAGATTATTTCTTGAGTTGAATAAATTTATTCTATTCAAAACTTGTTATCTTTTTAATTAAGATCAAATCCTGCTCCCATTTTATATGAAGTTGAAAGTGATTACACTGATTTGTATCCCTATCGGACCGAAATCGCTTTCAAGACAATATTTGTGATAATTTGTATACTATTTTTTTTAAATTCTTGTTCATTGTCAATAAATACATGACTTGTATTTTTACGGATACTGTTACTATTTAGTTATAGTTAAACAACATACATTCTAAACCTCAATTTTAATATTAGTCATGGTAAATTAATATCATTTGATGTACTGCATCGGATCAAGAAATTTATACAGAGAGATTCAATAACATACTAGAATATCCCACCTCATATTTGGACCTATGGTCTAGAGTAATTTTGGACCCCATTTGTCACTATACCTGAATTTTCCTTATATCAAAGAGATTTAACAATTTAATATAACAAAATTTAATTAATTCCATATTTATACAATGTAATATTTCTGACTATAGCTGCAACCTATCTCATATTTGGCCGCCCTCGATCACAAAGTCAAAATTTTGGAAGATAAAATAAAAAAAGAATTTCGGGTTAGGTTCAAGGTATGCAGTTTTTTCTATTACAGTTACCAACTTCTGTCATATTTTCGTAAGTGTATAATGCTAGGATTCATCAAACAAACAGTAGGAATGGCTTACTACAACTTATTAACCTTACCATGGGCCTTAGTACTATCTTTTTTAATGGGCCTTAACATGGAAGTGGTTAGTGGTCCATAAATTGGGATAGCCTGCCAAGAAACAGATGGGCTACTAGTTCTTGGTGTTTGATATGGGTCACTCATGTTAGAAGTACACTTAAATATTTGAGGGCTCGAAGTAGTAGCAGCTAGTTGGGGCTTTGTGGTATAATTCTTTGCCGAAGAGGTTTTCGTCGATCCAACAACTTCCCAATGTGATTGACAAGTAGCAGGGCATGAAATGGAGTTTAATTCATCACGACAAGAATTCATCAAATCTAAGAAAGGGTTGGTCATCCAATGAGAAGGGATAGATCAGGTTAGCGAGCTAAAGCCCACTTTTACCATAAAGATTAAAGCTCAGAGTATGGATATTATGTTGATGACCTAGCCAATGGGAATTCTGAATAGGGATCTTAACATTTGTAGCAAGTTGGCTAAAAAATTCTTTACCAGCTTAGCCATAGTAGTTTATATCTATCATATATATATATATATACTCAATGTATAATAAATGTATAATCAACGCATACAGACAAATTTACAAGAAAAAAAATAAAAATTAGAATTTTTTTGTGTTGATGATTTTTACATAATCTTACTCAATTTGTTACTTATCCATATTATATTAACGTGATTAACCTAGATAAGGTGTATAGCTGGCGGTAGCATAATTATTAACTATCCATGAAAATATATATAGTGACGGAAAGCACGAAGGACTTTAGAAATGTTGATTGATTTGCCCTTCATTAAAAGACTCCCTAGAGCTATCTTGTTACGACTTCAACCTAAACCTGTCAACCGGTCCGGGTTGACCGACCGGACCAGTTGACCGTGGTTTAACGACGGCCGAAGGCATCTGCGGGTTGGGTTGGCCTCAACCCCAACCCGCACGTTATTTAAAAACCGGTAAGACCGACGGATAAAAAAAAATTAAACCAGCCAATTGCACAAAATGGCTGGCTTGGGCTGGTCAAAAAGGGTCACAGCGGTCATTCGGACTGTTGGTCGATATATATATTTTTTGTTTTTGTTTTGTTTTATTATTTATTTTAATTCCATTTTTACCCTTTAAAAATCTATAAATTCTCTACATTTTCTTCATTTTATCACACAACATTTCTCTCAATTCTCTTATTCTCAATTTCTCATACTCTCTTAATCATCTTTATTATCAATTTTCAAGTTATTAATATTATTAGTTTTCAAATTCAAAGTAGCAAGACTTGAGACTTGAGCTTGAGTTTATTGAATTGAATCAAGTTTGGTACACTCGTTTCATTCTCTAATTATTTTATTAAATTGTCATATTTATTTGTTGATTATTTAAATATTTTATAATGTCTTTACTAAGGAATTGCGTCGGAATTTGTAGTAAATCTAGTTCGAGGGTAAAAAATGTAGGTTCTTCATCATCTAATCAAAATATAGATTATGATCAAATGCAAGAAGATTTTGGAATAGAAGATAATGAATGTGATAACGTTCAATTAGATAATATTGTTGAACTTGAAGAAACGAAACAGAACCTCCTACACTCTTAGTGTTCCTTACATCGATGTTGAGTGCTGCTAGTGGTAGTCGTAATCGTAGACCTCCTTTACAGAACGAGCAAGAAAAAAAGGAGTAAAGTGTGGCTCTTTTATGATATAGTTGTAGATGCGATAGAGTTAAATGTAATATTTGTGGGAGAACTTATAAACATAAGGCGGGGTGGTGGCGGGGGCGGGCACTATAGGTAGACATATAAAACACGATCATACGGCCTGATGGGATCTTGTCTCGATTTAGAACCGGTCAACAACAACTTAATCCATTAAGCGGGGTTGGCTAAATGCGATCAAAAAAGATCGAATTGAATTAGCAAAAATGATTGTCGTAGGTTGTTTGACATTATCTTAAGCGACTTCTTCATATTTAATTACATATATTAAAATAGTATATAATCCTTTTTTAAAGGTGTTCCTCGTAGTACTACTAGAGCGATATTTTTAGACTTCATAATGATTATGTTATTTTCTTGCAATATTTGTTTGCTAAAATTCCATGCCATGTTAGTTTTACTTGGACATTGGACATCGTTGAGCAGTTATGATTATTTAACAATTACTTGTCATTGGATTGATGAAAATTTTAAAATGGAAAAACGTATTATTGCTTTTGCGTATGACGAGGATCAAAGTCATACTGGAAAATATATAAGCGAAACTATTTGTTTTTATGCCCAAAAATATAATCTTTATAATAAAATACTTTGTGTATCATTTGATAATGCATCTAATAATACTGCTGCTGTAGATCTTTTAAAAGCGGAAGTACAACCACCACTTCCTGATATATTTCATGTTCGTTGTGCTTGTCATATTTATAATTTAATTGTTAAAAGTGGTCTTGATTTATTTTCACCTGAAATAAAACTTGTCAAAAGATCTGTTGGAGTTATTCAGGGTAATAATAGGAAAAATAGAATTATAGAATTTAAAGAAAAATGTAAACAATTTAATTTGAGACCTAAATTCATGCCAGAAGAGATTATTACACGGTGGAATTATACTTATTTATTTTTAAAAGAATGTTATAAGTATAAAGACCCATAACACATGTTGTAAATGCGCATTGTAAACGTAATGTATATGTTAGCAAGCGAACATTGGAAATCAATTGGTGAACTTTTAAAATTTTTACGTAAATTTTACACTGCATTGAATTTTAGGATCTTATTACCAACAGTTTGTAATGCTTTAGCTCATATAAATTTGAAATTTCCTATTTACTTTATGGTTTAAAATCAAATGTGAAATATCTGAGATGCGATTCTGATTATGTTTGAAAAGTTTAAAAATATTTTTTCCTATTCACGATGTTTATTGTATTAGTGCGATCTTAAATCCTTCTATTAAAAAGGTAGATTGTCATAATCTAATATTTAGTTTATATACTTATATGGAAATAGGTGGAGCAGAAACTCCATCTTCATTTGATTGCATAAATAAACTTGATACTAATTTAACAACATTATATGAATATTATGCTACATTACATGATAACACCAACTCGCTACTAATATTCCTTCTAGTTCGGTTACGTGTCTACACTGCAGGATTGATGATGATGACGATGAAGAAGAATCTTTAGACATATGGAGCACTTTTACAACACAACCAACCTGGCCGTCTTGCGATGAGATGCAATTTTATTTGCAAAAGCGGTGAGTCAAGAAAAATTTTGACCGCTTTACAATGGTGGCAGGATAACAAAAGGCAATTCCGGTACTTGCGGCGATGGCGGGATGTTCTTAATGTCGATCTCAGCGGTGGCTTACGAAAGTGCATTTAGCCAAGCACGAGATCAAATAGGAGACACGCGTCACTCGTTGGGTGGAAGCACATTAGAAGTGTTAGTGCCAGGGATTGGATCGGATCGGAGAGAAGAAATCAAGGATGTGGAGACGTTAATTCTCCGAAGATGAAGAAATAGGCAATATTTTGGAAGGCGGGAGCGGCGGGGATGGAATTAATACTCGGATTTAGAGGCTATGGAGCATAACCAATTCAATCAACCTATAGATTACGAAGAACTTGCAAAAAGGATGCATAATATGTAAATAAAATTATTATTACTTCATTATGTACTCTTATTAACGTTATGAAAGTTCAAAAGTTTATATCTTATCATTAATTTTAATTTTACTATCTATTTAGTTGTTAATCATTATTACTTATAAGTTATATGACTTATATCTACTAATCTAATAAATTAATAAAATTATAATTACAAATTTACAATATAAACTATAAAGTTATAAACTATAAAGTATAAAGTTATAATCTATAATAAAGTATAAAGTTATAAACTATAAAATAAAAGTTAACTTTAAAGTTTCAATTTTAATATATACAACTAAATTATATATTATATTATTATATTACATATTTAAATTGAATTTAGTTTATATTATAGAAAATAAATACTAGAATTTAAAAAAATTAAAAAAAAAAACCGGACCGGTTGGACTGTTCGACCGAACCTGCAGCCAACTCGAATCCGTGAACCAGGACCGGTTGGCGGTAGTCCGATGAAGCGAACCGTGTGATCGGAGCAATAAACCGATGAGGGCTACGGTCCGGTCGATCGGCCAGTTAGCCGGGTATACTTCAACCCCACCGTGGTATGCACAATAGATAAAATTGTCATTTACTATATCCTCAAATTATTATTTAATTATTTTACCATATAATAAATATACTTTTTGTTGAATATACTAAATTATTTATTTAAGAATAGACATTTAGGACTTGGAAGCCAACTGAATTAGGAGTTCTTATATTTTACTTGGTGTCCTTTTTTCAAAATATTTAACTATAATTATCTTCCTGAAAAATATGTCAGCTTCCATTATTAAAGTGTAGATTAAAGAGTAGCGGTCGTGGGTTCCTTCGTCAACAAAAGAAATGTAGATTAGTCCGTGTTTTGACTGCCCATAACTTTGAAACCATTCTGAGCATCTAAATTATGAGTACTATGAATAATTTAAAATCCGATTGAAAAATAATCATGAAATCATCCTTCTCCTTTTTTATCTTTTACATACAAATTTCACATTAGAAAAAATTATAATTTTATTATTTCCATGATATTTGGAATGCTAAAATTAACAAGAAAAACTTGACTATTTTTTCTGATTTTTTAAAAATATTTCTTTATTTGAACAAATTTTATAATACTTAATTATTTTAAGTAAATTAAGTTTTTACCTTATAAATATCCTTTCATATTCGAACTATGTAACCTAACTATATTATATTACCTTTCGTAATACAATCAAATCTCTCTATAATTGTCATTCGTTATAACAATATTTCACTATAACAGTCTGATTTTCTCTGTAACTGATTTTTCATGTTATATTTTACTTCTCTATAATAACATTTTACTTATAACAGCAATGACATTCATTATAGCAATGCACTCTTTAAAAAATTACTATAACAACCATACTCAAATTAAGCTCTTAGAAAGCTTTCAAGAAAAAGCTATTTGAATTCCACTTTGTTGAAAGTTTGGACAAAATTATTTGTCGTCAAGCGATATATTATCATTAAGAGACTGGAATTTACAAAACAACATACAATTATAAAATTCTTACATCAAACTTGAAATATTTGAATTTTTAACTAATTTTAAATGTATATGTATAATCGGACAAACACTCTCATTATAGAGAGATTTGATTATACATAAAACCTCTATAAATTAATAATGTCGGGATCACGTAATTTTATTAATTTAAAGAGGTATTAATTAATCGATAAATTAATAATTTATTAATTTAAAGAAATTTTTTCCGATTCAACGAACCTACATTATTCTTCATGAATAAACAATATACATTGTATTGACTAATTGAATGATGTTCATGTACAATGTGACTAATTGAATGATGTTCATGTACAATGTGACTAATTAAATATAATACATCCTCCTAAAAAAATAAAATTCATTGTAGTACGCAGTACTAGTTAAATCTTAATGCAAGTTCATGTATGGTAAGAAAATCAACCACTATATAAACAACATCAAACATTCCTAATTAGTAAATCCAAATCAAAACCAACCAACAATGGCTTCACATCTAAAAGGTGTCCAAAAATCAACTATGACAGATCAAATACATAAAGCACTATGTGAGTATAAGAGAGATTACCCCACATGCACTCAAAAAAATTTGCAACAGTGGATTGATGAAAATTTTCATTTGAAAGTTAGTCAAGATACAATATCGAACACACTCAAGCGATCATCTGAGTACCTTTCGGCTAACTTAGAAAAAAGAGAGGATATCAAGCGACACAAACCTGCAAAATATTCAGAGATGGAGAAGGTTTTTATGAGTGGTTTCTCCAATACCAAGAATGTGTAAACATATTGTCACGCCCTTTTTCGACCGCGACATTATTCACTCGAATCTCCTGCTTAAAAAGAATGTTAGAAATAAAATAAAAAGTGCTAAAAGAGGTGTTAAAATGTTAAAAGGTTGCTAAATAATAAAGGGTTCGCGGAGTCGCCACCTAATTAGTTTGGGTGAATTAGGACACCTAAATTTCAACTAGGTTAAAGTCAACATTAACTCCATCTTAATGGTCTGCAAAACTAGTGTGAGATTCTGGGTAAGGGTTCTTTATTAATTTAGAGGGAATGGGTTAGGCATCCTCTAAGATCCGCTAACTTGCGGTTGTCCGTTCAAACCTAGGTTAATTATTATGCCAAGAAAAGGCATGTTTAAAAGTATTTAAACAAAAAATATTTGTAAGTATAAGATGTACTCTTAATAAAATTGCAAGATTTGTGTATAAAAGACAAAGTTTTGAAAATATTCCCTCATAAAGTACTTAAAAAAACATGTAAATAATGCAAGAAATTGATTATGACCAAAGATGCATTTATAAAATAGGCTTAACATGCATGGTATCTATCTAGCATGCGAAACTAATTTTCCTATACGAATGTTAATGAGGGAGTTTTAGGACAAATAATATTATTAACTACGTGAAGAGTTATGCAAGTGAAAAGTCATTAGGTTATTTAATGCAACTTAAGCAATGCATAGCGACCCTAAAATAATTAAGTTAGAGGAAGCAAATTTCTAATGTCAAACTACCTCTTAATGGCAACTCAAGCTTACATGTCCTAAAGGGTTCCGCTAGTAGTGTAATGTTAGACAATTAATTTACAAATAGTGAATGGGGCGAGAAATCAATTAATAGACTCGAAGAATGGCGATGCTATTCGCCAGTTGATGGAATTTCCAATGCGGATGGAAAGATGCGCATAGATGTGAGTCTTCATTTGTTGAAGCTCGTAATAAGTCTCGTAGTGAGACTCTTCGTTTGCTCCGATGCATTTCATGTAAAAAGAAAAAGATAAGGATTAGTATGCACTCCAAATAATATAAGATATGAATTATAGAAGAAACACTAAACACATGCATATGTTTATAATGTGTACTAATCCTGCCGACCCGAAACAGTCCATCTTAATTTAACCAGCATGCAATTTCAATTAAACAATGAGCCTCTGTGAGCAGAAGATATAACTGAAACCCCACAGTTATCAACATTATTTTTCCAGACTTCAAAGAGAATACACCCAGCTATACAGCAACACAGACAGGAGGGAACAAGAGAAAAGCAAACAGGCAATGAACTAGGCCCAACATTCAGTTGCGGGAAAAGAAATAACAAGGCCATCCAAGATGCCTCAAAGTCCAGTTTCATTTATAGATAGCTAGATACGCAGAGGTTATCACACAACATGAGAGTCGTGAGCATGCCTATAGGGACTGTTTTCATGCGCAATTCCTACGCTACAATTCTGAAGACAACTGCATTTTCATTTGTCTAAACTTGAATAACCTTAAGAGCATAAGAAAAGCGGTAAATAATGAAGCAATAGCAACTAGGTCACATATTATTCTACGCTCAATCTGACAGTGAATTAAGCATGTCTCGGCAAGAATCTAAGCATACGTCTTTCAGTTTTCTAGTTAATTCAGATGTGTATTTAATCTAGATGTTAGTATGTCCAATTAACAGATTCTTAACTCAACATATGGAGCATATGTACACTTTATAGTTAACATAGACATGCTAGCATTCACATACAAAACTGGAAAATGGATCTCACCCCTTCTCCCAATGCAGTGTTCAGGCAAATATGAACTTGGAACTGGGTAGGTTACTTTAACAGAGAGAGCCTATATGCAGGACCCTATTTAGTTCATTAGCTAGCAGCATTTAAGCAAGTACGGCATTTCAAACATATATCCAAACATTTTTACCAGCAATCAGCCAATATACCAAGACATGAACAAACATACTTCATGATTTCTAGAATTGGGAAGAAAGACTAAGTTCGTGTATATGGGACAACACAACAAATTTTAGATCATTTCCGATCCTAGATTATTTCCTATACAGATCCCACTACATTTGAGACATTATTATTTTTTAAATGGGAGGAGTGACAGAGACTATATATAAACTTAAGCATGTATACGATATAATCTCACTTTCAAGGTCAGCGCAAGTTAAGATTTCTTTGATAAACTGAAATCAAATAGTCCTGCCAACAAGAGGTTTGTCCCGTGACTATTAGCCAAATATGCACATTTGGTTCTACACAGATTTGCTACAACAAGCACATGATCGAAAAAAATATATAAAGACCCAAGGATGTCCAACGAAGCCTACACAGTGGTCATTCTGACCAGAATTGAATAGAACCACATTTATTTTGTATGGACATCATATCAATAAACAACTTAATCATATGGGTATTCATCTTTCAATTTAACGGACAGGGCAAGGCACCTATACCATTCAGCAACTCGGTAGACATATCATAACTTCCTAGATTAAACATTGCGATACTCATGGTACAACCTAAGAACTCATCAAAACAGTTTTAAATTTGGGGTCTGTCGTATTACTTAAATCATATAAAAGGTCAGATTACAAGCCTAACATGATTAATAGGTTTATTCCAGAATTACATCGTATTATCTATGCAACAAATGCTAGTAGAAAAAATCAACAATCATAGTCGCGAAAATAGCATAAACAATATCTAACACGTTATTTAACATAAATTCGCACAAAAAATGAACCGAAATCGAGAGGGAGTGGATTTTACCTTCTCCGGGCAGCGAACCGATGCAGCGTATCAAGTCGTCGATCCACTCGGAGAGGTGTGCTTATGCGATAAAGAAGGACAAAATTTCGATGCTAAAATGGATGTCTACCCATCTGTTTATCTAGTATTTTTCGAAGTTGAAGGCTGTGCGAAACTAGTGTTTGAGGGTGTTCTTGCTTGTGTGGAACGATTAGTTGATGCTAAAGGATGCTCGATGCCTCTCGGTTTTTAGCTGCTCCATCCCTGCCCATCTCTGAACTTCTGTCCTTTTATTTATAATCCTTTTCGAATCTCCCCAAAATGGTAAGAATCGATCAATATTTTATATCCATTTCGATTTTAACAACTAACAATTTGAGGTGATATTCGAATTATGGTAAGCTTTTGAATTAGGAAGATTTGGGTATGATTTATGGACTGGTCGATTGGCGCTTAATTTAGGGTTAATTCCGTGTAATCTTTGATACTTATTCTGGACGATTCACTCCCAAATTTTTCGGCGAAATTCGCAGGTGTTGCTAGGTAAGGGAGGTGCGGCGGCGATGGTGGGCTTCTTAGTTTTTTTTTTTAGGGTTCTTGTTTGGCTTTTTTCGTTCTGGGTGATGGACCAAAATAAAGAAAAGGGCTACTGGGCTTACCGGGTTTGGGCCGCGGATTGGGATAATAAAAGGTTGGGCTTGTGGGTGTTATTTTTAAGTGTTAGTTTTAAATTTTAATTGTTTATTAAATGGGGTTTAAGTTATTTAATATGACTTTTAGGTGCTTTATTAGTGTATTAGTTCGGGAGAAGGCGAGAGACACGATGAAACTTCTATACCCTCAACAACCTCCTGAGTCGCACAAATTTTCTCAAAGTTGGCTTGAGAAGTTCAAGCTAAGACATGGTATCAAGTCATTTCATCGATTTGGAGAGAGTGGTTCTGTTGACATAGAAGACATGGATAACAAATTGATGGCTATAAGGGAAAAATAAACTAGTATCCTAAGAAGAATGTTTTTAATATGGATGATACTGGTTTGTTTTATAGGTTACAAACTGAGTTGTATTTTTTGTCACCCAACATGACATCAAAAATCCAACCATGTGATATAGGGGTAATAAGAACTTTCAAGATGCACTACCGCATGAGATTTTACCGTAGGGTATTAGAGGGCTGTGAGTTAGGAGAATCTGATCCAGAAAATATTAATATTTTAGATGTCATCAATCTTGCAGTCTCGGCTTGGACGATAAATTTTCAGCAAGAGACAATAGAAAATTATTTTCGACACTGTAAAATTCGTTCGCATGATGAAATAACCTCAAGGAATTTAAATGAAGGAACTACTGAAGAAAGCATTCATGAACTTGATACGATGATTAATGGACTTGGGTACCGCAATAAAATGGATGTCAATCACCTATTGGATCACCCGGGTGAAAATGATACATGTTCAGAGGTCCATTAGAAAAAATTGTAGCTAGTGTTGTTTATCGAGTATTAATTTATAGAGTATTAATTTATAGAGGTTATATTGTACTTGTGATCGAAATCAGCTAAAGATTATTACAAATCCTTCTCTATTTGAAATTCTCAACCGTAAATGGAAAAACTCCATAAACTTCATCTAATTTACGCTAAATAATTGTTTGTTCAAAATAAATTTCTCAGGTAGGTAATCGTTAATGAAAATTATAATTTAAAATTACATGTTTAACATAAAGAAAAGGAAAATCTAAAGACATATTACACGTAATTTAACAACAAAGTCAATGTAATACATCATATGTCATTTCAATGAATGTTTTAACATTCATTGCTATTTTATATTTATATATAATTTCTAATTTATTAACACGTGCAATAAATTTAGTTAATTAACAATAGGATAAAGTATAAAGGTTTAAACCTATCTACAAAGTCAATTGCGCGTCCAATCTGGACAGCTCGACAAACTGAAAATGGAATAAGAAGTGCATGCCAATGTACATTCATGAAATCCCTATTTTTTTTTTGTATCCCAGACAATCATTATTAGAAATAAATATATTTAAACATATTCGTATTATTAATAAGATTAATATATTTATGACATTTGCGATTATTGAATTATTATTTGATTGTTTGTAATTATTAATTCATGTGCATCCCTTGAGCTTACGTTGTCATTAATAGAGTGAGATATTGATGATAGAGCGTAACTCTCAAAGTTGTCTCGACTAATAATCATCAAGAATGTGATATCGATGATATGTGATAAGTCGACATGTGGTCTGCATCACATTCTTGGAAGATGTATGTCTCACCTGCTACTAGTAATGGTTACTAATGATGGACACATGGATACTTTTGGAAAGTATTGGTATACCCTGTTGATAAACTATTTGTTATAAATGTCTAGAGTGCTATCAGCATGTGGGAGATGACGGTCCTTTGACTTAAGGTCAATACGCACTTTGTTTACATAGTAATGTACTTTGACTTTGCCCTAAGTTTAAACTCCTTATAGGATAATATACGGCTTGTGTTGGGTGCATTATGATGTGAAATAAGATGGTAGTTGAGCAAAAAATAGGATTCATTCCTCGATTGGATATTCGAGAGAACACTCAACTTCTCAGTGATATTAGGTCGACCAAGTCATTGGTCAATGCAAGAGACATATTTAGAATATGATCTAGTTGTCGACTAATATAGATGAGATAAAGTGATTAAGCCATTTGGATAGACACAAGGCAAATCCTAAGCTTAATCGAGTGTGTCGCGAATGAAATGAATTTATTATTTCACATAGAGGTTATGTTTGGTGGATTCATGTAAATGTACTTCACATATTGAGTTCTTCGTACAGCGCAGTCTAGGAGTTCCGTATGGACCTTAATTTGATTAGTGTTGATATATGAAGGCATATAGGGTCACACTATGTCAATTGTCTCTTCGATCTAAGGATGTATTGAGAAAGTATTAAATATTCGATTTGGAATCGAGATATTTCAATTGATAATAATTATGGGATAATTTCTATTTGATGGAAATTATTTAATTAGATAAAAATTAGATTTTGGATTTAATTAAACGTGTTGAATATATATATTAACGAGACGGGACGTGAGGAGCCGAGACGCCTACTAGGCCGAGCCACGACTACGCTGGGCCCAAATGACTAGCCCATCAGATCTCGGTTTTTGGTCGCTGGGCCCCAACCCTAATATGATTTGTAACATAACTTCTCCTATATAAAAAACACTACCCCATAAGTTTAAGAGTGATTAAAAATCTTATTATCATATACTAATCAAAATCATCTTCTAGACTTAGAGTTTAGAAATAAACTCTCTCAAACCTCTGTCAAGATTTCCTAGCCTTCTTGACAGAGGAATACACTGTAGCAAAGACGCTTGCACTCGAAGGGACAACCGTGTGTAATCTCTAAATAGGGATTCCAAATTAACACAACCTGTAAGTGTTCATATTTATGTTTTACATTACAGGTTTCAATTGTCATATAACTATACCAGACGAAATTATTGGGTAAGAAAATAAATTTTAAACTTTCGCTATGCACTATTCATATGTTTTGAACCCAATAAAAACCTACAGTGGACATCACGACTCTTGCTAGGGTTTCGAGGCGGCGTCGCGGCTCCATAGTGGAGCATCACGGTGCCTGTCACGGTTAACATGCAAGGTCCGCGACTCATGGGTCTAAATCTGCGATTAAAAGCTTCGTTTTTAAAATTCTGGACTTACTGGACAATAGGCGTCGCGACCCTAATGCACAAACATAAGCCGAAAGGCTTGTCGCGCTCATTTTTTACATCGGGGTCGGAACGGTATCCGCAACGTTGTTCTTTGGCGTGGTTCCCTTGATGGAGCAAAATGTTTGTTTTGAGGAGTCGTCACCTAATTAGTTAAGTGAATTAGGACACTTGAACTATTGCAATAAAAATATTGTAATTGATCTCCATTTAATAGTCTGTGAAATTAATGAGATTTTGAATCAGAGTTCTGTATTATCCTAAAGGGAATGGGTTAGGCATCCTTTAAGATCCGCTAACTTGCGGTTATCCGATCAATCCTAGGTTAATTATATATCATGCTTTAGAAATATATGTATTTGAAAGATATATATACTTTAAGGAAAAAAATGTATGAAAATATTGAGACGAACCTAGAAAATAAATAAACTAGCGATTTCCGATTTTTATCTATTCTTTTTAATTATTAATTCTAAGTGCATGTTCTAAATATTTCAATAATTATACAAGTACAAAAAAATACAATGCAGAATAAAGACTGAAATTAAATATAACAAAAAAATAAAACTCTGAAAGGCATATTCTTGTCTTCTTTAGCCCTTTTTAGGCATTCTGCACAAAATGTATCTCCAGGTACCTGTATAAACACTTAGTAAAAGTGTTAGTAAGAGAATAAATAATTCACAAACAGTGACAAGAATTAATAGGTAAAGCAAAAGTAAAATCCGTCTTTTGTACAGGGGAGGCCTTGGAAATCAGACGAAGATTTCTTTATCGGCCAACAAGTGTAGTATCTTGTTCATTATCAGTTAACCAGCAAAAAAAATATCAAAATAAGTAGCAAGAGGACCAAAATCAGTCTGACAAAATAGCCAAAAATCAATAGCAAAATGGCCGAAAATCAATACAAAATCAGTAGCAAAAAATAGCCAAAACTCAGTCCCATAAAATGACCGAAACAGTAGCAAAATAGCCAAAATAGAACTAAGATCCAAACGCGGTAAAATAGTAGTAGCAACGAGCAAGATATGCTTAAGCCAAATATCAACGCAAAATTAATAAAAGAATGTCAACGGTAGTCTGAACATAACCACAACCAACAACAAAGAAAAGAACACATCAGTAGCGAAGCATGATAGGCAAAACAGCCACCGGAAAAGTCAAAATAACACCGAAAAACACTCATGTCTAGATCTGCATATATATATAAAATCAGTGAACCCATTTCGCCGGAGAAGAAGATGAAATTATCGAAGTGGTGGCATCGCCTCAATGGCATTCGCCGGAGCGACGCCGAAAAAAATAAAACTTCTCTAAATGAAAACTCGACCAGATCTGGTCATTACGAGCGTGACAGAGGCGAGAGGAGAGAAAAGGTCGGCGTCACTTCCACGGCTAAGGCTGGAGCGATGCCAAACGAGTTTTGCTGGAAAACATGGCTACTCATTACATTTTGCAGCGTGGGGAGGGAGATGTAGGGGTGTTCGCGTACAAGCCTGCCGGTCATCACATTCGGCGGGACAGTAGTGAGGAGCAGTGGAGGTCAGGGAGATAGGGATAGTCGGCGACGGGAGTTCGGGAACAGAGGTAAAAGGGGGTCACGAGGTGAGGTCGACGAGGCGTGGGTGTGTGGCTAGTGTTGGCTTCGCCGGAACTGGGCGGCGACGGGAGATGGATTGGGGAATGAGAGTTTGCGAATGAATAGAGAAATGAGAGTTCGAGGAAATAAATGGGAGTGTGGCGCTGAAGGGTCTTCCCAATGAAAGGGAGAGGAAAAGTTTTTATTTATAGGTGTAATATTAGGTTTAGGTTTAGGGTTTTGTTTGGGGGGGGGGGGATGAAAAGGTTTGGTTTTGGGGAGAAATTAAAAAGATTTGATTTTGTGGGGGAAAAATAAAAGATTTGATTTTGACTGATTTTGGTTCGGGTTAAAACACAAAAACAATTTATTATTTAAAAGAAAAACTATTTTAAAAGATGCAAAATTATCAAAATAAAAATGACGGTGCAATAATAATAATATTTAAAAATGTTTAATGCTTAACTAAAAAATAAACAATGCGATGCCATTTTGTGAAATAAAACGACCTAAAATATTAGGTAAAATATGATTATTCTAAGAAAAAATGCAAAACTGATGATAAAAATGCGGTGTTTAAAAATACTTAAAATTGCAAGAAATAACCAAAAGATGAGTCAAAATTGGGTGTCAACAGCTTATCCCTCTTTGACTGAATACAATGAAAGAGTTTTCGGACAAAGACGTGGACTTGTAGCCAATTTTGTCTACATCGTCAGAATTAGAACAAAGATCAAGAAATGAATTGGCAAAAGGGAATTTTGAGAAGAATTGAAAGCAAAGCTAATGCAGATTCAAAATTTGTCTCAGTGTCGAATCATGATAACGCTGGGTCGTTGTGATGCCAGAATTAAAAGCAAAGTTGACGCTGATTCAAAATTTGTCTCAGTGTCAAATTATGATAACTCTGGATTGTTATGATACTGGAAAATTAAAGACGGACATACGCCGATTTAAATTTGTCCCAGTGTCGAATTATGCTGACAATGGGTTGCTACGATGCTATAAAATTAACGACAATGCCGACGCTGATTCAATTTTTTGTCCTAGTGTCGAATTATGATTACACTGGATATTGGTGTTATGGGGTGCTGGAAAAAGACAGGAGTTTGTTTCCCGAAATGTCTCTAGAGTTGATCTTGGTTAAAATCCTAAGTTACAATGTTCCCCATAATTTTAATACAAGTCTCATTTTAAAATGAACGCGACGTTCGTTATAGTTGATTGTAGTGCAAAATCCTTTTCGGCGAGATGAATATTTATGTCAAATCATTTGATCTAAGTCTACGAGGACTCAGATTCTTTCATAGATGCATGTTAAATGTAGAAATGGGTGATAAACCTTCATGATCCCGAGGTCAAGATGAAAAAAGGTGTTTGCAGATGTTGAGAAAGGCAGGGTGTTGGTGACGACATTGTGTTGACGATGCTGATGACGTCGTGGTATAGACGCAATGCTGATGGCGTCGTGGTATAGATGTAATGCTCATGGCGTCGTGGTATAGAGGTATAGACGCAATGCTGATGGCATCGTGGTATAAACGCAATTCTGATGGCGTCGTGGTGTAGAGGCAATGCTGATGGCATCGTGGTATAGAGGCAATGCTGATGGCGTCGTGGTATAGACGCAATGCTGATGACGTCGTGGTATAGATGCAATGTTGATGGCGTCGTGGTATAGATGCAATGTTGATGACGTCGTGGTATAGACGCAATGTTGTTGGTGTCGTGGTATAGACGCAATGTTGATGACGTAGTGGTATAGACGTAATGTCACGCCCCGAACCCCGGGCCCGTGACTGGTGTCCTACCTGGGCACCCTTCTACCTTAACAATACAAGTAAACTGCGGAACTTAAATAACACCTCATTTTTTTTTAACATACGACGCGTAAGGCAAAGCCGAAGGCGCGGATATACATAAACAAAAGACACTACACCGCATACGCAGTCCAATCCCACATATGAATACGCACTTCAGGAGTTAAATCAACTATGATGACAAGGCCCCGCACCCATAATCGCATAAAAGCACATCTTGAAAGAACTTATACCAAAAAGATAAACTCCCAATGAAGGAGCTATCCAAAATTCGGCGGTCCTACACTGCCGATCACCAAATCACAGACCTAAACTGCGCATGAACGCACTTCCGGGCGAGGTCAAGACGAAGAATGTACCAATGTGAATGCAAAGATCGTAATAAAATCATAACGATCTAAATAAAACAGAGACATGTATGATATCCAACCTACGCATATAACACATAAACAATCATATCAAGTCAAGGACGCAGGCCCTCAAAGTCATTACTCAAATATAGCCATGGGTCTCACGCCCATAATATCAATCATGCGTGGAATCCTTCCTCACCGCGATCCATGATGTAATAACACCAATAAGGATACATGAACACCCACCCCACCTGTGTCCTAAATACCACGTGGTCTCATGCCCCTAATCCCACATCGTAAAGCGTGACCATAGGGTAACACAAACAACCGGGACATATATGATAATCAAATTACAACACATTGTGCCTTACTAACAATGAGAGTAAGCGAGTATCCTTACAATATAAACTAGGAAGCTCATGATCAAAACAGGACCATCCGCTCAAGATCATTTAGCCATCCTACTCTCGGGACTATTTCACGCGTGATAGGCGCGTGGACGCGTGAGGTATTCCTCGCATATGACTATTTCACCCGCATAAGCCCTTATGGACTCGCATGAGGTATTCCTCGAATAGGCTGGACCCGCCCGCATGGTACTATTTCACCCGCATAAGCCCTAAGGACTCGCATGAGGTATTCCTCGTGATCGTGGGTAGCAAATCCACGGAATTATGCAAATGCCACCAACCCGGAATGACTCAAACGACCGATATAACAATAGCACACAACCGCTATTTCCGACACATAAGCAAATCCTTAATTACAAGCCAAAGTCCTTACCAAGGCACACTTAGAATAATTCTCTTTAACAATCCAAAATACTTATCAAGGCACACTTAGTCAAATTCTCAATTTATCAAGCCAAAGTACTAATCAAGGCATACATAGAATAATTCTCTTTAACAAGTCAAAGTACTTATCAAGGCATACTTAGACAAATTCTCAATTTATCAAGCCAAAGTACTAATCAAGGCATACATAGAATAATTCTCTTTTAACAAGTCAAAGTACTTATCAAGGCATACTTAGACAAATTCTCAATTTATCAAGCCAAAGTACTAATCAAGGCATACATAGAATAATTCTCTTTAACAAGTCAAAGTACTTATCAAGGCACACTTAGACAAATTCTCAATTTATCAAGCCAAAGTACTAATCAAGGCATACATAGAATAATTCTCTTTTAACAAGTCAAAGTACTTATCAAGGCACACTTAGACAAATTCTCAATTTATCAAGCCAAAGTACTACATACGTACATTCTTTTATAAAAGACTCCTTTCTATGTAAAGCCCCAAGATACTAACACCCGTAGTATCAAGGCGTGTCTATTTTTCAAAGTAAGTTACTACACTTTTAGAAAACTCATTTCAAAGCTTGAAATCAAGTAACTCCAAATTTTCACAATCTAGGCAACTTATGCCGATTTAATCAAAATAGACAACTTTCTAAACCTTCCATAAAACCGTTATAACCAACTTCCCATAAAGCCGTTATAACCCTTTATGGTTTTAGACGTATCCATTCCTTCAATAACTAAGAGACTTATACTATTAAAACCAAGTATCACATACTTACAAATCAAGTTCTTAACTTTCAAAATACTTGAAGTCTCTTAATAGTTAGAAAACAAGTTTTCTTCTACTTTTAAACCTCAAGTAACTTCACCCTTAACGCAAGTTACTTCTCTTAAATCATGTCATTTCTCCTCTTTAAAATCAAATAAGTAAATCACTCTTTGACTCTAAAGTCATTATAATGACCTTTAGGTTTTAGAACTAAGGCACTAGCCAAAAGATTTGGAAACCACTTCCTTTTCAAGTCTCTATGTACTTTAAGAAAAATACCTTCACTTTTAAGAATCCAAACTTCCCTAAGGAAATGGATTATACTACTTACAATTTAAACATCAAAGTACACTCGAGGAAGTACATAGAACAAATTCTATTTTAGGCAATCCAAATACAAGCAAGGAATGGATCATTCGAGTAGAACTTACTTTCTTTATTCTAAGGAATCATGCTAGAAGAGGAGATAGTTCACATACCTTTTCGGCTAAATCCTCAAGCTAAGCCGAATACGCCGCACGTAGAAGTGTCAACCTAAAATGGTCACAACAAAACTATCAACTTCTAGTCTCTATGTAGAATAATACTAAGTATTTAGTCTCTAATTCTACGGAAAATCGCAAAGACTTCCTTTATTTCTACTCACTTTGCCACCTTTTTCAAGGCCGAATACAATAACCAACAAGCCACATTTAAGGCTCCAACAACAACCAAACAAAGGGGATTACACGCCTTACACCACGTGTAAAATTCCGCCCCACAATTCATACAAGGTAGTTCCATAATTAAAGCCATTCTCGGCCAACTTACAACCAACAACACTAAGTCTTTTCCAACCATTTTCAAAATTCCAATTTATTAGTTCAACATGTTATTTAGTCATAGACAACATCAAAAAATAAAATTTCCTTCTTTATTCAACACGCGATTTACTTAAACTAATAACCAACTTGAATTCCAATCTTAAAGCTAAACATGCTAGATTTCGGATTAGGGTTCCAATAGTCAAAATACTTATCAAACTTCATACTATATAACACATGCTTGCTAAAATCCATAGCTACAACAATAAGTAAGTCTTAACTACTAAAACGACAAAATTTATACCTTTCCAAGCCCTTAAAATTTCCAAGATCCAAAGTCGCGCTTTAGCAATTCTTAGCTCCTTTCCTTAAGTTCCAATCCGCCCAAGCATTCCAGAGGCCTATGAAGAACCCTTCTTCAAGTTCCAACTTCAAAGTCAAGAACTCCTTAGTTTCCGCCATGACTAACGTGAAAATACGTTTTCCCAAATCTTTCTATTGAGATATCCTTACAATACTCTTAGGAACCTTGGTTTAAAGTCTTGTGGCTAATGGATCACAAACTAAAATTTTTGTGGAATAATAGCAAACCGAGAGGTCTCTTGTTTCGCACAAGTGTTCTCAAATTTTTCTAAGTGTTAAATGACAAGTCTTGCACTAGTAGTATACTTATAACACAATGGAGGGTTTAGATATCCACAAATGTGAGGCTAGGATGAAAATCACATGGATCAAGCTTATGTGGCAAGTTGACAAGTCAACAATGTCAAGCTTAGCAAGACTTATCTTCCAAGATGTTCAATGACCATAATACCCCTCCCCTAATTCGACTAAGACCACTTATGGGGGTTCCACGTGTCGCCCTCTCATTCGTCCATAAAATTCCGTAACCCTCGTGGGCCCCACAAAACGAAAAATTCCTCGGGTGGGCCCCACGTGACCAAATCCGTAAAAACAAATTTCCATAATATTACTAAGTCCCATACTCTTCAAATAATGTATTTTGAGAATCCAATTCTGAACAACGGACATTTTTCCTTTCCGACATTCGGAAGATTTTCCGTCGGAAAAATAATTCTTCCTTTCGTACTAATTTCCAAGTCTTGTTTCCTTACGTACATTCTCTTATACATGTCCTGGACTTACGGGGTGTAACACGTAATGCTGATGGTGTCATAGTATAGACGCAATGCTGATGGCGTCGTGGTATAGACACAATGATGATGACGTTGTGGTATAGACGTAATGCGTGATGCAAAAAATAAGGATTTTTATGGTTTTCAAAAGTTAGACCGAAACCGATGTGTCCGCCTACATATCCGATCGAGGGAATCAGGTCAAGACGTAGTTCGTGATGCAAAAATAGGATTTTTATGGCTTTCAAAAGTTAGACCGAAGCCGATTTGGCCTCCTACGTATCCTCCGATGGAATCAGGTCAAAACGTAGTTCGTGATGCAAAAAATAAGGATTTTTAAGGTTTTCAAGAAATGTGAGACCAAAGCCGATGTGACCGCTTACGTATTCTCCGAGGGAATCAGGTCAAGACGTAGTTCGTAATGCAAAAATAATATTTTCAATATATGTATTTTTTGTTGTTTTTCTGAAAAAGTGGAAAGACATCATCACGATCTGACTTCAGTTGATACCAACAATTAGTATTGTGCTTAAGATTTTCGTTATTTGGTTTCAGTCTAACTGAGACTGACTCCAGGGTAATTCACACAACTTCAGATGATACCTCAGACATACCTGAGTGTCAACACTTGCGTCAAGCAAAGATTTTGAACTATACGCATCCTCATGTTTCAAATGCCCTCACTGAAAAAAAGTCCCTTTCTCACATATATTTCAGTATTTTGAAATTTGGGACGTTTAGAGAAGTACGCTCACACTCAGAAATATGTTCAATGCATGCAATTGTGATACCATAGGCTTGGCCGTTGATCGGTGTATTTTATATACACTTTTCGAGTCATTTTTAGTTAATCTTTTGTCCCTTTTTGTACAAATAAGTGTCGTATTAGAATACTTTTTCTTTCTTTTGAGTCAAAGTGGTTAAAATGGCCAAATGGCGGAAAATGAGCTAAAAGAGGGCAAAAGAGGAGGTTTCAGAGCTTAAAAGATGAGAAAGTGACGAACGAGGCAGAAACCCGGACCAGCGCCGCGGCGCCTCCTGCAGTCAGAAGCAGGGCCGCGGCACCTAATCATCAGAGAGGCTGCAGAGGTTCCAGCGCCGCGGCGCCCACAGACAGCAGAGATCAGGGCCGCGGCGCCAAATCACCCGATGTACCGCGGGAAAATCAGGTTTAATGACGAATTCTGGGCCAGGCCTGAAGGGAAAAAGGTTTAGGCGGTTTTCAGCCTATAAAAAGAGAACCCTAGGCAGTTTTTAAGGGTTCCCTTTCTTGCACAACACAAGGATTCTTGCTTTGAAGATTGGAGACCATAGTTTAGTAACTTTCTTTCCTTTTCTTTTCTTTTATTTCAGTTTTGTATGATGAACCTTGAATTAGTTCTTGTCATGTCAATGGCTAGGAACTAATTCTTTTATAGGACTTTCCATGTTAATTCACTAGAAACTTATGTTATGAATTGATCGTTATGGTTATTCTTCTTCTTGTTGAGATTTATCCAATAATTGCTTTGAATGCTTGGTAATTAATTGATCACTAATTATCATTATTTATATGATTTCTAATCAAACTTCGAAAGGAGGAGGTTGTGAATATGCTGTAAGTTGGGTAGACATATTTTGGATTGGGGATGAAAATACCTCAAGTATTTATTTATCGTTAATTAGAGGCTTAAAACCCATAATTTTACGCATGGTGCGTGACGGTTAACTAGGTTTTTGTTCTTAATCCTCCTATAGAGTCATCCTTATCACCGAAAGGTAGAAAGGAGCAATACTGGGGTTGAGTGTTTATATATCCTTAACGGAAATATAAAACGATTTCGTAAACCTGCTAGCTCCGAGAGAAGAAGAACCATATTTCATTGCATTAACAAGTAACATAAGCGGATAGTTGAGGAGACATGAAAGTCCTATTTTCATCACAACTGAAGTAAACCTATAGTTAATTAGCCTTTATAATTATTAGTCATAAACAACAAAATCAAATATCGATTACCAAATAGATACCAAAAGATAGATAGTTGGTACTTGAACCCTAATCCTTGAGGACGATATTCGGTCTTACCAAGACTATATTACTTGTCACGATAACGTGCACTTGCGTAAAAGTGTGTGCAGCTTTTCGCGCATCAGCCGTCATGTAAGTATCCACTAATGTGAGAACCATCAGTATAAGATCATATGGGCTTGTCATAGGCTGATAATATAGGTTTGGGGGAAGGGATGGATATCATTTGGGTAAAAAGTAACTAATCCTTCCTCGAGCGTTGGACTACGTCCGTGCTTGATATTTGTGCGCTTTAATAATGATCTGCTTCCTTTTTTGTCTTATTTCTTTTGTATTGACTTCCTTTTGAATCTTTTGTTTAGAGCTCATTTTTTTTAGAGTTATTTTCTTATTTCATTCATCATTTTTTTTCTCTTTTAATGTCGGGGCTTTTGATTTTTTTTTGTGAAGTCGTCCTTTGTGTTTTTTTTTCTTTTGAGACTTTGACAACTTTTGTCTTTGAAACTTCAACTATAATTTTTGTCAGCCACTTGCACATTTCTAAAGCGCTCAAGGAGGTCGGGCCAAGAGAGGGATAGTGTGTATGCACTAGAAAGGATATAGGCTTAATATGTGGTTGTCAAAAAAATAAGTTTTAGGCTCAAAGGGGATTACTACGGATAATGTTATTTGGTAGGCTGAAAAGGCTCAAACGGGTCAAAGAAAGCCTACGATCATTTCTTATACCGAGTGCTACTCAGAATTTCTCCTCAACAAACATTCCGGTCAAGTTCTAGATCACAATGCAATGCAATTGAGCTTATTCTAAAATTTACCACACAATGCACATGAAACGATGAAGTTGATTTCGTTCTTATCTTTAAAGCATGCAAGAGAATGTTATTACAGACGTGAGTGAGATGTACCAAATGAATCTATGATTTACCACAAAGTCAGTCCATACTGATTATTAATTATTTTCTTATGCACCCTCTTAAATGTGTTGGTATCAACCAAGTCAAATAATGAAACTTAATATGTTTTTGTATTTTTGAATAACATTTTTTTTAATAAAATATTTTTTTTTGTATTTTTTGAATAAATGATACTGAACCCGAATAGGGCTGCCTACGTATTTCACTTTTGATGAGAATCAGGTGCGCGTAGTTCGTTCAAATACGTTATAAAATGTATGCTTAAAAATAATTTATATATGATAGGATGATAAGAGTAAAACGTTGTGCAAAATAATTGATTGTCCTGTATAAAATGAATGCAAAGTAAAATAATCGTCCATGATATGATGAATGTAATGAAAAAATGAATGTCCGTGATTGAATGAATGTAATGAAAAAATGAATGTATGTGATAGGTGATGCGCGAAAAGATGCACACACTTTAACGCAAGTGCACGTTATCGTGACAAGTAATATAGTCCTGGTAAGACCGAATATCGTCCACAAGGATTAGGGTTCAAGTACCAACTATCTATCTTTTGGTATCTATTTGGTGATTGATATTTGAGTTTGTGGTTTATAACTATTAATTATAAAAGCTAATTTAACTATAGGTTTATTTCAGTTGTGATGAGAATAGGGCTTCCATGTCTCTTCAACTATCTGCTTATGTTATTTATTAATGCAACGAACTATGGTCTTCTTCTTTCGGAGAAAGCAGGTTTACGAAATCGTTTTATACTCCCGTTAGGGTTATATAAACACTCAACCCCAGTATCACACCTTACCTACCTTTCGGTGATAAGGATAACTCTATAGGAGGATTAAAAGCAAAAACCTAGTTAACCGTCACGCACCATGCGCAAAATTAGGGTTGTTAAGCCTCTCATTAACGCTACATAAATAATTGAGGTATTTTCATCCCCAATCCAAGAATGTCTACCCAACTTACAGCATATTCACAATCCCCCCCTTTCGGAATCTGATTAGAAATCATATAGTGATAATTAGT
Source organism: Przewalskia tangutica (assembly GCA_029844215.1). Classification (NCBI taxonomy): domain Eukaryota; kingdom Viridiplantae; phylum Streptophyta; class Magnoliopsida; order Solanales; family Solanaceae; genus Przewalskia; species Przewalskia tangutica. The sequence goes on along the minus strand of CM056723.1, from coordinate 117,622,956 downwards.
TGTCAATTAATTACCAAGAATTCAACTCAAATATTGGATAGATCTCAACAAGAAGAAGAATAACCATAAGCATGCATTAAATCATAACATAAGTTTCTAGAGATTCAACATGGAAAGCCCTATAGAGGAATTAGTTCCTAGCCATTGACATGACAAGAACTAATTCAATGTTCATCATAAAAACTGAAATAAAGACAAGAAAAGAAAAGAAAATACTTAAGAATGAGTCTCCAAGCCAAGCATCCAAGGGTTGTGTTGTGGAGTATTTACAAGATGGATTGGTGGAAGGATGGATGTAGAATGGTGGAATGGAGAATGAATAATTCTTCTAATGATGTAGAGTATTTATAGCCAAAGAATCATTTTGGTGAAGGGTTAGGGATTTTTTAGGTAGGAAAAGTTATTAGAATCCTTTTAGGTAAGGGTTTTAAGGTAGGAAAAGTTATCCCTTTAGGAAGGAAAAGTTATCCCTTTAGGATTCTGAAAACATGTCAAATTCGCCAAGATTTCATAACTCCGCGATCAGCGCATACGGGCATGAAAATCGTAGATATTTGGATCGCTGGTCAGCGCCGCGTAGCCGCTAAGCGCCGCGCTCGTGACGGAATCTTTCCGGATTTTTCGTTTCTTCGTCCTTTGTTCGTCCGGTCTTCGTCGATCTCTCTATAATTCTGAAACTTAGACTTCCTTTCTTGGCCCTTTTTGTGTGCAATTCCATCTCAATTAAGCTCATTTTCTCTTCTTTTCGCTATTTTTTCATTTCTGACCGCTGTGACACAAAAGAAAGAAAAACGACCCTAATACTATACTAAATAAAAACAAAATGAGTAAAATACTAACTAAAAAGGACTCAAAAAGTGTATATAAAATACACCGATCACTAGGATGAATGTAATGCATGTGTGAACCGAATATGTCCTCCCTTTTATTATTATCATTATGTTTTTTATTTGGTGCCGAACTCAAGATAGGTTGCTTACGTATCACACCGTGTGGTGAGAATCAGACACGCGTAGTTTGAAAAGATATGTTATCAAATGTATGATATGACTGTATTACGTAATTAAAGCTAAACATATCAGTGGAATTTGCTAACATGTATAAAAATACAAAGGTATGGAAAAACTCAAAGTGATGTCTCGTTGAATCTGATGTTGGCAGACTTCTTTCAGTCAACATAACTCCCGATCATTCTGTGATTTGATTTGATTTGATTTGATTTGTTTTTTTTTTTTGTGTTTTTTAACGACCGCCCTCGAATGTTTGCGAGGACGATCATCTTGCAAAAAATATGACAAATGGGTGAGAGTAGGAAAATCACAAAAATAATAAGATGTAGGGGTGTGACAATATAGTCAGAGAATCCCCTGGTTGATGCTTGACATGGAGGAAGATGATGAGATACCAATCATTTTGGGGAGACCTTTCCTAGCAACTGGGAGAGCCCTAATTGATATAGAAAAGGGAGAACTAAGACTAAGGGTCCAGGAAGAGTAAATGGTATTCAAAGTGTTTAAGTCCACCATTGAATCCCAAGCCATCGACAGTTGTCTCGCGATCAACACAAATGACACATAGCTGAGCCAAAGACAAAGCAAAGCCAGGAGATCACCCGCCAACACAATTAAGTCTGTTAAACCCCCTCTTGCGAAAAAGAAAAACAGAGTGCGAAAGAGAAGAATGATCCTGAAATAGATAAGTTGTGGGGTTAAATTACCCCAATGATTCTTAATAAGGAACCTGCGTCCGGCTACAAGACGTTAAAGACAGCGCTACTTGGGAGGCAACTCAAGGTTTTAATTTATGCAATTTAGCTAAGTTAGAACAGTCTCACGTGTGGTATTTTTTTGTTGTGTTGTGATGACAGGTAAAGGGCTGAAAATGGAGCACGAAAAAGCGAGAAGGGAGAAAATCGGTGCAGCGCCACGGCGCTCAGAAGCATGGCCACGACGCTGAAAGTCCAGAACACGTTTAGGAGTTTGGGCGCCGCGACGCTTATTTATCAAATGACTTGCAGAAGTTTGGGCGCCGTGGCGCCGGTCTGCAGGGTCGTGGCGCCTAAGCGGGATTTCTAAAAATAAACCCTAACTCCCCAATTCACGCCCCAAATAACCCAATTATTTCTCCCTCATCTCTAAACCCACGAAAAATTTCCCTCTTCATCTAGATATCTACCGCATCTTCTACCAAATCTCTCAAATTCTCACAACCCATCACCAATAATAACTCCTAGCATCCTTGCCATATCATTATTCTTTATTTGGGTCAAAAAAGCGGAAAAGAACAAGCACTCTAAAAGGTAACCTTCATTGTTGTTCTTAAGGATTTAAAAGCTAGTGGAGAAAATAGATTGGGATCTTGGGTGTTGTGTGGGTGATTATTGTGTGATATTGCTGCTGAATATTGGTGATTTTGGGGTGAAGTGTTGTATGGGGGATTGATTAGTGGCGAAAGAACTGTTTTGGTGGATTGGGTTTGATTAATTGTTGTTTGGGACAGTTGATAGTTGCTGGGAAACCTTAAGAAAATAAAGGAAACGCTGCTGGAATTTTTCCAACGACTCTCTAATGAGGGCTTCTCCATATACATCAGCTCCTGAATATGATATTACTATGTTCACTAGCAATGAAGCGGAGGAGCGGTATAACCGGATAAGTACTAGGACCTTGATACCAGAAAGATGCATGGACTACCAGAGAGAGTCGTTTGATGATGATGATGTCTATGAGCCAATTAGGGCTATGATCGAGGCGAATGGTTGGAAAAGATTCACTCCTCCGGAAAGGGTTCCACCGCAGAACACTAGCATGGTAAGGGAATTCTATGCTAATTATCCGGAGCAGGGATATGGAAGATGCTTTATGAGAGGGAAATATGTGCTCGTAAATTCTGAAGTGGTGAATGTAGTGTTGGGGACAGCTAATGTTGAAGACCAGGGCTATAACTCATACCATTTCAGAAGTTGGTCTAGAAATGTCAGCCACATCATGTGGAACGCAGCCACAGAGACATTATGCTACTCAGGGCCTGAGTATGAATTTGCTCGCAATGGAGCTAGGGGACTTGCCAGGTGTCAGTTAAATAGAACAGCCAAGGGTTGGCTGTATTTTATAAGTGCTCGCCTGATTCCATCGACACACTTCACCAGAGTGTCTGAAGATAGAATTAAGATGATATATGGAATCATGACGGGAAAAACAATTGACATTGGGCACGAAATAGTGCAGAGTATTAATGAGATCAGCAGGTTGGCCACCACTGGTGGGTTTGGACATGGATCACTCATTTGGACCTTATGTGCTAGTCATGGAGTCCCAACCTTCGTCACTGATACTTTTGAGAAGAGTCAGCCTTCTGTGACATATGGTTTAGTGCACTCTTTATCTGAACCAGTCCCTAGAGCAGCAACAAGGAGAAGAGGCCCAATAGCAGCAACAGAAGTGGCTGCCATGGAAGCAGAAGAGCCCGAGACAACAGCTCAATATGAGGCAGGCAACAGCAGCCACCAACCACCTTTAGCCTTGGAACCTCCAGTGCCAATGTTGGAGCAACTGCTCATGAATCAACAGAGGATGATGCAGAGCCTGGACACCATGATGCAGGGTCAACAACACTTAACCCAACGTGTTGATGATTTGAGCTCCAGGTTCGATCAATGGACCATGCATTACCCGCCACCGCCACCATTTTAAACTGTAAAGTCTGTAAGTCGTCCCGTTTTTTTTATTTTGAGTCTTGTACACATTAGGGACAATGTGTCATTTAAGTTTGGTTGGGGGGGGGGGGGGGGTTCTTAGTCTATATTGTGTGTCTATTGTGTGTTTTTGAGTCTATTTGATTGTCTTGTTTATGTTTTATATGAGTAAAAAAAAATTATGATCATGCATGATGTAGTCACTTGAAACTCCTAGTGAAGTAAGTGGGATAATGTAATGGAATTAGAAGCAAAATCTGAATGCTTAAGTTAGATATGCCAAGAATTCATGAAATCAAATTACTTGGGGTACCTGTGCTTAATTTATGCGTTGTCAATGATAAGGTCTAGGTGTCTGCTTGCTTGTTATTTGAGGCGAAATAGTTAGGATGTACATGTTAGGAAGATGACTCAGACATTTCTTTGTTAGCCCTTCTTACCATTCACTGTCTACCCTTGACAATAAATTGCATCCTTAGTCAGCCCCTTTGAGCCTAAATAAGATCTTTCTTTGACATTCTATGATTCAATGTTTGTGCCATAAGTGATAATTGAAAACTCTTGGGATGAAAAGTGTTGAAAAAGAAACGAAAAGAGAATTGAAAAATTTGATGCACCCCAATGAAGAATATGCAAAAGCCTAAGTTTGAGGGTGCTTGTTATTTATAATGTTTCTCATTCTCTCAAAATAAAAGAGGGGAAAAATAAGTATGAGATTAAAAAGAAAGTCAAGAAGGAGGAAGAAGGAGTTGAATGAAAATGCTTATGGTACGTAATTGAGCCTAAATGCCTATTTTTACCTACCCATGCCTAAGCCTACATTACAACCCTGAAAAGTCCTGAAGATCTCTAGTACGTATGTCTATGATTAATGGAGAATAGCAAGTGAACAGGCCATATAATTTTAAAATTGACATGCATAGATTAGGTATTCATACTTCCATTGAGCATGATTGAAATGAATTTACGAAATATCTTACTTGAAATTTAGATTGCTGAATTCATGCTATATCTGTTCCTGCATATTATCCCAACTGACATTTATATTTTTCTAGTGAAATTTGTGCAGCAAGTTGTTCAGAGTCTTTGAGTCTTTTATTTTCTTTTGTGTCTTTGATTCTGTTTTGATCTTTACTCGAGGGAGAGCAAAGGTTAAGTTTGGAGGTGTTTGTTAGGCATATTTTATATGCACTTTTAGAGTCAATTTAGTTAGTATTTTGCCCATTTTTGTTCAAATATGTGTCGTGTTAGGGTATTTTTCTTTCTTTTGAGTCACAGTGGTCTAAAAAGATAAAGTGGCGAAAAAGAGCAAAAAGTGGTCAGAAAAGGAGGTTCCCGAGCCAAAATTGATGAAAGTTGACAATCCGAACAAAAGCAGAGCCGCGGCGCAAGAAGGCAGGGTCGTGGCGCCCAAAGATCTGAGAGGCTACAGGAGTTAAGGCGCCACGGCTCCAGTTAGCAGGGCCGCGACGCCGAGGCAGAAAACTGTCCAGATTCGAATGAGAATTGGCCAAGGGCAAGGAGGTCCAGGGTACACGTTTTTGGAGCATATAAAAAGTCCTTTGGGCAGATTTGTTTAAGGGGTTACTCAGCCTTTCTTCACAACACAACATAGTTTTCTTGGAGACTACAAGATTAGAGACTTGTTTCAAAGTATTTTCTTTTCTTTGCTTTATTTCAATTTAGTTCATGTTGGATATTACTTTGGTTCTTAGCATGTATATGACTATGAGCTAAACTTTTAATTAGGGTTCTCCTTTCGAATCGCTTGAAACTCGTCTTTATGAATTAATGCAGTATTTGATTTCTTCTTCATATAGTTAAGATTTATTCAATATTTGGTTTGATTGTTTGATAATTAATTGATCACTAGTTATCATCACGTATATGATTTCTAATCGAGATCCGAGAGGGGAGATTTTGATATGCTGTAGTTAAATAGACATAAGTTAAATATCGTGGACAAAAGTACCCCGATACTTGTGTAGCTTCATAGGTTATTGTTCGTAATCCTCCTATGTGGTAAAATCTATCATAGACATATAGAATATTTCTGCACTGGGGTTGAGCGTTTATATATCCTAACCTGAATATAAAACAGTCTAGCTAACCTGCTATCTTAAAATAGAAGAAGAACATTTATTGCTGCATTAAGGATTAAAGCGAGTGGGTAGTCGAGGAGATTGGAAGTAGGTCAGGGCTCCAAGGGTTCAGGTTTTCGGGAGAGTGGGGGTGTTAGTCTGAGGAAGCCACCTCTACCTCGGTGTAGTCGATGTGGTAGGACCCATTATGGGGAGTGTCGTGCTAGTTTGGGAGATTGCTTTACATGCGGCCAGCAGGGCCATTTTGCGCGAATCGTCCAGGCCGTAAATAGCACGGATGTAGAGATTTAGCCTTCGGGATCAGTGGCTGGTCCATCGCCTTCTTTTGCTATGCGCCGTGCAGGACATGATCATGATTAGAGCGACAAGGAGGAAAGTGAAGCAATAGTTACAGGTATATCTTTGACCCTTTAGAGGTTAGTATGCATGATAGGATTGTTGTATGATTTAGTGTTATGAACAGAGGATATTGAGACCATGTACATGTGTTAGAATAAGTTGGTTGATACGATCGGGCAATCCCGTTAGGCCGTGAATGGGAGTAAGTGGTGATGGTTCGCACCTTGGGTTCGTTTTCCTGTTTGACTTACGATGAATGAGTACGCGTGTGCGATATCTTAGGGTCACAAGTGGCATAGTAAGGTCCCATTAGGCGTGAAGTACGCGGATGTACCGAGGAATATTAGATTGGCTCCAAAAAGAACATTCGGGGATGAATGTTTCTAAGTGGGGGAGAATGTTATACCCCGTAGTTCTGGCCATACGTATAGGAGCGTACGAAAGGGGTTAAGACTTAAAAAATTTCGAACGATAGGTTGCCAGATTGTTTTGGACGGGTTTTTAGTCAACTTTAAGGCGGGTTATGACCCGTTACGTTGAGAGTTCCTAGGTGTTTCAAAGGCCTGGAGTGTAGTTTGTTGAGTCTAGTTTCCAACGCAACCAACCGTTCGTCGATAGGACCTCGGAGTAGAAAGTTATGGGAGTTACAAGTTCAGTGCGCAGTCGGACAGAAAAGTGTTACGGGAGCCAGTGGTCGCGGGCGCGGAGGCGCGACACCGGTTATTCTGAGGGGTCGCTGAAGTTGCAGCGCCGCGGCACCGGAGCGTGGGCAGCGCGAAGTTCCGGAAGTCCAGAGTCGCGGCCGCGGCCTGAGGCGGGTTTTCTGGCGGAAAAACTTAGGAAAATCAGATTTCTTCTTTTAAAAAGGCCATGGGAGGGTGACAAGTGTCCCCCCCCCCCCTCTGATTTTTGCATGTCCCTTATATTGACCAAGTCTTGAAGACTTGGTCATCTTTCAAATCATTCTCTCTCTCTAAGCTAGAGCTCTCATTTCTCTCTAAAATTCCAAGAGGAATTCAAAGCCTAAGAAAAATCTGAAAAGTTAATGACAAGAAGGAAGCTTGTGGCTAGCTTGTAGGAGTTATTGTGGTGGTGTTCTTGGAAAGGAGGCTAGCAAAGTTGTTGGAATAATTTTGGCTAAAGCTTTAAGGTAACAATTTTTCTCTTGTAGCTAGTTATTTGTGTTGCATGTGAAGAAGAAGGAACTTGTAGTAGTAAATAATGCTCCTAGATTCATTGCATGTAAGAAATAAGGTTTGGATATGAAAGAATTAGTTAAGAAGATATTGTGAGCATGTTGTAGCCTAAAAACTACCTTAGACTTGTTAAGTTAGTTGGTTTACCTTGTGGGGCAGAATTTTACACACCCAAGTTTAGGTGTGTAATCCCCTTTGAAATGTTTGGATTGTTGGGCCTTAAATGTGGCGTTTGGATGTTGAATTCGGCCTTGAGAAAGGTGGCAAAGTATGTAGAAACAAAGGAAATGCTGCCCAATTTTCCATAGAAATTAGTGACTTGAACTTGGAAAATTCTATGTTTAAACTAGAGGTTAATAAACGTATTATGGTCATGATAGGTTACGTGCGGTATTTTGGACTTAGCAAATGGATTGAGCCGAAGAGGTATGTGGAAACTTTCTTATCTCTTGAGCATGAGTAGTTATATCTATATAGTACGGTAGACGTACGTGTTTTTAAATTAAGTAAATCCTTTTGTTATACTTGACTTGTTTTAAGAAAATGTCTAAGTTGGTTGGGTTAAGAAGTTAACCCGCTTGTTCTTGAGGAATGGTTTATCCTAATAAGGTAGACAAGGATTTCTCGACATAAAGAAGTATAGAGTACTTGGTGTGGTGTGAAAGTATTGAGTATTGAATTATTCTAGGAGTAAGAGGCTTAATTTTTGAGGTAAGAAACTTGTTTTCTAAAGATAAGAGGCTTGAAGTAATTTTGAAAATTGTGTAAATTTGTTTTGAAGTATAAGTCTCTTGGTTAATAAAAGAACGAAACCGTTTGAGATATAAGGAATTATAACGGCTTTATGGGAAGTTAGTTATAACGGCCTTATGAGAGAATAAGGATGTCTAAAGTTTTAAAAGCATAAAGTTAGTATAACGACTTTATGGGGAGTTGGTTATAATAACTTTATGGAAAGTTAAAGAGTTGGGTTTCCTTGAAAAGGGTAAAGATAGGTGAAAGAAATGAACAGTCTAAAGAAGTTATGAGTTTACTTGGACGTACCGTCAGTGATGGAGGATTCCACGGGTATGCGGCCATGATGAGGGTTCGTTCCCTGTTGATAGTGTTATTCCATGGACTAGCTCCATGAGGTCTACTGATGCAGGGTGGATCTGGTAGCTAGCCCTCGTACTTGCCCCGGTCAGCGACGTGATGCAGGGTGGATCTGGTAGTTGGCTTTCGTACTTGCCCCGGTCAGTGTTAGGACGAAGTCTCGTGATACAGGGCGGATTTGGTGGTTAGCCTATGTACTTGCCCCGGCCAGCGACGTGACGCAGGGTGGATCTGGTAGAGGCTATCGTACTTTACCCGGTCAGCTTCGTGATACAGGTATTTAGTATTCTTGGTACGGTGGGATCTGGTAGCTGGCTTTCGTACTTGCCCCGGTCAGTTGAGGATGCAGGGTGGATCTGGTAGCTATGCCTTCGTACTTTTCCCGTACGGTTCTTAGGACACAGGTGGGACCTGGTGTTCATATGTACTCCTTAGTGTTGTTATATTATAGAATGCCGGCAGTGAAGAAGGAATTCCACGGGCACGATTGATATTGTGGGCATGAGACCCATGGTTATATTTGAGTGACGACTTAGAGTGCGTGAGTCCCCGACTTGACATGGCTGCTTATATGTGGTGTACTGTAGTTTGGCTATCATACATGTCTCCTGCTTTATATAGACTATTATGATTTCATTACCGTATTTTCAGTTTCACATACTGGGACTGTTATCGACCTCGCCTTCTGCGTTCATGCCGCAGGTTGAGGTACGTAGCTTGCTGATCCGCACTCTTAGGATCACTGTTCAGTTCTTGGGAAGCTCCATTTCTCCGGAGGCTTTGTCTTTTGGTATGATTCCCTGAGGTTGTAGGCTTTTGTACATTCAGGGGGTATGGCGGGGCCCTGTCCCGTCACAGTTGTTATTCCTAGAGGTCTGTAGTCACATTTGTGGTTTGGGATGTAAAAACAAGTTGTACTGTTTTACATTTTTGATTAAGTATATCCTATGGAAGACGGCCTTTTCGGCTTGCCGGTGATGGTTACTATTTACAGGTTTATGTGTTATGTATGTTCCGCTGCTATTCTCTGATGTGTACCTGACAGGGTGCCCTGCAGGGCACTACCGCGCCCCGGTCGGGTCGTGTCAAAAGTGGTATCGAGCGCTTAGTCCTTGGAAAGTGTCTCGCACCGTGTTCAGTAGTCTTGATTATCGGTGTGTTGCACCACATCTATAATCGTGAGGTCGCAGGACATTTAGGATTGGTTTCCATTCTTCTTTCTCGAGATCGCAAGAGAGCCGCCATAATAGGTCAAGCCTCTCGACCTCTTCTTATGTACCGATTATGCCTCCACGCAAGGCAACCAGAGCTGAAGCGGCAAGGCAAATGAGGAGACGCAAGTCCTGACGCAGAGGTTACGGGGACAGCCCGGGCCTGCCGGAGGTGATGATTCGACAATGAAGTTCCACGACGCCGCCATCCCAAAGAAAGTTCGGAGCGGCAGAAGCGCCTAAGATCATGCACCGAGCCTCCAGCCCACACCGAGGCGCAGTATGGGATTACGAGAATGATCAGGTTGTTGACTAGCATCAGGCGGCGGCAAAGACCGCTGTGGCCGTGCTAACCCTGTGAGCCGGCGCTTTAAGGATTCGGACTTTCGAGTTGTGATCCACCCGAAGTTCTATGGTTCGAGGTCCGGCGAGGATCCTCGGGAGTTCATTCGCAGTGGCGGACTATGCAGTACTTAGGGCCTCGGAGGCGAGTCCGCTGTATTAGCCTTCTACAGTTACGCGATATTGCGTTGAACTGCTTGAGTCATGAGAGTTGTCTAGAGGCGGGGTACTCCTCCACTGTTTGGGATGAGTTCACTAAGCCTTCCTGGTCACTTTGCCTCCCGAGACGCGAGAGCCCGCTTGGATAGGTTCTGGCATTGAGGCGAATGGGAGGACCATCGTGAAGTACACCGAGTTTGATTCATCGCTGTATGCGCCCACTATTGCAAGCGACACGGCGACAGAGTTCATCGCTATGTGATGGGGCTAGACCGTTATATGGTTACTGCATGTCTAGGAGTGGCTCTTCAGCCAGGGATGGATATTTCCAGGATGCAGGCGTATGCACAGGGGATTGAGGACAAGGAGAGTGAGGCGGCCAGTTCGGCCACCAAGAGGCGGGGCAGCGTGGTTTCAGGATAGCTTTCAGGGTGGACAACCTCAGCAGCAGACTAGGTCCACATTTCAGCCAGCGCAGAGTGCTCCTTCCGTTACGGAAGGCGTCCGATCACCGTAATTCGTGAGCAGGTCGGATCCAGGTCTGTGTTTTCGAGAGTGGGGTGTTAGTCTGAGGAAGCCACCTATACCTCGGTGTAGTCGATGTGGTAGGACCCATTATGGGGAGTGTCGTGCTAGTTTGGGAGATTGCTTTACATGCGGCGGCAGGCCATTTTGTGAATCGTCCGGACCGTAAATAGCACGGATGTAGAGATTCAGCCGGGATCGCGTGGTCGTCCATCGCCTTCTTTTGCTATGCGTCGTGCAGGACAGGATCATGATTAGAGCGACAAGGGGGAAAGTGAAGCAATAGTTACAGGTATATCTTTGACCCTTTAGAGGTTAGTATGCATGATAGGATTGTTGTATGATTTAGTGTTATGAACAGAGGATATTGAGACCATGTACATGTGTTAGAATAAGTTGGTTGATACGATCGGGCAATCCCGTTAGGCCGTGAATGGGAGTAAGTGGTGATGGTTCGCACCTTGGGTTCGTTTTCCTGTTTGACTTACGATGAATGAGTACGCGTGTGCGATATCTTAGGGTCACAAGTGGCATAGTAAGGTCCCATTAGGCGTGAAGTACGCGGATGTACCGAGGAATATTAGATTGGCTCCAAAAAGAACATTCGGGGACGAATGTTTCTAAGTGGGGGAGAATGTTATACCCCGTAGTTCTGGCCATACGTATAGGAGCGTACGAAAGGGGTTAAGACTTAAAAAAATTCGAAAGATAGGTTGCCGGATTGTTTCGGACGGGTTTTTAGTCAACTTTAAGGCGGTTTATGACCCGTTACGTTGAGAGTTCCTAGGTGTTTCAAAGGCCTATAGTGTAGTTTGTTGAGTCTAGTTTCCAACGCAACCAATCGTTCGTCGATAGGACCTCGGAGTAGAAAGTTATGGGAGTTACAAGTTCAGTGCGCAGTCGGACAGAAAAGTGTTACGGTCAGGAGCCACAGGGCCGCGGCGCCGGAGGCAGGGCCGCGGCGCCGGTTATTCTGAGGGGTCGCTGAAGTTGCAGGGCCGCGGCGCCGGAAGTTCCGAAAGTCCGCAGAAGTTTCAGCGCCGCGGCGCCGAGGCGGGTTTTCTGGCGGAAAAACTTAGGAAAATCAGATTTCTTCTTTTAAAAAGGCCATGGGAGGGTGACAAGTGTCCCCCCCCCCCCCCCATCTGATTTTTGCATGTCCCTTATATTGACCAAGTCTTGAAGACTTGGTCATCTTTCAAATCATTCTCTCTCTCTAAGCTAGAGCTCTCACTTCTCTTTAAAATTCCAAGAGGAATTCAAAGCCTAAGAAAAATCTGAAAAGTTAATGACAAGAAGGAAGCTTGTGGCTAGCTTGTAGGAGTTATTGTGGTGGTGTTCTTGGAAAGGAGGCTAGCAAAGTTGTTGGAATAATTTTGGCTAAAGTTTTAAGGTAACAATTTTTCTCTTGTAGCTAGTTATTTGTGTTGCATGTTAAGAAGAAGGAACTTGTAGTAGTAAATAATGCTCTTAGATTCATTGCATGTAAGAAATAAGGTTTGGATATGAAAGAATTGGTTAAGAAGATATTGTGAGCATGTTGTAGCCTAAAAACTACCTTAGACTTGTTAAGTTAGTTGTTTTACCTTGTGGGGCAGAATTTTACACACCCAAGTTTAGGTGTGTAATCCCCTTTGAAATGTTTGGATTGTTGGGCCTTAAATGTGGCGTTTGGATGTTGAATTCGGCCTTGAGAAAGGTGGCAAAGTATGTAGAAACAAAGGAAATGCTGCCCAATTTTCCATAGAAATTAGTGACTTGAACTTGGAAAATTCTATGTTTAAACTAGAGGTTAATAAACGTATTATGGTCATGATAGGTTACGTGCGGTATTTTGGACTTAGCAAGTGGATTGAGCCGAAGAGGTATGTGGAAACTTTCTTATCTCTTGATCATGAGTAGTTATATCTATATAGTACGGTAGACGTACGTGTTTTTAAATGAAGTAAATCCTTTTGTTATACTTGACTTGTTTTAAGAAAATGTCTAAGTTGGTTGGGTTAAGAAGTTAACCCGCTTGTTCTTGAGGAATGATTTATCCTAATAAGGTAGACAAAGATTTCTCGACATAAAGAAGTATAGAGTACTTGGTGTGAAAGTATTGAGTATTGAATTATTCTAGGAGTAAGAGGCTTAATTTTTGAGGTAAGAAACTTGTTTTCTAAAGATAAGAGGCTTGAAGTAATTTTGAAAATTGTGTAAATTTGTTTTGAAGTATAAGTCTCTTGGTTAATAAAAGAACGAAACCGTTTGAGATATAAGGAATTATAACGGCTTTATGGGAAGTTAGTTATAACGGCCTTATGAGAGAATAAGGATGTCTAAAGTTTTAAAAGCATAAAGTTAGTATAACGGCTTTATGGGGAGTTGGTTATAATAACTTTATGGAAGGTTAAAGAGTTGGTTTTCCTTGAAAAGGGTAAAGATAGGTGAAAGAAATGAACAGTCTAAAGAAGTTATGAGTTTACTTGGACGTACCGTCAGTGATGGAGGATTCCACGGGTATGCGGCCATGATGAGGGTTCGTTCCCTGTTGATAGTGTTATTCCATGGACTAGCTCCATGAGGTTCATCACGCAGGTGGATCCGTAGCTAGCTCAGATTTGCCCCTGGCCACGACGTGATGCAGTGGATCCGTAGTTGGATTTCGTACTTGCCCCGGTCAGTGTTAGGACGAAGTCTCGTGATGCAGGGCGGATTTGGTGGTTAGCCTACGTACTTGCCCCGGCCAGCGACGTGACGCATGGTGGATCTGGTAGAGGCTATCGTACTTTCCTCGGTCAGCTTCGTGATACAGGTATTTAGTATTCTTGGTACGGTGATCCGTAGTCGCTTTCGATTGCCCTGGCCATTGAGGACGCAGGTGGATCCGTAGCTATGCCTTCGTATTTTCCGTGACGGTTCTTAGACACGCGTGGACCTGGTGTTCATATGTACTCCTTAGTGTTGTTATATTATAGACTGCCGGCAGTGAAGAAGGAATTCCACGGGCACGATTGATATTGTGGGCATGAGACCCATGGTTATATTTGAGTGACGACTTAGAGGGCGTGAGTCCCCGACTTGACATGGCTGCTTATATGTGGTGTATTGTAGTTTGGCTATCATACCTGTCTCCTGCTTTATATAGACTATTATGATTTCATTACCATATTTTCAGTTTCACATACTTGGTACATGTTGTACCGACCTCATGGGCCGCGTTCACGCCGCAGTTGAGGCACGTAACTGGTCGATCCGCACTCTGTGATCACCGCTCATTCGGGAAGCTCCATTTCTCGAGGCTTTGTCTTTTGGTATGATTCCTCGAGGTTGTAGGCTTTTGTACATTCAGTGGTATGGCGGGCCCCGTCCCACGCTTGTTATTCCTAGAGTGCCAGAGTCACATTTGTGGTTCAACAGAAACAAGTTGTACTGCTTACATTTTTGATTAAGTATATCCTATGGAAGCGCCTTGTTTGGCCACGTGATGGTTACTATTTACTGAGTTTATGTGTTATGTATGTTCACCGCTATTCTCTCGATGTGTACTCGACAGGTGCCCTGAGGCACCGGGCCGCCCTGGTCGGGTCGTGACAATACACCTACTAATGTAGATGATGATACACCCACTAGTGAAATGCCTCCTATCCCCCCTAGTATGAGACGAGGTCCGGCAAAACGACCATTAAAATCAGTTGTATGGAAATATTTTGACAGGGACGTACCGAATCAAGTAGCTATATGTAAAACTTGTAAATCTGTTTATTCTTTTAAAACTGGACAAAGTCATGGTGGGACGAGGGGTTTAGGAAGACACCTATTGCAAAAACACAAAGTCTTGCATGCCCAATACATTATTGAAAAAGATGTTGAGCAAGCGTCCTCTCAATCGGAACAAGGTTCACATCTCGTTAGGACAAAGTCTGGTCAAATTAACCCTATGACGGGGGGAGTTGTAGGCCCTAAATACGATAAACATAAAGATAGGGAAGCACTAGCAAAATTAGTTGTTGTGGAGGGTTTGCCTTTTTCATTTCCTGAATCGCCTGGTTTTATTCATTATATTAGAGATATGTATAATCCTGCTTATAAAGGTTTTCCTAGATCAACGGTTAAGAGAAACGTGTTTAAATTTGCACACGAATATCAACAATATTTGCGTTATTCATTATATCATTTAAATTGCAAAGTCGCTCTAACTTCTCATATAGGTCGTAGTACTAACGACCATGATTATTTAACGGTAACCTGTCATTGGATAGATTATAAATTGTCTAAGCAAAAACGTATTTAAGCATATAGATATATAGATAGTAGACACACTAGTGAGTTTATTTCAGAAAATATTTATTTAGTCTGCGATTATTACGGAATAACTGATAAAGTTATGAGTATTACATTAGATAATGCATCTTCTAACAATTCTGCTATTTATATTTTAAAAGAAGTTTTAAATCCGTCTTTTCCAAAACATTTTCATATTAAATGTGCGTGCCATATTTATAACTTAGTTGTAAATGATGGTCTTTCACTTTTTCAAGATATTCTTGAAAAAATATAATTTGCTATAAACTTTATTTTTAAAAATAATAGAATTCAACAGAGAAAAGAATATAAAAAAACTTGTCACGATTGTGGACTATCTTACAGAAAAATTCCCGAAGAAGTACCAACTAGGTGGAATTCTTTATATGACCAACTAGTTGTTGCTTATGACTATAGAAAACCTATCACTTTATTTTTTAACGCCCATAATCAAAATCCAAATGATATGATTGTGGATAATGATTGGGACAAAATTAAAGAACTTATTGTATTTCTAGAGAATTTTCAACGAGCAACAAAAGAATTTTCTACTTTATATTATCCTACTATTTCAGTTATGTTGTTTTATATAGCTATAATATTTTTACTTCTTAAAGAATATATGAAAAAACCTGCTTATAAGGCAGCTATTAAAAAAATGTTTATGAAATTAAAGAAATATTTTATTCATATTCCCCCTATTTATATTATTGGTGATGTATTAAACCCGACTATTAAAGTAGAGGGTTGTAAAAGTCTTATTGAAAATATTTATAACTGTATGAACGTACTACCACCTCCAACTCCCAAAAATTTAAATGTCGAGCCACCTATTGAACAAACGCTAGAAGAAGTGTTGAATAGCGTAGAAGATGAATGCAAAAAAGTATATCGGCATTACCAGCAAGAAAGTGCTAGTAACCAACCGACTTTCGTACCATCTTCTTCTACTTCAACACAGCCTCAAAAAAGACATGTTGTTTCTGCGGCTAGTATTGAAAGCCTCAGAAATAGAATGTGCGGTGGTAGCACTGCTAACCAAATTAGCGAGTTCGATGTTTTTGTTTTGCAGGGTACTTTACCTTACCAAGCAGTTGTCAATGAAGACGGAAATGAAGACTTGCTGAAATATTGGATGCAGAATGAGAAGACATTTCCGACACTTTCAATGATGGCCCGAGATATTTTGAACATTCAAGCGTCATCAATCGCTTCTGAAAACATTTTTTCTGCAGGAAGATTTCAAATAGGAGAGCACAGACACTCATTAGCCGGAGACAGCTTGGAGATGGCGGTACTATTCAGAGATCGGATACGAGCGGAGCGAAGAAGGTGCGGTCAACCAGAGATTAACGAAGAAGAAGACGAAAACTACAACGACATCTTATCTAAAGGCATGAGTAGCGACGTGGAACAATTTGATCAAGATATACCAATTCCAACCGAAGAACCACACGAAATTATAAAGAAACTAGAAAAAATATTTTCAAATTGGTAATTTATTTCATTACAATTTTTTAATTTTTCTATGTCTTTTGCAAAAAAAATCAACAACAGTACACTACAATGTTGTAATTCTGAATCTTGTATATTTGATATTTCAATGAAATAATTAATAATATAAGAGGCACAAAAACAGCCTTGGGATATTTTTTTTACACTCTTCTTGTCTTTGTTAGTTTGTTTAATTATTTAGTTTATACTTTATAAATATATATGAGTATAATACTATAATAGTATAATATGAGTATATGAGTCTATGACTATCACTATATGACTATATGACTATATGTTAATGTTACTTTGTTAGTAATTTAGTATTTTTAATTTAGTGGAAAAAATAAAAAAAATAAAAACCGCCCGACCCGTCCCGACCAGTCCCGTCCCGACCCCCTGTCCATCGGGACCGGTACCGAAACGGGACACGGTATCGTTCCTCTAGTCCCGGTCCCTCCTGGCCCGCCCCAGCTCGATCCCGATCCCGGTGGGCTCGGCCCGACCCACTGGCCATCCCTAGTAGAAGGTTTGGTGGATATGTAAAGGGAAAGGGGTCTTCAAAATGAAGTGTGGCTGATGTTGGTAAAGGATAAAAGAATGAGAGGATGAGAGATTAGGAGTGTTGAGGCTCAACTTTTTTTTTAGAAATGGGGAGAAGTGTTTATTTTATAGGGGTTTTTAGGTTTAGGGTTTGGGTTTGGTTTGGGGGGGGGGGGGGGAATGAAAAGTGATATTTGATTTTTAGGGTGAAAAATAAAAGAGGGTATTTGGATGAAATTAAAAATGGTGCTGGATTAGACTGATTCGGATTGGGCCTCAGATTGGATTGGTTTGACAAAAATACAAAACGAGTTAATTATTTAAAAGAAAAATTATTTAAAGAGCTGTAAAATTATCAAAATAAAAATGTCGATGTAATAATAATAAAACATAATATTTAAGAAATATTTAATGCCTAATTAGAAATAAAAATGTGATATCATTTCGCGAAAAAATAAAACAACATAGAATATTAGTTTAAAATGCTAAAAATGATGATTAAAATGCGGTGTCCTAAAACACCACAGTGTTTGCTCTATAAGGAAAACTCACTTAGATACATAATTACAATCGCATAACGGGGTTGACTTGCTAGGCTATCTTGGCGCCACAGCGTCGGACAAGCCGAGGGACGCATATTGTTTGTTTAGAACATTCGATCAAACACGAGTTGCAAATTATTTGTAATTGGTTTAGAGACCTACCAGGTTGTGTTGTTGAAGTTATCAGCCACATCAAACACAGAGATAACATGAACGTGGATGTTGGCTCATTATGACCATATTTGATATGACTTTGTATTCTTCCATAGGTCGAAGAGTATGTTAAAATTGTGGGAGCTAATCAAACTAAAGGCCATGTGAATTAGTTAACGAGTGTGTTCAATAGAAATTTTATTAGAGTTTAATTTCAAGTCTATCTATTTCTTCAGTATAAAATGTCGAATCTATAACTCAATATGTTGGTTGAAATAAACAAATTGACTGGAACAAACTTCCATAACTGGTTGAGAAATTTGTGTTTGGTACTGAGATTGGAAAGGATTGAGTATGCGTTAGATAAAGTGTTCCCCACAGTCCATGCTGAAGATTCTGCTGAGTATGCCCTATTTGACAATGCAGCTTATCAGAAACATCTAGACGATTCTACCTCGGCACAATGCGTAGTGTTGTCCTCCATGACTGCAGAGTTACAAAGGCAGCATGAAACATGGGCCCCAACGAGATGCTAGAACACTTGAAGAGTCTATATGACAGTCTCATACAATGAAGTATGAACTGTTGAGGGACATTTTCAAGTGTAAGTTGAACGAAGGGGGCCAAGTGTCAGCGCATGTTCTGAAGATGATTGGGTTAATAGAAAGGTTGGATTCGATTGGAACGAAGCTGCCTATAAATGTTTTTGTCAACCTGATCCTGAATTAGTTTTCTAGTTCTTTGATAATTTCATAGTGAACTTCAATATAAATGGAATGAAAGTGAGTCTTCCCGAGCTTCACAACGTGTTGAAGACCTTTGGATCGTCCACCTCTAAAGGAAAAATTATACTCATGGTGGGCTCATCTAGCAAGTTCAAACTCAAGGGTAAGAACATGCATAAGAAGAAGGGTAAGGCAATTGTTGCACCCATATTTTTTAGACCTAGAAGAGGTATTCAAAAGAAGGCAAAGGTAGTTGCAGATGTGTGCCTCAACTACAAAAGGAAAGGGCACTGGACGAAGGACTGCACAACTCCAGGAGGAGGCAAAGCACTAGGTGCTCCTGGTCCTGCTGGATAACGTATGTTTGTCATTGAAATAAATATGTCTATAAGTAACTCTCACTGCTGGGTATTAAATACCGTTTGTGGCTCACACATTTGTAACAATGTGCAGGGGCTGACTGACAGCAGAAAGGTTGGACCATGAAAGGTAGACATACGCGTTGGAAATGGAGCACGAGTGGATGATGAACGCGTGAGAACTTATAGATTAGATTTACCTTCAGACTTTTGTTTAGAACTTAATAATTGTTATTTTGTACCCTCGTTGACGAGGAATATTATTTCTATCCTAGTGTTAGACATTGAGGGGGTTTCCTCATTTATTGCAAATGGCAGTTATGTACTGTCTTTTAATGGTTTTGTTTGGGGAAATACTCTGCTTGTGGATGGATTGTATGTTCTAAACTGTAGTTGTGAAATTTTCAATGTGCAAATAAACTAGTTAAAATAAGTAATCCAAGAAACTCCACCTATTTATGTCACTGTAGACTTGGTCACATCAATGAATCAAAGATAGCAAGATTAAGGAAGTTAGACTACCTGGAACCATTTAACTTAGAGTCCTATGGTAACTGTGAATCTTGCTCTTGTACTATTCAGACCAGATCCCTCGGGTAGTTGTTGTATCCCGCACTTGATATTTATAATATAAATTAGATTTCTATTTATTCCGCATTATTTACTTTATTGTATTGAATTTTTTATTAAGGGAAGGGTTCACCTACCGAGGTGGGGGAAATATACATGGCCGCACGACTCGGTAATTTGGATCGTGACAAGCAAGGTGAGTCAATCGAAAGTCAATAGCTACAAATTAACAGAGATTATACATTTATATTTGCAGTCACACATCAATAAGTGCCCGTTTGGTTGGGCTTTTGGATTTGCTAAAAGCACTTTGGCAAAAAATTGGAGTGTTTGGTTCAAAATCGAAAAAGTGCTTTTGGCTTCCAAAAGCATTTTTTCCCTCTATTTCCAAAAGCTCAAATTTTGGGCTTTTGGAAGTAGATGTTGATTTTGTCAATTTTTAAGCCAAAAACACTTTTTTTATTGACAACCAAACATCTGATCATTTTTTGATAAAAAAACTCTACTTGAAAAGTTCTACTCTTAAAAGCTCTATTTCTAAAAGTTCTTTTTAATAAGGCGTAACAAATGGGCCCTAAATGGTTGAATGAAATAAAGCTCAACATGGAAGAGATTACAAAAGTCAGAAAACTCTTAAAACGAACTCAAAATACATTCAAAACTAATTTAATCACATGTAAGTATAAAAATTCATTGATTAGCCTCCAGATATGAGTTGTGTCGGGTAAGTATCATACTCACTTCTGAGGGACACCCAATTTTCTATCAGTCCAGCTAATTCTCAAGACCTTATTTAGTTATTTTAACTCTCCCCTGCAGATCTCATATTAATTACATTTACATGTGTCTCTAATTTTATAATAATAAGTTGAAATTAGAATATTTGCAAGGAAAAACATTGACCAATAGTTGTTATATATTCTTTTTGTTTGCTTCATTATGTTATCTTTTTCCCAAAAGAAGAGCCATGCCAACCTTTACTCTTAATACATAGTTTAATTACTATTTGTAAATTGTTTACTATTTTTCACTTGTACGATTACAACAATAAATCAATGTAAATAGCATTACACGTGTCGGTATGTCATTGGTGGCATGCCCATCTTCTAAGTTTTGTAATAAGAGATGGAGATTATTAAGGAATCTTAATATTTACTACAGTACGATAAAAAATGGATCTGGGCCTAATTCAACAGAAAAATTAATTTGTAGGGTGAGAATTATCTAAATTCATATAAAGAGTTCATGTTCTCATTTCATATCGATGTGTGACTCGTAACACTCTCCCGCACGTCTAGATTTTGTTAATTGAAGTGTGAATAATATAATTTAGGAATCCAACATCGGTGACTTAAACCAACCCACTCAATACAAATCATTTTCACCTCTTACACTGTCATTTATTTATTTATTTTAATGTTACTCTTGTAACTTAAACATAGAGTACTACTATACGAATTTTATAAACCAAAGTATGGAAGAGATACCATTATTCTAATGATGTTTAGGTCTCTGTGATTTCAAGTCCCAAGGACAACTAATAATAATGACATAAGAGAAAGAAAGAGGAACAGTCCATCAAATAGAATTTCCATTGATAGGACCATATCATTTCTTGCCAGCTAGAGAATATAGAGAATCAAAGTGGTAAATAGAAAGTATCTGCAAAGTTTGACCATTTGCTGCTAGCTCTTGCCAGCTATATGGAACCAATCAATGTCTTATTTTATTTTCTTCCAATTTTTAAGTTTTTATTTACCGACATAAATATTAATCGTTCTGTCTATCAAAATTTAAATAGATGAGAAGAAATTATTAATTTTTTTTTATTTCAATAAAAATCAAACCCTAATTTATATAAGTTTTCACTCACTTTTTGATAGCTAAATTATACTTTGGGTGCTTCTAATAACATATTCCATAAACTAACTTCAATTGGAGATTTAGATTCATATAGCACTTTTTTTGTGTGGTCATTTATAAAGAAATAAATAAGATGTGTTTCTACGTAAAATGTGGTCACCTTCCTTTAAAATGGGAGTTTAATGAGCTTACGTTGTCATTGATAGGGTGAGATATTAATGATAGTAGTTCTTAAAGTAGTCTCGACTGATGATCATTAAGAATGTGATATCAATGATATATTATAAGTCGACATGTAGTCTGCATCACATTCTTAGAGAATGTAGTATGTCTCACTTACTACTAGTAATGATTGCTAAGGATGAACACATGGATACTCTTAGAGGGTATTGACATACCCTGCTGATAAACTATTTGTTATACATGTCTAGAGTATTATCAGCATGTGGGAGATAGAGGTCCTTTGACTTGAGGTCAATACGCACCTGATTTGTAGAGTAATGTATTTTGATCCTGTCCTAAGCTTAAATTCTTTATAGGATAAGACATGAATTGAATTGGGTATATTGCGATACAGACTAAGGTGGTAGTTGAGCCACGAATAAGATTCATTCATCGATTGGATATTCGAGAGAACACTCAGCTTCTCAGTGATATTAGGTCGACCAAGTCATTGGTCAATGCAAGCGACATATTTGGGATATGATCTAGTTTTCAACTAATATAAATGAGATAAATTGATCAAGTCATTTGGATAGACACTTGACAAATCCTAAGCTTGATCGAGTGTGTCGCGAATGAAAGGAATTATCATCCCACATAGAGGTTGTGTTTGCTAGTCTTGTAAACGTACTTCACATATTGAGTTCGTCATATGGCGCAGTCTAGGAGTTCCGTGTGAACCTTAATTTGATTAAGTGTCGATGTGTGAAGGCTTAAAGGGTCACACTAAGTCGATTGTCTTTTCGGTCTAAGGGTATATTGAGAGAATATAAAATATTCGATTTAGAATTGAGATATTTTAACCAATAATAAATTATGGGATAGTTCCCATTTGATGGAAATTATTTAATCAAGTCAAAATTAGATTTTAATTTAATTGAAATTAAAACGTGTAGAAATATTGAAACAAAGGGGTAGCGCGACGACGCCTTGGAGGCTGAGCCGCGGCGTTGGTACGACAGTGGGCCCAGTCTGACTGGTCCACTGCAACTCGAATTTGGATCAGATTTTTAAGCCTAATACGAGTCTGATTTGTATCATAATCTCCTCTATATATTTAGCACTTAACCTCATAATTTAGGTTACATAGAATTTACACTTAATTCTTACTTTCTGAACTCAGAATTCAGATAATAAAATCCTCTCAAACTTCTGCCAAGAGTTTCTGACTTTCCTGACAGAGGAATATACCGTAGTGAGGCTTGTAGACGTAAGGACAATTGTGTGCGCTCCCTTTAGTAGAGATTCAATAATATCAACGGTAAGTTTATATTTCATGTCTTTAAGGTTTCAATTGTAACGTAATCATACCAGACGAATTTGTTGGGGGCAAATAAGTTAACAAAATTTTAAACTTTCGTTGTGCTTTACGTGTGTGTTTTAGACCCAACAAAACCCTATAAATACATGAATCAAGATTTCAATAAGAGAATGAACTTGAGAACTGGAAACTTATCTTTAATTTATTTCACCATGATATAAATAGATACAGGATATGATATCAGTTACGAGATCCTATCCATGGCAGTAACATGATCTTATCAGAACCTATTTATCTGCTATTTCAAAATTTAAAATTATCTACAGTTATTCTTGATGACTTGTAGTATCAGTAACCTTAACACTTCCCCGCAATATTAAGGATCCGTTTTGGATGCCAATCTTGGAACGATCTAAGATGAATAGTTGTTTGGACAACGACTTTATAAGTAAATCAGCAAGCTGGTCTTTGAATGAAACATGCGACACACGAAGATCCCCACGTTGAACTAAATCACGTACAAAGTGAACATCGATTTCCAGATGTTTCATTTTGTAGTGAAGTACTTATGCAGGTCAAGTGGGCCGGGTCGGGCTATTGTAACGTGGGCCACATCGGGCCGGTTCGGGGTCAGGCTGGGTCATTGTTAAGGGGCTGGACTGGGGCCGGGCTTGGGAAGAGAAAAGGGTGTCCGACACAGCCCCTATCCGGATAGGGTACATAGTGGGCTTACCGGGCCAGGTGGGTTTTATTTAGTGGGTCGAGCCGTATTTTAGTTAGTGAGTCGGGCCGAAACGTGAAGTTTGATCCGTTTGGTCACCCACCAAATTTGCATCAGAATAAGCATGAAAACTGGCAGAGACTGAGGTGTAATGTTGATACCGAAATGGATCGTGGACTTAAGGTATCACAACAACCGTTTGAGAGCTTGCCAGTGAGAGTTGCTCGGACAATGCATAAACTGAGAGAGTTTATTGACGGAGAAGGCCACATCATACCTAATTAGACTTATGTACTGTAACCCGCCAACCAACTAACGATACTTAGTAGGATCAATGGACTTTTCATTAGGAGGAGACTTCATTTGAGGAGACTTGATTTAAGGAGACGATGTTGTCATAGGTGTGCTGACCTCCTTAGCACCATCCATGTGAGCAAGTTGAAGATATTTGCGAGCATAATGATGTTGAGAGAAAAAATCCTTGAGTTGTCTTTTGCACATCAATTCTAAGGAAATGAGATAACTGTGAGTTACAATGAATGTACGAGAATAATATACAACTATTACAAGTGCTTTGAAAGGATAAACAATAATGAATTACAACAGTTAACAATCTTCTAGCCAACAAGAGTTGTGGCTACAGTAAACTTGTGGGTTGTTGAACTCCGCACTTTGAATGATTCTTGAGTCCGTCTTGAGTCTTCATTTCAATTGAAACAAGTTCCTAGATCTTTATAACCTGAAACCAAGAGACATTAATTCTGGTAGCGTTACAATTTCGCTGCTGAGTCGAGTGATATTCACTATGTTCGTAAGACATTATTGCCCCGTATATATCCTTTTACGATATGGGCAACTGTCTTCCAAAATAAAACATCAACTAACAAATGAGCAAAGGAAACTCAAGTGTTTCTCAAGAAGAACCTTTGAGTGTGTGAAAGAATTCTTAGAGAGTAAGAATTCAGAAAAGTGTTAAGTCTATTCTCCAATTGAGCAATTAAGCCTTTGGCCTTTATTGCTCTTTGTTACATTTGTAACGTTTTGAACAATTAAGCCTTTGACTTTAATTGCTCTTGTAACATTTTTAGCAATTAACCATTCAATTGTTACGTCTGTTGGTTTTAGAACTGTTGAAACGTTTCGAGTCCTTCAAAGAAAGCAACAAATCGCAGCCCACGACCCGAGCCTGAGCGGGCCGAGACCGGACAAGCGACGGTGCGCGTGTGGGGTTTAGCACCGAACCGAAGCTCACCTAGGTCCTCCCTCTTTCAAACACATGAGTTACCTCTTGGGGCCCCAAACCCTTACTCAAACTTAGAGCTTATATAATGCTCAATTCTTCCTTCTATTACCAATAAGGGAGATTTGTCATTTTGGCCAACTCCAACTTTATAGTCAAGAAAGTACAAGTGGCTTTCACGTCTCTCCTTAACATGATAGTGGCTAAAACTCCCCTTAGCCAGGTGCTCATGACGTGCTACGGAACTAAGTACCTAGAGGAATGAACTAAAAAAAGACTTTCGCTAGGACCAAAAGTAGCTAAATCATAGGATCAAGTCACTTCGGGCTTTAAGCATACATAAAGATTGAGATCTGATGGCGATGTGTAGGTATCCTCTCTTTTTCCTTGGTTGGTGAACTGACCGTACCCCACAACACAGGTAAACAAGTTATAGTAGAGTATATCACCGAATCTTTCATAAGAGTTATATGCCTTTTGAGGCAATATCTTTTTATATTATTCTTACCCTAAGGTCTTTTCAACTCATTCAAATAGGGTTGACGCTGTTGACACCCAATTTTGAGCCATCTTTTAGTCATTTCTTGCAATTTTAAGCATTTTAGGACACCGCATTTTATCACATTTTTTGACATTTTTGTATATTCTTTACCTAACATTCTATGTTGTTTTATTTTTTTTGTAAATTGACGTCATGTTTTTACTTTAATTAGGTATTAAACATTTTTAAATATTATGTTATTATTGTTGCGCGATCATTTTGTTTTACTAATTTTGCATCTCTTTAAATAATTAACTGACATCCCGTCTTTACTTTTAATCAGGCATTAAATATTTGCTAAATATTGTATTTTATTATTATTGCATCGACATTTGCATTTTAATAATTTTGTATCTTTAAATAATTTTTTCTTTAATTAACCCGTTTTGCATTTCATCAAACCAGTCCATGTCCAAGGCACAATCTGGACCAGTCCAATCCACCAAAAAATCTGAAGCCCAAACTGAGGCCCAATAGACCTTTCATCTTTTCCCTCCAATACCCAATACCCAAAACCCTAAACCTAAATCTCACACTATAAATAAAACCTTACCCCCATTTTAAAAGGCCAGCCGCACAACATAGGGCCCCATCCGTCTACCCCTCTCTCTTTTTAAACCTTTCCCCTCCTCATTTCAGCCGCCCACAACAACCCTAAAACACTCCCCCTAAAAAACCCTAAGTCAGCAGCACTACAATATCAGCAACCCAGCCGCCTACCCCTAAAGACCAGCCCTCTCCAGCAAAACCCTAAAACCCTACTTCATCAGCCCAGCCGACAACAACATAACCCCAGCCGTCTCTCCCATCTCTCAAACCCTACCCTCAGTAGCGACACATTTCCCTCTCCTCCTCACTTTTCCCGTCGCCGCCGCCCCTTAACCTTCCATCTCCGGCGAGCTCCTTCCCTGGGCAGCCCACCATCCTTTAACCCCAGCCGCAACACTCTCTCCCTTAACCCTTTCAGCCGCAACACTCCTCTCCCTTAACCCTTTCAGCCGCCTACCCTTCCCCTCTTTTCCCTTCCCAGCAGCACTTCACCTTTAAAAGACATTCCTCTCTCTATCTCTTTCCCCTCTCAGCCGCACGCCATTCCCCACGCCAACAACCCTCTGTCCCCCTTTTACACCATCCGCCATAACTCCGGCGAAGTCACGCCGCCGGAGTTCGAACCACTTTCACACCCACTGCTCTCGTCAACCATTGGCGGCGTTGCTCCGGTGTTTACCACCGTTGTAGTAACGCCACTCCATTAAATACTTGGTTCGGTTCTATTTTTGATATGTGGAATATTCTTGGATGGATTGATTTATTTTGTGATTTGAATCTTGCCGGAGTTTAAAAACTCCGGCGACCTACGTTTGTTCTATTTCTTGGTATCTGTTGCAGGTTTTGGCTACTGGAACTGGGTTTCACGATTTTTGAATCTGGCCTGAGTTTTTTAAAAAAAAGGGCTTCAGCGACCATGTTCTTACTTTTTTTCCCAGCATTTGTTGTTCTTTTCGGCTATGTTGCTGATTGTTTTACTGTGTCACATTGTTGGGGACTGATTTTGACAGTTTACGTCCTTTATTTTATTTATTTAAACTGGTTGGACAATTTGCTACATTTGAAATATTGGGTTGATTTGAAGTTTTGAACAGATGCTACACTATGGTATTCACTGATTTTGAACGAGATACTACACTTGTTTGGCCAAAGAAAAAGTTATCCGTCAATTTTTTGAGGCCTCCACAATTGCAAAGACGGAAAATAAAATAAATGAAGCTTTCTGGGCAATGATGATTTCTTCCACTTACACCGGATAACCAACATGCGCTGGCAAGGCGAATGCTCGCAGCCGCACTTGTTTAGGCTGTCCCACTTTATATTTTTATATCTGAGCCCTCCGTGTTTAAAACTATTACTGTTTTGGCGCGGATCCGAAGGTTTTATCTATTTTATTGCTTTCTAGCAATATTGGTCGATGAAGGAATCTCCGTCTGATTTCCAAGGCCTTCCCTCTACAAAGACGGATTTATTTTGGCTTTACTTATTAATTATTGTTATTGCTTTTAAAATTGTTTATTCTATTACTAACACTTTTACTAAGTGTTTATGCAGGTACTCGGAGATCATCTTGTGCAGAAGGCCTAAAAAGGGCTAAAAGATGTCCCGAAATTTTATTTTATGTCACCTTTAATTTTAGTTTTTATTATTCTGTATTGCATTTTATTTTAATTGTAAATTATGTAAAAATGCTTAGAATAGGTAGAATAAAAGTCAATACATAATTAACCTAGGTTTGAACGGATAACCGCAAGTTAGCGGATCTTAAAGGATGTCTAACCCCTTCCCTTTAGAATAATAAAGAACACTGATCCAGAATCTCATTAATTTCACAGACCATTAAATGGAGATCAATTGCAGTATTTTTATTGCAATAAATCAAGTGTCCTAATTCACTTAATTAATTAGGTGGCGACTCCTTTAAATACATCTAGGAATCAACCATACGTAGTACTTGTTGACACCCAATTTTGACCCTCCCGTCCAGTCATTAACTATAGAATTACACTAATTTTCAACAATAATTCTAATAATTTTAAAATAATAAAATGCAGCAATAAAACATTAATACAGGCATAAATAAATAAATAATTTAATAATGACACCGCGTCTTAAGCACTTAGAGTGTCGCGCCCGCATTTATTAATTGTAAGCTCTGTCGTAATTCTTAAATAATTAATTAATAAATACTTTAGCAATGACGTCGTATTAAATAGCACACCCGCATTTATTATTATAATAATTTAAATTCAAACTTAGGCTAATAAAACACCTAAATAATTTAATCACAATTTGAATAATTTAATTTATCACTAATTAACTAATTAAACACCTAAAATTAAATACCTAATCACTTAAAACTAATACCCTAATTTTCTACCCAGCCCACTACCGCCTGGCCCAATCATCCGCGACCCGCACCCGCGTAGCCCAATACCCGGCCCACGCCCTTACCCCTTAACATTCAGCAGCCCAATAGCCCTCAGCATTCTTTCCCTTTCACCCTCGTCCCTATCGACATCCCTTAAGAAACGAAAACAAACCTAAACCTAAGTTTCAATCGCCGCAAAGCACCTCACAGTCGCCGAGATTCTCGCCTGAGAATCCGGCGACTTTCCTTTCCCTTTACCTGCACACACGTCTCCAATGATTCCTTACCATAAACCAGCACCCAATTATCAACCGAATCTGCCCAAATCTCGCCTTCCTTAACCAAATCACTTACCTTCCTTACCCATGCAAGCGCAGCCAACGATTTCTTACCATAACTAGCCAAATCCCTTCAGATCAGGACCCGTTCGAATCACACAAAATCAAGATTTAATCCTTTACGAATCAGCCTGTGGTTTACCTAATGGGAACCAACATTGAGGCTATATAAACCCATCTCCATACACTCAAAAGTCATTCGAAATAGAGAGAAGACAAAAAGAATCATTTGGAATTAGCATTAGTCGAACACAGGCATATACGAGAGCGAGACGGGAGAGTACAAGAGAGTCTATTCAGTTCCAAGAAAGAAACCAACACCAAACCTTGCCCTTCTATTCGCATCGCAAACCCAAAGTCTGCCGAGTGGACCGACGACTTGATACGCCGCTCGGTCGCCGTTCGGAAGGTAAATCTCGCCCTCTTTATGAAATTACGATTTCGTATTCAATTATGTGAAGCTTGTTTTATCACGATTCTTTGTTGTATCGTATATTCATATTTGTTGTCTCAATATGTGGGTATTACGCTTCTAAGCATTCGCCGAATGAAGGTCCAAATATGGTATGTTAAATAACTAACGTAAGAGATGCGAATGTATGTGTATGCTTGGTTTAGTTATTAGCCGTCGCTAGAAGTACATGTCATCATGCAGTGCTAAAATTGTTCATGTTGAAAATGGTTGCTAAGTAATGGTCTGTTTTGATATGGTTTCCTTTAGATTATAACTCTTGCGATCAAAACACAATATATGAATGTATTCGCATCCCGTTGGCGATGCACTCGGCTTATTTTACGTATGTATTCAAATTGGATCTTCATGTCTAAGAAGCGCTGATGTTCTGTAATTATTTGCCATCGGGTAAGATAATGGATAGTAAAATACTCTCATTGATGTTTATGGCTTGCCGAATTGCTTTACTAGCTAATATTTAAATATGAGATATATATAAATATTGAAACACGCCATCAGTACATCCGAATATATCATGACCACAGTCTCATTTGTATGAATCCATCCTAGTAAAACATGTAGCTTATGCAGAATTACTCTATGTGCAACCAAGCATGTTTAGTCTTTTCCAATTGAATGGATAATACTTAACGACTTCGCTTTAGTCAGAGCACAGGATGTACATAGTCAGGGCGCATGCGGTTTGATTGAATTACTTAAAACTTTGTCAAGGTCAATGGGCACTTTCCTAATGTTTGATTATGAGAAAGTATGTGCTTAGTTAATCAAGGATCGGTTGCTAATGACTGAATGTATGTCTAAATTATTAATTGCTAAAATTCCTTAAGTTGATTATCTCACAAAGATATGTAATTCGATACTTATGAAATATTTGGTTTGTTATTCCTTCGCCCATTGGCTTGTTCTCATGACTGTGACAATAGGATAAAAGAAATAGTCAATGTATCTTCCTCTCTCTGTCATGCCTTATATGCAAAACCAATCGATGTTAGATAGTCCCTAAACCAATGGTCTTAGACAAACCATGCTAGACTCAATTTGATTGGATTTGCATCGTTTGTTGGGTCGAATCGCTGAATTTGCAGATTAGGAGCATCCCCAAATAAACGAACTCGTTTTTGTAACTGTTCACCAATATCTAGCCGAACCCGCCCCACCCTTGTGTTTAAAGGAATTCATTCTAAAAGGGTTTATCTGTGTACATACATGCAAGAGTATATCCAAATATACTCATGTATGTTACCACTCAGAATTAGCTTTTCTTGGTGTTCGTGATCAGTTTTAAATCCCCGATAACTGGTACCTGTTTCGTTTTGGTCTATAAGTAATTAACTGGGCCTCCCTGCATGTTGATTTGTCCTTACTTTGAATCCGGAAATTGCATGTTTGGGTCGACATGTTTATTCCGTGCTCGCTTTTTTTACGAATCAGGAATGAAATTACTCAAAAAAATGTGTTAAATTCTATATTGATATTCATTTATTATTCGTATGAAAATTTGGACATATACTAATCCTTATTGTTGACACCCAATTTTGACCCTCCCGTCCAGTCATTAACTATAAAATTACACTAATTTTCAACAATTCTTAAATAATAAAATGCAGCAATAAAAAAACATTAATACAGGCATAAATAAACAATAAATACGTAAAATAATAATCTAACACCCGCGTTTTAATAATAGCATTCATAAAAGAATTAACAAGTCCTAATTTTATTTAATAAGTCTTAATAACGACATCACGTTATAAAGTATTAAGCATTAATTAAATAGCACGCCCGCATTTATAACAATTAGGTTAATAAAGCACCTAAATAATTTAAGCACAATTTATTAATTTAATTTACTACTAATTAACTAATTAAGCACCTAAAAATTATAACACTAACCTAAAACTAATACCCTAATTAACTAATCAGCCCACCTAAATAACTACCCAAGCCCAACACCCCTTATTTTCTACTCACTTCGCAGCCCATTTCCCTTCAGCCTTCTTCCCCTTTACTACCCAAAGCCCACACGCCCCTTACCTTAACCCCCATCGTCCACAATAGAAAAGGATCGTCAAAACCTAAGAAACAAAATCCACTGCACATCCTCCATCGCCGCCTTCGTCAAAACCCGATATTCTCGCCGGATTTTCTAACAAAATCCGATCCCTTACCTTCTTCTCCAAAGACCCAAACCTCAATACAAAATCGGTGACAAATCAACCTAATCAAGGACGAATCACACTAAATCGGTAGTGATTCCTTACCAAATCGAGAAGCAAATCGGTTCATACCAAAAGTTTACCATAACGAATATACCTTAAGAATCCGCCCAAAATGGCAACAAATCCCTTACTAAATCAACACGAAAATCGCACTAAATCGCAACCAAATCGTTTTAAAGCTTACGACATTAGAACCCAAATGGGGCTAAAAAAAGATACGCAGATGAAACGGGCGTGATGGAAGGGCGAAGAACACAAAAACCAAAACTCTTTACTTTTACGAAAACGAGCAAAACCGTCCTAGCTCTTTTATCACTTTCAATCGCATAATCGCGAAATCTCAGTGGCGTCGGCGACGCTGATACGCTGCCTCGGTTCGCGCGGAGAAGGTAAAATTCCACTCCTCTTGATTCGTCGCATTCTTTGAATTTACGCATTTTTCGCGTGTCTCGCGATATAATGTTAGAATTTATTTGTTTAGTTACGCTTGGATTACGATAAATGCAAGGTTATTTCGTGAATAGTGAAGTCGGTCTTGGTGAATATTTATTTGTTTGATTGTGATGGCGGATACTTATTTTGCGAAAATGTTTTGTGATAGATGTTGTTATAAGGATCGATCTCTTTGTTTGATAGTATATTAGACATATTTTGGCTCGATGATAGCTGCGAAGATTAGTTAACAATCCATCAAGCATATTTAGTCACATATGTTCTGTCGGCGTGCGTAACGTTTTATCTCGTTAGTTTAGGCTTAGTTTAGTCAAATATGATTCTATCGAATTGCAATCGATGCCAATTTGTGTATGAATTAGTTTAAGGTGTTCAAATCGACTTTAATCGTTAGTCGTGAATTTGTTTGTTCGGATAGATGTGTTGATTTAAGAACAACTCGATCTATATATAAATCGTATGTTGGATTTAGAATGCAGTGCGTGGTCTATCTAACCATGTATAACCCGCTCATGTAATCCGTGTTATTTGGTATAAACGTTGTAATGTATTTCTAACTAAATCTGGGTTGTATAAGTTATGCAATGTCAATGTAGCTTGAACGTGAGTGTGTATATCTTTGGGAACCCTAGCCTCATATATCTGCGATATACACCGAATGATCACACTGTCTCCATGTATTCACTGCTGTTTGGAACTTATTTAGTTCCTATATGGTCTATATTAGATTATTGTACTTCTTTGGTCACTTGGTGTCAAAATCCGCCACGAAGTCTTTTAGGCGGTTTCTATACCAACATCATTGTTTACATGGATTGGCTTGTGTTGCCGAGCCATTGTTATCGCGTTCCTCTGTTAAGTACATATGAGGATAGTTTGGTGCTAACATAGTTCAAACCATTGAGAAATCGGGCATATGATTGGGAAAATGGATTTACTTGATCCCAGCCATTTGCTTGATGTTGAGTCATGTATCTTAAATTAAACTAGCATGCTATGTGTTGCCATATTATTTCACCCATGTTTGGTGTCTCGTCCGATATCACCGATCATTAACTCATATATAATGTGCTAGTGTGGTTCATATGAGCATGTAAGAATAGGATTAGTTGGCCTTTCTTTTAAAAATGGAAATTTTACGCTGCGCTTATTTCTATCTACCGCTTACATCTAGTTATTCTCCTAAGTATATTTGAGAACCCGCTGCAGCAAGTCTGTGAGCGGGTTGTACTCATTTTCTCTTCTTTGTTTGTTGTTGCATACACCTCTCCTCCTTTAGAAAATCTGAGAAGATAATTGGTTTACACTGCCTTGGGTGCCGATTTATCCTCCTCTAAATTGATAACTTATTTGGGCCAGCCTATTGTTTCCTCTGTTTGCCTTACTTGTTTGCCTTCATCGTTCTCTATTCCCGAGGCCCAAAGGCATGTTAAATATAGAATCGATGGATAATGCATGTGTTCGCCTCTCAAGATCATTTTGTTTATTTGTCTTTTATACAATTGAATGAGATACTAATCCTTATCTTCTTTTATTTTTACATGGCACGCATCGGAGCAAAATGAAGAGTTTCGTTGCGAGACTCAACGCGAGCTATTTCAAATAGCAACCCGCATCTGCATCCGCATTCCCGTTCCCGCTTCAGGAATTCCTAGAAAAACAAATAGGACGTCGTCATCCGTCGTAAAGAGCATTCTTAAATCCCATTCTCTCTCTTTACTTGCTATTCATTTATTCATTTGTTTATTGTAATTTAATAACTCTATTTCTGTAATATTTAGGATATCTAGAACAATTAAGTTTCAAACATATAAGGGAAAGTAATTCATAATTAGAAAGCACTTAGCTGCTTGTCTTTTATGCTTGTCATACATATCTAAACCTTACTAAATAATTTAACTCGCGAATAAAATATTATTTCTTTATAAAATCCATGATAAAGTAAATTAATTTTCTCATAAGCTCTTTCATTAGCATAATATAAATAATTTGTGTTTTATCGGAAAACTATAAAATAATCATCTTTTGCACTACGTCATATATATTTGATTCTAAAAGCTTGTCTTTGATCATAAATCAACATGGCATATATCTATAAACAGTATACAAGCACACTTTAAAACTTTATTTTTATAGTACTAGTCTTGCAAACTTTTATCAATGAGGCCCTTTCTATAAAACATTTTTTGAAAGCACCCTTTATATTTTTAAAACGTGCATTCTTTAAATATAATAATTACCCTAGGTTTGGCAGGACAAACGCAAGTTAGCGGATCTTAGAGGGTGCCTAACCCCTTCCCTCTAGATTAATAAAGAACCCTTACCCAGAATCTCACTAAGTTTAGCAGACCATTAAATGGAGTTAATGTTTACTTTAAACTAGTTAACATTTAGGTGTCCTAATTCACCCAAATAATTAGGTGGCGACTCCCTAGCAACCCTTTAGCATTTTTAATATTTTAAACACTTCTTTAACACCTTAACTTTCTTTTAGCATTTTATTATTTATTTTCTAACATCTTACTTGAGCAGGGTTCGCTAGAATAAAGTCGCGGTCGAAATCGGGTGCGACAGAAATGGCGACTCCGCTGGGGATTTAAGGTTCTTAACCATAACAGACCTAGGGTTATTATTTGGCATTATTTTTGCATTTAATTTTGTGTGCTATATTTTGTTTATTTTTAATTGCTACCTGCTTTACTGCTTTCCCTAAACTGACATTCCGCTCATATTTCTTCCATTCTGGAAAATTCACACAATCACACACTACATGCGAGGTGCGCTTGGTGCATCAGCAAAATTCTTTCTTCAAAACCCAAATTTAGGAGAGTTGGTAACATACGTGGAGTGTCCGGTCTAACCGGTGGCCGCGTAGCCTTCTCACTCGAGTTGTCCGCTCGGGAACCTTGCGTCTAGAAAAGCCAAATCTTAGAAACTTAAGATAGAGCTATACCACCCTTATTTTAGGGCATGCATTTACCTTAGGTGGGTCAATCCTTGGCATTGACACCACAATTAGGAAAACACCAACTTGTCGACGGGTTTCTCAACCCAACGGCCAACCAACATATTATGTGTAGCGTGGCAATGACAAACAAATCCAAGCCCAATCATGACATGCTAAAATTGGGAAAAGTGCACCGTCATTTGGTCGCCATTTCCAACAAAGGCATTATAGTTGGACGACTTGGACAAATCCGTCATAATCTCGCATAAGTGACGTTTAGGCTTACCTCTGGCATAAAGAGGCCCCCTGCATGTTAGGAAACGTTTGAATGTGCTATGTGCAATATATCTGCTACATACCCGCAAATTATGTGCTTTATGCTAACACCGTTTGTTGCATTTTTAGAAAGATTTATCATCTTCCCCCAAAGGTCGATTTGTATTTGACTAAGCAATGGCAGAGCATCAATACTTCACAAGATCAAAGGCACGGTCCAGCGACACGACCGATTCAAGGGCATCTGAGCGGAACGAGTCGGAACCTGTCTTGGTTCCTATAAGCAAAGCAGGGGTCTCAGAAAAGAAAAGCAACATAGATCCGATCGAGCAGCTCGCCCAGCTACCACAGCAAATGGCAACCATGCAGGCCGAAATCAGAAGGCCCAGAAACATAACATACAAGCAACTACATCGAGACCCATTTTAGGCGGACACCACTTTTCAGCGGGATCATGTAGGAAGCGAGCGAGTTGCAAGTCCAAACAGGCAGCACACGGATATCGAGGACAAGGCGGAGAAGTCTAGTGCGAATCGACCCCCCCCCAAAACTCACAAATTTTCTTTGAGCGTAGGTCCTTCATATTAGCGAAGGTACAAGTTACGCATACTAGCGTAAGGAGAAAATACAACAAAATTCTTGAAGCGTGAAGCGGACAAACATCAATAATCGAGTTCAAATCCATGACAAATTATAGCGCATCGGGCCTAGAGTCAAATTGCAACTCATGCGATTGCAAACGCACGACAAAGACATCATGACAATCCACATGGTTCACAAATGCATCACAACAAAGGCATCACGGCAATTCGTCAGTTACAAGGAAACATCTCAGGGACGACATCTCTACCCACATAATTGTCTTTCTCAAATATTTATCAGGCTGTTTTAACAGTTATACACTAACTTTTCTCAAGCTTAGCTTGCAGGAACATTTATTCTACAGGAACAGCAGCAACACGTCCAGACAACGACGTTATCAGCATTATGTCCAGGCGACGACATATATCCGACTCAATATCGTCAGTCAAAACTGGGACAATTTTTAAGGACTTCGCCACGAAAGGACATTGACAGATATGATTCCATATGCTCGAAATATCGACATAAACTGGGACAATTTTAAAGGCTGTACTACAAATGACATCAATAATTTACGCGAAGGGTTCCATGTCCCAAAACTGGGACAAAATTTTAAAAGAAAGCCTGACGGCAGCGGAGCACCGAGAGTATGAGAGAATATACCGCCGATTTCGGATAAGGATGCTCGCTCTGTTTCATAACATGTCGCTATTCAAAAATCGACATAATTTCCTACTAGTATTTTCTCAAGATAGAATATTTTCAACAAATGTTTTCGACCGAGACTCGAAATCGCACGGGGTTACATGGTCCGCATAAGACAACGCGTGCAAATATCAAGAGCCAACACAAATCGGCCCGCTCTCCCCCCCGAACTCACAATTTTTCTTTGAGTGAATGTTGCAGTCAGCGAGGCGAGGAGGACAATAAATACAACATCTACATTTCGTCCATACAACGTTAACATCTACATTTCGTCTGCATAACGACGTAACATCTCGCATTCGTCCGCATAACGGCGGTAACATCTACATTTCGTCCGCATAACGACGTAACATCTACATTTCGTCCGCATAACGGCATTTAACATCTACATTCGTCCATCTGACGACGATCTACATTTCGTCCATCTGACGACGTCTACATTTCGTCCATACAACGATTTAACATCGCATTCGTCCAAAAGCGGCCAAGTCCGAAAATGACACCAAGTCCGAAAGCGACACGCCCCAAAAACGGCGCCGAGTCGAAAGCGACTCGAGTCAGAAATGACTCGCGTCCAAAACGACGCCACGTCCGAAACGACGCTAAGTCGAAAGCGACACGCCCAAAACGGCGTCGAGTCGAAAGCGACTCGAGTCCGGCGACTCGCGTCAGAAAGCGACGCCACGTCCAAAACGACGCCACGTCCAAAGCGGCTAAGTCCGAAGCGACACCGCCCAACGACGTCGAGTCGAAAATGACTCGGTCAAGCGACTCTGCGTCAGAAAGCGACGCTAAGTCCAAAGCGACACCACGATCAACGGCGTCGGTCGGAACGACTCGGTCGAAAGCGACTCTGCGTCGAAAGCGACGCCCGCGTCCAAAAGCGGCTAAGTCAGAAAGCGACACGCGATCAAACGGCGCCGAGTCGAAAGCGACTCGGTCCGAAAGCGACTCTGCGTCCAAAAGCGGCTAAGTCCAAAGCGACACCACGTCAAAAACGGCGTCGGTCCAAAGCGACTCGAGTCGAAAGCGACTCTGCGTCCAAAAGCGGCGCCACGTCCGAAAACGACGCCACGTCCAAAACGACGCCAAGTCGGCAGCGCCATCATCAACATATCACATCTACGGGGCGATTTTCTCGTTCTCAGCTGCATTTTTCTCGTTTCATGCTTTATTATTATTACGTCTTAGCGGTTATGCACTAACTCCTTCGAGCTTTAGTGCGGGCGGCAACAACGACGGCGTCATCAACACAACAAGTCCAAAAGCGACGACAAGTCCAAAACGACGCCAAGTCGAAAGCGGCGTCAATAGCAACGTTCCAATACAATGATTCGCTCACAAAGACAAACTGCAACAAGTCTACATCAAATACATCTTGCAAAAACCACAGGCTACATCATTCACACTTTAATTATTTCATCTAGTTTTGATTACGCATGAATTACGACACAACTCCATATATAGAACAATTTTTATCTATGCCTGAAAGCGTCATATGCATCTCGTCCATACAAGCGAGAACGCCCATCTGGCGTCATATGCATCTAAATCATCTGAGAAACGCCCATACAAGGCGTCATATGCATCTCAATCCATACAAGCGAGAACGCCCATCTGGCGTCATTTGCATTTCGTCCATCTGAGCGAACGCCCATACAAGGCGTCATATCATCTAAATCCATCAAAGCGAAACGCCCATCTAAGCGTCACATCGTCTAAATCCATCTGAGCGAGAACGCCCATACAAGGCGTCATTGCATTTCGTCCATACAAGATGATTCCGCCCATCTGGCGACATTTGCATTCGTCCATACAAGCGGCGTATCATCACATCATTTCATATACGATTTGACTACAACCACAACACAAAATTTACATTCTTACATTATTTTGTTTTATGATTTATGCACTAACCGTTTGTTCAAGTCTTAGCATGCGAGCGAGAGCACAACGTGGATTTTCTCTTCAAATGACAGGGCAATTTGTTGGGGCCAACCTTCCCAATGAATGGCGAAGCGGCCTCAGCGTCGGTCCACTCGCTCACATCACCATAAAACCCAGCCATAAGCCATAGCGGTACACCCTGGTTCAAACCGATTACTTTTATTTTTATTTTTACACATAGCCCAAATGTCGTCATAACTCGACAACGGGACAAATTGAGTCCGCGTTATCCCGCCTTGGTATTTTGACCATGGTAGCCCGGTGTCGCCATAACTCGACCGGGATAATTTTAAATTTTGCATCGACCTTGTCTTTTCCCAAACCTTTCAATGCAGTATCGAGACAAAATTGCATGAGTCAACGTCTTTGTCAGAAGATTCTTCCATCATCTCCATACAAAGAGGACAACTGTTGACACGAATTTTGACCCTCGTCGATCATTAACTATAAAATTACACTAATTTTCAACAATTCTTAAATAATAAAATGTGATAAAAAAACATTAATACAGCATAAATAAACAATAAATACGTAAAATAATAATCTAACACGCGTTTTAATAATAGCATTCATAAAAGAATTAAGAAGTCCTAATTTTATTTAATAAGTCTTAATAACGACATCACATTATAAAGTATTAAGCATTAATTAAATAGCACGCGCATTTATAACAATTAGGTTAATAAAGCACCTAAATAATTTACGCACAATTTATTAATTTAATTTACTACTAATTAACTAATTAAGCACCTAAAAATTATAACACTAACCTAAAACTAATACCCTAATTAACTAATCACCACCTAAATAACTACCCAAGCCCAACACCCTTATTTTCTACTCACCCGACCATTTCCTTCAAATTTCTCCCCTTTACGGTCAAAGCCCACACGCCCTTACCTTAACCCCCATCGTCCACAATAGAAAAGGATCGTCAAAACCTAAGAAAAAATCCAGACATCCTCCATCAGCGCCGTCAAAACCCGATATTCTCGCGGATTTTGGTGAAAATCCGGATCCTTACCTTCTCTTCTCCAGCACCCAAACCTCAATACAAAATCAGTGACAAATCAACCCAAATCAAGGACGAATCACACTAAATCAGTAGTGATTCCTTACCAAATCGAGAAGCAAATCGGTTCATACCAAAAGTTTACCATAACCAGAATATACCTTAAGAATCCGAAAATGGCAACAAATCCCTTACTAAATCAACACGAAAATCGCACTAAATCAAGAACCCAAATCGTTTTAAAGCTTACAACATTAGAACCCAAATGGGGCTAAAAAAGACATGCGAGAAACATGGGCGTGATGGAAGGGCAAGAACACAAAAACCAAAACTCTTTACTTTTCTGAAAAACGAGCAAAACCGTCCTAGCTCTTTTATCACTTTCAATCGCATAATCGCAGAAATCTCCGAGTGGCGTCGACGGCAATCTGCTGCCTCGGTTCGCCACGGAGAAGGTAAAATTCCACTCCTCTTGATTCGTCGCATTCTTTGAATTTCGCATTTTTCGCGTGTCTCGTGCCAGTATAATGTTAGAATTTATTTGTTTAGTTCTGCTTGGATTACGATAAATGCAAGGTTATTTCGGCGAATAGTGAAGTCCCGGTCTTGGTGAATATTTATTTGTTTGATTGTGATGGCAGATACTTATTTTGCGAAAATGCTTTGTGATAGATGTTGTTATAAGGATCAGTCTGCTGTTTCAGTAGTATATTAGACATATTTTGGCTCAGTGATAACTGCGAAGATTAGTTAACAATCCATCAAGCATATTTAGTCACATATGTTCCTGTCGACGTCTGTAACGTTTTATCTCGTTAGTTTAGGCTTAGTTTAGTCAAATATGATTCTATCGAATTCTGGTACTGATGCCTAATTTGTGTATGAATTAGTTTAAGGTGTTCAAAACTGACTTTAATCGTTAGTCGTGGACTGTTTGTTCTGGATAGATGTGTTGATTTAAGAACAACTCCAGTCTATATATAAATCGTATGTTGGATTTAGAATGCAGTGCGTGGTCTATCTAACCATGTATAACTTCATGTAATCCCGTGTTATTTGGTATAAAAGTTGTAATGTATTTCTAACTAAATCGGGTTGTATAAGTTATGCAATGTCAATGTAGCTTGAACCCGTGAGTGTGTATATCTTTGGGAACCCTAGCCTCATATATCTGCGATATCTGTTTGAATGATCTGCTTGTCTCCATGTATCTGCCTGTTTGGAACTTATTTAGTTCCTATATGGGTCTATATTAGATTATTGTACTTCTTTGGTCACTTGGTGTCAAAATCCGCTTACCGAGTCTTTTAGACAATTTCTATACCAACATCCGTTGTTTACATGGATTGGCTTGTGTTGCCGAGCCATTGTTGATGCATTCCTCATTAAGTACATATGAGGATAGTTTGGTGCTAACATAGTTCAAACCATTGAGAAATCTGGGCATATGATTGGGAAAATGGATTTACTTGATCCAGCCATTTGCTTGATGTTGAGTCATGTATCTTAAATTAAACTAGCATGCTATGTGTTGCCATATTATTTCACCCATGTTTGGTGTCTCTGTCCCGGTATCACTGATCATTAACTCATATATAATGTGCTAGTGTGGTTCATATGAGCATGTAAGAATAGGATTAGTTGGCCTTTCTTTTAAAAAATGGAAATTTTACGCTTTGCAGTTATTTCTATCTACTGCTTACATCTAGTTATTCTCCTAAGTATATTTGAGAACCTGCTGCAGCAAGTCTGCAGGCAGGTTGTACTCATTTTTCTCTTCTTTGTTTGTTGTTGCATACCTGCCCCTCCCTCCTTTAGAAAATCTGAGAAGATAATTGGTTTACACTGCCTTGGGTGCCGATTTATCCTCCTCTAAATTGATAACTTATTTGGGCCAGCCTATTGTTTCCTCTGTTTGCCTTACTTGTTTGCCTTACTGTTCTCTATTCCCCTGAGCCCAACAGTGCATGTTAAATATAGAATCAGTGGATAATGCATGTGTTCCGCCTCTCAAGATCATTTTGTTTATCATCTTTTATACAATTGGACAGATACTAATCCTTATCTTCTTTTATTTTTACATGGCACGCATCGGAGCAAAATGAAGAGTTTCGTTGCGAGACTCAACGCGAGCTATTTCAAATAGCAACCCGCATCTGCATCCGCATTCCCGTTCCCGCTTCAGGAATTCCTAGAAAAACAAATAGGACGTCGTCGTAAATCGTAAGAGCATTCTTAAATCCCAGTCTCGCTCTTTACTTGCTATTCATTTATTCATTTGTTTATGGTAATTTAATAACTCTATTTACGTAATATTTAGGATATCTAGAACAATTAAGTTTCAAACATATAAGGAAAGTAATTCATAATTAGAAAGCACTTCCGACACGCTTGTCTTTTATGCTTGTCATACATATCTAAACCTTACTAAATAATTTAACTCATGACTAAAAGATTATTTCTTTATAAAATCCATGATAAAGTAAATTAATTTTCTCATAAGCTCTTTCATTAGCATAATATAAATAATTTGTGTTTTATCGGAAAACTATAAAATAATCATCTTTTGCACTACGTCATATATATTTGATTCTAAAAGCTTGTCTTTGATCATAAATCAACATGGCATATATCTATAAACAGTATACAAGCACACTTTAAAACTTTATTTTTATAGTACTAGTCTTGCAAACTTTTTATCAACAGGCCCCTTTCTATAAAATATTTTTTGAAAGCACCCTTTATATTTTTAAAACGTGCATTCTTTAAATATAATAATTACCCTAGGTTTGGCAGGACAAACGCAAGTTAGCGGATCTTAGAGGGTGCCTAACCCCTTCCCTCTAGATTAATAAAGAACCCTTACCCAGAATCTCACTAAGTTTAGCAGACCATTAAATGGAGTTAATGTTTACTTTAAACTAGTTAACATTTAGGTGTCCTAATTCACCCAAATAATTAGGTGGCGACTCCCTAGCAACCCTTTAGCATTTTTAATATTTTAAACACTTCTTTAACACCTTAACTTTCTTTTAGCATTTTATTATTTATTTTCTAACATCTTACTTGAGCAGGGTTCGCTAGAATAAAGTCGCGGTCGAAATCGGGTGCGACACTTATCACTTTCTTTTTTTACATGAAATGCATCGGAGCAAAAATGAAGAGTCTCCCGGCGAGACTCATCACGAGCTACTTCAAATGGCAACCCGCGTCTATGTGCATCCGCATTCGCGTCCCCGCTTCAGAAATTCCTAGAAAAACAAGTAGGACGTCGTCATCCGCGTAAAGAGCACTCTTAAATCCCATCCTCTCTTTACTCACTATTCATTCATTTATTTGTTTATTGTAATTTAATTACTCTATTTCTGTAATATTTAGGATATCTAGAACAATTAAGTTTCAAACATATAAGGTGGGGAAGTAATTCATAATCAGAAATGCACTTCTACTTTATTTGTCTTTTAGGACTATTAAGCATGTCTAAATTCTGCAAAAAATAATTTAAATGATTTAACTTGCATCGTAAAACCAACATTTCGTTCTTATTAATATTCATAACAGATTTCTTCATAAACTCTCAAGAATCACTTTAAAGCACCTTTTGTATCATCATGCGCATGAGTTAAGCAAGATTAATTTAGCTGGCAGTATACATAATTAGTCCATAAAGCACCCGCTTAGCATTCTCTAGCATTTTAAGCGCCTCTTAGCACCTTTAACACCCTTCTAGCATTTAATACCTTTTAGCAACTTTTAGTATTTTAAGCACTTTTAAACATTTAGCATTTGACTCTTTTATTTATTTATAACACCTTTTGCCCCCTTTTATACTTAAAGCACCTTTTAAACATTTTAACATTTTTAGCATTTTATTAAGCAGGAGGAGCTTTTATTTTGCATTTGTTTTTAAACATAATAATTACCCTAGGTTTGACAGGACAACCGCAAGTTAGCGGATCTTAGAGGGTGCCTAACCCCTTCCCTCTAGATTAATAAAGAACCCTTACCCAGAATCTCACATAGCTTTTGCAGACCTTTAAATGGAGATCATTTATAGCATTTTATGCTATTTAAAAAAGTGTCCTAATTCACTATAATAATTAGGTGGCGACTCCTTAAAATACACATTTTTGGAATCAACCATACGTAGTACTCCCGTTTTCGACTCCGGTTTAAAATGGGGTGTTACAGATGGCGACTCCACTGGGGATAGACAGGTTCTTAACCATAACAAACATAGGTTAATTATTGTGCTTCACTATTTTTTTTTTCTTTATTTTTTATTTATTTGCTTAATTTGCTTATTTTGTGTTTCACACTTATTTGCTTTTATGTTTTGCCTAAACTATTTTGCTTTGCATATAAACATCTGCATATTGTTTTAACTGCTATTTGTTATTGCTTTCTTTAAACTGGCATTCCGCTCATACTTCCTCCCTTATGGAAAATTCACACTATCACACACAACACGCGGGTGTGCTTTGCGCACCTGCAAATTTCTTTCAAACACCCAAATTTAAGAGAGTTGGTATTTTGCGCGGAGAATCCGGTCCAACCGGTGGTCGCGTAGCCTTCTCACTCGAGTAGTCCGCTCGGGAACCTTGCGTCTAGTAAGCCAAATCTTAGCAAACTTAAGATAGAGCTATACCACCCTTTATTTTAAGGCATGCATGCATTTACCTTAGGTGGGTCGGTCCTGGGTATCGACACCACAATTAGGAAGACACCAAACTTGTCGACGGGTTTCTCAACCCAACGGCCAACCAACATATTATGTGTAGCATGGTGATGACAGACAAATCCAAGCCTAATCATGACATGCTGAGATTGGGAAAAGTGCACCGTCATTTGGTCGCCATTTCCAACAAAGGCATTATAGTTGGACGACTTGGACAAATCTATCATGGCCTCGT
Source organism: Przewalskia tangutica (assembly GCA_029844215.1). Taxonomy (NCBI): domain Eukaryota; kingdom Viridiplantae; phylum Streptophyta; class Magnoliopsida; order Solanales; family Solanaceae; genus Przewalskia; species Przewalskia tangutica. The sequence goes on along the minus strand of CM056723.1, from coordinate 117,578,985 downwards.
ATATGTGACGTTTAGGCACCTCTGGCATAAAGAGGTCCCCCCCTGCATGTTAGGAAACGTTTGAATGTGCTATGTGAGATATATCTGTTACATACCTGCAAATTACGTGCTTTATGCTAACACCGTTTGTTGCATTTTTTTAGAAAGATTTATCATCTCCCCAAAGGTCGATTTGTATTTGACTAAACAATGGCAGAACATCGATATCTCACAAGATCAAAACGCGGTCGATGACATGACCGATTCAAGGGCATCGGCGGAGCAGTGGAACTGTCTTGGTTCCTATAGGCAAAGCGGGGGTCTCAGAAGAGAAAGGCAGCATAGATCCGGTCGAGCAGCTCGCCCAAATACCGCAGCAAATAGCAAACCTGCAGGCCGAAATAAGAAGTCTCAGAAACATCACTGAAGTACTCGTCACTGCAAATAACCAAAACAGTCAAAATCCTCCAAATTATTACCAGTACCCTCTTACTACATATCCCATTCAGCCAATGTACAATGCACGTATATCCCACAAATGCCTACCACTCCACAAACACAAACCAAAGGCCACCACAAACCCACTTTTGCAATGCATACGACAACCCGCTACGGTACCCATCCGGTGCATGCGCCTGACCCAAATGCCCGCTCACTAAACACTTTCAAACCCGCATGGGTGCTAAGAAAACCAACCAGAACCTATACACCTTTAGCGAACCCATAACCCAGTGTATGAGAGTGAAAGCGCGAGAATACTCCACCAATTCGAAATATCCCTGCCTACTTCCGAGGCATGATAAAACCAAACATTGTGCATACCACTCGGTGTCGAGGGCACGACGTCGAAAATTGATATGCACTCGAGGACAAAATAGAGGAGCTAATCAAAGAAGAGTCATTCGGATAGAGAGGCCTCCCACAATGAGTCTGATGAACCCCGAAGGAAAGAGGTGTTCCACGGCGAGAACCCGCCGCTGAATCAACCTTTTATCACGCCGCCCGTAGATCCACCCATCAAGCCCGCCAACAAAATAGAGCACCCAATGCATCCGGACGAATAAGAATTTTGAAGGAAAACCACCCAAAGTTCGCACCACTATGAACCCATACCTCAAATATATGAAAGGTTGCGGTGCAGCCTAATCCAACCAATTCGGGAAGGATTCGACCACATCCCAAGATGGTATGATGAGAACAAGCGTTGCGCGTATCACTCCGATAGCCCAGGACATGACACTGAAGGTTGCCATTCCCTCAGGGACAGAATCGAGGCGTTGATCAAAGAAGGGGTAATTCAGCTAAAGGAGTCTGCCCCAAATCCCTTGCCAAACCACGACTCGTATTTAAGCTTTAATAATGTTTTCCTTTGTTTTGCTTGTAATGAACTACGTCATGACCTGATTCCCTCATGGGGATACGTAGGCGGCCTAAATCGGCTTCGGTCACACCATTAGGAAACTTTCCATTCGTTCTGAAAATAACAAATACACAAGCAACTTCCTTTAGGCCAAACACCCTTTTCAAAACTGGGACAATGCAGGAGGCCAAACAGGGGTTGCAAGTCCAAACAGCGAACGCGCGGTGTCGAGGAACAAGGCGAAGTCAAATACGAATCGACCACCCCAAAACTCACAAAATTTTCTTTGGCGCGGTCTTTTCATATTCTGAAGCAAAAAGCGTGGCGTAAGATGACAACAATCCAAAATCGCGGCAAAGCAGCAGCAGAAAGGGGCATCAACCAACAGTAGCCAAAGTTCAGAGTTCCGCAACAAAACCTAGAGCATCAACTCGGGCATAAAGTCAAATTGGCAACCCACGCATCGCACACAACAAAGGCATCATGGCAATTCGTCAGTTGCGGCATTTAGCATGTCCGTGCGACAAGGCGTCGATATTCATCGGCGTATCGGGGGCTACATCTCTACCTATAAAATTGCACTTCATATATATTTATCATTTTGTTTAAGCAGTATACACTAACGTTTTCTCAAGCTTAGCTTGCGGAGCATTTATTCTACAGAGCAAGCGGCGGACGCGTGCAACGACGGCGTTATCGCGTATGTCGGCGGCGACATATATCCGACTCGATTACGTCGATCAGCGAGACAATTTTAAGGACTTCGCCACGAAAGGACACCGACAAATATGATTCCATATGCTCGAGAGAGAGGCACCGACAATCAACAGTCAGAATTCAAAAGTCCGCAACAAAGTCTAGCGCATCAGCTTGGGCATAAAGCACACAACAAAAGCATCATGGCAATTCGTCAGTTGCAAGGAAACATCTTAGGGACGACATCTCTACCCATATAATTGCCTTTCTCAAATATTTATCATTCTGTTTTAACAGTTATACACTAACTTTTTTTTTCTCAAGCTTAGCTTGCAGGAGCATTTATTCCACGGGCGGCGATCAACACGTCCGCAACGCGGCGTTATCGATATGTCGGCGACAACATATATCCGACTTCGATTCGTCGATCGATCGGGACAATTTTTAAGGACTTCGCCACGAAATGACATCGACAGATATGATTCCATATGCTCGAAAAGATCGACATAAACTGGGACAATTTTAAGGACTTTACTACAAATGACATCAATGGACATGGTTAATTTACCCAAGGGGTTCCATGTCCCAAAACTGGGACAAATTTTAAAAGAGAGGCCGATGTGAGCATCGAGTATGGGAGAATACCGCCGATTTCGGATAAGGAAGTTCGTTTTGTTTCACAACATGTCACTATTCAAGTATCGACATAATTTCCTACTAGCATATATAAGTATATTTTCAAGATAAAATATTTTTCAACAAAATGTTTTGACCGAGACTCGAAATCAGACAAGGGTTACATGTCCAGACAAGACAACGCGTACAAATATCAAGAGCCAACACAAATCGGCCGACCCCTCCCCGAACTCACAATTTTCTTTGAGTAAATTTTGCAAGTCAACAGGAACAAGGAGGACAACAACATTCCAATACAACAGATCCGCTCACGAAGTTCATCTACAACAAGTCTACATCAAATACATCTCGCAAAAACCACATTTTTCGTTACTCAGGCTACATCATTTACACTTTAATTATTTCATTTAGCTTTGATTATGCATAACACAAATTTTATCTATGCCCTAGGAGGCGTCATATACATTTCGTCCATACAAGACGAGAACGCCCATACAAGGCGTCATTTGCATCTCATCCATACAAGACGAGAACGCCCATACAAGGCGTCATATGCATCTCGTCCATACAAGACGAGAACGCCCATACAAGGCGTCATATGCATCTCGTCCATACAAGACGAGAACGCCCATACATACGTCATCTCGCCCATACAAGACGGGAACGCCCATACAAGGCGTCATTTGCATCTCGTCCATACAAGACGAGAACGCCCATACCAGGCGTCATATGCATCTCGTCCATACAAGACGAGAACGCCCATACAAGGCGTCATATGCATCTCGTCCATACAAGACGAGAACGTCCATACAAGGCGTCATATGCATCTCGTCCATACAAGACGAGAACGCCCATACAAGGCGTCATTTGCATCTCATCCATACAAGACGAGAACGCCCATACAAGGCGTCATATGCATCTCGTCCATACAAGACGAGAACGCCCATACAAGGCGTCATATGCATCTCGTCCATACAAGACGAGAACGCCCATACAAGGCGTCATATGTATCTCGTCCATACAAGACGAGAACGCCCATACAAGGCGTCATTTGCATCTCATCCATACAAGACGATAACGCCCATACAAGGCGTCATATGCATCTCGTCCATACAAGACGAGAACGCCATACAAGGCGTCATATGCATCTCGTCCATACAAGACGAGAACGCCCATACAAGGCATCATACGATCTCGCCCATACAAGACGAACGCCCATACAAGCGTCGCGCCATACATCTCGCCCATACAAGACGAGAACGCCATACAAGGCGTCATATGCATCTCGCCCATACAAGATGAACGCCATACAAGGCGTCATTTGCATCTCTCCATATAAGACGAACGCCATACAAGGCGTCATATGCATCTCGCCCATACAAGACGAGAACGCCCATACAAGGCGCCATACATCTCATCCATACAAGACGAAACGCCATACAAGGCGTCATACGATCTCGCCCATACAAGCGAGAACGTTCATACAAGGCGTCATATCATCTCGTCCATACAAGACGAACGCCCATACAAGGCGTCATTTGCATCTCGCCCATACAAGCGAACGCCATACAAGGCGTCATATGCATCTCGCCCATACAAGACGAACGCCATACAAGGCGTCATGCATCTCGCCCATACAAGATGAGAACGCCATACAAGGCGTCATACGCATCTCGCCCATACAGCACGGTAACGCCATACAAGGCGTCATTTGCATTTCGTCCATACAAGACGATAACGCCACAAGGCGTCATTTGCATCTCGCTATACAAGATTTCCGCCAGATCATCGCATCATTTCATATGATTTGACTACAACCACAACACAAAATTTCCATTCTTACATTATTTTGTTTTGTGATTTATGCACTAATGCTTCTATCTTAGCTTGATCTACAGGAACTGCACAAGATGGAGCATAACGTGGATTTTCTCTTACAGCGAACCGGGGCAATTTGTTGGGGGGCCAACCTTCCCAATGAATGGCAGAAGCGGCCTCGAGCGTCGGTCCACTCGTTCCACATCACAATAAAACCCAGTACCATAAGCCATAGCGGTACACCCCAGGTTCAAGCCCGTTTATTTTATTTTTATTCTTTACACCATGGCCGGTGTAACTCGTATTTGGGACAAATTTCAGTCGCGTTAGCCCACTTTGGTGTTTTGACCATGGTAGCCCAGTGTCATCATAACTCGACACTGGGACAATTTTTGAGTCCGCGTCAGCCTTGCCTAAATTGCCCGACATTCTAGTTCTGAGGGTCGAGACAAAATTGGCTATGAGTCAACGTCTTTGTCCGAAGATTCTTCCATCATCTCCATACAAAGAGGGACAACTGTTGACACCCAATTTTGACCCTCCCGTCCAGTCATTAACTATAGAATTACACTAATTTTCAACAATAATTCTAATAATTTTAAAATAATAAAATGCAGCAATAAAACATTAATACAGGCATAAATAAATAAATAATTTAATAATGACACCGCGTCTTAAGCACTTAGAGTCTCGCGCCCGCATTTATTAATTGTAAGCTCATCGTAATTCTTAAATAATTAATTAATAAATACTTTAGCAATGACGTCGTATTAAATAGCACACCCGCATTTATTATTATAATAATTTAAATTCAAACTTAGGCTAATAAAACACCTAAATAATTTAATCACAATTTGAATAATTTAATTTATCACTAATTAACTAATTAAACACCTAAAATTAAATACCTAATCACTTAAAACTAATACCCTAATTTTCTACGACCCACTTCTGCTTTGGCCCAATCATCCGCATGACCAGAGCGTAATACGCCCACCACTTACCTTAACATTCAGCCAAATAGCCGCAAAGATTCTTTCCCTTTCACCCTCGTCCCTATCGACAGCCCTTAAGAAACGAAAACAAACCTAAACCTAAGTTTGATCGCGCAAAGCACCTCGCGATCGTCGAGATTCTCGCGAGAATCCGCGACTTTCTTCCTTTACCTGCACACACGTCTCCAATGATTCCTTACCATAAACCAGCACCCAATTATCAACCGAATCTGCCCAAATCTCGCCTTCCTTAACCAAATCACTTACCTTCCTTACCCATGCAAGCGCAGCCAACGATTTCTTACCATAACTAGCCAAATCCCTTCAGATCAGGACCCGTTCGAATCACACAAAATCAGCACGAATCCCTTACGAATCAGCCCTAGGGTTTACCTAATGGGGAACCAACATTGAGGCTATATAAACCCATCTCCATACACTCAAAAGTCATTCGGAAATAGAGAGAAGACAGGCAAGAATCATTTGGAATTAGCATTAGTCGAACACAGGGCATATACGAGAGAGCAGAGACGGGGAGAGTACAGTAGAGTCTATTCAGGTTCCAGTAAAGAAACCAACAGCCAAACCTTGCCCTTCTATTCGCATCGCAAACCCAAAGCCCGTCGAGTGGACCGACGACTTGATACGCTGCTCCGGGTCGCTGTTCGGAGAAGGTAAATCCTGTCCTCTTTATGAAATTCTGATTTCGTATTCAATTATGTGAAGCTTGTTTTATCCTGATTGCTGTTGTATCGTGTATATTCGTATTTGTTGTCTCAATATGTGGGTATTCTGCCTTCTAAGCATTCGTCGAATGAAGGTCTGAAATATGGTATGTTAAATAACTAACGTAAGAGATGCGAATGTATGTGTATGCTTGGTTTAGTTATTAGGCTGTCTGCTAGAAGTACATGTCACTGTGCCAGGTGCTAAAATTGTTCATGTTGAAAATGGTTGCTAAGTAATGGTCCTGTTTTGATATGGTTTCCTTTAGATTATAACTCTTGGTCAGTCAAAACACAATATATGAATGTATTCGCATCACATTGGCGATGTGACAATTCACAGGCTTATTTTCGTATGTATTCAAATTGGATCTTCATGTCTAGAAGCTTTGATGTTCTCGTAATTATTTGCTTACTGGGTAATATAATGGATAGTAAAATACTCTCATTGATGTTTATGGCTTGCCGACCTGTTTTACTAGCTAATATTTAAATATGAGATATATACAAATATTGAAACATGCTACTGTACATCTGAATATATCATGACCCTAGGTCTCATTTGTATGAATCCATCCTAGTAAAACATGTAGCTTATGCAGAATTACTCTATGTGCAACCAAGCATGTTTAGTCTTTTCCAATTGAATGGATAATACTTAACGACTTCGCCTTTAGTTGTAGCCTGGGATGTCTATTAGTTGTGGCGACGAGTGCGGTGCGAATTACTTAAAACTTTGTCAAGGTCAATGGGCACTTTCCTAATGTTTGATTATGAGAAAGTATGTGCTTAGTTAATCTAGGATCGGTTTGCTAATGTGAATGTATGTCTAAATTATTAATTGCTAAAATTCTTAAGTTGATTATCATCAAAGATATGTAATTCTGGATACTTATGAAATATTTGGTTTGTTATTCCTTTGGCCCATTGGCTTGTTCTCATGACCTGTGACAATAGGATAAAAGAAATAGTCAATGTATCTTCCCTCTCTCTGTCATGCCTTATACGCAAAACCAATCGATGTTAGATAGTCTCTAAACCAATGGTCTTAGACAGAAACCATGCCAGACTCAATTTGATTGGATCATTTCGTTTGTTGGGTCGAATCTTTGGAATTTGCGATCTAGGAGCATCCTCAGTCGAAACGAACCTGTTTTTGTAATCTGTTCACCTGAATATCTAGCCCCGAACCTGCCCCACCCCCTGTGTGTTTAAAGGAATTCATTCTAAAAGGGTGTATACTGTGTACATACATGCAAGAGTATATCCAAATATACTCCATGTATGTTACCCTTGTAGTTGGCTTTTCTTGGTGTTCGTGATCAGTTTTAAATCCCCGATAACTGGTACCTGTTTCGTTTTGGTCTATAAGTAATTAACTGGGCCTCCCTGCATGTTGATTTGTCCTTACTTTGAATCCGGAAATTGCATGTTTGGGTCGACATGTTTATTCCAGGCTCGTTTTTTTTTCTGAATTGCCGAATGAAATTACTCAAAAAAATGTGTTAAATTCTATATTGATATTCATTTATTATTCGTATGAAAATTTGGACATATACTAATCCTTATCACTTTCTTTTTTTACATGAAATGCATCGGAGCAAAAATGAAGAGTCTCCCGGCGAGACTCATCACGAGCTACTTCAAATGGCAACCCGCGTCTATGTGCATCCGCATTCGCGTCCCCGCTTCAGAAATTCCTAGAAAAACAAATAGGACGTCGTCATCCGCGTAAAGAGCACTCTTAAATCCCATCCTCTCTTTACTCACTATTCATTCATTTATTTGTTTATTGTAATTTAATTACTCTATTTCTGTAATATTTAGGATATCTAGAACAATTAAGTTTCAAACATATAAGGTGGGGAAGTAATTCATAATCAGAAATGCACTTCTACTTTATTTGTCTTTTAGGACTATTAAGCATGTCTAAATTCTGCAAAAAATAATTTAAATGATTTAACTTGCATCGTAAAACCAACATTTCGTTCTTATTAAAATTCATAACAGATTTCTTCATAAACTCTCAAGAATCACTTTAAAACACCTTTTGTATCATCACGCTTGAGTTAAGCAAGATTAATTTAGTGGCAAGATACATAATTAGTCCATAAAGCACCCGCTTAGCATTCTCTAGCATTTTAAGCGCCTCTTGCTTTTTAACACCCTTCTAGCATTTAATACCTTTTAGCAACCTTTAGTATTTTAAGCACTTTTAAACATTTAGCATTTGACTCTTTTATTTATTTATAACACCTTTTGCCCCCTTTTATACTTAAAGCACCTTTTAAACATTTTAACATTATTAGCATTTTATTAAGCAGGAGGAGCTTTTATTTTGCATTTGTTTTTAAACATAATAATTACCCTAGGTTTGACAGGACAACCGCAAGTTAGCGGATCTTAGAGGGTGTCTAACCCCTTCCCTCTAGATTAATAAAGAATCCTTACCCAGAATCTCACATAGCTTTTGCACACCTTTAAATGGAGATCATTTATAGCATTTTATGCTATTTAAAAAAGTGTCCTAATTCACTATAATAATTAGGTGGCGACTCCTTAAAATACACATTTTTGGAATCAACCATACGTAGTACTCCCGTTTTCGACTCCGGTTTAAAATGGGGTGTTACAGTACTCCCGTTTTTTACCACGGTTAAAATGGGGTGTTACAGACGCAGAGACCGCTGAAACTCGTAAGACCTCCATCTTTTTATGTCTCAAACACCTTACTTTGTGTACCAATATATCTTTCGTTTCTTAACGAAATTTGACAATACTTGACACTAATATCATCTACTCACTTTGTAGATTAGGCATGTGCGAAGAAATAAGGTTTTTGACATGAGGGACCTACGTGTTTAAGTCATCAAAGATAGGATAAACTCAATCCTATATTAGTAAAATTTCCAACAACAAATACCAAATAGCGTTCTCTATCCGGTTTTTTTATTTCATGATTTAGACCCGAAACCTCTAACTGAAGATGGAAGAATCATATTCATACCATCATAATTCTTAACGTTTTTTTATAGGACTTATGACAACACTTCCCACGATTAATGTATGGGAAATAATTAGAGAAAGACTTCAATTTTCCAAATACACACATAAAAGTTGGTGAGAAAGGCAAAAGATCCACTAAAAAGAATACACCATTCTGTAAAAACCAATTACTCCATTTGTTGATCATCAAATTTAGTGTCGAGAAAAAAGAATACACCATTCAACATTCTTTTCAACTTTTTAATATTTGGTATAATAATTTGTATATGATTAAACAATGTTTTAACACAATCTGTTAAACACTTAGTAAAACCAGATTACACAGTATAAAAATTACTTAACAGTAAATTAATCATGAAACAGTGAACGAAAACAGAATCTGTTTTGGAAAATAATTTCAAAATATAATCGAGCCCACTTAGTTCAAAGTGTGTCCTTAAGGAAATTATTTCCCTCACAGTACTCGATGTTAATGAAATATCGCCTCCCAGGATAGAACGATTATCTTACAAGAATAGTAGTACTCCAAATTCCGGTAGCAGCGAACCACTCAACGACAGTATATCACACAGAATGAAGACAAAATTTTCGAGTTGAAGACTGAAATTCAGAGAAGAATTGAATGAATAAATTTTTGGAATAATCAAGAATTTATAGGTTTTGGAGGTACTGATTCTGAATGTTTGCAACCATTCAGAATAGTCACCAAATTTTGGAGGGAAATTCGAAAAGAAAGGGCTTAAACCGGACGGGTCGGTCGCGGGTCTTGGATCGATCCGTTTGGATTTATTTTTAATTAAATAATTAATAATTAATTAATTAAAGAAACGTTTGTCCAAAAAGATTATCAATCAATCAATCTTTTTCAAAATCCAAATCCAAAGCCGAAGCCGAGCGACGACAACGGCGCGAGGAGTCCTTACCCTCTCAACCCTTTTAGCAACTAGAGAAGGTGTAATGTAATATATACACCTCTCTTTCTTTCAATTTTTTCGATGTGGGACAAAAGAGCATTTTACTCCCTTTAATTTTCATCCCATCATTTTTCATTCACCAATATCAAAACCCAACCTACACCCCATATAAAATACCATGCGGCCCCTATATTATTAGTCAATAAAATTGCAAAATGAGCAATAGTGGTAGATAGAGAAACAAAACTAGAATAACTTTCATTTTATGTTTTATTTTATCATAATAATATCTATTGTTTTATATTTTGTTGCAATTTACATTTACGTTAGCTTGAAGCATTGATAAGCTAGGGAAATTATCAAAATTAAAATATGAAAGACCAAGTGTAGGTACATTAATTAGGACAACTCTAGAAGCAATTCAAGTGACCATAAAGTGTGTGAAAACAAGCTAATAGCATAGGTGTTTTGACCCTTTTTCGTAAAATTAATGACTGTCAAGAGTTGGCGATGTCAGTTGCTGGCTTATTTAGTCTCCATTCGCATAAGTTTTTTCCAAAACTTAACCATTTGATATCTAAAATGTACTAACTTAAATCTGTTGGTGTCAATCTAGACTCATCAATGAATAAACACAATAAATTCAAGATAACTTTAAATCAACAACAATAAGTACAAATACTTAAGCACATACTAACTTGGTGTAGATAGAGACCTACTTGATGCAGTGTCCTAAGACAAAAATTCGTCCCCACTTGTGCTGTAGTTCTACGGACGTCTACCTTGAGGATACAACTATCTAAGTGAGAGTTCTAGCACAAGAACTTCACTTTTAGCGAATTTACTTTATGTGTTTTTCAGAAATATTCTTGTGGGAATAAGATGAAGATCAAACAACAATCTTAGATCATTAATTGAGTTTAATGATTGATTGTTAAGTGTATTGTGTTGTATATCTTCTAACAAGTGATCAACATGCTTTATAAAGCATAAAATTCGACCATAAACAACCTTTCACCTAAAGGTTGTGACCTTATGTGAAGAGACACAACTTTTGGTTCAAATCTGGAAATTTCTGTTGGAAGCGCCTCAGCTCTTGCCCTTAGCGCCCCGACCCTAATTCATTTTCAGTTCCAGTGGCTTACTGTCAATCAAGAGCCTCGGCCCTTCGTCGAAGAGCCTCGGCCCTAATTCGCTTTGGTAATTCCAGTAACTTACTGAAAATTAAGAGCCTAGGCCCTTCCATCAAGCGCCTCGGCCCTTCGGCCAATTTTTGCCAATTTTTTCTGAAGTCATTTTTTATCACTTTACTCTTCTTCTTCTACAAGTTCCAATAATATCCCATATTTTTTATTCACACAACTAACAATGCCCTACATGTGGATAGAAAATAAATAAAGAGGAACTTATTGTCATTTCTGTCAAACGCGATATGACATGCATCAGAAACGGTGTCTTTTGGACTTGAGTCGTTCGTAGTGAATACCTATCAGATCTACTTGTGAAGTAGTGAACGAAATGTCTTGAACTATTCACGTTTTGTAGTAAATCGAGACAACAAGCATCACACACATCATATCAACATATTTTAATTCTTACGGTTGTGTTCTTTTCGGTCATGAACAACTCATTCTTCATGAGAATTTCTAGAGAACGTAGCCATATCGTTCTCCCAGATGCGACCCCACATCAATCTCATATAGGTAATACCAAACAAGAATAGTTGATCGGTGTATTTTATATACACTTTTTGAGTCAGTTTTAGTTAGTCTTTTGTCCCATTTTGCACATATAAGTGTCGTATTAGGATAGTTTTTCTTTCTTTTGAGTCAAAGTGGTTAAAATGGCCAAATGGCGGAAAAAGAGCAAAAAATGAGACGCCAGAGCTGGAAACAGAGAAAGTGGCGAACGAGGGAAAAATCAAGACCGGCGCCGCGGCGCCTCCTGCGATCAGCGAGGGCGCGGCGCCATCATTGAAGAAGGTGCGAAGATCGGCGCGCGGCTGGCGAACGCGGCGCCGGCTATCGAAGGGCCGAAGATATAGCGCGCCTACCGAACGACAGCGGTCGTGGCGCCTACATCCAGAAGCCACGGGAGATGCGGCGCGCGGCTACTCGAGCAGAATATCGAGGCGCGGCGCGAAACAAGACGGATTGCGAACTTGTGCGCATGGCTTTGTATCTGGCAGCGGCAGCGAAAAATAGGTTTTGAGCGGATTTTGGGCGAACTGCGGGGAAAAAGTTGAGGCGGTTTCGACTATAAAAGGAGAACCTAGGCGGTTTTAAGGGTTCCCCTTCTTGCACAACACAAGACTTTTGGCTTGGAGATTGGATACCATTAATTTAGTACTTTCTTTTCCTCTTCTTTACTTTATTTCAGTTTTTGCATGATGAACTTTGAATTAGTTCTTGTCATCTTTATGGCTAGGAACTAATTCTCTTATAGAGCTTTCCATGTTGAATTACTAGAACCTTATGTTATAAATTAATGCATGCTTATGATTATTTTTCTTATTGAGAGATCTATCCAATAATTGAGTTGAATTCTTGGTAATTAATTGACAACTAATTATCACTATATGATTTCTAATCAGATTCTGAAAAGGGGGGATTGTGAATATGTTGTAAGTTGGGTAGACATTCTTGGATTGGGGATGAAAATACCTCAATTATTTATGTAGCGTTGATGAGAGGCTTAACAACCCTAATTTTGCGCATTTTGCGTGACGGTCAACTAGGTTTTTGTTCTTAATCCTCCTATAAAGTTATCCTTATCACCGAAAGTTAGGTAAGGTGCGATACTGGGGTTGAGTGTTTATATAACCCTAACGGGAGTATAAAACGATTTCGTAAACCTGCTTTCTCCTAAAGAAGAATACCATGAGTTAATGCATTAGTAAGTAGCATAAGCGGATAGTAAGGATACATGGAAGCCCTATTCTCATCACAACTGAAGTAAACCTTTATAGTTAAATAGCTTTTATAATTCGTAGTTATAAACAACCAATCAATCATAAATTCACCAAATAGATACTAGAAAATAAATAGTTGGTACTTGAACCCTAATCCTAGAGGACGATATTCGGTCTTATCAAGACTATACTACTTGTCACGATAACGTGCACTTGCGTTTAAAGTGTGTGCATCTTACCGCGCATCAAGTTTTTGGCGCCGTTGCCGGGGATTAGGCAATAGTTCAATATCAAATTTGTCTATTTTTAATTTCTAATTTGGGTTTTATTTTAATTTTTAAATTTTTACGTTTTTCTTTTGAAAATTCGAGGTGCCGTGATTTGTTGTCTGTTTTTGATCTATTACAGGAAGTCAGTTTATGCGAAGGAGAAGAGGAGCAGACACTCTTGTTCCCTTCAATCCAGAAATTGAGAAAACCTGCAAGCGAGCGAAAGAATCAGCGGATTGCAACCTTGTTAGAGATGAACGGCGTTCAGAACAACAACGGGATGGGAGAAGGGTTAGGAGAGAATCAACCCCATCCAGGAATGCCTCGGCAAATGCCAATAGATATGGAGGAAAGAGTCCAAATCCAGCCGGAAAGGAGTTTGGGAGACTATGTGCTACCAAGAGTGAATGGAGCACGACGTGCATTAGGCTCACTGCAATAGAGCAACAACCGAGATAAAGCGGCGATTACGAGCATGGTACGGCCTGGTGCAATTCGGAGGATGCCGTGGAGGATCACGTATGCATAGCTACTTCCTTCGAGCTATGTGCAACTTTTAGATATAACGGCGTTACTGATGATGCCGTCAGATTGAGGCTCTTTCCCTTCTCACTCATGGATAGAGCAAAAGTATGGTTGAATTCCTGTGTAGGTCGATTTTCACGTAGCGCACGGTGGCAGAAATTCTTAGCCAAGTTCTTTCCTCCGTGTAAGCGCAAAACTAAGAGGGAGTTGAGCAACTTCTACCAGCGGATGGAGAGTCCTTATGAAGCTTGGGAAAGGTTCAAAGATCTCTGAGAAAGTGCCCACACCATTCGTTGAGTTGTGGAACTTGGTCCACATCTTCTACAACGGTGGCGATCTGACGAACTATCATAGATGCAACAGCGGGTGGAGCATTCATGAGGAAAACAGCCCACGACGCTCATGAGTTATTAGAAGACATGACCACTAACAACCATGTCACGGAAGAGAGGTCGACAAATGGGAGAAGAACAGTGGGAGTCCATGAAATAGATGTTATTGCTGCCTTGAATGCCCAAGTGGCCCTTCTAGCGAAACAGTTGCAGCAACATACATTGTCAGTCAATGCGGTACAGATGCCCAAAAGCTGTGAGATATGTGGTGGGCCACATACATTTGATAGGTGTCCTTCAGCGGATCCCAACAATATACCCATGGAACAGGCAGAGTGTCAGGCCATCGGTAATTATCAGAGGCAACAGAACAACCCCTACTCCAACACTTATAACCCAGAGTGGAGGAACCACCCAAATTTCTCATGTGGAGGAGACCAGGGGCAGCAGAACCAGCACCAGAATCACCAGAATCAACAGAATCAGTACCATGGGCGCAGAACGATGATCGTGGGCAGCAGACCGTGATAGGCCGATGCGTAATCGTGAGCGAATCAGCAACCCTTCATTCAAGCCCCACACCTTTCAGGTTCAATGCACCGGTTCAAAGAAGAAAAGCCGATGAATCGAAGTAGCGATAAAGATTGCCAATGCCTGACGTAGCTCATGATGTGCTAGATCCTCGTTGAAACTGAGACAGTGGTCACTAGCAAAACAGTAAACAAAGAGCCACGGAACATTGCCAAGCAATAAAGAGGTAAATCAGGAAGCGAGCGGCGCAAATGCGGTTGAGAAGTGGAAGACAGTTGAGCGGCGATCACCTCACCAAGAGTTGAGAAGAAGCGAGTTAGAAAAAGAAGGTGATTGGCCGAGCCCAACAAGAGAGAAAACCTGCAGAAGAGTATACAGAGAAGATCCCTTTCCCCAGAGACTACAATGAAAGGCGGTTGATAAACAATTCTCCAAATTTTTGGAGACATTGAGTTACATATCAACATACCTTTCATAGAAGCATTAGAGCAAATGCCCTCCTATTTCAAGTTTATGAAGGAGATTTTGGGGAAAAGAAGCTGGCAGAATACGAAATAGTAGCACTGACAGAAGAGTGTAGTGCTATCTTGCGAAAAAGTTGCCACCAAAGCTAAAAGATCCGGGAGCTTTACACTACCTTGCACATGGGTGGGGTAACTGCAACAGAGCTCATGTGATTTGGGCAAGTATAAATCTAATGCCCATCGATTTAAAAGATTGGAGTTGGGTGAAGCCAAACCAACCACAGTAAGCCTGCAACTAGCCGACAGGACAGTGGTTCACCCAAGAGGCAAGATCGAGGACGTGATTGTGAAAGTAGGAAAATTCTTCTTTCCTGCAGACTTCCTCATTCTTGATATGGAAGAAGACGCAGAAATCCCTATCATATTGGGGAGGCCATTCTTAGCAACGGGGAGAGCTTTGATTGATGTTGAAAGAGGAGAATTAACACTAAGGGTGGAGTCTGAAGAAATGGTGTTCAAAGTTTTTAAACACGTCATTGAGCCACCAACAGTGAGTGGGTGCTTTGCAATCAGCACCATCAAACCCCCATGCGAGCCAATACAAGTCAACCAAAGAGCGATGAGCCCAAGAAAGCAGGCATGGTTTGCTGAAAGGCCACTAAAGGAGGTAAGTATTCCTGAACTCCCCCTTACTGATAATGCTAAGAAGAAAAGAAGAAAAAGAAAACGCCAAATGTGGAGGAAATGGATAGGTTGGGGGCTTAATCCACCCCAGGGTTATTAAGGGTAAGGAACTTGCGTCCGGCTAAAAGACGTTAAAGACAGCGCTACTTGGGAGGCAACCCAACGTTTTCAATTATATTATTTTAATTTCTGTCTTTAGTTTATTTTGTCTAGAACAATCTCACGGTCTTGGGTTCTTGTGTTTGTGCTGTGAGTGATAGGTACAGGGGAATGAACTAAGGCGAAAAACTGAAGAAAAGTCAGGATTTCCAGAAAAGCGGGTAAGCGCCGCGGCGCCAAAAGAGCTGAACAGGCGCAGAAATTTAGGCGCGCTGCGAGCAGGCCGCAGCAAAAAGAGTCGAAAATTTGCCAGTCTAGCCGTATTTCCATAAATGGCGCAAGGCTAAAAGTCCCGGGCGAGATAGAGATCAGCCATGGCAAAGCGGGAATTCAGAAACTTAAAAACACCCAAAAATCAGATTTTCCCCAATTCCAATATCAAAAACCTAACTTTCCCTCTCCAAAAACCCACGAAATTCCAGAAATTTACCCACAAATCCTCCACAAATCCAACCCAACCACAACCTAAACTCTTAAATTCCTAAAAACCCCCAACTATCTCAAACAACGAAGCTCCATTCCATACCCTCAACCCACCAATCAAAACAAGAAACGACTAAGCTCTCATAAAAAGGTAATCCCTTTCTTTGTTCTTGAATCCTTTTACTGAAGTCATAGGAGGTAGTAGTTTGGAGGAGTATTGTAGTTGGAGTAGTTTGGGTGCTGAAAAGTGATTGTGAAGTTTGGAGAAAAGAGTAGAAAAGGAGGTTGTGGGTACTGAGTAGAAAGGTTGAAGTTTGGGGGTGTTGTATTCGCTGCTAGTGTTGAGTGTGTAGGAGGCATTTGTGCCACTAAATTGTAAACCCCATAAAACTATTTTAAACCATGGCCACCAGGAAGAGAAGAGGTTCCACATCCACCCCAACCCCACAATACGATGAAAATAGGTTTGTGAGCTACGAAGCCTCCCAAAGATACAAAAAGCTTGATACCGGACCCATAATACCAGAAAGGGGAATGGACTACCAGAGGGAGTCATATGGGGAAAAAGATATTTATGAGCCCATTCGGGCAATGATTGAGTTAAGGAATTGGAAAAAATTTGTGAATCCGGAGAAGATAGCACCAGTAAACACAACAATGGTGCGTGAATTTTATGCCAACTTTCCAGAGAAGGTGGAAAGGGGATGCTTTGTAAGGGAAAGCTATGTGCCTGTGACAGCAGAAAATATCAATATACAATTGAAAACAGTTGATGTTGAAGGAGGAATTGGTGATCGGAGCCATTTTAGAACATGGTCTAGGAGCACCGACAACATAAACTGGGATATCGTCGCAAACACCGTGAGCTACCAGAGAGCTGTTTTTGATATTGGAAAAAATGGGTCAAGAGCACTGAACAGGTGCCAATTCAACAAAGTAGCCAAATGTTGGCTATACTTCGTCAGCGCCCGCATGATTCCATCCACGCACTTCACCAGAGTGCCAGATGATAGGATTAAAATGGTATATGGAATTATGAGGGGGTTGACGATTGATGTGGGGAAAGAAATAGTGCAAAGCATTGAGGAAATCAGCAGGTTGGTAACAACCGGCGGATTGGGGCATGGCTCAGTTATCACCAGGTTATGTCACATGAGTGCGGTTCCAAAACTACCCACCGACACTCATGAAAGAAACCAATCGCGCGTGTCTACGGGATAGTGCACTCTTTCCCGGACCAAGCCCACCAAAGACCAAGCGGAGTACAACCAGCGGCAGCAGAGGCCGCCATGGGCGAAGATGAGCTGAAATAGGGGCTCATATGAGCGAGACCTAGCCACAGGCCACGCGGAGCGAGAACCTCCAGCACCCACAATGGAGCAATTGTATCGAGAATCGGATGAGGATGATGCGGACGGGCACGATAGTACAAGGCGGCGAAAGCAAGGCAACAAATCAACGAGCTGAGTTCCTTGTTCAACCAATGGTCGATGCATTATCCACCGCCACCACCACCATTTTAACCAAAGTTTGTAAGTGTCTATTTCTTTTTACTATCTTTGAGTCTACACACATTGGGGACAATGTGTGTTTTAAGTTTGGGGTGTTTATTGTTGTTTTGTTTTATATGTGTCATGTTATGTTTTACTTAAGTCTTTTTGATTGTTTTTATGTTTATTTTGAGTCATCAAAATTTTTTCTTTTTTGAGTCATAATTATCTGTCAAAGATCATAATTGCTGTAGTTGCTAGAAACACCTAGCGAAGTAAGGTGAAATAATGTAACGGAATTGAAGAAACTATCTAAACACTTTGGTTAAATATGTCAAAAACTCACAGAATCTGTCTAATTGGAGTTTCTTGCTTGAGTTATGCATGCTAAATGATAAATGCTTATGTGTTATGATTGCTTGCTATTTGAGGCGAAATAGTTAGGATATGCATGTTAGGGAGATGACTCAGGCATTTCTTTGATAGCCAATTCTCACCATTCTTTTCTATCTTGTACTTTAAAAATATCCCTAGTCAGCCCCATTGAGCCTAAATTTGAAACTTCTTCTTTGACACCCTATATTTCCACAAATTGTACCATAAGTGAAAATATGAAATAGTGGAATACATTGTGTTAAAAAAGAGACAAAAAGAGTGAATAAGTCTGTTGCACCCCAATACAAAAGTAATAAGAAATAGGCAAAAGCCTAAGTTTGGGGGTGCTTGTCATTATTATATACTTCACTCTCCCAAAACAAAAGAGGGGAAAGATAGAATCGAAATGAAGAAAAGAACAAAAAGAAAAGGGAAATACTGAAAAGCTAAAGAGCTTATGGTACACGAAATGAGCCTAAATGCCTATTTTTACCAACCCCTACCTAAGCCTACATTACAACCCTTAAAGTCCTGAAGATCTCTTTTATGCATATCCAGAATTAGTGGAGAATAGCAAGTAAGCATGTCATAGAAATTCTTGAATTTACATGCATGACTTAGTATATTGACGTCCATTAAGCATGATAATATGAGTTTGCGAAATATCTAGCTTCATGTGCTTAGTGTGCTGAACTTTCATGCTATATGTTCCTGCATATTATTTCGCTAACCTTCATGTTTTTCTAGTTAACACTCATGCAGCAAAAGTGATCAATGGCAGTGAGTCTTTTTAATTTTTGTTCTTTGAGTCTTTTATTTTATTTCTTTCTATCTTTGCTCGAGGGCGAGCAAAGGTTAAGTTTGGGGGTATTTGATCGGTTTATTTTATATACACCTTTTGAGTCAGTTTTAGTTAGTCTTTTGTCCCATTTTGCACATATAAGTGTCGTATTAGGACAATTTTTCTTTCTTTTGAGTCAAAGTGGTTAAAATGGCCAAATGGCGGAAAAAGAGCAAAAAAGGGCAAAAGAGGAGACGCGGCTGAAAGCGAGAGAAAGTGGCGAGCGAGGAAAAATCAAGGCCGTGGCGCGCCTCCTGCGATCAGCGAGGGCGTCGCCCATCATTCGAGAAGGTGCGAAGATCGGCGCGCGGCCACTATCAGAGGGCGAAGATATAGCGTCGCGGCGCCTCCGAGCGGCCAGCGAGGCGCGGCGCTACACATCCAAAAGCCACGGGAGATGCGTGGCGCGGCGCTCGAACAGCGAATATCGGCGCGCGCAGAAACAAGCGAGCGGATTGCAGAACTTTGTGGCGCTTATCTGGCGCATGGCCGCGCGAAAAATAGGTTTTGAGGCGGATTTTGGGCGAACTGCGGAAAAGTTGAGGCGGTTTCAGCTATAAAAGGAGAACCCTAGGCGGTTTTAAGGTTCCCTTCTTGCACAACACAAGACTTTTGGCTTGGATTGGATACCATTAATTTAGTACTTTCTTTTCCTTTTCTTTACTTTATTTGTTTTGCATGATGAACTTTGAATTAGTTCTTGTCATCTTTATGGCTAGGAACTAATTCTCTTATAAGCTTTCCATGTTGAATTACTAGAACCTTATGTTATAAATTAATGCACGCTTATGGTTATTTTTCTTATTGAGAGATCTATCCGATAATTGAGTTGAATTCTTGGTAATTAATTGACAACTAATTATCACTATATGATTTCTAATCAGTTACGAAAGGGGATTGTGAATATCTTGTAAGTTGGGTAGACATTCTTGGATTGGGGATGAAAATACCTCAATTATTTATGTAGCATTGATGAGAGGCTTAACAACCCTAATTTTGCGCATTGTGCGTGACGGTCAACTAGGTTTTTGTTCTTAATCATCCTATAAAGTTATCCTTATCACCGAAAGTTAGGTAAGGTGCGATACTGGGGTTGAGTGTTTATATAACCCTAACGGGAGTATAAAGCGATTTAAGTAAACCCGCTTTCTCCTAAGAAGAATACCGTGAGTTAATCGTTAGTAAGTAGCATAAGCGGATAGTAAGGATACATGGAAGCCCTATTCTCATCACAACTGAAGTAAACCTTTATAGTTAAATAGCTTTTATAATTCGTAGTTATAAACAACCAATCAATCATAAATTCACCAAATAGATACTAGAAAATAGATAGTTGGTACTTGAACCCTAATCCTAGAGGACGATATTCGGTCTTATCAAGACTATACTACTTGTCACGATAACGTGCACTTGCGTTTAAAGTGTGTGCATCTTATCGCGCATCAATAGTCTGTACTATCCCACCATAAAGGCTTTTGAGTATTATTAAGAATAATATATCCATCCCTTAAAACATCAACGGATTAACACACTTAGTACACCATATGAATGAACATATGTGTGTTTTATGCTCCTTGAGTCTTCCCCAGCTAGTTTTTCTATTGAACCCAAACCATGGGATCTCCAATTATGATAGGTTAGGTTTCCACCAGTTAACGACTCATTGTATTGGTTTTAAGCTCATTCCCCTCGATGTAAATACGACTTGCTCTCTTGTAAGGCCTTTTGTCAAAGGATCCGCTATATTGTCCTTTGACTTTCATAATCAATGGAAATAATTCTATTCTTCAGCAAGCTTCGTATTGTATTATGACCTCACCTTATATGTCTTGACTTGCCATTGTATATTTGATTTTTTTCCCTCGTCAGGGCAGCCATACTATCACAATGTATGTAGATGGCTGTCACAGGCTTTGTCCACAACAGAATACCTTCTAGGAAGTTTCTTAGTCATACTGCCTCTTCGGCAGCTTTGTCCAAGGCTACAAATTCTACTTCCATAGTTGATCGCGTATTTACCGTTTGCTTTGATGATTTCCAAAATACCGACGCTCCACCAATTATAAATACATACCCACTTGCGGACTTAATTTCTAAATGGTTGAAAATCCAATTAGCATCACGATATTCTTCTA
Organism: Przewalskia tangutica; assembly: GCA_029844215.1. NCBI lineage: Eukaryota > Viridiplantae > Streptophyta > Magnoliopsida > Solanales > Solanaceae > Przewalskia > Przewalskia tangutica. The sequence continues at coordinate 117,557,717 of CM056723.1, read as the reverse complement.
ACACTGGAGGATATTTTGTATAATGCAACCCATAATTCATTGTATGCTTTAGATATCATAGTGCCCTTATTAGCGCTACCCAATGATCATTTCCAGGATTGTGTGAGTATCGACTAAGTCGACTCACTGTATATGCCAAATCCAATCTCGTACAATTCATTATGTACATCAAGCTTTCAAGAACTTGCGTATACTCCAATTGAGACACACTATCAACTTCATTCTTCTTAAGGTGACTAGCGGATCATAGGGGGTAGAAACCAGTCTATCATCATAGTGTCCAAATTTTCTAAGGACCTTCTCAACATAATGAGATTGAGTTAATATATAACCCTGAGAATTTCTTTGAATTCTAATACCAAGAATGACATCCGCTATTCTCATATCTTTCATATCGAAAGTGTCATGCAACATCTTCTTAGTTTGGTTAATTACATCCTTACTTATTCCCATAATTAGCATATCATCCACATACAAGCATATAATGACATATGCATTTTTACACTCCTTAATGTAGACACATTTATCACATTCATTTATTTGAAAACCATTTGATAATAATGTATTATCAAACTTTTCATGCCACTGTTTTGGAGCCTGTTTAAGTCCATATAAAGACTTAATCAACTTATAGACTTTCTTCTCTTGACCTTTAACAACAAACCCTTCGGGTTGTTCCATGTAAATTTCTTCATCTAGTTCATCATTCAAGAATGCAGTTTTTACATCCATTTGGTGTATTTCCATATTGTGAATCGCTTCTATAGCAATTAACGTCCTTATATACGTAATTCTATATATTGGTGAGTAGGTATCAAAGAAATCTACATCTTCCTTTTGTCTAAACCATTTGGCTACTATACGTGCTTTATATTTTTCTATAGTACCATCAAGCCTTAGTTTCCGTTTGAAGATCCATTTATGGCCTATTGGTTTTTGTCCCGTAGGGAGATCAACCAATTTCCATGTATTATTTTGTACAATGAATTCTACCTCACCTTGGATAGCCTCCTTCCAACAAGGTGCTTCGGATGATTCCATAGCAGTCCTATATGTTTGAAGCTCTCATTCAACGAAAAAGGTCATAAAGTCCGTCCAAATTTTTTTGGCGATTTTTCCACGTTTACTTCTTCTTGGTTTAGAATTTTCTTCTTGAACAGAGGAAGTAAGATTTCCATCATTTTGAGTGTCTTAGTATGGCTCATCTTGAGGCAGTGTCCTCTTCCTATTATTAGGAACAATCCTATCCTTGTCTTTGTAAGGAAAAATGTCCTCAAAAAATTCTGTTTCCATAGATTTCATAAGTGTATTTTAGTGAATACCTTCCACCTCGGAGTGAAACACCAAAAACTTATATGTTGCACTATTGTTGGCATGACCAATATATATGCAGTTCACGGTTTTTGGTCCAATTTTAGTTCGTTTTGGTATAGGAACTTGAACTTTCGCTAAGCAACCCCACACTTTCATCATTTTGAAAGTAGGCAATCTTCCTTTCCACAATTCATAAGGAGATTGATTATTTTTCTTTTGAGGAATTTTGTTCAATATCATATTTGCAGTCATTAACACCTCACCCCATAGACTGAGGGGTGCCCCCGAACTAATCAACATAGAATTTATCATAGTTTTCAATGTTCTATTCTTACGTTCGGCAACTCCATTTTGTTTTGGAGTATATGGCGCAGTGGTTTGATGAACTATACCATGAGTAGAACGGAATTCTTTGAACTCATTCGATTGATATTCGCCACCTCTGTCTGACCTTAGAATCTTAATTCTTTTGTCAAGTTGGGTTTTCACTTCTGCTTTGTATATTTTAAACATGTTCAAAGTCTCATCTTTGGTATGTATTAAGTATATATAGCAAAATTTACTACAATCATCGATAAATGATATGTAATAATTCTTTCCTCCACGCGAAGGGGTTGCTTGGTAATCACACAAATCACTATGAATTAAACCAAACACTTCATTTGATTTCACAACAGATTTATGAGGATGACTTGCATATTTTGACTCTATGCAAACCCCACTTTTAGTCATTTTGTTCATAGAACATTTTGGCAATATGCCTATCTTTATCATTCTTTGTAAGGAACGATAATTAACATGGCCTAATCAAGATTGCCATAAAAAAGGGGAATCAACCATATACATAGAAGCAGAGCTAGCGCCTGCATTTTCATTAATAATGACAACTGCTTGAGTAGGTACAATACTTAGTTTGAAGAACCCCTCATTGAGGTAACCTTTTCCTACATACACCCCCACCTTTGGTGATTACAAATTTGTCAGATTCTATTACAATTTTGAAGCCTTTGTTACTAAGAACAGGCCCAGAAATCAGATTCTTACAAATTTCAGGCATGTGCAACACATTTGTGAGCACAAGATCATTTCCAGAAGTGAGCCTCAAAGTCACCTTCCCTTTCCCTTATACCTTCACAGCAGCGGCATTTCCCACGAACAGTGGTTCTCCATCCTTGATGGCTTGGTAAGATGAAAACATGTCCTTTTCGGAACATACGTGCATTGTAGCACCTGTGTCCAACCACCAATCGGTTGAATTTGTAACCAGATTTACTTGAGCAGCCACAACCCCAATAAATTGGTTCTTAGTTTCAGCCCTGTTGGTTTGGTTGACATTACTCGAACCTTCAACACCACTACCTTGACTCTAGCGAAGGCGACAATCATTTGCCCTGTGCCCAGGTTTTCCACATACCCAACATAGTCATGGTTGTGGTTTCTTGAATGCATTGGTCCTTTGTGGGGCTAGTGCATTCCTCCCGATTGCAAAAGATGACTTGGAACCAACAAATGTGCCCTTGCCTTTCTGAAACTTGGCCTTGGAAGTATTGTCTTCTACCATGTTGGCATTAGGCTCTAATGAAACAGTATCAGCCCTTTCATTCTTCCGGTTGTCCTCTTCAACCCGAATTGTCAGAACCAGTTGCTCAAAACCCATTTCCTCCGTTAGATGCTTCAATAAACCTTAAAATCCTTTCAAGAATGAGGTAATTTTTCAATAATAACACTAATAAGGAAATATTGGTTAAGACCCATACCTTCAACCTCTAGTTCATGAACAATGACTTGGAGTTCCTCCACTTGCTTGACAACATGATTTGCATCGCTCATCTTAAAATTTAAGAACTTGCCGACGACGAACTTCTTCGAACAAACAACCTCAGTTTTGTACTTGTTCTCCAATGACTGTCATAACTCATGTGATGATCTGAATGTGGAGTATATATCATAGAGAGTATCATCCAAGGCGTTGAGAATGTAGTTCTTACAAAAGAACTCTTGGCTCCACCAAGTCTAAATAGCCTTCAGCCTTTCGGCTCTCTCCGCATCAGTAGGGGCATTCTCCCATTCTCCTTTTGGCAATGCCGTTGGAGCCTCAGCAGTCAATATCTTTGTCACATGAAGAGTGGTCAAATAAAACAACATCTTTTGTTGCCAGCGTTTGAAATCATAACCCTTGAATTTCCCGGGTTTCTCAACATGGTTTTTCACCATTGATGATCCAGATTGATCCATATTTGCAAATCAGGAAATAGTATTCTATTAAAAATTTGCAAACTCAACTAATCAGAAAATATTTTTTTTGAGAATTTTTGTCTTAGATCGTTGGTGTCAATCTAGACTTATCAATGAATAAGCACAATAAATTCAAGATAACTTTAAATAAACAACAATAAGTACAACGAATACTTAAATACACACTAACTTGGTGTAGATAGAGGCCTGATAGATGTAGTGTCCTAAGACAAAAATTCGTCCCTACTTGTGTTGTAGTTCTACGGACGTCTACCTTGAGGATACAACTATCTAAGTGAGAGTTCTAGCACAAGAACTTCACTTCTAGCGAATTTACTTTATGTGTTTTTCATAAATATTCTTGTGGAATAAGATGAAGATCAAACAACAATCTTAGATCATTAATTGAGTTTAATGATTGATTGTTAAGTGTATTGTGTTGTATATCTTCTAACAAGTGATCAACATGCTTTATAAAGCATAAAATTCGACCATAAACAACCTTTCACCTAAAGGTTGTGACTTTATGTGAAGAGACACAACTTTTGGTTCAAATCTGGAAATTTCTGTTGGAAGCGCCTCAGCTCTTGCCCCTAGCGCCCCGGCCCTAATTCATTTGCAGTTTCAGTGGCTTACTATCAATCAAGAGCCTCGGCCCTTCGTCGAAGCGCCTCAGCCCTAATTCGCTTTGGTAATTCCAGTAACTTACTAGAAATTAAGAGCCTAGGCCCTTCCATCAAGCGCCTCGGCCCTTCGGCCAATTTTTGCCAATTTTTTCTGAAGTCATTTTTTATCACTTTACTTTTCTTCTTCTACAAGTTCCAACAAAATCCTTATTAAACATAAACTCACCCATTTTAATCATTTAGTGATCCGCCCCACTAAACTGACCCGCTATCTAAATTTTTATAACAACATACTAGGGTCAATCAAAATTTTACTGGTAACGTGATTGAATTCTTCTCCTTACTCAGGCTTTAAAAAAATTCCTCAAGTTCACATGGTTACTATGACACTACTGCTAAACTGTTTGCAAGTAGTAATAATTCTTCAAGGAAATTAATACATTCTATGCACAAAAATATTACGCAAATCAACTGAATCTAATTGTACATTTGTTCTTCTTTTCATCTATGATGTATTCAGAATACAGTTCTCTTAAGCAACCAACTTGAATTTTACAAAGAATACCATAAAAAGTTGATAGTGATTGCAGGAAAGTAAATGTCACATCGATAATCAATGTTTTTCAATTCACTTAGTTAACGCATGAGTCAAGAAGTAGTGATTTTTTCAAAATTATTATACTCCATCCGTTCCAATTTATGTGATATAGTTTGACTCGGCATGAAATTTAAGAAATAAAGAAAGATTTTTAATCTTGTCGTCTAAAATAAGTCAAAGATATTTGTGTGGTTATAGATCATCTCGTAAAGCGTAAAAAATAAAGGTTAAAATAAAATTATTGCAAAATAAGAAGAAAAAATTTGGGACGAACTAAAAAAAAGTATATCATATAAATTGGGACAGAATAAGTATTAATCTTCTGTTTTACAAAATTTATACTATTGATCAATTTCTCAGACATCCTCGTCAAGTCCAACACTAAATTTATTGGATAGCGGGTCAAGTTAATGGGGAGGGGGGGGGGGTGTCACTAAATGATAAAATGGGTGAGTTTATATTAAATGACTTTGACTTATTTTAAATGAACATATTGATTTTACATGTCTATTAAGTTGACTAAAATAAATATGTTACAAGTCACGTCAGGAAGAGTTGACTAAAATAAGTTGAATAACTTTTGTGTTACAAAGATGAAAGTTGAGTGAATTTTCAGTTACAAAATAAAATTAAATGACTTTTGTGCTATAAAAATGAAAGTTGATGACTTTTCAGTTACAAAACGAAGTTAAATAACTTTTGTATTACAATAATAATAGTTACGTGACCTTTTGAGAAATTAACTCAAAAAATAATATGATATGTAGTCTCATTTTCAAATATACAAATGAAAATTTCAAACTTTATGAGCATCAAAATTATTTTGTTAGTACATATAATATCGAAGAGTTATATGTAGGTAACATGTATGATCGATGTACACCCTCTTTTCCCCATTGTCTGAACTCATCATTCTCTGCTGATCACACTTTTAAAATTTTGACTTATTAATTACTGAGAGTAAAACGGGAAAAAATAATAAATTATTTCATAATTTTTTAATGTGGACAAGTAAAATTAGATAATTATTTTTAATATAGTGGACAATTAAAAATGAACGAAAGGAGTAGTAATTAGATTTTAACATTATTTTTATATATATTTAATGAATTTCTATTGCTTGTGATTATGCTTTGTCTTGAGCCGATGATTTCTCAGAAACAATCGATCTACCTATCAAAGATAAGATAGAGGTAAGGTCCGAATACATTCTACCCTCTTCAGATCCACGTTGTGAAATTTTACTGAGTATGTTATTGTTGTTGTTGTTGTATTTAATGAATCTCTAAATCATATACAAGATCAGAATTAAAGCTATTAAATTTTACATATTATATTTTCTATGTCGTCGTTTTAGCTCTTTTCATGTCCATTAAGAAAATAATAAATATAAGATATTGTTTAGTCGTTTACCCTTATTATTTTTTTAAAATAATTGAGCAATATAAAAAAGATTTTTTTATTTAATATAAGATATATAGTTGAAAATAATTGCTAATTTAGTCTTGAATTATTATAATGACACTATTTTGAGCTAAACAACGACAACAATAAATATCCACTGTAATCCCATAAAATTGGGTATGGAGAGTATAGGATGTAAGCATATCTTACAAATATTGAAGGTAGAAAGATTGTTTTCGATAGACACTCGACTCAAGAAAATAGTTCAAAGCAGTTCGAAAAAGAAAGTAATGAAAATGAAGATGTCATGACAAAATATTAAAGAAAACATGACATAATATTCTGAATAATAATATGTTAATCGACATACAAGAAGCAACAGATAGTAACAGTAATCAAAGGACAATTAACTACCGACAATTAACTACCGAAATAGCTTATACCCATTCTTAATTTATAAAGCTCAAACCTGATTTAAAAAATATATATAATAGATGATATTACCACCCTCTCTAAAACTTTGATGATGTTTTCTTTTCATTATTATTACTCCGTTTGTTACTCTATAAATTACTCTGTTTCTTTTAATTGATGTGATACATTTTTCTTTTTAGTCTGTTTCAAAAAGAATGATATATTTTTTTTATTTTATAATTATTTTCACTTTTACTTGTCACTTTTAGCATATCAAGAGAAGATAATTTTTTTTTCTTATTTTATACATAGTATTAATTACTCATTTTAATCATATTTCAAATCCATTAAAATTATGTGTACTTCATTTATTATTTCTTAAAGAGTATGCAAAGTTAATAATGGATAAATAAATCAAATGAAGGGAATAAAGAACATACTCTTTCCATCTCAATTTATGTGATATAATTTGATTCAATACGGAGTTTAAAAAATAAAGGAAGACTTTTGAATCTTATCTAAAACAAATCAAATATATTTGTGTGATTATAGATCATCTCGGTAACGTAAAATATAAATTGGGACGGAGAAAGTATGTTCTTTATTCTCTTTATTTATCCATTATTAACTTTGCACACTCTTTAAGAAATAATAAATGCAGTATGTATACTTTTAATGAATTTAAAACTAATTAGAAATAAGTAATTAATACTATAAAAAAAATTGTTTTCTCCTGATATACTAAAAGTAACGAGTAAAAATAAAAATATATTTTTAATATAATAAATAAGTAAAAGTTAAACGAGAAATTACTATTATACCCAACCCATTATTTAAGAGTAGTGGCGGTGGTTAATCATTCTAAGAGCTCTTTTTTTGACGCAGGCATGGGTATAAATGCAGGGGGACATTTTGTTGGTAACCTTTCTTTTTAAAAGATTTATCATATTTTTAAAAAAAAAGTCAATTTAATTAATTTTAATGTTAAATTAAATTAATATTTTAAAATTAAAATATTAAAAAATTATACGAAAAGTACTATAAGTTTTAATTCTTCTCATATTAATATAATAAAAAAAATATAGCTTAAAATGTTAGTCAAAATTTATATTGTTTGACTCTTGAAAAACGTAATGTGATAAGTATGTTGGGACACCATGAGTAGATTATCTAAAAAAAATTGACATATTTTTATATTTATAAATAATTTAATTTTTTAAAATAATTTATAATTATATAAATATCTAAAATTTATTTTAAATAACACATTTAAAAAGTATTGATTTAAATTTTAAATATTATATCAATCAAAGTCTTTTTAGACGGAGCCAGTATATCTTTATTATTGCTTCTTGGGGTTTTTAACTTTTTCCATATACTAGCTGTAAATTAAAAAAAAAAAAGTAGCCAAAAAGTTAAAGAATTGATTTTTATCCCTTCTCTTCATCAGTAAAAAGTAAAAAGTAAAAAGCTGTTCAAGAATGGTGTAATAAGAGTACCAAAGTAGTACTCCACTATAATCTGAAATAAGGTATCTTTTTCTTCCAAACCCACTTTTAGTATGTTCAGGTTGGTGGGGGTTGGGGTCTTCTGTTCTTTAGTCTGACTAGAGATTTACTTTAAATGAGCTTTTTATGGTGCTGAAAGTTAATGACTTGTTCAATTTACTGCTTTCTGAACAGTTCTTTATGAGCTCTTTGTTGAAATGAGGTTGTATTTTCTTGGACATTGAGTGAGGGGGTGGGGACTTTCATTGTAAATTTGAAAGCATTGCTTGGGTTTTTGTGAAATGCTTTGGAACTAGCTGTTTCTTGTTCTGTATGGACTTTTTGTACTTGAGTTTTTTCTAGTTCTATCATCTCTCTATTTTACTTCTTTATGAGTTGAGGATGTTCCTAGTTACTTTACTTTTCTTACTTTAGTCTTGGTTCAAAATTTTGTATAGGAAGAAAGTGTGTTTTTTACATTTATTGAGTCGAGCGTCTACCGGAAACAATCTTTCTACCCCACAAATATAGAGTTACTGTCTACATACTATCCTCCCAAACTTCACTTGTGGTGTGGATTACGTTGGGTATGCATACATGCTACCCTCTCAGACTTCACTTGTGAGTGTTGATTACACTGGGTATGTTGTAGTCTTTTTTTTACTTTAAGTTTGTACAATAGTCAAATACAGTACAATGAGAACTTCTTTAAGTGGCAAGCATGTTGAATTTCAATGTTTTAGGTTGTTTTCTTGATACTAAAGAAGTGTTGTGGTAAAAGAGAAGTTTTTCTAAAGTTTGGTTAAATTTGCTACACTTTCAAAAGTTATGGATATAGCAACCAAGAATGACAGTGAGCCAGAAACGAGGAATGAAGTAGTGTCAATGAACTATCAGTCACCAAATATTTCTTCAGAATGGCAATTAAGTGGTAGAAATTTGACAAATGCATCCATGGGAATAATGATTCCTAGTAGTACCAATCAAATGGTTGATTCATTTTGTCCTACTACCTGGGATCAACCTACCAATTCACCAAACTTAGGCTTCTGTGATGCTAATGTTCAAATAAATCCTAGCACTACAAATCCACTTGGTCCTAGTTGTACTCCATCCATGTTGAAAGGGGGCATGTTTTTACCTCCAGCTCCGATGATGGTTCCGCAGAGCTTAGCGCAGTTTCCGGCTGATTCAGGTTTTATTGAAAGAGCTGCAAGGTTTTCTTGCTTTAGTGGAGGGAACTTTAGTGATATGATGAACCCTTTTAGCATCCCCGGGTCGATGAATCCGTATTATAGGGGACCCGCACCAATGCCGGGTCCTCAAGTGGTTTTGGCAAGTAATGGTTTGAACTCGCCTCATAAGCACTTGAATAATGTGGCTGAAAGTTCCAAGGATGTTTCGTTAACTGTTGACCGTAGGGACACAGATAGAAGCCCCCTCAAGAATGAGAAAAAGAGTGAAAATTTTGGTGAAGCAAAAGAAGCTGCTAGAGTCTCTGGGAATGAGTTTGATGAAGCTGGATGTAGCGGCCGTCAAGACGAAATGGAGGGTGCTGGCGAGGAGTCGTGTGGAAAGAATATTGGTTCAAAGAAAAGGAAAAGAGGTGGTCAGGTACCAAATATTTAGCTGCGTTGCTCGGACTCTTCAAGAATGCCGACGGGTGCGTGTCGGATCCTCCAAATGTAGTTCATTTTGGAGGATCCGCACGGGTGCGGCAACATTTTTGGAGAGTCCGAGCAACATAGATTGTTAGCATATTTTGTTCGATTGTTCACAAGATAGTTCCTTGTTGAATGTTCTTGTCATTTTGGCAGGATACTGAACCTGAACAAATGAAGGCAGCACAGCAGCCACCAGCCGAAATTCAGAAAGGGGAACAAAACCGGAATTCAATTGCCATCAAGCCTGGTGGAAAGAATGGTAAACAGGGGTCTCAATTTTCAGATCCAACCAAAGAAGAATATATACATGTTCGAGCTCGAAGAGGCCAGGCATCAAATAGCCATAGTCTTGCAGAAAGAGTATGACTTTATATTAGAAGCTTCTAAGTTATTGAATCTCATAGTATTTTATTTGACTAACTTAAGTTTTCTTTTAACAGATAAGGAGGGAGAAAATCAGTGAACGGATGAAGTATCTTCAGGATCTTGTGCCTGGTTGCAACAAGGTTGGTATTATTGGAATCAACTAGTATTGTGTATCCTATATTAGAAATTTTAGTAGGCATATTCCATAGCATATATTAGAAATTTTAGTTGGCAGATTCTGTTTCAAGTTAATTGAGAAAGAGGTGGTGATTGTAGGTCACTGGCAAAGCTGTGATGCTGGATGAAATCATTAACTATGTACAGTCTTTGCAAAGGCAGGTTGAGGTATGCAATTAATAACTTATTTTTCTTTTTCACGTTTTTTCGGATCTACTCTTCACATTAGTAACAGTGCTTGATTTCCTTCAGAATCCCCCATTGTCAAAATATTTAGTGATGATTTGATTGTTTCACTTAGTACTGTCTTGATTATCCTGGTGGCTGCATAATGTGTAGTCTTGATGAATTCTTAGTACTTTTATTCGTGTTACAAATATGTGAACTCTAGCTTTTGATTGGTTTAAATGTCCTGCTAATTTGTGTTATGCTGCAAATTCGTTTTTTTTCTTCTTAAAAAAAAAAGAGTAAGCGTAGAATGAGAACCTTCTTTAGTACTTAGGGGTCGTTTGGTAGGGTGTATTAGGTAGAAAAATGTTGGTATTAAATTTTTAGCACAATGTTTGGTTGCAAATTTAAGTTTGGTACAACTAATACCAGTATTACTTTACACCTTATTCAGTACTATTCTTATATGTAGTAAACCATGACATTAACAATACCAGTACTATTCCTGTTCTAATACACCCTATTCAGTACTATTTTGAAATTATGCAATGCATGTTATTTAATGCAACAAATCAAACGGTCGATAAAAACGAATTACACCCTATTCAGTACTATTCTTATACACCCTGAACGACCCCTTAATCACAGATTAAGGATGACTAGGCTCCTTTTGTTTCAGTTCCTCTCAATGAAGCTTGCAACAGTAAACCCGCGGCTAGATTTTAATATTGATGGGCTCCTGGCAAAAGATGTAAGTAGTTCACTCTTCTGAGAATGATGTGTATCTGAGCATTGTTGGATAATTTCCTCATAATGCTTGATATAAAACATACACCTTTTGTTGCAGATCCTCCAATCTCGAGCAATTCCCTCATCCTCACTCGCTTTTCCACCTGATATGACCATGTCATATCCTCCCTTACATCCACGGCAAGCTGGAATGCTTCAATCCGGTCTTCCCGGTTACAGATTTCCTAGTGATGCATTTCGTAGAGCCATCAATCCACATTTACCCACTACTAGTTGTGGGCCCGACGAGTACAAGGATCCTTCATCTCAGGTAACATTTGTGATTCTTGAATATAAAGATGAAACACTCACTTATGCATGATTCTTTGGACTATTATAGCATAAGCAATCTTGGTTGATGGTCTATTTGCATTAATTTGCATTAATTTCCAGGAACCGAATGTATGGGATAATGAGCTACACAATGTTGTCCAAATGGGATTAAATTCAAGTGCATCCTTATCCAGTCAAGATTTAAGTGGTATTTGATGCCCTGCGTGATCTTCTACGATAAAGTAGCAGCATCATTTTCTCTAGTAATCCTAAAATTCTTTGTTTGTAGGTTCTCTTCCAGCAGGACAGATGAAAGCAGAACCATGAAATCATCATAGAACACCAAATGCTTAAATTTACCCATTATTATAGGATTAAGGTGCACTGGTTATGTTTTTTGTGTCGTAGAAAGAAAATATCTGGGAAGTGCGTCGCACAGAGAGCTCTTCCTATTTCACATTGCACAGGATCCCACCAAGTAGTTCCCAGTGAGTGTGTACAGCAAGTCCATAATGATTTCTATAAATGGTGCATTCACCTCCTTTTTTATAAGTGACGCAATCCGCTACCACACGAGATTGACGTTCTTGCATCAACTAAATGAAGGTTCAAGAACAAATGTTTTGTTGATACATTGTAGTTTCTTGAATCTTTTTGATTTGGCAGTGGACGGGGAGGGGATGGTTATTTTCTTGTTCATACCATGGGAAAGACATGAAAATTGTATGGCCTGGAGAAAGTAAATGAAGTTATATGCTTCTTTTCTTCCAAAGCATTCTTTACATAAAACCTTTGTTCAGTTGCTGCAAAATAATAAACACCATATCTGATTTTGTTGACTGTTAGGTGGTGAAAGAGAATAATATCCTTTTTTATTTTCATTAATGTAAAGAGTTTATATACATGATATACAATAGTAAACCTAGCTTATAATTACGGAAATCAAATATACATTTTCATAATACAAGACTACTATCATAATTACACATGTACATGATCTCTAATAATATCAGAAAATATACCTAGAAAATATACCTATCATAGTGGACGGTTGTCGTACGCTGAGATTGTTCCTAAAATTTTCAAGCAGAACTAAGGGAATACTCTTAGTAAAGATGTTAGCAATCTGGTACCGTGAAGGGACATGCAAGACACATACTTGTCCACGAGCTACTTTTTCGCGAACAAAATGAATATCTATCTCGATATGTTTAGTGCGCTGATGTTGGACATGATTTCAGAGAGAGATATCACACTAACATTATTGCAGTAGATCAAGGTAGCTTTCTGAATAGAAAAGTAAAGTTCTAAGAGGTTACACAACCAACATGACTCAGACACCATATTTGCTACTCCTCGATACTCGGCTTCTGCACTCGAACGCGATAAAGTAGCCTGACGTTTAGCCGACCAAGAGACTAAGTTATCACCAAGAAACATACAATAACCAGATGTCGAGCGTCTGGTATTTGGACATCCACCCCAATCAGCATATGTATAAGACATTAGAGTAGATACAGAGGATTGATATAGGTGTAAACTATAATCAAGAGTGCCCTCAATGTAACGCACAATGCGTTTGAGAACGTGCATGTGTTCTTTCCTCAGATCATGCATAAATAAACACACCTGCTGCACTGCATAAAGAATATCGGGCCTCGTGAACGTAAGATACCGAAGAGCCATTGCAAGACTGTAATAGTGGGAGGGATCCTCGTAGGGTGTGATAGAATTAGTACTCAGCTTCGGTTTGGTGTCAACCGAAGTAGGAGATGACTTACAGGATGACATGTCAGCCCGTTCAATAATCTCAGTTGCATACTTCCTATGGGATAGAAAAAGACCATTTGCATGACGAGTTACAACTATACCCAAAAAATAACTCAAAGGCCTCAAGTCTTTCATAGCAAATTCAGAGCTGAGAAGAGATATGATAGACTTGCGCAGTTTATCAGAGGAGGCAGTCAATATAATATCATCCACATATAACATAATGTATTCCAGAGAAATACTGCAACGGTAGATGAACAGAGAATGATCAGACGTGCTGTGAGAAAATTCAATAGTAGACACATAATCTGCAAATCTTTTGTACCGGGCCGAGAGGCGTATTTTAGCTCATACAATGACTTCTTCAGCAAGCACATATGATTAGGATGACCGGGTCCCTAAAATCCAAGGGTTGATGCATGTATACAGTCTCCTTGAGATCACCGTGTAAGAACATATTTTTCACGTCCAGCTGATGAATGAGTCATGCTTTTGAGAGAGTCAGACTGAGAACAATCTGAATAGTTGTCGGTTTGACAATATGACTAAATGTCTCTCCACAATCCATGACAACTTGTTGAGTTTTGTCATCACCTACAAGACGTGCCTTGTGCCTCTCAACACAATCATCTGATTTTTCCTTATGAGTAAAAAATCATATAGAATGAATCACATTAACACCAGGCGGACGGGGCACCAACTCACACGTCTTATTTTCAATAAGAGCATTATTCATCAGCCATTTCCCAATTCGGGCCACGAAAGGCAGACACTGAATTACGTGGTAGGGTGATTTAATGACATTATAGTTGAGATTAAAATGTCATTTTGGTCTTAAGATACCCCGTTAGCTACGAGTAACGAGCCCTTGACTCGGAATAGAAGTGGACGACCTGGATCGGTGTATGGACGCCAAAATTGACTAGAACGAGAGGGTGGTCATGGTTGGGCCAGCAGCGGTGGGCTGGCGGTGAAAATGATGGGTGGCGTGAGCGGGTCGTGAGCGGTGGGCTCTTGTGGACGACGATGGAGGAAGTTTGGGCCATCAGGCAGTGGGTCTGCTGGCAGAATTGGACGACGGAGGATGTTTGGGCCAGCAGGCAATGGGCTTGCTGGCTGAAATTGATCACGGGAAGGCAGTAGGCCAGTAGGCATTGGGTCTGTCAGTGTCTGCTGGTCCAAATCCCGAGATGTGGGTCGGACCAAATGGTGGACCACATACGGTGAGAGCCCATCTTCTAGAAAATTATAAGAATTAGACACGAAAGCATGCAACTTAGCAAACGAAATTGAGTTTCATAAAAAATGACATGACGACTAATGATGATTTTATTAGAGGATAAATCATAATATTTATAACTACGATGGTTAGACGGATAACCCAAAACACACAAGCGGTAGAGCGGACTTGTAATTTGTTTATTGTAGTGAAGGAAAAGAGATGATATCATAAACACCCAAACACCCTAAGATGAGAATACGACGGATCTTTGTGATAAAGAATTTTGAATGGAGATTGATATGTGAATCATTTGCTAGGGAGTATGTTAAGAAGGTAAGTAGTCATTTGTAATTCATGATGCCAAGATGATGGTGGTAATGAAACATGAGCTAGTAGTGTCTGAACAATATTATTCATGGTGCGTATTTTTCGTTCGGCTTTCTCATTTTGTGAGGATGTATGTGGACAAGAAAACCGAAAAGATATACCATTAACCTTACAAAATTCTCTAAACGGACCATTATCAAATTCCCGTCCACTATCGCATTGAATATTTTTAATTTTCCATTCAAATTGGGTACATATGAATGCTCTAAATGATAGAAATGTGAAATAAACTTGAGACTTTTTAGATAACGGAAAGGTCCACAAAAAATTAGAATAATCATCCAAAAATAACACATAATAACGATGACCCAAAGATTTTAAAATGAGATATGCCCACAAATCACTATGAATAATATTAAATGGCAACATAGTACTAGAATTGGAGGCAACAAACGACAATTTAACATGTTTCCCAAGCGGACAAGAATGACAAACATTAGTACTACGCGTACTATTACACTCAATAAAATTATTATTTTTAAGAGAGGAAAGAACATACGCTCCTTGATGACCCAAATGCGCATGTCATAAGGAAGATGCTAAAGTGGAAAACGTTGAAGTGTGACTCGTTTAGTGGTGGTGATGGTGATAGTGATGAGATAGAGGTGACGGGCGATCAGAACATGTTTTCCAAGTGAACAAGAACGAGACGATCGTTTGTGACGGGCGCGTCGACGTTCTTGAGTTGATCCGATAACTCCTTGAGCCTTTGACAATAGGCGGAGGCATTCGAAAAATTCTCCAAATTGATGTGAGAGAATTCCTACTCAAGGGTTATGACACGAAATTTTTTGTTATATTGGAATATATCACGCAACCTATTCCAAGCTTTCATTGACGTGGTGTCGGATTCGATAATTATATGTAAGAGGTCCTTAGAGATGGTGAAATAGATCCATTGGAGGACCGTAGCATCAAGAGTTGCCCACAACTCGATTTCATCATCTGTGGAAGACACCTTCTCGCCTTTTTACAGTTTGATGATGTGATAGAGGACTCAATTAGACATTGCGTGAACTTTAAATAGTTTTGCCCACGTCGCGTATTGAATGTTTTCCATCTCAAGATCGATAGGAATATTGGAGACTGCAGGAGCAGAATGAAAGATATTCTTTGTGGTAGACATGATGAAAGAACAAGATGAGAATTAGGGATTCAGAAAAATTTGAAGGGAGGGGGGGGGGGGGGGGGGGGGCGCGGTAGGTTCGAGTAGAGCGGCGGAAGGAGTATATTTTTGGAGAAGAAAAAGTTTGCTCTAGACTGCTATACCATGAAAGAGAATAATTCTCTTCTTTATTTTCATTAATGTAAAGAGTTTATATACATGATATACAATAGTAAACCTAATCTATAATTACGAAAATCAAATATACATTTTTCTAATACAAGATTACTACCATAATTACACATGTACATGATTTCTAAATTAGAAATATACTACCTATATTCTATCAGGTGGATTATGTCTTCTATGGTTTTCTACTTTCCTTGTCTGCTATAATATAGTAGCAAATATGCTCAGAAAAATTGCCAAGCATGGTACTTCTGAGAATTCTGCCTAAGAATATCATTTCAATCAGTGAATGGTTCTTTTCCAGATCATTGTCTCCATAAAGACTTGTGTACTTGTTGCATAAAAACAAAATTGAAATCTGATTCTATCCAAGTCTCGGTGGACAGAATTACTCGATATGGTGCGTGCAAACGGGTCCGAACACTACATTTATAAAAAAAGTAAATATGAAATTTCGGTGTTTGATATCTGCATTAGAACCTCCAACTAATCCGGATTCGCGTGCATAAGGCCTATATTTAAGTGGAAAGGCCTTTTAGATTCAATGTGAACTTGAGATCTTGTTAATGGTAGAGGAATCCTATTCATCACATCGTAGTCGATGAAATTTGATTTTGTTGACTGCAAGGTGGACTATGTCATCAGTGGTTATCCCAGTACTTTTATTTTAGCTGCTATAACACTAAGACATGCTGGAAAAGGTGCCTTTTATGTTATATCAGTCTTCCTGCCTGCATTATCATTTCAATCAGGGAAATGGGGGGCCATAGAATTCATAAACTGTCAAATGTTTAATAATCTTACAAATTTTCAAAAACAAAAGAAGAAATAAATAAAGGTAAAAAGGTTAAAATAAGTTAGAACTATTCGAAATAGGTCAATTTTGCCTGTTAAGTTTTTGGCTTAAAATGCCCTCGTTGTTAGTCATCTAGCTCAAAAATACCCTCTAATTAGCCAATTAGCTCAGCAATACCCCTCCTCCTATCCCTCCAAAAATAAGGGAAAGGAGTCAATCTTGTCCTTGAAATATTCAAAATGGGGCAATTTTACACAAGAGGAAAAGAGTTCATGTTACAGGTTTCTAGATGTTTGGTCATATTACTAAGGGTTTGTTTGGTTACCAGGATTAGGATACTAATTTTAGTATTAAATTTAAGATTGCATTTATCCATCGTTTGATTATTAATATTAGCTAATATCGGTATAAATTTTATACCAAAATCTTTGTTATATATACATAAGTATACATGTGTATACTTATGTATATTAGGCCTTATATCAAAACATCCCATCACGGGCAATGGCCAATGGGCTGGTATTGGACAAACAGCCCATCACGGGCAGTAGATGTATATTAGGACAGCTCAATATTTTATATATTAGGAAAGTATATTGTAGTATAATTAGATTTGTACTATTACCATAATTGTATAGTTAGTCTTCAAATAGAATAAGATTTTAGATATATAATAGGAAAATGATTTTCGTATATATAACTTGTAAATATACTCATTCATTAATGAGAATAATCAAGGGATTATTTCTTTCGGTCTTAGAATTGTCTATCCCATTTAAGAGGTGAAATTATATTTGGATAACCTTGTTTTGAACGAAATGACTATAAATATATTAAATAAAAATAGTTAAGACTTTCTGGAGGATTTCAAAGGATATATATCAGGTAATCAGGTAAATAAAAGAATTAGCTATGCTGCTATGAGGATTACTGTCAAATTTTAAAGTAAATAGCATGCTGTCCCCATATTCATCAGTTATCTGATCATTATGATTTTCAAGGTGATAAAGCTACTTTTCTGGTCTCTATTTGCTTGGATGGTGGTTCCTCTTATATTTTTCAGCTTGGTGTTAACATCTTTATACTACTTGTTGGAAATTTTACTAACGGGGAATAAGTTTATTCCGTCATTTATGAATCAAATATAAGACGCTCAGTACGTTGGAAACCCTATTTCCACACACGTGCACACATGGGGCTAAATATCGTAAATTTCCTTAGTGAAAGAGATATTGGCACACGTAAGAGTAACGTGTTTGAGACATAGAATGATGGACGATTATTGTCGACAATAATTTATATTCCACGTCGGTTGACGAAGAAAGGATTGTACGAAGTGTAAGATGGAACGGGTCGGATAAGACCGCGGAGCCGTGAAGAGCGTGGCGCTTCGGGCGATGAATGCGGAGACGAAAGTTTAAGGGTTTCTCTTGAACTTTGTGTTGGTTAGGATGGATGAATCTTCCATTAAAGTGAGTCATTGATTTGAGTGTGTTCACACACTCTTTACTTGGCTCAATGAACCTCATTAAGACATTCACATTGCAAGTGAAGTGGCATTCACATTGCAAGTGAAGAGGCATCCTTGTCCTATAAATTGAGGCCTTTTGTGGTTCATTTTGACATAGTAAAACATGCTCCTTGCTTCAGATTTTTCTGTGCCCAACACTCAATTCACTTCAAAGAAAGTCTTACACACTTCTCAAACATATTGTCTCAAGAGATCATGAACCTTTTATACCACAAGTTCATACACATCTCGGAGTCAATCTTTTCTTAGCAATTTTCATATTTGAGTTCTTCGATAGGTCTTCTTCGTTGTGCTTTACGAAGAAGATAAGTCGTTGTTTTATCTTGGGAGACTATTACCCTGCTAACGTAAAAACATGTATACGGGGGCAATCTTGTCTTAAAGAGAGAATGTCAAACACTCGACTCAGCGTGTGGTGAAACCTAACCAATTTGTTGTTTGAGTCCTTATTTCAGGATTAAGGATCAAAAGCTTGTAGCAGTTGAAGTTGCCAACGATAGTCCAATGAAGCATGAAGCTGTTGGATCTACAGACACCACGTCAAGAGACTTGATGATTATGGACACAGAGAATCAAGAACCTAGATACATAATGATTGTAACTAGATGATATTATTATAATGATGTTTTAATGATCTCCTTAGTATAGCCTTTAGATCACTTATAGTTAGTTTAACTATTCCCCGGATGTACATGTGGATACAAAATATTCAATAATTTAAGACAAGATTGTAATAGTGATCAAAAGAAGATCTCATGAACGTGTGTACAAACATGACGAGAAAGATTCCGCAAGGAGATTCGTGTGTTAGGAAATGCTACGTTAAGGTAAGCATTTCTTATTTGCCAATTATGAAGTTAAAAAGGTTTCTGAATAAAGGCAAGAGATGGAATATGAAAAGATTTCTTAAAAAGTCATATTCCATAAGTCTTTAAATCATAATTTTTAACTTCACACTATTCCCACCTAGTGATTGGATTATAGAAATCGATTCTATACGATTCGGTCTAACAGTATAAGGAGAAGAAGATTAAAAACAAGTTAAACATGTCACCGTTACCGATATAAGATCCTTCGCTTGATAGGGTGTTAAGAGATGAACCTGTCACACTATCGGACAGAAGATCCATAGAATTGGACACCCGATAAGGTGGGCCAATATAGACACTCAGTCATACAAAACATACGGGCGACTGGAGTGGGCTAGAATATTCTACCTGCCCAGATTGCAAGGAACCACTTCGCCACATTCAGGACACATCGCCCCATGATCAGCATTCACCCGCAACCGCCCGCTAATGGGTGCAACCGTCGCATGTGCCGCGCACATGCGCTCAACTGCTGCCATCTCAGCGATCCGCGTCTCAGCCAGATCATCAATCCGCGCATCGGCCCCGTCACGCATCCGCGCCTCAGCCATATCACGCGTATGCGCGCATTTCTCGGCCAATTCGGCGTCCAGCTCTGCGCGTCTCCCGCATTTCTCGGTCCAGCTCAGCCTCGCAGCTTCGCCCCAACACTTAGGCGTATTTCCTTGCCATCCTGCCCGCATCGTGCCTACACCTTGCGCACCCTTCGGCCCTCGACCAGCCCATGCCGCCGATTCCTTTCCTTGTACCGTCTGCCCTCGGCGATGCCGTACCTTGCCGCGTGCGCCCGCTGCCAAGGTTGCCTTGCCTCGACCAGCCCGTGCCTGCCGAGTCATTCCACCCCTTGACTTGGTCGTATCACACGACCGCGCGAGCTGCGCTTGCCCTCGTCCAACCGTTTGTCCGAGTCAACCACGACCTTAGTACGCACGCCCTCTTCGGTGCCGTGCGCCTTGGCCAACATAGGCCAGTGCCGAGGCCTATCACGACCATCGACACCCATCCGTCCGACGCGTCGGCGAATTCTACGGGGGTTACAAACCACCCACACCAATTGAACTCGACGTCCTCGTCGAACAGATTTAAGGTGATTTACTCCACCTTAACCATTGAATTGCCGCCGATGAAATACCCTTCTCTCAAACAGCCCATGCCATTTGCTCCCTTCCCCGTGCCTTCGCGTTCTGTACGCCTTGTCTAATACCAAGCACCGACGACCAGGACCCTCTTCGAACCTTTCCCTCCAGACTGTTGGCCACCCAATCAAGGCCCCCTTCGAATATTCCTCCCCGGATTTTCAGCATATCCGCAACAAGCTACACGAACTCCCATGAAAAGTAAGGAATTACTCTTCATCTCGACAGCTTCAACCTTGTAAGCAAGATCACTTACAATCTGAACCACTTCCTCGGTCCAGTATGAACCATTTTTCTAGGTTCAACATATCATGATATCGCATATCGATGTAAGTTATTGCCAGCATCCCACGCCTTACGAAACAGTGAGGCCGAACATATCCCATGTCCCCCCACTCCAGCTTCGCAACAAGGTAGATTCCATCGCACTAATTATGCGCCACCACCCGCGTCTTATGCCTTTTGAAACAGTCAGGCCGACAATCCCACATGCCCCTCACTTCCGCTTCAAACAGCCAACAACTTGATCAACACAATTTTTCATTTGCGTCCCTGCCCACGTCTCTTACGCCTTTCGAAACTATAAGTCAGCAACCTTGCCCCTTACCTCCGTCTCGAACTAGGCAGATTTTAGCCTAATTTTGTTTCCCAAAATCAGACCCCACAAGCGACCAACGCTTGTAACTTCGGACTTCTTTCATCGCCCGAATATTGCACCAACATGGACCTGGATGAAAGTGTAAGTAGCTTCGGCTCGGCCATCACCACTTACCACTTTCCCGTCCATTCCCATCTGAACCTGCGCTTAGCGTACAGTTTAAATAAAACAGCAACCATACCCCGTCCTTCCCATAAAGAACGTTTCCAGCCAACCTTGCGACAACCCAAAAACATGATTTGGATAACTCCCGGCCAACCCAAGCCTAAACAAGTTCAGCAATTTTACCTTTGCCGAATTCCACCTTGTTCCTAGAAATTCCCGCATCACCCACATTGAGATATTCAGCCGCAATTTGCACTCGGAAGGTCTCTCGATTCGCCTTTTAAGCCCATTCATACTTGCATTTCAGACACTTGTTGTGCAACACCTTGTTGACACCCAATTTTGTCCATCCCCTTAACTCGATAACCAATAAATTAAACAACTTTCTTTTTTTTAGAACTACAATTTTTACTTCGCAAAATACACATAATAAGTAAGCCTTAATAACGGTCTCGCATTATAAATGTTAAGTACTAATTAATTAGCACACCCGCATTTATTATTATAATAATAGCTTAGACTAATAAAACACCTAATTAATTTAATCACAATTTAGATTTCACTAATTTACCATTAATTAAATAAAACACCTAAGAATAACCCACAAATCAATAACTAACAGCCCAATTACCCCTAATTTCGTCTAACCCAAGCCCTATCCTTTAAAAATCGCCCAGGCCCTTTACCTTTTCAGCCCATTCTCCCGCGACCCGCATTTCCCAGGCCTTTATTTCCTTTCCCGCAGCCCATAACCCACTTCCCTTTAACTTACCCCTCGTCCAGCCCGTCTACCCTATACCCTCAGACCTCCCTTTCCCATCGACTTCCCCCTTTTAGAAAACCTAAGGACAAAACCTTAACTCCCTCATCCATGCCGCCGACAGCGAGCAAGATCCTCGCCGGATTTTTCGGCGAGTCAACAGTATTGCCATTCTGTACCCTTCCATATCGCGCAGGCATCCCAAAATCTTTTCCTCAAATCACGCCCCGAATCAAACCTTCCTTTCTGTTTCAAACCTTACCAATTAATCCTCGAATCAGTATGAAATAATAACCAAAATCTCGTGTTTCCTTCCTCAAGACTTGCCATAACCATAACCGTATAAAAAACGAATCCTTAAATCGCGTCAACAAGTACCAAAACTGGCAGAAAGTTACACCAATATCTTCGGCGAGTCGTCCTAAAATAGCCCACGAATCCTTAACAAACCAGTACGAATCGTCCCCTCAAATGAGGTCCTAAACTTACCAAATCGAAGCCTAACTAGGGACTATAAAGACCAACGTTTTGACATGCGAGAGGTACGGGGATCGAACAATCGAGAATACAGACAACATCGTGCCTAAACCCTTCTCTTTTCTATTCAATTTACTACTACCTGTTCTACAAACCAATTCTTCACGAATTTTCCTTCGACGATTCGGGAAAACCTTTGTCGTCGCCTCGGTTCGCTACCCACAAAAGGTCCGGAAACCTATTCTCTTTCTATTATTGAGTTATTTAATTGGTATTGTGTGCTCTGCATGATAGGATTCATGTGTTATTTTTATCGAATCTATTTGACTTAACTCAGTTTAGTCACTGTTTTTTAGATAAATCTGTTAGTTGTGGTTCTCAATATTTGTGGTGTCGATTCTGTTTTAAGCATATGTGTGTATTCGATTGTATTTTTCTATGGGTATGGTTAGGTATATAACATTGGTATAAGGATCCTAGATCTATTTTTTGTGTTGATTATCGGCTATTAATTGTGATTATCTAAATGTCGATTTGGATATTCTATTTTGTAGACTGTATGAGTGTGTATGTTCATGTGAATATTTAGATGCATGTTTAACATTGTTTGTGTGGGGTCTTTTATGCTATCTCAGGGTATTCATGGTTAGGGAATAATATGATATTGTTCCATCTTCAAGATCACTATCTGTGGCATTTAAATATCTGTTTGTTAACTCATTTAAACGCCCTTATAATTGGATGAAGTAGTGTCCTGTCTCTGCAGTCCTTTAAAAAATTGCGTTGAATTATGCAGAAATGTATGCTACCTGTTAAGAGTCAAGGTCTTATGAGTCATTTCGTACCACTGTCCTGCTTAAGTTTGGCCCCATTTAGACCATGTCTATGTTACCATTTGGACCATTTTTTTTTCCAGAATATATGAATGGGTGTTAGTTTGCCTAAGTTGTGTTCTTTCTTGGGATGTCGTACTGAGGGGTATGCAGCATGAGGGTGACCACCAGTGGTTATGTAAGGATCCATCAGTTTTCCTAGAACTAAAAAATGAGTTTGTCCCACAAGGAATGTATCTAGCTATTAGTCTCAGAGATACATGCCTCATACTTTCTGTTTTGAATCCTGCCCATCTGATGTATCGATGATCATATGTCGCAACAGATATACCTGACTTGTCCTCATATCTGTACTGCTGCCCATTATTTGATATGCTGTTTAAATTGCATTAGTATACATTCCATGTATAGGGGTTGTATACCTTTTATGGTTATGTGAGTGTCTTATGTATATCCACCTTTATACGGCTAGATACATATTAGAGGTGAGTTTGTATAAATGGGCCTGTTTGGGTGATAACACTAATATTTTCTTTGAAATCCGAGAAGTAAAATCTGATGTTGCTAGTCATGTCTTCACGTGTGAGGCCCATTCAATTGATTAATCTCTGAATGCTTTACCTGCTGGTGGGATTCGTTATCTGTATTGCCCCAGTGAATACTGGCAGCATGTGTACTTGTGTGTTTAATTTAACATTTCACTTATTTTCATATATGATGGAGTTTAGAATATTTACTAATCCTTTTCTTTCTTATTTTTACATGACATGCATCGGGAGAATAATCAAGAGTCTCGGTATGAGACTCATCATGATTTTCATATCGCCAACCACACTTCCGCCGCAGGGCTTCCAAACAACTATAGGATAGATGGTGTCGCCATCCGTTTTAGACGTTACAACAACTCCAATCTCACTCCTCCCTTGCTTATTTATGTATTTATTTATTTGTTTATTTATTATTGTTATATTTGTTAACCTTGTAATTAATAGGATAATTAACTCTACTAGTCTTTGAATACATTGAAAGGGTAGTTTAAAAGATAAATTCATCCCTTATTTATTCTAGGTTCATCATATAAATCTAAATCTAAAATAATTCAATTAACCCTAGCTATGCTTTAGTCATGTAGTTAATATATCCCTTCATATCTAATTCTTAAAAAATAAATTTTCTCATAAACTCTTCATAAATATCATAGGAGTAATTTATCATTTTCCCTCTTATCACTAAACTTTTTACGAAGGTAATTTCATAACTAATTTTATATATAAGAGTCTTAACCGTAATAATTTATCATTTTTTTACTTTGTCAAATAAAATAATTTCATGTCTTATAAATGTATAATTAGCTTTACATATCTTTTGTGAATATTAGAAAAATCCTTTTTTAGTTATCAAAATATATTCTTTTAGATACTTGCCACATCCTTTTACTTGAATAATTTTTCTAAAACATACATCTCTTAACCAGATAATTAACCTATGTTTGAACGGACAACCGCAAGTTAGCAGATTCTAAAGGATGCCTAACCCCTTCCCTTTAGGATAATAAGGAACTCTTACTCAGAATCTTATTTAGTTTCACAGACCATTAAATGGAGTTAATGTTGACTTTAATCGGTTAGCATTTAGGTGTCCTAATTCACCCAATTAATTAGGTGGCGACTCCCTTAACATTTAACATTTTTACATTTTTGGAGAGGATAACTATTCCGTCGCGCATTCAAGCCTGAGAGTTCAAAATCGGGTGCGACAGCATGGCGACTCTGGTGGGGAAATTTAGGTTCTTAACCACAACAAACATAGGTTGATTATTGAGCTTCATTTTTTCTTTATTTTTCTTATTTGCTTAATTGCTTATTTTTGTGTCTCACACTTATTTGCTTTTATGTTTTGCCTAAACTATTCTGCTTTACATATAAATATTTGCATATTGTCTTAACTGTTATTTGTTACTGCTTTCCTTAAACTGGCATTCCGTTCATATTTCTTCCACTCTGGAAAATTCACACTATCACACACTACATGCGAGGTACTGGTGCATCAAAAAATTCTTTCTTCAAAAATCCAAATTTAGGAGAGTTGGTAATATCGTGGAGTGTCGGTCTAACAGGTGGCGCGTAGCCTTCTCACTCGAGTTGTCCGCTCGAACTCTGCGCCTAGTAAAGCCAAATCTTAGAAAACTCAGGATAGAGCTATACCGCCCCTTTATTTTAAGGCATGCATGCATTTACCCTAGGTGGGTCGGTCCTTGGTATCGACACCACAATTAGGAAGCCCGCCCAATTGTCGAAGGTTTTTCACGACCCAACGACCGACAACATATTATGTGCTACGTGATATTGATGGACGAATCCGAGCCTAAACATGACATGCTAGCATTGGAAAATTTTGCATTTACTTCTGTTTATGTAAAGGATGAGCAGTATTCTAACAATCCCTGAAGTCAGAATGGTGAGTGGTGTTCCGACAAAGCTAAAGATTTGGTGGGAGAATTTCGACGGCAGCAATAAAATGATCATCAGAAGCAAATTAGGTTGTCTCACGACTTTGTTCGACATCGCTCCAGATCAACATATAGTTAGGGCCTTAATTCGGTTAGGATCGGATAGGCGGTGTTCGATTTCAAGACTTGAACTCACCCCACGTTGGAGGAGATCAACTACTTCACGAGCTTAGCTTACCAAGACAGAGGACAAATCATCCCTTATAGTCAATCTGGAAAGAGATTCTTGCATTACATGGGCCTAAAGAACACAAAGGAACTTCGTTGCTTCGAAAATAATTGGGTTTCCCTAGATTATCTGTACGAGAGATATGGTCGTCAAGATAGCTATCAGTCATTTAGAAAGGAGTTCTCTTGCAGTCTGGGACAATGGAAAACTAGACGACATACCGCGTTCACCGTTGCTCTGTTAGGCACTCTAGTGTTTCCCCTTGAGCATGGACGGATCAGCACTTGCATATGTTACGTGACCGTATGGTTTTTGAAGGCATTAATGGCACGCAACTTACTTTGGTCCCCATGATTCTAGCTGAGATATTTCGAGCTCTAGGAAAATGCAAGCGAAGGGAAACCAATTTCTTCGAGGGATGCAATCTCATCTTACAGATGTGGGCCATGGAACACTTTTATCAGCGATCGAATATGACAGACATTTGTTTTAGCAATGATTATAGGATTGTAAGTTTTTACGACAGAATGAAGCGATTTGTGTCACCGGTCGGTACTAGGGATTGGTATGAATTTCTGGCATCCCGCAGTAGCAACCAAGTGCAATGGAGGTACCCACTGCTATCCCGTATCAACAAAGCTTATGTAAGGAGTAAAGACCGTTATTACATCGAGCTCATCGGATTAAGGGGACTTCAGCCATATGCTCCGCTGCGTGTACTTCGTCAGTTTGGTCAAGAACAGGTAATCCCTCTCCGATCGGACATGAAGGATTCGGAGGTCGCGTTTGGGGCAAATTGCACTTTCCCCAGAAAGAAGCAAATCCTTGATGAATGAAACAACGTTGAGAAAATAGATGTCAACTATGAGCAAGCAGGAGGTACGCCCGAATACTATGCATGGTTCAAAGAAGATTGTGGCGGTCAGGAGTCCGAAGGCAAGCGGGGTTTCGAGGATATCAACATGACCAATTGGGTAAAAGTGTGCGATTAGAGAGCAACGCCATCTCCCGAAGCGTGGGATCAACTACAAAATATCATGCAATATTTGGAAAATGCGGGAGCGAGGCCTAGCAACACCATTACACCACCGCATTCTCCGTCAACATAATCTTTAATTTTGACATTTTCTTTGTTGCAATTTAATTTTAGTTTTGTTCCCCAATAAAAGCATCCGATGGCTCGGACCAATCCATCATTATCTCATATATGACGCTTAGGCCTACCTCTGGTATAATAGAGGCTCCTTGCATTGGGGCCGCTTTAATCTACTCTGTTTTTTGAAACTTCATTGTGTGCCCATATGTTATGCTATTCTGTTTGATGCTAACACATGTTTTGGATAAAAGGATTTTTTGCTGTACTACTCTCTTCATCGGCTGGTTTGTGTTGGCAAGCACTGGCTGAACACCCATATTTCACAAGATCCAAAGCACGAGCAACAAAAATGAATGATTCAGGGCAAGCGAGCAGGATGGCTTGGGACTCATTGCCATTCAACGAGAGGAACCGAAACATCGAGAGGAAATGCTACTTCTTCCGAATACCTCGCTCAATCGCAACAAATGGCGGTCATGCAAGCGGAAATGGATAGACTCCGAGACATCACTAAGCTATCCATAAGCCTCAATGCACAACTACCCACACTTCCAAACTCACCATCTTTTCGACGCCATCCCCAACACCCAACAGATAACTCACAACCCCCCAATCCACAACACAACAACACACCTCCTCGTAACCCACAGCCTCCCAATCCACAACACAACAACACACCTCCTCGTAACCCACAAACCACCTTACCCGCCCAAGACAACCAACCTGCTCAACCCGCACCGATGACATATCATAATAAACAATACGGATCACCCATATATGTGACCCATGCCCCACATCTCACACCCGTACCTATACCTTCCCCGGAGTTTGCTCGATATGAAGAGATGGAGAAGAGGACAAGAGCTGGGATAGATGAAAACATGGCCAGAGAAATCCATGATTTGAAGAAAGCTTTTAAGAACCTTCAGATAGACAAGGGCCATGAGGGATTAGAGTACGAGGATTTATGCATGCATCCCGACGTCGAACTGCCCGTCGGATACAAGGTACCAAAGTTTGACATGTTTGATGGCAAAAGTAATCCTCGTGCACATTTGAGATCCTATTGCGACAAGTTAGTGGGTGTGGGAAGGGATCAATCGATCATCATGAAGTTGTTTATTAGGAGCTTGACTGGAGAAGCCTTGGATTGGTATATTAGCCAGGATCCAAAGTGGCGTAGTTGGGCGATGTACGAGGACTTTGTGGACAGATTCAGATTTAATACGGACAACGTCCTGGATAGATTCTACCTCATGAAATTGGAGAAAAAGTCGATAGAAACTTTTAGGGAATATGCGATGAGGTGGAGGTCTGAAGCAGCGAAGGTCCAGCCGCCTATGGAAGAAAGTGAAATGACAACACTGTTTGTACAATCCCTAAAGGACCCCACATACTATGAGAGGTTGATCAGCGTTATTGGACGTAATTTTTCTGAAGTAGTAAAAATGGGAGATTTTGTGGAAGAGGGAATTAGAACATGTAGGATCACAAACCTGGCTGCTTTGCAAGCGACAAGCAAAGCAATACAATCAGAGTCAATGGGAGGGATGAATAAGAAGAAAAAGGATGGAGCAGCCCCTATCATGACGGTGCAACAACACAAAACGAATCGAACCCTGACATACCAACCCCAAACATACCAACCCCAAACATACCAACCCCAAACATACCAAACCCCCACGTTCCAAAACCCTCCCTATGACCACTTTAGCCAAAATACTTCCACATACCATCAACCTTCACCCGTCTACACCACTCAGCCAATATCTGACCCGCGCGGGCGTTCGCCCACAAATCCTCACAATACCGACCAGCATACCCACCCCACAACAATACCACACAAACACACCTGCACCCGAACCAACACCGAGAGGCCCACAAATCATACACCCGTTGGTGAACCATACTCCCAACTATATGAAGGCGAGGCGCGGTTTTATACCCGATCCTGGCAAAATCCCAATCCACTCCCACCATGGCATGATGAGAATAAGCGTTGTGCATACCACTGGAGCATCGGGACACGATGAGATAGTTGTTATGCATTGAAAAAGCGAATTGAGGAACTAATCAAAGAAGGAGCTATTCGGTTGAAAGAGCCTTCCCAATGTCAACAACAATCCGCGCAAATCACGACAATCTTTGGCGTGCGCATGATCACGCCGGCGATGTATGCGATATGGAAGGGACCATCGCATCAATCAAGGAGAAAGAGGCAGGGAATCTTCACCACATTGCCCGTGTGATTCTTGCCCGAGTCGAGCGCGTTGGAAGTAGAGTTGAGCCGTCATAAGCCTCTGATGTCAGTCTTAGTACCAGGATAGAGCCATTCGATCAAGCAACATAACGAGGGTAGCGAAGCGGTGGTAGAAGTTGTTGCGGCGGGGTGACGGTCGGACAACGTTACTCATCCGTAGAAGTATCGCGAAAGACACCCTAAAAAGATCGTGATCGAACCGTAAGTAGAGGAATTTTGGAGAAGAATGCCTACAAGAGACTATTCCATTGTAGAACAGTTGAGTAAAACACCAGCACAAATTTCTCTATTGTCACTGTTGATGAATTCCGTGAACCACCGAACCTCTTTGATGGAGGTTTTGAAATAGGCTCATGTGCCAGCCGAGACTGCTGATGAGAACTTTTTAGCACTGATCGAGCAAATTAAAGAGGTGCAAAAGATAATTTTCCATGAGAACGAATTGCCTCCTGAAGGTCGGGGTCATAATAAGGCATTGAACATAACAGTCAAGTGTGCTAATAAGTTTATCTCTCGAGTCTTGATTGATGGGGGGTCAGCTGTTAATGTATGCCCTTTGAATACTCTTCGAACTTTAGGAGTCAACATTGGAAAACTCCGTGAGAGCTACACAAGGGTAAAAGGTTTCGATGGGACCCTGAGGAGCGTCGTAGGCGAGACTGACTTGACACTACAGATTGGGCCCGCAGAGTTCGAGATAGAATTCCAGGTATTGGACATATCCACATGCTATAATTTATTACTCGGTAGGCCTTGGATCCACGTGGTCGGAGCCGTCTCTTCCACTTTGCATCAAGTTTTGAAATTCATCTGGAATCATCATGAAGTTGTGGTTGAGGGAGACAAGGACAACACTGCTAACACCAAAGGGGCAATTCCAGTCATCGAGAGTATGGAAAAGCTGGATGGATCTGTCTACCATATGAACAAGATCGTAGACGTTAGCAAGGCTAAAGGAATGCAACTACCTCGCACTCCCAAAATGATGGCCCGAGAGATGCTAAGAAATGGTTTCGAGTCAGGTCGAGGACTTGGACCAAAATTAGGAGGAATCACAGAGCCAATTCACCTGCCAGAGAAGAAGGACACTTTTGGCCTCGGATATCAGCCCACTGCCGAGGAGATGATGTTATTTGATCACAGAAGGAAGGGTGAGTCTCATCTGCCAAGACCTGTTCCATCCCTGAATCATTCATTCGTCAAAGCATACACTGCTCAGCTACCAGAAGAGGAGGATGCAGACATTCTTGCGGAGGGACTTCAAGGCCTTTTCATTTCTGAGGAAGAAACAGAGTGTCATACGATTTTGGAAGACTACACAGATGACCAGACCATTTGGAGTGCAGAGCCAGGAGATGTCTTGAGCAATCGACTGCACTACCCAACATTTTTTTCATGAGTGCAGGTAGAATTAATAATTAGTCGCTTTTAAACAATTCAATTCGTATTTTTACGAATTATGGGACACGCTTTTATGAGCTTATTTCCTTTTGAAGTTTTAATAACAAGTTATGTTTTAATCAACGTTCTTATTCCTTTCTTTCAAAGATACAAAATAATATACTTGTCGATAATGAAAATGTGACATGTCATGAAACAAGCGAACAAAGTCAGAACCGCGAAAATAATCCAACAGAACCCGAAGGAAATTTTCCATTAGAAGAATTAACGGAAGAGTTAGGAAAGTTCGAGGATAAGCCGAAACCTAATCTGGATGAAACAGAAACAGTAAACCTAGGAGATGATAAAGTCGTGAAGGAGACGAGGATCAGCGTTCACTTGAATACCGCACAGAAAGAAGATCTGGTGGCCCTATTGAAGCAGTATGTCGACATATTCGCTTGGTCTTATGATGATATGCCAGGTTTAAGCACAGACATCGTTTCTCATAAGTTGCCCATTGAACCATCATGCATTCCAGTGAAGCAAAAACCAAGGAAAATCAAGTCGGATCAGAGTTTGAAAGTCAAGGAGGAGATCTCCAAACAATTGGACGCAAATGTCATTCGGGTAGCAAGATACCCTACTTGGTTAGCCAATATTGTGCCAGTAACAAAGAAGGATGGTAAGATACGAGTTTGTGTCGATTCTGAGGATCTCAACAAGGCAAGCCCTAAGGATGATTTTCCCCTTCCGAACATTCATTTACTCATCGACAATTGTGCGAAGCATGAGTTGCAGTCATTTGTCGATTGTTTCGCTGGGTACCATCAAATCTTAATGAACGAAGAAGATGCAGAGAAGACCGCATTCACCACTCCGTGGGGGGTATATTATTATCGAGTCATGCCATTTGGACTTAAAAACGCAGGTGCCACTTACATGAGAGCCATGACTACCATTTTTCATGATATGATCCATAAGGAAATTGAAGTCTACGTGGATGACGTCATTATCAAGTCACGGAGGGCTACGGACCATCTGGTCCATCTGAAGAAGTTTTTTGAACGATTGAGGCAATACAACCTGAAGTTAAATCCGGCAAAGTGTGCCTTCGGCGTCCCAGCGGGAAAATTGTTGGGTTTCATTGTGAGCAGAAGGGGAATAGAGTTGGATCCTTCGAAGATAAAGGCCATTCAGGGACTACCTCCTCCGAAAAATCGCAAGGAAGTGATGAGTTTTCTCGGTCGTTTGAATTATATCAGCAGGTTCATAGCACAATCAACAGTGATATGCGAACCAATATTCAAGTTGTTAAAGAAGGACGCTGCCACTAAGTGGACATTGGAGTGCCAACAAGCCCTTGACAAAATCAAAAAGTATCTCACAACCGCGGTCTTGTGCCTCCGTAACAGGAGGCCTTTGCTGTTATACTTATCCGTATTGGAAAACGCGTTCGGATGTGTGTTAGGACAACATGATGAGACGGGAAGGAAGGAACAAGCAATATACTACTTGAGTAAAAAGTTCACGCCTTATGAAGCTCGTTACACAATGCTGGAACGCACGTGTTGTGCCTTGACTTGGGTCGCACAAAAATTCAGACATTATTTATCCGCATACACCACCTACCTTATTTCGAGGATGGACCCGCTCAAGTATATCTTTCAGAAGCCTATGCCTACTGGAAAACTTGCTAAATGGAAGATCCTCTTGAGTGAATTCGACATCGTATATGTCACCCAAAAGGCAGTCAAGGGGCAAGCGTTAGCAGATCATCTTGCGGAGAATCCGGTAGACGAGGAATATATCCCCTTGCGGACCTACTTTCCAGATGAAGAAGTGATGTTTGTAGGAGAAGACATCCTAGAGGAATATCCGGGTTGGAGAATGTTCTTCGATGGCGCCGCGAATTTCAAAGGAGTAGGTATCGGAGCGCTTTGCATCGTAAACAGACAACACTACCCAATATCGCAAAGCTCGATTCCCGCACCAATAATATGTCGAATACGGCTTGCATACTAGGACTCCGAATGGCTATTGACATGAACATACAAGAGTTGCTGGTCATAGGAGATTCAGACCTGTTGATTCACCAAGTGCAAGGCGAATGGGCCACCAAGAATAGGAAGATACTTCCTTACCTACACTGCGTGAAGGAATTGCGCAAAAGGTTCATTAAGATAGAGTTCAGGCATACTCCGAGGGCTCAAAATGAGTTTGCAGACGCTCTAGCAACTTTGTCCTCCATGATTCAACATCCAGACAAGAACTATATTGACCCAATCAAAGTAGATGTGCTAGAGCAACCAGCCTATTGTTCTCAGATAGATGAAGAATCAGAGGGCAAACCTTGGTATGACGAAATCAAGAGGTATCTCAAGGCAGGTGAGTACCCGAAAGGCACGACCAACATACAAAAGAAGACTCTTCGGAGGTTAGCAAACCATTTCTTCCTGAGCGGCGAGGTCCTTTATCGGAGAACTCCGGATTTGGGTTTGTTAAGATGTGTTGACACTCAAGAAGCAAACAAGTTATTAGAAGAGACACACGGAGGTATGTGCGGTCCCCACATGAACGGTTTCATGCTAGCAAAAAAGATACTACGAGGAGGTTACTTCTGGATGACGATGGAAACAGATTGCATCAGTTTCGTGCGAAAGTGCCATCAATGCGGATCCATGGCGACTTGATTCACGTGCACCAAATGAACTCAATGTCACTAGTTCCCACGGCCATTCGCGGCAGGGGCATGGACATCATCGGTCCTATTGGTAGCGTCAAATGGACACGAGTTTATCCTAGTGGCGATCGATTACTTTACAAAATGGGTAGAAGCATCATCGCATGTGCGTGACCAAGAAAGTAGTAGTGGATTTTGTTCATCACAACATCATCCGCCGGTTCGAATTCCGAATCAATCATAACCGACAACGTCCAATCTCAATAGTGGTCTGATGAAGGAAATATGTGAGAAATTCAGGATCACTCATCGCAACTCTACTCCATATCGACCACAAATGAATGGAGCAGTCGAAGCGGCCAACAAGAACATCAAGAGGATACTGAGGAAGATGATAGATAATTACAGGCATTGGCATGAAAATTTTCCTTTCGCCTCTTAGTTACCAGACTACAATCCGACTCCACGCGAGCAACACCGTATCTCTTGGTTTATGGAGCGAAGTTGTCTTTGCCAATGGAGGTGGAAATACCATCTTTGAGAATCATCCAGAAGCCGAACTAAGTGAAGCCAAATGGATACTGAGTAGTAATAACAATTGATGCTTATTGATGAAACGAATGAACGCGATCATCACGGACAACTTTACCAGAACAGAATGGCCAGAGCTTTTAATAAGAATGTACGACCAAGAAACTTCCAACCGGGACAGCTGGTGCTGAAACGTATATTCCCTAACCAAAGTGAGGCGAAAGGGAAATTCGCGCCCAATTGGCAAGGGCCTTACATGGTTCACCGAGTGCTTACAGGAGGGGCCCTTATCTTAGCTGAAATGGATGGCGAAGTGTGGCCGAGAGCCATCAACGCAGATGCAGTGAAGAGATACTACATTTAGAGTTCTTTATTTTCCATGTAATTACTTTGCTTGTAATCTGAACTACGTTTGACACGATTCCGCTGCGGGATACGTGGCGCCATATCGCCGGCCCCATTTCTGGAAAATGCCCAATTACTTTGCTTGTAATCGGAACTACGTGTGACCTGATTCCTTGGCGGATACGTAGGCGGCCACATCGGCCTCGGTCCCATCTTTAAATTTTTAAAATCTTGTCTGTAACGAACTACGTTCGACCTGATTCCCTTAACGGATACGTAGGCGGCCTACATCGGCCTCGGTAACACCATTAGGAAATCTTCGTTTTGTCATTTTGCATTTTAGTGGGTTGTACTCAATCTTGTCGTACATACAAGACAAATCTACGACATATATCCGACCCAGTTTCGTCAGTCAAAACTGGGATAATTTTTAAGGACTTCGCCACGAAAGGACATCGACAGATATGATTCCATATGTGTTCGAAAGATCGACATAAACTGGGACAATTTTAAGGGTTTTACTACAAATGACATCAATGAACATGGTTAATTTACGCAAAGGGTTCCATGTCCCAAAACTGGGACAATTTTTTTTAAAAAAAAAGAGCCTGACGGCAACGGAGCACCGAGAGTATGGGAGAATATACCGCCCATTTCGGATAAGGATGTTCGCTTTGTTTCATAACATGTCACTATTCAAAAATCGACATAATTTCCTACTAGTGTATTTTCTCAAGATAGAATATTTCAACAAATGTTTTCGACCGAGACTCGAAATCAGACAGGGGTTACATGTCCAGACAAGACAACGCGTGCAAATATCAAGAGCCAACACAAATCGGCCGACCCCCTCCCCGAACTCACAAATTTTCTTTGAGTGAATTTTGCAGGACAACAGGAACAAGGAGGACAACAACATTCCAATACAACAGATTCGCCCACGAAGTCCATCTGCAACAAGTCTACATCAAATACATCTCGCAAAAGCCATATCTTCTTTACTCAGGCTACATCATTTACACTTTAATTATTTCATCTAGCTTTGATTATGCATAACACAACTCCATATATAGAACAATTTTTATCTATGCCCTAGGAGACGTCATTTGCATCTCGTCTATACAACGATGAATATTTGCATCTCGTCTATACAACGACGAACATTTGCATTTCGTCTATACAATGACGAACATTTGCATTTCGTCTATACAACGACGACATCACCCATACAAGGCGTCATTGGCATCTCGTCTATACAACGACGAACATTTGCATTTCGTCTATACAACGACGAACATTTGCATTTCGTCTATACAACGACGAACATTTGCATTTCGTCTATACAACGACGACAACGCCCATACAAGGCGTCATTTGCATTTCGTCTATACAACGACGAACATTTGCATTTCGTCTATACAACGACGAACATCTGCATTTCGTCTATACAACGACGAACATCTGCATTTCGTCTATACAACGACGAACATCTGCATCTCGTCTATACAACGCATTTAACATCTGCGTTTTCGTCCATACAACGACGTTAACATCTGCGTCTATACAACGCATTTAACATCTGCATTTCGTCCATACAACGCATTTAACATCTGCGTCGTCTATACAACGACGAACATTTGCATTTCGTCTATACAACGACGAACATTTGCATTTCGTCTATACAACGACGATAACGCCCATACAAGGCGTCATTTGCATTTCGTCTATACAACGACGAACATTTGCATTTCGTCTATACAACGACGAACATCTGCATTTCGTCCATACAACGACGAACATCTGCATTTCGTCCATACAACGACGAACATCTGCGTCGTCTATCTGACGACGAACATCTGCATTTCATCCATACAACGACGAACATCTGCATCTCGTCTATACAACGACGAACATCTGCATTTCGTCCATACAACGACGAACATCTGCATCTCGTCTATACAACGACGAACATCTGCATTTCGTCCATACAACGACGAGCATCTGCATTTCGTCCATACAACGACGAACATCTGCATCTCGTCCATACAACGACGAACATCTGCACTTCGTCCATAAAACGACGAACATCTGCACGACGAACATCTACACCTCGTCTATACAACGACGAACATCTGCATTTCGTCCATACAACGACGAACATCTGCATTTCGTCCATACAACGACGAACATCTGCATCTCGTCTATACAACGACGAACGTCTGCATTACGCCCATACAAGGCGTCATCTGCATTTCGTCTATACAACGACGAACATTTACATTTCGTCTATACAACGACGACATCGCCCATACAAGGCGTCATTTGCATTTCGTCCATACAAGACGATTTCGCCCATACAAGGCGTCATCTGCATCTCGTCTATACAAGACGACGTATCATCACATCATTTCATTATATAGTATATACAATCTGGCTACAACCACATCACAAATTCGCATTCTTACATTGTTTTGTCAGTTATGCACTAATGTCTCTATCTTAGCTTCAATCTACGAGGCGTTAACAAGCGCAAAGAGCGAGCCTGGCGTGGACCTACCTCTTACGGCGAACTGAGGTAATTTGTTGGGGAGCCGGACTTCCCAACAAAAGGCAAAAGCGGCCCCGAACGTCGACCTACTCTCTCCCGGCATTCTAGCACCACAATAACTCATCGTCACCATAGCCCGACACTGGGACGGATTTTAAACCCGCGTCGGCCCCACCTTTAGTTTTCAGACACCAACAACACATTGTTCCAATTCCGATGACCTAGACAAAATTGGCTATAAGTCAACGTCTTTGTCTGGAGATTCTTTCATCTTCTCCATACAAAGAGGGACAACTGTTGACACCCAATTTTGTCCATCCCCTTAACTCGATAACCAATAAATTAAACAACTTTCTTTTTTTTAGAACTACAATTTTTACTTCGCAAAATACACATAATAAGTAAGCCTTAATAACGGTCTCGCATTATAAATGTTAAGTACTAATTAATTAGCACACTCGCATTTATTATTATAATAATAGGTTAGACTAATAAAACACCTAATTAATTTAATCACAATTTAGATTTCACTAATTTACCATTAATTAAATAAAACACCTAAGAATAACCCACAAATCAATAACTAACAGCCCAATTACCCCTAATTTCGTCTAACCCAAGCCCTATCCTTTAAAAATCGCCCAGGCCCTTTACCTTTTCAGCCCATTCTCCCGCGACCCGCATTCCCCAGTCCTTTATTTCCTTTCCCGCAGCCCATAACCCACTTCCCTTTAAATTACCCCTCGTCCAGCCCGTCTACCCTATACCCTCAGACCTCCCTTTCCCATCGACTTCCCCCTTTTAGAAAACCTAAGGACAAAACCCTAACTCCCTCATCCATGCCGCCGACAGCGAGCAAGATCCTCGCCGGATTTTTCGGCGAGTCAACAGTATTGCCATTCTGTACCCTTCCATATCACGCAGGCATCCCAAAATCTTTTCCTCAAATCACGCCCCGAATCAAACCTTCCTTTCTGTTTCAAACCTTACCAATTAATCCTCGAATCAGTATGAAATAATAACCAAAATCTCGTGTTTCCTTCCTCAAGATTTGCCATAACCATAACCGTATCAAAAACGAATCCTTAAATCGCGTCAACAAGTACCAAAACTGGCAGAAAGTTACACCAAGATCTTCGGCGAGTCGTCCTAAAATAGCCCACGAATCCTTAACAAACCAGTACGAATCGTCCCCTCAAATGAGGTCCTAAACTTACCAAATCGAAGCCTAACTAGGGACTATAAAGACCAACGTTTTGACATGCGAGAGGTACGGGGATCAAACAATCGAGAATACAGACAGCATCGTGCCTAAACCCTTCTCTTTTCTATTCAATTTACTACTACCTGTTCTACAAACCAGTTCTTCACGAATTTTCCTTCGACGATTCGGGAAAACCTTTGTCGTCGCCTCGGTTCGCTACCCACAAAAGGTCCGGAAACCTATTCTCTTTCTATTATTGAGTTATTTAATTGGTATTGTGTGCTCTGCATGATAGGATTCATGTGTTATTTTTATCGAATCTATTTGACTTAACTCAGTTTAGTCACTATTTTTTAGATAAATCTGTTAGTTGTGGTTCTCAATATTTGTGGTGTCGATTCTGTTTTAAGCATATGTGTGTATTCGATTGTATTTTTCTATGGGTATGGTTAGGTATATAACATTGGTATAAGGATCCTAGATCTATTTTTTGTGTTGATTATCGGCTATTAATTGTGATTATCTAAATGTCGATTTGGATATTCTATTTTGTAGACTTTATGAGTGTGTATGTTCATGTGAATATTTAGATGCATGTTTAACATTGTTTGTGTGGGGTCTTTTATGCTATCTCAGGGTATTCATGGTTAGGGAATAATATGATATTGTTCCATCTTCAAGATCACTATCTGTGGCATTTAAATATCTGTTTGTTAACTCATTTAAACGCCCTTATAATTGGATGAAGTAGTGTCCTGTCTCTGCAGTCCTTTAAAAAATTGCATTGAATTATGCAGAAATGTATGCTACCTGTTAAGAGTCAAGGTCTTATGAGTCATTTCGTACCACTGTCCTGCTTAAGTTTGGCCCCATTTAGACCATGTCTATGTTACCATTTGAACCATTTTTTTTTCCAGAATATATGAATGGGTGTTAGTTTGCCTAAGTTGTGTTCTTTCTTGGGATGTCGTACTGAGGGGTATGCAGCATGAGGGTGACCACCAGTGGTTATGTAAGGATCCATCAGTTTACCTAGAACTAAAAAATGAGTTTGTCCCACAAGGAATGTATCTAGCTATTAGTCTCAGAGATACATGCCTCATACTTTCTGTTTTGAATCCTGCCCATATGATGTATCGATGATCATATGTCGCAACAGATATACCTGCTGACTTGTCCTCATATTTGTACTGCTGCCCATTATCTGATATGCTGTTTAAATTGCATTAGTATACATTCCATGTATAGGGGTTGTATACCTTTTATGGTTATGTGAGTGTCTTATGTATATCCACCTTTATACGGCTAGATACATATTAGAGGTGAGTTTGTATAAATGGGCCTGTTTGGGTGATAACACTAATATTTTCTTTGAAATCCGAGAAGTAAAATCTGATGTTGCTAGTCATGTCCTCTGCGTATTGAGGCCCATTCAATTGATTAATCTCTGAATGCTTTACTATTGGTGGGATTAGTTATCTGTTGCCCAGTGAATCTTGCGCGTGTGTACTTGTGTGTTTAATTTAACATTTCACTTATTTTCATATATGATGGAGTTTAGAATATTTACTAATCCTTTTCTTTCTTATTTTTACATGACATGCATCGGGAGAATAATCAAGAGTCTCGGTATGAGACTCATCATGATTTCCATATCGCCAACCACACTTCCGCCGCAGGGCTTCAAACAACTATAGGATAGATGGTGTCGCCATCCGTTCTAGACGTTACAACAACTCCAATCTCACTCCTCCCTTGCTTATTTATGTATTTATTTATTTGTTTATTTATTATTGTTATATTTGTTAACTTTGTAATTAATAGGATAATTAACTCTACTAGTCTTTGAATACATTGAAAGGGTAGTTTAAAAGATAAATTCATCCCTTATTTATTCTAGGTTCATCATATAAATCTAAATCTAAAATAATTCAATTAACCCTAGCTATGCTTTAGTCATGTAGTTAATATATCCCTTCATATCTAATTCTTAAAAAATAAATTTTCTCATAAACTCTTCATAAATATCATAGGAATAATTTATCATTTTCCCTCTTATCACTAAACTTTTTACGAAGGTAATTTCATAACTAATTTTATATATAAGAGTCTTAACCGTAATAATTTATCATTTTTTTTACTTTGTCAAATAAAATAATTTCATGTCTTATAAATGTATAATTAGCTTTACATATATTTTGTGAATATTAGAAAAATCCTTTTTAGTTATCAAAATATATTCTTTTAGATACTTGCCACATCCTTTTACTTGAATAATTTTTCTAAAACATGCATCTCTTAACCAGATAATTAACCTATGTTTGAACGGACAACCGCAAGTTAGCAGATTCTAAAGGATGCCTAACCCCTTCCCTTTAGGATAATAAGGAACCCTTACTCAGAATCTTATTTAGTTTCACAGACCATTAAATGGAGTTAATGTTGACTTTAATCGGTTAGCATTTAGGTGTCCTAATTCACCCAATTAATTAGGTGGCGACTCCCTTAACATTTAACATTTTTACATTTTTGGGGAGGATAACTATTCCGTCGCGCATTCAAGCCTGAGAGTTCAAAATCGGGTGCGACACACCTTGACTTCGATCTCAACATAGATCTTAGCCAAAGTCACCAATGAGCCAGTACTCTCACCAAAGAAGACCATACTGCCCAATTTTGTTGAACTTTTACGTCCAACGCCTCCCTCCGTTCGCTTCTGCCCCAGATCCAGTGCTTGAACTTCCAACCGTCAACGTTCGCAACGTCGACGTCCTATGCTCTGATATCAATTGTTACAGGGGTAATTTTTTTCGAGTTACCCTGTACGACAGTTAACTATTTCAGCCAACTTCAGCCTCACTCTCAAACTCGCTTTAACACTTAGAATTATTTAGGGCAGAAAGAAAGAACACTCAAACGTTTACAGGCCAAAGCCCAACCTTTCTTTATTCTCAATAAGTAAAGGAACTCAACGTTATACAAAGGCACACAAAACTGACTTTCACTCAAAAGGGACGAAGAGCTAAACACTTGCTCGTTTACTCTCTCTCACTTTTTCTGAATGCCTTAGCCTACTCCTATATTTATAGAAATTCGCAAGGCGATTCTGGACGCGTGGGGCGTGCAGGGCACATGCCTGCCCAGATTGCAAGGAACCATTATCTTAAATAACCGGAAGGTTAAGGTTATCGTTGGGCAAGACAAGGATAATACCTTTGTATCTTGACAACAAGGTTGTGGATAAAATGATCCAATGCATCGGCGTGCAAAAACATCAAAACTCAAATGGCTGATTTTGGAAAGGGGCCGCGACGCCTGAATTAGGGCTGCGACGCTCTCTGACTAGAGGTCACCGGTTATCGCCACCTTAGCACGCGATGATCGAGCCACGGCGTCGGTCGATTGAATCATGACGCTAAAACCCTAATCGATGACGAAAACCTAAAATTCTGGTTTTTGAGATCCAAGAGTCTTGTGACTGTTGAGATAGATTCTGGTGGGTTGAACCAACATTAAATCTCCATTACACAGCCAAAGGTTGGAGTACATTCTCCATTAACCGAAAACATTCTCTAATTGAGTCCTTTTCACATGCAAGAAGTTGAGATTGTTGTCGTCTGTTGACATAAACCCTCAAAATAAACATGAGGTAGTCGAAGTGGCAAAATTACCTTTCCATTCCATCAACGGAAGAGCGAAAGAGGAACCGCCCCTTTAGAACCTAGTC
The DNA here is from genome assembly GCA_029844215.1 of Przewalskia tangutica. Lineage (NCBI taxonomy): Eukaryota > Viridiplantae > Streptophyta > Magnoliopsida > Solanales > Solanaceae > Przewalskia > Przewalskia tangutica. Next base: position 117,515,912 of record CM056723.1, on the reverse strand, counting down.
CCACCTACGTGGGTGATATACAGAGTTGTACAAACTAGAGGGGGAAGACAATTACAAGTGAAGAGTCTCGTTCACACTGCATGTGAAGAGTCTCGTTCACACTGCATGTGAAGAGTCTCATTCACACTGCATGTGAAGAGTCTCGTTCACACTACATGTGAAGAGTCTCGTTCACACTACATGTGAAGAGTCTCGTTCACACTACAGTCACGTTTACACTACAAGTGAAGAGTCTCGTTCACACTATATGTGAAGAGTCACGTTCACAGTACATGTGAAGAGTCTCGTTCACACTACATGTGAAGAGTCACGTTCACATTACAAGTGAAGAGTCTCATTCACACTACATGTGAAGAGTCACGTTCACATTACAAGTGAAGAGTCTCATTCACACTACATGTGAAGAGTCTCGTTCACACTGCAAAGTGAAGAGTCACGTTCACACTACATGTGAAGAGTCTCGTTCACACTACATGTGAAGAGTCACGTTCACACTACAAGTGAAGAGTCTCGTTCACACTACAAGTGAAGAGTCTCGTTCACACTACATGTGAAGAGTCTCGTTCACACTACATGTGAAGAGTCACGTTCACATTACAAGTGAAGAGTCACGTTCACATTACAGGTGAAGAGTCTCGTACACTGTAAGTCAAGAGACACCTTTTTTTCTCCCATAAACGGAGGCCATTATGGATCAGTTGTTTTGCTGAGGTTAGAACACCGAAACATATTAAGTTGGACCTAAGACTATAAACTGCATGTCCACTAGATCTGCAAATGACAGTAGTGATTATCGCCTCTTGGTGTCAAAGTATTCCGAATTCTTTGAAGGTATCTTCCCTTGAGAAGGGAAAAGAAGTAATTGCTCGAGGTTAACAAAGAACCCGCGAGGGCCTGATACAGGACTCGGGGCTCTAAGGTTGAACCGGTACGGAGCAAAGAGGGGGCTGAACTTGGCTTAGACCTTCTAGCCTATTTGGTTAAGAATAAACCAAAGACTATTACGGTAGCTTTATCTATCCCAGAAGAACGACTCTGGAAAGCAAAAAATAGAATCCATCTTACAAAACCATACTAATGGTTGATCTTCCTCCGAGAAAGAACCTTTGGGTTGTAAAAGTGAATACTCAAATTGAGTATAAGGTAGATGGATCTAATAACGAGTATAAGACCTCGGCTACCTACACATGTGCTCCCTTGAGAATAGTTTGATATACAGGACCACTGCAGTCTTGCGTGGTTTGGATATTAAGACAACTTTCCTAACCACAGAGTTGGAAGATGAGGATCAGTGTTGGTCTGTAGAACTGTTGGGCTTTTTCCTGAACTTCCTTACAGTCCCTGAAATGTTTACATTTTGGTCCTGGAAATTTCAAATAAAGCAGAAACAATAAATCTGACAACAGAGACATTGAATCTGAATTAGAAAGCCAATAGTTAGAAAAAACAACAGTCCAAAAGTGGAAGTCGTATTGAAATAAAGTTTCAATATTAAAGATATGGGTATCACAAACGTTAAGACGTTTAAACAGACTGGTCAAGTCTCAAACTCACGTGTGTTGTAGATTGACAGTCTCGTTGAAGTCACCAATTGATAGAAGTCATAAAATTGACTAGAATCATGGTACACCCATATACCCGAAGCGATATGCACAGGTCTCAGATAGTTCAAAGGATAACTACACTCGACCTGATATCGCTTGCCAAATCAACAAGTTGAACCATGTTCACTCGTGATCTTGGAAACAATCATTAAATGTCACTAAGACATATATGACGATATCTGAGATGTTCACTAATCTATGGATTATGGTATTTCGGATGTCCGATCATTCTGGGAGAACACAGTGATGCAAACTGGACATCGGATATGAAGGACGCCATAGCCACAAGAGAATGTGTATGGTGTGTCTTATAAAATCCTCTAACTTGCATCGGCCGATTCGTGAGGGAATCGGAGTCTTCCGCTTTTTACAAAGCGTGAAAAGAAGTTGAGTAACTTCTATACAACTTAGAGGAAGTCCATTATCGGGAGAAACTCGTGCCTTCGGCATTTACACACTGTGGCAAGCCAATCGACTTCTGGAAGGGCACGGAGGATGGCGTCTCGACATATTCATCAGATACATAAGACTGTTAGGCAGTTGATCACCACGGGTATCATCTCCATCGATTACATACAATCAAAAGAGAATATCACAGACCCACTAACTAAGGGCCTACCCAATAGATCAATAGTTCTGCCTGTTTAGGGGAATGTGCTGAAAGCCCAAAACATACGAAACTTTGCGGTGGTAACCCAACCATACTGACTGGAGATCCCAAGAATTTGGTTCAATGGGAAAACTAAGATGTAACCAGTTTCAGTAGAGCGCTTCAGTGAAAGCAAGAGCACCTCGGATAATGATTTCTATTAAGAAACATAAGTCCAATAGCCATCCCGCGATAGACTTTTAAAAGTGCTACCTGCAGACTGGGTAAAGGTTAAGTTTCTAAACCTTTTACTGATCCTCAGCAGTTGAGGTTAAGGTTTGGGAAACTTTTAATGAATCATAATACTAGTATAGTGGGGTACTGCAGGGTACCTTGTAGGAGATCACCTATTTAAGTGCGAGGACAGGCCGCCTCAAATGAACTCACTTAAGAATCCAAGAAGTTGTCCACGGCCAAAACGGCCAGAACGATAAGAATAAACAAATAAGGTAAGGTATTATGTCTTTATCATTGTCTTAGCATATACTAAACACTGACGGTTCAAGACATCACGTTCACTGCTCAGTAAATATGTCTGATGGTATTCGACTAGGGAAGGTTCAAGGCCAAGCACTACCTCATCCCGATGCAATATCTTTCCGTCGGAAGATTGCTAAAAGTGGCACGATGTGTGTGCACCAACATCTCTTTCAAGAGGGGATTGTTGGAAATTTTACTAACGGGGGAATAATTTTATCCCGTCATTTATGAATCAAACATAAGGCGTGCAGCACGTCGGAAACCCTGTTTCCACACACGTGCACACGTGGGGCTGAATATCGTAAATTTCCTTAGTGAAAGAGATATTGGTACACGTAAGAGTAACATGTTTGAGACATAGAATGATGGACGGTTATTGTCGATAATAATTTATATTCCACGTTGGTTGACGAAGAAAGGATTGTACGAAGTGTAAGATGGAAAGGGTTGGATAAGACCGCAGAGCCGTGAAGGGCCGCGACGCTTCCCGGGCAATGAATCTGGAGACGAAAGTTTAAGGGTTTCTCTTGAACTTTGTGTTGGTTTGGATGAATGAATCTTCCATTAAGGTGATTCATTGATTTGAGTGTGTTCACACACTCTTTACTTGGCTCAATGAACCTCCATTAAGGCATTCACATTGCAAGTGAAGTGACATTTACATTGCAAGTGAAGAGGCATCATTGTCCTATAAATTGAGGCCTTTTGTGGTTCATTTTGACATAGTAAAACATGCCCCTTACTTCAGATTTTTCTGTGCCCAAAACTCAATTCACTTCAAAGAAAGTCTTACACATTTCTCAAACATATTGTCTCAGGAGATCATGAACCTTTTATACCACAAGTTCATAAACATACCTGAGTCAATCTTTTCTTAGCAATTTCCATATTTGAGTTCTTCGATAGGTCTTCTTCGTTGTGCTTTATGAAGAAGATAAGCCGTTGTTTTATCTTGGGAGACTATTGCCCTGTTAACGTAAAAACATGTATACGAGGGCAATCTTATCTTAAGGAGAGAATGTCAAACACTCGACTCAGCGTGTGGTGAAACCTAACCAATTTGTTGTTTGAGTCCTTATTTCAGGATTAAGGATCAAAATCTTGTAGCAGTTGAAGTTGCCAACGATAGTCCAATGAAGCATGAAGCTGTTGGATCTACAGACACCACGTCAAGAGACTTGATGATTATGGACACATAGAATCAAGAACCTAGATACATAATGATTGTAACTAGATGATATTATTGTAATAATGTTGTAATGATCTCCTTAATATAACCTTTAGATTATTTATAGTTAGTTTAACTATTCTCCGGATGTACATGTGGATACAAAATATCCAACACTACTTTCAGGATGTTGAGAGGGGCAACTAAGGATGTCAAATGAACGATTTGAATTATATCTAAGTTGTTAAAACAGGTTGAATTAATAAACGAGTTTGGTCATAATCCACTCAGAATTTGCTTGGAGAAGTCATTTGTGCTAAAAACAACAACCAGATCTGTCTAACTCGTATCACTTTTTATTTGTTTTTATCATTCTTTTGTAATTTATTTAATACCAAATTAAAATTTTATTTATTTATTTAGATTAAATCAAACAAATAAAACAAAAAAAAGAAACATTTTTCTCTATGTTTTGATAGTCTTTTTTATAGTTTAATTAGGTTTACATATGCTTCCCGGATTGGTCCAAGCTATGGTTTTATTTGGGCAATGCATAATATGACCCGTCGGTGAAGTGGTCGATGTCATTGTCCGTCGACGGCTAATGTTTTGATCTGGTTCGATTTATGATCGTTTCTGCAAAAGTCTATCCCAAATTGTCCAAGTCTGGGCGAGTTGAATAGATTAATTTTCATGAGCCAAGTTTGACACTCTCAAAGCCAAGTAAACAACCAAAGAAGGTGTGGTACGCTTAATTATGTCATAGGACTTCGTGCTTTTTACTTTCTTGTAAGAATATTAAATTCGTCGCTAATCCTATAAAGTAACAAATTAGTGACAATTTATCAAAACTTCTGTTAGTTACGAGCTACTTAACGAGGTGTTAATAATTTTATAATCTTCAAATTGTGTCTATGTTCTGCAGAATTGGAATTTGAGAATTGATGGAAATTGTTGTCCTTCCTCAAATTCGCACATAGCGGGCTTAGTGCACCGGACGACCTTTTTTTTATCAATGGAAATTGTTTAGTGTTGTGTCTCACCAACATGCTCTGATGATCAACAAATTGTTGGCCTTGGTCGCAAATTATTGACCTTGCAAGACTCTTCTAAGTAGTTGTTAAAGCTATTTAGAGTTTGTTATATGTGAACATAATGCCTTATAGTTGGCTAATGAATTGAAGATTATGTTCTACCTAGCTGTCTGGTAGAAAAGAGAGTGGCAGTCGTTGGATAATCTCTATTCTCATTTCACTATTCTATTATAAGCGTAGCAGTCTAATTAAAGAACTATTAGTAGTTATTCTTCTTTCTTCTATAGTATCTCTATATTAGTTTATGTTTACTTGAGCTTGTTGAAATTTTCATTTTTTTTTAATATAGTACTCCTTATGTCTCAATTTATATGCATTTTGATTGAGTACGAAATTTAAAAGAGAATATATTTTTTGAAATTTATAGCTTAAAATAGATTATAAAAATTTGAAGGACTATAAATCCTATCATTAAAATTAAATGAGAAGTTTAAAGTTAATGTGTTAGCTATGTATAATACAGTACAGTCACAGAACTTTCTATTACCAACATTTCACTATAACAGTCAAGTTTTCTTTATAATAGATTTTTCATGTTATATTATACCATATGTCACTCCTAAAAAAGTCTATTTTTCCACTGATTTCCCATTGACAAATATTCAATGGTTATTTCCCACTGAATGTCGTTAGGAAAAAATTTAAATAGTAGTGTTTTCACACGAAAAAATTACGAAGTTTCCCATAGTTTCAATGAAAACTTGTTTTTCACCATGTGTTTTCCCAGTGAATTTATTCAGTGGGAATGAGGTGGAAAAATGAAGTTTTATAGCACAATTTTTTCATTGAATGTCGGTGGAATTTTTTTAATTTCTAATAGTGTGTTCTATATATAACAATACTTCTCTATAACAACCAATAAATTATCCGAACAAACGATGTTGTTATAGAGATGTTTGACTATACTCATTCTCGCAACTTTCTTGTTAGTAATCATATTTTTTTCTTTTAATTTACTTACTATATAATATATTAATAACTTTTTTTATGAAAAAATCTTTATTTCTAGTAGTGTGTTCTATATTTAACATTATTTTTCTATAACAATCAAAATTTATTCGAACAAATGATGTTGTTATAAAGATATTTGACCTTACTCATTCTCACAACTTTCTTGTTAGTAATCATATTATTTTCTTTTAATTATTTACTATATAATATATTAATAACCTTTTTTTGGTCCGGAGTAAAGATTCATCAGTACGTAATTTTTTTATTTGAGCTTTGAATTATTGAAAAAGTCAGTATTTATAATAATTAGTGGTAATTTATGGTATTGTACAATATATATAATCAAATCGAATAGGAAAAATATTATTAGAGGACAACAAAAATATGAATATAATTACTCAAATATGGCTTCAATACAATAATTTAGTAGAGAACAAAACTACTCCTATACATTACTCCCTCAGTCCTCTGTCTGAATTTATATGACACCGTTTAAATTTCAAAAGTCAGACCGTTTAATTCAATTATAAATTCCGGCATAAATTTTTTATTTTTTTTGAAATAAAATTCATATATTTAAAAATTTTGTACCGAAAGGCGAAAGGTGCCACATAAATTGGGTACGAAAGTATATTAAAATCACGTCACTTCGAATTTGTCGAGTATAAATACACCCCCAATAGCCGCCAATTTCCCCTCTTTGAACATTATGTCTCATATTTCAAACCATTACTGTTCTTTACTCAAACTTTATTGTGAAACCCAAAACCATAACCAAATCAAGAAGCTCCATTGCTTCATTCTCAAAACCATAGCAAACCCAGAAACATTTTTATTAAACAATCTCATAAATACTTACAGTAAACTCAATAACGCAGGGTATGCACGCAAAGTGTTTGATAAAATACCCCAACCAAATCAGTTCTCATGGAACACCATTCTTTCTGTATATTCCAACTCCGGAAACCTCTCGAGAATGCTCGAGGTGTTCAATCGGATGCCAAGGCGAGATGGGGTTTCTTGGAATTTGATTATTTCGGGGTATGGGTCGCGGGGTTTAGGTTTTGATGCTTTAGAGGCGTATAAGTTGATGTTGGGAGATGGGAGATTGAATTTGAATAGAATAACATTTTCGACGATGCTTATTTTGTGTTCGGACAATGGTTGGATTCGAATGAGTAGACAAATTCATGGGCAGATAGTGAAATGGGGATTTGAGTCGTATGTTTTCGTGGGTAGTCCGTTGGTCGATATGTATGCGAAAGCAGGGTTTATTTATGAGGCGGAAAAAGTTTTCAATGAGTTGCCAGAAAGGAATGTGGTGATGTATAATACAATGATTATGGGTTATTTGAGGTCTGGGATGGTGAGAGAGTCGAGAAATTTGTTTCAAGATATGCCCGAGAGGGATTCCATTTCTTGGACAACGATGATAACGGGATTAACACAGAATGGTCTTGAAAGGGAAGCACTTGTATTGTTTAGGAAAATGAGGTTAGAGGGGCTGCCTATTGACCAGTTCACGTTTGGGAGCATTTTGACTGCTTGTGGAAGCCTCCGGGCTATTGAAGAAGGCAAACAGCTTCATGCTTATATAATCAGAACCTATCACAGCGAGAACATTTTTGTAGGTAGTGCCCTTGTTGACATGTATTCAAAGTGTAAAAACATCAAGTATGCCGAAACCACTTTTAGTAGAATGCCAAACAAAAATATTGTCTCTTGGACTGCAATGGTCGTCGGATATGGACAGAATGGTTTCAGTGAAGAAGCTGTTAAGGCCTTTTGTGATATGCAAAGGAATGGGGTTGAGCCAGATGATTTTACTTTAGGAAGCGTGATAAGCTCATGTGCAAATCTGGCGAGCTTGGAAGAAGGAGCCCAGTTTCATGGCCGGGCATTAGTATCAGGCTTGATATCTTTCATTACTGTTTCTAATGCACTTGTGACCCTGTATGCCAAATGTGGCAGCATAGAAGAATCTCACCGGCTTTTTGATGAGATGTCTGTTAAGGACGAGGTCTCTTGGACAGCATTAGTGTCGGGATATGCTCAGTTTGGAAAAGCAACTGAAACAATTGATTTATTTGAGAAAATGCTGCAACATGGTCTTCAACCAGATGGAGTAACTTTTGTTGGGGTTCTTTCAGCTTGCAGTAGGACCGGACTTGTGGACAAAGGCAAATTTTATTTTGAATCGATGGTGAAAGAACATGGAATTACGCCTATTCTTGATCATTATACTTGCATGATTGATCTATTTAGCCGATCTGGGCGGTTAGTAGAAGCAAAAGATTTTATACAGAAAATGCCATGCACCCCAGATGCAATTGGTTGGGCTACACTGTTGAGCTCATGCAGAACCCATGGTAACATGGAAATTGGCAAATGGGCAGCAGAGTCCCTTTTGGAACTTGATCCAGAAAATCCTGCCAGCTATGTCTTGCTCACAAGCATGTATGCTGCAAAAGGAAATTGGGCTGAAGTGGCTGAATTAAGAAGGGCCATGAGAGATAGAGGTGTGAGGAAGGAGCCAGGATGTAGTTGGATCAAATATAAAAACAGAGTGCACATTTTCTCTGCTGACGACAAGTCAAGTCCATTTTCAGATCAAATATATGCTGAACTAGAGAAATTGAATGCTAAAATGATAGACGAGGGTTATGTACCGGACGTAACTCAAGTCATGCATAAAGTTGAAGAGTCAGATAAAATAAAATTGCTTAACCACCACAGCGAGAGGCTTGCTATTGCCTTTGGCTTGATCTTTATCCCTCCTGGGCTCCCCATACGAGTGGTAAAAAACCTAAGGGTATGTGGTGATTGCCATACTGCAACTAAAATCATTTCCAAAATCACCCAAAGAGAAATTCTTGTAAGAGATGCAGTTAGATTTCATTTATTTAAGGATGGAAAATGTTCTTGTGGAGATTTCTGGTGATAGTTTGCCCACAATTTCAGATCAGTTACGAGGACTGTTATATGTATCATATGAGACAGGAATAATCACGCTGGTTCTCTTGAAAGGATACATTTGCTTCCCATAAGAGGACTTGGCTATGTATGTTTGAGGTATATCTAATGGTTCAAATTACAGAAGACTGGGGAGCCATTCTAATAAGCACTACACTTCAGAGCTCATCAATTTCCATATTGGAGTAGCAAGCCTAAAATGGGGAGTATCTGATTTAGGAGGCTAATGATCCTCTTAACAACGTAAGTTAACCTTAATATAGCTGATTATACTGAAAAAATACAGCCATTTGTACAGTGTTTTCAACATTCTGTTATAGCTTTCCATACATAAACACATCAATATTCAAACATTTCAAATTACATGTTAAACTTTGTGGTATACGGGTGGAAATATAGGGGGAAAAAGGAAATGAAGTTGTCTTGAATTTGCTTCTATACAGTATATCTGATGTTCCTGATTAGTTTAAGCTACTAAAAGCAAGCCTAGACTACATGAGAGAAAGCTATAAAATAAGGGAAATTGCCTCAGTGCCATGATTCTTAATTATGACATAATCATGAAGAATATTATATATGTTTTAACTTTAACCTAAACAACGAATGAATCTTGAACATACTAACACCTGACTGGTTTAACCCTTTTGACTTTCAACATTCCAGTGGCGGATGTTTGTAGGAGCGGAGGGGAGCCGTGGTATCCCTCAAAAAAATTAGATTTTTTTATATACTACTACTCAATCCACAAACAAATGGGCCTTATTTATTTTTTGGTACTGAGAGATGTTGGGCTTCATGTAATAGTTGTGGTTTTTTCCCTCTCCAGAGCACAACTCTTCTCTCTCTCCTGTGCATTCCAACCTTCCCCGGTTGCCCTAAATTCACCGTTGCGGCGTCGCCTTAACGCAGGTAAATTTTCTTCTCACTCACTGTAATTTTCTTATTTTACATGTTTTTAACTGTGGTAATCTTCTATTTAGCTTTATGTTGGTAAAAAATCAAAAAAACAAAACGGAGAGGAAAAGAAATTGCTACCATCAGTTAATGATTTTTGGGGCGAATAATAGAAATTTAGCTGCCTGTCAGTGTCTACACATTCTTTTAAAATTGATTTCAAATGGTGAGTGTTGTGCTAGTGGGTTCCATCCCCACCGGCCACCACCACATAAAGACGATTAATATTTTATTACTTATTTTGACAATTCAAGTGGATTGTAATTTGTTTTAATATATAATAATTGTTTTTTTAAAGGATAATATGTAATTGTTTTAAAATATAAGCTGAGTTGAAATTGTCTAAAAAATGTGTTAAAATGTGATAAATTGATTATGATCTTTCATCTTTGATAATTGATTTATGTATTTTTTAGGAGTGGTACTATGGTCAAACTTAAGAAAATTGATGTATTTTTCAAGAGGAAAGCTTCCAATAAATATGAAAATTTTATAGCTTCAACATCGACACTTGAAAAACATAATTCCGATGATCAAACGGTTCAACCGGATGAGAAACCTTGCAAGATTCAAAAAGTCATCATGGATGAATTTGATGTCAATTGTTTAGAACGTTACCCCGGAAAACGTCCCCAAATTTGAGAATAGGAAGAGATGAAGTTCGAAGAGCTTATCAATTGGGGTCCCTATTATTAAATTATTAATGATTTCAAGCCTTTCAAAAGAACGAAGGGCAGCACTTTAATTCTAGATACGTCTTTCCTTTTATATATTATATTTTTGTTGTGTTGATGTTATTTTGAATCTTTGATAAAATTGTATTTTGTTCTTATAAATTTCAATTATAATATTTTAGTTAGTACTCCCCTTAATATTTTGGGCAAGTTCCGTCACTGCAACATGCAGCCTTCTCAAGCTCAAGGTGATGAATTAACTTGAGTTTGTAAATCAAAACAGGAAATTGGAGTTGAGTATGCCAAAAAAATTTATTGTTGAAGGTCTTCTGCATAATATCATCGAAATAGTGTATTGATAATAGCTCAAAATCACCAAAATAGATAGCAGTGCTGAGTTCCTTTTTCAGGGAACTTAACTGCAACAGCTAAACAATGTGCTTCTTGCAAAACAGAAAGAAAGGAATATATTCTTAGTGACCGAGAAGAGGTACGGTGTTGCCAATCTCCAGGACATCATTAGAATAGCTTAAATTAGCCGTTAAAGAGTAACCGAAAAAGTCGTTGAACAATGACCAGAAACTCGAGGTTTAGAAGACTTTGCAGTATAGCAATAAGAAATCTAATGTTCGTAGGGGAGACTCAATACTTAACCTCCAATACCATGAAGACAAGAGGAGAAAAAGTTCTGGAGAATGTTTTCCATTAGAATTGTCACCAAAAAGAAACAAGAATACTGAGCTTTTAAAAATAATAAACTTTCTGCAGGGCAGGTTGTTAAGAATGCCGGTCAGTAGACAGAAACTTCTTAGGTCTACCAAGGTGATAGAAGTGCAGATACTATGTGAAGATATAGAAAAAAAGTTCTTTCTGTCTTAATTGGTTGTGAATAATATACAAGAGGGTTCCTTAGGAGTTTAGGCTATCAGAAATAAAGTCTAGACTATAGAAAGTGAAAGAAAGGTTCTTAAATAAATAAAATATCCAAATACCTAGATTTCCAACTTTGATAGAACTACGGAAAATATTCATTTTTAACCTAAACACTTCGAATGAATCTATGATATTTGTTTCTTTTGGTAATTAACTTTCTAGCATAGAACTAATCTAATCCTTGCATAAATGGTGCAACGGAAAAAGAGGATGGGGACGACATCTTTTCCTTCTTTCTTTCAGGTTAAATCTATCTAATTAGAGGATTGCTGATATTGAGTTCTTTCTGTAAAAAAAAAATTGGATAGGAGAAGCAAATGATTTTTTGTATCTCATACAAGGAACCAGTTTTCTGCTGTTCGGAAAAGCTACTGATTTATCAGAATTTTAATTTGCTACTGATTTTGAGAATTTTCTTTCTTTTGCTTGTATGTACTGTGTGAGATGAAGTTACAAATATTGCCCATCTCAGTTGACTCTAAAACAGATACAATTCCAGTAATTTCAAGGAAATTTAATGAAATTATTCATACAATAACATAGCTGTGGACTGTATTAATGAAACATAAAATTTGAAAGTTGGAAGAGACATAGCTTCTGTTTAGCTTGAGGTTCAATAGCAAGGGCTTGGTCCATAGAAGCAATGACCATAGCTAATCCTGTTGTTGTATCGAAGTGAACGACTCTAACTGACTTTCCTGTGGATTCTAGAAGATATGCAAAAAATCTCATTAGACTAAAACATGTGTACACTTTAATAAGCTTATTAGAGAAGCCAGAAAACACTACCTGTAAGCGGCGACAAATTTCAAAAACTTCAGTAAGGGGTGCCCAGTCCCCAAAATTCCTTTCAATAAATTGATAAGCAATTCCGCTCTTTCCTTTGCCAACAATGAAGAGTCCTCCTTTTGTTTCACCTTCACCCCTGAAGTTTTGGTCCACGCCCATAGATTTTGCTCGCCTATAATTTGAAATAGCTCGAGGATTAAATAGAAAACCTGATATGAACTTATCTTTTAGCAGATTCCCTCCTCCCATAGCTTTATAAAATTCCATGCTTTTGTCAAAGAGGACTACGCCACCCCAGTATCTAGGCCAGAAATCCTTTACCTGGATAACAAAATCCAGCACAATAAACCAGGTCTTCCATAGAAATGTCAACAAAACAGGGGAAAGTTTACCTCTGATTCTATTTGCTCATGAAGAACAGTGAATAACTGAACCCCCAACGCATCGAATATTGGTTTCTTTGCATAGAGTTGGTGGGCTTCAGCTCTGCACATGATGCACCTGTTTCCATAGTCTTTTTGGGATGAGATCGAGTAATTCATGATCATAGATAAAGATTTAATTTCATATTCTTTCTTACATAAAACATAAATATCCCTTCTTCTTTTTAGATAATAATGGTGTCCGGGCCGTAAATACCCTTGTTCTTTAAAGGAAAAACATTCCTAGGTTGCATCCTTCATCAATGCATGACAGTTTAGTGGGATCACACAGATTATTGGATCTTTTACTCTGATTGAAGTTTATCCATAAATTGACTTGAGTTTAGGGTGTGTTTGGTATGAAGGAAAACGTTTTCCTAGAAAATGTTTTCTTGGAAAATAAGTGGGCTTCTTACTTATTTTCTAATATTTGGTAAGTAAGCAAAAAAATATTATTCCAAAACATTTATACGTAATTTAACAAAACACTGTGGGGGTGGGATGGGATGGGGTCATGGGGAGTGGGAGTTCGGGGTTGGCGGAGGGTGGGATGGTCAAGGGTGGCTGGGTGGGGGTTGGGGCATTGGGTGGGTGGAGAGGAGACAATGAACTTGGAATGTCATTTATGGAACTTGTTTTCCCTACTTCTATTAGGGAAGTCATTTTCCTCATTTTTAAGGAACTTGTTTCCTAGAGAAAAATGTTTTCCAAAATATTTTGATCAACCAAACATGAAAATATTGAAAAAAATATTTTCTCCATACCAAACAAACCCTTAACCTAATATGTGTACCTATAAGGGGCAGCGTCCGTGACATAACAATTGAGTTACAACTAATAAATTATAGGTGTGAATTTCAGAAATTATTCGATGCTTTACCCAGGTCGACGAATGCATAGAAGCACTGCTGGTTTATCACGCCAGAGCTTTGAAGCCTTCATCAGAGGAGTCTTTGTTTTCACCAGACGCTCCATTCCGATCTTGTACTCTGGTGTTAGTTTCTGAATTGTGATATTCTCAATGGAAGAATAAGGAGCAACATTCTCAACTACTGGGGTTGCCTGCACACAGCCACATACTCTAGGCTCATCTGGCAATGAAGCTACAATTCCCTTAAAAATGTGTCCATCTTTAATTTCGAAATCAGCCATTGATTGTTCAAGGGATATATCAGAAGTTGTACTTGTTCTTCTGAGGGATCTTGTCATACTCTGCTTCCTGGAGTTGACAGGAGAGATATCCTTCCTGTAAAGACTCCCATTTCTCGAGGAGCTTCTTCTCCTCACTTGGAGGTTATAGGCTTCTGAAAAAGAATCTCTCCCAAAATCTACAGTTTTGTCCGTAAAACGGGCAATGTGTCCCCTTTTCATTCCAAAATTTGAAGTAAGATCTACCGCGCTTAGGTTAAGAAGCTCAGAAAGGGAATTCCCAGACTCCTCAAGCTTATCTGCATATTGCATCAGAGCATGATCATGCAGGTATGACCTGATTTCCAGCGCATCCTTGAGTAGGAAAGAAACAATTATCAGAAGAATAGCTTATTTTGTTTCAATAATTTTTCAGATACCTGTTTTTTCATTTGTTATTGCTACTGTTCTTTTCTCCATTATTTTCTACTTGGCTTCTTCACTATCTTATTCCTTTTCATACTATTTTTGATATGCTTTACTTGAGCCGAAGGTCCATAGGAAACAACTTCAGGTACGGGTAAGGCTGCTTACACACCACCCTCCCCATACCCCACTTGTGAAATTACAATGGGCATGTTGTAATTTTCAGCTGTGCAGAAAAACAGTTTAAAAAATTTCCTAGTGAAAGTTTGTCTTGGCAAAAATAATCCAGATGGAATAGAGCCATTTACTCCTTCAGGTTAAACAATGAGAAGTCTTATCGAACACTTGTTTCTTTTCTTGCAACTAAATTGTCTAGGAAACACAAGAATACTCAGTTGTTGACACAGATTTGCAAAAGAATATGAAGATGAACCACAGATGATTTTCTCGAGATACATACAAGAAGGATGAATTTATCAGTAAAACGAACCTTTTGTCGTTGAGTCATGTTCAACTCGTTCATATCATCTGCATTCATAATCTTCAATGTTGGTACATCATCCCACCCTTCTTCCAGCAGCTTTGGAAGAAGTCCCTGCAGAGATCCATTTCCAACAAAGTCCTCAATCGCGAAAGAAGCCATCTCATTCTCAAGCAGAGAAACAGAGATATTATAGAGACTTAGAAGAATGAACACTTAAATGTACCAAAATAACTAATGAATGGACACTTTCTTATATATCCCAAGTTGAAACGCATTTACTTCGACAATGTCTATGGCTATGGTTAACTCCTGTACAAATGTAACGTACATTCATAATAGTGATTGATGAACTACTTCATTACTTATAAGATCTTTTCATTAGCCATTACTATGATAAACTAGTGCATCCTCTTTGTTGTAGGAGAGGGAGGGCCATTATGGAATGTTTACCAAAAAATAAGATTACGAGTTTTCGTCATGAACATAGAAGAATGAAATGAAAACGGTCCGCAACATAGCTCAGTTGGTTCCGGTGTGGTAGACTGAGCCCAAGAAAACTGAAAATGGGAATAATGACAAATGAAAAAAGGTTAATCTGTTTAGTTTAATCAGAGGGGTCAGATTGACTATTTAAAGCTTTGTTGGCAAATGTGTCACAACAGCCGGCCAAATATTTTTGCCAAATCTCCAACAGGCTCTCGATAAGTTCAATAGACTAATTATCATAAGTGCTCAAGAAAAATTAAAAAGAAACAAAAAAGTTGTCTATGACCATAAATATTAATTTGACTGAGATTTGAAAAAAAAAAACAAATTGTATACTCCATCCATTCATTTTTATTTGTCCACTATTAATTTTGCACCTCTTAAAAAATAATATATGAAGTACATAATTTATAATTTATTATTAATTGTTGCATAGTTTTAATTGACTTGAAAAATGATTTGAAATGGGTAATTTATACGATGCGTAAGGAAAAAAGAAATTATCTTCTCTTGATATGCGAAAAATAACAAATAAAAGTGAAAATTTATTTTTAATATAATGAACAAGTAAAAGTGAACGAATAGAGTATATTATTAGCCATAAAAAGAGGTTGTCTAGACTTGTTCATGATAATTGCTTTAGTTTTGTATTATTGGGTATTGAAGATATTTTTGGCTGAACAAATCTCTATAACATTATTGTTGGGTTCGAATTTATTTTTACTGCTATAGTGAATGACTGTTATACACCTATAATATCATTGACATTTGAATAATATTTCGCTCTTATGGGTAAAAAAAAATAAAGATGCATAAATCTAATTTTTCATGTTTAATTGTCAAATCCTGAGCTTAATCACTCTTTATATAATAAATAAATTTTCTTAATAATGAAAATATATATTCATATAATATTCATTATCATATATAACGTATTAAATTATCAAAATATTTAGTTAAAATCTCTACATTTATTATTGGTAATCATAGATTCTATTTTTATAAAGATGGTTAATTATTATTTGACCAAAAAAAGAAGATAGTTGTTATAGGGCAAGGGTGTCTCAACAATATGGGTGACCTAAGGCGAAACGCTAATGCGATACCTTAACTTAACTAAAGTATATATAAATAAACTTTTTTATAATCAATATTTAGTAATAATACCTTTTCAATTGATAGTATCACTAATCCACATATTCTCTTATGAGACAATGTTGATCTTAAATAAAATTTAATTAATTTTAATTTTGATAAACTTCTTTCCGTTGAGGCAACCTATTGAGCATATTAGCCATCTTCTAACATGCTTTTCTTGCTAATTTTGAATATAATGTGTATTATACAAATGTCTAAAAAATGCATCCTTCGGAAATTCTATATCAGTAATTTTAATTGATCCCGTTTATACTAATAGAATGCTAAAAACTTTTTTTTTTTGTTGACGAAGGAACCCGCAGCCGCTACTCTTTCGAGTGCGCACAGGGTAAACCTCGGACTGACGCAGTAGCCTGCAAACCACGTCAGCCATGTAAACCACACTTGGCAAGCCATGTATGACAGGCTCAACCAAGAAGGTTTATGCAGGGGATCGAACTCGTGACCTTGCGGTCCCGCGCTCTACTGCTACACCAACTTGGCTACCCTTGCGGGTGTAATGCTAAAAACTTGATGAGTTGATCACTTGATCTTGAGATTTAAAGATGGACTTTTGAAGAAGAAAAAATACAAAGCAAGGAGAAAAGTAAGACTAAATTACATTAATGATAAGGTTTTTTTTATATTAGTACTTATTGCCTTTAAGAAATAAATAATTTTTTTGAATGTGTGATCCAAAACAAACCGTATATATTTGAGTGATTGTAAATTATCTCATAAAATAAAATAAGGAAAGTAGGGACAATCTTTTTGGAATTGAAAGAGTAGTAAATATATGCATAGGAAAAAGTGGGGCCCACCAAATTATGGGGCTAAGGTAATAGCCTTATTGGCCTAATGCATGAGGCGCCTCTGTATATGCGGGTAGTTTTACAAAGAGTATATTGTTATAAAAATGGATGTTGTTGCTATAGATAAAAAAAATATTAAAGAGAAGTAAAATATAACATAAAAGATCGGCTCCGAAAAAAATTAATTGTTATAAAGAGGTGTTATTATATGCTAATATTGTTATAGAGATGTTTGACTGTATCAACTACAAGAAATTTTATCAACAGCTCTACTAGATTTTTCTTTTTGCTACTATAGTAGTTGACATTCTAGGTTTGGTTTCTTCTTTAATAAAAATGGAACCACACCAACTTTGGATACTCCTTAATTATCATACCATATGATATGATCAACTTCGTTCTTTATCAAATAACAGATGCTTCTACCGAACTTATTTACGTAAAAGACTATACCGACATACTATCTATAAGTGAATAGTTACCCAATTAAATCTTTTCAAAATGATCAAGGATTCAATATTATTTAATAGGATTTTTCATGATTGACCATATATAATAAAATATTCGCATGTATTCGTTTATTTTTTTAAAAAAAATTATTACATAATGGTAGGGAAGACGAAATTGGGAGGGGATTACAACGTGAGGTTTTGAAGTTTCGAACCCTCACCAACAAGGTGAAAATTCAAGTAGTCAACCAACTGAGCTACTAAATTCCTATTATAAATTACTTCAAAGAATTACCTTAAGGTTATTTTGTAAATATTTTTGTAATATGTATGGAGCGTAATTTTATTAAAATGGACATTTTCGCGTAATTGTTTTGGTCACCTGGGCACAGCACGTAAATGTCCCATATATATATACATATATATATATATATATATATATTATAACATAATGGACTTCACAAAGAAAATGAAGAAAACCCCTAGATGCAAACATGAAATAAAAGTTCATATTATAGCAATTTCTGAACTAAAGAAAAGTGTTGTGAACAAATTTTAGTACAAAATGTTACTATTACACATTTTTATGTGGTAAAACTGGAAGTGTTGGCAAAATGTGGCATTTTGTTCAAATGCATCAAGATTTTCTCAGCCATTTGCCTAGTACAAACATCTCCATGGTGAAATGCACTGACAACACTAGCAGGGAACAACCTGTCCTGTGATATATCTGAAACAGATTTGTCCCCACCTCTTGATAGAAACTTCTCAATCAGCCAAAATGATTTGTGCCACAGAACATTATTTTCTGTGTGCTCCTTCACCACATTCAGCACATGCTGAATGGTTTGCATCTCAATCAATAACTTAACACTCTTGTCTACATCAACTTTATCGTCCAGTAACGTCGATATTGCTGATAATGATGCTTCAACTACTTCCACATTGTCATGGTGTAAACAGGATAGTAGCCTTTCAATGGCCTTGGCATCAATTAAACAGAAGCTTTCTTCAGCAGAACAAACGCCTCGGTGAACTGAGCATAATGGTACTTTATCAGACTTTGAATGAAGTGACATACATCTTCTTAGAACAAAAGATTTTATGTACTTGTTGTTGTTCTTGATTGGTGGTGGTTTTGATAAGTTGACTGATTGCTTCGATAAGTTCCCTAGCCCGATTGCTGATAACTTTTGGACCTCATCGCTTGATGTTTTCACGAGTAACTCTGTGAATATGTACGTGAAGTTGAACATCCTTACCACGTGCAAAATTTGATGATCATAGAGTGTGGTTGTCAATCTGACTAGAATTCCTACTAGACCATCAAAATATACACTTGTGTACCTGCTTGTTCTTGTTCCACTTACATGGATTTTGTTGATTTGTTCTATGATTGTAGGAATTGTGTTTTTGTAAACCAATTCTAGGTTGAGTGTCATGTTTTGGTGGGGAAGCTTTGCAAGAAGAGTGGCGGAGACAGCTTGCTTTTCTGTGATTATCGGACTTTCAGATGGATCGTGAATTAGGCTCTCAGGTTGTCCTTGAGTTTTGCATAATCTATCTGAAATTGTGTGCCCCATGAAAGGGGAGAGAGCGATAAGAAGCTTAACTGCTGCAATGCTGAGTTCTTCATTGGGATTGTTAACGAGCTCTATCAGATTGTAGCTAGCGTCTGTCTCTTTGATCACAGAGATAATGGTAGATGATGCATTAGGATACTTCATCAGGCATATCAGGATCCTAACAAGGTGAAAATTCATTTCCTCAGTGGTCGAGTTTTTGATCCTCTGAATGAAGTTGAATATCATGTAGTCCGAAGCTAATGTGTGGCCACGCCCGTTAACTTGAAGGTTCTCTAGCTCTAATCCGGACTCGAGCACATTTGCAAGTATACGAGCTGCTTCTTTCTTCGAGTTCATTGGCTCATCGTGAAATGTTTGAGTGAAAATCTCTTCAATCATGATTTGGACAAGGCCAGCTTCCACAAGTGCGTTAGCATTTGGATGGTGAGATGAAATTTGTTGTAGAGCTTTAAAGGCTGCATTCCTGATCAAAGAATTTCCACTCTCTACCATTTTTATCAAAGTAGGAGAAGCTCTCTCAGCAACATAGGTTAAGCTGTCAGGTCCAAGCACGATTTCCCCGAGGTATCGTACCATCTCCATTTTCATCTCTTCACTGCCTAGTCAAGTGTTTTTGGTAATAGAAGTAACAGTCAGTTCCTAAACTTCAAAATTGATAAAAAAGAAAAGATATTTTTTCATTTTTGGCCAGTCAGCGAAATTAATTGCGGGCGCTAGCCAAAATATACAAAACATATACATTTTATATTATATATATAAGTTATGTATACAATATGTATATTAATGTTTATTTCTACTTAATATACAGTACATAAATGGTAATTATCCCACCCAAATTTAATTTGGAATCCACTAGGGGTAAGATCTGTGTATATTCTACCCTCCTTAGACCCCACTTGTGGGATTACACTGGGTTTGTTGTTATTGTTGTTGTCTCTATAGTTGTTGTTGTTTCTACTCTAGTATACTTGGTGATTACTGCTTAAAACATATAGAAAGTACATGGTTACCTTCAAGAAGATGATTTAAAAGTGGCTCCATATATCCATTTTCAGCCATCTGTTTGATGTTGCATGGATATTTCTCCAAGCTTTTCAAGACTTCATCAGCTTTATCTGCAACAAATGCATCATCGGTATGTCTGTATTTGGCTGTGATCAGCATGAGGATGGTTCCAGGAACTGCCCCAATATTATCACACAAAAACTGGTATTTCGAAAGCTCAAGCAAAAGTCGGAGTGATGCATGCCTAATAGGTCCGTGATTATTCGAGAGCATCCTTGTAACTGTAGAAATATCGATAGTTTGAGCAATTACTTCCTGCATTTATACAGTAGCTCAACTCAGTACATGTCTAGAGGATACTCTAAATATGTTCAATGTTGAGTGGACACATGAAATGTGAAATGTTATAGTAGATGTGTGCAGTTTTAGCCTTAATCTTTTCAAGGATAGAAGAAAATGAACATTACCTCATCATCATCTTCAGCCAAATCTCGCAACAATTCCAGTGTTGCACATCTTACAGTTTTGTTTCTGTTATCCAGTAAATTTCCAAGCAGTGGTATCACACCAATGCTACGAACTTGTACCTTATTATACGGCTTTCTGAGGCAGATGAGTTGCAAATCTTCGATTGCTTTGAGTATTATATCATTTGTACTAGCAGAAGATAAAGCTGCCCTTGCAGCCTTTATTCTTGCTGCTTCATTTCTTTCTTTCCATTCGTCTATCGTTGATTTCAATGCCACATTAGTGCTCAGATTTCGACTCTTCAGCTTCTGGCCCGACTTTGGACAAAATATTTCTTCGCAGTTATCAGACTTGTTAATCCATTCGGAAATCGCTTCCCTCTCATATGTTACTCCACTTTCTATTGTGACAGGATCCTCCATAATCTTATTTGTTAAAGGACAAAAGAAAGTTTCATATAGAGGTTCTATGTATTCAGACTCAGACATCCGTGGCAAATTTGTTAAAGAACCACCGCTCCAACTTCCACGATTCTGAAAATGTAAGTCTCTACTGAAACTGGTTCTTGAGTTGTCACTTATGTAAATACTAGTTGAATCAGCTGGTCGAAGATACTCCATGGAAACATCAACATCGATGGAGTAAAGATCTGTTTCTGTTTCTTCTATTTCATTTGTCAATAGTTCCCTTGACAACTCTGTCTGCTCGGAAACCAGATTTTTTCTGGCTACAAATGCTGCCGCACCTTTCATATCTTTCGAGAGAGACTTAACCGCGATTTCTGCACATTCTTGTTCCCAGTAAACAGAAGATGGTATGAGACTGAGTCCTTCCGCGATATGTCTGTTCACAACTTGAAGTTGTTCTATGACAGCACTTGCACTCGGTTCAATTAACTGATTTTTTTGCCTATAGTTTTGGCATTTCTTGATAAGCTGATTAGCTAGATGCACATTTTCAAACATAGACTGTAATTTATCTATGACATTTGATGGTACATTTGTTCCTATTATCTGCAACTCCATTATGACTGCAGAAGCGCGGTATAAGTAGCTTCCAATCTCAATGAAACCATCTCTTTCTACATCTATTGAAACCACTGATTTTGTAAACTCCAAAATATCTTCCAACAAGGAATCAACAAGTATGCTAACTCTGTCCCTTTCTCCATTCACCTGAGCAGTGACCAATCAAGAATTTCACTAAGAACGTTCAAAATTTAATATATATCTATAAAAAAGGTTTTTTACACCTATATATGCAGTATTATTTTCTATGTAGACAGTATACTTTTCCGACGAAGGGTGTTGAACTGAACACTTTTCAGTCTATGTAGCTATGCCACTGGACCTGACGAAGAAAATGTGGCATTGTTTCAGCTATCATTAAGCTAATATATGACCTTAGAGAATCTAACACATCCCTTTTTATAACTAAACAAATTCTTGGAGTTCTTTGAATTTTTTTCTCACAAGAATACTTCTAAGCCTGATGAAAGTAGGATGCAAGAACTAAACAATTTGTTGTTAGTGTAATGAACTCCACTATTATCATATATGATAGTACTTATCTACAACCTCATACTACTACGTAATCAAGAAGCAAAAACAACTAAAAGGGCTTGTTTGGATGTGGGAAATTTGCAAGAAAAGAAGAGAACTAATTACTTTACCAGTATTAAATCAGAATCTGTACTGACAGACATGTCCATCTCCTCAGTTGATTCACAGTCTTGCAAATTCTGAAAAACTTATAATAATAATAGTAATAATATGGTATTACTCAAAAATCAAGAAGGCAGCATTTTAAGGGTTGATCTGAAACAGTCACTTTCTTGTGAACAACTTTTTGTCTACTAAAATTTTGTTATGTCAATTTGAAGTTTTTTTTTGCTTAAGTAGTTAGTTTGGAAGAAGCAATTAATAGTCAAGATTTAAGACTTAGTCAGCTATGTGCTAGGACAAGATATTAGTAGAATTTTCTTTGATTTTACTTTGATATTTGACTTTAGTATTTGAGCAAGTAGGATCATCAACTTGATTATCAGCACCTGAATATTTAATAATTTGTAGTCCAAAAAAAAATGAAGAAGAAAATAAGAACTTTTTAATTGGACTTCAATTTCTATGTTGAGTGGGTAAAGAGTTACATCAACTTTGATCAATTCAACTCATAAGATATAATTGAGGTGCTATCAATCTTATGCCTGTTGCCTTGTGTTGTTATCTTATAATGGCTGCCACTTTTATGTAGTAATTTAAAAATTATTGAGAATGAGATTTTATCATAAATTTCTTTTCTTGTTAGATTTCTCTTCACTGACTTTATGTCTAGAAGGGGACAAATTAAATGTGAAGTTATAGTTGATTTAGAAGTTGCTCATCCAACAAGAGTTACTTCTTGTGACCTAAATCAGTAAACAGTCATAGTCAATGACTAGCTTCATTTTATTTTGGATTTAATTTATATACACTGACAATGTAAATCAATATATCTTATCAAAGGCAAAGCTAGGGGCAGGGCGCAAGGGGTTTAACTGAACTCATTTTTAAAAAAATTACACTATATATAAAGTCATAAATTTTCTATGTATATATAGTATATGTTGGAAGCTACGGATTCGAGTGAAGGGTTAACCCTTCAACATCCTCTTCACTTCAATTAGTCGCCCCTTCCTCTCCACTTCTGTTCAACAACCACGAGAGAGTTATTTGCCATGTTTGTGAAGGAGGGATAATTTGAAAGAGTTTATTGCTAAGGCTCCTGGAAAGGTATGTAGGGAAGAATTGCAGTGTTGTTTACTGTTTCATTTTGTTTTGTAGAACGGGTGAGGGCCGGCCCGTGACCCATAGGGTCCCCGAAAGGTCAGGGCCAAGATCTGAAAATTAAAAAATAAATCAGGATCAGGATCGGGACAGGGTCGGGCAAGCATGAAAAAAAGCCACTTGACCCGGCCCTGACCCGACTCAAGCTTTGGACAGGTCTACTCTAATCTAACATGAAATCTCTCTTTATTTTTTGACCAAACAATATTTAACCAAACTAACCCATTCAAATGCCTGTATTCATTTTTTTTTACTTACTAGAGTACTAGGAAGCTACCGATACATAAATCTTGCATGCTCCAATCGTGGGAACACGAGCAAAAAAATCATTTTCGCATAAAATACGAGGAATATGTGAGAGCATAAGAAGCTGCTCACTTCGTTCCAATTAAACATGACCAATCCTGGGCTCAATTAATCAAGACTAGCTGTAATTATCATTTAGGTGATCTAATAGAGTAAAAGAATTTAATTTGTCGTATGAGATGTCATAATTTATAGGTTACTGATCGAAGGCGGTTTTGTCAACGAACGCGTCTCGGGCCGGAGAGATTAGAGACTGTCATCTCGTTGATACAGTTCCAGCAATGACAGGAGATTGACCGGTCGGGGTCGAGTGATCTCAGGGGTTTAGGGGTGCTACCGGGGGCCAGTCCCACTAGTGCTAGTATCAATTTCACGGCTAGCTGCATTTATCATATGATAACCTGATAATGTAAACACTGTTGGTCCAAGTGAAAAAGAGGGAAGGAATAGTAGACCATTGCTTTGGCATATCATGTAATTGTATGCACAATAACAAAAATATAACTTCTTTCTATTGAGAAACTGTGTTCTTATTATAACAAAGCTCAGGATAAAGATGTGAGGTATAAAAATGAGGTGACATTCCATCACAAAAGTTAAATACAAACTGCTCTATGTAAATGGTACAAAAGCAAGTAATAATCAGATTTTATTGAGGAAAAAAAAAGAGGAAGAAGCTATTATCTTACTGTTCTACTCAGCAGTCTGTAGAACTATCTAGGTCAGTCTACATTAGTTTGTCTTTCCAGTATTATTTGAAGGAACTTGATTCATTTCCATCACAATCATGCTGGTTCATTGCTCTGCCTCTACTTGCTTGTACACATATAATATTTTGATCGAAACCATATGCCGACTGCCTTCACCCCGTATAACTTTTCGTAGAACAGCTTATGTCCCGACTCATTCGAGAAATCCAAATCTTGTCCAACGTGTATGGTCAATGCCACCTTCTGCAGTAGCATACGGCACAGTTATCCAGGCGGAGCAGCCAATGTGTCAGTATAGGCTCTTGTTTCCGGACTTCCAGCGACATAGTTGGCCTAGTGCTATGGATCCAAGAGTTTGAAGATCCCACAAGTTGTCATTGTGGGATAAAGCAAATACCAGACCACACAAAATCGAAAAAATAAGACTGCTCGACTAGTTGAAAAAATAGGGAGATTCCAGAACTTCTCTTAGATCAAAATCACCCCGCTCCGGTAACGGAGGGAACTGCAAGGTAGGGAATGACTGCTGAAAACTCTCCAGTAGCTGTTAACATTTAGCAGTGTTAATAATTTGTGATACAATATACTTTAATTATATCTTGAAGAAAACATAAGCAAAATACGATACAGATTTGATGAGGATAAGAAGGGTGAGAAGTATTAGGGGTCATTTGGTAGTGTGTATAAGAATTGTACAAGTACTAAATTTTAGTACAATGATTGATTGCAAATTTAAGTCTGGTGCAACTAATACATACCAGTATCACTTAGGGCTCGTTTGGTACGTCGCACTGGACGGTATATTTTTATATTGGAATGTACTGTATTGTAATGGACTGAACTGTATTAATACATAATGGACGGTATTAGAGTATTAATATATAATGGACTGTATTTTTTTGTATTTTTATTTTTAGTACAGTCCAGGGCTAGATGGGTCTCAAAAATGGTAGTTGGAGTGTACTATTTCTACAGTCCAGTCCGGCTGAAAACGCCCTCCAAACGCTGTATTATTTTTTTGTCCAGTGCAGTCCAGTGTAACACAGCGTACCAAACGTGTCCACCCGATTAAGTACTATTCTTATACATAGTAAACCATGACATTAACAATATCAATACTATTCCTATTCTAATACACCCTACTCGGTTCTATTTAGAAATGATGTAATGTATGTCATTTAATAAAACAACCAAACAGTCGATAAAAAGTAATGCTAGCATAACTAATCCGAGCATTACTAATACACCATATTCAGTCTCATTCTTATACACTCTACTAAACAAATTAATGTCGTGAAGGGCAATTTTTGAAAATGCAACAGTAAGGGACCACTTCCCCATAAAACTTACATTTTCCAATATGGGTGCGTCGTAGAGTTCAACAAACTTCTCTCTCAAAATTTTGTTCATTTGGTCAACGTCGCTTGCATGTGTCCAGTATGAATCATGGACTCCTGTCACCAATATTTGTACCAAAGCATTAGCATGTATCATCTGATGCTTATTCACACGGCACTTAAAATTTCATGCAACTGAAAAGAAAATAGGCAGCACTAACAAACCCGCAAAACTTAAGCCAGCTTCTTTGCAGGTAATAGCAGTCATCATCATGTGGGAACCATCAAGAGAGTGAACAAAATTTGGAGGGAATGCTGTTCTCTGTCGCTTAGCCATTACCTGTAATTTATTATAAGAGCATGAAAAAACAGATAACATCACTTAACTAGCAACTTATTGTCGAGGATATGCAATTCAGTACATTGATCCAACGTCCACAATTAGTTTCACATTTTCGAACAGTAGTACTCTACGTAGATTCCATTCATTTTTGGCCTTTCAGCCGAAAATATACAAAACAAATACATCAATTATGTATTTTATATGTATATTTATACTTAAATATACAAAACCTATACATTTGCTGGTTATTTTGTAAATTAGAACACCGAATGGCATTGGACTGTATTACCTCTTCATTTTTTAGTTGTGTGTCATTAAACTTTACCTTCTCCAACGGGTAGCAGAAGGAGAAAGCCGCATA
Organism: Przewalskia tangutica; assembly: GCA_029844215.1. Classification (NCBI taxonomy): domain Eukaryota; kingdom Viridiplantae; phylum Streptophyta; class Magnoliopsida; order Solanales; family Solanaceae; genus Przewalskia; species Przewalskia tangutica. The sequence goes on along the minus strand of CM056723.1, from coordinate 117,489,358 downwards.
GAAGGATAACCAATGTGCTATGAACCCAGAATAATTTCACTAGAATCCAAATTATTGCATCCAGAAAAGCATAAGTGAAGGAAAAACATAAGGGAAAAGATAAGTTAAATGGATACAGGAGGCAACCTTATCTGTTTCACGCTGTAATGTCAAAGTCTGAAGAGAAGTTTTAATCTGCATAAAGTTTAAGTCGCAAATAGTTAGTGCTATTTAAATATGAAATTTTTTTCATAGACATTAGATTGATTTGAAACTCCGTGTAATTTAAGCTTTATCAGAACATTACAATATGCTTTCCTAATTTGCGGTAAGGTTGTACAACAGGAAGTCCAAGTGGAGTAGTCCATCGTACAGGCTCGTTTTCCATGGCAATAATCTGGATAATAAAGTTTTAACCATTAGCAGGGAGAAAATGAGACCATAAAAACTTCAAATCCGCCGAAACAAAAAAATAATAGGAACAAATAAAAAGGTGATACTGGTTTTTGACATTTTTTTTCATTCCTTTACCTTCAAAATCTTCCCCATCTAAAACGGCTTTCCTCCCTAAGGTAACAATTAGGAACAAAGCACTTTTGCATTCATTGACGAATGCCAAATTGAGTTCATTTAGAGGGTAACAAAAAATTGTTATATGCAATTTTAGCCTATACTACAGCTTTAAGCATCAGATAATTTTTATTTCAACCTTATATATTCCTAAAGATCAGCTGCTGTGCTAATATCAGAACAAGGAAGTCACTGAACTAGAATCAGAGGATAGGCTCGGAGCACATTTGAACAAACCACTGGGACACAAACTATGTATCATTCTACATCAAACTTAAATTCTGAACAGGTTTAACTACAACAATTATGATTTAAAACTCAAATTTAATAGATATACTAACTACTCAATGTGACAATTGGAATAAAACCAAACCTTTGCACAATCTCCAAGCCAACTCATGATACTACATCAAACTTAAATTCTGAACAGGTTTAAGTACAACAATTATGATTTAAAACTCAAATTTAATAGATATACTAACTACTCAATGTGACAATTGGAATAAAACCAAACCTTTGCACAATCTCCAAGCCAACTCATGATACTTCTGGCAGCTTCAAACATCTCTCCTAAGGCAGTCAAGGTGGTCTGAGAATATGATGAATTAATTAGACCAAGTACAATAAGCAGATACAGAACAGCATTGGAAGGTCATATTGCAAAAACATTGACGCTAAATAGACATCAGGAAGTATAGACACGTAATTCAACAGCAACCTCACGGACCTCTGAATGAAGTTACAGATGTTGCAAACCACTCACCCCATCCCGAAACATTTTCCACTTTGACTCCCAAAGGTTAGAGTTGGTGTTGGCTAAAGCCAAATTCAAGACTAAATGTAGAAAAATATTTCACCATGAAATTTCAAAAATCACATGGAAGCACTATTATGTATAATATGTACTATGAGGATTTAGAATTTCACAAGACTGCATAAATTTATCTGAAAATATGTCTGACCAAAGTTAAATTTGATTGTTGAAGTCGATATGGATGCAAGATTTAGGATTGGAATAATACTACATTTTCCACGTGTAACTAGACCTTACTCCCATTTTGTTTTTTTATTTGTTTAAAACAACACTATGATCTAAAAGAAAGTAAAAATATGACTTCTTTTAACATTTGCTGGGAGAATATGTTGGACCCCTACATTCACTTTTGTGTTTTGTGGGAATAGAACAGAGGAAAATTTATTGAGATTAGTGAAAAGATCACTCACATTACTTAGACAGTATCAAAGTGTAATACATTTCTTTTCAAGGAATGTAGACACCCTTTCAGGACTAACCACAAGGAAAGGATTATCTTTTTGAGATAGACAGATTTATTTTGCTAAGCCATGATATTTACTGTAAATCCACTCTATGATTTTATTGAAAAGCACCAAGCAGATTTGAATAATCTAAGTTCATACTTTTGCCGCATAACAAGCTGCTGCAAACAACTCATTATCATCTTCAATGGCACCACGCTCCTTCAATCTTCTCTTGATTTGGTCACGAGCACCAATATACGTGACACCGTACACTGACGTCATCACTGTCTGCTTGACCAACTTCCTGTCCACCTGAGTTAGCACATAAAAAGCAATGTGTTACAGAAGATATATTATTCTACACATTATAATGACGCTTTGAAGAGTAGTACAAATCAGCTCCCGGGATTTAGTTTGATTATCTTTTGTTATTTCATTCATGATGAAAGCTGGAGTATGCTAATGAAGCAGAAACATTGTTAGAATTCATAGAATCCATCAGTTGAAGAGAGCAATTATTTTTGGTTGTGTTTTCTTCTTTTGTTCACTTGTACAGAAAATCTAGCACTCTCTTTGTGCTACTTATTGCTCCCTCCGCCCCCAATTCATGTGGCACCATTCATATTTCGAGAGTCAAATGACCACAATTTTTTTATCATTTTAAATATTTTGAATTGTTAATTACTGCGACTTATAGTATCTTTTACATACTACAACAACATACCCAGTGAAATCCCACAACGTAGGGTCTGGGGAGGGTAGAGTGTACGCAGACCTTACCTCTACCTTGATAGGTAGAGCGAATGTTCCCGAGAAACCCTCGGCTCAAGACAGAGCATAAGCACAAGCAAAGCAAGAGAAACGGCCAGCGACGGATAAGAAATTTAAAGCATTATGAAAATGTTGGTATAAAAAACGAATAAGCAATGCTAGCTCATTCTGAAAAAAGAAACATACATAAGACAAACAAATTAGACTAAAGAACACATAGCAGCAGAAATCAAACAATACTATCAAGCAATATTGCGCCTACTAGTATGATAGGTTAAGCGGATCTACAATAATAACACTACAACTACCAATTTGTAAGCGTAAGTAGGACTACGCTCGACTACCTACTACCCTTCTTGAACACGTCCATAGTCAACCTCTCACACCTCTGCAATGGGGCATTTGCCTCTCCTTTGCACATGACCGAACCATCTCAACCTCGTTTCCGCATCTTATCCTTCCACCGAGGTCACTCTCACTCTGTCTCGGATATCATCATTTCTAATCTTATCCATCCTTGTATGCCCACACATACATCTCAGCATCCTCATATCCGCAACTTTCATCTTTTAAATGTGCAAAGTCTTGACTGGTCAACACTCTGCCTCATACAACATAATCGGTCTAACCACCACCCTATAGAACTTGCCTTTAAGCTTTGGTGGCACTTTTTTATCGCACAAGACTCCAGATGCGAGCCTCCATTTCATCCCCACCCTGCCCTAATACGATGTGTGACATCATCATCAATCTCTCAACTTTCTTGGATAATAGACTCAAGGTACTTGAAGCTTCCTTTCTTCGGAATGACCCAAGTACCAAGCCTCAGGTCCACGCATGTCTCAAAGTCGCTCTTGTTACTGAACTTGCATTCCAACTATTCTGTCTTGGTCTACTAAGTCTGAATCCTTTAAACTCCAGAGTATGTCTCCAAAACTCCAGCTTAGCAATCACTCAGCTGCGACTCTCATCAATAAGGATTATGTCGTCTGCGAATAGCATACACCATGGCACCCCTCCTTGAATTTGTGGCGTCAGTCAATCCATCACCTAGGCAAATAAGAATGGACTAAGAGTATATCCGCAGTGCGTCCCATCGCCATTTGGAAAGTGCTTTGAGTCCTCTCCTATGCGTGCCACAGTCTTGACTCCATCATACATATCCTTGATCGCCCTACTGTACGCCACAGATACACCTCTAACCTCCAAACATCTCCATACAAGCTCTCTAGGGACTTTGTCGTATGCCTTCTCGATATTGATGAAAACCATATGTAAGTATCTCTTCCTCTCCCTATACTGTTTCACCAACCTCCTAATAAGATGAATGACTTCTGTAATCGAACGCCCCGGCATGAATCGAAACTGGTTCTCAAAAATAGACACGCCTCTTCTCACCCTTATCTCCACGACCTTTTCCCAAACTTTCATAGTGTGGTTTAGCATCTTGATACCACTATAGTTGTTGCAACTCTGGATATCATCTTTGTTCTTGTACAAAGGAATCATTGTACTCCACCTCCATTATTCGGACATTCTCGCCGTCTTAAAAATGGCATCAAACAACTCAGTCAGTCACTCCAAACCTGCCCTACCTGGGCTCTTTCAAAATACAACTGGGATCTCATCAGGCCCGGTCGCTCGTCCCTGCGCCTCCTGCAAACAACACACTTAATCTCCTCAACCTTAATGCTTCTACAATACCCAAAATTCTGGTATCTACCAGATTGCTCCAGGTCTCCCAACACAATGTCTCTATCTCCTTCGTTCAAGAGTTTATGGAAGTAAGACTGCCACATCCGCCTAATATGCGCGTCCTCCACCAGTACTTTACCGTCCTCGTCATTGATGCACCTCACGTGATCCAAGTCACGGGCTCTTCTCCTTCGCTTGGCTAGTCTGTACAACTTCTTATCCCGCTTTTTTTCCTCTAATTCCACATACAAGCGTTCAAAAGCCCCCATTTTTGCCACCGTAACCGCCGGCTTTGCCTCCTTCCTTTCCATCTTATACAATTCTCTATTCGTCCACTTCTCCACCGCATCCTTGCTTTCTACCAATTTCACATACGCCGCTTTTTTCGCTTTCACCTTCTCTTGAACTTTACCGGTCCCCTCGATGCCCACCACGGCTACCCCGCGAGACACCTAACACTTCTCTAGCTACCTCCCGAATGCAACTACATACCGGTCGCATCCCCACTACTCCCCAAGCTCAAGCCCCCTTGACGATCAACCTCTCCCCCATCTCCTTTGCACTAGCCATGGTTAAACTCCCTCATTTGATTCTTAACCTGTCATCCACAACCCTTATCTTCTTCTCCATCTTGATCTCCAAATCCATCACCAAAAGGTTATGTCGGGTTGTAAGATACTCCCTCGAAATAACCTTGCAGTCTTTACAAAGACCGTTGTCAACCTTCCTAAGGATATAATACCATTTACATAGTTTTCAAATATGTAAATTTTTATCAAGAAACTTAAAGATTCCATGTCCGAATTTACGGTAAAAATTAAAAAGTTGACTCTCAAAATTCGAACGATGCCATACAAATTGGGATAGAGGGAGTAAAATAATTACCTCTTCAGAAAAAACTATTCAGCGTCTATCAGCCGTTAATAAAACAAAGAAACCAATTGTAGATGTATGCCCCTTGTATATTACTCCATAAAACACTAGAAAATTACAATTTTACATAATCGACGGTATATAAACCAAAGAATTTAGACACATCAAAGACAAACCTGGTTAATTAACAGCCTGGCATGCATCACATTTGGATCAGTTGCAGGATCTTTATCTGCATCCCTCTTCATAATATCAAGAACTCTAGTTGAAGAAAGAAATGTACTGTCATAATACAGAAAAGCATAGTCTCCCGTCTAAGATTGTCTCAGAACTAAAATTAATCACAAAAGCATTCCTATCAACAGCCAATTAAGGAAAGGATAATCACTTTCACGCCGTACTAGTACTAGTATACTATTAAGATTATTACACAACATGATCCTGATTCCATCAATCACAATTATAACAACTTAAGTTTAAGTATTTAGCTATCACGAGATAAATTTTGTAGAGATATTATCAATCTAGAATCTCTTCTTGCCAAAGACAAGACGCAAAGTGAATTTGATCAAACATCCTGCAGCATTTTCTACAGCTAGTCTCAAACTAAAGTTTTCTAGGATTGAAAGCCACATTGAAGGAATGAAAGTAAAAGAAAGGAAGTAGGGAAAGTGAGGTTTAATGGCCAAATTGTAACTCACCGAGCAGCAATTCCAGAGTAAACATCAGCAGGCTTGTCTCCAGCAACAAGATTGACTGCTTCTGCTCCTAACTGTAAACATGTTAGCACCATTTAGGATATATTTCTGTAGTACACAACACATGCAATAACTTTGTCAAGTATAGCTGAATGCTGAATTAGCTAATGCTACAACTCAAGCCCAGAGCAGGCATACTTGATATCAAACAAACATAGCTTAGTCAAATGAATCAATCACACAAAGCCTTAAAGAAAACAAAAAGGGACATGCATTACCTTGTCCCTGCCAAGGGCGGCATAATGTTGTAGCCCATTGCACGAACCATCCTTCATTAAAAAGTCATAAGCAGACAATCAGAAAATGCCCAATAAATTTCAGCTTTTTAAAAAGAAATAGCTTTTGATAACACTGAATGGCACAGTAGTCATTTAGCAGAAAAGAACTAATGGACTACTGGACCCCAAGACTTTGAGACCTCAACTATCCAGACGGTACCATTTATTTGAGGGCACACCTCTCAAATTGATTAAGGAAATCTAAAACCATGAGAATAACTTCACACCATTATACTATGCAGTCACAAGCTATACTAGTTGTGGGCATCATCTAGAATTAGTGAAAGTACACAAATCACGCAACAGAAAATTTAGCTTTTCTTTCCTGCAGCCCTCTCATCTAAGGAGCCTTCAAGAGGTTTAAACTATGCACACACATTACAAAATCCACCACAAAAATTCTCGCAAAATATATTACCTGGTGAATGGGCATATGAGATATAGAGGTCTCTGGAGAAGGGCTTCTCAATGCATCAGCTATATTAATACATGTTGCTAAGCATTGAAAAGGATCTTCCGCTCCCAACCACCAAAGCTTTCCTTCCAGTGGTCTTTCTGCAGAGTCGAAAATATCATCCACATGGTTTTCACTGAATGCTTCCCGACCCTCATATGACAACTTATCAACGCCACCACCATATACATTCGCTAGATGTATCTTCAGCCAGCGTAAACCGGACTTTCCAAGTGGGCGCCCTTCTGTGAATTCAAGGATGCCGCGGCATAAATCAGAGCCAAGATGGTTCAAATACGGGTGCATAGGATATGCACGACCACGAAAATCAAGATTATGTGGATAATAAAAACCATCTTCATCCTTCATTTTCCGCGCAACCTGCTCTTCAAAGTAAAAGGTCATGGAATACTGTCCATCAACACAAGGAAAAAGTGAAATAACTTAAGACAAGGATACAACTTACAGCTAGTTTGAGTTCAATATCACACCGCTGAGAATGCCTCTCGCAGTTCTCTTTTTTTGCAGATTTAACTTTCCACTTCCATTTCTTGATTTCTGCTTCGTCTTCTGTGTCTGGCTCTTCAGGTAAAGGTACCTGAAATCAACTCACCTCTAAGAAAACATGAATGTAGCTAAACAAACCTCAAAAAGCAAAAGAGGAAACAAAACCTCAAAACCATATAGCGTCGTCACCCACATCTTCCCTGTCGACTAAGTCAGCAAGACGGCCTCCACTAGCCCATATTCTGTCTACTATGCCAAGTACCCTTCTATTCATCCTCCATTTGGTATTACCAAGGGTATCAAGTGCCTGAACAGCCAAAATATAGAAAGGTGAAAACGAGGCCTGATTTTTTTCTCCCATTCTTTTGGAAGGGGCTCGAATTTTGAATATTAGATATAAACAAACAAAATAAAGGGAACATCTGCCTGCAAACCTGGAATACAGGTTCCAATTGCTTCTTTGGAACTCTTTTAAGTGCTTCACGCTGCTGTTTTGCTCCATGTGTCCGCATAATGTATGATGGTAAAAATAAGTATGCACCTTTGTCATACCTGCCAGAAAATGTGGAAATTTAACCCAATCAACACACGGTGCTGAGACCCAATGTGCTGGAATTACAAAACCAAGCAACCGATGCTAATATGTGGTCATGTTGCCAACCACATGAAGGCTAGTGGGTTTCCGCGATATGGCGCAGCTTCAGCTTACCGAGGACATGACCTTGATAGAAGGGTATGGAGGTTGAGTATCAGGGTAGAAGGCTAGTGGGTTTCCGCGAGGATTTCTTTTTTGTACTATGAGTTTTATTATCTTTCTGCACTAGCTTATACTATTTTAGATCTAGACTTGATTGTTGCATTTATTATATTGTTGCTATTACTGTCTATTTACCTATGGTAGTTACTGCTTCTGTTTCTGTTTTATCATGGCTTATTCGCTTTCGTTCCATACTGCTTTAAATTTCTTGCACGTGTCTGACCGTTTCTTTGGCTTTTGTTTTTGTTTTTGCTTACGCTTTCTCTTGAGCCGAGGGTCTTTCGGAAACAGCCTCTCTCCATGGTAGAGATAATGTCTGCATACACTCTACCCTTCTCAGACCCCACGTTGTGGGATTTCATATGGTTGTTGTATTGCCAACCACAAGAAGTCAATAAGCCTTGTTCACATATCAGTTTAGCTTTCTCTGAACAGAGATCTAATTACCACTGACCAAAACTTTCAACTGCGACTTTGAAGATCAATCAAGTCTTCAGGAAGAAGCAAACACCAATAACAGGTCACACACTAATGGTTGCTCGTAGGAATTTTCGTCAATAAATCTAGCATTACTAATAAGTGAGAGAAACCTCAATCCATAAATACTATCTTGTGAATGGATTTTGACACACCTCAAAGGTACTAAAATTCTGGCCGACAGGAAACAAAAGCCTTTATTCACTAGGGAGAAAATAGAATAGAGTAATTATCTAAACTCAAGTATCTAGCACACAGACTGGAAATAAGAAAAGAAGATCTGCATACTAACCCTGACCAATTCTGTGGAGGAACCAGCATAGGCATATATGGAATCACCATATGTCTAGCCTGTTCGTGAGCAAAGATTTACTTGTCATTATAATTCCTCTATGGAAATTGATTATGTAAGCAAGAGAATCACATTATCACCCAACAGGCAATGAATACCCGTTAAATACCGTACTCACAGTTTTATCTAAGCCTTTACGAACAAGTGGATCACATTGAATCACACCATATCTCCTGCTACCTACCCTGTAATCACGGAAGCCACAAAAGAAATCAACAATGAATGGTTCGGAGATGTTATCTACATCGAACCCCTTGATGAAAAGAGTGGATTGTTTTTCTTCTTTTCCTCTATTTCTCAATTGAGGGGACTGAGGGAAAGGGATTCATCAATTTAAGATTGTACTCACACTGTTTCTACAGTTTTGAGGGTGTGCACAAATGCTGGCCGAATATCTGGAGGACAATCATCTAACTGGTTATTTGGAGGCTGTATATAGGCGGTTTCCATTAATAACTGAATCAATCGGCAGCCAACCTATACAAAGGCATTAGCTTCAGCAAAAAACATCACAAACTATTATAAATACAAGGGCAAGCCCAGGAAAGGAAGCTCCACTACTGGTCATACAAAGGTGATGCTGAGAAAACTGTTAAAGACAAACCTTGACAAGGTTATCCTGGCCCCAAGGCTTTTCATCATCTTGCTGCTTCACAATCCTTCTAACCTGCTGCAGCTTCTGTTTCTTCATCAATATTTTTACTTTTTTTCTCAGCCTCTCTCTTTCTTTCATTATATCACCAGCTGTTTCTTCCAAGTCACCACTCAATGCATTTTTTTTCTTGGTCTTTTCCAAAAATCTATGTATTCTGGCCTGAGAAGGAATTTAAATAGGAGTAAATGAACTAGACAAGCCTGGCTGAACAGGTCTCTTTTGTTATATACTTAAATTTGATTAGTCATGAGAAACACTTAAGAACTTAGGCTAGCAAATGGAAACGACAAACAAAGAAACCATGAAGTTCCCAATAGCTTAAAAGATTAACTTAAAGAAAAGAGACATCGATACGATGGTACTATATACAGAGAGCCCGTTAATATAGTAGAACATACAGTACAAGAACTCAGAAAAACAGCACAACATTTTATTTACTTTAGCTGATTTTAAAGGTCAAGAACCACAATTCTAGGTTCCAGGTGATCTAACTTTCTTGTGAACTGGAGAGGCAATATATTAAGATTTTTTTAATCAGGTAAATGATCTTATAAATGAAGTGGGCAAAGCCCGTATACAAGCCAAAAATTACGAAATAAATACAAAGCACTCACATAAGTCATAATATGAAATAATGCTGCCCTCCTTCATTGCCCTAATTCCAGAGGAGGGTGCAAAGAATATTAAAGATGATAGACCTGTCAATATAGGGGGAAGCATCTACAAGATCATTTCTAAGGTGTCCGTCAATAGACTGAATGAGGTACTGGAAGACAAAGTGTCAACTTCACAAAACGTGCTCGTGGAAGGAAGAAAAAATATGCAGCCATGGTGGAAAACGAGCTAGTGGCCTCCAAGAGAAAAGGTTGCATCCAAGGGATTCTTTCTAAGCATGATTTGGAGAAGCTTACGACCATGTCAATTTGAACTTCTTGGACATTATCCGCTACCTCCAATGCAGTGATGGAGATGTCGAACAAGATGATGGACTGTGCCATGTTGGGGGGCTACACAAAAGGACTTTAAGGCTAAAGTGAGAGGACAAAATGGAAACACAATGGCGCACCTATCTTTTGTTGATGACACTAGTTTCCTGCAATGCAGATCAAACATAGTTATCATCTCTTAGATAGGTACTAATATGGCTCAAGGCAGTATGGTTGAAGATCAATTTGAAGAAGTGTGAAATCATACGAATATACGAGGTGGACAACGTTGAGCAGATGGCAAGTCTTCTATTGCAAGATTGGATCGTTGCACTCAACCTAGCTAATTGTTAGGAGCTTCAAGTAAGGAAGTCACAATGATAGAAAGACTAGAGAAAAGGAGGACAGCAGAAGCAGAACTAATCAAAGAAAAGGTAAGGAAGTTTTGATCAAGATCACATTCATACATCCCAACTTCCTGTATGTCCTTGACGAGGGCTCAGATTGTGGTCACTGGGAACTTGGAGTATCACAATGAGGACGCTAAAGAGGAAGTGAAGAAGTTCCACCAGGCAAAATGGATTATGGTGACAACCCCAAAGACGAATGGAGGACCTGGGGTGAGAGACTTCAGGATTTTTGAGAAAGCTCTTCTAGAATATAGAGGTTGGACGAAGAAGAAGCCATGTGGAGAATGGTCATAGCTGGCAAGTACGGCACAAGAGTGGAGGATGGAGGACAACAGTACAACATCATGTTGTACGGGTGTTGTTTATGGAGGAGCACCATAAAAGAATGGAAGGCCCTTAGCAAGAACATGACATTTAGAGTTGGTGAAGATAAAGTCAGCTTTTGGATGCACAAAGGATGCAGGGAAAAGCAAGCAAAATGTGTTTCCCTCAATTTAAAATAAATCGAGCCAAAGACTCCATCAATGGCATAGGTGTGCTAGTTGCATAGAAATCTTTAGGGACTTGGGCTTCAAAAGAGACTCGAGGGTTGGGGGTTTGACGACCTCCAGAGAATGCTGGAGCTGCCCTAAAATCAAAGAATCAAGCCAGCGAAAAAGGACATTACATTTGTAGAACAGGATCAGTGAAATCTTCTTATCGCATGCTCATGGTATGAGAAGGGGAACTGATCCTGCACATCACAAGTTGGATAACCAGAGCTCCAAGGGAAGTGTTTTTCTTCACAATTAGGAGTCATGGCAGATAATCTCAGAAAAGGGTAACTGTCTCTTCTTCATGGTTCTCTCTCTCCTCTTACGCTCTCTCTGTCTTTCACTGCTAATGACTAATTCCCCTCCCTTGCTCCCACCGTCACTCCGGCATGGGGACTCCAACCGTCAGCGTCATCACCCAGGTAGGTCACTGTTCTCTCTATTCCCCCTCTCTTTCGCCCTCTTTCTCCTTCTTCTTCTCCTTCCTTCTTTCTTTCTTTCTTCTACTATGTTCTTCTCTTTCTTTCTCCTCCCCCTCTCTCTCTCTTCTGCGTGGGGGTGTGCGATACGACATTCCCAGCCTTTTCCGGCGAAGGTACAGTCAAATCTCCGACGGGTGGTACTGGTCGCCCCTTCAAATTTCCGACAAAGACCCAGTCAGATTTTCGGCGACGCATATTCGACAATCCAGGTTCTATCGTCTCCTTACCTTTGTTTCACTTCTTATATAGCATCTACTATTTTCTTATTCGATCCAGTTTGGGGCAGGTATTGTGCAGCTTTTATTTGTTTATTTGAGTAGCTTCTTGTTTTTCGTTGGGTTGGAATTAGTGTTTTCGGTTGTTTTAGTTATTCCGCAGCTTTCTATTCTGCTTTTGTCCCTGTTTTAGTTGCCGTTCATCCCTTATTTCTCTTTCCTGTGACAAAGTGTTTGTAATTCTTGTTTGTTACAGTTCTTGTTCAGCCTTGTGTTAGTTTTGGTTCTGCAGTGCTTTTTACTCCCTTTGTTGGTGGATTTTTGCGGTAGTGGATGTAGTGAACAATGGTAGACTAGGGTCATGTCCTCAGTCGGGGTCGGGGGCGAGGGTTAGGGGTGGTAAGTGGGTGAAGGGGGTTTCTAGGCTGAGAGTAGGGTTTTGGAATATAGAAACTTTAACGAGAAAGTACATAAAGCTAGTGAAGATTCTTAAGAAGGAGAAGATTAATATAGCTTGTATCCAAGAAACCAAATGGGTAGGGACTAATGCTAAGGAGGTGGACGGGTATAAGTTGTGGTTTTCAAGACCTTCAAGGTGTAAGAATGAGGTAAACATTTTAGTCGATGGTGAGTTGAGAGACCAAGTGGTAGAGGTTAGGAGGGTCAACAATATGATGATGATGATTAAGTTGGTCGTTGGAGGTCCACTTTGAACATTATTAGTGTGTACGCGCCCGTAAGCGGGCTTGGACGAGGAGTAGAAGAAGCGCTTTTGGAAGGATTTAGACGAGGTGGTGGGAGGTATACCACCCACCGAGAAGCTATTTGTAGGAGGAGATTCCAATGGACACGTCGGGGCAAGATCGGGGGTTATGACGATGTGCATGGAGGGTTTGGCTTCGGGGACAGAAACAGAGGAGTCACTTTTGGATTTCACAAAAGCTTTTGGGTTGATGGTAGCCAATTTGGATTTTCCGAAGAAGGATGAGCACTTGGTAACCTTCCGTAGTTTGGTGGCTAAGACTCAGATAGACTTTTTAATTCTAAGGAAGGTGGATAATGGTCTTTGTAAAGACTACAAGGTTATTCCAAGCGAGAACCTTAAGACCCGACATATGCTCTTAGTGATGAATTTGGAGATCAAGATGAAGAAGAAGATGGTCGTGGATGACCGATCGAGGAACAAATAGGAGAGTTAGACTGTGACAAGTGTCCTGGAGATGGGAGAGAAGTTGATGACTATGGGGGCTTGGGGGAGTAGTGGGGATGCGACCAAGACGGTCAATTGCATTAGGGAAGTAGCCAGGGAGGTGATGGGGTCTCAAGAGGTAGCTATGGTGGGCAACATGGGAACTGGTGGTGGAATGGAGAAGTTCAATGAAAGGTGAAAGCAAAGAAGGTGGCATATGCGAAGTTGATAGAAAGCAAGGATGAGGTGAAGAAGTGGACGAATTAAGGGTGTGCAAAAACTGGTTTAACCGATAAACTGAATCAATAAAAATGCTATTGGTTTATCGGTATCGGATTATTAGGTTAACAGTTTGTAAACAGGTTTATAATTTTTTATTGGGTTATCGATTCGGGTTTCGAATTTAAGGATTTAGTTAATGGTTGAACCAATAACTCAATAAGCTTATATTAAAGTTATCTTTTTATCCCTAATTATATAATAGTGGCTTTAAATTTTAATTTTTAAATACAAACCATATTTCTAAAGTCTTACCGCATGCACACTTATACTCTCAATTCTCAAATCTCTTATCATTTGTACTCACTGTTTCGAATGCATTAAACAATTTGAAAGTTAATTAACATTTGATGATTGCTATAGTGCATTTTATAGTTTGTCTTGTAACTTGTGAACTTTTATGCATGAAGGCATTGTATATATGAACAAATAAAAACAAGAGAAAGCAAAAAAATTAGCGGAGTATTTTCTTATTGGTTAAACCAAAAACCGAACCGTTAAGGACCAAACACCGATAAACCAAAAACCCATAACAAATATCTTATCGGTTTTGTTATTGGTTTAGGGTATTTACAAATCGAAAACTGATAAATCGAACCGATAATCCACAAAACCGAACTGAATCGACCGATAAGCACCCCTAGGATGAATAGAAAATTGTATAAAATGGCGAGGAAGGAGGCAAAGTTAGCGCTTACGGCGGCAAAAACGGCGGCTTTTAAATGCCTCTATGTAGAACTAAAGGAGAAAGGCGGGGATAAAAAGTTGTACAGACTAGGCAAGGCGAGAGAGAGAGGATGGCACGTGACCTGGATCAAGTGTAGTGCATCAAGGACGAGGATGACAAAATACTGGTGGATGAAGCTCTCATTAGATGAAAATGACCGTCATATTTCCATAAACTATTGACCGAATAAGGGGGACAAAGATATTGTGTTGGGAGATTTGGAGCACTCTGAGAGACATCGCGATTTTGGGTATTGTAGGTGCATTAAGATTGAGGAGGTTAAGGGTGAGGTTCATAGGATTCGCAAAGGAAGAGCGACCGGACCTGATAAGATCCCTATGGAATTTTGGAAGAGTACGTGCATGATAAATTTGGAGTGGCTGACTGAGTTGTTTAATATCATTTTTAAGACGGCAAACATGCCCAAAGAATGGAGGTGGAGTACGATGATCCTTTTGTACAAGAACAAGGGTGACATTCAGAGTTGCAATAATTATAGGGATATCAAGCTACTAAACCACACTATGAAGGTGTGAAAGAGTACGGTGGAGATGAGGGTGAGGAGAAGTGTGTCTATTTCCGATAATTAATTTGGATTCATGTCGGGGCGTTCAACTACAGAAGCAATTCATCTTGTAAGGAGACTAGTGGAGCAGTATAGGAAGAGGAAGAAGAACTTACACATGATGTTCATTGACCTAGAAAAGGCATACGTTTTTTGGAGATGTTTGGACGATAAATGTACTTGTGGTGTACATTCGGGCGATCAGGGACATGTATGAGAGAGACAAGATTAGGATAAGGACAATGGAAGGAGACTCAGAGCCCTTTCCAGTTTTGATGGGGTTGCATCAAGGATCAGCTCTTAGCCCGTTTTTATTTGCTTTGGTGATGGATGGATTGACCCGACAAATTCAAAATGAGGTGTCATGGTGTATGTTATTCGCGAATGACATAGTTCTGATTGACGAGACTAGCAGCGGAGTTACGTTAGGATGGAGGTTTGGAGACAATAGAGTCTAAAGGGTTCAGGTTGAGTCGGACCAAGACAAAGTACTTGGAGTGCAAGTTTAGTGTCAATAACACCTGAGGATGGTCTACGTACACTCAACACTCCCCAGACCCCACTGTGGGATTTCACTGGATATGTTGTTGTTGTAGTCGTGCTATATGTGCAAAATGTCGGGAGAGGACGTGAATTATTTGTTGCTCCATCGCAAAGTAGCAAGCCACTTAGGGTGGACAACGAACATTTTTGGAATTCAACTTGTGATGCCAAAGCCAGTGAACTTATGGCTTTTGGCTTATTTTTATTATTTTGGCTTAAAAACTAGTGCTTAAAAGTACTTTTTTATTTTACCAAAACACTACAAAAGTGCTTATATGTTATTTTGGCTTAAAAGCACTTAAAATAAGTCAATCCAAATAGGTTCTTGGAGAAAGAGAAAGAGTGCAGGGAAGATTGGCATGGACATTGGTTCTTTGGTGAGAGAGAGAAATAGGTGATCTCTTAAGGGCGCAAAAAATGCTTGCACATATTCTAGTTTTAGTCAATTATTGGACACCCACGAGATTCCAATGGATTTTGATGATAGGGTGTTCTTTGTGGAAACCCATGTTTAGTTGTAGTTCTACCACTTTTAGTATACCACTTGTATTTTTTGTATAACACTTGCATTGTATACAGTATACCAGGGTTAGGGTTTCTCCAAATGAAATTATTACTTTATCACAGACAGAAAGAGATAGAAGGGGAAAAAACAAGTTCGGGTAAATCAATACAAAACAAGCACAGAAACGATATTAAATCAACTGGAATATCGCCCTAGCTAACCACCTTTTCCCCTGACAACTACAGATGTAATCTATTCAGTTCATGTGCCTGTGCTATCGCTTTATCCCTGAATTGCCTATCTTTTCTATGCAAAGATACGTGTCTCCAGAAAAAACATAGGACAAAAGTTTAGTTTCCCAGGAGATGATAAAACACCAATATTTCACTCCAATAACGAATCTGTTAGGGCATAAACTACAAGGAGCGGTCCATAAACTCAAATATCCAACAAATGTATAAACTACAATTTTAGTAGATCATAAACTGCAAGTACCAATTAAAATAAGTATCCATGTAAGTGGTCCATTCCAAAGGTGAGAGCCCTAAGATAGAGAGAAAAGATAAACATGAGTTCTACATAACACATAGGGAGAACCCACAAGGGTGACTCAGTTGGTTGAGCATGGGCTTCCATAATGGAGGTCTCAGGTTCGAACCTACGACAATAGGGGATTATCTTCTGGGTTGAGCTCGTCACACATGGCTTGCTAGTACTCTCTTGTGTGGGTTTACCATGTGCGCATCCGAAGGGTAGCAGCTGCAGATTTCCTTGTCATAAGAAATAACACATAGGGAGTGCTAGTATCATCCTCTTCTACATTATCTTCATCCAATATAGTGTGTTACAATCTTATCCAAATACACAAAATCGCATGAGATGAACATATTTGTACACGATAAAATGTTTATGGAAACTAAAACAAAGCAATAAATTAGTAGTTTCAAATCCCGAATGGACAGAGACGAACGAACCTCATGTTCAATTGCTTCACCAATGTGGGAAGCAGCTTGCACCACTCTAGCGCTACCACTTCCTCCACCAGTCATTAGCAACCCCATCAACTTATGCATTGTAATCACAGCCATCATTTCAGCAGGCAATTGATTAAAAAACGGAGCATATGCCCCACGGTTCTTACCTTCATCACACAACTTATGCTCAGCCGCTATGGCGTCCCTCAACGGCTCAAACCAACCTAAGAACAAAGATTTCATAAAAGGCAAGTTCGGCGCCAGCTTTTGCTCACACATATCCATCAGCAACTCCTTATACTCCTTCGCAGCCTCTTCCCATGCTTCGGTTTCTACCTTTATCTGTCTTCTCCTAAGCAAATTATACTTCCCAATCCCCATCCCACCTATCATTTTCGGCTGCTTTGGTTGCAAATTCGTTTTCAAAGCCTCATTTTCTTTGTTCATTTCCTCTATTAACTCTTGAATTTCATCAATATCTTCTTCAGATGAAGATGCAATTGCTTCTGCAGCACTACCATAACTCCTCAAATATCCTAAAGATCCACAACCCATTTGAGTACAAACTCGAAAATCGCCTTTAACTCTAGAAAATATCAAATTTTGAGAAATACCCAAGTGATGGTTTTTAGTACTACCTTCATACATGCCTTTTAAATGCCTAATTTCTCCACTAAATCTTGAAAAGAATGAATTTTGAGACATACCCAAGTTGGGATTTCCATTACATTCTTCACACATGCCTTCTAAATGTCTAATTTTTCTAGTAAATCTTGAAAAGATTGAATTTTGAGAGATACCCAATTGGTGGTTTTTAGAAATATCTTCACACATGCCTACTAAATGTCTATTTTTTCTAGAAAAGATTGAATTTTGAGACAAACCCAAGTTGGGATTTCTCTTACTTTCTTCACATAAAGGTTTAATTTTTTCAAAATCAAGAAAGGATGAATCATTGGTGTTTCTTGATTTTCTTGAATAAGGTTGTTTTGATATGTATCTCCACATATTCAGTTTATCTTTGAGAAGAAACAATAGTGAAAAGTGAAGATAAAGATTAGGTTAATTGGCAAGGTGAAAGAAAGGTGTGTTAGCATTGAAAGGAAAAGAGGAGGAGTTGGCAATGGTGGAGGCTGCCTTAAACCCTTCCAAAACCCTACTATTTCTTTCGTTGCTAGGAATTAATTAACTAATAATATCCGGGTTAAAATCGGGTTTTACCTTTGCCTTATTGGTGATCCGAATACCCGATTCAACTTTTGATTGTGGTGATTTTGAGGCACTGAAATTGGATTTAACATTTTGAGGTGAAATTAAAATCGGACTATCTCCGTAAAGTATTTTTTGTTCTATTTATATACAACAACATACCAAGTTCTATTTATAGATTTATCATTAAATAAAATGAGAAAAATATAATCAAATTGAATACGAAAATAGGCCAACTCTTTACTGATAAAAAGAAAAATTAAGGATTTAACTGATAGAACAAGTATAATAAAAGATCAAATAAAAAGAAAACTATAAAAGAGAAGAAGAAAATGTGAGTTACACAATAGATTTACGGGAATAGTATACAACTATCACTATTGTTTTGTAATGATAAACTAAACAGATTACAGTAGTTAATAATCTTGTAGTCAACAAGAGTTGTGGCTACAGAAACATTGTGAGTTCTTGTGTCACATCTTAGATTTGTGTCCTTGAGTCCGTCTTGAGTCTTTCGTCGTCTTGGATCTACAGAAACATTGTAAGTTCTTGTGTCACGTCTTAGATCTGTGTCCTTGAGTCCGTCTTGGATCTTCAATCCAATTTCTACGAAATCTTTGATCTTGATAACCTGAAACAATAACCACTAAATCTAGAAAATCAAGAACAAGTAAGTAGTTTGCTGAGTCGATTGATGTTCAATTTGTCCTTAAGACTATATTGCCCCGTATAAATCTCTTAACGGATATTGACAATTTATTTTCTAAGATAAAACAACAACAAACAATTGAGCAAAAGATAACTCAATTGTTTACTATAAAGAATAACATTGAAAGTATGCTAGAGAGGAAGAGCTTTCAGAAAATCTGAAATCATACAAGTATGAAGTGCGTATTGAATTGAGTCAAAGGCCTCAATTTATAGTGTGATGAAGATATCTTCCCAACTAGCCAAGTAATGGCCTTCAATGCCACACTTAATTTGGGGTTACAAATTCAGCCAAATAATGGAGAATTAATGCTCCAAAGTCAGCTCAAGAGTCCGTTATTTTTCGTCTACAACGATAACACTGCCTCCAAAGCGCCGCAGCTCAGTAAGTTACTGCCCACCAAGCGCCGCGACTCAGACGGAGTTGCGTCGCGGCCCTTCACGGCCCCGCGGCGATTTTCGACTCGTTTCATCTTTTACACATCGTACATTTCTTCATTTATTTACCAACGTGCAACACGTGTCATTTGACCAACGACCATCCATCATTTAATATCTCAAATGTTTACTCACGTACCAAGAAATATTAAAAATTCATAAATTTAGAAGAATATAACTTGTCAGTGCGTTACTAGCGGTCTTTAGAATCATATCCGTCTAACAACATCTCTTTCACTAATGAAATTTACGATATTTGACACTACGTGTGCACGTGTGTGGAAACGACATTTCCGACGCGCGAGACCTCAATTGTTCGAGTCATAAATAATGAGTTAAACTTAATTTCACATTTAGTAAATTTCCAACAGAAAATAACTCCATAAATAGACTTCAATCCAAATAAATAATATTACAATATTAGAATGGCCAATAAATACTTACTAAATATTAAAAAGAAAAAAATACTCGATTAATTATGAAAATTCTACTATTCTCTAAAATTGTTCAAGCAATCATCAAGAGGTACGAGTAAAATGTAACTAATTTTCAAACTTCATATATATAGTGCTTCCCATTTTCAATTTCTTTTTAAGAAAAAATAAATTTGCTAATGAATCATCAAATCTAACAAATAAGTTGTGCAAAAGTGTTGTTCGGTCATGGGCCACAACATCTTCATGGAAGGAATTAAGACCATTTAAAAGTCAACAAAAATTGTCAAGTGAATGTTTACTTATTTTAGAGTTTTCTGTTTTATCTAGAGATATGCACACAACCACAAATAACCTACAAATTTGATGAGTGATTTTGTCTTCTATATTTCCAAAATTTGAATTGTTACTTTACAAACTCATTTTTGTTTTGTTTATGTTGGTTCATTTACGATAACATAAGCCATTCACACAATTAAATCACATTAAAAATCAACCAAAGTAATTGTCTACATAAAGATAGTAATTTGAAAAAAAAACAAATGTTAAATAAAATTTTCAAAAGAAAAGTAATCGCACCGCCAATGGATAAAGTTAAATTCTTAAGAGATATTTTCGGACATGAGTAAGAAGTTAAGGGTTTAATCTAGTAATGGTAAGAATGCACCACATGATATGCGAGTTAAAACAAGAATACAACACATTATGTGTGAGTTAGAGGCACGTTTAAATCATGGACAAATATAAGCATAATATTCAAGTAGAGAAGGGTAAAAGAGTGAGCTTATTATACACTGAGTTTCAAACCGTGCGTCAATAACGTTAGGTATTTCTCGGCTATAAAAAATAAATAAAAAGTGTCAAACGAGAAGAGGAAGAATGCTGCATTTTGTATTGTCACTTTTGTGCTCGTGCAATGTTTTGTAGTTGGAAGGGAGAACATAATAAATGGTAGTAATGCAAGAGGGGAAAAGTAAAGCCAAACAAATCTCACTAATTCTATAACTAATTATTCATTCCAAAATTTCAATACAAAAGTTTACCCCCCTTATAACATTCTCGTACCCCTTCCCAAAACCAAAATTCTCTCTTCCGGCAGCAGTTCCTGATGATGTGCCAGAAAGAATGCCTAAACAAGAAAAAGGCTCTAAGAATCACTCCCAATAATCATTGCTCTCCGTCCTTACTTCAGATGGCTCAACGACTTGTGCCTCCGAGACTTCAGCAGAGCTTGCATCTGACTCTGTTGATGCTTCCGTCTCGTCTTCCTCGAATCTGCCCCATCTTCCTCCAAGAGCCATTGCCATCATCTCATAAATCTTGTTACCCAACTCAGCTGGACTATCAGGCTGTTTCCAATGTGCCAGTGTTAAATTCATGTATTAGGAAGAAACAATCTGTAATATTTTGTTCTGTAAAACTGAGAAAGGACAAGAAACGAAATATGTTTCAAAGTACTTACAGTAAATCCACTGGAGATCAATGCGGTGTCATACAACAATTCCACAGCCCGCTTGGCATCAGAACTATCGGGTGAATTTTTGCATGCAGCCTGCAAGAGGTTCCACAGAAACATTAGTTGATAAATACACTTAGTCAAACTTTACCGTATTTTTCTTCTAACTATATGGGGGAGAAGAGTTGTGCAGTCACTAAGATTTACTGCTAGTCTTCACCCACTATATGGTCATTGAAGATAATGCCAAGTGAAAAACATAGCAGTAATGCACAATTATCACTGCACAAGTCATCATTCTGCTGCATATATATTATTAGATAACACACTTCTATGAACAACTTAAAATGTTGATATTCTTCAATGAATTTATAGGATTAGATGAATGAAACTTCATGACATAATCTCATAACTATCTTCTCTCGGGTAAGTGATCAACATAGTTCAGATTATCTGAATGACATTCAAATATGTTACCAAATTTACAACAACATACCCGGTGTAACCCCACAAAGTGGGGTCTGGAGAGGGTAGGATGGACACAGACCTTAACTCTACCTTTGTGAGGCAGAGAGGATATTTTCCAATAGACCCTAGACTCAGAAAACATAGTCAATACAAGATAGCAAAAATATCAAGATATAGAAGTAATACACACATAGGAATAATGATCGATGTGATACCAAAATAATACCACTAAGAAAATGAGAAGAGGGGGAGATAGAAAGGCTATCCTTTCACCTCTCTCAAGCAGTGTGGCAAAACTCAATATATTACCAAATTTATGTAGTATGTAAAAATTGATTAAATATGAACTTTCTGTTAGCTTTTAAATTTCTAATAAAAAATGATAAATGGCAACCCAATATGTTTTGATAATTAAAAAGTTACTCCCTCCGTCCCAAACTCTCTTTTTTAGTGAGTCCCAAAAAAAATGATACCTTATACTACCCTTAATGAGATGATGATATGATATATACAACAACAACAACATTCCCAGTGAAAATCCCACAATGTGGGGTCTGGGGAGGGTAGAGTGTACACAGACCTTACCTCCACCTTGATAGGTAGAGCGGCTGCTTCCGGGAGACCCTCGGCTCAAGACAGAGCATAGTCACAGGCAAAGTAGTCCAAGCAGAGCAAAGTAGTCCAAGCAGAGGAAAACGATCAGATTCAGACGAGAACTTACAAATAAAGCATTATGAACATACAAATAATAAAATCAAATACGACATGGTATTGCATTCT
The DNA here is from genome assembly GCA_029844215.1 of Przewalskia tangutica. Taxonomy (NCBI): domain Eukaryota; kingdom Viridiplantae; phylum Streptophyta; class Magnoliopsida; order Solanales; family Solanaceae; genus Przewalskia; species Przewalskia tangutica. The sequence goes on along the minus strand of CM056723.1, from coordinate 117,467,131 downwards.
AGCAACATGAAGCAGTAGTTAACACAACTAAATAAGATAAACAAATTACACTAAAGCACACATAGTAGCATGAATTAAACTACCAGGCACTATAAGGAACTACAAAGCACTAATGCGCCTATAAGTGTGATATGCTAATCGGATCTACATTTATAACACCACCCTAACATTTTGTAAGCGTAGGTAGGTCTACGCACGACTACCTACTACTCTTCTATCCTAATTCGTGCCCTCCACATCCCTCTATCTAAGGTCATGTCCTCAGTGAGTTGCACATGTGTTATATCCCGTCTAATCACCTCTCCCCAATACTTCTTCGGCCTACCTCTGCCCCTCCTGAACCCATCCATAGCTAACCTCTCACACCTCCGCACCGGGGCATCTGTGTCTCTCCTCTGCACATGCTCAAACCATCTCAACCTCGCTTCCCGCATCTTATCCTCTATCGAGGCCACTCCCACTTTATTTCGGATATCTCTATCCCTTCTTGCATACCCACACATCCATCTCAGCATCCTCATCTCCGCAACTCTCATTTTTTGTATGTGCGAAGTCTTGACTGGTCAACACTCCGCCCCATACAACATAGTCGGTCTAACCACCGCCCTATAGAACTTGCCCTTAAGTTTTGGTGGCATATTTTTGTCGCACAAGACTCCAAATGCGAGCCTCCATTTCATCCACCTTGCTCCAATACGATGTGTGACATCGTCATCAATCTCTCCATTCCCTTGGATACTAGAGCCTAGGTACTTAAAGCTTCCTTTCTTTGAAATGACCCGAGTGTCAAGTCTCACCTCCACGTCTGTCTCAAAGTCACTCCTGTTGCTAAACTTGAACTCTAAGTATTCTGTCTTGGTCTTACTCAACCTGAACCCTTTAGACTCCAGAGTCTGTCTCCAAACCTCCAACTTATCGTTCGCTCCGCTGCGAGTCTCATCAATCAGGACTATGTCATCTGCAAATAACATACACGATGGTACCTCTCCTTGGATTTGTCGCGTTAGTCCATCCATCACCAAGGCAAATAGAAATGGACTAAGAGCTGATCCTTGGTGCAACCCTATCGTCACTGGGAAGTGCTCTGAATCCTCCCACCGGCCGTACACTAGTTCGACTCAAAGTACATATCCTGACGCCTCTAATGTACGCCACAGGTACACCTCTAACCTCCATACATCTCCATAAAACCTCCCTAGGTACTTTGTCGTATGTCTTCTCGAGGTCGATGAAAACTATATGTAAATATTTCTTCTTCTCCCTATACTGCTCTACCAACCTCCTAATAAAATGAATGGCTTCCGTAGTCGAACGCCCCGGCATGAATCCAAATTGGTTTTCGAAAATTGACACATCTCTCCTCACCCTCATCTCCACAACCCTTTCCTAAACTTTCATAATGTGACTCATCAGCTTGATACCCCTATAATTGTTGCAACTCTGGATATCACTTTTGTTTTTGTACAAGGGAATCATTATACTCCACCTCCATTCTTCGGGCATTTTTGTGGTCTTAAAAATGACGTTAAACAACTCACAACCACTCCAGCACACTCGCCGCGCTCTTTCCAAAATTCAATGGGATCTCATCGTGCCCGATCGCCGTCCATACGCATCCTGCGAACAACGCTCTTAACTTCCTCCACCTTTATTCTTCTACAAATATGATATATAACTACACAAATATTTATGGCTTACTTTGGACCACCAGTTTCAAAAGTCTTCTTTTCATTCTAAAACTCCGCGCCCAATCAAACACCTTCACATAAATTGGGATGGAAGGAGTACCTTTTTTTTATTTCACAACACTCTATTAAACTTCCAACTTTGATAGAGTCCAAGTCAAGGAACTAGCTATGCAAATCAAGCAGGGTAAACTTACATTTAGGTCTTTGATGATTGGATGAGCAGTATTGACCTCCAATATTCTTCTTCCTCGCATAAACTCCAGGGTTGAAGTGTCTCCCAAGGTTTGTGCTTTCATCAACCTATTTCATCATACACACAAAAAACGAAGATCTTCAGCAGAGTCTTGCAAATCCAAAATTAAATAAACTGAAAAAGAAAAGAAAAGAAAAAGAAGCTAGAAATCATAACCCACAGACCTTTCCATGTTGGCAGACCAACCGAACTTTCCAGATACAAGCACACATGGTGATGAGCTTAAACGCTTAGAAACTTGTACTTTTGCCACCTTATCACCCAATTGTTGTTTTATCCAATCGCATAGAAGATTGTACTCTTGCTTGTCTTCCCTGTCTTTCACCTCGTCTTCATCATCTGAAATCAATGCGGAGATTTAAGTATGTTAAACTTTCTGGAAACAGGCAATTCATCTATATTTCGCAAATACCCTTTCTGTTGCTTATTTGAGCAAATTACATAGTGAGAAATAAAATTTATATGAAAAGGGACGAAGTATTGAAAAGAAATCATTTGTATACTAAATTCCCAGTCAATGCGAGAAAAAATGAGCTTACCAAACTCCAGATCCTCTTTGCTAATGTCAACAAACTTCTTTTCCTTGTATGTTTGTAGATTCTGGATAGCCACCTCGTCTATTGGTTCAACGAGGTACAACACCTATATACCGGCAACACAAGCAAATGTTAGCTGTGTGTACAAACAGAGGGTATTCTAGTGAGAACTTAAGCCAGATCACGTGATTCTCCAACACAGCCTTTCCTAAAACACATGTTTTTTGTCTTCCATTGGACCTCTACGAAATGACATGACATGGAGATTAAGATGAGAGTTGAATTTGTGTTTTTGTTTAGTGCCGTGTGGGGATATTTACTGGCCACAAGTTGCTTTTTCCTCTATATAGAAATAAATTGACACGTTCAAAAGCAGGACTCGTACAAATTTTTGTGATACACACTATATTGGATCGTATCTGATAGGAAAATTGGAAAATGAAATATCGTTCTAGGACAGCCAAAAAGGAAAAGGCGGATGTTCAAACTGACATTGGTAGGACAAAAAGGTGGTACAGAAATGAAACTATTCATCCAATCAACCGGCTGGATGCCAAAAAGGATAAAGAATCATAAATTACAAAAATCATTCTTTGGACATCCTAGCAGAAAACTTTCAATGACGCTTTTAACTATCAAGCTATCTGGATGACTTGGTAAATAAATCCAGTAAAAATTAGGATAAAGTACATACCTCAATACCTTTCTGAACCAACTTCTCCAAGAAAGGAGCAGTCCTGGCACTCTGTAAGCTATCAGTAGCCAAATAGTAAATGGCTTTCTGATTTTCGCTCATGTTCTCAACATAGTCGTCTAAGCTTATCAATTCTTCTTCGCTCTTGGAAGAGAAGAATCTCAGTAATGGGGTTATTCGCTTGTGATTACCAGTGTCTTCAATACATCCCAACTTTACAAATTTACCAAAGTTCTCCCAGAATTTTTTGTAATCCTGTAATAAAATAGCACCAATCTTACAGAATTCAGGAGACTTTTTTGCTAAGGAACCAAAGGTAAAGAAATCTTTGATAATATTTTACCTCCTTGTTCTCACTTTCAGAGAGATCCTGAATCATGTCAAATGTTTTTCTCACTAGTCTCTTTCTCATTATCCGGACCTGGGATGAAATAAAATAAACACATTACAGTCCTCGAACAGGGGCGGACCCAGGGGGGCTTCAAGGTATTCATGTGAAGCCCCCACAACATAATAAATGTGTAGTTGAGATGGTAGAAATCTGAATTTTTACCCCAATGAAGTCCGGTTCGATTCTCAGCAAAGACATTCTTTTCTTCATTTATCATCTTTTTGCTTTTAAAAAAAAAATACTATTGGGCCATGAAAGATGGATGTACAAGCCCATACCGTAAAAACCCAATCCAAAATTTAAAAAATAATTGACTGAGTCCATTAAAACCAAATAGATTTGAAGTTAAATTTGAGTTACTTATATTTTGATTATGTAATACGCATCTTTTAATAGACGCTTATCATTATTGTTAGTATTGAACTTTTTTTTATAATATAGTAGTATATTGAATGGTTGAATGAATCCCTGTTTTTGAATCCTGGGTCCGCCCCTGTCCTCGAACAGTATTTTCTTTTTCAATCGAACTGCAAAGGATAACTAAACAAGCAAACAGTTTGACATATAAAATGTAATTCATTCAAGCACGAAAGCTTTTACTTACAATTCGGCTCTCCTGCAGAATTTCTCGTGAAACGTTAAGAGGAAGGTCATTTGAGTCCACCACTCCTTTAACAAAGCTCAGGTACCTCGGAAACTGAAATGCATAGAAATTAGCATTAACTGGTTACTACACTATGACACAAGGAAAGAGATATCAATTCTCTCACATCTCTTTTACAAGTTGCAAATCGAGCTAACATATAGAACTCACCAACTCTCCATCAAAATCATCAGAAATAAAGACACGCTTCACATACAAGCGTATGTTCTTTGTCTTGGGATTTACAACTTCTTCATTGTTAAGAGGAGCCATTCCAGGTATATACAGGACACTCCTAAACTCCACCTCACCCTGCACAAATTGTTATATCAAAGTTAAAACATCAATAATTAAAAACCGACAAAATAACTAGCCATCCATCCAATATGACAAGTGCATACCTCTGTAGTGAAGTGAGTGTGGGCAAGTGGATCCAAGAACTCACTAAAAGTTTTCTTGTAGAATTCCTGGTACTGTTCTTTCTCAACTTCTTTTGGACTCCGCATCTACAATTTATTATGGGGGGGGAAAGGATTATCCTAACCAGAAAAACCATGAAAAAACTAGCGGATATAAAAAAAAATACAATATTAAGAACACACATAAGAACTCTCGCTGAAGCCAATAACTCACCCATATAGGTTTTGTCTCATTTGTCAACTCCCAATCCCAGTATTTCTCAGTTTTGGTCTTCTTTGGCTTTTCTTCCTGTCATTATAAAGAAAAAGGAAAAACGAATTCCAGTATCGTCAATAAGCTGAAAAGCGTAGACACATACTGAAGAGAATACACTGTAAGCACATAAGTCTGAAGCTATCACCTCTGCTTTTTCTTCTCCTTCCTTTGGTTCTTCCTCTTCCTCTACCTGTCAAAATTTACCAACGAGAATTAGGGCCAGCAGCGTAGGTGAAATAATAGATGACAAACTAGCATAGCTAAAAGAGTTGAAACCCCCTTGTCCTACCAACAATAACAATAACATACAATACCATACAATACCATACCAGTAAGGCTAACAAAAGAGGGCTTCAAATATCAGAAAATTCGAAAAATATATTCATGAACATTACATATAGCTGAAATCACAAACAATTTCTCCTAAAACACCAAAGAAAATAGAGGGTGGGGTTTAAAACAGCTTTAGACTATACAAGAACCTTACCTCAATTGTTCTTGATTTCTCCTGCCATGTGTAAATTGGAAAAGAAACAAACTGTGAATAATTTTTCACCAAATCCTGGATCTTCTTGGGCTCCGCATACTCGTATTTGTCATCGTCCTACAAAAGATGATAGCCTATCAGATTGCATCTACCATACGGAACAAAACCATTCACAATGCTCTCTACTGATCCATCTTAACACACCGAAGAAAATAAATCACAAGGTTATGATTCTCCAAGTTAAACGTCTTACAATTCTCAACCTATTATCATGCAGAGAAGTCACAGCGGACATGGTCAATGATGACTTTTAGGAATTCATCTTTACTTCATTGTGATAACATATAGTTCAGCAAAATTAGGTGATGAAGTATTGCAGTACCTTCAAATAAAGTGTAATTTGTGTTCCTCGAGGTAGAAGGTTTTCAGGATTAGTTTCCTCTCTGATGACATATGAGCTACTGTCAGCCTCTGCCTCCCAAACATACTGTTTATCTGACTTTGGACTCTTCGTGGAAACTACGACCTGATTGTACGAAAAGACCAAAAATAACAAAATCAGTTGAATAGCAATGGCTTATTTTTTTTATAAACCCATATAAAATGAACAGCTACCTTTTGAGCAACCAGAAATGCAGAATAGAAACCAACACCAAATTGACCAATCAGTCCATTGTCAGCTCCAAGGTCTTTGTTTTCCTATGGATAGGAAAGCAGCATAGTTCTTAGAGACAATAACTTCAAACCACAATCAAAGTCCACAACATGAAGATACGCTTTAGTACCTTAAGTGCCTTTAAGAATTTTGAGGTACCACTTTGGGCAATAGTCCCAAGACAGTCTATGAGCTCCTCTTTTGTCATTCCAATACCAGTATCCCTGCATTATCAATTAATTAGCCCCCTTTACTAGGAAAGCATTATTTAATGCAGTAGCTAGATGTTAAACCGCGTACGTCACGGTAATAGTCCCATTGTCTGGATCAGGCTTGACGCGAATCTCTAGCTCACCAGAATCTCCAAGTAAAGAAGGCTCCGTCAAACTCAGAAATCTCAACTTATCAAGAGCATCACTAGCATTACTGTGTAAAATAAGAAGACGAAGTTAGCAAACAGCACATAAAGGAAAAGAGGGAAATTCGAAGGGTGTGTTTGTGGCATGAAAGAAAATGTTTTCTTGGAAAATAAGTGGATTTGTTTTTATAAAGGTAACAGGAGAGTAAGTGGTTTTCTTACTTATATTCTAGTGTTTGGTAAGTAATGAAAAAAATACTATCCCAAAAACATTTATATGTAGTCTAGGAAAACACTATGGGGTGGGTTTGGGGGGTCGAGACTCGGGGTGGTGGTGGGTGGAGTGGTCAAGGGGCAGGGATTTGGGGTATCAGGGTGGGTCAGGGTGTCGGGAGGACACAATGAGCTTGGAACTTATTTTCCCTACTCCCATTAGGGAAGTCATCTTCCTTATTTTTAAGAAACTTGTTTTCCAATACATTTTGACCAACCAAACATGAGAAAAATGGAAAATTTCCTCCGTACCAAACACACCCTAAAAGACAATTACCAAGTAACATGAAGACTTCAACAAGTGCATTCCAATTAAAATGAATCCTATGGAAACCAAAAAAAAAAGAAGCAATCTCTTGGTAGTGACCACAGCCAGATATCAAACTGTTTAAAAAAATGGGAACTCCATGACGAATAGCTGGTTTTGATACAAGTATATATTTCCGTGTAATCTACAAGCCGTAACTATTACTCCATAACTTCAGGAGATCAAGGAGATCAATGATTACTGATGTTATCAAGAGTACAATGTAGTAAGTAGTGTACAAATGTCTTGCCACATGTGAAAAGCAAAGGAGAGAGATGCCCTCACCTCACAAGCTCTCGCAAGAATACTTCCTTGTGACTGTATAGACTGTGAACAATCAAGTCCATTAGGCGACTGACCTGCAAAAAGCAAAACCCCAAGTTTTAAATCTGAAAAAGAGTGTTTGGAACAATTAAATGGATGAAGGATTATCAACTAAATTAATACAATCAACATTCAAGAGCCCCTACAATTGACTATTTCATAGGTTGATTTGCTCATTGCCTAAAAGGAAACATCTAAGGGTGTGTTTGGTATGGAGGAAACTCTTTCCTGGAAAATGTTCCCCACTTTTCTAATGTTCAGTTGGTCAAAATGTTTTGAAAAAACATTTTCTCTAGGAAACAAGTTGCTTAAAAATGAGGAAAATGACTTCCTAGGGAAGTAGGGAAAACGACGCCCCCAATCCCCACCCTTGACCATCCCACACCCGAACCCCCATCCCGGTCCTCGTAGTATTTTGCTAGACTACATATATATGTTCTTAAGATAATATTATTTTGCTTACTTACTGAACACTAGAAAATAAGTAAGAAGCGACTTGTTTTCCAAGAAACATTTTCCTTCGTACCAAACACACCCTTCATTTCAACTTCCAAGTTCCAATTCCTCTTCAATCAACTATACCTCAACAACAAACTAGTTACAACTGACAATACAAATCCATTATATCTATCCAATCTTTAGAAAATTCATGATGTTATAACTGGCCAAAATTCATGTATAATCCACATAAACCCAATACAGCTAAAAACTACAACAACAACATGTTTAGGTAATCCCACAAGTGGAGTCTGGGGATAGTAGGATGTACACATAACTTACCCCACAAAAGTGAGAGGTCGTTTCCGATAGTCCTTCAGCCAATACAGTAAAAACTACAATAACAACAACATGTCCAGTGTAATCCCACTAATCCCACAAGTGGGGTATGTGGATGGTAGGATGTACGCAAATCTTACCCCTAACAACTTCGTGAGGTAGAAACGTTGTTTCTGATAGACCCTTTGCTAATACAGCTAAAACTACTACAACAACAACAACATGCCCAGTGTAATCACAGTAATCACACAAGGATGGTCTAGGTATGGTAGGATGTAAGCAGACTTTACCCTACCTCCTTTGTGAGATAGAGAGGTTGTTTCCGATAGACCTTCGGCCAATACACCTAAAAACTACAACAACAATAACAACATGCTTAGAGTGTAATCCCATTAATCACACAACTAGGGTCTTGGGATGGTAGGATATACGTCGACCTTACGTCTGACTTTACGGATAGAGAGACTATTTCTGATAGAAACTCAGCCAATACAGCTAAAAACTGAAAATAACAACCAAAAACTTAAACTTCACAAAATCCATTATATCCATCCAATCTTTAGAAAATTTGATGATATTATGACTGGCCAATATTCACATATAATCCAAATCAACCCAATACAACTAAAAACTGAAAATAATAAACCAAAAACATAAACTTTACAAAAGAAAATGAAACCCCACCTCAGCCTGATACTCATAAGTCTCCTCAGAAGCTTTTTCTTTTTCAGCAACAGCAGAAACCTCACATCTAACAACTCGAGCATCTCTTTTATCATGTTTCCACTTCAACCCAGATTGTAAAAATCCATTCTTGATATTATTCCTAGCCAAGAAATTACTTTTAAGAAACACCCTATTAGTACTACCACTACCCAATACAAAACAAGATGTATAAGGCAATAAAGCCATTGGAACAGAACTCAAACTCCTACTTACTACAGGTGCCATTATCTAAACTTTCAAGAAAACCCCACAAATCTTGATGTTTCTATGAGTTTTTTTTGTTCTCACTGTGTGTTTGTGTGCTTATATGGATAAAGGGTGAAATTTGAGGGTTTGTGTAAAACCCCTTGGGCTGACCAGTGGGCCGGGTCGATCCGACCCCGTCCCGGTACCGACCCTGTGGTAAAAAAAAAAAAGGGCCCGGGGCTCGAACTGGGGCGGGACATGGTATGGTCCCGCCAGGACCCGATCCGGCCCGATCCCGCCATTTGCTAAAGTTTCTTCAAAATAGTCGTTGCAGCATTTTCATTTGGCTAGTTAGACAGCTATTTTTAACTCCCAAACCCTACCCCATTTATATTTATATAAGATGTATGACAAGCAGGATATTTTTTTACTCTTAACATCTTTGTTTAATTATTTAGTTTATACTTTATAAATATATTATATATATGAGTATAATACAATAATATGAGTATATGAGTATATGAGTCTATGACTATATGTTAATGTTACTTTGTTAGTAATTTAGTATTTTTAATTTAGTGGAAAAATTAATTAAAAAAACGCAGGCAGTTAGTCAGGCCCGCCCGTGGGATCGGTATCGGGGCGGGACCGATATCGTTCGCTTAGTTACGGTCACTTTGGCATGATCCGATCTCGTCCGATCCGGTGGGCGGCCATCGCGACCTACTTGGAAGTGTGAAGAAGAAATGGGGGTTTAAGGAGGAGAGTAGAGGGTTCTAGAAGTAAGCAATACAATTTGGAGTTTGATTTTTTTTGGAGGTTTGTGTTTGAGAATTACAAGGTGAGGATGCTGCCATGTCAGCAATCACAATTATCTTAATATGTTTATTTCATTTCGCATATAATACTCTTATCCTCCTTAAATTTAACTTCTAAAATATATTGAATATGTTATTATTGTTGTTATCATAATAGTAGAAATTTGATCGGTGGGTGGTCAGAGGCGACGATCCGTCGGCAGATTAAATTTTTAAAAAAAAATAGCGGGTTTGGGGCTTGAACCGGGACGGGACATGGTATGGTCACTTGAGCCACATCCGTAAGACAGGCAAATCATGATCCGCGAAAAAACAATCACTTGCCAAAAATAGTCGTTGCAATAACGGCCATTTTACATTTGGTAGATTAGGCAATGATCGTTTTGCTTCCCCACTCCGACCCCTACCCTTTATATTTATTTTTAACTCACAAGTTATTATATTTACACTTTAACGATTTTCCATTATAAATATCTCATTTTCTCTTCACAAATCTTCCTCTGATCTACAATCTCGAATCTCAATCAATCAATCTCTATACAATATTGTCTACTACATATTCACTCTATTTATTAATTTGAGAATTGAGAGTGAAGTTGGCAACTAGCTTAAGGATTAATTTATCGAGCAAAGTTTCAATTTTCAACCTCTCTCGATTACACATCGACTACGTCGGCGTTTGGTACATTCGTTCTCTCATTAAATTATTGTTTTGTTTTTATTTCATTTAGCACATTTAATTTCATTATCTTTAACTTTTTAAGTCTTTAACTATTTACTACCATAATTAAAATGAAAAGAACAAAAAATATTTTGGGCAAGGGTACTTCTTCTAGTATTCCTAGACAAGATGATTTTATGGATCCTGAACTGTTTCTGCATTACCAGCAAGAAAGTGCTAGTAACCAATCGGCTTTCGTACCATCTTTTTCTGCTTCAACACATCCTCAAAAAAGACATGATGTTTATGCGGACAGTATTGAAAGCCTCAGAAATAGAATGTGTGGTGGTAGCACTGCTAACCAAATTAGTGAGTTCGATATTTTTGTTTTGCAGGACACTTTACCTTACCAAGCAGTTGTCAATGAAGACGGAAAGAAAGATTTGCTGAAATATTGGATGCAGAATGAGAAAACATTTCCGACACTTTCAATGATGGCCCGAGATATTTTGAACATTGGCGTCGTGTCGACACGGCGCTTTTCTGCGAGCCAGTTTTAAATAGGAAACCTGACAGCTCATTAGCGGAGAGCGGCTTGGAGATGGCGATCTTATTCGAGAGATTGGATCTGGCGGAGGCGAAAGAAGGTCTGATGACCAGATTAACGAAGAAGAAGACGAAAACTACAACGACATCTTATCTGAAGGCATGAGTAGCGACGTGGAACAATTTGATCAAGATATACCAATTCCAACCGAAGAACCACACGAAATTATAAAGAAACTAGAAAAAATATTTTCAAAGTAATATACTTCATTGCAATTTTAGTATTTTTTTATTTTTTCTATGTCTTTTGCAATTTTTTCCAACAACAGTACACTACAATTGTTACATCCCGTAATTCCAGGACATATATATAAGAATGTACGTAAGAAATCATGATGTTAAAATTTGAACGAAAGAAAGAATTATTTTTCCGAAAGAAAAATCTTCCGAACCTAGGGAAAGGATAACGTTTGTTATTTAAGACTTTTAAGAGTTTATCGGAATTATGAATTTTTATTTTTAGAGTTGGATACGTGGGGCCCACCCGAGAGATTTTACGTTTTTGTGGGGCCCACAAGGTTTCCGATATTTTGACCAATTATGAAAATTTCGGGAAACGAAATATTTTAGACCAATGGGAGGGAGACACGCGTCACCCTCCACATGGGTCATGTTGGACGAAATTAATGAACAAGTGTAGCCAAAATTGGCTTGATAATATTGACTAAGTCAAATAGTCAAGTGAAGCTTGATATAATTGACCACATCTTGACCACACATTTGGATAAATCCTAGCCGCGGTCTCATTATATATTGCTACTACTAGTGCGAGACTAGTTCTACACTTAGAAAAATATCAAGAACTTGGGTGTGTGTATGAGAGCTCTCGTGATGAGCTAGGAAGAACGAGAAAAATTTAGTTTGTTGATGATAAATCGATATTCAAACCAGAGGTTTCTAGGTGTATTGTAAGGTTATCTCAATCTGAAGATCCGGAAAAGCTACGTAAATCATTAGTCGTGAGATGAAAACCTAAGTTGTTTTCATAGTTTTGGGTGGATTTTGAAGGAAAGTTGTTTGTAAACTTCTCGAGGTGACAAATAGCGGATCGGAACACTGAAGGAAAGAGCTAGAGTTGCCACGGATCGACTTTAGGTTTTGGATTAAAAAATTGGGCTTATGAGGTAAATCTTCATCTTACTTTTGTAATTAGGACTACGTATTGAAGTAGGTATAAAATTGATCATGTGAGTTGTATTATGAAGATTGATAAGTGATATGGAATATGTGGAAGCACGAAATCGAAAGTTGTTATGTTAGACTTTGAGTTTGTAATTGATTTGGTTATTGGTTATCATAGTCGCATGTTATAGAAAGAAGAGATTTTAGTTGTTCTATTTGATTTCGACTATATAACATGTTAGAATAACAATTTGGATATGAAAGGAAATTGATATTGTTGTGATACATTGTAGCCGAATATGGCTTGGAAATATTGGACAGTTTTATATCGATTGTGGGGCATAATTTTACACGTCCGGCTAGGCGTGTAATCCCATTTGATTAACTAATTATTGAGTCTTAAATGTGGCATTTGGTTATTGATTTTCAGGCCTTGAAAAAGGTGGAAAAGTACGTATAACAAAGGAAGTGCTTCCCGATTTTCCGTAGAATAAGAGTCCTTATACTTAGAAATATTCTACGTTGAAATTTAGAAGTTGATAGGCGTATTATGGTCATTATAGGTTGACATTCTACGCGCGACATATTCAACTTGGCGAGTCGATTGAGCCGGAGAGGTATGTGGAACTTTCCCTATCTTCTTGAGCATGAGTTTTATAAATGTATAGTACGGTGGACGTACATGTTTAAAATGAATTCGGTTTCATTTTTGGTATCCTTTGCCTTGATTTTGAAAAGTGAGGTAACTTGGCTTTTAAAAGTATATGTGACTTGAGGTTACATGAAAAGATTACTTGACTTGAAAAGTATAGAATACTTGATTTGGAAAAGTATTGATTACTTGATTTCTAAGGTTAAGAGACTTGAAGTATTTTGAAAGTATATGATACTTGGTTTTAAAAGTATAAGTCTCTTGGTTTCAAAAGAATGTAATTGTCTAAAACATAAAGAGTTATAACGGCTTTATGGGAAGTTAGTTATAACGGCTTTATGGAAGGTTAAGAGAGTGTCTACTTGAGTTATAGGCATGAGTTGCCTAGGTTGTGAAAGTAGAAGTTACTTGGTTTCAAGCCTTGAAATGAATTTCTAAAGGTGTAGTAACTTGATTTGAAAAATAGACATGCCTTGATACTACGGGTGTTAGTATCTTGGGGTTTTTATATAAAAAGGGTTCTTTTAAAAGAACGGAAGTACGTAGTACTTTGGGTTAAACTCCCGGATTTTATGTGACATGATAGTGCCTTAAGTTTAATAAAATGAGAGTGTATGATAATTAAGTCTAATAAGAAGTTAAGAGATTTCTTAACTTGTTTATGTTATGTATGATAGCCGGTTGTGCTAGTGTTATGTTATTCTTGCGGGGTAAACCCCCGGGTTACTACTTATTCCATGGATTTGCTACCCATGATGCGAGTGCGGCGTTTGTACTCATTGCGGGTCCACCGGGCTCATGCGGGTGAAATAGTCCTATGCGGGTGAAATAGTTCCATGCGGAGCAAATTGCTCCATTGTGGGTCCACATGACCTATGAGGGTGAAATAGTCCCAGGAGTAGGACTGCTTAATGATACTACGGGCGGGTGGCCCTAATTTGATCATGAGCTTCCTATTTTTACGCAGTAAAGTATACTCTTGATTACTCTCATTATTAATAAGGCCTGATTATCTTGTTAGTTTGGTTATCATACTTGTCTCGACTTTATTTTAGACTATATGATTTCATTTGATCTTTCGATTTCATACTTGGTACATATTTTGTCGACCCCTTTCTCGAAAGTGCGTTAATCTGCGCGAGTTGAGTACGTAACTGGCGATCCTCGCTTTTAGGATCGATCGATTCTTGAAAAGCTCCATTTCTCGGAGGCTTGTCTTTTAGTACTGATTTTCTGAGGTTGTAGATTTATGTACATTCGAGGGTATGGCGGGGCCACTGTCAAATCCACGATTGTTATGTCAAAACTCTTAAGTGCAGTAGTCATATCTTGTGGGTCGGTTTGTAAAAAAAAGGTAATCGCTTTTGGCTTTGTATATATATATATACGTATCGAGGAGAGTAGCCTTATCGACTAACTTTGTTATTTATTTCTTGTTGAGTTTATGTATGTTCGCTGATTTTTACGATGTGTACTGTAAGGGTGCGGAGTAGGGCACGATCGCGGGCGAGTTGGTCGTGACAAAAGTGGTATCGAAGCGATTAGTCATCGGAAAGTGTCTCTGACCGTGTCTAGTAGAGTCTTGGTTATCGGTGTGTTGTGCGCGTCTATAACCGAGGAGGCTGCGAGACATTTAGGATTAGTTTCCATTCTTCTCCTGCGAGATCGCACGATAGAATTGTGTTGTTAGGGTAGTCTCTCCTGCGAGTTATGTTGATTGCGGTATGAGAGAGGCAGCGGTGACCGGGAAGAATAATATGGATTGCGTATCGAGTTGGTATATTGACATCTGACTATCTGAATTTATGTATGAGTCGTATATGTGTTGGTAGGATGATTATAGATTACCCGAGTTAGTAACGACTAAATAGACACCAGAAAGGTATGAAACTGTTTAATGAATTCTCATCAAGGTTTATATGCTAATTTGAAGTAAGTAGGAGATGATGAGCCGTCTGAAAGGGTAATGAACCCTTAAGAAGTCATGATTAAAGGACTTAATGAAATGCCATAATTATAGGTTAAGCTACGTGGTATGCTTAAGAGGATTGTACGGATGAAATCTGTATGGAGTAATTATGGTTGTTATGATTAAGACGACACGATTGAGAGTTTATGAGAAGCTATTTTACCCGTTTACGGGGGGACTGATATGATAGGCTTGGAGCATGGAAATTGCGAGCCTAAGAATATTGATAACCGCCGAGACCTTAAGTATATAAGGCCTTCTCGGGCATAAGATTTAATTCAGACTAAGGATCAGAGTTAAGTACGACGGTGGGTCGGGTTGAGGACCTATTACGGGTCGCTCCAGCGCGATATGAAGTGGGATCGATTGGTAGTAGTCCATCGTTCTGGTCACGCGGTGCAAGTCTAGTAATGTCGTTTCTGGGTTCGTGGGCGCGTTCATGAGCAAGTCGTGAAGTGGAAATGGCCTTATATTGTTCGGTATAGTAACTCCAGATTGGAGGCCATAATCGATATGGAGGTTATGTCGTATGCTAGAATAAGTTGGGAAATGCGGAAGAAATGCGACCGATGAAGAAGAAGAACAACGAGGTAGAGGAATAGAGCACGAATCCTTAAGAACATTTAGAGGTAGCTACACTGGTGAGTGATTGGGTGGTATTTGGCGGTGAATATATATGCAAATTGTCGGTGATGATCTGATCGTCGGACCACTTGAACTGGTATAGCTGGACATGTCAGACTTTGAGGTCATTATGGGTATGGATTCGTTGGCTTCTTGTGTGCCATTGGTGACTACAGAGAGAGATTGGTTCGATTCCAGTTTTCCGGTAAGCCAGTTATCGAGAGGAGAGGAAGGGAAGTGATTGTAACAAGTGAATTATCCTTCCTTCTTTGGCATCATTAATTGGTAAGTCTACGTGGCTTGATTTTGGTAAGTCTGTGTGACTTGTTAATTGGGGTAAATTGATGTAGAAAGTATGAAATAGTTGAATTTGAAGAGTTTAGAGATGGAAATGGAAACGTACGATCATTGAAAAAGTTCATGTTAAGTGCCCTTGGAGTTGGTTTAGTGTGGCAGTCAGGGCCACGACATTCCGAATGGTTTCAGGAAAAATGCGCAAGGCAGGAATAAGATAAGTACGAGTGCTGCCTGCGGAAAACAGAAGACATCGTTGGTAGGTTTTGAAAATCTTTACGATTATAAGGTGGCGCTTGATGACTAAGATTGTGAAAGTGAGATAAGCCTTCTCCCCCCACGTAAAAGGATAGTTTTACGTATTATGGGGTTATGTGCACCCAATATATTTAGGCAATGGATATGAGACTGGTAAGGTCTTCAGTGTCGTAATGCCATAGGTTACAGTTTTAGATAACCGTGAGAAAAGTATTTGGGTTGGGGTAATTGAGGACGACATTAGGAAATGGTCGAGGATGTGTCGTAAGGATACGAATGATGGTTATAAGCATAAATGGAAATGTGTGACCGAGGATCAAGAATGAAAAAAAATTGAGTTAATAAATTAGCATAACGAAGGGTGGCTTTGTGTGTGACTGTCTGATGAGATACGGGGAGATAAGAGACCCCAGGACGACTTGAAATGGAAAAATAAAGGTAAGACGACCAGACACTCGAACGATGAGAGACATAATCATGACAAGATAAGAAATCTTGGCAAGCCATTGTATTATGTAATGCCATGAATTGAGGTTGAATACCGGACTATTAGCTCTATGAGCTGGGGAGAAGGGTAGGGTTACTACCTGACGAGATCAAGGAAATCTCCCCCTAAATTGCGATTGGCAGGAAGTCTTGGCCATGAGACAAGCGACGAAAGTGAATTTGGTTATAGTAACCAAGTTGGGTGTGACAACACCCAGGATGGGAAGCAGGAACCATAATTGAGATTTTTGGTATACCCGAATATTTCGGAAGTGTGAGAGAGGCTTCCAGTTATTGGGAGATAAGCTGACTACGACTACAGTTCTAACCCCTCATGAGGGACTAGCGGGTTAGGTGATCTGTTACACCCCGTAAGTCCAGGACATGTATAAGAGAATGTACGTAAGGAATCAAGTCTTGGAAATTGGTACGAAAGGAAGAATTGTTTTTCCGGCAGAAAATCTTCCGAACGTCGGAAAAGAGAAATGTTCGTTGTTGAGAATTGGATTCTCAAAATGCATTATTTGAAGAGTATGGAACTTATTAACATTATGGAAATTTATTTTTACGGATTTGGTCATGTGGGGCCCACCCGAGGAATTTTACATTTTTGTGGGGCCCACGAGGGTTACGGAATTTTATGGACGAATGAGAGGGCGACACGTGGCACCCCCCACATATGGTCTTGGACGTTTCATGTAAGGGTAAAATGGTCATTTACCATCAAGGAAGATCAAGTCTTCAAGCTTGAGATTGTTGACCAAGTCAACTTGTCCACTTGGCTTTGCATTAATTTCTCTTCATCCTAGCCCACTGTATTAATCTAAGCCCTCCAATGTGTTATATAAGCATGCTACTAGTGCAAGACAAGGTCTTCCAACACTTATAAAAATTTCACACTTTGTTCTTCAAGCAAATAGCTCTCGGGTTTGACATCAAGTCCACACAAACATTTTGTAGTTTTGATCCATTATTCACAAGACTTAAACCCAATGTCCCTAAGGGTATTGTAAGGATATCTCTATAGAAAGATTTCAGAAAAACGGCGTTTTCGTATTAGTCGCAAGGCGGAAACTTAAGGAGTTCTTCAACTTTGAAGTTGGAACTTGAAAATGGGTTCTTCATAGGCTTCTAAGGAGTGCTTGGAGCGGATTGGAACTTAAGGAAATGAGCTAAGAATTGCTAAGGCGCGACTTTGAATCTTGGAATTTTTAAGGGCTTATAAAGGTATAAATCTTGTCGTTTTAGCAATTAAGTTTACTTATTGTTGTAGCTATGGATAATAGCAAGCATGAGTTATATACTATGAGGTTTGATAGGTTTATTGGCTATTGGAACCCTAATCCGAAAATTAGCATGTTTAGCCTTAAGATTGAAATTCAAGTTGATTATTAGTTTAAGTCGTCGCATGTTGTAGAAAGAAGGAAATTGTAGTTGTTGAAGTTGTTTATGACTATATAACATGTTAGACCTTAGAACTTGGAATTGAAAAAGGATTGGAAAAGACTTTGAATTGTTGGTTATGTTGTTGGTCGAGAATGGCTTGAATATGGAACTACTTCGTATTAATTGTGGGGCGGAATTTTACACGTATTGTAAGGCGTGTAATCCCCTTTGTTTGGTTGTTGTTTTGAGCCTTAAATGTGGCGTGTTGGTTATTGTATTCGGCCTTGAAAAAGGTGGCAAAGTGAGTAGAAACAAAGGAAGTGCTGCCCGATTTTCCGTAGCATTAGAGATCGTATACTTAGTATTATTCTACGTTAGAGGCTAGAAGTTGATAGTCTTGTTGTGACCATTATAGGTTGACACTTCTACGTACGGCGTATTCGGCAGCTTGTGGATTTAGCGAAAGGTATGTGAACTATCTCTCTTACAGCATGATTCCTTAAGATAAAGAAAGTATGTCCTACTCCACAATGATCCGTTCCTTGGTTGTATTTGGATTGCCTAAAATAGAATTCGTTACATGTACTCCTTGATTGTACTTTGATGTTTAAATTGTAAGTTGTATAATCCATTTCCTTAGTGAAGTTTGGATTCTTAAAAGTGGAGGTATTTTACTTAAAGTACATAGAGTCTTGAAAAGGAAGTGGTTTCCAAACCTTTTGGCTAGTGCCTTAGTTCCAAAACCTAAGGGTTGTTGTAATGACTTTAGGGGAGTTAAAGGAGTGATTTACTTAATTGTTTTAAGAGAGGAGAAATGACATGATTTAAGAGAAGTAACTTGTTTTAAAGGTGTGAGTTACTTGAGGTTTAAAAGTAGAAGAAACTTGTTTTCTAAATATTAAGAGACTTGAAGTATTTTGAAAGTTAAGAAACTTGTTTTGTAAGTATGTGATACTTTGTTTTAAGTATAAGCCTCTTGGTTATAAAAAAGGAATGAATATGTCTAAAACCATAAAGGGTTATAACGACTTTATGGGAAGTTGGTTATAACGGCTTTATGGAAGGTTAAGAAGGTTGTCTATTTTGATTATTAGGCATAAGTTGCCTAGATGGTGAAAATTTGAAGTTACTTGATTTCAAGCTTTGAAATGAGTTTCTAAAAAATGTAGTAACTTACTTTGAAAAAATAGACACACCTTGATACTACGGGTGTTAGTATCTTGGGGTTTTACATAATAAGGAGTCTTTTGAAAAGAATGTACGTACGTAGTACTTTGGCTTGGTTAATTTAGAATTATTCTATGTGTGCCTTGATAAGTACTTTGGCTTGGTTAATTGAGAATTATTCTATGTGTGCCTTGATAAGTACTTTGGCTTGATTAATTGAGAATTGCCTATGTGTGTTGGTGATAGCCTTTGAGTACAAGTATTATGTTTTATTACGTTGCCGCGACTCTCGGTTGGAGGGCCTGCTTTCTTATTGTAAGTTACTTGGACGTACCGACAGTGATGTGGGATTCCACGGGTATGCTTCCGTTATTTGTAGTACTTGGGTTAAATTCCCGGATTTTTATAAAAGACATGGTAGTGCTTATGTTTTGTTTGATGGTCAGTTGAGCTAGGGTAAGAGTATAAATGAGGGGTAAACCCCCAAGACATTATACCACCTTCTCCAGGGTAAGAGTATAAATGAGGGGTAAACCGAGACGTTATACCACTGCCACCATACTCGGGGTAAGAGTATAAATGAGGGTAAACCCCAAGCGTTATACCACCGCTTTACCACCTTTTCGGGGTAAGAGTATAAATGGGGTAAACCGAGGCGTTATACCACGCTCGTTTTCTACTTGGCGTCTGATTTTAGGACACGAGTGGGACTTGGTGTTCATGTATGCCTATTGGTGTTATATTATATCATGGATAGCGGTGAGGAAGGATTCCACGGGCATGATTGATATTATGGGCGTGAGACCCGTGGTTATATTTGAAATGACTTGAGGCGTCGTCACGACTCGTTATATTTGTTTATGTGTTGTGTATTGTAGGTTGGCTATCATACATGTCTCTATTTTGTTTAGCATTATGATTTCATTCTGATATTTTCACTTCACATACTTGGTACATTCTTCGTCTTGACCTCGCCCGAAGTGCGTTCATCTGCATGAGTTTAGGTCTGTTGTTTGGTGATCCGCAGTGTATGACCGCTCAGAGTTTTTGGATAGCTCCATACATTGAGAGTTTATCTTTTTGGTATAAGTTCTTTCGATCTGAGCTTTTATGCGATTATGGGTGCAGCGGGGCCTTGTCGTCACGATTGATAAAACTCTTAGAGTGCGTATTATTCATATGTGGGATTGGACTCATGTACAATGTTGTGTCTTTTTTTATGTATATTATATGGCAGCCTTGTCGGCTTTGCCCTTGCACGTACGTTGGTTTTTTTTTAAAAAAAAGAGGTGTTATTTAAATTCCGCAGTTTACTTGTGTTGTTAGGTAGGAGGGACCTGGGCACCAGTCACGGGCCCGGGGTTCGGGGTGTGACATGATCATTGTAACACTTTGAGTGTTGGCTGGGTTGTGTGCGGATGCAACACGATAAGGTTACAGACTATAATTCCCAGCAGCTATGGGAGGCATTACTTATATGGAGTTTACGTGGATATTTATGTAGACCACAAGAGCCTCCAGTATATCTTCTGACAGAGGCAGCTGAAATTGCGACAGAGGCGGTGGTTAGAGTTACTAAAGAATTATGATGTTGATACCCTATACCACCCAGGGAAAGCCAATATGGTTGCGGATGCTCTTAGTCATAAATCTATAGGTAGTCTGTCAGATGGACAGCCAGATAGACGGGACATGGTCTGTGAGATTCATCAGCTAGCGAGCCAAGGGGTTCGATTGTTTGTTTCCGATGTTAATGGAGTTCGGGTCCGGGAAGTTGCCGAGTCTTCCCCCGTCGAGAAGGTGAAGAGGCGACATATAAGGATCCAGTTTTAGTACGAAATCGAGTTACGACTCTCCGAGAGGAGAAAAACTTGTATGAGATAGCACCTGATGGGGTGCTAGGATACGAGGACAGGTGGTGTGTACCCGATGTTGCAAGACTTCGTCAACAGGTTTTAGGAGAGGCACACAGTGCTCGTTACTCTATTTATTCGGGGTTGACTAAGATGTATCGTGACCTCAGATGTATGTATCGGTGGGATGGCCTGAAGAGGGACGTAGCAGAGTTCGTTGCTTTGTGTCCAAATTGTCAGAAGTTCAAGGTTGAGCACCAGAAGCCCACTGGGCTTTTATCGACGATTGAGTTCCCGACTTGGTAGTGGGAGACGATTAATATGGATTTTGTTATAGGGTTGCATCGTACTCAAAGGTAGTGCGACTCCCTGTGGGTGATAGTAGACAGGCCGACGAGGTCAGCCCATTTTTTTCTTCCGGTCAGGACTACTTATTCGACTGAGGATTATGCTAGACTTTACATCAGGAAGATTGTGAGACTGCACGGGGTTCCTACATTTATTTATGACAGATGAGCCCAGTTTACGACTAACTTCTGGAGGTTTTTCCAGGAGGGGTTAGGGACACAGTTGAGTCTCAGTGTTGCATTTCACCCTCAGACCGACGGACAGGCAGGGCATGTTATCCAGACACTTGAGGATAGGATTGCGGGCCTGTGTTATTGTTTTCAGGGGTAGCTGGGAGGATCATTTGCCTCTTGTTGAGTTTACGTATTATAACAGCTACCATTCCAGTATTCGGATGACGCCTTATGAGGTCTTGTATGGGCGGAAGTGTAGGTCGTCGATCGGTTGGTTCGATGTTGACGAGGTTTAGTTAGTTGGTCCAGACTTGATTCAGCAGGCTGTGGATAAGGTGAAGCCTATCCAGAAAAGGTTATTAGCAGCTCAGAGTCGACAGAAGTCTTATGCAGATAATTGACGTCGACACTTGGAGTTTCAGGTTGACGATTGGGTCTTCTTGAAGGTATCACCCGTGAAGGGTGTGATGAGATTTGGGAAGAATGGGAAACTTAGCCCAAGGTACATTGGGCCTTATCAGATCGTCCGTAGAGGAGTCCAGGTTGCTTATGAGTTAGCACTGCCGTCCGGCTTGGGAGGCAGTACATCCGGTCTTCCATGATTTTATATTACGGAAGAGTATCGGAGATCCATCCAGAGTTTTTCCCAGTTAGTGATGTCCAGGAGGACAGAGGGGTTGTCGTATGAGGAGAGTCCTACAGTGATACTTGATCGCAAGGTCAGGCGATTACAGACTTTTGACGTGTTTGCATAAGTATTATTATGTGGCACATGAGATTATGTTGAGTGCAGTTGAAGGGGGCTATGCCGATATTTGTTTAGATTGAGCCTCGAAAGAACATTCGGGGACGAATGTTTCTAAGGGGGGGGAGAATGTTACACCCCGTAATTCCAGGACATATATTGTCACGACCCATTCCGGGCGTGGTAGTGCCTCTGCAAGGCACCCAGTAGTCATACATCCAGTGTCAGTGAAACATAAAGCAAGACATAAACGATTTATAAAACAAGACCATGATTTTGTGAGAAAACATCGCCTTTCGGCGTATATATATAATCATGTTTTAGCGATTACATCAAACCTTTGTACAACATGACTACAGACCTCTAAGGAAATATACAACTATGGCGGGACGGGGCCCCGCCATACCTACTATACAAAAACTATCTACAACGGGAGATCATACAAAAGTAGAGCCTCGGAAGAGATGGAGCTCACGACCAACGTAGAGATCCAGGATGCGGATCTAGCACACTGCTTTACTGCGGCATGAACGCGGCCCGAAGGAGGTCGACAACAGGTACTAAGTATGCGGCGTAAAGTACTTAAATGAAAACATATCATTTTAAAACCGGTTTACAAATATGTGTGAAACAACCGAGAAACCGCGCGTAGTGGCATCACAAACAAAACAGATAGGTAAGCGTAATAGGTCTTGCAGAGGCTGCGAATGATCGAAAGCAGGGGCCACTCGCCCGTATCATCATTCTGCAAGCCTAATCTGAACTCGAGTCGCATGGGCCACTCGCGTGGGCGCGTGAGGTATAACCCGCGTCGAGGGTAGCTACTCATCGGCGTAAATCCTGGAACTCATTGTCGCGTAGCGCGTAGGCCGCGTGAGGCATAACCCGCATACTAACACGGAACTCGTAGCTCGCATAGGCCCCTGGACCGCATAAGGTATTCTCGAATCATGGTCGGATCGCTCGAGTCTACCCCGCGTCGGAGGCGCTTAACCCGGTATCGTCTCGAGGTGAGTGATAGTATACTAACATAACAACTTATCTTTTAAGTAACATAAGCACAACAAGGATACTCACCTATACAAGCGTTACAAGATACTAACACACGTAGCATCATATCATGTCTACTTATCAAACCATCTTATTATTCTTTTCACAATATAAGTGCATTATAAACACATAGGCAAACTTGTTTCTTTTATCAATCTTAAGTGGTTATACTTACTTCCCGTAAAGCTAGTATAACTCTTAAGCTTACATTTTAAAACCAATTAGTTCTCTTACATTAATATGATTGATAGTCTTTTGAAATGTTTTGATTCTTTATTATTGAGCTTAAGCGTGAGGCATTCTGTAAGTATTATTCGAGCTTAAGCGTGAGGCATTCATAGTAAGTATTATTCGAGCTTAAGTCAAAGACATTGCCATAGTTATTATCCGATTAACACGTATGCGTCTAGTACTATATATATTGTAAAATATCATGCTTTAGGAAGAATCACATACATACCGTGAAAACCACGCGAGTTGAATATGTCTTAGTGAGTCGACTATAATAGTCAGATATCTATCAAAGACTACTCGAGGTCATTCTAAGCGGAGGGTTCACAATTCTATGGAAAGTTGGGCAGCACAACCTAGGTGAGCTATATGAGTCTCTGTGAAAGCAGTCCTATCTGTCTGATTCAATTATTCTTCTTTTAAACCGCCCCTGCTGTGATAGCGGTTCAATTCTATTACGTGATATTCTTCTAAGTATTTATACTATTCTTATTCTACAACAGTAAGTATTCTCTAATTCAAAAGAGGGTTAGGATTAGTTACCTCGGTAAGCCCGATAATATCCTAGAAAAGTCGCGCTGAGCAAGGTTTTGCTCTAAGTTGTATGCTCGAGAAACCTTAGAAGTTCTTCACAACTTCTACTAAGTACTAAGGTATTTGGGCTAGGGTATTTTGGGCATTATAACAATACAAGAGGCAACTTTTCTACCAAGGGAGGGGGTAGGTTTCGGCTAGGCTAGGGGTGGGGTAGCCTCGGCGAGCTTCTCGAGGAGGGGTGTGTTGGGCGAATTGCTTACAAAGGGAGAGGGAAGGATTTTTAGACTTGGAAAGCTTTTGTGGATGAAGAACTCTTCATCTCGAGAGTATTTATAGGTCAAGACATGGCCAACCAATGGCCAAGATTTAGCCAAGTGCTAGGCAAGTATAAGGTCAAGATTAGGGCAAGTGTACCTAGCCAACTTGCACAAAATATCTAACCAACTTTATGACAAGGATGGTCATCCATTCGCCCTATTGCGTGACAAGTCCACCAATGAGAGGGTGGCAAGTGTCGCCTCTCGTTGGTCAAAGTGTTACGTCTCTCGGAAAAATCCGCAAAAATTAAAAATGACATAGCGGAATTTATCCTACGAAAGGCGTGGAAGCGTTTCGTCGGAAAAGCTGACCGCTTTGAGAGTTGTGCCTAAAAAATCGTCGAGGCCTAACTTTAAGACCAAACTTTTATGCGTATTCCTTTACGTACATACTGCAAATACTGAGGTATAACATTCTCCCTCGCAGAAACATTCGTCGAATGTTCCTTCCCGAGCAGGATAACGATAAGGTTCTTCAAAACTTAAGCAGTTTGCAAAAGCCACGCATACGGCCATAAACAACACTTAGGCATAAGCGATAATGAAGATTTACAAGTAGGAAAGTGAATTACGGAGGGTGGGAGCGGTGAGGATACTTACGCCTCGTGTCCTCGCCGGCTTCCGCGTCATCTCCTCCACGAGCTCGTTCCGCCACAAGACTTTGGCGGAAGCCACGTCCGCCGTCCGCGGACGCCTAACGACGATCGATTATCGCTATGGGAATCTCCTCATACGATAACCCGCCGGTCACTGGACATCGTCAATCGGATGTACCACAGATGGATCCGTCGTCTCGCCGGCGTAAAGCGTGAAACAACGGATGCGCCTCCGGATCGGACGGCAGATCCAACTCATAGGCAACGCGCGCCACTGCGGACAATGCGAAGCGGCCCGATGTACCTTGGGTGAGTTTCCTTCTTCCGAATCTCATCACACCGCCATGGGTGGCGCTTCAGAAAACCCAATCGTATTTGCAAACTCGGATGTCGGCGGCGATGATCTGCATCGACTTACATCGACTACGGTATCGATAGCGCTCTCGGATAAGCTTCACCTTATCCACTGCTTTGTACCAAATCTGGTCCCAGCTGCACCTCGCCCACCTCGAACCAACCTATAGGCGATCTGCACTTCCTCCCATACAAGGCCTCATAAGGCGCCATCGAATCTTTGGAGTGGTAGCTATTATTATCGTGAACTCAACTAGAGGCAAATGATCCTCCCAACTACCATGGAAGTCAATAACACGGGCTCGCATATCCTCGAGAGTGCGGATAGTGCGCTCTGCTGTCCGTCTGCGTGGATGAAATGCGATTTCGTGCTCACTGCGTCCTAAACCCCTCTGGAAGGACCTCAGGAAGTTGGCGTGGCGGGCTCCTGCATGCGATATGATCGAAGTAGGGACTCCATGCGATCGGCGATCTCTCGGATGTAAGTGCGCATAATCCTCGGTAGAAAAAGTCGTCTGACGGGAAGAAAGTGGGCTGATTTCGTCGGCGATAACCGATAACCCATAGAATCATGTCTCCTCCGAGTGCGAGGTAATCCTGTGATGAAGTCCGTGTTGATTACCTCCCACTTCCGGTCGGGATCTCTATCGCTGCAACAAACCACGGTCTGCGGTGCTCTACCTTCACTGCGACAACACGCGCGCGAGCTACGAACTCTGCAGCGTCCTCTTCAAACCATCCCACGATACGGATCTAAGGTCGTGGTACATCTTGGTCGACCGGATGGATGAGTAACGCTTGTGGCGTGTGCTTCCCGAACCTGCTGTAGAAGTCACGAAACATCTGGAACACGATGCGCCTCGAACCTTAGCACCAGTGGTGCTACCTCAAAGGACCGCGCCTCTCGAAGAGTCTGTATCACGATATCGAATCAAAGGCGGGTCCTCGAGCTGCCTCTTCGCCTCGCCGACGATGGAAGACTCGGCAACCTCGCGAACTCTAACCCCAGCTGCTATCGAGAATCAATCAAGCGGACACGAGGCTCGCTAGCGATGCAAATCACGAACCATGTCCTCCTCTCTAGCTGCGCATCGATAGGCTCCCATCGACTACGACTAGGCGTCTGCCACAACGTTGGCCTTCCCGGGTGGTACAGGATATCAACATCGTAATCCTTAAGCAACTCTAACCACCGTCTCGCGTAAGTTCGGCTCCTACGGTGAAGATATCTGGAGGCTCTTGTGGTGCGTAAAAATATCCACGTGAACCCGTACAAATAGTGCCTCAGGATCTTGAAAGCGTGAATCACGGTGCGACTCCAAATCATGGGTGGGGTAGTTCCTCTCGTGTTTCTTCATTGTCGGGATCATATGCTATAACCACCGCTGCGCATCAACACACATCCCAACGATGCGGCGCATCACAATACACAACATAACCATCTGGACCTGCGGAAGAGTAAGAAGCGGGCGGTCGTCGATCTCTTTCAAGAATCGGAAACCGCTCCTGCATCGATCCATGAAACTTGGCGCATACGAGTCGGCTAGTCAATGGTGCGAAGATAAAGCAAACTTCTCCACGAACCGTAGATAATACCTGCAAGGCCCGAGCTGCGAACCTCAGCCGGAGTAGTAGGTCAGGCAAGTCTGATGCCTCGATCTTGGCCGTATCAACTCGAATGCCATCGGCCCGACAATATGCCCAAGCATGCTGAAGTCAACCAAAACTCACATTTGGAAAACTTGGCGTACAAGCTATTCAGTCTGAGAAGCGTCGGCCGATCGCCAAATGCTCGCGTCTCACTCTGGCGAGAATAAACCAAGATATCATCAATGAACACTATCACAAGCGTGTCAAAAATGGTTTGAACACTCGGTTCATCAAATCCATGAATCTGGCGAGCATTGGTCAACAAAGACATGACCACGAACTCATAATGCGTCACCGGTCGAATGCGATCTAGGGACATCCACCTCTCGACTTCGCTTTGATGATAGCGATCGCAGATCAATCTTGGAAAACATCTCGCACCTGCAGTGGTCGAACAAATCATCAATCCTAGGAAGCGGGTATCGTTCTTAATGGTCACCTTGTTGTTGCTGTAATCAACACGTGCGCGGCGTCGTCCTCTTCTTCACGAACAATTACGGCGCTCACGAGGAGAAACACTAGGCTAATGAAGCCGCTTCTCTAGCAAATCCTAAGGCGATCCTTGACTCTCTCAACTCGGCGGGTGCCATTCTGTATGGCGGAATGGAAATAAGTAAGTATCCGCAACACATCTATACAAAACTCGATCTCCTCTCGGGAGGATACGGGAGGTCATCTGAAACACGTCGGGAACTCGTGACTCTTTGGGCCAGCGGAAAATCTGGTACGCACTTGATATCAAACACGAACGAGATGGTAGATATACCCACTGCGCGTCTTCCTGCCTTGAGGTAGGAAATAAACCTACCACCAGCGTCTGCGTGCTCCTCCCACTCAACAATGCTCGCCGAAAGCTGGAACCGTACTACTCTCTCTGCGGTCTACATTGGCATAGCAAGAAGCTAGCCAATCCGTCCCCATAATCACGTCGAAGTCAATCATCTCCAACTCTATCAAGTCGGCGGTCGACGACGTAAATGGTCACATGACAAGCCCTATATACCCGAGCTACCACCGAATCACCGGCTGGCGTAGCTACCTCGAAAGGTCTATGGACTCGAGCTCTATCCCATCCTACTAGCAACGAGGAGATATATGGGAGTAGAACCGGATCTATCAAAGCATACACATCAAACCAGGCGATAAGGTACGTGGCGACATCGGTGAGGCCTCACGATCTGTCGGTGGACAAAGCATAAATGCGGTTACGAGGACCGCTAGAAGCTGAGACGACCACGGCCTCTGCGCGACCTGGCGACCACGAGCACACCGCCTCGGGGCGAGTAGCGTAGGAGATGATGAAGCGGCAGCGAACACGAAGGTGAGCCTACCACGTGGCCCCGGTCGGGCGGTCCCCAAAGTGACCTGCTGGCCACAATCGTAACAAGATCAAAAGTAGTACCACACTTCCGTAATGGGATCTACCGCATCGGCCGGCTGTGGTCCGTCGGCGATACCTCTGCTACCGCGGGCGTCACGAAGCCACAGGGCCACAGTGCGCCCTCAGCGTGGGCATCTTGAGGGCGGTGCGGGAGTGCTCTGTCTTTGGCGTGGTGCGAATCTAGGCTGCTGGAGGCCGCCACCACGATAACCACGAGAAGACCCTCCGTCACGGCCTTAACCTGCTTCTTTGCTGTCCGTCGACCTCTGCGCTCGCCGCATCAGGCGTGAGCTGCGTGCGGGTAATGTCCATACCGGTGGAGAAACCCCGCACGTGACTTCGGCCATATAGTCGTCTAGCGGTGACATAGCGGTGCACCTATCCTCCATATCTGCTACCAATCTTTGGGACATATCGAGCGATGAATCAAACTCGACATTGTACTCACGGCGGTCGTCCTCTGCGCCTCGATGGTAAAAATCTATCGGCCGCGCCCTCGCCGTCTGGAGGCAAGAAGTGAGTGAGAAAGCCTCGAGAACTCATCCCAGTAGGCGGGACGCGTGCTCTCCCGGGATAACTCCGTGAATCAAACCAATCATTGCGGTATCACGCGGCCTATGTGAACAAAGATCACGGACTCGGTCTCGCGCCACGATCACTCTCAAAATCCTCTGAAGGCGGCGGATGAACTCCTGCGGATCATCCTCGGCCTCGATCCATAAAACTCCGTGCTCTGGCTCAGAAGTCGTAGCCTCAAACTCTCGCCTCGGGTGAGCAGCGGAGTGCGGCCGCGCTGGGTAGGCTGGGCTGCGCGTCGGCCTCTCCTCGTATCGGGCCTGACTTTAGCCAAAAGGTGGGCCGTCTCCTTGCCTAACTCCTCCGCCCCGGTGTGGGGCGGGAGGTGTGGGTCTTGTGGTCTCTTTGGCGGCGGCGTCATAGAACTCGCCGTCTCGTATAGGCGGGCACGAGCCTCGTGACTCTGGGTGTCTGCTAGCGACTCGCCGCCTTGCCGCCATACGGGCGGGTTGCCTTACGTGGAGGCATAAGCATTACGGGGAAAGGAATACGTTAGAGGGTCCAACCTATAACACGACTCTAAGCACGATCTCGGAATGAGAAGAGCGAAACCAATCCTAAATATCCTATAGCCTCACGATTATTGGTGTGGTGCACAAAACACCGATAATCAAGACTCTACTAGATACGGTCTGTAGACACTTTCAGAGGATTAACTGCTCTGATACCACTTTTGTCACGACCCGTTCGGGGCGTGATGGTGCCTCTGGGGCACCAGTAGTCATACATCCAGTGTCGGCGGAAACATAAAGCAAGACATGAAACAGTTTATAAAACAAGACACAGATTTTGTGAGAAAACATCGCCTTTCGGCGTATATATATAATCATGTTTTAGCAGTTACATCCGAACCTGCATACAACATGACTGGACCTCTAGGAAATATACAACTATGGCGGGGCGGGGCCATTCGTACCACTATGTACAAAAACTATCTACAACAGGAGATCATACCAAAAGTAGAGCCTCGGAAGAGATGGAGCTCACGACACCAACGTAGAGATCCTAAGGATGCGGATCTAGCACTGCTTGCCCTTACTGCGGCATGACGCGGCCCAGAAGAGTCGATTACAACGGTACTAAGTATGCGAAAGCGTAAAGTACTTAAATGAAAACATATCATTTTTAAAACCGGTTTACAAATATGTGTGAAACAACGAGAAACCGCATGCGTAGTACATCACAAACAAGAGCAACAATAGGTAATCGTAATAGGTCTTGTCTAGGCTGCGAATGATCGAAGCAGGCCACTCGCCCGTATCATCATTCTGCAAGCCTAATCTGAACTCGAGTCGCGTGGCCACTCGCGTGGGCGCGTGAGGTATAACCGCATCGGTAGCTACTCCTCGGCGTCGATCTGGACTCATTGTCGCGCGTGGCGCATAGACGCGTGAGGCATAACCCGCATACTAACACGGAACTCTCGTAGCTCGCATAGGCCCCTGGACCCGTAAGGTATTCTCGAATCATGGTCCTGCATCGCTGAGTCTACCGCGTGGAGGCGGCTTAACCCGGTATCATCTCAAGAGGTGAGTGATAGTATACTAACATAACAACTTATCTTTTAAGTAACATAAGCACAACAAGGATACTCGCTATACAAAGCGTTACAAGATACTAACACACGTAGCATCATATCATGTCTACTTATCAAACCATCTTATTATTCTTTTCACAATATAAGTGCATTTATAAACACATAGGCAAACTTGTTTCTTTTATCAATCTTAAGTGGTTATACTTACTTCCCATAAAGCTAGTATAACTCTTAAGCTTCGCTTTTAAAAACCAATTAGTTCTCTTACATTAATATGATTGATTAGTCTTTTGAAATGTTTTGATTCTTTATTATTGAGCTTAAGCGTGAGGCATTCTGTAAGTATTATTCGAGCTTAAGCGTGAGGCATTCCGTAAGTATTATTCGGGCTTAAGTCAAAGACATTGCCATAGTTATTATCCAGTTAACACGTATCGTCTACGTACTATATATATTGTAAAATATCATGCTTTAGGAAGAATCACATACCTTCCGAAAACCACCTTGAGTTGAATATGTCGCGTGAGAGAGTCGACTATAATAGTCACGAGATATCTATCAAAGACTACTCACGAGGTCATTCTAAGCAGAGGGTTCACAATTCTATGGAAAGTTGGGCAGCACAACCCTACCGGTGAGCTATATGAGTCTCTGTGAAAGCAGTCTATGCGAGTCTGATTAAATTATTCTTCTTTTAAACCGCCTACTTTGTGATAGCGGTTCAATTCTAATACGTGATATTCTTCAAGTATTTATACTATTCTTATTCTACAACGATAAGTATTCTCTAATTCAAAGAGGGTTAGGATTAGTTACCTCGGTAAGCTGATAATATCCTAGAAAAGTCGCGCTGAGCAAGGTTTTGCTCCTAAGTTGTATGCTCGAGAAACCTTAGAAGTTCTTCACAACTTCTACTAAGTACTAAGGTATTTGGGCTAGGGTATTTTGGGCATTATAACAATACAAGAAGGCAACTTTTCTACCAAGGGAGAGGGTAGGTTTCGGCTAGGCTAGGGGTGGGGTAGCCTCGGCGAGCTTCTCGAGGAGGGGGTGTGTTGGGCGAATTGCTTACAAAGGAGAGGGAAGGATTTTTAGACTTGGAAAGCTTTTGTGGATGAAGAACTCTTCATCTCAAGAGGGTATTTATAGGTCAAGACATGGCCAACCAATGGCCAAGATTTAGCCAAGTGCTAGGCAAGTGTAAGGTCAAGATTAGGGCAAGTGTACCTGCTTGACTTGCACACAAAATATCTAACCAACTTTATGACAAGGATGGTCATCCATTCGGCCCTATTGCCGTGACAAGTCCACCAATGAGAGGGTGGCAAGTGTCGCCCTCTCGTTGGTCCAAAGTGTTACGTCTCTCGGAAAAATCCGCAAAAATTAGAAATGACATAGCCGGAATTTATCCTACGAAAGTTGTGGAAACGTTTCGTCGGAAAACTGTTCGCTTTGAGAGTTGTGCCTAAAAAATCGTCCAAGGCCTAACTTTAAGACCAAACTTTTTGTACGTATTCCTTTACGTACATACTCTGGAAATACGGGGTATAACATATATATAAGAATGTACGTAAGGAATCAGGATGTTAAAATTTGAACGAAAGAAAGAATTATTTTTCCGAAAGAAAATCTTCCGAACCTCGGGAAAGGATAACGTTTGTTATTTAAGACGTTTAAGAGTGTATCGAAATTATGGAATTTTATTTTTAGAGTTGGATACGTGGGGCCCACCCGAGAGATTTTACGTTTTTGTGGGGCCCACGAGGCTTCCGATATTTTGACCAATTATGAAAATTTCGGGAAACGAAATATTGTATACCAATGGGAGGGAGACACGTGTCACCCTCCACATGGGTCATGTTGGACGAAATTAATGAACAAGTGTAGCCAAAATTGGCTTGATAATATTGACTAAGTCAAGTGGAGCTTGATATAATTGACCACACATTTGGATAAATCCTAGCCCTTGGTCTCATTATATATTGCTACTACTAGTGCAAGACTAGTTCTACACTTAGAAAAAATATCAAGAACTTGGGTGTGTGTATGAGCTCTCGTGATGAGCTAGGAAGAACAAGAAAAAATTTCGTTTGTTGATGATAAATCCCAATATTCAAACCCAAGGTTTCTAGGTGTATTGTAAGGTTATCTCAATACAAATATCCCGGAAAAGCTACGTAAATCTGTTAGTCGCAAGATGAAAACCTAAGTTGTTTTCATAGTTTTGGGTGGATTTTGAAGGAAAGTTGTTTGTAAACTTCTCAAGGTGGCAAATAGCGGATTGGAACACAAAGGAAATGAGCTAGAGTTGCTACGGATCGACTTTAGGTTTTTGGATTAAAAAAATTGGGCTTAACAAGGTAAATCTTCATCTTACTTTTGTAATTAGGACTACATGTTGAAGTAGGTATAAAATTGATCATGTGACTTGTATTATGAAGATTGATAAGTGATATGGAATATGTGGAAGCCTGAAATCCGAAAGTTGTTATGTTAGACTTTGTGTTTGTAATTCAATTTGGTTATTGGTTATACCGTCGCATGTTATAGAAAGAAGAGATTTTAGTTGTTCTATTTGATTTCGACTATATAACATGTTAGAATAACAATTTGGATATGAAAGGAAATTGATATTGTTGTGATACATTGTAGCCGAATATGGCTTGGAAACATTGGACAGTTTTATATCGATTGTGGGGCATAATTTTACACGTCCGGCTAGGCGTGTAATCCTCTTTGATTAAATAATTATTGAGCCTTAAATGTGGCATTTGGTTATTGATTTTCAAGCCTTGAAAAAGGTGAAAAAGTACGTATAAACAAAGGAAGTGCTGCCCGCTTTTCCGTAGAATAAGAGTCCTTATACTTAGAAATATTCTACGTTAAAATCTAGAAGTTGATAGGCGTATTATGGTCATTATAGGTTGACATTCTACGCGCGACATATTCAACTTGGCGAGTGGATTGAGGCGGAGAGGTATGTGGAACTTTCCCTATCTACTTGAGCATGAGTTTTATAAATGTATAGTACGGTGGACGTACATGTTTAAAATGAATTCGGTTTCATTTTGGTATCCTTTGCCTTGATTTCGAAAAGTGAGGTAACTTGGCTTTTAAAAGTATATGTGACTTGAGGTTACATTGAAAGATTACTTGACTTGAAAAGTATAGAATAATTGATTTGGAAAAGTATTGATTACTTGATTTCTAAGGTTAAGTGTCATGACCCGACCTCGGGCCCGCGACTGGTGCCCTACATGGGCACCCCTTACAGGTATTCATCAGAGAATAGCAGCGGAACATACACAACTCATAATAACACTTAGACATAATACATCAACAGGCTAGCCGATAGGGCCACCTTTCGTAAAACATACATAACAAAAGAAACATCAGTTACAATTCTTTCTTTACATCCCAAACCACTAGACATGACTACAGACCTCTAAGAATAACAATTGTGGCGGGACAGGGCCCCGCCATACCCATGAATGTACAACAACCGACAATACTCGGGATAAGCCTCCGGAGTAATGAAGCTTCTCAACAGCTGAATCAGTGATCCTAAAAGTGAGGATCGACACGTACTCTACTGCGGCGTGAGCGGCCCAGGAGAGTCGATCAACAAGTACCAAATATGTGGCCAGAAATGCGTAGTGAAATCATAAGTCTAAAATAAAGCTGGATACATGTATGATAACTCAAATAACAGTACACTGTGCCTTACTAACAATGAGAATAAACACGAGTATACTTTACTGCATAAAAATAGGAGGCTCATGATCAGCGGGGCCACGCTGCGAGATCATTAAGCAATCCTACTCGCAGGACTATTTCACCCGAGTCGTATGGACCGCGTAGGTATTCCTCGCATAGATGTATCCTTGCATAGGTCGTGTAGACCGCGTGGTATTCGCATAGGGTAGCGCCCGCATGGGACTATTTCACCCGCATAAGCCATTTCGGACCCGCATGATGTATTCCTCGCATCATGGGTAACAAATCCATGAAGTGGTATAATGTCTTGAGGGTTTACCCCGCAATCATACTCAGAAGGTGGTATAACGTCTTGGGGGTTTACCCCGCATTTATACTCTTACCCTAGAGAAGGTGGTATAACGTCTTGGGGGTTTACCCCGCATTTATACTCTTACCCTAGCTCAACCGGCTATTATACATAACATAAGCACTACCGGCTTATCATACATAACATAAGCAAGTTAAGAAATCCCCCTAACTTCTTATTAGTCTTATTCATATACACTCTCATTTTAGTTTACTTAAGGCACTACCATGTCATTATAAAATCCGGGAATTTAACCCAAAGTACTACGTACTTCTATTCTTTTAAAATGACTCTTTTTCATATAAAACTTCCAAGATACTAATAACCGTAGTATCAAGTCATAACTACTTTTCAAGACAAGTCACAATACCTTTTAGAAATACATTTAGGCTTCTAACTCAAGTGACTTCTTACTTAAAAAAAACCTTAAGCAATTGATGCCTTCAAATCAATTTGTCTTTCATTATTTCAAGTCATTTATCATACTTACATTACTTAGAGTAAACCACTCTTTTTAACTGTCCATAAAGCTATTATAATCAACTTCCCATAAAGCCGTTATACTAGCTTTATGCCTTAGATACTTACATTCTTCTTTATAACTAAGAGACTTAAATTTTCCAACAAAACAAGTATCGAAAATACTTTCAAAATACTCAAAGTCTCTTAAGTTTTAGAAACCAAGATATCCTTAATATTTTTAAACAAGTGAGTTAATTCCCTAACTCAACCAACTTGGACATTTTTAAAATAAGCCAAGGATATCAAATGGACTAGATTGTCAAAATCTTGTACGTCTACCGTACTATACATTTACAACTTAGGATGTAGAGTAAAAAGCTCTGATACCATAAAAGCGGAATGACATTATCAATTTAAAATACTGATTAAAAAGCAGAAAGTAAAGTAAAAAGCTGTTTAATAAAACTTACAAATTTTATTCAAAGCATGGAAAGATACAAGATCAGGCAGGGAGGGAGATATAGAGAGAGAGGGGGATATTTCCGAATGCCTTCAACATTACAATGTGAGAGCCTTAAATAGGCCTCGAATGAATTATCGTCCTAACAGGTGGACGGATATAATTAAAACACGTGGAAGGCTAAGATTCCTTGCCTTCTGCTTTTCTGAAAGGGCGTCTCTTGCTTTTCTGAAAGGGCAAACGTCCTTGTCATCTTTTCTGCTTTATGACCTCTGCTTTTCCGAAGGGGCAAGTGTCACTTTCTGCTTTATGTCTGCATTATTGAAAGGGCGCTTCTTTCTTTTCCGAAGAGGCAACTGTCTTTATCAACCGTCCTTCATGTAGGGACCACTGGCTTTATTTGCGGAGGTAAGCGTCGGCGTATGCTTGGGCTATTCCTCGTGGGACCATCATGTCTCCGTTGTCTGTTTCACTGTGATTGGATGCTACTTCTTCGTCGTCTTCCAATCTTGCTAGGGCTTCTAACAGCTTCCGTCTGGTTTCTGCTTTAGAGCATGAGGTTTCGCCTGATGAATAGGGGCTTCTCCTTTCGGGTTTGGCCTTAATTTCTTCCCTGGGCTTTGGACTCCATCCTTTGATTCTGATGGTCTTGCTTAAATAGCGGATCCTATTTATCTCTTGGATATCAAATGACCAATTAATGATATATGAAATCCTTTTGTTAAAAAGAATTTACATAACTTAATATGCTCTGGTAAAGTGGATATCTGTTGTTCCTCCTGGAAACTTGCATATTTATTCTGGAAGCTTGGAGCTACCACCTGTGAAGTTCCTCCAAAAATGTTCCACCATTCGTAGAACCATCTGGGGATAACCTTTTCCTTGACTTCTTCTGTATATTTTATGAACCAAGTATGGGTGTTTGGTCTAACATACAGAAAGTTGAACCATGCATCCTTATAATCGTGCCAATTATAGGTTTGCGGTCTGTGAGTCCTGGATAACGGTATCTGTGTTTGTAGATGATCTACATACCAATTAAATGGACTTAAAATCTTTTTAATAGTGACTTTGGAATACTCAATTCCATCTGTTTTATCAAAATACTTGTGTTCGACTTCTATGGAGTCGGTGTCTACCAAAATGAACTCATAATACCTCCTGGTTTTCAGGGAGTCTTGGGTATCAACGTACTGATGATCTGTGTAACAGGGTTTTAGCAAGTCTTGCACCCTAAAATTTTCATATTGCTTGTCCAATGCCATTATCGGCAGAGTTTGGATAGTAAGAAATTCCCATTTCTGGATGGGGGCAGGTATTTCCTTTTTAGGAGGCCCTGCTGGTTTAACTGCTTCGGAATATGATTCTGGGGGAATCATTTTGTAACTATCTCTGCTTTGGGCAGCTGCTGGAGTGGCCTTGAACGGCTGAGTCTGTACCTTCTCTTTTTTAGAGGAGACTGGAGTAACTGGTATAATAGGAAGACTTCCTAACACCGTGAATTTATTTTGTCCACTGGGTTTATGGAGGATCGGTCCTGCCGATTTTTCTGAAAAAGGCTGTTTCATTTTTTCTTTTGGTTTATTTTGAAAAGGCGGTCTCATCGGGCGTAAGCCCTGGAAGCCTGGTCTCATTATTACCCTGCAAAAATTCTCTAGTCAGGAAGTCTGGTAGAGAGTTTTCTTCACCTTTTATAAAATCAATTTTAAAATCGAAACTTGATAACAATGCCTGCCATCTGACAAAAATCTGTTTTGAAACTAAATTTTTAACATCTTTTTGTAAAATGTCTTTGGCTGCTTTGCAGTCGACTCTTAACAAAAATTCTTTGTTAACTAAATCATCTTGGAACTTTGTAATACATAGTACTATAGATAAAATCTCTTTTTTGACTGTGCTATAATTCTTTTGTGCCTGGTTCCAATTTCCAGAAGTGAATCTTACTAACTGTTCAACTGTTTCAAGAGATATCTTTTGTTTAAGGATACCACCGTAACCTATGTCGGAAGCATCAGTTTTAACTATCATAAAGGCCTCTGGGTTAGGGATGCCTAGACATGGAAGTTTCTGGACTACTTCATTTATTTGTTTGACAGCTCTAGTCTGTTCGTCTGACCAAGGGACTGGATTTTTCTTAAGCCTTTTATACAAAGGCTCACATATCTGTCTAATTTTTGGGATAAAATCTGCTACGTAATTAAGACTTCCTAAGAATCTTTGTAGCTGGGTTTTATCAGGAATTTCATCGGGAAACTTGGTGGAGAACTCTATGGCTCTACAGATTGGTTTATAGGTTCTTTGATAGAGGTCATGTCCTAAGAACCTAATGGTTGTCTGAAAAAGTTTTATCTTTTTGGCACTTACTGCTAAACCATTGTACTTAGTGGTCTGGACAAAAGTGTTTAGATGTTTATAATGCTGATCTATGTTATCTGAGAACACTAGAATATCATCTATATAGACAATCATAAACTGACTATAAGGGTTGAATATGTTATTCATGATGTTCTGAAATTCGGAAGGGGCATTTTTGAGCCCGAAAGGCATTATGTTCCATTCATATTGTCCGAAAGGGACATTGAAGGCTGTTTTATATTTATCTTTTTCATCGACTTGGATTTGCCAGAATCCTGACTTCATGTCGAATTTACTGTAAATATTAGCATTATAAGTTCTCTTAAGTAGGTCCCTTTTGTTAGGGATTGGATATCTAATCCATTTTAACGCTTGGTTAAGAGGTTTGTAATTTATTACGAGCCTTGGGGCTCCTCTTTCTTTTTCAGCATTCTTGTTGACATAGAAGGCTGAGCAGCTCCATTGTGATTTGGAAGGCCTAATGATCCCTTTTTTGAGTAGATCATTGACTTCATCTTTACAGTGTTCCATGAGCTCGTGACTCATTTGAATGGGTCTGGCCTTAGTGGGTATATTTTCCTCACTAAAGTCATCCGTGTAGGGTAGATTTACTGTATGCTTCTTTCTCTCCAAAAGGCATTCGGGAGCTCTGAGCAGATTTCTTTTTCCATAGAATCCTGTAAACTGTTTATTTTACTAATTACCTCCGGGGTTTTTAGAGTCGATTCTATCCTTTTTATTTTAATGTCATCTTTTAGATAATTAACCTGATTGGTTAATAGTTGTATTCTAAAGATTGTTCTTTGTTTAATATGATCACTGTGATCAGTAGATAACGGGTTTAAATATGGGAATATAAGATTTTTTTCCATTGAGTTGGTATAAATACCGTTTAGCTTTGCGGTATAAGGTTTTATCTGTGTTAGGAATGGGATTCCTAAAATGATATCTTCAGTTATGTTTCTTGTAATAACGAAATCATTGGTGAAACAAATACCATTATTGCAAACATGAGCTTTTGAAAGCTCGTAATTAATCTTTATATTATCTCCTGTAGCAGAGTATAATTTATGAGTACTTTTGTTTAAGTACTTGGTAGGGACTAATCCTTCACAGATACAGTTTTGATCTGCTCCTGAATCTAACAGTGCAATTTTTTCCAAAATAAAATCTTTGTTTATTATTATTTTAATTGGGACATGGTAACTTAATGCTTTGGTCCTGGATATTAATTTTAGCCCTGAGTTAGAGTTATTCTCTATATCTTTAGAGGTAGATGGTGCCAGAGGATTTTTGGCAAGATTCAAATCTTTTATCAAACTGTTAGCAAATGCTTCAGCCTCAAAAGGGCTAAGATTTTTTTTTACACTGAGAATTTCTTTTTTAAGATTTGCAATTTCTCTTAGTAGATCTTGAACTGAAGTGTCTGACTTCGTTTCTTTAAAAACCTTTTTATTGGCAAAGGGTTCCATTATCTTTTTATTATCCTGGTTAATGACTAGCTTCTTGAGCTTTGTTAAGTAGTTTCTTTTAACGCTGTTGTCATCGATGCTATCGACCATAACAAAAATCTCTTTACTCGAGATAACATTAATTATTTGTTTTATACATGTGCAGATTTTCCCAGTACATTCACAGTTGAAGCTGGAAGTGGGTTTATCTGAGCTTTTCTCTAAATTTAATGAACTTTTGTCACTGTAATAGTTATCTGAAATTTATTCAGAGTTATCACTGGACTGTTTTTCATCTAAATTTGTATAAGGGTTTTCTTTTGCCCCGTAATCCCAACTTTTACCTTCTTTCCTGCAGTATTTGCTGGGGTTCCTTTTTTTTATAGCCTTTATGTAACTTTGGACAGGTTAATCTTTTAATGACTTCTAAATCTTTGTTCTTAACTTTTGTTTCAGAGGGTTTTAATATTTTATTCTGATTATCTTTCGAATTAGAGTCTTCGCTTAGTACTTTGACCGAACTATTGGGTTTCTTCGAGGTGGATCTCTTAGAAACTTCATTAATTCTATTACTAATCCTGTCTAGCAAGTTGGTTTTAATTTCTTTACTAAACTTAGGGTGGTTACTGACTAAGCGGACAGGTTTTCCCGAGGTGGGTCCCTTTGAAACTTTTAGCTCTGTGGATTTATTATTAATTCTTTCTAATAGGGTTGGTATTGTTTCAACAGTTTTCTCTCCTGCGAACCATTTCTTAACAATGGTGCTTAAGGACTGTCTGTAATTGTTGAGTTTATCCGTGATTTGAAACCACTTAAAGAATTCTATATTAGTATTAATTCTGTTCATGTTACTGATCCACTGTTCTCTAAACACCCTCCTTTCACTGAGTGAAAAGGTGCTTACATACCACTTTCTTTTAATGACGTTCTCAGGGGCTACCCATAATTTATTAAGGGTTTTCCAATCGATATTGAAATCTGTATCTTGTTTAATAGTACCAAGACTGTGCTCATTGGTGAGCATAGTAGTACTCTTACTGTTAACTAATTTAGCCTCTGGAGCTAACATTTGTCTAATACTGGACTGTATGGAGTCCTCCTAAGAACTGGGCTAGGGATTGTCTCGTTGCTAAGCAACGAACTCTTATCCTTAACCTATCTAACTCTTCATAGAGTTCAACCATTTTATTAATGATCACTTGTCTAATTATAATTTGAGTATAATTATCTAAACCATCAGCAGGTTTAGCAGTTTTATAATACTCTAACTCTTTGAGATTAGCTTTGATTCTTTTATTACAGTAACTACTTTCTATAGTAACTTAAGAACAACGTTGCTCTAAGGACAGTAGTATGAGCTTAGCTACTCATGATCTTCACCAACATGGCTTTGATACCATAAAAGCGGAATGACATTATCAATTTAAAATACTGATTAAAAAGCATAAAGTAAAGTAAAAAACTGTTTAATAAAACTTACAAATTTTATTCAAAGCATGGAAAGATACAAGATCAGGCAGGGAGGGAGATATATAGAGAGAGGGGGATATTTCCGAATGCCTTCAACATTACAATGTGAGAGCCTTAAATAGGCCTCGAATGAATTCTTGTCCTAACAGGTGGACGGGTACGATTAAAACATTTGGAAGGCTAAGATTCCTTGCCTTCTGCTTTTTTGAAAGGGCGTCTTCTGCTTTTTTGAAAGGGCAAATGTCCTTGTCATCTTTATTTCTTTTGTCCCTTGCTTTTGCGAAGAGGCAAGTGTCACCAGCTGCTTTATGTCTGCTTTATTGAAAAGGGTGCCTCTTTCTTTTCCGAATGGGCAACTGTCTTTGTCAATCGTCCTTTATGTAGGGACCACTGGGTTTATTTGCGGAGGTAAGCGTTTGGCGTATGCTTGGGATTTTCCTCGTGGGGACCATCTTGTCTCCGTTTGTCTGTTTCACTATGATTGGATGTTATTCCTTCTTCGTCTTCCAATCTTGCTAGGGCTTTTACAACTTCCGTCTGGTTTCTTCCTGGGTTATGGACTCCATTCTTTTTTATTCTGATGGTTTTGCTTAAGTAATGGATTCTATTCATCTCTCGGATAAATGACTAATTATACATGATAAATGGCTGATCAATGATACATAAAAAGAATTTATATAAGAATAAATTTCATATTTCTGGATGGGGGCCAGTATCAATTTAAAATACGGTAGACGTACAAGATTTTGACAATCTAGTCCATTTGATATCCTTGGCTTATTTTAAGAATGTCCAAGTTGGTTGAGTTAGGGAATTAACTCACTTGTTTAAAAATATTAAGGATATCTTGGTTTCTAAAACTTAAGAGACTTTGAGTATTTTGAAAGTATTTTCGATACTTGTTTTGTTGGAAAATTTAAGTCTCTTAGTTATAAAGAAGAATGTAAGTATTTAAGGCATAAAGCTAGTATAACGGCTTTATGGGAAGTTGGTTATAATAGCTTTATAGACAGTTAAAAAGAGTGGTTTACTCTAAGTAATGTAAGTATGATAAATGACTTGAAATAATGAAAGACAAATTGATTTGAAGGCATCAATTGCTTAAGGTTTTTTTTAAGTAAGAAGTCATTTGAGTTAGAAGCCTAAATGTATTTCTAAAAGGTATTGTGACTTGTCTTGAAAAGTAGTTATGACTTGATACTACGGTTATTAGTATCTTGGAAGTTTTATATGAAAAAGAGTCATTTTAAAAGAATAGAAGTACGTAGTACTTTGGGTTAAATTCCCGGATTTTATAATGACATGGTAGTGCCTTAAGTAAACTAAAATGAGAGTGTATATGAATAAGACTAATAAGAAGTTAGGGGGATTTCTTAACTTGCTTATGTTATGTATGATAAGCCGGTAGTGCTTATGTTATGTATAATAGCCGGTTGAGCTAGGGTAAGAGTATAAATACGGGGTAAACCCCCAACACGTTATACCACCTTCTCTAGGGTAAGAGTATAAATGCGGGGTAAACCCCCAAGACGTTATACCACCTTCTGAGTATGTGATTGAACGAAAGAAAGAATTGTTTTTCCGAAAGAAAATCTTCCGAACCTCGGGAAAGGATAACGTTTGTTATTTAAGACTTTTAAGAGTGTATCGAAATTATGGAATTTTATTTTTAGAGTTGGATACGTGGGGCCCACCCGAGAGATTTTACGTTTTTGTGGGGCCCACGAGGCTTCCGATATTTTGACCAATTATGAAAATTTCGGGAAACGAAATGTTGTATACCAATGGGAGGGAGACACGTGTCACCCTCCACATGGGTCATGTTGGACGAAATTAATGAACAAGTGTAGCCAAAATTAGTTTGATAATATTGACTAAGTCAAATAGTCAAGTGGAGCTTGATATAATTGACCACACATTTGGATAAATCCTAGCCCTTGGTCTCATTATATATTGCTACTACTAGTGCAAGACTAGTTCTACACTTAGAAAAAATATCAAGAACTTGGGTGTGTGTATGAGAGCTCTCGGCAATGAGCTAGGAAGAACAAGAAAAAAATTCGTTTGTTGATGATAAATCCCAATATTCAAACCCAAGGTTTCTAGGTGTATTGTAAGGTTATCTCAATACAAATATCCCGGAAAAGCTACGTAAATCTGTTAGTCGCAAGATGAAAACCTAAGTTGTTTTCATAGTTTTGGGTGGATTTTGAAGGAAAGTTGTTTGTAAACTTCTCAAGGTGGCAAATAGCGGATTGGAACACAAAGGAAATGAGCTAGAGTTGCTACGGATCGACTTTAGGTTTTTGGATTAAAAAAATTGGGCTTAACAAGGTAAATCTTCATCTTACTTTTGTAATTAGGACTACATGTTGAAGTAGGTATAAAATTGATCATGTGAATTGTATTATGAAGATTGATAAGTGATATGGAATATGTGGAAGCCTGAAATCCAAAAGTTGTTATGTTAGACTTTGAGTTTGTAATTCAATTTGGTTATTGGTTATACCGTCGCATGTTATAGAAAGAAGAGATTTTAGTTGTTCTATTTGATTTCGACTATATAACATGTTAGAATAACAATTTGGATATGAAAGGAAATTGATATTTTTGTGATACATTATAGCCGAATATGGCTTGGAAATATTGGACAGTTTTATATCGATTGTGGGGCATAATTTTACACGTCCGGCTAGGCGTGTAATCCCCTTTGATTAAATAATTATTGAGCCTTAAATGTGGCATTTGGTTATTGATTTTCAAGCCTTGAAAAAGGTGGAAAAGTACGTATAAACAAAGGAAGTGCTGCCCGATTTTCCGTAGAATAAGAGTCCTTATACTTAGAAATATTCTACGTTAAAATCTAGAAGTTGATAGGCGTATTATGGTCATTATAGGTTGACATTCTACGCGCGGCATATTCAACTTGGCGAGTGGATTGAGCCGGAGAGGTATGTGGAACTTTCCCTATCTTCTTGAGCATGCGTTTTATAAATGTATAGTACGGTGGACGTACATGTTTAAAATGAATTCGGTTTCATTTTGGTATCCTTTGCCTTGATTTCAAAAAGTGAGGTAACTTGGCTTTTAAAAGTATATGTGACTTGAGGTTACATGGAAAGATTACTTGACTTGAAAAGTATAGAATAATTGATTTGGAAAAGTATTGATTACTTGATTTCTAAGGTTAAGTGTCATGACGGAGCCTCGGGCATGGTGCCTACATGGGCACCTTCTGTATTCATCGAGGAATAGCGGAACATACACAACTCATAATAACACTTAGACATAATACATCAACAGGCTAGCCGATAGGGCCACCTTTCGTAAAACATACATAACAAAAGAAACATCAGTTACAATTCTTTCTTTACAGCCCAAACCACTAGACATGACTACAGACCTCTAAGAATAACAACTGTGGCGGGACAGGGCCCCGCCATACCCATGAATGTACAACAACCGACAATACCCGGGATAAGCCTCCGGAGTAATGGAGCTTCAGCAATGAATCGGTGATCCTAAAAGTGAGGATCATCAACACAGACTCTACTGCGGCGTGACGCGGCCGAGGAAGTCGATCTAACAAGTACCAAATATGTGGCCCAGAAATGCGTAGTGAAATCATAAGTCTAAAATAAAGTTGGATACATGTATGATACCTCAAATAACGACATTGTGCCTTACTAACAATGAGAGTAAACAAGAGTATACTTTCTTTGCGTAAAAATAGGAGGCTCGTGATCGAAGCGAGCCACGCTGCGATATCATTAAGCAATCCTACTCGGGACTATTTCACGCATGGTCGTATGGACCGCATGAGGTATTCTCGCG
Source organism: Przewalskia tangutica (assembly GCA_029844215.1). Lineage (NCBI taxonomy): Eukaryota > Viridiplantae > Streptophyta > Magnoliopsida > Solanales > Solanaceae > Przewalskia > Przewalskia tangutica. The sequence goes on along the minus strand of CM056723.1, from coordinate 117,422,669 downwards.
CATAGGCGTATCCGCGCATAGGTCGTGTAGACCCGCATGAGGTATTCCTCGCGTAGGAATGGTCCGCCCCACATGAGACTATTTCACCCGCATAAGCCATTTCGGACCCGCATGATGTATTCCTCGCATCATGGGTAGCAAATCCATGAAGTGGTATAATGTCTTGGGGATTTACCCCGCAATCATACTCAGAAGGTGGTATAACGTCTTGGGGGTTTACCCCGCATTTATACTCTTACCCTAGAGAAGGTGGTATAACGTCTTGGGGGTTACCGCGTTTATACTCTTACCCTAGCTCAATGGCTATTATACATAACATAAGCACTACCATTTATCATACATAACATAAGCAAGTTAAGAAATCCCCCTAACTTCTTATTAGTCTTATTCATATACACTCTCATTTTAGTTTACTTAAGGCACTACCATGTCATTATAAAATCCGGGAATTTAACCCAAAGTACTACATACTTCTATTCTTTTAAAATGACTCTTTTTCATATAAAACTTCCAAGATACTAATAACCGTAGTATCAAGTCATAACTACTTTTCAAGACAGGTCACAATACCTTTTAGAAATACATTTAGGCTTCTTACTCAAGTGACTTCTTACTTAAACAAAACCTTAAGCAATTGATGCCTTCAAATCAATTTGTCTTTCATTATTTCAAGTCATTTATCATACTTACATTACTTAGAGTAAACCACTCTTTTTAACTGTCCATAAAGCTATTATAACCAACTTCCCATAAAGCCGTTATACTAGCTTTATGCCTTAGATACTTACATTCTTCTTTATAACTAAGAGACTTAAATTTTCCAACAAAACAAGTATCGAAAATACTTTCAAAATACTCAAAGTCTCTTAAGTTTTAGAAACCAAGATATTCTTAATATTTTTAAACAAGTGAGTTAATTCCCTAACTCAACCAACTTGGACATTCTTAAAATAAGCCAAGGATATCAAATGGACTAGATTGTCAAAATCTTGTACGTCTATCGTACTATACATTTACAACTTAATCATGCTCAAGAGATAAGAAAGTTACACATACCTCTTCGGTTCAATCCACTTGCCAAGTCCATTATGTCGTACTTAGTATGTCAACATATAATGATCATAATACGTCTATTAACTTCTTACCTCAAACGTAGAATATTCTAAGTGCAAAGTCACTAAATTCTACGGAAAATCGGACAGCACTTCCTTTGTTTCTACATACTTTGCCACATTTTCAAGGCCGAATTTCAATAACCAAACATGCCACATTTAAGGCTCAACAATGTAGTTAACAATAGGGGATTACACGCCTACAAGACGTGTAAAATTCCGCCCCACAATTGATATCAAACTAGTCCAACATACTATGTCACATTCGGCAAATTTGAGGTACATCACCACAAGGTCTTTTCCAATTCCTTTTCAATCCAAGTTGTTTAGTACAACATGTTATAAAGCCGCAATCGATTATAGCAACTAAAATCTTCAAGTAGATAACATGCGACGATACTAGTTAATGACCAAATTGTAATTCAATTTCAAACTACTCAACATGTCATTTTCGGATTTAGGCTACTTCAATCCATATCACTTATCAATCTTCAATACATATACCTCATGCTAGTTAAAATGTATAACTACAACAATAAGAAATCTTCAATCACTTAAGAGGACAAAGTGGTTACCTTGATAAGCCCAAAATAGTCCAACAATCTTGCCCACTTTAGCCCTCTTTCCGAAATTCTTCTTCCCGCAAATATCATCTCTACGAACTCCCTACAAGCTTGCCAACGTATTTCCTTCTTGTTGCCTTTCTAAAAAAAATCTCTTTTAGGCTTAGGGTTTCAACCATTTGAGAGAGAAGAGAAGAGAAGATTTGGATGAAGTCTTGCAAAATGATTTTAATCTAGCAAGACTTTGTCAAATATAGCCTTTATCTTGTTCCACAAGTTGGGGGGACACTTGTCACTCACCCAGGGGTCCTCTACAACAAATATCTTCTATTTTTACCCTATTTCCGCAAAAAAATCCCGCCGCGGCGTTGCAATTTCAGACAATTTCAGGCTTTTCGGCGCCGGTCTTTGCAATGGCGCCGGCACTGACAGCTGTCTGTTCTGTCAGCCGATCTTGTAACGTCCATAACTTTCTACTCCGATGTCCTATCGACGAGAGGTTTGTTGCGTTAGAAACTAGACTCAATGAACTTAATATTAGGCTTTTGAAACACCTAAAAACTTCAATTATACTAGGATATATACTGCTCCCAAGTTGACTGCAAAAACTGTCCAAAAGTATTCTGCCAATTTTTTTTTTCCAACTTCTAATCTTATTTCCTTTCGTACGTTCTCATCTCATCCTCTTGGAATTACGGGGTGTAACATTAAGAGACTTGAAGTATTTTGAAAGTATATGATACTTGGTTTTAAAAGTATAAGTCTCTTGGTTTCAAAAGAATGTAATTGTCTAAAACATAAAGAGTTATAACAGCTTTATGGGAAGTTAGTTATAACGACTTTATGGAAGGTTAATAGAGTGTCTACTTGAGTTATAGGCATGCGTTGCCTAGGTTGTGAAAATAGAAGTTACTTGGTTTCAAACCTTGAAATGAATTTCTAAAGGTGTAGTAACTTGATTTGAAAAATAGACATGCATTGATACTACGGGTGTTAGTATCTTGGGGTTTTTATATAAAAATGGTTCTTTTTAAAAGAACGGAAGTACGTAGTACTTTGGGTTAAACTCTCGGATTTTATGTGACATGATAGTGCCTTAAGTTTAATAAAATGAGAGTGCATGATAATTAAGTCTAATAAGAAGTTAAGAGATTTCTTAACTTGTTTATGTATGTATGATAGTCGGTTGTGCTAGTGTTATGTTATTCTTGCGGGATAAACCCCCGGGTTACTACTTATTCCATGGATTTGCTACCCATGATGCGAGTGCGGCTTTTGTACTCATTGTGGGTCCACCGGGCCCATGCGAGTGAAATAGTCCTATGCGGGTGAAATAGTTCCATGCGGAGCAAATTTCTCCATTGCGGGTCCACAGGACCTATGCGGGTGAAATAGTCCAGGAGTAGGATTGCTTAATGATACTACGGGCGGGTGGCCCTAATTTGATCATGAGCTTCCTATTTTTACGCAGTAAAGTATACTCTTGATTACTCTCATTATTAATAAGGCACAGTGTACTGTTAGTTTGGTTATCATACTTGTCTCCATCTTTATTTTAGACTATATGATTTCATTTCAGTACTTTCAGTTTCACATACTTGGTACATATTTTGGACTGACCCCCTTTCCTCGGGGGGCTGCGTTCATGCCGCAGGTTGAGGTCATAGCTTGCTGATCATCGCTTTTAGGATCGCTGATCAGTTCTTAAAAATCTCCATTTCTCCGGAGGCTTGTCTTTTGGTACAGTTTTCCTGAGGTTGTAGATTTATGTACATTCAGGGGTATGGCGGGGCTCTGTCCCGTCACAGTTGTTATGTCAAAACTCTTAGAGGTCTGTAGTCATATCTTGTGGGTCGGTTTGTAAAAAAAAAAGGTAACTGCTTTTGGCTTTGTATATATATATACATGTCGAGGGAGGTAGCCTTATCGGCTAGCCTGTTATTTATTTCTTGTTGAGTTTATGTATGTTCCGCTGATTTTTTCTGATGTGTACCTGTAAGGGTGCCCAGGTAGGGCACCAGTCGCGGGCCCGGGGTCGGTTCGTGACAACAATGTTGTAATTCTGAATCTTGTATATTTCAATGAAATAATCAAATAATTAATAATATAAGAGACACAAAAACAACCTTGAGATGTTTTTTTTACACTCTTCTTGTCTTTGTTTAATTATTTAATTTGTAAATATATATGAGTATAATACTATAATATGAGTATATGACTATCACTATATGACTATATGTTACTTTATTAGTATTTTTAATTTAGTGATTTTTTTTTAAAATGTCCGTCGTCGTCGACCAATCGCCCCGGGATCGATGCGGGGCGGGACCTGTATCGTCCGCTAGTACCGGTCCCGCATGGCCCGCCCAGCCCGACCCGCCTCTCCTCGTCCGGCCCGTCCACCCCGCTTATCCGATCGGTGGGCGGCCCGACCCACTAGTCAGCCCTACATAATAGTAATATTTATTTTATTTTGTATTATATTATATGAGCTTAAATTTTATATCCCATTAGAATCTATTAAAAAAATCTCTTCATCTTTTTTTACAAGATATGATAAGGTTTGCATACACTCTAACCTCTTCAGACATCATCTGAATGATCATATTTTGTAGTCCTGATTGATGAGACTTGCAGCGGAGTGAACGTCAAGTTAGAGGTTTGGAGACAGATTTTGGAGTCTAAATGATTCATGTTGAGTACGACCAAGACAAAATATTTGGAGTGCAAGTTCAGCAACGGGAGCGACCCTAAGACAGGCGTGTATGTGAGGCTTGGTACTCATGTCATTCCAAATAAAGGAAGCTTCAAGTACCTATGGTATATTATCTAAGGGAATTAAGAGATTGATGACGATGCCACATATCGTATTGGGGGAGGGTAGATGAAATGAAGACTCACATCTGGAGTTTTGTGCGACAAAAAGGTGCCTCCAAAACTTAAAGGCAAGTTCGATAAGGTTGTGGTTAGACCAACTATGTTATATGGGGTGTAGTGTTGGCTAGTCAAGACTTTGCACATACAAAAGATGAAATTTGATGATATGAGGATGCTGAGATGGATATGTGGGCATACAATGAGAGATAAAATTAGAAATGATGATATCCGGGACAAAGTGGGAGTGGCCTCGATGAAGGATAAGATATGGGAAGCGAGGTTTAGATGATTCAGGGATGTGTAGAGAAGAGACAGATGCCCCAGTGCGAAAGTGTGAGAGGTTCGCTATGGACGGGTTCATGAGGGGTAAAGGTAGGCCGAAGAAGTAATATAGTCTGTAAGACCGAATATCGTCCACAGAGACTGGTTACCAAGTACCAAACTTCTAAACTTTGGTTTCTATTTGGAAATCGATAAATTGTTTGGTTTTGTACTACGGACTATCATTAAAGTGAAGTGCAGGAAACTAGACTAGATTTATAATACTAAAGGTTTATATCAGTTATGAAGGGAATAGGGCTTCCAATCTCCTCGACTATCCACTCTTTCTCGTGTTAATGCAATGCTAATGATTCTCCTTCTTATTAAGATAGCAGGTTAACTAGTCTGTCATCATATTCCGGTTAGGATATACGAGAGCTCAATCTTGTGCAGAAACCTTCTATATTTTTATGCTAGATTTTACCACACAAGAGGATTAAGAACAGTAACCTTAAACACTACACAAGTATCGGGGTACTTTTGTCCACGATTTTAACCTGTGTCTATACAATTACAACATATTCAAATCTCTCATCTCGGTTCTTGATACGAAATCATATAGGTAATGATAATTAATAGCTAATTAATTATCAAGCAATCAAAGCAATATTGAATAGATCTTAATACGCTGAAGAAGAAATCATTAACTATATGAACGAGTTTCAAGAAGATTCGATGGAAACCCTACTAAAACAATTATCTCCTAGCCATGAACATGCTAAGAACTAATACAATCCAATAATAACTGAAATAAATACAGAGAAAAGAAAAATACTGTGAACCAAAGTCCCAATTGTGGCCTCCAAATTTGCCCTAGATGATATTGTGTGTGAGAATGTCCAAAAAACTCCTCTCTTAGATTAATCCCTAGGGCTTAAGTATGCTTCAAAATTTTGTGCCCTATGGACCATTCTTCCCCTGGCCAATTTCGCCAGATCTGGAAAATTCAGACGGCACCACGCCTCGCAGTTTGCACATGATCTTTGAAAGTTCTGCAGCCTCACAAGAGTTACGCACCGCATGGCCCCGCTGCATCGACACCGCGGCCCTGCTCTACCTTCGTCCGAATTTCCAGTTTTTAGCCTTTTTGCCTCTGGAACCTCCTTTTATGCCCATTTTTCGTTCCTTTTATTCATTTCGCCATTTTGGACCGCTGTGACTCAAAAGAAAGAAAAGAAAGCCTAATACTATACTAAACTCAACAAAAGTGGGTAAAATACAAATAAAAAATGACTCAAAATAGGTATATGAAATATGCCTATCAAACCCCAAACTTGAATTTTGCTCGCCCTCGAGCAAAGAACAAAACAAAATAAAACAAAACAAAGAAACAAAAATAAAAATACTCAAAGACTCAAAACGCACAGCTGCGCAAGGTTACTTTGCAAAAGCATGAACGTTAGTGGGATAATATGTTGGAACATGTTTGACATGAATATATAGCAATATAGAATTTCAAGCCAGATATTTCGCAAATTCAGTTCAATCATAATCAATGGAAATATGAATACTAAACCATGCATGTCAATTTCATTTAGTTCTATGAGCCTGTTTATTTGTTATTCTCCACTAATCATGGACATATATTTTAGAGATCTTCAGGACTTTTCAGGGTTGTAATGTAGGGTTAGGCAGGGGTAGGTAAAAGTTGACATTTAGGCTCAATTTACGTACCATAAGCGTTTTTCTCATTCAACCATCTCGTCCTTCTTTTTGGTATTCTTTTTCAGTTCATACCTATCACTCCCCTTTTCTCTTTTTGAGAGTCTGCAACATATTCACATAGGCCACCCCAAACTTAAGCTTTTATATTTCTTTCGTTGGGGTGCATCAATTTTTCACTCTCTTTTTGTATTTATTTTTCACTTTTTTTCATCCAAATTTTTTAATTAAAGCTTATGGCACACAAGGGATTCATGAGGTGTCAAAGAAAATAACTTATTTTTAGGCTCAAAGGGGCTGACTAGGGATACATTTTAGTGCAAGGTAGGTAGTGAATGGTAAGAAGGGCTAACAAAGAAATGTCTGAGTCATCTCCCCAACATATATGTCCTAATTATTTCGCTTCAAATAACAAACAAACAGACGTCATAGACATTTTCAATAGACATGCATAAGCTAAGCGCAAATATCCCAAACAATCAGATTTCCATGAATTTTTGGCATATCTAACTTAGCACACATATTTTTAGCCTCTAATTCCATTACATTTTCTCACTTAATTCACTAGGCATTTTCAGCAACTACAACATGCATGATCATAAAAAAATTATGACTCAACAAAAACACACAAAAATAATTCAAAAAGACTCACAAAAATAGACTAAACACCTAAATAAAATAAAAACTTCCCCCAAACTTAAACTACACATTGTCCCAAATGTGTAAAAGACTCAAGGATTAAAATGGGATGACTTACAGACAATAGCTGTTCAAAATGACGGTGGTGGCGGTGGCGGGTAATGCATGGTCCATTGATCTAACCTGGAGCTCAAACCATCAACACGTTGGGTCAAGTTGTCCAGACTCTGCATCATCCTCTGTTGATTCATGAGCATCTGCTCCATCATTGACATTAGAGGCTCCAAGGCCAGGGGAGGCTGATGGCTGCTTTCGCCTGCCTCATTGTGTGCCTCTGCCTCAAACTCCTCCTCATTCATGGCTGCTGGCTCTGCTGCTGCTGGGCCTCTTCCCCTGGCTGCTGGGCATGGGTCAAGGAAGGAGTGCACTAAACTGTAGGTCACAGTCGACTGACTCTTCTTTAGGATATCAGTGGTGAATGTTGGGACTCCATGCCTTTCACATAAGGCAGTGATGAGTGAATCATGTCCCAATCCGCCCGTAGTAGTCAGCCTACTAATCTCCCTTATGATCTGCACTACTTCTCTTCCCACATCAATTGTCATACCCCTCATGATGTCATAAATGAGCTTGATCATGTCTGAAGGCACATTTGTGAAATAAGTTGACGGGATCAAGTGTGCACTTACGAAATATAGCCATCATTTGGTTGTTCTATTAAATTGGCAGCGGGAAAGTCTCCTGGATCTGTTGCGGGAAAAACTAAACTCAGCGCCTGGGTAGCACAATGTCTGCGCAACTTCATCCCACATGATGTGGTTGACGTTTCGTGACCAATTTCTGAAATGGTTAGGATTATCGCCCCGGTCCTCCACATCATAGGTCCTTAGTGTAGCATTCATTGTTTCGGAACTGACAAGCACATATTTTCCTCTAACATAGCACCGCCCGTCCTCTTGCTCGCGTAGAATTCCCTCACAAGACTAGAATTCTTTAGTGTGATCCTCTCCGGATTGGTAAACCTTCTCCACCCATTTTCCTCAATCCTGGCCCTAATAGGCTCATAGTCATCATTATCATCAAATGGCCTGATAATCCAGTCCTCTTTCTGGTATCAAGGGCCTAGTGCTAATCTTGTTGTATCGATCCTCCGCTTGTTTGTTGGAGAATCGAGTCACATCATAGTCTGGGGTGGATAAAGAAGTTGAAGCTCTTGAAGTTCGTTTCCTAGAGGCCATATTGAAAATTGTTGGGAAATTTTCGACAGCGTTTTCTTTTTTTCTCGTAGTTTCCCAACAATTCTCCCGCAAGACAACAACAATTAACCAAAAAATCACAGACCACAGCAACAACCCACAACAATTACACCACAAACGCCTTAATTCACATAACTACACAGCCCAACAATACCCCGGATACACCCACGAATCCCTTACACCCCCAAACTTGCAAGTTACTATCCCTACTAGTCTTTGAATCACAAGAACAATGATGAAGTTTTACCCTTTTTTTTGAAGAGTTGTTCTTCACCAATTTCTTGACCCAATTGGAGGAATGATGATTGTGCAAGATGTGAGGGTTTTTGTAGGGATTTTTGGATGAATTTAGGAAGTTTTGTGGGGGATTTTCGTGGGTAAGGGAAAAGATTTCAAGATTTTAGAGAGAATGAGGAATTTGTGGTGGATTGAGAAAAGAATTGGGGGTTAGGGCTTTTAATTCTGAAAATCCCGTCTCGACACCGCGGTCCTGCAGGACGGCACCGCGGTGCCAACCCAATTTTTTCGTTTTTTCCCTTTTCTTCGTGCTTAGTCTCCGATTTACTCGCATGTCCATACACACAACTCAAAAGTACCAAACGTGAGACCGTTCAAGACAAAATAAAACAAACTAAAACAGAAATTGAAATAACAGAATTAAAACATTGGGTTGCCTCCCAAGTAGCGTTGTCTTTAACGTCTTTTAGCCGGACGCAGTTCACTTACTAGATTAAGGGGGTAGAGTTCCCCCTCCACATAACCATCTCAGCAACAATCGCTTCTTCTTCCTCCTCTTCTTTTTCACAGAATTGATTTCAGGAGGATTCATTATTGTTTCATTATTTGTTGCTGCCGTGGTCTTACTCTCAGTCTCCACACTGCCTGCGGCCCCTTCTCCAAAAACTGCATAGGGTTCTCCTTTTATAGGTTTAAAATGCCTCCCTTCTTTTCCCTGCAGGCCTGGCCCAAAAATCCGTCAAAAGACCTAATTTTTACGCTGCGTCGTGCCTCGCATACTGCGCGGAAGTTCTGCGATCCGTCGGTGTTTTGGCGCGCGACCACGATATCTGTTGTTCGAGCCGCGCGCCAGTATCTTCTGTAGCTCCTCGGATGTTTAGGCGCGCGCCCTGATTCGCTGCTCGAGGCGCGCGACGAAGTCTTCGCCTCTCTGAATAATGGGCGTCGCGGCCCCTGCTTTTAGGTAGGAGGCCGCATGTGCTGGTGCAGATTTTAGCCTCGTTCGCCACTTTCTCTGTTTCACTCGCATCTCCTCTTTTGCCCTCTTTTTGCTCCTTTTCCGCCATTTGGCCATTTCAACCACTTTGACTCAATAGAAAGAAAAACTATCCTAATACGACCCTTATATGGGACACATGGGACACAAGACTCACTAAATCAGACTAAAAGGTGTATATAAAATACACCGATCAAATACCCAAACTTAACCTTTGCTGCCCTCGAGCAAAGATAGAAAGAAATACAATAAAAGACTCAAAAGAATGAAAAATAAAGGACTCCTGTCATTAATCACTTTTCTTTGCATAGATGTTAACTAGAAAAACATGAAGGTTAGCGAATAATATGCAGGAACATATAGCATGGAATTTCAACACATTGAGCTAGATATTTCGCAAACTCATACTTATCATGCTTAAATGGAAGTCCATATACTAAATCATGCATATAAATTCAAGAATTCCTATGACATGCTTACTTGCTATTCTCCACTAATTCTGGATATGCATAAAGAGATCTTGAGGACTTTGAGGGTTGTAATGTTGGCTTAGGTAGGGTTGGTAAAGATAGACATTTAGGCTCATTTTTACTGTACCATGCTCTTTGACTTTTCAATTTTTCCTTTTCTTTTGACTCTTTCCTTCACTTCAATTCTATCCTTCCCTCTTTGTTTTGGGAGAGTGAAGTGTATTATACTAATAGGCACCCCCAAACTTAGGCTTTGCCTCTGTCTTATTACCTTTTTTTATTGGGGTGCAACAAACTCATTCACTCTTTTTGTCTCTTTTTTAACACCATTGATTCCACTATTTCATATTTGCACTTATGGTACAATTTGTGGGAACATATGGTGTCAAAGAAGAAGTTTCAAATTTAGGCTCGATGGGTGACTAGGGATATTTTTAAAGTCTGGATAGAAAAAATGGTAAGAATTGGCTATCAAAGAAATGCACGAGTCATCTCCTAACATACATATCCTAACTATTTAGCCTCAAATAGCAAGCAATCATACACATAAGCATTTATCATTTAGCATGCATAACTCAAGTAAGAAACTCCAAATAGGCAGATTACATGAGTTTTTGGCATATCTAACCTAAGTGTTTAGATAGTTGCTTCAATTCCTTTACATTATTCCACCTTACTTCACTAGGTGTTTCTAACAACTACAGCATATATGATCTTTGACAGGAAATTATGACTCAAAAAGAAAAAAAAATTAAGTGACTCAAAATAAACATAAAACAAAGAAAAAGACTTAATTAAAACATAACATGACACACAAATAAAACACCCCCAAACTTAAATCACACATTGTCCCCAATGTGTGTAAGACTCAAAGAAAATAAAAGAAAAAGACACTTACAGACTTTGGCTAAAATGGTGGTGGTGGCGGTGGATAATGCCTCGACCATTGGTTGAACAAGGCACTCAGCTCGTCGATTTGTTGCCTTGTTTCTTGCTGTCCTTGTACTCATTTTGCAAGGTCCGCATCATCTCCTCCCAGTGTTGGTACAATTGCCCCATTGTGGGCTCAAGGTTCGCTCTTGTGGTTGGCGGTGCGGGTCTCGCTCATATTGAGCCCTGTTTGGGCTCATCTTCATCCATGGCGCCTCTCTGCCGATCTGCTTCTGGTTGTACTCTCGTCCCGTCTTTGGGGCTAGGGTCTGGGAAAGAGTGCACTATCCCATAGGACACTGGCAGTTGGTTTCTTTCATGAGTATCTGTGGGTAGTTGTGGGACCGCACTCATGTGGCATAGACTGGTAATAAGCGAGCCGTGTCCCAATCCACCTGTTGTCACCAACCTGCTGATTTCTTCAATGCTCTGCACTATTTCTTTCCCCACATCAATTATCACTCATAATTCCATAAATCAATTTAATCCTATCTTACGCACTCTGGTGAAGTGCGTGGATGGAATCATGCGCATCGACAAAATACAGCCAAGCCTCGCTACCTTGTTGAATTGGCACTCGCTGCGGTTTCGATCCATTTCTTCCAATCTCAAAAGCTCCCGGTAGCTCACGGTGTCCAGCGGTATTCAGATTCGATGTGGTCAATGCTTCTAGACCATGTTCTAAAGTGATTCCAATCACTTCTTTCTTCGACATCAGCCTTCAATTGTATATTAATATTTTCTCACACAGCACATAGCTTCCCTTACAAAGCAACCCCTTTCCACCTTCTCGGAAAGTTGGCATAAAATTCTCGCACCATTGTTGTGTTTGCGGTGTTATCTTCTCCGGTTCACAAATTTTCTCCACTCCTTAACTCAATCATCGCCGAATGGGCTCATAAACATCTCCTTCTCCAAATGGCGCCTACGGTAGTCCATTCCCTTCACGTATTAAGGGTCAGTATCAAGCTTTTGTATCTTTGAGAGGCTTCAGAGCTTACAAACCTACTTTCGTCATATTGTGGGGTTGGGGCGGATGTGGAGCCTCTTCTTTTCTAGTGGCCATGGTTAGAAACGGTTTACGGAGCTTTCAATTTAGTGGCACAAATGTCTCCTACACACTCAACAACTAGCAGTGACAACACCCCCAAACTTCAATAATGCCCACAACCTCCTTTTCTACTCTTTTCTCCAACTTCACAACCAACTTTTCAGTACCCAAACTACTTCAACTACAATACTCTTCCCAACTACTACCTCCTATGACTTGATGAAAGGATTCAAGAACAAAGATAGGGATTACCTTTTGATGAGAAGATTCAAGCTTGTTCTTGTTTCAATTGGTGGGTTGAGGCTATGGAATGGAGCTTTGTTGTTTGAGATAGTTGGGGGGTTTTGGGAATTTAAGAGTTTAGGTTGTGGTTGGGTTGGATTTGTGGAGGATTTGTGGGAGAGTTTCTGAAATTTCGTGGGTGTTTGGAGAGGGAAGGTTAGGTTTTGAAGTTGGAATTGGGAAGGTGATTTTTGGGCGTTTTAAGTTACGGATTTCGCCACGCCGCGCTTTTTAGCCGCGCGCCACTCATCCGCGCTCTTCGGATTTTCGCGCCGCTGCTCCGCCTCGCGCCGCGCTTTAAACTTCCGAGCTGTTCAGATCTTTCGCGCCGCTTCGCTTCTGGCGCCGCGGCTTTAACCGCTTTCGAAATCGGCTTTCATTCGACTTTTCGTCCCGGTTTAATTTCCTCAGACTGCCAATCACACAAACAACAAGATCCAATACCGTGAGATCGTTTCTTAGACAAAATAAAATTAAACTAATGATAGAAATTAAAATAACATAATTGAAAACATTGGGTTGCCTCCCAAGTAGCTGCTTTTTAACGCTTTTAGCGGACGCAAGCCTTTAGACTTAATAGCCCCGTGGATTAAGTCCCCAACTAATCCATTTCCGCCACATTTGGCGTTTCCTTTTATTCTTTTCTTTTAGCATTATCGGTAGTAGGGAGTTAGGGACTTTTACCTCATTTAGTGTCATTTCAAAGAAACCATGCCCGCTTTTTGGGCTCATCACTCTTTGGTTGCCGTAAGTGGCTCGCGTGGGGTTTGATGGTGTTGATTGCAAACACCTACTCGTGGGTGGTGGTTCGATGACATGTTTAAACACTTTAAACACCATTTCTTCATTCTCCACCCTTAATGTCAATTCCCTTTTTCAACATCAATCAAAGCTCTCCCTGTTGCTAGGAATGGCCTCCCTAATATGATAGGGATGTCTGCATCTTCTTCCATATCAAGAATGAGGAAATCTGCGGAAAGAAAAATTTCCTACCTTCACAATCACGCCATCAATCTTGCCTCGTGGATGAACCACCGTCTGTCGGCTAGTTGCGGACTCACGGTGGTTGGTTTGGCCTCCCAACTCCAACCTTTAAAAGCGATAGGGCATCGATTTATACTCGCCCCAAATCGCATGAGCTCATTGCAAGTCACCCCGCCATTTGTGCAAGTGGTGAAGCTTCCAGGTCCTTAAGCTTTGGTGGCAACTTCTTTCAGAATAGCACTACACTCCTGTTAGTGCTACTACCTCATATTCGCCTTTCTTCTTTTTCCCCAATATCTCCTTCATAAACTTGAAATAGGATGACATCTGCTCTAATGCTTCTATGAAGGGTATGTTGATGTGCAGCTTCTTGAATACTTCCAAAAATTTGGAGAATTGTTTATCCACCACCTTCCTCTGTAACCTCTGGGGAAAAGGAATCTTTTCTGTATACTCCTTCTCTGGAGTTTTCTCTATCACTGGGCTAGGGCGCCACCTTCTCTTTTCTAATTCGCTTTCTCTCAACCATCGGGTGAAGTGCCGCCTCCAATTGCTTTCCACTTCTCAACCGCATCGCCTTACACCGCTCCTGATTTACCTCTGTATTGCTTCGCAATGTCCCTCGTGGCTCGATGTTTGTCCGCTTTGCCATTGCCCTACTTGTGTTTCCAAATTTCTGAACGAGGCTCTAGCTTCAGCTAAAAATCGCGTCTGGCGTTGTCAATGCCGCTGGCTACTTTCGATCGTCATTCGTTTGGCTGAATCGCGCATTCTGCATTGAGGCCGTGGGGCTTAGTGAAGGTGTTGATTACGCATCGCTTGGTTACGATACTAGCCTATACCGATTTCGCCGCTCGATATTGGTCTGTTGGCCTGATGCTCGCTGCCCCGTATGCGTTCTCGCTGCCCCGATCTCTTTCCATGAGAAATTAGGGTGATTCCTCCACCCTGGATTATAAGTGTTGGAGTAGGGGTTGTTCTGCCTCACGATAATTACCTCGCTCGACACTCTCGCTTCCATTGATACGTTGTTGGGATCCGAAGGACACCTATCAAATGTATGTGGGCGCCACATATCTCATGCTTCGGGCATGCAGACGATTCACTAACATCAGACACAGAATCGTTCGCTAGAAGAGCCACTGGGCATTCAAGGCAAGAATAGCATCTACCGTGGACCCCACGCTTCTTCTTCCACTAGTCGCCTCTCTTGGTGACATGGTTGTTAGTGGCCATATCTTCTAATAACTCATGAGCGTCGTGGGTGCTTTTCCTCATGAATGCTCCACTGGCCAGATCTATGATGGTTACGGTTGTCTTGCCACCGTTGTAGAATATGTGGACCAAGTTCCACAACTCAATGCAATGGTGTGGACACTTCCTCTGTAGATCCTTGAACCTTTCCCATGCTTCATATAAGGACTCTCCATCAGCTTGGTAGAAGTTGTTCAACTCCCCTCTCAATTTTGCTGCTTTACAAGGCGGGAAGAACTTAGCTAGAAATTTCTGTGCCAGCTCGTGCCATGTGAATATCGAATCGGCTGGCAGGGAATTCAACCATACTTTGCTCTATCCCCGAGTGAGAAAGGAAAGAGCCTCAACCGACGCATCATCGTGAACGCCGTTATATCCGAAAGTGGCACATAGCTCCAAGAAATTAGCTATGTGCGTGTGAATCCTCAGATGGCGATCCGAATTGCACGCGGTCGCATCATGCTCGTAATTGCGGCTTTATCTCAAAATTGTTGGCTCTGTGCAGGAGCCTAATGCAATCGGCTCCATTCACTCTTGGTAGCACATAATCTCCCAAACTTATTTACGGCTGGATTCGGACTTCATCCTCCACATCTATCGCACTTGCTGAGGATCTCCTGGGTTAAATTGATTTTCACCTAACCCTTCTCTCATCCTGTTATTGTTTAGATTACCGTCCATCTCTATCAAAGTTGCAATTCGTTGATTCTTTCTGTTCTGTTTGCAGGTTTTCTCAATCTCAGGATTGAAGGGAACAAGAGTGTCTGCTCCTCTTCTCCTTCGCATAAACTGATTGCCTGAAATAGATCAAAAACAGAAAACAAATCACGGCAACCTGAATTTTCGTAAAAACTAAAACTAAAAATAAAAAAAAATTAAAACCAAATTAGAAATTAAAAATAGATAATTTGATATTGAACTATTGCCTAATCCCCGGCAACGGCGCCAAAAACTTGATGCGCGTAATATGCACACACTTTTAAACGCAAGTGCACGTTATCGTATCAAGTAGTATAGTCTTAGATAAGACCGAATATCGTCCTCTAGGATTAGGGTTCAAGTACCAGTTATCTATTTTCTAGTATCTATTTGGCGAATTAATAGTTGATCGGTTGTTTATAACTAAGAGTTATGAAAGCTAATTAAATATAAAGATTTAATTCAGATGTGATGAGAATAGGGCTTCTATGTATCCTTACTATCCGCTTATGTTACTTACTAATGCATTACTTATGGTATTCTTCTTTTGGAGAAAGCAGGTTTACGAAATCGTTTTATACTCCCGTTAGGGTTATATAAACACTCAACCCCAGTATTGTTCCTTACCTAACTTTCGCTGATAAGGGTAACGCTATAGGATGATTAAGCACAAAAACCTAGTTGACCGTCACGCACAATGCGCAAAATTAGGGTTGTTAAGCCTCTCATCAACGCTACAAATCTAATTGAGGTATTTTCATCCCCAATTCAAGACTATCCAACTTACAACATATTCACAATCCCCCCTTTTCAGAATCTGATTAGAAATCATATAGTGATAACTAGTTGTCAATTAGCTACCAAGAATTCAACTCAATTATTGGATAGATCTCTCAATAAGAATAATAACCATAAGCATGCATTAATTTATAACATAAGGTTCAAGAAATTCAACATAGAAAGCCCTATAAGAGAATTAGTTCCTAGCCATAAATATGACAAAAACTAATTCCATGTTCATCATACAAAAACTGAATTAAAGTAACGAAAGGGAAAAGAAATTACTAAAATAAATGGTATCCAATCTCCAAGCAAGAATCTTGAGTTGTGCAAGAAGGGGAACCCCCAAAAACTGCATAGGGTTCTCCTTTTATAGGTTTAAAACGCCTCCTTTCTTTTCCCTGCAGGCCTGGCCCAAAAATCCGTCAAAAGACCTAATTTTTACGCGTCGCGCCGCGTCTACATCTGAGCGCCCGCGGAAGTTCGCGATCCGTCGGTGTTTTGGCGCCGCGGCCCTGATATCTGCTGTTCGGAAGCCATGGCCAGCTGTATCTTCTGTAGCTCTCGGATGTTTAGGCGTCGCGCTCAGATCTGCCGTTCGAGCGCGCCGCGCCAGTCTTCGCTTCTCGAATAATGGGCGCGCGACTGGTCTGGATTTTAGCCACGTTCGCCACTTTCTCTGCTTTCACCCGCATCTCCTCTTTGCCCTCTTTTGCTCCTTTTCCGCCATTTGACCATTTCAACCACTTTGACTCAATAGAAAGAAAAACTATCCTAATACGACACTTATATGTGCAAAATGGGACAAAAGACTAACTAAAACAGACTCAAAAGGTGTATATAAAATACACCGATCAATATCATCTGTCTCATGAACTCTAACTGCTTTTCTGCCACCTGTTCCTCTCTCATCTGACAAGTGATTATTTGTGGCCATGTCTTCCAACAAGTCATGGGCTTCATGTCCTCCTCATGAAAGTACCATTAGCAGCTGCATCAATAATTGTTCTAGTAGTCCCACTCAGACCATTGTAGAAGATGTGCACCAATTTCCATTGTTCAAGGCCATGATGTGGGCACTTCTTCTGCAAATCCTTGAACCTTTCCCAAATATCATACAATGACTCTCCATCCATTTGATAGAAATTGTTCAATTCTCCCCTAAGTCTTGCTGCCTTTGCTGGTGGAAAGAATTTTTCAAGGAACTTCTGGGTCAGGTCCCGCCATGTGAAGATAGAGTCTGTTGGCAGGGAGTTCAACCAAACCTTCACCCTTTCCCTGAGCGGAAATGAGAAGAGCCTCAACCGGATAGCATCATCAGTGACACCATTGTATTTGAATATGGGACAAAGCTCCAAGAAATTCGCAATGTGCGTATGTGGCTCCTCATATGACGACTCTCCAAACTGGACTGTGTTCAGCACCATACCCAGAATAGCAGGTTTAATCTCAAAATTATTGGCTCCTATTGCTGGGAACCTTATGCAAGTCTGCACCCCTGTCACTGTAGGCAATACATAATCCCCCTAGCTTCTTTCTCCAGGGATTTGTCTTAAGACAGACGGTAGCTCGCCATTCTCCAAATTATTGTTTTGTTGATGTTCCATTATCAATGGATCAACACTTTCCTTGTCTTTCCTGCAAGTGATAAAAAACAAGCAACCAGATCACGACAAAATGTTCTCAAATAAAAAAACAAATTAGAAATAAGGATAGATAGTTCGATATTGATTATACTCCAGTCCCCGACAACGGCGCCAAAAACTTGTTAGGCGATTTACAAATGCTCACGCAAGTGCACGTATCGTTCAAAAGTAATATAGTCTGTAAGACCGAATATCGTCCACAAAGACTGGTTACCAAGTACCGAACTTCTAAACTTTGGTTTCTATTTGGAAATCGATAAATTGTTTGGTTTTGTACTAAGGACTATCATTAAAGTAAAGTGCAGGAAACTAGACTAGATTTATAATACTAAAGGTTTATAACAGTTATGAAGGGAATAAAGCTTTCAATCTCCTCGACTATCCACTCTTTCTCGTGTTAATGCAATGCTAATAATTCTCCTTCTTATTAAGATAGCAGGTTAACTAGTATGTCATCATATTTCGGTTAGGATATACGAGAGCTCAATCTTGTGCAGAAACCTTCTATATTTCTATGATAGATTTTACCACACAAGAGGATTAAGAACAGTAACCTTAAACACTAGACAAGTATCGGGGTACTTTCGTCCACGATTTTAACCTGTGTCTAAACAAATACAGCATATTCAAATCTCTCCTCTCGGTTCTTGATTCGAAATCATATAGGTAATGATAATTAGTAGCTAATTAATATCAAGCAATCAAAACAATATTGAATAGATCTTAATACGCTGAAGAAGAAATCATTAACTAATGCATTAACTATATGAACGAGTTTCAAGAAGATTCGATGGAAACCCTACTAAAATAATTAGCTCCTAGCCATGAACATGCCAAGAACTAATACAATCCAACAATAACTGAAATAAATACAGAGAAAAGAAAAATAATGTGAACTAAAGTCCCAATTGTGGCCTCCAAATCTGCCCTCGATGATGTTGTGTGTGAGAATGTCCAAAAAACTCCTCTCATAGATTAATCCCTATGGCTTAAGTATGCTTCAAAATTTCGTGTCATATGGACCCTTCTGCCCCTGACCAATTTCGCCTCGGATCTGGAAAATTCCGCACCGACACCGCGGTCCTGCAGGTTGGCACTGCGGTGCCAAAAGTTCTGCAGCCTCACAGTAGTTCTGGAACCGCGATCCTGTCAGACCTACACCGCGGTGCTGCTCTGCCTTCGTCCGAATTTCCAGTTTTTAGCCTTTTTGCCTCTGGAACCTCCTTTTATGCCTATTTTTTGTTCCTTTTCTTCATTTCGCCATTTTAGACCGCTGTGACTCAAAAAAAAGAAAAACAAGCCTAATACTATACTAAACTCAACAAAAGTGGGTAAAATACAAATAAAAAATGACTCAAAATAGGTATATGAAATATGTCTAACGCTGTACTTCTTCTGCAACAGATCCCATAGCTTATTTGCGGTATTTGTAGTGCAATATACCGTGTAGAGTGAGTCGCACAGGCAATTCAGGATATAGTTCCTGCACATGTAGTCGTTTTGACTCCAGGGGTATAACGCAGAAAATGCCGCCACCAGTAGCCTGGGTATCCTGACCCGTCTGAACCGTGTTGTCGGTTTGGACGTCCATATCATCTCCAACAATAGGAGCATCCTCAGATAAGTTTTTTGCCATACCTAATACGGTGAGATAAACCATCATCTTTTGCTGCCACATTTCGAAGTTGGTGCCAGCAAACTTTTCGGGTCTTTCGACTTGAAAGTTGGGAGGAATCATAGTATTTTCGATGGTACCAAAAGTGATACCAGCGGCGGTAGCAGTGCCAGAGGATGTGGCGTTGTTGGAAGCAGAGACTTATTCCTTTCCATTCACCATCTTTAGTTTTTCGTAATAATAATTTTGTCTTAATTGTTGTAATTTTGTGTGTTTGAACGGGAACAGAAGAACTGAAAGGTTAGACACAAAGAGGTTTAGTGCAATGTTTGTCGAGTCGATTGTTTGACAATCTCTCCTTAAGACAAAATTATCCCGTATATAAAGGCTTACGGTAGTGGATAATAGTCTCCCAAGATAAAATGACAATACTTTCTGAAGCACAAGCCAAATACTTGAGAATCCTTGTAGAAGAAACAAGAACAAGAGATTTCTTGTAATAGAAGAAGAGCTTTCAACAATTTCATATTTTGGAGTTGTAGTGAGTGTGTAAAATATGATTTTGAAGCCTCTATTTATAGGTGCAAGTTATGATTCACCAGACATGTGAATGCCTTAAATGGGGTACCTTGATCTCCTTAAAAGACACCTAGATCATGCCAAGAGTTGGCTGATCTTTGGGCCTTCAAGTTAGTCCATGAATAAGAAGATTCTGGACATTTTTCGATTCACTGTACCGTCGGCGCCGCGGTGTCTCAAGAGGCGCCGCAACCCTAAATCGACAGAACCGAACTTCGAGCTACTGGACGAGAGACACCGCGACCCTTGGCCAGGTAGAGAGCATAGTAGAAGGTACGAGTTTTCAATCACACGTGACATAACATGATTCTTTTAAAGGGAAAAGAACATGGTGTGATCATAAAAATAAAAAAACCAAAAAAGTCTTATTTTATATATATGATTCATACATATATTTTCTATGCAATAATGATACATTTTCTGTAGTGATATATATACAAAAATGATAAAGTTTATATACATTGTTGGAATTAGTTAAAAATGGATAGAAAATGAAATTATTTTAGAAAGATTAAAAAATTACTTTTAAAATTCTTGGGCCACCGGATATCAATAGTTTCACCCGGTTATCCATTTGTGTCCTTGCCCCGAGAAAAGGACATGGTGTGTCTACCACCCAAAAGAAAATTCCAAAAAGCCCTATTTTGGGTTAAATACTCGAGCTGGCCATTCTGCCTATTTTATACCCAGACGTTAGCCCAATCCAGCCCACACTATAAAAAAAACTTGTGGTGATTAAAGGTCGCCACAAAGGAACAAATTATTTGTGACGACTTTAGTCGCTACAAAAATTCGAAACAGGATATTTGTGGCAACTATTTAGTCGCCACTAAAGATCAACGAAAAAAATATCATATTGAGCCTTCAAAAAATATCCAAAACATGTATAATATGTGTATAATTAGTAAGTATACATTAATTGAGCCTTCAACAAATATCTCAAAACATGTATAATTAATAAGTATACATTAAATATACATTTATCAAAACAGAAATTATACGTCGATATACATTTATTATACACAAATTATACAATAATGATATATTTATACATATACTTTAGGAATACATAATTTATACGATATTCATACAATTTTTATACGTCAATATTTACTTATATAGTGTATAATACATCGATTTTTACTTATATAGCATATAATTAGTAAGTATACATTTATCAAAACATAAATTATACATTGATGCACATTTATTATACACAAATTATACAATAATAATATATTTTATATACATATACTTTCGAGATACATAATTTATAAGATATTTATACAGTTTTATACGTCGATATTTATTTATACGCCGATATTTTACTTATATAGTGTATAATATGTCAATTTATTCTTATATAGTGTATAATTAGTAAGTATACATTAAATATACATTTATCAAAATAAAAATTATATATTGATTTACAATTAGTATGTATAAATTGTATAATAATGATATATTTTTTATACTAGTGATGATGGGGTTGCACCAGGGATCAACTCTTAGCCCATTCTTATTTGTCTTGGTGATGGATGGACTAACGCGACAAATTCAAGGGGAGGTGCATGGTGTATGTTATTCGCAGACGACATAGTCCTGATTGATGAGACTCGCAGCGGAGTGAACACTAAGATGGAGGTTTGGAGACACACTCTGGAATCTAAAGGGTTCAGGCTGAGTAGGACCAAGACATAATACTTGGAATGCAAGTTCAGTAATGGGAGCACCCTTGAACTAGACGTGGAGGTGAGACTTGGTACTCGGGTCATTCCAAAGAAAGAAAACTTCAAGTATCTCGGGTCTATTATCCAAAGGGATAGAGAGATTGATGACGATGTCACACACTGTATTGGGGCATGGTGGATGAAATGGAGGCTCACATCTGGAGTTTTATGCGACCAAAAAGTGCCACAAAAACTTAAAGGCAAGTTCTATAGGGCGATGGTTAGACCGACTATGTTGTATGTGGCGGAGTGTTAGCCAGTCAAGACTTCACACATCCAAAATATGAAAGTTGTGAAGATAAGAATACTGAGATGGATGTGTGGGCATACAAAGATGGATAAGATTAAAAATTATACTATCCGGGACATAGTGGGAGTGACCTCAGTGGAGGATAAGATGCGGAAAGCAATGTTGATATGATTTACATGTGCAGAGGAGAGACACAAATACTCTAGTGCGGAGGTGTGAGAGGTTGGCTATGGACGGGTTCAAGAGGGGTAGAGGTAGAACAAAGAAGTATTGAAGATAAGTGATTATACAGGATATGGCGCATATGCAACTTGCTGATGACATGACCTTAGATATGAATTGTGGAGGATACATATTATGGTAGAAGGGTATTAGGTAGTTGAGCGTAGTCCTACTTACACTTGCAAACTGGTAGTTATATTGTTATATTGTAGGCCCGCTTAGCCTATTATACTAATAGACACATTATTGCTTTATAGTTTCATGTAGTTTGATTTCTGCTGCTATGTGTCCTTTAGTGTACTTTGTTTAGCTTATTTACATGCGCTAGTTACTGCTTACTTTTCGGAATACACTATCATGGATTATTTGCCTTTGATATCAGCATTTTCATACTGCTTTAATTTTTTTTTGACATAGTCTGAATATTTCTCTTGCTTTGCTTTTGATGTTGCTTTGCTTGTGCTCTATCTTGAGTCGAGGGTCTCTCGAAAACAGCCGCTCTACCTACCAAGGTAGAGGTAAGGTTTGCGTACACTCTACCCTCCCCAGACCCCACGTTGTAGGATTTCACTGGATATGTTGTTGTTGTTGTATATATTTTTTATACATATACTTCAGAGATTCATAATTTATATGATATTTATATAGTTTTTATACGTCGATATTTACTTATACGCCGCTATTTTACTTTAATAGTGTATAATACGTCAATTTATTCTTATATAGTGTATAATTAATAAGTATACATTAAATATACATTTATGAAAATAGAAATCATATGTTATACATTTATTATACACAAATTATACAATAATGTATCTTTTCTATACATATACAATAATAATACATCTTCAATACAATGATGATTTATTTTATGTAGTGATATATATACAAAAATGATATAGTTTATAGACATTGCTGGAATTAGTTGAAAATGGCTAGAAAATGAAATTATTTTTAAAAAGCTAAAAAATGACTTTCAAAATTCTTGGGTCACCGGGTGTCAATAGTTTCACCCGATTGGCTATTTGTGTCCATGGCCCTGCTTTAAATAGTATATATTACTATTACAAATACTCAGAAGTGTTGTTGGGCCAGATTTTGAGTACAGCCCAATATTTGGACAAGTCCATACTTAATGGGCTGTCTATAAATTGAGGTTATCAGGGTCCGGTTGGGTTGAGCCCAAATGAATTGATCAACACCTATAATCAGTAACCAATAGCCATGTATGGTATATATTGTTTAATAACCCCGAGAGAATCATGTTGCATGAGCACATATCTAGCTAATTAGTATCACAGTTCGATTTTCGATCAAAATTTGTTTTCATACAAAGAGGAGTACTAGTAAATGCTGCTACATATCCATCCATAGTTTTTTTCTCTTCATTCATCGCATGGCCTTTTACATTTGCAGTACTCTTTTGCTGCTGCTTGTTTTCTTCAATAATATTTTCTTTAATTTCCTCGGTGTAGGCCAATAATTTTCGTCCACTCAATGCATGCACTCCATCAATGTTTCCCTATTAACCAAAAATCCAAAATAAGATTATAAAATGAGTTTAACTTCTATACACTGATCACATATATAAAAGAAAAATTTATATTATTGGGTTACTAGAAAATAATTTAGGTACGGACAGTAGGAGGAGACTCGGAGCACTTTCCAGTGATGATGAGGCTGCACCAGGGATCAACTCTTAGCCCATTCCTATTTGCCTCGGTGATGGACGGTCTGACGCGATAAATTCAAGGGGAGGTACCATGGTGTATGTTATTCGCAGACGACATAGTCCTGATTGA
This sequence comes from Przewalskia tangutica, assembly GCA_029844215.1. Lineage (NCBI taxonomy): Eukaryota > Viridiplantae > Streptophyta > Magnoliopsida > Solanales > Solanaceae > Przewalskia > Przewalskia tangutica. The sequence goes on along the minus strand of CM056723.1, from coordinate 117,398,708 downwards.
TGAGACTCGCAGCGGAGTGAACGCCAAGCTGAGGTTTGGAGACAGACTTTGGAGTCTAAAAGGTTCAGGTTGAGTAGGACCAAGACATAATATTTGGAGTGCAAGTTCATCAACGAGAGCGACCTTGAGAAAGGCGTGGGGGTAAGGCTTGGTACTCGGTACTCGGGTCATTCCAAAAGAAATCTTCAAGTACCTAGTGTCTATTATCCAAATGAATGAAAAGATTGATGACGATATCTGTTAGGCGATTTTCACACGCGCAAAACGCAAGTGTACGTATCGTCTCAAGTAATATAGTCTGTAAGACCGAATATCGTCCACAGAGACTGATTTCTAAGTACCGAACATCTATTTTGTGTTATCTATTTGACGAACGAATATTGATTGAGGTTTTTATTTAACTACTGGAATGATTGCAAGAAATAAGTAAACTAATTAGGTTGTATTCAGATTATGAAGGAATTAAGGCTTCCAAAATCATCAACTATCCACTTTATTCAATCCTTAATGCGTTCTAGAATGATTCTTCTTCTATGTTAAAATAACGGTTAACTAGACTGTCTTATATTCCGGTTAGGATATACAATCACTCAACCCCAGTGCAAAATCCTTTTATATTTCTATGATAGGATTTACCACATAGGAGGATTAAGAACAATAACCTATAAAGCTACAAAAGTATCGGGGTACTGTTGTCCACAATTTTAACCTATGTCTATTCAACTACAGCATATCCAAATCTCTCATCTCGGTTGTTGATTCGAAATCATATATGTTATGATATTTAGTGATCAATTAACTATTAAGCATTCACAACAATTATTGAATAGATCTTAACAACTGAAGAAGTAATAAAACTATTGCATCAAATCATGAATAAAGGTCCAAGTGAATCATAAGGAAAGCCCTAATTAAATGTTTAGTTCCTAGCCATAGACATGCTACGAACTAACACAATATCCAACATAAAACTGAAATAAAAACTAAAGATAGAAAATTACGAAGATTAAAGTCTCCAATTGTTGCTCCAAGTGCCTTGTGTTGTTCTTGTGTTCAAGAATGGACTCCCCTCCTAAAAACTGATCCTAGGGCTTTAAATATGTATCAATTTTGTGCCCTAGGGACCCTATTGCCCTTGGCCAATTCCAACTCGGAACTGAAAAATTTCATATCGGCACCGCGGTTCTGCAGGTCAGCACCGCGGTGCCGAAACTCCTGCAGCTCTCTGAATAAATGGCACCGCGGTTCTGTCTGAATGCACCCCGGTGCTGAAAGTCCTGCGGGTTTCTGCTGTTTTGGCACCGCGGTGCTGCTGTGGTTTTTCCGAGTCATCGATTTTCGACCTTTTCTGCCTCGGGACCTCCTTTTATGGCCATTTTCGCTCCTTTTTGCCATTTTGCCTTTTTGAACCGCCGCGACTCAAAAGAAAGAAAAATAACCCTAAAACTGTACTAGACGCAACAAAAATGGGTAAAATACTAATCGAAAATGACTCAAAATAGGTATATGAAATATTCCTAACAAACCCCCAAACTTAAACTTTGCTAGCCATCGAGCAAAGAAGAAAACAAAACAAAGAAATAAAATCAAAAAGACTCAAAGACACACGTCAAACAGTTGCAAAATGTCACTTAGAAAAACATGAACGTTAGTTAGGACAATATGTATGAATAAATGTAGCATGCATTGAACAATCTAGAATTTCAAGTTAGATATTTCGCAGATTCATTTCAGTCACAATCACTGGAAGCATGAATACCTAACCTATGCATGTCAATGCCATTGCATTTTGTCAAGGTACTATAACCTGTTTACTTATTATTCTCCACTAATCATGGACACACATACTAGGGATCATCAGGACTTTTCATGGTTGTAATGTAGGCTTAGGCAGGGGTAGGTAAAAATAGGCATTTAGGCTCAAATTACGTACCATAAGCGCTTTTCATTCAACTTGTTTCTCTTGTTTGATGTATTCTTTTTAGTTCATACTCATTACTCTCTTTTCTCTTTTTGTTGAGAGCGGAACATACACATTCTCATTGGCACCCCCAAACTTAAGCTTTTTCATATTTTAATTGGGGTGCATAATTTATTTTTGTTCTCTTTTGTATTTCTTTTTCACTTTATTTTTTCTCCGTATCATTAGTTATTGCTTATGACACATGAGGGAATTGGGGTGTCAAAGAAATAGCTTTTCATTTTAGATTCAAAGGGCTGATACAATTCATTGTCAGGGTAGGTAATGAAAGGTAAGAATGACTAACAAAGAAATGCATGAATCCTCCATCTAACATGTACATCCTAATTACTTCGCCTCAAATAGCAAGCATGTATGACATTTTTCGCAATTGACATACACAGGCTAAACACACAATATTCCAACTAATCAGGTTTTCATGAATCTTTGACATATTTAACTTAAGCACATATATTTTTGCATATCATTCCATTACATTATCCTACTTAATTCACTAGGCGTTTCAAGCAACTACAACATGCATGATAAAAAAAAATTATGACTCATATAGACACATAAAAGACACAAATCAACGACTCAAAATTATAAGAAATACAAGTACCCCCCCAAACTTAACTGACACATTGTCCCAAAGGGGGTTCATTAATACTTACCTTTTCGAGGGCTTTCATCTCATCAATTTTTGTCCTGCCACCTTGCTGACCTGTGGGTTTAATGCTGTAGGGATGGTCTCCCTAGCTTTGGCATGCACTGGCTGAACTGGTGGAGCAGCTGTGCTTGCTGCGAAACACTTGTCAATGACATGAGACTCAATGGCGGATTTGAACACCTTGAACATTATCTCCTCCTCCTGAACCCTGAGTCTCAGTTCCCCCTTTTCCACATCAATCAAGGCTCTCCCAGTAGCAAGGAATGGTCTCCCCAAGATAATTGGTACCTCATCATCTTCTTCCATATCAAGAATAAGGAAGTTTGCAGGGAAGAATAACTTTCCTACCTTAATCAACACATCTTCGATTATGCCTCTGGGATGCACCAGAGTTCGGTCGGTTAGCTGCAGATTTACTGTGGTCGGTTTGGCTTCCCCCAAACCCAACCTCTTGAAGACAGATAGGGGAATTAGATTGATGTTAGCCCCTAGATCACACAGCGCCCTGTTGCATGTCACCCTACCAATAGTGCAGGGCAAGGTGAAGCTCCCTGGATCCTTAAGCATAGGAGGTAGTTTCTTTTGCAAGATGGCACTGCACTCCTCTGTCAATGACATTGTCTCATAATCCGCTAGCCTCCTCTTTTTCCCAAGTATCTCCTTCATGAACTTGAAGTATGCGGGCATATGCTCTAGCGCCTCAATGAAGGGAATATTTATGTGTACCTTTTTGAACACCTCCAAGAACTTGGAGAACTGTTTGTCAACTGCCTTCATTTGTAGCCTCTGAGGGTAAGAGATTTTATCAACATATTCCCTCAAAGGTGCTGGTGGAGCTTTTTCAACTGTAGGGCGGTCCTCAGTGACCCCCTCTTTCTCTACTTCAACTACCTTCTCACCCTCATTCTCACTTACCACTGCGGGCTGGGGAGAAACGTGCTCCAACGGCTTTCTATTCCTCAATAATACTGCTTGATATTGTTCTCTAGAATTCACCTCTGTATTGCTTGGGAGAGCGCCCTGTGGCCTGTTGGTTACCATCTTTGCAAGCTGCCCAACATGTGTTTCCAAGTTCCTAAGAGGACACGGTTTCGACATGAACCGATTACGTGAGTTGGTGAGCAGCGCAACTCTCGATCATCGAGCTTTTCCGCTGCGCAGTGGCCTAAATCTTCGGGATGAAGTGGCCTGATTGTGTCCCTGCTGGTTCTAGTAACCACTTTGATATGTCTGCTGCTGGGGTTGGTCGTTCCTCCACGAAAAGTAGGGTGATTTCTCCACCCTGGATTGTACGTGTTGGAGTTGTAAGGCATCTGAAAGTTCCCAACCGCATGAACCTTTCCCATTGGCACATTGTTGGGATCAACTGCTGTGCATCTATCAAAATAATGCGGGCCCCTACAAATCTCATATTTTACAGGCGTTTGGACTGCATTCGCAGTCATGGTGTTCTGCTGCAGTTGCTTTATCAGAAGGGCTACATGTGCATTCAGGGCAGTGATTGCATCTAATTCATGAATACCCATGACCTTCCTGCTGGTCACTGACCTGTCATCTGCTCCATAGTGGTTGTTGGCTGTCATATCTTCTAGTAAATCATGTGCCTCATTAGCACTCTTTTTCATGAAGGCACCCCCTGCTGTTGCATCAATGATGGTACGCGTAGTACCACTCAGCCCATTATAAAATATGTGGACCAACATCCACTTCTCTATGCCATTATGTGGGCACTTCCTCTGCAGATCCTTAAATCGCTCCCATGCATCATAGAGCAACTCACCATCCACCTGGTAATAATTATTCAACTCTCCCCTTAACTTTGCTGCTTTGGAAGGAGGGAAGAACTTTGCTAGAAACTTTTGGGCCAGGTCCTGCCAGGTAGTGACGGAGTTGGCAGACATTGAGTTCAACCAAATTTTGGCTCTATCCCTCAGTGAGAATGGGAAGAACCTCAGTCTGATGGCATCGTCAGTGACACCATTGTATTTGAAAATAACACACAACTTCAGAAAGTTTGCAATGTGCATGTGGGGATCTTCAGATGGCACCCTCAAACTGTACTGTGTTTTGGACCATGCTCAGGATGACTGGCTTGATCTCAAAATTTTTAGCCCCTATAGCTGGGAGTCTAATGCAAGTCTGTGCTCCCGTGACTGTAGGAAGAACATAGTCCCCCAAACTCATCTTCGCAGGTGGTGGGACTTGTCCCGGGGCAACCGATACCTCATTATTCAACCCCTCTACTGGTATCCCATTGTTGTTCTGCTGATCTCCCATTGCAAAAAATTAAGCAGTTCTTTTATCTTTCCTGTTTTGTCTGCAAAGTCTCTCAATCTCAGGGTTCAGAGGGATAAGAGTGTCTGCTCCTCTCCTACTTTGCGTACACTAGATTCCTGAAATAGATCACAATCAACAAACAGATCACGACACACGATTCTAACAATAAAAATAAAAATAAAGCCAAATTAGAAATAAAAATAGATGGTTCGATATTAGATATACGTCAGTCCCCGACAACGGCGTCAAAAACTTGTTAGGCAATTTCCACACGCGCAAAGCGCAAGTGTTCGTATCATCTCAAGTAATATAGTCTGTAAGACCGAATATCGTCCACATGACTGGTTTCTAAGTACCGAGCATCTATTTTGTGTTATCTATTTGGCGAACGAATATTGATTGGAGTTTTTATTTAACTACTGGAATGATTGCAAGAAATAAGTAAACTAATTAGGTTGTATTCAGATTATGAAGGAATTAAGGCTTCCAAAATCATCAACTATCCACTTTATTCAATCCTTAATGCGTTCTAGAATGATTCTTCTTCTATGTTAAGATAACGGTTAACTAGACTGTCTTATATTCCAATTAGGATATATAATCACTCAACCCCAGAGCAGAACCCTTCTATATTTCTATGATAGGATTTACCACATATGAGGATTAAGAACAGTAACCTATAAAGCTACACAAGTATCGGGGTACTGCCGTCCACAATTTTAACCTATGTCTATTCAACTACAACATATCCAATTATCTCCTCTCGTTGTTGATTCGAAATCATAGATGTTATGTTATACCCCGTAGTTCTAACCCTACGTATGAGAGCGTACGAAAGCATGTAAGACTTAAAATTTTCAAAGGATAGGTTGACGGATTATTCCAGACGGGTTTTAGTCAACTTTAAGGCGGGTTATGACCCAGTACATTGAGAGTTCCTAAGTGTTTCAAAGGCCTAGGGCGTAGTTCGTCGAGTCTAGATTCCAACGCAACCAACCGTTCGTCAAAAGGACGTCGGAGTAGAAAGTTATGAGAATTACAAGTTCGGCGCAATGACGAAATGTATTTCGGACAAAGCGACGAGGGCGGCGCCGGACGCAGGTCGCGGTGCGAAAATCGAGAGGTCGCTGAAGTTGCAGGCCGCGCGCGCCAGATGCAGGCCGCGCGCCGAAAGTTCAGAGAGGCTGCGGGGGTTTCAGCGCCGCGGCGCCGAGGCGGGATTTTTGGGCGGAAAAACTTAGAAAAAGTCAGATTTTCTTTTAAAAGACCTTGGGAGGGTGACAAGTGTCCCCCCCATCTGATTTCTTGCATGCAATATATTGACCAAGTCTTGAAGACTTGGTCATCTTCCAATTTCTCTCCCTCTCTCTAAAAATCAACTCCTCCTTCTCTCTACATTTCCAAAAGGAAATCCAAGCCTAAGGAAAAATCTGAAAAGTTAAGAACAAAAAGGGAAGCTTGTGGCTAGCTTGTGGTGGTGTTCTTGTCAAGGAAGCTAGCAAGTGATTGGAAAACTTGGTTAAAGCTTTAAGGTAACATTTCTTCCTTTAGAATTAGTTTTTAGTGTTGCATGTTAAGAAGGAAAAACTTGTGGTAGTAAATAATGCTCTTAGACTCATTGCATGTAAGAACTATGGTTTGTATGTGAAGGAATTGGTTAAGAAGGTATTATGAGCATGTTGTAGCCTAAAAACTACCTTAGAATTGTTAAGTGAATTGTTGAGTTTGGATGTGTAATCCCCTTGGAGATGTTGGATTGTTGAGCCTTAAATGTGGCGTTTGGATGATAAATTCGGCCTTGTGAAAGGTGGCAAAGTATGTAGAAACAAAGGAAATGCTGCCCAATTTTCCATAGAATTTAGTGGCTTTGAGTTTAGATTATTCTACATTGAAATTAAAGGTTAATAAACGTACCATGGTTATTTTAGGTTGACATATTACTTGCGGTAGTTTGGACTTAGCAAGTGGATTGATCAACAAGGTATGTGAAGCTTTCCTATCTCTTGAGCATGAATAGATGAAACTATGTAGTACGGTAGACGTACAAGATTTGGTATTCTTACTTGCTTTAAGTATATAATGACTTGTTTTGTTTTAAGAATGTATAAGTCCATTAGTTAGGGGAAAGGTATGATTTTACTAAAGTGTAGAGTTAATATAACAACTTTATGGGAAGTTGGGTTATTAGCTTCATAAAAGGTTAATGAGAAGAGATTTACTCTAAGTAAGATAAGTATATGGTGAGGCAAATTGGTTTTAAGGCATCAATTGCCCAAGAGTTTTATGTATAAAGAAGAGTCATTTTTAAAAGAGTTGAAGCATGTGGTACTTGGGTTAAACTCCCGATGTTCTTTTATTAAAGATATGATTAAGTGCCTTCAATAAACTAAAATGAGAGGGTATATGAACAAGACTAATAAGAAGTTATAAGTTTTCTTAACTTATTTATGATTATGATATGATGACAGTTTGAGCTAGGGTAAGAGTATATCTGAGGGGCAAGCCCCAAGATCGTTATACCACCTTCTCCAGGGTAAGAGTATGTCTGAGGGGCAAGCCCCAAGATCGTCATACCACCTTCTTCAGTGTAAGAGTATATCTGAGGGGCAAGCCCCAAGATCGTTATACCAGCTGCTTCAGTGTAAGAGTATATCTGAGGGGAAAGTCCCCAAGATCGTTATACCATCTGTTCGGGGTAAGAGTATATCTGAGGGGTAAGTCCCCAAGATCGTTATACCACCTGTTCCGTGGATTTGCTACCCATGATGCGAGGAATACCTCATGCGAGTCCTTATGGGCTTATGCGGGTGAAATAGTCCCACGCGGCGGTACTGACTATGCGAGGAATACCTCACGCGGTCCACAAGACCTATGCGGTGAAATAGTCCCGGAGTAGGGTGCTTATTGATACTACGCGAGGTACCCTGTTTTGATCCTAAGGCCCCTAGTTTATGCAGTATTATATATACTTGTCACTCTCATTGTTAGTAAGGCACAGTAAAAGGTATTTTGATTTTCTTCTATGACCCCAACTTACTTTTAGACTTATGATATCATTACTACAGTATTTTACAGCTTTACATACTTGGTACATATTGTGTCGCGACTTTCCTCTGGGGCTGCTCATGCCGCAGGGTAAGTAGCAGATTGTGGATCTTCGTTCATAGGATCACTATTCCTGTGTCAGAAGCTCCATTCCTCCGGAAGCTTGTTTGTTGGTACAGACATTCCCTGATGCTGTAGGTATTTTGTACATTCAGGGGTATGGCGGGGCCCTGTCCTGCCACAGTTGTTATCTTTAGAGGTCTGTGCTCACATATATGTTTTGGGCTATAAGAACCAGTTGTACTACTATACTTTGTTTAAGTATGTTTATGGAAGGCAGCCTTATCGGCTGACCAGTGATGTTTACCTTTTTTTATAATTTATGTGTTATGTTTGTTCCGCTGCTATTCTCTGACATATACCGATGCGGTACCCCTGCAGTACGCCGCGCCCGGTTGGGTCGTGACAAAAGTGGTATCGAGCCGTTGTCCGGAAAGTGTCTACGCACCGTGTCTAGCAGAGTCTTGATTATCGCGTGTCGTGCACCACATCTATAATCGTGAGGTCGCAGGACATTTAGGATTGGTTTCCATTCTTTCACTCTAAGATCGTGCAATAGAGCTGAGTTATAGGTTGAACCTCCTCTGATGTTTTCCTTTATGTATCAGTTATGCCTCCACGCAAGAAAACCGCGGCCCAGAAGGGCAAGGCAGCTGAGGGTGCTGCTAGTGGGACGCGGAGAGTCACGAGGGCACAGGCCCAATCCTTACCAGAGATGATGTTTAGGGCGGCGAGTTCCACGTCGTCGCCAGCCTCAGCAGAGTTCGATGCGTGAGCGCCATCGAGACCGCGGTACGAGCCTCCATCCCCATACCGTGGTCCGAGTACAGAGATTACGGGGAATGATTCTTACATCGACCAAAGATAGTGGCGGCAGCCGACAGAGCAAAGCGCCAACCCAGAGCCGAAGCCATTTCTGATTCGGATTTCGGGTTGTCACCCACCCGAAGTTCTATGGTTCGAGATTTGAGAGGATCCGCAGGAGTTTGTCCGGCGATTCAATGGATCATGCAGTGCTTAGGGCATCGGAGAGTGCATTACTAGCTTCTTACCGGTTCGCGATATTGCGTTGAACTGGTTCGAGTCATGGGTGTTGTCGAGAGGTGAGGATGCTCTTCCAGCTGTTTGGGAGGAGTTCACAGAGGCGTTCCTAGACCACTTCTTGCCTCCTGAGGTGAGGAGAGCCCGCGTAGATAGGTTCTTGACCTTGAGACAGGACGGGAGGACTATCAGGGAGTACAACCTGGAGTTCGACTCCTTGGCTAGATATGCGAACACCATAGTAGCTGACATGGCAGACATGGTTCATCGGTATGTGATGGGGTTAGACCGTCATATGATTACTGCATGCTTGGAGGTGGCTCTTCACGTGGATGGACATTGCCAGACGCAGCGTGACGACGTGGATTGAGGCGAGAGAGCGGGATCAACTAGATTTGGGCGGCCAGAAGGGCCAGACAACGAGTTCGTGGCGATTTTGGCGGCGGCCTCGGCGAACTAGGTCCACATTCCGGCCCGGCCGCAGTGCTCCTTCCGATTTCGGCGGGAGTCGTCGGCGAGGTTATTGGAGGCAGTCGTGGCTCGTAACTTCATGTTTCGAGGCGAGACCAAAGACTAATCGAGACCACCTACCTCCGGTGTGTTCGATGCGGTAGGTCTCATCCGGCGAGTGCGTATGGGTTGTGAGCATGCTACTCTTGTGTCGGCGGGGCCATCGAAGAAGGATTGTCCGTCCCTGGCGGCGGGAGCATTCGGTTCAGCCGACGGGATCTGTTGCGGGATCTTCATCTTCGATGGTTAGACGCCCCGGAGGGCAGGGTACTTATGGGCAGCGCGGCAGAGGTCGTGGTAGGGGTTCCAGTTCTAGCGGTCCTCGACCGCGATATATGCTATGTCGGTCGACAGACCGGGAGGCGCCGCGGATGTCGCCGCAGTACATTATTGGTTTCTTGCTGTGATGTATATGCTTTGATAGATCCAGGTTCTACCTTGTCCTACATATCTCCTCATATTGCCAGTAGAATAGGGATAGAGCCCGAGTCCATAAGACCTTTGAGGTGGCTACGCGATGAGTGATTCGATGGTAGCCGGCGGGTGTATAAGGCTTGCCCTGTGACTATAGATAGCCGTCAGACTCTAGCCGACTTGATAGAGTTGGATATGACAGACTTTGATGTGATTATGGTTATGGATTGGCTAGCATCTTGCTATGCCAACATGGACTGTAGAGAGAGATTAGTTCGGTTCGGTTTCGTGGCCGATTATCGAGTGGAAGGGAATCTGCGCCGTAGGTAAGTTTATTTCTTACTTCAAGACTAGGAAGATGGTGCGGAAAGGGTATATCTACCATATGGTTTGGGTATTCGACACTGAGGCTAAGGTGCCGGACCTTCAGTCAGTTCCGGTTGTTAGAGAGTTTCTAGACGTATTCCCAGATGAGCTTCCGGGTATCCCTCCTGAGAGGAAGATTGAGTTTTGCATCGATTTGGCGCCAGACACTCGACCGATATCTATTCCGCCATACAGGATGGCACCGGCCGAGTTGAAGGAATTGAAGGACCAGCTGAAAGATTTGCTGGAGAAAGGCTTTATTAGGCAGTGTTTCTCCCCGGGAGCACGGTGTTATTTGTAAAGAAGAAGGATGGGCAGCTGCGTATGTGTATTGATTACGGTGAACAAGGTGACTATCAAGCATGTATCCTCCCAGGATTGACGATTTGTTTGACCATTCAGGTGCAAAGTGTTTTTCCAAGATAGACCTGCGGTCTGGTTATCATCAGGTGCGAGTTAGAGAGATAGATATCCCAAAGACTGCATTCAGGACCCGGTATGGGCACTATGAGTTCAGGGTGATGTCTTTCGGGTTGACAAACGCCCCAGCAGTATTCATGGATTTGATGAATAGGGTGTTCAGGCCATTCTTGGATATGTTCGTTATAGTGTTTATTGATGATATCTTGGTTTATTCGCGCACAGAGCAGGAGCATACAAATCATTTGAGGACGGTATTGGGAGTTCTCCGAGACCGGCAGTTGTATGCCAAGTTCTCGAAATGCGAGTTTTGGCTGGCTTCAGTGGCTTTCTTAGGACATGTTATCGGGGCCGATGGTATTCGGGTTGATACAGCGAAGATTGAAGCAGTCAAGACTTGGCGCACCACTACCAAGCGGACCGAGGCGCGCAGCTTTGGGCCTCGCAGTTATTATCGGAGGTTTGTAGAGAAGTTTGCTTCTATTTCAAAGATTTGACTAAGCCGACTCGAGCGGCTATGTTCGGTGGGCGGATACTTGTGAGGAAAGTTTCCTGTTGCTAAAGGAGAAGTTGACGACCGCCCCAGTTCTTACTCTTCCAGAGGGCTTAGATGGATATGTGGTTTATTGTGACGCATCAGGTGTCGGGCTTGGGTACGTGCTGATGCAGCACGACAGAGTTATAGCTTATGCATCTCGACAGCTTAGGAAGCACGAGAAGAACTATCCCACACATGACTTGGAGTTGGCAGCTGTGATTCATGCCTTGAAGATCTGGAGACATTATTTATATGGAGTTCATGGACATTTATCTGCACTACAAGAGTCTCGGTATATCTTGATCGGAGGAGTGAACTTGCGGCGAAGGCGGTGGTTGGAGCTACTTAAGGATTACGATGTCGATATTCTATACCACCCGGGGAAGGCCAACGTAGTCGGATGCCTAGTCGCAGTCGATGGGTAGTCCATGCGATGTTCACCAGAGAAGAGGATATGGTCAGAGATACATCGCCAGCGAGCCTCGGGGTTCGTTTGGTTGATTCGATGGTGAGGAATTTGGGTTCGAGAGGTTGCGAGTCTTCTATCGTCGAGGAGGTGAAGAGGCGGCGATATGAGGATCCGATTTTGATGCGGCAGAGATGCCTGTGCGAGAAGAAAAGTCTATTTGAGTAGCGCGGATAGGGTGCTAAGATTCGAGTCGGTTGTGTGTTCCGATGTGACAGGACTCGTCGCCAGATTTCGGGAGGCACACAGTGCTCGTTATTCTATTCATCCGGGGTCGACTAAGTTGTATCATGACCTCAGATGCGTGTATTGGTGGGATGGCCTTAAGAGGGACGTTTCGGAGTTCGTGGCACAGTGCCCGAATTGTCAGCAGGTTAAGATTGAGCACGAAGCGGTGGTCATTGCAGCTATTGATATTCCGACTTGGAAGTGGGAGGTGATAAATATGGATTTTATTACAGGGCTACCTACCACTCAGAGGAAGCATGATTCTATTTGGGTGATTGTCGACAGGCTGACGAAATCAGCCCATTTTTTTCCGGTCAGAACGACGTTCTCAGCTGAGGACTATGCCAGATTATATATTAGAGAGATTGTGAGACTGCACGGAGTCCCGGTGTCGATTATATCAGATAGAGGCCGGTTCTCGGCTAACTCGGAGGTCTTTCGTGAAGGATTAGGGACACGGTGAGTCTCGACGCGGCGTTTCATCCTCAGACCGACGGACAGGCCGAACGCACTATCCAGACACTTGAGGATATGCTGCGGGCTTGTGTTATTGATTTCAGGGGTAGCTGGGAGGATCATTTGCCTCTTGTAGAGTTTGCTTACAACAACAGCTACCATTCCAGTATCCAGATGGCACCTTATGAGGCCTTATACGGGAGGAAGTGCAGGTCACCGATAGGCTGGTTCGAGGTGGGAGAAGTTCAGTTAGTCGGGCCAGACTTAGTTCAGCAGGCAGTGGATAAGGTGAAGCTTATCCAGGAGCGGTTGTTGGCAGCTCAGAGTCGGCAAAAGTCGTATGCAGACCATCGGCGTCGACACTTGGAATTTGAGATAGATGATTGGGTTTTTCTAAAGGTATCGCCCATGAAGGGCGTGATGAGATTTGGAAAGAAGGGGAAGCTTAGCCCAAGGTACATTGGGCCGTATCAGATTGTCCGTAGGGTAGGCAGGATTGCCTATGAGTTAGATCTGCCGTCCGATTTGGAGGCGGTACATCCAGTCTTCCATGTGTCCATGTTGCGAAAATGTATTGGAGATCCATCTAGAGTGCACCCGGTTCATGATGTCCAAGTGACAGAGGAGTTATCGTATGAGGAGAGTCCCATAGCGATACTCGATCGTCGAGTTAGACGACTTGGACGAAAGACGTGGCTTAGTCAAGGTCTATGGCGAACGAGCGAGGAGGAAATGACGTGGGAAGCAGAGGATGACATGATGAAGAAGTACCCTCACCTATTTCCTATACCTCCAGGTAACCCACTTTCCTGCTTGTTAGTTTTGATTTAGCATTTACGCTTCAGTATGTTGTGGCTCGCGGAGCTTCTTTATTTGCAAAGGAAAAGTTAAGAGGGTCTATGTCGAGGTTGTGATTTGAGTAAGCCTAGAAGGAACATTCGAACGAATGTTTCTAAGGGGAGAATGTTATACCGTAGTTCTAACCTACGTATGAGGCGTCTTAAAGCGTGTAAGACTTAAAATTTTCAAAGGATAGGTTGGATTATTCGGACGGGTTTTAGTCAACTTTAAGGCGGATTATGACCCGGTACATTGAGAGTTCCTAAGTGTTTCAAAGGCCTAGGCGTAGTTCGTCGAGTCTAGATTCCAACGCAACCAACCGCTCGTCAAAAGGCGTCGGAGTAGAAAGTTATGAGAATTACAAGTTCGATTACGATCGGACAAAAATGTGTTTGGACAAAGCGGCGAGGCCGCGCCGGATGCGAGGCGCGGCCGAAAATCGAGAGGTCGCTGAGTTGCAGCGCCGAGCAGGACAGCGAGGGCGGCGCGAAAGTTCAGAGAGGTGCGGGGTCTCAGCGCAGCGCGGGCAGCGCAGCGCGTGGCGGGATTTTTGGGCGGAAAAACTTAGAAAAAGTCAGATTTTCTTTTAAAAGACCTTGGGAGGGTGACAAGTGTCCCCCCCATCTGATTTCTTGCATGCAATATATTGACCAAGTCTTGAAGACTTGGTCATCTTCCAATTTCTCTCCCTCTTTCTAAAAATCAGCTCCTCCTTCTCTCTACATTTCCAAAAGGAAATTCAAGCCTAAGGAAAAATCTGAAAAGTTAAGAACAAAAAGGGAAGCTTGTGGCTAGCTTGTGGTGGTGTTCTTGGCAAGGAAGCTAGCAAGTGATTGGAAAATTTGGTTAAAGCTTTAAGGTAACATTTCTTCCTTTAGAATTAGTTTTTAGTGTTGCATGTTAAGAAGGAAGAACTTGTGGTAGTAAATAATGCTCTTAGACTCATTGCATGTAAGAACTATGGTTTGTATGTGAAGGAATTGGTTAAGAAGGTATTATGAGCATGTTGTAGCCTAAAAACTACCTTAGAATTGTTAAGTGAATTGTTGAGTTTGGGTGTGTAATCCCCTTGGAGATGTTGGATTGTTGAGCCTTAAATGTGGCGTTTGGATGATAAATTCGGCCTTGTGAAAGATGGCAAAGTATGTAGAAACAAAGGAAATGCTGCCCAATTTTCCATAGAATTTAGTGGCTTTGAGTTTAGATTATTCTACATTGAAATTAAAGGTTAATAAACGTACCATGGTTATTTTAGGTTGACATATTACTTGCGGTAGTTTGGACTTAGCAAGTGGATTGATCAACAAGGTATGTGAAGTTTTCCTATCTCTTGAGCATGAATAGATGAAACTATGTAGTACGGTAGACGTACAAGATTTGGTATTCTTACTTGCTTTAAGTATATAATGACTTGTTTTGTTTTAAGAATGTATAAGTCCCTTAGTTAGGGGAAAGGTATGATTTTACTAAAGTGTAGAGTTAATATAACAACTTTATGGGAAGTTGGGTTATTAGCTTCATAAAAGGTTAATGAGAAGAGATTTACTCTAAGTAAGATAAGTATATGGTGAGGCAAATTGGTTTTAAGGCATCAATTGCCCAAGAGTTTTATGTATAAAGAAGAGTCATTTTTAAAAGAGTTGAAGCATGTGGTACTTGGGTTAAACTCCCGGTGTTCTTTTATTAAAGATATGATTAAGTGCCTTCAATAAACTAAAATGAGAGGGTATATGAACAAGACTAATAAGAAGTTATAAGTTTTCTTAACTTATTTATGATTATGATATGATGACGGATTTGAGCTAGGGTAGAGTATATCCGAGGAAGCCCCAGATCGTTATACCACCTTCTCGGGGGTAGAGTATGTGAGGCAAGCCCCAAGATCGTCATACCACCTTCTTGTAAGAGTATATCGAGGCAAGCCCAAGATCGTTATACCACCGCTTGATGTAAGAGTATATCGAGGAAAGTCCCCAGATCGTTATACCATCTAACCGGGGTAAGAGTATATCGAGGGTAAGTCCCAAGATCGTTATACCACCTTAGTGGATTTGCTACCCATGATGCGAGGAATACCTCATGCGAGTCCTTATGGGCTTATGCGGGTGAAATAGTCCCACGTGCGGTAGTCTGACTATGCGAGGAATACCTCATGCGGGTCCACAGGACCTATGCGGGTGAAATAGTCCCAGGAGTAGGGGTGCTTATTGATACTACGGGCGAGGTACCCTGTTTTGATCCTAAGGCCCCTATTTTATGCAGTATTATATATACTTGTCACTCTCATTGTTAGTAAGGCACAGTAAAAGGTATTTTGATTTTCTTCTATGACCCCAACTTACTTTTAGACTTATGATATCATTACTACAGTATTTTCCAGCTTTACATACTTGGTACATATTGTGTACTGACCCCCTTCCTCGGGGGCTGCGTTCATGCCGCAGGTAAGGGTAAGCAGATTGTGGATCCTCGTTCATAGGATCACTATTCCGGTGTCAGAAGCTCCATTCCTCCGGAAGCTTGTTTATTGGTACGGACATTCCCTGATGCTATAGGTATTTTGTACATTCAGGGGTATGGCGGGGACACATCATACGATTGTTATCTTTAGAGGTCTGTGGTCACATATATGTTTTGGGCTATAAGAACCAGTTGTACTACTATACTTTGTTTAAGTATGTTTATGGAAGGCAGCCTTATCGGCTGGCCAGTGATGTTTACCCTTTTTTTTATAAGTTATGTGTTATGTATGTTCATTGCTATTCTCGACATATACTGGCGGTACCGGTAAGTACCGATCAGCGGCCGGGGTTGGGTCGTGACATGTTATGATATTTAGTGATCAATTAACTATCAAACATTCACATAAATTATTGAATAGATCTTAACAACTGAAGAAGTAATCAAACTATTGCATCAAATCATGAATAAAGGTTCAAGTGAATCATAAGGAAAACTCTAATTAAGTGTTTAATTCCTAGCCATAGACATGCTACGAACAAACACAATATCCAACATAAAACTGAAATAAAAACTAAAGATAGAAAATTACGAAGATTAAAGTCTCCAATTGTTGCTCCAAGTGCCTTGTGTTGTTCTTGTGTTCAAGAATGGGCTCCCCTCCTAAAAACTGATCCCTAGGGCTTTAAATAGGTATCAATTTCGTGCCCTAGGGACCCTATTGCCCTTGACCAATTCCAACTCGGAACTGATAAATTCCGTACGCATGATTCTGCAGTCGCAGCGCGCGCAAAACTCTGCGACTATCTGAATAAATGGCACCGCGGTTCTGTATGAATGCACCTGGTGCTGAAAGTCCTGCGGGTTTCTGCTATTTTGGCACCGCGGTCCTGCCTCTGGGCACCGTGGTGCTGCTGTGGGTTTTTCCGAGTTATCGATTTTCGACCTTTTTCTGCCTCGGGACCTCCTTTTATGCCCACTTTTCACTGCTTTTTGCCATTTTACCCTTTTGAATCTGCTGTGACTCAAAAGAAAGAAAAACAACTCTAAAATTGTACTAGACACAATGAAAATGGGTAAAATACTAATCGAAAATGACTTAAAATAGGTATATGAAATTGATCCGTGTATTTTATATACACTTTTCGAGTCATTTTTAGTTAGTCTTTTGTCCCTTTTTGTACAAATACGTGTCGTATTAGGATATATTTTCTTTCTTTTGAGTCAAAGTGGTTAAAATGGCCCAATGGCGGAAACGGAGCGAGCAGGCAAAAGTGGAGGTTTGAGCTTAAAAGCGAGAAAGTGGCGAACGTGCACGCGGGCGGGCAGCGCCACGGCGCCTCCTACCAACAGTGCGGGCGCGGCGCCCAATATCCGTGCGAAGCGGCAGTTGCGGCGCGCCTCTAAAGCAGTGCAGGGCCGCGACGCCAAATCACCAGAACAACGCAGAAGTTCCGGCGCCGCGGCGTCGATGCGGGAAAATCAGGTTTTCAGACGTGTTCTGGGCCAGGCCTGAAGGGAAAAGTTTGAGGCGGTTTTGAGCCTATAAAAAGAGAACCCTAGGCAGTTTTCAAGGGTTCCCTTTCTTGCACAAACACAAGACTTCTTGAAGTTGAAGATTGGAGACCTTAACTTAGTAATTTTATTTTCTTTTCTTTACTTTACTTTCAGTTTTTATGTTGGATAGTGAATTAGTTCTTGTCATGTCGATGGCTAGGAACTAATTCCATTATAGGGCTTTCCATGTCAAATCACTTGAACCTTATGTTATGAATTGATGCATGTTTATGGTTATTCTTCTTATTGTTGAGATTTACCCAATAATTGTTTTGAATGCTTGGTAATTAATTGATCACTAATTATCATTATTTATATGATTTCTAATCAAACTTCGAAAGGAGGAGGTTGTGACTATGCTGTAAGTTGGGTAGACATATTTTGGATTGGGGATGAAAATACATCAATTACTTGTGTAGCGTTAATGAGAGGTTTAAACACCTAATTTCACGCATGGCGCGTGACGATTAACTAGGTTTTTGGTCTTAATCCTCCTATAGAGTCATCCTTATCACCGAAAGGTAGAAAGGAGCGCTACTGGGGTTGAGTGTTTATATAGCCTTAACGGGAGTATAAAACGATTTAGTAAACCTGCTAGCTCCAAAAGAAGAGGAACCATAATTCATTGCATTAATAAGTAATATAAGAGGATAGTTGAGGAGACTTGGAAGCCCTATTTCCATCACTACTGAAGTAAACACATAGTTAATTAGTATTTATAATTGTTAGTATAATCAACAAACTCAAATATCGGTTACCAAATAGATAACAAAAGATAGTTAGTTGGTACTTGAACACTAATCCTTGTGGACGATATTCGGTCTTACCTAGACTATATTACTTGTCACGATAACGTGCACTTGCGTTAAATTGTGTGCATCTTTTCGCGCATCAAGTTTTTGGCGCCGTTGCCGGGGATTAGGCATAGTTCAATATCAATTTTATCTATTTTTAATTTCTAATTTGGTTTTTAATTTTTATTTTATTTTACGTTTTTTATTTATTTCGGTAAAAATCAGGGTGCCGTGATCTGTTTATGCTTTTGATCATTTGAGAAAATCGGTTTATGCGAAGGAGAAGAGGCGAACACTCTTGTTCCTTCAATCCAGATTGAGAAAACTCAGAAGCAGAAAGAACCGGATTGCGGCCTTAGTTGAGATGGGCGGCGTCCAAAACAACAATATGATGAGAGAGAAGGGTTAGGTGAAAATCAACCTAACGAGGAATGCCTCGGCGAGTACATGGATGTCGAGGAAAGAGTTCAAGTCCAGTGAGAAAGAAGCTTGGGAGACTACGTCTTCAGGGTGAGCGAACTGAGACTTGTATTAGGCTCCCAACAATAGGAGCGAATAACTTTGAGATCAAACCGCGATTCTAAGCATGGAGCGAGAACACGGTGCAATTTGGAGGCGCCATCGAGGATTCACGTATACGCATAGCTAATTTCTTGGAGCTATGTGCAACTTTCGATATAACGGCGTTCTGTGGCTGTCAGATTGAGGCTCTTTCCCTTCTCACTCAGGGATAGAGAAAAAGTATGGTTAAATTCCCTGCCAGCTAATTCGATTTTTACATGGCAAGAGCTGGCACAGAAATTTTTGGCCAAATTCTTTCCCCCATGCAAAGCAGCGAAATTGAGAGGGGAGCTGAATAATTTCTACCAAGCAGATGGAGAGTCATTATACGAAGCTTGGGAGAGGTTCAAGGATTTACAGAGAAAGTGCCCACACCATTGTATTGAGTTGTGGAACTTGGTCCACATCTTCTATAACGGGCTGAGCGGTACAACCAGAACAATTATAGATGCAGCAGCAGGTGGGACATTTATGAGGAAAACAGCTCACGAAGCTCACGAATTATTAGAAGATATGGCCACCAACAACCATGTCACAGAAGATAGACCAATGAGTGGTAGGAGAACAGTGGGAGTTCACGAGATAGATGCCATCACTGCTCTGAATGCCCAAGTGGCCCTTTTGATTTAAGCAATTGCAACATACATTATCGTGAAATGCGGTCACGGATGCCAAAGAGCTGTGAAATCTGTGGAGGCCCACATACATTCGATAGGTGTCCTTCAGCTGATCCTAATAATATGCCAATCGAGCAGGCAGAGTGTCAGGCCGTGGGTAACTATCAGAGGCCCCAAAACAACCCATACTCCAACACATATAATCCAGGGTGGAGGAATCACCCAAATTTCTCATGGAAAGGAGACCAGGGGCAACCGAATCAATATAGGGCGATGCAAAACCAAAGAGACCAAAATCAGCGACCGCTTTACTCAGGCCCCACCTCTCAGCGATTGATACTGCTCACCAGAAAAACAAGATGGTGAGCGGCTTTGTTGGCACTCACCAACGCCTGCACCCGATTCGTGGCGAAGCAGATCCTCGTTGAAACTTGGAAACACAAGTGGGTCACTAGCAAAGCAATCGAACAGCGAGCTGTTGCCAAGCAACACAGAGGTGAATCCGAGAGAACAATGTCAGGCAGTACAGTTGAGAAGTGGTAAACAGTTGGAGCAACAGTCACCTCAGCCGGTAATTGAACAAAGGGCAGAGATAGAGAAAGAGAAGGTGGTTGAATCACGCCCAGTAGTAGAGAAAACTTCAGAGAAGGAGTATACAGAGAAGATCCCAATCCCACAGAGATTGCAGCGGAAGGCAGTTGATAAACAATTCTCCAAATTTTTGGAGACATTCAGAAAGCTGCATATCAACATACCTTTTATAGAGGCATTGGAGCAAATGCCCTCCTATTTCAAATTCATGAAGGAGATTTTAGGGAAGAAGAAGAAACTGGCAGAGTATGAGATGGTAGCACTAACGGAGGAGTGCAGTGCTATCCTGCAGAAGAAGTTGCCCCCTAAACTAAAAGACCTAGGGAGCTTTACACTACCTTGCACAGTTGGCAGGGTGACATGCAACAGGGCTCTTTGCGATTTAGGGGCAAGCATAAATTTGATGCCTTTATCGGTGTTTAAACGGTTGGAGTTGGGTGAGGCAAAACCAACCACTGTGAGCCTGCAACTAGCCGATAGGACAGTGGTTCACCCAAGAGGGAAGATTGAGGACGTGATTGTTAAAGTAGGAAAATTCTTTTTTCCTGCGGACTTCCTCATTCTTGACATGGAAGAGGATGCGGAAATCTCTATCATATTGGGGAGACCATTCCTGGCGACAGGGAGAGCCTTGATCGATGTAGAAAGAGGAGATCTGACGTTGAGGGTGGAGAAGGAAGAAATGATGTTTAAAGTATTTAAACACATCATTGAGCCACCAATCATGAGCAGATGCTTTGCAATCAGCACCATCAAACCCCCCATGTGAGCCAGTACAACCCAAACCGAGAGAGATGAGCCCACAAAAGTAGGTATGTGATGCCGAACCTCCACAAAAGCAGGTATGTGTTCCTGAACCTTCCCTTGAAGATAATTCTAAGAAGAGAAGAAGAAGAAGAAAATGAAAAATGTGGAGAAAATGGATTGGTTGTGGGGTTAATCCACCCCACACTTATTGAGTTAAGGAACTTGCGTCCGGCTAAAAGACGTTAAAGACAGCGCTACTTGGGAGGCAACCCAAGGTATTTTGATTTATTTTACTTTAATATAGTAGTTTTTATTAAGAACGGTCTCACGGAGGTAGTGTTTGTGTTGTGATTGACAGGTGTAGGCCAATAAATTGAAGGGCGAAAAACTGAAGAATGACCAGGATTTCCAGAAAAATGGGTAAGCGCGGCCTGGGAAGTAGAACGGCGCCAAAAGCGATGTGCATCGAAGATTAAGCCGCGGCTGAGCGAGGCGCGGCGCCAAAACCCCAGAAAAATTGCCAAGTCTAGCGCGGCTCCGTAGCAGGGCCGCGGCGCAGAAATTCCCGAAGTAGTGCAGAAAGTTGGGCGCCGCGGCGCCAAATGCAGGGCCGCGGCGCCGAAGCGGAAATCCAGAAAGTAATAAAACGCCCAAAGACCCGATTTTCCCCAAATTCAAACCAAAACCTAACCTTTCTTCTCCACAAAACCCACGAAAATTCAAACCTCACCCACAAATCTTCCATAAATCAAACCCAACCACAACAAAAAACTCTTAAAATCCCTAAACCCTTAACCATTTCAACCAACAAAACTTCATCCCAGTGCCTCAAATCACCATTAGAAGCAAGAAAACCTTGAAGAACACTGTCAAAAAGGTAATCTTCATCTTTTCTTGAAAACTTTACAGTAGTCAAAATGAGGTAGTAGTTTGGAGGAATGTTGCATTGTTGAAGTCGTTGGGGTGTTGAAAAATTGGTTGTGAAATTTAGGGGAGGAGTACACAAAGAGGGTGTGGGTATTGTGTAGTACAGGAGTTGGAGTTTGGGGGTGTTAGTGTTGTAGCTGCTAGTTGTTGTGTGATTGTGTTGGGGAACATTTGTGATACTAAGTTTGTAAGCTGCAAAGAGTGATTTAACCATGTCCGCCAGAAAGAGAAGAGCCTCCACATCCACCTCAGCCCCGTAATACGATGATACTAGGTTCGTTAGCCAACAAGCGTATGAAAGATACAAAAAGCTTAGTATGAGGCCCTTAATCCCTGAAAGGGGAATGGACTATCAAAGGGATTCGCTTGGGGAGGAGGATGTCTATGAGCTCATTCGGGCAATGATTGAGATGATGGGGTGGAAGAGATTTGTAAACCCGGAAAGGATAGCACCAATGAACACAGCGATGGTGCGTGAATTCTATGCTAACTTTCCGGAGAAGGTGGACAATAAATGCTTTGTAAGGGGAAGATATATGCCTGTGACGACAGAAGTGATAAATGTGTCTCTGAAAACAGTAGATGTTGAAGAAAGGGGTGATGACCGAAGCTACTTCAGAACATGGTCGAGAAGTACCACCAGCATCAACTGGGATGCCGTCGCGAACCTGATGAAACTACTACAGGGCTGCATTTGATATTGCGAGAAATGGGTCAGAAGGATGGCGGTGTCGGTTCAACAAAGCGACCAAGGTTGGTGTATTTAAATCGATGCCGTCTGATCCCATCAACGCACTTCACCAGAGTTCCAGAAGATAGGATTAAATTGATATATGTAATCATGACGGGGAAGACGATTGATGTGAGGAAAGAGATAGTGCAAAGTATTGAAGAAATCAGCAGGTTGGTAACAACAGGTGGATTGGGACATGGCTCACTTATCACTAATTTATGCCACATGAATGGGGTCCCAATCCTACCCACTGATACTACTGAGAGAAACCAACTGCCTGTGTCATATGGGATAGTGCACTCTTTCCCAGACCCAAGCCCCCCAGCAGCAAGAAGAAGAGCACTAGCACCACCACCAGCAGCAGCAGAGGCCGCCATGAACGAAGATGAGCCTGAAATAGAGGCTCAATATGCGGCAGGGAGCAGCCACCAGCCAACCACATAATCAGAACTTCCAGTGCCTATGATGGAGCAGCTGCTCCAGAACCAGAGAAGGATGATGCAACATTTCGACACAGTGATACAAGGACAATATGAGTTGAGACAAGGGCAGCAAGAATTGAGGCAGGAGCAACAACAGTTGCACCATCAATTTGACGAGATGAGTTCCCTGTTCAACCAATGGTCGATGCATTATCCACCGCCACCGCCACCATTTTAAACCAAGTCTGTAAGTGTCTTGTTTCCTTTTATTGTCTTTGAGTCTACACACATTGGGGACAATGTGTGATTTAAGTTTGGGGGGTGTTTTATTTGTGTCTTATTGTTATAGTATGTTTAAGTCTTTTTGTTGTTTTTGTGTATTTTTGAGTCATATTTTTTTTTTTTGAGTCATAATTGTCGGTCAAAGATCATGCATGCTGTAGTTACTAGAAACACCTAGTGAAGTAAGGTGGAATAATGTAACGGAATTATAGCAACTATCTAAACACTTAGGTTAGATATGCCAAAAACTCATGAAATCTATCTATTTGGAGTTTCTTGCTTAAATTGTGCATGCTAAATGATGAAAACCTATGTGTTATGATTGCTTGCTATTTGAGGCGAAATAGTTAGGATATGCATGTTAGGGAAATGACTCAGGCGTTTCTTTGTTAGCCAATTCTTACCACTCTTTTCTATCATTGACATTAAAAATATCCCTAGTCAGCCCTATTGAGCCTAAAAATTGAACTTTTTCTTTGACACCCTATATTCCCATACTTGTGCCATAAGTAAACATGTGAAATAGTTGGAATATAGTGTGTTAAAAAAGAGACAAAAAGAGCAAACAAAATTGATGCACCCCAATTAAAAAGTTATAAGAAATAGGCAAAAGCCTAAGTTTGGGGGTGCTTGCTGTTATACCCCGTAGTTCTGACCCTACGTATGAGAGCGTACGAAAGCATGTAAAACTTAAAATTTTCAAAGGATAGGTTGACGGATTATTCCGGACGGGTTTTAGTCAACTTTGAGGCGGGTTATGACCCGATTCATTGAGAGTTCCTAAGTGTTTCAAAGGCCTAGGGCATAGTTCGTGGAGTCTAGATTCCAACGCAACCAACCATTCGTCAATAGGACGTCGGAATAGAAAGTTATGAGAGTTACAAGTTCAGTGCGCAGTCGGACAGAAATATGTTTCGGACTAAGGCGACAGGGCATGGCCGGAGCGAGACGCGGCGCCTAAATCTTGAGGTCGCTGATATTGCAGCGCCATGGCTGAGACAGCGAGCCTCGGCGCGAAAGATCGAAGAGGCTGCGGAGGTTTGTAGCCGCGCCGGAGCGGGCCGAGGCGGGATTTTTGGGCGGAAAGACTTAGGAAAAGTCAGATTTTCTTTTAAAAGACCTTGGGAGGGTGACAAGTGTCCCCCCCCCATCTGATTTCTTGCATGCAATATATTGACCAAGTCTTCAAGACTTGGTCATCTTCCAATTCCTCTCTCTCTAAAGCAAAAGCTCCTCCTTCTCTCTACATTTCCAAAGGAAATCCAAGCCTAAGGAAAAATCTGAAAGTTAAGAACAAGAAAAGGAAGCTTGTAGCTAGCTTGTGGTGGTGTTCTTGGCAAGGAAGCTAGCAAAACATTTGGAATAAGTTTGGCTAAAACTTTAAGGTAATGATTCTTCCTTTAGATTTAGTTTATAGTGTTGCATGTTAAGAAGAAAGAACTTGTGGAAGTAAATAATGCTCTTAGAGTCATTGCATGCTAGAAATGTGGTTTGGATATGAAAAATGGGTTAAGAGGAGATTATGAGCATGTTGTAGCCTAAAAACTACCTTAGAATTGTTAAGTGAATTGTTGTAACTTATGGGGCAGAATTTAGTTTGGGTGTGTAATCCCCTTTGAATTGTTGGATTGATTGAGCTTTAAATGTGGCAATTGAATGATAAATTCGGCCTTGAGAAAGGTGGCAAGTGAGTAGAAACAAAGGAAATGCTGCCCAATTTTCCATAGAATTTAGTGACTTTGAACTTGGATTGTTCTACATTAAGATTAGAGGTTAATAAACGTATCATGACTATTATAGGTTGAAATATTACTTGCGGTAGTTTGGACTTGGCAAGTGGATTGACCAAAGAGGTATGTGAAGCTTTCCTATCTCTTGAGCATGAATAGATGAAACTATGTAGTACGGTAGACGTACAAGATTTGGTATTCTTACTTGTTTGAGTATATAATGACTTGTTTCGTTTTAAGAATGTATAAATCCCTTGGTTAGGGAAAAAGTATGATTTTACTAAAGTATAGAGTTAATATAACAACTTTATGGGAAGTTGGTTTATTAGCTTCATAAAAGGTTAATGAGAAGAGATTTACTCTAAAAGTAAGATAAGTATATGAAGAGGCAAATTGGTTTAAGGCATCAATTGCCCAAGAGTTTTATGTATAAAGAAGAGTCATTTTTAAAAGAGTTGAAGTATGTAGTACTTGGGTTAAATTCCCGGTTTTCTTTTATTGAAGATATGATTAAGTGCCTTAAGTAAACTAAAATGAGAGGGTATATGAACAAGACCAATAAGAAGTTATGAGTTTTCTTAACTAATTTATGATTATGATATGATGACAGTTGAGCTAGGGTAAGAGTATATCTGAGGGGCAAGCCCCAAGATCGTTATACCACCTACTCCAGGGTAAGAGTATGTCTGAGGGGCAAGCCCCAAGATCGTCATACCACCTTCTCCAGTGTAAGAGTATATCGAGGCGGGCCAAGATCGTTATACCATCCGCACCAAGTATAAGAGTATATCGAGGCAAGCCCCAAGATCGTTATACCATCCGCTCGGTGTAAGAGTATATCTGAGGAGTCCAGTCCCAAGATCGTTATACCATCTGTTTCAGGGTAAGAGTATATCTGAGGGGAAGTCCCCAAGATCGTTATACCACCTGTTCCGTGGACTTGCTACCCACGATGCGAGGAATACCTCATGCGAGTCCTTATGGGCTTATGCGGGTGAAATAGTCCCATGCGGGTAGTCTGACCTATGCGAGGAATACCTCGTGCGGGTCCACGGGACTATCACGGGTGAAATAGTCCCAGGAGTAGGGGTGCTTATTGATACTACGGGCGAGGTACCCTGTTTTGATCCTAAGGCCCCTATTTTATGCAGTATTGTATACATATACTTGTCACTCTCATTGTTAGTAAGTCACAGAAAAAAGTATTTTATTATCTTCCATGACTCCAGCTTACTTTTAGACTTATGATATCCTTATTATTAGTATTTTCCAGCTTTACATACTTGGTACATATTGTGTACTGACCCCCTTCCTCGGGGGCTGCGTTCATGCCGCAGGTAAGGGTAAGCAGATTGAGGATCCTCGTTCATAGGATCACTATTCCGGTGTCAGAAGCTCCATCCCTCCGGAAGCTTGTCTATTGGTACGGATATTCCCTGATGCTATAGTTATTTGTACATTCAGGGGTATGGCGGGGCCCTGTCCCGCCACAGTTGTTATCTTTAGAGGTCTGTGGTCACCTATGTGTTTTGGGCTATAAGAACCAGTTGTATTACTATACTTTTGTTTAAAGTATGTATTATGGAAGGCAGCCTTATCGGCTGGCCAGTGATGTTTACCTTTCTATAAGTCATGTGTTATGTATGTTCCGCTGCTATTCTCTGACATATACCTGACAGGGTACCCCGGTAGGGTACCAGTCGTGGCCCCGGGGTTGGGTCGTGACAAAAGTGGTATCAGAGCATTTAGTCCTCGGAAAGTGTCCACAGACCGTGTCTAGTATAGTCTTGATTATCGGTGTGTCGTGCACCACATCTATAATCAGGAGGCTGCAGGATATTTAGGATTGGTTTCCATTCTTTCACTCTAAGATCGTGCAATAGAACTGAGTTATAGGTTGAACCTCCTCTGATGTTTTCCTTTATGTATCAGTTATGCCTCCACGCAAGGCAACCGCGGCCCAGAAGGGCAAGCGGTGAGAGTCGCTAGCGGGACGCAGAGTCACCAGGCACACGCCAGATCCTTACGAGAGATGATGTTTAGGCGGCGAGTTCCACGTCGTCGCCACTCAGCAGTTCGGCGGCGGGACGCGGCTCACGAGACGCGACGAGCCTCCATCCACGATCGAGATCTGAGTAGAGATTACGAAACGATTCGATTCTTGACCAACATAGTGGCGGCGGCAGCGACAGAGCGAGCGCCAACCCTGGCCGACGATTACGGATTCGGGATTTCTTGGGTTGTCACCCACCCGAGTTCTATGGTTCGAGATTTGAGGAGGATACGCAGGAGTTTATCCGGCGATTCTGACGGACCATGCAGTCCTTGGGCATCGAGGGTGAGTCGTTATACTAGCTTCTACGGTTCTGCGATATTGCATTGAACTGGTTTGAGTCATGGGTATTGTCGAGGGTGAGGATGCTCTTCCGGTGATTGGGAGGAGTTCACGAGGCGTTCCTAGACCACTTCTTGCCTCCCGAGGTGAGAGAGCCCGCGTAGATAGGTTCTTGACCTTGAGACAGGGGCGGGAGGACTATCGGTCTGACACTGAGTTCGACTCCTTGGCGAATATCGCGACACCATAGTAGGCGACATGGCGAGCATGGTTCATCGATATGTGATGGGGTTAGACCGTCATATGATTATTGCATGCTTGGGGTGGCTCTTGGCGAGGATGGATATTGCGGGATGCAGCGTCTGTGCGAGATTGAGGCGAGAGAGCGAGATCGGCTAGATTTGGGCGGCCAAGAGGCGACAATGAGCTCTCGAGGCGATTTCGGCGGCGGCCGGCAGCGATCTAGGTCCACATTCCGGCCCGGACAGAGTGCTCCTTCTCGATTTCCGGCGGGAGGTCCGATCAGCGAGGTTATTCGAGCGGTCGTGGCTCCGGACTTGTTTTCGAGGCGAGACCAGCGACTAATCGAGACCACCTACCTCTTGGTGTGTTCGATGCGGTAGGTCTCATCCGGGCGAGTGCCGTATGGGTTCGAGAGCATGTTACTCTTGTGACCAGCGGGCCATCCGAAGAAGGATTGTCCGTCGCTTAGCGGCGGGAGCATTACAGTTCAGCGGCGGTGCATTCTTTGATCTTCATCTTCGATGGTTAGACGCCCGAGGCGAGTACTTATGGGCCAGCGAGCGCGCGGCAGGTCGTGGTAGGGGTTCCAGTTCTAGCGGTCCTCGGAACCGCATATATGCTATGTCCAGTCGACAGGACCAGGAGGCGTCGCCAGATGTCGTCACAGGTACATTATTGGTTTCTTGCTGTGATGTATATGCTTTGATAGATCCAGTATCTACCTTGTCCTACATATCTCCTCATATTGCGGTAGGGTAGGGATAGAGCCCGAGTCCATAAGACCTTTTGAGGTGGCTACGCGATAGGAAGATTCGATGTGGTAGCGGCGGGTGTATAAGGCTTGCCTGTGACTATAGATAGCCGTCGGACTGGCCGACTTGATAGAGTTGGATATGACAGACTTTGATGTGATTATGGGTATGGATTGGCTAGCATCTTGCTATGCCAACGTGGACTGTAGAGAGAGATTCGTTCGATTCCAGTTTCTGGTGGCCGGTTGCTCGAGTGGAAGGGAATCTTTGCATCGCCGAGGGGTAAGTTTATTTCTTACCTCAAGGCTAGAAAGATGGTGCGGAAAGGGTATATCTACCATCTGGTTCGGGTATTCGACACGAGGTGAAATCTGGACCTTCCGATCCGGTTGTTAGAGAGTTTCCAGACGTATTCCCAGACGAGCTTCCGGGTATCCCTCCCGAGAGGGAGATTGAGTTTTGTATTGATTTGGCGCCAGACACTCGACCGATATCCATTCCGCCATACAGGATGGCACCGGCCGAGTTAAAGGAATTGAAGGACCAGCTGAAAGATTTGCTGGAGAAGGGCTTTATTAGGCCGAGTGTTTCTCCCTGGGGAGCACCAATGTTATTTTTAAAGAAGAAGGATGGAACGCTGCGTATGTGTATTGATTACAGGCAGCTGAACAAGGTAACTATCAAGAACAGATATCCCCTCCCCAGGATTGACGATTTGTTTGACGATTGCGAGTGCAAAGTGTTTTTTCAAGATAGACTGCGATGCAGTTATCATCAGTGCGAGTTAGAGATAGAGATCCCAAAGACTGCATTCAGGACCCGGTATGGGCACTATGAGTTCAGGGTGATGTCTTTCGGTTTGACCAACGCCCCAGCAGTATTCATGGACTTGATGAATAGGGTGTTCAGGCCATTCTTGGATATGTTCGTTATAGTGTTCATTGATGATATCTTGGTGTATTCGCGCACAGAGCAGAAGCATACATATCATTTGAGGACAGTATTGGGAGTCCTCCGAGACCGGCAGTTGTATGCCAAGTTCTCGAAGTGCGAGTTCTGGCTAGCTTCGGTGGCTTTATTAGGGCATGTTATCGGGGCTGATGGTATTCGGGTTGTCTGACAAAGATTGAAGCGATCGAGACTTGGCGGACCAGCTACACAAGCGGAGTGCGCAGCTTTGGGCCTTGCAGGATATTATCGGAGGTTTGTAGAAGTTTGCTTCTATTTCAAGACCTTTGACTAAGTCGACTCGGAAAGCGGCTATGTTCCGATGGGCGGATACTTGTGAGAAAGTTTCCGGTTGCTAAAGGAGAAGTTGGCGACCACCCATTCTTACTCTTCCGGAGGGCTTAGATGGATATGTGGTTTATTGTGACGCGTCAGTGTCGGGCTTGAGTGCGTCTTGATGCGACGGCAGAGTTATAGCGTATGCATCTCGACAGCTTAGGAAGCACGAGAAGAACTATCCCACACATGACTTGGAGTTGGCAGCTGTGATTCATGCCTTGAAGATCTGGAGACATTATTTATATGGAGTTCGTGGACATTTATACTGCACCACGAGTCTCGGTATATCTTGATCGGAGGAGCGAACTTGCGGCGAGGCGGTGGTTGGAGCTACTTAAGGATTACGATGTTGATATTCGTACCACCCGGGGAAGGCCAATGTAGTAGCAGATGCCCTTAGTCGCGGTCGATGGGTAGTGCATGCGATGTTCACCAGGAGAAGAGGATATGGTCAGAGTTACATCACCAATGAGCCTTGGGATTCGTTTGGTTGATTCGATAGTCTGGAATTCGGGTTCGAGAGGTTGCCGAGTCTTATCGTCGTCGGAGGTGAAGAGGCGACAATATGAGGATCCGATTTTGATGCAGTACCCGAATCTGACTCTCGGAAGGAGAAGAGTCTATTTGAGGTAGCGCGATGGGGTGCTAAGATTCGAGGCGGTTGTGTGTTCCCGATGTAGCGGACTTCGTCGTGATTTCGGAGAGGCACGCGGTGCTCGTTATTCTATTCATCCGGTCGACTAAGATGTATCATGACCTCAGATGAGTGTATTGCTGGGATGGAATAAAGAGGGACTTTGCGGAGTTCGTGGCACGATGCGAATTGTCGTGAGTTAAGATTGAGCACGAAGCGGTGGGCACATTGCGAGATATTGATATTCCGACTTGGAAGTGGGAGGTGATAAATATGGATTTTATTACGGGGCTACCTACCACTCGGAGGAAGCGTGAGTCCATTTGGGTGATTGTCGGCGGTTGACGAAATCGGCCCATTTTCTTCGGTCG
Source organism: Przewalskia tangutica (assembly GCA_029844215.1). Classification (NCBI taxonomy): domain Eukaryota; kingdom Viridiplantae; phylum Streptophyta; class Magnoliopsida; order Solanales; family Solanaceae; genus Przewalskia; species Przewalskia tangutica. Next base: position 117,368,374 of record CM056723.1, on the reverse strand, counting down.
AGCGTTCTCGGTGAGACTACTCAGATTATATATTAGAGAGATTGTGAGACGCACGGAGTCGGTGTCGATCATATCATATAGAGGAGCCCAGTTCTCAGCTAACTTCTGGAGGTCTTTTCAGAAGGGATTAGGGACACAGGTGAGTCTCAGTACGACGTTTCATCCTCGGGCCAAGCGGCGGGCGAGCGCACTATCCGGACAACGAGGATATCTGCGGGCTTGTGTTATTGACCGGGGGTAGTGGGAGGATCATTTGCCTCTTGGAGTTTGCTTACAACAACGGCTACCATTCCAAAGATTCGGATGGCGCGCTACGAGGCCTTATAGGAGAAAGTGCAGTCACCGATAGGCTGGTTCGAGTGGGAGAAGTTGATTAGTCGGGTCGGACTTAGTTCGTGACGATGGATAAGGTGAAGCTTATCCAGGAGCGGTTGTTGGCGGCTCGAGTCGGCGAAGTCGTATCACGGATCATCGGCGTCGACACTTGGAATTTGAGATAGATGATTGGGTTTTCTAAATGTATCGCCCGTGAAGGCGTGATGAGATTTGGAAAGAAGGAAGCTTAGCCCAGTACATTGGGCGTATCGGATTGTCCGTAGGGTAGGCGGGGTTGCCTATGAGTTAGATCTGCCCGTCCGATTTGGAGCGGTACATCGATCTTCCATGTGTCCATGTTGCGGAAATGTATTGGAGATCCATCTATAGTGCACCCGGTTCATGATGTCCAAGTGACAGAGGAGTTATCGTATGAGGAGAGTCCCATAGCGATACTCGATCGTCAGGTTAGACGACTTCGGAAGAAAGACGTGGCTTCCGTCAAAGTCTTATGGCGGAACGAAAACAGGGAGGAAATGACGTGGGAAGCAGAGGATGACATGATGAAGAAGTACCCTAACATATTTCCTATACCTTCAGGTAACCCACTTTCCTGCTTGTTAGTTTTGATTTAGCATTTACGCTTCAGTATGTTGTGGCTCATGGAGCTTCTTTATTTGCAAGAATAGTTAAGAGGGTCTATTTCGATGTTGTGATTTGAGTAAGCCTAGAAGGAACATTCGGGACGAATGTTTCTAAGGGGGGGAGAATGTTATACCCCGTAGTTCTGACCCTACGTATGAGAGCGCACGAAATCATGCAAGACTTAAAATTTTCAAAGGATAGGTTGACGGATTATTCCGGACGGGTTTTAGTCAACTTTGAGGCGGGTTATGACCCGATTCATTGAGAGTTCCTAAGTGTTTCAAAGGCCTAGGGCATAGTTCGTGGAGTCTAGATTCCAACGCAACCAACCATTCGTCAATAGGACGTCGGAATAGAAAGTTATGAGAGTTACAAGTTCGGCGTGATCGGACGAAATATGTTTCGGACTAAGCGCGAGGCATGGCGCCGGAGCGAGGGCATGGCGCCTAAAATCGAGGGTCGCTGAGATTGCAGCGCCGCGGCGCCGAAAGTTCAGAGAGGCTGCGGAGGTTTCAGCGCCGCGGCGCCGAGGCGGGATTTTTGGGCGGAAATACTTAGGAAAAGTCAGATTTTCTTTTAAAAGACCTTGGGAGGGTGACAAGTGTCCCCCTCATCTGATTTCTTGCATGCAATATATTGACCAAGTCTTCAAGACTTGGTCATCTTCCAATTCCTCTCTCTCTCTAAAGCAAAAGCTCCTCCTTCTCTCTACATTTCCAAAGGAAATCCAAGCCTAAGGAAAAATCTGAAAGTTAAGAACAAGAAAATGAAGCTTGTAGCTAGCTTGTGGTGGTGTTCTTGGCAAGGAAGCTAGCAAAACATTTGGAATAAGTTTGGCTAAAACTTTAAGGTAATGATTCTTCCGTTAGATTTAGTTTATAGTGTTGCATGTGAAGAAGAAAGAACTTGTGAAAGTAAATAATGCTCTTAGAGTCATTGCATGCTAGAAATGTGGTTTGGATATGAAAAATGGGTTAAGAGGAGATTATGAGCATGTTGTAGCCTAAAAACTACCTTAGAATTGTTAAGTGAATTGTTGTAACTTATGGGGCAGAATTTAGTTTGGGTGTGTAATCCCCTTTGAATTGTTGGATTGATTGAGCCTTAAATGTGGCAATTGAATGATAAATTCGGCCTTGAGAAAAGTGGCAAGTGAGTAGAAACAAAGGAAATGCTGCCCAATTTTCCATAGAATTTAGTGACTTTGAACTTGGATTGTTCTACATTAAGATTAGAGGTTAATAAACGTATCATGACTATTATAGGTTGAAATATTACTTGCGGTAGTTTGGACTTGGCAAGTGGATTGACCAAAGAGGTATGTGAAGCTTTCCTATCTCTTGAGCATGAATAGATGAAACTATGTAGTACGTGAGCGACAAGATTTGGTATTCTTACTTGTTTGAGTATATAATGACTTGTTTCGTTTTAAGAATGTATAAATCCCTTGGTTAGGGAAAAAGTATGATTTTACTAAAGTATAGAGTTAATATAACAACTTTATGGGAAGTTGGTTTATTAGCTTCATAAAAGGTTAATGAGAAGAGATTTACTCTAAAAGTAAGATAAGTATATGAAGAGGCAAATTGGTTTAAGGCATCAATTGCCCAAGAGTTTTATGTATAAAGAAGAGTCATTTTTAAAAGAGTTGAATTATGTAGTACTTGGGTTAAATTCCCGGTTTTCTTTTATTGAAGATATGATTAAGTGCCTTAAGTAAACTAAAATGAGAGGGTATATGAACAAGACCAATAAGAAGTTATGAGTTTTCTTAACTTATTTATGATTATGATATGATGACAGTTGAGCTAGGGTAAGAGTATATCTGAGGGGCAAGCCCCAAGATCGTTATACCACCTACTCCAGGGTAAGAGTATGTGCGGGCAAGCCCCAAGATCGTCATACCACCTTCTCCAGTGTAAGAGTATATCTGAGGGGCAGGCCCAAGATCGTTATACCATCTGCACCAGTATAAGAGTATATCTGAGGGGCAAGCCCCAAGATCGTTATACCATCTGCTCCAGTGTAAGAGTATATCTGAGGAGTCCAGTCCCAAGATCGTTATACCATCTGTTTCAGGGTAAGAGTATATCTGAGGGGAAGTCCCCAAGATCGTTATACCACCTGTTCCGTGGACTTGCTACCCACGATGCGAGGAATACCTCATGCGAGTCCTTATGGGCTTATGCGGGTGAAATAGTCCCATGCGGTAGTCTGACTATGCGAGGAATACCTCATGCGGGTCCACAGGACCTATGCGGGTGAAATAGTTCCAGGAGTAGGGGTGCTTATTGATACTACGGGCGAGGTACCCTGTTTTGATCCTAAGGCCCCTATTTTATGCAGTATTGTATACATATACTTGTCACTCTCATTGTTAGTAAGGCACAGAAAAAGGTATTTTATTGTCTTCCATGACTCCAGCTTACTTTTAGACTTATGATATCCTTATTATTAGTATTTTACAGCTTTACATACTTGGTACATATTGTGTACTGACCCCCTTCCTCGGGGGCTGCGTTAAATGCGCGGTAAGGGTAAGCAGATTGAGGATCCTCGTTCTTAGGATCACTATTCCAGTGTCAGAAGCTCCATCCCTCCGGAAGCTTGTCTATTGGTACGGATATTCCCTGATGCTATAGGTATTTGTACATTCAGGGGTATGGCGGGGCCCTGTCCCGCCACAGTTGTTATCTTTAGAGGTCTGTGGTCACCTATGTGTTTTGGGCTATAAGAACCAGTTGTATTACTATACTTTTGTTTAAAGTATGTATTATGGAAGGAAGCCTTATCGGCTGGCCAGTGATGTTTACCTTTCTATAAGTCATGTGTTATGTATGTTCCGCTGCTATTCTCTGACATATACCTGACAGGGTACCCCAGTAGGGTACCAGTCGTGGCCCCGGGGTTGGGTCGTGACACTTGCTATTATGATACACTTCACGCTCTCAAAACAAAAGAGGGGAAAGATAGATTTGAAGTGAAGAAAAGAATCAAAAGAAAAGGGAAACACTGAAAAAAAGTAAAGAGCTTATGGTACACAAAAATGAGCCTAAATGCCTATTTTTACCTACCCATACCTAAGCCTACATTACAACCCTTAAAATTCCTGAAGATCTCTTAGATGCATATCCATGATTAGTGGAGAATAACAAGTGAAAATGTCATAGGATTTTTGAATTTTACAAGCATGATTCAGTATTTGACTTCCATTAAGCATGATAAAAATGAGTTTGCGAAATATCTAGCTTAATGTGTTTAGTGTGCTAAAATTTCATGCTATATGTTCCTGCATATTATTCTGCTAACCTTCATGTTTTTCTAAAGTAACACCAATGCAGCAAAGTGATCAATGTCATTGAGTCTGTTTAATTTTCTTTTTCTTGAGTCTTTAGTTCTTTCTTTTTATCTTTGCTCGAGGGCGAGCAAATGTTAAGTTTGGGGGTATTTGATCAGTGTATTTTATATACACTTTTTGAGTCATTTTTAGTTAGTCTTTTGTCCCTTTTTGTACAAATACGTGTCGTATTAGGATAGATTTTCTTTCTTTTGAGTCAAAGTGGTTAAAATGGCCCAATGGCGGAAAAGGAGCGAAAAGAGGGCAAAAGTGGAGGTTCCAGAGATTAAAAGCAGAGAAAGTGGCGAACTGTGCACGGACACGGGCGGCCAGCGGCGCCTCTACCAACAGTGCGGGCGCGGCGCCAATATCGAGCGCGAGAATTTGCAGCGCTGGCTCTCTATACTGGCAGAGTGCTGCGGCGCCAAATCACGAGCAATGCAGTTCCGCCGATAGCGAGGCGGCGCCGATGCGGGAAAATCAAGTTTTGAGGCGTGTTACGGGCGAACTGAAGGGAAAAGTTTGAGGCGGTTTTGAGCCTATAAAAAGAGAACCCTAGGCAGTTTTCAAGGGTTCCCTTTCTTGCACAAACACAAGACTTCTTGAAGTTGAATATTGAAGACCTTAACTTAGTAATTTTCTTTTCTTTACTTTAGTTTTTATGTTGGATAGTGAATTAGTTCTTGTCATGTCGATGACTAGGAACTAATTCCATTATAGGGCTTTCCATGTCAAATCACTTGAACCTTATGTTATGAATTGATGCATGTTTATGGTTATTCTTCTTATTGTTGAGATTTACCCAATAATTGTTTTGAATGATTGGTAATTAATTGATCACTAATTATCATTATTTATATGATTTCTAATCAAACTTCGAAAGGAGGAGGTTGTGACTATGTTGTAAGTTGGGTAGACATATTTTGGATTGGGGATGAAAATACACCAATTACTTGTGTAGCGTTAATGAGAGGTTTAAACACCTAATTTCACGCATGGCGCGTGACGATTAACTAGGTTTTTGGTCTTAATCCTCCTATAGAGTCATCCTTATCACCGAAAGGTAGAAAGGAGCGCTACTGGGGTTGAGTGTTTATATAGCCTTAACGGGAGTATAAAACGATTTAGTAAACCTGCTAGCTCCAAAAGAAGAAGAACCATAATTCATTGCATTAATAAGTAATATAAGCGGATAGTTGAGGAGACTTGGAAGCCCTATTTCCATCACTACTGAAGTAAACACATAGTTAATTAGTATTTATAATTGTTAGTATAATCAACAAACTCAAATATCGGTTACCAAATAGATAACAAATGATAGATAGTTGGTACTTGAACACTAATCCTTGTGGACGATATTCGGTCTTACCTAGACTATATTACTTGTCACGATAACGTGCACTTGCGTTAAAGTGTGCATCTTTTCGCGCATCAGAAATATGCCTAACATTATCACATATCGTATTGGGGCAGGGTGGATGAAATAGATGCTCATATCTAGAGTCTTGTACGACAAAAAGGTGCCACAAAAACTTAAAGGCAAATTCTATAGGGTGGTGGTTAGACCGACTATGTTGTATAGGGCGGAGTGTTGGCCAGTCAAGATTTCGCACATACAAAAGATGAAAGTTGCAGAGATGAGGATGCTGAGATGAATGCGTGGGCATACATGGAGAGGTAGGATTAGAAATAATGATATCCGTTAGAATGTTGGAGTGGCCTCGGTGGATGATAAGATGCAGAAAGCGAGGTTGAGATGGTTCAGACATGTGCAGATGAGAGAGACAGATTCCCCCAGTGTGGAGCTGTGAGAGGTTGGCTATGGACGAGTTCAGGAGGGGTAGAGGTAGACCGAAGAAGTATTGAGGAAAGGTGATTAGACGAGATATGACACATGTGCAACTTACTGAGGACATGACCTTAAATAGGGGGTTGTGGAGGATACAAATTAAGGTAGAAAAGTAGTAGGTACTCTAGCGTAATCCTACTTATGCTTATAAATTGATAGTTGTAATGCTATTAATGTAGGCCCGATTAGCCTATCACACTTATAGGCACACTATTGCTTTATAATCCACTGTAGTTTGATTTCTGCTGATGTGTTCTTTAGTATATTTTGTTTAGCTTATTTAGTTGTGTTAGCTACTACTCCCTTTTGTTCGAATGCACTTTATACTGCTTTAATTCCTTATCTGAGTCTAACCGTTTCTCTTGTTTTACTCTTTACTCTTGTTTTACTCGTGCTTTGTTTTGATTGCATTGCTTGTGATTATGTTTTGTCTTGAGCCGAGGGTCTCCCGGAAACAGCCGCTCTACCTACCAAAGTGGAGGTAAAGTTTGTGTACACTCTACCCTCTCAGACCCCACGGTGTGAGATTTCACTGAGTAAGTTATTGTTGTAGAAAATAATTTATACTATCATGTCATATAAATGAAAATCAGTGAGAGATCTTGTAATGCTAACAAGAAAAAAAGGCAATCCGGTATACTAAGCTTTCGCTATGTAAGGGGTACGAGAAAGGGCTCGAATTCCAACAAGAGAATTCAAAAAATCTAAAAATGCCACACCTAATATTTAATTTGAACTTGCATATCTTATTTTTGTTGGAATTCAAATTTTATATATGTTGTATATAAAATTCAACGGAACCTGTTCAGTGCATGTGGCTTGGCATCTGATGATAACTAAAAGTAATCTTCCATAAAAAATGAAATATAGCCTTGAGTATAAAGTAAGTTATCTAAGGAGTATAACAGTTGCTAAAACACATTAATTGTGGAAAAAAATGTTAGTTTGTTGTATATAAATTAAATCCTTAGAAAGATAGGTTGGATCAAGTGTATAAAATTACAAGGAAATGAGAATTGTAACAAGAACAAGTAACAAGAAATCTGGAAATTAAACAAAGAAAAAGAGGTCTTGCCGAGTTGATTGGATGTACAATCTATCCTTAAGATAATATTGCCCCGTATATCCTTTCAACGGTTGTAATGACAAATTATCTTTCAAGATAAAACAACAATCAAACAAATGAGCAAATAAAACTCAAGTGTTTGCTTTGGAAGAAAGATCTTTGAGTGTTTTTTATTGCTAAAGAGGAAGACAATTTCAGAGAATTATTTTGTGAATGTGTATTTTGTAAATGTGCTCAAGGCCCAATTTTATAGTATGAAGAAGATGATCTTCCACCTAGCCAAGTAATGACCAATAAAGGCCATATAATGCCTTGAATGTGGAGTAATAATTCATCCAAATAATGACTGAATTTATGAGCCCTATAATGGAGAATTAATGCTCCAAAGTCAGCCCAAAAATTGTTTTCGTCCATCTTCCAACGGTCTAAAACGCCTGAAGGCCGGCGCCGCGACTCCGAAACTCCTGCGGGTTGGCGCCGTGGCCCTGCAGGCTGGCGCCGCGTGATCGGTGTATTTTATATACACCTTTTGAGTCATTTTTAGTTAGTATTTTACTCATTTCATTTATGTTTAGTATAGTATTAGGGTCGTTTTCCTTTCTTTTGTGTCACAGCGGTCAGAAATGGAGAAATGGCGAAAAGGAGATGAAATGAGCATAAATGAGATGGAATTACACACAAAAAGGGCCAAGAAATGAAGTCTAAGAAGTTCCGGGAATTATAGAGGAGATCAGACGAAGTCCGGACGAGAAAAGGACGACGAAACGAAAATTCGCCAGAAAAACGCCTCAGGCGGCGCCCAATGTTCTGAATGTTCCGAAATTTGCTGATTTTCAGGCGCCGCGACGCCAGTCTGCAGGGCCGCGGCGCCGACGCGGGATTTATGAAGATCTGGGCCGAATTTGACATGTTTTCAGAGTCCTAAAGGGATAAATTTTCCTACCTAAAGGGATAACTTTTCCTACCTTAAAACCCTTACCTAAAAGGATTCTAATAACGTTTCCTACCTACATAATCCTTAACCCTTCGCCTAAAGGATTCTTGGTCTATAAATAGTCTCTACATCATTAGAAGAATTCATTCCCCACAATTCACCATTCTTCATCCACCATCCTACATTCCATCCACCATTCCATCTTGTAAATATTCCACAACACAACCCTTGGATGCTAGAGACTCGTTCTTGAGTATTTTCTTTTCTTTCTTTTTGCTTTATTTATTTCAGTTCATGCATGGAGAGTGTATTAGTTCTTAGTGTGACTATGGCTAGGAGCTAATTACTTTATTAGGGATTTCCTTGTGATTCACTTGAAACTCTATTAATGAATTAATATATTAGTTTGGTTTCTTTTTCACTTATTTAAGATTTATTCAATAGTTGTTTTGATTGCTTGATAATTAATTGATCACTAATTATCATAATTCTTATAATTTCTAACCGAAATCCGAAAGGGGAGGTTGTGAATATGCTGTAGTTGGATAAACACAGGTTAAATCGTGGACGAAAGTACCCCGATACTTGTGTAGTATTAATAAGATTTTTGGTCTTAATCCTCCTCTATAGTCAATCTTATCACCGAAAGGTAGAAAGGTGCTATACTGGAGTTGAGTGTTTATATAACCTTAACAGGAGTATAAAACGGCTTAGTTAACCTGCTATCTTAACGTAGAAGAAGAAGTCAGTCTAATTGTATTAAAGATTGAATAGAGTGGATAGTTGATGATCTTGGAAGCCCTAATTCTCCATCAAAACTGATTTAAATCAAAGTATTTTCATAATTAGTTTATTTCCTGCATTATTAGTTTAGAATTCCAATTCAATTGACGTTAACCAAATAGATACCATAGGATAGATAATCGGTACTTGAAAACCAGTCCCTGAGGACGATATTCGGTCTTACCTAGACTATATTACTTGTAACGATACGTGCACTTGCGTTAGTGTGTGCATAAATCGCGCATCACCGCGGTGCCGAAACTTCAGAGAGTTTCGGGCATCGCCGGCGCCGTGGCCCTACAGTCAGGCGCCGCGATATTTTCAGACTCATTTCGTCTTTCATGCATTGTACACGTCTTCCTTTCATTTACCCACGTGAAATCATTGTTATTTGACCAATAACCATCTATTATGTTACTTCTCAAACAATTCGTATAAGTACCAATATCTCTTCCACTTAAGGAAATTACGATCCTTGACACTTTATGTGCACGTGTGTGGAAACCATGTTTCTGACGTGCGGAGCCCTCAATTGTTCGATTCATAATTAATATGATTTACTTTATTTCACGTTTAGTAAATATTTCCAACAATCCCCTCTTGGCAGAGATTTTGGTGCACGCGTATGGTGCCATTCTAGCAATTACTCGGCGGAACGATGTTGCATCTGGAGAGGTAGCCGGAGCTTTGAACCTTCCATAGTAGAATACCATCGGACATATTTACTGCGCGGTGAACGTGATGTCTTGAACCGTCAGTGTTTAGTATATGTAAAGACAATGATATCAACACAACACCTTTCCTACTCAATCCTTCTTATAGTTTTATCCATCGTGGGCCGTGGACACACTTGGTTTCTTAAGTGCGTTCATTTGAGGTGGCCTGCCATCGCACTTAAATATGTGGTCTCCTATAAGGTATCCTGCAATACCTAGCTATACAAGCGTTAGGAACCATTAAAATTTCCCAACCTAACCTCAAGTATTGAGGATCATTAAAGATTTGGAAACTTATCCTTTACCCCTCTTACAAGTAGCACTTTATGTCTATCACGGGAACGGCCTTGGATTATATTTCTTAAGAAGAAGACATTATCCGAAGTGCTCTTGCTTCCACCGAAGCGCTCACGGAACCTTTACAATTTAATTTTCCCATTGAACCTTATTCCTGGGATCTCCAGTCTGTAAGGTTGGGTGTCCACTGTATCAGTTCTTATTGTTTGGATTTTAAGCCCATTCCCTGATCGGTGTATTTTATATACACTTTTTGAGTCATTTTTAGTTAGTCTTTTGCCTATTTTTGTACAAATACGTGTTGTCTTATGATAGATTTTCTTTCTTTTGAGTCATAATGGTTTAAAGTGGCTCATTGGCGAAAAGGAGCAAAAAGAGGGCAGAAACAGAGGTTCCAGAGCTCAAAGCGAAAGTTGTGACAAGGGCAAAAAAGCATGGCGGCCATGGGTCCATTCCCGTCATCCTTTGGAAATCAGTACATTCTTCTGGCAGTGGATTATGTGTCCAAATGGGTAGAAGTGGTAGCCACTAAAGAAAATGACAGTAAGACTGTTCAAAGGTTCCTCCAAAAGAATATATTCACAAGGTTTGGTACACCTAGGGCCATCATCAGTGATGAAGGAAGCCACTTTTGCAACAGGCAGCTTAATACATTGCTTTCTCGATATGGAGTCTACCAACGCACCACACTTCCCTATCACCCTCAAGCGAATAGGCAAGCAGAAGTTTCAAACAGGGAAGTGAAAAGCATAATGGAAAAGACGGTGGATGGCTCAAGGAAGGATTGGTCTATCAAACTGGATGACGCACTGTGGGCATACAGAACAACATTCAAAACCCCCATTGGAATGTCACCATATAAGTTAGTTTTTGGTAAAGCATGTCATCTGCCAGTAGAGTTGGAACACAGAGCTTATTGGGCAATGAGGAAGCTGAACATGGATGCCAAGGCATCAGGGTAGAAGAGGTTGCTACAGCTGAGCGAGTTGGATGAATTCAGACACAATGCCTATGAGAATGCAAAGATCTACAAGGAACGAACTAAAGTATGGCATGGTAAGATGTTGATCCCGAAAGACTTCCAAAAAGGACAACAAGTGCTTTTATTCAACTCAAGGTTAAGGCTGTTCCCAGGCAAGCTCAAATCGCGTTGGTCAGGACCATACACTGTTGTAAGAGCATTCCCCTATGGTGCAGTTGAAGTAAAAGGGAGAGAGAGAGAGCCCCCTTCAAGGTAAACGGACAAAGGTTGAAACCCTATGTGATCAATGAAACAGAATACATGAGCCTAGTGACCCATCTCACTCCAACATGAGTAAGGAACTTGCGTCCGGCTAAAAGACGTTAAAGACAACGCTACTTGGGAGGCAACCCAAGGTTATTTTATTTTATGTTAGTTTTTGCAATTTAGTTTTAATTAGAACAGTCTCACGGAAGGAATTATTTGCCAAAAATTTGGAGGACGAAAACTGAAAAATCAAAAGAAAAGAAAAATCGGCTCAGCGCCACGGCGCCGGAAGTGCAAAAGGGCGTAGAAAGTTGGGCGTCGCGGCGCCAAATCAGAGCGCCACGGCGCTGGAAGTTCAGAGGATTGGAGAAGTTTGGGCGCCACGGCACCAACTGCAGGGCCGCGGCGCCGCGACGAAAAATCTGAGTTTTAAAGGAGCCCTAATCCGATTTTCCTTTCTCCAAATCAAAAATCAAAAACCCTTCCACTCTGACGGGATTCCTGATGTTATCTGCCATGCATTAGCCACCGCCACCACTTTAAACCAAAGTTTGTAAGTTGTCATGTTTTCTTTTATTTTATTTTATTTTTTTGAGTCTTGCACACATTGGGGACAATGTGTGATTTAAGTTTGGGGGGGTGTCTTATTGTTTTTGAGTCTTTTTGATTTGTTTTGTGTATTTTTGAGTATTTTTGAGTCATGATTTTTTTTAAGATCATGCATGCTGTAGTTACTGGAATCGCCTAGTGAAGTAAGGTTGAATAATGTAATAGAATTAGAAGCAACCATCTAAACACTTAGGTTAGATATGCCAAAAATTCATGAAATCAGATTATTTGGGGTATCTTGCTTAACTTGTGCATTGTTTATGATTAAACCTATGTGTATGATTGCTTGCTATTTGAGGAGAAATAATTAGGATATGCATGTTATGGAGATGACTCAGACATTTCTTTGTTAGCCCTTTCTTACCATTTTTATCTATCCCTGACATTCAAATTATATTCCTAGTCAGCCCGTTTGAGCCTAAAAATAAGACTTTCTTTGACACCATATAATTCCACACTTGTGCCATAAGTGAAAAATTGAGGTGATTGAAATATAAAGTGTTAAAAAAGAGACAAAAAGAGTGAACAATTTTGATGCACCCAAATAAAAAAAAGTAATAAATAGGTAAAAACCTAAGTTTGGGGGTGTCTGTTATTCATCTTACACCTCATTCTCTCAAAACAAAAGAGGGGAAAGAAAGGTATGAAGTGAAAAAGAGAATCAAAAGAAAATGGAAGAATTTAAAGCAAAAGAGCTTATGGTACATAAATTGAGCCTAAATGCCTATTTTTACCAACCCCTGCCTAAGCCTACATTACAACCCTGAAAAGCCCTGAAAATCTCTTACATGTGTATCCATGATTAGTGGAGAATAACAAGTAAACATGCCATCGGATTTTGAAATTGACATGCATAGTTAGGTATTCTTACTTCCATTGAGCATGACTAAATTGAATTTGCGAAATATCTAACTTGATGAGTTTAGAATGCTAAAAATCCATGCTATATGTTCCTGCATATTATTCTGTTAACCTTCATGCTTTTCTAAGTAACAATGATGCAACAATTTGATCAATGTCTTTGAGTCATTTTATTTTCCTTTCTTTCGTATCTTTGTTTATATTTTTGATCTTTGCTCGAGGGCGAGCAAATGTTAAGTTTGGAGGTGTTTGATCGGTGTATTTTATATACACCTTTTGAGTCATTTTTAGTTAGTCTTTTGCCCATTTTGTACAAATATGTGTCGTCTTAGGATAGATTTTCTTTCTTTTGAGTCATAATGGTTTAAAGTGGCTCATTGGCGAAAAGGAGCAAAAAGAGGGCAGAAACAGAGGTTCTAGAGCTCAAAAGCGAAAGTTGTAACGGGCAAGAAAGCAGGTGTGGCCATGGCCTCAAGCCAGATGTCGAGCGCCACAGCGCCTAATTTCAGAATGCAGGAGTTTGGCGCCATGGCTGATTCTGAGCCGAGGCGGGAATTCTGTCAATTTCGAATGGGAATGGGCCAAGACCTAGAAGGAAAACTGGGAGAACGACTTGGAGGCTATAAAAAGGAGTTTTTAGGTCAGAATTAAGGGTTCCAAACCTTGTCAATTCAACACAACCTTGGAGATCAAGATTGGAGACCACTTTTGTGTAATTTCTTATTCTTTGTTTTATTTCTTTGTAGTTTATGTTGGATATTAGTTTAGTTCTTGACATGTCTATGGCTAGGAACTAACTTAATTTAGGGTTTTACATATCAAATCACTTGAAACTCATTCTTATGAATTAATGCATGTTTTGGTTTCTTCTTATCATTGTTGAGATTTATTCAATAATTGTCTTGAATGTTTGGTAATTAATTGATCACTAATTATTATAATCCATATGATTTTTAATCGAAAGCCGAAAGGGGAGATTGTGAATATGCTATAGTTGAATAAATATAGGTTAAATCGTAGACAAAAGTACCCTGATACTTGTGTAGCTTGATAGGTTATTATTCTTAATCCTCCTTTATAGTTAATCTTATCACCGAAAGGTAGAAGAGTTCTATATTGGGGTTGAGTGTTTATATTACCTTAACAAAATTATAAAACGTCTTAGTTAACCTGCTATCTCAAAATAGAAGAAGAACCATAATTAATTGCATTAACAAGTAAGATGAGCAGATAGTTGAGGAGATTTGGAAGCCCTATTTCCACCATAGCTGAAGTAAAACAACGTAATTTAGTTAGCATTCATAATTATAGTAATAAACAATTCATCAATCATCGGTTACCAAATAGATACCATAGAATAGAGTTTGAGAATTGAACATTAATCCCTGAGGACGATAACTCGGTCTTCTAGACTATATTACTTGTCACGACACGTGCACTTGCGTTAGTGTGTGCATAAATCGCGCACCATTCCCCTAGACAGGCAGAACATCTGATCTCTGGTCATTCCCTTCGTCAAGGGATCTGCAATATTTTTCTTTGATTTTACGTAATCAATAGAAATAACACCCGAGGTGATCAGCTGCCTAACAGACTCATGTCTCCATCGAATATGACGAGATTCGCCGTTGTACATAGAACTTCGTGCCCTTCCTAGAGCCGACTGACCATCGTAGTGGATCATTAAAGAAGTCACGGGTTTATCCCAACATGGGACATCCTCTAGAAAACCATGAAGCCACTCAACTTCTTCTCCTGCTTTGTCTAAAGCGATGAATTCCGATTCCATCGTGGATCGGGCAATAAGTGTTTGTCGAGAGGATTTCCAAGACACAACTCCACCACTGATTGTAAAAATATATCCGCTGGTGGACTTAATTTCGTCGCTATCAGATATCCAGTTAGCATCACTGTCCCCTCTAGTACAGCTGGATATCTCGAATAGTGTAATCCAAAGTTTAGCGTGAACTTCAGGAATCGTAGTACCCTATTCAATGCTTTCCAATGATCTTCACTTGGACGAGTAAACCTAGCTAATTTATTGACTGCATATGTGATATCTGGTCGAGTGCCGTTTGTGAGATACATCAAACTTCCAATCACCTTTGCGTATCGCTCCTGGCGTATAGGTACACCAAAATGCTTATTAATCCTTTGACTTATATCCAATGGTGTCCTTACTGGTGAACTGTAAAACATCTCAAATTTCTTTAGCACATCTTTGATGTAATGAGATTGAGACAAAAACAATCCATTAGATGTCTTAGAGATCTTGATCCCTAAGATGACATATGTGACCCCCATATCTTTCATGTTAAAATATTGTTTTAACATGTTCTTAGTCTCTAGAATTATACTAGGACTGCTAGCAGTGATCAACAAATCATATACATAAAGGCATATCATAACGAACGAATCGGCATATCCTTTCATGTAAACACATTTGTCACATTTATTAATGGCGAACCCTTTTGATAGTAGAGTATTATCAAATTTCTCATGCCATTGTTTAGGGACATGTTTCATCCTGTACAACGATTTAACAAGTCGACACACTTTTGTCTCTTGTCCTGGAACCACATACCCCTCGAGTTGGTCCATATATATATTTCTTCTTCCAAATCACAATTTAGGAAGACTGTCTTAACATCCATTTGATGTATTTCAAGATCCCTCAAAGCGGCGGTGGCTATGAACATACGTATGGATGTCATTCTAGATACCGGTGAGTAGGTGTCAAAGTAATCAAGACCCTTTTTTGGCGATAGCCCTTGACTACAAACCTAGTCTTGTATTTGTCGATAGAACCATCTGCCTTTAACTTCCGTTTGAGGACCCACTTACAACCCAAAGGTTTGTGTCCTGGAGGAAGATCAGCCAACTCCCAGGTGTGGTTGTGCAGGATGGATTCTATCTTGCTTTCTAAGGCTTCCTTCCAGAGAGGTGCTTCTGGAGTTGACAATGCCTCGGCGATTGTCCGTGGTTCGTCTTGAACTAGATAAGCCTCAAAGTATGGACCGAAGGACTTATCCTTCCGAATCCTTTTGCTTTGCCTTGGTTCCATATCTGAATTTTCCAAGTTCCGAGAATCTGGAATATTGAATTCCGAATCAACAGCCACTTCAGAATTCACTAGATCTGAACCGTTTGGATCTGGGTAGTCATTAACCCCTTGATCCTCAAAGATTTGATCATAACTTCGTTTGAGAGAGGTTATGTTGTTTTCCTTGTATGGAAATGTATCTTCAAAGAAACTTGCGTTCATTGATTCCATGATCGTACCTTCATGAATATCTGGTACATCCGACTTATTCACTATGAAGCGATAAACACTACTGTTATTGGCATATCCGATGAATATGCAATCCACAGTCTTAGGTCCAATATTGACCTGCTTTGACATAGATACTTTTACCTTGGCCAGACAACCCCATACCTTCAAATACTGATAGGTAGGTTTCTTTCCTTTCCATAGTTCATATGGAGTCTTGTCTTTACCCTTGTGTGGAACTCTATTAAGTATCTTATTTGCGGTAAGGACAACTTCTCCCCACAAGGTTTGAGGGAGACCCGAATTGATGAGTAAAACATTCATCATTTCTTTTAGTGTTCGATTCTTGCGTTCAACAACACCGTTTGATTGAGGTGAGTAATGAGTCATTGTTTGATGAACTATACCCGATTGGGTACAAAGTTCTTTAAAAAGTGCTACATATTCTCCCCCTCTATCGCTACGTATAGTTTTAATCCGTCCACTAAGTTGGTTTTCAACTTCTACTTTGTAGCGTTTGAATTCTTCAAAGGCTTCATTTTTACTTTTTAGTAAGTAAATGTAACAAAACCTTGTGTTATCATCTATGAAAGTCACAAAGTACTTGTTCCCCCATCTAGTTTGAACGAACTTCAAATCACATATATCAGTATGTATAAGTTCTAGAGGAGCGGTTTTCCTTTCGATTGATCTAAAGGAACTTTTGGAAAGCTTTGCTTCTATGCACACCTCACACTTACGTTGAGGGTTTATGTCAATAGACGACAATAATTCTAACTTTACCAATCCTTGGATAGATTGATAGTTAACATGTCCTAATCAATGATGCCATAAATTAGATGACTCAATCAAGTAAGTAGAAGACTCAATTTTATTGATAATTGAAATAGAAGACATTACAAGTGCATCATTAAACTTAAAGAGACCTTCACAGACGAAGCCTCTTCCTACAAAAGTTTCATTTTTAGGGATTACAAATTTGTTAGCTTTTAACACTAGCCTAAAACCAGCATTAACCAACAAAGGTCCAGAAATCAGATTTCTACGAATTTTTGGGACACACATCACTTCCTTTAGAGTCAGCTCCTTTCCGGACGTCATCTTTAGGATCACCTTTCCTACCCCCAACACCTCTGAAGAAAAATTATTTTCCATGAACAACTTCTTGTCTGTGACTGGTGTATAAGTGGAGAAGACGTCTTTATTGGAACAGATGTGACGGGTAGCACCCGTATCCAACCACCATTGCACCGGATTCTCAATGAGGTTAGCTTCTAGCACCACCGCTGAGAATTCTTCAATAATATCGTCTAGAAGCGTGTCTTCGACGATGTTAGACTTTGCCTTACCTTTGGCCTTCTCTTTGTTCTCATACTTGAGCTTGCGACAGTCTTTGACCATGTGACCAACTTTACCACAGTGATGACAAATACCCTTAAATTTTCAGTTGTTTGGGACTTACCATCCTTTTGGAACTTTCGCTTCTTGCTCGGGTTTCCTTTGACTTCCGCCAGGTTCTCCTTAGGCTCAACGGGTTGTTCCCCCTTTGGCATGACCTTCTTATTATCCTCCTGAATTTGAAGTTTGATAATAAGATCATCTAATTTCATCTACTTCGTCTTGAGTTTCAAGTAATTCATTAACTCAGTCCACGAGGGAGACAACTTCTCGATCAATGCCCCAACCAAGAATTATTCGTTGGGTTTCAACCTTCCAAGTCTAGGTGATGTATAATTATTTGAAATTCCTGGACTTGAGATGACACACTTTTATTGTCCACCATTTGAAATTAAAAAAATTTCCTAATGACGAACTTTTTTGCATCCGCATCTTGGGTGTTGTATTTCTTTTGCAATTTGTCCCACAATTCCTTGGCTGTCCCAACGGTGCAATATACCGTGTATAAAGGATCAGACAAACTATTCAGAATATAGTTCCTGCATATGAAATCACTATGATTCTATGCATCTCGAACCATCTTCATGCCGTTAACGACATGGATACCTTGGCCCCCTCCCGCCATTTCATTTGGCTGAGGGTCCGTGTCTTCCCCAACTTGCGGTAGGATATTCGGTTAGGAAACGTGACATTTCCATAACCGTCAAGAAGAAGAACATCTTTTGCTGCCATCTTTTAAAATGCACACCCATGAACTTTTTAGGACGTTCATAGTGGAATCCGGCGGGTGTTGAAGCAGTGACGCTTCCTTGAGCAGTTTGGAAGGCGTTTGGAACGCCTTGAGAATCAGTGCGGTTGACACTAGTTGTGCCAAAAGCAGTTGAGTTGAAGGCATTGAGATTGCCTTGAGGAGTGGTGGTGAAGGCAGTAGGATTGCCTTGAGCATTGGTGAAATTTTCAGCATTCAATTGGTCTTGTCCAGTCATGTTGTTGTTGAAAGCAACGAATATTATCTTAAGTTTGTTGGATCAAGTGTATAAAATTACAAGAAAATGAGAATTGTAACAACAACAACAAGTAGCAAGAAATCTGGAAATTAAACAAAGAAAAAAAGGTCTTACTGAGTTGATTGGATGTACAATCTATCCTTAAGATAATATTGCCCCGTATATCCTTTCAATGGTTGTAATGACAACTTATCTCCCAAGATAAAACAACAATCAAACAAATGAGCAAAGAAAACTCAAGTGTTTGCTTTGGAAGAAAGATCTTTGAGTGTTTGTGATTGTTAAAGAGGAAGACAATTTCAGAGAATTGTTATGTGAATGTTTATTTTGTAAATGTGCCCAAGGCCCCATTTTATAGTATGAAGAAGATGGTCTTCCACCTAGCCAAGTAATGGCCAATAAAGGCCATATAATGCCTTGAATGTGGAGTAATAATTAAGTCAAATAATGGCTGAATTCATGAGTCATATAATGGAGAATTAATGCTCCAAAGTCAGCCCAAAAATTATTTTCGTCCATCTTCCAACGGTCTAAAGCGCTGCTGTGTATTGGCCTGCCAGCGCCGACAGAAAATCCTGTGAGTTGGCGTCGTGGCCTGCAGTTGGCGCGCGAGCCGAGAGAGTTTGGGCGTCATGATCTTGTGATAAGATGCACACACTTTAAACACAAGTGCACGTTATCGTGACAAGTAGTATAGTCTTGATAAGACTGAATATCGTCCACAAGGATTAGGGTTCAATTACCAACTATCTATTTTCTAGTATCTATTTGGTGAATTGATAATATTGTTGTTTATAACTAAGAATTATGCAAGCTATCTAAATATAAAGATTTATTTCAGTAATGATGAGAATAGGGCTTCCATGTATCCTTACTATACGCTTATGCTACTTACTAATGCATTAACTTATGGTATTCTTCTTTTGGAGAAAGCAGGTTTACGAAATCGTTTTATACTCCCGTTAGGGTTATATAAACACTCAACTCCAGTATCGCACCTTACCTACCTTTTGGTGATAAGGATAACTCTATAGGAGAATTAAGAACAAAAACCTAGTTGACCGTCACGCACAATGCGCAAAATTAGGGTTGTTAAGCCTCTCATCAACGCTACATAAATAATTGAGGTATTTTCATCCCCAATCCAAGAATGTCTACCCAACTTACATCATATTCACAATCCCCCCCTTTCGGAATCTGATTAGAAATCATATAGTGATAATTAGTTGTCAATTAACTACCAAGAATTCAACTCAATTATTGGATAGATCTCACAATAAGAAAAATAACCATAAGCATGAATTAATTTATAACATAAGTCTCTAGCAATTCAACATGGAAAGCCCTATAAGAGAATTAGTTCCTAGCCATTGACATGACAAGAACTAATTCCATGTTCATCATACAAAATAGAAATAAAGAACAAGAAAGGGAAAAGAAATTACTAAACTATGGTATCCAATCTCCAAGCAAAAGTCTTGGTTGTGCAAGAAAGGGAACTCTTAAAAACTGCCTAGGGTTCTCCTTTTATAGGCTGAAAACCGCCTCCCTCTTTTCCTTCAGGCCTGGCCCAGAAATTCGTCCAAAAACCTAATTTTTCCGCGTCGGCGCCGCGGCCCTGCGAGCAGCGCGGCCGGAAGTTCTGCAATCCGTTGGGTGTTTTGGCGCGCGACCACGATATCTCTGGCATGCGAGGCGCGGCGCTGCAACTCCTGTAGCTTCTCGGATGTTTAGGCGCCGCGCCTGCATCTGGCATGCGAGGCGCCACGGCCTGCATCTGTTCGAGCGCCTTGGCTGAAGTCTTCGCAGCCTCTGAATAATGGGCGCGCGCCAGTTTGATTGCGAGGCCCGCGCGGCCAGTGCAGATTTCACCTCGTTCGCCACTTTCTCTGTTTTCAGCTCTGGCATCTCCTCTTTTGCCCTCTTTTAGCTCCTTTTCCGCCATTTGGCTATTTTAACCACTTTGACTCAATAGAAAGGAAAACTATCCTAATACAATACTTATATGTACAAAACGGGACAAAAGACTAACTAAAACTGACTCAAAAGGTGTATATAAAATACACCGATCAAATACCCCCAAACTTAACCTTTGCTCGCCCTCGAGCAAAGATAGAAAGAAATAAAATAAAAGACTCAAAGAAACGAAAATAAAAGACTCACTGCCATTGATTACTTTTGCTGCATTAGTGTTAACTAGAAAAATATGAAGGTTAGCAAAATAATATGCAGGAACATATAGCATGACATTTCAGCACATTAAGCTAGATATTTCGCAAACTCATATTATCATGCTTTAATGGAAGTCTATATACTAAATCATGCATATAAATTCAAAAATCATATGGCATGCTTACTTGCTATTCTCCACTAATTCTGGATATGCACAAAAGAGATCTTCAGGACTTTTAAGGGTTGTAATGTAGGCTTAGGTATAGGTAGGTAAAAATAGACAATTTAGGCTCATTTCGTGTACCATAAGCTCTTCAGCTTTTCAGTATTTCCCTTTTTCTTTTTGTTCTTTTCTTCATTTCGATTCTATCTTTCCCCTCTTTTGTTTTGGGAGAGTGAAGTATATAATAATGACAACCCCCAAACTTAGGCTTTTGCCTATTTCTTATTACTTTTGTATTGGGGTGCAACAGACTTATTCACTCTTTTTGTCTTTTTTTTTAACACAATGTATTCCCCTATTTCATATTTTCACTTATGGTACAATTTGTGGGAATATAGGGTGTCAAAGAAGAAGTTTCAAATTTAGGCTCAATGGGGCTGACTAAGGATATTTTTAAAGTACGGGATAGAAAAGAATTGTAAGAATTGGCTATCAAAGAAATGTCTGAGTCATCTCCCTAACATGCATATCCTAACTATTTCGCCTCAAATAACAAGCAATCATAACACATAAGTATTTATCATTTAGCATGCATAACTCAAGCAAGAAACTCCAAATAAACAGATTCTGTGAGTTTTTGACATATCTAACTTAGGTGTTTAGATAGTTGCTTCAATTCCGTTACATTATTCCACCTTACTTCACTAGGTGTTTGTAGCAACTACAGCAATTATGATCTTTGACAGGCAATTATGACTCAAAAAGGAAAAAAAAATTTGGTGACTCAAAATAAACATAAAACAATCAAAAAGACTTAAATAAAACATAACATGACACGCAAATAAAACATAAAATAAAATACCCCCAAACTTAAATCACACATTGTCCCCAATGTGTGTAGACTCAAAGACAATAAAAGAAATAAGACACTTACAAACTTTGGCTAAAATGGTGGTGGTGGCGGTGGATAATGCATCGACCATTGGTTGAACAAGGAACTCAACTCGTTGATTTGTTGCCTTGTTTCTTGCTGTCCTTGTACTACTGTGTCCAAGGTCTGTATCATCCTCATCTGATTTTGAAACAATTGCTCCATCGTGGGCGTTGGAGGTTCTGCTCCTGTGGTTGGCCGGTGGCTAGGTCCTGCCTCAGATTGAGCCCCTATTTCAGGCTCATCTTCGTCCATGGCGGCCTCTGCTGCTGCTGCTGCTGCTGCTGGTTGTACTCTCCGTCCTTTGGGGGCTTGGAGTGCGGGAAAGAGTGCACTATCCGGGACCTGGCAGTTGGTTTCTCTCATGAGTGTCAGTGGGTAGTTTTGGGACCGCACTCATGTGGCAAAGACTGGTAATGAGTGAACCGTGTCCCAATCCACCTGTTGTCACCAACCTGCTGATTTCTTCAACGCTCTGCACTATTTCTTTCCCCACATCAATCGTCATTCCCCTCATAATTCCATATACCAATTTAATCCTATCCTCTGGCACTTTGGTGAAGTGCGTGGATGGAATCATGCGGGCGCTGACGAAATATAGCCAACCTTTGGCCACTTTGTTGAATTGGCACCTGTTCAGTGCTCTTGATCCATTTCTCCCAATATCAAAAACAGCCCCATGGTAGCTCACGGTGTTTGCAACGGCATTCCAGTCGATGTGGTCAGTGCTTCTAGACCATGTTCTAAAGTGATTTCAATCACTTCTTTCTTCAACATCAACCGTCTTCAATTGTGAATTTACATTCTCTGCTGTCACAGGCACATAAGCTCCCCTAACAAAGCATCCCCTTTCCACCTTCTCCGGCAAGTTGGCATAAAATTCACGCACCATTGTTGTGTTCACTGGTGCTATCTTCTCCGGATTTACGAATCTCCTCCACCCCCTTAACTCAATCATAGCCCGGATGGGCTCATAAACATCTTCCTCCCCATATGACTCCCTCTGGTAGTCCATTCCCCTTTCTGGTATTATGGGTCTGGTATCAAGCTTTTTGTATCCTTGGAAGGCTTCGTAGCTCACAAACCTAGTATTATCGTAATGTGGGGTTGGGGTGGATGTGGAGCCTCTTCTCTTCCTGGTGGCCATGGTTTAAAATAGTTTATGGAGCTTTTCAATTTAGTGGCACAAATGTTTCCTACACAATCTACAACTAGCAGCGAGCACAACACCCCCAAACTTCAACTTTTCTACCCAATACCCACACTCCTTTTCTACTCTTTTCTCCAAACTTCACAATCAACTTTTCAGTACCCAATTACTTCAACTACAATACTCCTTCAAACTACTACCTCCTGTGACTTTAGTAAAGGATTCAATAACAGAAAAAAAATTACCTTTTTCTGAGAAGATTCAAGCTGCTCTTGTTTCAATTGGTGGTTTGAGGCTATGGAATGGAGCTTTGTTGGTTGAGATGACTAAGGGTTTTTAGGAATTTAAGAGTTTTGGTTGTGGTTGAGTTTAATTTGTGGAGGATTTGTGGGCAAATTTTTGGAATTTCGTGGGTTTTTGGAGAGGAAGGGTTAGGTTTTTGAAATTGGATTTGGGGAAATCGATTAGGCGTTTTAAGTTCGATTCGCTTGGCCGCTGGCTAAACTTCGCTCGCCGGGATTTTACTGCGCGCCTAAATTTGGCAAATTTTGGAATTTTTAGCCGTATGGCTGAACCTGCGCTGCTCGATTCTTTTAGCGCCGTACCTGCTCACGGCGCCGAATTACCCTTTCGGAAATTCGGTTTTTCTTGATTTCGCCTTCAGTTTATTTACCTGTACCTATCAATCACAGCACAAACACAAGAATCCAAGACCGTGAGACCGTTCTAAAAAAAAAAAAAACTAAAGACAGAAATTAAAATAACATAATTGAAAACGTTGGGTTGCCTCCCAACAAGCGCTGTCTTTAACGTCTTTTAGCCGGACGCAAGTTCCTTAGCCTTAATAACCCTGGGGTGGATTAAGCCCCAACCTATCCATTTCCTCGCATTTGGCGTTTTCTTTTTCTTTTCTTCTTAGCATTATCAGTAAGGGGGAGTTCAGGAATACTTACCTCCTTTAGTGGCATTTCAGCAAACCATGCCTGCTTTCTTGGGCTCATCGCTCTTTGGTTGACTTGTATTGGCTCGCATGGGGGTTTGATGGTGCTGATTGCAAAGCACCCACTCCTTGTTGGTGGCTCAATGACGTGTTTAAAAACTTTAAACACCATTTCTTCAGACTCCACCCTTAGTGTTAATTCTCCTATTTCAACATCAATCAAAACTCTCCCCGTTGCTAGGAATGGCCTCCCCAATATGATAGGGATTTCCGCGTCTTCTTCCATATCAAGAATGAGGAAGTCTGCAGGAAAGAAGAAGAATTTTCCTACTTTCACAATCACGTCCTCGATCTTGCCTCTTGGATGAACCACTGTCCTGTCGGCTAGTTGCAGGCTTACTGTGGTTGGTTTGGCTTCACCCAACTCCAATCTTTTAAATACTGATAGGGGCATTAGATTTATACTTGCCCCTAAATCACATAGAGCTCTGTTGCAAGTTACCCTGCCCACTGTGCAAGGTAGTGTAAAGCTCCCTGGATCTTTTAGCTTTGGTGGCAACTTTTTCTGCAAGATAGCACTACACTCTTCTGTCAGTGCTACTATTTCGTATTCTGCCAGCTTCTTCTTTTTCCCCAAAATCTCCTTCATAAACTTGAAATAGGAGGACATCTGCTCTAATGCTTCTATGAAAGGTATGTTGATATGTAGCTTTCTGAATGTCTCCAAAAATTTGGAGAATTGTTTATCAACCGCCTTTCGCTGTAGTCTCTGGGGGAAAGGGATCTTCTCTGTATATTCCTTTTCTGGAATTTTCTCTACTGTTGGGCTAGTCTCAATCACCTTCTCTTTTTCTAACTCTGCTTTCTTCTCAACTCCGGTGAGGCGATCTTTGCTCAATGTCTTCCACTCTCAACCGCATCGCCGACATCGCTTCCGGATTTACCTCTGTATTGCTTGGCAATGTCCCGTGGCTCTTTGTTTTCTGTTTTGCTAGTGACCACTGTGTCTCAAGTTTCAACGAGGATCTAGCTTCATCATGAAGCTGCGTCTGGCGTTGGCAAGTCTTTATCACACCTTTCAGCTCATCCGCTTTTCTTCGAGCAGGTGAATTGAATCGCTGGGGCTTGAATGAAGGGTTCTTGATTCGCTCTCACTCGCATCGCCTATACTACCGATTCTCGATTACGCTACCCATGGTGCGGATTCTTGCCCTTGGTATTATTCGTTGCTCGTATTGGTGCTGGTTTCTTTGCCCCGGTCCTCTCCATGAGAAATTTGGGTGGTTCCTCCACCGGATTATAAGTGTTGGAGTAGGGGTTGTTCTGTTGCCTCTGATAATTACCTATGGCTTGACACTCTGCCTGCTCCATTGGTATATTGTTGGGATCCGCTGAAGGACACCTATCAAATGTATGTGGGCCACCACATATCTCACAGCTTTTAGGCATCTGTACCGCATTCATCGACCTTTGTATGTTCTGCAGCGGTTTATTTAGGAGGGCCACTGGGCATTCAAGGCGTGAATAGCATCTATTTCATGGACTCCCACCGTTCTTCTCCCATTTGTCGACCTCTCTTCCGTGACATGGTTGTTAGTGGCCATGTCTTCTAATAACTCATGGCGCCGTGGCTGTTTTCCTCATGAATGCTCCACCATTCTTGCATCTATGATAGTTCGTTGTCTTTGCTCGGCCGTTGTAGAAGATGTGGACCAAGTTCCACAACTCAATGCAATGGTGTGGGCACTTTCTCTGTAGATCTTTGAACCTTTCCCAAGCTTCATATAAGGACTCTCCATCTGCTTGGTAGAAGTTGTTCAACTCCCCTCTTAGTTTTGCTGCTTTACACGGAGGAAAGAACTTGACTAAGAATTTCTGTGCCAGCTCGTGCCATGTGAAAATCGAATCGGCCGGCAGGGAATTCAACCATACTTTTGCTCTATCCCTGAGTGAGAAGGGAAAGAGCCTCAATCTGACGGCATCATCAGTAACGCCGTTATATCTAAAAGTTGCACATAGCTTCAAGAAATTAGCTATGTGCATATGTGGATCCTCCGATGGCAGTCCTCCGAATTGCACTGTGTGTACCGTACTTTCGAGTGCGGTTTTATCTCGAAGTTGTTGGCTCTGTGCGGGGAGCCTAATGCATGTCTGTGCTTCATTCACTCTTGGTAGCACATAGTCTCCCAAACTCCTTTCTGGCTGGATTTGGACTCTCTCTTCCACGTCTATGGGTGCTTGCCTAGGTATTCCTGGGTGGGGTTGATTCTCTCCTAACCCTTCTCCCATCCCGTTGTTGTTCTGAACGCCGTTCATCTCTAACAAGGTTGCAATCCGCTGATTCTTTCTGTTCTGTTTGCAGGTTTTCTCAATTTCTGGATTGAAGGGAACAAGAGTGTCTGCTCCTCTTCTCCTTCGCATAAACTGACTTCCTGAAATAGATCAAAAACAGACAACAAATCACGACACCTCGAATTTTCAAAAGAAAAACGTAAAAATTAAAAATTAAAATAAAAACCAAATTAGAAATTAAAAATAGACAAATTTGATATTGAACTAATGCCTAATCCCCGGCAACGGCGCCAAAAACTTGATGCGCTGTAAGATGCACACACTTTAAACGCAAGTGCACGTTATCGTGACAAGTAGTATAGTCTTGATAAGACCGAATATCGTCCACAAGGATTAGAGTTCAATTACCAACTATCTATTTTCTAGTATCTATTTGGTGAATTGATAATTGATTTGTTGTTTATAACTAAGAATTATGCAAGCTATCTAAATATAAAGATTTATTTCAGTGATGATGAGAATAGGGCTTCCATGTATCCTTACTATCCGCTTATGCTACTTACTAATGCATTAACTTATGGTATTCTTCTTTTGGAGAAAGCAGGTTTACGAAATCGTTTTATACTCCCGTTAGGGTTATATAAACACTCAACCTCAGTATCGCACCTTACCTACCTTTCGGTGATAAGGATAACTCTATAGGAGGATTAAGAACAAAAACCTAGTTGACCGTCACGCTCAATGCGCAAAATTAGGGTTGTTAAGTCTCTCATCAACGCTACATAAATAATTGAGGTATTTTCATCCCCAATCCAAGAATGTCTACCCAACTTACAGCATATTCACAATCCCCCCCTTTCGGAATCTGATTAGAAATCATATAGTGATAATTAGTTGTCAATTAATTACCAAGAATTCAACTCAATTATTGGATAGATCTCACAATAAGAAAAATAACCATAAGCATGCATTAATTTATAACATAAGTCTCTAGCAATTCAACATGGAAAGTCCTATAAGAGAATTAGTTCCTAGTCATTGACATGACAAGAACTAATTCCATGTTCATCATACAAAATAGAAATAAAGAACAAGAAAGGGAAAATAAATTACTAAACTATGGTATCCAATCTCCAAGCAAAAGTCTTGGTTGTGCAAGAAAGGGAACTCTTAAAAACTGCCTAGGGTTCTCCTTTTATAGGCTGAAAACCGCCTCCCTCTTTTCCTTCAGGCCTGGCCCAGAAATTCGTCCAAAAACCTAATTTTTCCGCGTCGGCGCGCTGCCCATGACGGCGCGCGCGGCGGAAGTTCGCAATCCGTCGGGTGTTTTGGCGCGCGACCACGATATCTCGCTGCGAGGCGCGCGCACTGCAACTCTGTAGCTTCCGGATGTTTAGGCGCCGCGGCCTGCGTCTGTGTCACGAGCGCCGCGCGCCAGTCTTCTGCAGCCTCTCACGAATAATGGCGCGCGGCCAGTTTTGATGCAGGAGGCGCGCTACGGTGCGATTTCACCTCGTTCGCCACTGTCTCTGTTTCGCATCTCTTTGCCTCTTTTAGCTCCTTTTCCGCCATTTGGCTATTTTAACCACTTTGACTCAATAGAAAGGAAAACTATCCTAATACAACACTTATATGTACAAAACGGGACAAAAGATTAACTAAAACTGACTCAAAAGGTGTATATAAAATACATCGATCACATCACCGGCGCCACTGCATTTTCAGACTCGTTTTGTCTTTCATATATTGTACACGTCTTCCTTTCATTTACCAACGTGAAATCATTGTTATTTGGCCAATAACCATCTATTATTTTACGTCTCAAACAATTCGTATAAGTACCAATATCTCTTCCACTTAATGAAATTACGATCCTTGACACTTTATGTGCACGTGTGTGAAAACCATGTTTCCGACGTGCGAGACCCTCAATTGTTCGATTCATAATTAATAGGATTTACTCTATTTCACGTTTAATAAATATTTCAAACAATATATATATATACAAACAAACCTCATGATTTAGGACGAACTTGCATCCTTTGGTTGCAACATTGCTCCCTACAAATCCAAAATCAGGAAAAAAAATACGGTGTACTTTTAGTAACAATTAGGAACAAGAAACACCTTCTTTAATTTCACAAAAAATAGGATGTTAAAAATGAAACAGTGAAGGAAATTAAAGATATACCTTGGTTGGAACTTGTATGAGAAAGACTTTGAGCAATCAAGATTAGGAGCATTAGTAGAGTTGTTACCCTAATAGGTACCAACATTGTCATTGCTTCTTATGATTTTGGGGTATGTATTGTTTTTTTCCAAATATATACAAAGAGACGAACAGAAGGAGAATATAAAGTAGAACTATATAGGGAAAGAACACCCAAGTCAAAGATTTGGTACAAATTAAAGTACAAGCATTAAAAAAAGTTATTCATTCCCAATAGTCTAAATAAAAGACTAGGTGTTTCCAAGATATTTTCTTTACCTTCAAATTCAAGTTTAATTAACCACTCAATCCGTCCGTCTCAATCTATGTGATACTGTTCGGTTCTCGAAATTCAGACGGTATGAATCTTGAGCAACATTTTGAGATGTATATTTTCATTATATTAACATAATAAGAATTGCATTTTATATTTTCGTATAATTTTTGAATATCTAAATTTTAATTTTAAAATATTAAATTTATCTAATTTAATTCAGCTTCAAATATTAGTCAATTTAACCATAAATAGCGAAAAATATCACATGAATTGAAATAGAAACATTAATAAATAAGTTTATACAAGGGGACCAAATGCATTCCCATGACACAATTTTGCGTAAAAATTAGTGTTTACCATGTGTCTGTCATTTTAGTGTAGTACTAGGATCTCGAGACTCTTTGAAATTATCATAAGAATTTGAAAAAACTTCCCATAAAATTCATTAGATATTTAATTATTCATTGACAAAAGTGTGAAACATATATTTAAGGAGAGATAAAGAGTAGTTTAGATGAATTATTTTCTGATTAAAGTTACTTTCGTATAGAGAGAAAGGTTCAAATTTATCCTTTTACTTTTGACTATGGATTAAACTTTATCTTCCATGCATGCATGCATTACACTTCAGGTTAGAGGCGGGAGGAACGTTATTTGCTAACAATCATATATAGGGGTGCACAAAGGGTTAGGATCGGACTGGACCGGATCGAACCGAACCGGACCGGACCGAGGACCGAACAGTAGGATTATTCGGACCGAAGACCGGACCGAATTTCTTGGTCCGGCCCGTCCGGCCCGGTCATTTGGTCGTCCGGTTCGGACCGAATTTGATCCCCACTTGACCCTGCCCCAAATTTCACTCCGCCACGGCCGGACGTATTGACATATCAAATATAGGTTGTAAATTGATCAAACTTTATACGGTCATAACTTTGCGCTCGGACGTCCGTTTTACCTAATATTTTTTTTGATTTCGCGTATTTTTTTGATACGGGGGCGGCCAAACTGCATGATCAATTTGATTCCGCCGATTTCTCCAAAAACGTCCGTCTTGCCCCTCAATTTCACTTTTCCCCCAAATCGTTACGTTTTTCCCCTTTTCAAATCTAAATATCTCGCGATGTACAATAGATTTCAACGTAAAAATTTCGTGGCACCGCGTCCGAAAATGTCAATTTCAGTATTGGAAATTCAATTTTTTTTAAAAAAAACCGGGCCCCGGAACCCGACCCGGAATTATATAATATTATATATTAGAAATTTAGAAAATTAAGAATTATATATATTAGGAATTTAGAAAATTAGGAATTATATATATTAGGAATTTAGAAAATTATAAATTATATATATTATATATATTAGGAATTATATATATAATTCAATATATATTAGGAATTATATATATTATAAAAAATAAAATATAAAATAAAAAAATTCGGTCCGGACCGGACCGAATCTGGACCGGACCGAAAATCGAAATTTCAAATCACATGGACCGAAGACCGGACCGAATTTCTCGGTTCAGTCCGGACCGATTTTTATGCAGCCCTAATCATATATGAATGATTTCAAGTATTATAAGAGTGTAAAATTAAGATATTTTCTATAGCAAAGAGTTATTGGTAAGATTTTCTTCTTCTTTAATTGTACTAGTCATGATTCGATTCTTGAAAACTAATTTGACTAATTTTCGAAGCTAACTTGAATTTTATCTTAGATGTTCGAAAATTATACGAAAAATACTTGCAATTCTTTCATATTAGTACTCGTCCGTTCTTTATTACTTGACCACTTTTCCTTTCGCACGTCCTTTAAAAAATCATAAATAAGAAGAATATTTTTACTATATTACATTTATCTCTTTCCAATTAATTACACTCTAATCAATATTGAGTTTTTAAAAAATAATTAATGTCAAGGACAAAGTAGAAAAAACTTCATTAATTAATCTTATTTTTAGAAATGGCCAAGTAATTTGGACATATATTTTTGGTAATATGACCAAGTAATATGAGAAAATATATTTTAAAATGTTGGTCAATTAAAATTCATATAATTTGATTTTTGAGAAGCAAAATGTGATAAGTAACAATGAATTAAGGAAGTATTTTCTTTTTCATTTTCAGTGGAGTTGTGAAGATCGAAGTGAATGAATGATTATGTATGGGCAGCTCAACTGGTTTTTAGATAATTGAAAAAATGAAGTGGAGGTTAATTTGAAATGAAATTAATGTTGGGGGATGAGAAATATTGTACTATAGCGTGGAGAATAAGATATGACTGTTTCGAGCTTGTCTGCTAATTCCAAGCCTTCAACGATAATTTAAGAACTTTATTTCTGATATTGCCGGGGCCTCAATAGTCCAACTTACCTTTTCCATGTGTTTTAAAAGGCGGAGCGTTATACGGGGCGTTTTACCTATGTTTCGGCGAAGTGTAAGTCCAAGGCACGGGGCGTAAACCTCATAGGTATTGAAGTTTTAGTATTTCATGAATAATATAATTATAATAAATATTTTCAAACAGGTAAAATTACATAAAAAATAAAATAAAATTGTAAATAAATGACATATATATACGTGTGTGCGCGCGCGCTTGATCCTCACAGATAAACTAATCAAAGCAATTCATTATAGGCCAATTACAACTTGCAATTATATATATGTATATATATATATACACGTGTGTGTGTGCGCGCGCGCTTGATCATCACAGAAAAACTAATCAAAACAATTCATTATAGGCCAATTACAACTTGTAATTATATATAACATAATTTTACAAGTATAAACAATACAATGAATAAAAGGTATTGTGAAATGCAAATCAACTCTAACATATTAACTTTCAAACAATGAAAAAATCGCAATCTCTTAAAATAATATTACTATTCATTCTATCTCCTATAAGTAAATAATTAATAAAATTTATCAATATTATAATTAAAACGTAACTCCTTCATGAATAAAAATAAAATTACTTTCAAATAGCAAAATAATAAAATATGCTAATTTTGATACATAAGACAAAAAATTTTATAATTCAGCTATGTGTTTTTAAATGAAATATTAAGTGATATTTACCCTCATGATGTTCTCAAATAGTAAATACCGGGGCGAATCCTGAATTTACCTTTTAAAACACTGGTTTTATCTTTGTGAATATTTCTCCGTTTGTAATTAGTAATTACAAAAGCACGAGAAAACAAAAGAGACTAGTCCTTTTCTTCTTCTTTTTCTTACCTTTCATGGGTAGGAGTAGAGTTGTCAAATGGATGAAATGGGTGGATTGGGCTAAATTTGACTGGGTCACTATGAGCGGGTAAAATATTACTTGGGCTGAAATGTGTTGGAGTTTAAAAGTTTGTTAAAATCCAACCCGCCTAATTTATACTAAATTTTAATTTTTTGTTTGTTCTTTTTATAATTTTGAAGTACCTAATGATTTTTTTCTTTATTATGACTATATATAACATATCAAAAAAATAATAATCACCTTTTTAAATATTTTGACAAGATTTCTCAAGGTTCAATTTGGCTACATATCAGCCCAATTTTTAAATGAATTGAATTGAATGTGTCAAAATGGATTGAGCCAATAAATAAACTTAAACGAATTGGATAAATCATATTTTCATAAACTAATTTTGCCACCCTAGATAGGAGTTCAACAGTAACAAGATTCGGTGAACTAAAAATCCTCCATTTAATTAAAAAATAGTTTTGAAATTTATTTAACAAGTAATTATATTAAAGTTGTTACGCCCCGACTTTTCTCAAGTCTTCTTTTAGGGCGTGATGATACCTGAACAACTAACCATTTCCAGGCGAACCATTTAACTTCTTTTCTTTCTAAGTCATACATGTACCTAGTTGCGGAAATAATATAACCATGCCGATACTCGAGCATCCCCAAATTTTACTAGACTTGATGGAAGTTCAAATACAAAATAAAAACATACGGATCTCAAAAGAAAACAATCACATGTGGGACATTCTCCGAGATAACGAAAATTTTAGTTCTTCAAACCAACTTAATCTAGAGCAACTTTCACCAAATCCGAAGTAATTGATTGGTGGGACAATAAGGCTGCAGGGACAATCACTAACCCTGTTGTGGAGCTTTTCATATATCTCTCTTTCCTGAAATATGTTAAATAAAAGAGTCACCCCTACCATTTGAGGCTGAGTGAGAACCTCACCCTACAATCCAAAGTAACCTCACAATATTTTAATTACAATCATATTATAAAGATAATAAGCATGTTATGAAAAACATATTACAACACTTTCTTTGTATAAGCTAATAATATTCACGTGTAAAATCTTCTCCCCACTAGTCTTAGAAAATACTTAGTTTAATCAGTACCACTGATTTATCCCATATAACATATTATATATTTGTTGCGGTACTTGCAATCTGATCCAGTGCATTTATATATTTATTTTGGTACGTGCAATTCGATCCAATGCATTTATATATTGTTGCGGTCCGTGCAACCCGATCCAATGCATTTATATATTTATTGCGGTCCGTGCAACCCGATCCAATGCACTTATATATTTGTTGCGGTCCGTGCAACCCGATCCAATGCATTTATATATTTATTGCGGTCCGTGCAACCCGATCCAATGCACTTATATATTTGTTGCGGTCCGTGCAATCCGATCCAATGCATTTATATATTGTTGCGGTCCATGCAACCCGATCCAATGAATTTATATATTTGTTGTTATATGTTATATGTTCAAAAGACTCAAATAATATTTTCTTATTTCAACTATTTCGCCCTTCCCACTTATAAGAGTTATAACTCTTGAACCGTAACTCAGATAAGGTATCTCTTACGCCGTGCTGAATGTAACACGGGGACCTAACACTATCCCAAGTTTTCTCCGGAAATACTTAGTGTAACTAGTACAAATTCATTCAAGAATAACCTTCTGAAAACTGTCATAACTTCTTTGGTAAAACAAGACACAATCTTAAAACAGTCATAACTTCTTATCCGTAAGTCGGATTAATCCCCGTAAAGTATCAAACTGTCAAGAACATAGAAATCTAGAACCTTTGTTTATCACAAACTCTCAGATTCAGAACTAATTTGTACAGTATTTACGTTATACGTTCTGCCCCTTCAGGATTTCAGTCGATCCGAGGCAGAAACTTTATACTACGATATCTCACAAATCTTATGTCGGTTTTAGCCCCGCTTGGGCTCAATCTGACCGGGAATACTTATATCAATTAATTCATCACATCTTATATTTCCAGAAATATATTTTTTTTAACATGCATACTATGTTTTAACATGCATTGTAACTGAAAACAAAGGATTTTCTTACTAAAAATTTGGGAGTGAGAAAACTCACATTTTGTTGCTCCGTGACCGCGAATGAAAATCTCAAACTTTGACTACACCCATTTAAAAACTCCTCAATTGCTAAAGGTAATTTTTCTTTTGTTCTCTGTATTTTCTGAGTTCTTTCTATCTTATGGAAAAAATATAAGATATATATATATATATATATATATATATATATTGTGGATTGTGTAACTTGCAGGCAGATGGAAGAGGAAGGATCGTTGAGGAAGATTTAAAGGGTTTGGGAGGTACTGTTTTGAAACTCGGGTCGGACCGGGTTAACCGGGAACCGATCTCGAGGCCGGTTCGAGTTTATTGTAGGAACGGGTGGTATCAAACTCGGCGCAATCCGATAAAAATCGATACAAACCGGTGACTCGGTAACTCGTACAAATTCGGTTTTTATTTATTCATATAATTTTTTTAATATTATCTTATATTAATTATTTATTTATTATTTTAGATAAATAAGTTGATGAAGACATGATTAATGATGCTGAGTTAAGAGGTTTTGGATATCAGTTTTTTGAACCGGTCCAACCGGTTGAACCAGTGATCCAGTGACCCAGTTGATCGTCGGGTTCGATGTCCGGTCCGAGTTTCAAAACATTATTGGGAGGGGGACGTATAGTGAATGATTTGCAATTGTCACAAACGTATTTTCTTAAACCTGGAATGAATGCAGTATTTGTTGATTGACTTCAACTGGGAGAGTACGAGAGACATGCAGACACAGTGATGGAGTGAAGAAGAAGAGAAGACATAGGTATTGCATGTGATACAGCAAACAACAAGAGGAAGAATAGAGAGAGAGAAGAAGATGGTCGATTGAAGAAGAAGGAAAAGAACTCTGTAGAGTATTTTTATTATTCTATATTATGTATACATTACTTGTTAAGAGAGATTATATAATAGTAAAGGGCAGCAACAACAAATAGGCTCCCTTATTATTTACAATAACTGCCTATACTATTTACACTTTTACCCCTCTTAACATACCCCTCAACCTGACTACTGGAAGATATTCAGGAGTCCAAGCTTGAAGCAAAGATGTTGATGCTGCATTCTGTTCAATCCTTTTGTAAGCAAATCAGCTGGCTGGTTTGTTGTGTGTATGTATTCTGGCTTTATTATACCTTTCTGAATCTTTTCTCTGATAAAGTGTAAATCAATCTCTATATGTTTAGTCCTCTCATGAAAGACTGGATTTGCTGCAATTTGAATTGCTGATTTACTGTCAGTGAAGACTGTTACTGGAGGGTTAAACTGAATACCAATATCTTTTAGCAGACCAAGTATCCAGGTTATCTCAGCCACTGTGCTTGCTAAACTTCTGTACTCTGATTCTGCTGAACTTTTAGAGATTGTGCTCTGTTTTTTTGACTTCCAAGAAATAAGAGAATCACCAAACTTTATTGCATAACCTGTAACTGATTTCCTTGTATGTAGACAAGCAACCCAATCTGCATCACAGTAGGCTATCAGTGTTTCTTGTTTGCTGTTTGACATCAGAATACCTTGTCCAGGTTGACTCTTGATATACCTTACTATTCTTAGTGCTGCATTGAGATGAGACCTCTTTGGTTGTTGCAGAAACTGACTGAGCACCTGTACACTATAAGAGATATCTGGTCTTGTAGTGGTTAAGTATAACAATTTTCCTATTAGTCTTTGATACAAGCTAATATCTTCTATGAGCTCATCTTATACTATTGTCTTGTTGTTGTCTACAGCCTGTTTATCCTGTACATAACTATCATACTCCTTTGTAGTTAGTTTCATGTTGCAATCTATAGGTGTATTAAAAGGTTTAGCAGCAGAAAGTCCTAACTCAGCTATAAGTTCTAAAACATATTTTCTTTGATGCATTAGGATTCCTTTGCTAGACCTCACAAACTCTATTCCTAGAAAATACCTTATTTCCCCTAAATCTTTCATTTTAAAAGACTGTTGTAGAGATTGTTTAGTCTCTGTTATCAGCTCTAAATTATTCCCTGTAATAAGAATATCATCTACATACACTAGTACTAGAACCATCCCTTTGTCAATCTGTTTTATAAAAAGGGAATGATCATATTCAGACTGTCTAAACTTCATATATCTTAAGGCTTCTGTGAGTTTAAAATTTCATTGCCTAGGAGCTTGTTTAAGACCATATAAGGACTTGATTAGCCTACATACCTGATTGCCTCCCTGGCTAATGAATCCTTGTGGTAGTTCCATGTATATCTCATCATGTAAGTCACCCTGTAAGAAAGCATTATAGACATCCATTTGATGTATTTGCCAATTCTTAGAAGCTGCTAAAGATATTATAGACCTTACAGTTACCATTTTAACCACAGGAGAAAATGTCTCATGATAATCTATTTCTTCCTTTTGACTGTACCCTTTAGCAACAAGTCTAGCCATAAGTCTTTCAACCTCCCCTGTATCTTTATACTTTATCTTGTATATCCATTTACATCCTATTGGACTCTTGTTTTTAGGCAAAGTAACAATTTCCCATGTATGATTATCCTGTAAAGCCTTTATCTCAGTTTGCATAGCCTCTACCCACCTAGGAATTTTAGATGCTTCCTTATAAGTTTTTGGTTCTATCAATTCTGAAAAGGCAGTAAGAAAGACTTTATATTTAGTAGTGATATTGTCATAAGAAATATAATTAGCTATAGAATATGGAGTTGTTGTGTTACCAACTCCTTTTGTGACAAAGTCCTTCATCCATATTGGGGGTTGTTTTGCCCTGGTAGATCTCCTTACATCAGTCATATTTATAGGCTTAGCAGAGACTTGATCCTGGTTGAACTCTACCTCTTGAGTTGTTCTATATGTTTCAACACTATCTTTATCCCTTGCACTAGTTTCACTGTTATTTTCCTCAGATACATAGGTAACATTAGTAGGAATACACTGATTGGTATTGTATGGATTTGTGTTGGCTATATCAGTGACTGAAGAAATGTCACTCTGTTTATTTTGAAACACTGGTTTCTCAGATGTATCAGTCTTAAAAGGAAATTCATTTTCTCTGAAACTTACATCTCTATTTACTAAGAACACTTTAGCATCTAAGTCATAAAGGATATATCCTTTTTGTGTTTCAGAATATCCCATAAGGACATATCATCTAGTTCTGGATAGGAGCTTATCATTAACAGATAAGTTATTAGCAAAGCATAGGCACCCTAGAACTCTTAAATGATTGATAGAAGGTTTTCTTTTGTACAACATTTCATAGGGAGTTTTACTAGTGACTGAAGATGGTAACCTATTTATTATATATACTGCTGCCTGAATGCACATACCCCAGAACTTCAGAGGAATATGTCCCTGAAATCTTATGGCTCTAGTTAACTCAAGAATATGTCTATGTTTTCTTTCAGCCACACCATTTTGTTGTGGTGTATAAGCACAATATTTCTGATGTATTATGCCTAATTTAAGGAATATAGCAGTACACACTTCATTTACAAATTCAGTTCCATTATCAGTTCTTATTATCCTAACTGTTTTGTTAAACTGAGTTTGTACAAAGGACAAAAACTGTTGTAATACAGTGCATACATCAGATTTAAGACTAAGTAAATATACCCAAGTCATTCTAGTAAAATCATCCACTATTGTAAGAAAATACCTTTTTCCATTATGAGTTTGAACTTTGTAGGGGCCCCATACATCCATGTGAATCAGATTAAAGGCTGTAGTACTCCTATTGTTGCTCAATGGAAAGGGTAACCTACACTGTTTTGCACATGGACAGATATTGCAATTTTCTATTATTTTGGCTATAGTGCCAGAACTAGCTTTAATCAATCTACTCAATACATTGCTAGAGATGTGCCCAAATCTTTTATGCCAGATATCTATTTCTTCTTTAGTAAGTGTTTTATCAGTGATTCTATTTACAGCCAAACCTACTTCTTCTTGACTTCCTAACAATTTTGAAGAAACATGATTTACTAGTATGTAAAGTCCATCTTGTAGTCTACCAATCTCCTTCACCTTCCCATTGTAAAGATCCTGGAATACACAGAAGTCAGGATAAAAAATAGCAGCACACTGCAATTCCTTTGTTAGTTGAGAAACAAACATTAAATTAAACTTAAATTGTGGTATGAAGAAGACATTTTGTAGTGTACTCCTGTCTGATATATCACTGGAATCAGTGTGTGTTACACTAACTAACTCTCCATTTGGCAGGTGTACTATCTTAGAATCAGCATGGTTTTCTACTATAGTTTCCTTATTAATCAGTTTTATATCAGAAACCATATGATTGGTTGCCCCAGTGTCTATTATCCACTGTTTTATTATTTCTTTTCCCAGTAAGGCCTTGTGTTTAGAAATACTTGTAGTTGCTGCATTTGAGGCATGTTGTGGACTCCTGATTTGTGCAGCTTCTGCCTGGTCAATCCTGAGGTTAAATAGCTTCACAATCTGCTCATACTGCCCTTTGGAGAACACAACCTTTTCAGCAAAGTCAGAATTGGCATTGTCTGTGTTAGCATCCACTTTATTCTTCTTTGATTCCACAGCCCCATATGCAGCATGCTCCTTTCTTTTGGATTTAAAACCAGGTGGATATCCAACCACCTTGTAGCAGAATTCTTTAGTGTGTCCTCTCATCTTACACACATCACAAAAAGATTGGTAGAGGTGGATTTTTTGTATTTCTGTGTTCCTGACCCTTCTTTAGAGAACAAAGCAGTTGGATCATGGGCCAGGTTTTGTTTCACCCCACTTGGTCCAACTCCCAACAGCCCAGCAGATCTTGAAGTAACAGATTTTTGACTTTCATCACTTGTAATCATAGAATATGCTTTGTTGACAGTGGGTAAGGATGGCATGAGAAGTATTTGGCTTCTAGCTTGCATATAGTGTTCATTCAACCCCATAAAGAATTGATATAGTTTCTGCCTTTCAAGATATTCAACAAATTCTCTGGACTTAGGACATCCACAATTAGGAGGGGGGACTAGTGACTGAAATTCAACTCATAGACTCTTTAATTTGGAGAAGTATTCAGAGACAGAAGAATTTCCTTGAGAAATAGTAGCAATCTCTCTATGTAGATCATAAGTTCTTTACCCATCTACTTTGTCAAACCTCTCCCTTAGATCCTCCCACACTTCAAATGCAGATTCAGCATATAATAATCCACTTAGTAAGTCTTTTGAGACTGAATTCATGAGCCATGCTTGTACTACAGCATTGACTCTATCCCAATGGTCTCCCAGATCCTCTGCAAACTGATCTTTCTGGTGCTTCCCATTAACAAATCCCATCTTATTTCTTACTAGTAGTGCTATTCTCATTGATTTACTCTATATAGTGTAGTTTTCAGACCCCAATAGCTGAAAGGAGATCAAAGAGGCACCACTTAAATCTGATGCTTGAAGAAATAGAGGATGGTTATGATCTATCGCCACAGTGGCTGTAAGATTAGAGGTACTTGATACACCAGTGTCCATTATCTCTTGATTTTGACCAGTACTCATTTTCTTCGAATCAAGAGTTATTCCAGAAAAGGAACAAAAATTTGCAGATATTCGAGAATATCAATTTTCCAAGAAAACAATAAGCCAACACTTGTTTTTATCGATCAATTTAGGGAATCGATTCCAAGAAAAGCAGATATAACGAAACCAATTCAAACAAGAGGCCCTAATTCTTGATTGGACTGGTCTTGCCCTTATTCAAATAAGAAGCCCTAATTCAATCAAGGGGCGTACAAACCAAGAAGACGAGAATGGTCTTGCACTAGTTAAATGAAGAAGCATACCAGACCCAGAGACGAAGAAGATAGAAGAATCACTGAGGATAGCAGGAATCACCAGACCCAGTCGATTGTTTCGCGGAAGCAGATCACTGCTCTGATACCATGTTGATTGACTTCAACTGGGAGAGTACGAGAGACATGCAGACATAGTGATGGAGTGAAGAAGAAGAGAAGACATATGTATTGCATGTGATACAGCAAACAACAAGAGGAAGAATAGAGAGAGAGAAGAAGATGGTCGATTGAAGAAGAAGGAAAAGAACTCTGTAGAGTATTTTTATTATTCTATATTATGTATACATTACTTGTTAAGAGAGATTATATAATAGTAAAGGGCATCAACAACAAATAGGCTCCCTTATTATTTACAATAACTGCCTATACTATTTACACTTTTACCCCTCTTAACAGTATTATATGTTTAAAGGAAGTAAAATATTGGGATATGGAAAGACCCTACGGTGCAATGAAAAAGACACATATGCAACTGAAACTGTGAAAAAACATTTATACAATTTAATGACCCATCATAATGTCGATTAAACTGTTGTAAACGTAGATTATTTATATTGAAAGAAAGCAAAATAATGCTAAATTCAGATACACGTTCAATTGACCTTTATTGCATTCCATTGCTACATTCAATTAGCCTTTATAAAAAATGTGCCGACTTATAGATAGTGACTTGGTTAAGGAAATTTGTTTTCGAAGTAGTATTTGTTAGGGTCTCTGTTTATATTGATGCTATGAATTTTACTAGTAGCAAAAAAGGAACATTTTTTATCTACACTTAATTACTGTGCATGTATTAGATTAGTAATCTAATCTATCTTATACCTTCATGTAACATGAACACTATCTTATATGATTCATTGTTCTCGAATTTCTTACGTCAAATTAAACAATCGACGTAACTGATTCAAATATCAGAAGACACAAATCTTCATGGAATTGTTTCTATTTGTTCTAATTATCTATTTTTCCAAAATCATTGATGCTTCTCCACCAGCAATGTATGTCTTTGGAGACTCTTTTGTAGATGCTGGCAACCCTGCATTTTACAAAGTTCTTTGCAATTTTCCCTATGGAATTGACTTCAAATCTCCCATTAGTTTTAATGGGCGTTGCACAAATGGCTTCACCATGGCAGATTATTACGGTATGGATTCAACTTACAAACACCGATACCGTAATAATATTTTTACACTGTCTATTGGCAGAGGTAGAGTTGACGGTATGAATTCGAAAAAATTCAGTAACTTTGGCTCATTCCCTATATTTATTTTAAATTTTTATTTAATATGTACAAAAAGTTAATTTTAAACATAATTACTAAAAAAAGCTAGAATTCAGAAATCATAAACTCAAATAATGGATCGGCCTCGTATGGTAACTTCAATTCAAGTACAGTACTATTTTTGAAGTTAATTATTTTTTTGGGATTTGAAGCTATGTTTTTGGGGCTACCTCTAGTACCCTCATATATGGCTCTATCAAAGGAACAACGAGGGAAAGTGACCACTGGCATAAATTATGCATCAGCTGGATGTGGCATTTTACCTGACTCTCAAACAATGGTTTGTTTTCTTTTTCTCACTTTATGTTATGTTATGTTTCAAACTTTCAATTGAAAAACAAATTTTATTTTTATAAGTAATTTTGGGAGAATTAGTTTCACGATTTTGACAGAATTGATAATTAATTTCACGTTTGGTTTTGAAAACCAACATAAAACTATACGAAAAAAGCTATCCCTAACTATACAAAATATCTTCAAGTTTAGTTTTCTCAAAAGTTTAAAGAAAATAGGGAAAAAGGTCAAACTATCCCTCAACTATACGAAATATCTCAACTTAAGACCTTGTGTTATATTTTGGATTATTTATACACTTGTCGACTGCCATCATCAAATCGTCTCTTAACTTTACCTTATGTTATATTTTGGATTAATTTGAACATTTTCCCTTTGAAATATTGTTTCATGGTTTTATACTTCTATTAGCATAATCTTATTTTATTCGAGTTGATAAATAACATTCTCTTGATTTCCCCCCCTGATAAATGCAGCCAGGTTGTTTAAATTTGGATAAACAAGTTACAAATTTTGAGAAGACAATATTGGAGGACCTGCCAAAATCCATCCCCAAAACTATAGACTTAAAGTTGCACCTAGACAAATCTATATTTTACATCTATATTGGAACAAATGACTATGACTATTTCTTGTCCAACTACAGTGCTGTGATGACCCCTCAGTACTTCTCTCATTTCCTTTTGGGACAACTTGCCGAAAGATTGAAGGTTAACTCTTTCCCCTTCTTCTCTTATGCAATTCAAATTACTAAACTGATCAGAGGTTAATTCAGAATTTTAAGTTCCTGCGGAATGACACTATACTTACTATTTTTTCGTGATAGTGAACATTGACATATATATAGATGTACTCCATCTGTCCTAATTTATGTCGCATTTTTCGCTTTTCGAAAGTTAATTTGACTAATCTTTAAAATTAAATTGCATTAAATTAGATCCACTAAATATTTAAAAATTATAATTTAGCTATTCAAAGTTCAAAGACTAATATAAGTTGCAATTCTAAAAAATACATTTTGAAATTTTGGTCAAAGTTCACATAGTGTACAACAACAACAACAACATACCCACTAAAATCCCACAATGTGAGTTTGGGGAGATTAGAGTATACGCATACCTTATCTCTACGATGTGGATTTGAGATGGAAACCTAATTATCTACAATTAAGAACTCATAAAAGTTCAATTTCTGGATATCGGCCTTTGGCACAAACAATGATGATTCATATAGTTGATTCGATCATACACCCCTGCTAATTAAACCTAGTAGCTAGTATAGATTTTTTTTGCAAATTGCCTAAAATTCTGAATGTGGCATAGTAATTACTTTGATATGTTGATGTAATTTCTCAACTCACACATGTTAAAATTATTGTTTCTAACTATTTCTATTCAATTTACAGATTCTTTATGATTTGGGGGCAAGAAAGTTTGTAGTGAACAACCTTCTGCCACTGGGGTGTATACCAGCCAATTGCATACATAACCACTGCAATGACACAATAAATAACAATGTCTTCAAATTCAGCAAAAAATTACCTTTGATGCTTAGATTTCTGCCAAACAAAGGATTTAAAGGGGCTGTTTTTGCCACTCCTCCAG
Organism: Przewalskia tangutica; assembly: GCA_029844215.1. Taxonomy (NCBI): domain Eukaryota; kingdom Viridiplantae; phylum Streptophyta; class Magnoliopsida; order Solanales; family Solanaceae; genus Przewalskia; species Przewalskia tangutica. Next base: position 117,325,579 of record CM056723.1, on the reverse strand, counting down.
ATTATTTCAAGCTGTTTGAGAATCCATTGATAATCAAGCAAAGTGGTAATGCTTATCTCGATTTTGATTTATTTCTAGTTTGTATATTACGTATACATATGTATATATATTAGAGATATAACCGCGTACATATAGTTAAAGGAAAAGGAAGGCCCAATTGAGTAACAATTGTTAGGAGGAACGATATATATTGAAATTTGAACTCGTGATACTGTGGTTCAAATTATTACCTCTTGACTACTAAGTTGTCTAATCCAAAACTCTTCAAAGGTACACCACATCTATATAAAGACACAAATGCACACACTTGAAATAAAGGAGGGCCCCTTGTGCACAGCGTGATAGTAGTCTAATCTTTGAAACCAATTGAGTTACCATGATTAACTCCTTCACAATCTTGTCAGACCGGGGTGTGGGGGCTCCTGGGGTGGGAGATCCACCTTTTTTGAAAAAACAAATGCACACACTTAGTTAGCGGGAAAGAAAGGTCCAATTGAGTAACAATATTTAGAAGAATACTGTAATACGAACGTGTGATACTGCCGTGACCGATTACTTGGGTTTTCCTTCTAGGACTCTTCAATCTATGAATGTATATATGTATGTACCAACGTATGTACATACATACACATATATATAGAGATCCAATCATACACACATAGTTACATAAAGAAAGGACATTGAAATTCAAACTTGTGACACTATGATTCAGATTGTGACGTTAATGTCCTTCGAAGACTCTTTAATATATGTTATCCAGATATTTTTTTCTATTTTGGTGTAGGTATCAAAGATATGGTGCATGGTTGTAGGAAATTTGGCTCTAAAACTTATTGCAAAGACAGGGACAATTATTTCTTTTTCGACGATATCCACACTACTGAGGCAGCAAATCATGTTTTAGCACAAGGTTGTTTTAATGGTAGTCTCTGTGAACCATGGACAGTGCAACGTATAGCAGAGTTGTCATAATAATTTTCTTCGGAAAAGGGCCAAAATTGCGAATTATTGTCTACTATAAACACGCGTGAAAATACGAATTATTCTCTATGTTCCAAATTATTCTCAAATTTTGGGCTTTTGGAAGTAGAGACATCTTTTGATTTTGCTCATTTTTAATTTTTAAGTCAAAAACATTTTTTTTTTGACAACTAAACACCTAATAACTTTTTGGTAAAAAACTTTTCTAAGCTGTACCAAACGAACCATTACTCGCGTTAATCGATCAAGAGAATCATTGTAAAGTTTATCTAGTGTATCACTTCTTGTATTATGTCCCATGGTTCTATTTATCTTTGTTTTTTTAAATGTAAAATTCAAAGTTAAGTTGGAGCATTTAGTCGTAGCCAAAAGCAGAAGTGATAAAAGTTTTACCCATAATTACATGTCAATCTTAATTAAAAACCACTATATATATTGTATCCAGCTTCTAAAATTAGGTTCAACTGAGAAATGAATCAGAGAAAAAACATTCACCTTATAGATATCGAAGGATTTTGGCCAAGCTGTTGATAGGGTAAATATGTCAAAACAGTATGTGAAATTATCCAGTAAAATTATTTATGTTAGGATTTGTCCTGAATTTTCTGTTCTACCGTAATTGTATTTTACTTCGAAAGAATTTTTTGATGCAAAAGGTTTTCTATATGAACAATGATTTTACCATATTTATCCATTTCTTCGAGGAGAAGTTTTGGAATTCTATTTTATAGGAGATCCTTTCTTCTCATAAATAACACGATAACATCCATGATGTAGTGTTTAGAGAGTTTTGTTTAGGGGGAGATTTTTCTCTCAATATGTTTTATGTTTTTTATATTAGTTTTTCAAGGTCACTTGACCAAACCATATTAATATTACACTTTTTAGTATAATTTTTGTGTCGTCTGATCTATCATCGTTCAAGATTTGCAATTATTAACTTTCGCATGACGCCCTGATTATTTCGACTCCAACAATTTAACCTAGTTTTGTATCAATAAAATCACTTAAACTTATATATGATTTTTTTCTTACAAAATCACTCAAGTTAAATTGATTTTCCCATCAAGTCATTATAACCAAAAACTAAAAGAGATAATTATATATACCTCCCCTCAAGTTTGGTTATGTAATGCTTACTTCTTCTTTGTAGTTTATAATATATATTATGCATATCTTTCTTATAAATTTCCTTGTAATAATTTTTTAAACCTAATTAGTATTAAGTAGGCTATCATATTTCAAGCTGCTGCTAATATTTGGATGTTAACAGAGAAGCTCAAGTCAGATATGATGCTCCATATAATGAAGGAAAATAACCTGGCTTTAAGAAGATAGTACTCTTTTTGGTCAACTCTTAATGCACACAACTCCCTTTATAAGATGAAAGATACCGAATTGGCACATAACTCTAACAATCATGTCTACTAAATGTTGCTAAAGCACACGAGACATGGTTACCTCACAATTTTAGATTAAAACTTACACCATGCAATATTGTCCCAAATCTTTAATTAACGAAATCCTACTTATATTTTAAAACAATAAGACCTCAGATTTAAAGTTGAACGGAGAGACCATAGGAAGTGAGAAAAATCATCCAATAATATTAAATAGTACTTATGACCCAACTTGCTAGTAATAGAAGAGGTCCATAAGTCATCATGAATAATATCAAAGGGAGAAAAAGTAATACTCAAAGATGACGTAAATGGAAGTCTAACATGCTTTTCTAGATGAAAAAACATAGCAATTAGGTCCTTTACTGAAAAACCAAATGGGTCAAAATCAGTGGATACAGAGTTATCGGTGACAATTTTCTAACAGAGATTAGGTTCTTGATAATGTTAGGGGCATATAGGACGTTTTTAAGGGAAAAGTGGGATTGAGGTGGTGGAGTTAGTGTGTGGCCAAACCCTTGAATTGGAATGCGATGACCATTTCTGACTATAATAGACTGATGAGTATTTAAATTGCGCAGTTGAAGAAGAATACCAGAATTGTTGGTGAGGTGAGACGTGACGCCCGTATCCATATACCACGCATCATCGGGCTGCTGAATTTTTAAAGAACCGAAAGCCTGGCCCAAATCCATTGGATTAAGGCTGGACGGCTGTGTAGTGGGCCGCGTGGCTGGAAAGGGGCTCGATGGTGCTTGACCGCTGTGTAGTAGGCCTCGGCGGTGCCCATTTATTCTTCTTGGGCGACTCGATTCGGCGCAGTCATGGGTCGTATGCCTGCGGTGGGCATGAAGTAGATGCAGTCGATGGCCCAGGATGTTGGGCTGCAACGAGGAATATCGTGTCATGTTCGTGGATGGTAGGTTAGATACAAATGTGAGGCTTTAACTACCCAAAAATTACAGCAAAAGGATTCTACTAAAATATAATGTGTGACCATAGCTTGTATCGTTTGGTCCGTAGCATAATAGAGCTTTTACCTTCTAATTCCACCATTGCCTTCTTAATCACTGGCTTGAACTTACATGTAAAGTTCGATTTTATCTTAAATAACTGTAGGGCATTGGCGTGCTTTCGATCCTGCCGCCATTGCCATTTGCCGTGACTAGGAAAAATGGCAAATGGAGTTCAAGATGAAATTGAGCTTGGGGATTATGTATGTTGTAGAGAATGTTGAGACGAACACAGTGATGCCACCCACAGTCGTCGACGCTACCGGAGTTGGCCGGAAAACGCAAAAAAACTTTCAGTTTTTCCGATTTGGTCGACCGGAGAAATGGTGAAGAACTGAAGGTGTTGAGTGGGTGTATAACGTCGGCAAGATGACGGCGAGTGTAATGGTACCAGCCACGACCGTCGATTGTTGCTCCGGTGGCCGGAAAATCGATGGCGGCGACTAGGGTTATAACACCTATTGAAATGGCCGACGGGTCGAAATGGAAGAGACGAAGCACGGCGGTGGTATAGAAATGACCGATGTGATACGGTGGGGTGTAACCCGCCGTCGTCGGAACTCGCTCAGTCCGCCGGAATTTCCAAAAAACAGGCCGGAATAGAGGATATTTTCGATCTGAAATTGATGGATAAATAGGATGAATTAAAGGCTGTGGTTAGTATGGAAATGACGGGCTTGAAGAGACGAAGCTAATAGTGTAAGTCTCGCCTCCAATAGATCCCTATGGTGGCCGGAAATAGCGTTTCGCCGCCTTTGTTACAGTAGCAACGGGGTTTTTGATGATGAATAAATTGGTGTTGGTATGATTTTGGTGGATTTTAGTAATGAAAAAATGAGTTTTTGTGTTAAATGGGTTGGGTCGGATGGTTAAAAAAAAAGAAAAAAAATGCTAATTTAAAAAACATTCACAAATATATGTGACGGTTGAAATCATCGTCACATCGCTGTTGTGACAGTTAAAAAAAACCATCACATAACTGTCACAAAGTCCATTGACCAGAAAGTCAATACTAAAATCGTCATAATGTGTGACGGTTCCAAACTGTCACGGTATGTCCTTTTTTTTGTAGTGTTACAATACTAAATAAGGTAAAAGACTAATACACAATATATACTATAATATACACTAAATTTTGAATTCTGCCGTGATGGCCAAAAGGCCAAAGGCCCACTTATGTATATTTAATAAGATTAATGAGGGTTAATTAATTAGAAGATGACTATTGTAAGAAAGTTGATTTGGATATAGAAATTTGGTACAGTTGATAAATATAGTGGGATTGGTTTTCTTGTTTCTTCAGAAGCTCATGTTCCAATTTCATATCCGATGTGAGGCTTTTAACAACATTATTAGTAAGTTTAGCGCCACAATTTAACGATCACTTGGGAATTTAAAAACTGAAAATCATAATATGCTCAGAGGTTTACATCTCCAAAACTTTTCAAAAGGCCATGGATAAAGGATATCTTTGGAATCATACAAAAAATCCATGAAGCCATGATCATTTCCATTTATTCTGAAGATAAAGATACATTACTTATGAAGCACACAGTATAAGAAAAGGCAAACAACTACTCTTAAAGGGCAATTTAGGACGGCGCGAACGCTTATTCATTACAACACACGTAGCTTAGTGGCCTATTTAGACGGGACAAATACGATTTGATCATCTTGAACAAAATGGCAAATTGGCGTAGTTCCAGGCTTAACCTTGAGAAGTTTAAAAGGAAACGAGTTTGGGTTCCAAAATGATGTATCTTTGTGACACACTGATACTGCTTTCACTTTTGTTCCATCGTCACCGATCATAGATACCATAAATGTTTTTGTACTTCCTCCAACGTGACAATAATGTAGTGCATATGGGTAGTTAAGCTTGTGGCATACCATGTTATCCCCATCAGCTATCTGTTGAACTTGTTCAATTATGTATCTTTGCGAATTTTGAGTTTCCCCTTGTACCTCAGAAGTAACCGCGAGGATATCATTTGTCCCAAGCATGGATAACCCGAAATCTACCATAGACTCCAAAGACACCACACATGTTCTCTTCTCTTTATGTTTTACTTCTGGCTCTTCACAAAGTTTGATTGTTTTCTCAATTGCTTGAGCATCCTTTGATTTACTATCTATCGAGAAATGGTTGAGAATCTCCGGTAATTTCTCCATCGAGAAGGCAATGGATTCCGCAAATTTTCGAGACAAAAATGGTGCTTCGTTTTTATTTAGGAGAGAAGGAAAGTTGATAACATTACCTTTCTCCAAGTCCTTCTCTAATAAGAAGTATTGTTTCAAAGGACCATCATCGATTCCTTCAGTTACTTGTTTGATAGGGTTTTCCTTTTCTTGCACTTTTTTTAGCACGAGGCGTTCATATGCCGAATTAGCAGCATGATGCCAACTAATGGCTATATATCCACTTAAACCATAGTACACTTTCTCCTTAGTGTTATCTTGTTTTAGCTCAGGAACAACGTTGTCTGTAAAATCAGGATGACAATAAATTATATAAACGCATACGTACAGTAAATTGTTTTAGTGATGTTTCAATTACTTTTTTGAGAGATCTTGACAAAAAATTAACTAAGCTGATTTTCAAAAGAATTCTACGTATATAACAATTATGAAAAAATAATATGGGAAATCTGCAAAACTTATTGTAATATTCCAAAGTGATGTGTAGTAAAGTTATTATTTTGCTTTAAATGAGGTCTGAAATAATTAAGATGCATCATGGGTTTGTTCAGATGAGTAGTAATGAGCAATATTTGTTTGCTGGATTAAATCTACAAATTCTGGTGAGTGGGTTAATTATTTAATTTGTAGTTTTTACAAATTTATTTTTAGTATAATACGTTTTTCTTGGAATAACTGGTAAAGTTGCTGCCATGTGACCAGGAGGTTATGAGTTCAAGCTGAAAACAACATCTGGCAGAAATGCAAGGTAAGTGTGTACAACATACCCTTGTGGTCCGGCCCTCCCCCAGACTCCGCCGCGCATAGCGGGAGTTTAGTGCACCGAATTGTTTACCTTCAGATAGTATTTCAAGAGTAAACTTGGGATAGTGTTAGGTCTCTGGTTACCTTCAGCTCGGCGTAACAAATACCTTATTTGGGATTACGGTTTGAGAATTGTAACCCTTACAAGTGGAAAGTGCGGAAGGTTGAAAGAAAGGAATAACATTTAAAAAATAATCCCAGTTCATAAATTACTTGATATTAAGAAATTATGACAATAGACTGATTGTTGTCCATTTTTTTAATTTTTTTTAAAAAGAAGTTAACAAAATAAATACTAAGTTGAAAGTGAAAAATGAAAAATAACATAAACATGACAGGGCGGGGCAGGACAAATTTTTAAAAAATGCTAAACGGGGCAGGGCAGGGTGGGTTAACATCTTCTGCCCTAACCCACCCTAACCTATCACATTGTCACCCCTAATCCTTGTGGTTCGGCCCTTCCCCAAACTCTGCGCATAACGAGAGCTTAGTGCACCAGATTGCCTTTTATTTTATAATACGTTTTTCTTACAAAATTATTTTTAAACATAAGAAATCTTTGCAAGTTCCTCGTATTAGACAAATATAACCAAAGAAAAAATTCATATAGTCCACCCTAATTTGTATACCTGATTGAGGGAGGAAATCTTTGATGACTTTGGGGATTTGAGTGTTGGGCAATTTCACTTTCCAATAAACCTCCGGAGATATTGCTGCATGAGTACTTGCCACAAAAGCAAGCTACATATATACATATTAGTGGAATTTACTCTGATTTAATTTATCAAAGAGTACTACTATATGAACATATAAGTTAAGTTGATTTATTTTAAGAATTAAAATGATAACTATAAAAGGACCAAACTTAAGTAAGTTGTGAAAGATAAGACAAAAATGCTACTCACCAAGAAAATGGTGAGGGCCTGCAACTTCATTTTGCTATGATAGATATTGTAGAAATAGCTAAGTTTGGGTGGAAATTCAGCACAGAAATTGTCGTCTATTTATAGGCATAAAATGCACTACGTCCCACTTAGTAACACTATAAATTAATTTATATTTATATTACAAACATAAATTATGACTTGACATTTTATAAAATATGACTGGATTACTAAATCATTGAGCAAATACGGGGTGGATAATGCTGACTATTAACAGATCTCGATGAATTAAGCAATTAAGGATTGCAGTAATCCAAAAATACCTGCTTTTCCCAAGATAGTATACCAAGCTTGTCCCAGCAGTCAGGTTTGGTCCTCCGGGCAGCAACCCGGCCGGTATACACCCCACAGAGGAAATTGGGCTGTGAGAAGTCAATGCTATGCTTCAAAGGGAAGAGAACACATTTTTCTTAGGTTACAGATTACTCGATCTATTTCCGTATCGCTCATGATATATATCTTAGCTCGGACATCACTCCATTCAGAAAGAACACAAAAAGGAGAAAGAACATTATTTCGCGGATTCTTGCGGAAAACCAACTTTAAGAGCGCATTCCTCCTAACTCCCAACAACTTCCATTATACTAAAAGTAAATGTCTATTCTTGTTCAGTGGAAAATCAAGAAATAATTTACTATTTTATAATATCTATTTTACCCTTATTATTAAGTACGCTAATAATTTCTAATTCATTTTCCAACATTTTGAATTTACAATAATAGGGGTGATATAATAAAATTACTATTTTTTTTATTATGGAGTGTATCAAATCAAACATAGACAGGAGACTAATTTTGAAGGTAAAAAAAACAACTACAACTTTTTTTGAAATTTTTGTTTCTTTTAAAATTTTATAATTATAATTCCAAAACTATAATAGAGTTCTTTGTCTCCAAAAAACTTGTTTTTGTGTGAAATGACAATCCAAAAATGTTCCACATGAATTTTCAGTTTTTTTGCTCTACTTTCTCTCTTTGCTCTAACGTCTATTCCCAAAGTTAACTTCCTCCGACGTAACATAGCCGAAATACTGCCGGCATTTCCACCGGGTAAGTGATTCTCTCTTTTCTCTCTCCTTTTTCTTCCCTCTCTCCTTCTCTCCCTCTCGATTTCTCCCTATTTCTGACGAACCCTCCGCCGCGTCAATCAGTGGAACTTTTCATTGCCTCCTCTAGGGATACATCGCCGATGATTTCAAGCTTTTTTCTGATCGGAAACCCTAGTTTTTTATCAAAAAATAACATAACATAATAGTAACCTAGTTCTGATCGGAATCTTGGCCGGAAAAGACTAGAGTAGGTTGTATTGGAAAGTTATTGGCGACTTTCTGCTTACTACAAGTCATTGGAGAGCAAAATGAGGTCCTCGCATTGTCGAGAGGGTGAGCGATGAGTACAATAACAGCGTGACAAATGTCTACTACCAGTTCTATCTTCTGAGATAGTACTTAGGTTCTCCTTTTGGTCTTTGTCTCCCTCTTCGTTAGTGGAATTAAGTGCTTTAGTTTAAGTGCCTTATCTTGTGGAATTCTTGTTGATATAGTGCTACCGAGTTTGGTAAGCAGATTTTAGTAATTTGTTGTGCTTTTTTTAACCTGTATTTTTGTTGTGAGTTGCTTTGTTTTCCTATTTCGTAAACCGTGTTTCTTGCCTGTAGCTTGCACCCATACTCTTATATATTGCGTTAGTGGCTTCCGGGTATGATGGTTTTTTGAGGTCTGTCCTCGATTGGAGGTGGGGGCGGGGGGCAGAAGTGGTTAGGGGAATAAGAGAGCCCTTAGGTTGAGAGTTGAGTCTTGGAACATAGGTACTTTGACTGGAAAATTGATAGAATTAGTGAAAATTCTTAAGAAGAGGAGGATCAATACAACATGCGTTCATGAAACTAAATAGGTAGGTACTACCGCTACGGTTGTAGACGGGTTTAAGTTGTGGTACTCAAGACACTCAATGGGTATGAATGGAGTAGGCATTTTAGTGGACGAGGAACTTAGGGATCAAGTCGTAGAGGTTAAGAGGGTGAATGATATGATAATGGTTATTAAGATAATTTTGGGATGGCTAACTTTTAACATAATTAGTGTTTATGAACCATAAGCGAGTTTGGCTTAGGAGGACAAAAGGTGCTTCTGGGAGGAGTTGGACGAGGTTGTGAGAGGTATCCTACAGTCCGAGAAACTAGTGTTAGGAAGGGATTTTAATGGTCACACATGGACTATTTCAGAAGGGTATGATGATGTGCATGGCAGGTTCAGTTTTGGGGATAGAAATAAGGGAGGAGTTTCGCTTTTAGACTTCGCGAAAGCTTTTGAGTTGGTCATAGCTAACTCGAGCTTCCAAAAAATGAAGGAGCACTTGGTGACCTACCGTAGTACGGTGACTAAGACTCAAATAGATTACTTGCCTGAGAAAGAGAGATAGAGTGTTTGCAAGGACTGCAAGGTTATCCCAAGCGAGAATCTTACAACCCAACATAAGTGATGCGCGAAAAGATGCACACACTTTAACGCAAGTGCACGTTATCGTGACAAGTAGTATAGTCTTGATAAGACCGAATATCGTCCTCAAGGATTAGGGTTCAATTACCAACTATCTATTTTTTGGTATCTATTTGGTAAATTGATAATTGGATTTGTTGTTTATAACTAAGAATTATAAAAGCTATTTAACTATAGGGTTTACTTCAGTGGTGATGAGAATAGGGCTTCCACGTCTCCTCACTATCCGCTTATGCTACTTATTAATGCATAACTTATGGTTTTCTTCTTTTGGAGAAAGCAGGTTCACTAAATCGTTTTATACTCCCGTTAGGGTTATATAAACACTCAACCTCAGTATTGCACCTTACCTACCTTTCGGTGATAAGGATAACTCTATAGGAGGATTAAGAACAAGAACCTAGTTAACCGTCACGCACAATGCGCAAAATTAGGGTTTTTAAGCCTCTCATTAACGCTACATAAATAATTGAGGTATTTTCATCCCCAATCCAAGAATGTCTACCCAACTTACAGCATATTCACAATCCCCTCCTTTCAGAGTCTGATTAGAAATCATATAGTGGTATTTAGTTGTCAATTAACTACCAAGCATTCAATTCAATTATTGGATAGATCTCAACAAGAAGAAATACCATAAGCGTGCATTAAATCATAATATAAGTTTCTAGAGATTCAACATGGAAAGCCTATAGAGGAATTAGTTCCTAGTCATTGACATGACAAGAACTAATCCCATGTTCTTCATAAAACCGAAATAAAAACAAGAAAGGGAAAATAAATTACTAAACTATGGTCTCCATCTCCAAGCAAGAAGCCTTGTGTTGTGCAGAAGGAACCCTTAAAAGCGCCTAGGGTTCTCCTTTTATAGTGAAAACCGCCTCAACTTTTCCCTGCAGCTGGCCCAAAATCCGTCGAAACCTTATTTTCGCGTCGGCGCGCGCCACTGCAGGCAGCGCGCGGCCGGAACTTCTGCAATCCGTCGGATGATTTGGCGCCGCCCCCGGTGCATGCGAGGCGCCGCGGCGCTGCAACTTCTGTAGCTTCTCGGATGTTTAGGCGCCGCGGCCCGCACTGGCCGACATGGCGCCGCGGCGAAGTCTTCTGACCTCTATGGATAGTGGGCGACGCGGCCCGCTTCGATCGGGAGCGCGCGCGGCTGTCCGGGTTTCAGCCTCGTTCGCCACTTTCTCTGTTTTTAGCTCTGGAATCTCCTCTTTTGCCCTCTTTTAGCTCCTTTTCCGCCATTTGGCCATTTTAACCACTTTGACTCAAAAGAAAGGAAAACTATCCTAATACGACACTTATATGTGCAAAACGGGACAAAAGACTAACTACAACTGACTCAAAATATGTATATAAAATACACCGATCAAATACCCCCAAACTTAACCTTTGCTCGCCCTCGAGCAAAGATAGATAGAAAGAAATAAAAGACTCAAAGAACAAAAATAAAAGACTCACTGCCATTGACCACTTTTGATGCATTAGTGTTAACTAGAAAAACATGAAGGTTAACAAGATAATATGCAGGAACCTATAGCATGAAATTTCAGCACATTAAGCTAGATATTTCGCAAACTCATATTCATCATGCTTAATGGAAGTCAATATACTAAATCATGCATATAAACTCAAGAATTCCTATGGCATGCTTACTTGCTATTCTCCACTAATCCTGGATATGTATTAAAGAGATCTTCAGGACTTTAAGGGTTGTAATGTAGGCTTAGGTATAAGTGGTTAAAAATAGGCTTTTTAGGCTCATTCTGTGTACCATAAGCTCTTCAGTTTTTCAGTATTTCCCTTTTTCTTTTTGTTCTTTCCTTCACTTCGATTCTATCTTTTCCCTCTTTTGTTTTGGGAGAGTGAATTATATAATAATGACAAACACCCCCAAACTTAGGCTTTTGCCTATTTCTTATTACTTTTGTATTGGGGTGCAACAGACTTATTCACTCTTTTTGTCTCTTTTTTAACACAATGTATTCCACTATTTCATATTTTTACTTATGACACAATTTGTGGGAATATAGGGTGTCAAAGAAGAAGTTTCAATTTTTGGCTCAATAAATTGACTAGGGATATTTTTAAAGTCCGGGATAGAAAAGAATGGTAAGAATTGGCTATCAAAGAAATGCCTGAGTCATCTCCCTAACATGCATATCCTAACTATTTCGCCTCAAATAGCAAGCAATCATAACACATAAGTATTTATCATTTAGCATGCATAACTCAAGCAAGAAACTCCAAATAGACAGATTCTGTGAGTTTTTGGCATATCTAACTTAGGTGTTTAGATAGTTGCTTCAATTCCGTTACATTATTCTACCTTCCTTCACTAGGTATTTCTAGCAACTACAGCATACATGATATTTGACAGGCAATTGTGACTCAAAAAGAAAAAAATTTGGTGACTCAAAAAAATATAAACATGAAACAATCAAAAAGACTTTAAATAAAACATAACAAGACACAAATAAAATACCCCCAAACTTAAATCACACATTGTCCCCAATGTGTGTAGACTCAAAGACAGTAAAAGAAATAAGACACTTACAAACTTTGGCTAAAATGGTGGTGGTGGCGGTGGATAATGCATCGACCATTGGTTGAACAGGGAACTCATCTTGTCATCTTCTTTGGTGCAACTGTTCTGCTCCCGCCTCAATTCTTGTTGCCGCTTGTCGCAACTCACGCATCCCTGCCTCAACTCATTTTGTCCTTGTATCAATGTGCCGAAATGTTGCATCATCATTCTGCAGTTCGAGCACTTGCTCCATCATGTGCTTGGAGGTTCTGTGGTTGACTGGTGGCTAGGTCCTGCCGCATATTGAGCCCCTATTTCAGGCTCATCCTCGTTCATTGCGGCCTCTGCTGCTGCTGCTGGTGGTGGTTGTACTCTCCGTCTGGCTGCTGGGGGGCTTGGGTCTGGAAAGGAGTGCACTATTCCATAGGACACAGGCAGTTGGTTTCTTTCATTAGTATCAGTGGATAGGATTGGGACCCCATTCATGTGGCATAGCTTGGTGATAACTGAGCCATGTCCCAATCCACCTGTTGTTACCAACCTGCTGATTTCCTCAATGCTCTGCACTATTTCTTTCCCTACATCAATTGTTTTCCCCGTCATGATCCCATATATCAATTTGATTCTATCTTCTGGCACTCTGGTGAAGTGCGTTGATGGGATCAGACGGGCACTGCTGAAATATAGCCAACCCTTGGCTGCTTTGTTGAACTGGCACCTGCTCAGTCCTCTAGACCCATTTCTTGCAAGATCAAATGCAGCCCTAGGGTAGCTCACTGTGTCTGCAATGTTATTCCAGTCGATGTTGTTGCTGCTCCTAGACCATGTTCTAAAGAGGTTCCAATCATCACTTTCCTCAACATCAACCGTCTTGAATTGTGTATTTATATCTTCTGTATCACGCAGCACATAATGTCCTCACAAAGCATCCCCTTTCCACCTTCTCCGGAAAGTTCGCATAAAATTCACGCACCATTGTTGTATTCATTGGTGCTATTTTCTCCGGATTCACAAATCTCCTCCACCCCCTTAACTCAATCATCGCCCGAATGGGCTCATAAACATCTTCTTCCCCATATGACTCCCTCTGGTAGTCCATCCCCTTCTCGTATTAAAGTGCAGTATCGCTTTTGTATCTTTGGAAGGCTTGGTAGCTTACAAACCTATTTTCATCGTATTGTGGGGTTGGGGTGGATGTGGAGCCTCTTCTCTTCCTGGTGGCCATGGTTAAAACAGTTTCTGGAGCTTATAATTTAGTGGCACAAATGTTTCCTACACAATCAACAACTAGCAGCGAACACAACACCCCCAAACTTCAACTTTTCTACCCAATACCCACACTCCTTTTCTACTCTTTTCTCCAACTTCACAATCAACTTTTCAGTACCCAAACTACTTCAACTACAATACTCCTTCAAACTACTACCTCCTGTGACTTCAATAAAGGACTCAAGAACAGAAACAAATTACCTTTTTATGAGAAGATTCAAGCTGTTCTTGTTTCAATTGGTGGTTTGAGGCTATGGAATGGAGCTTTGTTGTTTGAGATAGCTAAGGGTTTTTAGGAATTTAAGAGTTTTGGTTGTGGTTGGGTTGGGTTTGTGGAAGATTTGTGGGCAAGTTTTTGGAATTTCGTGGGTTTTTGGAGAGGGAGAGTTAGGTTTTTGAAATTGGAAATTGGGGAAAGATCTGGTTTCTAGGCGCTTTAAGTTTCTGGATTTCCGTTTAGGCGTCGCGGCCGCTTTGGCGCGCGGCTGATCTCTGCACTCGCCGAGACTTTCTGCGCGCCCTGTTCTGGCGCCGCGCGCAAATTTTGGAATTTTGCCGTCGAGGCCCTGCTCGCAGCGCCATGGCTTAAACTCTGCGCTGTTCAGTTCTTTTGGCGCCGCCAGCCACACAGCCGCGGCTACCCACTTTTCTGGAAATCATGGCTTTCGTTCAGCTTTTCGTCCTTGGTTTATTTGCACTGCACACAATAACACAAACACAAGACCCAAGACCGCAGGTCGTTTCTAGAGAAAATAACTAAAGACAAGAATTGAAATAACATAATTGAAAACGTTGGGTTGCCTCCCAGTAGCCTTTGTCTTTAACGTCTTTTAGCCGGACGCAAGCTCCTTAGCTTAATAAATGTGAGGTGATTAACCCCACAACAAATCCATTTCCTCCACATTTTGCGTTTTCTTTTCTTTTCTTCTTAGCATTATCGATGGGAGTTCAGGAACACATACCTCTTTTAGTGGAATTTCGGCAAACCATGCCTGCTTTCTTGGGCTCATCTCTCTTTGGTTGACTTGTATTGGCTCGCAGGGGGGTTTGATGGTGCTGATTGCAAAGCACCCACTCATGGTTGGTGGCTCAGTGACGTGTTTAAAAACTTTAAACACCATTTCTTCATTCTCCACCCTTAATGTTAACTCTCCTCTTTCAACATCAATCAAAGCTCTCCCCGTTGCTACGAATGGCCTCCCCAATATGATGGGGATTTCCGCGCCTTCTTCCATATCAAGAATGAGGAAATCTACAGGAAAGAAGAATTTTCCTACTTTCACAATCACGTCCTCAATCTTGCCTCGTGGATGAACCACTGTCCTGTCGGCCAGTTGCAGGCTTACTGTGGTTGGTTTGACCTCACCCAACTCCAATCTTTTAAATACTGACAAGGGCATCAGATTTATACTCGCCCCTAAATCACACAAAGCTCTGTTGCAAGTCACCCTGCACACTGTGCAAGGTAGTGTAAAGCTTCCAGGATCCTTTAGTTTTGGTGGCAACTTCTTCTGCAAGATAGCACTACATTCTTCTGTTAGTGCTACTATCTCGTATTCCGCCAGCTTCTTCTTTTTCCCCAAGATCTCCTTCATAAACTTGAAATAGGAGGGCATCTGCTCTAATGCTTCTATGAAAGGTATGTTGATATGCAGCTTCCTGAATGTCTCCAAAAATTTGGAGAATTGTTTGTCAACTGCCTTTCGCTGTAGTCTCCGGGGGAAGGGGATCTTCTCTGTATACTCCTTCTCTGGAGTTTTCTCTACTACAGGGCTGGGCTCAATCACCTTCTCTTTTTCTAACTCTGCCTTCTTCTCAACTATCGGTGAGGTGATCGCTTCCTCATTGCTTGCC
Organism: Przewalskia tangutica; assembly: GCA_029844215.1. Taxonomy (NCBI): domain Eukaryota; kingdom Viridiplantae; phylum Streptophyta; class Magnoliopsida; order Solanales; family Solanaceae; genus Przewalskia; species Przewalskia tangutica. The sequence goes on along the minus strand of CM056723.1, from coordinate 117,310,088 downwards.
GCTTCTCATTTGCTCGACACTTTGCTCCTCGGATTTACCTCTGTGTTGCTTGGCAATGTCCCTCGTGGCTCTTGTTACTGCTTTGCTAGTGACCACTTGTGTTTCCAAGTTCTGAATGAGGATCTAGCCATCATGGCGGGTCTAGGCATTGTGCAGTCTTTACCGTACTTTCTCGTCTGGCTTTTCTTCGGCCGGTGCATTGAAGCTGATTGAGTGTGGGGGCTTGAATGAAGAGTGCTGATTCGATTCTGCTTGGTTACAGTATTGGCCTCGTATTGGATTCTGCCCTCGTATTGATTCTGTTGCCCCTGATATTGGTTCTGCTGGTTACAGTGCCGATTCTCCAGAAATTTGGGTGAGAAATTCCTCCACCCTGGATTATAAGTGTTGGAGTAGGGGTTGTTCTGTTGCCTCTGATAATTACCTATGGCCTGACACTCTGCCTGCTCCATTGGTATATTGTTGGGATCAGCTGAAGGACACCTATCAAATGTATGTGGGCCACCACATATCTCACAGCTTTTAGGCATCTGCACCGCATTTACTGACACTGTATGTTGCTGCAACTGTTTCGCTAAAAGGGCCACTTGGGCATTCAAGGCAGCAATAGCATCTATTTCGTGGACTCCCACTGTTCTTCTCCCACTTGTCGACCTCTCTTCTGTGACATGGTTGTTAGTGGCCATATCTTCTAATAACTCATGAGCGTCGTGGCTGTTTTCCTCATGAATGCTCCACTTTCTTTGCCGATCTATAATGGTTCTGGTTGTACTGCTCAACCCGTTGTAGAAGATGTGGACCAAGTTCCACAACTCAATGCAATGGTGTGGGCACTTTCTCTGTAGATCTTTGAACCTTTCCCAAGCTTCATATAAGGACTCTCCATCTGCTTGGTAGAAGTTGTTCAACTCCCCTCTCAGTTTTGCTGCTTTACACGGGGGAAAGAACTTGGCTAGGAATTTCTGTGCCAGCTCGTGCCATGTAAAAATCGAATCGGCCGGCAGGGAATTCAACCATACTTTTGCTCTATCCCTGAGTGAGAAGGGAAAGAGCCTCAATCTGACGGCATCATCGATGAACGCCGTTATATTCGAAAAGTTGCACATAGCTCCAAGAAATTAGCTATGTGCATACGTGATCCTCCGATGTGATCCTTCGAATTGCAGCGTGTCTACCATGCTCAGAATCGCCGGTTTTATCTCGAAATTGTTGGCTCCTATTGTAGGGAGCCTAATGCATGTCTGTGCTCCATTCACTCTTGGCAGCACATAGTCCCCCAAACTCCTTTCTGGCTGGATTTGGACTCTCTCCTCCACGTCTATTGGCATTTGCCGAGGCACTCCTGGGTTAGGTTGATTTTCACCTAACCCTTCTCTCATCATGTTATTGTTTTGACCTCCGTCCATTTCTATCAAAGTTGCAATCCGCTGATTCTTTCATTACATTTGCATGTTTTCTCAATCTCTGGATTGAAGGGAACAAGAGTGTCTGCTCCTCTTCTCCTTCGCATAAACTGATTTCCTGAAATAGATCAAAAACAAACAACCAATCACGGTACCTCGAATTTTCTGAAAATAATAAAAAAACGTAAAAATTAAAAATAACAATAAAAATTAAACACCAAATTAGAAATTAAAAATAGACAAATTTGATATTGAACTATGCCTAATCCCCGGCAACGGCGCCAAAAACTTGATGCGCGAAAAGATACACACACTTTAGCGCAAGTGCACGTTATCGTGACAAGTAGTATAGTCTTGATAAGACCGAATATCGTCCTCAAGGATTAGGGTTCAATTACCAACTATCTATTTTTTGGTATCTATTTGGTAAATTGATATTTGGATTTGTTGTTTATAACTAAGAATTATAAAAGCTATTTAACTATAGGGTTTACTTCAGTGGTGATGAGAATAGGGCTTCGCCTCCTCACTATCCGCTATGCTACTTATTAATGCATAACTTATGGTTTTCTTCTTTTGGAGAAAGCAGTTCACTAAATCGTTTTATACTCCGTTAGGTTATATAAACACTCAACCTCAGATTGCACCTTACCTACCTTTCGGTGATAAGGATAACTCTATAGGAGGATTAAGAACAAGAACCTAGTTAACCGTCACGCACAATGCGCAAAATTAGGGTTTTAAGCCTCTCATTAACGCTACATAAATAATTGAGGTATTTTCATCCCCAATCCAAGAATGTCTACCCAACTTACAGCATATTCACAATCCCCTCCTTTCGGAGTCTGATTAGAAATCATATAGTGGTATTTAGTTGTCAATTAACTACCAAGCATTCAATTCAATTATTGGATAGATCTCAACAAGAAGAAGAAATACCATAAGCATGCATTAAATCATAACATAAGTTTCTAGAGATTCAACATGGAAAGCCCTATAGAGGAATTAGTTCCTAGTCATTGACATGACAAGAACTAATCCCATGTTCTTCAATAAAAACAAGAAAGGGAAAAGAAATTACTAAACTATGGTCTCCAATCTCCAAGCAAGAAGCCTTGTGTTGTGCAAGAAGGGGAACCCTTAAAAACTGCCTAGGGTTCTCCTTTTATAGGCTGAAAACCGCCTCAACTTTTCCCTGCAGGCCTGGCCCAAAATCCGTCTGGAAACCTTATTTTTCCGCGTCGGCGCCGCGGCCCTGCAGACAGGCGCCGCGGCGCCGGAACTTCTGCAATCCGTCGGATGATTTGGCACCGTGGCCCGAATTACCTGCATGAAGCGCGCGTACTGCAGCTCAGTACTTCTCGGATGTTTAGGCGCGCGCCCGCATCTTGCCGACATGGCGCGCGGCGCTGAAGTCTTCTGACCTCTGCGGATAGTGGCGCGCGGCCTCGCTGCGGGAGGCACCGATGCAGGTTCGGCCTCGTTCGCCACTTTCTGCTTTTAGCTCGAATCTCTCTTTTGCCCTCTTTTAGCTCCTTTTCCGCCATTTGGCCATTTTAACCACTTTGACTCAAAAGAAAGGAAAACTATCCTAATACGACACTTATATGTGCAAAACGGGACAAAAGACTAACTACAACTGACTCAAAAGGTGTATATAAAATACACCGATCAATAAGCTCGTGGTTATGGACTTAGAGATCAAGAGAAAGAAATGAGCAGGGTTGCTCACTATCGGCCAAGAATTAGGTAGGGAGGATTGATTGAGGGCAAAGCCCAAAAGATAAGGGAGAAGTTGGTGGCTATGGGGGCTTGAGGGAGTAATGGGGACGCATATAGTATGTGGACTAGGACAGTAGCAGTTAGGGAGTTCTAGGGTATAGACAGGCAACTCAGGTGAGTGTAGGGGGGGATTGGTGGTGGAATAGCGAGGTCTGAGAAAAAGTTGAAGCCAAGAAGGTTGTGTATGCGGTGCTAGTGGGATTCGTCTATAAGGAAGATAAGAGAAGGAATAAGCAGAGGGACAACACAGAAGGAAGCAAAACTAACGGTCACAGTAACCAAAACGTCTCGTTGTACAAGAACAATGGCAATACTCAGAATTACAATAATTATAGGGGTATCAAGCTACTAAGCCCACACTATGAAAGTTTGGGAGAGGGTGGTCGAGATGAGAGTGAGGAGGGATGTTTCGATATCAGAGAATCGGTTCGGATTCATGTCGGGGTGATCAACCACAGAGGATATTCATCTTGTTAGGATATTGTTGAAGCAATGTAGAGACAAAAAGAGAGACCTACATATGTTGTTCATTGATCTAGAGAAGACATATGATAGAGTCCCTCTGGAGGTCCTTTTCTGATGTTTGGAGTCTAGAGGTCTACCGATAGAGTACGTATGGCGATTAAGTACATGTATGAGGGTGCCAAGACCCGGGTTAGGAGAATAGGAGGTAACTCTAAACACTTTCAAATCATGATGGAGTTGCATCATAGATCAACCCTTAGCCCGTTTCTATTTGCCTTAGTGATGGACGAATTGACCCGACATAGCCAAAATGAGGTGTCGTGGTGTATGTTATTTGCAGATTACATAGTTTTAATTGGTGAGATGCGCAGTGGAGTTAACGATAGGCTGAAAGACGATCTTAGAGTCAAAAGGTTTTAGGTTGAGCAGGACAAAGACAGAGTATATGGAGTGTAAGTTCAATGATGTGATGTGGAGGTAGATGTGAAAGTAAAGATCGAGGCACAAACTATACCTAAAAGAGGGAACTTCAAGTATCTTGGATCCATTATACAAGGTGACTGAGAGATTGACAATATATCATACATTGTATTGGAGCAGGATGGATGCTCACCTCTGAGGTGATGTGTGATAAGAAGGTGTCTCCAAGGCTGAAAGATAAGTTCTACAGAGTGGTAATTAGATCGACATTGTTGTATAGGGCAGAATGCTGGACAGTCAAGAATGTCCACGTTTAGAAGATGAAAGTAGCAGAGGTATGAATGCTTAGATGGATGTGTGGTCATATAGGAGAGATATGATTAGGAACAAAGTTGTATGAGACAAGGTCAGAATGGCCTCTGTGGAGGATAAGATGAGGAAAGCGAGACTGATATGGTTCAGACATATGAAGATGAGATGTGTAGTAATTTTTTGCCATATTGTACGAGAGAGGTAGGGCTAGCCTCTTCATCTCTTTTTCTCCTTTTTCTAGTAGTATGTTTTGAGGTAATAGGTGGATCCCTACTCTTTATGTGTGTATTACTATGTGTTGTTTCTTTTCCTTGTATCATGATATTTTACTGTCTTATTTTCCTTGCAATCATGCATCAACTATTTTCCTTTTGAGTCGAGAGTCTATCAGAAACAGACTCTCTATCAAAGGTAGATGTAAGGTCTGTGTGCATCCTACCCTCTTCAGACTCCAGTTTGTGGGATTACACTGAATTTGTTGTTGTTGTTGTTGGGGTGATAACTACGAGAACAACTTTGGAGGCGGCTTATCTTGAAATTTTGACCTCGCTTGCTTTATACGAAAAACTTTAAGTTTAACGAGTTTTGGCTTTTGAGTTTTGACCTTGAAGATGGGGCACGCGAGGGTAAAAGTTTAAGATCACTCATTTAAAAAATCATTAGGTGTGATTTCGTGTTATTTTTGGAATAACTATGAAGGTCAATGATCAATATATATGTATTCAAGTTTTCTGGAGATCATAACCTATATTTTATATTCTATATAAAAATTGTATAGCTTAGATGCGTAAAGGCTTTGGCGTACAAGTAACATTAGTGATTCCATTTGAAAATAAAGAATTTTTTTTAGAACTGGTTGCACACTTATTTACTAATTGTACACTTATTAATTATTTTCTACATCAATAATTTATAACTTAGACGAGGCTTTGGCGTACAAGTAACATTAGTGTTTCCAAGTGATTTTTTTTTTATTTAGTACCAACTACCAATGCACACTTATTATCTATATAAATAATGTATAACTTAGACGACGAGGGGTTTTAATTTGGCGTACGAGTAACATTAGTGTTCCATGTGAAACATTATGTATTTGGTAGCTGATCAAGGTATATAAAATCTTCCATAATTTTGAAGGGTACACTACAAAAAAAAAAAGTCGTACGATGACGGTTAAAAACCGCCACGAAAGGAGTTTTGTGACGGTTTTGCTAAGTGTCATGGTAGACACTGTCACAAATTCGTGACAGTTTTAGACGGTTATAAACCGTCACAAATTATGGTGTTTGACTTTGACTATTTCTCTCCTTTTATTAAATTTTCCCGCGAAATTTATTAATTAAATAATATTTTTTGGCGGGAAATTTTAAATAAAATTTATTTAAATTGGCGGAAATTTTTAAATAAATTTTATTTAAATTGGCGGGAAAAATTAATTTTGATATTTTTTTATATTTTAATTTTAATTTATTAATTAAAATAAATTAGAATTGTAAGTATATTATAACTAAAATGTTACCCACATAATGAAATTGTTCGAATACATTAAATCAAAACATTACAAATTATTTTTCAAAACATCTAATGTTATCATCAAATACAACAAAAAATATAATATTATTTTAACTTCAAAAAGTACAAATATTGTCTAAATCATCATAAAAATGACACAACTATGCAGCACGGAGAACCTTTGAAACATGTTGCGCCCACTCGATCCGAACTTCATCAAGGTCATGCTGCAAAAAATATTCTTTGTTATTGTACTGTAACACACAATAGAGATCAGTTAAATTTTCTAATCATAAATAAGCCATTATAGACAAATACATAAACAAAAATAATGTTAAATACTTACATTTTTATGAAGCAAAAATAAATCATTCATTAGATCTTTAATAAAACGCATCATATATTAAGCGCACTCGTATCCATAAGGTTGTTGTGGTACCTTAAAACAAAATTAACCAAAACATTAACTTGACTGCCAAATTTAAACTTTCATTACATATCAATTAAAGACTTGAATAAATGGATTACCTTTACAATTTTTACCATTCTTGAAACAACCCACTTTAGTTTATAACATTTCTGCGCGGTATACATCAACATGGTACTACAAAAATGACAACACATATTAAAACATGCTTGCCATTATTAATAAAAAATAATTGACTAAGAATATAACAACAAGAGTAAATAATAACAAGTAATAGATACATAATGTGTGATCAATTTAACCAAGTATTGATGTGGTGCAACATTAAGTGAATCAAGCTACTATACCTCAAATTTTGACACGTCAAATACAATCACTAGATTCACTACCCAATGATTTCTACAAATCATAAATTATTAGTGTTTCTCGAAATAATTGAGGCTAAAAAGACTTTAAATATATATATATATATATATATATATATATATATATATATATATATATATATATATATCAAGTAAGGCCGATAATCTAAAGGGATAAAAAATAGGGAAGGAACTGACATATAAGAGATTGAATAATATAAAGATAATTAAAGAATACAGCTGGTAAATAGAGAGTAACTTACTTAGCTAAGGTTCCTCATGGAGGAAGCCATAGTTGTAAGGTTCTGCAGGAATTTAATAAATTTAAGTGCAGGATTTAAAGGAATTTAAAGTAGGTGGTTGTGCCAATCATAGATGCAGAATTTAAATAATTTAATGACAAAAAATTAATTGCAGTAGGTGGTAGAACCAACCATGTTGCAAGATAATTTAAATAATTAAAAAAGTGGGAATTTAAATGCAAGAATTTAAAAGACATGAATATTTAAAAGATATAGGAGGCAGTGCCATCCATAATCATTTTTATTCAAAACTTTAAAGTACTTACAAGGAGTTTAATTTCGAACGGAGTATTTGGTTAATTTCGAACAGAGTATTTGGTGTTTATCTGTTATGAATCAGTAAGTGAACTGAATCATATCAATTGGATAATTTTCGGGTAAGGAATATTTGGGAATATTTGTTCATAGACTCCCCGAGGTCTTATGAACTTGGAATATTTAATTAACTAATCTACTAAGGGATGAACTTTGAAGATCTTCAACTTCTAGAGAGAAGGAAGATAATTCTAAACTAAGGGAAGAAAAAACTTGTCTAACTAAGGGAGAGGGGGGTTCTCTTTTTATAAGAGAATTACAAAGTGGGAATTTACTATTACAAGAATATTTTAATAATTAAACTATTCATCCGAGTGCAGAATGATGTCATGCATGACCTCGATATTTTTGTCTTCATCTTGAATTCCGCTTTCACTATTTGAGCACTGAGATTTGTCGGGCATTTTCTTCAATTATTCCTCCGGGATTTTTGGTATTTTTGGCAGCATCTAGAATCCACTATTGCCGAAAATAGGAATATTTTCATTATCAATTCCGGGTTCTTCTTCACTAGTCGAAGATCTCTGTTTGGATGAGGATGGTGCAAATTTCTGGAATATAGCCTGTATCTCTTCTGGAGTTTTAGCTGCAGCCAGCATTGAGGCCATCTGGGATTTTTGGGAAAGGAACTGGGTATGTTCCTTTGATTGGAATGGCGCTTGTGGTGTCTGGGGAGGTGCCTGTAAAAGAATTGGCTTATTATCATTTAACCATTGTTGGACATTTGGCGGTGCGAGGGTCTTTGGTATTTTAAAGCTGTCCCACCATCGAATTTTAAATCTTCTTCGGATGACTGGTATTTTCTCATCTAAATAGTCTACAAACCATGTGAATACCCATGATAGATGGAATTTTGTGTGGAAAAGGTGCAGTGGTATAAATTTTTTTTCTTCCTCTGAGGGAGTGAATTGGGATTTGAAGAGGCTAAAAGATTTAATTATTTCGGGTTTTTGTATATCCAGTGTAGATCTGAATTGTTTCCACCATGAATTCCATCAAGTGGGAAATTGCGAAACATCACATGAAGTATCAAAATGAAAAAGCCAAGTATGTGATAATTTGGAATTTTGAATTAAAAAGGAATTAAACCAAGCTTGTTGGTAATCCCAGTAATTAAAAGGAATGTCAAAAAAAGGCTCATTTTTGTGAGAGTTTGGAAAATTTATGAGTTTTGACAAGTCATTCCCCCAATGAATTGGAGCAATTACTCGGGGTATTTTGCAGATCGAATAAAACGAATCTGGATTGTTATTGAAATTTTTTACTTTTGTTGTTGCCGATCCTGTTATGTCAAGGATAGCTTGATAAAAGTATGGAGTTTTTAAATCATCCGGTGATTTATAAAACCATTTTGATCCAAAATAATTTTGTAGTGCCAAAAAAAGTTCTTTATCAAAGTATCCCTTTTCAAGAGTTACAATGTTTTGAAAAAATGATTTTATGAAAAATTCAGGAGCGGATTTTTTGAGTGCTTGTGGCGTCACAAGCTGATTTCTGGAAAATTGTTTGTGAGAAAGATTTTTTGAAAATTCATCTTTCTCTATTTTTGTATTTAAAAATTCATTTTGAAGATTCCCCTTTCTCGAATTTTGTAGTAATTCTAGAGGTTTTTTCTTCTAGTTTTTCCTGGGTCGTTTCCTCTTTCGGAATTTGCAGTTGCCTTAGTGCTTTTTGTAATTCTGGTGATTTTGTAAGGAGCCGAAAAAGATTTTCAGTGGTTAATTCTTGCGCTGTATTTGCTGGTGTTTCTGCACAGATTCTGTGCTGATGGAATTTTCTCGTTCTTCTATCATGACCGCATCATACCAGGATAATGGTTTTTCTGGGAATTTTTCTTTTTCTTTTTTCACTGTCTTGGAATTGGTATTTTGGGAGCCATGGAATTTTCTTCTTGTTGATGTGGTGCAGTAGCTGGGGTATTTAGCGAGGGAAGGGTTTCTTCCTGTCTCTTTTGGAGTAAGGATCCACATACTGCCTGTATACAGTATTGTCCACATTCATGCATATCTTTCCTTGATATTTTGTGATTGTAGGCTATACACCTGTTTTTCGGGCAATGGTCAGACATTTTGAAATAATCACGGACCAGGATTCCTGGAAAAATTCTTTAAATATTAATTTGAAGAAAATTAATTTTAATGCAGGGTTTTGAAAATATGCATGATTCTGAAATTCATTTTGAAGAGGGGATTTGATCTTATTATCAATTGGATTGTCAGAAAAATCATTTTTTAATTCTCGCAAATATAGTTTTTCTTTTTGTATTGAGCATGTTTTTATGAGATTGATATCTTTTGTTTTTTGTGTTGATATGAACTGAAATTTTCCCCGTTCATATTATCCCCTTCAAATATAAAGGAAAGATATGCGTGAATGTGGACAATACTGTATACAGGCAGTATGTGGATCCTTACTCCAAAATAGACAGGAAGAAACCCTTCCCTCGATAAATACCCCAGCTACTGCACCACATCAACAAGAAGAAAATTCCATGGCTCCCAAAAAACCCCAAAATACCAATTCCAAGACAGTGAAAAAAAGAAGTTCATTCCCTTAGTAGATTAGTTACTTAAATATTCCAAGTTCATAAGACCTCGGGGAGTCTATGAACAAATATTCCCAAATATTTCTTACCCGAAAATTATCCAATTGATATGATTCAGTTCACTTACTGATTCATAACAAATAAACACCAAATACTCTGTTCGAAATTAACCAAATACACCGTTCGAAATTAAACTCCTTGTAAGTACTTTAAAGTTTTGAATAAAAACGATTATGGATGGCACTGCCTCCTATATCTTTTAATTATTCATGTTCTTTAAATTCTTGCATTTAAATTCACGTTTTTAATTATTTAAATTATCTTGCAACATGGTTGGTTCTACCACTTACTGCAATTAAATTCCTGTCTTTAAATTATTTAAATTCTGCATCTATGGGTAATATCTTTCCATCTAATGGGTCGCGGTATTACTGTGTTAGATTTGGAAAGGTGTGTTTGTAAAAGAAGGGTTTCACCTTTCTTACTATGGTATCTGACTTTTGTGGCAATAGATCCTTATAAGAAGTGAGATAACTGGAACTCATATATCTCTTTAGAACTTACCTTTTATGGCTTTGATACCAAGTTAATATTCACATCTATGGTTGGCACAACCACCTACTTTAAATTCCTTTAAATTTCTGCACTAAAATTTATTAAATTCCTGCAGAACCTTATAACTATGACTTCCTCCATGAGGAACCTTAGCTAAGTAAGTTACTCTCTATTTACATGCCGTATTCTTTGATTATCTTTATATTATTCAATCCCTTATATGCCAGTTCCTTCCCTATTTATTATCCCCTTTAGATCCTCGGCCTAACTTGGTATCAGGGATAATAAGACCAAGTTATCCCTAGATTACTCAATACCAAGGCTGACCCTACCATCTTGGTATTGAGTTATTTCTCTAAGATGGGTATTTGGTTGCTCAGATTCTAAGGGTTCAGGTTTAACTACACCTTCCAGGATCCATTCTTCTGGTAGGGTAATATCTTTCCATCTAATGGGTCGCGGTATTACCGTGTTAGATTTGGAAAGGTTTGTTTGTAAAATAAGGGTTTCACCTTTCTTACTATGGTATTTGACTTTATGAACCTATATAGGGATAACTCCTATATCTTACTTTGTCGATGGTATCTGACTTTATGAACCTATATAAGAACTGACATCTATGGTTGGCACAACCACCTACTTTAAATTCCTTTAAATTCCTGCACTTAAATTTATTAAATCCCTGCAGAACCTTACAACTATGGCGTCCTCCATGAGGAACTTTAGATAAGTAAGTTACTCTCTATTTACATGTCGTATTCTTTGAATATCTTTTAAAGATGGCTGTGCCAACCATCTGACTTTCCGACAGTCACCCAGACTCTCGGTCTGTGGTGTCTGGGGAGGTGCCTGTAAAGGAATTGGCTTATTATCATTTAACCATTGTTGGACATTTGGTGGTACGAGGGTCTTTGGTATTTTAAAGCTGTCCCACCATCGAATTTTAAATCTTCTTCGGTTGACTGATATTTTGTCATCTGAATAGTCTACAAACCATGTGCATACCCATGGTAGATGGAATTTTGTGTGGAAAAGGTGCAGTGGTATAAATCTTTTTTCTTCCTCTGAGGGAGTGAATTGGGATTTGAAGAGGCTAAAAGATTTAATTATTTCGGGTTTTTGTATATCCAGTGTAGATCCGAATTGTTCCCACCATGAATTCCACCAAGTGGGAAATTGCGAAGCATCACATGAAGTATCAAAATGAAAAAGCCAAGTATGTGATAATTTGGAATTTTGTATTAAAAAGGAATTAAACCAAGCTTGTTGGTAATCCCAGTAATTAAAAGGAATGTCAAAAAAGGGCTCATTTTTGTGAGAGTTCGGAAAATTTATGAGTTTTGACAAGTCATTCCCCCAATGAATTGGAGCAATTACTCTGAGTATTTTGCAGATCGAATAAGATGGATCTGGATTGTTATTGAAAAAATTTACTTTTGTTGTTGTCGATCCTGTTATGTCAAGGATAACTTGATTAAAGTATGGAGTTTTTAAATCATCCCATGATTTATAAAACCATTTTGATCCAAAAATAATTTTGTAGTGCCAAAAAAGGTTCTTTATCAAAGTATCCTTTTCAAGAGTTACAATGTTTTGAAAAAATGATTTTATGAAAAATTCAGGAGCAGATTTTTTGAGTGCTTGTGGCGTCACAAGCTGATTTCTGGAAAATTGTTTTTAAGAAAGGTTTTTTGAAAATTCATCTTTCTCTATTTTTGTATTTAAAAATTCATTTTGAGAAAGGTTTTTTGAAGATTCTCCTTTCTCGATTTTTGTAGTAATTCTAGAGGTTTTTTCCTCTAGTTTTTCCTGGGTTGTTTCCTCTTTCGGAATTTGCAGTTGCCTTAGTGCCTTTTGTAATTCTGGTGATTTTGTAAGGAGCTGAAAAAGATTTTCAGCGGTTAATTCTTCTTATTTGTATTTTGGGTGTTTTACTGCATTCTGTCTTCTTTGGAATTTTCTCGTTTTTCTATCATGACCGCATCATACCAGGACATTGGTTTTTCTGGGGATTTTTCTTTTTCTTTTTTCATTGTCTTGGAATTGATATTTTGGGGTTTTTTGGGAGCCATGGAATTTTCTTCTTGTTGATGTGGTGCAGTAGCTGGGGTATTTATTGAGGGAAGGGTTTCTTCCTGTCTCGTTTGGAGTAAGGATCCACATCTTGCGTATCTGATTGTCCACATTCACGCATATCTTTCCTTGATATTTTGTGATTGTAGGCTATACACCTGTTATTCGGGCAATGGTAGGACATTTTGAAATAATCACGGACCAGAATTCCTGGAAAAAATTCTTTAAATATTAATTTGGAGAAAATTAATTTTAATGCAGGGTTTTGAAAATATGCATGATTCTGAAATTCATTTTGAAGAGGGGATTTGATCTTATTATCAATTGGATTGTCAGAAAAATCGTTTTTTAATTCTCGCAAATATAATTTTTCTTTTTGTATTGAGCATGTTTTTATGAGATTGATATCTTTTGTTTTTGGTGTTGATATGAACTGAAATTTTAGCTTTTTGTTTTTGAAATTAAAAGATATTGATTTATTTTTTTCTTCATAAGGAGTGATCAGGTTCATAAATGGTGTTCCTAACATTACGATATTGTGAATTTCTTCAACCAGGACAAATGATAATGTTATTGAAGTTTCATCATTTATAATTGATGCTTTAGTTTTATATTTAATTTCTAATTTAGAATTGTTAGCAGCTGCTAATGAATCATGTGTCTCTTTTAGGAATTTTTCTGGTATTATACCAATTTTTATACAGTTTAAGTCTGCTCCCGTGTCAAAGAGGGCAACCGTTGTTATTCTGAAATTATCTGAAAATTTTAGTGTTATTTTTATTAAGTATTTCTTCGTTGTTATTTGTCTTAATATCGTTAGAAAATTTTCTGTGATTTCTTCTAGATTTTCTATTTGGTTATCATTTATGGGATTTTCTGAATCGGATGAGTCATCATCCTTTGGAACAGAGTTTTGTTTTGCTCTATTTGAAAGTATAATTTTAATTAGTTCCGAATCTTTTTGTTGTTTTTCTTTTAATTCTTTCACTTCTAATTTTACCTGAATTACTTGTTTTTGTAATTCTTGAATTGTTATTTCTTTAATTTTCTTACATTTTTCCAGGATTTTTGTTAAATCATATTTTCTGGAAGTACATGGTAATACATTGTTTTTTCTTTTTTTCTTTTATGGGGTGAAGGTTTTAAGGAGTTTATTCAAATATTCTTTTTGGTGCTGGGTATCTATGTGTTTAATCATATCTATCATAAATTATTGATCTTTGGTCAACACACATATTCGTTTTCCTTTTGCCTTTTCAGGTTTTTCTGTTGAACTACTCGTGAGTAATTCGTCTACTTTGAGGGGTTTATTGTCTTCTGATGAAAGAGAGAAATAGTCAGGGTCTGACTGATCTATTTTCGAATCAGAGGAATCAAGTAGTAGATTAGAGATTTTCTTAGTAGTATCTTAGTCGAGATTTAATTCTTGTAGCTTTTTATTATTCTACAGTATTTTGATGTATGTCACTTCTTATTACATTTGTAACAAGTTAGATTTTTGTATTTGGAATTGTAATTCTTTTTTGTATTTCTATTATTCTTATAACGATTATTTTTATAAGAATTCTTATAATAATCATTATTAGATTTATAATCTTTTGTGAATTTCTTGTGGGGTTCATTATTTTTGCTACATTCTCCTTCGCAGCTTTTGGAATTTTCTATGGTAGCTGGTTCGAATTGTTTGCAAAATGTTCCTAATTCACATTTTGTTCTTTTTAATTTTTTTATGGTGTTTGTGTATTTTTAGATCTTGACAGATTTTTAATCCTTCTTGTTGAGTTATACAGACTAATTCTCCGTATGTAAACTCATCGTAAGGTATTATTTGTTTTCCACAATTTTCTTTAATTTTATTCCTAACCTTTTCTCCCAAGAGGCTTGGTAATCCGGCTAAGAATTTTTCTTTCCAAAATGGTTGACCAGAATCTTCTCTAATAATTATTCTAGTTAAGAAGATATTTTTATACTATTGAAAATCACTTAATTTTTTACATTTTAAATTTCAAAGTAATTCGGCATTTTTATTTTTAAGATGTGTAGAATCACCTATGAAATTCAAAGATATTGTTAGTATCAATGTTGATACTGCATCTTGTATAGGTTCTTCTATATCAGTTAATATTGGTATTCCTTCTTCATCAGTTTTTATGGCATTTAATATATTTTCTTTTTGATGGTTAGTGAGATAATGATCCCACCATCCTTTTAATTGACCTGAGAATCATGCGATTAGCAGTTCTGCAGAGGTTTTATCGAGAACTTCTTTTTGTGTTTGGTAGGCATTAGCTGCCATTGTCATTTGTTGGAGGAAGCTGGGGATATTGTATTCAGTCATTCCATCGAGGTTCCAATCATAAATTGAAGCGGCATTGTAATGGGATTGAGCTAGAGGTTTAATTATTCCTAGATCTGGAGCAGATATTATTTGTAATCCTGGAGCTATTTGTATTCCTTGTACGGGTTGTTGTTCCCAATTCATATTATTGATGAGGGGTTTTCCTAATTGTTCTAGGCTATCACTACTATCAGATTTATGTGTTAACATGGTTACACTATTCTCGATAGTGGGGTCTATTGTTTTAAGAAGGGATATTTTATGGAGTTTTGAGAGGAATATATCTCAAACCACTTGAAAAAAGGAATATTAATTTTATTATCATTGACAAATTCATAGAATTTTTCTTGTATTTGTTTTCTTGTATTTAGGAAATTTTTAAAGAACCAATTTCTCTTTTCTGGATTATGTTCTTCATAGAATTCTTTTTGTAGTAGTTTTTTATCTACTTGAAATTCTTTTTCTAGAACTTTAATTTCATTTGCTAAGTCATTGTGGGTTATCGAAGAATATGTTGGACTTGTAGATTCCTGATCGTCCATACTGGTCTGAGTATTTGATTCGTGTAATCTACGTTTGTCAGATTTGGTAGATCTGATGTAGAATACCTAGGCTTTGTTTTGACTGGTGTATTTATTATTGAAGGTATTTGTGAGACTCTTCCTAAATCTAGGGTCTCTTCGGAACTTGTATCTTCGTATCTATTACTCATAGATCTTCTTAAAAATAAGAGACTGACCCTACCATCTTGGTATTGAGTTATTTCTCTTAGATGGGTATTTGGTTGCTCAGATTCTGAGAGTTCAGGTTTAACTACACCTTCCAGGATTCATTTTTCTGGTGGGTAATATATTTCCATCTAATGGGTCGCGGTATTATCGTGTTAGATTTGGAAAGGCATGTTTGTAAAAAAAGGATTTCACCTTTCTTACTATGGTATCTGACTTTTGTGGCAAAAGCAGAAGTCATAGCTTTATAATGAATTCTAAAAATTAATGCTACAGGAATAGATCCTTCAAGCATCTGGTAATTGTGTGTCTTGATTTGTAAGACGAGGGATTTTTGGATATTTTTATCATTCAAAGAAACTGAAAAGTTTGGGTAACAATCAAAAGAGATTGGTCCTGTGCAGAGACTGGACTCAACCGAACTTAACAAGGAATCTTCGAAATTTGTAAATCTTGCATCTCTTAAGATAGCAAGGATTGAAGTGTTTAATCCTTCTTTAGTAAGTGGTTTATCCATACTTGGACTAAACCAATGTGTATGTATTTATAATTTCTTTCTCTATTTTTTTCAAAGAATTTTGAGAAAGTAATTGAATTGTTTCAAAGGGTTTTGTTAATTGAATATCTCTTTCTTTTGTTTTGATTGTGAAATCTGTTTTGAAGAATTGATATTTGGAATTTTTGTAAATTTGGTCTCTGTTTACTTTTGGTATTTCTCAATTATCAATTGATTTTTCGAAATCTTGTATAACGATTTCTTCAGAATTTATTATCTTCTTTGAATCGAAAGAAGAAGATGATTCAAAATTATAGAAGGTATTTCTGTTGAGAAACGGATCCATGTAATGCTTTATGATTTTGTAAAAGTAATCTCTATTTACCTTTTGTATAATTAATTATCAATCTACTATTCAAAAACCTATATAACGATTTCTTCGGAATTTATTATCTTCTTTGAATCCATGGAAGAGGATGATTCCAAAATCATAAGAAGTAGTTTATTGAGAAACGAATCCATGTATATGGAATCCTAGTTCGAAGACCATTACCTTCCTACAATCCCCACACGAACAGTATATCAATGGGTTCTTATCAGCCCTACACACGGGGACTTACCGTGACCATGTGATCTGATCGTTCGGAACTCCGGGATTTAACCAACTCAGAAGGCTCAGCCGTAGCCAAGTTTATCGGGGAAAACGAACAGGGATTTCACCTGATCTGGAACTCATATATCTCTTTAGAATTTACCCTTTATGGCTTTGATACCAAGTTAGGTCGATGATCTAAAGGGGATAATAAATAGGGAAGGAACTGACATATAAGGGATTGAATAATATAAAGATAATCAATTAATACGGCAGGTAAATAAAGAGTAACTTACTTAGCTAAGGTTCCTCATGGAGGAAGCCATAGTTGTAAGGTTCTGCAGGAATTTAATAAATTTAAGTGCAGGAATTTAGAGGAATTTAAAGTAGGTGGCTGTGCCAACCATAGATGCAGAATTTAAATAATTTAAAGACCGGAATTTAATTGCAGTAGGTGGTAGAACCAACCATGTTGCAAGATAATTTAAATAATTAAAAACGTGAATTTAAATGCAAGAATTTAAAGAACATGAATATTTAAAAGATATAGGAGGCAGTGCCATCCATAATCGTTTTTATTCAAAACTTTAAAGTACTTACAAGGAGTGTAATTTCGAACAGAGTATTTGGTGTTTATCTGTTATGAATCAGTAAGTGAATTGAATCATATCAATTGGATAATTTTCGGGTAAGGAATATTTGGGAATATTTGTTCATAGACTCCCCGAGGTCTTATGAACTTGGAATATTTAAGTAACTAATCTACTTAGGGAATGAACTTTGAAGATCTTCAACTTCTAGAGAGAAGGAAGAGAATTCTAAACTAAGGAAAGAAAAAACTTGTCTAACTAAGGGAGAGGGGTTCTCTTTTTATAAGAGAATTACAAAGTGAGAATTTACTATTACAAGAATATTTTAATAATTAAACTATTCATCCGAGTGCAGAATGATGTCATGCATGACCTCGATATTTTTGTCTTCATCTTGAATTCTGCTTCCACTATTTGAGCACTGAGATTTGTCGGGCATTTTTTTCAATGATTGAATAATATAAAGATAATTAAAGAACCAATATTTCTTTTTTCTGATACCAAGTTAGGTCGAGGATCTCAATAAATTTACTTTGGTCACTTCTTTAACTACACCTTTCGAAAATACAACCTTGGCTTTGATACCAAGTTATTACTTGGTATCAAATACTCTATCGAGAATAGTGTAACCATTGATCTAAAGGGGATAATAAATAGGGAAGGAACTGACATATAAGGGATTGAATAATATAAAGATAATCAAAGAATACGGCAGATAAATAGAGAGTAACTTACTTAGCTAAGGTTCCTCATGGAGGAAGCTATAGTTGTAAGGTTCTGCAGGAATTTAATAAATTTAAGTGCAGAAATTTAAAGGAATTTAAAGTAGGTGGCTGTGCCAACCATAGATGCATAATTTAAATAATTTAAAGACAGGAATTTAATTGCAGTAGGTGGTAGAACCAACCATGTTGCAAGATAATTTAAATAATTAAAAACGTGAATTTAAATGCAAGAATTTAAAGAACATGAATATTTAAAAGATATAGGAGGCAGTGCCATCCATAATCGTTTTTATTCAAAATTTAAAGTACTTACAAGGAGTTTGATTTCGAACGGGGTATTTGGTTGATTTCGAACAGAGTATTTGGTGTTTATCTGTTATGAATCAGTAAGTGAACTGAATCATATCAATTGGGTAATTTTCGGGTAAGAAATATTTGTTCATAGACTCCCCGAGGTCTTATGAACTTGAAATATTTAAGTAACTAATCTACTAAAGGGATGAACTTTGAAGATCTTCAACTTCTAGAGAGAAGGAAGAGAATTCTAAACTAAGGGAAGAAAAAACTTGTCTAACTAAGGTAGAGGGTTCTCTTTTTATAAGAGAATTACAAAGTGGTAATTTACTATTACAAGAATATTTTAATAATTAAACTATTCATCCGAGTGCAGAATGATGTCATGCATGACCTCGGTATTTTTGTCTTCATCTTGAATTATGTTTTCACTATTTGAGCACTGAGATTTGTCGGACATTTTCTTCAATTATTCCTCTGGGATTTTTGGTATTTTTTGCAGCATCTAGAATCCACTGTTGCCGAAAATAGGAATTTTTTCATTATCAATTCCGGGTTCTTCCTCATCAGTCGAAGAGCTCTGTTTGGACGAGGATGGTGCAAATTTCTGGAATATAGCCTGTATCTCTTCTGGAGTTTTAGCTGCAGCCAACATTGAGGCCATCTGGGATTTTTGGGAAAGGAACTGGGTATGTTCCTTTGATTGGAATGACATCTGTGGTGTCTGGGGAGGTGCCTGTAAAGGAATTGGTTTATTATCATCTAACCATTGTTGGACATTTGGTGGTGCGAGAGTCTTTGGTATTTTAAAGCTGTCCCACCATCGAATTTTAAATCTTCTTCGGATGGATGGTATTTTGTCATCTGAATAGTCTACAAACCAGGTGAATATCCATGGAAGATGGAATTTGTGTGGAAAAGGTGCAATGGTATAAATCTTTTTTCTTCCTATGAGGGAGTGAATTGGGATTTGAAGAGGCTAAAAGATTTAATTATTTCGGGTTGTTGTATATCCAGTGTAGATCCGAATTGTTCCCACCATGAATTCCACCAAGTGGGAAATTGCGAAGCATCACATGAAGTATCAAAATGAAAAAGCCAAGTATGTGATAATTTGGAATTTTGAATTAAAAATGAATTAAACCAAGCTTGTTGGTAATCCCAGTAATTAAAAGGAATGTCAAAAAAGTGCTCATTTTTGTGGGAGTTTGGAAAGTTTATGAGTTTTGACAAGTCATTCCCCCAATGAATTGGAGCAATTACTCGGAGTATTTTGTAGATCGAATAAGAGGGATCTGAATTATTATTGAAAAAATTAACTTTTGTTGTTGCCGATCCTGTTACGTCAAGGATAGCCTGGTAAAAGTATGGAGTTTTTAAATCATCCATATGATTTATAAAACCATTTTGTCTCAAAATTTTATTTAAAAGTGACTCGTATTTTTTACAAGTTAGTAATTTAGAAATTGATTTGAGAAAGGTTTTTAAGAAAACATTTAGTTTAATCATCTTTTGGAAATTGATTTGAGAAAGGGTTTTGAAAATTCTTTCTATGTTTTTAGAAAACATTTAGTTTAATCATCTCTTGGATGATCCTTCGTTTACGGACCAGAAATTGTATCATCGTCTTTCTTTGAAGTATATTGCTGTATTTACTCTTTCTGAATTCGTATCAACTTTAAATCTGTATCAACTTCTTTCTTCTTCTTCTGGGGGATTTGTGAAGGAGTAAGAGGGGATTTTTAGGTATTTTCTCTGTTTTGGAGGAATTCACGGGTTAGGAAATCTGGAATGGAATTTGTTTCTCCTTTTATATATTCAATATCAAAATAAAAAATACTAAGAATTGCTTGCCATCGGGCGAAAATTTGTTTTGATGTAAGGTTTTGAACATCCTTTTGTAAAACCTCTTTAGCACTTTTGCAATCGACTCTAAGTAAAAATTTTTGATTTAGTAAATCACTTTGAAATTTTTGTATGCATAAGACGATGCTCAAAATTTCTTTTTTAATGGTAGAATAATTTTTGTGGGTATCATTCCAATGGGAAGAGGTGTACTGGACTATACATTCTTTTCCCTCTGATTTTTGTTTTAAGATTCCTCCGTATCCTAAGTTTGAGGCATCTGTTTCTACTACCTTAGGTGGCTGGGGATTTGCTATATGAAGACACGGTATTTCTAGTACATTTTTCTTGATTTTCTGGATACAAATAGTATGGTTGTCAGTCCATGGAGTCAGATTTTTCCTTAGTCTATCATGGAGTGGTTTTGCCATCTTATTGATCTCCGGACAAAAATCTAAAACATAATTTAAGCTGTCTAAGAATCTTTGCAACTGATCTTTGTCAAGGATTTTGTCAGGGAATTTGTTTGCGAATTCTAAGGACATTTCTATGGGAGTGATTTTACCTTGGGATAGGTAATGTCCTAGAAATCTTATTCTAGTCTGAAACAGGTTCATTTTTGACTTGAAAACTACCAATCCATTTTTCTTAGTGACATAAAAGAATGTTTTGAGATGTTTGAAATGTTCTTCTATGGAATCTGAGAAGATTAAAACATCATCAATATAGACTATGCATAATTTGGAATGATCATTGAAAATATCATTCATTATTCATTGGAATTCTGAAGGGACATTTTTTAGACCAAAAGGCATTACATTCCATTCGTATTGCCCAAAGGGTACCGTAAAGGCGATTTTATAACGATCTTTCGCAGAAATCTGGATTTGCCAAAAACCTGATTTCATGTCAAATTTTGAAAATATTAAGGCAGAATGTAATTTTTGCAACAAGTCTCTTTTGTTTGGGATTGGATATCTAATCCATTTGAGGGCTGTATTTAAGGGTTTATAATTTATTACCAATCTAGGAATTCCTCTTTCTATCTCGGAATTTTTGTTTACATAGAAAGCAGCACAACTCCCAGGGGATCGAGATTTGGAAATTAGTTTTTTATTTTCAAGATCCTGTATTTCTTTTCTGCAATGTTGTTCAAGGACGCTATTCATTTGAATGGGTCTTGCTTTTGTCGGAATTTGTCTTTCATCAAAATCCTTTTCATAAGGAAGATCTTGTCACGCCCCGACTTTCCTAAGTCTTTACTTAGGGCGTGATGGCACCTGGACAATTATTTTCCACCAGGAGCACCATTTAATTCTCTTTATTTAGAAATTTAAACTTATATTCAAATACGGAGCTATTAATAAAAATAACAATAAAGAAATTTGTTTATGACTTTATTGAAAATATAACACGAGCCCATGCTCGTGCAAATATTGTTTCTACATAGACATACTGACAAATATTATTCAAAGTTGGAAGGGAGACTGATCGGTGTATTTTATATACACCTTTTTGAGTCAGTTTTAGTTAGTCTTTTGTCTCATTTTGCACATATAAGTGTCGTATTAGGATAGTTTTTCTTTCTTTTGAGTCAAAGTGGTTAAAATGGCCAAATGGCGGAAAAGGAGCAAAAAGAGGGCAAAAGAGGAGATGTCAGAGCTGGAAACAGAGAAAGTGGCGACCGAAGGTAAAACCCAGACCAGTGCCGCGGGCCTCCTGCAGTCAAAAGCAGGGCCGCGACGCCCACCATTCAGAGAGGCTGCAGAAGACTCAGCGCCGCGGCACCCTCAGAGACCAGATGCAGGGCCGCGACGCCTAAACATCCGAGAAGCCATAGGAGTTGCGGCCGCGGCTACCGAACAGCAGATATCGGGCGCGGCGCCAAAACACCCGACGGATTGCAGAACTCCGGCGCGCGCGGCGCTCTGCGCGGCGCCGGCCGCGAAAAAATAGGTTTTTAGGCGGATTTTGGGCCCGCTGCGAGGAAAAGTTGAGGCGGTTTTAGCCTATAAAAGGAGAACCCTAGGCGGTTTTAAGGGTTCCTTCTTGCAATACAAGACTTTTGCTTGGAGATTGGACACCATTAGTTTAGTAATTTCTTTTCCCTTTCTTGTTCTTTATTTGATTTTGCATGATGAACATGGAATTAGTTCTTGTCATGTCAATGACTAGAACTAATTCTCTTATAGGCTTTCTATGTTGAATTTCTTGAAACTTATGTTATAAATTAATGCATGCTTATGGTTATTTTTCTTATTGAAAGATCTATCCAATAATTGAGTTGAATTCTTGGTAATTAATTGACAACTAATTATCACTATATGATTTCTAATCAGTTACGAAAGGGGATTGTGAATATCTCGTAAGTTGGGTAGACATTCTTGGATTGGGGATGAAAATACCTCAATTATTTATGTAAGCGTTGATGAGAGGCTTAACAACCCTAATTTTGCGCATTGTGCGTGACGGTCAACTAGGTTTTGTTCTTAATCCTCCTATAAAGTTATCCTTATCAGAAAGGTAGATAAGGTGCGATCTGAGGTTGAGTGTTTATATAACCTAACGGGAGTATAAACGATTTCAGTAAACCCGCTTTCTCCAAAAGAAGAATACCATAAGTTAATGCATTAGTAAGTAGCATAAGCGGATAGTAAGGATACATGGAAGCCCTATTCCCATCATCCAAGTAAATCTTTATATTTTACATAGTTTTCATAATTCTTAGTTATAAACAACCAAATCAATTATAAATTCGCCAAATAGATACTAGAAAATAGATAGTTGGTACTTGAACCCTAATCCAGAGGACGATATTCGGTCTTATCAAAGACTATACTACTTGTCACGATAACGTGCACTTGCGTTTAAAGTGTGTGCATCTTACCGCGCATCATGTTTTTGGCGCCGTTGCCGGGGATTAGGCATTAGTTCAATATCAACTTGGTCTATTTTTAATTTCTAATTTGGTTTTAATTTTAAATTTTTACGTTTTATTTTTCTTTATATTTTGAAAAATTCGAGGTCCGTGATTTGTTGTCCGCTTTTGATCTATTTGGAAGTTGGTTTATGCGAAGGAGAAGAGGAGCATACACTCTTGTTCCTTCAATCCGAAATTGAAAAAACGCAAGCAGAAAGAATCGGATTACTTGTTAGAGATGAGCGGCGTTGAGCAACGGGATGGGAGAAGGGTTAGGAGAGAACCATCCCGTCCAGAATACCTAGGCAAGCGCCGATAGGCGTGGAAGAGAGTCCAAGTCGGCCCGGAAAGAAGTTTGGGAGATTATGTCGCCAAGAGTGAGCGAACGGACTTGCATTAGACTCCACTGATAGAGCCAACAATTTCGAAATAAACGGCGATTCGAGGCATGGTACAACACACGCGATGCAATTCGGATCGCCATGGAGGATCACATATGCACATAGCTAATTTCTTGGAGCTATGTGCCACTTTCGAATATAACGGCGTTCGATGATGCCGTCAGGTTGAGGCTCTTTCCTTCTCACTCGGGGATAGAGCAAAGTATGGTTGAATTCCACCCGGCCGATTCGATATTCACATGGCACGAATGGCACGTAAATTTCTAGCCAAGTTCTTTCCCGTGTAAAGCAAAAATCGAGAGGAGTTGAACAACTTCTACCAAGCGGATGGAGAGTCCTTATATGAAGCTTGGGAAAGGTTCAAAGATCTACAGAGAAAGTGCCACACCATTGCGTTGAGTTGTGGAACTTGGTCCACATCTTCTACAACTGGCCGAGCAAAGACAACCAGAACCATCATAGATGCAGCAGCAGGTGGAGCATTCATGAGGAAAACAGCCCACGATGCTCATGAGTTATTAGAAGATATGGCCACTAACAACCATGTCACTGAAGAAAGGGCGACAAGTGGGAGAAGAACAGTGGGAGTCCACGAAATAGATGCTATTGCTGCCTTGAATGCCCAAGTGGCTCTTCTAGCGAAACAGTTGCAGCAACATACAGTGTCAGTGAATGCGGTACAGATGCCTAAAAGCTGTGAGATATGTGGTGGCCCACATACATTTGATAGGTGTCCTTCAGCGGATCCCAACAATATACCAATGGAGCAGGCAGAGTGTCAAGCCATAGGTAATTATCAGAGGCAACAGAACAACCCCTACTCTAACACTTATAACCCAGGATGGAGGAATCACCCAAATTTCTCATGGAAAGGAGACCAGGGGCAGCAGAACCAGTACCAGGGGCAGCAGAATCAGTATAGGGGCCATTATCAGAACCAACAGAACCAGAATCAACAGTCCTTCATTCAAGCCCCACAGCCTCAGCGATTCATTGCTGCCGGTTCGAGAAAGCGGATGGTGGCGGTATGGCAGCGACTAGCCAACGCCAGACGCGATTCATAGCGAAGCTAGATCCTCATTCAGAAACTTGGAGACACAGGTAGGACAGCTAGCTAAGCAGGCAAACATCAGGCCACAGGGGACATTGCCAAGCAATACAGGGGTAAATCAGAGCGATGTCGGCGATGCGGTTGAGAAGTGGAAGACAGTTGGAGCAGCGGCCACCGGCCGATGGTTGAGAAGAAATCAGAGTTAGAAAAAGAGAAGGTGATTGAGCCTAGCCCAGTGATAGAGAAAACTCCAGAGAAGGAGTATACAGAAAAGATCCCTTTCCCCCAGAGATTACAGAGGAAGGCGGTCGATAAACAATTTTCCAAATTTTTGGAAGTATTCAGGAAGCTGCATATCAACATACCTTTTATAGAGGCTTTGGAGCAGATGCCTTCCTATTTCAAGTTCATGAAAGAAATCTTGGGGAAAAAGAAGAAGCTGGCGGAATATGAGATAGTAGCACTAACAGAAGAGTGTAGTGCTATCCTGCAAAAGAAGTTGCCACCCAAGCTAAAGGATCCTGACAGCTTTACACTACCTTGCACAGTGGGCAGGGTGACTTGCAACAGAGCTCTATGCGATTTAGGGGCAAGTATAAATCTGATGCCCTTATCAGTTTTTAAAAGATTGGAGTTGGGAGAGGCCAAACCAACCACTGTGAGTCTGCAACTAGCTGACAGGACAGTGGTTCATCCACGAGGAAAAATTGATGACGTGATTGTGAAAGTAGGAAAATTCTTTTTTCCTGCAGACTTCCTCATTCTTGACATGGAAGAAGACGCGGAAATCCCTATCATATTGGGGAGGCCATTCCTAGCAACGGGAAGAGCTTTGATTGATGTTGAAAGAGGAGAATTAACACTAAGGGTGGAGTCTGAAGAAATGGTGTTTAAAGTTTTTAAACACGTCATTGAGCCACCAACAATGAGTGGGTGCTTTGCAATCAGCACCATCAAACCATGCGAGCCGATACAAGTCAACCAAAGAGCGATGAGCCCAAGAAAGCAGGCATGGTTTGCTGAAATGCCACTAAGGGAGGTAAGTTTTCCTGAACTCCCTGTTACTGATAATGCCAAGAAGAAAAGAAGAAAAAGAAAACGCCAAATGTGGAGGAAATGGATAGGTTGGGGGCTTAATCCACCCCAGGGTTATTAAGGCTAAGGAACTTGCGTCCGGCTAAAAGACGTTAAAGACAGCGCTACTTGGGAGGCAACCCAACGTTTTCAATTTTGTTATTTTAATTTCTGTCTTTAGTTAATTTTATTTTGTCTAAGAACAGTCTCACGGTCTTGGGGTCTTGTGTTTGTGCTGTGATTGACAGGTACAGGGAAATAAACTGAAGAAAAGCAAGAATTTTCAGAAAAGCGGGTAAGCGCCGCGGCCAGAAGCGAACGCGGCACCAAAAGCGAACAGCGCGAAGTTTAGAGCGCGGCGCCCGAGAAGCGATCTTGACGCCAAAATCCCAGCAAATTTGCCATGTAGGCGCGCGGCTCAGAATGCGCTGGCGCAGAAAATCCCGAAGAGCCTTGAGTTTAGGCGCGGCTAAAGCGAACGCGGCGCGGCGGGAATCCAGAAACTTAAAAACGCCCAAAAATCAGATTTTCCCCAATTCCAACTTCAAAAACCTAACTTTCCCTCTCCAAAAACCCACGAAATTCCAGAAATTTGCCCACAAATCCTCCACAAATCCAACCCAACCACAACCTACACTCTTAAATTCCTCAAAACCCCCAACTATCTCAAACAACGAAGCTCCATTCCATACCCTCAACCTACCAATTGAAACAAGAACAGCTTGAAGCTCTCATAAAAAGGTAATCCCTTTCTTTGTTCTTGAATCCTTTTACTGAAGTCATAGGAGGTAGTAGTTTGGAGGAGAAATGTAGTTGGAGTAATTTGGGTGCTGAAAAGTGATTGTGAAGTTGGAGAAAAGAGTAGAAAATAAGGTTGTGGGTATTGAGTAGAAAGGTTGAAGTTCGGGGGTGTTGTATTCGCTGCTAGTGTTGAGTGTGTAGGAGACAGTGGTGCCACTAAATTAGAAGGTGCAGATTTTTGTTTTAAAATGGCCACCAGAAAGAGAAGAGGCTCCACATCCACCCCAACCCCACAATACGACGAAAATAGATTTGTGAGTTACGAGGCCTTCCAAAGATACAAAAGGGAATCCGGAGAAAGGGGGATGGATTACCAAAGGGAATCATATGGGGAGGAAGACGATTATGAGCCTATCCGGGCTATGATTGAGCTAAGGGGGTGGAAGAGATTTGTCAATCCGGAGAAGATAACACCAGTGAATACAACAATGGTGCGAGAATTTTATGCGAACTTTCCGTAGAGGACAGAAAGGGGGTGCTTTGTAAGGGGAAATTATATGCCTGTGACGGCAGAAGCAATAAATATGACTCTAAAAATAGTTGATGTTGAGGAGAGTAGTGATTGGAACCATTTTAGAACATGGTCTAGGAGCACCAACAACATCAACTGGAATGCCGTCATGAACAATAAGCTACTACAGGGCTGTTTTGATATGGCAAGGAATGGGTCAAGAGCGGCGGTGCAATTCAAGACAAACCCAAAGGTTGGCTATACTTCATCAGCGCCCGCATGATTCCATCCACGCACTTCACCAGAGTTCCAGAAGACAGAATTAAGCTAATATATGGAATCATGACGGGAAAAACAATTGATGTGGGGAAAGAAATAGTGCAGAGCATTGAAGAAATCAGCAGGTTGGTGACAACAGGTGGATTGGGACACGACTCGCTTATTACCAGTCTATGCCACATGAGTGCGGTCCCACAACTACCCACTGACACTCATGAGAGGAACCAATTGCCGGTGTCCTATGGGATAGTGCACTATTTCCTGCACCAAGCCCCCAAAGAAATGACGAGAGTACCACCCCTGAAGAGCAGCAGCAGAGGCCGCCATGGATGAAGATGAGCCTGAAATAGGGGCTCAAAATGAGGCAGGACCCAGCCACCAGCCAACCACAGGAGCAGAACCTTCAGAGCCCACAATGGGACAATTGTACCAACATCAGAGGAGGATGATGCAGACCTTGCAAACAGTAGTACAAGGACAGCAAGAAACAAGACAACAAATCAACGAGTTGAGTGCCTTGTTCAACCAATGGTCGATGCATTATCCACCGCCACCACCACCATATTAGCCAAAGTCTGTAAGTGTCTTTTTTTTCTTTTATTTTCTTTGAGTCTTGCACACATTGGGGACAATGTGTGATTTAAGTTTGGGGGTGTTTTATTTGCGTGTCATGTTATGTTTTATTTAAGTCTTTTTATTTGTTTTATGTTTATTTTGAGTCACCAAAATTTTTCTTTTTTGAGTCATAATTGCCTGTCAAAGATCATGTATGCTGTAGTTTCTAGAAACACCTAGTGAAGTAAGGTGGAATAATGTAAAGGAATTGAAGCAACTATCTAAACACTTAGGTTAGATATGTCAAAAACTCACAGAATCTGTTTATTTGGAGTTTCTTGCTTAAGTTATGCATGCTAAATGATAAATACTTATGGGTTATGATTGCTTGCTATTTGAGGCGAAATAGTTAGGATATGCATGTTAGGGAGATGACTCAGGCATTTCTTTGATAGCCAATTCTTACCATTCTTTTCTATCCTGTACTTTAAAAATATCCCTAGTCAGCCCCATTGAGCCTAAATTTGAAACTTCTTCTTTGACACCCTATATTCCCACAAATTGTGCCATAAGTGAAAACATGAAATAGTGGAGTACATTGTGTTAAAAAGAAGAAACAAAAAGAGTGAACAAGTTTGATGCACCCCAATGGAAAAGTAATAAGAAAGAGGCAAAAGCCTAAGTTTGGGGGTGCCTAGTAGTATAATACACTTCACTCTCCCAAAACAAAAGAAGGGAAAGATAGAATCGAAGTGAAGGAAAGAACAAAAAGAAAAAGGGAAATATTGAAAAGCTAAAGAGCTTATGGTACACGAAATGAGCCTAAATTGCCTATTTTTACCTACCTATACCTAAGCCTACATTACAACCCTTAAAGTCCTGAAGATCTCTTTTATGCATATCCAGAATTAGTGGAGAATAGTAAGTAAGCATGCCATAGAAATTCTTGAATTTACATGCATGATTTAGTATATTGACTTCCATTGAGCATGATGAATATGAGTTTGCGAAATATCTAGCTTCATGTGCTGAAATTTCATGCTATATGTTCCTGCATATTATTCTGCTAACCTTCATGTTTTTCTAGTTAACACTTATGCAGCAAAAGTGATCAATGACAGTGAGTCTTTTTATTTTTTTCGTCTTTGGGTCTTTTATTTTATTTCTTTCTATCTTTGCTCGAGGGCGAGCAAAGGTTAAGTTTGGGGGTATTTGATCGGTGTATTTTATATACACCTTTTTGAGTCAGTTTTAGTTAGTCTTTTGTCCCATTTTGCATATATAAGTGTCGTATTAGGATAGTTTTTCTTTCTTTTGAGTCAAAGTGGTTAAAATGGCCAAATGGCGGAAAAGGAGCAAAAAGAGGGCAAAAGAGGAGATGTCAGAGATGGAAACAGAGAAAGTGGCGACCGAAGGTAAAATCCAGACCAGCACGCGGCCTCGCGATCAACGGGCATGGCGCCGCGTGACCAGAGGTTGCGAAGACTCGGCGTCGCGCGCCTCGAAGACCGGATCAGGCGCGACGCCTAAACATCCGGAAGCCACGGGAGTTGCAGGCCGCGGCTACCGAGCAGCGAATATCGGGGCGGCGCCAAAACACCCGACGGATTGCAGAACTTCCGGCGCGCGGCTCTGCGAGGCGCGGCCGCCGAAAAATAGGTTTTAGACGGATTTTGGGCCCGGCTGCGAGGAAAAGTTGAGGCGGTTTTAGCCTATAAAGAGAGAACCCTAGGCGCTTTTAAGGGTTCCTTCTTGCACAATACAAGACTTTTGCTTGGAGATTGGACACCATTAGTTTAGTAATTTCTTTTCCCTTTCTTGTTCTTTATTTCAGTTTTGCATGATGAACATGGAATTAGTTCTTGTCATGTCAATGGCTAGGAACTAATTCTCTTATAGGGCTTTCTATGTTGAATTTCTTGAAACTTATGTTATAAATTAATGCATGCTTATGGTTATTTTTCTTATTGAGAGATCTATCCAATAATTGAGTTGAATTCTTGGTAATTAATTGACAACTAATTATCACTATATGATTTTTAATCAGATTCTGAAAAGGGGGGATTGTGAATATGCTGTAAGTTGGGTAGACATTCTTGGATTGGGGATGAAAATACCTCAATTATTTATGTAGCGTTGATGAGAGGCTTAACAACCCTAATTTTGCGCATTGTGCGTGACAGTCAACTAGGTTTTTGTTCTTAATCCTCCTATAAAGTTATCCTTATCACCGAAAGGTAGGTAAGGTGCGATACTGGGGTTGAGTGTTTATATAACCCTAACTGGAGTATAAAACGATTTCATAAACCTGCTTTCTCCAAAAGAAGAATACCATAAGTTAATGCATTAGTAAGTAGCATAAGCGGATAGTAATGATACATGGAAGCCCTATTCCCATCACATCTGAAGAAAATCTTTATATTTTACATAGTTTTCATAATTCTTAGTTATAAACAACCAAATCAATTATAAATTCGCCAAATAGATACTAGAAAATAGATAGTTGGTACTTGAACCCTAATCCCAGAGGACGATATTCAGTCTTATCAAAGACTATACTACTTGTCACGATAACGTGCACTTGTTTTTAAAGTGTGTGCATCTTACCGCGCATCAGAGACCATTCCATACGGGCATTTCCCGAGACACTGGAACTGACATTCTGAACCTGACGAGTACCAAGCCCGAAGCAATGGACTTGGTATGACAAGAGGCTGCAGGACGATCGCTAGCCTTGGCGTGGAGCCTTTCCTCTATCACGCTTTCCTGAAACATGTTAAATAAAGAGTCAGCCCTACCATCTGGGGCTGAGTGAGAACCTTACCCTGCAATTCAAAGTAACACTACAATATTCCAAGTGCAATCACATTATAACGTAATAAGCATATTGCAAAAACATATCAGGTTACAACATTTTTAAATATGCAACAACTCCTCATAGGAAATTCTCGGTTTAACTAACACTTCATTTTATCTCGTATTATACGTTAAGACATTCCCCTGCATTTCCACATGTTTATTACATTTATATATTTGTGAACGCGTATTCACTTTTCATATTTATATATAGGTGAACATGTATTCATCTTTCATATTTGTTGCGGCGTGCAAGCCGATCCATTATATTTACGTATTTGTGAACACGTATTCACTTTACGTTTTGTTGCGGCGTGCAACCCGATCCATTATGTTTACGTATTCGTGAACGCGTATTCACTTTACGTTTTGTTGCGGCGTGCAACCCGATCCATTATATTTACGTATTTGTGAACGCGTATTCACTTTACGTTTTGTTGCGGCGTGCAACCCGATCCATTATATTTACGTATTTGTGAATGCGTATTCACTTTACGTTTTGTTGCGGCGTGCAACCCGATCCATTATATTTACGTATTTGTGAACACGTATTCACTTTACGTTTTGTTGCGGCGTGCAACCCGATCCATTATGTTTATATTTATATATTTATGTGAACACGTATTCACCTTTCATATTTTTCAGAAGATTGAATAAATAATATTCTCTTTCCCAACATTCTGTCATTCATACTTGTAATGATTATAACTTTTTAACCATAACTCCAACTAAGGTGTTTCTCAAGCGGAAACTAAGGTAAGACGGGGATCTTTCACTGTACCAAATTTCATTTAAAACTACTTTGGGTAACTAACACAAATTTATCCTCAAAACAGCCACATAAAATTTGTTTCGGCAGAATTTTTATTAAACAGAACCCAATCTTAGAATAGTCATAACTCCTAATCTGTAAACCCGTTCAAGCCCCATAAAATCTCAAAACGACGAGAACAGAGAGCTACACGTCTCCATGTGAACCATACTTTCATATTCTGTACCATTTGGTACAGATTTACACTTTTATTCGCTGCCCTTCCTGGATCTCGATAGATCCGAGGCAGAAACTTTAAACAGCGATAAATCTCAATCCGTAAGTAGGATAGACCCCCGTAAGGTCTCAAAATGTCCACAACAGAGAGATCTAGAACTTTCATTTAGCAACAATTTTCATATTCCCCACATATTAGTACAGTTTTACGTTTCCACGTCCTGCCCTTCTGGATTCCAATGAATCCGAGGCAGCAACTTCAAACTACAATAACTCTCAAATCGTAAGTCCGTTTTAATAACTATTTATCTATATTTGTCCGTAACAGAGAGATTTACAACCATGTAAAGTTTCATATAATTCTAATAAGTAAAACTCAATAAAAACAGTCCGTAATTATGCCTTCCCGAATTTCGACCAAATCTAAGGCAGGAACTTTGAACTATGATAACTTTCAAACCGTATGTCCATTTTACCTCATTTTTGGTTCTATATGATCATATTAGAGAGGTGTACTACTCTTCCGAATTTCATCAAATTCTAACAATTATAACTCAGTGAGAACAGTTCGTAAAGTTCATGACGCAACTAGTCGTCTAAACAATCAAAAGTTCAATATTTCTTTTCAACACTCAATTCTTATTCTAACATGTATTGAACTAAAAATAAAGGATGTTACCAAGAATTTCTGAGTGAGAAAACTCACCTTGTAAGCGTAAAAATGATTGTTGTTTGGTTGCTAAAAAGTGACCCTTGCTCCCTAATATTTTTTATTCTTGTTCTTCATGCCCTCTTGATATTTTTCCAGGTTTGTTTTCTTCTTGTTCACTTATTTTTTTTTTCCTGATTTTCTATCCTTTGTGGTAGGTACTTTGTTTGTGTATAAGTAAGGGTGTTTGTATAACTTATGGGAGGTAGAAGACTAAAACTTAAGGGGAGTTAAAGGGGTTTGCAGTTAGTGGAGCTGGACGAAATGGGCACAAGACCAAGTGCTACTTACTATCTGAAATAAATGACCTTTGGATTAAAAGCACATTGATTTGATTCACTCTAGATGCTTTACATTTACATAACACTTCGTCATATTTGTTTACTTAGTAATGTTACTTACTATCTGATGATGGCAATATTTCATCCCTTTAATGAGTTAATCTGCTTAATTTACATTCTCCAAGTAGAAGATGAAATGCTAAGTATTCCATGATAGACATATAATACATTATTACCACCCTTTTAATTAATAACACCTAGCACTAACCAACACTAAGAGATATAGTATATTACCACCACCCCTGTATATATATATATATATATATATATATATATTATTTTTATTCTTATTTAAAATAAAAGAAATTTTCTGGATCTTACATTCTCTCATCCTTAAGCAACATTCGTCCTCGAATGTGAATAAGGTCGTAACACATGCATATAGACACAATAATAACATAATCACATAGACACAATAATGTTTATTGTTATTGTAACAAATTTGGGGCTTCACATTCTCCCTTCCTTAAGAAGCATTCGTCCTCGAATGAGAATAAGGTTGTAACACATGCATATAGACACGCAAATGGCACACATATGAAGTACTATGTAATGCATTTTTTTTTATTACCTTAGTCAAATAGGAATGAATATTTGACTTTCATCGCCTCTTCCGCTTCCCAAGTGGCTTCCTCCATAGGACTTTCACGGAAGCAATATCTTTATTTCTAAGGCGTTGGACCTTTCTATCAAGTATTTCTACCGGAGCCTCTTCATATTGAAGCTCTTTATTAAGAACTATCTCCAGGGGAAGAATGACGTGACTTGGATCGTGCAAGTATTCTCGTAACATTGACACATGAAATACCGGATGCACTTCTTCCAGCTCTTGTGGAAGTGCTAATTCGTAAGCCACATTCCCAACTCTTCGCAAGATCTCATATGGCCCAATAAACCTTGGGCTCAATTTCCCTTTCTTACCAAAGCGCATCACTCCCTTCATTGGGGACACTTTTAAAAATACTTTCTCCCCCTCTTGGAACTCAAGATCTCTTTTCCGATGATCCGCATAGGACTTATGACGGCTATGAGCTGTTTTGATCCGCTCCCGAATCATCTGTACCTTATCATTTGTTTCTTGAATGACTTCAGGTCCGAACAGTTGCGTCTCACCCACCTCGAACCATCCAAGTGGAGACCTACATTTTCGTCCATATAATGCTTCAAACGGGGCCATTTGTATGCTAGAGTGAAAAATATTGTTGTAGGCGAACTCAATTAGACATAGATGGTCCAACCAGCTTCCCTGAAAATCTAACACACAAGATCGCAACATGTCCTCAAGTGTTTGGATTGTTCGCTCAGCTTGCCCATCTGTTTGCGGGTGGAAAGTCGTGCTTAACTTAACTTTTGTCCCGAGACCCTGCTGGAAACTTTGCCAAAAGTGTGAGGTGAACTGGGAACCCCTATCTGAAATAATTTGTAAGGGAATCCCGTGTATACGCACAATCTCCTTCAAATAAATCTGTGTGTACTGTGGTGCGCGATACGTAGTCTTGACCGGTAAGAAATGGGCTGACTTTGTAAGCCGATCAACAATCACCCAAATAGAATCATACCCTTCTCGAGTTTTCGGTAGACCAATTATGAAATCCATATGAATCGCCTCCCATTTCCACATGGGGACTCCAATGTCCTGAAGTAATCCGCCAGGGTTTTGATGTTCAGCTTTCACCTGCTGACATATAAGACACCTCCCGACAAACTTTGCAACGTCTTTCTTCATCCCGTCCCACCAGTAATTTGCCTTGAGGTCCTGATACATTTTTGTTGACCCTGGATGAATGGAATATCTTGTGTTGTGACCCTCATCTAAAATCTTCCTCCTTAGATCCTTTACCTTAGGAACACATAACCTACCCTTATACCGAAGGGTTCCGTCATTATCTCCCAATGTAAACTGTGAAGGCTTTCCCTGTTGGATACTCTCCCGAAATCCAACAAACTCCGTTTCCTCAAACTGACTTTCTTTAATTTCTGAAGCTAAGGCAGACTGCGAGGTATCATGTACCACCACCCTACCTTCACCGATCTCAGTTAAACTAACCCCGAGGTTTCCCAATCTTTGTACCTCACGAACAATACCCCTCTTTTGTATTGCCAAATGGGCCAAGCTGCCCATTGATCTCCTACTGAGTGCGTCAGCCACCACGTTGGCTTTCCCAGGATGGCAAAGAATACTAAGGTCATAATCCTTAAGCAACTCTAACCATCTTCTTTGTCGGAGATTCAAATCCTTCTGCGTGGTTATGTACTGCAAACTCTTATGATCTGTAAATATGTCCACATGCACACCATACAAATAATGTCTCCATATTCGTAAGGCAAACACCACCGCAGCTAATTCCAAATCATGAGTTGGGTAATTCTTCTCATGTATCTTCAATTGTCTAGATGCATACGCAATAACCTTTCCAAACTGCATCAAGACATATCCTAACCCAACTCTAGAGGCATCGCAATAGACTGTGAACCCTTCTTGTCCCGATAGTAAGGTTAGGACTGGTGCAGTAGTCAACAATTCCTTTAGTTTCTGAAAACTTGCTTCACATGCTTCTGACCACTGGTACTTAACCGCTTTTTGAGTCAACCGGGTCAAAGGAGCAGCAAGACTAGAAAAACCTTTTACGAATCTTCTATAATATCCAGCCAAACCCAAGAAACTTCTAACCTCTGTCGGAGTGGTCGGTTTTGGCCAGTTCTTCACTGCTTCTATCTTCTGGGGGTCTACCATAATTCCATCCCTTGACACAACATGGCCCAAAAAGGCTACCTTTTCCAACCAAAATTCACACTTTGAAAATTTAGCATATAGTTTCTCCTGTTTCAAGACTTGAAGCACTACCCTCAGATGCTCTTCATGTTCTTCAACACTCTTACTGTAAATTAGGATATCATCTATGAACACGATCACGAACAAATCTAGGAATGGTTTGAAGATTTGTTCATTAAATCCATAAAAGCTGCTGGGGCATTGGTTAACCCAAAAGACATGACCAAGAACTCATAATGGCCGTATCGGGTTCTAAAGGCTATTTTGGATATATCATCCGGATTTATTTTCAGCTGATGATATCCCGAACGGAGATCAATCTTGGAAAAATAGCTAGCTCCCTGAAGTTGGTAAAACAAAATCATCGATTCTTGGTAATGGGTATCGGTTCTTGATCGTGACCTTATTGAGCTGCGATAATCGATGCACATTCGGAGCGATCCATCTTTCTTTTTCACAAACATTTCTGGTGCACCCCAAGGGAAAACACTAGGCCTTATAAAGCCTTTATCCAGAAGATCTTTCAATTGTTCTTTTAACTCCCTCAATTCAGCTGGGGCCATTCGATATGGAGGAATAGAAATGGGTCTTGTACCCGGAATTAACTCTATAGCAAACTCCACTTCTCTATCCGGAGGAAGGCCTGGAAGATCTTCAGGAAAAACCTCCGGAAAATTTCGAACAATGGGGACATCATTCACTGCTGGGGATTCTTTTTTTGGTATCCACTATATTAGCCAGATATACGTACTCCACTCTGCGACTTCTCAATAACTTTTGAGCCCCAAGGTAGGAAATAAATCGACCTGAGGATATTCCAATCCTACCCCTTATAACAACTTCTGGTTCTCCGGGAAAAATTAATCTCACTATCTTTCGCCGACAATCTAACATGGCATAACATGCCGACAGCCAATCCATACCCAAAATGACGTCGAAGTCTACCATATCAAGTAGTACTAGGTTCACCATTGTTCCCCTGCCATTCACTTCTAATGGGAAATTATTTACCACCCGAGAGGCCCAAATTGAGGCCCCT
Source organism: Przewalskia tangutica (assembly GCA_029844215.1). Classification (NCBI taxonomy): domain Eukaryota; kingdom Viridiplantae; phylum Streptophyta; class Magnoliopsida; order Solanales; family Solanaceae; genus Przewalskia; species Przewalskia tangutica. The sequence continues at coordinate 117,273,766 of CM056723.1, read as the reverse complement.
GCTGGTGTCATAACCTCAAAAGGTTCACTTAAATAAGAAGGTTCTACGTGTAAATTCTTAGCAAAGCCCATTGACACATATGAAAATGTAGAGCCGGGATCGTATAATACAAATACAGGAATACTCGAGACTAGCAAAATACCTGTGACCACCGCATTAGATGCTTCTACCTCATTCCTCTGGGGCAAAGCGTAGAGCCGATTAGAATTGTTGGGTTGTTGACCTCCCTGACTATGGCGGGGTCGGTTTCCCTGATTTCCCTTGTAGGCAGCTGTGGTTGCTTCTGACCTCCCCTGAATAGATTGAGTTTGGGTCCTTTTCTTGCAATCCCTGGCATAGTGGCCTGACTCTCCACAGTTATAACATGTCTTCGTTAAGAGCCGACATTCTCCAGTGTGTTTCCTTTGACAAATATTACAAATCGGTTTGTCACCTCCTGTGTTAGGGTTGGTGGCCTTGTCCTTGCTACCTTGGTAATTAGACCAAATGTGCCCCTTAGGCTTGAAATAATACTGGCCCACAGATTGGTTCGGTCCTGAAGATCCCTTACTAAACTCCTGCTTCTGATTTTGACTCTGGTTAAATGATCCTGACGTCCGAAATCTCTTCTGCGAATATTCTCTTTTTGCTTTAGCGAAACTTTCTACCCTCATTGTCATACCGACGATCTGAAGGTATGCCCGATAATGGGCTAATGTCACTACCTTCTCTTCCAAGTTTGGGTTTAAACCCTTAACAACCCTTCTCCCTTTCTGTAGGAATAATATGTGTGTTGTATGCTGACAATCAGATGAATTAGGTATTGTATTCTATCACATTGCGGTCTCCTTGTTTCAACAGTTCAAACTCACGTCTGAGCGCATCTTTTCAGGAGTTAGGCATGTACTTTTCACTAAATGCGGCTCTGAACTCCCCCCACGTCATCAGTGGTGACATTGGAAAATGATTTCTTCTAAAATTTCTCCACCACACCCGTGTGTCGTCCACTAACTGTGCGATTACCAAATTGACGTCATGCGTCTCCACACATCCTCGTGTAAATAGTAGGTCTTCTACCTCATTGAGAAATACTATTGGGTTAGACTTGTAGTCCTTCCCTGTATAGATATGTTCCCTTCTTCTCACAAAATTTGCCCCATAGTCTATCTGGTACCTCTCCTACCTTCTCGGTCGGTGGTGCAGTCACATCTGGTTATTTTATCGTTGTACACTCCCTTCCACAATCCCTTGAAGGAGGTAGTACGAGAACCAAGTCTTTGAAAAGACTCAAGATAGGCACGAGAAGAGTATGAAAGAAGGGAAACTTTAGGATGTTATTCCGTTCACTTATTACTAAGGTGGCGCGCACACCGTCGCAATAAGTAACCGTTCAAACACCCAACTCGAAGAAAACTTCCTAGAATCTCTTAACCTGGTTTAGCTCTGATACCAACTTGTCACGCCCCGACTTTCCTAAGTCTTTACTTAGGGCGTGATGGCACCTGGACAATTATTTTCCACCAGGAGCACCATTTAATTCTCTTTATTTAGAAATTTAAACTTATATTCAAATACGGAGCTATTAATAAAAATAACAATAAAGAAATTTGTTTATGACTTTATTGAAAATATAACACGAGCCCATGCTCGTGCAAATATTGTTTCTACATAGACATACTGACAAATATTATTCTAAGTTGGAAGGGAGACCATTCCACACGGGCATTTCGAGACATCAACCGACATTACGAACTGTGAGTACCAAGCCCGAAGCAATGGACTTGGTATGACAAGAGGCTGCGGGACGATCGCTAGCCTTGGCGTGGAGCCTTTCCTCTATCACGCTTTCCTGAAACATGTTAAATAAAGAGCCAGCCCTACCATCTGGGGCTGAGTGAGAACCTTACCCTGCAATTCAAAGTAACACCACAATATTCCAAGTGCAATCACATTATAACGTAATAAGCATATTGCAAAAAAAATATCAGGTTACAACATTTTTAAATATGCAACAACTCCTCATAGGAAATTCTCGGTTTAACTAACACTTCATTTTATCTCGTATTATACGTTAAGACATTCCCCTGCATTTCCACATGTTTATTACATTTATATAAGCGTATTCACTTTTCATATTTATATATAGGTGAACATGTATTCATCTTTCATATTTGTTGCGGCGTGCAAGCCGATCCATTATATTTACGTATTTGTGAACACGTATTCACTTTACGTTTTGTTGCGGCGTGCAACCCGATCCATTATGTTTACGTATTCGTGAACGCGTATTCACTTTACGTTTTGTTGCGGCGTGCAACCCGATCCATTATATTTACGTATTTGTGAACGCGTATTCACTTTACGTTTTGTTGCGGCGTGCAACCCGATCCATTATATTTACGTATTTGTGAACGCGTATTCACTTTACGTTTTGTTGCGGCGTGCAACCCGATCCATTATATTTACGTATTTGTGAACACGTATTCACTTTACGTTTTGTTGCGGCGTGCAACCCGATCCATTATGTTTATATTTATATATTTATGTGAACACGTATTCACCTTTCATATTTTTCAGAAGATTGAATAAATAATATTCTCTTTCCCAACATTCTGTCATTCATACTTGTAACGATTATAATTTTTTAACCATAACTCCAACTAAGGTGTTTCTCAAGCGGAAACTAAGGTAAGACGGGGATCTTTCACTGTACCAAATTTCATTTAAAACTACTTTGGGTAACTAACACAAATTTATCCTCAAAACAGCCACATAAAATTTGTTTCGGCAGAATTTTTATTAAACAGAACCCAATCTTAGAATAGTCATAACTCCTAATCTGTAAACCCGTTCAAGCCCCATAAAATCTCAAAACGACGAGAACAGAGAGCTACACGTCTCCATGTGAACCATCCTTTCATATTCTGTACCATTTGGTACAGTTTTACACTTTTATTCGCTGCCCTTCCTGGATCTCGATAGATCCGAGGCAGAAACTTTAAACAGCGATAACTCTCAATTCGTAAGTCGGATAGACCCCCGTAAGGTCTCAAAATGTCCACAACAGAGAGATCTAGAACTTTAATTTAGCAACAATTTTTATATTCCCCACACATTAGTACAGTTTTACGTTTCCACGTCCTGCCCTTCTGGATTCCGATGAATCCGAGGCAGCAACTTCAAACTACAATAACTCTCAACTCGTAAGTCCGTTTTAATAACTCTTTATCTATATTTGTCCGTAACAGAGATATTTACAACCATGTAAATTTTCATATAATTCTAATAAGTAAAACTCAATAAACACAGTTCGTAATTATGCCTTCCCGAATTTCGACCAAATCTAAGGCAGAAACTTTGAACTATGATAACTTTCAAACCGTATGTCCATTTTACCTCATTTTTGGTTCTATATGATCATATTAGAGAGGTGTACAATTCTTACGAATTTCATCAAATTCTAACAATTATAACTCAGTGAGAACAGTTCGTAAAGTTCATGACGCAACTAGTCGTCTAAACAATCAAAAGTTCAATATTTCTTTTCAACACTCAATTCTTATTCTAACATGTATTGAACTAAAAATAAAGGATGTTACCAAGAATTTCTGAGTGAGAAAACTCACCTTGTAAGCGTAAAAATGATTGTTGTTCGGTTGCTAAAAAGTGACCCTTGCTCCCTAATATTTTTTATTCTTGTTCTTCATGCCCTCTTGATATTTTTCCAGGTTTGTTTTCTTCTTGTTCACTTATTATTTTTTTTCTGATTTTCTATCCTTTGTGGTAGGTACTTTGTTTGTGTATAAGTAAGGGTGTTTGTATAACTTATGGGAGGTAGAAGACCAAAACTTAAGGGGAGTTAAAGGGGTTTGCAGTTAGTGGAGCTGGACGAAATGGGCACAAGACCAAGTGCTACTTACTATCTGAAATAAATGACCTTTGGATTAAAAGCACATTGATTTGATTCACTCTAGATGCTTTACATTTACATAAAACTTCGTCATATTTGTTTACTTAGTAATGTTACTTACTATCTGATGATGGCAATATTTCATCCCTTTAATGAGTTAATCTGCTTAGTTTACATTCTCCAAGTAGAAGATGAAATGCTAAGTATTCCATGATAGACATATAATACATTATTACCACCCTTTTAATTAATAACACCTAGCACTAACCAACACTAAGAGATATAGTATATTACCACCACCCTTGTATATATATTATTTTATTTTTTATTTAAAATAAAAGAAATTTTCTGGATCTTACATTCTCTCATCCTTAAGCAACATTCGTCCTCGAATGTGAATAAGATCGTAACACATGCATATAGACACAATAATAACATAATCACATAGACACAATAATGTTTATTGTTATTGTAACAAATTTGGGGCTTCACAGATCTACTATGTGTTGTCTCCTACTCCAAAAGGCATTTGGAATTTCGGAACATATCTCAGTTTCGAATGTTTTTGGAGTTTGGAAATTTGTTTTTTAACATCGGGTATTTCTAATTGTGTATTTAATCTTTTAACTGAAACTTCTTTTTTCAGTTCTTGTAGGTGGTATATTTTTCCATGTATTTTTGCGTTTTTACCATCTTCATGTATCGAACATGTTCTTATTATGTTTAAATTTCTTGTTTTTGGTTTTGCCATAAAATGGAATTTTAATTTCTTTTTATTAAATTTAAAAGATATGGAATCGCTATCTATTTTGTAAGGAGTGATGAGATTTATGAATGGTGTCCCTAAGATGACGGAACTGTGTATGTCATCTGTTACAACAAACGGTGTTGCTATAGAAACTCCGTTGTTTTCAATTGTCGCACTGATCTTTGAATCAATTCTGATTTTGGTGTTATTAGCAGCTTTTACTCTTTCACTAGTTTTTTCTCTGAACTTTTCTGGTACTATGTCTATTTTTATTTGGTTTAAATCACCCGTATCAAAAAGTGCAATTGTTTGGATTTTAAAGTTGTCCAAGAATTTAAGAGTAATTTTTATTAGGTATCGTTTTGACGTGTCTGGAATTTCTTCTAGGTTTTTTGACTCTATGGGGTTTTCTGAATTGGATTTAGAGTTTTGTGATGTTGGTTTTGAAAGCATTATTTTTATTAATTTAGAATCTTGTTTATGTTTTTCTTTTAATTCTTTTATCTCTATTTTTACTTCTTTTATTTCTTTTTGTAATTCTTGTTTTGTTATTACTTCGTTATCCTTTCTTATTACTTCTTTATCATTGTTTAATACACATATGTTTTTAATTTTTCCAGATGAACTAGCCGTGACCAATCCAGCTATTTGAAGGGAAACACTCGGTTTTATCCTGGTGTTTGAGTCGGAATTATGTAATTTCATTTTACCGTATTTTGAGTTTTGTTTGTATTTGGAAATGTCTTTCTTAGGATTTATTTTATTCTGGAATTGTTGTAAGACATTATTGTTATCGGAATTATGTATTAAAGTTTCACACCTTTTCTCGGTAGATTGTGGCGTATCTGGGATAATAAATTATGTGTTAAAACTACTGGATGTTCCAATTTTACTTAATTGATCTTGTATGGCCTGAACGAATTCAGACTTACTTTGTTTTATATCTTTAATACTATCCTTGGATACCTGGAATGGTTTAAAGATTGGACTTTTCAAATTTGTTTCCTTAGGTGTTTCTGAGGAACCTATAGTAACTACCGGGTGGTTTTTTATGTAATTTTCGATTCTGTCTAATTGCTTTTCGATGGTATTCAAATTAATGTTGGTAAAATTATTTTGTGCAATGATGTTTTTTGTATTTGTTCTTTCATCTTCTGAATGAGTTTTAAAAGGAAATGCGTCTATGGAGCTCCCATGGACGTCAAGTTTGATCCCTTGTAGGGGGGGGGGGGGTGATTGGACTGGATTTTTCTAGAATTGGCTATAGTTTCCCATTCTTGTGTCTTGTTCCTAGTTGTAATGGGATTTATTGATTTAGGAAAAGGGAATTCTATAGAATTTTGGGAATAGTATATTGCAAACCAATTAAAGAAGGGAATATTAATTTCATTCTTTTTTATGAATTCATAGAATTTTTCTTGTATTTGTTTTCGTGTATTTAAGAAGTTTTTAAAGAACCAAATCCTCTTTTCAAGGTTTTGTTCTTCATAAAATTCTTTATGAAGGAATTTTATATTAATCTGGAATCCCTCAACATTATTGTGGGAGTTGTTCACAACTAAAATAATCTTTGGAATCTTTCTTTCTTTTGGTTTCTTATGGGGATTTGTTTGTCTAACTCAAAATTGAGCAGTAGATGTGTTGAGTATATTTGTAAACCAGTTTATTTGTCTTTGTTGGACAATTATGTTTATGTTAATATATTTTAAACTGCTGTATAGCGCTATGATTTTAGAGAGGATTTCTTCTCTAATGATTTCTTTGCTATAGCTATCTAGTGACTCGAAGGGTACTAATTTCGAGTAATAGCTTAGTAGACTAAGGGTTTGAGTTTTCCTATTTGAGAATTTTCTTTTAACTTTCGAGTGTAGCCACTTGGATGAATTTGCAAATTTTATGCGCTGGAAAGAAGGATGGATTTTCATATAAGGAAACCTATTTGAAGAATGATATTTTGGATTTTGTAAAAGTAATCTCTATTTACCTTTTGTATAATTAATTATCAATCTACTATTCAAAAACCTATATAACGATTTTTTCGGAATTTATTATCTTCTTTGAATCCATGGAAGAAGATGATTCCAAAATCATAAGAAGTAGTTCTATTGAGAAACGGATCCATGTATATGGAATCCTAGTTCGAAGACCCTTACCTTCCTACAATCCCCACGCGAACAGTATATCAATGGGTTCTTATCAGCCCTACACACGGGGACTTATCGTGACCCTGCGATCTGATCGTTCGAAACTCCCGGATTTAACCAACTCAGAAGGCTCAGCCGTAGCCAAGTTTATCGGGGAAAACGAACAGGGATTTCACCTGATCTGGAACTCATATATCTCTTTAGAATTTACCCTTTATGGCTCTGATACCAAGTTAGGCCGATGATCTAAAGGGGATAATAAATAGGGAAGGAACTGGCATATAAGAGATTGAATAATATAAAGATAATCAAAGAATACGACAGGTAAATAGAGAGTAACTTACTTAGCTAAGGTTCCTCATGGAGGAAGCCATAGTTGTAAGGTTCTGCAGGAATTTAATAACTTGGTATCAAAGTCATAAAGGGTAAATTCGAAATAGATATATGAGTTCCAGATCAGGTGAAATCCCTATTCGTTTTCCCCGATAAACTTGGCTACGGCTGAGCTTTCTGAGTTGGTTAAATCCCGGAGTTCCGAACGATCATATCGCAGGGTCACAGTAAGTCCCCGTGTGTAAGGCTGATAAAAACCCATTGATATACTGTTCGCGTGAGGATTGTAGGAAGGTAAGGGTCTTCGAACTAGGATTCCATATACATGGATCCGTTTCTCAATAGAACTATTTCTTATGATCTTGGAATCATCTTCTTCCATGGATTCAAAGAAGATAATAAATTCCGAAGAAATCGTTATATAGGTTTTTGAATAGTAGATTGATAATTAATTATACAAAAGGTAAATAGAGATTACTTTTACAAAATCATAAAGCATTACATGGATCCGTTTCTCAACAGAAATACCTCATATAATTTTGAATCATCTTCTTCTTTCGATTCAAAGAAGATAATAAATTCTGAAGAAATCGTTATACAAGATTTCGAAAAATCAATTGATAATTGGGAAATACCAAAAGTAAACAGAGACCAAATTTACAAAAATTCCAAATATCAATTCTTCAAAACAGATTTCACAATCAAAACAGAAGAAAGAGATATTCAATTAACAAAACCTTTTGAAACAATTCAATTACTTTCTCAAAATTCTTTAAAAAAACATAGAGAAAGAAATTATAAATACATACACATTGGTTTAGTCCAAGTAGGGATAAAACCCCTTACTAAAGAAGGATTAAACACTTCAATCCTTGCTATCTTAAGAGATGCAAGATTTACAAATTTCGAAGATTCCTTGTTAAGTTCGGTTGAGTCCTGTCTCTGCACATGACAATCTCTTTTGATTGTTACCCAAACTTTTCAATTTCTTTGAATGATAAAAATATCCAAAAATCCATCGTCTTACAAATCAAGACACACAATCACCAGATGCTTGAAGGATCTATTCCTGTAGCATTAATTTTTAAAATTCATTATAAAGCTATGACTTCTGCTTTTGCCACAAAAGTCATATACCATAGTAAGAAAGGTGAAACCCTTCTTTTACAAACATACCTTTCCAAATCTAACACGGTAATACCGCGACCCATTAGATGGAAATATATTACCCTACCAGAAGAATGGATCATGGAAGGTGTAGTTAAACCTGAACCCTCAGAATCTGAGCAACCAAATACCCATCTTAGAGAAATAACTCAATACCAAGATGGTAGGGTCAGTCTCTCATTTTTAAGAAGATCTATGAGTAATAGATACGAAGATACAAATTCCAAAGAGACCCTAGATTTAGGAAGAGTCTCACAAATACCTTCAATAATAAATACACCAGTCAAAACAAAGCCTAGATATTCTACATCAGATCTACCAAATCTAACAAACGTAGATTACACGAATCAAATACCCAGACCAGTATATATAAATCACGTGGTTAGAGAAAAGATGGACGATCAGGAACCTACAAGTCCAACATATTCTTCGATAACCCACAATGACTTAGCAAATGAAATTAAAGTTCTAGAAAAAAGAATTCCAAGTAGATAAAAAACTACTACAAAAAGAATTCTATGAAGAACATAATTCAGAAAAGAGAAATTGGTTCTTTAAAAATTTCCTAAATACAAGAAAAATTCTATGAATTTGTCAAGGATAATAAAATTAATATTCCCTTTTTCAAGTGGTTTGAGATATATTCCTCTCAAAACTCCATAAAATATCCATTTCTTAAAACAATAGACCCCACTATCGAGAATAGTGTAACCATGTTAACACATAAATCTGATAGCAGTGATAGCCTAGAACAATTAGGAAAACCCCTCATCAATAATATGAATTGGGAACAACAACCCGTACAAGGAATACAAATAGCTCCAGGGTTACAAATAATCCCTGCTTCAGATCTAGGAATAATTAAACCCCTAGCTCAATTCCGTTACAATGTCGCTTCAATTTATGATTGGAACCTCGATGGAATGACTGAATACAATATCCTCAGCCTCCTCCAACAAATGAAAATGGCAGCAAATGCCTACCAAACACAAAAAGAAGTTCTCGATAAAACCTCTGCAGAACTGCTAATCGCAGGATTCTCAGGTCAATTAAAAGGATGATGGGATCATTATCTCACTAACCATCAAAAAGAAAATATATTAAATGCCATAAAAACTGATGAAGAAGGAATACCAATATTAACTGATATAGGAGAACCTATACAAGATGCAGTATCAACATTGATACTAACAATATCTTTGAATTTCATAGGTGATTCTACACATCTTAAAAATAAAAATGCTGAATTACTTTCAAATTTAAAATGTAAAAAATTAAGTGATTTTCAATGGTATAAAAATACCTTCTTAACTAGAATAATGATTAGAGAAGATTCTGGTCAACCATTTTAGAAAGAAAAATTCTTAGCCGGATTACCAAACCTTTTGGGAGAAAAGGTTAGGAATAAAATTAAAGAAAATTGTGGAAAACAAATAATACCTTACGATGAGTTTACACACGGAGAATTAGTCTGTATAACTCAACAAGAAGGATTAAAAATCTGTCAAGATCTAAAAATACAAAACACCATAAAAAAGAATTAAAAATAACAAAATGTGAATTAGGAACATTTTGCAAACAATTCGAACCAGCTACCATAGGAAATTCCAAAAGTTGCGAAGGAGAATGTAGCAAAAATAATAAACCCCACAAGAAATTCACAAAAGATTATAAATCTAATAATGATTATTACAAGAATTCTTATAAAAATAATCGTTATAAGAATAATAGAAATACAAAAAAGAATTACAATTCCAAATACAAAAATCTAACTTGTTACAAATGTAATAAGAAGGGACATACATCAAAATACTGTAGAATAATAAAAAGCTACAAGAATTAAATCTCGACAAAGATACTACTAAGAAAATCTCTAATCTACTACTTGATTCCTCTGATTCGAAAATAGATCAGTCAGATCCTGACTATTTCCCTCTTTCATCCGAAGACAATAAACCCCTCCAAGTAGACGAATTACTCACGAGTAGTTCAACAGAAAAACCTGAAAAGGCAAAAGGAAAACGAATATGTGTGTTGACCAAAGATCAAGAATGTATGATAGATATGATTAAACACATAGATACCCAACACCAAAAAAAATATTTGAATAAACTCCTTAAAACCTTCACCCCATAAAAGAAAGAAATAAAAAACAATGTATTACCATGTACTTCCAGAAAATATGATTTAACAAAAATCCTGGAAAAATGTAAGAAAATTAAAGAAATAACAATTCAAGAATTACAAAAACAAGTAATTCAGGTAAAATTAGAAGTGAACGAATTAAAAGAAAGCAACAGAAAGATTCGGAACTAATTAAAATTATACTTTCAAATAGAGCAAAACAAAACTCCGTTCCAAAGGATGATGACTCATCCGATTCAGAAAATCTCATAAATGATAACCAAATAGAAAATCTAGAAGAAATCACAGAAGATTTTCTAACGGTATTAAGACAAATAACAACGAAGAAATACTTAATAAAAATAACACTAAAATTTTCAGATAATTTCATAATAACAATGGTTGCCCTCTTTGACACATGAGCAGACTTAAACTGTATAAAAACTGGTGTAATACCGGAAAAATTCCTAAAAGAGACACATGATTCATTAGCAGCTGCTAACAATTCTAAATTAGAAATTAAATATAAAACTAAAGCATCAATTATAAATGATGAAACTTCAATAACAACATCATTTGTCCTGGTTGAAGAAATTCACAATACCGTAATATTAGGAACACCATTTATGAACCTGATCACTCCTTATGAAGAATAAAATAAATCAATATCTTTTAATTTCAAAACCAAAAAACTAAAATTCCAGTTCATATCAACACCAAAAACAAAAGATATCAATCTCATAAAAACATGCTCAATACAAAAAGAAAAATTATATTTGCGAGAATTAAAAAACGATTTTTCTGACAATCCAATTGATAAAAAGATCAAATCCACTCTTCAAAATGAATTTCAGAATCATGCATATTTTCAAAACCCTGCATTAAAATTAATTTTCTCCAAATTAATATTTAAAGAATTTTTCCAGGAATCCTGGTCCGTGATTATTTCAAAATGTTCTACCATTGCCCGAATAACATGTGTATAGCCTACAATCACAAAATATCAAGGAAAGATATGCGTGAATGTGGACAATACTGTATACAGACATTATGTGGATCCTTACTCCAAAAGAGACAGGAAGAAACCCTTCCCTCGATAAATACCCCAGCTACTGCACCACATCAACAAGAAGAAAATTCAATGGCTCCAAAAAAAACCCAAAATACCAATTCCATGACAATGAAAAAAGAAAAAGAAAAATTCCCAGAAAAACTAATGTCCTGGTATGATGCGGTCATGATGGAAGAACGAGAAAATTCCAGCAGCACAGAATCTGTGCAGAAAACATCGACAAATACAGCGCAAGAATTAACCGCTGATTTTTTTTCCATCTCCTTACAAAATCACCAGAATTACAAAAGGTACTAAGGCAACTGCAAATTCCGAAAGAGGAAACGACCCAGGAAAAACTAGAGGAAAAAACCTCTAGAATTACTACAAAAATCGAGAAAGGAGAATCTTCAAAAAACCATTCTCAAAATGAATTTTTAAATACAAAAATAGAGAAAGATGAATTTTTTAAAAACCTTTCTCAAAAACAATTTTCCAGAAACCAGCTTGTGACGCCACAAACACTCAAAAAATCCGCGCCTGAATTTTTCATAAAATCATTTTTTCAAAACATTGTAACTCTTGAAAAAGGATACTTTGATAAAGAACCTTTTTTGGTACTACAAAATTATTTTGGATCAAAATGGTTTTATAAATCATGGGATGATTTAAAAACTCCATACTTTTATCAAGCTATCCTTGACATAACAGGATTGACAACAACAAAAGTAATTTTTTTCAATAACAATCCAGATCCGTCTTATTCGATCTGCAAAATACTCCGAGTAATTGCTCCAATTCATTGGGGGAATGACTTGTCAAAACTCATAAATTTTCCAAACTCTCACAAAAATGAGCCCTTTTTTGACATTCCTTTTAATTACTGGGATTACCAACAAGTTTGGTTTGATTCCTTTTTAATTCAAAATTCCAAATTATCACATACTTGGCTTTTTCATTTTGATACTTCATGTGATGCTTCACAATTTCCCACTTGGTGGAATTCATGGTGGGAACAATTCAGATCTACACTGGATATACAAAACCCCGAAATAATTAAATCTTTTAGCCTCTTCAAATCCCAATTCACTCCCTCAGATGAAGAAAAAAGATTTATACCACTGCACCTTTTCCACACAAAATTCCATCTACCATGGGTATTCACATGATTTGTAGACTATTCAGATGACAAAATACCAGTCATCCGAAGAAGATTTAAAATTCGATGGTGGGACAGCTTTAAAATACCAAAGACCCTCGCACCACCAAATATCTAACAATGGTTAAATGATAATACGCCAATTCCTTTACAGGCACCTCCCCAGACACCACAGACGTCATTCCAATCAAAGGAACATACCCAGTTCCTTTCCCAAAAAACCCAGATGGCCTCAATGCTGGCTGCAGCTAAAACTCCAGAAAAGATACATGCTATATTCCAGAAATTTGCACCATCCTCATCCAAACAGAGATCTTCGACTAGTGAAGAATAATCTGAAATTGATAATGAAAATATTCCTATTTTCGGCAACAGTGGATTCTAGATGCTGCAAAAAATACCGAAAATCTCGGAGGAATAATTGAAGAAAATGCCCGACCAATCTCAATGCTCAAATAATGAAAGCAGAATTCAAGATGAAGACAAAAATACCGAGGTCATGCATGACATCATTCTGCACTCGGATGAATAGTTTAATTATTAAAATATTCTTGTAATAGTAAATTCCCACTGTGTAATTCTCTTATAAAAAGAGAACCTCTCTCCCTTAGTTAGATAAGTTTTTTCTTCCCTTAGTTTAGAATTATCTTCCTTCTCTCTAGAAGTTGAAGATCTTCAAAATTAATCCCCATAGTAGATTAGTTACTTAAATATTCCAAGTTCATAAGACCTCGGGGAGTCTATGAACAAATATTCCCAAATACTCCTTACCCGAAAATTATCCAATTGATATGATTCAGTTCACTTGCTGATTCATAACAGATAAACACCAAATACTCCGTTCGAAATTAAACTCCTTATAAGTACTTTAAAGTTTTGAATAAAAACGATTATGGATGACACTGCCTCCTATATCTTTTAAATATTCATGTTATTTAAATTCTTGCATTTAAATTCACGTTTTTAATTATTTAAATTATCTTGCAACATGGTTGGTTCTACCACCTACTGCAATTAAATTCATGTCTTTAAATTATTTAAATTCTGCATGGGGGATTTGTGAAGGAGTAAGAGGGGATTTTTAGGTATTTTCTCTGTTTTGGAGGAATTCACGGGTTAGGAAATCTGGAATGGAATTTGTTTCTCCTTTTATATATTCAATATCAAAATAAAAAATACTAAGAATTGCTTGCTATCGGGCGAAAATTTGTTTTGATGCAAGGTTTTGAACATCCATTTGTAAAACCTCTTTAGCACTTTTGCAATCGACTCTAAGTAAAAATTTTTTATTTAGTAAATCACTTTGAAATTTTTGTATGCATAAGACGATGATCAAAATTTCTTTTTTAATGGTAGAATAATTTTTCTGGGTATCATTCCAATAGGAAGAGGTGTACTGGACTATACATTCTTTTCCCTCTGATTTTTGTTATAAGATTCCTCCGTATCCTAAGTTTGAGGCATCTGTTTCTACTACCTTAGGTAGCTGGGGATTTGCTATATGAAGACACGGTATTTCTAGTACCTTTTTCTTAATTTTGGATACAAATAGTATGGTTGTCAGTCTATGGAGTCGAATTTTTCCTTAGTCTATCATGGAGGGGTTTTGCCATCTTATTGATCTCCGGACAAAAATCTAAAACATAATTTAAGTTGCCTAAGAATCTTTGCAACTGAGCTTTGTCAAGGATTTTGTCAGGGAATTTGTTTGCGAATTCTAAGGATCTTTCTATGGGAGTGATTTTACCTTGGGATAGGCAATGTTCTAGAAATCGTATTCTAGTCTGAAACAGGTTCATTTTTGACTTGGAAACTACCAATCCATTTTTCTTGGTGACATAAAAGAATGTTTTGAGATGTTTGAAATGTTCTTCTATGGAATCTGAGAAGATTAAAACATCATCAATATAGACTATGCAGAATTTGGAATGATCATTGAAAATATAATTCATTATTCGTTGGAATTCTGAAGGGGCATTTTTTAGACCAAAAGGCATTACATTCCATTCGTATTGCCCAAAGGGTACCGTAAAGGCGGTTTTATAACGATCTTTCGCAGAAATCTGGATTTGCCAAAAACCTGATTTCATGTAGAATTTTGAGAATATTAAGGCAGAATGTAATTTTTGCAACAAGTGTCTTTTGTTTGGGATTGGGTATCTAATCCATTTGAGGGCTGTATTTAAGGGTTTATAATTTATTACCAATCTAGGAATTCCTCTTTCTATCTCGGAATTTTTGTTTACATAGAAAGCAGCACAACTCCAAGGGGATCGAGATTTGGAAATTAGTTTTTTATTTTCAAGATCCTGTATTTCTTTTCTGCAATGTTGTTCAAGGTGTCTATTCATTTGAATGGGTCTTGCTTTTGTCGGAATTTGTCTTTCATCAAAATCCTTTTCATAAGGAAGATCTACTATGTGTTGTCTCCTGCTCCAAAAGGCATTTGGAATTTCGGAACATATCTCAGTTTCGAATGTTTTTTGGAGTTTGGAAATTTGTTTTTTAACATCGGGTATTTCTAATTGTGTATTTAATCTTTTAACTGAAACTTCTTTTTTCAGTTCTTGTAGGTGGTATATTATTTTTCCTGTATTTTTGCGTTTATACCATCTTCATGTATCGAACATGTTCTTATTATGTTTAAATTTCTTGTTTTTGGTTTTGCCATAAAATGGAATTCTAATTTCTTTTTATTAAATTTAAAAGATACGGAATCGCTATCTATTTTGTAAGGAGTGATGAGATTTATGAATGGTGTTCCTAAGATGACGGAACTGTGTATGTCATCTGTTACAACAAATGGTGTTGCTATAGAAAATCCGTTGTTTTCAATTGTCGCACTGGTCTTTGAATCAATTTTGATTTTGGTGTTATTAGCAATTTTTACTCTTTCACTAGTTTTTTCTCTGAACTTTTCTGGTACTATGTCTATTTTTATTAGGTTTAAATCTGCACCTGTATCAAAAAGTGCAATTGTTTGGATTTTAAAGTTGTCCAAGAATTTAATAGTAATTTTTATTAGGTATCTTTTTGACGTGATTTGTCTTAAGACATTAAGGAATTCTTCTGGAATTTCTTCTAGGTTTTTTTGACTCTATGGGGTTTTCTGAATTGGATTTAGAGTTTTGTGATGTTGGTTTTGAAAGGATTATTTTTATTAATTTAGAATCTTGTTTCTGTTTTTCTTTTAATTCTTTTATCTCTATTTTTACTTCTTTTATTTCTTTTTGTAATTCTTGTTTTGTTATTACTTCGTTATCCTTTCTTATTACTTCTTTATCATTGTTTAATACACATATGTTTTTAATTTTTCCAGATGAACTATCCGTGACCAATCCAGCTATTTGAAGGGAAACACTCGGTTTTATCCTGGTGTTTGAGTCGGAATTATGTAATTTCATGTTACATTATTTTGAGTTTTGTTTGTATTTGAAAATGTCTTTCTTAGGATTTATTTTATTCTGGAATTGTTGTAAGACATTATTGTTATCAGAATTATGTATTAAAGTTTCACACCTTTTCTCAGTAGATTGTGGCGTATCTGGGATAATAAATTATGTGTTAGAACTACTGGATGTTCCAATTTTACTTAATTGATCTTGTATGGCCTGAACGAATTCAGACTTTGTTTTATATCTTTAATACTATCCTTGGATACCTGGAATGGTTTAAAGATTGGACTTTTCAAATTTGTTTCCTTAGGTGTTTCTGAGGAACCTATAGTAACTACCGGGTGGTTTTTTATGTAATTTTCGATTCTGTCTAATTGCTTTCTTATGGTATTTAAATTAATGTTGGTAAAGTTATTTTGTGCAATGATGTTTTTTGTATTTGTTCTTTCATCTTCTGAATGAGTTTTAAAAGGAAATGCGTCAATGGAGCTCCCATGGACGTCAAGTTTGATCCCTTGTAGAGGGGGGTGATTGGACTGAATTTTTCTAGAATTGGCTATAGTTTCCCATTCTTGTGTCTTGTTCCTAGTTGTAATGAGATTTATTGATTTAGGAAAAGGGAATTCTATAGAATTTTTGGAAGAGTATATTGCAAACCAATTAAAGAAGGGAATATTAATTTCATTCTTTTTTATGAATTCATAGAATTTTTCTTGTATTTGTTTTCGTGTATTTAAGAAGTTTTTAAAGAACCAAATCCTCTTTTCAAGGTTTTGTTCTTCATAAAATTCTTTATGAAGGAATTTTATATTAATCTGGAATCCCTCAACATTATTATGGGAGTTGTTCATAATTAAAATAATCTTTGGAATCTTTCTTTCTTTTGGTTTCTTATGGGGATTTGTGTGTCTAACTCAAAATTGAGCAGTAGATGTGTTGAGTATATTTGTACACCAGTTTATTTTTCTTTGTTGGACAATTATGTTTATGTTAATATATTTTAAACTGCTGTATAGCGCTATGATTTTAGAGAGGATTTCTTCTCTAATGATTTCTTTGCTATAGCTATCTAGTGACTCGGAGGGTACTAGTTTCGAGTAATAGCTTAGTAGACTAAGGACTTGAGTTTTCCTTTTTGAGAATTTTCTTTTAATTTTCGTGTGTAGCCACTTGGAAGAATTTGCAAATTTTATGCGCTGGAAAGAAGGATGGATTTTCATATAAGGAAACCTATTTGAAGAATGGTATTTTGGATTTTGTAAAAGTAATCTCTATTTACCTTTTATATAATTAATTATCAATCTACTATTCAAAAACCTATATAACGATTTCTTCGGAATTTATTATCTTCTTTGAATCCATGGAAGAAGATGATTCCAAAATCATAAGAAGTAGTTCTATTGAGAAACAGACCCATGTATATGGAATCCTAGTTCGAAGACCCTTACCTTCCTACAATTCCCACGCGAACAGTATATCAATGGGTTCTTATCAGCCATACACACGGGGACTTACTGTGACCCTGCGATCTGATCGTTCGGAACTCCGGGATTTAACCAACTCAGAAGGCTCAGCCGTAGCCAAGTTTATCGGGGAAAACGAACAGGGATTTCACCTGATCTGAAACTCATATATCTCTTTAGAATTTACCCTTTATGGCTCACGATCAAGTTAAATTTGAGGATCTAAAGGGGATAATAAATAGGGAAGGAACTGACATATAAGGGTTTGAATAATATAAAGATAATTAAAGAATACGACAGGTAAATAGAGAGTAACTTACTTAGCTAAGGTTCCTCATGGAGGAAGCCATAGTTGTAAGATTCTGCAGTAATTTAATAAATTTAAGTGCAGGAATTTAAAGAAATTTAAAGTAGGTGGCTGTGCCAACCATAGATGCAGAATTTAAATAATTTAAAGACAGAAATTTAATTGCAGTAGGTGGTAGAACCAACCATGTTGCAAGATAATTTAAATAATTAAAAACATGAATTTAAATGCAAGAATTTAAAGAACATGAATAATTAAAAGATATAGGAGGCAGTGCCATCCATAATCGTTTTTATTCAAAACTTTAAAGTACTTACAAGGAGTTTAATTTCGAACGGAGTATTTGGTTAATTTCACGGTAATGCAGATTATAAGAAATATTCCATAAGATACTTGGTGTAACCACCTACTGGGGATCTAGAATCCACGTACTCATAGGTGGGTTATTTCTCTTGGTATTGAGTACGTGAATACCCATGGAAGAGATATATGAGTTCCTTCACCGACTCGGATGAAAAAATGCCCGAAGATTATTTACCAACAATCTTTTGTTGTTGTCGATTCTTTATATATATATATATATATATATATATATATATATATATATATATATATATATATATATATATATAAAGAATTAGAATGACGTACTGAGGATTATATGGCATGAACAACACTTGACCGTCTTTCGCTTTCAGTAAACGATCGCATACACTTGTTGCTCTTTTTTCAGGTGGACTGCTTGATTTACCTTTATCATTTATATTTGCACACACCAAAGCATGATGTACAAACCCAAATGGTCGGACTCTTCCTCTTCCCAACGGGTTGTATTTTTCATGCAACAAGCTAAAATTAAAACCAGTTAAAAAGAAGTGCAATCTGGTTTTAAATCACCACAAAGCAAGGAAGCAAAGCTTTAGGATTGAGCAAATAGAGTTCTTTAATGTTTGAGTAAAATCCTACTTTTCCAGCCAATGAATCAAAATCAGTTTGAGTAAAGTCCTACTTTTTCAGCCAATGAAAACAGTGCAATAACGCAGAAAATCAGCAACTAAAACAGTGTAAAAATACAGAAAAACAACAACAAAATTGACAAAAAATAGCAGAATAAAAAGCACCAAAACTTGCCAAAAACAGCAGCCAAAAGCACTGTAAAAATGTAGCAAAAACAAGCCAAAAATAGCTGAAAAATAGCAGCAAAATAGGCCAAAAAACAGTAGCAAATGTCACCAAAATAGTGTAAAAATCAGCAACAAGAAGTGACCAAAAATCAGCAGCCAAAACACTGTAATAATGCAGCAAAATAGGCCAAAAATAGCAGTAAAATAGGCCAAAAAATAGTAGCAAAATGTCACCAAAACAGTGTAAAAATACATAAATTCGGCAGCAAAACTGGCACCAATTCAGTGCAAAAATCAGAAGCAAGAAGTTACCAAAAATCAGTAGCCAAAATACTGTAAAAATGCAACAAAAATAGGCCAAAAATAGATGAAAAACAACAGCAAAACTGGCCAAAATAGCTGAAAACTCAGGCAAAACAGTAGCAAAACAGCAAAACATATTTGATTATACTGGGAAGACGTACCAAATATAAACCAAAACTTGATTAGAACCTAGCCAATCTATTTTTAGCAGTGACTCACAATCATCCTTGCTAATCCAAGTCTTGACATATTTGGTGGTCTCAAACACAATCATATACGAGGTATGACGTGAAATACTCTGATGGCAATCTTATATCCACAATGTCCCCAAACATGGCAAGAACTTCATTTTGGTGTCGTTGTTGCACCCCCGAGTGTCTTGTTTTTCTCATTGGATAGGGAAGACTTTCAATATCCTTTTCCCCTTTCTTTTTCCCTTTCTTATTCTCTTCCAAAATATCCACATTATCATTCATCACCACCAAATCAATATCATCATACTTCAACTGTTTTTGGATAGTAGGCTGTTGCACTTCCTGAACGACAACCATTTCAATTTTTTTTGTGACCTTTGTTGGTCATCATCAGTGTTGTTATCCAACTGAGGTGCATATGAACAACTACCCATGTCTGAATGTCTACGGGTTGATACTCTAACTTGGTTCCTCAGTGTACTCAACTCTCTCTCGACATTTAACAGAAATTGCTCTAATACCTTGTTGCCTTCATTTGTAGTCTCTACATATCCATCATAAGTGTTGAAGTACAAGGTAGCACTATACAATTTACCCGAACCCGTGAGGGCTGGCTTTTCAAAGAGATACTTCAGCGGGTCCATCCTCCTTGTATGTGACCATTATTTGGAATCTTCTTCATAGCTATTGCAAGGATGTCATTCTTGCCACGAACTTTGAGTTTACCTTCCCCGACATCCTTTCTAATCTTGTCCTATCAATATAAAAATATTAACACAATATATGGACTGAATTTTACAATATAATAATGTTACCTTCCACTTTAACAATTTATGGACTGAATTAATGCATAAACTTATTAATTGATAGCTTATTATTTCATTGACAATAACTTCTACTTTTGGTTCAAATTCGCCATCTCTTTTAATCCGAGCTTGCTTCCAAAGCTCGATCCTATCAATCTCCTCCTCCGAAATGTCGGATGTAGAGCACTATATATTATAACAAAAAGATCAAATTAGTTTTAGTTTGATATTCTATATTAAATGAAAAAATAGAAATTGCAATTTTTCAATAAGCCCCTTGTTTCCTATTCTGCTCAAGCGATGATTGAACTTATTCTTTGCCCTTATTTCCTTTGCATCTTTACTTATTCGCTAATTAAAGAACATTTGAAAGGAATTTAGTTAAATACATAAATTTATTCAGTTTATTCAACTGTATTAGTTAAGTAATTACTCACCCCGAAGTCTTCAGAAAGTCGAGACTTCACAAACTTCTCCCAATCAGATTTTGTAATATGTTTGTGTTCAATCAGATGCGTGTACAACAACTCACGGTCATCTACACGCGAAAAAATATACTTTTTTGCCAATCTGTACTTGATCCTTCAAACTCGCAACTTGCATGGTTGAAGCAACAATAGTTACACCACTATTTTGAGTCTTTCCGACTTGCGTCTTGCTCACATGTCTGGAAATGATATCCATTAACATCATATCCAGAATGTTTGTAAACAATTGGAGAAGGACCATGAGATAACCAACACAATGTTTTTGAAACTTCAATGCCAGCGCATATTAATTCGTATACCTAAGAAAGTAAATTGTAATAAACAACATACTGACTAAAATAAAAAATTATAAACTTGTAACTATTTGATTATGATATATTTTTAATTTTATTCTTGAGCCAAACAGCAAATTGTTTGTTGTGTTCAGTCTTACACCACCTCTCAGATCTCTTTGAATGATTTAATCTTATGCACTCCAAATGCTCACTTCCACATTAAATAAACAAATTAATTTTCACATTAGTTTAATATTCAAAATAGAAAGTAATAATACATGTATTTTAATTAAGAAACAATACTAACCTAATTAACGATTGCATTTCAGCTGTATTCTCCAAAATCCTCAAGTGGGCTTGGAATAGTAGCTCTGAATCCGATTGGAATATATTGAGTCCACCTGTAGATTTTTCAATTAATCTACTATGCACGTGTCCATCCGGTACACCCACAGTTTTCATATCTAACATGTACTTAGAGCAAAATTCTATGCCTTCCTCCGCAATGTAACTCTCAGCAATACAACCTTCCGGACAATTACAATTTCTAACATAACTCTTCAAGGTTTTCATATTTCTCTCAAAGGGATACATCCAATGAAGAAAAACTGGTCCACATTGTCTCAACTCACTCACCAAGTGTATAGTTAGATGAACCAATATATCGAAGAAAGATGGAGGAAACTATTTTTCTAACAAGCACAAAGTTACTACAAGATCCTTTTGTAATTGATCCAATGTTGTGACATCAACAACTTTTGCACATAAACTTTAACCTTTAAATCCAATAATAGTAATATCTTGGATCCAAAAAAATATGTTTCTAATACAAAGATATAACATGTTACAAATATTTAGGACATACATCAAAATACTATAAAATGAATAAAAAATTACAAAAGGTAAAATTAAATACAGAAAAAATCTCAAATCTTCTAATAGATTCCAACATCAGAATAGAGTCTGACAGTTCTTCTATGTTTTTAGATACTAATAAACCTCTCCAAATAAGTAAATTGGTCACAACTAGCTCTTCTAAAAACTCTGAAAACGCATATATGTATTAATTAATGACAAAGAAAAGGAGAAAAGGACTGGTAAAGTAATAACAACTCAAGAATTACAAAAAGAAATAAAGGAAGTAAAATTAGAGATAAAAGAATTAAAAGAATTAAAAGAAAAAAATTCAGATTTGTAATAGTTGAGAGTCTCTCTCTACCAATCCCCTTAGTTAGAGAAATTCCCCAAATACCTCTCCAAATATCTTCATATGAATCATATCATATGAACATCAATTCCTTCATCCAAATACCTTACAGGAAATTCTCAAATACCTTGTAAACTCCCAATGTTCTCCTTGAATGTTTTCAAATCCTTGTAAGTATTTAATATTTTGAATAAATATGATTATGGATGGTACTACCTCCTAATCTTTTAAATACTTCATGCTCTTTTAAATTCATACTTTAAATTCTTTAAATTACTGCATTAAATCTATGGCAAGTTATCACTACTTTATTTAAATTCCTGCAGAACCTTTGAATTATGGTTTCCAAAACTTGGAACCTTAATTTGTAAAGTTAATCTTTCTTTACTTTCTGCATTTCTATTATCTTTTTATTATTCAATCCCTTATATATCAATTTCTTCCCTATCTATTATCCCCTTTAGATGGATAAATTCGTCCACGGATGAACCTTCTGAGTTGGTTAAATCATGTAATACCAAGCGATCAGACCATAGGGTTACATTAAGTCCTCGTGTGTAAGGCAGACGTAGGCCCACATTATACAGTCTTGGTGGGGGTTGTAGGAAGGTAAGGGTATTTGAACCGGGATTCCATATACATGAATCCTTTTCTCCGTAGAACTACTTCTTATGATTTTGGATCATCTTCTTCCATGGATTCAAAGACGATAATAAATTTCGAAGAAATTGTCATATAAGATTTTGAATAGTAAATTGATAGCTGAGAAATACCAAAAGTAATTACTAAGATCAATTTTAAAAATTCCAAATCTTACCATTCTTCAAAACAGATCTTTCTCCAAGATACCTCAAAACCTGAATGAAAACTCATCCTTCATTCCGTAGCATAAATCATGCTAATTCAACTAGATGGTTACATATAAAATTTAAAAGAAATGCTCTAAAGGAAAAAATCCGAGTTTTTACTAAGCTATTACTCAAAATTAGTGTCCTCCGAGTCGTTGGATAGCTATTGTAGAGAAATTGCTAGGAAACAACTTCTAGATAAAATCCTTGTTCTATATCGCATACTAGATAACATTAATTTAAATATTTCTATTCAACAAAGGCAGCTAGACTGGTGCTCTAATGTACTTAATATGTCCACTGCTCATTTTTAAGTTAGATAATTAAAATCCTGTAAATAACCTAGAAATAGAAAAG
This sequence comes from Przewalskia tangutica, assembly GCA_029844215.1. Classification (NCBI taxonomy): domain Eukaryota; kingdom Viridiplantae; phylum Streptophyta; class Magnoliopsida; order Solanales; family Solanaceae; genus Przewalskia; species Przewalskia tangutica. The sequence goes on along the minus strand of CM056723.1, from coordinate 117,250,384 downwards.
ACTCCCACAAATTCCTTCAGTCATGAAAAACTCTTACAATAAAGAGTTTAAGATTGATAAAAAATTCCTACATAAAGAATTTTATGAAGAAGAAAATTTAGAAAAAAATTTGATTCTTTAAAAATTTCTTAAATACCAGAAAACAAATACAAGAAAAATTATATGAATTTATACAAGAGAATAAAATAAATATTCCCTTTTTTGAATGGTTTGAAATATACTCCTCTCGAAACTCCATAGAATACCCTTTTCCTAAATTAATATATCCCGTCACAACTAGGAATAAAGCACACGAATGGGAAACACTAACTGATTCTAGGAAAATTCAATCCAATCACCCACCTCTATAAGGAATTAAGCTTGACGTCCATGGACGCCCTATAGACGCAATTCCTTTTAAGACTCATTCAGAAGATGAAAGAACAAATACAAAACACATCCTTGCACAAAATAATTTTACTAATGTTAATTTAAATACCATAGGAAAACAATTATATAGAATTGAAAATTACATAAAAAACCACCCTATAGTCACTATAGGTTCCCCAGAAACATCTAAGGAAATAAAATTAAAAAGCCCAATCTTCAAACCCTTTCAGGTATCCAAAAATAGCGTTAAAAATATCCAACAAGGTAAGTCTGATTTTGTTCAGGATATACAAGACCAATCAAGTAAAATTCTAATACGGAGGCCATTGTTCTAGATATACCACAGTCTACTGGTAAAAGGGTAGAGACTTTAACCTTTAAATCCAATAATAGTAATATCTTGGATCCAAAAAAATATGTTTCTAAATACAAAGATATAACATGTTACAAATATTTAGGACATACATAAAATACTATAAAATGAATAAAAAATTACAAAAGGTAAAATTAAATACAGAAAAAATCTCAAATCTTCTAATAGATTCCAACATCAGAACAGAGCCTGACGGTTCTTTTATGTTTTTAGATACTAATAAACCCCTCCAAATAAGTAAATTGGTCACAACTAGCTCTTCTAAAAACTCTGAAAAACGCATATGTGTATTACTTAATGACAAAGAAAAAGAGAAAATGACTGGTAAATTTTATCACTCCTTATAAGATAGATAGCGATTTCATATTTTTTAAATTTAATAAAAAGAAATTATTATTCCATTTTATAACAAAACCAAAAACAAGAAATCTAAACCTAATAAGAGCATGCTCAATACATGTCACGACCCGACCCCGGGCCCGCGACTGGTGCCCTACCTGGGCACCCTTACAGGTATACATCAGAGATAATCAGCGGAACATACATAAACTTAACAAGAAATAAATAACAGGTTAGCCGATAAGGCCACCTCCCTGGATATATATAAATACGTAAAACCAAAAGTAGTTACCTTTTTTTTTTCTTTTCTTTACAAAGCGACCCACAAGATATGACTACAGACCTCTAAGAGTTTTGACATAACAACTGTGACGGGACAGGGCCCCGCCATACCCCTGAATGTACATAAATCTACAATTTCAGGGAACCGTACCAAAAGACAAAGCCTCCGGAGAAATGGAGTTTTCCAAAACTGAACAGTGATCCTAAGAGTGCGGATCAGCAAGCTATGTACCTCAACATGCGGCATGAACGCAGCCCCCCGAAGGAGGTCAGTACGAAATATGTACCAAGTATGTAAAGCGAAATCAGTAATGAAATCATAATAGTCTAAAATAAAGCTGGAGACATGTATGATAACCAAAATAACAGTACACTGTGCCTTGTCGAAGTGAAAGTAATGAAAGTCAGTTTTACCTTTTTAAAGACTATTTCAACATATGAACAATAGTCATACCAGGGCTATGGACACAAACCCTCAAATATCATCACACAGTCCAGTAAGGGTCTCAAGCCCACAAATATCAAAGCGTGCCCGTGGAATCCCCCATCACTGCCGACAACCGTAAGTGTAAATTATAACCTTGTGACGCGCCCGTGGCATCCTACCTCACTGTCGGCGTACACATATACAATACATATATATATATATCTCCTGCCCGTGGAATCCCCCATCACTGCCGACATCCGTAAGTGTAAAATATAACCATGTGACGCGCCCGTGGCATCCTATCTCACTGTCGGCGTACACATATATATATCTCCTGCCCGTGGAATCCCCCATCACTGCCGACAACCGTAAGTGTAAAATATAACCATGTGACGCGCCCGTGGCATCCTACCTCACTGTCGGCGTACACATATACGATATACAATATATATATATATATATATATATCTTATGCCCGTGGAATCCCTCATCTAGGGTACATGACTTCATGGAGAGCTAATACATGGGGTAATAATCGTATATAACATGCCCGTGGAATCCCTCATCTCGGGTACATGTCTTCATGAAGAGCTAATCCATGGGGTAATAATCGTATATAACATGCCCGTGAAATCCCTCATCTCGGGTACATGTCTTCATGGGGAGCTAGTCCATGGAGTAATAGTACATAACATGGTCACATGCCCCAGAATCCCTCATCGTATAAGCATGGACATGGGGTAATAATAGCATCCGGGAATTTAACCCGCATCCTGGTTGCATGCCCCGGAATCCCTCATCGTATAAGCATGTCCAAGGATCAATCACAATGGAAGCATACCCGTGGAATCCTCCGTCACTGTCGGTACGTCAAAGTAAATTCACAACAAGACAGCCGACCCTCCACTGAGAGTCACGACATCGTAAAAATATAATACTTGCACTCAAAGGCTATCACAAGCAAGCATAGGCAAGTTCATAAAATCTTTAGACTTTCATTATCATACAAAGATGAATCTCATTTTATAAACTCAAGGAACTTTCGTATTACATAAGAATCCGGGAATTTAACCCAAAGTACTACGTACTTACATTCTTTTCAAAAGACTCCTTTTCATATAAAACCCCAAGATACTAACACCCGTAGTATCAAGACATGTCTATTTTTCAAATTAAGTTACTAGACCTTTAGAAATTCATTTCAAGACTTTGAAACCAAGTAACTTCCAATTTCCTAACCTAGGAAACTCATGCCTATCAATCAAAATAGACAACTCTCTTAACCTTCCATAAAGTTGTTATAACTAACTTCCCATAAAGCCGTTATAACTCTTTATGGTTTAGACAAATTCATTCTTTTTATAACCAAGAGACTTATACTTTCAAATCAAGTTGCATATCTTTCAAAATACTTCAAGTCTCTTATCTTTAGAAATCAAGTTTCTTACTTAGAAATCAAGTCTCTTATCTTTAGAATGTCAAGAAATCAATACTTTCCAAATCAAGTAATCTATACTTTCAAATCAAGTCATTTCTTCATTTAAGAATCAAGTCCCATAACTTGAAAAATAAAGTCTCTTAACCTTTTAAGAATTTAAGGTTCATAGTCTTAAAACTTCATAACGTAAACTCTTTAAATTAAGTAACATATACTTTTGTGCGTTGTGAATAGGTTATACCCGTTTATAACGATCTTATTAAAGCAGTCATGATCTAGAAAATGTAATACAATTTTGTCTTATCTTAATTTCTATGCAGATGGAGAATTCTACTCATTTTAATATAATTGATTGTCGATACATTTTCTTTTATTAACGCTACAATGGCTTGTTCGATACTTATTCTCATTCGTGCAGTAAATTAGCACAGTCAACTCGACTCCGAATACTTCCTAACGACTCTTACCAACATCCCCCATAAGACTTGGTAAGAACTTAGGATAACTTAGACATAACCTTTACATAGAGTAAATCAACATACATACCTCTTAACTTCTAAGAGTAGAAGGAATCATGAAATAACACCACATGTACATTCCATACATAAAATCATGCCAAAAGAAGGAAGAGGTTCACATACCTCGCGACGATTATCGACAAGTAGCAAAATGCTCCAAAGTACTTCAACCTTGATAGCTATTCCATCCTTTAAGTAGAATACGCTATACGTAGTACTTCAACCTATAATGGCCATAATTCGTCTATTAACCTCTAGCTTCAAACGTAGAATATTCTAAGTGTCACCAAATTCTACGGAAAATCGGACAACACTTCCTTTGTTTCTACGTACTTTTCCACCTTTTTCAAGGCCCGAATTTAACAACCAAACATGCCACATTTAAGGCCCAACAATTCAGCTATCCAAAGGGGATTACACGCCTTAATAAGATGTATAAAATTCTGCCCCACAATAATACAAAACAATCCAATAATTCCATGCCATTCTCGGCTATAATGTATCATACTACAAAGTCTTATCCAATTCATTTTCAATCCAAGTTGTTACGTCTAACATGTCATATAGTCACAACTAGTTGTAACAATTATAACCACTTTAATCAACTCTTTAGATAACATGCGACGACTAAACTAGTAACTAAATTGAATTACAATCTTAAAGGCTAAATCATGCAACTTTCGGATTCCATCCAAATATTCCATAACACTTATCATTCTTCATAATATATTCCACATGATAATTTCTAACTACTACAACATGGAATCTTGAATTACAATAGTAAGACAGAGATTATTACCTCTTTAAGCCCAAAACAATCCAAAACCTAAAGTCGATCCTTAGCAACTTCAACTCCTTTTCTTGACGTTCCAATCCGCTATTTTCAACCCTTAGAAGCTTGTGAAAAACTCCTCTTCTATTTCCAACTTCAAAGTTGAAGAACACCTTGGGTTTTCGCCTTGCGACTAACGTAAAAATGCGGTTTTTTCGGGATCTTTCTATTGAGATATCCTTAAAATACCCTTAGGAACCTTGGTTTAAAGTATTGGGATTATTGAACCACAAACGAAAAAAAATTCTTCTTCTTTAAGAGCAAAGCCGAGAGCTTCTTATACCTAGCTCAAGTTTCTCTAAATTTTTTCTAACTGTTTAGACAAGTCTTGCTCCATGGATGATTATATAACAACATGGAGGGTATAGATTAGAACAAATAGGTGGCTTGGATGCATTTCATTAAAAGATCAAGCCAAGTGGGATCTTTGACTTAGTCAAATAAATCAAGCTCTTAGCTTGCAAGACTTGGTCATCTATACTTTGGCCAAATGACCATTTTACCCATGGTCAATTTCGACCAAGACCAACCAAGGGGGTGACACGTGTCACCCACCCATTCGTCGCAATATTTCGTTTCCCGACATTTTCAAAATTCCGATAAATTCTACAAGCCTCAAATCTTAATGTCCTGATTTCATACGTATGTTCTTATATACATGTCCTGGGATTAAGGGGTGTAACAATACACAAGGATAGTATAAATGCAAAAATACAATGAAAATCATACCACCTACAAGAACTGAAAAAAGAATTTTCTTTTAAAAGATTAAATACACAATTAGAAATACCCGAAGTTAGAAAACAATTTTCTAAACTCCAAAAAAACCTTCGAAGCCGAAGTACGTTCTGATATTCCAAATGCTTTTTGGAGCAGAAACAACACATAGTAGATCTTCCTTATGAAAATAATTTTGACGAAAGACAAATTCCAACAAAGGTCATACCTATTCAAATGAATAGTGACCTTGAACAACCATGTAGAAAAGAAATTCAAGATCTTGAAAATAAAAAACTATTTTCCAAATCTCGATCCCCTTGAAATTGTGCTGCTTTCTATGTAAACAAAAATTCGGAAATAGAAAGAGAAATTCCTAGATTGGTAATAAATTATAAACCCTTGAACACAGCCCTAAAATGGATTAGATACCCAATTCCAAACAAAAAAGACTTGTTACAAAAATTACATTCTGCTTTAATATTCTCAAAATTCGACATGAAATCAGATTTTTGGCAAATCCAAATTTCTGCGAAATATCATTATAAAACCGCTTTTACGATACCCTTTGGGCAATACGAATGGAACGTAATGCCTTTTGGTCTTAAAAATGCCCCTTCAGAATTCCAACGAATAATGAATGATATCTTCAATGATTATTCCAAATTCTGCATAGTTTATATTGATGATGTTTTAATCTTCTCAAATTCCATAGAAGAATATTTCAAACATCTTAAAACATTCTTTTAGGTCACTAAGAAAAATGGATTGGTAGTATTCAAGTAAAAAATGAGTCTGTTTCAGAGTAAGATAAGATTTCTAGGACATTATCTATCCCAGGGTAAAATCACCCCCATAGAAAGATCCTTAGAATTCGCAAGTAAATTCCCTGACAAAATCCTTGATAAAACTCAGTTGCAAAGATTCTTAGGCAGCTTAAATTATGTTTTAGATTTTTATCCGGAAATCAATTAGATGACAAAACTACTCCATGATAGACTAAGAAAAAACCCTGCTCCATGGACTAGCGACCATACTATCCGTGTCCAGAAAATCAAGAAAAAAGTACTAGAAATATCGTGTCTCCATATAGCAGACCCTCAACTACCTAAGATAGTAGAGACAGATGCCTCAGACTTAGGATATGGGGGGATCTTGAAACAAAAATTAGGGGGAAAAGAATGTATAGTCCAGTACACCTCTGTCCATTGGAATGATACCCAGAAAAACTATTCTACCTTTAAAAAAAGAAATTTTGAGCATCGTCTTATGCATACAAAAATTTCAAAGTGATTTACGAAATCAATTTTTTTTTACTTAGAGTCGACTGCAAAAGTGCTAAAGAGTTTTACAAAAGGATGTTCAAAACCTTGCATCAAAACAAATTTTTGCACGATGGCAAGCAATTCTCAGTATTTTTTATTTTAATATTGAATATATTAAAGGAGAAACAAATTTCATTCCAGATTTCCTTACCCGTGAATTCCTCCAAGATAGAGGAAATACCTAAAAAACCCTCTTACTCCTTCACAAATCCCCCAAAGCTACAGAGAAAGTTGATACAGTTACTGGTTCATAAACAAAGGATCATCCGAAGTTCAACAAAGGATCATCCAAAGTACAAAAGATGATTAAACTAAGAGTTTTTTTTCCAAAAATAGAGAAAGAAGAATTTTCAAAACCCTTTCCCAAAACATTTTCTAAATTTATAACTTGTAGTAAATACGAGTTACTTTAAAATAAATTTTTAGACAAAAATAGTTTTACAAATCATGGATTACCAACAAGCTTGGTTCAATTCCTTTTTGTGCCATTACACTTGTTGCACACAAAATTCCATTGGCCATGAGTGTTCACATGGTTCGCAGATTATTCTGAAGATAAATACCCAACTGTCCGAAGGAGATTTAAAATCAGATGGTGGGCAGTTTCAAAATACCAACAAGTATTAATCCACACATAGTACATGAATGGTGGAGGCTTGCTAGGAGTTAGAGAGAAGTTTTTCTCACTAGGCAAAAATGCTCGCAACATTTCTCCCGAGTCGCTCTTCGCAATCCGCCTCATTCCTATGATTTCATCTTCGAATTCATACTTCCTAAATCTGATTTCATCTTTGATTTTCATAAGAGTGTTCGTATTGTTCATCTTACATGAATTAGATTGTTATGAGGATTGTTCAAGTTATTCATCTTACGTGAGGAATTGTTCAAAGTTTGTTCGATTTTCATCTCAAGTTTCAAGTATTCAAGGTTAGTTCACGGTTTTGGTGTTGTTTAGTTCACTATCTCTTTGATTTTTGCCGAAGTTCATACCATGAGGAAGACAAAGACGAGCTCCACGATCAGCAATTGAGGCGTCATGAAGGTGAAGTCCAGAAAAAAGAAAAAGGTTAGTACTTCTCCGATTGTAGGAGAAAATTTGGTCCCCGGGGTGTCGGATCCTTCTATCATGGTTCCTGTCTCACCGAATAATTGTGTTCATCTTGAAAAAGTTGTTAATGATTCTACTCTACAAATGATATATGACTGGGGGGGAAAGCGTGGAAGAAGATGATGTTAATGGTGAAGAAGAAGGTGTTAGTAGTGGTGATGATTCTTCCATGATACCGGTTGTTGCTCCGGTGATATTTGCCTCTAGTTTTGCCTCGGCAGTAGCCACGACAGATGGAAATGTTAATGGTAATGGTGGTCATGGGTCGTCGATGCCAGCCAAGGCTCACCGGTCAAAGGCTTTGAGTCTTGTAGTGGTGTTCCGACAGTCGCCATGGCTGCCGTAGAGAAGGCGGGTCAAGAGGGAGATTCCGGGTTGAATGCGGGGCAGGAGGGTGGTCACGGGTCAGGGATGCACTCCAAGGTTCACCGGTCAATGATTGCTGAGTCCGAAGTCGCTCCAAGTCCCATGGGTCTTGGAAAGGCAAATGGTGCGGAAGCCGAAGAATTTTCTCTCCAAAAGAGGCCTAGTAACTTGAAGAATTTAATTGGAGTGGGAAATGAAGGGACATCTCATTCAATGAGACTTCGAAACTTGATAGGGGTGGGAACCGGTTTTGACAAGATCAAGAGTCCTAGTAACTTGAAGAATTTAATGGCCGAGGAAACCGAAGATACATCTCATTTAATGAGACATCGAAACTGGATAGGAGTGGGAACCGGTATGGAGTCCGAAAATAATTCAATTCCCATGGACTTGGGAAATACAAAAGATGCGGAAGCCGAAGGGAATTCTATTTGAAAGAGGTCTAGTAACTTGCAACATTCAATTGTTGTGGAAGTCAAAGGCACGCCTCATTCAATGGGGCATGGAATTTCGAAGATTGTGGGGTCCGAATTGCCTTCCATTCCCATCTCAAACAGTTTGGACAATTCTCAAAGTCCTAGGAACTTTAATAGTGTAGCAAACGAGGGACCAATTAATCTTGAAGGACATGAAGCATTTAATGCAACCATTCCCAATGGTGCGCGGGTCTTAAGTACTCCCGCAACTCGAGTTAAGCGTGCTAATGACCCTCGTGAGCCACAAAAACACAATGATCCTATTCCGAAAAAGAAGACTTATGCGGGGGTGTTTGCGGAGTCGCGTTTGGAAGCAAAGGGTATGAAATTACAGTTTATTGAACAAGAAGGTGATATTGTAGAACTTGATGCAAATGATGAAGTCCCATTTGTTGAAACTTGGGGCTATTGTCTTATTGGATGTTTCACGGGTCCTTTCTTGGGACGTGAAACACTGAATTCTCTTGTTAAAGGATGGGGAGTTAAGTGTAGAATTATTCCTTATGGTCGTCGATGGACTATATTTCGATTCATGACAGAAGCAGATCGCGTCAAAGTATTTCATGGTGGCCCTTATTCGACTTTTGGAAAGACCCTGATGTTAAAGTTAGTTGATAAGGATGTTATGCTCTCGGATGATCTTTTCATGGACATCCCGGTTTGGGTAGTGTTTCGTGATGTCCCTTTGTCAGTATGGAGTTCATCCAGCTTGAGTAAGATAGCCTCATGAGTGGGAAACCATTGTATACGGACCAATTCACCAAAGAAAAGTCCAAAATGAACTATGCAAGAATTTTAATTGAAGTGGATGTTAGTAAAGAGCCGGTCACGGATTTTGGAGTGAAATTACCGAGTAATATTCGGTACGTTCAAAAGGTAGAGTATGAGAATTATCCGGATTTTTGTTATCAATGCAAAACATTCGGACATAACCATCTTAAGTGTAAGAAGTTAGAAAAACTTGTACAACCTATGGAGATCTCCCGGCCGAACACCTTACCTAAGGCTAGTGAGGATACGGGTAATACTAGAGTTGCAGGGACACCCCATCACATTCAATTCAATCCCCTTTTCAACCCCGCACCCGTGAGTGGTGGAGCTTCGATGGAAATTGATAAAGGTGTGCAAGTTATGCCCACTGCTCCGGATGGGGCGTTTGATGAGTCAGCAAGGAACGAGCCTACTGTTCCTTTTGTCCCGGGACCTCTTAGGGGTATTGCGGGTATTAGGAATGCTTCGAGCCTGGACATGCATGAATTACATTGTGAGTACATGATTCATGGAGAGAATAACATTGGTGGCTTGATCACAGAGGTGGCTAACAATGTGGATAATGATGGATGGCAAGAGGTTACTTCGAGAAAGAATTTCCTCAAGAACAAAGCGGGCATCAAGTATGAGAGTTGAAGAGCATTTCAACCTTTCAATATTGAGTTTTTCCTTTCATGTTGAGTTTAGTTTCGTTTAGTTTATTTCCTTGTTTCGTTTTATGTTGAGGCTTGAGAACCCTCAATGATTGATTGTACTTCCCTGATTTTTAGTTATAATAAAATTTATTTGCCTGGAAAAAAAAGAGTACATGAATGGCTAAATGCTCAGAAATCCCTTGTATTGCAGGCGTCAATAGAAACACCGCAAAAACAACTACAAACACCAGAGCATACCCAGTTCCTTTCACAGAAATCCAAGATGACTTCCATGCTTGCAGCAGCAAAAATCCAGAAGAAATGCAAGAAATAATCCTACAGTTCGCTCCATCTTCATCAAAACAAGGCTCCTCCTCCTCCTCAGAAGAAGAACCCGTAATTGAAAACGAAGATAGTCTGGTTTTTGGCAATAGCGGATTCTGAAAGTTGCCAAGAAAAGACAAAATACCCGGAGTAGAGATTAGTCAAAATTCTGACAAAAGAAAATGACCGACAAAAGCAGATGCCCGACAAAAGTAAAAACTACTTTAAAAAAGGTAACAGTAAAAGCACAAATTCCAGCAATAATTCGAGAAGAGGACAAAAACAATGATGTCATGGATGACGTCACTCTCCACTCGAAGGAATAGTTAAATTATTAAAATCTTGTAAAAGTTAAATTCCACTTTAATTCTCCTATAAAAGGAGACCTCATCTCCTTTAGTTAGACAAGCTTTTTCTTTCCTAGTTTTCTCTCCCTTCTCTCCTTAGAAATAAATTTTAGATTTGTAATAGTTTAGATTCTCTCTCTCTACCAATCCCCTTAGTTAGAGAAATTTCCCAAATACCTCTCCAAATCCCTTCATATGACTCATATCATATGAACATCAATTCCTTCATCCAAATACCTTACCCGAAATTCCCAAATACCTTGTAAACTCCCAAGGTTATCCTTGAATGTTTTCAAATCCTTGTAAGTATTTAATATTTTGAATAAATATGATTATGGATGGTACTACCTCCTAATCTTTTAAATACTTCATGCTCTTTTAAATTCATGCTTTAAATTCTTTAAATTCCTGCATTAAATCTATGGTCGGTTATACCGCCTACTTTATTTATATTTCTACAGAACCTTTGAATTATGGTTTCCATAACTTGGAACCTTAATTTGTAAAGTTAATCTTTCTTTACTTTCTGCATTTTTCTATTATCTTTTTATTATTCAATCCCTTCTATATCAATTCCTTCCCTATCTATTATCTCTTTTAGATTCCCGGATAAATTCGTCCACGGATGAACCTTCTGAGTTGGTTAAATCCTGTAATACAAAGCGATCAGACCATAGGGTTACAGTAAGTCCTCTTGTGTAAGGTAGACGTAGGCCCAGGGTATACAGTCTTGGTGTGGGTTGTAGGAAGGTGAGGGTATTTGAACTGGGATTCCATATACATGGATCCTTTTCACCGTAGAACTACTTCTTATGATTTTGGATCATCTTCTTCCATGGATTCAAAGACGATAATAAATTCCGAAGAAATTGTCATATAAGATTTTGAATAGTAAATTAATAGTTGAAAAATACCAAAAGTAATTACTAAGATCAATTTTACAAATTCCAAATCTTACCTTTCTTCAAAACAAATCTTTCTCCAAGATACCTCAAAACCTGAATGAAAACTCATCATTCATTCCGTAGCATAAATCATGCTAATTCAACTAGATGGTTACATTGAGGAGTTAGAGAGATGTTTCTCTCACTAGGCGAAAATGCTCTCAACATTTTTTCCTAGTTTCTCTTCTACGTCTCCTTTCTTTTATGATTTTCATCAACTGAGGTACTACACGGATTGTTCTTTGATCTAATTCATCCTACGTAGAAGTTTGTGTGTTCATTTCATGTTCACTTTAATTGATTTGTTATAGAGTGAGTTATCTTCCTTCTAGCCATGAGAAAGAATATAAAGATTTCAGCCAGAAGAAAGAAAGAGATTAGTTTGATTATTCAAGATTTGAATTTGAAGAGTGCATTTAGGGGACTTAGGCGGTGGCGGTTGCTTCTCGAACTTTGTGGAGTATTCGGTCGTGGTATGCAGGTTGTTAGTAGGTCAGGAGGGTGATCTTTGTCACGACCCGACCGGCCATCGGTGCCCTACCCGGGCACCCTGATTGGTATACATCGAGAATAGCAATGAACATACACAACATAAACACGTGTGTAAATAATATACAACACAAAGCTGCCGATAAGGCCGCTTCCATAAAATAAACAAAGTCAAAGTACAACTTTACAACTCGGTTCTTATAGCCCAACCACATAGGTGAATACAGGAATAACAATAATGTGGCGGGCCCCGCCATACCCTGAATGTACATAATCTACAACATCAGGGACAAGACTGTACCAAAAGAAAGACAAGCCTCCGGAGAATGGAGCTTCCGACGTCTGATAAGTGATCCTAAGAGTGTGGATCCGCAACCTGCTTACCCTTTCCTGCGGCATGAACGCAGCCCCCGAGGAAGGGGGTCAGTACACAATATGTACTAAGTATGTAAAACTGGAAAGTACTGTAATTACAACATAAGTTTAAAAGAAAGCCGGAGACATGTATGATAACAAAATTACAGTACACAGTGCCTTACTAATAATGAGAGTATAAATAGGTGTATACTTACAACGAAAAATAGGATTGGAATCCTACTCCTGGGACTATTTCACCCGCATAGGTCCAGTGGACCTGCGTGAGGTATTCCTCGCATGGGACTATTTCACCCGCATAAGCCCTTACGGACTCGCATGAGGTATTCCTCGCATAGGCTGGACCCGCCCGCATGGGACTATTTCACCCGCATAAGCCCTTACGGACTCGCATGAGGTATTCCTCGCATCGTGGTTAGCAAATCCACGGAAATATACAATGCCACAATCCCGGGGAATGACCCTGCAACGAATAATATATCATTAGCCCAAATCCGGCTATCACACTGTCGCGCCCTTTTTCGGCCGCGGCATTTTTTATTTAAATAGCGAATCCTGCTTAAAAATGCAAATGTTAGAAAATAAACAAATAATAAAATGCTAATAAAGTTTAAGAGGCTTAAAGGTTTTAAAAATGCTAAAAGGATGCTAAAATTGCAAAAGATGCTAAAGTTTAAAAGATGCTAAAGGTGCAAAATGCTAAAGGGTTGCTAGAATGCTAAGGGTTCGCGGAGTCGCCACCTAATTAATTGGGTGAATTAGGACACCTAAATGTTTAACTAGTTTGAAGTAAAACATTAACTCCATTTTAAGGTCTGCAAAAGCTATGTGAGATTCTGGGTAAGGGTTCTTTATTAATCTAGAGGGAAGGGGTTAGGCACCCTCTAAGATCCGCTAACTTGCGGTTGTCCTGTCAAACCTAGGGTAATTATTATGTTTAAAAACAAATGCAAAATAAAAGCTCCTCCTGCTTAATAAAATGCTAAAAATGTTAAAATGTTTAAAAGGTGCTTTAAGTATAAAAGGGGCAAAAGGTGTTATAAATAAATAAAAGAGTCAAATGCTAAATGTTTAAAAGTGCTTAAAATACTAAAGGTTGCTAAAAGGTATTAAATGCTAGAAGGGTGTTAAAGGTGCTAAGAGGCGCTTAAAAGTGCCAAATGCTAAAGTGCTGAAAGTAGTGCTAATATACTAAAGTACAAAAGAATGATAGGAGGTGCTAAAATATTAAGGACGGAATGTGCTAAAGGTGTTAAATGCTAAAGGGCGATTAAAAGTGCTAAAAAGGGCTAGAAATGCTAAAGAATGCTAGGAAGGTGCTTTATGGATTAATTATGTATTTAGGCAAAGGTTATTTAGTTAGGTATGCTACTAGCTAAATTAATCTTGCTTAACCTGCGCGTAATATTATATAAAATGCTTTAAGACGATTTTTGAGAGTTTAGGAGAAATCTGTATTTTAATAAGAAACAAAATGTTGGTTTTATGATGCAAGTTAAATCATTTAAATCGTTTTTACAGAATTTAGGCATGCTCAACAGTCCTAAAAGACAAATAAAGTAGAAGTGCATTTCTGATTATGAATTACTTCCCCACCTTATATGTTTGAAACTTAATTGTTCTAGATATCCTAAATATTACAGAAATAGAGTAATTAAATTACAATAAACAAATAAATGAATGAATAGTGAGTAAAGAGGATGGGATTTAAGAGTGCTCTTTACGCGGATGACGACGTCCTATTTGTTTTTCTAGGAATTTCTGAAACGGGGACGCGAATGCGGATGCACATAGACGCGGGTTGCCATTTGAAGTAGCTCGTGATGAGTCTCGCCGGGAGACTCTTCATTTTTTGCTCCGATGCATTTCATGTAAAAAAAGAAAGTGATAAGGATTAGTATATGTCCAAATTTTCATACGAATAATAAATGAATATCAACATAGAATTTAACACATTTTTTTTTGAGTAATTTCATTCGGCAATTCAAGAAAAACGAGCCTGGAATAAACATGTCGACCCAAACATGCAATTTCCAGATTTAAAGTAAGGACAAATCAACATGCAGGGAGGCCCAGTTAATTACTTATAGACCAAAGCGAAGCAGTACCGATTATCGAGGATTTAAAGCGATCACGAACACCAAGAAAAGCTAACTGAGGGTAACATACATGAGTATATTTGGATATACTCTTGCATGTATGTACACGATACACCCTTTTTAGAATGAATTCCTTTAAACACACGGGGGGCGAGTTCGGGCTAGATATTTAGGTGAACAAATTACAAAACAGTTCGTTTCGATCGGGATGCTCCTAGATATCGCAACTTCCAAGATTCGACCAACAAACAATAAGCACCCAATCAAATTGAGTCTAGCATGGTTTCTTGTCTAAGACCATTGGTTTAGGGACTATCTAACATCGATTGGTTTTTGTATAAGGCATGACAGAGAGGGAAGATACATTGACTATTTCTTTTATCCTATTGTCACAGGTCATGGGAACAAGCCAATGGGCCAAAGTAATAACAATCCAAATATTTCATAAGTATCCAGAATTACATATCTTTGACAGATAATCAACTTAAGGGGAATTTTAGCAATTAATAATTTAGACATACATTCAGTCATTAGCAAACTGATCCTAGATTAACTAAGCACATACTTTCTCATAATCAAACATTAGGAAAGTGCCCATTGACCTTGACAAAGTTTTAAGTAATTCCGCAATCAGACCCCTGTCGCGCCACAACTAATAGACATCCCAGGCTACAACTAAAGGCGAAGTCGTTAAGTATTATCCATTCAATTGGAAAAGACTAAACATGCTTGGTTGCACATAGAGTAATTCTGCATAAGCTACATATTTTACTAGGATGGATTCATACAAATGAGACCTAGGGTCATGATATATTCAGATGTACAGTAGTGTGTTTCAACATTTGTATATATCTCATATTTAAATATTAGCTAGTAAAACAGGTCGGCAAGCCATAAACATCAATGAGAGTATTTTACTATCCATTATCTTACCCAGTAAGTAAATAATTACAGTAACATCAGGCAGTTTTTAGACATGAAGATCAAATTTGAATACATACAGAAAATAAGCCCAGGAATTCTGTCACTGCCAACAGGATGCAGAATACATTCATATATTGTGTTTTGACTGACCAAGAGTTATAATCTAAAGGAAACCATATCAAAACAGGACCATTACTTAGCAACCATTTTCAACATGAACAATTTTGCTTTGCGATGACATGTACTTCTAGCGACGACTAATAACTAAACCAAGCATACACATACATTCGCATCTCTTACGTTAGTTATTTAACATACCATATTTGGACCTTCATTCGATTTAATGCTTAGAAGGCAGAATACCCACATATTGAGACAACAAATACGAATATACACGATACAACAGCAATCAGGATAAAACAAGCTTCACATAATTGAATACGAAATCAGAATTTCATAAAGAGGACAGGATTTACCTTCTCCGGACAGCGACCCGGAGCAGCGTATCAAGTCGTCGGTCCACTCGACGGGCTTTGGGTTTGCGATGCGAATAGAAGGGCAAGGTTTGGCTGTTGGTTTCTTTGCTGGAACCTGAATAGACCCTACTGTACTCTCCCCGTCTCTGCTCTCTCGTATATGCCCTGTGTTTGACTAATGCTAATTCCAAATGATTCTTGCATGTCTTCTCTCTATTTCCGAATGCCTTTTCGAGTGCATGGAGATGGGTTTATATAGCCTCAATGTCGGTTCCCAATTAGGTAAGTAGTAAGGGCTGATTCTGTGAGATTTGGGTGCTGATTTTAGAGCGATTTTAAGGAGATTTGGTGCGATTAGGTGTTTATATGGTAAGGTATCGTTGGATGCGGGTGCATGGGTAAGGAAAGCTGGCTAGGGTGCGTGGGTAAAGGAAAGCTCCCGGATTCTCCGGCGAGAATCTCGAATTTCTTGGTGTTGCGATGGGGAGGGGAAGAGGCGAGGTGCGGCGATCGATTTCCAGGGTTTAGGTTAGGGCTGCGTTTAAAGGCTGCCTTTAGGTTTTGTTGAGGGAGATCAGCGATGGGCAAGGGAATGGATAGGGGCTGATAAGTTAAAGGGGTATTATTTGAATAAAGGGAAAGGCGTGGGCTGCGCGGGTCGACGGGATTTGGGCCACGCGGGTCACGGTTTGGGCTGGGTAGAAATAGGTTAATTAATTAGTTCTAGGTATTAGTTTTAGGCTAGTTAATTAATCTTAGTTTTAGGTGCTATTTAATTAATTAGTAGTAAATTAAATCAATAAATTGTGCTTAGATTATTTAGGTGCTTTATTAAAATTATTACAAGAAAAAATGGGCGTGCTATTTAATTAATGCTTAATACTCTAGAATGCAGCGCTATTAAAATCTTATTATTGCATTATTGCGAAGTTAAATTAAAATTGAATTGAGTTTAGATTAAATTACTTAAATGCTAAATGCAAGTGTGATGTTTAAAGCTTTTATAAATGCGCCGCTATTAAATGCATATATCAGATTAAAATTGATTTTAAATTACAAATGATTACTAATAAATGCGGCTATGCTACCTGACACGACGTTATCGCTAAATTATTTATTTTATGCATTTATTAATTATTTAAGAATTACGACAAAGCTTAAAGTTAATTAATGCGGGCGCGAGACTCTAAGTGCTTAAAACTCTACGTAAGACGCGGTGTCATTATTCAATTAATTATTTATGCCTGTATTTAATGTTTTATTCGCTGCATTTTATTATAAAAATCCTAAAAAATTATTTTACAAAATTAGTGTGATTTTATAGTTAATGGCTGGACGGGAGGGTCAAAATTGGGTGTCAACAGATGTCCCTCTTTGTATGGAGATGATGGAAGAATCTTCGGACAAAGACGTTGACTCATAGCCAATTTTGTCTCGATCTTCAGAATTGCAAAAATGTTGGGCAGGTAGACAAGGCTGACGCAAAAATCAAAAACTGTCCCAGTGTCGAGTTATGACGACACTGGGATACCATGGTCAAAACACTAAGGCGGGCTAAGGCGGACTCAAAGCTGTCGATGTCGAGTTATGGCGACCCGGGCTACCATGGTCAAAACACTGGCGGGCTAACGCGACTCAAAGCCGCCCCATGTCGAGTTATGATGACACCGGCCGTGATGCAAAAAGTAAAAGAAAATAAGCGGCTTGAACACAGGGTGTACCGCTATGGCTTATGGTCTTTGGGTTCTATGGTGGTGTGGAGCGAGTGGACCGACGCTTGAGGCCGCTTCTGCCAATCGTTGAGAAGGTTGGCCCCCCAACAGATTGCCCCGGTTCGCTGTAAGAGAAAATCCACGTTGTGCTCCTGCTCCTGCATGCTAAGACTTGAACAAACGGTTAGTGCATAACTGTTAAGGCAAAATGATGATGCATAATTTTAAAGTAATGCAACTGTGAGTAGAAAAGGTTATCCTGCAAAAATATGATGCCTGCTGTGTTGATGCGATGCTGCAAATGCTGTGATTTCGCCCTTGCACGGACGTGTTGCGATTGTGAATGCGGATACGTTGTCCTTGCTGCAATTGCCCCCTGTAGACTAAAGCTCAAGAAAGAGTTAGTGCATAACTGTTAAGACAGAATAATAAAGCATGAATGAGAAAAATGCAATTTTGAGAACAGAGAAAGTCGTCCCTGTGTAGATGCGATATGGCGTCGTTTTCGGACTTGATGTGCTGATAACGTCGTTGCCTGGACGTGTTGCTGCTGGCGTCGTTGCGTAGACTTGCTGTGCTGATAACGTCGTTGCCTGGACGTGTTGCTGCTGGCGTCGTTGCGTAGACTTGCTGTGCTGATAACTGATGCGCGTTTAGATGCACACACTTTAAACGCAAGTGCACGTTATCGTATCAAGTAGTATAGTCTTAGATAAGACCGAATATCGTCCTCTAGGATTAGGGTTCAAGTACCAACTATCTATTTTATAGTATCTATTTGGCGAATTAATACTTGATTGGTTGTTTATAACTAAGAATTTCAAAAGCTATTTAAATGTAAAGAATTACTTCAGATGTGATGAGAATAGGGCTTCTATGTATCCTTACTATCCGCTTATGTTACTTGTTAATGCATTACTTATGGTGTTCTTCTTTTGGAGAAAGCAGTTTCTGAAATCGTTTTATACTCCCGTTAGGTTATATAAACACTCAACCCCGTATTGTTCCTTACCTAACTTTACGATAAGGGTAACTCTATAGGAGGATTAAGCACAAAACCTAGTTGGCCGTCACGCACAATGCGCAAAATTAGGGTTGTTAAGCCTCTCATCAACGCTACAAATCTAATTGAGGTATTTTCATCCCCAATTCAAGACCGTCACCCAACTTACAAAGATATTCACAATCCTCCTTTTCGAATCGATTAGAAATCATATAGTGATAACTAGTTGTCGATTAGCTACCAAGAATTCAACTCGATTATTGGATAGATCTCTCAATAAGAATAATAACCATAAGCATGCATTACTTTATAACATAAAGTTCAAGAATTCAACATAGAAAGCTTATAAGAGAATTAGTTCCTAGCCATGAATATGACAAGAACTAATTCAAAGTTCATCATGCAAAAGCGAAATAAATAAAGGAAAGGAAAAAGAAATTACTAAGCTAATGGTATCCAAACTCCAAGTCAAGAATCTTGAGTTGTGCAAGAAAGGGAACCTCAAAAGCGCCTAGGGTTCTCCTTATATATTTTTAAAACGCCTCCTTCTTTTCCTTCCGTTTGGCCCAAAATCCGTCAAAAGACCTAATTTTTCCGCGTCGGCGCGCTGTTCTGCTGTCGGCGCGGCTAAAGTTCTGCAATACCCGGGTGTTTTGGCGCGCGCCCGATATCTGTTCGAGAGCCGCGGCCGCAACTCTGTGGCTTCTCGGATGTTTAGCGCCTGCGGCTCATTCTGGTCTTCGAGGCGCGCGCTGAATCTTCGCAGCCTTCTGAATAATAGGCGCAGCGCGCTGTCGGTGCCGGGAGTAGCCGCCATGGCAGTCCGATTTCACTCGTTTGCCACTTTCTCCGTTTCGGCTCTAGTACCTCTCTTTTCCCTCTTTCGCTCCTTTTCCGCCATTTGGCCACTTTAACCATTTTGACTCAAAAGAAAGAAAAACTATCCTAATCGACACTTTGTATGTACAAAGCGGGACAAAAGACTAACTAGATCGACTCAAAAGGTGTATATAAAATACAGATCAAATACCCCAACTTAACCTTTGCTCGCCTCGAGCAAAGATAGAAAGAAAGAAAGTAAAAGACTCAAAGAATGAAAGAATAACGGACTCACCGCCATTGATCACTTTTCTGCATAGATGTTAACTAGAAAAACATGAAGGTTAAGCGAATAATATGCAGAACATATAGCATGGAATTTCAACACGTTGAGCTAGATATTTCGCAAACTCATACTTATCATGCTTAAATGGAAGTCGGTGTACTCAAGTATGCATATAAATTCAAAAATTCCTATGGCATGCTTACTTGCTATTCTCCACTAATTCGATATACATAAAGAGATCTTGAGACTTTGGGGTTGTAATGTAGGCTTAGGTAGGGGTTGGTAAAGATAGGCATTTAGGCTCATTTTTCTGCACCATAAGCTCTTTGGCTTTTCAATTTTTCCTTTTTCTTTTGATTCTTTACTTCACTTCAATTCTATCCTTCCTCTTTGTTTTGGGAGAATGAAGTATATAATAATGACAAACACCCCAAACTTAGGCTTTTGCCTATTTCTTATTACTTTTGTATTGGGGTGCAACAGACTTTATTCATTCTTTTTGTTTTCTTTTAACACAATGTACTCCTACTGTTTCATAATTTCACTTATGGTACACTTTGTGGGAATATAGGGTGTCAAAGAAGAAGTTTCAAATTTTAGGCTCGATGGGGCTAACTAGTGATATTTTTAAAGTGCGGGATAGAAAAGAATGGTAAGAATTGGCTATCAAAGAAATGCTGAGTCATCTCCTAGCATGCATATCCTAACTATTTCGCCAAATAGCAAGCAATATAACACATAAGCATTTATCATTTAGCATACATAACTCAAGCAAGAGACTCCAAATAGGCAGATTCTGTGAGTTTTGGCATCTCTAACCTAAGTGTTTAGATAGTCGCTTCCATTCCTTTACATTATTCCACCTTACTTCACTAGGTGTTTCTAGCAACTACAAAGATACATGATCTTTGTGACAGGCAATTATGACTCAAAAAAGAAAAATTTTGGTGACTCAAAATAAACATGAAACAAATAAAAAGACTTAAATAAAACATAACATGACACACAAATAAAACTAAAACACAAAACACACCCCCAAACTTAAATCACACATTGTCCCCAATGTGTGCAAGACTCAAAGACAATGAACGAAAATAGGATACTTACAGACTTTGGCTAAAATGGTGGTGGTGGCGGTGGATAATGCATCGACCATTGGTTGAACAAGGCACTCAGCTCGTCGATTTGTTGCCTTGTTTCTTGCTGTCCTTGTACTAATGTTTGCAAGGTCTGCATCATCTCCCTCTGATGTTGGTACAATTGTCCCCTTGTGGGCTCTGAAGGTTCTGCTCTTGTGGTTGGCCGGTGGCTGGGTCCTGCCTCATATTGAGCCCCTATTTCAGGCTCATCTTCATCCATGGTTTCCTCTGCTGCTGCTGCTGGTGGTGGTGGTGCTCTTCGTCCGCCTGGGGTGGGTGCGGAAAAGAGTGCACTATCCCAGGACACCTGGCGGTGGTTTCTCTCATGAGTGTCAGTGGGTAGGATTGGGACCGCATTTATGCTGCACAAATTTGTGATAAGTGAGCCATGTCCCAACCCACCTGTTGTCACCATCCTGCTGATTTCTTCAATGCTCTGCACTATTTCTTTCCCAACATCAATTTGCAGCCCCCTCATAATTCCATAAATCGCCTTAATCGCTCTTACGCACTCGTGAAGTGCGTGGATGGAATCATGCGGGCACTGACAAAATACAGCCAAGCCTTGGCTGCCTTGTTGAATTGGCACCTGCTCAGTGCTCTGGACCCATTTCTTCCTATCTCAAAAGCAGCCCCTGGGTAGCTTACTGTGTTTGCAACGGCATTCCAGTCGATGTGGTTGGTGCTTCTAGACCATGTTCTAAAGTGATTCCAATCACTTCCTTCTTCAACATCAACTGTCTTGAGATCTGCATTTATCGCGTTTCTTTATTCTGCATATATCGCCCTCACGAAGCACCCATTTCGATTCTCTCTGGAAAGTTGGCATAGAATTCACGCACCATTGTTGTATTCATCGGTACTATCTTCTCGGGATTTACAAATCTCTTCCATCCCCTTAGCTCAATCATAGCGGATGGGCTCATAAACGTCTTCTTCCCCATATGATCCCCTTTGGTAATCCATTCCCCTTTCTGGAATTACGGGTCTGGTATCAAGCCTTTTGTATCTTTGGTAGGCTTGATAGCTCACAAACCTATTTTCATCGTATTGTGGGGTTGGGGTAGATGTGGAGCCTCTTCTCTTCCTGGTGGCCATGGTTGCAGGGCTTTCAATTTTAAGTGCACAAATGTTTCCTATACACTCAACAACTAGCAATAAAACAACACCCCAAACTTCAACAATGCCCACGACCTCCTTTTCTACTCTTTTCTCCAACTTCACAACAAACTTTTCAAAGGCCCAAACTATTTCAACTACAATACTCTTCCCAACTACTACTTCCTATAACTTGATTCAAGAACAAAGATAGGGATTACCTTTTGATGAGAAGATTCAAGCTTGTTCTTGTTTCAATTGGTGGGTTGAGGCTATGGAATGGAGCTTTTGTTGTTTGAGATAGTTGGGGATTTTAGGGAATCTAAGAGTTTAGGTTGTGGTTGGGTTGGATTTGTGGAGGATTTGTGAGAAAGTTTCTGAAATTTCGTGGGTTTTTGGAGAGGGAAGGTTAGGGTTTTGAAGTTGGAATTGGGGAAAATCTGATTTTTGGGCGTTTTAAGTTTCTGGATTCCCGCTTGCGCTGCTGCTTTTAGCGCGCTAAACTCTGTGGCTTCTCGGATGTTTGGCGCCGCGCCATTACGAGGCGTCGCGCGCTATCTTCGCACATTTTACGGATTTACTGCCGCGCTTCCTGGCGCCGCGGCTCTTAAACTTCAGCACCTTTTCAGATATTTCGCGCCCTGCTCACAGCGGCGCGCTTACCCGCTTTTACGGAAATCCTCGCGTTTCTTGATTTATTTCAGACTACAATCCCATCACAAAACACAAGACTCCAAGACCGTGAGACTGTTCTGAGACAAAAATAAAATAAACTTAAAGACAGAAATTAAAATAACATAATTGAAAACGTTGGGTTGCCTCCCAACAAGCGCTGTCTTTAACGTCTTTTAGCCGGACGCAAGTTCCTTAGACTTACTAGCCCTGGGGTGGATTAAGTCCCCAACCAATCCATTTCCGCCACATTTGGCGTTTCCTTTCTCCTTTTCTTTTTAGCATTATCGGTAGTAGGAGTTCTTAACAATTACCTCATTTAGTGTCGTCTCAAAGAAACCATGCTTGCTTTCTTGGGCTCATCACTCTTTGGTTGCATTGCAATGGCTCGCATGGGGTTTGGTGTTGTTGATTGCAAAACACCCACTTACGCTTCTTGGCTCGATGGCGTGTTTAAAGACTTTAAACACCATCTCTTCATTCTCCACTCTTAGCGTTAGCTCTCCTCTTCAACGTCAATCAAGGCTCTGCAGTTGCTAGGAATGGCCTCCCAATATGATCGGGATTTGCATCTTCTTCCATATCCGTATCGAGGAAATCTGCAGGAAAGAAAAATTTTCCTACCTTCACAATCACATCCTCGATCTTCCTCGTGGATGAACCACCGTCTGTCGGGCTAGTCGACTCACGGTGGGTTCGCTTCTCCTAACTCCAATCTTTTGAAAACCGATAGGGCATCAAATTTATACTGCCTAAATCACACAAGGCTCATTGCAGTCACCCCGCCTGTGCATGGTAGTGTAAAGCTTCCAGGTCCTTTAGCTTTGGTGGCAATTTATTTTGTAAGATAGCACTACACTCTTCTGTTAGTGCTACTATCTCATATTCGGCCAGTTTCCTCTTTTTCCCCAAGATTTCTTTCATGAACTTGAAATAAGATGGCATCTGCTCCAAAGCCTCTATAAACGGTATGTTGATGTGCAACTTCTGAATACCTCCAAGAATTTGGAAAATTGTTTATCGACCGCCTTCCTTTGTAATCTGCGGGGAAAGGAATCTTTTCTGTATACTCCTTCTCCGGAGTTTTCTCTATCACTGGGCTAGGTTCAGCCACCTTATCTTTTTCTAACTCTGCTTCCCTCTCAACTATTGGCTGAGGCGGCTGTTGCTCCAATTGTTTTCCACTTCTCAACTGCACTGCCTTACATTGCTCCCTCGGATTTACCTCAGTATTGCTTGGCAATGTCCCCTGTGGCCTGATGTTTACCTGCTTTGCTAGCTGTCCTACCTGTGTTTCCAAGTTTCTGAACGAGGATCTAGATTCTGTTATAAACTGCGTCTGGGCGTTGGCAAGTGCTGTCATGGCTGCTTTAAGCTCATCTGGTTTTTCTTGCTGACCTGGTGCATTGAAATTGTTGAGTGGGGGCTTGAGTGAAGCGGTTGATTCTGCATGCTGGTTGCATCGCCCTATACCGATTCTCGCCGCACGATATTGGTTCATTGGCCAGATCTTGATTTTCTTGTACATGCGATTTTGGCCCTGATCTCCTTTCCATGAGAAGTTTGGGTGATTCCTCCACCGGATTATAAGTGTTTGAGTAGGGTTGTTCGTTGCCTCGTAGTTACCTCCGCTTGACACTCTGCCTGCTCCATTGGGATGTTGTTGGGATCCGCTGAAGGACACCTATCAAATGTATGTGGGCCGCCACATATCTCATGATTTTAGCGTTGCACAAAGATTCACCGACACGGTATGTTCTGCAATTGTTTCGCTAGAAGAGCCACTCATGCGTTCAAAGCGTGAATAGCATCTACTTCATGGACCCACGCTTCTTCTCCCACTGGTTGCCTCTCTTGATGACATGGTTGTTAGTGGCCATATCTTCTAATAACTTGTGGGCATCGTGGGTCGCTTTTCCTCATGAATGCTCCACTGCGGTGCATCTATGATGGTTCGTTGTATCGCTTCACTCGGCCAGTAGAAAATATGAACCAAGTTCCACAACTCAATGCAATGGTGTGGACACTTCCTCTGTAGATCCTTGAATCTCTCTCATGCTTCATATAAGGACTCTCCATCAGCTTGATAGAAGTTGTTCAACTCCCCTCTTAATTTTGCTGCTTTACAGGGTGGAAAGAACTTGGCTAGGAATTTCTGTGCTACCGTGCCATGTAAATATCGAATCGGTGGGAATTCAACCATACTTTTGCTCTATCCCTGAGTGAGAAGGGAAAGAGCCTCAATCTGACGGCATCATCAGTAACGCCGTTATATCTGAAAGTGGCACATAGCTCCAAGAAATTTGCTATGTGCATATGTGGATCCTCCGATGGCAGTCCTCCGAACTGCACTGTGTGCTGCACCATGCTCAGAATCGCTGGTTTTATCTCGAAATTGTTGGCTCTATCAGTAGGAGCCTAATGCAATCTGTGCTCCATTCACTCTTGGTAGCACATAATCTCCTGACTTCTTTCTCGGGCCGGATTCGAACTCTATCCTCCATATCTATTGGCACTTGCCGAGGATCTCACAGGTTAAGTTGATTTTCACCTAACCCTTCTCTCATCTGTTATTGTTGGGAGCACCGTCCATTTCTATCAACGTTGCAATTCGCTGATTCTTTCTGTTCTGTTTGCAGGCTTTCTCAATTTCTGGATTGAAGGGAACAAGAGTGTCAGCTCCTCTTCTCCTTCGCATAAACTGATATCCTGAGAAAGATCAAAAACAAACAAAGAATCACGGCACCCTGATTTTCGTAGAAACTAAAAAAATAAAAAAATAAAAAATTAAATCCAAATTAGAAATTAAAAATAGATAATTTGATATTGAACTATTGCCTAATCCCCGGCAACGGCGCCAAAAACTTGATGCGCGTTTAGATGCACACACTTTAAACGCAAGTGCACGTTATCGTATCAAGTAGTATAGTCTTAGATAAGACCGAATATCGTCCTCTAGGATTAGGGTTCAAGTACCAACTATCTATTTTATAGTATCTATTTGGCGAATTAATACTTGATTGGTTGTTTATAACTAAGAATTTCAAAAGCTATTTAAATGTAAAGAATTACTTGGATGTGATGAGAATAGGGCTTACATGTATCCTTACTATCCGCTTATGTTACTTGTTAATGCATTACTTATGGTGTTCTTCTTTGGAGAAAGCGATTCTAAATCGTTTTATACTCCGTTAGGTTATATAAACACTCAACCCAGTATTGTTCCTTACCTAACTTTCGACGATAAGGGTAACTCTATAGGAGGATTAAGCACAAAACCTAGTTGGCCGTCACGCACAATGCGCAAAATTAGGGTTGTTAAGCCTCTCATCAACGCTTACAAATCTAATTGAGGTATTTTCATCCCCAATTCAAGACCGTCTACCCAACTTACAAAGATATTCACAATCCTCCTTTCGTAACTGATTAGAAATCATATAGTGATAACTAGTTGTCAATTAGCTACCAAGAATTCAACTCAATTATTGGATAGATCTCTCAATAAGAATAATAACCATAAGCATGCATTACTTTATAACATAAAGTTCAAGAATTCAACATAGAAAGCCCTATAAGAGAATTAGTTCCTAGCCATGAATATGACAAGAACTAATTCAAAGTTCATCATGCAAAAACTGAAATAAATAAAGGAAAGGAAAAAGAAATTACTAAGCTAATGGTATCCAAACTCCAAGTCAAGAATCTTGAGTTGCGCAAGAAAGGGGCACCCTCAAAAACTGCCTAGGGTTCTCCTTATATAGTTTTAAAACGCCTCCCTTCTTTTCCTTCCAGGCCTGGCCCAAAAATCCGTCAAAAGACCTAATTTTTCCGCGTCGCGCGCGGCCTGCTGTCGGCCGCGCGGCTAAAGTTCGCAATACCGGGTGTTTTGGCGCGCCCGATATTCGCTGTTCGAGAGCGCGGCACTGCAACTCCTGTGGCTTCCGGATGTTTAGCGCCGCGCTCATTACAGTCTTCGAGGCGCGTACTGGAATCTTCTGCAGCTTCTTCGAATAATAGCGCCATGCCTGCTGTCGTCAGGAGGCCATGCGCAGTCTGATTTCACCTCGTTTGCCACTTTCTCCGTTTCGCTCTAGTACTCTCCTCTTTTCCCTCTTTTCGCTCCTTTTCCGCCATTTGGCCACTTTAACCATTTTGACTCAAAAGAAAGAAAACTATCCTAATCGACACTTTGTATGTACAAACGGGACAAAAGACTAACTAGATCGACTCAAAAGGTGTATATAAAATACACCGATCAATAACGTTGCTGGGCGTGTTCTTCTTGGCGTCGTTGCGTAGACTTCTTTGTCTTGCGTCGGTCGTTGCACGGGCGTTCTTCTTTGGCGTCGTTGCGTGCCGATAACGCGCTTGTCGACGTCGTTACTGGGCGATTCTTTGGCGTCGTTGCGTAGACTTCTTTGTCGATAACGTCGTTATGCGGGCGTATTCTTTGGCGCGTCGTTGCGTGGACTTCTTTGTCTTGATAACGTCGTTACTGGGCGTGTTCTTCTTTGGCGTCGTTGCGTGAACTTCTTTGTCTTGATAACGCGTCGTTACTGGGCGTGTTCTTCTTGGCGTCGTTGCGTAGACTTCTTTGTCTTGATAACGCGTTGTTGCACGGGCGTTCTTCTTTGGCGTCGTTGCGTAAATTCTTTGTCCGATAACGCCGCGTTACTGGGCGTGTTCTTCTTTGGCGTCGGCGTAGACTTCTTTGTCTGATAACGTCGTTATGCGGGCGTATTCTTCTTTGGCGTCGTTGCGTGGACTTGTTGTCTTGATAACGTCGTTGCACTGGGCGTGTTCTTCTTTGGCGTCGTTGCGACTTGTTGTGTCGATAACGTCGTTGCCTGGACGTGTTGCTGCTGGCGTCGTTGCGTAGACGCAATGCTGATGGTGTCGTTGCCTGGACACAATGCTCATAACGTCGTTGCCTGGACGTATTGCTGCTGCTCCTGTAGAATAAATGCTCCTGCGAGCTAAGCTTGAGAAAAACGTTAGTGTATACCTGTTTAAACGAAATGATAAATGTATATAAGAAGTGCAATTTTATGGGTCGAGATGTCGTCCCTGATATGCCGGATGAATACTGAGATGTTGTCCTTGCACGGACTGACGAATTGCCATAGTGTCCTTGTTGTGTGCGTGGGTTGCAACTTTGACTTTATGTCCGAGCTGATGCGCTAGGTTTTGTTGCGGAACTCTGAACTTTGACTGCTGATTGTTGATGCCCCTTTCTGCTGCTGCTGCTTCTGATGCGGACTTTGAATTTTGAGATTTTTTTTTTTGTCATATCTTCTGCCTCTGCTGTTTCTTCTTGCGAAGAAACTTCTTGCCGTATTTTCTGCTTCGGCTATTGCATTTCTTTTACATTAATATGAAAAGACATGCGCGCAAAGAAAATTTTGTGAGTTTTGGGGGGGGGTCGATTTGTATTTGACTTCGCCGCCTTGTCCTTGACATCTGCGTGCACAGTGCTTGGATTTGCGGCCGCATGCAGTTTCCTACATTGTCCCGATTTTGAGAAGGTGTCATCGCTTTCTTCTTTCGAGACCCTGCTTTGCTATAGGAACGAAGACAGTTCAGGCTCGTTCGCTCGGATGCCGCTTGAATCGGTCGTCATTTGGACCGTGCCTTTGATCTTGTGAAATATTGATGCTCTGCCATTGCTAAGTCAAATACAAATCGACCTTTGGGGGGAGATGATAAATCTTTCTAAAAATGCAACAAACGGTGTTAGCATAAAGCACATAATTTGCGGGTATGTAGCAGATATATTGCATATAGCACATTCAAACGTTTCCTAACATGCAGGGGGGACCTCTTTATGCGGAGGAAGCCTAAACGTCACTTATGCGAGATTATGACGGATTTGTCCAAGTCGTCCAACTATAATGCCTTTGTTGGAAATGGCGACCAAATGACGGTGCACTTTTCCCAATTTCAGCATGTCATGATTGGGTTTGGATTTGTCTGTCATTGCCACGCTACACATAATATGCTGGTTGGTCGTTTGGGTTGAGAAACCCGTCGACAAGTTTGGTGTCTTCCTAATTGTGGTGTCGATGCCAAGGACCAACCCACCTAAGGTAAATGCATGCATGCCCTAAAATAAAGGGTGGTATAGCTCTATCTTAAGTTTCTAAGATTTGGCTTTTCTGGACGCAAGGTTCCCGAGCGGACAACTCGAGTGAGAAGGCTACGCGGCTGATCAGACGAACCGATCTAACTCCGCGCAGGCGCCAACTCTCCTAAAATTTGGATATTTTTGAAAGAAATTTGCGGGTGCGCGGAGCACACCAGCGCGTGAGTGTGTGATTTGTGTGAATTTTCCAGAGTGGAAGAAATATGAGCGGAATGCCAGTTTAAGGAAAGCAGTAAAACAAATAGCAATTAAACAGTTAAACATACAAAATTAAGCGAGCAATTTTAAGGCATTTAAAACAAACAAATAAAGCTAAGCAATAATAAACCTAGGTTTGTTATGGTCAAGAACCTAAAATCCCCAGCAGAGTCGCCATTTCTGTCGCGCCCTTTTTCGGCCGCGGCATTTTTTATTTAAATAGCGAATCCTGCTTAAAAATGCAAATGTTAGAAAATAAACAAATAATAAAATGCTAATAAAGTTTAAGAGGCTTAAAGGTTTTAAAAATGCTAAAAGGATGCTAAAATTGCAAAAGATGCTAAAGTTTAAAAGATGCTAAAGGTGCAAAATGCTAAAGGGTTGCTAGAATGCTAAGGGTTCGCGGAGTCGCCACCTAATTAATTGGGTGAATTAGGACACCTAAATGTTTAACTAGTTTGAAGTAAAACATTAACTCCATTTTAAGGTCTGCAAAAGCTATGTGAGATTCTGGGTAAGGGTTCTTTATTAATCTAGAGGGAAGGGGTTAGGCACCCTCTAAGATCCGCTAACTTGCGGTTGTCCTGTCAAACCTAGGGTAATTATTATGTTTAAAAACAAATGCAAAATAAAAGCTCCTCCTGCTTAATAAAATGCTAAAAATGTTAAAATGTTTAAAAGGTGCTTTAAGTATAAAAGGGGCAAAAGGTGTTATAAATAAATAAAAGAGTCAAATGCTAAATGTTTAAAAGTGCTTAAAATACTAAAGGTTGCTAAAAGGTATTAAATGCTAGAAGGGTGTTAAAGGTGCTAAGAGGCGCTTAAAAGTGCCAAATGCTAAAGTGCTGAAAGTAGTGCTAATATACTAAAGTACAAAAGAATGCTAGGAGGTGCTAAAATATTAAGGACGGAATGTGCTAAAGGTGTTAAATGCTAAAGGGCGATTAAAAGTGCTAAAAAGGGCTAGAAATGCTAAAGAATGCTAGGAAGGTGCTTTATGGATTAATTATGTATTTAGGCAAAGGTTATTTAGTTAGGTATGCTACTAGCTAAATTAATCTTGCTTAACCTGCGCGTAATATTATATAAAATGCTTTAAGACGATTTTTGAGAGTTTAGGAGAAATCTGTATTTTAATAAGAAACAAAATGTTGGTTTTATGATGCAAGTTAAATCATTTAAATCGTTTTTACAGAATTTAGGCATGCTCAACAGTCCTAAAAGACAAATAAAGTAGAAGTGCATTTCTGATTATGAATTACTTCCCCACCTTATATGTTTGAAACTTAATTGTTCTAGATATCCTAAATATTACAGAAATAGAGTAATTAAATTACAATAAACAAATAAATGAATGAATAGTGAGTAAAGAGGATGGGATTTAAGAGTGCTCTTTACGCGGATGACGACGTCCTATTTGTTTTTCTAGGAATTTCTGAAACGGGGACGCGAATGCGGATGCACATAGACGCGGGTTGCCATTTGAAGTAGCTCGTGATGAGTCTCGCCGGGAGACTCTTCATTTTTTGCTCCGATGCATTTCATGTAAAAAAGAAAGTGATAAGGATTAGTATATGTCCAAATTTTCATACGAATAATAAATGAATATCAACATAGAATTTAACACATTTTTTTTTTTGAGTAATTTCATTCGGCAATTCAAGAAAAACGAGCCTGGAATAAACATGTCGACCCAAACATGCAATTTCCAGATTTAAAGTAAGGACAAATCAACATGCAGGGAGGCCCAGTTAATTACTTATAGACCAAAACGAAACAGGTACCAGTTATCAGGGATTTAAAACTGATCACGAACACCAAGAAAAGCCAACTACAAGGGTAACATACATGGAGTATATTTGGATATACTCTTGCATGTATGTACACAGTATACACCCTTTTTAGAATGAATTCCTTTAAACACACAGGGGGTGGGGCAGGTTCGGGGCTAGATATTTAGGTGAACAGATTACAAAACAGGTTCGTTTCGACTGGGGATGCTCCTAGATACTGCAACTTCCAGTGATTCGACCCAACAAGCGATGCCCAATCAAATTGAGTCTAGCATGGTTTCTTGTCTAAGACCATTGGTTTAGGGACTATCTAACATCGATTGGTTTTGCGTATAAGGCATGACAGAGAGAGGGAAGATACATTGACTATTTCTTTTATCCTATTGTCACAGGTCATGGGAACAAGCCAATGGGCCAAAGGAATAACAATCCAAATATTTCATAAGTATCCAGAATTACATATCTTTGACAGATAATCAACTTAAGGGGAGTTTTAGCAATTAATAATTTAGACATACATTCATCATTAGCAACCGATCCTAGATTAACTAAGCACATACTTTCTCATAATCAAACATTAGGAAAGTGCCCATTGACCTTGACAAAGTTTTAAGTAATTCCTAATCGGACTTCGTCGCCACAACTAATAGACATACCAGTTACAACTAAAGGCGCGATCGTTAAGTATTATCCATTCAATTGGAAAAGACTAAACATGCTTGGTTGCACATAGAGTAATTCTGCATAAGCTACATATTTTACTAGGATGGATTCATACAAATGAGACCTAGGGTCATGATATATTCAGATGTCTGATGGCGTGTTTCAATATTTGTATATATCTCATATTTAAATATTAGCTAGTAAAGCATGTGGCAAGCCATAAACATCAATGAGTATTTTACTATCCATTATCTTACCCGAAGCAAATAATTCTGATAACATCAGTGCTTTTAGACATGAAGATCCAATTTGAATACATACAGAAAATAAGCCCAGGAATTCTGTCACTGCCAACAGGATGCAGAATACATTCATATATTGTGTTTTGACTGACCAAGAGTTATAATCTAAAGGAAACCATATCAAAACAGGACCATTACTTAGCAACCATTTTCAACATGAACAATTTTGCTTTGCACGATGACATGTACTTCTAGCGATGACTAATAACTAAACCAAGCATACACATACATTCGCATCTCTTACGTTAGTTATTTAACATACCATATTTCAGACCTTCATTCGACGAATGCTTAGAAGGCAGAATACCCACATATTGAGACAACAAATACGAATATACACGATACAACAGCAATCAGGATAAAACAAGCTTCACATAATTGAATACGAAATCAGAATTTCATAAAGAGGACAGGATTTACCTTCTCCGGACAGCGACCCGGAGCAGCGTATCAAGTCGTCGGTCCACTCGACGGGCTTTGGGTTTGCGATGCGAATAGAAGGGCAAGGTTTGGCTGTTGGTTTCTTTGCTGGAACCTGAATAGACTCTACTGTACTCTCCCCGTCTCTGCTCTCTCGTATATGCCCTGTGTTCGACTAATGCTAATTCCAAATGATTCTTGCCTGTCTTCTCTCTATTTCCGAATGCCTTTTCGAGTGCATGGAGATGGGTTTATATAGCCTCAATGTCGGTTCCCAATTAGGTAAGTAGTAAGGGCTGATTCTGTGCGATTTGGGTGCTGATTTTAGAGCGATTTTAAGGAGATTTGGTGCGATTAGGTGTTTATATGGTAAGGTATCGTTGGATGCGGGTGCATGGGTAAGGAAAGCTGGCTAGGGTGCGTGGGTAAAGGAAAGCTCCCGGATTCTCCGGCGAGAATCTCGGAATTTCTTTGTGTTGCGATGGGGAGGGAAGGCGAGGTGATCGATTTCCAGGGTTTAGGTTAGGGCTGCGTTTAAAGGCTGCCTTTAGGTTTTGTTGAGGGAGATCAGCGATGGGCAAGGGAATGGATAGGGGCTGATAAGTTAAAGGGGTATTGGGCTGCTGAATAAAGGGAAAGGGCGTGGGCCTGCGGGTGCGGGTCGACGGGATTTGGGCCACGCGGGTCACGGTTTGGGCTGGGTAGAAATAGGTTAATTAATTAGTTCTAGGTATTAGTTTTAGGCTAGTTAATTAATGTTAGTTTTAGGTGCTATTTAATTAATTAGTAGTAAATTAAATCAATAAATTGTGCTTAGATTATTTAGGTGCTTTATTAAAATTATTACAAGAAAAAATGGGCGTGCTATTTAATTAATGCTTAATACTCTAGAATGCAGCGCTATTAAAATCTTATTATTGCATTATTGCGAAGTTAAATTAAAATTGAATTGAGTTTAGATTAAATTACTTAAATGCTAAATGCAAGTGTGATGTTTAAAGCTTTTATAAATGCGACGCTATTAAATGCATATATCAGATTAAAATTGATTTTAAATTACAAATGATTACTAATAAATGCGGCTATGCTACCTGACACGACGTTATCGCTAAATTATTTATTTTATGCATTTATTAATTATTTAAGAATTACGACAAAGCTTAAAGTTAATTAATGCGAGCGCGAGACTCTAAGTGCTTAAAACTCTACGTAAGACGCGATGTCATTATTCAATTAATTATTTATGCCTGTATTTAATGTTTTATTCGCTGCATTTTATTATA
This sequence comes from Przewalskia tangutica, assembly GCA_029844215.1. NCBI lineage: Eukaryota > Viridiplantae > Streptophyta > Magnoliopsida > Solanales > Solanaceae > Przewalskia > Przewalskia tangutica. The sequence continues at coordinate 117,216,900 of CM056723.1, read as the reverse complement.
AAAATCCTAAAAAATTATTTTACAAAATTAGTGTGATTTTATAGTTAATGGCTGGACGGGAGGGTCAAAATTGGGTGTCAACACACACATAACATAAGCTCTATCGGCTTATCACGCAATATATAATCAAGTTAAGAAATCCCCTAACTTCTTACTATTCTTGTTCATATACACTCTCATTTTAGTTTCCCTAAGGCACTATCATGTCTTTTATAAAAATCCGGGAATTTAACCCAAAGTACTACGTACTTCTATGCTTTTAAAAAGACTCATTTCATTATAAAACTTCCAAGATACTAATAGCCGTAGTATCAAGTGACAATTTCTTTTCAAGACAAGTCACAATACTTTTAGAAATAAAATATGGCTTCTAAATCAAGTGACTCGTGTCTTATAAAACCTTAGGAAATTGATGCCTTAAAATCGAATTGCCTTCCATTAAATCAAGTCATTTATCTTTCCATAAAGTCAATATAACCAACTCCCCATAAAGTCGTTATATTCACTTTATACCTTAGTCAAGTACCATTTCCTATCCAAGGGACTTATACGTTAAAAACGACACAAGTATCACATACTTTATAATTCTTCAAGTCCCTTACCTTTAACAAGACTTAAGACATCTTTAATATTCTCAAAGAAGTGAGTTAATCTCCTAACTCACCCGACTTGGCCTTTCATAAAACAAGTAGAGTATGTCAAAGTCTTGTACGTCTACCGTACTATATACGTGAAACTAGTCATGCTCAAAGATAGGAAAAGTTCTACATACCTTGTCGGGTCAAATCACTTGCCAAGTACAAAGTCCCGCCCGTAGTATAACAACCTATAATATTCACAATACGTCTATTAAAGCCTTACTTCAAACGTAGAATATTATAAGTGTTAAGTCTCTAAATTCTACGGAAAATCTGGACAAAGACCTCCTTTGTTTTTACTTACTTTGCCACCTTTTCCAAGGTCGAAATACAATAACCAAACAGCCCCAATTGGCTCACAACAATATAGAAGATAATCCAATGCAAATGACTAACTAAACAGCCCCAATTGGCTCACAATCAATATAGCGGTAGTCGATACAAATGACTAACTAAACAGCCCCAATTGGCTCACAATCAATATAGCGGTAGTCGATACAAATGACTAACTAAGCCCCAATTGGCTCACAATCAATATAGCGGTAGTCGATACAAATGACTAACTAAACAGCCCCAATTGGCTCACAATCAATATAGCAGGGAGTCCAATACAAATGACTAACTAAACAGCCCCAATTGGCTCACAATTATATTTCAACCCAAATTTGTAGCATAACATGATATCAAGTCGCATTTGATTATAATAACCATAATCCTTAAGTCAATGACATGCGACGGTTCTAACAACGATTAAATTGTAATCAACTTAGTAATGGATTACATTACATTTCGGATTTCCAAGGCTATAATCAATCCATAATCTTTATAACTTCAATATAACAATTTCATGCTTGCAACATACAAGGCTAACAACAACAAAATGAATAATCTTGTAATACTTTCAAAGAACAAGATTATACCTCAATGATTCTTAAACCAACTCCAATCCGAAGTCGCTCCTTAGTAGTTTATAGCCTCTCCAAGACACTTCAATCCGCTTGTTGAGACCCTTAGAACAACACCAACAATTATCCTTCAAGTCTTCAAATAAAACCTAGAAAGACCCTTAGGTTTTCGCCATGACTAACCCGTAAACAATCTTTTTCCAAGATTTTTCTATTGAGATGTGTTTACAATACACCTAGGAACCTTGGTTTAAAGTGGGGAACTAAAATAACAAGGAACAAATTTTTTTCTTCTTTTTGCTAAGTGAACCCGAGAGCTAAAGGCCTATGTTCTTCAATTTGTGTAAAATTTTCTAAGTGTTAAGCTCCCTCTCTACTAGTAGTATATAAGTAGCACCTTGGAGGGTCAGGATACAAACAAATGGTTGGTTGGGATCTAGTCTTGCTAAATATCAAGACTTATTGACCAAGACTTAGTCAACCTTCTCAAGCTACACAAGTTGCAAGACTAGTCTTGCAACAAAGGTCCAATGACCTTCATGCCCTTGCACAATTTCGACCAAGGCATCTCAAAAGGGGGGGTGACATGTGTCGCCCTCCCATTCGTTACAATAATACATTATCCGACAATTCCATAATTTCCGATAAGTTTTTACAAGTCTCAAATCCTTAACATTTGTGAGTTCTTACTTACGTTCTTAAGGCATGTCCTGTAATTACGGGGTGTAACATTCTTCCCCCCTTAGAAACATTCGTCCCCGAATGTTCTTTCGGAGTCACACTTACTATTAGCGACATAGTTTCCTTTCACAGCCCCGACATACCAAAAATGCCACTCATGGCCACATAAAAGCATTTAAGCAAAAGAAACACTTCAATTAAAGCCTGACAAGTAAAGGCAAAATGAAATACCTGAAGGTATATGAAATAAGTGAGGATACCTCCTCAACATGTCCTCCTCCGCTTTCCAAGTCATCTCCTCCCGGTTATCATTTCTCCACAGGACTTTGACGGAAGCTACATCCTTGGTCCGCAGTCGCCTGACCTGTCGATCGAGTATCGCTATGGGACTCTCCTCATACAATAACCCCTCTGTCACCTGGACCTCACTAGTAGGAAAAACTCTCGCTGGATCTCCGATACACTTCCGCAACATAGAAACATGGAAGACCGGATGTACCGCCTCTAACTCTGATGGCAGATCCAACTCATAAGCAACCTGTCCCACTCTACGGACGATCTGGTAGGGCCCAATGTACCTTGGGCTGAGTTTCCCCTTCTTACCGACTCTCATCACACCCTTCATGGGTGACACCTTCAAGAAGACCCAATCGTCACCGAAACTCCAAATGCCGACGCCGATTATCCGCGTATGACCTGCCGACTACGAGCCGCTCTCTCTTGGATAAGCTTCACCTTATCCACACCGCTGTACCAAGTGCGCCAACTAATCGTACTCGCCCACGTCGAACCAACCGATCGGCGACCTGCATTTCCGCCCATATAAAGCCTCGTATGGCGCCATCTGTATGCTGGAATGGTAGCTGTTGTTGTAAGCAAACTCCACAAGAGGCAAATGATCCTCCCAGCTACCACTGAAATCAATCACGCAGGCTCGCAGCATATCCTCAAGTGTCTGGATAGTACGCTCTGCCTGCCCGTCAGTCTGAGGGTGAAATGTTGTGCTGAGACTCACCTGTGTCCCTAAACCCTTCTGGAAAGACCTCCAGAAGTTAGCCGTAAACTGGGCTCCCCTATCAGATATAATCGACACCGGAACACCGTGCAGCCTCACTATCTCTCGGATGTACAATCTGGCATAGTCCTCAGCTGAAAACGTCGTCCTGACTGGAAGGAAATGGGCTGATTTCGTCAGCCTGTCAACAATAACCCAAATGGAGTCGTACTTCCTCTGAGTACGAGGTAACCCTGTAACAAAGTCCATGTTGATCATCTCCCACTTCCAAGTCGGAATCTCAATAGACTGCAACAATCCACTGGGTCTCTGGTGCTCGACCTTGACTGGCCGGGCAATTAGACATCATGCAACAAAACCTGCCACGTCCCTCTTCAGGCCATCCCACCAATACAAACATCTGAGGTCATGGTACATCTTGGTCGACCCCGGATGAATAGAATATCGAGCGTTGTGTGCCTCACGAGATCTGGCCGACGAAGTCTGATACATCGGAACACACAACCGCCCTCAAATCTCAAGACCCCATCGACTTACCTCGAATAGACTCTTCTCCTCCCGAAGAGTCGATCTCGATACTGCATCAACACCGGGTCCTCAAATCGCCATCTTCACCTCATCAATGATGGAAGACTCGGCAACCTCACGAACCCGCACCACTATCGTCGGTATCGATCAATCGAACCCCAAGGCTCGCTAATCGGTGGATCGACGGACCATGTCTGTCTCTCCGCCGTACTCCGATAGGCTCCCATAGATCTACGACTCAAGGCATCAAGAACTACGTTGGCCTTCCCGGATGGTATAGAATATCAACATCATAATCTTTCAAAGAACTCTAACCACCGTCTGTCTCAAGTTCACTCCTCTGCTGAAGATATCTTGGAGGCTCTTGTGGTCTGTATAAATATCCACATGAACTCCGTACAAATAATGTCTCCAAATCTTGAAGGCATGAATAATCGCGCCAACTCTAAGTCATGGGTAGGTAATTCCTCTCATGCTTCAGAATCGCAGGAAGCATAGGCTATAACCTTGCCGTCCGCATCAAAACACACCCTAGCCCGATACCCGAGGCATCACAATAGATAAAGTACCCATCTAACCCCTCCGGAAGAGTAAGAACTGGAGCTTTAGTCAACCTTTCCTTCAACAACTGGAAACCCTTCTCGCAAGCCTCGTCCCATCGGAACTTGGCTTCCTGCGTCGGCTAGTCAGCGGTCTTGAAATCGAAGCAACCGCTCCATAAACTGCGATAATAACCCGCCGCCCTAAGAAACTGCACCTCGGTCGGAGTAGTAGGTCTCGGCCAAGACTTGACTGCCTCTATCTTTGCCGTATCTACCCGAACACCATCAGCCCCAATAATATGCCCCAGGAATGCCACCGAGGCCAACCAAAACTCACACTTGGAGAACTTGGCGAATAACTGCCGGCTCCGGAGAATCCCAAGTACCGTCCTCAAGTGATCTGCATGCTCCTGCTCTGTCCGTGAATACACCAGGATGTCATCAATGAATACAATCACAAATGTATCCAAAATGGCTTGAACACCCGTTCATCAAATCCATAAATACCGCTGAGCGTTGTCAACCCGAAAGACATAACCACGAACTCATAGTGCCCATACCGGTCCCGAATGCGATCTTTGGGATATCTGTCTCGAACTCGAACTGATGATAACTGCACCGCAGTCTATCTTTGAGAAACACCTCGCACTCGCAATCGTCAAACAAATCATCAATCCTGGGGAGGGGGTACCTATTCTTAATGGTTACCTTATTCAGCTGCCTGTAGTCAACGCACATACGCAGCGTCCCATCCTTCTTCTTTACAAACAATACCGGCGCTCCCCAGGGAGATACACTAGGCCTGATAAAGCCTTTCTCCAGCAAATCTTTCAGCTGGTCCTTCAGCTCCCTCAACTCCGCAGGTGCCATCCTGTAAGGCGGAATGGAAATAGGTCGAGTGTCTGGCAATGTGTCAATACAAAACTCAATCTCCCTCTCAGGAGGGATACCCGGAAGATCATCTGGGAACACATCTGCAAACTCCCTAACCATCGGCATCGATCAAGAATCGCACTCACCTGTATCAAATACTCGAACCAGATGATAGATGTACCCCTTCCGTACCATCTTCGTAGCCTTGAGGTAAGAAATAAACCTACCCGCCGCGCCGTGTTGCCTCCACTCGATAATCGCTCGCCAGAAATCGAACCGAACCAACTGTCCCTACGATCAGCGTTGGCATAACGAAGCCAACCACCCATACCCATAATGACATCAAAATCACATCTCCACTCTATCAAGTTCGCAAGGTCCGACGATCAGAATAAATCTTGACAACCTCTATACACCCGCCGCCTAACACCGAATCACCCATCGGCGTAGCTACCTCAAACGGCTCTATTGACACGGCTCTATCCCGATTCTACCCGCATAAGAGGGACACATAGGACAAGGTAGAACACGATCTATCAATGCATAAACATCACGGCTGAAATCGAATGTACTGCGGACGACGTGGAAGCCTCACGATCCCGGGCGGCTTAGAGAATATATGCGGTTACGGGACCGCGAATCGAACCACCACCACGACCTCTACCGCGGCGCTGTCCGTGAGTACCGCCTCCGGCGCATAACCACGAAGGAGAAGAAGACCCAAAGAATCGATCCCGCTTACCGTGTCTGCACCACCCATGCCGCCTCTGACGGACAATCTCTCTTCAAATGGCCCACCGCCACAAGAGTAACAACCTCCGCAGAACACGACACTCTCCCGTGAGATCTGCCGACGAGCACACCGAGCCGCTGGTGGTCTCGTCGGCGAGGATCTTCGCCTCGAAACCCTCAAGACACGAGCTCGACCGCTCCCGATCGACCGCTGATCGGACCTCCCGCGTAAAATCGTGACGAGCACTCTGTCTTTGGCCGGAAAGTGGACCTAGTTCGCCCGAGGTCGCCCGCCGATAATCGCCACGAGACCACGAGGTCTCGCCCTCTTGGCCGGCTGCGTCAATCTGGTCCTCCTTTCTATCCTCTATCCACGAGCATAGGCTGCATCTCAGCAATGTCCATACCGGTGAAGAGCCACCCCAAACATCTTTGTAATCATATGACGGTCTAGCCCCATCACATAACGATGAACTCTATCCGCCATGCTAGCTACAATAGTGTGAGCATGCTCGCCGCGAGTCAAACTCAGTGTACTCCCTAACGGTCCTCCTGCTCGCAAGGTAAAAACTGTCTACCCGGCTCTCTCATCTCGGGAGGTAAAAGTGATCCATAAAGGCCTCGTAAACTCCTCCCAAACAACCGGAAAAGCATCATCACCTCTCGAAAGCAACCACGACTCAAACCGGTTCAACGCAATATCGCGCACCCAGAAGAGGCTAGTGTAATGCACTGTCTCAAGCCCTAAGAACTGCATGGTCCGGTCAGATTCGAGCGAACTCCTGCGGATCCTCGTCGGACCTTGAACCATAAAACTCGTGGATTACATCCGAGAAAATCCCTAATCCGCAAACCGCTTCGGCTCAGGGTGGCCGCTCGCTCTGTTTGCGCCGCCGCTACTATCTTGTCAATAACCGACCGCTTCCCGTAGTCTCTATACTCGCACTGGTGAGGAACCGGAGGGTGCAGTATCGGAACCTCTGGAGCTCTCGCCGCTCTCGGCCTCTAATCCGCTGGCGTGGTGAACTCGGCGACCCGCCTACTACCTCGGGCATAGTGCGTGCTCGAGCCCGTGACCTCGAGTACCGCTAGCAGCCTCCCGCCGCTTTGCCCTTCGGGCCCCGGTAGCCTTCCGTGGAGGCATAGCTGTTTCATAAGAAGAGGTCGAGAGGTTCAACCTAATAAGACGACTCTAATGCACGATCTCAAAGAGAGAAGAATGGAAACCAATCCTAAATGTCCTGCGACCTCACGATTATAGATGTGGTGCACAACACACCGATAATCAAGACTCTACTGCACACTGCAGCAGACACTTTCAGAGGACTAATCGCTCGATACCACTTTTGTCACGACCCGACCGGCCGCGATCGTGCCCTACCCAGGCACCCTGCCTGTATACATCGAGAGAATAGCGGCGAACATACACAACATAAACACATGTGTAAATAATATACAACACAAAGCCGATAAGACCGCTTCCATAAAATAAACAAAGTCAAAAGTACAACTTTACAACTCGGTTCTTATAGCCCAACCACATAGTGAATACGCACTTAGGAATAACAAGTATGACGGGGCCCGCCATACCGAATGTACATAATCTACAAAATCAGGGACAAGACTGTACCAAAAGAAAGACAAGCCTCCGGAGAATGGAGCTTCCGACGTCTGATAAGTGATCCGAAGAGTGTGGATCCGCAACCTGCTTACCCTCTTTCTCGCGATTTAACGCGGCCCGAGGAAGGGGGTCAGTACACAATATGTACTAAGTATGTAAAACTGGAAAGTACTGTAATTACAACATAAGTTTAAAAGAAAGCCGGAGACATGTATGATAACAAAATTACAGTACACAGTGCCTTACTAATAATGAGAGTATAAATAGGTGTATACTTACAACGAAAAATAGGATTGGAATCCTACTCCTGGGACTATTTCACCCGCATAGGTCCAGTGGACCTGCGTGAGGTATTCCTCGCATGGGACTATTTCACCCGCATAAGCCCTTACGGACTCGCATGAGGTATTCCTCGCATAGGCTGGACCCGCCCGCATGGGACTATTTCACCCGCATAAGCCCTTACGGACTCGCATGAGGTATTCCTCGCATCGTGGTTAGCAAATCCACGGAAATATACAATGCCACAATCCCGGGGAATGACCCCGCAACGAATAATATATCATTAGCCCAAATCCGGCTATCACACATAACATAAGCTCTATCGGCTTATCACGCAATATATAATCAAGTTAAGAAATCCCCTAACTTCTTACTATTCTTGTTCATATACACTCTCATTTTAGTTTCCCTAAGGCACTATCATGTCTTTTATAAAATCCGGGAATTTAACCCAAAGTACTACGTACTTCTATGCTTTTAAAAAGACTCATTTCATTATAAAACTTCCAAGATACTAATAGCCGTAGTATCAAGTGACAATTTCTTTTCAAGACAAGTCACAATACTTTTAGAAATAAAATATGGCTTCTAAATCAAGTGACTCGTGTCTTATAAAACCTTAGGCAATTGATGCCTTAAAATCGAATTGCCTTCCATTAAATCAAGTCATTTATCTTTCCATAAAGTCAATATAACCAACTCCCCATAAAGTCGTTATATTCACTTTATACCTTAGTCAAGTACCATTTCCTATCCAAGGGACTTATACGTTAAAAACGACACAAGTATCACATACTTTATAATTCTTCAAGTCCCTTACCTTTAACAAGACTTAAGACATCTTTAATATTCTCAAAGAAGTGAGTTAATCTCCTAACTCACCCGACTTGGCCTTTCATAAAACAAGTAGAGTATGTCAAAGTCTCAGACGTCACCGTACTATATCGTGAAACTAGTCATGCTCAAAGATAGGAAAAGTTCTACATACCTTGTCGGGTCAAACCACTTGCCAAGTACAAAGTCCCGCCCGTAGTATAACAACCTATAATATTCACAATACGTCTATTAAAGCCTTACTTCAAACGTAGAATATTATAAGTGTTAAGTCTCTAAATTCTACGGAAAATCGGACAGCACCTCCTTTGTTTTTACTTACTTTGCCACCTTTTCCAAGGTCGAAATACAATAACCAAACAGCCCCAATTGGCTCACAACAATATAGAAGATAATCCAATGCAAATGACTAACTAAACACCCCAATTGGCTCACAATCAATATAGCGGTAGTCCAATACAAATGACTAACTAAAATTTCCCCAATTGGCTCACAATCAATATAGCGGTAGTCCAATACAAATGACTAACTAAATGACCCAATTGGCTCACAATCAATATAGCGGTAGTCGATACAAATGACTAACTAAATGTTCCCCAATTGGCTCACAATCAATATAGCATGAGTCCAATACAAATGACTAACTAAAACCCAATTGGCTCACAATTATATTTCAACCCAAATTTGTAGCATAACATGATATCAAGTCGCATTTGATTATAATAACCATAATCCTTAAGTCAATGACATGCGACGGTTCTAACAACGATTAAATTGTAATCAACTTAGTAATGGATTACATTACATTTCGGATTTCCAAGGCTATAATCAATCCATAATCTTTATAACTTCAATATAACAATTTCATGCTTGCAACATACAAGGCTAACAACAACAAAATGAATAATCTTGTAATACTTTCAAAGAACAAGATTATACCTCAATGATTCTTAAACCAACTCCAATCCGAAGTCGCTCCTTAGTAGTTTATAGCCTCTCCAAGACACTTCAATCCGCTTGTTGAGACCCTTAGAACAACACCAACAATTATCCTTCAAGTCTTCAAATAAAACCTAGAAAGACTTAGGTTTTCGCCATGACTAACAGTAAACAATCTTTTTCCAAGATTTTTCTATTGAGATGTGTTTACAATACACCTAGGAACCTTGGTTTAAAGTGGGGAACTAAAAGAACAAGGAACAAATTTTTTTCTTCTTTTTGCTAAGTGAACCCGAGAGCTAAAGGCCTATGTTCTTCAATTTGTGTAAAATTTTCTAAGTGTTGAGCTCCCTCTCTACTAGTAGTAATATAAGTAGCACCTTGGAGGGTTAGGATACAAACAAATGGTTGGTTGGGATCTAGTCTTGCTAAATATCAAGACTTATTGACCAAGACTTAGTCAACCTTCTCAAGCTACACAAGTTGCAAGACTAGTCTTGCAACAAAGGTCCAATGACCTTCATGCCCTTGCACAATTTCGACCAAGACATCTCAAAAGGGGGGTGACACGTGTCGCCCTCCCATTCGTTACAATAATACATTATCCGACAATTCCATAATTTCCGATAAGTTTTTACAAGTCTCAAATCCTTAACATTTGTGAGTTCTTACTTACGTTCTTAAGGCATGTCTTGTAATTACGGGGTGTAACAATCTTGGTGTGCATGAGGGTCATGATGGTGGTCCTGGGCCGAAGATGCAGCTCTTTGTTTCTCCCAACTTTCCGGTGGCACCCTCAACTAGTGTTCCGGTTGGAAAACTTGACTCTGGTAGGCTTACGGGTCTTGACGGATATCCCGGGTCATTTGCGGGTATGTTGGGTGGTCGGGTTGCGGAGGGTCGTGATGGTGATAAGGGTTGTGGTTGAAACCCACGGGTCACCGTTCTTTTGTGTTTAAGTCCATGTGGCTTTTCCGCAGCTCGAAGTCGGAAAGGCAGCTGCGGTTCCGGTAGGCTCACTTGACTCTGGGGGGATCGCGGATCTTGATAGGGATCCCGGGTCGAAAGTGGGTATGGAGGGTGGTCCCGGGTTGCAGGAGGGTCGTGTTTATGTTCATGATTTGTGGTGTGAACCCTTGGGTCGTCGATCCTTGGTTTCTGAGTACAAAGAGGTTTTTTCGGCGGGCACTTTGGATGCCAAGGTGAAAGCGGGTCTCAAGGTTGGTCTCGGGTTGATTGCGGGTCAGGTGGGTGAGCATGGGTCTTGGGTGAAGTCCATGGGCCATCAGTCTTTGGTTGTTGAGTCCGAGATAACTCCTTTTCCAATTGGCCTTGGAAATGCTAAGGTTACGGAAGCCAAGGGGTTTTTTATCCAAAAGAGGTCTAGTAATTTGATGCATTCAATTGTTGCGGATGTCAATGGCACGCCTCATTCATTAGGTAGGTGCTCCAACCGAAGCTGCTCCTAATCCCATGGTTCTTGGGAGTGTCAAACCATCTCATTTAAGGCGACTTCGAAATTCGATTTTGGTGGGAACCGGTTTTGACAATAGCACGCCTCATTCAATGGGTGCTGCAATCGAAATTGCTCCTATTCCAATGGATCTTGGTAAGGCAAAAGCTGCGGAAGCTGAGGGGTTTTCTCTCCAAAAGATGCCTATTAACTCAACACTTTTAATTGGCATGGGGAATGTAGAGTCATCTCGTTTAAATGAACTTCATATCTCGATTTGGGGGGCAACCGGTGTTGCCAAAACCGAGAGCCCTAGGAACTCTAATGCATTAATTGATAATGTATTAATACAACAAAAGACTTCTGGGACACCAATTCCCAATAATACACGCTTTTTGACTTCATTTGCGGGAACCAACACTTTTCATGGTGGCTCCTATACGATTAGAAGTGCTATGGGTATCGTGAATACGCCGAGGGTGTACATGCAAACACCACTTTGTGCGGGTAATGATGGATGGCCAGAAGTTACTTCAAGGAAGAATTGTATCAAGTACAAAGCCAAGCACCAATTTTGAGAAGTGAAAAGAGTATTTCAACCTTCCAAGATTGAATTTATGATTTAATCCCCTCCTGTAACGTCACCTTTGTGTGAACGCCCCATCCCCCCACTCTTTCATTTCGTGTTTATGCTTACGTTGAGGATTGAGAACCCTCAACGACTGATTTTTTTCCTTTAGAGCATTTTCGTTTGTTCTTTTATAATATTTGCATTTACCTGGAAAAAAAAAACTAGATGGTTACATATAAAATTTAAAGAAATGCTCTAAAGGAAAAAAATCGAGTTCGAACTTTACTAAGCTATTACTCAAAATTAGTGTCCTCCGAGTCGTTGGATAGTTATTGTAGAGAAATTGCTAGGAAACAACTTCTAGATAAAATCCTTGATCTATATCGCATACTAGATAACATTAATTTAAATATTTCTATTCAACAAAGGCAGCTAGACTGGTGCTCTAATGTACTTAATATGTCCACTGCTCATTTAAGTTAGATAATTAAAATCCTGTAAATAACCTAGAAATAGAAAAGACTCCCACAAATTCCTTCAGTCATGAACAACTCTTACAATAAAGAGTTTAAGATTGATAAAAAATTCCTACATAAAGAATTTTAGGAAGAACAAAATTTAGAAAAAAAGAATTTGGTTCTTTAAAAATTTCTTAAATACCAGAAAACAAATACAAGAAAAATTCTATGAATTTATACAAGAGAATAAAATAAATATTCCCTTTTTTGAATGGTTTGAAATATACTCCTCTCGAAACTCCATAGAATACCCTTTTCCTAAATTAATAAATCCTGTCACAACTAGGAATAAAGCACAGGAATGGGAAACCCTAACTGATTCTAGGAAAATTCAATCCAATCACCCACCTCTATAAGGAATTAAGCTTGACGTCCATGGACGCCCTATAGACACAATTTCTTTTAAGACTCATTCAGAAGATGAAAGAACAAATACAAAACACATCCTTGCAAAAAATAATTTTACTAATGTTAATTTAAATACCATAGGAAAACAATTATATAGAATTGAAAATTACATAAAAAAACCACCCTATAGTCACTATAGGTTCCCCAGAAACATCTAAGGAAATAAAATTAAAAAGCCCAATCTTCAAACCCTTTCAGGTATCCAAATATAGTGTTAAAAATAATCCAACAAGGTAAGTCTGATTTTGTTCAGGCTATACAAGACCAATCAAATAAAATTGGAACATCCAGTAGTTCTAATACGGAGGCCATTGTTCCAGATATACCACAGTCTACTGGTAAAAGGGTAGATACTTTAACCTTTAAATCCATTAATAGTAATATCTTGGATCCAAAAAAATATGTTTCTAAATACAAAGATATAACATGTTACAAAAATTTAGGACATACATCAAAATACTATAAAATGAATAAAAAATTACAAAAGGTAAAATTAAATACAGAAACAATCTCAAATTTTCTAATAGATTCCAACATCAGAACAGAGCCTGACGGTTCTTCTATATTTTTAGATACTAATAAACCCCTCCAAATAAGTAAATTGGTCACAACTAGCTCTTCTAAAAACTCTGAAAACGTATATATGTATTAATTAACGACAAAGAAAAGAGAAAAGGACTGGTAAAGTAGTAACAATTCAAGAATTACAAAAAGAAATAAAGAAAGTAAAATTAGAGATAAAAGAATTAAAAGAAAACAAAAATAATATTCTAAATTAATGAAAGTAATCCTTTCAACACCTATATCACACAACCCTGATTCTTGTAAATACAATTCTAAAAAATTTGATTCAGTAAATCCCATAGAACTGAAAAGCCTAGAAGAAATCCCAAAAGACTTTCTAAGTGTCTTAAGACAAATCACATAAAAAAGACACCTAAAAAATAACTCTTAAATTCTCGGACAACTTTAAAATTCAAACAATTGCACTTTTTGACACGGGAGCAGATTTAAACCTGATGATCTGACGGAAGTTGTCCCTCGAGAAGACTATGCAACTTCCGCCTATTCGTATGCGGAATTGCGCATAAGGAGAACCCATACTCAAAAATGGAAGATCCCCTCAATGTCTTTCAACTCATGATACAACACACATTTTTTTTGCCTTGCAGGGATTCTTAATAGGCTGGAGGAAGAACTGCAGGCTGGAAAGCAGAAGCAGATGCTTCAGGAAGAATTCTTTGATTCGATTCTTCCTCTTCTATATCAACTAGTAGGGAAAACTGAGAACCCTAAGAAGTAGATACAAGGATCCACTGCTGTGACACTTGCTCAAGGAAGACAAAGAAGTCAGAAAGATAGAGCAGGGCCACTTTTCTAAGATAGAGAGCTGAACTCTAGAAAATAAGCATAGTGCTAGAAAAATTCAGAGAAAAAACTCGTGAAAGAGTAACAGCTGCTAATAACACTAAAATCAAAATTGATTCTAAAACAAATTCGTCAATTGAAAATGACGGAGTTTCTATAACAACACCATTTGTTCTAACAGATGACATACACAATTATGTCATTTTAGAAACACCATTTATAAATTTTATCACTCCTTATAAGATAGATAACGATTTCATATATTTTAAATTTAATAAAAAGAAATTATTATTCCATTTTATAACATAACCAAAAACAAGAAATCTAAACCTAATAAGAGCATGCTCAATACATAAGGATAGTATAAATGCAAAAATACAATGAAAATCATACCACCTACAAGAACTGAAAAAAGATTTTTCTTTTAAAAGATTAAATGCACAATTAGAAATACTCGAAGTTAGAAAACAAATTTCTAAACTCCAAAAAACCTTCGAAGCCGAAGTATGTTCCGATATTCCAAATGCTTTTTGGTGCAGAAAACAACACATAGTAGATCTTCCTTATATAAAGGATTTTGACGAAAGACAAATTCCAACAAAGGCCAGACCTATTCAAATGAATACTGACCTTGAACAACCATGCAGAAAAAAAATTTAGATCTTGAAAATAAAAAAAACTAATTTCCAAATCTCGATCCCCTTGGAGTTGTGCTGCTTTCTATGTAAACAAAAATTCCGAAATAGAAAGAGGAATTCCTAGATTGCTAATAAATTATAAGCCCTTGAACACAACCCTAAAATGGATTAGATACCCAATTTCAAACAAAAAAGACTTGTTACAAAAATTACATTCTGCTTTAATATTCTCAAAATTCGACACGAAATCAGTTTTTTGGCAAATCCAAATTTCTGCGAAAGATCGTTATAAAACCGCTTTTACGATACCCTTTGGGCAATACGAATGGAACGTAATGCCTTTTGGTCTTAAAAATGCCCCTTCAGAATTCCAACGATTAATGAATGATATCTTCAATGATTATTCCAAATTCTGCATAGTTTATATTGATGATGTTTTAATCTTCTCAAATTCCATAGAAGAACATTTCAAACATCATAAAACATTCTTTTAGGTCACTAAGAAAAATGAATTGGTAGTATCCAAGTCAAAAATGAGTCTATTTCATACTAAGATAAGATTTCTAGGACATTATCTATCCCAGGGTAAAATCACCCCCTAGAAAGATCCTTAGAATTCGCAAGTAAATTACATGACAAAACTAGGGTGAAATCTGTATAAGCATGCAGTCGCTCTCTCTATGTATCCAAATGAATAATCTTCTGTGTGATAAGACCATACCGTCCCTGCTCTCAAACAACCATTGACTTTGTATAAAATTGTGATCCGGTATCATGGGTCCTCCAAGTCTAAAATTTTCGGATTTCCAGATGTACAGAATCTGTCCATGTAGCAGCATATAACAGACAATGATGCTAACACTACTATAAAGAACACAGAGTCTCTGGGCAGCGGTATATAACAATGTGGGTGGTCTTTCGAGTCTGTTCCTCTCAGATTTCTTGTCTCACTGTATATCTAAAAGTACTGAAAATAAAAACTGTGGAATGTGTGTAGCATCCTCTAACCCGGGGAGCTCTGTGTATACTCCTATGTGTAAATCTCTACATAGTTGTCTGTGTGCGTCTATCCAAATATTTCCAGCAACTTGCTGTCTCCATGTATTCATCAGGTGCCACAACTTCAAAAGCTTAGGTTGTGGCTCATCCTCTGTAACTGTTGTGAAACCTGCAAAAAAGAAATCAAGGTTAGTAGAAAAGGATACCATTATGAGCTCCCCCTGAAGGACTTGAGCATAATGGCATCTGATCCCAATCATCTCCTCTCGCGTTGCTGATTCCATCAGTGACTCATCTCCCTGATTCTCACATAGGGACATTCTAGCTTGTCATTATTGAGAAATCTCCTTCCTTTGATATCCAGCTGATCAAAACCATTAGCCTCCACATGACCGCGATGTTTACCAAATGATCCGCTAACTGATTACCTTCTCGCATGATGTGCTGAACTGTAACATGAGCAACCGCCATGATCTCCCAGATTTACTCTATCCACGCTACTACCTTCCATGGTGGCTTTCATTATTTCTTGAGAACCATTTGCATAAGTCTGGAGTCTGCCTCAAGGATGTAAGAGTTATGTTGCCTTCTCCTACAGAATCTTACTACCTCTATTAGTGTCATGGCCTCCGATTCAGTGTTAGTAGCCTCATGCATCTCTCTAGCCTCGGCGTACACCAAGTCCCCTTTATCATCACGAACGCAGAAAGCGTACGAACTCCTCCCCGGATTACCTGTAGTAGCTCCATCTGTGTTGCACTTCCATCTACCAGGCGATGGAAAATGCCACATCACCAAAGTCATTTTTGGAACCTCTATCCCCGATGTCAGATTGACAAGCAACTCAGCCCATCTGTGTGGAGCGGCTGTCATGTTAGGTCTTCTCAACATCACCATATTTTGCATATTTGACTAAATCTGATACATAACTCTAGCCAATGAAGTCTTCATGTCGTGTCTCCAATCATTCCGCCTCTTCCATATCTCCCAAATGATGATACTAGGCATAACATAGTAAAATGATCTAATCCGGGTAGGAACCCTGGCATCCCACCACTCCTTGATAATCTGAGATAAGCGCAAACCTGTAATATTGATGCATGCAATGCCCAAAAATATTTTCCATATCCGCTGTGCCAACTCTCCTTGCGCGAACACATGTTCAATAGTCTCCATCTGTGGTCTACTGCAGCAATTACATTTTGACGGCATATGATAGCCCCAACGTCTCACTACATCATCCAACGACATCTTCTTCTGGCGCACCCTCCACATGTTGAAAGAAACCTTATATGGCGAGCCTTTGACCCAGATATTATCACTGTCTGTATACCTGTCAGCCCTCTATCGAAGTAGCTCCCACGCATACTTAACTGTAAACTCCCCGTCTGATTCAAACATCCACCACAGTTTGTCCACTGCATGCACCTGCCTCGGCGACTTGACTTCCCTGACAATACGGTCAACCAGTTCTTCCGGAAGATTTAAGAGAAGAGTATCTGCATCCCAATTACCATTCACCACCACATCACTTACCGTCTGTAACGCTTCTATCACCTCTACATTTTGCTGATTCTGAAGTGCCCCAAAACCAGTCCAATTATCATACCAGAATGACACTGACCCTTGCTTCAGCTTCCACCAGAATATTGCTCAATACAGTCTCGTATGTGTAGCATTTTCTTCCGCACCTGCGACCTCGAAATAGGAACTGTACCTGGAGAGTGGTTCTTCAAATATTTGTTGGTCATGTAATCTCCCCACAATGATTTCTTAGTTCGAAGATTCCACCAGTTCTTAGCAAAAAGAGCCATCGAGATATCCTTCAAATACCAAAAACCAAGACCCCCTTCTGAAATCGGTAAGCATACATGCTCCCAGCTCGCCCAATGATGTCCTCCCTCCCCTACTGCATTACTCCAGTAGAACTGAGCAATTATCTTATAGAGTTTATTTAACACAAAAGTAGGAGGGTCAATAGCTGAAAGCAAATGAATGGACATGGCCTGGAAAACATGATTCAACAGTATAGCTCTACCTCCAAAGGATAGAAGCTTACCTTTCCACCCTTGCAGCTTATTCCGTATCTTAGTCAGAAGATCAGAGTAAAAGGATAGCTGTGGCATATTGTAATATAACGGACAACCCAAGTAAGTAATAGGAAAGTCCTGTCTGGTCATACCTGTGATATTCTCCATTTCCTGCACCACTATATCTGAGGCTGATTGACGTACATAAATGACACTCTTGTTCTTATTAACCAGTTTTCCTGATGCCTGCTCATACATGCTTAGAACATCCATGATCTTGTGTAAGGAATACTGACACTGAGAAGCAAAGATGATGGTGTCATCAGCATAACAGAGATGATTGATTTTTGGACCATATTTCGTCATACCATACCCACGAAAATTTGTATCCTTATTCAATGCATTCAAAGCTCTAGTCAACACTTCCGCCGCTATGATAAATAAAGTAGGAGAAAGAGGATCTCCCTTATTCACGCCTCTAGACGACCTGAAGAACCCGTGAGCCTGTCCATTTATCAATACCGAATACCAATTTTGTGTTACCAACTCATATGCATGCCCAATGAAGGTTTCACCAAACCCCATCTTGCGTAACACCACCATCAAGAAAGACCATGATAGTTTGTCGTAAGTTTTCGTCATGTCCAGCTTCATACTCATATTATGACGTTTACCATTCCCATTTCGAAGTCGAATGTCCTTAGTAATCTCCTGAGCTAGCAAGATGTTTTCCACAATACTTCCGCCCTTCACAAAACCAGCCTGGTTCTGGGAAATTAAACTAGGAAGGAAAGTGGATAACCTGTTGTGGATGAGTCGTGAAAGAACCTTGTTGATGAAATTGCTCAGGCTGATAGGCCGCATGTCCCCAAATGTATTCACCACCAGCTTCTTAGGTAGGAGAATGAGATTAGTATGAGTAATATACCTGGGTAGCTCCCTGCCTCTGAAGAAGGATAAAACCACCTCAAGCACATCATTACCAATGATCTCCCAGCATATTTGATAGAAAAGCCCATTGAAACCATCTGGACCACTCGCACTATGTGGATTCAAACCAACAACCGCATCCTTAACCTCTTCTTTCGTCGGCATCCGGATCATTCTATCATTCATTTCATCATCTACCTGTTTCTCCTCGATTACATTCAGTATATCCATGTTTAAGTGACCATTAGTTTCTTTGAACTGTTGTGTGAAGAAAGCAATAGCCGCGTTAGCTACATCTGAATCCTCTTCAAGCCATACCCCTGCCTCATTTTATATCCTTCTCAGTTGAAGTCTCTTCCTTCTTCCATTAACATACGCATGGAAGAATTTAGAGTTTCTATCACCATTCTGAAACTAATCCATCTTTGCCTTCTGTTTCAAAAAATCCTCCACTCTGGACCTCTCATTTAGAATTTCGGCCTCTGCTTTGCGTAGACTTGCACGATTCTGTGTAGATGGATTAGCTTTAAATAAAACTTCTTGTTTCTTGATAATCGATTCCAAATTGGCGACCTTATAAAAAAAGGTCTCCAAAGGTACTTCTGCTCCATTTAGAAAGAACTTCCTTCAATATTTTCAATTTTGTATTAAACTTCCGGAATGAATGACCATCTGCCAGTTCTTGCCAACTATCCTCCACTGTTTTCAGAAAATTTTCCTCCTTCACCCATAAGTTCAAAAAACGAAAGGTTTCTTGTGATGTTGTGGCTGTTGTTGTGAGAAATCCACAAATAAGGGTGCATGATCTGAACCAGTACGTTCCAAATGAGTAATCTCCAAACCCGGAAACAGCTATTGCAGTTCTTGATTTCCTAAACATCGATCAATTCTTTCAAAAATGAAATCATCTCCTGCTCGACCATTCCACCAGGTATAAGTGCCACCTTTGTATCCCAAATCTGTTAGGCTACAGTTTTGGATACAATTTTGGAGTTCTTAAACTTACTGAAGCCAACTGGTCTTCCACCATACTTTTCTGACGCATCACCGATCACATTGAAGTCACCCTCTATCATCCACAGATACATCATATTTGAAGCTAAGAAAGATAGTGAATCCCACAATTCAGCCCTGTCTCTTCTTTCACACGCTGCATATACTATAGTTACCACCATCTTCATATGAGTGCCAACATTCTCTAGCAACAATGTCATTTGTTGAGAATTTTCAAACAAAAGAATATAATTCCATTCAGCACCCACAAACACCCATATCTTTTCCGACACACTACAAATAATTGTTTCTAAACCAATTTTCCTCCGATAATGTTCAAGTCGATTTGGCCCTTGCATCGGCTCCATCAATCCAACTAAGAAGACGTTGTGCCTGCGATGTAACGATACAAGTCTAGTAAAAGAATGTTGAGTACGAACTGACCTTGTATTCCAAAAGAGAGCATTCATCATTGATTATTGGACTTGGATCCCTTGTCCCTCTTTGACAGTACCCGAGATGGTGGGAAATTTATTTCTTGGGCTCTTTTTCTTCTGATCCTTATTGCACTTCTCTGTTGTTTTGGCGTCACTTCTTCCTCCCTGATTCCTGTCCGGTCCTTAGCAATTTTAGGGATGGGCTTCTGTGATCTCGCTGATTTATGTTCCTTAAATGGAATATACATCTCCCTTTCCCTATAATAACACACAACATCAATATAATCAACAACAACAAGTGTATTATCATTAGTAGTGTGTGGAATAGTTGCATCACCCTTGTCATAAGTAGTTGATGCATTCTCAGCATCAACGGCATTTTGAGCATGTCCAGCAGTATCAGAAATAGTGTGACCAGCAGCAGCAACCTCAACAGTCGAGGCATTGTCTATCATCACTGTCGAGGCACTATCTTCACGTGAAGCATCATCATTATCTATCCTCTCATTTTCAGCATTCACAGCAGCCAAAGTTGCAGCAGCAACTTCAACATTTACAGCACCAACAACTTCAGCATTTACAGCACAAACAACTTCAGCAGCCAATGGTGCAGTAGCAACCTCAACAACATCAGTCCCCACAGAATCCGCAACAGTAGTTTCAGTAGTATAATGAACTACATTAGCAGCTGTTGAGACATTCAGATCTATAAAACCAGACTTATAGTTTCCAGTGACATCCTATCCACCCTCACTACTGCTTCTCGATTAATTTGTGCCAATTGTTGAGCTGATGGAACAAGATTTGCCTCATGTGTCCCTCCATCTTTTCCCAGAATTGAAACCAAAGGAGAAATTTTTGTTGCTGCAGTTGCAACAATATCCTCCTCCCCGATAATAGTCTCAGCAGCAGCTTCCTTAAGCTCAAAGTTACTTGCAACTGTTTTTGCATCCAATCGACACTCTTGTCGATTTTTAATTTCCATATATTAAGCTGTGTTGTCTCTGTTGGTAATCAAATTAACCTCATGAATCTTATTTTGCAACTCAGCAGCAACCTCTTCCTCCTAACTAGCCTTGTTCAAACAGGATTCATAATCATTATTAATTCCTTCCATCAAATTTTCCTCCGCAAGTATATTACACACCTCCTTCCTAATCACATTAGGAATTACCGGTTCAGTTTTTTCTTTCCCAGTTGGACTAGGATCTATAACATTCCCAGTCCGATGGTTATCAGGTTCAAAACAACCAATCCTAGTAGTTTGTGCAATAATAGATGTTGTTTCCTTTGTAACGACCCGTTTGGTCGTTTAGCACTTAAAACTACGATAAAGGGTATGGGACTATAGAGTATTTTAATTAGATGATTTTTTAATATATGAAATGGGGCATGAAATTAATTAAGTGAGCTGCTGGGCCAAGCCCACTACTCTTTTGGGTAGGGAACGTTTTTAACACAAGGAAAAAGGGAGGGGGACGATTTGATGCAGCAAAACAAAAAGAAGGAAAAGGAAAAAACCCTACTAGTTAAAAGGAAACGTGAGCAGCAAAAGAAAACAAAGAGAATAAAAGAAACCCTAACAGCAAGAAGAGAGGAGGAGCAACGAGAGGAGAGAAAGAGGAGATGGAGGACGAGCAGCGAGAAAGAAAAGAAAGAAGAGAAAGAAACCCTAGTAATTAGAAGACAATGAGGAAACGCTCAATTAAGTTCAGGTTAGGTTCTATGTTATATGGTTGAATTAATTTATTCATGATCCTTACAGTAATCTGTTATAGAATGAAATCAAAGTTCAAAGAGGTCATTACACGGAAATTCCACAATCCACTTGAAGAAGAGAAACTTGAGGGATGTAACATGACATAATGATTACTGCAACACATTAAATGTGAAAACTGTATAAATCCGTAAAGAATATAAAAGTATGGGCTGAATGAAAGTTGTATATTACTCTGTTCTCGTCAGTTTAAGATCTTACAGAGATAAATCCGACTTATGGTTTGAAAGTTATGACTACTTAAAGTTCTGCATCGTTTTACCGAAACCCAGGCGACACAACATATAAAATGTGAAAACTGTACAAATCCGTAAGGAATATTAAAATATGAGCTGAATGAAAGTTGTATATTACTCTGTTCCCGTCAGTTTGAGACCTTACCGAGAAATATCCGACTTATGGTTTGGGAGTTATGACTGTTTAAAGTTTCTGCCTTTTTTATAAAAATTCTGGCGACACCGATTTCATAGGGTCGTTTCTTTCGTAAATTTTCACCATCTACACTAAGTATTGTCAGGTGTGATTAGGCATAATAAGAGATCCTAGTGTTGCCTTCTATATGGTACAATAAACACCTTATTTGGAGTTACGAATTTAATGTTATATTCTTTACAAGCGGGAGATACGAGAAAGTTGAAAGAAAGGAATGTTAGTTGAATTTCATGAAGTTATGCTAATATTTTTATATGTGTAGGGGTTTAGTCATACAGTTGAAATGGTAAATAAATATTGTTGATATAAATATAGCAATATGGGTGTCCTTAGATTCGTATTATTACGTAGTTCGCATATTTTCTATATTTTAAGCGTTCAGAGGCTCTACGCAAGGGGAAGGAATTGGTTTGATTGTTCGTGACACCCGTTCGGCATTGAGGTAGGTTATGATTTACTTTAGTTAGACTCTGATTAGAGAATCGTATGTAGTTGTAGGAAGTGACAGAGATAGCATGATAGGCCTTCGGGCATGAAGTCGAGATAAGTTACAATTTCGTTGTTTTCGTCAGCTGTTATGTGGGCTTGTCGCCATATGTGTTATTTTATGTGATTATCACCTGATTTTATCTCTGTTGCTTAATGGCTCACCTGTCTTGTGAAATAAAAGAATTGTGATGTTGATAATTGAACATAGGACATTGATATGACTTGTACTTGTCGATTATTTATTTGTGATATGTGTTGAGACTGATATCATGCATGTCATACTTTGTATATTATTGTTGTGATGATATTGATAAACTCCGAAGTTTCTGCCGAAGATTAAGAGTGATTGATAAACTCCAAGGTTTCTGCTGGAGATTGAGAGTGATTGATAAACTCCGAGGTTTCTGTCGGAGATTGAGAGTGATAAACTCCGAGGTTTCTGCCAGAGATTGAGAGTGATTGATAAACTCCGAGGTTTCTGCCGGAGATTGAGAGTGATTGAGCAACTCCGAGGTCTTTGCCGGATATTGCGAGTGATTGATAGCCTCTGAGGTTCTATCCGGAGAGCACGAGTGGTACATGGACTTCACGGGTCCCCCAAGGGTCATGGCTTTGAGGCATAACCCTTAGCATGTATGTACGAGAGTGGAGTAAGAGAGAGGTGACTATTGCATTGCATTGTATTCATACACTCTTATATTTAACTGATCATTGGTGAACTATATCTGTCTTGATAGATTCTTGATTTCTTTGCACTTTACCTGTATATGATATGTGACTGTGCCTGCGTGCTCTTTGTGCTACTTGTTGGTTTCAACTTCTTCATGCGTTATCTAATCATTGTTGGCCTATGATGCTTACCGGTACTAGTGTTGTACTGATACTACTATTGCTACACTTTTGTTGAGTGCAGAGTACGATCCAGGTTCCAGCTTTACGCCCCGTGGCTGATTCGCGAGGTGATATCTTTCAGTCGTTCATGGTGAGCTATTTGATCATCCGTGGCCCCTGAAGGGCTTCCTAGTTAATTTCACTTACTTTTGTTAGTTGACAAACAGTATCTAGCCTTCGGACATTCTTTCAGGCTTCTATTTTCAGACTTGTGCGCTCTTGTACCCTTTTGACCAGATTTTGGGAAGGTCGTAACATTTCTAGGGATTATAAGTATTTAAGACTTAATGACTTCTTGTTCTTTATTTATTTTCCGCTGAGTTAACTTGTTAATGAGAACGTGGTTCGCCTACTCGGGGGAATAGGGTAGGTGTCATCACGACTCGTGATTTGGGTCGTGACAAAGTTGGTATCAGAGCTTCTAGGTTAATCGGTCATGAGTACAAGAGCAATGTCTAGTAGAGTCTTGCAGATTGGTAGGTAGACGTCCGTACCCATCCTCGAGAGGCTATATGACATTTAGGAAACACTTCATTTCTTTACTCTTTTCGTTCTAGTTCAATCCGATTGATATCTGGTTCACTCTTTTCGTGCGACATTGTTCATATTGGTATCTTACACTCATTTATATGGTCTCTGACAGGTGGTAGGACTCTTTATGTGATTCATATAAAATATTTTCTCTCTATTCTATAGGTTCAGGTGTACTGACGAGAATCCAAATAGTTTATGTTTGGTGACAAAATAGTCATAATGGTAAAATATTCCTTTGATGGGAGCATGAGGTGTGCTTAGTTTGGTATTGCGTGAGATAATGAATGGTAAAGTTGAGTGTCGGCAAGATGAGATTGTGTGGGTTAAGCACAAGTTGTTTAGAGGGTCTTCAAGGAAATATATATTGCCTTTGCGTCAGGAAGAGAATCATGTTGAAAATTGGATGCAAATAATGGACCCATTAATCAGGGGGACTAGGGATACAAAGATTATCAATGTTCAATATGGCATTGTTTGAAAAGCAGTTATGGAGACTTTCCTAGGAGGGAATGTATTGATCAGAAACTTGATAACTGCTAAGTATGGATTCTTATAAATTGATGGTTCTCGGGATATGAGACAAACTCTTATGGAGTTAGTTTGCGGCAGAACATATTTTTACAGTCTATAAGATTCACAATTGGTAATAGCATGGGCATTTGCTTTTGGAAAGACAAGTGGCTTGCTGGAAGCACTCCAGAGGAATCATTTTTTTTTTAGAATGGATGGGTTAATCTCGTGAAATCTTTTTACTTGGCAACAACAAGTTGAGTAGAAGGGGTGAGGGAAGAAGTCTTTCAGAGAGTAGAGGGAACTATGGATATGGTTATAGGAGAGAGGTGTTGAAATACCAAGGCAAGTACGAAGCTAACTCCTTTACTTGGTAGGAGTATGAGCTGCAATAATATCCACACATAATTTAAGGAAGATGAGGAGGCTTCTGATGAGTTGATGGTGCATGTGTAAGGAATGTGAGGAAGATACAGAGGCTATCTTATGAATTGCAAATTCATGACACAGCTTCGAAATCTCAACTTCCATTGTTTGATGTGATTTTGATGATATCGAGCACGGTGGAAGAGACAATCACAAGTGAGCATAGGCTATGAGAACAAGACAATTCGTAGAACCATGTCATGGTGAAATTTTTAGTCTTATTTGGAATGGGAGGACTGTGAGATTATTTTATGAGATGTGATGAATCAGATGTACTAAAATAGCTTTTCTACTTCATTTGTTTTGTTGGTGTAAAGAGAGAATACTAGTACGCATATTGGGATAACTTGATAGAGAATGGTGGTTGAGCCACTCATCCTCTTTAGTTCCTCGCAACATGTTGGTGCTATCAATGAAATATTATTATCTTACTTTAAGGGGAAAAAACAACTGGTGTAAGAGGAGGCCAAAAGCCATATATCAAAGTATTTGGAGTGGTGAATGAGATAAGTGAAAGAACTAAAAGGAGGACTTGAAGTAGTTTGATTTTATAAGGATTTATCAAATTTGTGTGACTAGCTAGGGTTAATTGAGAAACATGAAGATTTAAGTCGAAGGGTGTAGTTGTACCAAGTTAATGAGTTGGGTGAAATTTTAGTTAGGTTAGAGTAACGACACAAAATTGATTATTCAAGAGGAAAGGATAAGAATGAATCTCCTATGACATATGTAAGGCTTGCTATTTATTTTGTAAAGTTTCAGAATCAGTTTGGGTGATTGATGCCAATATTTGGGGAATTTCACATTTTTTACACCAGGTCGGATTTGTTCATTTAGAATAGGTGGCCTATGAATATATTACCAGAAAGATTTATGGTTATTCTAGTAACCCATTTTCAAAGATTTGATAGATTTCAGTCCTGGATAGAGGTGTGTTAGGCTTACAGGCTTATTTGGAGTTTTCAAAGATATTTGATAATATTTTATTGATGGAAGTTATTCGAACAGTTCAGGTACCTCTTTCCTCCACTTTGCGCCGCGCTCGAGGGCGGCGATTGTTTGATTGGTATCTAATGTAACGACCCGTTTGGTCGTTTAGCACTTAAAACTACGATAAAAGGGGTATGGGACTATAGAGTATTTTAATTAGATGATTTTTTAATATATGAAATGGGGCATAAAATTAATTAAGTGAGTTGGTGGGCCAAGACCACTACCCTTTTGGGTAGGGCACGTTTTTAACACAAGGAAAAAGGGAGGGGGCGATTTGATACAGCAAAACAAAAAGAAGGAAAAGGAAAAAACCCTACTAGTTAAAAGGAAAACGTGAGCAGCAAAAGAAAACAAAGAGAATAAAAGAAACCCTAACAGCAAGAAGAGAGGAGGAGCAGCGAGAGGAAAGAAAGAGGAGAGGGAGGACGAGCAGCGAGAAAGAAAAGAAAGAAGAGAAAGAAACCCTAGTAACTAGAATACAAGGAGGAAACACTCAATTAAGTTCAGGTTAGGTTCTATGTTATATGGTTGAATTAATTTATTCATGATCCTTATAGTAATGTGTTATAGAATGAAATCAAAGTTCAAAGAGGTCATTACACGGAAATTCTACAATCCACTTGAAGAAGAGAAACTTGAGGGATGTAACATGGCATATTGATTACTGCAGCACATTAAACGTGAAAACTGTATTAAATCCGTAAAGAATATAAAAGTATGGGCTGAATAAAAGTTGTAGATTACTATGTTCCCGTCAGTTTAAGATCTTACGGAGATAAATCCGACTTATGGTTTGAAAGTTATGACTGCTTAAAGTTTTACCGAAACCCAGGCGACACATCATATAACACGTGAAAATTGTACAAATACGTAAATAATATGAAAATATGAGCTGAATGAAAGTTGTAGATTACTATGTTCCCGTCAGTCTGAGACCTTACAGAGAAAACTCCAACTGATGGTTTGGGAGTTATGACTGTTTAAAGTTTCTGCCTTGTTTTACAAAAATTCTAGCGACACAGATTTCATAGGGTTGTTTCTTTCGTAAATTTTCACCATCTACACTAAGTATTGTCAGGCGGGATTAGGCATAATAAGAGATCCTAGTGTTGCCTTCTATATGGTACAATAAACACCTTATTTGGAGTTACGAATTTAATGTTATATTCTTTACAAGCGGGAGATACGAGAAAGTTGAAAGAAAGGAATGTTAGTTGAATTTCATGAAGTTATGCTAATATTTTTATATGTGTAGGGGTTTAGTCATACAGTTGAAATGGTAAATAAATATTGTTGATATAAATATAGCAATATGGGTGTCCTTAGATTCGTATTATTACGTAGTTCGCATATTTTCTAGATTTTAAGTGTTCAGAGGCACTACGCAAGGGGAAGGAATTGATTTGATTGTTCGGGGCACCCGCTCGGCATTGAGGTAGGTTTTTACTTTAGTTAGACTCTGATTAAAAAATTGTATGTAGTTGTAGGAAGTGACAAGGATAGCATGATAGGCCTTCGGGCATGAAGTGGAGATAAGTTACAATTTCGTTGTTTTCGTCAGCTGTTATGTGGGCTTGTCGCCATATGTGTTATTATCTGTGATTATCACCTGATTGTATCTCTGTTGCTTAATGGCTCACCTGTCTTGTGAAATAAAAGAATTGTGATGTTGATAATTGAACATAGGACATTGATATGACTTGTACTTGTCGATTATATATTTGTGATATGTGTTGAGACTGATATCATGCATGTCATACTTTGTATATTATTGTTGTGATGATATTGATAAACTCCGAGGTTTCTGTCAGAGAGTGAGAGTGATTGATAAACTCTGAGGTTTCTGCCGGAGATTGAGAGTGATTGATAAACTCCGAGGTTTCTACCAGAGATTGAGAGTGATTGATAAACTCCGAGGTTTCTGCCGGAGATTGAGAGTGATTGAGCAACTCTGAGGTCTTTGCCGGAGATTGCGAGTGATTGATAGCCTCCGAGGTTCTAGCCGGAGAGCACGAGTGGTACATGGACTTCGCGGGTCCCCCGTGGGTCATGGCTTTGAGGCATAGCCCTTAGCATGTGTGTACGAGAGTGGAGTAAGAGAGAGGTGACTATTGCATTGCATTGAATTCATCCACCCTTATATTTGACTGATCATTGGTGAACTATATTTGTCTTGATAGATTCTTGATTTCTTTACACTTTACCTGTATATAATATGTGACTGTGCCTGCGTGCTCTATGTGCTACTTGTTTGTTTCAACTTCTTCATGCATTATCTAATCATTGTCGGCCTATGATACTTACCGCTACTAGTGTTGTACTGATACTACTCTTGCTGCACTTTTGTTGAGTGCAGAGTACGATCCAGGTTCCAGCTCTACGTTCCGTGGCTGATTCGCGAGGGTGATATCTTTCAGTCGTTCAGGGTGCGCTACTTGATCATCCGTGACCCCTGAAGGGCTTCCTAGTTAATTCCATTTACTTTTGTTAGTTGACAGACAATATGTAGCCTTCGGGCATTCTTTCGGTCTTCTATTTTCATACTTGTTAGCGCTCTTGTACCATTTTGACAAGATTTTGGGAAGGTCGTAACATTTCTAGGGATTACTTAATGACTTCTTGTTCTTTATTTATTTTCCATTGAGTTAACTTGTTAATGAGAACGTGGTTCGCCTACTCGGGGGAATATGGTAGGTGCCATCACGACTCGTGATTTTGGTCGTGACATCCTTGTTACTTCTTCCCACAAAAACAACCAGATCTTGCCCAGTAGCCGCATCCCCGATACCAGCAGATATGGTCGAGTCAGTAACCTTCATCGCATTCTTTGCCATTACAATTTTTCAACACAAATATGAATATGATCTGCCACGTATATATTGCTATCCACTGCAGGAATCCCAAAACCACTGGGATCAGGATACACCAGTTCCTTCCCATCAGAAAGAGGAACCACTGAATCTCTATTATCAGAAATAGAGGTTGCAGCACTGTCCAACTTCATTCCTGCTGTAGCATCACAAAAACAATCTTCCACTTCAATATGTAGTATATTCTTATGAAGCACTGATGCAACACCATCTCAATCAACAACACAAATTGCAGCCTCATCAATTATGGACGCAACACTCTCAGCTACTACATTACTCGATTGGTTAGCCATATTCGAGGACACAACAGATGTCTCCTGGACAGCATCAACCCGTAATTCTCCCTCCTCAGTGTCATCCTCAACTTCTTCACTCCACATTCTCCTGCTTAGATCCCTGGATTATTGGATAAGACATCCTCACAAGCTCGATTCAATACCACACAGTCCTCAACCCGCGATACACCAATTCTGGTAATATTATCTATATCTTCACCCATAGGTTTACTGGTTGTAGCCCCATTACCATTAACAGAATCTTGATCACCTCTAAAAGCCGTAGCCACCAATTCTTTAGTAGTTGCTCCATACCTTCCCAAATTTATTGTTGGTCTCCCTTCTCTGCCATCATCAATCATCTTTTCTTTCTCCTGCACCTTAACTCCCTCCCCTTCTTCAATCTCCAAAGTAGCAAAGGGGTTAGAAGTGGTAGAAGTAGGGTCCCTTAGTAGTGTTGTAAGATTAGCAATGTTTTGATTTTGGATGCTTGTTGGTTTTGATATTTGATTCTGATTATGAACATTGTTCCTTTGATTGTTCCTTTGGTTTATTTTGTTCTGAGCTACTCTCCAATCATTCTGATACCCAGCGACATGCCCAACCACTTGTACATTACCAGGATTCACATTAGTGTTTTGTGAATTTTCTCCACCATTGTTGACTGCGTCTCCTTCTCCCCCCCTCCTTTTCCCTCCATAATCAGTAGGACGTAAATTGGGATGAATTGTCTAGCAACTCGTCGAATCATGACCTTGTAGCTTACAGTGAGTACAATATTGAGGCAAATAATCATATCTCACTATAACTGTTTCGGTTCGATATTTCTCGCCATCAACAATTTGAATGTCTATTGTGCTAGGGTGTTCTTTCAACAAATCAATTTCAATTTTTACCCTAGCACAACTAGGTCTTGTCTTATATTGAGTTGTGGCTTCAATTGCAATAGGCTCATCAATGAATGAGGCAAAAAAAAATGCGTGGATTTACCAAACCAATGACGTGCAAGTCCTGGAAAGGAAATCCATGCCATAACTATAGAAATTTCTTCATCTGGATTGAACCACGGATCCCATTTCAATGTCCTCATAGGATGATATATACGTCTTTGTTATATATGCCATACCGGTTTAGACAGCAATGCAATGTAATCTTCTTTCAACGAGCAACGTAATAGAACATGTCAATTACAAAGTAAACCAACCTATACTCTCCCATTCACCTCGCATTGTGTTGGGATGAGATTATCCAAACCACGGAATTCAGGAAGGCCACCACTGAATTTTCCAACTACAACAAAATCCAACTCTTCTTGTGATACCATAAGTTCCACCTCCTTCATTGTATACTCAACTGTAGGTTTTCCATGGATGTATTGTATATGTTTTTATGGTATTTCAATACTGGAGGAAACTCCGCCACCACCATTGTTAGGGTTTTCAACAATGGCAGAGCTTTAATTATTGATTATCGATGGATGTAAGGTTTGTACATACGTGTTTTGGTTTGTTGTGATAGGGGGGGGGGGGGGACATGGCCGGACTCAGTTGAAGGTTCTTCGCCATCGCCATCGTGGCCATAACTGGTCGGAAAATCGATTATAGGGTTAGGGTTTGCATGGGGGCCTTGCAAAAGTAGGGTTTCCTAGGACGAATGCTCATAGTTAATTTAAAATATTTTCCAAATGTGAACAAAAATTCTATTGCCAGAGGTGTACTGGGCATCTGCTTTTGTCGGAATCAATGACTAATCTCTACTCCGGGCATTTTGTCTTTTCTTGGAAACTTTCTGAATCCGCTATTGCCAAAAATCAGACTATCTTCGTTTTCAATTACAGGTTCTTCTGAGGAGGAGCCTTGTTTTGATGAAGATGGAGCGAACTGTAGGATTATTGCTTGCATTTCTTCTGGATTTTTTGTTGTTGCAAGCATGGAAGCCATCCTGGATTTCTGTGAAAGTAACTGGGTATGCTCTGGTGTTTGTAGTTGTTTTTGCGGTGTTTCTATTGACGCCTGCAATACAAGGGATTTCTGAGCATTTAACCATTCCTGTACTCTGTGTGGAGTAAGACTTGCTGGTATTTTAAAACTATCCCACCATCTGATTTTAAATCTCCTTCGGAAAGTTGGATTTTTATCTTCAGAATAATCTGCGAACCATGTGAACACCCATGTCAAATGAAATTTTGTGTGGAACAGGTGTAATGTCACAAATCTTTTTTCTTCCTCTGAGAGTTTGTAAAGGGATTTAAAGAGGCTGAAAGATTTAGTGACTTCAGGTTTTTGTATTTCTAGTGTGGATCTGAATTGCTCCCACCATGAGTTCCACCATATTGGGAATTTTGATGGAGCACATGCGGTGTCAAAATGAAATAGCCAGACGTGGCGTTTCTCGGTATTTTGAACATAAAAGGAAATGAATCAAGCTTGTTGGTAATCCCATTAATTAAAAGAAATATTAAAAAATGGATCATTTTGATAAGAATCTGGGAAATTTAGGAGTTGAGATAAATTATTTTTGTTGGGTCCCGGGGGATATGCTATGGAATAAAAAAACAAACTGAAAATAAAATCAATTCGAATGCTGGAACAGTTTCAAATGTCGGCAGAAATGTCATCTGGCACAACTGACAACATTTCGGTAAAAACAGAATAAAACTTTTGAAGAGTTAAAATGCAGCGGAAATAAATAAAGAACACAAAGGTTTAATTTTCATAGGTTATATATTGATATAACCCATGATGGTCAATGACCAAAGGTATTGTATATATATATATATATATATATAATTGAATATATTCCTTTCTTTACAAGATTTAGAAGATAATACAAAGGAATAAAAAAGGTTAAGTCGCATATGGCTTATGCCTGAAAAATCTATCTAAATAAAAGTGAACAACATCTCATTACAATCTCTCCATACAAAGCTAATCTAGAATCTGAAACAGCGACTATAATGTCACACAGAATGTCGTCACAAACACAGGCAACATTTCGTGATCCAGATTTCTGAGAAGAAATCCCGAGAGCTCTCTTGGTATTTTTACATTTTGATTCTGGATATCGATTCACTGATCTTCCCTCTCTATTTATAGTAGAGAGTCTTACTTGAAATGCTCAATGAATCATTGGGTAGGTTGAGCTAAAAGAGGGCAGCTGAAGCAGTAGCTTGAGGCATGAAAATAGGAGCTGATTTGACTTGTTCTTCACCCTACTTGCTCCTCAAGTTAAGCTACTCTTTGGACTTGGTCTTCCACGTTTTTCTTCTGCTCCAAAGTCCTTGCCAAGTCAAAATTACCGTTGTGGTAAAAAGGTCACACTTTCCTAAAATCTGTCTGTGAAGATAGGCAAAACAGTTACCAGAATGTCGTCCCGAATGTCAAGACATTTGGTCCAACATTTTCTGATTTTAACTTAGCTCTGAAAATGATATATTAGGAAATATATCTTGACAAAAACCTAACATTAACATTCTCCCCCTTTTTGCCTTTCTTCACAAAACCTAATCGAATAAGTGCAAGTGACCTATAGCGACGACAAGTCCACACACATGCTCCCCCTTAACATGTGATGGTATATAAACACAACATATACAAGATATACATATATATACCATTTATATAGGATTAGAAAAGAAGAA
The DNA here is from genome assembly GCA_029844215.1 of Przewalskia tangutica. Taxonomy (NCBI): domain Eukaryota; kingdom Viridiplantae; phylum Streptophyta; class Magnoliopsida; order Solanales; family Solanaceae; genus Przewalskia; species Przewalskia tangutica. The sequence continues at coordinate 117,184,128 of CM056723.1, read as the reverse complement.
AGATGTTAGCACATATACACATATCATCCACTTATACATATTTATATTCAGACCATATTCTCAACACCAACCAGTAGCATCAACTTCAGTCCGTGAAGGAAGGGCACAACATTAACATTCTCTCCCTTTTGTCTTTCTTCACAAAACAACTTTTTCAACAAACAACAGTAGTAGTTCTTGCATAATTCCTTCTCTGCATATAACAGAAGCATATAGCAGTAGCAGCTTTCAACATCTTTCTACTCCTGCATAACTCTTTCTCTGCACACTTCTCTGCACAGAACAATAGTCTTCTTTCTCATCTCCCCCTGCATTAGCACTTCCTCTGCAGCATCTAGTCTTCTCTCTCTGCTCCCCCTGCATTATCACTTCTGCTTTCTCGACTTTAGCAGCATCATCATTTTCTCCACAGTAGTCTCGACAGTAGCATCATCACAGTAGCACTTGCATATCATTTTCTCCCCCTTTTTGTGAAGAAAGCAGCAACATGAAATAGTTTTTGACTTGAATCAAAGCATTCCTCACAGTATCAACCTCAGAGATTTGTTGGTTGATCTTTGCAATTTGAATCACAAGTTATTCAAACAGATGATGAAGATCGTTTGGACCAGTGTTGTCAAGAATGTTGGTGACATTCCTGTCAACATCTGCACTATTTTCTTCCATTTTCCAGGGTAAATCGATGACTCTGTCTCTATTATTCAAAACTGTATGGACTGTTTCTCTAACATTTTCCTCAATATTTAATTCCATACATTGGTTTAAAAATAGCAGGTGTGAGAAAAAATATATATTCTGTTATAAAGATATACATTCTTAAATTTCTTCGAGACTCAAATTAGCATAAAAACTGACTATTTTATCAACATACGATCATTTCTCAGTAATAGATCCATACATCAAGGTTTGAATCAGATTCAGTTTCGCTGGAGAATGTTGGAGTTTGTGTCTCTTCTGATGTTGGCTGAAATATTGCCTGAGATGTCGTGGCATCAGTGACAACATTCACAGCAACACTCGATTTGACATATCTGGAAATTCCCTTTGGGAAGAATTGTTTCACTGGAGTTTCATCAGAAACTTCCTCATTTTATTGAGACACATTTGTAGTACATAGACAGTTGTTTCTTCTTCACTCTCTTCAGTTAAGAACACTAAGTTCATGTCGTCATTGTCACTACTCGAGCAAACAGGTATTGAAGTATCACATCTGGACCTAGACCTGTTGTTGCTTGGCTCTGCACGAACTTTTCTTCTCAAACAATCTACTCGATCGACAAGTAGGGAAGGTTGAGGATCTTGGTTTCTTACCCAATACTGAAATATCAGATGTTTCAGCAACATCTATTGGATTGTTGTCCTCACATAGGTAGTTGAAATCTAAAGGTTCATGTAAACCTTTGAATATTATAGTTTTAGACAAGTCCTCTGTGGATGGTGAAGAAGGAAACTAGCGGGGTTGCTGTGGTTCTCTATGCTCAGCAGATTCAGTGAAAAAGTTAGTACTCATAGGGAAGTTGGTCGATGTGTTGGTTGATATTGGTGTTGACATTGGAAAGTTTCCGTAGGTGAATATTATGGAGAGGGTTTTGAGGATGGAGTTTGGAATGGTGTTGATTCCATCAGATAGGTAGGATTGTGGTTCCTATATGCCCGAGTTGTGATGTGATTTCCCTTCTTCTTTTTTTTAAGAAAAAAATAGAAATGATTTTTTTAAATATTTTATATAGGGAAAATCAGAAATGAAAAAAATAACAAACGAGAGGAATATTAATATACATGGCAGATCTTTCTAAGCAATAAAAATCCCTTAGATTTAGATATTTCAATTTTACACAATAACTTACACCTAAAATATTGGGATAAACTAACTAGACATCAAAATAGGAATAAAAATAATCTTATCAATTCAAAGTTTGAAATTTCTATTAAAAAAGACACAAAAATAGGGAGAAAAACTGATTTTTCGGAAAACCAGTTAAGAATAATATCCCAACAAATATCACAATCTGAGAATGTCAACAGCAATGTTGGCAGCATTTTGAACAACACAAGTATCATGATCCTTCGAGAACATCTTCCTTTAGGCAACAAATCAAGACACGTTTCATATATGTTTTTATGAGTTTAACCTCCATACCAATGTAACATTTTTCCATTGAGTCCTAGATCTAATCATAAAACACATACAAAATTCATTTTCGTGTCAAAAACAAGAATACTTATTTAGCATCCTCATAATAATTTTTTTTGTTTAAGCACTTTGATACTTCTATAGTATAGGAACGATATCAATTTCAAGGGTTTTTCCCGTATTGTACAGTTGCCGAGAATTAGAAAGGCTTTGCTTTATTTTGATACTCTTTTTTTATGATATCTAATATCATCGCAGAGAACGATATCACATTAAAATCACGTTCTTATTTGGAAATCATACATGTGTGAATAAAAATCAGCCAAAAACAATACTGAAAATTAGATTGTGATATTACACAGGTAAATATCACCCGAAATGTTAGAGACATTCCAGCCGACATTCACCAAAAATGCCCAAATTAGAGATTACAAAGACCACGAGATTTCTACACTAGAAAATCTCTCATGATCCAAAACTTTTATAAAAGTATCAGCTAGTTGATGACGAGTATCAACATGTTTAATTTGAACTAGCTGTTTTTCAATCAAATCTCTTTTTTAAAAAATGATATCTAATCATAGTACAAAACTAAAAAGTTGTTGGTAAAACCATAGTCGTTTAACATGTGTCTTAATTATATTCATTGAGAACAACAACTTCCAGCTGCTACATATTCAGATTCAGCAGTTGAAAGTGAGACACAATTTTATTTACGACTCTACCAAGAAATAAGATTATTGCCGAAATAAAAATATCCTCTACTTGTACTTTTTCTATCAATCACATCATCAGCCCAATTCTAGTCATTATATCCTATTAAATTGGGATTAGAGTCTATGGAATACCAAATTTTCATCTCACATGTGCCGGCAACATATCTAATGACACGTTTCATGACATTTAAGTGGAAAAATTTGGAACAGGCTTGGACTCGAGCACATACACCAAACACTAAACATTGGTTCTAGAGCACATATAAAACAAGAAAGACCAACCTCTTGGTATATGGTAGACATACACACATACCTTTTGTAATTGAGTGGTTCTTTGCTTCTCGTTCTACTTCCTTCAAACACTCCCCCTATCACCTGGAATGTTGAATGATCTTCATAATCCTTGATGAGGGGTCCCTTTGATCTAGCAATTATGCATTTGACTCCTCATCCACACCCTTTGTGGTCTCTGGTTCAGGTTCAGATGTTGCTCCGAATGTCGTAACATTTGAGGCAACATCTGGTTCTTCAGTAGTATACTCTTGTACAGTTTTTGTCCTTCGATTGTACACTCGGTAAGCATGACTATTTTGGAAATAGCCAACAAAATTCCTTTCACTCTTAGAATCAAACTTAGCCAGATAATCTCTATCATTTAAAATGTAACAAATACATAAAAAATGAAAGTAACGCACATTAGGTTTCTTTTCATTTATAATTTCATGGGATGCCATCTTTGTTATAGGCCTTAAGTAGACTCTATTAATAATGTGACAGACAGTAAAAAAAACGTTGACAATTTGTTAGAACTAAGCATAACTCTAGTAATTCTTTGTCATGTTCTATTCTTCCTTTGTGCTACCCATTATGTTAAGGAGTTTTTGGGAGCAGAAAAAACTCATGGAAAATTCCCCTTTTCTCACAAAATTTTGTGAAGGAGATGTTTTCAAATTCTTTTCCATGGTCGAAATTAATCCGAAAAAATAGAAGAACAGAACAAGTTCCTAATTCTGGAGTGCAAAATTTTAAAACATGTCAAAAGTTTGAGATTTTTCTTTCAAAAAAAATATATCCATAAGTACCTAGGAAAATCATCTACAATCACATAGGACTACCTCATGCCTCCTAAACTGTCTACCTCAATTGGACCCATAAGATCCATGTGCATTAATTAAAAACAGTGAGACATACCTGAATGTTGTTGTCATTCTGGACAACATTATGGGAAACATGGGTTTGCTTACCTTAGAGACAATCTGCACAGACTGTTTTACCTTTATGACTGAATTTGGGTAAGTCTCTAACCTCTCCATATGAGACCAATTTTTCCAGATTGCGGTAGTTGACATGCCCCAACTTTTGATGCCATAGTGTTGTGTCGTCGATCTTGACATTATTTCTTGTTTCCTGTCTTGCAACAAGATAGCAATTATCACCTGTTCTAGTACCTGACATGACATATTCCTTAGGTTCATTCATAACTTTTCAGGCACTCTCATTAAATTTCACCTCCAGATTGTCATTACACAATTGACTCATCAATTTAGTCGTTAAACCTTCAATCGTGTAAGACATTTCTTAAAGTTGGAAATCCAGGAATATTCAGGATTCTTTTTTCAATCATTTTACTTTTACTGCAACCTCCATAAGTTATGTTACCTCCATTGAATGACTGCAGTTCTTTAGAAAACTCATTTGTACCTGTCATGTGACGAGAACATCTACTCTCAAAGCACCAAGAACCTGAAATGTTAGTTCTTAAAGCAGTTATCGCACATTATAAGATACAACCATTTTGGGAATCCAAACTCTTTTAAAATATTTTTTACCTTTCAGCTCAGAAATGTTGCTTTGAATGTTGTCAGAAATGTTTGACAACATTTTAGGCAATATTTCGCTCACAGAATTCCGAAGTTTGAAAAATAGTACGGTTTTTAAAAAACCAGGGAAGTTACAATGACGGCACACAAACTTCATATCCTTTGACATATATGAGAACATATTATATAATCTTTCTTTTACAAAGCACATTTTCTCATTTTTGTCAAACAAACTAGAGCATATTATTTTAAGAGAGTTTTAGTACACAATACCTGCATGCGAAAGTTTACAAAAAACTGAGTATCTCATTCAATTTAGAAGTCCATGAGTAGATCTTATGGAAGGTTATTTTGGCTAAATTTTGCACAAATCTTACCAAATGCAGTATCCTATTTGGTAAGTGCAACCTCTAGTCGGGTTATTGTGCCTTTTCGATCTACATTCTCACGAGTTAAAGATATTACCTTTGTCTCAAGTTGCTTGGATTCTATGATTAAGATTTTACAAATGTTTTGTAATTCAGTAATCATGTCATCTTTGCATTAAACTCGATCCATACTCTCAGCCTCACCACTAGAAATAAAATCACTAAAGCAGTTAACATCAGGATAGTTAAAGAATATGTACTTTTCAAATGTTGCTGGAGATGCAGATGTTGCCTGAAATGTCGTGACATCTGAGGCAACATTACAAACGACATTTTCATTATCAGGGGATGTTCGTAAATAGTGGCCAACAGTGCTTGTGATTTGATTTCTTGATCTTCTTCCTCTTCTTAGTGGACATCCTTTTTTAGCACTTGGAAGGAAACTTGCTGGACTTTTGATTGAAGCCTTGGTTTTGATACCTTTTAGATTTAGATTGGTTTTTCTCAATGTTGAACTTCCTCACCATCAAATTGTATTTTCGAGTGAGTAAGACAACATTAACACCTTCACCAAGTTCTTCAATGTTCTCATCCTCTTCATTGATTTGATTCTCGGAGGATTGAACTTGAAGTGCCACATTCTTGCTCTAATATAGTTCCCTTTGATTCTTAATATTCATCTCATAGGTTTTGAGAATGCTCATCAAGATATGAAGGTTCATAGTAGCAAAATGTGAGCTTCTTTAATGGCATAAATCTTTAAATTGAACTTTTCAGGAAGAGAACAGAAAGCCTTTCAAAATAAGATTTAATATCATCCGTTTCTTCCATCCTTAAATGTTCATATTTACTCATGATCATGTGTAGTTTAATTCGATGAACACTTGATCTACCTTCATGAATTTGTAAAGTATATCATGCATCCTTAGCCGTTAGACAATTTTGAACGAGTTTAAACATGTAAAGATCAACTCATCCAAGAATTGCATTAAAGGTCTTTTCGTTAAGCTAGTATTATTGGTTTCTTCCGCCTTCCATTTTGATTCAGGTTTAACAAGAATGTCACCTTCCTTATCCGTCGACAACATTTGAACAACATACCCATTGGTTGTAGATCTCCATGCCCTAACATCAATTGATTTGATGTGAGAACGTAGGTGAATCCTCAATAGATACATTTTGTTCCATTTAAAATGGGAAGTCTACCAATATTTTGATTAGCCAGATCCATAGTTTTGAATAATAGGACCAATCACTTATTATGTCAAGTGTTGGCTTTGATACCACTTGTTGGGTCCCGGGGGTTATGCTATGGAATAAAAACAAACTGAAAGTAAAATCAATTCGAATGCTGGAACAATTTCAAATGTCGGCAGAAATGTCGTCTGGCACAACTGACAACATTTCGGTAAAAACAGAATAAAACCTTTGAAGAGTTAAAATGAATCGGAAATAAATAAAGAACACAAAGGTTTAATTTTCATAGGTTATATATTGATATAACCCATGATGATCAATGACCAAAGGTTTTGTATATATATATATACAATTGAATATATTCCTTTCTTTACAAGATTTAGAAGATAATACAAAGGAATAAAAAAAGTTAAGTCGCATATGACTTATGCCTGAAAAATCTATCTAAATAGAAGTGAACAACATCTCATTACAATCTCTCCATACAAATCTAATCTAGAATCAGAAACAACGACTATAATGTCACACAGAATGTCGTCACAAACACAGGCAACATTTCGTGATCCAGATTTCTGAGAAGAAATCTCGAGAGCTCTCTTGGTATTTTTACATTTTGATTCTGGATATCGATTCACTGATCTTCCCTCTCTATTTATAGTAGAGAGTCTTACTTGAAATGCTCAATGAATCATTGGGTAGGTTGAGCTAAAAGAGGGCAGCTGAAGCAGTAGCTTGAGGCATGAAAATGGGAGCTGATTTGACTTGTTCTTCACCCTACTTGCTCCTCAAGTTAAGCTACTCCTTGGACTTGGTCTTCCACATTTTTCTTCTGCTCCAAAGTTCCTTGCCAAGTCAAAATTACCGTTGTGGTAAAAAGGTCACACTTTCCTGAAATCTGTCCGTGATGATAGACAAAACAGTTATCAGAATGTCGTCCCGAATGTCAAGACATTTGGTCCAACATTATCTGATTTTAACTTAACTCTGAAAATAATGATATGTTAGGAAATATGTCTTGACACAAAACCTAACATTAACAATTTTTCCAATCACTTGGAGCAATTACTCCTAGTATTTTGCAAATTGAGTAAGAGGGATCTGTTTTATTTTTATAATAATTATGTTTAATTTTTGCTGATCCCGTTTGTTCAAGGATAACATGGTAAAAATATGGGTTTTTAAAAATGTCCCATGATTTGTAAAACCATCTGTTTCCAAAATATTTTTGTAGTGCTAGAAAAGGGTCTTGATCACAAAATCCTTTTTGAATAGTTACGATTTTTTGGAAGAAGGGTTTTATAAAAAAATCAGCAATTGGTTTCTTAGGGGCTTGTGGTAGCACAAGCTGGGTATTTGAAAATTGTTTTTGAGAAAGGGTTTTTGAAGATTCTCCTTTCTCGATTTTTTTTAAAATTTTAGAGGTTTTTTCCTCTAATGTTTTCTGGACAACTTCTTGTTTAGGAATTTGAAGTTGTATCAATGCCTGCTGTAATTCTGGGGATTTTGCAAGGAACTGAAAAATGTTTTCAGTAGTTATCTCTTGTGCGGGATTTACTGATGTTTTTACCTTCCGTGCTGCTTGAATTTTCTTGTTCTTGCTTCAGGACGGCGTCATACCATGACATGGGTTTTTCTGTCGGAATTTTGGCAGGGGTTTTATCTTTTTATTATTTTACTAGTTTGGAGTTTATGAGTTTTTTGGGGGCCATGGAGTTTGTTTGTTGTTGTGGTGCAACAATAGGGGTATTTATTGGTGAAGGAGTTTCATATTTTCTTTTTTGGAGTAAGGCTCCACATACTGCATATGGACAGTATTGCTCACATTCACGCATGTCCTTCGTCGATATTTTGTCATTGTAGCCCAGACACCAATTATTTGGACGATGGTAGGACATTTCCTTGATGTGGCTATTGTCAGGGATTTGGTGGCTTTTTATAGGGATTTTGAGGAAATCACGGGCCAAGATTTCAGGATAAAAATCTTTTAAGAATTAATTTACAAAAAATCCATTTTAATGCAGAGTTTTGAAAACATACATGATTTGGAAAATCATTTTGAAAAATGAATTTAAAATCGGTATCAATTGAGTGGTCATAAGCATACTTGTTTCTTCTCCCCCTAAAGTAAAATCGTTTTTTAATTCTTGTAAATAATATGATTTTTCTTTATGTATTGAACATGTTTATATGAGATTGAGATCTTTTGTTTTTTGTGTCGTTATAAACTGGAATTTCAATTTCTTTTCATTATTTTTAAATGATATAAATTCATTTTCTACTTTATAAGGGGTGATCAGATTCATGAATGGTGTTCCTAAGATTACAGAATTATGAATTTCCTTTACTAGAATAAATGACGTGGCTATAGAAATTTCATCATTTATGATTGACGCTTTGGTTTTAGACTTAATTTCTAATTTAGAATTATTAGCCGCTGCTAACGAATCTTGTGTTTCTTCTAGGAATTTCTCACATATTATACATGTTTTTATACAATTGAAGTCTGCTCCTGTATCAAAGAGAGCAACAATTGTTATTTAAAATTTCTAAAAAAATTAGTGTTATTTTTATTAGGTATTTCTTTGTTGTGATTTGTCTTAAGACAGTTAGAAAATCTTCTGGGACTTCTTCCAGATTTTTTATTTGGTTTTCAACATTATTTTCTGGTTCTATGGGATTTTCTGAATCAGAATTTTCAAGACTGAAGTTTTGTGTTGTATTATTTGAAAGCACAATTTTAATTAATTCAGAATCTTTTTTATGTCTTTCTTTTAATTCTTTTATATCTAATTTTACTTGAATAATTTCTTTTTGTATTTCTTGAATTGTTATTTCTTTTCTTTCTTTTATATTCTTACCTTTTCCTAGGATTTTTGTTAAGTCATATGTATTTTTAGAAGTATTTGGTAAGATTGTATTTTTAATATCTTTCTTTTCTTGAGTAAAAGTTTTTAGGAGTTTATTTAAGTATTCTTTTTGGTGTTGGGTATCTATGTGTTTAATCATATCTAACATGAATTCTTGATCTTTAGTCAAGACACATATTCGTTTTCCTTTTGCGTTTTCAGATTTTTCAGTCGAACTACTTGTGACTAATTCATCTACTTGAAGGGGTTTATTATCTTCGGAAGAAAGAGAAAAATAGTCAGGATCAGACTTAGAATCAGAGGAATTTATTAGGAGATTACAGATTTTTTGAGTTACATCTTTGTCGAGATTTAATTCTTGTAATTTTTTATTCATTCTACAGTATTTTGATGTATGTCCTTTTTTATTACATTTATAGCATGTTAGATTTTTGTAATTAGAATTATTCTTTTTAGGATCTCTGTATTTCTGTAATTTTTGTAACGATTATTTTTATAAGGATTTTATAGTTATCATCATTGGTTATATGATTTTTATAATCTTTTGTTGGGTTTTTGTGTGATTTATAAGTTTTGCTACAGTCTCCTATGCAATCATTGGAGGTTTCTATGGGATTTGTTTCAAATTGTTTGCAAAAAGTACCTAATTCACATTTTGTTCTTTTTAGTTCCCTTTTAAGGTGTTTTTGTAATCTTAGGTCTTGACAGATTTTTAATCCCTCTTGTTGAGTTATACAGACTAATTCTCCCTATGTAAACTTATTGTATGATATTATCTGTTTTCCACAATTCTCTTTAATTTTATTCCTAACCTTTTCTCCTAAAATGATAGGTAATCCAGCTAAAAAAATTTCTTTCCAGAACGGTTGGTTAGAAGAATCTTCCATAACCATTATTCTGGTTAAGAATGTATTTTTATACCATTGAAAATCACTTAGTTTTTTGCATTTTAAATTTTTGGCATTTTTATTATTTAGATGTGTAGAATCACCTATGAAATTTAAAGATATTGTTAGTATCAAAGTTGATACTGCATCTTATAGAGGTTCTCCTAGTTCATCTAGAATTGGTATTCCTTCTTCATCAGTCTTTATAGAATTTAAGATGTCTTCTTTTTGTTGGTCAGTGAGATAATGATCCTACCATCCTTTTAGTTGATCAGAGAATTCTGCGATTAGCAGTTCTGCAAAGGTCTTATCTTGTGTATTATTTTGTGTTTGATAGACATTTTCTACCATGGTCATTTGTTGGAGGAAGCTGAGGATATTGTATTCAGTCATTTCATCTAGGTTCCAATCATAAATGGAAGAGGCATTATAGCGGGATTGAGCTAGGGGTTTTATTATTCCTAGGTCTGAAGCAGGGATTATTTGTAATTGTTGTACGGGTTGTTCCCAATTCATATTATTAATGAGAGGTTTTTTGAATTGTTCTAAGGTATCATTGCTATCGGATTTATACGTTAATGTTGTTATACTATTATTAATAGTGGGGTCTACTGATTTAGAAAAGAGGTATCTTATGGAGTTTTGAGAGGAGTATATTTCAAACCAGTCAAAAAAGGGAATATTAATTTTATTTTCTTGAACAAATTCATAGAATTTTTCTTGTATTTGTTTCCTGGTATTTAAGAAAATTTCAAAGAACCAAATTCTTTTTTCTGAGTTATGTTTTTCATAAAAAAAAATTGTAGTAATTTTTTATTTACTTGGAATTCTTTTTCTAAACAGTACATTCATTTGCTAATTCATCCCGGGTTATTGATGAATATGTTGGACTTGTAGGTTCTTGGTCATCTATCTTTTCTTTAACAATGGAATTTATATATATTGGTCTCGGTATTTGATTTGTGTAGTCTACGTTTGTTAGATTTGGTAAATCTGACGTAGAATGTCTAGATTTTATTTTACAAGGGGTATTTATTACCGAAGGAATTTGTGAGACTCTTCCTAAATCTAGGGTCTCTTCGGAACATGTATCTTCGTATCTATTACTTATTGATATTCTTAAAAATGAGAGACTGACTCTACCATCTTGGTATTGAGTTATTTCTCTAAGATGGGTATTTGGTTGCTCAGATTCTAAGGCCAGGTTTAACTACACCTTCCAGGATCCATTTTTCTGGTAAAGTAATACCAACTCAAGAATTACAAAACGAAATAAAGGAAGTAAAATTAGAGATAAAAAAATTAAAAGAAAAACAAAAACAAAAACAAGATTCTAAAATAATAAAAGTAATCATTTCAACACCTATATCACACAACCCTCATTCTTGTAAATACAATTCTAAAAAATCTGATTCAGTAAATCCCATAGAACCAAAAAGCCTAGAAGAAATTCCAGAAGACCTTCTAAGTGTGTTAAGACAAATCACATAAAAAAGATACCTAATAAAAATAACTCTTAAATTCTCTGACAACTTTAAAATTCAAACAACTGCACTTTTTGACACATGAGCAGATTTAAACCTGATGAAAATAACCATAGTGCCAGAAAAACTCAGGAAAAAAACTCATGAAAGAGTAACAACTGCTAATAACACTAAAATCAAAATTGATTCTAAAACAAATGTGTCAATTGAAAATGAAGGAGTTTCTATAACAACAACATTTGTTCTAATAGATGACATACACAATTCTGTCATTTTAGGAACACCATTTATAAATCTTATCACTCCTTATAAGATAGATAACGATTCCATATATTTTAAATTTAATAAAAAGAAATTATTATTCCATTTTATAACAAAATCAAAAACAAGAAATCTAAACCTAATAAGAGCATGCTCAATACACAAGGATAGTATAAATGCAAAATACAAGGAAAATCATACCACCTACAAGAACTGAAAAAAAAATCTTTTAAAAGATTAAATACACAATTTGAAATACACGAAGTTAGAGAATAAATTTCTAAACTCCAAAAAACCTTCGAAGCCGAAGTATGTTCCGTTATTCCAAATGCTTTTTGGAGCAGAAAACAACACATAGTAGATCTTCCTTATGAAAAGGATTTTGACGAAAGACAAATTCCAACAAAGGCCAGACTTATTCAAATGAATAGTGACCTTGAACAACCATGCAGAAAAGAAATTCAAGATCCTTAAATAAAAAATTAATTTCCAAATCTCGATCCCCTTGGAGTTGTGCTGCTTTCTATGTAAACAAAAAATCCGAAATAGAAAAAGGAATTCCTAGATTGGTAATAAATTATAAACCCTTGAACACAACCCTAAAATGGATTAGATACCCAATTCCAAACAAAAACGACTTGTTACAAAAATTACATTCTGCTTTAATATTCTCAAAATTCGACATGAAATCAGGTTTTTGGAAAATCCAAATTTCTATGAAAGATCATTATAAAACCGCTTTTACGGTACCCTTTGGGCAATACGAATGGAACGTAATGCCTTTTGGTCTTAAAAATGTCCCTTCAGAATTCCAACGAATAATGAATGATATCTTCAATGATTATTCCAAATTCTCCATAGCTTATATTGATGATGTTTTAATCTTCTCAAATTCCATAGAAGAACGTTTCAAACATCTTAAAACATTCTTGTAGGTCACTAAGAAAAATGGATTGGTAGTATCCAAGTAAAAAATGAGTCTGTTTCAGACTAAGATAAGATTTCTAGGACATTATCTATCCCAGGGTAAAATCACCCCCATAGAAAGATTCTTAGAATTCGCAAGTAAATTCCCTGACAAAATCCTTGATAAAACTCAGTTGCAAAGATTCTTAGGCAGCTTAAATTATGTTTTAGATTTTTGTCCGGAAATCAATAAGATGGCAAAACTACTCCATGATAGACTAAGAAAAAAACCTGCTCCATGGACTAGCGACCATACTATCTGTGTCCAGAAAATCAAGAAAAAGTACTAGAAATACCGTGTCTCCATATAGCAGACCCTCGGCTACCTAAGATAGTAGAGACAGATGCCTCAGACTTAGGATACGGGGGGATCTTGAAACAAAAATCAGGGGAAAAAATGTATAGTCCAGTACACCTCTTCCCATTGGAATGATACCCAGAAAAACTATTCTACCATTAAAAAAAGAAATTTTGAACATCGTCTTATGCATACAAAAATTTCAAAGTGATTTACTAAATCAATTTTTTTACTTAGAGTCGACTGCAAAAGTGCTAAAGAGGTTTTACAAAAGGATGTTCAAAACCTTGCATCAAAACAAATTTTTGCACGATGGCAAGCAATTCTCAGTATTTTTGATTTTGATATTGAATATATTAAAGGAGAAACAAATTCCATTCCAGATTTCCTTACCCGTGAGTTCCTCCAAAATAGAGGAAATACCTAAAAAACTCTCTTACTCCTTCACAAATCCCCCAAAGCTACAGAGAAAGTTGATACGGTTACTGGTTCATAAACAAAGGATCATCCAAAGTACAAAAGATGATTAAACTAAGAGTTTTTCCAAAAATAGAGAAAGAAGAATTTTCAAAACCCTTTCCCAAAACATTTTCTAAATTTATAACTTGTAGTAAATACGAGTTACTTTAAAATAAACTTTTAGACAAAAATGGTTTTACAAATCATGGGACATTTTAAAACCCCCATATTTTTACCAAATTATTTTTTTAAAATATTCCCTTTTAAATACTGGGATTACCAACAAGCTTGGTTCAATTCCTTTTTGTGGCATTACACTTGTTGCAACACAAAATTCCATTGGCCATGAGTGTTCACATGGTTCGCAGATTATTCTGAAGATAAATACCCAACTGTCCGAAAGAGATTTAAAATCAGATGGTGGGACAGTTTCAAAATACCAGCAAGTCTTACTCCACACAGAGTATAGGAATGGCTAAATGATCAGAAATCCCTTGTATTGCAGGCGTCAATAGAAACACCGCAAAAACAACTACAAACACCAGAGCATACCCAGTTCCTTTCACAGAAATGCAGGATGGCTTCCATGCTTGCACCAGCAAAAAATCCAGAAGAAATGCAAGCAATAATCCTACAGTTCTCTCCATCTTCATCAAAACAAGGCTCTTCAGAAGAAGAAGAACCCGTAATTGAAAACGAAGATAGTCTGGTTTTTGACAATAGCGGATTCTGAAAGTTCCAAGAAAAGACAAAATACCCGGAGTGGAGATTAGTCAAAATTTCGACAAAATAAAATGGTCGACAAAAGCAGATGCCCGACAAAAATAAAAACTACTTTAAAAAGGGAAATAGTAAAAGCACAAATTCCAGCAATAATTCGGGAAGAGGACAAAAATAATGATGTCATGGATGATGCACTCTCCACTCAGAGGAATAGTTAAATTATTAAAATATTATTGTAATAGTTAAATTCCATTTTGTAATTCTCCTATAAAAGGAGACCCCCTCTCCGTTAGTTAGACAAGCTTTTTCTTTCCTAGTTTTCTCTCCCTTCTCTCCTTAGAAATAATTTTCAGATTTGTAATAGTTGAGTCTCTCGCTCTACCAATTCCCTTAGTTAGAGAAATTCCCCAAATACCTCTCCAAATCCCTTCATATGACTCACATCATATGAACATCAATTCCCTCATCCAAATACATTACCCGAAATTCCCAAATACCTTGTAAACTCCTAAGGTTCTCCTTGAATGTTTTCAAATCCTTGTAAGTATTTAATATTTTGAATAAATATGATTATGGATGATACTACCTCCTAATCTTTTAAATACCTTATGCTCCCTTAAATTCATTCTTTAAATTCTTTAAATTCCTGCATTAAATACATGATCGGTTATATCACCTACTTTATTTAAATTCCTGCAGAACCTTTGAATTATGGTTTCCATAACTTGAAACCTTAATTTGTAAGTTAATCTTTCTTTACTTTCTGCATTTTTCTATTATCTTTTTATTATTCAATCCCTTATATATCAATTCATTCCCTATCTATTATCCCCTTTAGATCCTCGGACTAACTTGTCTCTTTTTCTTTGTCATTAATTAATACACATATGCGTTTTTCAGAGTTTTTAGAAGAGCTAGTTATGACCAATTTACTTATTTGAAGGGGTTTATTAGTATCTAAAACATAGAAGAACTGTCAGGCTCTGTTCTGATGTTGTAATCTATTAGAAGGTTTGAGATTTTTTCTGTATTTAATTTTACCTTTTGTAATTTTTTATTCATTTTATAGTATTTTGATGTATGTCCTAAATATTTGTAACATGTTATATCTTTGTATTTAGAAACATATTTTTTTTGGATCCAAGATATTACTATTATTGGATTTAAAGGTTAAAGTCTCTACCCTTTTACCAGTAGACTGTGGTGTATCTGGAACAATGACCTCCGTATTAGAACTACTGGATGTTCCAATTTTACTTAATTGATTTTGTATAGCCTGAACAAAATCAGACTTACCTTGTTGGATATTTTTAACACTATCTTTGGATACCTAAAAGGGTTTGAAGATTGGGCTTTTTAATTTTATTTCCTTACGTGTTTCTGGGAACCTATAGTGACTATAGTGTGGGTTTTTTATGTAATTTTCTATTCTATCTAATTGTTTTCCTATGGTATTTAAATTAACATTAGCAAAATTATTTTGTGCAAGGATGTTTTTTGTATTTGTTCTTTCATCTTCTGAATGTGTCTTAAAAGGAATTGCGTCTATAGGGCGTCCATGGACGTCAAGCTTAATTCCTTGTAGAGGAGGGTGATTGGATTGGATTTTCCTAGAATCAGTTAGGGTTTCCCATTCCTGTGCTTTATTCCTAGTTGTGAAGAGATTTATTAATTTAGGAAAAGAGTATTCTATGGAGTTTCGAAAGGAGTATATTTCAAACCATTCAAAAAAGTGAATATTTATTGTATTTTCTTGTATAAATTCATAGAATTTTTCTTGTATTTTCTTTCTGGTATTTAAGAAATTTTTAAAGAACCAAATTCTTTTTTCTAAATTTTGTTCTTCATAAAATTCTTTATGTAGGATTTTTTTATCAATCTGAAACTCTTTATTGTAAGAGTTGTTCATGACTGAAGGAATTTGTGGGAGTCTTTTCTATTTTTAGGTTCTTTACAGGATTTTAATTATCCAACTTAAAAATGAGCAGTGGACATATTAAGTACATTAGAGCACCAGCCTAGCTGCCTTTGCTGGATAGAAATATTTAAATTAATGTTATCTAGTCTACGATATAGATCAAGGATTTTATCTAGAAGTTGTTTCCTAGCAATTTCTCTACAATAGTATCCAACGACTCGGAGGGCACTAATTTTGAGTAATAGCTTAGTAAATTTCGAACTCGAATTTTTTCCTTTAAAGCATTTCTTTTAAATTTTATATGTAACCATCTAGTTGAATTAGCATGATTTATGCTACAGAATGAAGGATGAGTTTGTATCTTGGAGAAAAATCTGTTTTGAAGAATGGTAAGATTTGGATTTGTAAAATTGATCTTAGTAATTACTTTTGGTATTTCTCAACTATCAATTTACTATTCAAAATCTTATATGACAATTTCTTCGGAATTTATTATCTTCTTTGAATCCATGGAAGAAGATGATCCAAAATCATAAGAAGTAGTTCTACGGAGAAAAGGATATATGTATATGGAATCCCAGTTCAAATACCCTTACCTTCCTACAACCCCCACCAAAACTGTATAATGTGGGCCTACGTCTGCCTTACACACAAGGACTTAATGTAACCCTATGGCCTGATCGCTTGGTATTACATGATTTAACCAACTCAGAAGGTTCATCCGTGGACGAATTTATCCATCTAAAGAGGATAATAGATAGGGAAGAAATTGATATATAAGGGATTGAATAATAAAAAGATAATAGAAATGCAGAAAGTAAAGAAAGATTAACTTTACAAATTAAGGTTCCAAGTTTTGGAAACCATAATTCAAAGGTTCTGCAGGAATTTAAATAAAGTAGGCGGTATAACCGACCATAGATTTAATGCAGTAATTTAAAGAATTTAAAGTATGAATTTAAAAGAGCATGAAGTATTTAAAAGATTAGGAGGTAGTATCATCCATAATCATATTTATTCAAAATATTAAATACTTACAAGGATTTGAAAACATTCAAGGAGAACATCGGGAGTTTACAAGGTATTTGAGAATTTCGGGTAAGGTATTTGGATGAAGGAATTGATGTTCATATGATATGAGTCATATGAAGAGATTTGGAGAGGTATTTGGGGAATTTCTCTAACTAAGGGGATTGGTAGAGAGAGACTCTCAACTATTACAAATCTGAATTTTTTTCTTTTAATTCTTTTATCTCTAATTTTACTTCCTTTATTTCTTTTTGTAATTCTTGAGTTGTTATTACTTTACCAACTGTGACTTTGACATGTTATTTACATATTTTGTTGATGGGTGGCCTGGATCCGTTCATGACAATCGCATTTTAAAGAACACAATGGAAGATTGCAATAAGGCTTTTCCTCACCCATCTGAAGGTATATTTTTATGTGTATTTTTATGTGTATTTTTATACTTACAATTTTTGATGCTATTTTTTAAAATTATATTATGTCTATATTTATGTAGGTAAATACTATGTCGTTGACCCGGGTTATCCTAATATGAAAGGATTTTTGGCTTCTTTTAAGTGTCAGCGATACCATATTCCTGATTTTCGTCGTGCAACACAAGATGGAGGTTGTGCACACAAGATGGACAACACAACCTCCATCTGGTTACTATGAAGTATTCAATTACAGTCATTCCTCTTGAGAAATGTAACTGAGCGAACATTTGCTGTGTGGAAAAAAAGACGGAGGGTATTATCAATAATGTCAAGTTTCCCATTAGACACACAAACAAAATTATTACGGCAATTATGGCTATGCATAACTACATTAGAAGGTATGCACTTGAAGATTTAGAATTTGATAAATGTGATGTAGACCCTAATTATGTTCCTGAAGTTGAAGGAGATGAAGATATTGGAGGAACATCAAGGACTTTGAGAGATGATCATGATGGATCGATGGATGATGTTAGTATGAAATCTGTTCGCCTCAACATTGTCACTTCCTTAATGAGTCACGAGTCGTAATAATATTTATATATTCTAGTTTATTCTTTGTGTAATGATGTAATATATTCAACTTTTGGACATATTGATTCATTGACTATCATATTGTCGTTACATTTCTTATGTACAATATAATATTATTTTTAGATTAAATGTTGCAATTAAATATATATTTTTTAAATTAATAAATTATAAAAATATACTAATTTTTAGAAACATAGGATAAAAAAGAATATTTTAAATAGTTTTAAATCTATTAAAAATAATATTTTAGTTTCTTTGCATAAATGTGAGTCAAACAGGGAATTGTTTCTATTGCTCAGAAGTACTTTTATAATTATAGATCAAACACCCTAACAGATTTCTCTAGAAACAATTTCTGCAAAATTACTTTTAAGAAATATTAACTATTTTAAAAAAGTCTGGCCAAACAGACTCTATAATGCAACAAATTGCTCCACCTATCCCAAAAAGAACACACTTTTTCTATTTTAATGGTCAATAACATCACATCAGATGGAAAACAAAAGGGGACAGCTAAATACACCGTGGTATTTGCTGTCCCCTCACTGCAAATACCCCCCAAACAGTCCCATCATCACTGCCCCCTACCCCCGCCCGCCCTACCCCCGCCCATACGCCCGCCCTACCCCCTGAATCGTCCCATCATCCCTTTCCCTTTCCCTTTTTTTTTTTTCCTTTTTTTTTTTTCTGATTTCGTTTTTTTTAAAGATATATTATCTAAGATAATATTAATTTAGTATATTAAATAATAAGACGGAAAAAACAATAACTATTATAATCAATGATAATTAGTAATATAAAAAATCTCTTAAATATTGGAAACCATTTTTTATCACTTTCTCACTTACTCTTTTTTATTATTAAATTAAAAAATAACAAAATAAAATAAAATTGCACTAAACTTATTGTATTCAATAAAAAAAAAAATTACATTTCAACGTATCAAAAAAAATACAAATATACATCACGAGTCACTAACTAAATTTATTTGACCGTGACAATTTTTTTATTTTTGTATTTATGGAACCAACTTTTTCATTGTACTAGAAGCGGTAGGACGTGACAATTTTTTTATTTTTGTATTTATGGAACCAGACAAAATAATTAAGAGACAGGAAGTTCTTAATAGAATTACCTAATCTTCATATTTAACTCTTAATCAATTTCTTTATTATTAAGGGACACTAGCATGCGCTTAGAAAGGGTAAATTTTGTTTTATCTGCTGATCATGAGACAAAATACTTTGTCCCTACCGTTTCTAGTACAGCAAAAAAAGTTGGTTCCATAAATACAAAAATAAAAAAATTGTCACGGTCAAATAAATTTAGTTAGTGACTCGTGATGTATATTTGTATTTTTTTTTGATACGTTGAAATGTAAATATTTTTTTTTTATTAAATACAATAAGTTTAGTGCAATTTTATTTTATTTTGTTATTTTTTAATTTAATAAAAAAAAAAGAGTAAGTGAGAAAGTGATAAAAAATGGTTTCCAATATTTAAGAGATTTTTTATATTACTAATTATCATTGATTATAATAGTTATTGTTTTTTCCGTCTTATTATTTAATATACTAAATTAATATTATCTTAGATAATATAATTTTAAAAAAAACGAAATCAGAAAAAAAAAAGAAAAAGGGAAATAAATTACGCCGTTTTTTTTTTTTTAAATTTGTCACATCACTGCACAAAACCGTGGTATTTGCAGTGATGTGACTGCAAATACCACGGTGCAAATAACAATCCCCAAACAAAAAGGAAATGAAAAAAAGGAGTCGTGATTTCTATTACTATCACCGATAGGGTTATAAATTAAACTCTCCATATAGTAATTGTTACTCTCTCTATTCTTTTTTAAGTGATGTTTAAGAATTTGACCGCC
The DNA here is from genome assembly GCA_029844215.1 of Przewalskia tangutica. Lineage (NCBI taxonomy): Eukaryota > Viridiplantae > Streptophyta > Magnoliopsida > Solanales > Solanaceae > Przewalskia > Przewalskia tangutica. The sequence continues at coordinate 117,164,106 of CM056723.1, read as the reverse complement.
TATAAGAAAGCTACTTATAGTAATTTATGTGGTGTTTTTTTGTTTCTCAATACTTAATTGACTAATTTTTGAAGTTAAATTAAATTAGATAAACTCAATATTTTAAAATTAAAATTGAAAAATTAAAAAATTATACGAAAAATACTATAAGTTACAATTCTTCTCATGTTGATATGATGAAAAAATATATTTTAAAATATTAATTAAATTCAAATAATTTAAATCTCGAAAATCAAAAGTGTCACATAAATCAAAACAAATAGCGTATTATTTAAGTCATTTTTTATTTTATTAAAATGACCTTTACCCCTGTTTGGATGGTTATTTCCCGTGTTTCATTATTGTGTTGTTTTCTATGAAATCATGTTTATTTTTCATTATTCTTAAAATTGTACGATATTGTAAACCCGTTGTAATTTCGTAGTTATATAATCATGAAAACTTTAATTTTTTAAACCAAGAATTTGATGATTCTTGCATGGTTAAGTATTTCATTTTCCCATTATCCCCCACCCCCTCCATCACACCCAAACCCCCCCAACCCCCACTAACCCCACCCTCTGCCACCCACCACCACTCCACCCCCATCCTACAACTCACCACCCCTCACCATCATCCACCCATGATCACCCCACCCACCACCTACTTATTGTTTTAAGTTTCTATTTTATGCTTTACTATATATATATATATATATATATATATATATATATAATTAAGGGTTAATTGTATTTTAGTAAATTTATATATCATTATACAATATCATACAATCAAATTAAACAATAAACAACAATAATAACATACCCAGTGAAAATCCCACAATGTGGGGTCTGAGAGGGTAGAATGTACACAGACCTCACTTCCACCTTAGTAGGTAGAGCGACTGTTTTCGGGAGACCATCGGCTCAAGATAAAAATATAGTGTATCCGATATTTTTTTTTGATATCCAGGTTTCCGACTTGCGACAGACTAGTCATGGAGGTACTAGTACCTGTCCCTCAACACTACTACCAGTAAATTGCGGGATGTACTCCAATAAACGGGTTTGAAAACAGACAACTGATAACACCTACAAGGATCAACTCCAAAAGAGAGCAGAATGCTCCCACTGAAAATCGATCTCACGCTGCAAGTGTTCAGAGCGCCTTAATCCCCTCCTTTGTCATTGGACTATGCTCCGAGGACCTATCCGAATATTATGTTCATTAATACAATACAATATAATACTATTTACTGTATATTATGAAATCATGGGGGGTGCGACCATCCAAACAGAGTAACGCAGACAACATGTTTGGAAAATTTTGTGATAATATTTTTTCAAAAGTTAACACCAGAGTTGATGCGCAAGAACGATGTCGTTTCATCTGTCTCTCCCACAGCCAAACCAATAATTCTTCATTGTATCTCTTAAACCCTGTAAATCTCCATTCTTTTATCTTCACTCTTCTCCTAATGCTTCGATTAACCCTTACATCACCCCTTAAACCTCCATTACTCTCCTCCCTCTTCCTCCTTAATCCACCTGAACCACCACCCACCATCACCGGAATTTCAAGAATCCTCAATTTGTTTCTCCAAAATCACACTAAAGGCTCAACAAAGCTTTTTAAAGACAGCCCATGTTTTAAAAAATTAATGTTGGACCTTAATTCATTGGAAATAGAGGGAATTGTTGAGAAACTGAGTGTTGAAAATTACGAATCTACCCTTGAGTTCTTTTTCTGTTGAGAAATGATTATGGGTTTAAAAGCATTCTAATGTTTCACACATTGTTGTTGCTCATATTTTGACTAAAAAGCAACGGTTTAGAGCTTTGAAGTTTCATTTACAACATTTTGTTCAACAAGAAGGTATATTGGGTTTATTGTTATGTCATTAAAAATTATTTTTTGTTACTAGTATAGTGTAATTAGGTGAAGGTGAGTCTTGAAGTAAATGGTAAAGTCGTGGAACACCTTTTTGCAGAAATGCAGGTTAAGGCAGCTGCTTACTATAGACCCTTGGTCCAGCCCTTACCCCGCGCATAGCGGGAGCTTAATGCACCGGACTGCCCTTTAATATAGCGAACTGCCCTTTAATATAGTGTAATTAGGTACTCCCTCCTTCACATTTATGTAATGGGCACCCAATCCCAAAATAAAAGAAAGATTTTGAAACTTGTAGTCTAAAAGAACCTTTGTGGGACTATAAATAATCTCATTAATTATAAAATGAAAAATTTAAAGTTATAAAGTTGTTTCTAGGTATAGAAATGTGTCATTTTTTGTTACTACTCAGTACTCCTCCGTCTCAAAATACTTTTCTGCATTTTTCATTTACACACCGTTAAGAAAGCATTTATTGGGATAGCGTTTTTACCATTTTACCCTCTTAACATATTTCGTTATGTCTCTTCAATATATTTACTCCATCAAGGATGAGAACTTCTTAAATGTTGCTAATTAATACAAGAGTAAAATGGACAAAAAGCTACTTAATTTTATCTTGATTAAATAAAATGAAATGTATTTTGAGACAAGTATTTTTAGTAAGGACGACAAGTATTTTGGGACGGAAGGATTAGTCACATTTCTATAATTTTTACTTTAAACCCTTCTATAAAATGTTATGACGTGTTTAAGGTCAAAGTTTCAAAAGATTTCACAGGGGGAGTATCATTTTTTTGTGGTACAGACTTACATGCTCATTTTGCTGTTTATATAGATTTGTTGTGATTTCCAATCAGGCTCTGGTTCAGCTCATTCAATATGCGAGCTGCTTTTGTGTCGCTTTCAGAAATGGGATTCTAAATTTCTAATCATGTTGTCTGGGATGTGCTGGCTTCTGCTTATTCCCGATGTCAGATGGTTGATGATGCTCTCTTTGTTTTTGCCAAGATGAAAGATTTCAATATCCAGGCTTCGATAATTACATACAATAATTTGCTGTATAGTTTGAGGCACACCGATAACATCTGGGATATCTATGATGACATCAAAGCCAGTGGGATAAACCCGAGTGAGTATACTAATTTCATTCTTATAGATGGCATGTGCAAACAATTCTTGATGCAAAAAACGGTTGATTTTCTTCGAGAGTCTGAGCCTTGTGTTGTGTCCTTTAATACTCTTATGTCGAGTTCTTGTAAAATGGGTTCTACAAACGTTGCTAAGTCATTCTTTTGTATGATGTTTAACTATGGATTACATCCCAATGTATATAGTTACAATATTCTCATTCACGGGTTAAGTGTGGCGGGTGCATAGGAAGAAGCGTTGGAGTTCACAGATGATATGGAGAAACATGGTTTAGAGCCTAATAAGGTAACTTATAACGTCCTTGCCAAAGGATTTCATTTGCTTGGTATGATGAATGGTGTCTGGAAGTTCGCTAATGAAATGCTTCATAAAGGCATAAATCCTGATATTTTCACATGTACAATGTTGATATGTGGATATTACAATGATGAGGGTATTAAGGTGAGAGAGGAGATGGGGTTCCATGCCAGTGATATCTTAGACACCATGTTACTTAGCAGTTTGTGTAAAAGCGGACGTTTCGATGAAGCTTTGAATTTGTTCCATGAGATAGAGAGCAGCGGTCATAAACCGGATCCTATCATGTACTCGATTCTTATTCGAAGCCTTTGTAAGCGAGGATTGGTTGAGATGGCTTTTCAATTATACAAAGATATGTTGTGTTGTAAGAGAATTCTTCCAAATATTGTTGCTCATAGATCTATTCTCAAAAGCTTCTGTGACAAAGGGTACATATGTGAGGCAAGAGTTCTGTTTGACGCTTTAATAAACTGACTTAATGGATGATGTTTTTTTGGGTAATATTATGATTGACGGATATGCAAAACTTGGTGACATCGGTGAGGCTATTCAGGTATACGAACTAATAACAGGGAAAGGAATAATGCCAATCATAGTTACATTCAATTCTTTAATATATGGGTTCTGCAAAGCTAGAAAGTTAGATGATGCAAGAAAGTGGGTTGACACTATACATGCACACGGTTGATACCATCATCGAGGACGTACACAACTCTTATGGATGCCTATGGTGAAGAAGGAAAAATGGAAGCCATTTTTGAGTTGCTAGAGGAAATGAAAGCAAGGGGCATAGAACCAACTCATGTTACTTACACAGTGATAATAAAATGCCTCCGTAAAAGAAGGAAGATGGTCTGTCTGGATACTAAAGGGTATGTTACCGGATGATTTTCAGCCTGATGAAGTTATTTACAACACCATTATTAAAAATTTATGTGAAGCTCGAGATATGAAAGGTGTTTCCCAATTACATAAAGAGATGGCGGTGCACAAACTTCAGCCAAGTCGTGTCACGTACAACATTATCCTAAATGGTTTATGTACACACGGAGACCTAAAGGATGCTGAGGAACTATTTTCTACACTCCAAGATGTTGGCCTGATGAAATGTGATTACACCATTCTAATAAAAGCGCATTGCGCAAAAGGATCAGTGCATAAGGCAGTGGTTCTGTTCCAAAAGATGATCGAGAAGGGCTTTGAGATCTCTATTAGAGATTATAGTGCTGTGATTAATAGGTTGTGCAAAAGAACTTACTAGCTGGTGTGAAGATTTTTCTGCGTATGATGTTGTTTCATGGCATATCTGTTGATTCACAAATTTGTTTTGTTATGCTTAACAGTTTCAGTCGTATTCGTGATCGCAATTCTGTGTTCCAATTGTCCTCTTTGATAATTAAGTGTGGGTTATATACTGGTTCTAATTGTGGTCAAGTGTACGAGACACCAATTCAGGATGATTGATGTACCCTGTTGCAATATGTGAGCTTCTTGGTTCACGTGATGTTACCAGAAAAGTTCCTACAAGCTGTAACTTGATTTTACAAGGTATGTGGACCTATTCAATAACTCATACCCGGCTTAGTAAACTTTTTTTTGGTAGAAAAGATTTGTAGTTGAACTGACTATGCAGTTATGTGGAATTAATAGATGAGGTCGTAGTGAAATCATGTCCTCTAACAAGCACATTTTTGTATGGAGAAAAAACAAAGGGACTTTGGCATCTGTAAGAATGTAGGCTATAGAAGTACTGTGACGACGGTATATGAATAGAGAATGATCAGACTTGCTATGAGAAAATCCAAGAGTAGATACATAATCTGCAAATCTTTTGTACCAGGCCCGAAGAGCCTGCTTTAGCCTGTACAAACTTCAGCAAGCATACATGATTAGAATGAACCCTCAAGGAGTGTGATGTAGACAATTTAACTTAATGAAAACATTAGTAGCTACTTCCACGTTTCTTTAAAGGAAAATATGAGATAATTTATTAGCAGTATGAGTATCGATGAACCCAAAATATTTTAGGGGATAATATTAAGATATTTCAAAGAATAAATTTGATTTTTTTCCCTTTAAACTTTTCATTCTAAGTAGGCATTGGACATGAATTAGTCGATATTTGAAAAAAATAGTATTTGAAGTTAAATTAAAAAGATTAATTACAAATTAAAGTTATGTCTAGACATGAATACTTGAGTTCTTTCTAAAACTCTTAAAACGTAACTTCAAATTTCACTTTTCAAGTCTGAAGTTGAAACTCAAATCTAATTATAAGTTGTCAAATAATTATACATAACTTATACCCTTCCAAATTATGGAAGATTTTATATACGTTGATCAGCTACCAAATAAATAATGTTTCACATGGAACACTAATGTTACTTGTACGCCAAAGCCTTTAGGCATCTAAGTTATACAATTTTTATATAGAATATAAAATATAGGTTATGATCTCCAGAAAACTTGAGTAAATATGTTGATCATTGACCTTCATAGTTATTCCAAATAACACGAAATCACACCTAATGATTTTTGAAATGAGTGTTCTTGAACTTTTACCCTCGCTTGCCCGTGATCTTCAAGGTCAAAACTCAAAAGCCAAAACTCGTTAAACTTAAAGTTTTTCGTATAAAGAAAGCGAGGTCAAAATTTCAAGATAAGCCAATTCCAAAGTTGTTCTCGTAGTTATCACCCCAACAACAACAACAAATCCAGTGTAATCCCACAAACCGGAGTTTGAAGAGGGTAGGATGTACGCAGACCATACCTCTACCTTTGATAGAGAGTCATTTTCTGATAGACTCTCGACTCAAAAGGAAAATAGTCGATGCATGATTACAAGGAAAATAAGATAGTAAAATATCATGATACAAGGAAAAGAAACAACACATAGTAATACACACATAAAGAGTAGGGATCCACCTTTACCTCAAAACATCCTACTAGGAAAAAGAGAAAAGGAGATGAAGAGGCTAGCCCTACCTCTCTCGTACAATATGGCAAAAACTTACTACACATCTCATCTTCATATGTCTGAACCATATCAATCTCTCTTTCCTCATCTTATCCTTCACAGAGGCCATTCCGATCTTGTCCCGTACAACTTTGTTCCTAATCATATCTCTCCTATATGACCACACATCCATCTAAGCATCCCCATCTATGCTACTTTCATCTTCTAAACGTGGACATTCTTGACTGTCCAGCATTCTGCCCAATACAACAATGCCGATCTAATTACCACTCTGTAGAATTTATCTTTCAGCCTTGGCGACACCTTCTTATCACACAACACCCCATAGGTGAGCGTCAATTTCATCCATCCTGCTCCAATTCAATGTGTGATATATTGTCAATCTCCCAGTCACCTTGTATAATGAATCCAAGATACTTGAAGTTTCATCTTTTAGGTATAGCTTGTGCCTCGATCTTTACTTTCACATATACCTCCGCATCACATCATTAAACTTACACTCCATATACTATATCTTTGTCCTGCTCAACCTAACACCTTTTGACTCTAAGATCGTCTTTCATCCTATCGTTAACTCCACTGCGCGTCTCACCAATTAAAACTATGTCATCTTCAAATAACATACACCACGACACCTCATTTTGGATATGTCGGGTCAATTCATCCATCACTAAGGCAAATAGAAATGGGCTAAGGGTTGATCCCTGATGCAACCCCATCATGATTTGAAAGTGTTTAGAGTTACCTACTACTCTCCTAACCCGGGTCTTTCACCCTCATACATGTCCTTAATCTCCCTACGTACTCTACCGGTACACCTCTAGACTCTAAACATCAGAAAAGGACCTCCAGAGGACTCTATCATATGTCTTCTCTAGATCAATGAACAACATGTGTAGGTCTCTCTTTTTGTCTCTACATTGCTTCAACAATATCCTAATAAGATGAATAGCCGTTGTGGTTGATCACCCCGACATGAATCCGAACCGATTCTCTGATATCGAAACATCCATCCTCACCCTCATCTCGACCACCCTCTCCCAAACTTTAATAGTGTGGGCTTAGTAGCTTGATACCCCTATAATTATTGTAATTCTGAATATTGCCATTGTTCTTGTACAACGAGACGTTTTGGTTACTGTGACCATTAGCTTTGCTTCCTTCTTTGTTGTCTTATACCTCTGCTTATTCCTTCTCTTATCTCCCTCATAGACGAATTCCACTAGCACCGCATACACAACCTTCTTGGCTTCAAATTTTTCTTAGACCTCGCTATTCCACCACCAATCCCTCCTACACTCACCTGAGTTATTGTGTATACCCTAGAACCTCTCTAACTGCTACTGTCCTAGTCCACATACTATATGCGACCCCACTACTCCCCCAAGCCCCCATGACCACCAACTTCTCCCTTATCTTTTGGGCTTTTCCCTCAATCAATCCTCCCTACCTAATTCTTGGTCGATAGTGAGCAACCCTCCTCATACTCTTTCTCTTGATCTCTAAGTACATAACCACGAGCTTATGTTGGGTTGTAAGATAACCTTGCAGTCCTTACAAACACTTTATCTCCCTTTCTCAGGATCAAGTAATCTATTTGATTCTTAGCTACCATACTACGGTAGGTCAACCAAGTGCTCCTCCCTTTTTTGGAAGCTCGAGTTAGCTATGACCAACTCAAAAGCGTTTGCGAAGTCTAAAAGCAAAACTCCTCCCTCATTTCTATCCCCAAAACTACACCCGACATGCACATCATCATACCCTCCTGAAATAGTCCCTATGTGACCATTAAAATCCCCTCATAACACTAGTTTCTCGGACTGTGGGATACCTCTCACAACCTCGTCCAACTCCTCCTAGAAGCGTCTTTTGTCCTCCTAAGCCAAACATGTTTACGGTGCATAAACACTAATTATGTTAAAAGTTAGCCATCCCAAAATTATCTTAATAACCATTATCCTATCATTCACCCTCTTAACCTCTACGGCTTGATCCCTATGTTTCTCGTCCACTAAAATGCCTACTTCATTCCTACCCCTCGAGTGTCTTGAGTACCACAACTTAAACCCGTCTACAACCGTAGTTGTAGTTACTACCTATTTAGTTTCCTAAATACATGCGATATTGATCATCATCTTCTTAAGAATCTTCACTAATTCTATCAATTTTTCCATCAAAGTACCTATGTTCCAAGACTCAACTCTCAACCTAGGGGCTCTCCTATTCCCCTAACCACCTCTACCCCCGCCCTCACCTCCAACCGAGGACACGACCCCAAACAACCATTATACCCGGAAGCCACTAACACAACATATAAGAGTATGGGTGCAAGCTACAGGCAAGAAACATGTTTACTAAATAGGAAAACAAAGAAACTCACCACAACAATACATGTTAAAAAAGCACAACAGATTTCCAAAATCCTCTTACCAAACTCGGTAGCACTATATCAGCAATAATTCCACAAGATAAGGCACTTAAACAAAAGCACTTAATTCCACTAACGAAGAGGAAGACAAAGATCAAAAGGAGAACCATATGTACTATCTCCGGTAAGATAGAACCTGGGTAGTAGACATTTCTCACATCGTTGTTATTGTTTACTGTTCACCCTCTCGACAATGCGAGGACCTCATTTTTCTCACCAATGTCTTGTAATAAGAAGAAGCCGCCAATAACTTTCTATTACAACCTACTCTAGTCTTTTCCGGTCAAGATTCTGATCAGAACTAGGGTTACTATTTTGTTCTGTTATTTTTTGATCAAAAACTAGGGTTTTCGATCAGAGAAAGGCTGGAAATCATCGGCGATGTATCCCTAGAGGAGGCAGTGAAAAGTTCCACCGATTGACACGGCGCAGGGTTCGACAGAAAAAGAAAGAACAAAAAAATTAGGGATAAATCGAGAGGGAGAGAAGGAGAGAGCGAAGAAAAAGGAGAGAGAGAAGAGAGAGAAGAGAGAGAAGAGAGAGAAGAGAGAATCACTTACCCGGTGGAAATGTCGGCAGTATTCCGGCTATGTTACGTCGGAGGAAGAACTTTGGGAATAGACGTTAGAGCAAAGAGAGAAAGTAGAGCAAAAAAGCTGAAAATTCATGTGAAACATTTTTCGATTGTCATTTCACACGAAAACAAGTTTTTTGGAGACAAAAAACTCTATTATAGTTTTGGAATTATAATTATAAAATTTTAAAAGAAACAAAAATTTCAAAAAAAGTTGTAGTAGTTTTTTTACCTTCAAAATTAGTCTCCTGTCTATGTTTGATTTGATACACTCCATAATAAAAAAATAGTAATTTTATTATATCACCCCTATTATTGTAAATTCAAAATGTTGGAAAATGAATTAGAAATTATTTGTCGTACTTAATAATAAGGGTAAAATAGGTATTATAAAATAGTAAATTATTTCTTGATTTTCCATACTGAACAAAAATAGACATTTACTTTTAGAAAGGGGAAAATGATATTGAAAGTCTTCCCTATCCAATGAGAAAAACAAGACACTCGGGGGTGCAACAACGACACCAAAATGAAGTTCTTGCCATGTTTGGAGACATTGTGGATATAAGATTGCCATCAGAGTATTCCATGTCATACCTCGTATCTGATTCTGTGTTTGAGACCACCAAATATGTCAAGACTTGGATTAGCAAGGATGAATGTGAGTCACTGCTAAAAATAGATTGGTTAGGTTCTAATCAAGTTTTGGTTTATATTTGGTACGTCTTCCCAGTATAATCAAATATGTTTTGTTGTTTTGCTGCTGTTTTGCCTGAGTTTTCAGCTATTTTGGCCTGTTTTGGGGTTGTTTTTCATCTATTTTTGGCCTATTTTTGTTGCATTTTTACAGTATTTTGGGTACTGATTTTTGGCAACTTCTTGCTTCTGATTTTTGCACTGAATTGGTGCCAGTTTTGCTGCCGAATTTATGTATTTTTACACTGTTTTGGTGACATTTTGCTACTATTTTTTGGCCTATTTTGCTACTGTTTTTGGCCTATTTTGCTGTTGTTTTTCAGCTATTTTTGGCATGTTTTTGCTACATTTTTACAGTGTTTTTGGCTGCTGTTTTTGGCAAGTTTTGGTGCTTTTTATTCTGCTATTTTTGGTCAATTTTGCTGTTGTTTTTATGTATTTTTACACTGTTTTAGTTGCTGATTTTCTGCGTTATTGATTTTGATTCATTGGCTGGAAAAGTAGGACTTTACTCAAACTGATTTTGATTCATTGGCTGGAAAAGTAGGACTTTACTCAAACATTGAAGAACTTTATTTGCTCAATCCTAAAGCTTTGCTTCCTTGCTTTGTGGTGATTTAAAACCAGATTGCACTTCTTTTTAACTGGTTTTAATTTTAGCTTGTTGCATGAAAAATACAACCCGTTGGAAAGAGGAAGAGTCTGACCATTTGGGTTTGTACATCATGCTTTGGTGTGTGTAAATATAAATGATAAAGGTAAATCAAGCAGTCCACCTGAAAAAAGAGCAGCAAGTGTATGCGATCGTTTGCTGAAAGCGAAAGACGATCAAGTGTTGTTCATGCCATATAATCCTCAGTACGTCATTCTAATTCTTTATATATATATATATCAAGGAAAGACAATTTTTTCCTTATGTATGATTAACTCATCTTCTTCTTTTGATTCAAAGAAGATAATCAATTCTGAAGAAATCGTTATACACGATTTCGAAAAATCAATTGACAATAGGGTAATCCCAAAAGTCAATAGAGACCAAATTTACAAAAAATCCAAATATCAATTCTTCAAAACTGATTTCACAATCAAAACAGAAGAAAGAGATATTCAATTAACAAAACCTTTTGAAACAATTCAATTACTTTCTCAAATATCCTTGAAAAAGCATAGAGAAAGAAATTATAAATACATCCACATTGGTTTAGTCCAAGTAGGGATAAAACCCCTTACTAAAGAAGGATTAAACACTTCAATCCTTGCTATCTTAAGAGATGCAAGATTCACAAATTTTAAAGATTCTTTGTTAAGTTCGGTTGAGTCCAGTCTCTGCACATGACCAATCTTTTTTGATTGTTACCCAAATTTTTCAGTTTCTTTGAATGATAAAAATATCCAAAAATCCCTCGTCTTACAAATCAAGACGCACAATTACCAAATGCTTGAAGGATCTATTCGTGTAGCATTAATTTTTAGAATTCATTACAAAGCTATGACTTCTGATTTTGCAACAAAAGTTAGATACCATAGTAAGAAAGGTGAAACCCTTCTTTTACAAACAGACATTTCCAAATCTAACACGGTAATACCGCGACCCATTAGATGGAAAGATATTACCCTACCAGATGAATGGATCCTGGAAGGCGTAGTAAAACCTGAACCCTTAGAATCTGAGCAACCAAATACCCATCTTAGAGAAATAACTCAATACCAAGATGGTAGGGTCAGTCTCTCATTTTTAAGGAGATCTATGAGTAATAGATATGAAGATACCAGTTCCGAAGAGACCCTAGACTTAGGAAGAGTCTCACAAATACCTTCAATAACAAATACACCGGTCAAAATAAAGCCTAGGTATTCTACATCAGATCTACCAAATCTGACAAACGTAGATTACACAAATCAAATACCCAGACCAGTATATATAAATCTCGTGGTTAGAGAAAGGATGGACGATCAGGAACCTACAAGTCCAACTTATTCTTCGATAACCCACAATGAATTAGCAAATGAAATTAAAGTTCTAGAGAAAGAATTCCAAGTAGATAAAAAACTACTACAAAAAGAATTCTATCAAGAACATAATTCAGAAAAAAGAATTTGGTTCTTTAAAAATTTCCTTAATACAAGAAAACAAGTACAAGAAAAATTCTATGAATTTGTCCAAGATAATAGAATTAATATTCCGTTCTTCAAATGGTTTGAGATATATTCCTCTCAAAACTCCATAAAATATCATTTCCTTAAAACAATAGACTCCACTATCGAGAATAGTGTAACGATGCTAACACATAAATCCGATAGCAGTGATACACTTGAACAATTAGGAAAATCCCTCATCAACAATATGAATTGGGAACAACAACCCGTTCAAGGAATACAAATAGCTCCAGGGTTACAAATAATCCCTGCTCCAGATCTAGGAATAATCAAACCACTAGCTCAATCCCGTTACAATGCCGCTTCAATTTACGATTGGAACCTTGATGGAATGACTGAATACAATATCCTCAGTTTCCTCCAACAAATGACAATGGCAGCAAATGCCTACCAAACGCAAAAAGAAGTCCTCGATAAAACCTCTGCAGAACTGCTAATCGCAGGATTCTCAGGGCAATTAAAAGGATGGTGGGATCATTATCTCACTGACCAACAAAAAGAAAATATATTAAATGCCATAAAAACTGATGAAAAAGGAATACCAATATTAACAGATCTAGGAGAACCTATACAAGATGCAGTATCAACCTTGATACTGACAATATCTTTAAATTTCATAGGTGATTCTACACATCTTAAAAATAAAAATGTTGAATTACTTTCAAATTTAAAATGCAAAAAATTAAGTGATTTTCAATGGTATAAAAATACCTTCTTAACTAGAATAATGATTAGAGAAGACTCTGGTCAACCATTCTGGAAAGAAAAATTCTTAGCCGGATTACCAAGCCTCTTGGGAGAAAAGATTAGGAATAAAATTAAAGAAAATTGTGGAAAACAAATAATACCTTACGATGAGTTTACATACGGAGAATTAGTCTGTATAACTCAACAAGAAGGATTAAAAATCTGTCAAGATTTAAAAATACAAAAACACCTTAAAAAAGAATTAAAAAGAACAAAATGTGAATTAGGAACATTTTGTAAACAATTCGAACCAGCTACCATAGAAAATTCCAAAAGTCATAAGGAGACCAGAGCAAAACTAATAAATCCCACAAAAATCCCCAAAAGATTATAAATCTAATAATGATTATTATAAGAATCCTTATAAAAATAATCGTTATAAAAATAATAGAAATACAAAAACAATTTTCCAAAAATCAGCTTGTGACGCCACAAGTACCCAAAAAATCCGCTCCTGAATTTTTCGTAAAATCATTTTTTCAAAACATTGTAACTCTCGAAAAAGGATACTTTGATAAAGAACCTTTTTTGGCACTACAAAATTATTTTGAACCAAAATGGTTTTATAAATCATGGGACGATTTAAAAACTCCATATTTTTATCAGGCAATCCTTGACATAACAGGATCGGTCACAACAAAAATTAATTTTTTCAATGACAATCCAGATCCCTCTTATTCGATCTGCAAAATACTCCGAGTAATTGCTCCAATTCATTGGGGGAATGACTTATCAAAACTCATAAATTTTCCAAATTCGCACAAAAATGAGCCCCTTTTTTGACATTCCTTTTAATTACTGGGACTACCAACAAGCTTGGTTTAATTCATTTTTAATTCAAAATTCAAAATTATGACATACTTGGCTTTTTCATTTTGATACTTCATGTGATGCTTCGCAATTTTCTACTTGGTGGAATTCATGGTGGGAACAATTCGGATCTACACTTGATATACAAAAACCCGAAATTATTAAATCTTTTAGCCTCTTCAAATCCCAATTTACTCCCTCAGAAGAATAAAAAAGATTTACACCATTACACCTTTTCCACACAAAATTCCACCTACCATGGGTGTTCACATGGTTTGTAGACTATTCAGATGACAAAATAACAGTCATCCGAAGAAGATTCAAAATTCGATGGTGGGACAGCTTTAAAATACCAAGGACACTCGCACCACCAAATGTTCAACAATGGTTAGACAATAATAAACCAATTCCTTTACAGGCACCTCCCCTGAAACCACAGGCGCCATTTCAATCAAAGGAACACACCCAGTTCCTTTCCCAAAAATCCCAGATGGCCTCAATGCTGGCTGCAGCAAAAACCCCGGAAGAGATACATGGAATATTCCAGAAGGTTGCACCATCCTCATCCAAACAGTGCTCTTCAAATGATGAGGAAGAACCCGGAATTGAAAATGCAAATATTCCTATTTTCGGCAACAGTGGATTCTAGATGCTGCCAAAAATACCGAAAATTCCGGAGGAATAATTGACGAATTGATCGAAAATCCCGGAGGAATAATTGACGAATTTACGACAAATCTCAGTGCTCAAAATAGGAAAAGCAGAATTCGAGATGAAGACAAAAATACCGAGGTCATGCATGACCTCATTCAGCACTCGGATGAATAGTTTAGTTATTAAAATATTCCTGTAATAGTGAAATCCCACTTTGTAATTCTCTTATAAAAAGAGAACCCCTATCCCTTAGTTTCTCAAGTTATTTTCTTTGATAGTTTAGAATTTTCTTCCTTCTCTCTATAAGTTGAAGATCCTCAAAGTTCTTCCCCTTAGTAGAATTAGGTTACCAGAAAATTCCCAGAAAATTCCAATATTCCAAGTTCATAAGACCTCGGGGAGTCTATGAACTAATATTCCGTTCCTTACCCGATAATTTACCCAGAAATTATTCAATTGCCATGATTCAGTTCACTCACTGATTCATCACAGAAATTATCCAAATACTTCGTTACCCCTTTAAACTCTTTGTAAGTACTTTTAAAGTTTTGAATAAAAACGATAATGGAAGGCACTGCCTCCTATATCTTTTAAATATTCATGCTCTTTAAATTCTTGCATTTAAATTCACTTTTTTAAAATTATAATTTTCTTGCAACATGGTTGGTTCTACCACCTACTGCAATTAAATTTCTGTCTTTTAATTATTTAAATTCTGCATATGGTTGGCCGAGCCACCTCAATTAAATTTCTGCTCTTTTAATTCATTAAATTCCTGCAGAACCTTATGACTATGACTTCCTTCATGAGGAACCTTAGCTAAGTTAATTTCTCTCTATTTACCTGCCGTATTCTTTAATTATCTTTATACTATTCAGTCCTTTATATGCTGGTTTCTTCCCTATTTATTTTCCCCTTTAGATCCTCGGCCTAACTTGGTATCAGAGCCATAAAGGGTAAACTCTAAAGAGATAAATGAGTTCCAGATCAGGTGGTAAACTCCAAATCAGGTAAGTCCCTGTTCGTTTTCCCCGATAAACTTGACTACGGCTGAGCCTTCTGAGTTGGTTAAATCATGTTTAGTCGAACGATCAGATCGCAGGTCACGATGAAGTCCCCGTGTGTAGCCATGAACCCATTGATAAACTGTTCGCATTTGGATTGTAGGAAGGTAAGGGTCTTCTGAACTAGGATTCCACATACATGGATCCTTTATCCCAATAGAATTACTTCTTATGTTTTTGGAATCATCTTCTTCCATGGATTCAAATAAGATAATAAATTTCGAAGAAATCGATATATACGTTTTTGAATAGTAGATTGATAATTAATCATACATAAGATAAATAGAGATTAATTTTGCAAGAAGAAATTAAGGATCCCTGAATCAGATTTAGTGATTCAGGGATCCTTATTATATATATATATATATATATATATATATATATATATATATATATATATATATATTTAAAGTCTTTTTAGCCTCAATTATTTCGATAAACACTAATAATACATGATTTGTAGAAATCATTGGTTAGTGGTTGTATTTGACGTGTCAAAATTTGAGGTATACTAGCTTGATTCACTTAATGTTGCACCGCATCAAGACTTGGGTCAAATTGATCACACAGTATGTATCTATTACTTGTTATTATTTACTCTTGTTGTAATATTCTTAGTCAATTATTTTTTATTAATGATGGCAAGCATGTTTTAATATGTGTTGTCATTTTTGTAGTACCATGTTGATGTATACCGCGCAGAAATGTTATAAACTAAAGTGGGTTTTTTCAAGAATGGTAAAAATTGTAAAGGTAATCCATTTATTCAAGTCTTTAATTGGTATGTAATGAAAGTTTAAATTTGGCTGTCAAGTTAATGTTTTGGTTAATTTTGTTTTAAGGTACCACAACAACCTTATGGATACGAGTGTGCTTAATATATGATGTGTTTTATTAAAGATCTAATGAATGATTTGTCTTTGCTTCATAACAATGTAAGTATTTAACATTATTTTTGTTTATGTATTTGTCTATAATGACTTATTTATGATTAGAAAATTTAACTGATCTCTATTGTGTGTTACAGTACAATGGCAAAGAATATTTTTTGCAGCATGACCTTGATGAAGTTCGGATCGAGTGGGCGCAACATGTTTCAAAGATTCTCCGTGCTCCATAGTTGTGTCATTTTTATGATGATTTAGACAATATTTGTACTTTTTGAAGTTAAAACAATATTATGTTTTTTTGTTGTATTTGATGATAGCATTAGATGTTTTGAAAAATAATTTGTAATGTTTCGATTTAATGTATTCGAACAATTTCATTATGTGGGTAACATTTTAGTTATAATATACTTACAATTCTAATTTATTTTAATTAATAAATTAAAATTAAAATATAAAAAAATATCAAAATTAATTTTTTCACTAATTTAAATAAAATTTATTTAAAAATTTCCGCCAATTTAAATAAATTTTATTTAAAATTTCCCGCCAAAAAATATTATTTAATTAATAAATTTCGCGGGAAAATTTAATAAAAGGAGAGAAATAGTCAAAGTCAAACACCATAATTTGTGACGGTTTATAACCGTCTAAAACTGTCACGAATTTGTGACAGTGTCTACCATGACACTTAGCAAAACCGTCACAAAACTCCTTTCGTGGCGGTTTTTAACCGTCATCGTACGACTTTTTTTTTTTGTAGTGTACCCTTCAAAATTATGGAAGATTTTATATACCTTGATCAGCTACCAAATACATAATGTTTCACATGGAACACTAATGTTACTCGTACGCCAAATTAAAACCCCTCGTCGTCTAAGTTATACATTATTTATATAGATAATAAGTGTGCATTGGTAGTTGGTACTAAATAAAAAATATATTTCACTTGGAAACACTAATGTTACTTGTACGCCAAAGCCTCGTCTAAGTAAATAAGTGTGTAACTAGTACTAAAAAAAATTTCTTTATTTTCAAATGGATTCACTAATGTTACTTGTACGCCAAAGCCTTTAGGCATCTAAGCTATACAATTTTTATATAGGATATAAAATATAGGTTATGATCTCCAGAAAACTTGAATACATATATATTGATCATTGACCTTCATAGTTATTCCAAAAATAACACGAAATCATACCTAATGATTTTTGAAATGAGTGATCCTCTTTCAAATATACAACATGGATTCTGGCAATGTAGTTGGACTCTCATGTCGATCCGAATGAATCATCCTTTCCACGGAGGTAAATCTTTGCCTGCTAGGCAAGAGGATAGCAAGTTCCAAATTCTGTCTCGGTAGGACATGTATTTCTATTACTATGAAATTAATAAATGAAGTAGTTAATGGTAGGGTTACCATTATCCTTTTTGTAGTGACGAATGGCTTGGGGGCGGGCACCTATCCGAAATATAATCGGTACAACCGGTATAGAAGCTTCTTACTATGAATAATCATTCCGCTCTACGACGATTAGTGCCCCTAAAATGGCAGAGAGTTTTTGAACACTCTCGTAAGTTCTCTATTCCAAACATTTCCTGAAGAACTGGAAGACTCTTGTATGTACGGTAACAGAACTTTTACCCTCGCTTGCCCCATGATCTTCAAGGTCAAAACTCAAAAGCCAAAACTCGTTAAACTTAAAGTTTTTCGTATAAAGCAAGCGAGGTCAAAATTTCAAGATAAGCCACCTCCAAAGTTGTTCTCGTAGTTATCACCCCAACAACAACAACAACAAATCCAGTGTAATCCCACAAATCGAAGTCTGGAGAGGGTAGGATGTACGCAGACCTTACCCCTACCTTTGATAGAGAGTCTGTTTCTGATAGACACTAGACTCAAAAGGAAAATAGTCGATGCATGATTGCAAGGAAAATAAGACAGTAAAATATCATGATACAAGGAAAAGAAACAACACATAGTAATACACACATAAAGAGTAGGGATCCACCTACTACCTCAAAACATTACTACTAGAAAAAGGAGAAAAAAAGAGGAAGAGGCTAGCCCTACCTCTCTCGTACAATATGGCAAAAAATTACTACACATCTCATCTTCATATGTCTGAACCATATCAGTCTCGCTTTCCTCATCTTATCCTCCACAGAGGCCATTCTGACATTGTCTCGTACAACTTTGTTCCTAATCATATCTCTCCTATATGACCACACATCCATCTAAGCATCCACATCTCTGCTACTTTCATCTTCTAAACGTGGACATTCTTGATTGTTCAGCATTCTGCCCTATACAACAATGCCGATCTAATTACCACTCTGTAGAACTTATCTTTCAGCCTTGGAGACACCTTCTTATCACACATCACTCCAGATGTGAGCATCCTGCCTGCTCCAATACAGTGATATATTGTCAATCTCCCAGTCAACTTGTATAATGGATCCAAGATACTTGAAGTTTCCTCTTTTAGGTATAGTTTGTGCCTCGATCTTTACTTTCACATCTACCTCCGCATCACATCATTCAACTTACACTCCATATACTCTGTCTTTATCCTGCTCAACCAAAAACCTTTTGACTCTAAGATCGTCTTTCAGCCTATCGTTAACTCCACGACGCAGCTCACCAATTAAAACAATGTTGTTACACCCTGTAGTTCAGGTTATGCTTTAGAGAACATACGAAAGGAATTGAGACTTAAATTTTAGGATGATGGGTTGACGGAATGTTTCAGACGGGTTGTTAGTCAACTTTGAGGCGGTTTATGTCCTGTTACATTGAGAGTTCCTAGGTGTTTCAAAGGCCTAGTACATAGTTCGTTGAGTCTAGTTTCCAACGCAACCAACCGTTCGTCGATAGGACATCGGAGTAGTAAGTTATGGAAGTTACAAGTTCGAGTTGTGATCGGCGTAAAAGCAACATCGGTCGGCAGCAGCAGCGCCGCGCCGGATGCAGGCCGCGGCGCGATAAGCTGGAAAATCACCGTTGCAGCGCCAGAGCAGCGTGGCGCGGAAGATCGAAGAGTCTCGGATGTTCAGCCGCGCGCCGGCCGCAGGCCGCGCGCTCATGAGGTTCGGGGAAAATCGAATCGCTTTGTTTTAAAAGGTCATGGGAGGTGACAAGTGTCCCCATCTGATTTTTGCATGTCCTATTTATTGACCAAGTCTTGAAGACTTGGTCGTTCTTCAAAGCTCCTTCTTCTCTCTAAAAAGTTCTTCCTTCTCTCTAAAATTCCTCCCCCTTCTCTCTAGAAATTCAAGAAGAAACCAAGGCTTAGAGAAAATTTGAAAAGGTGGCAAGAAGGAAATATGTTGACAAGCTTGTAGGGGGTTTTGTGGAGGTGATAGTGGAAAAGAAGCTAGTGAAATTGTTGGACTAATTTGGGGTAAGCTCTAAGGTAACAATCCTTTCTCTTTTGCTAGTAAATTGGCTTGCATGTGTGAAAGAAAGGACTTGTAGTTGTCAATATTGCCTTTAGATATATTGCATGTAAGAATTGGATAAGAATTTGGATTAAAAAGGAATTTGATAAGAATTTATGTTGTTATACCTCAAGTTGCCGAATTGGACCTTGTAGTTTGTACTAGTTTGATATAAATTGTGGGGCGGAATTTTACACGTCTAGTAGGCATGTAATCCCCTATTCGTTAACTACATTGTTGAGCCTTAAAGATGGGCGTGTTTGGTTATTGAATTCGGCCTTGAATAAGGTGACAAAGTATGTAGAAACAAAGGAAGTGCTGTCCGATTTTCCGTAGAATTTAGTAACCTTGCACTTGGAATATTCTACGTTGAAGCTAGAGATTAATAAACGTATTATGGTCATTATATGTTAACATACTACGTGCGGTATATTGGACTTGTGAGTGGATTGACCCAAAGAGGTATGTGGAACTTTCCTATCTCTTGAGCATGAATAATTGCACTTATATAGTACGGTAGACATACAAGACTTGATATCCCTTACTTGTTTTAAGAATTGTCAAGTTGGGTGAGTAAGGGGATTAACTCACTTCTTTAAAAAGAATTTTAAGGATGTCCTAAGTTTTCAAAGTTAAGGGACTTGAAGTGTTTTAAGTATACGATACTTGTTTCGTTTTAAAAGTATAAGTCCTTTGGATTTAGGGAAATGTATTTGGCTAATGTATAAAGTTAATATAACGACTTTA
The DNA here is from genome assembly GCA_029844215.1 of Przewalskia tangutica. NCBI lineage: Eukaryota > Viridiplantae > Streptophyta > Magnoliopsida > Solanales > Solanaceae > Przewalskia > Przewalskia tangutica. Next base: position 117,143,603 of record CM056723.1, on the reverse strand, counting down.
TGGGAAGTTGGTTATATTAGCTTTATGGAAGGTTAACAAAAGAAAGATTTACTCTAAGTAAAATAAGTACGGATAAATGATTTGAATTTACGAAAGACAAATTGATTTGAAGGCATCAATTGCCTAAGGTTTTAAAAGAAAAGAAGTCACTTGGTTTTGAAGCTTATGATATTGCTAAAAGGAAATGTGACTTGATACTACGATTATTAGTATCTTGGAAGTTTTTATATACGAAGGAGTCGTATTCCTAAAAGGTTAGAGGTACGTGGTACTTGGGTTAAATTCCCGGATTTTCTCTTAAATGACATGTTAGTGTCTTAAGTAAACTAAAATGAGAGGATATATTGATAATGCTAATAAGAAGTTAGGGGATTTTCTTAACTTGCTTATGTTACGATAAGCCGGTAGCGCTTATGTATGTATGATAGCCGGTTATGCTAGGTTATGTATTATTATTATTATTACTACTTATTCCATGGATTTGCTACCCATGATGCGAGTGCGGCGCTTGTACTCATGTGGGCCCACCGGGTCCATGCGGGTGAAATAGTCTCATGCGGGTGAAATAGTCCCATGCAAGGCGGATGACCTCATGCGGGTGAAATAGTCCCATGCGGGTGAAATAGTCTCATGCGAGGCGGATGACCTCATGCGGGTCCACAGGACCTATGCGGGTGAAATAGTCCCAGGAGTAGGATTGCTTAATGATACTACGGGCGAGGGACCCTATTTTGATCATGAGCCTCCTATTTTTATGCAGTAAAGTTTATACTTGTTACTCTCATTGTTAGTAAGGCACAGTGCCATGTAAATTGACTTTCATCCATGACTCCAGCTTATTTTAGACTTATGATATTATTACGATTTTCCGCTTTGCATACTTGGTACATATCAGGTATCGACCCTTCCTGGCGCCATGCCGCAGTAAGGGTAAGGTGTGGTGGATCCTCATTCTTAGGATCTTTGATCAGGTGTCAGAAGCTCCATTTCTCCGGAGGCTTGACTTTTGGTACGGTTCTCCCTGATGTTGTAGATATTATGTACATTCAGGGGTATGACGGGGCCCTGTCCCATCATAGCTGTTACAAACTCTTAGAGGCCTGTAGTCCTGTTATAAATTGGATTGTAAGGGATGTAACTGTTCAGTTTTGTTATATTTGTGTTTACGGAAAGGTAGCCATTTTGGGTTAGCCTGTTTCATACTTTATATTGTTTCTTGTTTATGAGTTTACTTCCGCTGGTTTTCTCTGATGTTGTATCACAAGGGTGCCCGGGGTAAGGCACCAGTCATGGGTCCGAGGTCGGGTCGTGACATACGTCATCTGCAAATAACATACACCACGACACCTCATTTTGGATATGTCGGGTCAATTCGTCCATCACTAAGGCAAATAGAAACGGGCTAAGGGTTGATCTCTGATGCAACCCCATCATGATTTGAAAGTGTTTAGAGTTACCTCCTATTCTCCTAACCCGGGTCTTGGCACCCTCATACATGTACTTAATCGCCATACGTACTCTATCGGTAGACCTCTAGACTCCAAACATCAGAAAAGGACCTCCAGAGGGACTCTATCATATGTCTTCTCTAGATCAATGAACAACATATATAGGTCTCTCTTTTTGTCTCTACATTGCTTCAAAAATATCCTAACAAGATGAATATCCTCTGTGGTTGATCACCCCGACATGAATCCGAACCGATTCTCTGATATCGAAACATCCCTCCTCACTCTCATCTCGACCACCCTCTCCCAAACTTTCATAGTGTGGGCTTAGTAGCTTGATACCCCTATAATTATTGTAATTCTGAGTATTGCCATTGTTCTTGTACAACAAGACGTTTTGGTTACTGTGATCGTTAGTTTTGCTTCCTTCTGTGTTGTCCCTCTGCTTATTCCTTCTCTTATCTTCCTTATAGCTAGCACCTCATACACAACCTTCTTGGTTTCAACTTTTTCTTAGACCTCGCTATTCCACCACCAATCCCCCCTACACTCACCTGAGTTGCCTGTCTATACCCTAGAATCTCCCTAATGCTACTGTCCTAGTCCACATACTATATGCGTCCCCACTACTCCCCCAAGCCCCCATAGCCACCAACTTCTCCCTTATCTTTTGGGCTTTACCCTCAATCAATCCTCCTGTTGACACCCATTTTGACCCATCTTTTAGTCATTTCTTGCAATTTTAAGCATTTTAGGACACCGCATTTTATCTTAATTTTTGACATTTTTGTATATTTTTTACCTAACATTCTATGTTGTTTTATTTTTTGTAAATTGACATCATGTTTTTACTTTAATTAGATATTAAACATTTTAAAAATATTATGTTATTATTGTTGCGCGATCATTTTGTTTTACTAATTTTGCATCTCTTTAAATAATTAACTGACATCCCGTCTTTACTTTTAATCAGGCATTAAATATTTGCTAAATATTGTATTTTTTTATTATTGCATCAGCATTTGCATTTTAATAATTTTGTATCTTTAAATAATTTTCTTTTAAATAATTAATCCATTTTGCATTTTTTGTCAAAACCAGTCCAGTCCAAGGCGCAATATGAATCAGTCCAATCCGCCAAAAAAATCGAAGCCCAAACTGAGGCCCAATACACCTTTCATCTTTTTCCTCCAATACCCAATACCCAAAACCCTAAACCTAAATCTCACACTATAAATAAAACCTTACCCCCTCATTTTAAAACCTACCCTATTTTCTACCCTAGCCGTCTACCCCTCTCTCTTTATCATCAGCCGCCTCACCCTCTCTTTTTTACCCTTCAGCCCCCACATAATATAACCCTACCTCTCAGCCGTCTCTCTCTTCTCTAAAACATCAGCCCAGACTACCCCACTGTCTCCCTCACCTCATCCCTCACACTCAACCCCAGCCGGCGAACCTCACTGCCACACACCTCAAACCAGCAGCCATCGACTTCGCCCCTTCACAAAACCATCTTCCAAATCGAATCAGTCCAGCGCCTTTACCCATCACTGACACTGTTCGCCAGCGATCCCGTCGACCACCACCACAGTTCGAATCTACACTGTCGAACACCCATCTCCAGCAAACCCCCCACAACCCGTCGACCACCACCACAGTTCGAACCTACACTGTCGAACACCCATCTCCAGCAAACCTCACCATTGTTCCCGTCGATCGTATCACTGTTATGGCGGCGTCGCTCCGGCGACTTCGCCGTGGAAGTGACGCCGCTGCTGTCCTCTCTCTGTTGGTAATGTTGAACCTTGTCGGATTTAACTCCGGCGACGCTACAGTTTGTTTCTTCATTTTTCGTTGCTATTATGTTGTTGTGTTGTTGGACTGATTTTGTTTAACTGCTTTTTTTCGATTTTCGATTTTTATTGCATCCGCCTAATAAAAATCCGGCGACCTTGGATTTGCTTCATTTTGGGTTCGCTGACTTACTGTTGTTTGTTGGATGGATTTCGCATCGTTATCCGTTGTTGTGATGGTTTGATTTCTTGTTTGGGTAATACGCCGGAGTAAAACTCCGGCGAAGCTTTGTTGTTTTCCGGGCTGATGCTGGATCATTTCGTTGCTATGTTGTTGTATCCATTGTCTCACGACTATTTTGCTACTGATTTGGCTATGGTGCTGGACTGATTTTTAGGCTATTTTGCTACTGATTTGGCTATGGTGCTGGACTGATTTTTAGGCTATTTTGCTACTGATTTGGCTATGGTGCTCCACTGTCTCACGGCTATTTTGCTATTGATTTGGCTATGATGCTGGACTGATTTTTAGGGCTATTTTTGCTACTGATTTTAGGCTGGTTTTACTGATTTTGAACAAGATACTACACTTGGTATTTTTACTGATTTTGAACAGATACTACACTTTGGCCAATGAAAAAGTTATCCGTCGATTTTTGAGGCCTCCACAGTTGCAAAAGACGGAAAAAATAAAATAAATGAAGCTTTCTGGGCAAGGATGATTTCTTCCACTTACACCGGATAACCAACATGCGCTGGCAAGACGAACGCTCGCAGCCGCACTTGTTTAGGCTGTCCCACTTTATATATTTTTATATCTGAGCCCTCCGTGTTTAAAACTATTACTGTTTTGGCGCGGATCTGAAGGTTTTATTTATTTTATTATTTTTAGCAATATTGGCCGATGAAGGAATCTCCGTCTGATTTCTAAGGCCTCCCCTGTATAAAGGACGGATTTATTTTTGCTTTATTTATTAGTTCCTGCTATTACTTTAAAATTACTTTATTCTATTACTAACACTTTTACTAAGTCGTTTATGCAGGTAGCCGGAGATGCATTTCAAAAGAATGTCCCGAAGTTTATTTTATGCCGCATTTAATTTCAGTTTTATTATTTTGCATTGTATTTTATTTTAATTGTAAATTATGTAAAAATACTTAGAATAGGTAGAATAAAAGCCAATATAATTAACCTAGGTTTGAACGGATAACCGCAAGTTAGCGGATCTTAAAGGATGCCTAACCCCTTCCCTTTAGGATAATAAAGAACCCTGATCCAGAATCTCATCAATTTCGCAGACCATTAAATGGAGATCATTTATAGCATTTTTCTGCTATATAATAAGTGTCCTAATTCACTAAATAATTAGGTGGCGACTCCTTTAAATACATTTAGGAATCATACCATACGTGGTACTCCCGTTTTCTACTCCGGTTAAAATGGGGTGTTATAGATGGCGACTCCACTGGGGATAATCAGGTTCTTGACCATAGCAAACCTAGGTTTATTATTGCTTGGCTTTATTTTTATTTTTAAATGCCTTAAAATTGTTTGCTTTAATCTTGTATGCTTAACTGTTTCAATTGCTATTTACTTTTACTGCTTTCTTTAAACTGGCATTCCGCTCATATTTCTTCTACTCTGGAAAATTCACATTGTCACACACTACACGCGAGGTGCGCTTGGTGCATCAGCAAAATTCTTTCTTCAAAACCCAAATTTAAGAGAGTTGGCATTTTGCGCGGAGTGTCCGGTCCAACCGGTGGCCGCGTAGCCTTCTCACTCGAGTTGTCCGCTCGGGAACCTTGCGTCTAGTAAGCCAAATCTTAGAAACTTAAGATAGAGCTATACCACCTTTTTATATTAAGTCATGCATGCATAAACCTTAGGTGGGCTAATCCTTGGTATTAACGCCACAATTAGAAATTCACCAAACTTGTCGACGGGTTTCACAACCCAACGACCCATTAGCATACTATGTGTAGCGTGATGATGATAGACGGATCCAAGTCTGGTCATGACACACTGAAATTGAAAAAAGAGCACCGTCATTTGGTCGCCATTTCCAACAAAACATTGCAGTTTAACGGCTTGGACCTATTTATCATAATCTCGCATATTTGGCGTTTAGGCCGACCTCTGGCATAAGAGAGATCCCATGCATATTAGGCACGCGCTTGATTTGCGTGTTTCTTTTGTTTACTATTGTTGTCGCTATCAATTCTGTACTTATTATTTAATGCAATAATTACTCTTTTAACCTCTGTGCATATCATGCTTATAATTCCGGCCATTAGCATTTGCATTTTTGCACTTTTGTTGTCACATTGCAATCAGGAGTTCTACTGCGTAAATTGATTTTGAACAGCATGATTTGGATTTTGTGAAGCATCAACCATCAGTACGGTCGAACCAATCAGGGGAGTCTTTGACTATGTTGTCACGCCCTTACATTTTACTATTTTTGTGGCTTGCCTACTCTCACCCATTTGTCATATTTTTGCAGGAAGGTCGTCCTCGCAAATAGTCGAGGGCGGACAACAACAACAAAAAAAAAAAATCATCCCAAGAATGAGTTGAGTTATGTTGACGGAAAGATGTCAGCTTATACCAGATTCAACAAAGCATCGCTCTGGGTCTTATATTTTGCATTTTTATACATATTTGCAAGTCTAATTGATATGTCTAGTATTGATTACATAATTCTTTATCATTCATTTTACAACATAATCACTTCCGAACTACGCGTGTCTGATTCTCACCATACGGTGTGATACGTAGGCAACCCATCTAGGGTTCGACACCACCACGTAAAAAAAAATCATTCATTTTATCACAGAAAAAAATAATCATTCATTCTATCACAGTCATTCATTTTTTCGTTACATTCCTCTTTCTTTACATTAGTCTTATAGTGAACAATCGTTTGTTTTGCACAACTTTTACTTTTGCATTTCTTTCATGAATAAATTCTTTTTAAATCACAGTTTTATAACATAACTGAACGAACTACGCACACCTGATTCTCGTCAAAGATGAGATACATAGGCAGCCCTATTCGGGTTCGGTACCATTTATTCAAAAATACAAAATATTTTATTCAAAAAAATATATATATACAATAGAAGGCTCATTTAAGTATCATTGTTTGATTTGATTGATACCAACACAGTTAGGAGTGTGCATAGGAAAGAACGAGTAATAATCAGTATGGGTGGACTTCGTGGTAAACCATAGATTTTTTTGGTACCTCTCACGCACACCTGTAATGACATTTTTGCATGCTTCTAAGATAAGAACGAAACCAACCTCATCGTTTCATGTGCATTGTGTGGTGAGTTTTTAGAATAAGTTCAATTGCATTGCATTGTGATCTAGAACTTGGCCCGAATGTTTGTTGAGGCGAAATCCTGAGTAACGTTTGGTGTGGGAAATGATCGTAGGCTTTCTTTGACCCGTTTGAGCCTTTTCAGCCTACCAAATAACATTATCCGTAGCACACCCCTTTTGAGCCTAAAGCCTATTCTTTTGACAACCGCATATTACACATATACCCTTCTGAGTGCGTACGCACTATCCCTCTCTTGGCCCGACCTCCTTGAGCGCTTTGGAAATGTGCAAGTGGCTGACAAAATTCTGCGTCGAGGTTTGCAAAGACAAAAGTTGTCAAAGTCCCAAAAGGGAAAAGAAAACACAAATGACGACTTCATAAAAGAAGAAATCAAAAGCCCCGGCATTATAAACAAACTGAATGAAATGAGAGAATAACTTTGGAAAAGCGGGCTCCAAACGAAAATTCAAAAGGAAGTCAGTACAGAAAAACTGGGACAAAAAGAAAGCAGGTCAGCATTAAAGCACACAAATGTCAAGCACATACGTAGTCCAACGCTCGAGGAAGGATTAGTCACTTTTTACCTAAATGATATCCATTCCTTCCCCCAAACCTACATTACAAGCCCGTGACAAGCCCTACATGATCTTATACTGAGGGTTCTCACATTAGTGGATACTTACATGACGGTCAAGCCTATGGTATCACAATTGCATGCATTGAACATCCTTTTGAGTGTGAGCGTACTTCTCTAAACGTCCCAAAATTCAAAATAATGGAATATATGTGAGAAATGAGACTTTCTTTCAGTGAGGGCACTTGAAACGTGAGATTACGTATAGTTCGAAACCTTGGTTGCAATCAAGTGTGTCGATACTTCGGTGTCTGAGGTACCATTTGAAACTATAGGAATTACCCAGAAGTCAGTCTTGGTTAGACTGGAAGTGAATAACGGAATTCCTAAGCACAATACTAATTGTTGGTATCAACTGAAGTCAGAACGTGATGCTGTCTTTCCACTTTTAAAAAAAAAATAAAAAAAAATGCATATAAAACAATCATTTTTGCATCATGAACTACGTCTTGACCTGATTCCCTCAGCGGGATACGTAGGCGGTCACATTGACTTCGGTCCACATTGTTTGAAAAACCCATAAAAATCATTTTTGCATCACGAACTACATCTTGACCTGATTCCCTCAGTGGGATACGTAGGCGGCCTAAATCGGCTTCGGTCACACCATTAGAAATCTTCCCATTGGCTCGTGTGCGACATAATTTCCGCCAGAGTTAAGTCCTGCCCATGCACCCCGCATAACGAAAACTGGGACAATTTTGGGAAATGCACCATCATAATAAGGATTCCAAAAGCAATCAGCAATCGCAGCATTCAGCGAGCACACAACATTCAACACGTCCGTGCAAGGACGAAATCTCAACATTTGCAGCATCACACCAATACAACCGCCATCACGTTTTACAGGATCTTCATATCAGCAAAGGCGGGAGCACAACAAAGCCCATGCGGGTTACAAACGCACAACGTCTATGCAATGACGTTATCTCAACCCAAAGTGAGTCACAAAGCGGTGCGCCCATAAATGACACCATTTCATTGTAAGCCTATGCAACGGCTTCATTCATGTTTCGTCTATACAACGACGAACATTTGCATTTCATCCATACAAGACGACAACGCCCATACAAGGAGTCATTTGCATTTCATTCATACAAGACGACAACACCCATACAAGGCGTCATTTGCATTTCGTCCATACAAGACGACAACGCCCATACAAGGCGTCATCTGCATTTCGTCCATACAAGACGACAATGCCCATACAAGGCGTCATTTGCATTTCGTCCATACAGGACGATAACGCCCAGACAAGGCGTCATTTTCATCTCGTCCATACAAGACGACAACGCCCATACAAGGCGTCATTTGCATCTCGTCCATACAAGACGACAACGCCTAGACAAGGCGTCATTTGCATCTCGTCCATACAAGACGACAACGCCCATACAAGGCGTCATTTGCATCTCGTCCATACAGCATTTACAACGCCCATACAAGGCGTCATCTGCATTTCGTCCATACAAGACGACAACGCGCATACAAGGCGTCATTAGCATTTCGTCCATACAAGCGATAACGCCTGCATAAGGCGTCATTTGCATCTCGCCCATATGACGACAACGCCCATACAAGGCGTCATTTGCATTTCGTCCATACAAGACGACAACGCCCATACAAGGCGTCATTTGCATTTCGTCCATACAAGACGACAACACCCATACAAGGCGTCATTTGCATTTCGTCCATACAAGACGACAACGCGCCCGCTGCGTCATTTGCATCTCGTCCATACAGCGACAACGCGCCCAAGGCGTCATTTGCATCTCGCCCATACAAACGACAACGCCCATACAAGGCGTCATTTGCATTTCGTCCATACGAGCGACAACGCCCGCATAAGGCGTCATTTGCATCTCGCCCATACAAGGACAACGCCACACAAGGCGTCATTTGCATTTCGTCCCATACAAGCGATAACGCCTGAACATAAGGCGTCATTTGCATCTCGTCCATACAAGACGAAAAAGCCCATACAAGGCGTCATTTGCATCTCGTCCATACAAGACGACAACACCCATACAAGGTGTCATTTGCATCTCGTCCATACAAGACGACAACGCCCATACAAGGCGTCATTTGCATTTTGTCCATACAAGACGACAACGCCCATACAAGGCGTCATCTGCATTTCGTCCATACAAGACGAAAAAGCCCATACAAGGCGTCATTTGCATCTCGTCCATACAAGACGACAACGCCCATACAAGGTGTCATTTGCATCTCGTCCATACAAGACGACAACGCCCATACAAGGCGTCATTTGCATCTCGTCCATACAAGACGACAACGCCCATACAAAGCGTCATTTGCATCTCGTCCATACAAGACGACAACGCCCATACAAGGCGTCATTTGCATTTACTCCAAACCAGACGACAACGCCCAAACAAGGCGTCATTTGGCATCTCGTCCATACTGAGCGACAACGCGCCATAAGGCGTCATTTGCATTTCGTCCATACATTTACGACAACGCCTGCATAAGGCGTCATTTGGCATCTCGCCCATACAAAGACAACGCCACACAAGGCGTCATTTGCATTTCCATACAAAGACGATAACGCCCGAAGCGTCATTTGCATCTCGCCCATACTGAGCACAACGCCCGCAAGGCGTCATTGCATTTCGTCCATATAACGCCCATAAGGCGTCATTTGCATCCATACAAGACAAGCGCCCATCTGGCGTCATTGCATTCGCCCATACAAGCGACAACGCCATCTGGCGTCATTGCATCATCTGAGCGACGCCCATACAAGCGCCCATCTGGCGTCATCGCGTCATACGACGACAACGCCCATCTGGCGTCATCTCCATCTCGTCCATACAAGACGACAACGCCCATACAAGGCGTTATCTGCATTTCGTCCATACAAGACGACAACGCCCACACAAGGCGTCATTTGCATTTCGTCCATACAAGACGACAACTCCCATACAAGGCGTCATCTGCATTTCGTCCATACTGAGCGACAACGCCCGAACAAAGCGTCATTGCATCTCGCCCATACAAGCGACAACGCCATCTGGCGTCATTTGCATTTCGTCCATACAAGACGATAACGCCCATACAAGGCGTCATTTGCATTTCGTCCATACAAGACGACAACGCCCATACAAGGCATCATTTGCATTTCGTCCATACAAGACGATAACGCCCACACAAGGCGTCATTTGCATTTCGTCCATACAATACGACAACGCCCACACAAGGCGTCATCTGCATCTCGCCTATACAAGACGGCGTATCATCACATCACCTCATTACATCTAAAAACACCATGTCTTTTCCAGCACCACATCACCTGCAACCCAGTGTCAATCACACTTCGATACTGGGACAAATTTTGAATTTGCGTCTGCCTGCTTTTATTTTCTAGCATTGCAACAACCCAGTGTTCTCATAAATTCGACACTGGGACAAATTTTAAATCTGCATCAGATTTGTCTTTTATCTTGGCATCACAACGATCCAGTGTCGGCGTTTGCCCATTCTTTGCTTGATCCTTGTTTTAATTCTGACGATGAGAACAAAATTGGCTACAAGTCAACGTCTTTGTCCGAACACTCTTTCATCATCTTCGGTCAAAGAGGGACAACTGTTGACACCTAATTTTGACTCATCTTTTAGTCATTTCTTGCAATTTTAAGCATTTTAGAACACCGCATTTTATCTTAATTTTTGACATTTTTGTATATTTTTTACCTAACATTCTATGTTGTTTTATTTTTTGTAAATTGACATCATGTTTTTACTTTAATTAGATATTAAACATTTTAAAAATATTATGTTATTATTGTTGCGCGATCATTTTGTTTTACTAATTTTGCATCTCTTTAAATAATTAACTGACATCCCGTCTTTACTTTTAATCAGGCATTAAATATTTGCTAAATATTGTATTTTATTATTATTGCATCAGCATTTGCATTTTAATAATTTTGTATCTTTAAATAATTTTCTTTTAAATAATTAATCCATTTTGCATTTTTTGTCAAAACTAGTCCAGTCCAAGGCGCAATCTGAATCAGTCCAATCCGCCAAAAAAACCGAAGCCCAAACTGAGGCCCAATACACCTTTCATCTTTTCCCTCCAATACCCAAAACCCTAAACCTAAATCCCACACTATAAATAAAACCTTACCCCCTCATTTTAAAACCTACCCTATTTTCTACCCTAGTCGTCTACCCCCCTCTCTTTATCATCAGCCGCCTCACCCTCTCTTTTTTACCCTTCAGCCCCCACATAATATAACCCTACCTCTCAGCCGCCTCTCTCTTCTCTAAAACATCAGCCCAGACTACCCCACTGTTTCCCTCACCTCATCCCTCACACTCAACCCCAGCCGGCGAACCTCACTGCCACACACCTCAAACCAACAGCCATCGACTTCGCCCCTTCACAAAACCATCTTCCAAATCGAATCAGTCCAGCGCCTTTACCCATCGCTGACACTGTTCGCCAGCGAACCCGTCGACCACCACCACAGTTCGAATCTACACTGTCGAACACCCATCTCCAGCAAACCCCCCACAACCCGTCGACCACCACCACAGTTCGAACCTACACTGTCGAACACCCATCTCCAGCAAACCTCACCACTGTTCCCGTCGATCGTATCACTGTTATGGCGGCGTCGCTCCGGCGACTTCGCCGTGGAAGTGACGCCGCTGCTGCCCTCTCTCTGTTGGTAATGTTGAACCTTGTCGGATTTAACTCCGGCGACGCTACAGTTTGTTTCTTCATTTTCCGTTGCTATTATGTTGTTGTGTTGTTGGACTGATTTTGTTTAACTGTTTTTTTTTTCTGATTTTCTGATTTTTATTGCATCTGGCCGGAATAAAAAAATCCGGCGACCTTGGGTTTGCATCATTTTGGGTTCGCTGACTTACTGTTGTTTGTTGGATGGATTTCGTACTGTTATCTGTTCTTGGCGGACTGGTTTGATTTCTTGTTTGGGTAATACGCCAGAGTAAAACTCCGGCGAAGCTTTGTTGTTTTCCGGGCTGATGCTGGACCATTTTGTTGCTATGTTGTTGTATCCACTGTCTCACGGCTATTTTGCTACTGATTTGGCTATGGTGCTGGACTGATTTTTAGGCTATTTTGCTACTGATTTGGCTATGGTGCTGGACTAATTTTTAGGCTATTTTGCTACTGATTTGGCTATGGTGCTCCACTGTCTCACGGCTATTTTGCTATTGATTTGGCTATGATGCTGGACTGATTTTAGGGCTATTTTTTCTACTGATTTTAGGTTGGTTTTACTGATTTTGAACAAGATACTACACTTGGTATTTTTACTGATTTTGAACAGATACTACACTTTTGCCAATGAAAAAGTTATCCGTCGATTTTTGAGGCCTCCACAGTTGCAAAAGACGGAAAAAATAAAATAAATGAAGCTTTCTGGGCAAGGATGATTTCTTCCACTTACACCGGATAACCAACATGCGCTGGCAAGGCGAACGCTCGCAGCCGCACTTGTTTAGGCTGTCCCACTTTATATATTTTTATATCTGAGCCTTCCGTGTTTAAAACTATTACTGTTTTGGCGCGGATCTGAAGGTTTTATTTATTTTATTATTTTTAGCAATATTGGCCGATGAAGGAATCTCCGTCTGATTTCTAAGGCCTCCCCTGTACAAAGGACGTATTTATTTTTGCTTTATTTATTAGTTCCTGCTATTACTTTAAAATTACTTTATTCTATTACTAACACTTTTACTAAGTCTTTTATGCAGGTAGCCGGAGATGCATTTCAAAAGAATGTCCCAAAGTTTATTTTATGCCGCATTTAATTTCAGTTTTATTATTTTGCATTGTATTTTATTTTAATTGTAAATTATGTAAAAATACTTAGAATAGGTAGAATAAAAGCCAATATAATTAACCTAGGTTTGAACGGATAACCGCAAGTTAGCGGATCTTAAAGGATGCCTAACCCCTTCCCTTTAGGATAATAAAGAACCCTGATCCAGAATCTCATCAATTTCGCAGACCATTAAATGGAGATCATTTATAGCATTTTTCTGCTATATAATAAGTGTCCTAATTCACTAAATAATTAGGTGGCGACTCCTTTAAATACATTTAGGAATCATACCATACGTGGTACTCCCATTTTCTACTCCGGTTAAAATGGGGTGTTACGGTCCCTACCTAATTCTTAGCCGATAGTGAGCAACCCTGCTCATTTATTTCTCTTGATCTCTAAGTCCATAACCACGAGCTTATGTTGGGTTGTAAGATTCTCGCTTGGGATAACCTTGCAGTCCTTGCAAACACTCTATCTCTCTTTCTCAGGCAAGTAATCTATTTGAGTCTTAGTCACCGTACTACGGTAGGTCACCAAGTGCTCCTTCATTTTTTGGAAGCTCGAGTTAGCTATGACCAACTCAAAAGCTTTCGTGAAGTCTAAAAGTGAAACTCCTCCCTTATTTATATCCCCAAAACTGAACCCGCCATGCACATCATCATACCCTTCTGAAATAGTCCATGTGTGACCATTAAAATCCCCTCCTAACACTAGTTTTTCGGACTGTAGGATACCTCTCACAACCTCGTCCAACTCCTCCCAGAAGCACCTTTTGTCCTCCTAAGCCAAACTCGCTTATGGTGCATAAACACTAATTATGTTAAAAGTTAGCCATCCCAAAATTATCTTAATAACCATTATCATATCATTCACCCTCTTAACCTCTACGACTTGATCCCTAAGTTCCTCGTCCACTAAAATGCCTACTCCATTCATACCCATTGAGTGTCTTGAGTACCACAACTTAAACCCGTCTACAACCGTAGCGGTAGGACCTACCTATTTAGTTTCCTGAACGCATGTTGTATTGATCCTCCTCTTCTTAAGAATTTTCACTAATTCTATCAATTTTCCAGTCAAAGTACCTATGTTCCAAGACTCAACTCTCAACCTAAGGGCTCTCATATTCCCCTAACCACCTCTGCCCCCCGCCCCCACCTCCAATCGAGGACACGACCTCAAACAACCATCATACCCGGAAGCCACTAACGCAATATATAAGAGTATGGGTGCAAGCTACAGGCAAGAAACACGGTTTACGAAATAGGAAAACAAAGCAACTCACAACAAAAATACAGGTTAAAAAAAGCACAACAAATTACTAAAATCTGCTTACCAAACTCGGTAGCACTATATCAACAAGAATTCCACAAGATAAGGCACTTAAACTAAAGCACTTAATTCCACTAACGAAGAGGAAGACAAAGACCAAAAGGAGAACCGGAAGTACTATCTCCGGTAAGATAGAACCTGGGTAGTAGACATTTGTCACGCTGTTGTTATTGCCTACTGTTCACCCTCTCGACAATGCGAGGACCTCATTTTGCTCTCCAATGACTTGTAGTAAGCAGAAAGTCGCCAATAACTTTCCAATACAACCTACTCTAGTCTTTTCCGGCCAAGATTCCGATCAGAACTAGGTTACTATTATGTTATGTTATTTTTTGATAAAAAACTAGGGTTTCCGATCAGAAAAAAGCTTGAAATCATCGGCGATGTATCCCTAGAGGAGGAAGTGAAAAGTTCCACTGATTGACGCGGCGGAGGGTTCGTCAGAAATAGGGAGAAATCGAGAGGGAGAGAAGGAGAGAGGGAAGAAAAAGGAGAGAGAAAAGAGAGAATCACTTACCCGGTGGAAATGCCGGCAGTATTTCGGCTATGTTACGTCGGAGGAAGTTAACTTTGGGAATAGACGTTAGAGCAAAGAGAGAAAGTAGAGCAAAAAGCGAAAATTCATGTGGAACATTTTTGGATTGTCATTTCACACAAAAACAAGTTTTTTGGAGACAAAGAACTCTATTATAGTTTTGGAATTATAATTATAAA
Organism: Przewalskia tangutica; assembly: GCA_029844215.1. Taxonomy (NCBI): domain Eukaryota; kingdom Viridiplantae; phylum Streptophyta; class Magnoliopsida; order Solanales; family Solanaceae; genus Przewalskia; species Przewalskia tangutica. Next base: position 117,128,522 of record CM056723.1, on the reverse strand, counting down.
ATTTTAAAAGAAACAAAAATTTCAAAAAAAGTTGTAGTTGTTTTTTTTACCTTCAAAATTAGTCTCCTGTCTATGTTTGATTTGATACACTCCATAATAAAAAAAATAGTAATTTTATTATATCACCCCTATTATTGTAAATTCAAAATGTTGGAAAATGAATTAGAAATTATTAGCGTACTTAATAATAAGGGTAAAATAGATATTATAAAATAGTAAATTATTTCTTGATTTTCCACTGAACAAGAATAGACATTTACTTTTAGTATAATGGAAGTTGTTGGGAGTTAGGAGGAATGCGCTCTTAAAGTTGGTTTTCCGCAAGAATTCGCGAAATAATGTTCTTTCTCCTTTTTGTGTTCTTTCCGAATGGAGCGATGTCCGAGCTAAGATATATATCATGAGCGATACGGAAATAGATCGAGTAATCTGTAACCTAAGGAAAATGTGTTCTCTTCCCTTTGAAGCATAGCATTGACTTCTCACAGCCCAATTTCCTCTGTGGGGTGTATACCGGCCGGGTTGCTGCCCGGAGGACTAAACCTGACTGCTGGGACAAGCTTGGTATACTATCTTGGGAAAAGCAGGTATTTTTGGATTACTGCAATCCTTAATTGCTTAATTCATCGAGATCTGTTAATAGTCAGCATTATCCACCCCGTATTTGCTCAATGATTTAGTAATCCAGTCATATTTTATAAAATGTCAAGTCATAATTTATGTTTGTAATATAAATATAAATTAATTTATAGTGTTACTAAGTGGGACGTAGTGCATTTTATGCCTATAAATAGACGACAATTTCTGTGCTGAATTTCCACCCAAACTTAGCTATTTCTACAATATCTATCATAGCAAAATGAAGTTGCAGGCCCTCACCATTTTCTTGGTGAGTAGCATTTTTGTCTTATCTTTCACAACTTACTTAAGTTTGGTCCTTTTATAGTTATCATTTTAATTCTTAAAATAAATCAACTTAACTTATATGTTCATATAGTAGTACTCTTTGATAAATTAAATCAGAGTAAATTCCACTAATATGTATATATGTAGCTTGCTTTTGTGGCAAGTACTCATGCAGCAATATCTCCGGAGGTTTATTGGAAAGTGAAATTGCCCAACACTCAAATCCCCAAAGTCATCAAAGATTTCCTCCCTCAATCAGGTATACAAATTAGGGTGGACTATATGAATTTTTTCTTTGGTTATATTTGTCTAATACGAGGAACTTGCAAAGATTTCTTATGTTTAAAAATAATTTTGTAAGAAAAACGTATTATAAAATAAAAGCAATCACGCACTGCTCTCTCGCATGCGCAAAGTTTGGGGAAGGGCCGAACCACAAGGATTAGGGGTGACAATGTGGTAGGTTAGGGCGGGTTAGGGCAGGGCAAGTCTTGACCTGCTAAGATGTTAACCCACCCTGCCCTGCCCCGTTTAGCATTTTTTTAAAATTTGCTCTGCCCCGCCCTTTCCTGTTTATATTATTTTTCATTTTTCACTTTCAACTTGGTATTTATTTTGTTAACTTCTTTTACAAAAAAATTAAAAAAATGGACAACAATCAGTCTATTGTCATAATTTCTTAATATCAAATAATTTATGAACTGGGTTTATTTTTTAAATGTTATTCCTTTCTTTCAACCTTTCACACTTTCCACTTGTAAGGGTTACAATTCTCAAACTGTAACCCCAAATAAGGTATTTGTTACGCCAAGCTGAAGGTAACCAGAGACCTAACACTATCCCAAGTTTGCAATTTACTGTACGTATGCATTTATATAATTTATTGTCATCGTGATTTTACAGACAACGTTGTTCCTGAGCTAAAACAAGATAACACTAAGGAGAAAGTGTACTATGGTTTAAGTCAATACATAGCCATTAGTTGGCATCATGCTGCTAATTCGGCATTTGAACGCCTCGTGCTAAAAAAAGTGCAAGAAAAGGAAAACCCTATCAAACAAGTAACTGAAGGAATCGATGATGGTCCTTTGAAACAATACTTCTTATTAGAGAAGGACTTGGAGAAAGGTAATGTTATCAACTTTCCTTCTCTCCTAAATAAAAACGAAGCACCATTTTTGTCTCGAAAATTTGCGGAATCCATTCCCTTCTCGATGGAGAAATTACCGGAGATTCTCAACCATTTCTCGATAGATAGTAAATCAAAGGATGCTCAAGCAATTGAGAAAACAATCAAACTTTGTGAAGAGCCAGAAGTAAAACATAAAGAGAAGAGAACATGTGTGGTGTCTTTGGAGTCTATGGTAGATTTCGGGTTATCCATGCTTGGGACAAATGATATCCTCGCGGTTACTTCTGAGGTACAAGGGGAAACTCAAAATTCGCAAAGATACATAATTGAACAAGTTCAACAGATAGCTGATGGGGATAACATGGTATGCCACAAGCTTAACTACCCATATGCACTACATTATTGTCACGTTGGAGGAAGTACAAAAACATTTATGGTATCTATGATCGGTGACGATGGAACAAAAGTGAAAGCAGTATCAGTGTGTCACAAAGATACATCATTTTGGAACCCAAACTCGTTTCCTTTTAAACTTCTCAAGGTTAAGCCTGGAACTACGCCAATTTGCCATTTTGTTCAAGATGATCAAATCGTATTTGTCCCGTCTAAATAGGCCACTAAGCTACGTGTGTTGTAATGAATAAGCGTTCGCGCCGTCCTAAATTGCCCTTTAAGAGTAGTTGTTTGCCTTTTCTTGTACTGTGTGCTTCACATGTAATGTATCTTTATCTTCATAATAGATGGAAATGATCATGGCTTCATGGATTTTTTTGTATGATTCCAAAGATATCCTTGATCCATAGCCTTTTGAAAAGTTTTGGAGATGTAAACCTCTGAGCATATTATGATTTTCAGTTTTTAAATTCCCAAGTGATCGTTCAATTGTGGCGCTAAACTTACTAATAATGTTGTTAAAAGCCCCACATCGGATATGAAATTGGAACATGAAATCTGAAAGAATTAATCCCTTGATTATTTTTATTGATAAATGACATATATATACAAGTTACATAGTAAAATCATTTTCCTATTATATATGTAAAACCCTATTCTATTTGGAGACTAATAATACAATTATGGTAAAACTACAAGACTAAGAGTCTGTTTGACCAAACTTTTTTAAAGCAACTTCTGTTTCTTAGAAATAGTTTTGCAGAAATTGTTTCTAGAAAATCTGTTACAATGTTTGGCCTATAATTATAGAAGTACTTCTGAGAAACATAAACAATTCTCTGTTTGACCCACATTTATGCAAAGAAACTAGAATATTCTTTTTTAATAGATTTAAAACTATTTAAAATATTATTTTATATCCTATGTTTCTAAAAATTAGTATATCTTTATAATTTAATATTTTTTTAAAATTATTTAATTGCAACATTTAATCAAAAAATAATATTATATTGTACATAAGAAATATAACGATAATATGATAGTCAATGACTCAATATGTCCAAAAGTTGAATATATTACATCATTACACAACTAATAAACTAGAATATATAAATATTATTACGACATGCGACTCATTAAAAAAGTGACAATGTTGTGGCGAACAAATTTCATACTAACATCATCCATCGATCCATCATGATCATCTTTCAAAGTCCTTGATGTTCCTCCAATATCTTCATCTCCTTCAACTTCAGGAACATAATTAAGGTCTGCATCACATTTATCAAATTCCAAATCTTCAAGTACATGTCTTCTAATGTAGTTATGCATAGTCATAGTTGCCGCAATAATTTTTTTTTGTGTGTCTAATGGGAAACTTGCATTATTGATAATACCCTCCGTCTTTTATTCAACACACCAAATGTTCGCTTAATTACATTTCTCAATGAGGAATGGACAAAACAAACTAATACTTAAAATATGGGGATTCATGGTTTGTATATATGGAAAAGATATATATATATATATATATATATATATATATATATATATATATATATATATATATATATATATATATATATATATATATATATATATATATATATATAAACATGTATATTATAGAAACAATTGTATCCCTACCCATAATTAGAATATTTCCATATATTGTGTAAATATAATTATGGTAAGACTAGGATTCCTCTTTTGTATAGGCTTAGGATTCCTATTGTATAAGGGATGAATATTGTACTTTATATATACTTTGATATTAATGAGAAGACTCCCTAAGGGAGATTAATATCATCTTACATGGTATCAAGAGCCAAACACCCAAAACCCTAGAAATTTTTCTTCTTTGCTGCCGAGAACACCCTCCCCCCTCCCCATCTCGGATCTCACCGCGGCCCTACCTCTAATTTCTAGATTTTCTTCTTCATTCCTCTCTTCTCTAAATGGCTACCTCTGATTCTTCCACACTTTCTGACCCTTCCACCTCCACAAATCCCATTTTTCTTGATCAAGAAAACAGTCAGTATTCTCATTGGGTTGAACTACTTCGTAATCATGCATGTCTCTATAACTTGCTTGACCACATCGATGACACTATTCCGCGCCCTCCGGAGGTTGATGAGTCTACTTGGCGTCGTCTAGACGCCGGAGTCAAACAGTGGATTTATGGTAGTATTTCTCAGGATCTTCTTCTTACTATTATGAAAGCTGGCGCCACAGCCCTTGATTTATGGAACCACTTGGAGGAATTTTTTTAAGATAACAAGCACACTCGTGCGGTGTATTTGGAGGAACAATTTAACAATACACGCCTTGAAAATTTCTCCAACATGACCGAGTACTGCAGACAGTTGAAACTACTGGCGGATTAACTCTCCAAAGTCGACACGTCTGTCTCGGATATTAAGATGGTGTTGCAATTGATTGTAGGCCTTCCCAAAAGGCGACTACGATACGTTAGCCACCATGATTCAACAGACAGATCCGCTTCCCATTTTTAACAAAGCTCGCTCGCAGTTGTTGCTCGAAGAGACTCAACGTGCTAAGCAGGATGAGCGCAATCAGAAGGCATTAGCTGTCGAAACGCGCCCTCAAGATCCAAAGCCACCAGAAATCCCTCAACCGCAGCAGAGACGCGGTGGAAAGGGTGACAAGGATCGCGGCAGAGGAGGCCGTGGTCGCGTGCGGTCGCGGCGCAGACCAGCAGCAGCAACAGTGGCCCGCATAATCGATTCAGCGCGCGCCGCAGCTCAGCATCAGCCCTCGTCCAACATGACACCCACTGAGTTGGGTCAGGCCTTTAGCTGTCTCAACATGCAACAGCCTGACAACAACTGGTACATGGACTTCGGAGCCACTTCTCACCTCACCCGTTCTGCAGGTAATATTCTCAAACTATTTGGTTTAAAGCAACCTCAATTTGTGACAGTTGGTAGTGGCCACCGCATTCTAGTAAAGGGTTATGGTACATCATACACACCACCTCCTCATCCATTCCCCCTTAAAAATACCATATATGCCCCACATATGATTAAGAATCTAATTTCTATCCCCAAATTCACTCGTAATAACTCCGTCTCTGTTGATTTTGACCCTTATGGTTTCACTGTGAAGGATCTTCATACGGGGACACCTCTTACGAGATGCAATAGCATGGGGGGAATTTACAAAAGTCATTCGAGAGAAATTCTTTTGTGGACGTCAAAGGGATCGGGAGTCTTCCTTGGAAGATCTCCAAATGATGCTTTCCGCTTTAAACAAAGAAAGCAAATCCGCAAGTATGGGGGATCTCTATCCATTCACTCTCACCTCCGCTGCCAGATCTAGCTCTCCCGTCTCTCTAGCGGTCATTTCTTCTTCCACATGGCATAATGGGCTTGGTCATCCAGGAGCCCCAGATTTTAACTTTCTTAGAGGCAATAATTTCATTACTTATAATGGGAAGCTTGTCCAAAACTGTGTTTCTTGTTCTTTAGGCAAACATACTCGTCTTCCGTTTAAGTCATCCACTAGTGTTACTTTTGCACCCTTTGATATTATACATTCCGATTTATGGACATCACTTGTTGCTAGTTCTCTCGGTCATAAATACTATCTTATCCTACTAGATGATTTTTCTCACTTTGTTTGGTTGTATCCTCTCAAATTTAAATCAGGAGTGTTTGCCAAATTTCTTGAGTTTCGAACATTCATTCAAACACAATTTGAAAAAGTTATAAAATCTTTTCAGTGCGATAATGGTCGTGAATTCAACAACTCTATGTTTCACAGTTTTTGTACTAATAATGGCATGATTTTTCGCTTCTCCTGCCCTCACACCTCTCCTCAATACGGTAAAGCTGAAAGAATCATCCGCACCATTAACAATATGATTCACACTCTATTGATTCATGCATTCCTACCTCCATCCTTCTGGGTCTATGCTGCTAAAATGTCAGAATACGTTATCAATATTCTCCCAACTAACACCCTTCACAATATGACCCCTACCGAAATTCTCTATCATAGAGTCCCCTCTTATGATCATCTCTGAATATTAGGTTGTCTATGCTATCCTAACCTTGCCTCTAATGCCCCTCAAAAACTATCCCCCCGGTCCACTCCATGTGTCTACCTAGGCTTCCCGCCGAACCATAGGGGCTATTTATGCTAAGACTTGTCCACTCGTCAGATCCACATCTCTCGTCACGTCACATTCGACGAGACCACATTCCCATTTTTGAATCTTAAACAGTTCCAAAAACTGGATTACTCTTTTCTTGACGAGCCTGCCATCTATCCCATCATCCTCAGTCAACTAGAGCATAACACTTCTTCTTCAGCACCGCGGCGCCAAAACTCTTGCGAACAGGTCCCTGATTCCCCGTCGACAGCGCCGCGGCCCAGTGCTGAGGGACCGCGGTGCCAAAACATCAGAGAGGTATGACATTCCTCCAGTGCCGTGGCCCTTGATCACGGTGCCACGGCACCGTCGACGACCCCTTCCAGCACTGTGGTCAATGATCTAGGCACCGCGGCGCCTCCTCCGGCGTCAACCCCTCCTTCTCCATATCCAATAAATCCCTCCGCCTTGGAGCCTCCTACTATCCCCACTCACCAAATGGAAACTCGTGCAAAGCATCGAATTTTCAAACCCAAAGTCCAATTTAATTTGTCTACCCAAACCATTTCACCAATTCCTAAGAACCCTATATTGGCTAAAAAAACCTAATTGGAATGTGGCTATGTCTGAGGAATTCAATGCTTTAACTAAACAGCACACATGGGATCTAGTACCTAGACTTGATGGGGTAAATGTGATTCGTTGTCTGTGGCTATTTCGTCATAAATTCAGAGACAGTGGAGTTCTTGAGAGGTATAAGGCACGACTTGTGGCTAATGGCACAAATCAGCATGAGGGTATTGATTGTGGTGAGACCTTCAACCCGGTTGTCAAACCAGCTACCATTCACACAGTTTTGAGCATTGCCATGGGCAAACACTGGCCGATCCATCAGCTTGATGTGAAGAATGCATTCTTACATGGGGCTCTGAGAGAGATAGTCTACATGCATCAGCCGCCAGGGTTCACCCATCCGGCATTTCCTCACTATGTGTGTCGTCTTCGTAAGTAACTATATGGCCTGAAACAGGCCCCCCGTGCGTGGTATGATCGCTTTGCCAGGTATATCTTACAGATTGAGTTTGTATGCAGCAAGAGTGATACACCACTCTTCATTTTTCATCGAGGTAATAGAACTGCTTACTTATTACTTTACGTGGATGATATTGTTCTTACTGCCTCCTCCGACGGATTGAAAAATGAGATTATTGTCTTGCTTAAGTCCGATTTGCAATGACTGATTTGGGGAAGCTGAGTTACTTTTTGGGGAAATCAGTGACAATGTCTGCCAATCATATGTTGTGTCAGCGTAAGTATGCAGAGGAGATTGTGTACAGGGCTAAGATGGCGAACTGCAAAGAGGTGCCTACTCCAGTTGATTCTAAATCTAAGCTCAGCCATGGATGGTGCTCCAGTCTCTGATCCTACTCTGTATAGGAGCCTTGCAGGTGCACTCCAGTATATCACCTTCACCAGGCCAGACATATCTTATGTTGTTCAGCAGGTGTGCTTATTCATGCATACCCCCAGAGAGTCTCATTTCACTGCTCTTAAGCGTATCATTCGATACATTAAGGGCACTCTTGATTATGGTTTGAATCTATACCCATCTGCACCAAACAAGTTTCTTTCATATACGGATGTAGATTGGGCAGGGTGTCCGGACACACGACGCTCTACCTTCGGCTTTTGTGTTTTTTAGGGGATAATCTGATTTCTTGGTCTGCCAAGTGACAGGCTACCCTATCTCGCTCCAGTGCCGAGGCTGAGTACAGAGGCATTTCAAATGTAGTAGCTGAGATTTGTTGGCTCAGAAATTTACTGTTAGAACTTCAGTGTCTTTTGCGTCAGGCATCAATTGTGTACTGTGATAACATCTCTGCCATCTATATGTCTCATAATCCGGTTCAACATCAGCGAACCAAGCACATTGAGATAGACCTACACTTTGTTCGTGAGAAAGTTGCACTAGGCCACGTCAGAGTGTTACATGTTCCATCATCCTATCAATATGCAGATATATTTACAAAGGACTTTCCAGACAGTTATTTCTTGACTTCAGATCCAGTATCAGCGTCCGGCCTCCTCCCGCTCCGACTGAGGGGGTGTGTAAACATGTATATTATAGAAATAATTGTATCTCTACCCATAATTAGAATATTTCCATATATTGTGTAAATATAATTATGGTAAGACTAAGATTCCTCTTTTGTATAGGCTTAGGATTCCTATTGTATAAGGAATGAATATTGTACTCTATATATACTTTGATATTAATGAGAATACTCCCTAAGGGAGATTAATATCATCTTACATATATATGACAAAGAGAAATCTATTTTTAATACTGCTACAATCTGTTTTTAACAATTACGCCTTAGTCCCAAAACATTTTTTTTTTGAAAAAAAAATGAACATAAAACATATCGTGTAGTTAACAAAACCCCCATAAAGATTTAAAACCAATTGAATTAAGCATTTTAAAACAGATAACATATCAACTACTTATTGAAAACTCAGTGAATAATTAAACTCAGTTGAATTAAGTCTATAAACAAAATTTTGAAATAAAAGTGAATAATTAAACCCAATTGAACAAAATAAAAGTGAATAATTAAACCCAATTGAAATAAAGTCTATAAAAAATTAGCATATCAACTAGTTATCAAAAATACATTAAATAATTAAACCCAATTGATTTTTTAAAAAAAGTGAATAATTAAACCAAATTGAAAAAAGTCGATCAACAATTTTTTTTTAAATAAAATAAAAAATGTTTGGAGAAGCACTTTTTGGAGAAGCACCAAATTGGTGTTTCTCCTTCTCTTTCATTGTAGAAACACTTTTTGACTTTTTAAAAAAATATTTCTACTTCTTGATAAGTATGTGTTTGGCCCAAAAAGTGTTTCTCAAGTTGAAAAACACTTGTAAAAGCTTGATCAAACACATATTAATTAACATACAAGGGTAATATACAATATATACCATAATTAATATATACCATAATCTTCTATTCTACACGGGAATGGGTTGCTGCTAATGTCGAGATGGACTTGTAACGCTGCTGCCGAGATGAGATTGTAACCCGTGACTTTGTATACTAAATATACATACAATATACATGTATATCATGTGTATATTGTATGTATATTTAACACACACCCATAGTCATAGCGGGCGGTCTTCGTACGCTGAGACTATCTCTAAAATCTTCAAAAAGGACCGAGGGAAGACCTTTTGTAAAGATGTCTGCAATTTGATATCTGGAAGGGACATGACAAACGCTTACTTGTCCTCGAGCTACATTTTCTCTAACAAAGTGAATGTACATCTCTATATATTTAGTGAACTGATGATATTTAGTGAACTGGTGCTGAATCAGATTACCATTAAAGTAGATGGCACTAATATTATCACAATACACCAAGGTAGCTTTCTGAATAGGACAATGGAGCTCTAAAAGAAGATTACTCAACCAACATGATTCAGAAACCACATTGGCTATCCCTCGATACTCGGCATCTGCACTTGAACGTGAAAGTATGGATTGACGTTTGGCAGACCATGAGACCAAGTTATTTCCAAGAAACATACAATAACCAGACGTAAAACGTCTGGTGTCAGGACAACCCCCCAATCAACATCTGTATAAGAGACAAGTGTAGACGTCGATGAAGGATACAAATGCAAGCCATACTCAAGTATTTCCTAAATGTACCTAAGAATGCGTTTGAGCGCATTCATTTGTTCAATCCTAGAATCATTCATAAACAAACACATCTGCTGTACGACATACGTAATATTAGGTCGCGTGAACGTAAGATACTGAAGGGCCCCTGCAAGACTACGATAACGAGTCGGATCCTTATAGGGGGAACCAGTTGTAGCACCCAACTTGGGTTTAGTATCAATTGGAGTAGAAGTGGACTTACAGGATGACATTCTATCCCTCTCAATGATCTCAGCTGCATACTTCCTCTGTGATAGATATGTGACGATTTTATTAATTGTCACAGCTTTGTGACAGCGGCGTGACACTGATTTCAACCGTCACATGTTTTTGTGACGGTTTTTAAAATATGAATTTAATTTTTTTAAATAATATATACCCAAACCAACCCATTTTATTTTTAAACCCGCGATTCTAATTAATAATCCACTCAGTCGACTTTCACCTCCATTTCAATTTTAAACCCATTTCTTCAACCCTAGGTAAAGAACTTCACTATTCATCAACAAAATCTTCATTTCAAGCAAGCAAATCATGTAATTCATCATCAATAACACCAATTTCTTCATCAAAAACACCATATTCTTCATCAACAATGCCAGATTTGTTCAACACACAACCCTAATCGTTGGGTTGTGCATTTCTTCCAGCGAAAACACGCATCCTTGAATCGACCATTTGTGACCATTTCATTGTGAGTTTTGCATTTCTTACTTCTAATTTCGTTGTGAGCATTTCATTGTTATTGTTGACTATTTTTTTTGCTATTTTAATCGACCATTTACTATTTTTTTATATTTCGTTGTGATTTGTTGTTGTTCTAATCGACGATATACCCAACGATTTGTTGCTATTTCGTTGTGATTTTTTTCTTACCACTGTTCTAAATCACAACGAAAATATTATTATTTTTGTTTGTCAACAAGTACTTTTTGCTAGTTAACAAGTATTTTTTTTTGTTCGAGTGATTGTTCATTAACTAATTTTAGGCAGTTTAGTTCAAGAATGATCTTAAACAAATGTGTGTTGTATGCCTATGAATCTGTTTTGAGTAACTTAGGAGTAAGAAATGGACTTAGGGTAGTGATTCACCTATAAGTATTTGATGTTGAGAATATTTGGACTGGTAAATTTTATTTGTAACTGTCCAGTTGTGATTTTTTATTGTTTTTTTTTTTTTGCTATTTTCATCGAGCATTTCATTGTTATTTTTTTTGTTGGTTAATTTTGTACTTTTAAGGTGGTTGAATGATATGTGTGCATGTCTTTTGTTGTGTGTCAGGTGTTGTTCTTATTACTATTCATTGATGGATAAGTCATGTATGACATGTTCTCGATTATCACATGAATATGATAAAGGGGTTAAGGATTTTTTTTTGCAATTTGTTGTAGACAGTAGTGTGATTAGGTGTCCTTGCAATCAATGTGGAAATTTGTATTTTCACCCAGTAAAAATTGTATCTGAACATTTGTTCTTTATGGGATAGATAGTGAATATAAAATCTGGTTTTGGCACGGGGAAAAGTGTAGAAGCATAGACTCTAGAATAGGCGACCAGTTTGAGTCTAACTACATGGATTACAATGATGAAGATATTGTAGATATGGTTAATGATGCTTTATTAATTCAGCTGATAATAAAGCTTTTAAAGAGTTGCTTGAAGACGCAGAGAAACCTTTATATAAAGGGTGCACAAATTTCACTAAGTTAGGTGCTCTAGTTAAACTTTTTAATATCAAAGGTAAGTTTGGTTTACCCGATAAAAGATTTTCTGAGATATTGAATGTTGTATCTCAGATGTTGTCAGAGGAAAATATATTGCATGTGTCTTTTTATGATGCCAAGAAAACAATGACTGCATTAGGGTTATAGTATATTAAAATTCATGTTTGCCCTAATGACTGCATACTTTATTAAAAGCAGTATGAAAAACTAGAAAAATGTCATACATGTTTTGTTTCAAGATGGAAAAAAATGAAAGTGAAGAAGATAGAGTAGGGTTACCCTCTAAAGTTTTATGGTACTTTCCTATTATTTCTAGGTTTAGTCGAATGTTTCAGTGCTCTCAAATAACTAAAGACTTAACTTGGCATGCAAATGAGATGATCAAAGATGGAAAGCTTTGACATCCCGCAGATTCTAAAGCTTGGGAGTTAATAGATGAGAAGTGGTATGAATTTGCAAAATACCCTAGGAACCTCCGTCTGGCTCTTTAAGAAGATGGAATCAACCCACATAGCTTCCTTAGCAGTACATATAGTTGTTGGACAGTCATTCTTATAACCTATAACCTTCCCCCGTGGCTTTGTATGAAAAGAAAATCCATGATGTTATCTCTCTTAATTTATGGTCCATAACAATCGGGAAATGACATTGATGTCTACTTAGCACCTTTAGTAGATGATTTACAAATCTTATAGGAAGATGGGGTTGAGTGTTTTGATTCTTTTAAGAAAGAGTTTTTTAGTTGGGGGCTGTCTTGATGTGGACTTTAAATGACTTTCCAGCCTATGGGAATCTAGCCGAGTGTAAAGTTAAGGGTTATTATGCATGTTCATATTGTGGTGTTGATACTCCCGGGTGTAGACTTCGACATAGCTAAAAAATGTGTATATTGGTCATCGACGTTGGCTTCCAGAAGGACATCAATACAGAGGCCAAAATCTTCCTTTAACAACAAAATTGAAGAGAAGACAACCTCTGTACAGTTGAATGGTGAGAAAATATTACACTTAGTTGAATGTATTGACAATACATGAGGAAAGAAAAATGAGAAGAAGCAAAAATTTGGGGATGATTCATATGATAGATCATGGTGGACGAAGAAATCAATATTCTACAATTTAGAGTATTGGAAGCACTTACTTGTGAGACACAAATTAGATGTTATGCACATTGAAAAGAATGCGTGTGAGAGTTTGTATGAGACTTTACTTCATATTCCGGGTAAGTCTAAAGATGGCTTGAAGTCGAGCATGGACCTTGTTGATTTGAAAATTAGGGGGAAGTTAGCACCACAAATAAAGGAAAAAAATAAGACTTGGCTTACTCCAGTATCTTACACATTGACAAAGGAAGAGAACATGACTTTTTATACATGTTTAAAAAATGTTAAAGGTCCAAAAGGATATTCTTCCAACATTAGCCGCCTAGTGTTGAGTCTATTTTATATACACTTTTGAGTCCTTTTTAGTTAGTATGTTTCCTGTTTTCTTTGTGTTTTGTATGGTGTTAGGGTTTTTTTTCTTTATTTTGAGTCACAGCGATCCTAAAATAGATAAATGGCGAATTCAAGAGGAATTTAGCTGATTTGGAGGATAAAAGTGCACATTGGATCCCAAATATTAAGTCAAATAAGCCCATAGAAGCTCGGGAAGCAATTTAAACAAAATTACATTGTCAAACGCACGGGATCTACAAGGTTAATTTGCAGAAGTCGCTCGGATTCAGAGTCGCGGCGCAAGAGTGGAAGGGCCACGGCTCAACAGCGTCGTGACGCCAAAATGCAGGGGCTGCGGCGCAATAGTGGAAGGGTCGCGGCTCAGCAGCGCCGTGGCGCCAAAATGTAGGGCCGCGGCGCCAAAAGTCCATAGAATTTCTACGTGATCAGCGCAGTGGCGCTTGGCTGCAGGGCCGCGGCGCCGACGCGGATTTTTGCAAAAAAATGTGCTGAATTTCAGTCAGAAACCCTAAGACTCAGAAAGGGTTTTGGGACACGTATAAATAGAAAGTCTTGCCTCATTATTCAGGGACCAGAAATCACCTCCTGAAAGCACATTTGGAGCCTAAGGATTCTTGCAATTCTAGTTCTTCTTTGTTCTTCAGTATTAGCGTATGTGTGGGATTTTTAGCTTGTAATTCTTTTATTATGAACTAATTACTTGTTATGGTTTTAAGTTGAATTCGCTTGAACCCCTCATTATGCTATTAATGCTATAGTTTGATTTCTTTTTCTAGGTTATTGATGATCTATTCAATTTGTATTAATTGTTTAATAATTAACTGATCACTAATTATCATAACTATATGATTTCGAATCGAGATCTGAAAAGGGAGATTTGAATATGCTATAATTGTCTAGACATAGGTTAAAATTGCGGACGAAAGTACCCCGATACTTGTGTAGTATTTAAGGTTATTGTTCTTAATCCTCTTGTGTGGTAAAACTTATCATAGAAATATAGAAAGTTTATTCATAAGGTTGAGTTTCTATACGTCCTAACCGGAATATAGAACAGATTAGTTAACCTGATATCACAATAGGAAGAAGAAAAATACTATGTATTAATGGAATAATAGGGTGAATAGTTGATGACGGTGAGAATCCCTAATCTTTCCCATACGTTATTCTAGTTTGTGATTATTGTCCATATCTTTACTGCATTCTTAGATAAATAACTTCATTAAATCATCTTTAACCAAATAGAGACTAAAAATCAGACTATTGGTAATTGACAAGTTAATCCCTGAGGACTATAACTCGGTCTTAAAGATCTTTATTACTTTAGCGATACGTATACTGTGTTAACACATAGAAATATTGCGAACAAGTGTTTGGCGCCGTTGCCGGGGATTAATTTATTGTAAATATTTGTTTATCTGATTTTATTTCTAATTTGGTTGCTCCATGAACAAGTTTCTAACTTGTTCTGCGAGCATCTTTTTGTCAGTTTTTGTTGTTTTTCTTATTTTTTAGGTAAAAGTTAGTTTGAAAAATATATATATATAATAAAAAAATGGGAGGCATATTGACTGTAACACCCCATTTTAACCGGAGTCGAAAACGGGAGTACTACTTATGGTTGATTCCTAAATTTATTCAAGGAGTCGCCACCTAATTATTATAGTGAATTAAGACACTAAAAATGTAGCATAAAATACTACGAATGATCTCCATTTAAAGGTCTGCGAAAGCTATGTGAGATTCTAGGTAAGGGTTCTTTATTATCCTAAAGGGAAGGGGTTAAGCACCCTCTAAGATCCGCTAACTTACGGTTATCCATTCATACTTAGGTTGGTATTATTGTGCTAAATGCATTATGCAATTCTAAGGGTGTTCTAACTAAGAAACTATGCAAACATTTAAAATAGATATATATTTAACAAGACTGTAATGAAAGTAAATAATCATATAAAGAGGAGGTGAAGAAAACTTAGCGATATTTCGCTTTATTTTCCTTTTATGCGAATGCTTTTACTTTGGGGTGCGCCTCCGGGTACCTGCAAAAGACACTTAGTAAAAGAATTAGTAAATAATAAAATAAATGATCAAATAAACACAACGTGTGTGTATATATATATATATATATATATATATATATATATATATAAGGAAGAGAAATATGTATGTAAAAGATATATTTTATATAGTGTGGGCTCAGCTAGTGTTATGTCAAGGATACTAAGACATGAGAAGCCAATATCGCTTCGGCTGCGGTCGACTCACCTCCCGGTGAACGATACTATGCATTCTCGTCTAATATTTTCACTTTCCTCCTCGCCCACATATTCCGTCTCGCTTACCATGGAGGCCTCCAGATCGACGGATAAATCTTTCTTCGGCCAGTGTAGTATCTCGTTCAAAATCAGTAAAATACCAAGTGTAGTATCTGTTCTTTAAAAATCAGTTTAATAAAAATAATTTAGAAGGCAAAATTGTAAAATCAGTCCAGAGAACAACAGGATAGTAGAAACAACCAACAACAGCAGCAGCCAACAATATCATCGAAAATAGTAGAAACAGGACAGTTCGCCGGAACAGTGGAAACAGTCAGCGGAAACAGTCCACCGGAATTTTCAAAACGTCGTCGGAGTCTTAAAACTACGGCAGATGCCCCAAAAACATGAAATCAGCCCATTAACCAAGATAACAACCGATGCCCAAAAAATGCAGTCAAGAACAAGGTCGCCGGAGTTTTTAGAACTCCGGCCAGATACCAAAATATTAAAAATATCAATCCATTAACACCCAACAAAACAGCAATCGGGTCCAAAAGATGAGCCGAACTAAGGGTCGCCGGAATTTAAATTTTAAATTTCGGCGACACAACAAAAATCAGAAAATCAGATATCGAAATAAAGCCAACAAGATTCGCCGGAGTTTTTAAACTCTGGCAAGTTACCAAAAGTTAAAATCAGTCCAACAACCACAACAGATCCAAAAATATTCGCTGTCACACAGATTTAACAGGGTGGCGTTACTTTCACGGCTATCGCCGGAGCGACGCCACCGCAGTGGTGTACAACGACGGGCAGAGGTTCGACGGGAATGGAGTTCGTCGACATAACGGTGGTTCGCTGGTGTGCCCACCGGTTATCACCTCCGGCGGACAGTGCGTGGAAGCGATGGTGGTTTCGCTGTTGGTGGGCGATGGGAGGTGTGGAGGTCGACGGGGAGACTAGCGGCGACGGGGACAATGGGAGAGGGGAGGGTCCTCTCTTTTTTAGGGTGCTGATTTAAAAATAAAAAGGGAGGTTGAGCAGCTGCTCATGTTCTGTGGGGGCTGCCCCTTTTTTTTTAAAAGGAGGGGGTAATGTTTTATTTATAGGGGTATTTAGGTTTAGGGTTTGAGTGTGGTTTTGGGGGGAAAAGATGAAAAGTGATATTTGATTTTAGGGGGGAAAATAAAAGAGAGTGTTTGGATGAAAAAAAATGGTGTTGGATTGGAATGATCCGAATTAAGCCTCGAATTGGACTGGTTTGACAAAAATGCAAAACGGGTTAATTAATTAAAAGAACAATTATTTAAAAAGATGCAAGATTATTAAAATGCAAATGCCGATGCAATAATAATAAAATACAATATTTAACAAATGTTTAATGTCTAATTAAAATTAAAACGGGACGTCAATTAATTATTTAAAGAGATGCAATTATTATTAAAATAAATGACGGTGTAATAATAATAGAAACATAATATTAACAAAGACATAATGCTTAATTTTAAAATAAAAAGATAAAAAATGCAAAAAAAATGATTAAAATGTGGTGTCCTAAAACACATAAAATTGCAACTAATACGAAAAACGGGTCAAAATTGACTGTCAACATGGACTACTACTATAGGGGCAGTGGAATCATCAACATCAACCTAACCCACAGGTCCAGAAGAAGATCTAAATGAATTGCAGTCAACCATACTCATGCTCACCAAGTGACAGACTCAATTTATGGCTGAAACAAGGTTGTCCCTCAAAAATTTGGAAACACAAATAGGGTAGCTGATGGATAAGGTAATCAATACACCTCAAAAATCTGCCTAGCAACACAGTTGTGGGAAATGGTAAGCATATTGAGGAACCTGAACCACAACAAGCTGTTGGGAATAATGAGGAATTGAAAGAGATAGTTGGTGAAGAGAAAGAAGAGGTTACTGAGGACCTCCCCATTGCAGAAAAGACACCACTAGTTGTCATTGTTGATCCCCAAACAGAAAGTCCATACCTTCAAATGAACCCCAGAAGTCTAGAGAACCATGGAGCTTCATTATTCCCAGCACTATAGGGAATTATGAATGCAAGCAAGTATTGGACGATTTGGGGGCAAGCATAAATGTTATACCCCGTAGTTCTGACCATACGTATGAGAGTGTACGAAAGCATGTAAGACTTAAAATTTTCAAAGGATAGGTTGACGGATTATTCCGGACGGATTTAGTCAACTTTAATGCGGGTTATGACCCGGTACATTGAGATTTCCTAAGTGTTTCAAAGGCCTAGGGAGTAGTTCGTTGAGTCTAGATTCCAACGCAACCAACCGTTCGTCGATAGGACGTCGGAGTAGAAAGTTATGAGAGTTACAAGTTCAGTCGTGATCGGAAATGTGTTTGGACAAGGCGGCAGGCGCGGCGCGGCGGATGCAGGCGGCTCGGAAATCGAGGTCACTGAAGTTGCAGCGCCCGCGCCAGCGGTAGCGGGCGCCGGAAAGTTCGATGTCCGCAGAGATTTGTGCCGCGCACCGTCGCCTTGGGCGGGAAGGCGGAAAAACTTAGGAAAATCTGATTTCTCTTTTAAAAAGGCCATGGGAGGGTGACAAGTGTCCCCCCCCCCCCATCTGATTTTTCTTGCATGTCTTATATTGACCAAGTCTTGAAGATTTGGTCATCTTTCAAACCTCTCTCTCTCTCTAAATTAGCTCCTCCTTCTCTCTACATTTCCAAAGGAAATTCAAGCCTAAGAAAAATCTGAAAAGTTAAGAACAAGAAGGAAGCTTGTGGCTAGCTTGTTGGTGTTGTTGTGGTGGTGTTCTTGGCAAGGAAGCTAGCAAAATATTTGGAATAAGTTTGGCTAAAACTTTAAGGTTGAAATATTACTTGCGGTAGTTGAGCTTAGCAAGTGGATTGACCAAAGAGGTATGTGAATCTTTCCTATCTCTTGAGCATGAATAGATGAAACTATGTAGTACGGTAGACGTACAAGATTTGGTATTCTTACTTGTTTTAAGTATATAATGACTTGTTTCGTTTTAATAATGTATAAGTCCCTTGGCTAGGGGAAAAGTATGATTTTACTAAAGTGTAGAGTTAATATAACAACTTTATGGGAAGTTGGTTTATTAGCTTCATAAAAGGTTAATGGGAAGAGATTTACTCTAAGTAAGATAAGTATATGAAGAGGCAAATTGGTTTTAAGGCATCAATTGCCCAAGGGTTTTTATGTATAAGGAAGAGTCATTTTTAAAAGAGTTGAAGCATGTAGTACTTGGGTTAAATTCCCGGTGTTCTTTTATTAAAGATATGATTAAGTGCCTTAAGTAAACTAAAATGAGAGGGTATATGAACAAGACTAATAATAAGTTATAAGTTTTCTTAACTTATTTATGATTATGATATGATGACAGTTTGAGCTAGGGTAAGAGTATATCTGAGGGGCAAGCCCCAAGATCGTTATACCACCTTCTCCAGGGTAAGAGTATGTCTGAGGGGCAAGCCCCAAGATCGTCATACCACCTTCTTCAGTGTAAGAGTATATCTGAGGGGCAAGCCCCAAGATCGTTATACCATCTGCTTCAGTGTAAGAGTATATCTGAGGTAAGTCCCAAGATCGTTATACCATCCGCGGGGTAAGAGTATATCCGAGGGTAAGTCCTCAAGATCGTTATACCAATGCTCCATGGATTTGCTACCCATGATGCGAGGAATACCTCACGCGAGTCCTTATGGGCTTACGCGGGTGAAATAGTCCCACGCGGTAGTCTGACCTATCACGAGGAATACCTCATGCGGGTTCCCGGGACTATCACGGGTGAAATAGTCCCGAGAGTAGGGGTGCTTATTGATACTACTGGGCGAGGTACCTGCTTTGATCCTAAGGCCCTATTTTACGCGATATTATATATATGTACTTGTCACTCTCATTGTTAGTAAGGCACAGTAAAAGGTAGTTTGATTGTCTTCCTTGACTCCAGCTTACTTTTAGACTTATGATATCATTATTACAGTGTTTTCCAGGTTTACATACTTGGTACATATTGTGTCTTGACCCCCTTCCGGGGTTGCGTTCAATCCGCAGTAAGTAAGCAGATTGAGGATCCTCGTTCTTAGGATCACTATTCCGGTGTCAGAAGCTCCATTCTTCCGAAAGCTTGTTTATTGGTACGGATATTCCCTGATGCTATAGGTATTTTGTACATTCAGGGGTATGGCGGGGCCCTGTCCACGATTGTTATCTTTAAGTGCGTGGTCACATATATGTTTTGGGCTAAAAGAACAAGTTGTACTTCTATACTTTTGGTTAAGTATGTTTTATGGAAGCGACCTTATCGGTGGCGATGATGTTACCATTTTATAAGTTATGTGTTGTGTATGTTCACCGCTATTCTCGATGTATACCGGCAGGTACCGGTGAGTACTAGTCGCGGCCCGGTCGGTCGTGACAAAAGTGGTATCGAGCGATTAGTCCTCGGAAAGTGTCCACGAGCCGTGTCTAGTAGAGTCTTGATTATCGGTGTGTCGTGCACCACATCTATAATCGTGAGGCTGCAGGATATTTAGGATTGGTTTCCATTCTTTCACTCTAAGATCGTGCAATAGAGTGAGTTATAGGTTGAACCTCCTCCGATGTTTTCCTTTATGTATCGATTATGCCTCACGCAAGGCAACGCGGCCCGGAGAAGGGCAAGGTAGCGAGGAGTCGCTAGTGGGACGCGGAGAGTCACGAGGCACATGCTCGATCCTTGCGGAGATGATGTTTAGAGCGGCGAGTTCCACGCCGCCGCCGGCCTCAGAGTTCGAGGCGTGGACGCGGCCATCGAGATCGCGGTACGAGCCTCGATCCCACGATCGGTGGTCACGAAGATTACGGGAGCAGTCGATTCTTGACCAAAGATAGTGGCGGCGTGGCCAGCGAGCGGCGGCCAACCCAGAGCCGACAGTTCTTGATTCGGGATTTCTTGGGTTGTCACCCACCCGAGTTCTATGGTTCGAGATTTGAGAGGATCCGGGGAGTTTGTCCTAGCGATTCTGACGGACCATGCAGTGCTAGGGCATCGGAGTAGTCCATTATACTAGTTTCTTACCGGTTACGCCATATTGCGTTGGCGGTTTGATTCATGGGTGTTGTCGAGAGGTGAGATGCTCTTCCGGTGATTGGGAGGAGTTCACGAGGCGTTCTAGACCACTTCTTGCCTCCCGAGGTGAGAGAGCCCGCGTAGATAGGTTCGGACCTTGAGACGGGGCGGGAGGACTATCGGGGCGATTTTGGCGGCGGCCTCGGCAGCGAACTAGGTCCACATTCCGGCCCGGACAGAGTGCTCCTTCTCGATCTTCCGGCGGAGGTCCGATCAGCGAGGTTATTCGAGAGCAGTCGTGGCTCGGACTTGTGTTTTAGGGGCGAGATCGGCGACTAATCGAGACCACCTACCTCTCGGTGCGTTCGATGCGGTAGGTCTCATCCGGGCGAGTGTCGTATGGGTTCGGGAGCGTGTTACTCTTGTGGCCAGCGGGGCCATCTGAAGAAGGATTGTCCGTCCTTAGGCGGCGGGAGCGTTACGGTTCAGCCGACGGGGTCGGTTGCTGGATCTTCATCTTCGATGGTTAGACGCCCCGGAGGGCAGGGTACTTATGGGCCAGCAGGCCGCGGCAGAGGTCGTGGTAGGGGTTCCAGTTCTAGCGGTCCTCAGAACCGCATATATGCTATGTCCAGTCGACAGGACCAGGAGGCGTCACCAGATGTCGTCACAGGTACATTATTGGTTTCTTGCTGTGATGTATATGCTTTGATAGATCCAGGTTCTACCTTGTCCTACATATCTCCTCATATTGCCAGTAGAATAGGGATAGAGCCCGAGTCCATAAGACCTTTTGAGGTGGCTACGCCAGTAGGTGATTCGGTGGTAGCTGAGCGGGTGTATAAGGCTTGCCCTGTGACTATAGATAGTCGTCAGACTCTAGCCGACTTGATAGAGTTGGATATGACAGACTTTGATGTGATTATGGGTATGGATTGGCTAGCATCTTGCTATGCCAACGTGGACTGTAGAGAGAGATTAGTTCGGTTCCAGTTTCCCGGTGAGCCGGTTATCGAGTGGAAGGGGAATACTGCATCGCCGAGGGGTAAGTTTATTTCTTACCTCAAGGCTAGGAAGATGGTGCGGAAAGGGTACATCTATCATATGGTTCGAGTATTCGATACTGAGGCTGAGATACCGGACCTTCAGTCAGTTCCGATCGTTAGAGAGTTTCGGGCGTATTCGCACGAGCTCGGGTATCCCTCCTGAGAGGGAGATTGAGTTTTGCATTGATTTGGCGCCAGACACTCGACCGATATCTATTCCGCCATACAGGATGGCACCTGCCGAGTTGAAGGAATTGAAGGACCAGCTGAAAGATTTGCTGGAGAAAGGCTTTATTAGGCCAAGTGTTTCTCCTTGGGGAGCGCCAGTGTTATTTGTAAAGAAGAAGGATGGGACGCTGCGTATGTGTATTGATTACAGGCAGCTGAACAAGGTAACTATCAAGAACAGATATCCTCCCGGGATTGACGATTTGTTTGACGATTCACGAGGAGCAAGGTGTTTTTCAAGATAGACTGCGATGCAGTTTACCATCAGGTACGAGTTAGAGAGGCGGACATCCCGAAGACTGCATTCAGGACCCGGTATGGTGATGCGCGGTAAGATGCACACACTTTAAACGCAAGTGCACGTTATCATGACAAGTAGTATAGTCTTGATAAGACCGAATATCGTCCTCAAGGATTAGGGTTCAATTACCAACTATCTATTTTTTGGTATCTATTTGGTAAATTGATATTTGGATTTGTTGTTTATAACTAAGAATTATAAAAGCTATTTTAACTATAAGGTTTTACTTCAGTTGTGATGAGAATAGGGCTTCCACGTCTCCTCACTATCCGCTTATGCTACTTATTAATGCAATAACTTATAGTTTTCTTCTTTTGGAGAAAGCAGGTTCGCTAAATCGTTTTATACTCCCGTTAGGGTTATATAATCACTCAACCCCAGTATTGCACCTTACCTACCTTTCGGTGATAAGGATAACTCTATAGGAGGATTAAGAACAAGAACCTAGTTAACCGTCACGCACAATGCGCAAAATTAGGGTTTTTAAGCCTCTCATTAACGCTACATAAATAATTGAGGTATTTTCATCCCCAATCCAGAATGTCTACCCAACTTACAGATATTCACAATCCCCCTTTCTAATCGATTAGAAATCATATAGTGATAATTAGTTGTCAATTAATTACCAAGAATTCAACTCAAATATTGGATAGATCTCAACAAGAAGAAGAATAACCATAAGCATGCATTAAATCATAACATAAGTTTCTAGAGATTCAACATGGAAAGCCCTATAGAGGAATTAGTTCCTAGCCATTGACATGACAAGAACTAATCCCATGTTCATCATACAAAAACTGAAATAAAGTAAAGAAAAGGAAAAGAAATTACTAGACTATGGTCTCCAATCTCTAAGCAAGAAGCCTTGTGTTGTGCAAGAAAGGGAACCCTTAAAAACTGCCTAGGGTTCTCTTTTTATAGGCTGAAAACCGCCTCAACTTTTCCCTGCAGGCCTGGCCCAAAATCCGTCTGGAAACCTAATTTTTCCGCGTCGGCGCCGCGACCCTGCAGACAGGCGCCACGGAGCCGGAACTTCTGCAATCCGTCGGGTCTTTTGGCGCCGCGGCCGATTCTGTTATGCGAGGCGCCGCTGCAACTCTGTAGCACCGGGTGTTTAGGCGTCGCGGCCTCGCTTAGGCGCGCTGCCAGTCTTCGCAGCTTCTCTGGATAGTGGGCGACGCGACCGCTTACATTGCAGGAGGCCGCGGCCGATGCAGGTTTCAGCCTCGTTCGCCACTTCCTCTGTTTTTAGCTCTGGAATCTCCTCTTTTGCCCTCTTTTAGCTCCTTTTCCGCCATTTGGCTATTTTAACCACTTTGACTCAAAAGAAAGGAAAACTATCCTAATACGACACTTATATGTGCAAAACGGGACAAAAGACTAACTGAAACTGACTCAAATGGTGTATATAAAATACACCGATCAAATACCCCCAAACTTAACCTTTGCTCGCCCTCGAGCAAAGATAGAAAGAAAGAAATAAAAGACTCAAAGAAACGAAAATAAAAGACTCACTGCCATTGATTACTTTTGTTGTATTAGTGTTAACTAGAAAAACATGAAAGTTAGCAAAATAATATGCAGGAACATATAGCATGACATTTCAGCACATTAAGCTAGATATTTCGCAAACTCATATTCATCATGCTTTAATGGAAATCAATTTACTAAATCATGCATATAAATTCAAAAATCCTATGGCATGCTTACTTGCTATTCTCCACTAATCCTGGATATGCATAGAAGAGATCTTCAGGACTTTAGGGGTTGTAATGTAGGCTTAGGTAGGGGTTGGTAAAAATAGGCATTTAGGCTCATTTTTGTGTACCATAAGCTCTTTAGCTTTTCAGTATTTCTCTTTTCTTTTTGTTCTTTTCTTCACTTCAATTCTATCTTTTTCCCTCTTTTGTTTTGGGAGAGTGAAGTATATAATAATGACAAGCACCCCCAAACTTAGGCTTTTGCCTATTTCTTATTACTTTTGTATTGGGGTGCAACAGACTTATTCACTCTTTTTGTCTTTTTTTTTTTAACACAATGGATTCCACTATTTCATATTTTCACTTATGGCACAATTTGTGGGAATATAGGGTGTCAAAGAAGAAGTTTCAAATTTAGGCTCAATGGGGCTGACTAGGGATATTTTTAAAGTACGGGATAGAAAAGAATGGTAAGAATTGGCTATCAAAGAAATGCCTGAGTCATCTCCCTAACATGCATATCCTAACTATTTTGCCTCAAATAGCAAGCAATCATAACACATACGCATTTATCATTTAGTATGCATAACTCAAGCAAGAAACTCCAAATAGACAGATTCTGTGAGTTTTTGGCATATCTAACTTAGGTGTTTAGATAGTTGCTTCAATTCCGTTATATTATTCTACCTTCCTTCACTAGGTGTTTCTAGCAACTACAGCATACATGATCTTTGACAGACAATTATGACTCAATCCAAAAAAAAAATTGTGACTCAAAATAATTATAAAACACTCAAAAAGACTTAAATAAAACATATCATGACACAAATAAAACAAAACACAAATAAAACACCCCCAAACTTAAATCACACATTGTCCCCAATGTGTGCAAGACTCAAAGAAAAATAAAAGAAATAAGACTTACAGACTTTGGCTAAAATGGTGGTGGTGGCGGTGGATAATGCATCGACCATTGGTTGAACAAGGAACTCAACTCGTTGATTTGTTGCCTTGTTTCTTGCTGTCCTTGTACTACTGTGTCCAAGGTCTGCATCATCCTCATCTGATTTTGAAACAATTGCTCCATCGTGGGCATTGAAGGATCTGCTTCTGTGGTTGGCCGGTGGCTAGGTCCTGCCTCATATTGAGCCCCTATTTCAGGCTCATCTTCGTCCATGGCGGTCTCTGCTGCTGCTGCTGCTGGTGGTTGTACTCTCCGTCAGCTTTGGGGGCTTGGAGTGCAGGAAAGAGTGCACTATCCCACAGGACACCGGCAGTTGGTTTCTCTCATGAGTGTCAGTGGGTAGTTTTGGGACCGCACTCATGTGGCAAAGACTGGTAATGAGTGAACCGTGTCCCAATCCACCTGTTGTCACCAACCTGCTGATTTCTTCAATGTTCTGCACAATTTCTTTCCCCACATCAATCGTCATTCCCCTCATAATTCCATATATCAGTTTAATCCTATCCTCTGGCACTCTGGTGAAGTGCGTGGATGGAATCATGCGGGCGCTGACGAAATATAGCCAACCTTTGGCTACTTTGTTGAATGCACTGTTGGTGCTCTTGATCCATTTCTTCCAATATCAAGAAACCCACGGTAGCTCACGGTGTCTGCAACGGCATTCCAGTCGATGTGGTCAGTGCTTCTAGACCATGTTCTAAAGTGATTTCAATCACTTCTTTCTTCAACATCAACCGTCTTCAATTGTGCATTTACATTCTCTGCTGTCACAGACACATAAACTCCCCTAACAAAGCATGCCCTTTCCACCTTCTCTGGAAAGTTGGCATAAAATTCACGCACCATTGTTGTGTTCACTGGTGCTATCTTCTCCGGATTTACGAATCTCCTCCACCCCCTTAACTCAATCATAGCCCGGATGGGCTCATAAATATCTTCCTCCCATATGACTCCTCCGGTAGTCCATTCCCTTCGGTATTATGGAGTGCAGTATCGCTTTTTGTATCTTTGGAAGGCTTCGTAGCTCATAAACCTAGTATTATCGTAATGTGGGGTTGGGGTGGATGTGGATCCTCTTCTCTTCCTGGTGGCCATGGTTTAAAATAGTTTCTGGAGCTTTTCAATTTAGTGGCACAAATGTTTCCTACACAATCTACAACTAGCAGCGAACACAACACCCCCAAACTTCAATTCTTCTACCCAATACCCACACTCCTTTTCTACTCTTTTCTCCAACTTCACAATCAAATTTTCAGTACCCAAACTACTTCAACTACAATACTCCTTCCAACTACTACCTCCTGTGACTTCAGTAAAGGATTCAAGAACAGAAAAAAGATTACCTTTTTCTGAGAAGATTCAAGCTGCTCTTGTTTCAATTGGTGGTTTGAGGCTATGGAATGGAGCTTTGTTATTTGAGATAACTAAGGGTTTTTAGGAATTTAAGAGTTTTGATTGTGGGTGGGTTGGATTTATGGAGGATTTGTGGGCAAATTTTCAGATTTTCGTGGGTTTTGGAAAGGAAGGGTTAGGTTTTTGAAATTGGATTTGGGAAAATCCGCTGGCGTTTTAAGTTCGATTCGCGCGTTCGCTGGCGCCGCGGCGCCCAAACTTCTGCGCTCCTTCGGGACTTTCTGCGCCGCGGCGCCTAAATTTGGCAAATTTTCTGGAATTTTTGGCGCCGCGGCCCTGCTCCTGGGCGCCGCGGCGCTTAAACTTCTGCGCCTGTTCAGTTCTTTTGGCGCCGCCCTCGCTCCCGAAGCGCTTTACTCCGAGAATCACGGCTTCGTTTAGCTTTTCGTCCTTCAGTTTTTTTTCTTTTTTTTTTTCTATACCTGTCAATCACAACACAAATACAAGAATCCAAGACCGTGAGACCGTTCTAAAAAAATAAAATAAAATAAAATAAAGACAGAAATTAAATTAACATAATTGAAAACGTTGGGTTGCCTCCCAACAAGCGCTGTCTTTAACGTCTTTTAGCCGGACGCAATTAACCGGTACGAGTGCTCATTGGACTTCTCGCGAATCGCTTGCACCGCAGATTTATTGCTATAGGTCTCAATTTCCCTATAACTATTTGTTCAAACAAGAGCCTTAAACATATAAGTATCCCCCAAGTACACAAGATAGGTTTGTCTTTTAGGCTTTTTATAGTGTAGGAATCCGTGAAATTCTCTACATCTCTTAATTCTGGGGGGGGTGCCCTTGATGATCTGTAATTCCTATTTGGGAGCCATTAGTGATAGCTAGTGGTGTTTATCTGTGATAGGTGCAGGAAAAAGAATTTCCACAGAATTCAAGAAAGCCAATAATTGGATCCCTGAAATCTTTTCCTTCTCTACACTAACTACCTTGCCAGATTCCTCAATAGTTGGGTGGTTCGTGCCCTTCTGTTGCTTGCCACCCCCCATAGGTGCTGGTTGATTTTATTGCATTTCGCTGCCAAATATGATTGCGAGTTCTCCTATTTGCAGTTCCAGCTTCTTTATGGCCAATCTCATTTCGTCCATGAACTGAGTTTGATACTTAGTGAGACTGAGTATGGCTTCTCGCAATTCCTCTCTCTCTTCCTCTATGGTTGGAGCTCGATCATATTGACAGTAGAAATCCATGTCTTGATGATCCCTGAGATGCATCAAAACCAACAGCGGATCACGGCACCCTTGTTTTCACACAATAAATACATAAAACGAAAAAGAATAAAATAAAATAAAATAAATAAAAACATATAAAAATTAACAAAGAGTAAAAACCAAATTAGAAATTAAAAATAGATAAAATCGATATTGAACTATGCATAATCCCCGGCAACGGCGCCAAAAACTTGATGCGCGGTAAGATGCACACACTTTAAACGCAAGTGCACGTTATCGTGACAAGTAGTATAGTCTTGATAAGACCGAATATCGTCCTCAAGGATTAGGGTTCAATTACCAACTATCTATTTTTTGGTATCTATTTGGTAAATTGATATTTGGATTTGTTGTTTATAACTAAGAATTATAAAAGCTATTTTAACTATAAGGTTTTACTTCAGTTGTGCCGAGAATAGGGCTTCCACGTCTCCTCACTATCCGCTTATGCTACTTATTAATGCAATAACTTATGGTTTTCTTCTTTTGGAGAAAGCAGGTTCGCTAAATCGTTTTATACTCCCGTTAGGGTTATATAAACACTCAACCCCAGTATTGCACCTTACCTACCTTTCGGTGATAAGGATAACTCTATAGGAGGATTAAGAACAAGAACCTAGTTAACCGTCACGCACAATGCGCAAAATTAGGGTTTTTAAGCCTCTCATTAACGCTACATAAATAATTGAGGTATTTTCATCCCCAATCCAAGAATGTCTACCCAACTTACAAGATATTCACAATCCCCTTTCGAACTGATTAGAAATCATATAGTGATAATTAGTTGTCAATTAATTACCAAGAATTCAACTCAAATATTGGATAGATCTCAACAAGAAGAAGAATAACCATAAGCATGCATTAAATCATAACATAAGTTTCTAGAGATTCAACATGGAAAGCCCTATAGAGGAATTAGTTCCTAGCCATTGACATGACAAGAACTAATCCCATGTTCATTATACAAAAACTGAAATAAAGTAAAGAAAAGGAAAAGAAATTACTAGACTATGGTCTCCAATCTCTAAGCAAGAAGCCTTGTGTTGTGCAAGAAAGGGAACCCTTAAAAACTGCATAGGGTTCTCTTTTTATAGGCTGAAAACCGCCTCAACTTTTCCCTGCAGGCCTGACCCAAAATCCGTCTGGAAACCTAATTTTTCCGCGTCGGCGCGTTCGCATAGCCGCGCGCCGGAACTTCTGCAATCCGTCGGGTCAAGCAGACGGTCTCGTATATGAAGAAAGAGATTGTTGACGTTAGTAGACTAATCTATTCATTGGTAGGGCATTTCTTCCTGGCGCCGCGGCCCTGATTTCTGTGCGAGCGCGCGGCCGCAACTTCGTAGCACCGGGTGTTTAGCGCCGCGTTCGCTTAGCCGCACAGTCTTCGCAGCTTCTGCGATAGTGGGCGCCGCCCTCGCTTCGATCGCAGGAGTGCCGCGGCCGATGCAGGTTTCACTGCTCGCCACTTCTCTGTTTTTAGCTCTGGAATCTCCTCTTTTGCCCTCTTTTAGCTCCTTTTCCGCCATTTGGCCATTTTAACCACTTTGACTCAAAAGAAAGGAAAACTATCCTAATACGACACTTATATGTGCAAAACGGGACAAAAGACTAACTGAAACTGACTCAAATGATGTATATAAAATACACCGATCATATGGGCACTATGAGTTCAGAGTAATGTCTTTCGGTTTGACCAACGCCCCAGCAGTATTCATGGATTTGATGAATAGGGTGTTCAGGCCGTTCTTGGATATGTTCGTTATAGTTTTCATTGATGATATCTTGGTGTATTCGCGCATGAGCGGAGCATACGGATCATTTGGCGACAAGATTGGAGTCCTCCGAGACCGCGATTGTATGCCAAGTTCTCGGCGCGAAGTTCGTTAGCTTCGTGGCTTTCTTAGGGCATGTTATCGGGGCCGACGGTATTCGGGTTGATACAGCTAAGATTGAAGCAGTCAAGACTTGGCGCACTCCACTACACCGACGAGTGCAGCTTTGGGCCTTGCATGTTATTATCGGAGGTTTGTAGAGAAGTTTGCTTCTATTTCAAAGACCTTTGACTAAGTCGACTCGAGCGGCTATGTTCGATGACGGATACTTGTGAGGAAAGTTTCCAGTTGCTAAAGGAGAAGTTGACTACCGCCCCAGTTCTTACTCTTCCAGAGGGCTTAGATGGATATGTGGTTTATTGTGACGCGTCAAGTGTCGGGCTTGGGTGCGTGCTGATGCAGCACGGCAATGTTATAGCTTATGATCTCGGACTTAGGAAACATGAGAAGAACTATCCACACATGACTTGAGTTGGCAGATGATTCATGCCTTAAAGATCCGGAGACATTATTTATATGGAGTTCATGTGACATTTACGCACTCACAAGAGTCTCGGATATCTTCACGAGGAGTTGAACTTGCGACAGAGACGGTGGTTGGAGCTACTTAAGGATTACGATGTTGATATTCTATACCACCCAGGGAAGGCCAATGTAGTTGCAGATGCCCTTAGTCGCAGATCTATGGGTAGTCTGTCTGATGTACAGCCGGAGAAGAGGAATATGGTCCGAGAGTTGCATCAGCTAGCGAGCCTTGGGGTTCGTTTGGTTGATTCTGATAGTGATGGAATTCGGGTTCGAGAGGTTGTCGAGTCTTCTATCGTCGAGGAGGTGAAGAGGCGACAGTATGAGGATTCGATTTTGGTACGGTACCGAGATGCCGCTGTTTAGAAAGAGATGAGTCTATTTGAGGTAGCGCCTGATGGGGTGCTAAGATTTGAGGACCGGTTGTGTGTTCCCGATGTGACAGGACTTCGTCAGCAGATTATGGGGGAGGCACACAATGCTCGTTATTCCATTCATCCGGGGTCGACTAAGATGTATCATGACCTCAGATGCGTGTATTGGTGGGATGACCTTAAGCGGGACGTTGCAGAGTTTGTGGCGCAGTGCCCGAATTGTCAGCAGGTTAAGGTTGAGCACAAGAAGCCTTGGTACATTGCAGGCTATTGATATTCCGACTTGGAAGTGGGAGGTGATAAATATGGATTTTATTACAGGGCTACCTACCACTCAGAAGAAGCATGATTCCATTTGGGTAATTGTCGACAGGCTGACGAAATCAGCCCATTTTCTTCCGGTCAGAACGACGTTCTCAGCTGAGTACTATGCCAGATTATATATTAGAGAGATTGTGATACTGCACGGAGTCCCGGTGTCGATTATATCAGATAGATGAGCCCAGTTCTCGGCTAACTTCTGGAGGTCTTTTCAGAAGGGATTAGGGACACAGGTGAGTCTCAGTACGGCGTTTCAT
Source organism: Przewalskia tangutica (assembly GCA_029844215.1). Taxonomy (NCBI): domain Eukaryota; kingdom Viridiplantae; phylum Streptophyta; class Magnoliopsida; order Solanales; family Solanaceae; genus Przewalskia; species Przewalskia tangutica. Next base: position 117,097,553 of record CM056723.1, on the reverse strand, counting down.
CCTCAGACCGACGGACAGGCCGAGCGCACTATCCGCATACACTCGAGGATATGCGGTCTTGTGTTATTGATTTCGTGGTAGGGATGATCATTTGCCTCTTGTGGAGTTTGCTTACAACAACAACTACCATTCCAAGATTCGGATGGCGCCATGAGGTCTTATACGAGGAAGTGCAGTCACCGATAGCTGGTTCGAGTGGGAGAAGTTCGATTAGTCGGGCGGACTTAGTTCACAGCGATGGATAAGGTGAAGCTTATCCAGGAGCGGTTGTTGGCAGCTCAGAGTCGGCAGAAGTCGTATGCAGATCATCGGCGTCGACACTTGGAATTTGAGATAGATGATTGGGTTTTTCTAAAGGTATCTCCCATGAAGGGCGTGATGAGATTTGGAAAGAAGGGGAAGCTTAGCCCAAGGTACATTGGGCCGTATCAGATTGTCCGTAGGGTAGGCAGGGTTGCCTATGAGTTAGATCTGCAGTCCGATTTGGAGGCGGTACATCCAATTTTCCATGTGTCCATGTTGCGGAAATGTATTGGAGATCCATCTAGAGTGCACCCGGTTCATGACGTCCAAGTGACAGAGGAGTTATCGTATGAGGAGAGTCCCATAGCGATACTCGATCGTCAGGTTAGACGACTTCGGACGAAAGACGTGGCTTCCGTCAAGGTCCTATGGCGGAACGAGAACAGGGAGGAAATGACGTGGGAAGCAGAGGATGACATGATGAAGAAGTACCCTCACCTATTTCCTATACCTCCAGGTAACCCACTTTCCTGCTTGATTAGTTTTGATTTAGCATTTACGCTTCAGTATGTTGTAGCTCGTGGAGCTTCTTTATTTGCAAAAGAATAGTTAAGAGGGTCTATGTCGATGTTGTGATTTGAGTAAGCCTAGAAGGAACATTCGGGACGAATGTTTCTAAGGGGGGGAGAATGTTATACCCCGTAGTTCTGACCCTACGTATGAGAGTGTACGAAAGCATGTAAGACTTAAAATTTTCAAAGGATAGGTTGACGGATTATTTCGGACGGGTTTTAGTCAACTTTAAGGCGGGTTATGACCCGGTACATTGAGGGTTCCTACGTGTTTCAAAGCCCTAGGGCGTAGTTCGTTGAGTCTAGATTCCAACGCAACCAACCGTTCGTCGATAGGACGTCGGAGTAGAAAGTTATGAGAGTTACAAGTTCAGTGCGCAGTCGGACAGAAATGTGTTTCGGACAAGGGCGACAGGGCCGCGGCGCCGGAAGTACTGAGGGGTCGCTGAAGTTGCAGCGCCGCGGCGCCAGGACAGCAGGGCCGCGGCGCCGGAAGTTCCGAGTGTCCGCAGAGGTTTCAGCGCCGCGGCGCCGGCGTCAGGGCCGCGGCGCCAAGGCGGGATTTTTGGGCGGAAAAACTTAGGAAAGTCTGATTTCTCTTTTAAAAAGGCCATGGGAGGGTGACAAGTGTCCCCCCCCCATCTGATTTTTCTTGCATGCCTTATATTGACCAAGTCTTGAAGACTTGGTCATCTTTCAAACCTCTCTCTCTCTCTAAATTAGCTTCTCCTTCTCTCTACATTTCCAAAGGAAATTCAAGCCTAAGAAAAATCTGAAAAGTTAAGAACAAGAAGGAGGCTTGTGGCTAGCTTGTTGGTGTTGTTGTGGTGGTGTTCTTGGCAAGGAAGCTAGCAAAATATTTGGAATAAGTTTGGCTAAAACTTTAAGGTTGAAATATTACTTGCGGTAGTTGAGCTTAGCAAGTGGATTGACCAAAGAGGTATGTGAAGTTTTCCTATCTCTTGAGCATGAATAGATGAAACTATGTAGTACGGTAGACGTACAAGATTTGGTATTCTTACTTGTTTTAAGTATATAATGACTTGTTTCGTTTTAAGAATGTATAAGTCCCTTGGCTAGGGGAAAAGTATGATTTTACTAAAGTGTAGAGTTAATATAACAACTTTATGGGAAGTTGGTTTATTAGCTTCATAAAAGGTTAATGGGAAAGAGATTTACTCTAAGTAAGATAAGTATATGAAGAGGCAAATTGGTTTTAAGGCATCAATTGCCCAAGGTTTTTTATGTATAAGGAATAGTCATTTTTAAAAGAGTTGAAGCATGTAGTACTTGGGTTAAATTCCCGGTGTTCTTTTATTAAAGATATGATTAAGTGCCTTAAGTAAACTAAAATGAGAGGGTATATGAACAAGACTAATAAGAAGTTATAAGTTTTCTTAACTTATTTATGATTATGATATGATGATTTGAGCTAGGGTAAGAGTATATCCGAGGCAAGCCCCAAGATCATTATACCACCTTCTCGGGGTAAGAGTATGTCCGGCGGGCAAGCCCCAAGATCGCCATACCACCTTCTTCAAGGTAAGAGTATATCCGGCGGCAAGCCCCAAGATCGTTATACCATCCGCTGCAAAGAGTATATCTGAGGGGTAAGTCCCCAAGATCGTTATACCATCTGCTTCAGGGTAAGAGTATATCTGAGGGGTAAGTCCCCAAGATCGTTATACCACTTGTTCCGTGGATTTGCTACCCATGATGCGAGGAATACCTCATGCGAGTCCTTATGGGCTTATGCGGGTGAAATAGTCCCATGCGGGCGGTACACCTATCGAGGAATACCTCACGCGGTCCCCGGGACCTATGCGGTGAAATAGTCCAGGAGTAGGGTGCTTATTGATACTACGGGCGAGTACCTGTTTTGATCCTAAGGCCCCTATTTTATGCGATTATTATATATATGTACTTGTCACTCATTGTTAGTAAGGCACTGATAAAAGGTATTTTGCTTGTCTTCCTGACTCGACTTACTTTTAGACTTATGATATCATTATTACAGTATTTTCCACTTTACATACTTGGTACATATTGTATCGACCTTCCTCGAAATGCGTTCATGCCGCATGTAAGGGTAAGCAGATTGAGGATCCTCGTTCTTAGGATCACTATTCCGGTGTCAGAAGCTCCATTCTTCCGGAAGCTTGTTTATTGGTACGGATATTCCCTGATGCTATAGGTATTTTGTACATTCAGGGGTATGGCGGGTCTGTCCGCCACGGTTGTTATCTTTAAGTGCGTGGTCACATATATGTTTTGGGCTAAAAGAACAAGTTGTACTTCTATACTTTTGGTTAAGTATGTTTTATGGAAGGCAGCCTTATCGGCTGGCCAATGATGTTTACCATTTTTATAAGTTATGTGTTGTGTATGTTCCGCTGCTATTCTCTGATGTATACCTGACAGGGTACCCCGGTAGGGTACTAGTCGCGGTCCCGGGGTCGGGTCGTGACAATAAAAGTACTAATATTTTCTGTATTTTATAGATTTGGTGTAGGTGAAGTGAGACCGGCAATAATAAATGTTCAGATTGCAGACCGGTTGGTGAAGTATCCACGGGGTACTAGTAAATATTATTTGCGTCCGGCTATATGATGTTAACGACAACGCTTATGTGAGGCAACCCACAATTTTTATTTTTGTTATTTTATTTTATTTTCTGCTTTCAGTCTAGTTAAATGGTAGTTAAATTTCTAGCTATAATTTTGAAGAACAAGAAGGAATGAGCAAATTGTTTTTCTATTACACGACAGGTGTTGTTTTTGGTTGTGTAGGAGGAAACATGTGCCAATGAAAAGATGATTCGAGGCCAAACATGGACTGAAAACTGAAAACAAAAGCTGAACTCAGAAGATTCAGGTCAGCGCCACGGCGCCCAGAAGCAGAGTCGCGGCACCACCATCTCAGAGCCACGACATCACTGCAGATTTTTTAGAATTTACAAGGGGTCTCTAACTCTTGTCCTTCTACTCGAATTGTAAAGGCTTGTGATCGCTGCCAACACCTAATCTGAGGTGCCCTCCGCTCTATCAGTCGCCTGAGAATTTTTCACCGCCTAGACCACCCTTTTTGGATCGCTGTATTTTTGTTGTAAGTTTTTCCTTTAATTTTTAGTTTTCACACGTTGGGGACAATGTAGTGATTAAGTTTGGGGGGAGAACTTACTTTATTTTGAGTCCTTTTTTTTATTTATCTATTCGTGTTTTATGTGTTTTTTAGTCAGTTTTTTTTATGAATCAAATATGTTGTATTCGCTGATGAGATTGAGTGAATTAATAGGGATAATGTAATGGAATTATAACAAAAATATGTGTGCTTAAGTTGGATATACCAAAAATTCTTTGAACTTGTAATTATTGGGATACTTATGTCTGGCCTATTGCATTGTCAATTATGGAGCGTAGGTTGAAAATGTCTAGAAAATCTGTTTGCTTGTTATTTGAGGCGAAATAACTAGGATATGCATGTTTAGGGAAGTGATTCAGGCATTCTTTGATAGCTCTTCTTAACATTCATTTCATGCCCTGACATAAATTGTGTCCCCCTTTGAGCCTAAAATAGTATTTTTGTTTGACACCTGCGATTCCCTTGTTGTGCCATAAGTGATAATTGAAAAATATTGGGATAAAAAGTGTTGAAAAAGTAAGAAAAAAAGAGTAAAAATTTGATGCACCCCAATGAAAAATATGCAAAAGCTTAAGTTTGGGGGTGCCTGTTCTTGAATTGTATGTCTTATTCTGTCAAAAAGAGGAGATAAAATAGGTGTGAGACTAGAAAGGATATTAAAAGAAACAAAAGGGATGGAATAAAAATTGTTTATGGTAGTATTTGAGCCTAAAATGCATATTTTTACCTACTCTTGCCTAAGCCTACATTACAACCCCTGAAAAGTCCTGAAGATTCCTAACATGTATGTCTATGATTAGTGGAGAATCGCAAGTAGACATGTCTATAGAATTTTGGGAAAGATGGAATGAAAACATGCATAGGTTTGGTACTTGTATTTCCACTGATTATGATTTGCATGATCTATCCATGATTATCATTGAATTTGCGAAATATCTGACTTAAAATTCTAGATTGCCAAAAATTCATGATATGTATGTTCTAAAATATCATCTCAATATCTATTCATGATTTTCGAGGCAATATTGATATAACTACTTGATTCACTTCTTAGAGTTTTTTTCTTTTTGTTTTGTTTTTGTTTAGGGCTTTACTCGAGGGCGAGTAAAGTGTAGGTTTGGGGTGTTTGTTGAATCTATTTTATATACACTTTTGAGTCCTTTTTAGTTAGTATTTTTCATGTTTTCTTTGTGTTTTGTATAGTGTTAGTATTTTTCTTTATTTTGAGTCACAGCGATCCTAAAATGGATAAATGGCGAATTCAAGAGGAATATAGCTGATTTGGAGGATAAAAGTGCACATCATATCCCAAGCAATTAAGTCAAAGAAGCCCTTAGAAGCTCGGAAAGCAATTTAAACAAAATTACACAATCAACCGCACGGGGTCTACAAGGTTAATTTGCAAAAGTTCCTCGGAATCAGAGCTGCGGCGCAATAGTGGAAGGGCCGCGGATCAGCGGCGCTGTGATGCCAAAATGTAGGGCCACGACGCCAAAAGTCCAGAGAATTTCTATGTGATCAGCGCCGCGACGCTTGGCTGCAGGGCCGCGGCGCCGACGCTGGTTTTTGCGAAAAATGAGTTGAATTTCAGTCAGAAACCCTAAGACTCAGAAAGGGTTTTGGGACACATATAAATAGAAAGTCTTGGCTCATTATTCAGGGACCAGAAATCACCTCCTGAAAGAAGATTTGGAGCCTAACGATTCTTGCAATTCCATTTCTTCTTTGTTCTTCAGTATTAGCGTATGTGTGGAATTTTTAGCTTGTAATTCTTTTATTATGAACCAATTACTTGTTAGGGTTTTAAGTCGGATTCGCTTGAACCCCTCATTATGATATTAATGCTATAGTTTGTTTTTTTTTTTCTAGGTTATTGATGATCTATTCAATTTGTATTGATTGTTTGATAAATAACTGATCACTAATTATCATAACTTATATGATTTCGAATCGAGATCTGAAAAGGAAGATTTGAATATGCTATAGTTGTCTAGACATAAGTTAAAATTGCGGACGAAAGTACTCAGATACTTGTATAGTGTTTAAGGTTATTGTTCTTAATCCTCCTATGTGGTAAAACTTATCATAGAAATATAGAAAGTTTTTGCATAAGGTTGAGTTTCTATATGTCCTAACTGGAATATAGAACAGATTAGTTAATCTGCTATCGCAATAGGAAGAAGAAGAAAAAGACTATGTATTAATGGAATAATAGGGTGGATAGTTGATGAATGTGAGAATCTCTAATCTTTCCCATACGTTATTCTAGTTTGTGATTATTGTCCATATCTTTACTGCATTCTTAGATAAATAACATCATTAAATCATCGATAACCAAATAGAGACTAAAAATCAGACTATAGGTAATTGACAAGTTAATACCTGAGGACGATAACTCGGTCTTACATATCTTTATTACTTTAGCGATATGTATACTTGCGTTAGCACATAGAAATATCGCGAACAAGTTTTTGGCGCCATTGCCGGGGATTAATTTATTGTCAATATCTGTTTATCTGATTTTATTTATAATTTGGTTGCTCCATGAACAAGTTTCTAACTTGTTCTGCGAGCATCTTTTTCAATTTTTGTTGTTTTTCTTATTTTATAGGTAAAAGTTAGTTTTAAAAAAATATATATATAATAAAAAAAAAAAAGGCACATGGACTACTACTATCAGGGGCAGTGAAATCATCAACAACAACCTAACCCACAAGTTTCAGAGGAAGATCTAAATGAATTGCAGGCAACCATACTCATGCTCACCAAGTGCTCGACTCAGTTTATGGCTGAAACAAGGCTGTCCCTCAAAAATTTGGAAACACAAATAGGGCAGTTGATGGATAAGGTAATCAATACACCATAAGAAAATCTGTCTAGCGACACAATTGTGGGAAGTGGTAAGCATATTGAGGAACCTGAACCACAACAAGCTGTTGAGAATAATGAGGAATTGAAAGAGATAGTTGGTGAAGAGAAAGAAGAGGTTACTGAGGACCTCCCCATTGCAGAAAAGACACCACCAGTTGTCATTGTTGATCCCCAAACAGAAAGTCCATACCTTCAAATGAACCCCCAGAAGTCTAGAGAACCATGGAGCTTCATTATTCCCTGCACTATAGGGAATTTTGAATGCAAGCAAGTATTGGGCGATTTGGGGGAAAGCATAAAAGTACTACCCTTTTCTGTGTTTTATAGAATTGGTGTAGGTGAAGTGAGTCCGGCAATAATAACTGTTCGGATTGCAGACCGGTTGGTGAAGTATCCACGGGGTACTAGTAAAGATTATCTGCGTCCGGCTAAATGACGTTAACGACAACACTTATGGGAGGCAACCCACAATTTTTATTTTTGTTATTTTATTTTATTTTCTGCTTTCAGTCTAGTTAAATGATAGTTAAATTTCTAGCTATAATTTTGAAGAACAATGAGGAATGAGCAAATTGCTTTTCTATTACACGACATGTGTTGTTTTTTGGTGTGTGTAGGAGGGAACATGTGACAATGAAAAGATGATTCGAGGCCAAACATGGACTGAAAACTGGAAACAAAAGCTTAACTCAGGAGATTTAGGTCAGCGCCACGGCGCCCAGAAGCAGAGTCGTGGCGCCACCATCTCAGAGTCGCGGCATCACTGCAGATTTTTCAGAATTTAAAAGGGGTCTCTAACTCGTTGCCCTCTCCTCGAATCGTAAAGGCTTGTGATCGCTGCCAACACCTAATCTGAGGTGCCCTCCGCTCTATCATCCGCCTGAGAATTCTTCACCGCCTAGACCACTCCTTTTTGGATCGCTATATTTGTGTTTGTAAGTTGTCCCTTTTATTTTTAGTTTTCACACATTTGAGCCAATTTAATGATTAAGTGTGGGGAGAGAACTTACTTTATTTTGAGTCCTTTTTTATTTATTTATTCGTGTTTTATGTGTTTTTGAGTCAGTTTATTTTTATGAATCAAGTATGTTTATTCGCTGATGAAATTGAGTGAATTAATTGGGATAATGTAATGGAATTGTAAGCAAAAATATGTGTGCTTAAGTTGGATATACCAAAAAAAAATTGAACATGTAATTATTGGGATACTTGTGTCTGGCTTATTGCATTGTCAATTATGGAACGTAGATTGAAAAATGTCTAAAAAACATGGTTTCTTGTTATTTAAGGCGAACTAGGATATGCATGTTTAGGAAAGTGATTCAGACATTCTTTGATTGCCCTTTTTACTATTTCTTTCAAACCCTGACATAAACTGTATCCTTAGTCAGCCTTTTTGAGTCTAAAATAGTATCTTTGTTTGTCACCTGTGATTCCCTTGTTTTGCCATAAGTGGTAATTGAAAAAAAATTGGGATAAAAAGTGTTGAAAAAGTAAGAAAAAAAGAGTAAAAATTTGATGCACCCCAATGAAAAATATGCAAAAGCTTAAGTTTGGGGGTGTCTGCTCTTGAATTGTATGTCTTATTCTCTCAAAAAGAAAAGAGGGGAGAAAATAGGTATGAGACTAGAAAGGATATTAAAAGAAACAAAAGAGATGGAATAAAACTTGCTTATGGTAGTATTTGAGCCTAAAATGCATACTTTTACCTACTTCTGCCTACGCCTACATTACAACCCCTAAAAATTCCTGAAGATTCCTAACATGTATGTATATGATTAGTGGAGAATGACAAGTAGACAGGTCTATAGAGTTTTGGAAAAGATGGAATGAAATTGACATGCATAGGTTTGGAACTTGTATTTCCAGTGATTATGATTTGCATGATCTATCCATGATTATCATTGAATTTGCGAAATATCTGACTTAAAATTCTAGATTGCCAAAAAATCATGCTATGTATGTTCTAAAATATTATCACAGTCTCTATTCATGATTTTCGAGGCAATATTGATATAACTACTTGATTCACTTCTTAAAGTCTTTTTTTTAGGGCTTTACTCGAAGGCGAGTAAAGTTTAAGTTTGATGTGTTTGTTGAGTCTATTTTATATACACTTTTGAGTCCTTTTATTTAGTATTTTTCATGTTTTCTTTGTGTTTTGTATAGTGTTAGGGTTGTTTTCTTTATTTTGAGTCACAACGATTCTAAAATGGATAAATGGCGAATTCAAGAGGAATTTAGCTGATTCAATTAAGTCAAAAAAGCCCTTAGAAGCTCGAAAACAGTTTAAACAAAATTACACAATCAACCGCACGGGGTCTACATGGTTAATTTGCAGAATTTGCTCGGAATCAGAGTCGCGGCGCCATAGTAGAAGGGTCGTGGCTCAGCAGTGCCGGGATGCCAAAATGCAGGGCTGCGGCGCCAAAAGTCCAGAGAATTTCTACGTGATCGCGCGCGGCGGCAGGCTGAGCGCGGCGCGTCACGGGTTTTTGCGAAAAATGGGCCAAATTTCAGTCAGAAACCCTAAGACTCATAAAGAGTTTTGGGACACGTATAAATAGAAAGTGTTGGCTCATTATTCAGAGACCATAAATCACCTCCTGAAAGCAGATTTGGAGCCTAAGGATTCTTACAATTCCAGTTCTTTTTTGTTCTTCAGTATTAGCGTATGTGTGGGATTTTTAGCTTGTAATTCTTTTATTATGAACTAATTACTTGTTAGGGTTTAAAATTGAATTCGCTTGAACCCCTCATTATGATATTAATGTTATAGTTTGATTTCTTTTTCTAAGTTATTGATGATCTATTCAATTTGTATTGATTGTTTGATAATTAAATTAACTGATCACTAATTATCATAACTTATATGATTTCGAATCGAGATCTAAAAAGGGATATTTGAATATGCTATAGTTGTCTAGACATAAGTTAAAATTGCAGACGAAAGCACCCTGATACTTGTGTAGTGTTTAAGGTTATTGTTCTTAATCCTCTTGTGTGGTAAAACTTATCATAGAAATATAGAAAGTTTTTGCATAAGCTTGAGTTTCTATATGTCCTAACCGGAATATAGAACAAATTAGTTAATATGCTATCGCAATAGAAAGATGAAGAAGAAGAAGAAGAATATGTATTAATAGAATAATAGGGTGGATAGGTTATGAAGGTGAGAATCCCTAATCTTTCTCATATGTTATTCTAATTTGTGATTATCGTCCATATCTTTACTGCATTCTTAGATAAATAACTTCATTAAATCATCGATAACCAAATAGAGACTAAAAATCAGACTATAGGTAATTGACAAGTTAATCTCTGATGACAATAACTCGGTCTTATAGATCTTTATTACATTAGCGATACGATATTTGCGTTAGCACACAGAAATATCGCGAACAATTTTTTAGCGCCGTTGTTGGGGATTAATTTATTGTCAATATCTGATTTTATTTCTAACTTGGTTGCTCCATAAACAAGTTTCTAACTTGTTCTGTGAGCATATTTTTGTCAGTTTTTGTTGTTTTTCTTATTTTGTATATAAAAGTTAGTTTGAAAAAAATATATGTAATAAAAAAAAAAGGCACGTGGACTACCACTATTAGGGGCAGTGGAATCATCAACAGCAACCTAACCCACAGGTTTCAGAGGAAGATCTAAATGAATTGCAGGCAGTCATACTCATGCTCACCAAGTGCCAGACTCAGTTTATGGCTGAAACAAGGTTGTCCATCAAAAATTTGGAAACACAGATAGGGCAGCTGATGGATAAGTTAATCAATACACTTTAAGAAAATCTGTCTTGCGACACAGTTGTGGGAAGTGGTAAGAATATTGAGGAACCTGAACCACAACAAGCTGTTGAGAATAATGAGGAATTGAAAGAGATAGTTGGTGAAGAGAAAGAAGAGTTACTGAGGACCTCCCCATTGCATAAAGACACCACCAACTATCATTATTGATCCCCAAACAGAAAGTCCATACCTTCAATGAACCCCCAGAAGTCTAGAGAACCATGGAGCTTCATTATTCCCTGCACTATAGGGAATTTTGGATGCAAGCAAGTACTGGGCGATTTGGGGGCAAGCATAAAAGTACTACCTTTTTCTGTATTTTATAGAATTAGTGTAGGTGAAGCGAGACCGACAATAATAAATGTTCGGATTGCACCGGTTGGTGAAGTATCCACGGTGTACTAATAAATATTATCTACATCTGGCTATATGACGTTAACGACATCGCTTATGGGAGGCAACCCACAATTTTTTTTTTTGTTATTTTATTTTATTTTCTGCTTTCAATCTAGTTAAATGGTAGTTAAATTTCTAGCTATAATTTTGAAGAACAAGAAGGAATGAGCAAATTGCTTTTCTATTCCACGACATGTGTTGTTTTTTGGTGTGTGTAAGAGGGAACAAGTGACAATGAAAAGATGATTCGAGGTCACACATGGACTGAAAACTGGAAACAAAATCTGAACTCAGGAGATTCAGGTCACCTCCGTGGCGCCCAGAAGCAGAGCCGCGTCGCCACCATCTCAGAGCCGCGGCATCACTGCGGATTTTTCAGAATTTACAAGGGGTCTCTAACTCTTGTCCCTCTCCTCGAATCGTAAAGGCTTGTGATCGCTGCTGATGTGCGATTTATACACACGCTTAACGCAAGTGCACGTATCGTTACAAGTAATATAGTCTAGGTAAGACCGAATATCGTCCTCAGGGACTGGTTTTCAAGTACCGATTATCTATGCTTTAGTTTCTATTTGGTTAACGTTAATTGAGTTGGAATTCTAAACTAATAATGCAGGAAATAAACTAATTATGAAAATACTTTGATTTAAATCAGTTATGATGGAGAATTAGGGCTTCTAAGATCATCAACTATCCACTATATTCAATCCTTAATACAATTAGACTAACTTCTTCTTCTACGTTAAGATAGCAGGTTAACTAGACCGTTTTATACTCCTGTTAAGGTAATATAAACACTCAACCCCAATGGAGAACCCTTCTATCTTTCGATGACAAGATTGACTACAAAGGAGGATTAAGAGCAATAACCTATTAAGCTACACAAGTATCGGGGTACTTTCGTCCACGATTTAAACCTATGTTTATTCAACTATAGCATATTCACAATCTCCCCTTTCGGATTTCGATTAGAACTCATATAAGTGATGATAACTAGTGATCAATTAATTATCAAGCAATCAAAGCAACTATTGAATAAATCTTAAACAAGTGAAGAGGATGTACTTGAAGGGAAAAGTAATATTGCAGCGCCCAAAGGTAGGTTTATTTCCTACCTTAAGGATCGAAAAGTGATCTCAAGGGGATATATCTATCACCATGTGCGAGTTCAGGATGTGGAGACAAAGCCTCCAACTCTTCAGTCTGTTCCTTTCGTCAGTGAATTTCCCGACATAATTCCTGATGAACTTCCTAGTATTCCTCCCAAAAGGGAAATTGAATTCCCCATCGACTTACACCCAAATACCCAACCTATATCTATTCCTCTATATTAAATGGCTCATGCGGAGCTAAAGGAATTAAACTCGGGGCGGTTCATAAGGATGTAGCTTATAATAAAGCTTAGGGCTCGTCCCGTCAGAGTATGAATAAATAGGCTCAACTGAAGGATCTTTTAGAGAAAAGATTTATTTGACCCAGTACGTCCCCGTGGGGTGCTCCAGTGTTGTTTGTTCGTAAGAAAGATGGTTCATTAAGGATGTGTATTGATTACCATCAGTTGAATAAGGTAATCATTAAGAAAAAGCACTCGCTCCCCATAATCGATGATTTGTTTGATTAGTTGCAAGGCGCGATGTAATTTTCGAAGATTGATCTCAAGTCTGGATACCATCAATTGTGGGTTAAGGAGAAGGATATTCCAAATACTGCTTCCGGAATAGATATGGTCATTACGAGTTATTTGTTATGTCTTTTGGCTTGACTAATACACCGACAACCTTTATGGATCTGATGAATCAGGTATTTAAGTCATTCTTGGATATCTTTGTAATAGTGTTTATTGATGATATTCTGGTATATTCTCAATCAGAAGTCAAACATGCCGATCATTTACGAGTGGTATTACAGGCGCTTTAAGATCATAAGTTGCCATGTTTTCCAAATGCGAATTCTGGTTGAATTCTATCTCCTTTTTGGGCCATATTATCTCATTCGAAGGTATTAAGATGGGTCACCAAAAGATTGAAGCCATAAACAATTATTCGGGGCCCATGACTCCTACTGAAGTATGTAGTTTCTTGAGCTTAGCCGGATATTATTAGAAATTCATTGAGGGTTTTTCTTCTATCTATGCACCTAAGACCAAGCTCACTCATAAGACAACTGAGTTTCAATGTGCATATGTGTGTGAGCGTAATTTTTAAAATTTAAAAGGCAAGTTGACATCTGCACCGGTGTTAGCCCTTTCTAAAGGTACCAATGGGTATGTGGTTTACTGTGATGCCTCTAGAGTCGGCCTAGGATGTGTTTTGATGCAGCATGGGAAATTCATAGCATACGCTTCAAGACAATTAAGAAAGCACGAGGTACCCGAATCACGATCTCTAGTTGGCAGCGGTAATCTTTTCCATGAAGATATGGCATCACTATTTATATAGAGTCCATGTCGACATATTCACGGACCATAAGAGCCTACAATATATATTCCGCCATAAGAAGCTAAATTTAAGGTAAAGACGGTGGTTGTACTTATTAAAGGATTACGAAGTCGATATTTTATACCACGCCGGTAAGGTGAATGTCGTAGTTGATTCCTTAAGTCGTAAGTCTATGGGAAGTTTTGATGGAATTGAAGCTAATAAGCTAGAAATGACCAAAGAATTGTGTCGCTTAGCCAGTTTAAATGTTCGACTTTTGGAGACGGATAATGGTGAAGTAGTAGTGTAGAACACCACAGAATCATCCTTGATAGCAGGGGTGAAGGTGAGACAGTTTTAGGACCCCGAGTTAGTTCGGATGAAAGAAGGAATTCCTCTATATAAGAAACTGATATTGGAGCTTACGAGAGATAGATTCCTCAGGTATTAGGGTTGACTATGTGTACCAAATATATGAGGACTCTAAGAGAAAATTATGGTTGAGATCCACCAGTCCAGATATTCCATTCATCCTTGCTCGACAAATATGTATCATGACCTTCAACATGTTTATTGGTGGAATGACATATAGAAATATATTAAAGCATTTGTAGCTCAGTGCCCAAATTGTCAACAGGTTAAGATCGAGCATCAGAAGTCTGGGGGTTTGATACATCATATAGAAATTCCTACTTAAAAATGGGAAATGATTAATATGTATTTCATCACCGGATTACTCCATTCTCATCGGAAGTTTGATTCCATTTGAGTTATCATTGACATGCTTATAAAATCAGCTCATTTTCTACCTATTCGTACTACCTTCTCAATTGAAGATTATGCCAAGTTATTCATCAAGGAAATAGTCTGACTACATTCTGTTCCAGTCTCTATTGTATCCGACAAAGGTACTCAATTTACGGTTCATTTTTTGAGGTCATTTCATAAAGGTTTAGACACCCAAGTAAACCTTAGTACAATCTTCCATCACAGACCGACGAACAGGACGAGTGTATAATTCAGACCCTTGAGGATATGCTACGGGCTTGTGTATTGGATTCCAAAGGTAGATTGGGCGATCATTTTCCCCTTATCGAGTTTGCTTATAGTAACAACTATCATTCCAATATACATATAGCCTCGTATGAGACATTATATGGACGAAAGTGTAATTTCCCAATTGGTTGGTTAAACATGGGTGAATCCAGGTTACTAGGTCCCGATTTAGTCCAACATGCAGTGCAAAAATTGAAACTAATTCATGAGTGCCTATTGACTGCCCAGAGTCGACCGAAATTTTATTCAGATGTTCGGTGCCGCGACTTAAAATTTGCAGTTGATGATTGGATATTCTCAAAGGTTTCCCTAATGAACGGAGTCATGAGATTTGGCAAGAAAGGGAAACTTAGTCTCAAATACGTCGGACCATATATGATTATTCGCAGGAGGTCAAGTGGCTTATGAACTTGAACTATCCTGAGAATTGGAAGCAGTTCACCCGATGTTTCATTTATCGATGTTGCGTAAATGCATATGAGATCCCTCCCGTATTACTCCCGTAGAAGATGTGCAAATCACCAAAGATTTAACTTATGAGAAGACTCCGGTAGCCATTCTAGATCGCAAAATTTGAAAAATGAGAACTAAAGAAGTTGCCTCTGTCAAGGTACTATGGAGAAATAACCATACATAGAAGATGACTTGGAAGGTCGAAGAAGATATGTGATCCAGATATCCTTACTTGGTTCAGTCCTCATGTTTATATCGATGCTCGTGCAATATGATTCATTGATTTCTATTATATTCAACAATCTTAAATCCTATACCTTATTTAAGTACTAATATCGAGGCAGATATGGAAGGTGTAGTTCAGAGTATGACAGAGAAGAGTTGAGGTGAGTTATGGGTAACTTTCTTGATTTTGCTACATACAGACGGTTGTGTGAGGCTTAGTTGATATTGTTTTATTGTTATGTTGCCCTGTGTGGCATTGGATATATATTTGGGTTGTTTAACATGTTTTGGGATAATCCTGTTTACAAAGAAAACTCTGTTAAATTTTTAGAACCCTCGAGAGTTAAAGAATATCCTCAACATTCGAGGACTTTTATTCCTAAGAGGGAATGATGTTACACCCCATAGTTCGCGTTCTATTATGTCATTGATAAATATCGATGTCCCAAGAGAGGTACGGCCTTACTAAAGGGTAATGAAAATTTATGACTTATTTATGGAAGTTCAGGGGTATGGAGAAATCAAATGGATCAATGAAAGTATGTTTCGACGAAATCGAAAAATTGACAATATGACGGAAAGGTCGATGGACCATCAAATGTTTGACAGACCATTAAATTTCCCACTTTAAGCCGTCAAATACCCTGGCATTTTGACGGGACGATTGACGGACCGTCGAGTATTTGATGATACCGTCAATCCCACCATCGAATTAAGGTTGTGGAGAATTTTTCGAGTTAAATATGGGTTCAGTCGATTATTCCTCATCCTCCCCCCTCCCCCCTCCCCCAAAAAAATTAGATTTTCAAGCTCTCTAAACCCTCTATATCATAATATATCATTTCTAGATCAAATCAAAGCTGAAATACGCGTGATTAATGTGATAATTCCCGTGGATATCGTAGAAATCCTCTTCTCTATAAGGAGTCAATTCCTAAAACCCTTGGAGATGGAATAGACCATTGTTTTTGAGGATTTTGAGGCATAAAGGTAAATTTTAACCTCCCTTATCTATAATTATGATTAATCGATGATTCAGAGTACGTTATCAAAGGGTTTTTGTAAGCGAACCTCATAGATATGGAAAATTATGGGAATATGAATTGTGGGCTATTTTGCTTGGATTATGAAGTGATATTGATAAGTAATTCGATTGTTGATGATATGGAACTAAGGAAGAAAGTGTCGGAAGATGGTAAGATCAAATTACCTACGTACCCTTCGTTAAGGAATCTAAGAACCCTTCGTGTTAAGATTGTCGATAAGATACCTAAATGTAATTTCTTTAGGAAATGTGGATTTGTTTAATATAGATAACTATCCGTAAGGAGTATGAGGGCTTATAACGAGATTGTAACTTTAAATACAAGGTATGTAGGGTTTTCTTTCTTCTTTTGGCATGATCTATATAAACGAGATGTAAATGCAATGCTCCTCCATAATGATTTTACTCTAAATAACTAGTGGCCTCCGTGTTAATTCATGATTATATAATATTACTTCCAGAAAGTTTATTCATGATTAGTGAGTTCTATAGAGTCGTGTAATGATAATGATGTTAGTCTCATAATGTTGATTTTAGGTATAACAACCTTACGTCACCCCGATCGAGGTTGATAAGCATGACATGTCCTTCGATTGATCTTTATACATATATATAATGTATTTATATTACCCTAAGAGGTATATGACATTATATACGTAGCTTATACATACATGACCTTGATGATATTGCCCTCAGAGGCATATAATATACACAGCTTATACACACATGACATCGATAATATAGCCCTCAGAGGCCTACAACATTATATACGCGATTATTATACACATCTATACAGTTTGATGCATTTGTGACATTATAAGTTTTAGGTGGTATCTCTGATTTCCTTGGCTCACTGTTGCTTTATTTATTGTTGATTATGCCCTACATATTCAGTACATCTTTTATACGGATGTCCCTTCTGGGGATGTGTTCATGCTCGCAGGTACAGATAGATAGAATGACGCTTCTCCTCAGTAGGTGATCTGCTCAGCTGTGATATTATCTCACTCTGTTCTCTCATAGTTACAATACAAGAGTCTTTAGGTATTGTATTATGTATGTTGTTCTAACCTGTTAATATGTACATGTTACTATTAGAGCCTTGAATACTTATGGATAGTGGATGTTGGTATGTCGTGGCCTTGTCGGCCCTTTTGTTATCAGTACACTCATATTGTGTCTTTTTTGACATTGGGTAGTTGTTCATATATATATATCCTATTGGGACTACTTTGTGAACATGTTATCTTACAGTCTTATCATATATGGGTAATTGGAGGCCTTGTCGGTCCAAGTTACATGTTTTAGGTTCGAATACTATAGTGGTAAACCTTCGAGCACTGAGTTCCGGCCACCCCCTACCCCCAAGGTTGGGGTGTGACACGCTTAGTAATAATTGTGTCTTTTGTCATCTAGAAAAGTCTCATCGTTTATCATTCAATCTAGTGGAACATTGTAGTTCTTTTCCTTTGAATATTATCCACTCAGATGTTTGGCAATCTCCGGTTTTATCCAATTTGGCACTGAAGCGAGTTTGACAACAAGGCCATGCTTTCCCATTTTACTAATTGTGGCATTTCTTTTCATAAGTCATGTCTGAACACTCCTCAACAAAATGGGGTTGCTGAACAGAAACATTGGCATATTATTGAAATGGTATGCACTGTCATAACATATGCTACTCTTCCATTTCAATTTTGGGTTGATACTGCGTTTCACGCTATTTTTACCATTAATAGGTTACCTACGCCTATTTTACTTGGTCTTTCTTCGCTTGAGAAACTTTTTCGTAGACTTCCTGATTACAACTTTCTCTGAGTTTTTGGTTGTGAATGCTTTCCCAATTTGTCTGCTCGAGTTTCTCATAAGCTTATACCTCGTTCGATTAGATGTATCTTATAAGTCATATCATTATTTAGATCCTAAAACTGGTCGTGTATATGTTAGTCGACATGTTATATTTCATGAACTAGTTTTTCCATATTCTGAGGTGTCTAGTTCGCCCACTATTGTCTCCCCTCCATCCTCTAGTTCTGATCCTCTTATTGTCATGCCACTTCTAAATCATAGGACTCCACCAACACAGGTTGAATCTTCTGTGTCTACTTCTGTTCCATCCTTACATTATATTTCTCATAAATCTCAACATTCTTCCTCTAGCTCTCTAGATTCCACAAGTTGTCAGATCTCTACTATAGAGCATAATTTAACCGTAGCTAGTTCTAGTGAGTCATTACCTGTAGGTTCTTCACCACATTTATCTACCTCATTACCTGTTACTAATTCCTCAATTTTTTCATCTACCATTCCCCTGCATCCAATGAAAACTAGATCTAAATGGTGGTATTTCTAAGCAAAAGCAACAATTTTTTTTAGTGCTAATATCCATGAACAGGAACCTTCATGCTTTTCTCAATCTGTGAAAAATCCAAAGCGGCAACAAGCAATGGCAAATGAATTTAATGCCCTTTTGGAGAATAAAACTTGGATCCTTGTTCCTTTGACCCCTCACATAAACTTAGTCGGTTGTAAATGGGTATATCTTATAAAATATAATTCAGATGGGTCTACTGAGCGGTACAAGACTCATCTTGTAGCACAAGGTTTTTATCAGAAACTTTGCATCAATTAACATGAGACATTTACCCTTGTTGTTCGTCCAACAACTGTGAGAATTATTCTTCCCCTTGTTGTCTTTTTTCCTTGACAAATTCGTCAGTTGGATGTTAAAAAATGCATTTTTGCTTGGGGTCCTTACCGAGGAGGTCTACATGAAGCAGCCTCGGGGTTTTATTAATTCTGACTATCCTAATCATGTTTGCAAGCTAACCAAATCCATCTATGGATTAAAACAAGCTTTTCGGGCTTGGTTTCATCGCTTCAGTGCATTTATTATTTCTTATGATTTTATTTGCAGCAAGTCTGATAGTTCAATATTTATATATTAATCTTTTTCTCACGTTCTTATTCTATTACTCTATGTCGATGATATCATTCACATGTACTCATAATGGTCTTCTTGATCAATTCATTTCTCATTTATCTCATCAGTTTGCAATAAAGGATTTATGTAGTCTTCATTATTTTCTTGGTATTCAAGCAGTTCATTCCTCTCACAGTCTTCACTTGTCTGAGCAAAAATACATTTATGATTTGCTGCTTAAATTTCACATGCACACATGCAAATCAGTTCGTACCCCCTTGCTTCTCGCATTTGTATTTCTCTGATGGACGGTGAGTTACTTTTAGATCCTAGTGACTATATGAGTATGGTTGGTGCTCTTCAATATTTGACTATGACACGTCCAGATATTTCCTATGCGGTAAATGTTGTCTCTCAATTTATGCATGCTCCCCGTACCACTCTCATGTATTGGGTCAAGTATATTTTTAGGTACTTACAGGGTACTATGAATTATGGTCTGACTTTGCGTGCCTCATCACCAACTTTTGTGGTTATTGCCTACTCAAATGCTGACTGGACAGGCTGCTCTGATAGTCGTCGTTCTACTTTTGGTTTTGTTGTGTTCCTAGGATCTAATCTTATCTGTTGGCGTGCGAAGAAGCAACCAACAGTTTCAAAATCGTTTACGGATGCTGAGTATCGAGCTATCGCATACACTGTTGCTAAGACTTGTTGGATTCGTCACATCCTTTGTGAGCTTGGTATCTTTCTTCATGAATCAATTCGGGTATTGTGTGATAATTTCAGTTCCACTTACATGACCCGCAATCCAGTTTTTCATGATCGTTCTAAATATATTGCTGTTGATTTTCATTTTGTTTGTGACAAGGTTGCACATGAGATCTTATAGTTCAATATGTTAAGGACCTGCCTTCATCTCGCTTTTGTTTTCTACGAGACAATTTGTATGTTACTTCAGCTCATCAAGATTGAGGGGTCTGTTACTTCAGCTCATCAAGAGTGAGGGGGAGTATTACTGCATATAGAATAGATAGAGTTCTTTTAGTCTTACGCTTTGTATTCTAAAGTGTCCTTGTTTATATAACATTGTATTCTATCTAGAGTCCTAATTGACTTGGTACAGTGTACTTTGTATAACATTATATATAAAACACAAAGCTCTCACGTTGAGAGCTATCTTGGGAAAATTGTATCAAACACAACCACAACTGTTGTGTAAGATTGCAAAGTCGAGAACACTTTTCTTTTACAAATCACACTTGTTAAAAGTTTTACTTGCAAGAGGAACATCATTTACCAAATATAGCACATACACGTACGTAGTAGCTATTGTATAGTACTATATGAGATAAAAATGGATGAGATATCAATTTAACAAATTATAAGAAAAAGAAAAAGGAAGGATGAGATATCATCATCTATGCAGCCAATATAGGTTTCTCCTTCAGACTATGAGGGCTTGTAGAGTGAGTATTAAGGCGACCCATTAAATTTGCATTGAAGTAAACATTTGAACTACAAGCATGGCTTTATAATCATACTTTTTACCCTCATTAATTTTCTTAAAAGTGTTTTGGGGTGTTTAATATAATATTTTGCATATGACATATTTTTAGAAGCAAAAAAGAACAGCATAGAGACTTAATTTTGATGAAATAAACTAAGATTAATGAGAAAGCATGGATTTATAATCTTTAGAAGCACAAGTTAGTAACTTAAGTTCTATTTTGACAGTAATCTATAAGCTTAATAGTTAGCACCAAAAAGAAAAGGTAAAAATGGCTAAAAACTAAAAGTTGAGTTATGGTAATTAAGTTAATATTCTCTATTAATTTATACTTATTTTTAATTTCTCATTTGGTGTCTAGTACTCCTATTAGGCACTAACCAATTCGGATTCGCGTTATGTAAGCTCATTAAAGGCCGCAACTCCTTAGCTATCAAGATTGTATTTATACTCAAGGCTCGAATTGGTAAAAACTTAACTTTACGCAATCGAATTTTTACACCAAATCACTGAATGCATAATATTTATTTGAATATATATTACTATCACTTAATCATGATTACTTCATTAAATTTCTTAACCACGGTTATTTGAATTGATTTAATATAAACCGATGCGGATAAGTATTTACCGCTGGAACCCGATACCTACAACTAAGGGTCCAGTACCCTAACTTTCGATGGTTATTAGTCTAAACATAATAATTCCATGCAAAACCTTCTAAAAACTTTACATTATCTAGTAAAGCTTATTTGTAATAAAAGCTTGAGTTTCTGGAAAGATTACACTTCTCCAACATCTAACACTCAAACTTTCCATTTTCAACAAGTAATATTTTACTATCCATAAACCATTTTCAAATCAAATTTGCTTCAATTATAAGTCTAAAAAGTTGCACCATTATGAGATTCACATTCTACCAACTTCTCCTTTAATTAACATTAACTCTTTCTTCACATTATCCCATCACTTCAAATGTCCAATCTTTATATATTTCAATCATCTTCTCACATGTTTACAATCATAGCCTCTTTTAATTTATTTTTATTCAAAAAAAATGTCTAAGCAAAATGTGAGAAAACATTATGCATTAGAGAAACATAGGGAAAAGGAGAAGACAAGAAGTAATACTAGTACTAACTTCTTATTATCTAAACATTGGAAGAAAATTTACCCTATAGGGCTACATAAAACAGGCTCTTCTCTTTCACTTTCTTTATCTCTTTCACAAACTTCAGATGACTCTTCTGTTACTGACTCTTCTTCAATCACTCCATTGGATCAGAAAATCTCTCTAGCACTCCGATTAATCGCGTCGTCAATGGAGAAAAGAGAGGGTCCGGCCACATCCAAGGATGCGGCTCGAGCAGTTAGTCCAACTCGTAATCCTAGTCCAAGTCCTAGTAGTGAAGATGAGCTCATGAGCAGGTGCAATTGGATAACTAGTACTAGTGGTAAGTTTCATTTTGTTT
Organism: Przewalskia tangutica; assembly: GCA_029844215.1. Classification (NCBI taxonomy): domain Eukaryota; kingdom Viridiplantae; phylum Streptophyta; class Magnoliopsida; order Solanales; family Solanaceae; genus Przewalskia; species Przewalskia tangutica. The sequence continues at coordinate 117,075,432 of CM056723.1, read as the reverse complement.
TTTTACTAAGACATATTTAAGAATAAGATGTTATTTTTGCGTATATGTTCTTTTCATTTCATTTTATGTGAACTTGTTTAGTATAAAAGAAAATAAGAAATACTGAAACATACTAAAAATGAAATATTAATACATAAAATGGAATAAAGAACATATTAGTGATGATAGAAGAGATTAAATTAAGTAGAACCTAATATTAGGAATATAAACCGTAATACACTCAACAGAAACATGTGTTCGAAAAACTATGTTTTTAGTAGTGAAATAATATTTATTTACAATGCATATATTGTAAGAAAAAAATAGCAAATGTAGTAATACTCCACATGACTTAAAATTCTAGATTAATTTATTTGAATTTGCTATATGCAGATAAGGTTTATGTGTTATTCCATGATGAATGCTGGGGAGTCCCTGTTTATGATGACCAGTAAGTAAAAAAATATGATTTTAGAGCTCATTTTACTAAATCAACACAACATTTGATAATACTGAAAAGATTATTAACAAATAAATTAATTAATTAAACAGTCAATTATTCGAGCTTCTTTCGTTGTGTGGAATGCTGATGGATTTCAATTGGACTGAAATTTTGAAGAGAAGGGACCAAATAAGGTGTACATATATTCTCTCTTTTCTTGAACTTTAATTTTACCTGCATAGTTCAAATTTCTGTTCCTGTGAGAGACACATAAAGAATAATTGGTAGTGTGATTTATTATTTATTATGTTATCGGTCACTTTCCAGTGATGATGGAGTTACATCAGGGATCAGCTCTTAGATCATTTCTATTTGCTTTGGTGATGGACGAACTGACTCAATAAATTCAAGAGGGGGAGGGGGGGTATCATAGTGTATGTTATTCGCAGATGATATAGTCCTGGTTTATGAGACTTGCAGCGTAATGAACACCAAACTGGAGGTTTGGAGACAGACTCTGGAGTCTAAAGGGTTCAGGTTGAGTAGGATCAAGACAAAATATTTGGAGTGCAAGATCAGCAACGGAAGCGATCATGAGACAGGCGTGGAGGCGAGGCTTGGTACTCAGGTCATTCCAAAGAAATGAAGCTTCAAGTACCTAGGGTCTATTATCCAAGAAAATGGAGAGATTGATGACAATGTCACACATCATATTAGGGCAGGGTGCATGAAATAGAGGCTCGCATCTGGAGTTTTGTGCGACAAAAAGGTGTCACAAAAACATAAAGACAAGTTCTATAGGTGGTTGTTAGACCGACTATGTTGTATGGAGCGGAGTTTTGGCCAGTCAATACTTTGCATTCAAAAGATGAAAGTTGCGGAGATGAGAATTCTGAGATGGATGTGTGGGCATATAAGGAGATATAGGATTACAAATGATGATATCCAGGACAAAGTGGGAGTGGCTTCGGTGGATGATAAGATGCGGGAAGCGAGGTTGATATGGTTCGGACATGTGCAGAGAAGAGACACAGATGCCCCAATGCAGAGGTGTGAGAGGTTGGCTATGGACGGGTTCGGGAGGGGTAGAGGTAGACCAAAAAAGTATTGGGAAGAGGTAATTAGATGAGATATGACGCAGTTGTAACTTACTGAGGACATGACCTTAGATATGGGGTTGTGGAGGACACAAATTAGGGTAAAAGGGTAATAGGTAGTCGAGTGTAGTCCTACTTACGCTTATAAAATGATAGTTGTAATGTTATTATTGTAGGCCCGATTAGCGTATCACACTTATAAGCGTAATATTGTTTTATAGTCCCATGTAGTTTGATTTCTACTGATATGTGTTCTTTAGTATACTTTGTTTATCTTATTTAGATGTGTTAGTTACTGTTTCCTTTTGTTAGAATGTGCTACCATGGCGTATTTGATTTTGTTATCAGCATGTTCATATTGCTCTAATTTCTTGTTTGAGTCTGACCGTTTCTCTTGCTTTGATTTGCTTGTTTTGCTTGTGATTATGCTTTATCTAGAGCTGAGGGTCTACCGGAAACAACTGTTCTACCTACAAGGTAGAGATAAGGTCTGCATACTCTCTACCCTTTTCAGACCCCACGTTGTGAGATTTCACTGATTATGTTGTTGTTGTGTTATCGGTGGATTCATAATTTGAAGTTTAAGGGTTCAAAATTTTATCATTTTTGAATTATTGAACTAATAATTTGTACACAATTAATGGAATTTTGTAAGACAATACTGAGTTTAGATCAAAATTACTGTATTTGGCGAATCGGTAGCCGAAATTGTACATCAACCCTTCATTACTAGTATAATTAATTTGTTATAGCAAATTTTCCGTCTTATTTTTCAGATTACTGATTCCACTTATTATTAACAGTTATATGTGATAACTTTTTAAATGATATGATAGTGCAATTTTTTAAATATGTTGAAGTTAAACACTTTTTCTTAATGTGGCACAGAGAAGCTTTTGGTGGATTTAATGCAAACCAAGTGGCCAAAATGGGGGAGAGAGAGATTGAAAAATTAATCTCAAATACATCACTCAATTTAGCAGAAAGCAGAGTTAGATGCATAATTGACAATGCCAAATGCATAGTCAAGGCAAGTCCAAGTCTCCTTTACACTTCAATCAAATAAAAAAGAACCACTTCACATATATCAAGATACCAAAAAATTCACAGATTACAACTTTTTGATCCATGTAATTGAATAACATTCACTATCCTAGAGTTTCAAATTCAAAATATGAAATTGTACGACATGACAATGGATTTCTTTTCAACTATAGGACTGAAAAGTGGCTAATTCGTGCTATTATAACGATACCAAAATATTCACAAATAACCACTTTTCAATTCATATAATCGAAAAATAATCATTGTCATGGAGTTTTAAATTCAACATATGAAACTCCATGACACGAAAATGACTATTTTTTCAGTTATGAAAAGTAGTTAGCCCGTGCTATTACTACGATATTTCAAGTTGTTAACTTAATTACCTTTTTCTCATTAATCAATTAACATATGCAGATTGTGAGAGTATTTGGATCATTCAGCAGCTACATGTGGAATTATGTTAATTATAAACCTATAATTAACAGATTCAGACATCCAAGAAATGTACCATTAAGAACACCAAAAGCAGAAACAATTAGCAAAGATTTATTAAAGAAAGGATTCAAATTTGTTGGGCCAGTAATTGTTTATTCATTCATGCAAGCTGCAGGAATGACAATTGATCATTTGGTTGATTGTTTTAGGCACAAAGATTGTGTAAATCTTGCTGAAAGACCATGGAGGCATGTATGACTTAATTATTTTAATTATGTGTTTTTTTTAGTTTTGTGCTGTGGAAAGATTTTCATAAAGTTATTATTTACACTTGTAAGTTTTCTTCTTTTTTTCTTTGTTTATTTAAGCTGGTTTTTGCCATTTGCTTTGCTTGTTTGTATCAATTATGAATTGTATGGTGTATTTATTTCCATGTTTATTATTAATTATAGTTGTAAATGTATTTTTCTGATGATTACTTGTGAATGTATGATATGTGCTTAAGTTTTATCATGTATGTTGTATATTGTTGAATTCACTAGGATATATATTTTGGTAAGACAATACATGTAGCGACCAAATTTTTAGAAAGTTAAAGGCGTAATTTGTAAAAGTGTTTATATTATAGAGTTGAAGTGTTTGGTCAAGCTTTTAGATTATTATTTTTTGAGTAGTCATAAGCTATTTTTTAAAAGTTAAAAAGGTAGCTTGGGCACACAAAAATTGTTATTCTAATATTTGCAAAAGTGCTTTTAAATTGTTTAGACAAATACAAATTGTTATTCTCCAAAAATACTTTTATCAAAAATACTTTAGACAAATATATAAAATTTAAAAGCTTGTCGAAACAAGTTATTAGTTCATTTATCTACTCATTCGTATTTCCATAGGTATAGGTGTTAATTGAGGCCTATAACTCTTATGGTGAATTGGCTACATTGTTCACTTAACACTAAACCTGGTTATCGGTCCGGGTTGACCCGATACAAAATCTGGTCCAGGCCGGACCAGTAAGGGCTTACCGGGTTGGCTGTTAGGCGTTTTTCACACGCGCAAAACGCAAGTGTACGTATCGTCTCAAGTAATATAGTCTGTAAGACCGAATATCGTCCACAGAGACTAGTTCTAAGTACCGAGCATCTATTTTGTGTTATCTATTTGGCGAACGAATATTGATTGGGATTTTTATTTAACTACTGGATTGATTGCAAGAAATAAGTAAACTAATTAGGTTGTATTCAGATTATGAAGGAATTAGGGCTTCCAAAATCATCAACTATCCACTTTATTCAATCCTTGTCGTTAGAATGATTCTTCTTCTATGTTAAGATAGCGGTTAACTAGATTGTCTTATATTCCGGTTAGGATATATAATCACTCAACCCCAGTGCAGAACTCTTCTATATTTCTATGATAGGATTTACCACATAGGAGGATTAAGAACAGTAACCTATAAAGCTACACAAGTATCGGGGTACTGTCGTCCACGATTTTAACTTATGTCTATTCAACTACAACATATCCAAATCTCTCCTCTCGGTTGTTGATTCGAAATCATATATGTTATGATATTTAGTGATCAATTAACTATCAAGCATTCACATCAATTATTGAATAGATCTTAACAACTGAAGAAGTAATCAAACTATTGCATCAAATCATGAATAAAGGTTCAAGTGAATCATAAGGAACGCCCTAATTAAGTGTTTAGTTCCTAACCATAGACATGCTATGAACTAACACAATATCCAACATAAAACTGAAATAAAAACTAAAGATAGAAAATTACGAAGATTAAAGTCTCCAATTGTTGCTCCAAGTGCCTTGTGTTGTTCTTGTGTTCAAGAACCTCCTAAAAATTGATCTCTAGAGCTTTAAATAGGTATCAGTTTCGTGCCCTAGGGACCCTATTGCCCTTGGCCAATTCCAACTCGGAACTGAAAAATTATATACCGACACCGTGGTTCTGCAGTCGACGCGGTGCGAAACTCTTCTGACTCTGAATAAATGGCATCGCAGTTACATGCGAATGCACCGGTCTGAAAGTCCTGTGGGTTTCTGCTGTTTTGGCATCGCGGTCCTGCCTCTGGGCACCGCGGTGCTGCTTTGGTTTTTCCGAGTCATCGATTTTTGACCTTTTTCTGCCTCGGGACCTCCTTTTATGCCCATATTTCGCTCCTTTTTTGTCATTTTGACTTTTTGAACCGCTGTGACTCAAAAGAAAAAACAACCCTAAAATTGTACTAGACGCAATGAAAATGGGTAAAATACTAATCGAAAATGACTCAAAATAGGTATATGAAATATGCCTAACAAACCCTTAAACTTAAACTTTGCTCTCCCTCGAGCAAAGAAGAAAATAAAACAAAAAAATAAAATCAAAAAGACTCAAAGACTCACGTCAAACAGTTGAAAAATGTCACTTAGAAACACATGAACGTTAGTTAGGACAATATGTAGGAATAGATGTAGCATGCATTGAACAATCTAGAATTTTAAGTTAAATATTTCGCAGATTCATTTCAGTCACAATCACTGAAAGCATGAATATCTAACTTATGCATGTCAATGTCATTGCATTTTTGTCAAGGTACTATAACCTGTTTACTTGTTATTCTCCACTAATCATGGACATACATACTAGGGATCATCAGGACTTTTCATGGTTGTAATGTAGGCTTAGGCAGGGGTAGGTAAAAATAGGCATTTAGGCTCAAATTATGTATCATAAGCGCTTTTCATTCAACTTGTTTATCTTCCTTGTTGTATTCTTTTTAGTTCATACTCATTACTCCATTTTCTCTTTTTGTTGAGAGCGAAACATACACATTCGCATTGGCACCCCCAAACTTAAGTTTTTTCATATTTTAATTGGGGTGCATAATTTTTTTTGCTCTCTTTTGTATTTCTTTTTCACTTTTTTTTCTCCGTATCATTAGTTATTGCTTATGGCACATGAGGAATTGGGGTGTCAAAGAAATAGCTTTTCATTTTAGGCTCAAAGGGCTGACTAGGGATACAATTCATTGTTAGAGTAGGTAATGAAAGGTAAGAAGGGCTAACAAAGAAATGTCTGAATCCTCCCCCTAACATGTACATCCTAATTATTTCGCCTCAAATAGCAAGCATGCAGGACATTTTTCGCAATTGACATACACAGTCTAAGCACACAATATTCCAACTAATCAGGTTTTCATGAATCTTTGACATATTTAACTTAAGCACACAGATTTTTGTATATCATTCCATTACATTATCCTACTTAATTCACTAAGCTTTTCAAGCAACTACAGCATGCATGATAAAAAAAATTGTGACTCATATAGACACATAAAAGACACAAATCAACGACTCAAAATTATAAGAAAATACAAGTACCCCCCCCCCCCCCAAACTTAACTGACACATTGTCCCAAATGTGTATGACTCAAAGATAAAACATGGACGACTTACAGACGTATAGCGGCTCAAAATGGTGGTGGTGGCGGCGGATATTACATTGTGACGGTATCTGTGGGAGGAGATTTGGCGATTCCGGGCATTTTCATATTTTCGAGGATCGTGAACTGGCACCGTAGTTCTTCCTCTGTGGCACCGCGGTGCATAAAGTAATGAGTCTTTCCTGAAGATTCGGCACCGCGATGCTGCATATCGGTACCGCGGTGCTGACTCGATTTTGTGTCTTTTCCTTCACCTGGCATCACAATATAACAAACACACCAAAAGTGAGACTGTCCTAATTAAAATAAATTGCAGAATTTAAACATTAGGTTGCCTCCCAAGTAGCATTGTCTTTAACGTCTTTTAGTCGGACGCAGGTTACTTATCAAAAATCATTGGGGTAATTTAACCCCACAACCTATCCATTTCATAATCATCCTCCTCTTTCTCATTCTATTTTTCTTTTTCACCAGAGGGGTTCAGTAATACTTACCTTTTCGAGGGCTTTCATCTCATCAATTTTTATTCCTGTCACCTTGCTGACATGTGGGTTTAATACTGTAGGGATGGTCTCCCTAGCTTTGGCCTGCACTGGCTGAACTGTTAGGGCAGCTGTGTTTGCTGCGAAACACTTGTCAAAGGCATGGGACTCAATAGCGGATTTGAACACCTTGAACACTATCTCCTCCTTCTGAACCCTGAGTCTCAGTTCTCATTTTTCCACATCAATCAAGGCTCTCCCAGTAGCAAAGAATGGTCTCCCCAAGATAATTGGTATCTCATCATCTTCTTCCATATCAAGAATAAGGAAGTCTGCAGAGAAGAAGAATTTTCCTACCTTAACCAACACATCTTCGATTATGCCTGCAGGATGCACTACGCTCTGGCCACTAGTCAGATTTATTGTGGTCGGTTTGGCTTCCCCCAAACCCAACCTCTTGAAGACAGATAGGGGCATTAGATTGATGTTAGCCCCTAGATCACACAGCGCCTTGTTGCATGTCACCCTACCAATAGTGCAGGTCAAGGTGAAGCTCCCTGGATCCTTAAACTTAGGAGGCAGTTTCTTTTTCAAGATGGCACTTCACTCCTCTGTCAATGACATTGTCTCATAATCCGCTAGCCTCCTCTTTTTCCCAAGTATCTCCTTCATGAACTTGAAGTATGCGGGCATCTGCTCTAGCGCCTCAATGAAGAGAATATTTATGTGTAGCTTTTTGAACACCTCCAAGAACTTGGAGAACTGTTTGTCAACTGCCTTCCTTTGTAGCCTCTGAGGGTAAGAGATTTTATCAACATATTCCCTCAAAGGTGCTGGTGGAGCTTTTTCAAATGTAGGGCGGTCCTCAGTGACCCCCTCTTTCTCTACTTCAACTACCTTCTCACCCTCATTCTCACTTACCACTGCGGGCTGGGGAGCAACGTGCTCCAACTGCTTTCCATTCCTCAACAATACTGCTTGACATTGTTCTCTAGGATTCACCTCTGTATTACTTGGGAGAGCGCCCTGTGGTCTGTTGGTTACCATCTTTGCAAGCTGCCCAACCTGTGTTTCCAGATTCCTAAGAGATGGTCTAATTTCTGACATGAACTGATTTTGTGAGTTGGACAGTGTGAGCAGTACAACTCTCAGTTCATCAGGCTTTTCCTGCTGCTGTGAAGGTGGCCTAAACAGCTATGAAGTGGCCTGATTGTGTCCATGTTGGTTCTGGTAACCACTTTGATATATCTGTTGCTGGGGTTGGTCGTTCCTCCACGAAAAGTTAGGGTGATTTCTCCACCCTGGATTGTACGTGTTGGAGTTGTAAGGTCTCTGAAAGTTCCCAACCGCCTGAACCTGCTCCATTGGCACATTGTTGGGATCAACTATTGTGCATCTGTAAAAATAATGCGGGCCCCCACAAATCTCACAATTTATAGGCGTATAGACTGCATTCGCAATCATGGTGTTCTGCTGCAGTTGCTTTGTCATAAGGGCTACCTGTGCATTCAGGGCAGTGATTGCATCTAATTCATGAATACTAATGGTCTTCCTGTTGGTCACTGACCTGTCATTTGCTCTCTGATGGTTGTTGGCTGTCATATCCTCTAGTAAATCATGTGTCTCATTGACACTCTTTTTCATGAAGGCACCCCCTGCTGCTGCATCAATGATGGTACGCGTAGTACCACTCAGCCCATTATAAAAGACGTGGACCAACATCCACTTCTCTATGCCATGATGTGGGCACTTCCTCTGCAGATTCTTAAATCGCTCTCATACATCATAGAGCGACTCACCATCCACCTGGTAATAATTGTTCAACTCTCCTCTTAACTTTGCTGCTTTGGAAGGAGGGAAGAACTTTGCTAGAAACTTTTGGGTCAGGGCCTGCCAGGTAGTGACGGAGTTGGCAGGTAGTGAGATCAACCAACTTTTAGCTCTATCCCTCAGTGAGAATGTGAAGAGCCTCAGTCTGATGGCATCGTCCGTGACACCATTGTATTTGAAAGTAGCACACAACTCCAGGAAGTTTGCAATGTGCATGTGGGATCTTCAGATAGCAGTCCCCCAAAGTGTACTGTGTTTTGGACCATGCTCAGGATGGCTGGCTTGAACTCAAAATTGTTAGCCCCTATAGCTGGGAGCCTGATGTAAGTCTGTGCTCCCGTGACTGTGGGAAGAACATAGTCCCCCAAACTCATCTCCGCAGGTGGTGGGACTTGCCCCGGGGCAACCGGTACCTCATTATTCAAACCCTCTACTGGTATCCCATTGTTTTTCTGTTGATCTCCCATTGCTAATAATTCAGCAGTTCTTTTATCTTTTCTGTTTTGTTTACAAAGTCTCTCAATCTCAGGGTTCAGAGGGATAGGAGTGTATCTCCTCTCCTACTTCGCATACACTAGATTCCTGAAATAGATCATAATTAACAACAGATCACGGCACACAGTTCTAACAATAAAAATAAAAATAAAAATAAAGCCAAATTATAAATAAAAATAGATGGTTCGATATTAGATATACGTCAGTCCCCAGGCAACGGCGCCAAAAACTTTTTAGGCGTTTTCCACACGCGCAAAACGCAAGTGTACGTATCGTCTCAAGTAATATAGTCTGTAAGACTGAATATGTCCACAGAGACTGGTTTCTAAGTACCGAGTATCTATTTTGTGTTATCTATTTGGCGAACGAATATTGATTGAGCTTTTTATTTAACTACTGGAATGATTGCAAGAAATAAGTAAACTAATTAGGTTGTATTCAGATTATGAAGGAATTAGGGCTTTCAAAATCATCAACTATCCACTTTATTCAATCCTTAATGCGTTCTAGAATGATTTTTCTTCTATGTTAAGATAACGGTTAACTAAACTGTCTTATATTCCGGTTAGGATATATAATCACTCAACCCCAGTGCAGAACCCTTCTATATTTTTATAATAAGATTTCTCACATAGAAGGATTTAGAACAGTAACCTATAAAGCTACATAAGTATCGGGATACCGTCGTCCACAATTTTAACCTATGTCTATTCAACTACATCATATCCAAATCTCTTCTCTCGGTTGTTGATTCGAAATCATATATGTTATGATATTTAGTGATCAATTAACTATCAAACATTCACATCAATTATTGAATAGATCTTAACAACTGAAGAAGTAATCAAACTATTGCATCAAATCATGAATAAAGGTTCAAGTGAATCATAAGAAAAACCCTAATTAAGTGTTTAGTTCCTAGTCATAGACATGCTATGAACTAACACAATATCCATCATAAAACTGAAATAAAAACTAAAGATAGAAAATTACGAAGATTAAAGTCTTCAATTATTGCTCCAAGTGTCTTGTGTTGTTCTTGTGTTCAAGAATGGACTTCCCTCCTAAAAACTGATCCCTAGGGCTTTAAATAGGTATCAATTTCGTGCCCTAGGGACCCTATTGCCCTTGGCCAATTCCAATTCGGAACTGAAAAATTCCGTACCGACACCGCTGATTCGCAGTCGACCGCGCGTCAAACTCTGTAGCTCTATGAATAAATGGCACCGCGGTCATTCGAACGCACAGTGCTTTGAAAGTCCCGCGCTGCATTGTTTGGCACCGTGCCCCGCTGGGACCTCCTTTTATGCTGTGGTTTTTCCGAATCATCAATTTTCGACCTTTTTCTTCCTCGGGACCTCCTTTTATGCCCACTTTTCGCTCATTTTTTCTATTTTGCCTTTTTGAACCGCTGTGACTCAAAAAAAAACAACCCTAAAACTGTACTAGACACAACGAAAATGGGTAATATACTAATCGAAAATTACTCAAAATAGGTATATGAAATATGCCTAACAGCCCCCGACCCCAACCCGCATAGGTTATATAAAAATTCGGTAAGGCCCGGACTGGTACGAACTGAAAATGGAAATCGGTTACCTTACCGGTTAACCAGTCCGGACCGGCCCGATAATTCACAAAAATTAAAAAATATCTGGGTTGTTGCCCAACGGTAATATTACCGTTGGGGGCTGGGGCTGGGGGGATGGCCAACTATTTTTTAGACCGTTTGGGTTGTTTTTTTTTGTTTTTTGTGTTTTGTTTATTAATTATTATTCTTTATTAATTACATTTTTACCCTTTAAAATCTATAAATACTCTACGTTTTTCTCATTTTTATCACACAATTATTTCTACAATTCTCTCAATTCTCATACTCTCTTAATTCTCTCTATTATCAATTCTCAAGTTATTATTATTACTATTATTAATTTTCAAGTTCAAAACTTCAAACTTCAAAGACGCAAGACTTCGAGCTTCGAGTTTCAATTGAATTCTGAATCCCGAAGTTTGGTACACTTGTTTCATTCTCTAATTATTTTATTAAATTGTCATATTTATTTGTTGATTATTTAAATATTTTATAATGGATTTGCTAAAGGGAATTGGGTCGGGACTGCGTCGTAAATCTAGTTCAAGGGGTAAAAAACTAGAGGTTCTTCATCATCTAATCAAAATATAGATTATGATCAAATGCAAGAAGATTTTGGAATAGAAGATAATGAATATGATAACGTTCATATAGATAATATTGTTGAACTTGAAACTGAACCTCCTACACCTACTAGTGTTCCTTCTGTCAATGTTGATACTACTAGTGGTAGTCATAGACCTCATTTACCATGACCAGAAGTAAGGAAAAAAGGAGTAAAGTGTGGCTCTTTGATGATAGGGTTAGATGTAATATTTGTGAAAAAACTTATAAACATAAGAGAGATGGTGGTGACGGGGGGCGGGCACTATAGGTATGCATTTAACTAAAGATCATCTGATACAGTGGAATTCTGTCCATGATTTAGAACCCGATCAACAATAAATTAATCCATTAACGGGGGTGGTTAAGTACGATCCAAAGAATGATCGCATTGAATTAGCAAAAATGATTGTCGGAGGTTGTTTACCTTTTTCTTTTGTTTCTTCTTCATATTTAATTACATATATTCAAAGAGTATATAATCTTTTATTTAAAGGTGTTCCTCGTAGTACTTGTAGAGCTGATGTTTTTAGACTTTATAATGATTATGTTATTTTTTTGCAATATTTGTTCACTAACCTCTCATGCCTAGTTAGTTTTACTTCAGACATTGGACATGTTTTAAACGATTATGATTATTTAACAATTACTTGTCATTGGATTGATGAAAATTTTAAAATAGAAAAATGTATTATTGCTTTTGCGTATGACGAAGATCAAAGTCATACTGAAAAATATATAAGTGAAACTATTTGTGCTTATGCCAGAAATTATAATCTTTATAACAAAATACTTTGTATATCATTCGATAATGCATCTAACAATACTGCTGCTGTAGATCTTTTAAAAGCGGAATTAGAACCGCCACTTCCTGATATATTTCATGTTCGTTGTGCTTGTCATATTTATAATTTAATTATTAAAAGTTGTTTGGATTTATTTGCAAATGAATTAAAACTTGTCCAAAGAGTTGTTGGAGTTATTCAAGGTAATAATAGAAAAATAGAATTATAGAATTTTAAAAAAAATGTAATCAATTTAATTTGAGACCTAATTCATGTCAGATGAGATTATTACACGGTGGAATTATACTTATTTATTTTTAAAAGAATGTTATAAGTATAAAGACCTCATAACACATGTTTCAAATGCTCACTGTAAGAACGTGATTTATATGTTAATCGACGAACATTGGAAATCAATTGCTGAACTTTTAAAAAAATTACGTAAATTTTACACTGCTACGTTGAATTTTCAGGATCTTATTACCCAACAGTTTGTAATGTTTTAGCTCATATAGCTGAAATTTCATATTTACTTTATGGTTTAAAAACAAATATAAAATATAAAGATGTAGTTACAACTATGTTTGAAAAGTTTAAAAAATATTTTTCCCTATTCCTGATATTTATTGTATTGGTGCAGTTTCAAAACCTTCTATTAAAAAAGTAGATTGTCATAATTTAATATGCAGTTTATATACTTATATGGACGTAGATGCAACAAAAAATCCATCTTCATATGATTACATAAGTAAATTTGATACTAATTTAACTACATTATATGAATTTTATACTACATTACATGATAAAAACAACTCTGCTACTAATATTCCTTCTAGTTCTGGTTATGTGTCTACACCTGCAGGATTCGATGAAGACGATGATAATGAAGCTTTAGATATATGGAGCACTTTTACAACACAAGCAAGCACAAGTCGATCTTGTGATGATATGCAATTTTATTTGCAAAAGCCAGTGGAGTCGAAGAAAAACTTTCAACCTTTACAATGGTGGCAGGACAACAAAAGACAATTTTCAGTACTTGCAGCTATGACACTGGATGTTCTTAATGTGTCTATCTCAACAGTGGCTTCTGAAAGTACATTCAGCCAAGCACGAGATCAAATAGGAGACACACGTCACTCATTAGGCGGAAGCACATTAGAAGTGTTAGTCTGCTTAAGGGATTGACTCAGATCAAAGAAAAGAAATCAAGGATTGGTAGACATTAACTCTCCGGAAGATAAAGAAATCGGCAACATTTTGAAAGGCTAGAGCGGAAGCGGGACTGAAATTAATACTCCAGATTTAGAGGCTATGGACCATAACCAATTCAATCATCCTATAAATTACGAAGAACTTGCAAGAAGGATGCATAATATGTAAATAAAAAATTTATTACTTCATTATGTAATCTTATTAACATTATGAATAATGGAAATTCGAAAGTTTACATCGTATCATTAGTTTTTATTTTATTATCTCTTTAATTGTTATTTGTTAACTTATGTCTACTAATTTAATAAATTAATAAAAGTATACTTACAATATAAAGAATAAACTCAATAAAGTTATAAACTATAAAGTATAAACTATAAAGTATAAACTATAACTATAAACTATAAAGTATAAAGTTATAAACTATAAAAGAGAAAGCTAACTTTAAATTTTAAAATATCAAATATCAAACTATATTATATTATTATATTACATATTTAATTTGAATTTATACTTTATATTTAATTTGAAACTATATTAAATATTATATATTTAATTCGAAATTTAAAAAAACGAATCGATTAGACCGGAACCCCACGCCGATCGAAACTCCAGAGGAACCTGACAGAAGTCTTGAAGGTGGAACCTGGCTGAATCAGTTCAACCCGGTAAGGACCTACCGGACCGGGTCGGTCCGTTAGACACCTATGCTTAACACTATCCTCAATTTGATTGGAAATATAAGTTTGTGATAATTGCTTAAAAAGTTAATAGTCGATTAAAAAGATGGTTAGATTGTTTTAAAAAAAAAAAAGATGGCTTGGAGTTCACTTATTGTACATAGTTGTGGTCCATCTGGGCTTAGCCAATTTAATGGGCTTTTACTTTGGGCCTTGGAAACAAGGAGGAATTTATTTTAAAAGCAGGAGGAAACTGGTACACAATTGTATACATAACATATTTGCCTTTTTCAATTTATTCTGCTATTAATGTCTTCTCAACTTAATAAATTTTACAATTACATGTATAAATACTCAAGAAATCAGAGTATTTATGAATACATTTATTTGTCACGTAGTCACAAGGCTATTGAAATTCAAATTCGTGATACTATTATTTAAGCTCCTCTAATACATCATCAAGTATTAAATTGCATGGCTTAAATTAATTCATAAAATAGAAGCAAAGAGTGATTGTGATATACTAGCTACTCAGACAAAACAATATAAGAAAATGTTGATAGTGATGTAAAGAATTTCAACAACTTAATTTTATTTTCATCTTAACGCCGCAGCCCTGCACACAAGGGTCGCGGCGCCAAAACTCCTGCGAGACAGCGCCGCAGTCCTGCACCCCTAGCGCCATGGCGCCTTCGACGGTAATTCCAGAAATTCCCGAAAAGTCCCAAAATTCACCCAATCCAGCCCAGAGTCTTGGTCCAGTCACTCGCAGTCAACGGGATATTTTTAAACCAAAAAGACATTTCAATTTGAATTCTAATGTTTTGAAATCTCCCCTACCCCGTAATTCTGTGTCTGCCTTAAATAACCCTAATTGAAAAATTATCATGACCGAGGAATATAATGCTCTTATTGATAATAAGACCTGCTGTGAGAAAAATCCATAGTCGAAACAAAATCGGCAAACCTTTTATATCAAGCCCGTGGAGACTTCTTAAGTTCATATAAGGACTTCTTCAATAGACAGACATGATTAGGATATCTAGTATCCCTAAACCTCAAAGGCTGATGCATATACACTGTCTCATGAAGATCACCATGTAGGAAAGCATTCTTCACATCTAGCTGATGAATGGGACATGATTTTGAAAGAGTCAAGCTGAGCATTGTGCGAATGATAGCCGGCTTGACCACCGGGTTAAATGTTTCACCACAATCCACATCAACCTGCTTAGTCTTACCATCACCTACAAGTCTAGCCTTATGTCTTGCAAATGAACCATCAGAATTTTCCTTATGAACAAAAATCAACATAGACCGAATAATATTAACACCAGAAGGACGGGGTACCAACTCCCACGTCTTATTATCAATAAGAGCATTATATTCTTCGGTCATGACAATTTTTCAATTAGGGTCATTTAAGGCAGAAAAAGGATTACGGGGTAAGGGAGATTTAAGAACATTAGAATTCAAATTAAAATGTCTCTTTGGTTTAGAAATACCCCGTTGACTGCGAGTGACTGGACCATGATTCTGGGCTGGATTGAGTGAATTTTGGAAATTTTTGGGAATTTCTGGAATTATTGGCGCGCCGTGGCGCTATTCAGGCAGTGGGCGCCGACTCGAAGTTTTGGCGCCGCGACGCCTGTGGGTCAGCACACGATGGCGTTTTTTCGGACAAATCGGAAAAATGACGGAGAACATAGGGGGAGACATCCTCATCCAAAAAATCATAAGTACTAGGCACGAGTGTTTCTACTTTAGAAAAGGGAAATTGGGATTCATCAAAGAGAACATGACGACTAATGATGATTCTTTTAGAGGACAAATCAAAGCATTTATAACCACGGTAATTTGACGGTAAACCAAAAAACACACAAGGAATAGAACGTGTCTGAAGTTTATTGATCGTAGTGGAAGAAAACAGTGAATAACATAAGCATCTGAAAACCCTAAGATGAGAATATGACGGAGTCTTATTGTATAACACTTTGAGAGGGGGTGAATATGTCAAACCTTTAGAGGGAAGAATATTTAGGAGATCGGTAGCCATTTGTAGTGCCTGATGCCAAAATAATGGAGGAACGGAAGAATGAACCAATAAAGTGCGGACAATATTGTTAATGGTACGAATTTTTCGCTCAGCTTTCCCATTTTGTGAAGACGTATGAGGACAAGAAAAATGAAAATTTATCCCATTTTGAACACAAAACTCTCTAAATTCTCCATTGTCATATTCTTTGTCATTATCACATTGAATGTTTTTTATTTTCCATTCGAATTGTGTTCTTATGAAAACTCTAAATTTTATGAAAATGGAAAAAACTTGAGGTTTTTTCGCAATTGAAAACGTCCATAAATATTTAGAAAAGTCATCTAAGAATAAAACATAATAACGATGACTCATAGAACTGAGAATCGGAGATGTCCATAAATCACTATGAATAATTTCAAATGGCATTGAAGTATTAAAATTCAAAACTACAAATGATAATTTAATAATTTTTCCAAAGCACAGGATTGACAAAGTGGAGTAGTACGCGTACTCTTACAAGAAATAAACTTATGTGTATCTAAAGAAGATAAAATAGACGACTGATCGGTGTATTTTATATACACTTTTTGAGTCATTTTTAGTGAGTCTTTTGTCCCTTTTTGTACAAATATGTGTCGTCTTAGGATATATTTTCTTTCTTTTGAGTCAAATTGGTTAAAATGGCTATTTGGCGGAAAAGAAGAGAAAAGAGGGCAAAAACGGAGGTTCCAGAGCTCGAAATGCAAGAAAATGGCGAACTGTGCACGACACGCCGGCCATGCCTCCAGCCAGGCGAGCGCCCGCCAATGTTCAGAAGTTCCAGTTCGGCGCCTGCAAACAGCGAGTTGCAGTGGCCATGCGCTAACCATCGAGAGTTGCAGAACTTCCGCGCGCGCGCGATTCAGCGCGCCGACGCAGAAAATCGAGTTTTAGACGAATTATGGGCGGGCTCAAGGAAAAACCTTAATGTCGGTTTGGATGCTATAAAAAAAGAACCCTATGCAGTTTTTAAGGGTTCCCTTCTTGCCAATAACACAACACTTCTTGGAGTTCAAGATTGGAGACCATTATTTAGTAATTTCTTTTCTTTCTTTTACTTTATTTCGTTTTATGTTGATATTGAATTAGTTCTTGTCATGTCTATGGCTAGAACTAATTCTAATATAGGCTTTCCATGTCAATTCACTTGAACCTTATTTTATGAATTAATGCATGTTTATGGTTGTTTTCTTATTGTTGAGATTTATCCAATAGATGATTTGATTGCTTGTAATTACTTGATCATTAATTATCATTATTTATATGATTTCTAACCAACCGAAAGGGAGGTTGTGACTATCTTTGTAGTTGGGTAGACATAGGTCGAATTGGGGATGAAAATACTTCAATTACTTGTGTAGCATTAATAGGTTTTTGTTCTTAATCCTCCTATAGAGTCATCCTTATCACCGAAAGGTAGAAAGGAGCGCCATCGGGTTGAGTGTTTATATAGCCTTAACGGGAGTATAAAACGAATTAGTAAACCTGCTATCTCCAAAAGAAGAAGAACCATAGTTAATTGCATTAATAAGTAATATAAGTGGATAGTTGAGGAGACTTGGAAGCCCTATTTCCATCATCACTGAAGTAAACACATAGTTAATTAGCTCTTATAATTGTTAGTCATAAACAACAAATCAAATATTGGGTCACCAAATAGATAACAAAGAATAGAAGTTGGTACTTGAGCACTAATCCCTGAGGACGATAACTCGGTCTTCAAAGACTATATTACTTGACTCGACAACGTGCACTTGCGTTAAAGTGTGTGCATTAAATCGCGCATCAAGTTTTTGGCGCCGTTGCCGGAGATTGACGTAGTTCAATATCAATTTTATCTATTCTTAATTTCTAATTTGGTTTTTATTTTTTTATTTTTATTTTTACGTTTTTTTAGAACCAGTTGTCGTGGTCCGTTTGTCTATTTTTGATCTGTTTCAGGAACTCAGTTTATGCGAAGGAGAAGGGGAGCAAACACTCTTGTTCCATTCAATCCAGAAATTGGGAAAACTTGTAAACATAACAGAAGGAACCAACGAATTTCAACTTTAATTGAGATGGAAGGCGTACAGAACAATAACGAGATGAATGAGGGGTTAGGTGATCATCAGCTTAACATGAGAATGCCTCGGAGAGTGCCTATGGATGTAGAGGAGAGAGTTCAAGTCCAGGCGGAGAGAAGCTTGGGGGATTACGTGCTGCCGAGGGTGAACGGAGCACAAACTTATATTAGGCTCCCAACAATAGGAGCAAATAATTTTGAGATCAAACCGGCAATTCTAAATATGGTGCAAAACACGGTGCAGTTTGGAGGATTGCCGTCGGAGGACCCTCACATGCACATAGTTAATTTCTTGGAGCTGTGTGCAACATTCAGATATAATGGCGTTACTGATGACGCCGTCAGATTGAGACTCTTTCCCTTCTCACTCAGGGATAGAGCGAAAGTGTGGTTGAATTCTTTGCCAGCAGATTCAATATTTACATGACAAGAGCTGACACCGAAATTTTTGGCAAAATTCTTCCCACCATGCAAAGCAGCGAAGTTGAGAGGGGAGTTGAATAACTTCTATCAAGCCGATGGGGAGTCATTATACGAAGCTTGGGAGAGATTCAAGGACTTGCAGAGGAAGTGTCCACACCACAGTATTGAGTTGTGGAATTTGGTTCACATCTTCTATAATGGGCTGAGCGGAACGACCAGAACAATTATTGATGCAGCAGCAGGTGGAACCTTTATGAGGAAAACAACCCATGAAGCTCACGACTTATTGGAAGACATGGCCACCAATAACCATGTCACAGAAGATCGACAAGTGAGTGGCAGAAGAACAGTGGGAGTTCATGAGATAGATGTCATCACTGCCTTGAATGCCCAAGTTGCCCTTTTGACCAAGCAGCTGCAACAACATACAATATCTGTAAATGCAGTACAAATGCCAAAGAGCTGTGAAATGTGTGGTGGTCCACATACCTTCGATAGATGTCCATCAGCTGATTCTAACAATATGACGATCGAGCAAGCAGAGTGCCAAGCTGTAGGGAACTATCAGAGGCCCCAAAACAATCCATACTCCAACACCTACAATCCAGGGTGGAGGAATCACCCAAATTTTTCATGGAGAGGTGAGCAGGGGCAGACGATTCGAGGCGATGATCAAAACCAGCAGCCATTCACCCAGACCTCATCTTCTCAACAATTCAGTGGCCCTGCCCAACCAGAAAATCTAGACGAGCGGAGAGCAGCTTTGTTGACACTCACCAACTCTCAAACCCAGTTCATGGCAGAGACTAGATCTTCGCTCAGAAACTTGCAAACACAAGTGGGGCAACTAGCAAAGCTATCGAACAATAGGCCACAGGGTACACTGCCAAGCAACACAGAGATGAACCCTAGAGAACAATGTCGAGCGGTCAAGGCGAGCGAAAGCGGTTGAGCAGCACGCACTTCGGTAGTTGAACAAATGGTAGAAATAGAGAAAGAGAAGGTGGTTGAAGCTCGCCCAGTATTAGAGAAAGCTCCAGAGAAGGAGTATACTGAGAAGATCCCGTTCCCACAAAGATTGCAGAGGAAGGTAGTTGATAAACAATTCTCCAAGTTTTTGGAGACGTTCAGAAAGTTACATATCAACATACCCTTCATCGAGGCGTTGGAGCAAATGCTTTCTTATTTCAAATTCATGAAGGAAATTTTGGGGAAGAAGAAGAAACTAGCAGAATATGAGATGGTGGCGCTGACTGAGGAGTGCAGTGTCATCCTGCAGAATAAGTTGCCCTCTAAACTAAAAGACCCAGAGAGCTTTACATTGCCTTGCACAGTTGGCAATGTGACATGCAATAGAGCCCTCTGTGATTTGGGGGCAAGTATAAATTTGATGCCTTTTTCAGTATTTAAACGGTTGGAGTTAGGTGAGGCAAAACCAACCACGGTGAGCTTGCAACTAGCCGATAGAACAGTGGTGCACCCAAGGGGGAAGATTGAGGATGTGCTTGTTAAAGTAGGAATTTTTTTTTTCCTGCGGACTTCCTCATTCTTGACATGGAGGAGGATGCAGAGATTCCCATAATATTGGGGAGACCGTTCTTGGCAACAGGGAGAGCCCTGATTGATGTAGAAAAGGGTGAGCTGACGCTAAGGGTAGAGAGCGAAGAAATGGTGTTTAAAGTGTTTAAACACGTTATTAAGCCACAGGTCATGAGCAGGTGCTTTGCAATCAGCACCATTAGAACCTCATGTGAGCCAGTGCAAGCCAAAACAAGGGAGATATGCCCACCAAAGCAAGTACATGATGCTGAACCTCCGCCAAAGCAGGTATGTGCCACTGAGCCTTCGCTTGAAAATAACTATAAGAAGAAGAATCGAAGAAGAAAAAGGCGAATGTTAAAAAAATGGATTGGCTGTAGGGTTAATCTACCCCACACCTCTTGATCTAATAAACTTGCGTCCGGCTAAAAGACGTTAAAGACAACGCTACTTGGGAGGCAACCCAAAGTATTTTAATTTAGTTTATTTTAATGCAGTTGATTTTTACTAAGAACAGTCTCACGGAGGTAGTGTTTGTGTTGTGTTGACAGGAGCAGGGCCAACAAATTTGGAGGGTGAAAAAAAAAACTGAAGAATAGCGAGGATTTCGAAAAAGCGGGTGGCCTTGCGCCAAGAGTAGGCGCGCGCTAAAAGAGCGTAGCGCGCAGAAATTGCGCCGCGACGCCTGAAGCAGGGCGCGAAATTCGAATAAGCGCGATAAATTAGCCGCGGCGCCAAGGATGTGGCCGCGCGGCGAAATCCAGAAATTAAAAGACGCCCCAAACTCGATTTTCCCCAATTCCAAATCAAAAACCTAAACCTTCTTCTCCACAAAACCCACGAAAATCCACACCTTACCTAAAAAACTTCCATAAACCAAACCCAAACACAACCAAATCTCTCATATTCCCTAAACCCTTAACCATATTAACCAACAAATTTCATCTCATTGCCTCAAATCACCATTAGAAGCAAGAAAACCTTGAAGAACACCGTAAAAAGATAATCTTTATCTTTTCTTGAAAGCTTTACTGTAGTCTGAGGAGGTAGTAGATTGGATGAGTGTTGTATCTATGAAGTTGTTGGGGTGTTGAAATTGGTTGTGAAAGTTCGAGGAAGAGTATACGAGGTAAGTGTGGGTGTTGTGTAGAAGTGTCTTAAAGTGAAGTTGGGGGTGATAGGTGTTGTAGTTGTTGATTGGTGAGTGATAGTGTTGGTTAACATTGTTGATAGAAAGGAAACGCTGCAAAAAGTGATCTAAACATGTCTTCCAGAAAGAAAAGAGCCTCCACATCCACCTCAGCCCCTCAATATGATGATACTAGGTTTGTCAGCCGAAGAGCTCAAGATAGATACCAAAAATTTAGTACTAGGCCCTTAATCCCTGAAAGAGGAATGGATTATCAAAGGGATTCGCTTGAGGAGGGGGATGTCTATGAGCCCATTCGGGCGATGATTGAGATGATGGGGTGGAAAAGATTTGTAAACCCGGAAAGGATAGCACCAATGAACACAGTGATAGTGCGTGAATTTTATGCTAACTTTCCGGAGAAGGTGGACAATGAATGCTTTGTGAGGGGAAGATATGTGCCTGTGACGGAAGAAGCGGTAAATGTGTTACTAAAAACAGCAGATGTTGAAGAAAGGGGTGATGACCGAAGCTACTTCAGAACATGGTCTAGAAGCACCAACAACATCAACTGGAATACCGTCGCAGACACAGTAAGCTACCCTGGGGCTGCATATGAATTTGCCAGGAATGGGTCAAGAGGACTGAGTAGGTGTCAGTTCAACAAAGCAGCCAAGAGTTGACTGTATTTCGTCAGTGCCCGTCTGATTCCATCAACGCACTTTACCAGAGTGCCAGAAGACAGTATCAAATTGATATATGGAATTATGTCGGGGAAGACGATTGATGTGGGAAAGGAGATAGTGCAAAGTATTGAAGAGACCAGCAGGTTGGTAACAACAGGTGGGTTGGGACATGACTCACTTATTATAAATTTATGCGCCATAAATGGGGTCCCAACCCTACCTAATGATACTTATGAGAAAAACCAACTTCCTGTGTCATACGGGCTAGTGCACTCCTTCCCAGACTCAATCCCTCCAGCAGCAGCAAGAAGAAGAGCACCAAAGACCACCAAAGAAGCAGCAGAGGTCGCCATGGATGAGATGAGCACAAAGCAGAGGCTCACTATAAGGCGAAGGCGATCAGCCACCCACAGAATCAGAACCTTCAGTGCCCATGATGGAGCAGCTACTCCAGAATCAGATAAGGATGATGCAGAATTTTGACACGGTGATACAAGGACAACAAGAAATGAGGCAGCAAATTGACGAGATGAGTTCCTTGTTCAACCAGTAGTCAATGCACTATCCACCGCCACCGCCACCATTTTAAACCAAGTTTGTAAGTGTCTTGTTTCTTTTATTGTCTTTGAGTCTTGCACACATTGGGGACAATGTGTGATTTAAGTTTGGGGGGTGTTTTATTTGTGTCATATTGTTGTAGTATGTTTGAGTCTTTTTGATTTGTTTTGTGTATTTTTGAGTCATAATTTTTTTTCTTTTTTGAGTCATAATTGTCTGTCAAAGATCATGCATGTTGTAGTTACTAGAAACACCTAGTGAAGTAAGGTGGAATAATGTAATGGAATTAGAAGCAACTATCTAAACACTTAGGTTAGATATGCCAAAAATTCATGAAATCTATCTATTTGGGGTTTCTTGCTTGAATTGTGCATGTTAAATGATTAAAACCTATGTGTATGATTGTTTGCTATTTGATGCGAAATAGTTAGGATATGCATGTTAGGGAGATGACTCAGGCGTTTCTTTGTTAGCCAATTCTTACCACTCTTTTCTATCCCTGACATTAAAAATATCCCTAGTCAGCCCCGTTGAGCCTAAACATGAAACTTTTTCTTTGACACCCTATATTCCCACACTTGTTCCATAAGTAAAAATGTGAAATAGTTGGAATAAAATGTGTTAAAAAAGAGACAAAAAGAGTGAACAAGTTTGATGCACCCCAATAAAAAAATAACAAGAAATAGACAAAAGCCTAAGTTTGGGGGTGCTTGTTATTATAATACACTTCACTCTCCCAAAACAAAAGAGGGGAAAGATAGATTTGAAGTGAAGAAAAGAAATCAAAAGAAAAGGGAAAAATTGAAAAGCTAAAGAGCTTATGGTACACAAAATGAGCCTAAATGCCTACTTTTACCTACCCATGCCTAAGCCTACATTACAACCCTGAAAAGTCCTGAAGATCTCTTGTATGCATATCCATGATTAGTGGAGAATAGCAAGTAAATATGCCTTAGGATTTTTGAAGTTAACATGAATGATTCAGTATTTTGACTTCCATTAAGTATGATAAAAATGAGTTTGCGAAATATCTAGCTTAATGTGTTTAGAATGCTAAAATTTCATGCTATATGTTCCTGCATATTATTCTGCTAACCTTCATGTTTTTCTAAGTAACATCAATGCAGCAAAGTGATCAATGTCATTGAGTCTTTCTATTTTCTTTTTCATTGAGTCTTTATTTCTTTCTTTTGATCTTTGCTAGATGGCGAGCAAAGGTTAAGTTTGGGGGTATTTGATCGGTGTATTTTATATACACTTTTTGAGTCATTTTTAGTGAGTCTTTTGTCCCTTTTTGTACAAATACGTGTCGTCTTAGGATATATTTTCTTTCTTTTGAGTCAAATTGGTTAAAATGGCTATTTGGCGGAAAAGAAGCGAAAAGAGGGCAAAAACGGAGGTTCCAGAGCTCGAAATGCAAGAAAGTGACGAACCAGGCACGGACACGGCCATGGCGCCTCCAAAGAGGCCAGCGCCCCAAATACCAATGTTCGTGCTTGCGAAGTTCCAGCGGCGCTTCTAGATAGAGTTGCAGGCCACGCGCCTCACCATCAGAGAGTTGCAGAACTTCCGGCGTCGCGGCGCCGACGCGGAAAAAATCAGGTTTTAGACGAATTATGGGTCAGGCCTGAAGGAAAAACCTTAATGTCGGTTTGGAGGCTATAAAAAAAAACCCTATGCAGTTTTTAAGGGTTCCCTTCTTGCCAATAACACAACACTTCTTGGAGTTCAAGATTGGAGACCATTATTTAGTAATTTCTTTTCTTTCTTTTACTTTATTTCAGTTTTATGTTGGATATTGAATTAGTTCTTGTCATGTCTATGGCTAGGAACTAATTCTAATATAGGGTTTTCCATGTCAATTCACTTAAACCTTATTTTATGAATTAATGCATGTTTATGGATGTTCTTCTTATTGTTGAGATTTATCCAATTGATGATTTGATTGCTTGGTAATTACTTGATCATTAATTATCATTATTTATATGATTTCTAACCGAAATCCGAAAGGAGAGGTTGTGACTATCTTTGTAGTTGGTAGACATAGGTCGAATTGGGGATGAAAATACCTCAATTACTTGTGTAGCATTAATAGGGTTTTTGTTCTTAATCCTCCTATAGAGTCATCCTTATCACCGAAAGGTAGAAAGGAGCGCTACTGGGGTTGAGTGTTTATATAGCCTTAACGAGAGTATAAAACGAATTAGTAAACCTGCTATCTCCAAAAGAAGAAGAACCATAGTTAATTTCATTAATAAGTAATATAAGTGGATAGTTGAGGAGACTTGGAAGCCCTATTTCCATCATCACTGAAGTAAACACATAGTTAATTAGCTCTTATAATTGTTAGTCATAAACAACAAATCAAATATTGGGTCACCAAATAGATAACAAAGAATAGAAGTTGGTACTTGAGCACTAATCCCTGAGGACGATAACTCGGTCTTCAAAGACTATATTACTTGACTCGACAACGTGCACTTGCGTTAAAGTGTGTGCATTAAATCGCGCATCAACGACCCCGGATGACCTAGACGAGCATGCCACGAGGAAGGAGCAAAAACTGAAAAAGTGGATGACATAGCTTGACGCGAGATGTTGAATTGGAACTCAATTATCGGTGTGATTGGATAAAGATCCCCCTACTTTCACACCTCATGAGATGACTCCCCATATTGAAATCCTTCACAGTAAATCCAAATGGATCAAAATTAATAGAAACTCAATTATCAGTGGTGAATTTACGAACATACACCAAATTTTTAATCAATTTTGGGGCATGAAAGGGTATGTTTCAGGACAAGTGGTGGATGAGGAGGAGACAAAGTTTTATGACCATAACCCTTAATTGAAACAGAATAGTCATTACCAACAGTTATACCACGATTAGTGCTCAAATTGGAATAAGACGAGAGAGTACCTTGGTCGGATGTCATATGGGTAGTGGCGCCGGTGTCCATGTACCAATTCGGGTCTGGCTCAGTCATCCCAAGCGTGTGCATCGCTGCTTCAATGTCGTTCTGAGTGGAGCCCGCGATGAAGTGGGCCTGATGGGGCCGAGGCCCAAGTATACTAGGATCGCCGTGCCGCTTATACGCTGCTCAAACTCGATCTCGCCTCAAAGAAGACGTTGGACCGCGGTGCTGCGTCGATATCGAGCCGCGCGCCGTAAGGGTGAGTCGCGACGTTGTGAGGTGCTAGGACCCACTGCCACTGTCCAGGAGGCCCCTGTGGGCTTCAGGACTGCTGCTGCTGACGGTTTCCACCGTTGTTGCCGCCACGATTTTTGCCATTATTTTTCCAATTTTGGTCATTTTTACCACCTCCGTTGTTGTGATTTTGGATCACGTTGGCTGGATTTGAAGGAGTGAAATTGGAAGTTGTCATCATGACGACAGGGTTGGCCCCAATCGCCATTTTCTTAGCCAATCCGGCTTCTTCCAAAGTAAGCATAGAACGGACTTGATAAGATCCTGGCAGGGGGTTACTCTGTCGAATAACTGAAGCAACACTGCTATAGGCCTCTGACAGTACTGCAACCATTTGAAGAACTAGACGACTATTAGAAACAGGAGAACCCACATTGCTGAGTTGGTCTGCCAAGTCCTTGAGGCGTTTGCAATACGAAGAAACGTTTGAAAAATTCGCCATAGAAACCTGAGAAAAATCCTGCTCAAGGATAACAATTCGAGAATGACTGTTATCTTGAAATATGTCTCGCAATCGATCCCACGCTGCCATAGCTGTGGAGTTGGGTTCCATAATCGTCTGTAAAAGATACAAGGAGATAGTGACATAAATCCACTGAAGAACCTTAGCATCAAGCATGACCCATAATTCTGAATCTGCTTCTTTAGTGGGCACAACCGTCGTAGACGTAGCCACCTTATCACCCTCTTTTGGAGGAGTTGGAGGAATGATGTGGTGGAGGACTTTATGTAAGCATGAATATTAAATAATTCCGCCCGCGTCCCTGTCACGCCCATTTTCGACCGCGACATTTATTTTCTAAACTCCTGCTTAAAATAAAAGCGTTAGAAAATAAAATGCTAAATAGTTAAAAATGCTTAAAATGTTAAAAAGGATGCTAAAAGTTTTAAAAAGGTGCTAAGAGATTAATTTTAAAAGTAAATGGTGCTAAATATTAAAAGGTGCTAGAAAGGTGCTAAAAGTGCAAAAGGGTGCTAAGGGTGCAAAATGCCAAAAAGTGCCTAAAGGCTAAAGGGTTGCTATAATGCTAAGGGTTCGCGGAGTCGTCACCTAATTAGTTTGGGTGAATTAGGACACATAAATGTTTAACTAGTTTAAAGTAAAACATTAACTCCATTTTAATGGTCTACTAAACTTAATGAGATTCTGGGTAAAGGTTCTTTATTGATCTAGAGGGAAGGGGTTAGGCACCCTCTAAGATCCGCTAACTTGCGGTTGTCCTGCCAAACCTAGGGTAATTATTATGTTTAAAAAATGCAAAAATAAAAGCTCCTTCTGCTTAATAAAATGCTAAAATGTTAAAATGTTTAAAAGGTGCTTAAAGTGTAAAAGGGAAAAAGGTGTTATAAATAAATAAAAGAGGCAAATGCTGAATGTTTAAAAGTGCTTAAAATACTAAAGATTATTAAATGCTAGAAGGGTGCTAAAGGTGTTAAGAGACGTTTAAAAGTGCTAGATGCTAAACTGCTGAAAGTAATGCTAATATGCTAAAGTGCAAAAGAATGCTAGGAGGTGCTAAAATGTTAAGGACAAAATGTGCCAAAGGTGCTAAATGTCAAAGGGTGATTAAGAGTGCTAAAAAGGGCTAGAAATGTTAAAGAATGCTAAGAGGGTGTTTTATGGACTAATTATGTGTTCATGCAAAGGTTATTTACGGACTAGTTAGGTATACTGCTAGCTAAATTAATCTTGCTTAACCTGCGCGTAATATTATATAAAAAATGCTTAAGATGATTTTTTGAGAGTTTAGGAGAAAAAATGTTTATGGATTTAACAAATTGTTGGTTTTATGATGCAAGTTAAATCATTTAAATTGCTTTGGTAAAATTTAGATATAATAATCGTAAAAGACGCGTAAAGTAGAAATGCGTTTCCAATTATAAATTACCTTCCCCTTATGCGTTCGAAATGCTAATTGCTCTTGGTTTCCTATTAATTACAAAGTTATAAATTACAATAACAAATAAAGTAAGATAAGGAAGAGATAAGAGAGCAAGGGATTGAAGCGGATGACCCCGTCCTATTTGTTTGTCTAGGAATGGCCGAAGAGGGACTCGATGGATGTATATGCATGCCTTTATGTTTGCCACGACGAGTCTCGTTATGAGACTCTTTGTTGCTCCGGTGCGTGCCATGTAAAAAGAAGAAAGATAAGAATTAGTATGAGCCATAGAATTTGCCAAATAAATAAATAAACATCAATACAAAATTTTGAAATATGCGTAAGTCGGTTTATTTCACTGTTCATCAAGCAGGCAGGCCCGCGAACACAACTATCAAAATTCCAACCGACAGACCAAGAAAAGCCCAAGACATGCAATTTTCAGATTCTTATTATAAAAGCAGGCAAGAGAGAGCAGACCCAAAAGTTGATTTCAGACATAGGAATTGACAGGCCCAATATATAATGGGCCAACTTAGAATCAGGTTTACAGGGATGAATATTCAACAGTACCAGGCCAATCAAACTAACATTACATGCTCAGATTTAGGCTAGAATCAGGATGAACAGGCCCTGCGAATTGTCACGCAAAAAAAAGGGCCAGAACGAGCATACGAAGTGAAGCATCAGGTATTCATGCAATTGAAGGTCGAATCTAGACAACACAGAGGAGAGAGATCTGAATTAAACATACCTAAGAGACATAAATCAATCTTCCATTTTTCTTTCCTTTAAATTTTATGGAAAAAACAACTGTAGATAGTTTGAGTGCCTAGCCACACCCTATGCGACTAGTATAAATTATACATCTAAAATGGAATGCAACAGGGAACCATGACTCGACATAATCTAAGTCGATTCACTGAAATGCAAGATGTTTATTGAAGACGCCATTTGGACTATTTAGCAGACGGGCATGATAACATAGCGTTAACGAGGAAAAATGTATGTGGACATAGGCAGTATGGTGTTATGAATACTATACGCAGACAGATGTGTAGCTAGATCTAAACAAGCTGTCACCATTCACACACATGATCCATAACTCATAAAAATGGCAAGACTTTGAGTGTTAAATTGACTGGACATCATATATATGTTTGAACAGATTTTTAAACTAATACGCATAGTATTTTTATCGACTTAATCACACATAACGATCAACAGAGTAGTGAATGAATCCACCTAGGCATATGAAGACTAGGCTGCAAGTAAACCAGTTAACAATTACATGTTTTTAGAGATCTTGCCCTGTTTGAATAATCCTATCACAATACCATGCAAACTGTTTACCATTCCTGATACATTCTTAATAAACAATTATAGCCAATCGAACACATTGGGGTATTACTTATAATGCAAAACGATTGGTAGTAAATTTCTTAACATATAGTTTAGCTAGGAGAGTTGTGTTAGTTTAATAAATAAAAATCAACATCATTTCTCCATCCACATGCTTGACAATTTATCCCATATACTCAAACAATAGTCGACCCATTTAATCATATGCACAAACACACAACAAATGCGAGCATAGGCCTGACCACATTTAACTTAGTGCATAAACATCCCTGATCTAAGTTAAAACCTGTTGTTTTACTCGAAATTAGACATTTATGAACAGAAATTAAGCTAATGACTCACACAACACGTAAAACATAACATCGAAATGAAAACTGAGGGGAAGTTTGAATTTACCTTCTCCGGACAGCGAGCCGGGGCAGCGTATCAAGTCGTCGGAGCCACTCGGAAGGCTTGCTAATGCGAACTTACAGATGTAGAATACTAAGGGATTGCAGAAAAAATGCTAAAGGTATCCTTGAAGGTAAAGGATGGGTGTTCGACTGCTTTTCTTAGCTCGTGCTCGATTGATCTTCGCCTAAATCGATGCAATCGGTCCGCCTATCAGGTTCTCGACTTGCATGTGCTTATATAGCCCTCCTTCGAGTCCTAATAATGGTAAGTAAATAAAGGCTGAGATTTGGCTAATATTTGGGTGCTGATTCGTGTGTACCATCGATTAAGGTAAGTGCGTGTTTTTGCGACGATTTGGTCAGATTGGGTTAATAATGTCACGACCCGAACCCGGACCCGTGACCGGTGCCTTAACCCGGGCACCCTAGTGACACAACATCAGATAAAACCAGCGGAATGTAAACTCAAGATAAACAACCATAAGATATAGAATAGTCTAGCCCAAAATGGCTAACCCAAAAGTACATAAACCAAACAAGCATCCTTAACTAACCAAGTTCGACAAGACTACAGTGCCTCTAAGAATGAATAACACTATGACGGACAGGCCCCGCCATACCCCGAATGTACAAAAGTCTACAACCTCGTGGAATCGTACCAAAAGACGAGGCCTCCGAGAAATGGAGCCTTCCGAGAACCGAACCGTGATCCTAAGAGTGCGGATCGCCAGTTATGAACCTCAACTCATGCATGAACGCACTTCGGCGAGGTCAAGACAACATGTACCAAATATGCTAAACTGGAAAATACTGTAATAATATCATAAGTCAAAATATAAGCTGGAGTTATAGATTTAAAATCGGTTTACTCAGACCGTGGCCTTACTAACAATGAGAGAGTAACAAGTATAAGTTTTATAGCATAAAAATAGGAGGCTCACGATCAAAACAGGGTACCTCGCCCGTAGTATCATTAAGCAATCCTACTCCTGGGACTATTTCACCCGCATAGGTCCTGTGGACCCGCATGAGGTCATCCGCCTCGTCATAGGACTATTTCACCCGCATGGGACTATTTCATCCGCATGGATCCTGTGGATCCGCATGAGTACCATCGCGTACTCGCATGGGACTATTTCACCCGCATGGATCCTATGGTCCAGATCCGCATGAGTACAAGCGCCGCACTCGCATCATGGGTAGCAAATCCATGGCATAAATAATAACCCGGGGTTTACCCGTAACAATATAAATATATATAACATAGCTCATCCGGCTATTAAACATAACATAAGCACTACCGGCCTATCACATCACAACATAAGCACTACCGGCCTATCATAACTTAAGCAAGTTAAGAATCACCTAACTTCTTATTAATAGTATTAATACATCCTCTCATTTTAGTATACCTAAGGCACGATCATATCTTTTAGTAAAAAAAATCCGGGAATTTAACCCAAGTATCATGTACTTAACCTTTTAAGAAATAACTCTTTTTATACAAAAATTCCAAGATACTAATCACCATAGTATCAAGTTACGATTTCTTTTCAAAGCAAGTCACATTTCCTTTTAAAACTATCTCAAGCTTCTAAATTAAGTGACTTCATTTCTTGTAAAACCTTAGGCAATTCATGCCTTAAAACCATTTTCCTTCCACAAGTTCAAATCATCAAAACCTTTCTCCATTAAACTTTCACAAACTAATATAACCAACTCCCATAAAGCCGTTATATTAGAGTTAAACAATAGTAAAACACATTCCTTAAGTCCAAGGGATTTTTATACTTTTCTTTTAAAACGAAGCAAGTATCAAATACTTATAACAAACGAAGATTTCCAAATCTCAGACGCTCACCGTACTACATAGTACAACTAATCATGCTCAAGAGATAGGAAAGCTCCACATACCTCTTCGGTCAATCCACAAGCTAAGTCCAATTTACCGCACGTAGTATGTCAACCTAAAATGACCATAATACGTTTATCAAGCTCTAGTTATAATGCAGAATTTTTCCAAGTTAAAGTCACCAATTTCCTACGGAAAATTGGGCAGCGTTTCCTTTGTTTCTACATACTTTGCCACCTTTTCCAAGGTCGATTTTTAACGCTCAAATGCCATGTTTAAGGCTCAACAACCAACCAACACCAAGGGGATTACACACCTAAACTTTGGTGTGTAAAATTCAGCCCCACAAGTTACAACAACTAACCCAACAAGTCTAATGTAGTATTTAGGCAACAACATGCTCATAAAATCCCCCTAACCAATTCTTTCATAATCACACCTCATTTCTTACATGCAACTACTCTAAGTGCATTTTCCAACTACAAGTTCTTCCTATTAAACATGCAACACCCAAAACCAACTACAAGAGAAGAAATGTTACCTTAAGTTTTAGCCAAACTTATTCCAACACCTTGCTAGCCTTTTCTCCAAGAACACCACCACAATAGTCTTCACAAGCTTGTAATAACCTTTCCTTCCTATTACACTTTTCAGATTTTTCCCTTAGGCTAGAATTCCTCTTGGGAATTTAGAGAGAAGGATGAGCCTTTTAACTTAGAGAGAGATGGAGTGTAAAGATGAAAAGTTGAAAGAAATGACCAAGTCTTGGTCAATATAATGCATGTAGCAGAAATCAGATGGGGGGACACTTGTCACCCTCCCATGGTCTCTTTTAAAACTAAAATCAGACTTTCTAAGTTTTTTCCGCCCAAATTTCCGGCCATGCTCAGATCCTGGCACAAGGCGCGCAACTCCCTGCGACTCTCGGAACTTTAGGCGCGCGCCTCGATTTCGGCGCCATGAATTTCCCGCTTGGCCATGCTCGCTTCTCGCCACAAGGCGAGGCCCCGACCAAGTTTTACGATTTGAGTCCTAACTCCTTCCGCACGGCCCCACACGCACGGCCCGAACCACGGGGTATAACATTCTCCCCCCCTTAGAAACATTCGTCCCGAATGTTCCTTCTAGCCTTACACAAAACACAATATAAACATATCTTCTTAACTATTCCTTTGCAAATAAGAATGCTCCCCGAGCCACAACAAAACTCAAGCACAATTGCTAACCAAAACTAACAAGCAGCAAAGTAGGTTACCTGGAGGGGTAGGGAATAAGTGAGGATACTTCTTTATCATGTCATCCTCTGCTTCCACGTCATTTCCTCCTGTTCTCGTTCCGCCATAAGACTGACAAGCCACGTCCTTCGTCCGAAGTCGCCTAACCTGTCGATCGAGTATCGTTATGGGACTCTCCCCGTATGATAGCTCCTCTGTTACTTGGACATCATGAACCGGGTGCACTCTAGATGGATCTCCAATACATTTCCGCAACATGGACACATGGAAAACTGGATGTACCGCCTCCAAATCGGACGGCAGATCTAACTCATAGGCAACCCTGCCTACCCTACGGACAATCTGATACGGCCCAATGTACCTTGGGCTAAGCTTCCCCTTCTTTCCCAATCTCATCACGCCCTTCATGGGTGATACCTTTAGAAAAACCCAATCATCTATCTCAAATTTCAAGTGTCGACGCCGATGATCTGGATACGACTTTTGTCGACTCTGAGCTGACAATAACCGCTCCTGGATAAGCTTCACCTTATCCACTACCTGTTGTACCAAGTCTGGCCCGACTAACTGAACTTCTCCTACCTCAAACCAACCTATCGGTGACCTACACTTCCTCCCATATAAGGCCTCAAAAGGCGCCATCCGATACTAGAATGGTAGCCGTTGTTATCGCGATACTTCCACAAGAGGTAAATGATCCTCCGGCTACCACGAAATCAATAACACAAGCCCGCGGCATATCCTCAAGTGTCTAGATAGTGCGCTCGGCCTGTCCGTCGGTCTGAGGATGAAACGCCGCACTGAGACTCACCTGTGTCCCTAATCCCTTCTGGGAAGACCTCCAGAAGTTAGCCGTGAACTGGGCTCCTCTATCTGATATAATCGACGCCGGGACTCCGTGCAATCTCACAATCTCTCTAATATATAATCCGCATAGTCCTACCAAAACGCTGCCCCGATCTGGGAAGAAAGTGGGCTGATTTCGTCAGCCCGTCAACAATAACCCAATTGGAATCATGTCTCCTCTGGGTGCGAGGTAACCCTGTAATAAAGTCCATGTTGACCACCTCCCATTTCCACATCGGAATATCAATAGCCTATAATAGCCCACCGGGCTTCTGGTGCTCAACCTTAACCTGCTGACAATTAGGACACTGGGCAACAAAACCGGCCACGTCCCTCTTCAAACCATCCCACCAATACATGCACCTGAGGTCATGGTACATCTTAGTCGACCCCGGATGAATCGAATAACGAGCACTGTGTGCCTCCCGATCTGCACGACGGTCCTCGCTACATCGGGAACACACAACCGGCCCTCGAATCTTAGCACCCCATCCGGTGCTACCTCAAATAGACTCTTCTCTTCCCGAGAGTCGATCTCGATACCGTACCAAAATCGGATCCTCATACTGTCGCCTCTTCACCTCCTCGACGATGGAAGACTCGGCGACCTCTCGAACCCGAATTCCATCACTATCAGAATCAACCAATCGAACCCCAAGGCTCGCTAGCTGATGTAACTCGCGGACCATGTCCTTCTTCCCTGGCTGCACCCCCGACAGACTACCCATCGATCTGCGACTGGGCATCCGCAACTACATTGCCTTCCCCGGTGGTATAGGATATCAATATCACAATCCTCGAGTAACCCTAACCACCGCCTCGCCGCAAATTCACCGCCACCAAGATATACCGGAGTTTCTTGTGGTCTACGCAAATATCCACATGAAATCTATATAAGGAAATTGCCTCCAAATCTTCAAGGTACGATTAACTGCCGCCGACTCTAAATCGTGAGTAACGTAATTCCTTTCTTGCTTCCCTAACCGCCGGGAAACATAAGCTCTAACCTTATCGTGTTGCGTCAGCACACAACCTAGCCCAACACCCAACGTGTTACAATAATACCCTAACCCTCTAGTCTCTCAAGAGGGTTAGAATCGTAGTCGTGGTCAACTTCTCTTCCAATAACTGGAAGCCTCTCTGTACTTGCAAAATATTCGAGCATCCTTAATCTCGTTTATGGTTCTGCTTTCCTTTCTCTGTTGCAACCAAACTTGGTTACTATACTTGGATCTGATTCCTTTGCTTGCCGCATGGCTAAGACTTCCTGCCAATCACAATTTAGGGGGAAGACTTCCTTGATCTTGTCAAGTAGTAATCCTATTATCCTCTCTCAGCTCGTAGAGCTTATAGTCCGGTGTTCAACCTCAATTCACGGTATTACATAATCCAATGACTTGTCAAGATTTCTTATCGTTCGAGTGTCTACTCGTCTTTCCTTTATAAGTTAATTCAAGTTGTCCTGGGGTCCCTTACCTCTCCGTATTCTCTTACTATCTTTCTCGTCAGTACAGATGCTACTACCTGCATTTTTCTTACGACACTTCCCTGACCGTTTCGTAACGTCGTTCTTAATTACCCCCAACATAATACTTTTTCCACGGTTATCTAAAACTGTAACTTATGGCATGACGATACTGAAGACCTACCAGTCTCCCATTCTTCGTCTAACTACATGGGTACACATAACCCCATAATACGTAAGACTATCCTTTTATGTATGGGAGAGAACTTATCTCCCTTCAATAAACTTTCCTTGGTGTCACAACCCTAATCACCGGGTCCTCTCGTGGTCCTGTAAATATCTAATCATTACGCACCGCCTTAAAATCGTGTAGATTTTCAAAACCTACCAAAGATGCCCTCTTCTTTCCGTTGGCAATACCAGATTTATTTTATTCTTGCCTTGCACATTTCCTTGAAATTATCCGGAAGGTCGTGGCCCTGACCGCCACACCAAACCAACTCCAAGTACCTCCAAGAGCACTTAACATAAATTTCTTCAAATTCAAGTATTACTTACTTTCTGCGTCAATTTTTCCCAATGAACAAGTCACACAAACTTATTAAAACAATGATGCCAAAGAAGGAAGGATAATTCATCGTTACTACCACTTCCTTCCTCTCCACTCCGATAACCTGGCCACGGAAAATTGGTACCGAATCAATCTCTTACGTAGTCCACGTTGGCATAACATGAGGCCAACTAGCCCGCACTCATAATGACCTCAACGTCCGTCATAATACCTGCAGTGGTCCGACGACTATATCGTTATCGATAATAATTATCTCGCCCACTCGGCTACCACCCAACACTCACGGGTGTGGTTACCTATAAAGGTTCTCATGGATTCTCGCCATTTCTTTCACACTTGGTTGCTCACTTCCTTACGGCCGTATTTTTCCGTACTTCCAAACTTATTCTAGCTTACGACATAACTTCCATAATAAAGTTGGCCTCCAATCTTGGAGTTACTAAGTTAAACAATATAAGGTCATTTCCGCTCACAACTCGTTCCGGTGGAATGCGTCCATGAATCAGAAACGATTAACTAGACTCGGTTTGTACCTCGTGACTCACACGAATGGACTACTATCAACTGATCCCACCCCATAAACGGGTATACTAACTTCTCATAATACCATAGTCGTGTCGTCTTGGTCACAACAACCATTACTTACTCCACACGGATCTCATCCGTACTATCCTCTTAAGCATACCACGTAGATTAATTTACAAACATAGTCTCCCATTGGGCCCCTTAATTAAGCTTCTTAAGGTTCCATTACTTTTTCCGACAACTCATCATCTCCTAATTTTCTCAAACTAGCACGTAAAACCTCGATGAGAGTTCCTTAACTGTTCATACCTTTCCGGTACCTATTTAGTCCTTACCGAATCCTGGTAATCTACCATCATTCTAGGCAACACATATGTGACCCTCATACAGAAATCAGATACCGTATGTCACAATACCAACTATACTACAAGTATTACCAACCTGGATACACAATCCACATAATCTTCCCTGGGTCACTGCTGCTTCCTCGTAGCTGCAAACACCATAACCTGTTAGGGAGAGACGACCCTAACCACACAGCTCTATCGCACGATCTTAGAGTGAGAAGAAATGGAAACCAATCCTAAATATCCTCGCCTCCTCGATTATAGATGTGGTGCACAACACACCGATAATCAAGACTCTACTAGATACGGCCTGTAGACTCTTTCCGAGGATTAACTGCTCTGATACCACTTTTGTCACGACCCGAACCCGGACCCGTGACCGGTGCCTTAACCCGGGCACCCTAGTGACACAACATCAGAGAAAACCAGCGGAATGTAAACTCAAGATAAACAACCATAAGATATAGAATAGTCTAGCCCAAAATGGCTAACCCAAAAGTACATAAACCAAACAGTTACATCCTTAACGAACCAAGTTCTGACAAGACTACAGGCCTCTAAGAATGAATAACACTATGACGGGACAGGGCCCCGCCATACCCCCTGAATGTACAAAAGTCTACAACCTCAGGGAATCGTACCAAAAGACGAGGCCTCCGGAGAAATGGAGCCTTCCGAGAACCGAACCGTGATCCTAAGAGTGCGGATCAGCAAGCTATGAACCTCAACCTGCGGCATGAACGCAGCCCCCCGAAGGAGGTCAGTACAACATGTACCAAATATGCGAAACTGGAAAATACTGTAATAATATCATAAGTCAAAATATAAGCTGGAGTTATAGACGGAAATCAGTTTACTCAGACCGTGCCTTACTAACAATGAGAGTAACAAGTATAAGTTTTATAGCATAAAAATAGGAGGCTCACGATCAAAACAGTGTACCTCGCCCGTAGTATCATTAAGCAATCCTACTCCTGGGACTATTTCACCCGCATAGGTCCTGTGGACCCGCATGAGGTCATCCGCCTCACATAGGACTATTTCACCCGCACGGGACTATTTCACCCGCATGGATCCCGTGGATCCGCATGAGTACCATCGCTGCACTCGCGTGAGACTATTTCACCCGCATGGATCCTATGGTCCAGATCCGCGTAGTACAAGCACCGCACTCGCATCATGGGTAGCAAATCCATGGCATAAATAATAACCCGGGTTTACGTAACAATATAAATATATATAACATAGCTCATCCATTATTAAACATAACATAAGCACTACCGGCCTATCACATCACAACATAAGCACTACCGGCCTATCATAACTTAAGCAAGTTAAGAATCACCTAACTTCTTATTAATAGTATTAATACATCCTCTCATTTTAGTATACCTAAGGCACGATCATATCTTTTAGTAAAAAATCAGAATTTAACCCAAGTATCATGTACTTAACCTTTTAAGAAATAACTCTTTTATACAAAAATTCCAAGATACTAATCACCATAGTATCAAGTTACGATTTCTTTTCAAAGCAAGTCACATTTCCTTTTAAAACTATCTCAAGCTTCTAAATTAAGTGACTTCATTTCTTGTAAAACCTTAGGCAATTCATGCCTTAAAACCATTTTCCTTCCACAAGTTCAAATCATCAAAACCTTTCTCCATTAAACTTTCACAAACTAATATAACCAACTCCCCATAAAGCCGTTACATTAGAGTTAAACAATAGTAAAACACATTCCCTTAAGTCCAAGGGATTTTTATACTTTTTTTTTAAAACGAAGCAAGTATCAAATACTTATAACAAACGAAGATTTCCAAATCTTAGACGCTCATCGTACTACATAGTACAACTAATCATGCTCAAGAGATAGGAAAGCTCCACATACCTCTTCGGTCAATCCACAAGCTAAGTCCAATTTACCGCACGTAGTATGTCAACCTAAAATGACCATAATACGTTTATCAAGCTCTAGTTATAATGCAGAATTTTTCCAAGTTAAAGTCACCAATTTCCTACGGAAAATTGGGCAGCGTTTCCTTTGTTTCTACATACTTTGCCACCTTTTCCAAGGTCGATTTTTAACGCTCAAATGCCATGTTTAAGGCTCAACAACCAACCAACACGAGGGGATTACACACCTAAACTTTGGTGTGTAAAATTCAGCCCCACAAGTTACAACAACTAACCCAACAAGTCTAATGTAGTATTTAGGCAACAACATGCTCATAAAATCCCCCTAACCAATTCTTTCATAATCACACCTCATTTCTTACATGCAACTACTCTAAGTGCATTTTCCAACTACAAGTTCTTCCTATTAAACATGCAACACCCAAAATCAACTACAAGAGAAGAAATGTTACCTTAAGTTTTAGCCAAACTTATTCCAACACCTTGCTAGCCTTTTCTCCAAGAACACCACCACAATAGTCTTCACAAGCTTGTAATAACCTTTCCTT
The DNA here is from genome assembly GCA_029844215.1 of Przewalskia tangutica. Lineage (NCBI taxonomy): Eukaryota > Viridiplantae > Streptophyta > Magnoliopsida > Solanales > Solanaceae > Przewalskia > Przewalskia tangutica. Next base: position 117,036,685 of record CM056723.1, on the reverse strand, counting down.
CCTATTACACTTTTCGATTTTTCCTTAGGCTAGAATTCCTCTGGGAATTTGTAGAAGGATGAGCCTTTTAACTTAGAGAGAGATGGAGTGTAAAGATGAAAAGTTGAAAGAAATGACCAAGTCTTGGTCAATATAATGCATGAGGTAAATCGGATGGGGGGACACTTGTCTCCCACGGTCTCTTTTAAAACAAAAATCAGACTTTCTAAGTTTTTCGCCCAAATTTCCCGCCAGTCTGCATCCTGGCGCTGCAATCTCCCGCGACTACCGGAACTTTAGGCGCCATACGATTTCGCGCACGCGCTTAATTTCGCCGCGCGGCCTCGCTCCGGCGCGCATACCGAGGCCCCTGACCGAAGTTTTCTGATTTCGAGTCCTAACTCCTTCCGCATGGCCCCATACGCACGGCCTGAACCACGAGGTATAACAAATAATCTGGGGTTATTTCGTACCATATAGGGACGATTTGGGCTGCATTTGCATGAGTAAGGAAGGTAATTTCTGATTTTCGCGATTTGGGTCACGGTTATAGAATGGTTCTCCTTATGGCAGGTTCTAGGAAAGGAAACCGGGGATTGTGAGTACGAGGGTGAGCTGGCGAGGGCAAAAATGGAAGAGCGTCGAGCGGCGATTGCGTTTTTTAGGTTTAGGGTTCGTGATTTCCTTTTGTTAAGGACGAAGGGGAAAACCGGGAAGGGCTAAGGCTAAAATGCCTTAAGGCCTGGGTAAAAAGGCTGACAGGGGGAGTTGGGCCCGCGGGCATTGGGCCTGCGGGTTGTTTAAAAGGAAGGGCTGATGGGTATTAATTAGGGTATTAGATTTAATTAGGTATTAATTTTAAGTGGGTTATTAGTTAATTAATTTAGTGGTGAATTAAATTAGTGGTAAGTTAATAAATTTAGTTAAATTATTTAAGCGCTTTATTATAATAAATACGGGCGTGTTATTTAATTAGTGCCTAATATTTTAGAATGCGACGCTATTATTTAAAATCTTATTATTGTGCATTATTGCGATGTTAAATTAAAATTAAATTGAGTTTAGATTAAATTATTCAAATGCTAAATGCAAGTATGATATTTAAGCATCGTTTAAAGCTTTTTATAAATGCGACGATATTAAATGCATGTATTAGATTAAATTGATTTTAAAATACAAATGATTATGAAATTCTCTGGCGTATTAATAAATGCGGCTATGCTACTTGACACGACGTCATTGCTAAATTATTTATTTATGTACTTATTATTAATTAAGAATAATGACAGGGCTTAAAATTAATTTATGCGGGCGCGAGACTCTAAGTGCTTAAAACTCTACGTAAGACACGATGCCTTTATTAAAATGTTTATTTATGCTTGTATTTATGTTTTATCGCTGCATTTTATTATAAAAAATCATAAAAATTATTTTACAAAATTAGTCTAATTTTATAGTTAATGACTGGACGGGAGGGTCAAAATTGGGTGTCAACAGCTGTCCCTCTTTGTATGGAGATGATGGAAGAATCTTCGGACAAAGACGTTGACTCATAGCCAATTTTGTCTCGATCTTCAGAATTGCAAAAAATGATGGGCAGGTAGACAAGGCTGACACAAAAATCAACCGTCCCAAAGGTCGAGTTATGACGACCGGCCGCCATGGTCAAAGCACGGCGCGCTAACGCGACTCAAAGTCGCCCCAGTGTTGAGTTACGACGACACTGGGCTACCATGGTCAAAACACCAAGGCGGGCTAACGCGGACTTAAAGATGTCCCAGTGTCCAGTTATGATGACACTGGGCTATGGTGCAAAAAGTAAAAATAAAAATAACTGGCTTGAACCTGGGGTGTACCGCTATGGCTTATGGTGCTGGGTTCTATGGTGATGTGGAGCGAGTGGACCGACGCTTGAGGCCGCTTCTGCCATTCATTGGGAAGGTTGGCCCCCAACAAATTGCCCTGTCAGAAGAGAAAATCCACGTTGTGCTCCCGCTTCCCGCATGCTAAGACTTGAACAAACGGTTAGTGCATAACTGTTAAGGCAAAATGATGGTGCATAATTTTAAAAGCAATGTAACTGTGAGTAGAAAAGGTTATCCTGCAAAATGTGATGCCTGCTGTGTTGATGCGATCGCAAATCCGTGGATTTCGCCCTTGCACGGACGTGTTGCGATTATGAATGCGGATACGTTGTCCTTGCTGCAATTGCCCCCTGTAGACTAAAGCTCAAGAAAGAGTTAGTGCATAACTGCTAAGACAGAATAATAAAGCATGCGTAAGAAATGCAATTTCGGGAGTATAGAAATCGTCCCTACGAGGATGTGATATGCTGATGATGGCGTCGTTGCGTAGACTTGTTGTGCTGACAACGTCGTTGCCGGGACGTATTGCTGCTGGCGTCGTTGCGTGGACTTGCTGATCACGTCGTTGTCTGGACGTGTTGCTGTTGGCGTCGTTGCGTGGACTTGCTGTGCTGATAACGTCATTGCCTGGACGTATTGCTGCTGGCGTCGTTGCGTGGACTTGCTGTGCTGATAACGTCATTGCCTGGACGTATTGCTGCTGGCGTCGTTGCGTGGACTTGCTGATCACGTCGTTGTCCGACGTGCCGCCGGGCGTCGCGCGTGGACTTGCCGCGGCCGATAACGCCGCTTGTCCGGACGTATTCGCCGGGCGTCGTTGCGTGGACTTGTTGCGGCCGATAACGTCGTTATCCGACGTATTGCCGCCGGCGTCGTTGTGGACTTCTTTGGCCGATAACGCCGTTATGCGGGCGTATTGACGCCGGCGTCGTTGCGTGGACTTGCCGCGGCCGATAACGCCGTTATGCGATGTATTCTTCTTGGCGTCGTTGCGTGGACTTGCTGCGGCCGATAACGCCGTTATTCGGGCGTATTCTGCCGCGGCGTCGTTCGACTTGCGGATCACGTCGTTGTCTGGACGTGTTGCTGCTGCTCCTGTAGAATAAATGCTCCTGCAAGCTAAGCTTGAGAAAAACGTTAGTGTATACCTGTTTAAAAATGATAAATACATATGAGAAGTGCAATTTTATGGGTAGAGATATCGTCCCTGATATGCGAGATAGTGCGAGGTATTGTCCTTGCACGGACGTGCTAGACGCCGCAAATGATGAATTGCCATGACGCTTTGCGCGCGCGCGTGGGTTGCCAATTTGACTTGATGCCCGAGTTGATGCGCTAGGTTTTGTTGCGGAACTCTGAACTTTGACTGCTGATTGTTGATGCCCCTTTCTGCTGCTGCTGCTCTTGCTGCGGACTTTGGATTGTTGTCATCCTCTGCCTTTGCTGCTTTTCTTACTGCGAAGAGACTTTGTCGTATTTTCGCCGGTGTTGCACTTTACATACTGTAATATATGAAAAGACCTGCGCTCAAAGAAAAATTTGTGAGTTTTGGGGGGGGGGGTCGATTCGTATCTGACTTCGCCGCCTCGTTCCTTGATATCTGCGTTCCTGGCCTGCTTGGGCTTGCAACCCCTGTCTGGTTTCCTACCTTGTCCCAGTTTCGAAAATGGTGTTTGGCCTAAAGTGGGTCTCAATGTAGTTGCTTGTATGTTATGTGTATTCTTGTTATTTTCAGAACGAAGGGAAAAGTTTCCTAATGGTGTGACCGAAGCCGATTTAGGCCGCCTACGTATCCCCATGAGGGAATCAGGTCATGACGTAGTTCATTACAAGCGAATATTGGGTAAAAATGAAATTTCTAGATGTGGGGACCAAGGCGAGGCGCTACGTATCCACCAAGGGAATCAGGTCAAACGTAGTTCATTACAAGCAAAACGGAAGAAAACATTATAAAAATATGAGTTTATAAATTATTCTGCTAAAATAAATCGCTTTTCTTATCCAGGCTCTAGGCGGACCAAGACAAGGGTGCAAATCCAATCAATACGCCTTCATGCTCTGCCTCGTGGATGGCTTTCTTCATGCTCTGCTATCTCCCTCTTTTGGCTTCTGCGTGGTGCATGCTCGGATAAATGACTGATTCGATGGCGGAATGGGCATGGGCAGGGGAGTGTATTCCTCATCTAAGGTTATCAGGTGCACATTGATGTGGCCGTGGTTTGGCAAGGGGTTGTCATGCACATTTGGGGCAGGATCCTTTAGCTGAATTACCGCCTGCGATCGGCGCCTCGATTACGTCACGAGGGAGTGACAACCTTCAGTGTCATGTCCCGGGCTATCGGAGTGATACGCGCAGCGCTTGTTCTCATCATACCATCTTGGGATAGGGTCAGGAATCCTTCCTGGAACCGGTTGGATTAGGCCTGCAGCTCGCAACCTTTCATATATTTGAGGTATGGGTTCAGCTAGTGGGGTGCGAACTTTGGGTGGTTTTCCTTCAAAATTCTTATTTGCTCTGGGTGCATTGGGTGCTCTGTTTTGTTGGCGGGCTTGATGGGTGGATCTATGCGGGGCTGGATAAACGGGTGCTTTTGAAGTGTTATATATAGGTTGTGTGTGGTAGTTGTGGTAGTATGATGGATTTTGGTAGGTTATGAATGCTTCGGGTTTGCGTTCTTGTACAAACATGGAAGGGGAAACTGTCTCTTTCTTCCTCTGTGAAGTACTCCCGAGTGTCCCTGACTGAATCGCCTTATTAGTTGCCTGTAATCTTTGCCAGATTGTAATCCTACCGCTTTAATACCTTCTCTGAAGTCGCCATTCTAACAACTTCCGCAAATTCCGCCCGATGACGCTTATCATCCGCTCATAGTAGGTTGCATCCTTCAAAGATTGTACGAATAGTGTGGTCATCTCACTCTCCACCATGGGTGGTTGTACTTTCGCTGCCTCTGAACGCCACCTCATGGCGTACTCCCTGAATGTCTCAGTAGACCTCTTTTCTAGCTTCATTAGATAGAATCTATCCACAACGGTTTACGTGTTGAACAGAACCGCTCCACAAAGTCTTGGGCTAACGATTCCAACTATGCCATTTTCGCGAATCTTGGTGGTATACCATCTAGCGCCACGGCCAAGCTCGAATGAACAACTTCATAATGGCCATGGGTTCTTCCCTACCCGATTAGCTTGTCGCAATATGACCTCGAAGTGTGCGGGGTTCCGCACTCCATCAAATAGTTCAAGCTGGCACTTGTACCCACGGCGGCTCGCGGTGGACGTACAAAGATCCTCGTAGTCTAGTCCTTCGTGACCTTTGTCCGATCGCATGCCCCGAACCGCTTCTTTCAGACTATGAATTTCTTTGGCCACGTCCTCGTCCATTTTGGCTCGGACTTCCCTCTCCATCTCTTCGTAATGATCCACTTCTTGGTGAAGCACGGGGCGGTAAAAGTGGGCTTACATTGCATAAGTTAGTTATGCAGGTTGTTTCTTTGAAGGTAATGGGTGTGGTGCGTGGGTATTGGTTGGCCTGGCGATTAGGGTTGATTATGGTGAAGTAAGTAGGCGGGGGCTGAGGTATATGGGTGGTAGGAGGGTCATTTTGAAGGTGCGGTTGAGGGTTGGCTGGGCGAGGGGCGGTTTGATCGGTGACTGGTGGCCTTTGTGAAGAGTTCTGGGAGATATGTGGTGGTGGAGGTCGATCTGGGATGGTTTGTGAGGTAGTGGCCCTTTGATCTGGCATAGGGGTATTCAAACTAATGGATAGGTTGGTCAGATTCCGTAGCCTCTCCATCTCAACCTGCATATCAGCAATTTGTTGCAGCAGCTGTGCAATACATTCTTCCTGACTGGTGATATTCCTCCTTACGAAGGTTCTATTGTGAGAATAATTCCCAAACCATTTGGCTCAGACGCCCCCGAGCCAGTCATATCATCATTTCGTGCCTTGGACCTGGTGAAGTGTGGATGCTCCGACATTGTTGAGTCAAAATACGAACCGACCTTTTGGGGAAGATGATAAATCTTTCTAAAAAAATGCAACAAACGGTGTTAACATAAAACACATAATTTGCAAGTATGTAGCAGATATATTGCACATAGCACATTCAAACGTTTCCTAACATGCAGGGGGGCCTCTTTATGCCAGAGGTAGGCCTAAACGTCACATATGCGAGGTCATGATAGATTTGTCCAAGTCGTCCAACTATAATGCTTTTGTTGGAAATGACGACCAAATGACGGTGCACTTTTCCCAATTTCAGCATGTCATGATTAGGCTTGGATTTGTCTATCATTGTCACGCTACACATAATATCTTTGGTTAGTCGTTGGGTTGAGAAACGTCGGCAAGTTTGGTGTCTTCCTAATTGTGGTGTCGATGCCAGGACCGACCACCTAAGGTAAATGCACGCATGCCCTAAAATAAGGGTGGTATAGCTCTATCTTAAGTTTCTAAGATTTGGCTTTTCTAGACCTTGAGTTCTGGCGGACAACTCGAGTGAGAAAGGCTACGGTGATCAGACGAACCGATCTAACTCGCGCATGCAACTCTCTTAAAATTTGAATATTTTTGAAAGAAATTTGCGGTGCGAAGCACCAATAGCGTGAGTGTGTGATAGTGTGAATTTTCCAGAATGGAAGAAATATGAGCGGAATGCCAGTTTAAGGAAAGAAGTAAAACAGGTAGCAATTAAAATAAATAAAATAAAATACAGCACACAAAATTTAAAAAAAAAAGTAATGCCAAATAATAACCCTAGGTCTGTTGCGGTTAAGAACCTAAAATCCCCAGCGGAGTCGCCATTTCTGTCACGCCCATTTTCGACCGCGACATTTATTTTCTAAACTCCTGCTTAAAATAAAAGCGTTAGAAAATAAAATGTTAAATAGTTAAAAATGCTTAAAATGTTAAAAAGGATGCTAAAAGTTTTAAAAAGGTGCTAAGGGATTAATTTTAAAAGTAAATGGTGCTAAATATTAAAAGGTGCTAGAAAGGTGCTAAAAGTGCAAAGGGTGCTAAGGGTGCAAAATGCCAAAAAGTGCCTAAAGGCTAAAGGGTTGCTATAATGCTAAGGGTTCGCGGAGTCGCCACCTAATTAGTTTGGGTGAATTAGGACACCTAAATGTTTAACTAGTTTAAAGTAAAACATTAACTCCATTTTAATGGTCTACTAAACTTAATGAGATTCTGGGTAAGGGTTCTTTATTGATCTAGAGGGAAGGGGTTAGGCACCCTCTAAGATCCGCTAACTTGCGGTTGTCCTGCCAAACCTAGGGTAATTATTATGTTTAAAAAATGCAAAAATAAAAGCTCCTTCTGCTTAATAAAATGCTAAAATGTTAAAATGTTTAAAAGGTGCTTAAAGTGTAAAAGGGCAAAAGGTGTTATAAATAAATAAAAGAGCCAAATGCTGAATGTTTAAAAGTGCTTAAAATATTAAAGATTATTAAATGCTAGAAGGGTGCTAAAGGTGCTAAGAGACGCTTAAAAGTGTTAGATGCTAAAGTGCTGAAAGTAATGCTAATATGCTAAAGTGCAAAAGAATGCTAGGAGGTGCTAAAATGTTAAGGACAAAATGTGCCAAAGGTGCTAAATGTCAAAGGGTGATTAAGAGTGCTAAAAAGGGCTAGAAATGTTAAAGAATGCTAAGAGGGTGCTTTATGGACTAATTATGTGTTCATGCAAAGGTTATTTACGGACTAGTTAGGTATACTGCTAGCTAAATTAATCTTGCTTAACCTGCGCGTAATATTATATAAAAAATGCTTAAGATGATTTTTTGAGAGTTTAGGAGAAAAAATGTTTATGGATTTAACAAATTGTTGGTTTTATGATGCAAGTTAAATCATTTAAATTGCTTTGGTAAAATTTAGATATAATAATCGTAAAAGACGCGTAAAGTAGAAATGCGTTTCCAATTATAAATTACCTTCCCCTTATGCGTTCGAAATGCTAATTGCTCTTGGTTTCCTATTAATTACAAAGTTATAAATTACAATAACAAATAAAGTAAGATAAGGAAGAGATAAGAGAGCAAGGATCGCGGATGACCCTATCTGTTGTTTGTCTAGGAATGGTAGAAGAGGACTCGATGGATGTATACGCATGCCTTTATGTTTGCCACGACGAGTCTCGTTATGAGACTCTTTGTTGCTCGGTGTGTGCCATGTAAAAAGAAGAAAGATAAGGATTAGTATGAGCCACAGAATTTGCCAAATAAATAAATAAACATCAATACAAAATTTTGAAATATCGTAAAGTCGGTTTATTTCACTGTTCATCAAGCAGCAGCCCGCGAACACAACTATCAAAATTCCAACCGGACCACTCAAGAAAAGCCCAAGACATGCAATTTTGATTCTTATTATAAAAGCGAGCAGAGAGCAAACCCAAAAGTTGATTTCAGACATAGGAATTGCCCAAATATATAATGGGCCAACTTAGAATCGAGTTTCTGAGGATGAATATTCAACGATGCGTGCCAATCAAACTAACATTACATGCTCGATTTAGGCTAGAATCGGGATGAGCAGGCCTGCGAATGTCAAGCAAAAAAAGGGCGTAACGAGCATACGGTGAAGCATCGGTATTCATGCAATTGAAGGTCGAATCTAGACAACACAGAGGAGAGAGATCCGAATTAAACATACCTAAGAGACATAAATCAATCTTCCATTTTTCTTTCCTTTAAATTTTATGGAAAAACAATTGTAGATAGTTTGAGTGCCTAGCCACACCCTATCGACTAGTATAAATTATACATCTAAAATGGAATGCAACGAGGAACCATGACTCGACATAATCTAAGTCGATTCAACAAATACAAGATGTTTATCAAGACGCCATTTGGACTATTTAGCGACGGGCATGATAACATAGCGTTAACGAGGACAAATGTATGCGGACATAGCGATATGGTGTTATGAATACTATCTGTGAGACGGATGTGTAGCTAGATCTAAACAAGTTGTCACCATTCACACACATGATCCATAACTCATAAAAATGGCAAGACTTTGAGTGTTAAATCGATCGACATCATATATATGTTTGAACAGATTTTTAAACTAATACGCATAGTATTTTTATCGACTTAATCACACATAACGATCAACGAGTAGTGAATGAATCCACTAGGTATATGAAGACTAGCCGCAAGTAAACCAGTTAACGATTACATGTTTTTAGAGATCTTGCCCTGTTTGAATAATCCTATCACAATACCAGGCAAACTGTTTACCATTCCTGATACATTCTTAATAAACAATTATAGCCAATCGAACACATTGGGGTATTACTTATAATGCAAAACGATTGTGGTAACAGCCCCTTAACATATAGTTTAGCTAGGAGAGTTGTGTTAGTTTAATAAATAAAAATCAACATCATTTCTCCATCCACATGCTTGACAATTTATCCCATATACTCAAACAATAGTCGACCCATTTAATCATATGCACAAACACACAACAAATGCGAGCATAGGCCTGACCACATTTAACTTAGTGCATAAACATCCCTGATCTAAGTTAAAACCTGCTGTTTTACTCGAAATTAGACATTTATGAACAGAAATTAAGCTAATGACTCACACAACACGTAAAACATAACATCGAAATGAAAACTGAGGGGAAGTTTGAATTTACCTTCTCCGGACAGCGAGCCGGGGCAGCGTATCAAGTCGTCGGAGCCACTCGGAAGGCTTGCTAATGCGAACTTACAGATGTAGAATACTAAGGATTGCGTAAAAATGCTAAAGGTATCCTTGAAGGTAAAGGAGGGTGTTCGACCTCTGTTTTCTTGGCTCATGCTCGATTGATCTCGCCTAAATCGACGTCGATGCGCCCCAGTGTGCTCGACTTGCATGTGCTTATATAGCCCTCCTTCGAGTCCTAATAATGGTAAGTAAATAAAGGCTGAGATTTGGCTAATATTTGGGTGTTGATTCGTGTGTACCATCGATTAAGGTAAGTGCGTGTTTTTACGACGATTTGGTCAGATTGGGTTAATAATCTGGGGTTATTTCGCACCGTATAGGGACGATTTGGTGCGTTGCGTGAGTAAGGAAGGGAATTTCTGATTTTCGCGATGTGGGTCACGATTATGGAATGGTTCTCCTTCTGGCCGGTTAGGAAAGAAACCGGGATTGTAGTACGGGTGGTGGCGAGGGCAAAAATGGAAGAGCGTCGATTGCGTTTTTAGGTTTAGGGTTCGTGATTTCCTTTTGTTGAGGGCGAAGGAAGCCGGGAAGGGCTAAGGCTAAAATGCCTTAAGGCCTGGGTAAAAAGGCTGACAGGGGGGGAGTTGGGCCCGCGGGCATTGGGCCTGCGGGTTGTTTAAAGGGAAGGGCTGATGGGTATTAATTAGGGTATTAGATTTAATTAGGTATTAATTTTAAGTGGGTTATTAGTTAATTAATTTAGTGGTGAATTAAATTAGTGGTAAGTTAATAAATTTAGTTAAATTATTTAAGCGCTTTATTATAATAAATGCGGGCGTGTTATTTAATTAGTGCCTAATATTTTAGAATGCGGCGCTATTATTTAAAATCTTATTATTGTGCATTATTGCGATGTTAAATTAAAATTAAATTGAGTTTAGATTAAATTATTCAAATGCTAAATGCAAGTATGATATTTAAGCATCGTTTAAAGCTTTTTATAAATGCGACGCTATTAAATGCATGTATTAGATTAAATTGATTTTAAAATACAAATGATTATGAAATTCTCTGGCGTATTAATAAATGCGGTTATGCTACTTGACACGACGTCATTGCTAAATTATTTATTTATGTACTTATTATTAATTAAGAATAATGACAGGGCTTAAAATTAATTTATGCGGGCGCGGGACTCTAAGTGCTTAAAACTCTACGTAAGACACGATGCCTTTATTAAAATGTTTATTTATGCTTGTATTTATGTTTTATCGCTGCATTTTATTATAAAAAATCATAAAAATTATTTTATAAAATTAGTCTAATTTTATAGTTAATGACTGGACGGGAGGGTCAAAATTGGGTGTCAACAGTCCCATATTGAACGTTTTCTAGGTCAAGAACGATAGGAAGAACGCTCTTGATATTAGAAACTGTGAGGGAAGAGTGAAAAGTGTTCTTATCAGCCATAGGGAATAGAACAACAAGATTCAGAGAAGAGAATTTGTGAGAAAGGATTTTGGAAGAGAAGATACTCGGTTTTTGTGAAAGAGGAAGAACACAAAAAATCGAGAATTTAGGGCAAAATTTCGTGTAGAATAGAGAGGAAATTTTGAAGAGCGGAAGCAAGGTAAAGAGAACCTAGACTCTTGATACCATGAAAGAAATAATCCCTTGATTATTCTTATTAATGAAAGACATATATATACAAGTTACAAGGAAGATCATCTTCCTATTCTACCTAGGAATCTCTATTCTATTTGAATATTAACTTTACAATTATGGTAATATTACACTACTAATTAAGGTACAAATCTAAATCTAATATTCACCAAATATACGAGGGAAGGGCCCCCACACGGCTGGGCCACCTTCTCGTATACTTTAACAATAACATATGTCATTAATTTCTATGCCAAAACATCTCTTTTTTGTTTTTCTCTTTTTTCTGAATACGCACAAATAGAAATTTAGTACATTTTGTGTTTTTTGGACGGCAAAAGTGCACCGATACTCAGATTTTGGAATTACCATTAAAATCCTATTTGTAATGCGTAAAAATTTACAAAGTTTTACATACAATAGAAGAAATAAAGTTTATGTGAGTTTTTAGTAGGTCCAAATAAGTAGTTCATTCGATGTTATCAATGTCCTAATTAATTACTACTCATTACTCTCTCCGTCTCATATTAGTTGATCACATTACTAAAAATAATTGTCCCAAATTACTTGATCACTTTCTAAAAAATAAGATAGAATTAATTAATTTTGTTTCTATTTTGTCCTTAGCATTAATTATTTTTAAAGTAATCAATATTAATTAGAGAGATATATGTGAGTAGTAAAAATACCCTCCTTATTTATGATTTTTTAAAGAGCGTGTGAAAGGGAAAGTCAAATAATATGGGACGGAGAGTAATTAAGAAGAATTCTCTAGTCTAGTAATTCAGTAGACTGGGAGTTGAACTCGGAAAGAAGTATTACAGTCCGTAATTAAAATCAAAAGGAGGACGTCGAACTTCCTTCTTTCTTGCCTTTTCTCGGTTACTCTTTCTCAGTTCCTAGGCCCGGACTCCCACGGGGGCAGTGGAGAATCTTGGACAAATTTTTGATAATTAGGCTTTTTCTTTACTATCAGAAATCTATGATTTCCCATCAGGGAGAAGTCAGGACCGGTCAACCCTTCCAGCCTGAAGGTCGATTCAGCTACTCTGGGATACGGCTCTTAGACACAAATGAGATGATTTCAAGATGAGTAAGCTTTAGTAAAAATAATATCACCCTTTGGCCATGTTCTTGAAAACGACCTTTATTTAATGAAGCAAGTAGACAACATCGGACCCCCCCCCCCCCCAACTACTTCAGTCTTCACCCCCACACCCACCTCACACCCATGAGGGGTAGATGCAAGTGTTTGCAAGTGATGTCTGCACTTTTCGACTTCAACTACCAACACGTACGACTTAATCTAAACATATATATGGATGAATATAACTGACTTTGAATTCTGGTCAACATTGAGCAGCAAAATAAATCTCTCGTGTTTCATGAATCATGGGTACCTTTTTATTTTTCATTATACTTCACGCATAAAAACGTTTCTTCACAACCATTAATGATAATACTTGATGAATTTAATCTATTTTGAATTTGAAAAATAAAAAGAATCTTCAAAAGTTTTGTTATATTCAAAATTAGAGAAGGCTTATTTCAAGTATCTAATATGATTTTTATCATTGCGCAAAGCGCGGTCAATTTCACTATTGTTCTACTAATTCAATGTTACTATTCATGACACCACACATATATAATTAAGTTCTAGTAATTTTTCACGCCACAGGAGGCGCGACCCTTGGGAGGAGGCGCCGCGGCGCTTCAGGCAATTCTTCAAAATAATAAAAAAATTTGATACTTCAACTTGGGTATATTTATTTCTTATTTGTTCAAAATATAATATATTATAGTAATAATATTCAGAGTATTTGAAAGAAGACAATTGGAAAAAAGAGAAGGATAATCCTCGTATAATCGGACAACGTTAGGATGTTTGATGAGTTTAAAGTCCCAATCTGCAATTACACGTGAACAAATGTCAACTTTAGTAGTATATTTAATTTTTTTAAATTAAAACAGAACATGAGTAGTATATTTAATTTTTTTTAGTAATTATTTCTAGATATTTAAAGAGGGTAATGAAAGTTGTATATTTAAATTTTTTTTAGTAATTATTTCTAGATATTTAAAGAGAGTAATGAAAGTTGATAGATTTGTTGATGAAAATTAAAAAGGGTAATAAAGAAAAGGGTAAAATAAATTGAATTAAATGACAAAATTGATTCTGGCAATCCAAACATGTCAATTTTCTGATTTTCACGAAAGTAGGTACCCAGAAGTACCCAAAAACAAATCCAAACATGCACTAATTCTTTTACCATCTTAGGCACCGAAGAATCTTGTCCAACAAATTTGAACAGATAGGATGAATATTTTTGCGATGGCGAGTGAACCTAAAACTTCAGAATTCTCAACCTATGTCGTTGATCACTAGATCACACTCTAGTTCCCTTATTTAATTGCCATCGATATCTATAAAGAATTGACATTCGACAAGCTGATATATTGGGGTTTTGTAGACCCTTGGGTCCACTTTCAATGTTTATCAACTGGAAATTGGATCAAACAAACATGAATTTTCTTGACCACAGAAATATACTCGATCATTGTGATGTTATAGTGTTTGAACTCTCAAGTACACTGAAGGGTCAATTGGTCCACAAAGGGACCTACTGTGCACTTTTTATCATCTACCCACAACTCTCTCTGTAGAGGTGGCTTCATCAGGTTGTGTGATTCTTTCCACTTTTAGGACTAACTCGAGGAAGAACACAACTCATGTCATGCGCAATGAAATGGGAAATGAACACTACATGACAATGTATACAACAAGAAGTCAACAACTGGTAAAAAGGATAATCAGAAAACGCTTGGCAGCAAATATCTTGAACTTACTGAAGTAGATAATATAACCAAACCTCTCACAATAAAATAGAACTCGGAAAACCTCACTCCATAGCACAAGCAAAGCTCTCGTAGGCTTTGGTTGATATATGAGAACAAACAAATCATAAAAAGAACACACATCCAACATTTACATAACTTTTATTTTATTTTATCTTTTTCAGATTTCATTCTACAAATTATTTATCTAACAATCGCCATGACGAAGTAAAAAGGAAAAAAATGAAGACATCAAACGTAAAAAAACACCAATTCTAACTCAGCACTTCCACTCAGGTGCCTTCAAAATATTTACAGCATCTCCTATCAAAGCTACTGCCGCCCTCTAACTTCTTCAAGGGAGCATATAACCACTTAAGCCAACCTAAGCTAGAAATCCTTCACTTCCACCAGCCTGCGGGGAGTTATTTAGGTATTAACTCATACTAGTAGTGAGATGTCGTAGTAACTCAATCTCAAAACTGGCAAGAAGTCCCAAGCCTTTGTATCTGCCTCTGACCAAGGGCAACAGACTTGCGCTTGGCAAAAGCTGGGTACAGCAGTTCCTGGAACTTCTCTAGAAACAGACGCCATTCCTCTTCATCCATATCTGCTAGCTTCACAAAGCTGGAACTCACAGGAAGCTGCTCATTCGCACTCCTGTGGCCAGATGAAGAATTAGCAAGATAGGCATTTTCTGGTTTTGTTCCAGAAAAATAAGGATGCTTCTGCTTCTTGTCACCTAAACTAATATTCTTGAGGGACATCGATAGTTTTGACTCGGCCACATTCTTTGCGGGGGCTGGAACATAGTTAAAGCTTGTTTCCTCCTCCTCTTCACTTTCTTCTTCCTCAATGCTTTCATCTAGCTTAAAGAGTTGAGTGCGGCCATTTCCTCCTCCAAATGGAAACTGAAACGGGTTCCTGGTCATGAAGTCCTCAGAGGCCATTTTTGGACTATAATCATATCCTGCGTCCTCATAATCTATGCCAAATTGGAACTCCTCCTCATCAACTTCAGCCTTTGGAGACAAAATCTCTCTCTCAGCAATCAACCTTCTAGTCTCCAAACAAACTAATTCAAGCTCGCTTGGTTCCTCCTCCCCACGACGAAATTCCCTGCTCATCATCTCACCAATCTCTGCAAGGCAAAGCCCATAAGCAGCAGCTTCCTTAAGGAAAATGGTGGACAGGACCAAGACACGAAGGCAAGCTTCGCGAATCATGGGGAGCTCACTTCTCAGCATCTCAGAGTCACGAACAGGATCAAGTTTCTCTATGTACTTGAGTTCATCATCTGAAAATGGAATGGATGCCTGAGGCCAATGAATCCACTCAAAATACGGGTCTTCCAACGTTTCTGGCAGACAGAGGCCATGGTCAATGGGAATTAACTCTACTTGACCAAACCTCCCAACACCATCAAGCTTCCTAACTAAAAGATTCCCTGCGTGCCTATCTGTGTTAAAAATCCTGATGTCTAATATCCCAATCCGATGCACAGAAGCAACAGGGAAGCTTGAGGTTCCATGGTCACTGGCATCAAAATCATGAGGGATGAATTGCTGCATAGATGCAATCTTGCTGACGAGTTTCTTCTTGCTATGAGGCAGCTTGTCTCCATTAACACCATCATTGATATTAAAAATAGAATGAGTAATTTTCACCAATGCAGTGGCCGGCACATTAGCAAAATGATCATAGTCGAGAAGATATGCAGCAACCTCCCGAAACCCTGTTTCTCCAACCCTAACTGAACGTTTTAAGCCTGGCTGTCCAAGAGCTTTTCCGACAAAACCTTTAGGATTATTTGGTGCAAATGGTTCTTCATCTGTTGGCTTGACAATAGCAACACTCTCACCTCTGCTGTTTCTAAAATAGTATGCGCCTCCAAGTCCATTATGGACTGGAAGTGGATCAACACCATTTTTGACAGCCTTCACAATCTCCTTGACAAGTTGTTTTGTCTTGGGAAAGTGACTAGAGTTCCCCAGTATTTCAATAGGACCACTCTGATCTCTATGTTGGACATCCCTCCCAGTAGGTGAAAGACAAGGAGTCGATGAACTTCTATGCATAAAATTCCTCGTCAGCAGTAGAGGGGAATCATTTCGAATGGTACTAAGGTCGTTCTTCAACACCACATCTCCAAATGTTAAAGAACTCTCCTCAGTTGGAACATTGAGGGCGATCTGCAACCTCCTCTTCACAGTATGAGCATTGTCGCTACGGTCCAACTCCATCCCCAGTACACAACCATTATCAGTTTGCACAAAAACACGTCTCCTCCCAGTAGATTTCCCTTCCATCCTACTGCTTCCATGGTACTCTCCAGCAAGAGGACTCTTGAACACTGCCACAGCCATCTGAGTTTGAACAGGACTGTCCAAGTTTGGAGACATAAAAGGACGAGAAAGAGATGGTGGTCGAAGAGAGCTTCCCCCACAAGCTCAACTCAGAAGCCGATTGTGCGCAAACCACCAAAAGAATCAATCCAGAAACGATCATCAATCAGAAAAAGAGGAATCCAAAACCACCGAAAGATGTGACCACTGGACACAAGAACACTGTGACTCGCACGTCAAATAAAGAACAGTGAATGATCAAAATCCCAAATGTTACATCGAGAGAGCCATCTGCTGATGCGGATATAGCAGTGAACAACAATCTGTAAACACGCACAACATTAAATAAATCTACGCACTCAATCAAGAAACAACCAAAACCCAAAGATCAGCCAAATATAATACATTAAACAGATCACTTATTAGGAACAACACCAATAACAAGGCTAACAAGATCTTCAAGAATCCAAATAAACAATTCTCTTAACACTAAAATCTACGTTTACAATCCTTAATACTTGACAAATACAGCTACAAAAACTCCAAGATCCTGAAGCAATTAGCACTAACTTGACAATGAATGCAAAGCTATAAATTACACCAAAACTGAAAAACTTTTCAAACACGTGTATACACAATAAAATTTACAGAATCAAATTAATTATATACTATTATCACATGTTTATCTAAAATATTACAAGCATTAAACATTCGAAACTCTCCTTTTTATCCAACAACAACACACCTAGTATAATCACACAAGTAGGGTCTGTGATCGTAGAGCGTATGCAGACCTTATCACTACCTTGGGAGGTAGAGCTGTTTCCAATAGACCCTCGGTGCAGGATAAAGCAAAACAAAACATGTCAAAAGGAAAAAATAACAACACAACAGTACGCTAAGCAAAAAAACAAGAGAAATCAAACGAGAAGAAACTACGTGAGAAATACTACGACTATTAGTAAGGAAGGGAAAAATCGAGAAAACATTCTACTACCTACTAACCTTCTACAAATCTCAGTAATACCGATTATTCACATTTGATACTCAAAACTCTTATTTTCATTCAATCACTTAAAATAGGAACAAAAAAAGAAACAAAAAACTCAAACTACATGACTAATACCGCTGAAAATCACTAATAAAACTGATAATATCCACAATAAACAGTGAATAACAAGATCAAGAACAATAACACGTAATCTAAGCAAAATCAAAATGAATGCAATCAACGGCTACGATTCGTTTAAAAGGGCTTACCAGACGGCCAGATCTGAAAGATCAACGGCTACGATTTCGGTTCATTAGATGCTAGATTTTCAGTTCAGCGATGTAAACCGTCCGATTGTTGAGAACAGATGAAGGCAATCAACGGCTACGATTCGTTTAATCAACTTTTCGATTTTCTCTCAGTTCGAACTTCGAAGCCACCAAAAACCCTCTTCTCTCTATCTCTCTGGGGTCTCAATATATTCTGTGTATCTATATATCCAACACGAGATTTAGAATATTGAATTATTAGCCGTTGGATATTAATGGACGGTGGGATTTTGAGATCCAATGAGGGAAGGTGATGGGGAGATAGAGGATTGGAAGATGATGTGGCGGGTCAAAACGATACGGGTATTGACAAGTGACAAACGAATCGGGTGGGTGATTTTACCATTTTAGCCTCGATGCGTGGTTGAATTTACGGAAATAACCTAACAGATAGGAGTGTTAATGGTCCGGATCGAGAACCGGACCGATAAGGTTTCGATTCAGAATTCAGATCCGGGATCGGACCGAAACCTTATCGTGATCGCCTTCTTAGTTAACTGCGGAACCCGCCCTTTAGCCATCTCTTCCTACTGGCGCATCCGGTACTCGGTCCGGTTCGGGGTCCGGGACCATATTTTTTTTAAAAAAAATTGAATTTTCAATACTGAAATTGACATTCTCAGACACATTACCACGAAATTTGTACGTTGAAATATATTGTATATCGCGAGATATTTAGATTTGAAAAGAGGAAAAACGTAACGATTTGGGGTAAAGTAAAATTGATTGGCAAGATGGACGTTTTTTGAGAAATCGGCTGCTTCAAATTAAAACATAAAGTCTACCTCACATATATTTAAAACATGTAAAATAGTCGAACAATAGAGAATATTGCAATTAAATATAATTAGGGCTTGCTAGGGAGAGGGGTCTGACTGGGGCGTCTGGGGGAGGTCTGGCTGGGGGGTGGGGTGTTACCGGGATACCGGTCCGGCTCCTTATCAGCCCGGGTAATTTTTTGGTACTCGTATCCGGACCGTTAAGGTTTCGGTCCGAGTATCAGTCCGGGTTTACTGGTCCGATTCTCGGATAATTACCGAGAGTATCCGGACCGCTAACAGCCCTACTTACATGTCATTTAATAGCTAGCTATAGTTATGCATATATTAATACTAAAGGAATTAGTTATTAAGAAATCTAATACCATGTGTGTATTTGGTTGAATTTATTTTAAGCTCATAAGTATTTTTTTAAAATAAGCACTTATTAAAATATTGAGAGGTGTTTAGTTGAACTTATTTTAAAATAAGCATTTATTTCAAAAACTCAAAATTTTCGCTTTTTGGAGTAGAGGTAAAATGACTTAAAACTTTTGGTTTTTCTTAATAAAAATGTTTTTTTAATTGATAACTAAATATCTAACAATTTTTTGATAAAAATTCTAGTTGAAAAAACTCTATTTTAAAAAGTTCTAGTTCTTCAAGCTCTTTTTAATAAGATTGTATCAAAGAGAGCCTAAATATGCTCTTGCTCTTTTTCTTTTTCACCATTGTCTCGGTCAAACACATACTAATTGACTAAGTCAGTCCCAAGCAATCATGACAGCAAGTTGCATAATGATGAGATTAAGTTACTTTTAATTAATTAGTATAACTTGATGAGTTTTTAATCAAGTTAATTAATCGCTTTTCACATCACATGATCAACTGATCTTTAAAGTGCTTTAGTCAAACGAAGAAGGCATCTTTTCTGTTCCGAACCTTGACTAATTTTGAAAGTACTGTTGTTTTCTAGTCTAATTTCTCGTCATAAAGGGTGAAAGAAAGAGGAGTTACCCCATTCCTCCCAAGGTCTACCGTCTACTTGGAAAACTACTACTCTACAAGTCAACATAATATATATATATATATATATATATATAAACAGTAACTTAAAAATTATAGTAAAAGAATTTTTTAATTTCCTAAACGTAATATACCTTCGTCTAAATGGGATTGTTGAAAATTTGTCTTTGGTGGAGGTTGGATCCGCCCATCTTCAATTGTTTAAACATCATGGTTCCACATGTTGGAGAATCTGGTTCTTCACACGTGTTTAATCTACTAAGTGAGTAGATGACCGTAGGGCCAAGAATCATCAAATTCCATTGAGAAATGGAAGAGATATTGGTCCACGAAGTAAGGTGTTTGAGACATGAAAGAGTGGTGTGTGACAAATCTACCACATCGGTAGGAAAAGGAAAAATTGTTCATAATATAAGCCTCAAAACTGAATAAGAGATTGAGACCCCAAGGGGTGACCCATTAGTTTGAAGGAGGGAGGACCTAGGTGTGTCTGGGATTGAGACTAGGCCCACGCGCGCCACCACCACCCACCCGCCCGAGTCGGCTGTTGGGCTTATTCTGATATTATCTTTTTGGACCCCAGACTTTATTATATTTACAGTTTGGTCTCTGGAGTCTCAGGAAGACAATTTCTACAGGAACTGCGGTGCCTCATGACCAGAACCACGGCCCAAATTGTCCAGTAAGTTCCAATGGCAACGGTAATAAATCAGAATGATGGGCATTACTTGCTAAAATGTTTGACACTTATGCCACAACGTTGGCCATAAGGGCCCTCTTAAACACATATTAACACCTTCCCTCATCCTTAAACACTATATAATCAATCCTTATTTCAGATTTGAGAGAGAGCAGATATACAAAAGAATGAACAAATAAGAGAAATACTCTCTACACTTGGATGATTTCAGATTTGATGAAATCTCTTCCTTTATTGCAATCTTACACACTCAAAGATCCTTCTATTCTAGCGAACACTTGAGTTCCCTTTGCTCATTTGTTTGATTGTTGTTTTATCTTTGGAAATAAGTTGTCATTACACCGTTGAAAGGATATACGGGGCAATATTATCTTGAGGATAGATCAAGAATTTGGTCGACTCAGCAAGACAATTATCTTGTTATATTTCCATATTCTAAACATATTGTTATTGTTGTTCTCAAGGGGCTTGCTGCAGTTTCAACCAAGATCTCAAGACTTCAAGGAAGGATCAAAGACCGAAGATCAAGATCATCAACACTTATTGATGTTGTGACAACTGATGTTAGGCTTCAAGCCTATTATATTGAAATTGTAATTGATTATCCTTTCTAAGCACTAGTGATAGTTGTATACTATTCTCATACATCCACTGTAACACCAACCGTCTTAAGATAATATTGTACTAGTGCTAGAAAGAGGAGGGCCAACAATTCTGGTCCGAGTTTGGGCCTCTCTTTGACGATAGTTACAAATCTATTTTCGTCAAAGATGAGATCTCAATTATTGATCTTCAACTTGAAGATAGAGTTGATAGTCTTGTTGACAAGGCTAAAAGTCAAAGAAGAGTTGTTGTCACCACTTCCGAGAGTGGTGTAATCACGTGTCCACAAGAGGTTGAAGATATCAACTGGGACATGAGAAGAAGGCTAAAAGAGATGTCTTCTGTTACACCCCGTAATTCAGGTCATGCTTATGAGAACGTACGAAAGGAACTAAGATTTAAATTTTTGGAAAGATAGGTTGACAGAATGTTTTGGACAGATTTTAGTCAACTTTGGGGC
The DNA here is from genome assembly GCA_029844215.1 of Przewalskia tangutica. Classification (NCBI taxonomy): domain Eukaryota; kingdom Viridiplantae; phylum Streptophyta; class Magnoliopsida; order Solanales; family Solanaceae; genus Przewalskia; species Przewalskia tangutica. The sequence continues at coordinate 117,015,468 of CM056723.1, read as the reverse complement.
AGTTTATGTCCAGTTATATTAGGAGTTCTTAGGTGTTTCAAAAGCCTAGTATGAAGTTCGTTGAGTCTAGTTACCAACGCAACAAACCGCTCGTCGATAGGACATCGGGGTAGAAAGTTATGGAAGTTACAAGTTCAGTGCGCAGACGAGCAGGAAAGTGTTTTCAGTCAAGTGCCACAGCGCCGCGGCGCCGGATGCAGGGCCGCGGCGCCGTATGTACTGAAATGTTCGGAAGTTTCAGCGCCGCGGCGCCGAGGCGGGATTTTTCGCGAAAATTGGGGAAAAATTAGAAGATATTTTGTGAAAGGCCTATGGGAAGGTGACAAGTGTCCCTCCCATCTTTTTGACCAAGAGATGGTCTTATATTTAGGACCAAGTCTTGAAGACTTGGTTATTTTCAAAGGTTCTTCCAAAAAGAAATCCTCTCATCTTCTCTCTAAAGTGATAACCCTAAGCCAAAGATGAAATTATCGGAAATACGGCAAGAAGGAAATATATTGGCGAGCTTGTAGGAAGTTAGTAGAGGTGATTTTAACGAAGAGGAATTGTGGAAAGAGGGAAAGTGGGCGATTTGTTGGACTGTTTTGGGCAAATTCCAAGGTAACAATCCATTCTCCTTTTTAAGTAAGTTATGTCGTATGTTAAGGATGAAAGGCTTGTAGTTGTCGATATTGTTATTAGGTATATAACATGTATGAATAACAATTTGGATTCGAAAGGATTGGATAAGGATGATATGTGAGCATGTTTTAGCCGAGAAATTGCCTTAAACTTATTGGATTTTTTAATATGAATTGTGGGGCAGAATTTTACGCGTCCGGTTAGGCGTGTAATCCCCTTGTAGTACTGAATGGTTGGGCCTTGAATATGGCATGTTGGCTATTGATATCGGGCCTTGAAAAAGGTGGAAAAGTTTGTAGAATCGAAGGAAGTGCTGCCCAAATTTTTCCGTAGAATAAGGAACATTATGCTTAGAATTTGCTACGAATAAGTCTAGACGTTGATAGACGTATTTGATTATTATAGGTTGATACTCCACGCGCGGCATATCCGACTTGGCAATTGGATTTAGCCGAGGAGGTATGTGATTCTTCATATCCTCTTGAGCATGATTGTTGTGAAATATGTAGTATGGTAGACGTACGTGTGTTAAATGAATTTGGTTTCACTTTGATATCCTTGACTTGAGTTCTAAATGATAAAAATCTTGAAATATTTTAAAAAGTATAAGTGTTATGATAACTTTATGGGAAGTTAGTTATAACGACTTAAGGAAGATAAAAAGAACGGTTTACTTACTTGTGTATAAAAAGATTTGTCGTGATTTCTGAAGGTGTGGTAAGTTGGTTTGATAAGTAATCATGCTATGATACTACAGGCGTTAGTGCCTTGAGGATTATGTGTTAAGGGGGTTTTCTTGTTGTGTTTATGTTATTTACGATAAGCCGGTTGTGCTTGTATTATATCACATACCCCCCTGACTTGTTATGTTGTCGCGGGTTAGCTACCCCCGATGCGAGGAGTACCTCATGCGGGTCCATGTGACCTATGCGAGCTACGATAGTCCAGGAATCACTCCGGTGTGTTACGCCGATGCGAGGAATACCTCATGCGGGTCCATGTGGCCTATGCGGATTGCGGGAGTCCAGGAAATGTCGCGGGTTAGCTACCCCCGATGCGAGGAGTACCTCATGCGGGTCCACGTGACCTATCACGGACTACTGGTAGTCCAGATTAGGACTCGCACAATGATACTAGGCGAATGGCCTACTCCGATCATTGGCGGTCGAGACAAGACCGGATGGGTTACACCTATTTGCTCTTATATCTAATGTGGCACGATGTACTGTTAATTGGTTTGTTTCATACGTATGCGTGGATTGGTTTTTAAAATGTTATGATTTCATTTCGATTTCTGTTTCACATACTTGGTACTGTTATCGACCTCGCCCGGGGGTTGCGTTCATGCCGCAGGTAGAGGTACATCGGTTGTTGATCCTCGCTCATAGGATCACCGTTCTGCTTTTGGGAAGCTCCATTTTCCCGGAGGCTTATCTTTTGGTATGATTCCATGTCATTGTAGGTTCATGTACATTCAGGGGTATGGCGGGGCCCTGTTCCGTCATAGTTGTTATAAACTCTTAGAGGTCTGTAGTCCTGTTGTAAATTGGGGTTGTAAGGGATGTAACTGTTCAGGTTTTGTTATATATATATACAGAAAGATAACCATTTTGGTTAGCCTGTTTCTTATTTTATATTGTTCTATGTTTGTAAGTTTACTTCCGATGGTTACTCTGATGTACATCTACTAGGGTGCCCAGGTAAGGCACCAGTCATGGGCCCGGGATCGGGTCGTGACAAAAGTGGTATCAGAGCAGTAGATCCTCGGAAAGTGTCTACAGACCGTATCTAGTAGAGTCTTGATTATCGGCGTGTTGTGCACCACACCTATAATCAGGAGGCTACAGGATATTTAGGATTAGTTTCCATTCTTTTCACTCTAAGATCGTGCAATAGAGTTGTGTTATAGGTTGAACTCCCTCTGACATATTCTTATGTATCAGTTATGCCTCCACGCAAGGTAACCGTGGCCCGAAGCGGCAAGATACCGAGGCGCTAGTAGGACGAGAAGGTTACGAGGCACAGCCCGATCCTTACCGAGTGATGCATCGGACGGCGAGTTCCACGACGCCGGCCCAAAGAGTTCGAGCGAGCGATGGCTACCGAGACCACGTACCGAGCCTCCGTTCCACACCTGGAGCAAGGATACGGGTTACAAGGAGATGGCCCGATTATTAGCCGAGATCGTGGCGGCGGGAGGGCAGACGGGAGGCGGTTCGGTTGTACCGTAGTTCACCCCGAATCCGATAGCGAGACCGGGACTTTTGAGTTGCAACCCACCAAAGTTCTATGGGTCGAGGGCGAGGATGATCTCGTGAGTTTATCCGATTCAGCGGATCACGAGTGATCAAGGCCTCGGAGCAGTCGGTAGTATTGGGTTCACATCGGCTGCGTGATCTGCGATCGTTCGATTCACGGAACCGTCGGGAGCATGCGCTTCCAGCTGTTTGGGACGAGTTCTCAGAGGCGTTTCTTAGCCATTTCTTGCCTCCGCAGATGATGAGAGCTCAGGCCGATAGATTTCTGATGTTGAGACAGAACGGGCGGACGGTCCGGGAGTACAACGTAGAGTTTGATCCGTTGGCTCGGTACGTCCCCGCTTTAGTGGCAGACATGGAGGACAGAGTGCACCGCTATGTCACAGGGCTCGATGATTACTTAGCAGAGGGTTGCTCGGGTGTAGCTCTTCAGCCGGGCATGGACATTGCCGCGCACGCAGCTTATGCGCAGGTGTGAACGCAGGCCGACGGATTGACAGATATCAGCAGAAGAGGGCCACACAGCAGGGTCCTTTGGTAGCTTTCGAGGCAGACAACCTCAGCAGCAGACTGGATTTGCACATCAGTCGGTTCAGAGCGCTACTTCACCGTCTTCCGGACGTCCAGGGTATTCGGGGCGGTCGGGGCCCGTGGCTTTCGCTTCCAGGGAAGCAGGGATGCTACCCGATCGAGACCACCCCCCTCTCGGTGTGGCCGATGTGGTAGATCCCATTACGGGAGTTGTGGTAATGCTTTGGGACCTTTTTACACTTGTGGCCAACAGGGTCATATTTCGAGGGACTGTCCGACCAGAGGCATCGCAGATGGTAGGGTTCAGCCTACAGGGTCATTCGTCGGGTCTTCATCTCCTACGGTTACTCGCCCCGGAGGGCAGGGTGCTCATGGGCCAGGAGGTCGCGGCAGAAGTCGCGACAAGGGTCCTAGTTCCAGCGGTCCTCAGAATCGCATTTATGCCATGTCCAACCGCCAGGACCAGAAGGTATCACCGGATATCATCACAGGTACATTATTGGTTTCATGTTGTGACGTATATACTTTGATAGATCCGGGTTCTACCTTTTCCTATATATCTCCTCATATTGCTGGTAGAATAGGAATAGAGCCTGAGTCCATAAAACCATTTGAGGTAGCTACGCCATGAGTGATTCGCGGTAGCCGGCGAGTATATAAGGCTTGCCCGATGACTATATCTGATCGTCGCACTAGCCGACTTGATAGAGTTGGATATGCCGACTTTGACGTGATTATGGGTATGGATTGGTTGGCTTCTTGCTACGCCAACGTGGTGTAGGGAGAGATTGAGTACGGTTCAGTTTCTGGTGGCGAGTTGCTCGAGTGGGAGGGGAACACTGTGTCGCCGAGGGGTAGGTTAATTTCTTACCTCAAGGCTAGGAAGATGGTGCAGAAGGGGTATATCTACCATCTTATTCGGGTATTTGATACTGAGGCCGAGATACCAGACCTTCAGTCAGTTCCGGTTGTTAGAGAATTTTCGGAGGTGTTCCCAAACGATCTCCCGGGTATCCCTCCTGAGAGGGAGATTGAGTTTTGAATTGATATGTCGCCAGACACTCGGCCTATATCTATTCCGCCATACAGGATGCTTTCTTGAGTTGAGGGAGTTGAAGGACCAGCTGAAAGATTTGCTGGAAAAAGGCTTTATCAGGCCTAGTGTTTCTCCCTGGGGAGCGCCGGTTTTATTTGTAAAAAATAAGGATGGGACGCTGCGTATGTGTGTTGATTTCAGGCAGCTGAATAAGGTAACCATCAAGAACAGATACCCCCTCCCCAGGATTGATGATTTGTTTGACCAGTTGCAGGGTGCGAGGTGTTTCTCCAAGATAGACTGCGATGCCGTTATCATCAGGTGCGAGTTAGAGAGGCAGATATCTCAAAGACTGCATTCAGGACCCGGTACGGGCACTATGAGTTCAGAGTGATGTCTTTCGGTTTGACCAATGCTGCAGCTGTATTTATGGATTTAATGAATCGGGTGTTCAAGCCATTTTTGGATACGTTTGTTATAGTATTCATTGATGACATCTTGGTTTATTCTCGCCGAGGCGAGGCATGCGGATCATTTGAGGCGATCGAGAGTCCTCCAGGACCGGCAGTTGTATGCCAAATTCTCGAAATGCGAGTTTTGGTTGCCTTCAGTGGCTTTCTTAGGGCATGTTATCGGGGCCGATGGTATTCGGGTTGTCTGGCCAGAGATTGAGGCGATCAGACTTGGCCTAGACCTACTACACCGACGGAGGTGCGCAGCTTTTTGGGCCTTGCGGGTTATTATCGGAGGTTTGTGGAGAAGTTTGCTTCCATTTCAGCACCTTTGACTAGGCTGACTCAGAAAGCAGTTATGTTCCAGTGGACGGATGCTTGTGAGGAGGGCTTCCAGTTACTGAAGGAGAAATTGACGACCGCCCCAGTTCTTACTCTTCCAGAGGGTTTAGACGGATATGTGGTTTATTGTGATGCGTCGGGTGTCGGGCTTGGGTGTGTGCTGATGCAACATGGTAAGGTTATAGCTTACGCATCTCGACAGCTCAAGAAGCATGAGAAGAACTACCCCACGCATGACTTAGAGTTGGCAGCTGTGATTCATGCCTTGAAAAATCTGGAGACATTATTTATATGGAGTTCATGTGGATATTTACACAGACAACAAGAGCCTCCAGTATATATTCAGCCAGAGGGAGCTGAACTTGCGGCAGATACGGTGGTTAGAGTTACTTAAGGATTATGATGTCGATATCCTATACCACCCAGGGAAGGCCAATGTAGTTGCAGATGCCCTTAGTCGTAGATCGATGGGTAGTCTGTCAATATGCAGCCAGAGAAAAGGGGCATGGTCCGCGAGTTACATCAGCTAGCGAGCCTTGGAGTTCGATTGGTTGGTTCTGATAGTAGTGGGGTTCGGGTTCGAGAGGTTGCCGAGTCTTCCATCGTCGAAGAGGTGAAGAGGCGACAGTATGATGACCCAGCTATGATACGGTATCGAGATACGGCTCTTCTAGAGGAGAATAGTCTATTTAAGGTAGCACCTGATGGGGTGCTAAGATTGGAGGGCAGGTTGTGTGTTCCCGATGTAGCAGGACTTCGTCAGCAGATTCTGGGGGAGGCACACAGTGCTCGTTACTCTATTCATCCGGGGTCGACTAAGATGTACCATGACCTCAGATGTATGTATTGGTGGAACGGCACAAGAGGGGCGTGCGTTTTGTTGCTCGATGTCCTAATTGTCGTGGTCAAGTTGAGCACCGAAGCGGTGGGCTATTGCAGGCTATTGATATTCCGACATGGAAGTGGGAGGTGATCAATATGGACTTTATTACAGGGTTACCTCACACTCAGAGGAAGCATGATTCCATCTGGGTTATTGTCGACAGGCTGACTAAATCAGCCCACTTTCTTCCAGTCAGGACTACATATTTGGCTGAGGATTATGCTAGATTGTATATCAGAGAGATTGTGAGACTGCACGGAGTTTCTATATCGATTATATCGGCGGAGAGCCCAATTCACGCCTAACTTCCGGAGGTCTTTCCGTAAGGATTAGGGACACATGAGTCTCAAGATCGTGTTTCATCCTCGAGCCAAGCGGACGAGCAGAGCGCACTATCCGCATAACGAGGATATGATGCAGGCCTGTGTTATTGATTTCAGGGGTAGCTGGGAGGATCATTTACCTCTTATGGAGTTTGCGTATAACAACAACTATCATTCCAGTATCCAGATGGCGCCTTATGAGGCCTTATACATGAGGAAGTGCAGGTCACCGATAGGCTGGTTTGATGTGGGTGAAGTTCAGTTAGTCAGGCAGGACTTGATTCAGCAGGCGGTGGATAAGGTGAAGCTTATCCAGGAGCGGTTGTTGTCAGCTCAGTGTCGACAGAAGTCGTATGCAGATAATCGGCGTCGACACTTGGAGTTTGAGATGGATGATTGGGTCTTCCTGAAGGTATCACCCATGAAGGGTGTGATGAGGTTTGGGAAGAAAGGGAAACTTAGCCCAAGGTACATTGGGCCTTATCAGATTGTCCGTAGGGTAGGCAAGGTTGCCTATGAGTTGGATCTGGAGGCAGTACATCCAGTTTTTCATGTGTCTATGTTGTGAAGGTGTATCGGAGATCCATCTAGATCTAGAGTGCACCCGATTTGTGATGTCCAAGTGACAGAGGGGTTATCGTATGAGGAGAGTCCCATAGCGATACTCGATCGTCAGGTTAGGCGACTGTGGACAAAGGATGTGGCTTCCGTCAAGGTCTTATGGCGGAACGAGAACAGAGAGGAAATGACATGGGAAGCAGAGGAGGACATGATGAAGAAGTATCCTCACTTATTCCCTACACCTCCAAGTAACTCACTTTCATACTTGTTGGTTTTAAATTGACATATATGCTTAAGTATTGTTGTGGCCATATATAGCGTTCTTATTTGCAAGGGGAATAGTTAAGAGGGTCTATATCGATATTTGATTTGAGTAAGCGTAGAAGGAACATTCGGGACGAATGTTTCTAAGGGGGAGAGAATGTTACACCCCGTAATTCAGGTCATGCTTATGAGAACGTACGAAAGGAACTAAGATTTAAATTTTTGGAAAGATAGGTTGACAGAATGTTTTGGACAGATTTTAGTCTACTTTGGGGCGGTTTATGTCCAGTTATATTAGGAGCTCTGATCGGTGTATTTTATATACACCTTTTGAGTCATTTTTAGTGAGTCTTTTGTCCATTTTTGTACAAATACGTGTCGTCTTAGGATAGATTTTCTTTCTTTTGAGTCATATTGGTTTAAAGTGGCTCATTGACGGAAAAGGAGCAAAAAGAGGGCAGAAAATGAGGTTCCATGTTATACCCCGTAGTTCTGACCCTACGTATGAGAGCGTACGAAAGCATGTAAGACTTAAAATTTTTAAATGATAGGTTGACGGATTGTTCCGGACGGGTTTTAGTCAACTTTGAGGCGGGTTATGACCCGGTACATTGAGAGTTCCTAAGTGTTTCAAAGGCCTAGGGCGTAGTTCGTTGAGTCTAGTTTCCAACGCAACCAACCGCTAAATCGATAGGGCGTCTGAGTAGAAAGTTATGGGAGTTACAAGTTCGACGCAGTGACGTAAATGCGTTTCGAGCAAAGCGGCGAGGGCGCGGCGGATCGCGCGCGCGGAAGGTTGTAAGAACCAGTTGTACTGCCATACCTTTGTTTAAGTATGTTTTATGGAAGGCAGCCTTATCGGCTGTGTTATACCCCGTATTTCCAGAGTATGTACGTAAGGGAATACGTACAAAAGTCTAGCCTTAATGTTTAGGCACAAAACGTTATTTTTGGGCACAACTCACAAAACGAATAGTTTTCCGACGAAACGTTTCCACAGCTTTCGTAGGGTAAATTCCGGCTATGCCATTTCTAATTTTTGCGGATTTTTCCGAGAGATGAAACATTTTGGACCAACGGAGAGGCGACACTGGCACCCTCCTCCAATTGGTGGACTTGAAATCGTCCATTGGACGAATTGGGGAAAGGTTTGCACGTTTTTTGTGCCTTGGCACAAGTCAAGGAGTTGGTAGGATATTTTGTGTGCAAGTTGGCCAAGGACACTTGCCCTAATCTTGACCTTACACTTGCCTAGCACTTGGCTAAATCTTGGCCCTTGGTTGTCCATGTCTTGACCTATAAATACCCCCCTTAAGATGAAGAGTTTTTCATCCACAAATTCCTTTCCAAGTCTTGAAAATCCTCTCCTCTCCCTTGTAGCCTTTTTCGTCCAACACCCCCCCCCCTCTTGAGTGAGCTTGGCCGAGGCAACCCCTCCCCCTAGCCTAGCCGAAATCTACCCCCCCTCCCTTGGTAGAAAAGTTGTCTTCTAGTATTATTATAATGCCCAAAATACCCTAGCCCAAATACCTTAGTCCATAGTATAAGTGGTGAAGAACTTCTAAGGTTTCGAGCTCTGAGCGTCAACTTAGAGCTAAACCTTGCTCAGTGCGACTTTATCTAGGATATTATTGGGCTTACCGAGGTAACTAATCCTAACCCTCTTTTGAATTAGAGATTACATCGTAGTAGTATAAGAATAAGTATAAAATACTTAGAAGAATATCACGAATAGAATTGAATCATATCACAGTAGAAGGGTTTAAAAGAAGAAATATCAAATTGTACTTACATAGGGCTGTTTTCTCAGTAGACTTGAGTAGCTCACCGGGTAGGAAGTCTGCAATTTTCCGTAGGATATAGAACCCTCTGTTTAGAATCTGTTTACAAAGTAGTGAATGTTGATAGACGTGTCGACTATTATAGTCGATTCTCTCGCGACATATTCAACTTGGCGGTGGTTTTTGAGAAGGTATGTGATTCTTCCTAAAGCATGATATTTTACAATATATATGTAGTACGGTAGACGCATACGTGTTAATCGAATAATAACTACGCAATGCCTCACGCTTAAGCTGAATAATACTTACGGCAATGCCTCACGCTTAAGCTGAATAATACTTACAGTGATGCCACGGCTTAAGCCTGAATAATAAAGAACTGAAAGCATTTCAAAAGAATACTGAATCATTTTTAACAGAAGAGAACTAATTGGTTTTTAAAACAGAAGCTTAAGAGTTATACTAGCTTTATGGGAAGTTAAGTATAACCACTTAAGAATGATAAAAGAAACAGTTTGCCTATGTGTTTATAACAGACTTATATTGAATTGTGAAAAGAATAATAAGATGGTTTGATAAGTAGACATGATATGATGCTATGTGTGTTAGTGTCTTGTAACGTTCTTGTTGTGCTTATGTTGTTTAAAGATAAGTTGTTATGTTAGTGTACTATCACTCACCTCTTGACATATTACCGGGGGTTAAGCTGCCCTCCGATGCGGGGTAGACTCAGGCGGTCTGGGACCATGATTCGAGAATACCTCATGCGGGTCCAGGGGACCTATGCGGAGCTACGGGAGTTCCAGGTTAGTGATGCGGGGTTATACCTCATGCGGTCTATGTGGCCATGCGGACTACGAGTCCAGGACGATGCCGAGGAGTAGCTACCCTCGATGCGGGGTTATGTACCCTATGCGGGCCTATGTGAGTGGCCTATGCGGACTACGGGAGTCCAGGATTAGGCTTGCATGGTGATACTACGGGCAATTGGCCCTGCTTCGATCATTCGCAGCCTAGAAAAGACCTGTTACAGTTTACCTATTGTTGCTCTTGTTTATGATGTGGCTTATGTGCGGTCCCTCGTTGTTTCATACATACTTGCAAACCGATTTTAAAATGATATGTTTTCATTTAAGTATTTCTGATTTCATATACTTAGTACTGTTATCGACCTCCTTCGGCTGCGTTCATGCCGCAGTAAAGCGGCAGTGCTAGATCCACATTCTTAGGATCTCTACGTTGGTGTCGAGCTCCATCTTTTAGGAGCTCTACTTTTGGGTATGATCTCCCGTTGTAGATAGTTTTGTACAAGAAGAGTATGGCGGGGCCCTGTCCGCCATAGTTGTATATTTCCTTAAGTGCAGTAGTCATGTTATACAAAGATCGGATGTATCGCTAAACCATGTTTATATATATATCGCGAAAGCGCGTTTTCTCACATAAGCGTGTCTTATTTTATAAACTGTTTCATGTCTTGTTTTATATTTCCGCCGATTACTCGATGTATGACTACTTGGGTGCCGTAAGGCACTACCACGCCCCGGAATGGGTCGTGACAAAAGTGGTATCGTGAGCGCTTAATCCTCGGAAAGTGTCTACGCACCGTATCTAGTAAGTCTTGATTATCGGTGTGTTGTGCACCACACCAATAATCGTGAGGCTATAGGATATTTAGGATTGGTTTCCACTCTTCTTACTCGAGATCGTGCTTTAGAGGCATGTTAAAGTTGGACCCTCTAACGTATTCCTTTTCTCAGAATGATTATGCCTCCACGTAAGGCAACCCGGCCCAGAAGCGGCAAAGCGAGGAGCGCCGATGGGACACCTAGAGTCACGAGGGCTCGGGCCCATCTATACGAGACGGCGAGTTCTACGACACCGCCACCCCAGAGACCACAGTACCCACACCTCGTCCCCACTGGGCGGAGGAGATAGTGGCATGAGTCGCCCATCTATTGGCTAGGATTGTGGCTGCACACGAGGACAGTGGACGCAGATTCGATCCCGGCCCATCGTACCGTGGTTCACCCAGGCGAGAGAGTTTGAGGCTACGAGACTTCCCCGAGTTGTAGCCGCAGTTTTACTGTCGAGGTCGGAGGATGATCCGCAGGAGTTCATCCGTCGCCACTGAGGATTCTCGAGTGATCGGCGTCGAGACCGAGTCCGTGATCTTTGGTTCACATAGGTCGCGTGATACCGCGATCGATTGGATTGGTTTGATTCACGGAGTTATCCCGGGAGAGCACGCGTCCCCGCCTACTGGGATGAGTTCTCGAGGCTTTCTCACTCACTTCTTGCCTCGCGGATGAGGAGGCGGCCGATAGATTTTTACCGAGGCGCAGAGGGCGACCGCCGTGGAGTACAATGTCGAGTTTGATTCATTGGCTCGATATGTCCCGGCGTTAGCAGAATATGGAGGATAGGGTGCACCGCCACGTCACCGCTAGATGACTATATGGCCGAAGTCATATGCGGGTGTTTCTCTTCACCGTATGGACATTACCCGCACGCAGCTCATGCTCTTGGATGTGAGCGTAGAGACCGGCCGGGTTGACAGGCGGCAGAAGGCAGGATGGCGGGGTCTTTTGGTGGCTATCGTGGTGGCGGCCTCGGCAGCCTAGATTTGCACCACGCACCGGCTGAGCACTCTCGCACCGCCTCAAGAGCCCAGATATTCGAGGCGCATCAGTGGCCCCGGGACTTGAGCGTCGAGCAGCGGAAATCGCCGACGGGACCACCCCTCGCCGGTGTGGCCGTCGCGCGATCCCACTTCGAGTTGTGGTGCTACGGAGCTTGTTTGATTGTGGCAGCAGGTCACTATGCGAGGAACTGTCCACCGGGCGGCGATCTTGATGGTAAGTCACTACAGTTCTTTCGCGGTCTTCTTCATCCTCGACAGCCTACTCGCCTGGAGGCAAGGTACTCATGGACCAGCAGGTCGCGCAGGTCGTGGCGCGGTCCCGCTTCTAGCGGTCCTCGTAACGCATTTATGCTTTGTCCACCGGGATCGTGAGGCCTCACCGATGTCGCCACGGTACCTTATCGGTTCTGGTTTGATGTGTATGCTTTGATAGATCCGGTTCTACTGGCCCCATATATCTCCCTTGTTGCTAGTAGGATGAGGATAGAGCCCGAGTCCATAGACCACTTTCGAGGTAGCTACGCCATGGTGATTGATGGTAGCTCGGCGGGTATATAGAGCTTGTCTGTGACCATTTACGATCGTCGGACCAGCCGACTTGATAGAGTTGGAGATGATTGACTTCGACGTGATCACGGGGATGGATTGGCTAGCTTCTGCTACGCCAATGTAGCCGCAGAGAGAGAGTAATGCAGTTCGATTACGAGGCGGTTGTTGAGTGGGAGGAGCACGGTATCGCCAGGGGTAGGTTTATTTCCTACCTCAAGGCTAGGAAGATGGTGCGAAGGGTATATCTACCATCTCGCTCGGGTGTTTGATCACGAGGTGCGGTACCAGATTTTCCGTCGATTCAGTGGTCGAGAGTTCCCGCACGTGTTTCGCACGACCTCGGGTATCCTCCCGAGAGAGGAGATTGAGTTTTGTATTGACATATTGCGGACACTCGGCTATTTCCATTCCGCCATACGAATGGCACTGCCGAGTTGAGAGAGTTGAAGGATCAACTTAGGATTTCTTGGAGAAGCGGCTTCATCAGCCTAGTGTTTCTCCAGGGAGCGCCGGTATTGTTCGTGAAGAAGAAGGGCGGGACGCTGCGCATGTGTTGATTACATACCAACAAGGTGACCATTAAGAACAGATACCCCTTCCTGTGATTGATGATTTGTTCGACCAATTGCGAGTGCGAGATGTTTTTCTAAGATTGATGCGATTGGGCTATCATCAGTGCAGTCGAGAGAGGTGGATGTCCTAGGATCGCATTCCGGACGTGACGCATTATGAGTTCAGTGGTCATGTCTTTTGGGTTGACCAATGCTCGTGATATTCATGGATTTGATGAACCGAGTGTTCAAACCATTTTTGGACACGTTTGTGATAGTGTTCATTGATGATATCTTGGTTTATTCGCTCAGAGCGAGAGCATGCGCGAACATTTGAGGCGATCTTGTGATTCTCCAGACCAGCAGATTACGCCAAGTTTTCCAAATGTGAGTTTTGGTTGACTTGATGGCGTTTCTTGGGCATATTGCCGGGGTGATGGCATTCGAGTGGATACGGCCAAGATCGGCGATCAGGACTTGGCCTGAACTCTTACTCCGGCAGAGGTTCGCGATTTTACGGGCCTTGCAGATATTATCGGTTCGTGGAGAAGTTTGCTTCTATCTTCGCACCATTGACTAGGCCGACTCGGAAGGCGGCCAAGTTTGATGGTGATGCTTGTGGCGGGGTTTCGATTCTTTGAAAGAGAGGCGACCGCCCGTTCTTACTCTTCCGCAGGTCCGGATGGTTATGTCGTGTATTGTGATCGTCGGGCATCGGGTTGGGATGTGTGTTGATGCAGCATGGCGGGGTTATAGCATATGCATCCCGACGGTGAAGAAACACGAGGAACTACCCCACCCATGATTTGGAGTTAGCGGTTGTGATTCACGCCAAGATCCGAGGCACTATTTGTATGGGGTTCACGTGGATATTTTTACGGACCACAAGAGCCTCGGTATATCTTCACCGAGGAGCCGAACTTACGGCGAGGCGGTGGTTAGAGTTGCTTAAGGATTACGATGTTGATATCTGTACCACGGGAAGGCCATGTTGTGGCGTATGCTCTTAGTCGTAGGTCGATGGGAGCCTATCGGATGTGCGGCTAGAGAGGAGGACATGGTTCGTGATTTGCATCGCTTAGCGAGCCTTGGTGTCCGCTTGATTGATTCCGATAGCGATGGGGTTAGAGTTCGTGAGGTTGCCGAGTCTTCCATCATCGGCGAGGTGAAGAGGCAACATTCGAGGATCGGCTTTGATTCGATATCGTGATACTGCCTCTTCGTGAGGGCAAGGGTCCTTTTGAGGTAGCACGATGGGGTGCTAAGGTTTGAGGCGGTGTGTGTTTGGATGTTTGAGGACTTGGCAGTTCTTGGGGAAGCACACAGCGTTACTCTATCCATCCGGTCGACAAGATGTACCACGACCTTAGATCCGTGTATTGGTGGGATGGCTTGAAGAGAGACGTTGCGAGTTCGTAGCTCGATGCGTGTTGTCAGCAGGTAAAGGTAGAGCACCAGAGGCCTGGTGGTTTGTTACAGACGATTGAGATCCCGACCTGGAAGTGGGAGGTAATCAACATGAACTTTATCACAGGATTACCTCGCACTCAGAGGAGAGACATGATTCTATATGGGTTATCATTGTGGTGTGAAATCAGCCCACTTTCTTCCGTCGGGGCGACTTTTTCTGAGGATTATGCGGACTTTACATCAGAGATCGCCGATTGCATGGAGTCCCTATTTCTATCATATCGCATGAGGAGCCCGGTTTCGGCTAACTCGGAGGTCTTTCGAGAGGTTTAGGGGCGCGGTGAGCACGAAATCGCATTCCATCCACAGACGACGGAGAGGCGGCGCACTATCCGCACTTCGAGGATATCTGCGAGCCCGTGTTATCGACTTCGAGTGGGTACTGGGAGGATCATTTGCCTCTAGTTGAGTTCGCGTACAATAATAGCTACCACTACAGTATTCAGATTGCGCCTTATGAGGCCTTCTATGGGAGGAAGTGCAGATCGCCTATCGGTTGGTTCGATGTGGGCGAGGTGCAGTTTGTGGGACCAGATTTGGTGCAGCAGATGGATAAGGTGAAGCTTATCGAGCGGCTATACAAATTTCGAGTCGGCCAAGTCGTATCACGGATCATCGTCGCCGACATCCGAGTTCGCGATTGATGATTGGGTTTTCTGAAGGTGTCACCCATGAAGGGTGTGATGAGATTCGGAAGAAGAAACTTCGGCCCAAGTACATTGGGCGTTTCATTGTCCGCGAGGTAGGCAAGGTTGCTTACGAGTTGGATCTGCCGTCCGATCCGGAGGCGCATCCGGTGTTTCACGTATCTATCTTTGAGAGATGTATCGGATCCATCTAGGGTACACCCGATTGACGATGTCCAGTGACCAGGGGTTATCGTATGAGGAGATTCCCATAGCGATAGTCGATCGTCAGTTAGGCGTCTGCGGACGAGGATGTGGCTTCCAAAGTCTTGTGGCGGAACGAGCTTAGGAGGAGATGACGTGGGAAGGCGAGGAGGACATGAGGCGGAGGTATCCTCACCTATTCCCACACCTCCGTGTAATTCACTTTTCCTACTTGTAAATCTTCATTATCGTTTATGCCTAAGTGTTGTTACGTGGCCGTGTGTGGCATTTGCAATGTTTAAGTTATGAAGAATCTTATCGTTAATCGTCTTGGAAGGAACATTCGGACGAATGTTTCTAAGGAGAATGTTATACCGTATTTCCTGAGTATGTACGTATGGGAATACGTACAAAAGTCTAGCCTTAATGTTTAGGAACAATACTTTTTTTTTGGGCACAACTCACAAAACGAATAGTTTTCAAATGAAAACGTTTCCACAGCTTTCGTAGGTTAAATTCCGGCTATGCCATTTCTAATTTTTGCGGATTTTTCCGAGAGACGAAACATTTTGGACCAACGGGAGGGCGACACTTGGCACCCTCCAATTGGTGGACTTGAAATCGTCCATTGGACGAATTGGGGAAAGGTTTGCACGTTTTTTGTGCCTTGGCACAAGTCAAGGAGTTGGTAGGATATTTTGTGTGCAAGTTGGCCAAGGACACTTGCCCTAATCTTGACCTTACACTTGCCTAGCACTTGGCTAAATCTTGGCCCTTGGTTGTCCATGTCTTGACCTATAAATACCCCCCTTAAGATGAAGAGTTTTTCATCCACAAATTCCTTTCCAAGTCTTGAAAATCCTCTCCTCTCCCTTGTAGCCTTTTCCGTCCAACACCCCCCCTCTTGAGTGAGCTTGGCCGAGGCAACCCCTCCCCCTAGCCTAGCCGAAATCTACCCCCCCTCCCTTGGTAGAAAAGTTGCCTTCTAGTATTGTTATAATGCCCAAAATACCCTAGCCCAAATCCCTTAGTCCATAGTAGAAGTTGTGAAGAACTTCTAAGGTTTCTTGGAGCTACCAGAGCGTACAACTTAGGAGCTAAACCTTGCTCAGGCGCGACTTTATCTAGGATATTATTGGGCTTACCGAGGTAACTAATCCTAACCCTCTTTTGAATTAGAGATTACATACTGTAGTAGTATAAGAATAAGTATAAAATACTTAGAAGAATATCACAAAATAGAATTGGTATTATCACAAAGAAGGGTTTAAAAGAAGAAATATCAAATTGTACTTACATGAATTTGTTTTCACGATGAGACTTGAGTAGCTCACCGGGTAGGAAGTGCTGCCCAATTTTCCGTAGGATATAGAACCCTCTGCTTAGAATGTTTACAAAGTAGTGCGAGCGTTGATAGGCGTGTCGACTATTATAGGTTGATTCTCTGCGCGACATATTCAACTTGGCGGTGGTTTTCGAGAAGGTATGTGATTCTTCCTAAAGCATGATATTTTACAATATATATGTAGTATGGTAGACGTACGTGTTAATCGAATAATAACTACGGAATGCCTCACGCTTAAGCTGAATAATACTTACGGCAATGCCTCACGCTTAAGCTCGAATAATACTTACAGCGATGCCTCACGCTTAAGCCCGAATAATAAAGAATGAAAGCATTTCAAAAGAATATTGAATCATTTTTAATGAAGAGAACTAATTGGTTTTAAAGCGAAGCTTAAGAGTTATACTAGCTTTATGGGAAGTTAAGTATAACCACTTAAGAATGATAAAAGAAAGCAGTTTACTATGTGTTTATAATGGACTTATATTGAATTGTGAAAAGAATAATAAGATGGTTTGATAAGTAGACATGATATGATGCTATGTGTGTTAGTGTCTTGTAACGCTCTTGTTGTGCTTATGTTGTTTAAAGATAAGTCGTTATGTTAGTGTACTATCACTCACCTCTTGACATATTCTGGGGTTAAGCCTCCACGCGGGTAGACTCGGTGATGGGACCATGATTCGAGAATACCTCATGCGGGTCGGGGACCTATGCGGAGCTACGGAGTTCCGTGTTAGTGATGCGGGGTTATACCTCATGCGGTCTATGTGGCCATACGGACTCTGAGTCGGGGCGACGCCGAGGAGTAGCTACCTCGATGCGGGGTTATGTACCTACGCGGGCCTATGTGAGTGGCCTATGCGGACTACGAGTCCAGGATTAGGTTTGCATGGTGATACTACGCAATTGGCCTGCTCGATCATTCGCGACTAGAAAAGACACATTCAGTTTACCTATTGTTGCTCTTGTTTATGATGTGGCACTATGCGCGGTCCCTTAGTTGTTTCATACATACTTGCAAAACTGATTTTAAAATGATATGTTTTCATTTAAGTATTTCTGATTTCATATACTTAGTACTGTTGTCGACCTCCTTGGGTGCGTTCATCATGAGTAAGAGGCGGCAGTGCTAGATCCACATTCTTAGGATCTACGTTGGTGTGAGCTCCATCTTTTCGGAGGCTCTACTTTTGGTATGATCTCCTGTTGTAGATAGTTTTGTCTGATCGAGGTATGGCGGGGCCTGTCCGCCATAGTTGTATATTTCCTTAAGTGTAGTCGTATTTATGCAGATTATCGGATGTAATCGCTAAACCATGTTTATATATATATGCCGAAAGCGACGTTTTCTCACATAAATCGTGTCTTATTTTATAAACTGTTTCATGTCTTGTTTTATATTTCCTGATTACTCGATGTATGACTACTTGGGTGCCGTAAGCACGATCCACGGGCCGGAATGGGTCGTGACAGTCGATGATGTTTACCTTTTATAAGCTATGTGTTATGTATGTTCCTGCTATTCTCTCGATGTATACAGCGGTACCGGTAGGTACAATCGCGACCGTCGGGTCGTGACATTCCAGAGCTCGAAAAGCGAGAAAGTGGCGAATCAGGCACAGAACAGGCCAGCGCCGCGGCGCCTCCAGCCAGCAGAGCCAGGCGCCACAACGCCTAATCTTCAGAGGGTTACAGGAGTTCCGGCGCCATGGCTGATTCTGAACGGCGCGGGCGGAAAAATCTGAAATTTGAATTGTCAATGGGTCAGGCCTGAAGGAAAACCTGCATCACGTTTTGGAGGCTATAAAAAGAGAACCCTATGTCAGATTTAAGGGTTCCTTTCTTGCCAAATCACAAGACTTTTGGAGATCAAGATTGGAGACTTCATCTTAGTAATTTTTTGTTCTTGTTTTACTTTCTTTACAGTTTATGTTGGATATTGATTTAGTTCTTGTCATGTCTATGACTAGGAACTAAATCTACTTAGGGGTGTCTATGTCAATTCACTTGAACCTTATCTTTATGAAATAATGCATGTTTTTTGTTCTTCTTCTTATTGTTGAGATTTATTCAATATATGTTTTGATTGCTTGATAATTACTTGATCATTAATTATCATAATTCTTATGATTTCTAACCGAAATCCGAAAGGGGAGGTTGTGAATATGTTGTAGTTGGATAAACATAGGTTAAATCGTGGACGAAAGTACCCCGATACTTGTGTAGTATTAATAAGGTTTTTGGTCTTAATCCTCCTCTAGAGTCAATCTTATCACCGAAAGGTAGAAAGGTGTTGTACTGGGATTGAGTGTTTATATAACCTTAACAGGAGTATAAAACGGCTTAGTTAACCTGCTATCTCAAAATAGAAGAAAAACCATAATTAGTTGCATTAATAAGTAAGTTAAGCGGATAGTTGAGGAGATTTGATAGCCCTATTTCCACATTACTGAAGTAAAACAACGTAGTTTAATTAGTTTTCATCATTCTAGTCATAAACAACATATCAATTATCGGTTACCAAATATATAACATAGAATAGAATTTGGTACTTGAACACTAATCCCTGAGGACGATAACTCGGTCTTCTAAGACTATATTACTTGACTCGACACGTGCACTTGCGTAAGTGTGTGCATTAAATCGCGCATCAAGTTTTTGGCACCGTTGTCGGGGATTGGCATAGTTCAATATCATTTTATCTATTCTTAATTTCTAATTTGGTTTTTTTTTTGTTTTTATTAATTACTATTTTTTTATTATTTTGTGAAAACCAGTGTTGCCGTGATCCGTTTGTTTATTTTGATTTGTTTCAGGCACCCAGTTTATGCGAAGGAGAAGAGGAGCCGACACTCTTGTTCCCTTCAACCCAGAAATTGAGAAGACTTGTAAGCAGAACAGAAGGAACCAACGAGTCTCAGCCTTAATTGAGATGGGAGGCGTACAAAACAACAATGAGATGAATGAGGGGTTGGGTGATCATCAGTCTAACCAAAGAATGCCTCGGAGATTGCCGATGGATGTAGAAGAGAGAGTCCAGGTCCAAGCGGAGAGAAGCTTGGGAGATTATGTGCTAACGAGGGTGAATGGAGCACAAACTTGCATTAGGCTCCCAACAATAGGAGCAAATAATTTTGAGATCAAACCTGTGATTTAAAGTATGGTGCAGAATACGGTTCAGTTTGGAGGGTTGTCGTCGGAGGATCCTCACATGCATATAGCTAATTTCTTAGAGTTGTGTGCAACCTTCAGATACAATGGCGTTACTGATGACGTCGTCAGATTGATGCTTTTTCCCTTCTCACTCAGGGATAGAGCGAAAGTGTGGTTGAATTCCTTGCCAGCAGATTCGATATTCACATGGCAAGAGTTGGCACAGAAATTTTTAGCAAAGTTCTTCCCACCATGCAAAGCAGCAAAGCTGAGAGGGGAGTTGAATAATTTCTATCAAGCTGATGGAGAATCACTATATGAAGCTTGGGAGAGATTTAAGGACTTGCAAAGAAAGTGTCCACATCACAGCATTGAGCTGTGGAATTTGGTCCATATTTTCTATAATGGGCTAAGCGGGACTACCAGAACGATCATTGATGCTGCCGCAGGTGGAACTTTTATGAGAAAAACCGCACATGAAGCTCATGATTTATTGGAAGACATGGCCACCAATAATCATGTAACAGAGGACAGACAAGTGAGTGGCAGAAGAACAGTAGGAGTTCATGAGATTGATGTCATCACTGCACTAAATGCCCCAGTTGCCGCACGGCGGTACCAAGCAAAATCGATTAATACGTAAATGCAGTGCAAATGCCAATGAGTTGTGAAATGTGTGGTGGTCCACATACCTTCGATAGATGCCCATCAGCTGATCCTAACAATATTTCGATCGAGCAAGCAGAGTGCCAAGCAGTAGGGAACTATCAGAGGCCCCAGAACAACTCATACTCAAACACTTACAATCCAGGGTAGAGGAATCACCCAAATTTTTCATGGAGATGTGAGCAAGGGCATCAGAACCAGTTTAGAGGCCAGTACCAAAATCAGCAACCATTCACTCAGGCCTCATCTTCACAACAATTCAGTGCCCCTGTCCAACAAGAGAAGCCAGACGAGCTAAGAGCAGCTTTGTTGACACTCACCAACTCCCAGACCCAGTTCATGGCAGAGACTAGATCCTCTATCAGGAACTTGGAGACACAGGTGGGGCAACTAGCGAAGCTAGCAAACAACAAGCCACAGGGTACCTTGTCGAGCAATACATAGATGAATCCTAGAGAACAGTGCGAGCGATGCAACCGAGAGTGGAAAAGCAGTTAGACGGCGTGCACCTCGGCTGTGGTTGAGCAGAGAGATAGGGGGTTGTTAAAGATCGCCCAATATTAGAGAAAGCTCCAGAGAATGAGTACACTGAGAAGATTCCTTTCCCGCAAAGATTGCAAAGAAAAGTAGTTGATAAGCAATTCTCCAAGTTTTTGGAGACATTCAGAAAGTTACACATCAACATACCCTTCATCGAGGCATTGGAGCAAATGCCTACTTATTTTAAATTTATGAAGAAGATTTTGGGAAAGAAGAAGAAGTTGGGAGAATATGAGATGGTGGCACTGAAAGAGGAATGCAGTGTCATCCTGCAGAAGAAATTGCCCCCTAAACTCAAGGACCCAGGGAGCTTTACACTGCCTTGCGCAGTTGGCAGAGTAACATGTAATAGGGCCCTTTGTGACTTGGGGGCTAGTATAAATTTGATTCCCTTGTCTGTTTTTAAACGATTGGAGTTAGGTGAGGCAAAACCAACCACTGTGAGCTTGCAATTAGCAGACAGAACGGTGGTGCATCCCAGGGGGAAGATTGAGGATGTTCTCGTTAAAGTAGGAAAATTCTTTTTCCCTGCGGATTTCCTCATTTTTGATATGGAGGAGGATGAGGATATTCCCATCATATTGGGGAGACCGTTCTTGCAGCGAGGAGAGCCACGATTGGCGTAGAAAAGGTGGTGACGACGAGTAGAAAGTGAAGAGATGGTGTTCAAAGTGTTCAAACACGTTATTGAACCCCCGGTCATGAGTAGGTGCTTTGCAATTAGCACTGTCAGAACTTCTTATGAGCCAGTGCAAGCCACAACAAGGGAGATAAGCCCGCCAAAGGAGGTAAGTGATACTGAACCTCCTCTTGAAAATAATTATAAGAAGAAAAACATAAGGAGAAAGAGGAAAATGTTGAAAAAGTGGATTGGTTGTGGGGTTAATTTACCCCACACCTCTTGATTTAAAGAACTTGCGTCCGGCTAAAAGACGTTAAAGACAGCGCTACTTGGGAGGCAACCCAAGGTATTTGAAATTATTTACTTTAATACAGTTAGTTTTTACTTAGAACAGTCTCACAGAGGTATTGTTTATGTGTTGTGATGACAGGTGCAGGGCCAAGAATTTGGAGGGCGAAGACTGAAGATAAGCCAAAAGAGAAAAAAAAGGGATTTCCAGAAAATCGTGAGCCAGCGCTGAAAGCAGTCATGGCGCCAAAAGATCAATGCGCAGAAATTCAGCGTATTTCCAGTTCAGGCCGTGGCGCCCGTTTTGTAGGCGGCGCGAAAGTTCGGAGCGCGAAGATTTGGGCACCGCGACGCCGCGACGGAAACCCAGAAGTTAAAATAGCCCAAAAATCCGATTTTTCCCCATTCCAAATCAAAACCTAAACCTTTCCTCTCTACAAAACCCACGAAAATCCACCTTTTACCTAAAAATCTTCCATAAACTAAACCCAATCACAACCAAAGTTCTTAGATTTCTTAAACCCTTAACCATCTTAAACAACAACCCTCATCCCATTGCCTCAAATCATCATTAGGAGCAAGAAAATCTTGAAGAACACCGTCAAAGGTAACCTTTATCTTTTCTTGAAAGCTTCACTATATTTAGAGGAGGTCGTAGGTATGAGGAGGTGTTGTATCTGTGAAGGTGTGTGGGGGTGTTGAAGCTGGGTGTGAGATTTCGAGGAAGAGTATACGAGGTGAGTGTGGGGTGTTGTGCAGGAGCTTCTTGAGTGAAGTTTGGGGGTGATAAGTGTTGTAGCTGCTGATTGTTGAGTAATAATATTGGGTAATATTGTTGATACAGAGGAAACGCTGCCCAAGTTGTCTAAAAATGTCTGCCAGAAAGAAAAGAGCTTCCACATCCACCTCCGCCCCTCAATATGATAATACTAGGTTTATCAGCAAAACAACGGAGAGTAGATATCAAAAACTTAGTACTAGGCCCTTAATCCTTGAAAGAGGAATGGATTACCAAAGGGAATCATTTGAGGAGGGAGATGTCTATGAGCCCATTCGGGCGATGATTGAGATGATGAGGTGGAAGAGATTTGTCAACCCGGAAAAGATAACACCGATGAACACAGTGATGGTGAGAGAATTTTATGCTAACTTTCCGGAGAGGGTGGATGATAGATGCTTTGTGAGGGGACGAGAAGTGCCTGTGACGGCAGAAGTGGTGAATTTGCTATTGAAAACAGCGGATGTTGAAGAAAGAGGTGATGACCGGAGCTATTTCAGAACATGGTCTAGAGGCACCAACAACATCAACTGGGACGTCGTCGCAAGCACAGTAAGCTACCCTGGGGCTGTGTATGATATTGCCAGAAATGGAGCAAGAAGACTGAGTAGGTGTCAGTTCAACAAAACAGCCAAGGGTTGGTTGTATTTCGTCAGTGCCCGCTTGATTCCATCAATGCACTTCACCAGAGTGCCAGAAGACAGAATAAAATTGATATATAGAATCATGTCAGGAAAGATGATTGACGTTGGGAAGGAAATAGTGCAAAACATGAGAGAAACCAGTAGGTTGGTAACGACATGTGGGTTGGGACATGGCTCACTTATTAGCTGCTTATGCTCCATACATGGGGTCCCAACCCTACCCACTGATACATATGAGAAAAACCAACTTCCTGTGTCATACGGGATAGTGCATTCCTTCCTGCACCAATCCTCCAAAGAAGAAAGACAAAAGAGACCAACACCAAGCGGCACCAGCAGCAGTGAAGGTCGCCATGGATGAAGATGAGCCTGAGACAGAGGCTCAGTATGAAGCGAGAAGCGACGGCCACCCCCAGAATCAGAACCTCCAGTGCCTATGATGGAGCAGTTGCTCCTGAACCAAAGAAGGATGATGTAGAATTTTGACACGGTGATACAAGGACAACAAGAATTAAGGCAGGGGCAACAACAGTTGCACCAGATAATTGACGAGATGAGTTCCTTGTTCAACCATTGGTCAATGCACTATCCACCGCCACCGCCACCACTTTAAACCAAGTCTGTAAGTTGTCATGTTTCTTTTATTTTCTTTGAGTCTTGCACACATTGGGGACAATGTGTGATTTAAGTTTGGGGGGGTGTTTTATTTGTGTCTTATTGTTTTAGTATGTTTGAGTCTTTTTAATTTGTTTTGTGTATTTTTGAGTCACAAAATTGTTTTGAGTCATAATTTTCTGTCAAAGATCATGCATGTTGTAGTTACTAGAAACACCTAGTGAAGTAAGGTTGAATAATGTAATGGAATTAGAAGCAACTATCTAAACACTTAGGGTAGTTATGCCAAAAACTCATGAAATCTGTCTATTTGGGGTTTCTGCTTGAATTGTGTATTGTTAAATGTTAAAACCTATGTGTATGATTGCTTGCTATTTGAGGCGAAATAGTTAGGACATGCATGTTAGGGAGATGACTCAGACATTTCTTTGTTAGCCAATTCTTACCACTTTTTCCTATCCCTGACATTAAAAATATCCCTAGTCATCCCCTTTGAGCCTAAACATTAAACTTTTTCTTTGACACCCTATATTTCCACACTTGTGCCATAAGTAAAAATGTGAAATGGTTGGAGTAAAAAGTGTTAAAAAAGAGACAAAAAGAGTGAACAAGTTTGATGCACCCCAAATAAAAAGTAATAAGAAATAGGCAAAAGCCTAAGTTTGGGGGTGCCTTTGATTCATAATACACTTTACTCTCTCAAAACAAAAGAGGGGAAAGATAGATATGAAGTGAAGAAAAGAAATCGAAAGAAAAGGGAAGAATTGAAAAGCAAAAGAGCTTATGGTACAGAAAATGAGCCTAAATGCCTATTTGTACCTACCCATGCCTAAGCCTACATTACAACCCTGAAAAGTCCTGAAGATCTCTTACATGCATACCCATGATTAGTGGAGAATAGCAAGTAAACATGCCATAGGATTTTGAAATTGACATGCATAATTCAACATTTTTACTTCCATTAAGCATGATTAAAGTGAGTTTGCGAAATATCTAGCTTAATGTGTTTAGAATGCTAAAAATTCATGCTATATGTTCCTGCATATTATTCTGCTAACCTTCATGTTTGTCTAAGTAACACCAATGCAGCAAAGCGATCAATGTCATTGAGTCTTTTTATTTTCTTTTTTCCTTGTGTCTTTATTTCTTTCTTTTGATCTTTGCTCGAGGGCGAGCAAAGGTTAAGTTTGGGGGTATTTGATCGGTGTATTTTATATACACATTTTGAGTCATTTTTAGTGAGTCTTTTGTCCATTTTTGTACAAATACGTGTCGTCTTGGGATAGATTTTCTTTCCTTTGAGTCATATTGGTTTAAAGTGGCTCATTGGCGGAAAAGGAGCAAAAAGAGGGCAGAAAAGGAGGTTCCAGAGCTCGAAAAGCGAGAAAGTGGCGGCGAGCACATGAGCGGTAGCGCGCCTCGGCCAATGAGCAGTGCCGCAGCGCCTAATCTTGAGGTTGCGGGAGTTCTGGCGTCGCGGCGCCGATTCTGAGCATGGCCAAGCGGGAAAAATCAGAAATTTGAATTGTCAATGGGCCAGGCCTGAAGGAAAACCTGCATCACGTTTTGGAGGCTATAAAAAGAGAACCCTAGGTCAGATTTAAGGGTTCCTTTCTTGTCAAATCACAAGACTTTTGGAGATCAAGATTGGAGACTTCATCTTAGTAATTTCTTGTTCTTGTTTTACTTTCTTTACAGTTTATGTTGGATATTGATTTAGTTCTTGTCATGTCTATGGCTTGGAACTAAATCTACTTAGGGTTTTCCATGTCAATTCACTTGAACCTTATCTTTATGAAATAATGCATGTTTTTGGTTCTTATTCTTATTGTTGAGATTTATTCAATATATGTTTTATTTGCTTGGTAATTACTTGATCATTAATTATCATAAATCTTATAATTTCTAACCGAAATCCGAAAGGGGAGGTTGTGAATATGCTGTAGTTGGATAAACATAGGTTAAATCGTGGACGAAAGTACTCCGATACTTGTGTAGTATTAATAAGGTTTTTGGTCTTAATCCTCCTCTAGAGTCAATCTTATCACCGAAAGGTAGAAAGGTGTTGTACTGGGGTTGAGTGTTTATATAACCTTAACATGAGTATAAAATGGCTTAGTTAACCTACTATCTCAAAATAGAAGAAGAACCATAATTAGTTGCATTAATAAGTAAGTTAAGCGGATAGTTGAGGAGATTTGGAAGCCCTATTTCCATATTACTGAAGTAAAACAACATAGTTTAATTAGTTTTCATCATTCTAGTCATAAACAACATATCAATTATCGGTTACCAAATAGATAACAAAGAATAGAATTTGGTACTTGAACACTAATCCCTGAGGACAATAACTCGGTCTTCTAAGACTATATTACTTGACTCGACACGTGCACTTGCGTAAGTGTGTGCATTAAATCGCGCATCAAGATCTTAGGTGTTTCAAAATCCTAGTATGAAGTTCATTAAGTCTAGTTCCCAACGCAACAAACCGCTCGTCGATAGGACATCGGGGTAGAAAGTTATGGAAGTTACAAGTTCGGTCTTGTGACGAGCGAGAAAAGTGTTTTGATCCAAGTGCCACACAGTGCGCGCTGAATCGCAGGTCGCGCGGATGCAGGCATGGCGCCGTATGTACTGAAATGTTCGAAAGTTTTAGCGCCGCGGCGCCGAGGCGGGACTTTTCGCGAAAATTGGGAAAAAATCAGAAGATATTTTGTGAAAGGCCTATGGGAGGGTGACAAGTGTCCCTCCCATCTTTTTGACCTAGAGAGGGTCTTATATTTAGGACCAAGTCTTGAAGACTTGGTTATTTTCAAAGGTTCTTCCAAAAAGAAATCCTCTCCTCTTCTCTCTAAAGTGATAACCCTAAGATGAAATTATCGGAAAGGCGGCAAGAAGGAAATATATTGGCGAGCTTGTAGGAAGTTAGTAGATGTGATTTTAACGAAGAGGAATTGTGGAAAGAGGACAAGTGGACGATTTGTTGGACTGTTTTGGGCAAATTCCAAGGTAACAATTCATTCTCCTTTTTAAGTAAGTTATGTCGTATGTTAAGGACGAAAGGACTTGTAGTTGTCGATATTGTTATTAGGTATATAACATGTAGTAATAACGATTTTGATTTGAAAGGATTGGATAAGGATGATATGTGAGCATGTTATAGTCGAGAAATTGCCTTAAACTTATTGGATTTTTTAATATGAATTGTAGGGCAGAATTTTACGCGTCCGGTTAGGCGTGTAATCCCCTTGTAGTACTGAATGGTTGGGCCTTGAATATGGCATGTTGGCTATTGATATCGGGCCTTGAAAAAGGTGGAAAAGTTTGTAGAATCAAAGGAAGTGCTGCCCAAATTTTTCGTAGAATAAGGAACATTATGCTTAGAATTTGCTACGAATAAGTCTAGACGTCGATAGACGTATTTGATTATTATAGATTGATACTCTACGTGCGACATATCCGACTTGGCAATTGGATTTAGCTGAGGAGGTATGTGATTCTTCCTATCCTCTTGAGCATGATTGTTTTGAAATATGTAGTACGGTAGACGTACGTGTGTTAAATGAATTTGGTTTCACTTTGATATCCTTGACTTGAGTTCTAAATGATAAAAATCTTGAAATATTTTAAAAAGTATAAGTGTTATGATAACTTTATGGGAAGTTAGTTATAACGACTTAAGGAAGATAAAAAGAACGGTTTACTTACTTGTGTATAAAAAGCTTTGTCGTGATTTCTGAAGGTGTGATAAGTTGGTTTGATAAGTAATCATACTATGATACTACGGGCGTTAGTGCCTTGAGGATTATGTGTTAAGGGGGTTTTCTTGTTGTGCTTATGTTGTTTACGATAAGCCGATTGTGCTTGTATTATATCACATACCCCACTGACTTGTTATGTTGCCGCGGGTTAGCTACCCCCGATACGAGGAGTACCTCATGCGGGTCCATGTGACCTATGCGGGCTACGATAGTCCAGGAATCACTCCGGGTGTGTTACGCCAATGCGAGGAATACCTCATGCGGGTTCATGTGGCCTATGCGGATTGCGGGAGTCCAGGAAATGTCGCGGGTTAGCTACCCCCGATGCGAGGAGTACCTCATGCGGGTCCACGTGACTATCACGGACTCTGATAGTCCAGATTAGGACTCGCACAATGATACTGGGAAAATGGCCTACTCGATCATTGGCGGTCTAGAAAAGACCGGTTGGGTTACACTATTTGCTCTTATATATATTGTGGTACTATATCGTTAATTGGTGGTTTGTTTCATACATGCGTATGGATTGGTTTTAAAATGTTATGATTTCATTTCGATCTTTCAGTTTCAAATACTTGGTACTGTTGTCCGACCTCCTTCGAAATGCGTTCATGCTGCGAGGTAAGTCATCGGTTGTTGATCCTCGCCATAGGATCACCGTTACGCTTGGGAAGCTCCGTTTCCCCGGAGGCTTATCTTTTGGTATGATTCCCTGTCATTGTAGGTTCATGTACATTCAGGGGTATGGCGGGGCCCTGTCCCGTCATAGTTGTTATAAACTCTTAGAGGTCTGTAGTCCTGTTGTAAATTGGGGTTGTAAGGGATGTAGCATTGGGTTTTGTTATATATATATACAGAAAGGTAACCATTTTGGTTAGCCTGTTTCTTATTTTATATTGTTCTATGTTTGTAAGTTTACTTCCGCTGGTTACTCTGATGTACATCTACTAGGGTGCCCAGGTAAGGCACCAGTCATGTGCCCGGGATCGGGTCATGACATCTTCTAAGAAGAAGCCTCCATCTTATGGTAAGGAGGATTTGGACACGTGATGGACGTGGGCCAAATCTCAACGGTATGAGTTAATTATTTATTCCTTGTCAAAAAATAAGATTAAAAGATGTCTGATTAAAATGAACTGAATAAGGCTACAAATATGAAAGTATATCTTTATATTCCTTACGCCTTAAAATCAGAAAGTTTAATCTCACATACCCGTTTAAATATTGGACTGTTATAAACAACGATCTAAAAGATATGAACTTAGATTGTAATAAAATGATTTTATGGACAATCCTAAGCATGGGAAGAGGACTAAAGACAAGGACTAGAGGACTAAAGACAATGACTAGAGGACTAGTGATAATCTTGTCATCGTTTCTGACAGAAGATCCGTCTTTCGACATGATAGTAGCGGACACTCAGTCATACAAAGCCTCCGGGCGACTGGAGTGGGTCAGATCCGTCACATGACTTGACGATGTTAGACACTCAGTCATAGAAAGCCTCCGGGCAACTGGAGTAGTTCAGAGTTACCAGATCTATTGAGATCTGAAGGCCAAAAGAAAGGCAGAAAAGAAATAGACACTTAGTCTGCCAAGGCAACTGGAGTGGGCCAGAGATGATCTAGATCACATATGATCCAGTTACACCCTAACCACGGGTAAGAGTTTGTTCATGTGAAACAATGCTACCTTCATAATAGAATAAGTTGAAGAGGTTGTGTCACGACCCGAACCGACGGGTCGCGACTGGTGCCCTACCTGGGAACCCTTATACCATGCATCACCTATACCCGACTGAGATTCGTAATGCCATATAACAAAGGGATATTGTCCCCTGAACTGTAATAGTAAACTCATTATATAAAAATAGGCAAGCCGACAAGGCTGCCACTATATACAGAATATGTCCAAAACGAACTACAATATATACTTGTCCAAGTACACATTTACCACCCACACCTGTCTATAGACCTCTAAGAGTTTGATAATGAAATGTGACGGGACAAGGCCCCACCGTACCCCTGAATATACATAAGCCTATAATCAAAGATCTGTACCAAAATGACAGGCTCCGGAACACTAGAGTTATCTCAAAAATCTGGACAAGGATCCTAAGCTCGAGGATCACCAAACTGAGTACATATACCTGCGGGCATTTAACGCACTCCAGAAGAATTCGATCGAAAAAATGTACCAAGTATGTAAACATAAAGTACTGTAAAGAGGATCATACTGACAAGTATAATAATCGACATATACCCATGCCTTTGTGCCATATAAAATAGAGAGTCAAATGTGCCTTATAAAAATGAGAGTCATATCAAAATCATGTATGTCTGTTCATATAATCATATACTGTCATAGGTATCTATATTCACATCATGGATACATGTCCATGGAATCATATATTGTCGTGAGTATCTATACTCGCATCATGGATACATGTCCATGGAATCATATATGTCATAGGTATCTATACCCGCATCATGGATACATGTCCATGGAATCCTCGTATCTATTTACATATAATGTATCCCGATCCTCACGTGAGGGACTCGGTGGAATCATATAATTATGAATACCTGTCCATATAACGTATCACCGCCCATTCTGAGACTCGGTGAGCTCAATATAATGTATCCCGACCCATCATGGGACTCGGTGAGTAATTATCATCATATATATACATATAACGTATCCCGGCCCATCATGCGGCTCGGTGAAATGGAATAATAACACTTGCACGAATAACTATCATGAGCAACCTTGTGCAATTTGAATCATCATTTGACTCTCAATAAAATCATTAAAATGAACTTTCATTTTTGAAAAACCAACGCACTATCATGTCATGTATCATTAAGGATTAAGATCCAATAGAACTATGTACGTCCATCGTACACTCACTTCATATAAATCATGTCAAAAGAAGAAAGGATAGTTTCACATACCTTATCGGCTATACCAACACAATAAGTAGAATACGTCTCAATTAGTACTTCAACCTATAATGACAATAACACATCTATCAACATCATAATATTAGTGTATGTTATATATCACAAGATGGTTCTCTTTTCATATAAAAATTTGGGCAGCACTTCCCCTATTTATACATACATCCACAACCTACAAACAAGGCCAATAACATCAATAACCAAGTACCAATAAGGATATAAACAAACAGCGACCAAGGTGATCGACACACCTACTTCACATGTTAATCCGTCCTCGTAATCCATATAAAAACAGTCCACTAAAACAGTCCATATTCCAACAACAACAAGGGTATAATGTGAAGTCTTTATACACCTTTCTACACCCTTATTCCTTTAGGACATGCATTAGTAATTACCACATTAAACATGCATAATGGTAACTAAATTTCCAACATTATAACTCCACAAAACAGTTCCTAAAACAGCACAACAACGTCCCACAGTTTCATGCAGTTTCGACCAACAACCAAAACCAAAGCCTTTTCATAATTTCTTAAAATCCAATTCATATTTCAACGCTTCATATAAACCATATCAACTTTCAATAACAAGATTTCCTTCATTTTAACATGCAATAAGTGATGATAACAACAACAATAACCAACAAATTCAATATACTAAAAACAGTCCAAAATCGGCTAACATGCCAAAACTGTCTCATGCACTTCTTATTCTCCATTTCACTTAACACAAGTTCATCCCTTAACTACAACATCATGTAACTTCCAATTAATTCAAGAGGAATAAGAAATCTTACCTTAACTTTAGCTCAAAATAGTCCTTAGGTTCGGCCACTGCTTCACTTGTTCACCACTTCTTCAAGCTATAATAACACACACGTATCCTCTACAAGCTTGTAACTATCTTGGTTTCATGTTTTTCTTCCATAAAGTTCATCTCCAAGCTTAGGGTTTCAAGGCAGGTTTGAAGCCAAAAATCGTGACTCACTGTTTTGGAGAGTTAACTTGGCTTAGAACTTAGTTAAGGAGCTTAATCTTGGAAAAATAAGTTGATTTGTTCTTCACATGGCTATGGTTCGAAAACTTGAGGGTGAAGGAAGAGAGAAAAGAGTTTGGATGAGAAGATATTTATGATACAAAGTCTTGCAATCCATCTATATAATTGGAGCTTGTATACAAGTGGAGGGGGGACCCTTGTAGACCCACTTGTCCACTTGTCTTTCTCTTTATAAAATATCTCCCACACTTAGCCCAATATTTGTAATTTTCGATGGACCTCACCTCCCAATTCCAAGACTTAATAATTCAACACTAATTCCATAACTCTATTGGAAAAAATTCAACTACTAGTATTACTTCTCGTCGTCACATAAGTAGTATCCAAAATTATTCCATATAAAAAATGTAAATATACTTTCCTTCCAACATTCAAATCTTATTTTCATACTCATGTTCACAATTAAATTGCCCTGAAACTACGGGGTGTAACATTCTTCCCCTCTTAGAAACATTCGTCCCTGAATGTTCATAATAGGTCTCAAGCTTCACAAATTTTGGCATAGTCTCCTTTAACTATACCTATCAACTTATACTTGTTAGTTTCAAAGATCACATGCGTCGGCGCGGTGCGAATTCTTGCGACTTCTGCAAGTTTCAAACCGCATGATCTGTTCTTTGGCACCGCGGCGCTGTGCCTGGAATTCATAGCACGCATTTTTTTCCTTAATCTCTTCTTCTTCTACAAGTTCCAAAAATACTCAGCAAACCCAAAGATGCCTCATATGGCCACAATATAACACATGTATTATTCACCAAATCAATGTAGCCAAATAAGGAATCGAATTACCTGTAGGCGTATGGAACAAGTTAGGATACTTCTTCTTCATCTCATTTTCTGCTTTCCGCGTCATCTCTTCCCAATCTATTCCATAAATGGGATCTTTATCATGACGTTCTTTTTCCTTCCCGTATGAGGGATGACTCTGATGTATTCTGAGTCATAGGGCTATCACTATCTGAATCCCTCAATCGGACTCCCACTTAACTAACTGATGTGTTCCTCATGTCAAATTCTTTCCTTAGTCCTTACATTAGTCAAGTTATTTGTGGGTGAATGATCATATTGTCAACTTAGCTTTGTTTACTACCTGGTGTGCTAGAAATTCTTATATTTGTAGTATCTCAATCATGAACACTTTATGGACAATGTCATTGGATCTAAAGTGTGTGTATCATCACAATTAATTCTCATTCATGGTCTGAAATGAATCTTTTTTTTTCATATCTTCTCACTCCTCGTAATTATAAACAACTTCAATTCTTTTGACACTTGTTCACTCTTTTTCTTACTTGTCGTACTCTTCATAATTCCAGAATATCCTGGTATACATACGTAATCTCAAACATTGCTCCTGATTCCAACCCTTGGTGTTACTACCCCTTAAGGGGTGAATTGATAACTTATTCCTTTATCCAATACGTAGAAGGCTCTATAGAATTGCATTAAATGTTGTTGATCTACCATCTCCAAACCTGGTCAATATACTTCGCTTCAAATTCTTCCACTTGCCTTATGGCTAACTCTTCTGTCAATAACGTTTTAGGAAAAGATTTCCTTGATCTCGTTAAGCTGTAAACCCATTACTTTACCTATCTCATCGAACTTATGGTCGGTTAGAAAATGCTCATAGACATCTGTGTTTGCCTGACAATTTATCTGTTTTATAATGCCATTTTCTCTTGACATATATCTTTAATGTATACCTTATACTTATATCCATAGGCGCCATTGGCCTCTTTTTTCAACTGTTTAGGTGCTAATCTCGAGTTTTACTCATTGTTACTTCCGTTTACACACTTTCTGAAAGGTATGACTGCATATGTTGTGGAATCGATGCTTCATATGTTTAGATCCAATTCACTATGTTATATGATCCAATGGCTTGTCAAGTTTTCTTGTCTTATCATTAATAGGTCTCTCATCGACCGAGTGCCCATTCACCTTAACTTTACATTTCCATTTCAAGTTGCCTTGGGGGTCTCTTATCTCAAGTATTTCTCATACTATCTTTCCGAACATTAGAGGTTCGTCACCTTTTGGCCGAAGTGTTCTTACTGTCCCTGCGCTACCATTGGTCCTTACATTGTTCTGGAGTAATCATACCCTTGTGAAATCTGTATAACTATAATTTTATTCACCTTTATCATTCTTGTCGTAATCCTTCCTTCTACTCGTCATTAAATGAAAGAGAAAAAAAACATTCCTGTCTTGATACTCGATCATAATATCAAAGTCAGTCATGTCTAACTCTATCAAATTTGTTATGGTATGATGACTGTATATAACCACCGAATAATTTTTATACGCACGATTAGTTATGACCGAATCTCCTACCGATGTAGCTACCTAAAAAGGTTCTATCGACTCAGGTTCTATTCCAATTCTACTAGCAACAAGGGGAGATATATACGACAAGGTGGAACCTGGATCTATCAATGCATATACAGCACATAAAAAGATCAATAATATACCAGTGACAACATCCGGTGACGCCTCCTGATCGTGTCTACTGGCCAAAGCATAAATGCGGTTTGAAGGACCTCCAGAACTAGAAACTCCGCCACGACCTCTACCACGGTCTGCTGACATGTGAACTCCCTGCCCTGCGGGGCGCATAGTTATAGAAGGTGATGAACCATCAACTGATCCAGTAGGCTGAGTCATACCTCCTTTACTCCTTACACAAGGACATTCTCTCTTCACATGGCCTTGACGGCCGCAGGAAAAACAAGCACCAATAGCAAGACGACATTCCCCAGGATGATGCCTGCCACACTGTGAACACCGAGGGAAAAGTGGCCTCGACTGGCTAGAACCCCCATATATCTGTGAACCTGAAGCCCTGGAGCTCTGAGCAGCTCCTGAATACCCTTAGCGGTCAAACTTTCTACCTGTAGACTGTGGAGGTACACTCTGTGCTGGCTGTGAAGAATATCTAACCAGCTGATGAGGCTGCCCGCCTCGAAACTCTCCAAAATATCCAGTCGACCTAGCCCTTTTATGCTGGCCTCTGTCGTGATCTCTATCTGGCTGACTCCATCTGTATCTGTCCTCTACCCCCTGTGCATATGCCTGTATTCGGGCAATATCCAAACCTGGATGAAGAGCCACTACCATAAAACCATCAGTCAAATAGCGATCAAGTCCCATCACATAGCGATCGAGTCCCATCACATAGCGATGGACTCTATCGGCCATATCCGCCACAATCATAGGCGCATATCTAGCCAACGAATCAAACTCCAGGCTATACTCGCGAATGGACCTGCCACTCTGCCTCAACTTTAAGAATCTGTCAACTATAGCTCTCCTCATCTCTGGATGCAAGAAGTGACCAAGGAAGGCCTCGGTAAACTCATCCTACGTAGCTGGAGGAACATTCTCTCCCCTAGACAACTCCCAAGACTCATACCAGTCTGTAGCTATATCCCGCATCCTATACGAATCAAACTCCACATACTCAGTCTCTGAAGCCATGATTACTCTCAAGGTACGCTGTATCTGTCGGATAAACTCCTGCGGGTCATCCTCGGGCTGTGACCCGAAAAACTCTGGAGGGTTACAATTTAAGAAATCACGAACCCTCAAACTGTCAAACCTAGGGTCAACTCCTAGTCCCTGCCTGCGGTTCTGCCCTGCCACTAATCTAGTCAGAAGCTGAACTGCATCTCTCATGGCCCTATCCTCTGCCCCTGGCTGAGGAACTGGAGGCTCAAGTATCGAGGCCTCTGGAGCTGCTCTAAGCTCCTCTGGTGATGACGGTGTAACTGAGCTCTCCGAGTGGCGTACAATCTCAGGCACATACTGGGCATGTGCCCTAGTAACTCTCTGTGTCTGACTAGTAGCTTCTGCTACTATTTGCCCTTCTGGCCCACTATCACTTTCCTCAGAGGCATAGCAGTAACACAATAATACGTTAGAGAGGGATTATCCTACTAACATAGCTCTATCGCACGACCTATGAGATGAAAGAATAGAAATCAATCCTAAATGTTTTGTAGCCTCCTGTTTATGGGTGTGGTGCACAACACACCGATAACCAAGATCTACTGCACATGGTCTGTAGACATTCAGAGGACGAACTGCTCTGATACCACTTTTGTCATGACCCGAACCGACGGGCCGCGACTGGTGTCCTACCTGGGCACCCTTATACCATACATCACCTATACCCGACTGAGATTCGTAACACCATATAACAAAGGGATCCTGTTCTCTGAACTGTAATAGTAAACTCATTTCATCAAAATAGGCAAACCGACAAGGCTGCCACTATATATATATAATATGTCCAAAATGAACTACAATATATACATGTCCAAGTACATATTTACCACCCACACCTGTCTATAGACCTCTAAGAGTTTGATAATGAAATGTGACGGGATAAGGTCTCGCCGTACCCCTGAATATACATAAGCCTATAATCAAAGTTTTGTACCAAAATGACAGGCTCCAGAACAGTGAAGCTATCTCAAAAATTTGGGCAAAGATCCTAAGCTCGAGGATCACCAAACTGAGTACATATACCTGCGGGCATGAACGCAGCCTCCCGAAGAAGGGGGTCAGTACAAAAAATGTACCAAGTATGTAAACATAGAGTATTGTAAAGAGGATCATACTGACAAGTATAATAATCAACATATACCCATGCCTCTGTGCCATATAAAATAAAGAGTCAATTATGCCTTATAAAAATGAGAGTCATATCAAAATCATGAATGTATATTCATATAATCATATACTGTCATAGGTATCTATACCCGCATCATGAATACATGTTCATGGAATCATATACTGTCGTGAGTATCTATACTCGCATCATGGATACATGTCCATGGAATCATATATGTCATAGGTATCTATACCCGCATCATGGATACATGTCCATGGAATCCTCGTATCTATTTACATGTAACGTATCCCGGCCCTCACGTGAGGGACTCAGTGGAATCATATAATCATGAATACCTGTCCATATAACATATCCCGACCTATTCTGGGACTCGGTGAGCTCAATATAACGTATTCCGGACCATCATGGGACTCGGTGAGTAATCATCATCATAAATATACATATAACGTATCCCAGCCCATCATGGGACTCAGTGAAATGGAGTAATAACACTTGCACGAATAGCTATCACGAGGAACCTTGTGCAATTTAAATCATCATTTGACTCTTAATAAAATCATTAAAATAAACTTTCATTTTTGAAAAACAAGACACTATCATGTCATGTATCATTAAGGATTAAGATCCAATAGAACTATGTACGTCCACCGTACACTCACTTTATATAAATCATTAGGGGTGAGCGGGTCCGGGTACCCTACCATTTTTGAACTACCCGGACCCTACCCTGTAAAAGATCGGTTCCTAAATTTACTCCCGGAACCTACCCGTATCAATCATTACCCGGAACCTATCCGGACCCTGCGGTTCCGGGTAGGTTCCCGGGTACCCTGTACCAGAAACACACATTCAGAATGCAGTAGCTATTTAAAACAATCCAACAGTATTTAAAATAGAAAACAGTCCAGCAGTATTTAGCCAAACTAATTAAATCTAAACTAACAAAAATTAAACCAATACATTGATTTCGTGTTAACATATAGAACCCAATATTTTGGCAACAAAATCCAGGTAAATTACACGATATATTATCTGTCAGATTGCAAATTAAAAAATTAAAAAATTTGTAAATGAAGAAAGAAGATATTAGATATTGCAGATCTATATATGAACTTACAAAAAATAATAGGAAATTGATTTCGTGTTTTTTCGGTAATAAAGGTAAAATTGATTTAACTTGACGACGATTGAAAATGGAAAGACAAGTTACGAATCTGAGAAAGCACTATTATAATACCTATAAGAGAACTTTGAAGTGTGGCTCGTGAATGAAGTTTGAGAAGGTTTGAAGTTTGAAGTGTGAGACTGGAGATTGGAGAAGGTTTGAAGTTTGAAGTGTGGGTGCGCTGCATAATGAAAGAATGAGATGAATACAGAATTAGGGTGTGGAAGAAAAGAAAAGTATTGGTAGTCGTACTGGGCCTAAAATGGATTGGCCCAAAATTAAATAATTTAAGGGGTGAGTTCATAGAGTCCGGGTACTGATCGGTGTATTTTATACTCACTTTTTGAGTCATTTTTAGTTAGTATTTTACTAATTTTGTTTATGTTTAGTATAGTATTAGGGTCGTTTTCTTTTCTTTTGTATCACATCGGTCATAAATGGAGAAATGACAAAAAGGAGATGAAATGAGCATAAATGAGATGAAATTGCTCACAAAAAGGGCCAATAAATGAAGTCTAAGAAGTCCCGGGAAGTATAGAAGAGATCAGACGAAGTCCGGACGAAAAAATGATGTCGAAGCAAAAAATCAGGAAAACAACGCCTCAAGCGCCGCGACGCCTGGCAGCAGCGCCGACCACTGAAATTTCCGAAAACTTTCTGATTTTGGTAGTGGCCGGACTCTGAACCTGGCAGGCACGAAAAATATGATGTTTGGGCCGAATTTGACACGATTTCAGGGTCCAAAAGGGATAACTTTTCCTACTTACAAAACCTATATAATCCCTAAAATCCTAATCATCATTCATTCTATTCTCCATCCATCATTCTACCACATTCCATCTTGTAAATATTCCACAACACAATCCTTGGATGCTAGAAGGTTTGGAGACTTGTTCTTGAGTATTTTTCTTACTCTTTTTGTTTTATTTATTTCAGTTCATATATGAAGATTGTATTAGTTCTTAGCGTGACTATGGCTAGGAGCTAATTACTTTATTAGGGTTTTCCTTGTGATTCGCTTGAAACTCTTATTTATGAATTAATACATTACTCTGGTTTCTTCTTCACTTGTTTAAGATTTATTCAATAATTGTTTTGAATGCTTGATAATTAATTGATCACTAGTTATCATCACATATATGATTTCGAATCGAAATCCGAAAGGGGAGATTCTGAATATGTTATAGTTGAATAAACATAGGTTAAAATCGTGGACGAAAGTACCCCGATACATGTGTAGTTTAATAGGTTATTGTTCTTAATCCTCCTTTGTGGTAAATCCTATCATTGAATGATAGAAGGGTTCTACATCGGGGTTGAGTGTTTATATGTCCTAACCAGAATATAAAACGGTCTAGTTAACCTGCTATCTTAACGTAGAAGAAGAAGTCAGTCTAGTTGTATTAAGGATTGAATAGAGTGGATAGTTGAGGATCTTGGAAGCCCTAATTCTCCATCATAACTGATTTATTTTCATAATTAGTTTATTTCCTGCATTAGTTTTAATTATTAGTCTAAAAACATAAACAAATTAACGTTAACCAAATAGATACAATAGAATAGATAACCGGTACTTGAAAACCATTCTCTAAGGACGATATTCGGTCTTACCTAGATTATATTACTTGTAACTATACGTACACTTGTGTTAAGCGTGTGGATAAATCGCCATCAAGTTTTTGGCGCCGTTGCCGGGGACTGACATACTTTCAATATCAATTTACCTATTCTTATTTCTAATTTGGTTGCTCCAAGAACAAGTTTCTAACTTATTCTGCGAGCATCTTTTTATCACATTTTGTTGTTTTTCTTATTTTGTAGGTTAAAAAAAGACACATGGACTACTACTACTATCAGGGGCAGCAGTACTACGACTACTATCCACAACAACAGTATCATCAACAACAAGTTAACCCACAGGCTCATGCGAAGATCGAAATGGTGCGGGAAGCCTTACTCGAGCTCACAAAGGTGCGAGAATCCTCGAGGCAAGTTCAATGACCACGATTCAGGCCCCATCCGAGGAGCCAGACGATTTGAGAGCAACATTATTGACACTCACAACCGTCCAAACTCAATTCATAGTGGAAGTAATACCCCCTCTTCAGAACTTGGAAACTCGATGGAGCAGTTACGAATTGGGAACCAAATCGAACGGCCCGATGGATATGGTAACCATTACACCTCAAGAAAGTCCACCAAGTGACCCAGTTAGGAGGAATGGTGAGCAGATTGTGGAACCTAAACCACAACAAGATGTTGAAGAATTTGGAGAGATAGTTGGTGTAGATAAAGAAGAGGTCATTGAGGACCACCCTATTGCGGAAAAGACTACACCAAAGGTCATTGCTGACCCTCTACCAGAAATTTCATACCCTCAAGGGCACCCCCAAAAGTTGAGAGATGTGGGGAGATTCACTGACCCCTACATTATAGAGAGCCTAAAAGACAAACATGTCTTGTGGAATTGGGGGATAATCTTATATCTGAGGTCCTTATTTTGGAGCAATTGTTGTATTTGAAGTGAGACCTGCAACAATAACGATGCGGATTGCAAGCAGTTCGCAGAAGGAGTCGTCGGACACTAGTAAAGGTTAACGGCGTCCGGCTAAAAGACGTTAAAGACAGCGCTTGTTGGGAGGCAACCCAATGTTTATTAATTATGTTATTTTAATTTCTGTTTTTAGTTTATTTTATTTTTGTATTGAATAGTCTCACGGTCTTGGGTTCTTGTCTTGTGTTTGTGTTTGTGGATGACAGGTGGACTAGGAGCAGACCCCGAACAGAAAAAGGAGCAAAAACGCTGAAAAAAAGAATTCCCGTCATCAGCGCTGTGGCGCCAAAATGTAGGGACACGGCGCCGAATGTTCAGAGAGCTGTAGGATTTACAGCGCCACGACGCCAGATCTCAGGGTCGTGGCGCCGAAGGTTCAGAAACCCAGATTTCGTGCAAATTCCAGAATATTTCCTCCCAGACCTCCATTATGACCGTTGTGTTATGTCAGTAAGTTGTTCCTATTTTTAGTCTGCACACATTGGGGACAATGTGTCGATTAAGTTTGGGGGGGTGTCTTATATTTTTTTTTATTGTTTTGAGTCTTTGTGATTTGTTTTGTGTGTTTTCGAGTATTTTTGAGTCATAATTTTATTTTAAGATCATGCATGTTGTAGTTACTTGAAACGCCTAGTGGAGTAAAGTGGAATAATGTAATGGAATTAGAAGCAACCATCTGAACACTTAGGTTAGATATGCCAAGAATTCATGAAATCAAAAATTATTTGGGGTATCTTGCTTGATTTATGCATTGTTAGTAATTAAGCCTATGTGTCTGCTTGATTGCTATTTGAGGCGAAATAGTTAGGATATGCATGTTAGGGAAATGACTCAGACATTTCTTTGTTAGCTCTTTCTTACCATTCTTTGCCTATCTCTTACATTACAATTCCCTAGTCAGCCCCTTTGAGCCAAAAATAAGATCTTTCTTTGACACCCTATAATTCCATATTTGTGCCATAAGTGAAAAATTGAGATGATTGGAATATGAAGTGTTGAAAAAGAGACAAAAGAGATTGAACAATTTTGAACCACCCCAATAAAAAAAAAATAGGCAAAAGCCTAAGTTTGAGGGTGTCTGATATTCATCATACACCTCATTCTCTCAAAACAAAAGAAGGGAAAGATAAGTATGAGGTTAAAAAGAGAATCAAAAAGAAAAGGGAAAAATTGAAAAGCAAAAGAGCTTATGGTACGTAAGATTGAGCCTAAAAGTCTATTTTTACCTACCCCTGCCTAAGCCTATATTACAACCTTGAAAAGTCCTGAAGATCTCTAGTATGTGTATCCACTATTAGTGGAGAATAGCAAGTGAACATGACATAAAATTTTGAAATTGACATGCATAGTTAGGTATTTTTAAATCCATTGAGCATGATTGAATTGAATTTGCGAAATATCCGACTTGAGTGTTTAGAATGCTAAAAATCCATGTTATATGTTCCTGCATATTATCCTACTAACCTTCATGCTTTTCTAAGTGACAATTGTGCAACAAATTGATCAGTGTCCTTGAGTCATTTTATTTTCTTTTCTTCCGTGTCTTTATTTCTATCTTTTTTATCTTTACTCGAGGGCGAGCAAATGTTAAGTTTGGGGGTGTTTGATCGATGTATTTTATACACACTTTTTGAGTCATTTTTAGTTAGTATTTTACTCATTTTGTTTATGTTTAGTATAGTATTAGGGTCGTTTTCCTTTCTTTTGTGTCACAGCGGTCAGAAATGGAGAAATGACAAAAAGGAGATGAAATGAGCATAAATGAGATGAAATTGCACACAAAAAGGGCCAATAAATGAAGTCCCGGGAAGTATAGAAGAGATCAGACGAAGTACGGACGAAAAAAGGACGTCGAAGCAAAAAATCAAAAAAACAACGCCTCAAGCGCTGCGTCGCCTGACAGAACGCCGACCACTGAAATTTCCGAAAACTTTCTGATTTTGGTATTTGTGGCTGATGCGAAGCCACGCAGCGCGGCGGAAAAATATGATTTCTGGGCCGAATTTGACACGATTTCAGGGTCCAAAAGGGATAACTTTTCCTACTTACAAAACCTATATAATCCCTAAAACCCTAATCATCATTCATTCCATTCTCCATCCATCATTCTACCACATTCCATCTTGTAAATATTCCACAACACAATCTTTGGATGCTAGAAGGCTTGGAGACTTGTTCTTGAGTATTTTTCTTTCTCTTTTTGTTTTGTTTATTTCAGTTCATGTATGAAGATTGTATTAGTTCTTAGTGTGACTATGGCTAGGAGCTAATTACTTTATTAGGGTTTTCCTTGTGATTCGCTTGAAACTCTTATTTATGAATTAATACATTAGTCTCGTTTCTTCTTCACTTGTTTAAGATTTATTCAATAATTATTTTGAATGCTTGATAATTAATTGATCACTAGTTATCATCACACATATGATTTCGAATCGAAATCCGAAAGGGGAGATTCTGAATATGTTATAGTTGAATAAATATAGGTTAAAATCGTGGACGAAAGTACCCCGATACTTGTGTAGTTTAATAGGTTATTGTTCTTAATCCTCCTTTGTGGTAAATCCTATAATTGAAAGATAGAAGGGTTCTGCATCGGGGTTGAGTGTTTATATGTCCTAACCAGAATATAAAATGGTCTAGTTAACCTGCTATCTTAACATAGAAGAAGAAGTCAGGCTAGTTGTATTAAGGATTGAGTAGAGTGGATAGTTGAGGATCTTGGAAGCCCTAATTCTCCATCATAACTGATTTATTTTCATAATTAGTTTATTTCCTGCATTAGTTTTAATTATTAGTCTAAAAACACAAACAAATTAACGTTAACCAAATAGATACAATAGAATAGATAACCGGTACTTGAAAACCAGTCTCTGAGGACAATATTCGGTCTTACCTAGACTATATTACTTGTAACGATACGTACACTTGCGTTAAACGTGTGGATAAATCGCCTTTTACTATCCGGAACCTACCCGTTATTCTAATATATCTCCCCGGAACCTACCCATTAGTATCGGTTCCGGTCGGGTATCTAGCTACCATGTACCCGTGCTCACCCATATAAATCATGCCAAAAGAAGAAATGATAGTTTCACATACCTTATCGACTATACCAACACGATAAGTAGAATACGTCTCAATTGGTACTTCAACCTATAATGACAATAACACGTCTATCAACTTTATGATACTAGTGTACGTTATATACCACAAGATGGTTCTCTTTTCATATAAAAATTTGGGCAGCACTTCCCCTATTTATACATACATCCACCACTACAAACAAGGCCAATAACATCAATAACCAAGTAAATTAATGATATAACCAAACAGCAACCAAGGTGATCGACACACCTACTTCACATGTTAATCCGCCCTCTTAATCCATATAAAAATAGTCCACTAAAACAGTCTACACCCTTATTCCTTTAGGACATGCACTAGCAATTATCACATTAAATATTGTTAGCGATTTATCCACACGCTTAACGCAAGTGCACGTATTGTGA
Organism: Przewalskia tangutica; assembly: GCA_029844215.1. NCBI lineage: Eukaryota > Viridiplantae > Streptophyta > Magnoliopsida > Solanales > Solanaceae > Przewalskia > Przewalskia tangutica. Next base: position 116,972,074 of record CM056723.1, on the reverse strand, counting down.
CAAGTAATATAGTCTGGGTAAGACCGAATATCGTCCTCAGGGATTAGTGTTCAATTACCAATTTCTATCCTATGGTATCTATTTGGTGATCGATATTTTAATGGTTGTTTGTATCTATGACTACTAAATAATTATAAAAGTTAACTAAATTACTTTACTTAAATCAGATATGGTGGAAATAGGGTTTCCAATCTCCTCAACTATCCGCTCGCTTTAATCTTTAATGCAATGATAATGGTTCTTCTTCTATATTGAGATAGTAGGTTAACTAAGCCGCTTTATATTCCGGTTAGGATATATAAACACTCAATCCCGATGCAGAACCCTTCTATCTTTCGATGATAAGATTTACCACACATAAGGATTAAGAACAATAACCTATTAAACTACACAAGTATCAGGGTACTTTCGTCCACGATTTTAACCTATGTTTATTCAACTATAGCATATTCACAATCTCCCCTTTCGGATCTCGATTAGAAATCATGTATGTGATGATAATTAGTGATCAATTAATTACCAAGCAATCAAATCAATTTTTGAATAAATCTCAACTATATAAAGAAGAAACCAAAATCATGCATTAAATCATAAAACGAGGTTCAAGTGATTCGAATGGAAATCCCTAATTAAAGTTTAGCTTCTAGCCATAGACATGCTAAGAACTAAAAGATTATCCAACATAAACTGAAAAATAAATAAAGTAAGAAAAAGAATTACTCAAGAACAAGCCTCCAATCTTTAAGCTTTCAAGAACTATATGTTGTGTAGAGTTAGAGATTGTGGAACCCTTCAAAAATCTGCCCTAAGGCCTTTTTATATCCTCCAAAAACGTTCCCAACTTTTCCCTCTTGGTATTGGCCCATTCCCATTCGGATTTGGCTGAAAACCCACATCGGCGCCACGACCCTGAGACCGGCGCCGTGGAGCCGAAACTCCTGCAACTCGTCAGATCTTTGGGCGTCATGGCGCTGCTTTCGCTGATAGAGTGGAGCCACGGCGCCGCCCTGTCCTTCGTCTGGGGTGCCAACTTTTCGTCTCTTGGAACCTCTGTTTTTGCCCTCTTTTTGCTTCTTTTTGCCAATGTGCCATTTTAAACCACTGTGACTCAATAGAAAGAAAATTTATACTAACATGACACGTATTTGTACAAAAATAGGCCAAAGACTAACTAAAAATGACTTAAAAGGTGTATATAAAATACGCCTAACAAACTTAACATTTGCTCACCCTCGAGTAAAGATCAGAAATAAAGACAAAGACACAAAAGGAAAGAAAATAAAAGGACTCAAAGACACTGATCAATCTGCTGCACAATTGCCACTAGAAAAGCATGAAGGTTAGTAGGATAATATGCAGGAACATATAACATGGATTTTTGGCATTCTAAAACTCTTAAGTCAGATATTTCGCAAATTCCATTCAATCATGCTCAATGGAAGTAAGAACACTTAACCTATGCATGTCAATATCAAAATTCTATGGCATGTTTACTTGCTATTCTCCACTAATCATGGATACACATACTAGAGATCTTCAGGATTTTTCAGGGTTGTAATGTAGGCTTAGGCAGGGGTAGGTAAAAATAGGCATTTAGGCTCAACTTACGTACCATAAGCTCTTTTTCTTTCAACCCTTCCCTTTTCTTTTGATTCTCTTTTTAATCTCGTACCTATCTTTTCCCTTCTTTTGTTTCGAGAGAATGTGGTGCATGATGAATAACAAGCACCCTCAAACTTAGACTTTTGCCTATTTATTTTATTTTTATTGGGGTGCATAAATTTGTTCACTCTCTTTTCGTCTTTTTTTCAACACTTTTCATTCCAAACATCTCAAGTTTTCACTTATGACACAAAATATGAAATTATAGGGTGTCAAAGAAAGATATTATTTTTGGCTCAAAGGGACTGACTAGGGATACAATTTTAATGTCAGGGATAAGCAATGAATGGTAAGAAAGGGCTAACAAAGAAATGCCTAATTCATCTCCCTAACATGTATATCCTAACTATTTCGCCTCAAATAACAAGCAGCAGACACATAGACTTTATTTTTAACAATGCATAAATCAAGCACAATTACCCCAAATAATTTGATTTCATGAGTTCTTGGCATATCTAACTTAAGCGTTCAGTTTTTCTGCTTCTAATTCCATTACATTATCCCACTTTACTTCACTAGGCGTTTCAAGTAACTACAGCATGCATGATCATTAAAAAAAATTATGACTCAAAAATACTCAAAAACACCCAAAACAAATCAAAAAGACTCAAAAACAATAAGACACCCCCCAAACTTATATCACACATTGTCCCTAATGTGTGCAAGACTCAAAAATAAAAGAAAGACGGGACAACTTACAGACTTGTGGTTTAAAATGGTGGCGGCGGCGACGGGTAAGGCATGGTCCACTGATTGAACCTGGAGCTCGGGTCGTCAACTCTTTGGTACAACTGTTGTTGATCCTGCCTTATATCCTGTTGACTTTGTATCACCGTGTCCAGGATTTGCATCATCATCCGCTGGTTAATGAGCAATTGATCCATCATAGGCACTGGAGGTTCCAATTCCAAGGGTTTCTGGTGGCTACTGCCTGCTTCATACTGAGCCGCTGTCTCAGGCTCGTCCTCATCCATGGCAGTCTCTGCTGCTGCTGCTGCTGGAGCTGGAGCTCCTCTCCTCCTAGCTTCTGCTAGAGGGACTGGCTTTGGGAAAGCGTGCACTACCCCATATGTCACAGGAGATTGGACCTTCTCATATGTATCAGTAACTAAGGTTGGGACTCCATGTCTAACACATAAAGTACAAATGAGATATCCATGTCCCAACCCACCTGTAGTGGTCAACCTGTTGATTTCTCTAATGCTGTGCACTATCTCTTTTCCGACGTCAATCATCTTCCCCGTCATGATTCCATACACCATTTTTATTCTATCTGTCGGCACTCTGGTGAAGTACGTCGATGGAATCAGGCGGGCACTGACGAAGTACAACCAACCCTTGACTGTTTTTTTGAACTGACATCTGCTCAGTCCCCTTGCTCAATTTCGTGCAATCTCATATTCAGCCCCTGGGTGGCATAATGTAGCTGCGACGGTATCCCAATCGATGTGGCTGGCATCTCTAGACCAACCTGTGAAATGGTTTCGGTTATAGCCTCATTCTTCAGCACCTGTTGTCCTCAATATTTTGTTCACCACCTCAGCCGTCATAGGCACATACTGCCCTCTCAACAAAACATCTACCATCTGTCTGTTCTGGATAGTAGACATAGAATTCTTTCACCATGATAGTGTTCTGCGGTACTATTCTCTCCGGATTGACGAATCTCTTCCACCCATTTGCCTCTATCGTCGCCTGAATCGGCTCATAAACATCGCTATCCTCAAATGGCTCCCTTTGGTACTCCATTTATCTCTCATGTATCAAGGTTCTAGTACTAATCTTGTTATATCTGTCTTCTGCCTTTTTACTAGCGAACCTAGTGGTATCATATTGTGGAACGGAGGTGGATGCGAAAGCTCTTCTTTTTCTGGCAGACATTCTTGAGAAATTTGGGCAGCGTTTCTTTTGTTTTTGTGAGGTTGCCCAACAACTCTCAATCACACAATCAACACAGCAGCACAAATACAACAATACAAAATACAATTCAACCCCCAACTACACCCCAATCATGAATACAACACTCCACAGTAACTGGCCAACAACAATCTTCTACACACAGCACAATACCCAACAATAAATTTTACACCCCCAAGCTTATGAATTACCTCTCTTAATTGCTTGGAAATTTCAAGAAAAATTATGAATGTTACTTTGGAAAGTGTTCTTCACAACGTTTCTTATTCCTAGTGATGGAATGAAGCAATGGAATGAGGATTGTTGTTTATAATGGTTATGAGTGCAAGGAATTGAATGAATTTGGTTGAGATTGGGTGTGGTTTATGGAAGATTTGAGTGGGAGAAGTTAATTTCGTGGGTTTTAGAGAGTTTAGGTGTTTTAGGTTTTGTGTGGGAGAAGGCAATTCGACTTGGGGCTTTTATTTTTTTTTTAAATTTCCGTCGCGGTGCCACGGCCCTGAGACCGACGCCGTGGCGCTCAAACTTCTGCAACTGTCGAACTCTCGGCGCCATGGCGCCTAAATTTCTGCGGCTCTCTGATTTTCGACGCCATGGCCCTAAGTCTGGGCACCGTGGCGCTGCACTCTTTTTCTCCCTTCTCGTTTTGTGCTCCACATTTTTGTCCTTGTACCTAGCATCATAACATCAAAAACAATACCAGACGTGAGACTGTTCTAACTAAGCTAAAAATGCATAAATTTAAAACCTTAAGTTGCCTCCCAAGTAGCGCTGTCTTTAACGTCTTGTAGCCGGACGCAAGTTCCTTATCAAGCACAGGGTAATTTAACCCCACAGCCTATCCATTTCATGATCATCTTTCTTTTTAGCCTTCTATTTGTATTTTTCTTTTTTTTCTCAGGAGGATGTTTAGAAATACTTACATGTCTTTGGATCGCTCTCCTTGGTTTTGGCTTGTGTTGGCTCAAATGATGTGTCAGCTGTGCTGACTGCGAGACATTTGCTTATGACTGAGGATTCAATGGAGGGTTTAAATACTTTAAATATCATATACTCGTCCTCAACTCTCAGTTTTAGCTCGCCCTTTTCCACATCAATCAATGCTCTCTCAGTGGCGAGGAATGGCCGTCCCAAAATAATGGGAATTTCATCGTCTTCCTCCATGTCGAGGATGAGAAAGTCTCCTGGGAAGAAGAACTTCCCCACTTTGATGAGCACGTCTTCAATGATGCCTAAATGATGCACCACTGATCTGTCCGCTAGCTTTAGATTCACTGTAGTTGGCTTGATCACTCCCAATCCCAGCTTCTTGAATACAGATAGGGGTAACAAGTTTATGCTAGCCCATAGATCACATAATGTCCTGTTGCAAGTCACATTCCCTATCGTGCAAGGTAGGGTGAAACTCCCCGGATCTTTTAACTTTGGGGGCAGCTTCTTCTGCAAAATGGCACTACACTCTTCAGTTAGTGCTATGGTCTCATATTCCACTAGTTTCCTCTTCTTTCCAATGATCTCCTTCATAAATTTGATGTAGTTAGGCGATTGTTCCAACGCTTCAATGAAGGGTATATTGATATGCAATTTCCTGAAAACCTCTAAGAACTTTGAGAACTGCTTATCTTGGGTCTTTCTCTGAAGCCTCTGAGGATAGGGGATCTTCTCTGTGTGCTCCCTTACTGGAACTGGTGGAGCCTCCTCTGAAATAGGGCGGTCATCAGTAACCCCCTCCTTCTCAATCTCAGCTTCCTTTTCAGTCCCCACTGCAGGTTCAGGAGCAACTGGTTCTAACTCCTTCCCACTTCTCAACCGCATCGCTCGACACGCTCTGCAGGATTTATCTTCGTATTCGGGAATAGTGCCCTGTGGCATGTTATTTGCCATTTTTGCCAGCTGTCCAACTTGGATTTCCAAGTTCCTTATGGATGACCTTGTCTCTGCCATAAACTGGGTCTGTGAATTTGTAAGTGTCAACAAGACTGCTCGCAATTCATCTGGCTTTTCTTGTGGGCAAGGTGCATTGAACTATTGTGAAGATGAGGCCTGATTAAATGGTTGATGATTCTGGTATTGGCCTCTGTATTGATTCTGCTGCCCCTGGTCACCCCTCCATGATAAGTTTGGGTGATTCCTCCACCCCGGATTGTAAGTGTTTGAATAAGGTTTATTCTGGGGCCTCTGGTAATTTCCCACTGCCTGACATTTTGCTTGCTCAATATGAATGTTGTTGGGGTCTGCTGATGGGCACCTATCAAAAGTATGAGGACCCCCACAAATCTCACAATTCATTGGCATCTGAACTGCATTCATTGACACTGTGTTCTGCTGAAGTTTCTTGGTCAAGAGAGCAACTTGTGCATTTAACGCTGTAATGGCATCGATATCATGAACTCCTATCGCTCTCCTTCCACTTACCCCTTTATCATCTGGCACATAGTTATTAGTGGTCAATTCTTCTAGCAAATCATGGGCCTCATGTGTTGTCTTCTTCATGAAGGTTCCACTTGCAGCTGCATCAATGATGGTTCTTGTTGTCCCACTTAGTCCAATGTAGAAAATATGGACCAAATTCCACAGTTCAATGCCATGATGCAGACACTTTCTCTGCAGATCTTTAAATCTCTCCCAAGCCTCATAGAGTGACTCCCCATCAGTCTGGTAGAAATTGTTCAGCTCTCCTCTCAGCTTGGCAGCTTTGGAAGGTGAAAAGAACTTTGCCAGGAACTTCTGTGCCAGATCCTGCCATGTAAATATAGAATCTGTAGGCAGGGAATTCAACCAAACATTTGATCTATCCCTGAGTGAGAAGGGAAAGAGCCTCAACCGAATGACGTCATCAGTAACACTATTATATTTGAACGTTGCACACAGTTCCAAGAAATTTGTAATGTGCATATGTGGGTCTTCAGATGGTAATCCTCCAAATTGAACTGTATGATGCACCATGCTCAGGATCACAGGCTATATTTCAAAATTGTTCGCTCCTATTGCTGGGAGCCTTATGCATGTTTGTGCTCTATTCACTCTTGGTAGCACATAGTCTCCCAGACTCCTTTGTGCCCGGACCTGAACTCTTTCCTCTTCATCATTCTGCAACCCTGGGGGTATTCTTTGGTTGGGTTGGTGGTCACCCATCTCTTCATTCATCTCATTATTATTCTGTCGATCCCCCATGGCTATTAAGTCCAAGATTCTTTTGTTTCGCCGGTTCTGCTTGCAAGTCATCTCGATCTCAGAGTTGAAGGGAACAAGTGTATCTGCTCCTCTTCTTCTTCGCATAAACTAGATACCTGAAATAGATCAAAATCAACAAACGGATCACGGCGCACGGTTCCACAAATAAAATAAAATAAAAGAGAAAAAAAATAAAAACCAAATTAGAAATTAAGAATAGATTGATTGATATTGAACTACGCCAATCCCCGGCAAAGGCGCCAGAAACTTGTTAGCAATTTATCCACACACTTAACGCAAGTGCACGTATCGTGAAAAGTAATATAGTCTGGGTAAGACCGAATATTGTCCTCAGGGATTAGTGTTCAATTACCAATTTCTATCATATGGTATCTATTTGGTGATCGATATTTTGATGGTTGTTTGTATCTATGACTACTAAATAATTATAAAAGTTAACTAAATTACTTTACTTAAATCAGATATGGTGGAAATAAGGCTTCCAATCTCCTCAACTATCCGCTCGCTTTAATCTTTAATGCAATGATAAAGGTTCTTCTTCTATATTGAGATAGCAGGTTAACTAAGCTGTTTTATATTCCGATTAGGATATATAAACACTCAACCCCGATGCAGAACCCTTCTATCTTTCGATGATAAGATTTACCACACATAAGGATTAAGAACAATAACATATTAAACTACACAAGTATCGGGGTACTTTCGTCCACGATTTTAACCTATGTTTATTCAACTATAGCATATTCACAATCTCCCCTTCCGGATCTCGATTAGAAATCATATATGTGATGATAATTAGTGATCAATTAATTACCAAGCAATCAAAGCAATTATTGAATAAATCTCAACTATATAAAAAAGAAACCAAAATCATGCATTAAATCATAAAACGAGGTTCGAGTGATTCGAATGGAAAGCCCTAATTTAAGTTTAGATCCTAGCCATAGACATGCTAAGAACTAAAAGATTATCCAACATAAACTGAAAAAATAAATAAAGTAAGAAAAATAATTACTCAAGAACAAGCCTCCAATCTTGAAGCTTTCAAGAACTATGTGTTGTGTAGAGTTAGGGATTGTGGAACCCTTCAAAAATCTGCCCTAAAGCCTTTTTATATCCTCCAAAAAGGTTTCTAACTTTTCCCTCTTGGTCTTGGCCCATTCCCATTCGGATTTGGCTGAAAACCCGCGTCGGCGCCACGGCCCTGAGACCGGCGTCGTGGCGTCGAAACTCATGCAACTCGTCAGATCTTTGGGCGTCGTGGCACTGCTTTCGCTGATAGAGTGGCGCCACGGCGCCGCCATGTCCTTCGTTCGGGGTGCCAACTTTTCATCTCTTTTGGCTCTGGAACTTCTGTTTCTGCCCTCTTTTTGTTTTTTTCGCCAATGTGCCATTTTAAACCACTGTGAATCAAAAGAAAGAAAATCTATACTAACATGACACGTATTTGTAAAAAAATGGGCCAAAGACTAACTAAAAATGACTCAAAAGGTGTATGTAAAATACGCCTAACAAATATGCATAATGGTAACTAAATTTCCAGCATTATAACTCCACAAAACAGTCCCTAAAATAGCACAACAACGTCCCACAGTTTCATGCAATTTCGGCCAACAAGCAAAACCAAAGCCCTTTTCATAATTCCTTAAAATCCAATTCATATTTCAACACTTCATATAAACCATGTCAACTTTCAATAACAAGATTTCCTTCATTTTAACATGTAATAAGTGACGATAACAACAACAATAACCAACGAATCCAATATACTAAAAACAGTCCAAAATCGGCTAACATGCCAAAACTGTCTCATGCACTTCTTATTCTCCATTTCACTTAACACAAGTTCATCCCTTAACTACAACATCATGTAACTTCCAATTACTTCAAGAGGAAGAAGACATCTTACCTTAACGTTAGCCCAAAACAGTCCCTAGGTTCGGCCATTGCTTCACTTGTTCACCACTTCTTCAAGCTACAATAACACACACGTATCCTCTACAAGCTTGTAACCATCTTGTTTTCATGTTTTTCTTCCATAAAGTTCATCTCCAAGCTTAGGGTTTCAAGGCAGTTTTGAAGCCAAAAATTGTGACCCACTGTTTTGGAGAGTTAACTTGGCTTAGAACTTAGTTAAGGAGCTTAATCTTGGAAAAATAAGTTGATCTTGTTCTTCACTTGGCTATTGTTCAAAAACTTGAGGGTGAAAGAAGAGAGAAAAGAGTTTGGATGAGAAGATATTTATGATACAAAGTCTTGCAATCCATCTATATAATTGGAGCTTGTATACAAGTGGAGGGGGGACCCTTGTAGACCCACTTGTCCACTTGTCTTTCTCTTCACAAAATATCTCCCACACTTAGCCCAATTCTTATAATTTTCTATGGACCTCACCTCCCAATGCCAAGACTTAATAATTCAACACTAAGTTCATAACTCTATTGGAAAAAATTCAATTACTAATATTACTTCTCGTCGTCACATAAGTAGTATCCAAAATTATTCCATATAGAAAATGTAAATATATTTTCCTTCCAACATTCAAATCTTATTTTCATACTCATGTTCTCAATTAAATTGCCCTGAAACTACGGGGTGTAACAGGTTGTCCTCAAAAGGACTTAAGGAATGGGATCACTCTTAAACGAGGTGATACATATCCTAAACTTGGTGTCAAGGACGTTGTTGGATAATATGGCTTGAATTTTTCGCCTCATGTCCCACAGGTAGATAATAACCAAAAGTGGTACAACAAAACTATAGCCAAGTGGATGATATGTTTGTAATCCGTGCATCTATGTCATCATATATTAAGACACATTAAACAGAAAATCATTCAAAGGCCAACGAAGTTGAGAAGTGGATGATATATTTGTAATCCGTGCATCTATGCTATCATAGATTAAGACATGTTAAATAGAAAATCACTCAAAAGCCAACAAAATTGAGATTGTTGTCGTCTGTCGACATAAACCCTCAAATGAATGTGAGGTAGGCAAAGAGGCAAAATCACCTTTCCGTTCCATCAAAGGATTAGAGAAAGAAGCATCGCTCCTCCATAACTTGGTAACACCTACTTGAGTGATTTAAAATTTTAGAGGGGGAGACAAGTACGTTGTGATCTTAATTGATGATGATACAACGTATTGAATCCTTTATTGTAAGAATAAAGATGAAATGAGCCAGAAATCTCCGCAGAGCCGTGAAGGACCGCGGCGCAACCGGCGGAACCGCGGTTCCTCGACCAAGAACCGCGGTGCCTACTATGGGATTGGATCCTAGAAATTGATGCTTATAGTTCCAGTAGTTACTGGAACTTAAGCACCGTGGTGCCTTCCCGAAGGACCGCGACTCTAAATGTCGCCTATGTTCCAGTAGCCTACTGGAGTTTAGGCACCGCGGTGCCTCTCAGGCAGGACCGCGGTGCTTCGGGAGCAGAAGCTAAAAATCTACGGAATGAGAAATTCGTAGTGATAGAGGGGGAGAATGCGAAGCATCATTTATCAAATGATTGTTCCTTACTCACCTCAGACTAACGGTGTTAGCCAAGCGTAGATTCGTACGCCCAAGACATGTGGGGCAAGGTGATTCTTATCGCTAATGCGATTCTTAATAGAACTCCGCCTAAGAAAAAGAATAACCCTCCATGTGAAACATGGAAATAATCTCATATATAAATGTTGTGATATGGGATAGTGTGGCAAAGGGTTGAAATACCTAAGCCAAAAACAGGTCGAGTTGGACCTAAGACTGTAGAGTGCATATCCATTGGATCTGCAAACAACAGTAGTGCGTTTCGCATCTTGGTGTCAAAGAATGCTGAATTCTTTGAAGTTATCTTTCCTTGAAGATGAAAAAGAATTAATTGCTCGAGGTTAACAAGAATCCGTGAGGGCCTGATTATATAGAACGAGATGTTCCAGATCTACAAAACTCAGAGATTCTAGATGTTGACCCAAACTGAAGCAAAAGAGGGGGGACAAAGTGTCACGACCCGACCACGGACCCGTGACTGGTGCCTTACCCCGGACACCCTTGTGATACAATATCAGAGAAAACCAGCGGAAAATAAACTCACAACAAGAACTCAAATAGAATATAAAGAAGGCTAACCCAAAATGGCCACCTTTAAATATAACAAAAACTGAACAGTTACATCCTTAACAACCCAAAATATAACAGGACTACAGACCTCTAAGAATGTGTAACCACTATGACAGGACAGGGCCCCGTCATACCTCTGAATGTACAAAACATCTACAACACCAGGGAGAACCGTACCAAAAGTCAAGCCTCCGGAGAAATGAAGCTTCTGACACCTGAGCAAAGATCCTAAGAATGAGGGTCCACCACCTGCTTACCACCACTGCGGCGTGACGCAACCCCAGGAAGGGGTCGACACCTGATATGTACCAAGTATGTAAGCGGAAAATCGTAATAATATCATAAGTCTAAAATAACGCTGGAGTCATGGATGAAAATAAAATTACATTGCACTGTGCCTTACTAACAATGAGAGTAACAAGTATAACCTTTACTGGATAAATAATAGGAGGCTCAGGATCAAAACAGGGTCCCTCGCCCGTAGTATCATTAAGCAATCCTACTCCTGGGACTATTTCACCCGCATAGGTCATGTGGACCCGCATGAAGTCATCCGCCTCGCATGGGACTATTTCACCCGCATGGGACTATTTCACCCGCATGAGGTCATCCGCCTCGCATGAGACTATTTCACCCTCATGGACCCGGTGGGCCCGCATGAGTACAAGCGTCGCACTCGCATCATGGGTAGCAAATCCATGGAATAAGTAGTAAACCATCCTAATGGACGCATACCCGTGGACCCTCCATCGTGTCAGTATGTCCAAAGGAAATAACAAGAAAAAGTAATAAACCATCCTAATGGACGCATACCCGTAGACCATCCATCGTGTCAGTATGTCCAAAAGAAATAACAAGAATCACCCGGGGTCTACCCCGTAAGAACACATAACCTAGCACAACCGGCTATCATACATAACATAAGCGCTACCGGCTTATCATAACATAAGCAAGTTAAGAAATCCCCTAACTTCTTATTAACATTATTAATATATCCTCTCATTTTAGTTTACTTAAGGCACTAACATGTCATTTAAGAGAAAATCCGGGAATTCAACCCAAGTACCACGTACTTCTAACCTTTTAAGAAATGACTCCTTTTTATATAAAACTCCCAAGATACTAATAACCATAGTATCAAGTCACGACTACTTTCAAGACAAGTCACCTTTCCTTTTAGAAATATAATAGGCTTCTAAATCATGTGACTTCTCTTCTTTTGAAACCTTAGGCAATTGATGCCTTAAAACCAATTTGCCTTTCATAAATTCAAATCATTTATCCGTACTTATTTTACTTTGAGTAAATCTTTCTTCGTTAACCTTCCATAAAGCTAATATAACCAACTTCCCATAAAGTTATTATATTAACGTTATACATTAGTCAAATACATTTCCCTATATCCAAGGGACTTATACTTTTAAAACGAAGCAAGTATCATATACTTAAAACACTTCAAGTCCCTTAACTTTGAAAACTTAAGACATCATTAATACTTTTTTTTTTAAAGAAGTGAGTTAATCCCCTTACTTACCAAACTTGGCCATTCTTAAAACAAGTAAGGGACATCAAAGTCTTGTACGTCTACCGTACTATATAAGTACACTACTCATGCTCAAGAGAAAGGAAAGTTCCACATACCTATTCGGATCAATCCACTTGCTAAGTCCAATAAACCGCACGTAGTACGTCAACCTATAATGACCATAATACGTTTATTAACCTCTAGCTTCAACATAGAATATTCCAAGTGCAAAGTTACTAAATTCTATGGAAAATCGGGCAGCATTTCCTTTGTTTCTACATACTTTGCCACCTTTTTCAAGGCCGAATTCAACATCCAAACGCCACTTTTAAGGCCCAACAATCCAATCAATACAAAGGGGATTACACACCTAATCTTGGATGTGTAAAATTCTGCCCCACAATGCATATTAACTACATCAATAAGTTAAAGGTAGTATTTTGGCTACAACATATTCACATACTAACCCTATTCAATCCCTTCAAATCCAAATCACATTTCTTACATGTAATTTATCTAAGAGCAATATTTACAACTACAAGTCCTTTCTTCTTCACATGCAACATAATAACTAGCAAAAGAGAAAGGATTGTTACCTTAGAGCTCACCCAAATTAATCCAACAAATTTACTAGCCTCCTTTCCACAATCACCACCACAAAAACTCCTACAAGCTTGCCAACAAGTTTCCTTCTTGCCACCTTTTTCAGATTTTTCTCAAGCCTTGATTTCCTCTTGATTTTCTAGAGAGAAGGGAGAACTTTTAATTTTTAGAGAGAGAGAAGATCTTGAAGAATGACCAAGTCTCCAAGACTTGGTCAATAAATAGGACATGCAAAATCATGTGGGGGGGGGGGGACACTTGTCACCCACCCATGGCCTCTTTAAAAGAAAAATATCTGATTTTCCTCAGTTTTCCGCCAAAAACTCCGCCTCGGCGCCGCGACGCTGAAACCTCTACAACCCCTCAGAACTTCCGGCGCCGCGGCCCTGCTTTCCGGTGTCGCGGCGCTGCAACTTCAGCTACTTCCAGACTAACCGGCGCCGCGGCCCTGCATCCGGCGCCGCGGCGCTGTGTCCCTGACCGAAAACACTTTTCCGCTCGACTGCGCACTGAACCTGTAACCCCCATAACTTTCTACTCCGATGTCCTATCGACGAACGGTTGGTTGCGTTGGAAACTAGACTCGACGAACTACGTACTAGGCCTTTGAAACACCTAGGAACTCTCAATGTAACGGGATATAAACCGCCTCAAAGTTGACTAACAACCCGTCCGAAACATTCCGTCAACCCATCATTCTAAAATTTAAAACTTAATTCCTTTCGTACGTCCCCCTAAGCATGACCCGAACTACGGGGTGTAACATTCTCCCCCCCTTAGAAACATTCGTCCCGAATGTTCCTTCTACGTCTCCAGAACGCATGCGCCGGTGTAGTCTTCACTACTACACCTATAAAACCAATTATGCCACATATGGCCATAACATATTAACCACGCAAAAGCTTACCTCCCAGCCAACGAGGAATTACCTCTAAAGCGTATAACAACTTATTAGTTCTCATCCATGGTCTAAGGGTATTCTCCTCACAAAATGATCACTTCCATCCTCTTAACACATGTTCGCTTCTTCTTCCACTTATCGTATCCTCCTTGCACACTCGAACTCTTTCTAGTATACGTACCACACTCTTGCTCCCGATCCGAGACAATCTCACTATTCAAGTCACAAAGACCTAGTGGTTTCCTTAGCTTAGCTACCCACTATCATTTCCCACCACTCATGGACTTATTACCCACGTATACCCCACGTATACTATATTCCTCGACAAAGATCACCCGTAAAATCTTCCACTCAAGATGGCCCTGTAGCTAAGGTTCCCACAGTTATCAAAATCCTAAGGCTCACAACTTCCATGTCCCCAAACTTACCCCTTCTACAAGCCAGGCTTTAAAAATCACAATTTACATAAAATTACCCGCACATAACACTTAACATGTAACCATCTTATCACACCCACTAATCTATAGAGGGTTAAGGATATACCTGTAACTATTGCTTCACTTTCCCCTTGTCGTTCTAATCATGATCCTGCCCTGCACGGCGCATAGCAAAAGAAGGCGATGAACCAGCCACTGATCCCGAAGGCTGAATCTCTACATCCGTGCTATCTCTGGTCGGACAATTTCTCGCAAAATTGCCCTGCTGGTCGTAGGTAAAACAAACTCCCCTACTAGCACGACACTCCCCATCATGGAGCCTACCACAACGGCCACAACGAGGTAGGGGTGGCCCCATCTGACTAACATCCCTGCTCCCCCGAAACCCTGAAACCTTGGAGCCCTGACCTGCTCCTGAAGACTGTGGTGGAGTACTCCGTACTAGATGAGGCGCATAACTAGCCTGCTGCTGAGGCGGTCCGCCTCGAAAGTTACCAAAGGACCCTGCTGTCTTGGCCCTCTTCTGCTGATCTTGGTTATTCCGTCGACCTCTACGCTCCTCACACCCAAGTGCATAAGTCTGCATGCGGGCAATGTCCATGCCCGACTGAAGATCTACCCCTGTGCAACTCTCGGCTAAGTAATCATCGAACCCTGTGACATAGCGGTGCACTCTGTCCTCCATGTCTGCTACTAAAGCGGGCACATACCGAGCCAACGAGTCAAACTCTACGTTGTACTCCCGGACCGTTCGCCCACTCTGTCTCAACGTCAAAAATCTATCCGCCCGCGCTCTCCTCATCTGCGAAGGCAAGAAGTGTGCAAGAAATGCCGCTGAGAACTCGTCCCAATCAGCTAGGAGTGCATGCTCCCCCCGGGACAGTTCCCATGAATCAAACCAGTCAACTGCAGTATCACGCAGCCGATGTGTACCCAATACCACCGACTCTGTCTCCGAGACCTTGATCACTCTCATGATCCGCTGCAACTGTCGGATAAACTCCTGAGGATCATCCTCAGTCCTCGACCCATAGAACTCTGGTGGGCCGCAACTCAAAAAGTCCCTAAGTCTCACGCTATCTGATCTAGGGTGAACTACGGATACAACCGGAACCGCTGTCTCTCGTCTGTCCTCATTCCTTGCCACGATCTTGGCGATAATCGCCATCTCGCGTAACCCATCTCCTCCGCCCGGTGTATGGCGGAGGCTCGTGTAACGTGGTCTCGATGGCCGCCGCTACCCGAACTTCGGTGGGTGGCGATGTCGTGGAACTCGCCGTCCGAAACATCACCTCAGGTAAAGACTGGGCATGTGCCCTCGTAACTCTCTGCATCCCACTAGCAGCTCCCTCAGTTGTCTTGCCCTTCTGGGCTCTGATTGCCTTGCGTGGAGGCATAACTGATACATAAAAATATGTCAGAGGGAGTTCAACCTATAACACAGCTCTATTGCACGATCTTAGAGTGAAAGAATGGAAACCAATCCTAAATATCATGTAGCCTCCTGATTATAGATGTGGTGCACAACACACCGATAATCAAGACTCTACTAGATACGGCCTGTAGACCCTTTCCGAGGATTAATCGCTCACGATACCACTTTTGTCACGACCCGACCACGGACCCGTGACTGGTGGCTTACCCCGGGCACCCTTGTGATACAACATCAGAGAAAACCAGCGGAAAATAAACTCACAACAAGAACCCATATAGAATATAAAGCAGGCTAACCCAAAATGGCTACCTTTAAATATAACAAAAGCGAGCGATTACATCCTTAACAACCCAAAATATAACAGGACTACAGACCTCTAAGAATGTGTAACCACTATGACGGGACAGGGCCCCGTCATACCCCTGAATGTACAAAACATCTACAACACCAGGGAGAACCGTACCAAAAGTCAAGCCTCCGGAGAAATGGAGCTTCTGACACCTGAGCAAAGATCCTAAGAATGAGGGTTCACCACCTGCTTACCCCTACCTGCGGCATGAACGCAGCCCCCGAGGAAGGGGGTCAGTACACAATATGTACCAAGTATGTAAAACTGGAAAATACTGTATTAATATCATAAGTCTAAAATAACGCTGGAGTCATGGATGAAAATCAAATTACATTGCACTGTGCCTTACTAACAATGAGAGTAACAAGTATAACCTTTACTGGATAAATAATAGGAGGCTCATGATCAAAACAGGGTCCCTCGCCCGTAGTATCATTAAGAAATCGTACTCCTGGGACTATTTCACCCGCATAGGTCTTGTGGACCCGAAAGAGGTCATCCGCCTCGCATGGGACTATTTCTCCCGCATGGACCCGGTGGGCCCGCATGAGTACAAGCGCCGCACTCGCATCATGGGTAGCAAATCCATGGAATAAGTAGTAAACCATCCTAATGGACGCATACCCGTGGACCCTCCGTCGTGTCAGTATGTCCAAAGGAAATAACAAGAAAAAGTAATAAACCATCCTAATGGATGCATACCCGTGGACCATCCATCGTGTCAGTATGTCCAAAAGAAATAACAAGAATCACCCGGGGTCTACCCCGTAAGAACACATAACCTAGCACAACCGGCTATCATACATAACATAAGCGCTACCGGCTTATCATAACATAAGCAAGTTAAGAAATCCCCTAACTTCTTATTAACATTATTGTCACGACCCGACCCCGGGCCGCGACTGGTGCCCTACCTGGGCACCCTGTTCAGGTATACATCAGAGAATAGCAGCGGAACATACACAACGTAAACACATGTGTAAATAATATACAACACAGGCTAGCCGACAAGGCCGCCTTCCATAATATAAACAAAGTCAAAAGTACAACTTTACGACTCAGTTCTTATAGCCCAGCCACATATGTGAATACAGACCTCTAGGAATAACAACTGTGGCGGGACAGGGCCCCGCCATACCCTGAATGTACATAATCTACAACATCAGGGACAAGACTGTACCAAAAGAAAGACAAGCCTCCGGAGAATGGAGCTCCCGACGTCTGATAAGTGATCCTAGGAGTGTGGATCCATGACACCTTACCACTTTCTGCGGCGTAACGCGGCCGAGGAAGAATTCGAGACACAAGATGTACTAAGTATGTAAAGCGTAAAAATCGTAATTACAACATGAGTTTAAAAGGCGGGAGACATGTATGATAACGAAATTACGATACGGTTGCCTTACTAACAATGAGAGTACATCAAGAGAATACGTACAACATCACAATAGCAGTCTCCCGATCATATCATGGGTAGCGAACCCATAAAAAAGAACAGGTGGTATAACGTCTTGGGGTTCCTACCCCTCATTTACACTCTTACCCTGAAGCAGGTGGTATAACGTCTTGGGGGTTTGCCCCTCATTTATACTCTTACCCTGAAGAAGATAATGCTTGGTGGTATAACGTCTTGGGGGCTTACCCCTCATTTATACTCTTATCCTGGAGAAGGTGGTATAGCGTCTTGGGGGCTTGCCCCTCACTGATACTCTTACCCTATCTCACAACCGGCCGTCATACAATAATTAAGCAAGTTAGCAATTCCCTAACTTCTTATTAGTCTTATTCTTCTACCCTCTCATTTTAGTTTACTTAAGGCACTATCATGTCTTTTATAAGAATCCGGGAATTTAACCCCAAGCACCACGTACTTCTACTCCTTAAACAAATGACTCATTTTAGTAGAAAGCTTCCAAGACACTAGTAACCCTAGTATCAAGTCCAAATTACATTTCAAGACCAGTCACAATACCTTTAGAATTTAAAGCAGGTTTCTAAATCAAGTGACTCCTTTTCTTATTAAGCCTTGGGCAATTGATACCTTAAAATCAATTTGCCTTTCGTTAACACAAGCCATTTACCTTTGCATAAAGTCAATATAAACTAATACCCATAAATTCTTTATATTCACTTTATACCTTAGTCAAGTACATTTTCCTATCCAAGGGACTTATACGATTAAAACGACGAAAGTATCACATACTTTAAATTCCTTCAAGTCCCTTAACTTTACTAAGACTTAAGACATTCTTAATATTTTTAAAGAAGTGAGTTAACTTCCTAACTCACCCGACTTGGCATTTTATAAGGCTAGTAAGGAATGTCAAGTCTTGTACGTCTACCGTACTATATACGCGAAACTAGTCATGCTCAAAAGATAGGAAAAAGTTCTACATACCTTGTCGGGTCAAACCACTTTGCCAAGTCTGAAGTCCCCCGTACTATGTCAACCTATAATATTCACAATACGTCTATTAAAGCCTTACTTCAAACGTAGAATATTATAAGTGTTAAGTCTCTAAATTCTACGGAAAATCGGGCAGCACTTCCTTTGTATTTACTCACTTCGCCACCTTTTTCAAGGCCGAAAATACAATAACCAAACAGCCCCAATTGGCTCACAATTTAATAGGAAGTAGTTCAATACAATTGAATAACTACACAGCCCCAATTGGCTCACAATTATAAAGAAAGTAGTTCAATACAATTGAATAACTACACAGCCCCAATTGGCTCACAATTATAAAGAAAGTAGTTCAATACAATTGAATAACTACACAGCCCCAATTGGCTCACAATACAAACTACATTCCAAATTCGGCCACCTTGATTCAACAAATCCGATTCTTATCAAATTTCCATTTTAATCCAATCTAGTAGCACAACATGGTATCAAGTCGCCTTTGATTACAATAACCATAATCCTAAAGACATGCGACGGTTCTAACATCGATTAAATTGTAATTCAACTTAGTAATGGACTACATTACATTTCGGGTTTCCAAGACTATAATCAATCCATAATCTTTATAGCTTCAATATAACAACTTCATGCTTGCAACATACAAAGCTATCGACAACAATATAAATATATAACCTTGTAACACTTTCAAAGACAAGATTATACCTTCACGAATATGAAACCAACTCCAATCCAAGTCGCTCCTTAGATGATTAGAACCTCTTCAAGACACCTCCAACCGCTTGTTGAGACCCTTAGAACAAAACCAACAATTATCCTTCAAAGCTCCAAGTAAAACCTAGAAAGACCCTTTAGGTTTTCGTTTGCGACTAACCCGAAAACTATCGTTTTTCAAGATGTTTCTATTGAGATGTGTTTACAATACACCTAAGACCCTTGGTTTAAAGTGTGGAAGCAAATGGACAAGAAACGAAAAATTCTTTCTTTTCCTCCTAGTGAACCCGAGACCCTCCCTTTGTTCTTCAATTTTTTTTTTTGTAAATTTCTCTAAGTGTTGAGTCCTCCCTTGCTACTAGTATTATATAAAGGGTCATTAAGGGTTAAGATGCTTCCAAATGGTTGGCTTGGATGTGGTCTTTCAAAAGATCAAGACTTATTGACCTTTTGACTTAGTCAAAGATCTCATGCTATACACATGTTGCAAGACTTGGTCCAATGACCCTCTTGCCCTTGCACATTTCGACCAAGGCATCATCTAAGGGGGGTGACACGTGTCGCCCTTCCATTCGACACAACACAATGTTTTCCGACAATTTCATAATTTCCGACAAATTTCTACAAGTCTCAAATCCTTAACATTTGTGAGTTCTTACTTACGTTCTTAAGGCATGTCCTGTAATTACGGGGTGTAACATTCTTCCCCCCTTAGAAACATTCGTCCCCGAATGTTCTTTCGGAGTCAAACTAAATTAACGACATAGTTTCCTTTCACAACCCCGACCTACCAAAAATGCCACTCATGGCCACTTAAAAGCATTTAAGCAAAAGAAACGCTTCAATTAAAACCTGACCAGTAAGGGAAAATGAAATACCTGAAGGTATAGGAAATAAGTGAGGATACCTCCTCAACATGTCCTCCTCCGCTTCCCAAGTCATCTCCTCGGTTATCATTTCTCCACAGGACTTTGTGGAAGCTACATCCTTGGTCATGATCGCGACTGGCGATCGAGGATCGCTATGGGACTCTCTCATACGATAACCCCTCACACTGGACCTCACTAGTAGGAAAACTCTCATTTGGATCACCGACACACTTCCGCAACATAGAAACATGGAAGACCGGATGTACCGCCTCAACTCGATGGCAGATCCAACTCATAAGCAACTGTCCACTCTACGGACGATCCGGTAGGGCCCAATGTACCTTGGGTGAGTTTCTTCTTACCAAATCTCATCACACCTTCATGGGTGACACCTTCAAGAAGACCCAATCGTCACACGAAACTCCAAATGCCGACGCCGATTATCCGCATAAGACTTCGCCGACTCGAGCCGCACAGTCTCTCCCGGATAAGCTTCACCTTATCCACCGCTGTACCAAATGCAGGCCAACCAATCGTACCTGCGCCACGTCGAACCAACCAATCGGCGATCTACATCGCCATATAAAGCCTCGTATGGCGCCATCGTATCTTGGAATGGTAGGCTGTTATTATAAGCAAACTCCACAAGAGGCAAATGATCCTCGGCTACCATCGAAATCAATCACGCAGCTCGCGACATATCCTCTAGTGTATGCGGATAGTACGCTCTGCTGCCGTCTGTCTGGGATGAAATCGTCTTGAGACTCACTTGTGTCCCAAACCCTTACGGAAAGACCTCCGAAGTTAGTCGTAATCGGACTCCTATCGGATATAATCGACCTTTGGGACACCGTGCGACCTCACAATCTCACGATGTACAATCGGCATAGTCCTCACCAAGCGTCGTCTGACCGAAGGAAATGGGCTGATTTAAATCAACAATCAACCCAAATGGAGTCGCACTTCCTGCGAGTACGAGGTAATCACGTAACAAAGTCCATGTTGATCATCTCCCACTTCCAAGTCGGAATCTCAATATCGCAATAATCCACTGGGCCTCACGGTGCTCGACCTTAACTCGGCAATTAGGACAAGGTGCGACAAAACACCGCCACGTCCTCTTCGTGCCATCCCACCAATACAAACATCGAGGTCATGGTACATCTTGGTCGACCGGATGAATAGAATAACGAGCACCGTGCCTCCCGAGAATCTGTTGCCGGAGCCCGCCATCGGAACACAACCGGCCCTCAAATCTCAAGACCATCGCGCTACCTCGAATAGACTCTTCTCCTCCCGAAGAGCTGCGTCTCGATACCGTACAACATGGGTCCTCAACCGCCGATCTTCACCTCATCAATGATGGAAGACTCGGCAACCTCACGAACCCGCACTTCACTATCGTCGGTATCGATCAATCGAACCCCAAGGCTCGCTGGCGGTGGATCGACGGGCGTGTCTGTCTCTCTGGCTGTACCTCTGATAGGCTCCCCATCGATCTACGACTCAAGGCATCAGCAACTACGTTGGCTTTCCCCGGATGGTAGAGAATATCAACATCATAATCTTTCAACAACTCTAACCACCGTCTCTGTCTCAAATTCAGCTCTCTCTGCCTGAAGATATACTGGAGGCTCTTGTGGTCTGTATAAATATCCACATGAACCCGCATAAATAGTGTCTCCAAATCTTCAGGCATGTATAAGCTGCGCCACTCTAAGTCATGGGTAGGGTAATTCCTCTCATGCTTCAGAATCGCCGGAAGCATAGGCTATAACCTTGCCGTCTTTGCGTAACACACCCTAGCCCGATGCAGGCATCACAATAGATCACGTGCCCATCTAACCCTCCGGAAGAGTAAGGATCGGAGTGTAGTCAACCTTTCCTTAAGAATCGGAAACCCTTCTCGCAAGCCTCGTCCATCGGAACTTGGCGCTTACGAGTCAGCCTAGTCAACGGTGCTGAAATCGAAGCAAACTGCTCTACAAACCTACGATAATACCCTGCCAGCCCTAAGAAACTGCGCACCTCGGTCGGAGTAGTAGGTCTTGGCCAAGACTTGACTGCCTCAATCTTAGCCGTATCCACGCGAACACCATCAGCCCCAATAATATGCCCCAGGAATGCCACTGAGGCCAACCAAAACTCACACTTGGAGAACTTGGCGAATAAATGCCGATTCCGGAGAACCCCGAGTACCGTCCTCAAGTGATCTGCATGCTCCTGCTCTGTCCGCGAATAAACCAGGATGTCATCGATGAATACTATCACAAATGTATCCAAAAATGGCTTGAACACCCGGTTCATCAAATCCATAAATACCGCTGGGCGTTGGTCAAACCGAAAGACATAACCACGAACTCATAGTGCCCATAGGGTCTGAATGCGATCTTTGGGATATCGCCTCTCGAACTCGAACTCGATGATAACTGGACGCAGTCTATCTTTGAGAACCACCTCGCACCACTGGTCAAACAAATCATCAATCACGGGAGGGTACCTATTCTTAATGGTTACCTTATTGTGCTGTAGTCAACACACATACGCGGCGTCCCATCCTTCTTCTTTACAAACAATCTGGCGCTCCCGGGAGATACACTAGGCTGATAAAGCCTTTCTCGGCCAAATCTTTGGTGGTCCTTCACTCCTCAACTCGGCAGTGCCATCACGTATGGCGGAATGGAAATAGGTCGAGTGTCCGCAACGTGTCAATACAAAACTCGATCTCTCTCGGGAGGATACCGGAAGATCATGCGGGAACACATCCGAAACTCCTAACCACTGCATCGATCAAGAAGCGCTCGGCCTCTGTATCAAATACGAACGGATGATAGATGTAACCGCTTCGCACCATCTTCCTAGCCTTGAGGTAAGAAATAAACCTACCGCCGGCGATCTTTGTGTTGCCCTCCACTCGATAAGCGGCTCGCGGAACTGGAACCGAACCAACTGTCTCTACGATCAGCGTTGGCATAACAAGAAGCCACCAGTCCATACCGTAATGACATCAAAATCGTCATCTCTAACTCTATCAAGTCTGCGAGGTCGGCGGCTGTAAATAAATACCGACAACCTCTATACACCCGGCTAACACCGAATCACCCATTGGCGTAGCTACCTCAAACGGCTCTCTATCGACCGCGGCTCATCCGATTCTACCCGATAAGAGGACACATAGGACAAGGTAGAACACGGATCTATCAATGCATAAACATCACGACTGAAATAAGTAATGTACAGCGTGACGGCGTCGTGGAAGCCTCACGATCTGGCGGTGGCTAGAAGTATATGCGATTCGAGGACCGCTAGAACTAGAACCACCACCTCGACCTCTCCGCGGCTGCTGTCCGTGAGTACCACCGCCTCGGGCGCCTACCTGAAGGAGAAGACCCGGAATCGATCCGTCGGTGTCTTTGTACTACCCGTCGCCTCTGAGCGGACAATCCCTCTTCAAATGGCCTGTTGGCCACACGAGTAACAAGCTCCGAAGCTCTGCTGCGACACTCGCCGGTGGAACCTACGCATCGAGCACCGAGGTGTGGGTGGTCCCGTCGGTGACGGTTCTGCCTCGCGAAATCCTGTAGTCCGGAGCCACGACTGCTCATCGACTGGTGATCGGACCTCTTGCCGTAAAGCCGTGACGAGCACTCTGTCTTTGGTGGAATGTGGACTACTCTGCTTTGAGGCTGTCGCCTCAGCGCCACTGAGACCGATGTCACAGCCTCTTGGGCTGGCCTGCGTCAATCTGGTCCTCCCTCTCTCTATCCTCTATCCCCTGTGCATAGGCCTGCATCCGGGCGATGTCCATACCGGGCTGAAGAGCCACCCCCAAGCATGCTGTAATCATATGACGGTCTAGCCCCATCACATAACGATGAACTCTATCCGCCATGCTAGCTACAATAGTGTGAGCATGCCTGGCCAAGGAGTCAAACTCCAGGCTGTACTCCCTAACGGTCCTCCCGTTCTGCCGCAAGGTCAAAAATCTGTCTACTCGGGCCCTCCTCATCTCGGGAGGCAAAAAGTGATCCATAAAGGCCTCTGTAAACTCCTCCCAAACAGCTGGAAGAGCATCATCACCTCTCGAAAGCAACCACGACTCAAACCAGTTCAACGCAATATCGCGCAACCGGTAAGAGGCTAGTGTAACAGACTCTGTCTCTGAAGCCCTAAGAACCTGCATGGTCCGCTGTATCTGTCGAACGAACTCCTGCGGATCCTCGTCAGACCTTGAACCATAAAACTCAGGTGGATTACATCCCAGAAAATCCCTAATCCGCAAACTGTCGGCTCTAG
The DNA here is from genome assembly GCA_029844215.1 of Przewalskia tangutica. Classification (NCBI taxonomy): domain Eukaryota; kingdom Viridiplantae; phylum Streptophyta; class Magnoliopsida; order Solanales; family Solanaceae; genus Przewalskia; species Przewalskia tangutica. The sequence goes on along the minus strand of CM056723.1, from coordinate 116,947,645 downwards.
GGTGGGCTGCCTGTCGTATTTGCCGGCTACTATCTTGGTCAATAACCGAATCGCTCCCGTAGTCTCTATACTCGGTGGTGGGAGGCTGGAGGTGCAGTGCGGAACCTCTGGAGCTACTGCCGCTCTCGGCTCCTCGAATACTGTCGGCGTGGCTGAACTTAACGACCCGCCTACTACCTCAGGCATAGTCTGTGCTCGAGCCGTGTGACCTTCGAGTACCGCTAGCCTCCCGCTCTTTGCCTTGCCTACGGGCCTGGTAGCTTTCAGTGGAGGCATTTGTTTCATAAGAAGAGGTCGAGAGAGGATTCAACCTAATAAGGCGGCTCTAATGCGATCTTAGAGAGAAGAGCGGAAACCAATCCTACATGTCACGTAGCCTCACGATTATAGATGTGGTGCACAACACACCGATAATCAAGACTACTAGACACGATGCGTAGACACTTTCAGAGGACTAAGCGCTGCGATACCACTTTTGTCACGACCCGGCCGGGCGCGGCGGTGCCTACACAGGCACCTGTTGTATACATCGAGAGAATAGCGTGAACATACACAACGTAAACACGTGTGTAAATAATATACAACACAGGCTGGCCAGCAAGGCCGCTTTCCATAATATAAACAAAGTCAAAGTACAACTTTACGACTCGGTTCTTATAGCCCGACCACATATGTGAATACGGACCTCAGGAATAACAAGCGTGGCGGGACGGGCCCCGCCATACCACGAATGTACATAATCTACAACATCGGGGACAAGGCGTACTAAAGAAAGACAAGCCTCCGGAGAATGGAGCTCGACGTCGATAAGTGATCTAGGAGTGTGGATCCGCAACTCGCTACCACTTTCTGCGGCGTGACGCGGCCCAGAGAAGGGGTCGAGACACAATATGTACTAAGTATGTAAAGCGTAAAATCGTAATTACAACATGAGTTTAAAGAAGCGGGAGACATGTATGATAACGAAATTACGATGCGGTGCCTTACTAACAATGAGAGTACATCGAGAATACGTCTAACATCACAATAGCGATCTCGATCATATCATGGGTAGCGAACCCATAAAAAGAGCAGGTGGTATAACGTCTTGGGGTTCCTACCTCATTTACACTCTTACCACAGGCGGGTGGTATAACGTCTTGGGGTTTGCCCGCCGTTTATACTCTTACCACGAAGAAGATAATGCTTGGTGGTATAACGTCTTGGGGCTTACCGCCATTTATACTCTTATCACGGAGAAGGTGGTATAGCGTCTTGGGGGCTTGCCTCACCGATACTCTTACCCTATCTCACAACCGTCATCGTACAATAATTAAGCAAGTTAGCAATTCCCTAACTTCTTATTAGTCTTATTCTTCTACCCTCTCATTTTAGTTTACTTAAGGCACTATCATGTCTTTTATAAGAATCCGGGAATTTAACCCCAAGCACCACGTACTTCTACTCCTTAAACAAATGACTCATTTTAGTAGAAAGCTTCCAAGACACTAGTAACCCTAGTATCAAGTCCAAATTACATTTCAAGACCAGTCACAATACCTTTAGAATTTAAAGCAGGTTTCTAAATCAAGTGACTCCTTTTCTTATTAAGCCTTGGGCAATTGATACCTTAAAATCAATTTGCCTTTCGTTAACACAAGCCATTTACCTTTGCATAAAGTCAATATAACCAACTCCCCATAAAGTCGTTATATTCACTTTATACCTTAGTCAAGTACATTTTCCTATCCAAGGGACTTATACGATTAAAACGACGAAAGTATCACATACTTTAAATTCCTTCAAGTCCCTTAACTTTACTAAGACTTAAGACATTCTTAATATTTTTAAAGAAGTGAGTTAACTTCCTAACTCACCCGACTTGGCATTTTATAAGGCTAGTAAGGAATGTCAAGTCTTGTACGTCTACCGTACTATATACGCGAAACTAGTCATGCTCAAAAGATAGGAAAAAGTTCTACATACCTTGTCGGGTCAAACCACTTTGCCAAGTACGAAGTCCCGCCCGTACTATGTCAACCTATAATATTCACAATACGTCTATTAAAGCCTTACTTCAAACGTAGAATATTATAAGTGTTAAGTCTCTAAATTCTACGGAAAATCGGGCAGCACCTCCTTTGTATTTACTCACTTCGCCACCTTTTTCAAGGCCGAAAATACAATAACCAAACAGCCCCAATTGGCTCACAATTTAATAGGAAGTAGTTCAATACAATTGAATAACTACACAGCCCCAATTGGCTCACAATTATAAAGAAAGTAGTTCAATACAATTGAATAACTACACAGCCCCAATTGGCTCACAATTATAAAGAAAGTAGTTCAATACAATTGAATAACTACACAGCCCCAATTGGCTCACAATACAAACTACATTCCAAATTCGGCCACCTTGATTCAACAAATCCGATTCTTATCAAATTTCCATTTTAATCCAATCTAGTAGCACAACATGGTATCAAGTCGCCTTTGATTACAATAACCATAATCCTAAAGACATGCGACGGTTCTAACATCGATTAAATTGTAATTCAACTTAGTAATGGACTACATTACATTTCGGGTTTCCAAGACTATAATCAATCCATAATCTTTATAGCTTCAATATAACAACTTCATGCTTGCAACATACAAAGCTATCGACAACAATATAAATATATAACCTTGTAACACTTTCAAAGACAAGATTATACCTTCACGAATATGAAACCAACTCCAATCCGAAGTCGCTCCTTAGATGATTAGAACCTCTTCAAGACACCTCCAACCGCTTGTTGAGACCCTTAGAACAAAACCAACAATTATCCTTCAAAGCTCCAAGTAAAACCTAGAAAGACCCTTTAGGTTTTCGTTTGCGACTAACCCGAAAACTATCGTTTTTCAAGATGTTTCTATTGAGATGTGTTTACAATACACCTAAGACCCTTGGTTTAAAGTGTGGAAGCAAATGGACAAGAAACGAAAAATTCTTTCTTTTTCCTCCTAGTGAACCCGAGACCCTCCCCTTGTTCTTCAATTTTTTGTGTAAATTTCTCTAAGTGTTGAGTCCTCCCTTGCTACTAGTATTATATAAAGGGTCATTAAGGGTTAAGATGCTTCCAAATGGTTGGCTTGGATGTGGTCTTTCAAAAGATCAAGACTTATTGACCTTTTGACTTAGTCAAAGATCTCATGCTATACACATGTTGCAAGACTTGGTCCAATGACCCTCTTGCCCTTGCACATTTCGACCAAGGCATCATCTAAGGGGGGTGACACGTGTCGCCCTTCCATTCGACACAACACAATGTTTTCCGACAATTTCATAATTTCCGACAAATTTCTACAAGTCTCAAATCCTTAACATTTGTGAGTTCTTACTTACGTTCTTAAGGCATGTCCTGTAATTACGGGGTGTAACAATTATTAATATATCCTCTCATTTTAGTTTACTTAAGGCACTAACATGTCATTTAAGAGAAAATCCGGGAATTCAACCCAAGTACCACGTACTTCTAACCTTTTAAGAAATGACTCTTTTTTATATAAAACTCCCAAGATACTAATAACCATAGTATCAAGTCAAGACTACTTTCAAGACAAGTCACCTTTCCTTTTAGAAATATAATAGGCTTCTAAATCATGTGACTTCTCTTCTTTTGAAACCTTAGGCAATTGATGCCTTAAAACCAATTTGCCTTTCATAAATTCAAATCATTTATCCGTACTTATTTTACTTAGAGTAAATCTTTCTTCGTTAACCTTCCATAAAGCTAATATAACCAACTTCCCATAAAGTTATTATATTAACGTTATACATTAGTCAAATACATTTCCCTATATCCAAGGGACTTATACTTTTAAAACGAAGCAAGTATCATATACTTAAAACACTTCAAGTCCCTTAACTTTGAAAACTTAAGACATCATTAATACTTTTTTTTTTAAAGAAGTGAGTTAATCCCCTTACTTACCAAACTTGGCCATTCTTAAAACAAGTAAGGGACATCAAAGTCTTGTACGGCTACCGTACTATATAAGTACACTACTCATGCTCAAGAGAAAGGAAAGTTCCACATACCTCTTCGGATCAATCCACTTGCTAAGTCCAATAAACCGCACGTAGTACGTCAACCTATAATGACCATAATACGTTTATTAACCTCTAGCTTCAACATAGAATATTCCAAGTGCAAAGTCACTAAATTCTATGGAAAATCGGGCAGCATTTCCTTTGTTTCTACATATTTTGCCACCTTTTTCAAGGCCGAATTCAACATCCAAACGCCACTTTTAAGGCCCAACAATCCAATCAATACAAAGGGAATTACACACCTAATCTTGGATGTGTAAAATTCTGCCCCACAATGCATATTAACTACATCAATAAGTTAAAGGTAGTATTTTGGCTACAACATATTCACATACTAACCCTATTCAATCCCTTCAAATCCAAATCACATTTCTTACATGTAATTTATCTAAGAGCAATATTTACAACTACAAGTCCTTTCTTCTTCACATGCAACATAATAACTAGCAAAAGAGAAAGGATTGTTACCTTAGAGCTCACCCAAATTAATCCAACAAATTTACTAGCCTCCTTTCCACAATCACCACCACAAAAACTCCTACAAGCTTGCCAACAAGTTTCCTTCTTGCCACCTTTTTCAGATTTTTCTCAAGCCTTGATTTCCTCTTGATTTTCTAGAGAGAAGGGAGAACTTTTAATTTTTAGCTAGAGAGAAGATCTTGCACACTGACCAAGGCTCCACGACTTGGTCAATAAATAGGACATGCAAAATCATGTGGGGGGGGGGGGACACTTGTCACCCACCCATGGCCTCTTTAAAAGAAAAATATCTGATTTTCCTCAGTTTTCCGCCAAAAACTCCGCCTCGGCGCCGCGACGCTGAAACCTCGCCAACCCTCGTAACTTAGCGCGGCCCTGCTTTCCGGTGTCGCGGCGCTGCAACTTCAGCTACTTCCAGACTAACCGGCGCCGCGACCCTGCATCCGGCGCCGCGGCGCTGTGTCCCTGACCGAAAACACTTTTCCGCTCGACTGCGCACTTAACCTGTAACCCCCATAACTTTCTACTCCGATGTCCTATCGACGAACGGTTGGTTGCGTTGGAAACTAGACTCGACGAACTACGTACTAGGCCTTTGAAACACCTAGGAAATCTCAATGTAACGGGATATAAACCGCCTCAAAGTTGACTAACAACCCGTCCGAAACATTCCGTCAACCCATCATTCTAAAATTTAAAACTTAATTCCTTTCGTACGTCCCCCTAAGCATGACCCGAACTACGGGGTGTAACATTCTCCCCCCCTTAGAAACATTCGTCCCGAATGTTCCTTCTACGTCTCCAGAACGCATGCGCCGGTGTAGTCTTCACTACTACACCTATAAAACCAATTATGCCACATATGGCCATAACATATTAACCACGCAAAAGCTTACCTCCCAGCCAACGAGGAATTACCTCTAAAGCGTATAACAACTTATTAGTTCTCATCCATGGTCTAAGGGTATTCTCCTCACAAAATGATCACTTCCATCCTCTTAACATGTTCGCTTCTTCTTCCACTTATCGTATCCTCCTTGCACACTCGAACTCTTTCTAGTATACGTACCACACTCTTGCTCCCGATCCGAGACAATCTCACTATTCAAGTCACAAAGACCTAGTGGTTTCCTTAGCTTAGCTACCCACTATCATTTCCCACCACTCATGGACTTATTACCCACGTATACCCCACGTATACTATATTCCTCGACAAAGATCACCCGTAAAATCTTCCACTCAAGATGGCCCTGTAGCTAAGGTTCCCACAGTTATCAAAATCCTAAGGCTCACAACTTCCATGTCCCCAAACTTACCCCTTCTACAAGCCAGGCTTTAAAAATCACAATTTACATAAAATTACCCGCACATAACACTTAACATGTAACCATCTTATCACACCCACTAATCTATAGAGGGTTAAGGATATACCTGTAACTATTGCTTCACTTTCCCCTTGTCGTTCTAATCATGATCCTGCCCTACACGGCGCATAGCAAAAGAAGGCGATGAACCAGCCACTGATCCCGAAGGCTGAATCTCTACATCCGTTCTATCTCTGGTCGGACAATTTCTCGCAAAATTGCCCTGCTGGTCGTAGGTAAAACAAACTCCCCTACTAGCACGACACTCCCCATCATGGAGCCTACCACAACGGCCACAACGAGGTAGGGGTGGCCCCATCTGACTAACATCCCTGCTCCCCCGAAACCCTGAAACCTTGGAGCCCTGACCTGCTCCTGAAGACTGTGGTGGAGTACTCCGTACTAGATGAGGTGCATAACTAGCCTGCTGCTGAGGCGGTCCGCCTCGAAAGTTACCAAAGGACCCTGCTGTCTTGGCCCTCTTCTGCTGATCTTGGTTATTCCGTCGACTTACGCCTCACACCTAAGTGCATAAGTGCGCACGGGCAATGTCCATGCCCGACTGAAGATCTACCCCTGTGCAACTCTCTGCTAAGTAATCATCGAGCCCTGTGACATAGCGGTGCACTCTGTCCTCCATGTCTGCTACTAAAGCGGGCACATACCGAGCCAACGAGTCAAACTCTACGTTGTACTCCCGGACCGTTCACCCACTCTGTCTCAACGTCAAAAATCTATCCGCCCGCGCTCTCCTCATCTGCGAAGGCAAGAAGTGTGCAAGAAATGCCGCTGAGAACTCGTCCCAATCAGCTAGGAGTGCATGCTCCCCCCGGGACAGTTCCCATGAATCAAACCAGTCAACTGCAGTATCACGCAGCCGATGTGTACCCAATACCACCGACTCTGTCTTCGAGACCTTGATCACTCTCATGATCCGCTGCAACTGTCGGATAAACTCCCGAGATCATCTCGCCTCGACCCATAGAACTCGGTGGCCGCAACTCAAAAGTCCCTAAGTCTCACGCTATCTCGATCTAGGGTGAACTACGGATACAACCGAACCGCTCTCTGCTCCTCATTCCTTGCCACGATCTTGGCAATAATCGGGCCATCTCGCGTAACCCATCTCTCCGCCCAGGTGTATCGAGGCTCAGTACCGTGGTCTCGATGGCCGCCGCTACCCGAACTTCGGTGAAATGGCGGCGTCGTGGAACTCGCCGTCCAAACATCACCTCGGTAAAGATCGGGCATGTGCCTCGTAACTCTGCGTCCCACTAGCGGCTCCTCAGTTGTCTTGCCCTTCTGGGCTCTGATTGCCTTGCGTGGAGGCATAACTGATACATAGAAATATGTCAGAGGGAGTTCAACCTATAACACAGCTCTATTGCACGATCTTAGAGTGAAAGAATGGAAACCAATCCTAAATATCATGTAGCCTCCTGATTATAGATGTGGTGCACAACACACCGATAATCAAGACTCTACTAGATACGGCCTGTAGACCCTTTCCGAGGATTAATCGCTCGATACCACTTTTGTCACGACGACCACGGACGTGATGGTGGCTTACCCTGCACCCAGTGATACAACATCAGAGAAAACCAGCGGAAAATAAACTCACAACAAGAACCCATATAGAATATAAAGCAGGCTAACCCAAAATGGCTACCTTTAAATATAACAAAAACTGAACAGTTACATCCTTAACAACCCAAAATATAACAGGACTACAGACCTCTAAGAATGTGTAACCACTATGACGACGAGGCCGTCATACCCCTGAATGTACAAAACATCTACAACACCAGGGAGAACCGTACCAAAAGTCAAGCCTCCGGAGAAATGGAGCTTCTGACACCTGAGCAAAGATCCTAAGAATGAGGGTCCACCACCTGCTTACCCTACTGCGGCGTAACGCAGCCCAGGAAGGGTGATTACTGATATGTGTCAAGTATGTAAAACTGGAAAATACTGTAATAATATCATAAGTCTAAAATAACGCTGGAGTCATGGATGAAAATCAAATTACATTGCACTGTGCCTTACTAACAATGAGAGTAACAAGTATAACCTTTACTGGATAAATAATAGGAGGCTCATGATCAAAACAGGGTCCCTCGCCCGTAGTATCATTAAGCAATCCTACTCCTGGGACTATTTCACCCGCATAGGTCTTGTGGACCCGCATGAGGTCATCCGCCTCGCATGGGACTATTTCTCCCGCATGGACCCGGTGGGCCCGCATGAGTACAAGCGCCGCACTTGCATCATGGGTAGCAAATCCATGGAATAAGTAGTAAACCATCCTAATGGACGCATACCCGTGGACCCTCCATCGTGTCAGTATGTCCAAAGGAAATAACAAGAAAAAGTAATAAACCATCCTAATGGACGCATACCCGTGGACCATCCATCGTGTCAGTATGTCCAAAAGAAATAACAAGAATCACCCGGGGTCTACCCCGTAAGAACACATAACCTAGCACAACCGGCTATCATACATAACATAAGCGCTACCGGCTTATCATAACATAAGCAAGTTAAGAAATCCTCTAACTTCTTATTAACATTATTAATATATCCTCTCATTTTAGTTTACTTAAGGCACTAACATGTCATTTAAGAGAAAATCCGGGAATTCAACCCAAGTACCACGTACTTCTAACCTTTTAAGAAATGACTCATTTTTATATAAAACTCCCAAGATACTAATAATCATAGTATCAAGTCAAGACTACTTTCAAGACAAGTCACCTTTCCTTTTAGAAATATAATAGGCTTCTAAATCATGTGACTTCTCTTCTTTTGAAACCTTAGGCAATTGATGCCTTAAAACCAATTTGCCTTTCATAAATTCAAATCATTTATCCGTACTTATTTTACTTAGAGTAAATCTTTCTTCGTTAACCTTCCATAAAGCTAATATAACCAACTTCCCATAAAGTTATTATATTAACGTTATACATTAGTCAAATACATTTCCCTATATCCAAGGGACTTATACTTTTAAAACGAAGCAAGTATCATATACTTAAAACACTTCAAGTCCCTTAACTTTGAAAACTTAAGACATCATTAATACTTTTTTTTTAAAGAAGTGAGTTAATCCCCTTACTTACCAAACTTGGCCATTCTTAAAACAAGTAAGGGACATCAAAGTCTTGTACGTCTACCGTACTATATAAGTACACTACTCATGCTCAAGAGAAAGGAAAGTTCCACATACCTCTTCGGATCAATCCACTTGCTAAGTCCAATAAACCGCACGTAGTACGTCAACCTATAATGACCATAATACGTTTATTAACCTCTAGCTTCAACATAGAATATTCCAAGTGCAAAGTCACTAAATTCTATGGAAAATCGGGCAGCATTTCCTTTGTTTCTACATACTTTGCCACCTTTTTCAAGGCCGAATTCAACATCCAAACACCACTTTTAAGGCCCAACAATCCAATCAATACAAAGAGAATTACACACCTAATCTTGGATGTGTAAAATTCTGCCCCACAATGCATATTAACTACATCAATAAGTTAAAGGTAGTATTTTGGCTACAACATGTTCATATACTAACCCTATTCAATCCCTTCAAATCCAAATCACATTTCTTACATGTAATTTATCTAAGAGCAATATTTACAACTACAAGTCCTTTCTTCTTCACATGCAACATAATAACTAGCAAAAGAGAAAGGATTGTTACCTTAGAGCTCACCCAAATTAATCCAACAAATTTACTAGCCTCCTTTCCACAATCACCACCACAAAAACTCCTACAAGCTTGCCAACAAGTTTCCTTCTTGCCACCTTTTTCAGATTTTTCTCAAGCCTTGATTTCCTCTTGATTTTCTAGAGAGAAGGGAGAACTTTTAATTTTTAGAGAGAGAGAAGATCTTGAAGAATGACCAAGTCTCCAAGACTTGGTCAATAAATAGGACATGCAAAATCAGATGGGGGGGGGGGGGCACTTGTCACCCACCCATGGCCTCTTTAAAAGAAAAATATCTAATTTTCCTCAGTTTTCTGCCAAAAACTCCGCCTCGGCCCTGCAGTCGGCGCCGCGGCGCTGAAACATCTGCAACCCCTCAAAACTTTCGGCGCCACGGCGCTGCAACTTCAGCGACTTCGGACTAACGGCGCGCGTGACCCGTCACGACCGAAAACACTTTTCCGCTCATCACAAGACCAACCGGTAACCCCTATAACTTTCTACTCCGATGTCCTATCGACGAACGGTTGGTTGCGTTGGAAACTAGACTTGACGAACTACGTACTAGGCCTTTGAAACACCTAGGAACTCTCAATGTAAGGGGATATAAACCGCCTCAAAGTTGACTAACAACCCGTCTGAAACATTCCGTCAACCCATCATTCTAAAATTTAAAACTTAATTCCTTTCGTACGTCCCCCTAAGCATGACCCGAACTACGGGGTGTAACACAAAGACGTGTTCCAAGCCTTCTAGATTGTATAGTTGAAATATACCATGGACAATTAACAAAGAATTGGCAACTCCAAAAGCATTGCTTTGGAAAGAAGCTGAAAACAAAGAAATAGATTCCGTCAGATAGAACCATACTTATGTTATGGTAGATCTTCCTCCGGGAAAAACCTTTGGATTGTAAAAGTGGATACTCGAGTTGACTATACATTAGATGAATCTATTAACGGGTATAAGTCCCTGACTACCGGGACATGTGTTGCTATGTGAATAGCTTAGACATCCAGGGTCATCACAATCCTGCATGACATGGATGTCGAGACAGCCTTCCTATCCGGAGAGTTGGTTTTGAGGAATGCTGAGCTTCTTCCTGAAATTCCTTATGGTCCCAAAAATGTCTATATTTTAGTCCTGAAAGTTTCAGATAAAACAGAAATAATGAATCTGACTTCAGAAACATTGACTCTGAAGTTAGAAAGCCAATAGTTGAAAAACCAAAGGTTCGAAAGTGGAATAAGAAAGGAATACGGAACAACCCGAGGGGTTTGTGGTTCCAGGAAAGAGAAGAAAATATGCCGACTTGTCAAATCTCTGAAATAAGCCCAAAGTTTTGGCACTAAACATTTTATCGTACTCTACTATCGAATGGTATCTCCTCAAATGTATGTTTCAACATAAAAGGATATGGGGTACTACAGATGACATCTTAGGAGTTGGAATCATGGTGCACCCATATGCCAGGAGGGATATGCTCAGGTCACACTGCAGATGACCTGGTATCGGTTCATAAAAGAAGACCAGTTGAACTAAGGTTCACTAGTGCTTTGGAAATAATCAATAGAATGTGTTAAAATTGGATGTGACGACATTTGAATTATTCGCTTATCTATGATATTCTGGATGTCCAGTGGTTCTGAGAGAACAACATGATGCAAACTGGACATAAGACCTGAAGAACACCAATGTCCATGGTGTGTCTTAGGAAAATCCTCTAAACAAATCTTGCATCGGACGATTCATAATGGAATCGAAAGTCATGGCTTTGCACAAAGCATGACGAGAAGTTGAGTAACTTCACGACTACTTAGAGGATGTCCCTTCTTGGGAGTAACTCGTGCCTGCTCTAGTTTGACACTATGAGAGCATGAATGACGGTGTCTAGAAATACTTATCACAGACATAAAAATCGTATGGCAGTTGATTGGGTGACACATCCTTGATTACAAATCAAAGGATATAATGGACCCTTTAAAGGTAAAGGGTTACCCACAGATCAAGATGTATGCCTGTCTAGGAGAATTGACTTAAAACCCAATCAATACGAACTGATATAGTGGACACCCAACCTTACAGACTGGAGATCCCAGGAATAAAGTTCAATGGAAAAACTAAACTGTAAAGGTTCAGTTGAGCGCTTCGATGAAATCAAGAGCACTTCGGATAATGGTTTCTTAAGAAACATAATGCAAGGTCATTCCCGTGATAGACAATAAGTGCTACCTGCAGAGGGGGGTAAAGGTTAAGCTTCCAAAACCTTTAATGATCCTCAACAGTTGAGGTTAGGTTTGGGGAAACTTTAATGGTTCCTAACGCTTGTGAAAATAGGTATTGCAGGATACCTTGTAGGAGACCACCTATTTAAGTGCGAGGACAGGCCGCCTCAAATGAACACACTTAAGAATCCAAGGGTGTCCACGACCCACGACGGACAAAAATGTGTTGTGTTGATACCATTGTCTTGGCATATACTGAACACTGACGGTTCAAGACATCACGTTCACCGCGCAGTAAATATGTCCGATGGTATTCTACTATGGAAGGTTCAAAGCTCCGGCTACCTCTCCAGATGCAACATTGATCCGCCAAAAGGATTGCTGAAAGAAGACACCATGTGTGTGCACCAAAATCTCTTCCAAGAGGGGATTATTGGAAATTTGTCTTTGGTGGAAGTTGTGTCCGCCCATCTTCAATTGCTTAAACATCATGGTTCCACATGTTGGAGAACCTGGTTCTTCACACGTGTTTAATCTACTAAGTGAGTAGATGACCGTAGGCCAAAGATCGTCAAATTCCATTGAGAAATAGAAGAGATATTGGTCCACGAAGTAAGGTGTTTGAGACATGGAAAAGTGGTGTGTGAATAATCTACCACATTGGTAGGAAAAGGAAAAATTGTTCATAATATAAGCCTAAAAATGAATAAGGGATTGGAACCCCAAAGGGTAACCCATGTGTTTGAAGAAGGGAGGACCTAGGTGTGCCTGGGTTCGAGACTAGGCCCACACGCGCGCCATCACCACCCACCCGCTCGGGTCGTGGGATGTTGGGCTTATTCTGATATTATCTCTGGAAGACAATTTCTACAGGAACCGCTGTGCCTCATGACCAGAACCGCGGCCCAAATTGTCCAGTAAGTTCCAGTGGCAACGGTAATAAATCAGAATGATGGTCATTACTTGCTAAAACGTTTGGCACTTATGCCACAACGTTTATGGCCTTTATGGAGGCCATTAACAACCCTCTTAAACACCTATTAACACCTCCCCTCATCCTTAAAAACTATATAATCAATCCTTATTTTAGATTTGAGAGAGAGCAGATATACAAAAGAATGAACAAATAAGAGAAATACTCTCTACACTTGGATGATTTCAGATTTGATGAAATCTCTTCTTTTCTTGCAGTCTTACACACTCAAAGATCCTTCTATTCTAGCGAACACTTGAGTTCCCTTTGCTCATTTGTTTGATTGTTGTTTTATCTTGGGAGATAAGTTGTCATTACACCGTTGAAAGGATATACGAGACAATATTATCTTAAGGATAGATCAAGAATTTGGTCGACTCAGCAAGCCAATTATCTTGTTATATTTCCAGATTCTAAACATATTGTTATTGTTGTTCTCAAGGGGCTTGCTGCAGTTTCAACCAAGATCTCAAGACTTCAAGGAAGGATCAAAGATCAAGATCATCAACAAGGCCTAGCGAGTTCCTTTTTTCCCCCAAATGCGGTCCTTTACTTTCCTCGGACCGATAGAAAAGCAGCGTGGGGCGAGAGGGAGATGATTCTAAATGGGGAAAATTCATCATTATTTTGTCAGTTTCTACTTATTGATGTTGTGACAACTGATGTTAGGATTCAAGCCTATTATATTAAAATTGTAATTGATTATCCTTTCTAAGCGCTAGTGATAGTTGTATACTATTCTCATACATTCATTGTAACACCAACAATATATATATATATTAAATTTTTAACACTCTTAGCAATTTTTTAATATCGCTCCTACTTTCAACTGATTACTTTTAGCACTTTCTTTTACTACTATTTATATGAAAGATAAATCAAAATCATAACTTCAATATTTATTATATCTAATCAAATACCGTCATAAAAAGAAATACCAATTTTACTTCTTTTGAAAATATAACCTTGTAAATGAAGTAAGGGACTAAAACGTGGGAGGCGGCAATATGTGTGGGAGAACTTGTTACACAATATTGGACGTGCAAGTCGGTTATGACTCTTTGCATACATAAGTTAAAAATTTCTATTTTTGGTCTCCCAAGTATGTAACTATGTAACAATGTAACAAACTCATTTAAGTCTAGACCTAGTATATCTTTTTTGTAACGTAACCAAAAATCCAATCCTTGTATATTTCAGGACTTGTTTGGTCCAACATAGTTAAATAGAGTTAATTGTGAGCATTTATACGTTATCTAAAAAAATATTATGGAGGGTCAGGTGATCGCGGCGGATTGATCGAGGGGTTTGGGGTTGGGGGCTTGGGAGATGGAAAGGAGACAACGAATTTGAAATTTCACTTACAAAACTTATTTGTCGGAGAAGACATTTTCTTGATATTTAAAGTTTTGTTTTAAAAAAAAAGAATATTTATCATTTTTTACCAACGAAAATGGAACAATTGAAAAAAAAGTCATAAAATATTTTAATCCATACCAAACACACCTTTAAACTTTAATCCATATAGATAGAGTCAATTGAACAGGCATGTTGTTGCACGTGATGCCTGACTCGTGGGGGACGGTTAGGTCCCTCTAATCCTTTCTTCTGTTTAATAATTAATTATTTTATTTATTTGCCTATTATATTAGATATTATCCTGCCACGTCTGTAGACTGTGATAGGACCAAATCTGTTTGTTTTTTTGCTTTCTTTCGGTATGTCCTTTGTATTTTTAATTTTCGTATATAATCTAACTTGATAACTGAATAGTTTTTATTATATTATTGTATTCAAACATAAATTAATTATTATCAAATTTAATTCTATTAAAATTAATAATTATGTCCATCGCAGAATTAAACACATCCTCAGTCCACTACCATACTAATGGCTTTGTACCCCTTATTTTTGGGATTAATATGCAATTCTATCTTATTGCAAGTTTGGAATATTTTAACTCATGAGGATAAGCAGTTGGTGTACAGAAGAAGCGCGGCCATGGTCACGAGTTCGATCCTGCATAAACCTTTGGTTGGTTGTCACATGACTTGCAGTGTGGTTAATCGGTGGCGTGGTTTGCGCTATTCGTCGGCCGGGTTCTATGCGCGATTCGAAAGAAAGAATGGCCATGCCTTCGTCAAAAAAAAAAAGTTTGGAATATTTTATGTGTCATATAGTTTAATTTTATTATGTGCAACAATGGGAAGCTAGAAAATATTAAATAAACCGAGGGTTATTCATTTAGAAAATTATCGATTTACAACTTGTCTTTGTATTTCTCAACCTTTTATTTTTGTACGTTGGGGTTTGTTCAGTCCTGCCCCAAATAAGTTAGTACTATATCTTAGATAGTTAATATTACAATCCAAGCTCATGATCGGTATTATTCGTTTTGACTCCACAAAATAACCTTATAAGTTTATTTTCAAGATATACTATCATCTTGTATACAATTATATATATCATGTGAATTTTATGTTACACCTTATAATTTTTTTTTTAATTTCACTCATCAAATAAATATAGATTCGACTAAGTGTAACATGCACCCATTCTCCGAAAACTTGACAACCTAAAAGTTTGACGATCTTCTCTCTGACTTGTCCGCTGTCATGGGCGTTATAATGACGTTTGGATTTGATTTAGTTTCATTTGAATGCTAATTTTCGGAATTTTTTTTATGTTTGATTAATTTGTCAAGATTTTTTTAAAAAAAAACACATGTATTAGTTTCTTATATAACTTAACGGTTAAACAATTCTTAAAATTTCTAGATCGCTTTAATAGCATCTCTTCTCCCTTCTGCGTATACAAAATAACATGTAAGCATAACTTACAAGTTCCATCTCTTCTGTGCGTCTGGTGGTGTTCTAGCAGGTATGTTTCTTTATCGATGAATTACGTCATCTCACGGACGAAGTGGATATCCATCTCAATATGTTTGATTCGCTGATGCTGGACCGGATTATGAGACATATATATGACAAAAATGTTATCACAATAGACTATAGACGCTTTACGCAGTGGACAACAGAGCTCCAAGAGAAGATTTCGGAGACAACAGACCTCTACAACTACATTAGCAACACATCTATACTCTGCTTCAACACTAGAGGGATAAAGTGGTTTGCTGCTTGGCAGACCAAGAAATGAGGTTATCCCCTAAAAAGACATAATAGTCGGAAGTAGAGCGTCGCGTGTCTGGGCATCCTGCCCAATCAACATCTGTGTAAGAGATCAACCTGGTCGGAGCGGAGGGGTAGAGATGCAACCCATAGTCAGGAGTACCCTTAATGTATATGATAATACGCTTAAAAGCAGCAAATGGGGTTCCCTCGGGGCATGCATAAACAAACACACCTGCTGAACTGCATATGCAATGTAGGGTCTTGTAAATGTGAGGTACTGAAGAGCACCTGCAAGACTCCTATAGAGAGTAAGATCAGACACCGGATCACCATCGGAAGCACTGAGCTTGGATTTTGAATCAACCGGAGTAGGTATAGCTTTGCAATTTGACATCTTAGCCTTGTACACAATTTCATCTGCATACTTACGCTGACACAGGAACATATTATCTACAGACCTAGTCATTATATACCCAAGAAGTAACTCAGCTTGCCCAAATCAGTCATAGACTCATAGCAAATTCAATTTTGAGTAGAACAATAATGTCATTTTTTAATTTGTCAGAGGAGGCAGTGAGAACAATGTCATCCACATATAACAGTTAGTAAGCAGTTTCACTACTATGATGAAAAATGAACAGAGATGTATCACACCTGCTACATACAAACCCAATCTGTCTAATATATCTCGCAAAATGATCATACCAAGCACGGGGTGCCTGCTTAAGGCCATAAAGTGACTTCCTGAGACGACAAACATACTGAGGGACTACAGGAAGAATAAAACCTGGTGGCTGATGCATATACATAATTTCTTTCAAATCCTCATGAAGAAAAGCATTTTTGACATCAAGATAATGAATAGGACACTACTTGCCCATAGCAATACTAAGAACAGTACGAATCGTAGTTGGTTTAATAATCCGGCTAAAAGTCTCACCACAATCAATCCCCTCATGCTGATTTGTACCATTTGCCACAAGTCTCGCCTTATACCACTCTAAGTCACCACTTCCTGAACTTGTGACGAAATAGCCACATGCATCAGATTACATTTACCCCATCTGGTCTCGGTACCAAATCCAAAGTATGTTGCTTGGTTAAAGCATTAAATTCCTCACATATGGTCGTATTCCAATTGGGGTCTAGTTTGGCTAGTTTTGGGAATAGGTGAAAATGTTTGAGTAGCCAGATTAAAGTGGACCTTGGGTTTGAAGATTCCGTGCTTTGCAAGGGTTTCCATGGAATGGGTGGTTTGTGGTGCGTTATGTGGGACCTGGGTGGTCTGATGTACGGGATGTACAACAACTGGACTGATCGACAGCAGTGGGTTCGATATTGTTGGAACCACTGTAGAGATTCAGAGTTGTGGGATTCGGTCTGGGTGATGGGCAGACGAATATGGGTGCAGGTGTGGTGATTGTGATGGGTCAGAGACTCGGAGACCAGTGACTGACGGTGATGGGTCAGGTGAGAGGAGGGTTGGCAGTGGCGGGTCAGATGGAGATGGATCTGACGGAGTGCCAGGGTCGATGGGGTGTTCAGGGATTGCTAATCGACGAACACTCGACGAAGGGGACACTCGATGGTGGGATTCCGACGGGATGGGCAAGACCATATCGAATTCTGACGCCGGAGGTGCCGCCGGAGCAGCGGGACTGTGGTGGCGTAGGTGGTAGACCAGGGGTGATATTTCTAACTCATCGAGGAACGTATAATCGGTGTTTTGGAATTTTCGGATATTGGAAAATGGGAAAATTGTCTCGTCAAATGTGACGTGATGAGAAACAATGATTTTACGTGATGAGAAGTCATAGTACAGATATCCTCTATGATTTGGTGGAAAACCAACGAATACACATGGTGTAGTTCTGGGAGTCAACTTATGGGGGTGGTGGTGGTAAGATTGGGATAACATAGGCAACCGAAATTCATAAGTGGTCATAGAATGGAGCCCGACGATATAGAATTTCGATAGGGGTTCTATTTTGTAGAGTGCTAGTGGGTAAAATATTGAGGATGTATTCTACCATTTTAACAGCATAGACCTAGAATGAAGGTGGTAGATAGGCGTGAAAGAGGAGGGTACAGACCATGTTATTGATGATACGAATTATTCGTTCACCTTTTCTATTTTGAAGGGAGGTGTGGGTACAAGAGAAACAGAACACCATGCTCTGTTGGGAGAAAAAATTATGGAATGCTGAATTATTAAATTCACGTCTGTTATCACACTGAAAGGATTTTATGATTTTTTCAAATTGGGTTCTAATAAGTTTGTGAAACTCAATAAATTTAGGAAAAACCTCATATTTGAGAGTGAATAAATCCATAAAAAGTGTGAAAATCATCTAATAAAACAAGGTAAAATTTGTGACCCATGGAGCACATGAGATGTCCATAAGTCAGCATGAACAATATCCAACGGTGAAACCGTAATACTCAATGAAGACATAAATGGAAGATGAATATGTTTGCCAAGCGGGCAAGAAAAACAGTTTTGGGCAAGTTTCTCATTAATACATTGAATACGCAAATTATTTCTAAGAAAAAAAGGACATAATCTCCTAGATGTCCGAGCCTATTGTGCCAGGTGGATGTAGATAGTGCAGCAAGCGAGATAGGTGGTTGTGTTCTGACATCCGAAGATTGAGTGAAAGAGTAGAGGTCTCCCACACTATTGCAGAGCATAAAAATTCTCCCCGCAAGTTAGCGGATCCTAAAGGATGCCTAACCCCTTCCCTTTAGGATAATAAAGAACCCTGATCCAGAATCTCATTAATTTCGCAGACCATAAATGGAGATTAGTTGCAGTATTTTTATTGCAATAAATCAAGTGTCCTAATTCACTTAACTAATTAGGTGGTGACTCCTCAAAATCAGCATTATTTCTCCATCCAGGGAACCGCGCCAAAGAACAACGTTGCGGATACCGTTCAGACCCCGAGGTAAAAAACGGGCGTGACAATATTTATATACAATTGAATAAATTCCTTCTTTTACAATGTTACAAGATAATACAAAAGGAATTAAAAAGATGAAGTCGCAGATGACTTCTGCCTTAAAAATCTACCTAAATAGACATAGATAACATCTCATTATAATTGTTTCAATAAAGAACAAATCTAGAATCTTGGCAGCAACTATAATGTTGGACAGAATATTGTCAACACACTCAGGAAACACTTGTGATCCAGTTTTCTGATGGATATATCGGAGAACTCTCTTGATATTTTTTTTAACTTTTTCTGGATATTGATTCACTGATGCAACCTCTCTATTTATAGTAGAGGGTCTTCCTTGAAATGATCATTGAATCGTTGTAGAGGTTGAGAGAAAGGTGGACAACTGATCGAATTTGTTGGAGAAGATTGTGGAGCAAGATCCTCTAACTTCTTGGACTTGTTCCCCAAGTTTAGAAATGACTTGGACTTGGTATTCCCACGTTTTTCTTCAGCTTCAAAACTCCTTGCCAAGTCACTTTTACTATCGTGGTAAAAATCCCACGAGATCTTCAGTTTTCGTGAAGTAAGACAAAACTGTTTCACAGAATGTTGGTCCGAATATCGTGACATTTGTTCCAACTTTTTTATTTTAACTTAGAGCTGAAAATGATATGATGGGTAAAATATCACAACACCAAACCCAACATTAACATTTTGTGTCATCTGTCCTAACATTATTGAAGATTTCTTGTTCTCCAACAAGATAGCAATTGTCACATGTCCTTGTACCTGACATAACACATTCGTTAGCTTCATTTGTAACTACACATGCATTCTTATTAAATATTACCTCAAAATTGTCGTCACATAGTTGACTTATGCTAACTAAATTAGCCATTAAACCTTCAACATGTAAGACATTCAGTCATGCAGGAGTAGACAATTGTTGAAAGTTACTACTGTTGTATGATGAGTTATGAGGAGCTGATTGTTACACCCCGTAGTTCCAGGGCATATAAGTGAGAACGTAAGTAAGGAAATAAGATTGGAAGGTTGGAAGGAGAGTATATTTACATTTCTATATGGAAAATTTTTGGATACAAAAACAATGTGACGACAGAAATTATATTAGTGGTTGAATTATTTCCAAATGGAGTTATGGACTTAGGATTGTGTTATTAAATCTTGGGATTAAGAATATGAGCTAATTGAAAGTTTCACAATTTTTTTTTGGGGGGGGGGGGGGGGTTCCATCGAAAATAGTGAGATTTGGCTAAATGTTGGATTAATATTTTGTGAAGGGATTAGTGTGGAAGATATTTTCATAAAGACAAGTGGACAAGAGGGTCCTCATCCATTTGGCTTGTGCACATGTTCTAATACAAAATCTTGAAGACTTAGGCTCACAAAAATATCTTCATCTTCAAACCCTTATAACTCTTTCTCTCCTTGAGGTTCTTGAAAATCTTAAGCAAAAGTGAAGAACAAGTGTAAGTTATTTTCCAAGATTAAGCTCCCTAATCAAGTTCTAAGCCAAGTTAACTCTCCAAGAATCCTAAGTCATTGGTTGGCCGAAACTTGATTTTGAAACCCTAAACTTGAGATGAACTTTTTGGAATCAAAACAATAAAGGAAGATGGTTACAAGCTTGTAGAGGTTACATGGGAGTTGTTGGAGCTTGAAGAAGTGGCGTGGAAGTGAAGCTATTGGCCGAATCCTTGTGGACTATTTTGGGCTAAAAGCTGAGGTAAGAGTTCTTCTTCTTTTAAAGTAATTGGATATTACATGTTGTTATAATTAAGGGATGAACTTGTGTTAAGAGAATTGTAGAATAAGAAATGCATGAGGTTGTTTAGCATGTTGGCCGAAATCTCGGCAGTTTTGGTTGTCGAATTTCGTTGGTTATTTTTGTTGTTATGAGCGTCACTACTTGCATGTTAAAATGAAGGAAATATTTTTGTTGATAGTTGATATGATTTATATTGAAGTATTGGAACTTGGATTAGATTATAAAGAATATTGAAAAGGGCTTTGGATTGTAGTTGTTGGCCGAGAATACCATTAAAACTGTGGGATATTGTTGTGCAGTTTTAGGGACTGTTTTGTGGCGTTGGAATGCTGGAAATTCAGCGGCCATTATGCATATTTAAATGTGGTAAAAGCTAATGTAGGTCCTAAAGGATTAAGGGTATATAAAGGTGTTGTAAGCTTCACATTTTACCCTCGTTGTTGTTGGATTATGGACTGATTTTAGTGGACTGTTTTACGTGGATTATGAGGTTGTTTTTACATGAGAAATAGGTGTGTGAATCGCCTTGGTTAAATGTTTGGTTGTGCCCTTAATTGGTGCTTGATTATTGATGAAATTGGCCTTCTTGAAAGGTGGAAAAGTACGTATAAATAAGGGAAATGATGCCCAAATTTTTATAAGAAAAGAGAGCCATTACTTGGTATATGTCTTACACTAGTATCATAGAGTTGATAGACGTGTTATTGTTATTATAGGTTGAAGTACCTATTTGGGACGTATTCTACTTATCATGTTGGTTAGTCGTCAATAAGGTATGTGAACCTCTTCCTTCTTTCTTTTGGCATGTTCTACGTGTGAACCATAATTGTGGTATTGTTTCAAAAGGTATTCTACTCTTAGAAGTTAAGGAGTATTCATGTTATTAATCAATGCTAAATGCATGTCTAAATTATTCCTAAGTCCTTACCAAGTCGTATGAGAGATGTTGGTAAGAGTTTTAGTAAGCTTTGGTGTCGAGTTGATCTTGCTAAGCTACAACACTAATAAGTATTAAGTGTTGAGACTGATTTTGGTAAACGTGTTAAAACAAGCCATTGTTGCGTTAAATGAAAAAAGGTATCGAATAAGACATTGCAGCGTTAAATGAAAAAGATATCGACAGTCAATTATATTGAAATGAGTAGAATTTCCATCTGCATAGAAGCTAAAATATAACCAGTTTGTTTTACATTTTCTAGGTTCACAACTGCTTATATAAGATCATTATTAAATATATAACCTACTAACGGCTCATAAAATGGATTAATTTGGCAATTCGGATCGGTTATCACCATGCAAATATTTCCATAATGTTAGTCAGAGGAGCGAGATGAATTTAGATTATCGAGTTGATACAGACGACAGGCGGCGTGTGAACTATCCTTTCTTCTTTGAAAGTTGGTTATATGAAGTAAGTATGTGGTGGATGTACATAGTTTTATTGGATCTAAATCCTAAAATGATACTTGATATGATAAGTGTCTTGATTTTCCAAATAAGGATTTAAAATGATACTTGATGTGATAAGTGTCTTGATATTCCAAATGAAGATTTAAAATGATACTTGATGTGATAAGTGTCTTGATTTTCCAAATGAGGATTTAAAATGAAAGGTATGAGAGTGCCTTGGTGTCTTTAAAAAAAATGTATGTACGATGAACGTACATAGTACTTTTGGGTTCAAGTACCTAATGATGCATGATATGACTCCTTTTATAAAATGAAGGTACGGTTGACGTACATAGTACTTTTGTGTTCAAGTCCCTAATGATACATGATATGACTCTTTTTATAAAATGAATGTATGGTGGACGTACACAGTACTTTTGGGTTCAAGTCCCTAATATTACATGACATGATAGTGCTTTGGTTTTTTTCCAAAATGAAAGATGTGATAGTGCCTTGGGTTTTCTAAAAGAAAAGATATGATAAGTGCATTTGATTTTACAAGTGAAGTTCATTATATATGATTGGTACATGATATGTTGGTACCTTGGTTTTTCTAAAATGAAAGTTCATTTTAAAGATGATGTTATTGAGAGTCAAAAGGTGATTTAAATTGCACAAGATAGTTATATGTATACATATTGGGACGGGTTGCATGATCCGCAACACTTATATACATATTGGGACGGGTTGCACGATCCGCAACACTTATATACATATTGGGATGTGTTGCACGATCCGCAACACTTATATATTTATTGGGACGGGTTGCACGATCCGCAACACTATTATATATTGGGACGGGTTGCACGATCCGCAACATTATTATATTATTTACATGGACGTGCTTACATGATGTTGGAATTCCATGGGCATGCTTCCGTTATATTATTCCATGGACTTGCTCCCCATGATGCGGGTATAGATACCCATGCAAGTTTATATATATATATATTTCCATGGACATGTATCTGTGATGCGGGTACGAGATACCCATGATTTTGACATGACTCTCATTTAAAGAAAGGATTCTCATTTTTATAAAGTACGATGAGTACGGTGATCTGATTATTCTGATGATGCGATTAGTGAGTGATACAATCTGATTGGCTCTTATTTATTATGGCACGGTTGGATCTGGTATTTGATTTTCATACTTTTCTATGTCATCTTTTGTACAGTTATGATCTTATTTATTGTACTTCATGTTTACATACTTGGTACCTTGTTGTACTGACCCCCTTCGGGGGGATGTGTTCATGCCCGCAGATATAGGTACTCAGTTTGTGGATCCGCGAGCTTAGGATCCTTGCTCAGCTTTTGGGATAGCTCCATTGTTCCGGGGCTTGTCATTTTGGTGCAGGTCTTCCATTATGGCTTAAGTATATTCAGGGGTACGACGGGGCCTTGTCCCGTCATAGTTGTTGTGATACTCTTAGAGGCCTGTAGTCATGTGTGGGTTGGACATGTACAGTTGTAGTTCATTGGGTATTTTCTATTTACAGTGACGTCCTTGTCGGCTTGCCTGTTTCTATGAAATGAGTTTTTCTTAAGCTTCCGTTGTTTATATGTGATGTGTGGGTAGAAGGGTACCCAGATAGGGTACCAGTCGCGGACCCGTCGGTTCGGGTCGTGACACTGGTGCAACTGGTTGATATTGTATGAAGCTGATTGTTACACCCCGTAAATTCAAGAGGTTAAGTTAAGAACGTATGAAAGAAAATAAGATTTGAATTTGGAAAGTTGGGTTGGCAAAAAGGTTGTGGGCAGACTTTCAGTCAACTTTGGAGCGGTATATCTCCTAGTTCCTTAGGAGTTTTGAGGAGTTTAAAAGACTAGTATGAAGGTTGTTGAGTCTAGTTTCTAACGCAACAAACCACTCGTCGATTGGACATCAGAGTAGGAAGTTACGGGCGTTAGAAGTTTTGTGGGCTGACGCAGAGGACAGGCTTCCCAGCAGGCGTCGCAGGGCATGGCGCCGTCAGCGAACATGGCGCCGATATTTCGAAAGTCCTCTGAGGTTGCAGCGCCGCGCCGAATCTGAGGCGCTGGCCGGAATGCGAGAAATTCTCGAAGTAAGCCGCGGCTAAAGCGAGACATGGCGTCAGCGGGATTTTTGCAGTGAGGCGAAAAACAGGGGATATTTTGATAAAAGGCCTATGGGAGGGTGACAAGTGTCCCTCCCATCTTTTGACCAAAGGAGGGTCTTATTTTTAGGGCCAAGTCTTCAAGACTTGACCATTTGCAAGGGTTTCCCAAGTCTTAAAGTGAAGAAGATTTCGGAAAGAGGGCTTCTTGAGGTAAAATCTTTACCTTCTTGTGTAAATGAAGTTTCAAGTTTTAGTAGTCAAGAAATGAGCCTGAGGCTGTTATATTAAAGTTTGAAAAGATTTGGATCTTGTTGTCTTGTTGAAAACCGAAAAGGGGCATGTTAGCCACTCATGTTGTAATCAATTCATTGTTAGCTAAAAATCGTTGCATGTTATAAATAGGAGGGTATATAATTGGTTATGACCTATATAACATGTTGGAATAACGAGATTTGGATTAGAAAGGAAATTGAAAGGAAAGTGATATTGTAGCCGAATGGGGCTTGGAATTATTGGGTTGTTTTGTATTATTGTGGGGCAGAATTTTACGCGTCCTGTAAAGGCGTGTAATCCCCTTTTGGTTAGCTGAATTGTTGTGCCTTAAATGCGGCGTTTGGTTATTGAATTCGGACCTTGAAAAAGGTGGAAAAGTAAGTAGAAACAAAGGAAATCTTTGTCAATTTTTCCGTAAAACAAGGGACTTTACATTAGAATATTCTACTTAGAAGCTAGAAGCTAATAGACGAATTATGGTCATTATAGGTTGACATCTACGGACGACATATTGGACTTGGCAAGTGGACTGAACATAAGAGGTATGTGGAAACTTTCTTATCTCTTGAGCATGAGTAGTTATAACTGTATGGTACGGTAGACGTACGTGATTTAAATGAAGTGAAGTCATTTGATATATTTGACTTGTTTTAAGGATGTCTAGTTGGTTGAGTTAGAGAATTAACTCACGTGTCCTTAAGGAAGAGTTATAAGAATGGCTTATCCTAATAAGGTAGGCAAGTATTTCTTGACATGAATAAGTATAGAATACTGGATTTGGGAAGTATTGATTCTTGAACTATTCTAAAGATAAGAGATCTGATTTCTAAGTAAGAAACTTGTTTTCTAAAGTTAAGATATTTTGAGGTATTTGAAAGTAGTGTAACTTGAATTGAAGTACAAGCCTCTTGGTTTTAGAGAGAGCAAAGTGGTCTAAAACATAAAGAGTTATAACGGCTTTATGGGAAGTTAGTTATGACGGCTTTATGAGAGGATAAGGATGTCTTGGTTTCTAAAGCATAAAGTTAGTATAACGGCTTTATGGGAAGTTGGTTATAATAACTTTATGAAAGCTTAAGAAATGGTTTTTCTCGAATAAGGTAAGCCTAGATAAAAGAATGGATACTAAGAAAGGCAATTCGATTTAAAGGCATCAATTGCTTAAAGTTTAAAATGAGGGTCACTTGAGTTAGAAGCCTAAGCATATTTCTAATAGTATAGTGACTTGTTTGAAATGTAGATAAGCCTTGATACTACGGGTATTAGTATCTTGGGGTCTTATGTGGAAAAGGGATCTTGGAAAGAAGAGAGATACATAGTACTTTGGGTTGAAATTCCCAGGACTTTTTATGTGATATGGAAAGTGCCTTAAGGTCATAAAATGAGATCCATTTTGTATGTTAATGAAAGTCTAAAGAAGTTAGGAGTTTACTTGGACGTACTGTCGGTGATGGAGAATTCCACGGGTATGCCTCCATTGCCTCCTTATGAGTCTACCGGGACGTACCGGCAGTGATGTGGGATTCCACGGGTATGCTTCCCTGGTCATAGTATGAGTTTACTTGGACGTACCGACGGTGATGTGAGATTCCACGGGTATGCTTCCATGGTCTTAGTATGAGTTTACCGGGACATACCGTCAGTGATGTGGGATTCCACGGGTATGCACCGGGGACATGCTTACGATGAGGGATTCCGAGGCATGTAGTTTGAGGGGTAAGAGTATAAATGAGGGGTACACCCCCAAGATAGTTATACCACCTTCTTCAGGGTAAGAGTATAAATGAGGGGTAAACCCCCAATATCGTTATACCACCTGGTTCCGTGGATTTGCTACCCACGATGCGAGGGACACCTCATGAAGTCATGTACCCGAGATGAGGGATTCCACGGGCATGATATATATATATGTATGTATTGTGTATGTGTACGCGGTGAGGTAGGATGCCACGGGCGCGTCATACGGTTGTATTTACTTTTATGGTCATCGGCGGTGGCGGATTCCACAGGCGGAGGATATAGGTATATCGTGTTGTATGTGTGCAGAAGCGGTGAGGTAGGATACCACGAGTGCTTCACAGGGTTAGATTTATGTGCGCAACGGTGAGGTAGGATACCACGGCGCGTCACACGGTTAGATTTGTGTATGCGAAGCGGTGAGGAAGGATGCCGCAGGCGCGTCACGAGTTAGATTTTACACCTGGCGGTGGCGATGATGGGAATCCCAGCGCGCTTGGATATTTGAGGTGGTGTTCATAGCTACAGTGCGACTATGGATCATATGTTGAGACAGGCTGTATAAGGTAAAAATCTGACTTTCATTACTTCCACTTCAGTAAGGCACAATGTACTGTTAATTTGATTATCATATATGTCTTCAGCTGTATTTTTTACTATTATGATTTAAATTACAGTACTTTCAATTTTGCATACTTGGTACATATTTTGTACTGACCTCCTTCGGGGGGCTGCGTTCATGCCGCAGGTTGAGGTACATAGCTTGCTGATCCGCGCTCTTAGGATCACTGTTCAGTTCTGGAAAGCTCCATTTCTCCGGAGGCTTTGTTTTTGGGTATGGTTCCCTGAAGTCGTTGACTTTTGTACATTCAGGGGTATGGCGGGGCCCTGTCCCGTCACAGTTGTTATGTAAACTCTTAGAGGTCTGTAGTCATATCTTGTGGGTCACTTTATAAAAAAAAAATTGAGTTAACTGCTTTTGGATTTGTTTATATCCGGGAAGGTAGCCTTATCGGCTAACCTATTAATTACTTCATTGTTAAGTTTATGTATGTTCCGCTGATTATCTCTGATGTATACCTGTAAGGGTGCCTGTGTAGGGCACGATGCCCGGGGTTGGGTCGTGACAAAAGTGGTATCAGAGCAGTTAGTCCTCGGAAAGTGTCTACATCGTGTCTAGTAAGTCTTGATTATTGATGTGTTGTGCACCACATCTATAATCGTGAGGTCGCAGACATTTAGGCTTTGTTTCCATTCTTCTCCTCCGAGATCGCTCGAGAGGCATCTACTAGGCTGAATCCTCTCTGACCTATTCATATGTATCAGTTATGCCTCCACGGAAGGCGACCAGGGCCCAGAAGGGCAAGGCAGCAGCAAGAATTGTTAATAGTACACAGAGGATTTCTAGGAATCAGGCCCAGACTATGCCTGAGGTTATGGGGGGATCGGCGAGTTCAGCCACGCCGGCAGTATTAGAGGGCGAGCGGCGATAACACGCAGGTTCGTACACGAGCCTCCAGTTCCACAGCCAGGGGCTGAATATCGAGATTACGGAGAGCAGATCCGATTATTGACTAGCATTGTGGCAGGGCAGCGCCGACAGGAGCCGGTAGCTAACCCTAGAGCCGATAGTTTGAGGATTCGGGACTTTCTGAGTTGTAATCCACCCGAGTTCTATGGTTCGAGGTCTGAGGAGGACCCTCAGGAGTTCATTCGGCAGGTGCAGCGGACTATGTAGGTGCTTAGGGCCTCGGAGACGGAGTCCGTTGTGTTAGCTTCTTACCGGTTACGCGATATTGCGTTGAACTGGTTCGAGTCGTGGGTGTTGTCTAGAGGTATGGGTGCTCCTCCAGTTGTTTGGGGTGAGTTCACGAGATCCTTCCTCGATCACTTTTTGCCTCCTGAGACGAGGAGAGCCCGCTTGGATAGGTTCTTGGCGTTAAGACAGAATGGGAGAACCATCAGAGAGTACAACCTGGAATTTGACTCATTAGCCAGGTATGCACCCACTATTGTGGCGGATATGGCGGACAGAGTTCACCGCTATGTGATGGGACTAGACCGATATATGGTTACCGCATGTCTGGGAGTGGCTCTTCAGCCAGGTATGGATATTGCCAGATGCAGCTTATGCGCGAGGATTGAGGATAGGAGAGAGAGCGGCCAGATTGATCCGGCCAAGAGGCGGGGCAGAGTTTCAGATAGTTTTGAGGTGGGCGGCCTCAAAGAATAAAGCTAGGACTACATCTCAGCCGACGCAGAGTGCTCCTTCTCGGCCTTCTGGCGGGTGGTTTGACCGCCAGGGATATTCGGGAGCGGGTCAGGGCTCCGGGGCTGCTGGTTCACAGATGTCTGGGGATAGTAGCCAGGGGAGGCCACCTTTGCCTCGGTGTGGTTACTGTGGTAGAGCTCATTTTGGGGAATGTCGGACTAGGTCGACAGCTTGTTATGCTTGCGGCCAACAGGGCCATTTGGCAAGGGACTGTCCGACCAGGGGTGGCACTGGTGGAGTATCACAGTCTTTTGGGTCAGTTGCGGGTTCTTCGCCTTCAATGGCTAGGCAGGATGTTCATGCACCGGCAGGCCGCGGCAGAGGTCGTGGTAGCGGTTCCCAGTTGTAGCGGTCCTTTTACCCACCTATATGATTTCAGGTATATTTTTGATCCTTTAGAGACTTGTATGCATGATAAAGTCGTTATATGTTTAAGTGTCATGAACGGATTATATTGAGACTATGTATGTATGCTAGAAGTAGGTGGAAAGTACGATAAGAGAATCGTTTTAGGCCTTGAATGGGAGTAAATAGCGTTGGTGTACCCTTGGGATCTGTTTTCTTGGTTGACAATGATGGATGGGTATGCGAGTGCGATATCTTAGGGTCATAAGTGGCATAATAAAGTTCCATTTATTGTAGAGTACGAGGAATTTTTTTTTTTTTTTTTGGATTGACTCCAAAAGAACATTCGGGGACGAATGTTTATAAGGGGGGAAGAATGTTACACCCCATAAATTCAAGAGGTTAAGAATGTTACACCCCATAAATTCAAGAGGTTAAGTTAAGAACGTATGAAAGAAAATAAGATTTGAATTTGGAAAGTTGGGTTGGCAAAAAGGTTGTGGGCAGACTTTCAGTCAACTTTGGAGCGGTATATCTCCTAGTTCCTTAGGAGTTTTGAGGAGTTTTAAAAGACTAGTATGAAGGTTGTTGAGTCTAGTTTCCAACGCAACAAACCACTCGTCGATTGGACATCGGGGTAGGAAGTTACGCGTTAGAAGTTACGTGGCGAGGACAAGCTTGACATTTCCGGCGTCAGCATGCGGGCGCCGCTGGCAGGGCATGAGCCGATATTTCGAAAGTCATCTGAGGTTGCAGCCGCGCGCCGAATCTGAGGCGCGCCGAATGCAGGAAATTCCAGTAGCGCGGCGCCAAAGCGGGATTTTTGACACGGTAAGGGGCGAAAAACAGGGGATATTTTGATAAAAGGCCTATGGTAGGGTGACAAGTGTCCCTCCCATCTTTTGACCAAAGGAGGGTCTTATTTTTAGGGCCAAGTCTTCAAGACTTGACCATTTGCAAGGGTTTCCCAAAGAAAAAAAAATCCCTCTTCTCTCTCTCAAATTGATGAACCCCGGTGAGATTTTTGGAAAGGCTTCAAGAAGGAAAAGTGTTGGCAAGCTTGTAGAGGGTTCGTGTGGGTAATTTTAAAGTGAAGAAGATTTCGGAAAGAGGGCTTCTTGAGGTAAAATCTTTACCTTCTTGTGTAAATGAAGTTTCAAGTTTTAGTAGTCAAGAAATGAGCCTGAGGCTGTTATATTAAAGTTTGAAAAGATTTGGATCTTGTTGTCTTGTTGAAAACCGAAAAGGGGCATGTTAGCCATTCATGTTGTAATCAATTCATTGTTAGCTAAAAATCGTTGCATGTTATAAATAGGAGGGTATATAATTGGTTATGACTTATATAACATGTTGGAATAACGAGATTTGGATTAGAAAGGAAATTGAAAGGAAAGTGATATTGTAGCCGAATGGGGCTTGAAATTATTGGGTTGTTTTGTATTATTGTGGCAGAATTTTACGCGTCTGTAAAGGCGTCTAATCCCTTTTGGTTAGCTGAATTGTTGTGCCTTAAATGCGCGTTTGGTTATTGAATTCGGACCTTGAAAAGGTGGAAAAGTAAGTAGAAACAAAGGAAATGTTGTCCAATTTTTCCGTAAAACAAGGGACTTTACATTAGAATATTCTACTTAGAAGCTAGAAGCTAATAGGCAATTATGGTCATTATAGGTTGACATCTACGACGCATATTGGACTTGGCAAGTGGGTGAACATAAGAGGTATGTGGAAACTTTCTTATCTCTTGAGCATGAGTAGTTATAATCGTATGTACGGTGAGCGTCACGTGATTTAAATGAAGTGAAGTCATTTGATATATTTGACTTGTTTTAAGGATGTCTAGTTGGTTGAGTTAGAGAATTAACTCACGTGTCCTTAAGGAAGAGTTATAAGAATGGCTTATCCTAATAAGGTAGGCAAGGATTTCTTGACATGAATAAGTATAGAATACTGGATTTGGGAAGTACTGATTCTTGAACTATTCTAAAGATAAGAGATCTGATTTCTAAGTAAGAAACTTGTTTTCTAAAGTTAAGATATTTTGAGGTATTTGAAAGTAGTGTAACTTGAATTGAAGTACAAGCCTCTTGGTTTTAGAGAGAGCAAAGTGGTCTAAAACATAAAGAGTTATAGCGGCTTTATGGGAAGTTAGTTATGACGGCTTTATGAGAGGATAAGTATGTCTTGGTTTCTAAAGCATAAAGTTAGTATAACGGCTTTATGGGAAGTTGGTTATAATAACTTTATGGAAGCTTAAAGAAATGGTTTTTCTCGAATAAGGTAAGCCTAGATAAAAGAATGGATACTAAGAAAGGCAATTCGATTTAAAGGCATCAATTGCTTAAAGTTTAAAATGAGGGTCACTTGAGTTAGAAGCCGAAGCATATTTCTAATAGTATAGTGACTTGTTTGAAATGTAGATAAGCCTTGATACTACGGGTATTAGTATCTTGGGGTCTTATGTGGAAAAGGGATCTTGGAAAGAAGAGAGATACATAGTACTTTGGGTTGAAATTCCCAGGACTTGTTAAGTGATATGGAAAGTGCCTTAAGGTCATAAAATGAGATCCATTTTGTATGTTAATAAAAGTCTAAAGAAGTTAGGAGTTTACTTGGACGTACTGTCGGTGATGGAGAATTCCACGGGTATGCCTCCATTGCCTCCTTATGAGTCTACCGGGACGTACCGGCAGTGATGTGGGATTCCATGGGTATGCTTCCCTGGTCATAGTATGAGTTTACTTGAACGTACCGACGGTGATGTGGGATTCCACGGGTATGCTTCCATGGTCTTAGTATGAGTTTACCGGGACATACCGTCAGTGATGTGGGATTCCACGGGTATGCACCGGGGACATGCTTACGATGAGGGATTCGGAGGCATGTAGTTTGAGGGGTAAGAGTATAAATGAGGGGTACACCCCCAAGATCGTTATACCACATTCTTCAGGGTAAGAGTATAAATGAGGGGTAAACCCCCAAGATCGTTATACCACCTGGTTCCGTGGATTTGCTACCCACGATGCGAGGGACACCTCATGAAGTCATGTACCCGAGATGAGGGATTCCACGGGCATGATATATATATATGTATGTATTGTGTATGTGTACGCCGACAGTGAGGTAGGATGCCACGGGCGCGTCATATGGTTGTATTTACTGTTACGGTCGCCGCGGTGTGACGGGGATTCCACGCGCAGGATATAGGTATATACGTGTTGTATGTGTGCGCGAAGCGGTGGTAGGATACCACGAGCGTCACATGGTTAGATTTGTGTACGCCGACAGCGGTAGGATACCACGAGCGTCACATGGTTAAATTTGTGTGTGCGCAGCGGTGAGGAAGGATGCCGGCGCGTCACGTAGTTAGATTTTACACCTGGCGGTCGACATGATGGAGAATCCCAGCGCGCTTGGATATTTGAGGGTGGTGTTCATAGCCCCGGGTGTGACTATGGATCATATGTTGAGACAGGCTGTATAAGGTAAAAATCTGACTTTCATTACTTCCACTTCAGTAAGGCACAGTGTACTGTTAATTTGGTTATCATATATGTCTTCAGCTGTATTTTTGACTATTATGATTTAAATTACGATTTCGATTTGCATACTTGGTACATATTTTGTACCGACCTCCTGGCCGCGTTCATGCCGCAGTTGAGGTACATAGCTTGTCGATCCGCGCCTTAGATCACTGCTCATTCGAAAGCTCCATTTCTCCGGAGGCTTTGTTTTTGGGTATGGTTCCCTGAAGTTGTTGACTTTTGTACATTCAGGGGTCTGTAGTCATATCTTGTAAACTCTTAGAGGTCTGTAGTCATATCTTGTGGGTCACTTTATAATTTTTTTTTGAGGTAACTGCTTTTGGATTTGTTTATATCCGGGAAGGTAGCCTTATCAGCTAACCTATTAATTACTTCATTGTTAAGTTTATGTATGTTCCGCTGATTATCTCTGATGTATACCTGTAAGGGTGCCCAGGTAGGGCACCAGGCGCGGGCCCGGGGTTGGGTCGTGACACTGATGCTACTGGTTGGTGTTGAGAATATGATTTGAATATTTTGGATGATGTGTTAATATGCTAGTTTATTTCTTTTAATCCTTTATGATGTGTATATCTATGTTGTGTTAACATTGTGTGTAGTCCTATATAGTAGTATACACTGGTGTATATATGTTTTTGTATGCATTCACAGGTTAAGGGGGAGCATTATTGTAATCATAGATGTTGGGGCAACATCTATGACATTGTCGTAAGTCACTTGCACATAATATAATAGGTTTTGTGAAGAAAGGCAAAAAGTGAGAGAATGTTAATGTTGGGTTTGGTGTTGTGACATCCTTGAATCGATGGAACAATTGACTTAGTGTTACCCTACATGCCTTCACATATCGACACTACTTACATTAGGGTCTACACGAAACTCCTAGACGGCGTCGGAAGACGAACTCAATATGTGAAGTATAGTTACACGAATCCTGTAAATTGAACCTCTATGTGGGAAGATAAAATTCTTTCATTCACGACACACTCGATCAAGCTTAGGATCTGCCAAGTGTCTATCTAAATGGCTTGATCATTATATCTCATCTATATTAGTTGACAACAAGACCACATCATAGATATGTCTATTGCGTTGGCCAATGACTTAGAAAACCTAATACCATATGAGAATCTGAGTATTCTCTCGAAGATATATTCGAGGAATGAATCGTAATCTTGGCTCAACTACCACTTTTAATCTACGTCGCAATGTACCCAATACAAATCGTGTCTCAACCTATAAGACATTTGAGCTTAAGACATGATCAAATTACATTACTCTGTAAACAAGGCGCGTATCGACCTCAATTCTAAGGACTTCTATCTCTCACACACTGATCATACCTTAGACATATATAACAAACAGTATATCAGCAGGGTATACCAATACTTCTAAAGTATCTACGTGTCCATCATGTGTTACCATAACTCGTAGCAGGTGAAACATACTACATCCTCTAAGGGATATGATGCAGACCACATGTCGACTTATCACATATCATCGATATCTCATTTTCGATGATCATTAGTCGAGACTGTTTTAAGAGTTACGCTATAATATTAATATCTCACATATTATTAATAACCACGTAACCTCTAGGGATGCATTTATAGAATATTATAAACAATCAACTAATAATTCAATAATTGCAAATGCCATAACATTAATCTCCATTAATATAAATACAAATGTGTATAAAGTACATTTGTTATAATACAAATTATCTCTATTATACTTTTAAAAGTCTGAAATTCTGATTCCGCGCCAGCAACCTCTTGAGCTACAAATGGGAAAAGAAACAGATTTTTTGGAAGGATAAAGTGAAGGGATGGGGGTGTCACGCCCTTTTCCGACCGCGACAAATTATAACTCCTGCTTAAGAAGATGTTAGAAAATAAAATAAATGCTAAAGGGTGCTAAATGCTAAAGTGCTAAAAAGATGCTAAAAGTGTTAAGTAGGGTGCTAAGGTGCTAAAAGGCTGCTAAAGTGCTAAAGGATTCGCAGAGTCGCCACCTAATTAGTTTGGGTGAATTAGGACACCTAAATGTCAACTAGGTTAAAGTCAACATTAACTCCATTTTTATGGTCTGCAAACTAGTGTGAGATTCTGGGTAAGGGTTCTTTATTAATCTAGATGGAAGGGATTAGACACCCTCTAAGATCCGCTAACTTGCGGTCGTCCTGCCAAACCTAGATTAATTATTATGTTAAGGAACAATGCATGTTTTGAAAATATTTGGAGAGAAAGATGATGCAAGCGTTTGTAAAAAGGATGCATTTTGATAGAGATTTATAAGGCTAATGCTACAAAAATATACATAAAGTTTAAAAGTATGCATTTATAAAAATGATGCAGATTTGATGTACTTATTAAAGATATGCATTTCATTTTTGTTATGCATTAACTTCGTGATTAGATATGCAATCTTAATTGTTATGCAAGAGTTTAGATGTGCATGATAAGTCTAGGATGAATAAATCAGAAGTGTATTTCCAGTTTTAAAACTACCCTCCCAATTCGTTTATTTAAAGGCTAATTATTTTATGTCTCCTATTAATTACAAGGTTAGATAATAAATCACAAATAACAAAAGAAAAGACATGAATGAGACAAGGAGATCAATGAAGTAAAAGGAGTTGAGATGGATGACGACGTCATCTTGTCCTATTTTATCTTAGGAGTGCTGAGGCGGGAATGTGAATGCGGATGCACATAGATGCGGGTCTTCGTTTGTTGTAGCTTGTAATGACTCTCGCCATGCGACTCTTCGTTTCGCTCCGATGTATTTCATACAAAAGAATAGGAAAAGATAAGGATTAGTATATGCCCAAATCAAGATTAATAATGCAAATAAATGTAACGTTCATGTAAATCTCAAATGCACAGGCGACCTAAGTTATCACAATCACAACGGCTTAAGCAACACGGGCAGACATCGGCCGTGGCAACTTCTGTATGATTTAAAAATAGCAGTGGGCCTCAACAAACTCAATAATTAAGGCCAATTTATCAGCACACACAGATGGGAACTATAATATAGAAACACACCCCAAAAATACACACAGTATGCCTGCAAACCTGCTGCAGTACGTAAGCTCTTATATATGTTGAAGGTATACTGGAAGCATGCATATATATTCTGATCTATGATGGATTAAATACAGGCAGGTTTAAAATTGCTGCTTGAAGACATAATATCAGCGTGTTTTATATTCAGTTATTTTAGAAGGGAAATGAGAGTATTTTTAACATATTTTCAACTTCGAGCAGGGGAACCATCAGGTAGCCACAAGATTTTCCAGTAAGATTAGATAAAATGTAGGCAAGTTTAACTATTTCATAGAATCGACATACTAATATAGATATCATTCAACCCTTAGATAAACCGAGCGTTAAGACAAGCTTTTAACAGAGATAATTCTTACCAGAATATGAGTTGCGCTTCCTTTTAAACATATGACAAACATTTAGATACGTTAAGCCTCTTTTAAAGTCCTAAACGTTACTTAGGAGAAGAACTAAAACAAATTCCCTGGTTTCATTTTAGCTCGAATTAGACTTTACACTTATGACTAAGGCCTAAACAAGGTATCTATCTTCGAAATCATTAGTTAACTGATGTTAGAATCATTTTACTTATAATATTCATTCCTAACTGATTCTACGTATACATTAAGAATTCCAATAGTGGACTCGCATCTTGATTAATCAAATTGTGCATCATGTCTTGCCTTCACATCAAACAGATTGCCAACATATTTCTAGTAAGACCCATACTATAGACATAATATTCACGCATCGATGAACACAATACTCTCAACTAACACATACTTAACACAAAACACACAACAAGGCAGAATAAAACTAAGAGGAATTTGAGTTTACCTTCTCCGGGCAGCGAACCGAGGCAGCGTATCAAGTCGTCGATCCGCTCGAAGGATTATTGCGACGCTATTGAAAGGGACGAGATTGCGGTATTTTTGACTGGTGGTTTGCGAGCGATTCTGTTCTTGCTTCTTAAACTCTAATTTTCCGGATGCTTTTTGCCAATTTTTGGATCATTAACTGATGCTAAAAGATTCTTACCGAGGTTGAAGGCTGTGTGAAACTGGCGTTTTAGGGTGTTCTTGCTTGTGTCGAGCCATTAGCTGATGCTCAAGCCTGCCTTTGATGTGTAAATTGGTTCATTTTATAGTCTCCCCTCTTGAGGTTCTGATTTTGGTAAGCTTTTATGGTATGATTTCGTGTGATTCTTGCTGCGATTTTGACATGGTTCGTTCAGATTTTTATACGATTTTGCTGATTTTTTGTGATACCATTTTGGGTGTGGTTTCTTAAGGCAAGTTTTTGATTATGGTAACTGAGACAAGATTGATTTTGAGGAATTAGTGTTGACTTCGGGGGGGGGGGGGGGGGGTGTTATGCGGCGGATTTCATGGAGATTAGATTTTAGGTTTAGGGTTTTGTTTCTTTTGACGATGGGGGGAGGGAGAAGGAAATAAGGTGGGTTGCGGGCTTAAGGGATAAAGATAGGAAGTTTGGGCTGCAGGTGGCTTTGGGCCACAGGTCACAAGGCTTAGGGAAACATTTGTGCTGAAGGTTTAGGGAGATATGAAAGGGTTTGGGCTGGTATATTATTGGTTATTAGTTTTAGGAGTTAGTGTATTTGTGTTAGTGATAAATAAATGGGGTTTAAATTATCATTAAATTATTTAAATACAACCCTAGGTGTTTTATTAGTTTTAGCTTGGATTTTTATTATTACAATAATAAATACGGGCGTGCTATTTAATTAGTGCTTAATGTTTTATAATGCGATGCCGTTATTGCAAACTTATTTATTATGCGTATTTTGCGATGTTAAATTAAAATTCAATGGGGGTTTCATTTATGAAATTGGTTTGCATATTAATAAATGTGGATATAGTTTTAAGGAATGTTTGATGCGACGCCATTTGAATTATTAATGGAGATAGAATAGGGCTTGAATTATGAATAATATTTAGGCAAATAACAAATGCGGGCGTGAAACTCAAAGTGCGTAAAACGCGGTGTCATTATTAAATCGCTTATTTATGCATGTATTAATGTTTTATTGTTGCATTTTATTATAAAATTATTTTAAAATTATTTTAAAAAATTAGTGTAATTTTATAGTTAATGGTTGGACGAGAGGGTCAAAATTGGATGTCAATAGGGGGTCTGATTAATCATTCTATGTCAGCTACGTGCAACAAGCTCTGGAGTTGGGACATATATAAAAGCCATTCCCGTGGGCGGTTGGCCTATTACTATTTATGTATATACATTTTATATTTACGTATTCTGTGTAGCCGCCAGTGGGATCGGGATGGGCGGGGTCGGGACGGGGTCGGGACAAAGAGGAGGTCGGGCGCGGTGAGAGGACCGTATGAGAGGACGATATCGTGTCTCCGCCCTGCACCGATCTCGATGGCAGTGGTCGGCCTGGACGGGACAGACGGGACATGTTTTTTTTTTTTTTAAATTTTCCACTAAATTAAAAATACTAACATATAGTCATATATATTTATAAACTAAATAATTGAACAAAGACAAGAAGAGTGTAAAAAAAAAATCTCAAGGCTGCTTTTGTGCCTCTTATATTATTAATTATTTCATTGAAATATACAAGATTCAGAATTACAATATTGTAGTGTACTGTTGTTGAAAAAATTGCAAAAAACATAGAAAAAAAAAACTAAAATTGCAATGAAATAAATTACCAATTTGAAAATACTTTTTCTAATTTCTTTATAATTTCGTGTGGTTCTTCGGTTGGAATTGGTATATCTTGGTCAAATTGTTCTACGTCGCTACTCATGCCTTCAGATAAGATGTCGTTGTAGTTTTCGTCTTCTTCTTCGTTAATCTCTGGTTGACCGCACCTTCTTCGCTCCGCTCGTATCCAATCTCTGAATAGTACCGCCATCTTCAAGCTGTCTCCGACTAATGAGTGTCTGTGCTCTCCTATTTGAAATCTGCCGGCAGAAAAAGCGCTTTCAGAAGCGATTGATGACGCTTGAATGTTCAAAACATCTCGGACCATCATTGAAAGTGTCGGAAATGTCATCTCATTCTGCATCCAATATTTCAGCAAGTCTTCCTTTCCGTCTTGATTGACAACTGTTTGGTAAAGTAAAATACCCTGCAAAACAAAAACAGCGAACTCGCTAATTTGGTTAGCAGTGCTACCACCGCACATTCTATTTCTGAGGCTTTCAATACTATCCGCAGAAACAACATGTGTTTTTAGAGGTTGTGTTGAAGTAGAAGAAGATGGTACAAAATCTGGTTGGTTGCTAGCACTTTCTTGCCTGTAATGCCATATTTTTTTGCATTCATCTTCTACGCTATCCAACACTTCTTATAGCGTTTGTTCAATAGGTGGTGGGAAATTTAAAATTTTTGGAGTTGGAGGTGGTAGTACGTCCACACAGTTATAAATATTTTTAATAAGACTTTTACAACTGTCTACTTTAATAGCCGGGTTTAATACATCACCAATAATATAAAAAAGGGGAATAGGAATTAAAATATTTCTTTAATTTCATAAATATTTTTTAATAGTTGCCTTATAAACAGGTTTTTCCATATATTCTTTAAGCAGTAAAAATATTATAGCTATATAAAACAACATAGTTGAAATAGTAGGATAATATAGTAGAAAATTCTTTTGTTGCTCCATGAAAATTCTCTAGAAATACAATAAGTTCTTTAATTTTGTCTCAATCATTATCCACAATCATATCAGTTGAATTTTGATTATGGGCGTTAAAAAATAAAGTGATAGGTTTTCTATAATCATAAGCAACAAGTAGTTGGTCATATAAAGAATTTCACTTAGTGGATACTTCTTCGGAAATTTTTCTATAAGATAGTCCACAATTGTGACAAGTTTTTTATATTCTTTTCTCTGTTGTATTCTATTATTTTTAAAAATAAATTTTATATCAAATTGTATTTTTTCAAGAATATCTTGAAGAAGTGAAAGACCATCCTTTACAACTAAGTTATAAATATGATACGCACATTTGATATAAAAATGTTTTGGAAAAGACGGAGTTAAAACTTCTTTTAAAACATAAATAACAACATTGTTAGAAGATGCATTATCTAATGTAATACTCATAACTTTATTAGTTATTCCGTAATAATCGCAGACTAAATAAATATTTTCTGAAATAAACTGACAATATGCCTACTATCTATATATCTATATGCTAAAATACATTTTTGCATAGACCATTTATAATCTATCCAATGACAGGTTACCGTTAAATAATCATGGTCGTTAGGATTACGACCTATATCAGAAGTTAGAGCGACTTTGCCATTAAAATGATATAATGCATAACGTAAATACTGATGATATTCATGTGCAAATTTAAATACATCTCTCTTAACAATTGATCTAGGAAAACCTTTATAAGCAGAATTATACATATCTCTAATATAATGAATAATACCAGGAGATTCAGGAAATGAAAAAGGTAAACCCTCCACAACAACTAATTTTGCTAGTGCTTCCCTATCTTTATGTTTATCGTATTTAGGGCCTACAACTTCCCGCCATAGGTTAATTTGACCAGACTTTGTCCAGACAAGATGTGAATCTTGTCCCGATTGAGAGGGCGCTTTCTCACCATCTTTTTCAATAATGTATTGGGCATGCAAGACTTTGAGTTTTTGCAATAGGTGTCTTCCTAAACTCCCCGTCCCACCATGACCTTGTCCAGTTTTAAAAGTATAAACAACTTTACAAGTTTTACATATAGCTACTTGATTCGGTACGTCCCTGTGAAAATATTTCTATACAACTGATTTTAATGGTCGTTTTGTCGAACCTCGTCTCATACTAGGGGGAATAGAAGACATTTCACTAGTGGGTGTATCACCATCTACATTAGTGGGTGTATCATCATCTAGAGTGATATCTAAATCAAAGGCTTCTACATTTTGAGAAAATACATGGTCGTCTAGATCATATGGTATTTCAGGAAACTGTTCAGGATCAATAAAATTATTTTGTCTAGGAGTAGGACTAGGAATACTAGAAGAAGTACCCTTGCCCTTGTTACCCGCCCTACTAGAAGAAGTACCCTTGCCGAAAACATTTTTTACTCTTTTAATTTTAATTATGATAATAAATAGTTAAAGACTTAAAGATAATGAAATTAAATGTGCTAAATGAAATAAAGACAAAATAATAATTTAATGAGAGAACGAATGTAGCAAACGCCGACGTAGAGTCGACGTGTAATCGAGAGGTTGAAAATTGAAACTTTGCTCGATAGATAATCCTCAAGCTAGTTGTCAACTTAACTCCCAATTCCCAAATTAATAAATAGATTGAATATGTAGCTGACAATGTTGTATAGAGATTGATTTAGTGAGAGATTAGAGATTGTAGGAAGATTTGTGAGAAATAATAAGAAGAGAAAATGAGGTATTTATAGTTGGAAAATTGAGTTAAAGTGTAAATATAATAACTTAAAGGTTAAAAATAAATATAAAGGGGGTAGGGGGGTTGGGGGAGTGCGGGAGGCCAAAAATGGCCGTTGCAAAATGGCCAAAATGTAAAATGGTCATTATTGCAACGACTATTTTTGCAATTGGCTGGGTT
Organism: Przewalskia tangutica; assembly: GCA_029844215.1. Classification (NCBI taxonomy): domain Eukaryota; kingdom Viridiplantae; phylum Streptophyta; class Magnoliopsida; order Solanales; family Solanaceae; genus Przewalskia; species Przewalskia tangutica. The sequence continues at coordinate 116,906,600 of CM056723.1, read as the reverse complement.
TCGCGGATCGAGGCGGGCCATGGACGCGGATCGACGCGGATGGTTCGGTCATACGGGGCCAAAGCGGATCATACCATGTCCCGTCTTGGTTCGAGCCTCGGTCCCGCTAATTTTATTTTTTTAATTATTCAGGGTCGGGCCGGATCGGGACCGGGTCGGCCCGGCCCACTGGCCAGCCCTAATTCTGTGTATACATTTTATATTTACATATTTAATAATTTTACTTTTATTTTAAGCTAGCATTTAGATTTTGGACACATTCGATGTGCACACACAAACAGAGCCGTCTTTGAACCCGTGTGAGGTGGGCTACCGCACAGGGCCCCTGAAAAACGAAAAAATTTGGGACTTCTTTTTACATTTTCTATTAAGTAGTATTTTTTAGAATTTATTGTAAAGATCCATAATTTGCAGATCTTAGTCCAACTAAGTTCCACTTTTATGAATTAAAACAGAGCCCCCAAAATATTTGAAACGGCATGCTAATACAAGTCCATTTTTACATTCACCTAAATCAGAGCTTCGCATCTAGGAAATAAATATTATATACTGCACCGATTCAATGTACTCGTATTACAACTATTTGTATTTCTTAAGTTAATCTATATTTTATAAGTCAGAAAGAAGTGAATAATACGTCAGAGAATCGGAAACTTAGTCTACTGAATTAAACTTAGTAGATATGCTGGTGAACAACGTGAAAGCCACTTTAAAATATGAAGTAGTTTTGCACAAAATGTTTCTAAAAAATCTGTTAGGGTGTTTGACCTATAATTATAGAAGTACTTCTCAAAAACAGAAACACTTTCTTATTTGGCCCACATTTATTCAAAGAAACTAAAATATTCTTTTTAATAGATTTAAAATCATTTAAAATATTCTTTTCCAACATAGATTTCTAAAAATTAGTATATCTTTACAATTTAATAAAAAAATTAATTATTTAATTGCAATATTTAATAAAAATAATAATATTATATTATACGAAATGTAACGACAATATGATAGTCAATGACTCAAATATGTCAAATCCTACCCCCTCCACCCCACGGCCCCATCACATTCTCAAATTTTTATTTCATATTTTTTTTACTTTTATAAACAATTTATAAAAAATGTGAATTTTTTTGTTATCCCCCGCCCTATCCACACCTACCCCCTCCACCCTACCCCATCCTCAAATTTTTATTTCATATTTTTTGTTACTTTTATAAAAAAAAAAAAAATTGATATTTTTCTTACCTCCCTACCCCTACCCCATTCTCAAATTTCTATTTTATATATTTTTACTTTTATAAATAATTTATAAAAATATAAAAAAATCTTACTCCCCACTCTACCCACACCTACCACCTCCATCCCCACCCCATCCTCAAATTTCTATTTCATATTTTTGTTACTTTTATAAAAAAATTATTAAAAATATGATATTTTTTCTTACCTCCCCTACCCACACCCCCACACCCCGCCATACCTCATTCTTAAATTTCTATTTTATCTGGGGATATTATATGGGATTAAAAAAAATTGTGAAAAGAAAAGGGTAAATGGATTAAAAAAAAAATCATTTAATTCGCTTCTATGTAGAAACACCTTTAGGCTTTTTTAAAGTGTTTCTACTTCTTGATAAGTATGTATTTGATCCAAAAAGTGTTTCTCAACTTGAGAAACACTTGTAAAAGCTTGACCAAACACATACTTAGAAGCAAATCTAGAATTAAATTCTATGAGTTTTAATTTCTAAGACGACTTTAAGCGTTGATAAATGAATTATGAATTTGATTTGTACATTAAATAAATTTTTAACATATATATAAGATATTAACTAGAATAACTCGTACTGTCGAATTTAGTGACGGAGCCAAATTTTTTATCTAGGGGTTCAAAAGTATAAATAAGTAAACATACGAAGAAGCTAGAGGGGTTCAACGTCTACTAAATATACTGAAAGAAATAATTCATTGATTATTTTCATTAATGAATGAGTATATATACAATTTACAATTTCCATAATATGAAAATCCTATTCATATTCTACTCCCAAAACCTTATTCTATTTGTACAAGAATTCTACAATTATGGTAAGTGTCACTACAACAAAAACACCCTACGGTGACGGGTAAAAACCGTCATCTAACCCCTAAGATGATGAGTCCTATAAGTGTCATCTTTGCCACTGTCACAAACGGATAACGGTTCTGGAACCGTCACACGACATATGGTGGATGACGGTTCAAACTCGTCACATAAATTTAAATTTTGATTCGATTTTTTTTAAATTTCTATTAGATTAATAATTTATTTTAATATGGCGGGAATTAAATTTGGCAGGTTTTTTTTTGCAATTTAATTTCAATAGAAGAAAGATTATATATATGTCCAATCTCTAGTGGTGGTGGAACCAACCAAGATCTATGTCGTCCAACCCGACCTCAGACTCTTTCTTTCCGACCTATTTGACTCTCTGGCATTGTAAATTGAGTGCACCGATGAAATAGACTAAAAATTTAAATAACATCAAAAATATACATTGAATAACTAGAATCTATTGTTGTTGACACCCAATTTTGACCCTCCCGTCCAGTCATTAACTATAAAATTACACTAATTTTGTAAAATAATTTTTTAGGATTTTTATAAGAAAATACAACAATAAAACATAAATACAGGCATTAATAAGTAATTTAATAATGGCATCGCGTCTCACGTAGAGTTTTAAGCACTTAGAGTCTCGCGTCCGCATTAATTAGCTTTAAGCTTTGTCGTAATTCTTAAATAATTAATAAATGCATAAAATAAATAATTTAGCGATAACGTCGTGTCAGGTAGCATAGCCGCATTAATTAGTAATCATTTGTAATTTAAAATCAATTTTAATCTAATACATGCATTTAATAGCGTCGCATTTATAAAAGCTTTAAACAATTCGTAAAAAATCATATTTGCATTAGCATTTAAATAATTCAATCTAAGCTCATTTTAATTTTAATTTAACTTCGCAATAATGCATAACAATAAAATTTTAAATAATAGCGTCGCATCCTAAAGCATTAAGCATTAATTAAATAACACGCCCGCGTTTATTATAACAATTAATTTTAATAAAGCACCTAATTAATTTAATCACATTTGCACTAATTAATTAATACACTTGCCTAGAATTAATTAGCTAACTAATTAATTAAGCACCTAAAACTAATAATTTATTAACTAGCCTAAAACTAATACCTAGAATTGATTATAAACACTAAACTAACACTAACTACCCAGCCCAACACCCCTTTAATTCGTCCGACCCGCGACCCGCGAGGCCCAACCCGCAAGCCCTTATTTTCCCTTATACCAGCAGCCCACAAACCCACATCACTTAGTCATCGTCTCCCCCACACCAAACGAAAGCAAACCTAAAAAACCTAAAGCCTTCCATCGCCGCCTTCGAAAAAACCCCGATATTCTCGCCGGATTTTCGGCTGAAAATCCGGCGACACTTTCCTTACCCACACACACGTCTCTAACGATCTCTTGCCATAAACCATAACCGTTCGAATCGCACAAAATCAGTAGCCAATCAATACGAATCAGCACCAATATCTTCCAGAATCAGCCTCAATCATTTCCTTACCATTATTAGAACTCAAAGGAGGGCTATATAAGCACATGCAAGTCGAGCACAATAGGGGGGGCAGAAATGAAGAACAGAGTCGAACATAGGTCAGAAAGGGGGAAAACCCATAGCATCGACACACTTTAGCAGCAGTTAGGATACCATAGCGTCGACATACTTTAGCAGCAGTTAGGATACCGATAGCATCGACTTTAGCAGCCAGCTTACACACACACAGAGTCAAATAAAGCCCAGAGGCATCGATCGCAGAGACGAGGGAGTTCAGTAGCAAGAATCGACAGAGCATAGGAAGTTAAGGGGGCTCAGCACATAGACAATCAGCATAGCACAAATAGGAAATTAGAATCCTTTCCTTTCAATTCCAGCCAAAAATCAGTAAAGGAACTCGCCCTTTCATTCGCATCGCAAACCCGAAGCCCGCCGTCGACCGACGACTTGATACGCTGCCTGGTCACGCCGGAGAAGGTAAACCCGTTCTCCTTGATTTCTCATTTTTACGCCTTACAACCTGTTCGAATGATGTGTTCTGTCGTTTATGTTTAATATCACCTGTGTATGATGTGAAGTATATCGGTTTGCGTTGAACCTGTTTATCAGAATTAATCGCTACTGGTGTTCGTAGTTATGAGTGTCAATGTGTTTAGTGCAATACCAATATCAGAGTGTGAAATATGCCTTTTGGTGCGATCAGTTGAGTGTGGTAAATCAACATTTACAGCTGTTTGTGCTTAGCGAATCACTGTATCTGCTCAAATTAAGGTTAACTGTTATTGATGTTCCTGTTTGTGAAATAATTCCTCTGAATGAGGCAGTATTTGCATTAGAACTCATAACAGCCCTTCAATGCTCCTTTAATGCTTTGTACCAAATTAGCTTAGTGTTGGTTCTTAGTTATATAAAGTCTTATCTTTTAAAGAAAGGTGTAGGCAAGCACGAATTATGCAGACATTCACATAAGCCTTGAAATAAATTCATCATACTAGCATGCTGAAGAATTATCCTAACTTGCACATAGTAATATGATAACTAGCCCTGTGAAGAATTAACTGTTATTGATGTTCCTGTTTGAGATGATGTATGTGAGTTCATCTTAGGTCTGCTAATTGTTAAAGTTTTAAACCAAGTGACCATGCATCCCTATTGAAGTTTTTGTCTTGCATATGTGCATCTTGTCCCTTACTTTGAATCACATGTATAGATTAGTCTTGCGCTGGCTCAAGTTTGACATGCTTACTAGTTAAAATCAGGGCTGAATGTATAAATGTGTATTTTGGCTAGGAAGTGATTTGCATCATGTCCTTTAGCTGAAAGAGGTAGACAGAAATCAATGCTTATTTGGGTTCTGTTAAAAATGAACCAGTAATCATGTATAGCTTAATGTCTAAAGACTTCAGGGACTGAATGCTTATATCTTGCTGCTTGCTGCTTGCTGTATCGGTTCTCATTTTAAATCTAAACTTTCACATTCAGGCTAGTTTCTTTGCATTCTGTTTAATGCTTGGTTTGCGCTACCTCATACCTGATTTGGAACTAGATCTGTTCCCTATTACTAAACATGATTCAGGGCACTTGTTTTGTTCTAAACACACTGATATACATGCCCAATTTAGGTATACTTGGTATATTTAAGCATGTCTTGTCATATTCCATCGCTCTTGCGCTGCATACCTGCACTGTAACCTCTATTTCGCCCACCGCCTCGCCTTGCATACCCCGCTTTTCGTGCACTTTTCATTTGTTTCCTCTGTACTTTGCCTCTCTTGATAAAATTACTGCAATTTGGGCCAGCACAATTGTCCCCCTTGTTTGCCTTTCTTGCTTTGTTTCCTGGGCCCAACAAAGATATACGTATCTCCCTTTGAAACGGTTTGCTAATATGACATCATATTCGTATATTTAAAGATTATATGAGTATTCTATCTACTTGCATGGTTAAATAAATTTGGGCTTATACTAATCTTTATTTCCTTTCTTTACACGGTACACTCCTGAGTTAAACGAGAGTCTCATCATGACTCATCATGAGTACAATAGACAAGGAATTGCATCTGTGCATCTTCATCTCTGCAGAAAATTCAAATCGCCAAAAAGACGTCGCCTCTCCTTCGAGTCCTCCTTACTTATTCATATCCTTCCCTATCCATTTGTTGTAATTAATTGTCTAACGCTACATTAATTATTAGAACACTTAGAATAATTGAATTTTGAATCAATAAATTAGCGAGTAGTTGGATACTAGAAATTTGCTTCCCTTTAAGTTAATTATTTTAGGATTGCCACGCATGACTAAACTTGTCAAATGATCACCGTCTTTTGCACTAGGCCACATAAATCAAATTTTCAAGTAAGTGCATACCTTTAGCTTATAAATTAGTTTCGCGTCACTTATTTATAAATAAAAGTAAATGAACACTTGTAAACTCTACATGTAGCACAAGTCCTTTAAATCCTTTATAAAATGCATGCATCTATGATAAATCAATTTTACACCATCTCTTAAATAATATAAATACCTCTAGCACCTTAGCATCTTTCCTATTTAGCACCCCTTGGCATTTATAGCTTTTCTATTTAGCACCCCTTGGTATTTTAAAATCTTTAAGTCTTTTAAAAACATTTTAGCACTTTTATCATTTCTAACACTTCTCTAAATAGGAGCACTTCTAGCATTTAATACCTTTAGCAAACTTTTGCCCTCTTTAAGCACCTTTTAAACATTTTGACATTTTTTAGCATTTTATTAAACAGGAAGAGTTTTTACTTTGCATTTTTAAAACATAATAATTACCCTAGGTTTGGCAGGACAACCGCAAGTTAGCGGATCTTAGAGGGTGCCTAACCCCTTCCCTCTAGATTAATAAAGAACCCTTGCCCAGAATCTCATTAAGTTAGCAGACCATTAAAATGGAGTTAATGTTTACTTTAAACTAGTTAAACATTTAGGTGTCCTAATTCACCCAAATTAATTAGGTGGCGACTCCGCGAACCCCTAGCATTCTAGCAACCCTTTAGCATTTTAAATTTTAGCACCTTTTTAAACTTTAGCACTTTTAGCATTTTTAACCTTTTAGCACTTTACTTTTAAAATTAATCCTTTAGCAACCCTTTAAATTTTAGTATTCTTTAAACCTTAGCCCTTTTTGCACCTTTAGCATCTTTTGCACTTTTAACTTCTTTAGCATTGTAATACTTTAAAACATTTCTTTAACTTTCTTAATAGCATCTTATTATTTATTTTTTAACAACATTTGCAGTTTTTAGCAGGGCTCGCTTATTTAGAAATGCCGCGGCCGGAAAAGGGCGCGACAGAAATGGCGACTCCGCTGGGGATTTTAGGTTCTTAACCACAACAGGCCTAGGATAATTATTTGGCAATTATTGTGCATTTAATTTTTGTGTTGTATTTTGTTATTTTTGCTACCTGCTTTACTGCTTTCCTTAAACTGGCATTCCGCTCATATTTCTTCCACTCTGGAAAATTCACACAATCACACACTCACGCGCTGGTGTGCTTCGCAAGACCGCAAATTTCTTCAAATACCCAAATTTTAAGAGAGTTGGCGCTGCGTGAGTTAGATCGGTTCGTCGATCGGTAGCGTAGCCTTCTCACTCGAGTTGTCGCTCGGGAACTTGCGTCTAGAAAAGCCAAATCTTAGCAAACTTAAGATAGAGCTATACCACTTTATTTTAGGGCATGACGATTTACCTTAGGTGGGTCGGTCCTGGCATCGACACCACAATTAGGAAGACACCAAACTTGTCGATGGGTTTCTCAACAACGACCAACCAAAGATATTATGTGTAGCGTGGCAATGACAGACAAATCCAAACCCAATCATGACATGCTGAAATTGGGAAAAGTGCACCGTCATTTGGTCGCCATTTCCAACAAAGGCATTATAGTTGGACGACTTGGACAAATCCGTCATAATCTCGCGTAAATGACGTTTAGGCTTACCTCTGGCATAAAGAGGTCCCCCTGCATGTTAGGAAACGTTGGAATATGCTATATGCAATATATCTGCTACATACCCGCAAATTATGTGCTTTATGCTAACACCGTTTGTTGCATTTTTAGAAAGATTTATCATCTCCCCCCAAAGGTCGATTTGTATTTGACTTAGCAATGGCAGAGCATCAATATTTCGCAAGATCAAAGGCACGGCCCAGCGACATGACCGATTCGAGGGCATTTGAGCGGAACGAGTCGGAACCTGTCTTGGTTCCTATAGGCAAAGCGGGAGTCTCAGAAAAGAAAAGCAACATAGATCCGATCAAGCAGCTCGCCCAGCTACCACAGCAAATGGCAACCCTACAGGCCGAAATTAGAAGGCCCAGAAACATCACTACAAGCAACTACATTAAGACCCACTTTAGCCAAACGCCGCTGCATATTCAAAGCGGGACAAAGCAGAAACTGACAAGGGTTGCAGTCCAAAGACCGTGCACGCAGATGCGAAGGAAGCGGCGAAGTCAAATACGAATCGACCCCCCCCCCAACACACACAAAGTTTCTTTGCGCGCAGGTCTTTTCATATTAACGAAGCGGAAAGTGCAATAGCGAAGTACGGCAAAAAGTTTCTCGTATTAGCGTAGCGAAGAAAGCGGCAAAGCGAGAGGTGACAACAATCCAAAGTCCGCAGAAAAGCGAAGCAGCAGTGAAAAGGCATCAACAATCAGCAATCAAAGTTCGAGTTCCGAACAAAACCTAGCGCATCAACTAGGGCACAAAGTCAAATTGGCAGCCAATGCATCACACCCAACCGAGGCATCATGGCAATTCGTCAGTTGCAGCATTTAGCATGTCCATGCAAGGAGGACATCTCAGTATTCATCTGGCGTAGCAGAGACAGCATCTCTACCCATAAAATTGCACTTCTCGTATGTGTTTACCATTTCATTTAAACAGGTATACACTAATGTTTTCTCAAGCTTGCAGGAGCATCTATCCTACGGGAAGCGGCAACACGTCGAACAACGGCGTTATCGGCGTATGTCCAGCGACGACATATATCCGACTCGGTTCGTCGAAAATCGGGACATCTTTAAGACTTCGCCACGAAAGGACACCGAATAGGATTCCATACGCCGAGAGATAGAGGCACAATCAACGATCAATTCAAAAGTCCGCGACAAATTATAGCGCGTCGGCTCGGGCCCAGTCAAATTGCGGCTAAATGCGATGCACAACGCACAACAAAGACATCATGACAATCCATGGTTCACGAATGCATCACAACAAAGGCATCATGACAATTCGTCGCTGGCAAGATCTAGCATGTCCACGAGGACAACATCTCGGATTCACAACACCGCGTATCATACGGGGAAGACATCCTTATTCACATAATTGCATTTCTCATATATATTTATCATTTTGTTTAAACAGTGTACACTAACGTTTTCTCAAGCTTAGCTCGCGAGAGCATTTATTCTACGAGCGAGCGAAGAATACGTCGTGCAACGACGTTACGGCGGTGTCAAGCAACGACACCTCGGCGATCGGCGTCACGCAACGACGCCCGGCGGCGAATCCGAACGGCGGCGTCGCCGGCATTATGTCCAGCGGCGACATCATCGACGTGCGTCTACGCAACGACGCCCGGCAACACGTCCAGTAACGCGGCGTTATCGGCGTTATGTCAAGCAACGACATCATCGGCGTGCGTCACGCAACGACGCCCGGCAAAGAACATCGCCCAGTAACGGCGTCGCCGGCGTGCGTCTACACAACGACGCCAGCAACATTATGTCCAGGCAACGACAGCATCAGCATTGCGTCTACGCGGCGACGCCAGCAGCAACACGTCCAGTAACGCGGCGTTATCAACATTATGTCGTAACGACATCATCGGCGATCGGCGTCTACGCAGACGCCCGCCAACATTGTGTCGAACGGCGACATCATCGGCATTGTGTCCAGCAACGACACCATCGGCGTGCGTCTACGCGGCGCCCGGCGGCAACACGCCCAGCGGCGACGCCGGCGTGCGTCTACAATGACGCCAAAGACATTATGTCCGGCGACATCGGCATTGTGTCGACGTAACGACACCATCGGCGTGCGTCTACGCAACGACGCCCGGCGGAACACGCCCAGCAACGGCGTTATCAACATTGTGTCGAACGGCGACACCATCGACGTGCGTGCGCAGCGACGCCCGGCGGCGATGTCCAGTAACGACATCGCCGGCGTGCGTCACGCAACGACGCCCGGCGGAACATCGCCCGGCGGCGGCGTTATCGGCGTATGTCCAGCGACATCATCGGCGTGCGTCTGCAACGACGCCAGGCAACATTGTGTCGACGGCGACACCATCGACGTGCGTCTGCAGCGACGCCCGGCGGCAACACGCCCAGTAACGACGTCATCGGCGTGCGTCTACAACGACGCCAAAGAACATTATGTCCAGCAACGACGCCGGCGTGTGTCGACAGCGACACCATCGGCGTGCGTCACGCAACGACGGCCGGCAAAGACGTCCGCAACGCGGCGTTATCGGCCTGACAAGTCCGAAAACGACGCCATCATCAGCATATTACATCTACACAAGGAAGATTTTCTCTGTTCTCAAAATTGCATTTTTATCATTCATGCTTTATTATTCTGTCTTAGCAGTTATGCACTAACTCTTCTTTGAGCTTTAGTCTACAGGAGCAGCAGCAACAAGTCCAAAAACGACGCCAAGTCTGAAAACGACGCCAAGTCCGAAAACGACGCCAAGTCCGAAAACGACGCCAAGTCCGAAAACGACGACAAGTCCGAAAACGACGCCAAGTCCGAAAACGACGCCAAGTCCGAAAACGACGCCAAGTCCGAAAACGACGCCAAGTCCGAAAACGACGACAAGTCCGAAAACGACGCCAGGTCCGAAAACGACGCCAAGTCCGAAAACGACAACGAGTCCGAAAACGACGAGTCCGAAAGCGACGACGGTCAGAAAGCACGCCATCATCAGCATATCACGCAGGGACGACTTCTATACTCCCGAAATTGCATTTCTTACGCATGCTTTATTATTCTGTCTTAGCAGTTATGCACTAACTCTTTCTTGAGCTTTAGTACACAGGGACAATCGCAGCAAGGACAACATACCCGCGTTCACAATCGCAACACGTGCGTGCGGGGCGAAAATCACAACATTTGCGGCATCGCATCAACACAACAGCATCGCGCTGCGGGATAACCTTTTCTATTCACGATTACATTGTTTTTAAAATTATTTTGCCTTAGCAGTTATGCACTAACCGTTTGTTCAAGTCTTAGCACGCAGCGAGAGCCTGGCGTGGATTTTCTCTTCTAACCGGGCAATCTGTTGGGGCAACCTTCAACGATTGGCGAAGCGGCCTCAGCGTCGGTCCACTCGCTCGCGTAGAACCCGGCACCACAAGCCATAGCGGTACACCCGTGTTCAAGCCGTTATATTACATTACTTTTTGCACATAACCCAAAGGTCATCATAACTCGACATCGGGACATTTTTAAGCCGCATTAGCGCGCGGTGTTTTGACCATGGTAGCGGTGTCGCCATAACTCGACACGGGACATCTTCGAGTCGCGTTAGCTGCCTTGGTGTTTCGACCATAGTAACCCGGTCGCCATAACTCGACCGGGGCGGTTTTTTTTTGTGTCGTCACCGCACGCGGCATTTACGCAATTAGAAGATCGAGACAAAATTGGCTATGAGTCAACGTCTTTGTCCGAAGATTCTTCCATCATCTCCATACAAAGAGGGACATCTGTTGACACCCAATTTTGACCCTCCCGTCCAGTCATTAACTATAAAATTACACTAATTTTGTAAAATAATTTTTTAGGATTTTTATAAGAAAATACAACAATAAAACATAAATACAGGCATTAATAAGTAATTTAATAATGGCATCGCGTCTCACGTAGAGTTTTAAGCACTTAGAGTCTCGCGTCCGCATTAATTAGCTTTAAGCTTTGTCGTAATTCTTAAATAATTAATAAATGCATAAAATAAATAATTTAGCGATAACGTCGTGTCAGGTAGCATAGCCGCATTAATTAGTAATCATTTGTAATTTAAAATCAATTTTAATCTAATACATGCATTTAATAGCGTCGCATTTATAAAAGCTTTAAACAATTCGTAAAAAATCATATTTGCATTAGCATTTAAATAATTCAATCTAAGCTCATTTTAATTTTAATTTAACTTCGCAATAATGCATAACAATAAAATTTTAAATAATAGCGTCGCATCCTAAAGCATTAAGCATTAATTAAATAACACGCCCGCGTTTATTATAACAATTAATTTTAATAAAGCACCTAATTAATTTAATCACATTTGCACTAATTAATTAATACACTTGCCTAGAATTAATTAGCTAACTAATTAATTAAGCACCTAAAACTAATAATTTATTAACTAGCCTAAAACTAATACCTAGAATTGATTATAAACACTAAACTAACATTAACTACCCAGCCCAACACCCCTTTAATTCGTCCGACCCGCGACCCGCGAGGCCCAACCCGCAAGCCCTTATTTTCCCTTATACCAGCAGCCCACAAACCCACATCACTTAGTCATCGTCTCCCCCACACCAAACGAAAGCAAACCTAAAAAACCTAAAGCCTTCCATCGCCGCCTTCGAAAAAACCCCGATATTCTCGCCGGATTTTCGGCTGAAAATCCGGCGACACTTTCCTTACCCACACACACGTCTCTAACGATCTCTTGCCATAAACCATAACCGTTCGAATCGCACAAAATCAGTAGCCAATCAATACGAATCAGCACCAATATCTTCCAGAATCAGCCTCAATCATTTCCTTACCATTATTAGAACTCAAAGGAGGGCTATATAAGCACATGCAAGTCGAGCACAATAGGGGGAGCAGAAATTAAGAACAGAGTCGAACATAGGTCAGAAAAGGGGGGAAACCCATAGCATCGACACACTTTAGCAGCAGTTAGGATACCATAGCGTCGACATACTTTAGCAGCAGTTAGGATACCGATAGCATCGACCCTTAGCAGCAGTTAAGCACACACACAGAGTCAAATAAAGCCCAGAGGCATCGATCGCAGAGACGAGGGAGTTTAGTAGCAAGAATCGACAGAGCATAGGAGGTTAAGGGGGCTCAGCACATAGACAATCAGCCTAGCACAAATAGGAAATTAGAATCCTTTCCTTTCAATTCCAGCCAAAAATCAGTAAAGGAACTCGCCCTTTCATTCGCATCGCAAACCCGAAGCCCGTCAAGCGGACCGACGACTTGATACGCTGCCCCGGTTCGCTGCCCGGAGAAGGTAAACCCGTTCTCCTTCAGATTTCTCATTTTTACGCCTTACAACCTGTTCGAATGATGTGTTCTGTCGTTTATGTTTAATATCACCTGTGTATGATGTGAAGTATATCGGTTTGCGTTGAACCTGTTTATCAGAATTAATCGCTACTGGTGTTCGTAGTTATGAGTGTCAATGTGTTTAGTGCAATACCAATATCAGAGTGTGAAATATGCCTTTTGGTGCGATCAGTTGAGTGTGGTAAATCAACATTTACAGCTGTTTGTGCTTAGCGAATCACTGTATCTGCTCAAATTAAGGTTAACTGTTATTGATGTTCCTGTTTGTGAAATAATTCCTCTGAATGAGGCAGTATTTGCATTAGAACTCATAACAGCCCTTCAATGCTCCTTTAATGCTTTGTACCAAATTAGCTTAGTGTTGGTTCTTAGTTATATAAAGTCTTATCTTTTAAAGAAAGGTGTAGGCAAGCACGAATTATGCAGACATTCACATAAGCCTTGAAATAAATTCATCATACTAGCGTCTTTGAAGAATTATCCTAACTTGCAGATAGTAATATGATAACTAGCCCTGTGAAGAATTAACTGTTATTGATGTTCCTGTTTGAGATGATGTATGTGAGTTCATCTTAGGTCTGCTAATTGTTAAAGTTTTAAACCAAGTGACCATGCATCCCTATTGAAGTTTTTGTCTTGCATATGTGCATCTTGTCCCTTACTTTGAATCACATGTATAGATTAGTCTTGCGCTGGCTCAAGTTTGACATGCTTACTAGTTAAAATCGTACTGAATGTATAAATGTGTATTTTGGCTAGGAAGTGATTTGCATCATGTCCTTTAGCTGAAAGAGGTAGACAGAAATCAATGCTTATTTGGGTTCTGTTAAAAAATGAACCAGTAATCATGTATAGCTTAATGTCTAAAGACTTCAGGATGAACGCTTATATCTTCGCACTTGTCGCTTTTGACGGTTCTCATTTTAAATCTAAACTTTCACATTCAGGCTAGTTTCTTTGCATTCTGTTTAATGCTTGGTTTGCGCTACCTCATACCTGATTTGGAACTAGATCTGTTCCCTATTACTAAACATGATTCAGGGCACTTGTTTTGTTCTAAACACACTGATATACATGCCCAATTTAGGTATACTTGGTATATTTAAGCATGTCTTGTCATATTCCACTGCCTACTGCCTTGCATACGGACAGTAACCTCTATTTCATCCATCGCTGCCTTGCATACCCCTGTTTGCTGCACTTTTCATTTGTTTCCTCTGTACTTTGCCTCTCTTGATAAAATTACTGCAATTTGGGCCAGCACAATTGTCCCCCTTGTTTGCCTTTCTTGTTTCTTTGTTTCCCTGGGCCCAACAGTATATACGTATCTCCTGCTGAAACCAGTTTGCTAATAGGACAGTCATATCCCGTATATTTAAAAATTATATGAGTATTCTATCTACTTGCATGGTTAAATAAATTTGGGCTTATACTAATCTTTATTTCCTTTCTTTTACATGGTACACCTCGGAGCTAAACGAGGAGTCTCATTGCGAGACTCATCATGAGTACAATAGACAAGGAATTGCATCTGTGTGCATCTTCATCTCTACCCGAAAATTCAAACTGCCGGCAAAAGACGTCGCCTCTCCTTCGAGTCCTCCTTACTTATTCATATCCTTCCCTATCCATTTGTTGTAATTAATTGTCTAACGCTACATTAATTATTAGAACACTTAGAATAATTGAATTTTGAATCAATAAATTAGCGAGTAGTTGGATACTAGAAATTTGCTTCCCTTTAAGTTAATTATTTTAGGATTGCCACGCATGACTAAACTTGTCAAATGATCACCGTCTTTTGCACTAGGCCACATAAATCAAATTTTCAAGTAAGTGCATACCTTTAGCTTATAAATTAGTTTCGCGTCACTTATTTATAAATAAAAGTAAATGAACACTTTTAAACTCTACATGTAGCACAAGTCCTTTAAATCCTTTATAAAATGCATCTATGATAAATCAATTTTACACCATCTCTTAAATAATATAAATACCTCTAGCACCTTAGCATCTTTCCTATTTAGCACCCCTTGGCATTTATAGCTTTTCTATTTAGCACCCCTTGGTATTTTAAAATCTTTAAGTCTTTTAAAAACATTTTAGCACTTTTATCATTTCTAACACTTCTCTAAATAGGAGCACTTCTAGCATTTAATACCTTTAGCAAACTTTTGCCCTCTTTAAGCACCTTTTAAACATTTTGACATTTTTTAGCATTTTATTAAACAGGAAGAGCTTTTACTTTGCATTTTTAAAACATAATAATTACCCTAGGTTTGGCAGGACAACCGCAAGTTAGCGGATCTTAGAGGGTGCCTAACCCCTTCCCTCTAGATTAATAAAGAACCCTTGCCCAGAATCTCATTAAGTTAGCAGACCATTAAAATGGAGTTAATGTTTACTTTAAACTAGTTAAACATTTAGGTGTCCTAATTCACCCAAATTAATTAGGTGGCGACTCCGCGAACCCCTAGCATTCTAGCAACCCTTTAGCATTTTAAATTTTAGCACCTTTTTAAACTTTAGCACTTTTAGCATTTTTAACCTTTTAGCACTTTACTTTTAAAATTAATCCTTTAGCAACCCTTTAAATTTTAGTATTCTTTAAACCTTAGCCCTTTTTGCACCTTTAGCATCTTTTGCACTTTTAACTTCTTTAGCATTGTAATACTTTAAAACATTTCTTTAACTTTCTTAATAGCATCTTATTATTTATTTTTTAACAACATTTGCAGTTTTTAGCAGGGCTCGCTTATTTAGAAATGCCGCGGCCGGAAAAGGGCGCGACAATTGTACAAAGTCTTTCCAAAATGGATAATCATTAAAAGCGTTATTAAAGTGTTTAATTAAAGACTAAAACATTGTTAATTAACTATCTTATCAATCTAAAATGTTCACTCATCATCATTTAGTTTACCAACTTCTGTTTCAGTAAGTATCTTCGAAAAATGTAATCTCCACTCGACACGAATATCATCAAGTTTCTCTTGTCAGTATATGTGTTTGTCATAGAACTATAAACCACAAAAAGAAAATAATTAGTAATGCTTGAAATGATATAACGATTAACATGGTTAATGATCTATCATTTAAATATAGACGTACTTACATTATTTGTCATTAAAGTCGAGTCTATCATCAACTCTTTCATGAAACACATCACACAATAGCCACACTCGGTACCACCAGGTTGTAGTGGTACATGCCATTGAATTAAATATCAACATGGAAATATAACTTAAAACAAAAGTTATAAAAATTCACTAAATATATATTCACTCAAGTATGCAAACCAAATAAAACAAGTCATACTTTAACTAGCATCCTCAATTACTTTCTCGAAGGGACTTCAAGCAGAAGTTGTTGCTCCCTTCTTCCTTGGAGCTGCTTCAATACCTTTTCTGAAGGGCACAGAGAGGTACTTAAGATATGCTACTCAAATATAAATTTCAAAACCTTTCCAAAAAAATAACACGATTCAGTAAAACATAAGCTGAAATGAGTTTATTAACAACTGAGGGCATTCTGAATTCTCAACTACTTTATTTTAGCCATTTATTCGTAGGAAGACATAACATACCAATCAAATATCAATTTCATCCAATTTAAAAATAAAAAAATGAACCTCAGGTAAAGCATATATGGTTTAAAGGTTTACACTACCATGTAACCTCAATCAAACCTATTTAAGGTAGTCATTCTAAGTTAAATTTTATCTTAAGTAATTATCCTAAACATGTCATAAATGTTATCTTTGGGACAGAAAAGTTCACATGATACTAGACAAGACATTCTAGTTATTTCTGTTATGTTGTCTCTAAGCTCATATTTAGAACAGTTCAACACCATATTCAACCCTAATCATATTAAAACAGTAGTGATAGTTCATTTTTAAGCTAAGCACATTCATTAAATAGTCTTAATACATCCCAACAGTATCATTTTAATTATGCAAATAAATAATTAAAGATAATAAAATTAAGTGCGATAATTAAAATAAAGTAACAATAATAATTTAAAGAATGAACGAAGGTACCATACGTCGACGTTGTGTATTCGAGGTTAAAAATTGAAACTTTGCTCGATGGATGATCCGCAAGCTAGTTGTCATCTTCAGTCTAATTTTTGAACTTTAATACAATTATACAAATGAGCAAATAAAATAAAATATTTAGTAGACAATGTAGACTTATAGAGAGATATATTGAGAGATTGTAGGAAGATTGGTAAGAAAAACGAATAGAAAATAAGATATTTATAGTTGGAAAATTGAGTTAAGGTGTAAATATACTAACTTAGGGATTAAAAATAAATACTAAATGGGTAGGGGATAGGGGATTTATGGGGGGGGGGGGCAAAAATGATCGTTGGAACCGTTGCACAACAGCCAAAATCTAAATTTGGTGTTGTTGCAACGACTAGTTTTGCAAAGGGGGAGGGGGGATCGGGATCGGGACGGGGTCGGGGCGAGTCGAAGTCGGACGGGCCCCGGTGGGACGATCCCAGGTCCCGTCCCTATTTCGAATCCCGACACCGTAATTTTAGGGGGATAGGGTCGAGTCGAGGTGGGGTCAGGTCGAGGACGAGTCTGAATCAGGCCGACCTGGCCCATTGGACAACCTTAGTTAAATCAAACTATTATTGGACCTTTTATTTTTTAGGTTTTTGTGTAGCTATTAATATTAGTTTGATAAGCTTCAACTTGGGATCTGTGGAGGATAGAGTGTACATACACTTTATCTTTATCTTGATAAGCAGAGATGTTTTCGAAAGACTATCGACTCAATACAAAGTACAAACACAAGCAGTATCACTATCGACTCTTTACTCTCAAGATTTTTTCAAACAAACCTATTAAGTTATTCACCTAATTAATATATGGTTTTAAATTAAACTATTATTGTACAATATTTTAAATAATTATTTATTAATTACTATGTGTACTAGGACGGAAAAAGATTTTAAGATAGGCATGTGCTGGGCAACATATGAGTTGCACGTGTTGAGACTGAGGTACATTTGCTTTAATAATAAGTAATTAAATGTGGGGTTTTGAGGTGATTCACTTTAATTAGCAGGCATACTGAAAAAGACGTAGGACTAGTTTGGTACAGTTTATTAAAAAGAATTTAGAATTTTTAGGAATAAAACTTTTCAAGTATAGCTTTTTATCAAAAAATAGCTAGGTGTTTGGTTGTCAATAAAATAGAGAATTTATGGGGGCAAAATGATCGTTGGGCAGATTGCTGTGACCAAAATCTAAATTTGGTGTTGTTGCAACGACTAGTTTTGCAAAGGGGAGGGGGGATCGGGATCGGGACAGGGTCGGGGCGAGTCGAAGTCGGACGGGTCCCGGTGGGACGATCCCAGGTCCCGTCCCGATTTCGAATCCCGACACCGTAATTTTAGGGGGATATGGTCGAGCCGGGGTGGGGTTAGGTCGGGGACGAGTCGGAATCGGGCCGACCTGGCCCACTGGACAACCTTAGTTAAATCAAACTATTATTGGACCTTTTATTTTTTAGTTTTTTGTGTAGCTATTAATATTAGTTTGATAAGCTTCAATTTGGGATCTGTGGAGGATAAAGTGTACGTACACTTTATCTTTATCTTGATAAGTAGAGATGTTTCCGAAAGACCATCGACTCAATATAAAGTACAAACACAAGCACAAGCAAACCAACAAGTATCACTATCGACTCTTTACTCTCAAGATTTTTTCAGACAAACCTATTAAGTTATTCACCTAATTAATATATGGTTTTAAATTAAACTATTATTGTACAATATTTTAAATAATTATTTATTAATTACTATGTGTACTAGGACGGCTAAAGATTTTAAGATAGGCATGTGCTGGGCAACATATGAGTTGCACGTGTTGAGACTGAGGTACATTTGCTTTAATAATAAGTAATTAAATGTGGGGTTTTGAGGTGATTCACTTTAATTAGCAGGCATACCGAAAAAGACGTAGGACTCGTTTGGTACAGTTTATTAAAAAGAACTTAGAATTTTTAGGAATAAAACTTTTCAAGTATAGCTTTTTATCAAAATAAAGATCCATACTTTACATGGTATTAAAGCCAGACTCATTTCAATTCTTTGTTCACCGATGTTGGACCCCAAATTATATTATTTCGCTCGGGCGTGCGGAGAGTGTTAAGAGTCTCACATAGAATATGGAATGAGAACATGAACTCATTATATGGACTTTGACAATCCTCACACTATAAGCTAGTTTTTGAAGTTCAGTTAGGCCAAAAGTTCATTCTTTACGCTTACAAACTTGTTAACTATACTAAAAGAAATAATTAAATTTAGTAATTTAACTTTTCCTTGACAATATCCCTCTCGAGAAAAATAAAAATACAGAGAGGACACAAAAAGTTTGTAATAGTGGGTCCATTTTGTTGTCATCACAATCAATTTCTTAGCTTACACATCATGACCAAAAAAAGAATCAAAAGAAACAAATTTGACCCTGAGCTCATGAAACGACCATCTTTGTCCACTAATTACAAAGACTAAACTAGGGATTAATCCATGCGTTATAAATTAAAATAATGTAATTTTTTAAATGATTAGTCATCAGTGGTACAACCGAAGACTTAAAAAATATTATCGCAACGGGATCTTTACATAAATATCCACTCGGATTGATTATTTATTTTTTCAGCCGATATACATAAATTATACATGATTATAGATATATTATACATGAATTATATATTTATTAATTATATTTAGTTTAAGTGATTAAATGAGCGATTATTAAGTTAATTCTTCAATGATTTTAGTGGCTCAAATTCAATTGATTGCCTCTGAGCCCAACTCATAGATTTCAAATGGGCTAATAGAATTTTATTAGAAGATTTTCAAATGGGCTAATGATAAAATCCAAATATTTTGCAAGCACTAGTCTGACAAATTGGCAAGATCCCTAACCCAAGTGGTTGTGAGAGGGATCATTTGCACTTTTGTGCCTATTTTGCGTTGTTTTTACTTTTGTCTCTCAAGATAAATACCTTTTTCGCAAACATAAATTTATATTTTTATATTATAATATCTCACAAGTTATTCCCTGCACCCTTAAAGACTTATATCCCGCTAGGCATAAATTAGAGTAAAAAATAAAGACCAACTCATTTGAAGGGCAACAAATTAAAGACCAACCCATTTTAAAGACTTTTTGGGTGCAAGTCTACCAACAACAACAATAACATACCCAGTGAAATCCCACAACGTGGGTCTGGAGAGGGTAGAGTGTACGCAGACCTTACCTCTATCTTGATAGGTAGAGCGGTTGTTACTCGCAAGGGTGGCCAAGTTGGTGTAGCAGTAGAGCGCGGGACCACAAGGTCACGAGTTCGATCTTCTGCATAAACCTTATTGGTTGAGCTTGTCACACATGGCTTGCCAAGCGTGGTTAATTGGCTGACGTGGTTTGCATGTTATTGCGTCAGTCCAGGGTTTACCCTGTGTGCACTCGAAGAGTAGCGGCTGAGGGTTCCTTCGTCAACAAAAAAAAGGTAGAGCGGTTGTTTCCGAAAGACCCTCGGCTCAAGTCAAAGCTTAATTACAATCAAAACAAGAGAAACGGTCTGACCCTGACAAAAAATTTAAAGCAATATGAAAATGCTGGAATCAAAAGCGAATAAGCAATGCTAGCGCATTTTGAGAAAAGAAGCAGTAACTAATGCAGGTAAATATGATAAACAAAGTCAGTGTATAAAAGTCTATTATTTGTCCATTTTTTATGTATTAACTTGGCTGGTGAATTATTGGTACTTGAATACTGTATATAATCAGTGTATAAAAGTCTACTATGTGTCAAGAACCATCTGTCAATGTACAATTGCATGGACTTGCATATTTTTGAATCTTTGATGCTATTTTATATGGATAGTGATGAATAATATGTTATCAATATGTATTGCAAAACCGCTGAAACAGTAAAAAGTAATTTCTGAAACCAGAAAAAAAAAACTGGACATATTCTAGAAAAACCAATATAAAACGAAAAATAGAAACTGAAGTAAGAACAGTTTCTGAAAAATATTTAAGAATTAAAATCGAGCCCACTGAATGCACAGTGTGTCCTTAAGAAAATTATTTCCCTCAAGTACCCAAGGTTAATGGAATATATCCTTTCAGGATAGAACGATCTTACTCACCGGTGTATCGGTACCTAGAATAACGGTGTCAGCGAACCACTCAACGGCAGTAAACTACACTGGAATTTATTTGTGCAGAAGAAGAAAATTTGAAGTTCAAAAAATTCGTAAGTAAAATTCTGAGGAATCAAACGAATTTATAGACATGGAAGTACTGTTTCTGAAGGTTTGCAACCCTTTTGAACAGTCACTTTAAAATGGTGGAAAATTTAAATAAAATATGGGAAAGAACCGGGTCACGGGTCAGACACGCGGATCCGGGTCACTAACGGGTAGAATTGAATAAGTTAATTAATTAATTAAATAAATAATAATTAATTAATAATTAAAATTAAAGAAAATTTGGTCCAAAAAGATTATCAATTAATCAGATCATTTGACCGAATCCAAATCCGAAGCCGAGCCGAGCAACGACGACGGCGCGAGGGGAGATCCTCTTCTTAACCCTTTAGCAACAAGAAGGAGTAGTTCTACTTTTAAGTAGAAGAACTTTTCTTTCCACTAGTAATGAGGGACAAATGCTCCTTTTATAAAGCAAGAGGGAGCTCCCTCCATTTCTCATTCAATCTATCATTTAAACCCAACAATCCCCCACATGAATGAGGAATGACTATAAGATAAATGAATGCATGGACAAGTGTGTAATTTACAAGCAAGGATTAATTGCATATGGATAAATAGGTTTCCCTTTGAACTTTTCGTATTGAACATATGTCGGATATACTCGGTCAATCAGTAGATTTGATATCTTTCAACCGTCGAGCTTTGGTGTATACCTAGACAACCACATGTCACACAATCAGTCCTTTACCGTCTATGGTTCTTACAATTGTGTTCGTTTCAGCCATGAACACATCCTGGTTTCATGAGTGTATAGAGAATGAACTTCTTACAATCATTCTCTTTGAAGCAGTTTACACTTCACACTTACATAGGTGATTCCTAAACATGTTATCGCGTAGACACACTATTTGGTCAAACCTGCCAAACTTAGAAACCATTAACAAAACTTAAGCTTTTATTAACTCGTTAAAAAAAACCTTAACGTTTTATCCTTATTCTTGAACATTGTCTTCATCATGAGAATGAATTTAGTTATTTGACAATGCCGAACCGTCAGTCATGATTTTGTTTGATCTCCTTGAACATAGCTCTTGAGATCTCCAGTCTGCTAGGTGGAGTTACCGCCATGATGACTTGTCATTAGCCTTAAACCCATTCCCTTAGATGATTTTTCAACCGCCTCTCTAGATAAGCCTTTTGTTAGCGGATCCGATACATTATCTCTTGACTTTACGTAGTCAATCATGATAACACCACTAGAGAGTAGCTGTCTAACGGTATTGTGTCACCGTCGAATGTGACGCGATTTTTCATTATACATAACGCTCACTGCCCTACCTATTGCTGCTTGGATATCACAATGTATACATATAAGTGCCAAAGGTTTGGGCCAAAATAAAATATCTTCCAAAAACATTCAGAGCCATTCAGGTTCTTCACCGACCTTGTCTAAAGCTATAAACTCAGATTCCATCGTAGAACGAGCGATGCACGTCTGTTTGGATGATTTCCAAGACACTGATCCACCCCCAATTGTGAAAACATATCCACTAGTGGATTTAACTTCAGATGATCCGGTGATTCAATTTGCATCACTATATCCTTCGATCAGGATGAGATATTTGTTATAATGCAAAGCATAGTCTTGGGTATGTTTCAGATACCCCAAAACTCGTTTCATTGCCATCCAGTGAGTTTGATTGTGATTAGTTGTAAACCGACTCAATTTACTAATAGTACATGCTATATCTGGTCGCATACAATTCATGATATACATCAAACTTCCCAACACTTTTGCATATTCCAATTGTGAGTCACTTTCACCTTCATTCTTCTGAAATGTATAGCTCACGTCAATTGGAGTCTTGGCAACATTGAAATTCAAATACTTAAATTTGTCAAGTACTCTTTCAATATAATGAGACTGCGATAATGCTAGACCTTGTGGAGTTTTATGAATTTTGATGCCTAATATCAAATCAGCAACTCCTAAGTCCTTCATATCAAATTTGCTAGCCAACATGCGCTTAGTAGCATTTATATCAGCAATATCTTTACTCATTATCAACATTTCATCAACATATAAACAAACAATGACTTCATGATTTGAAGTATTTTTAATGTAAACACATTTGTCACACTCGTTGATTTTAAATACATTTGCCAACATTATTTGGTCAAATTTAGCATGCCATTGTTTGAGTGCTTGTTTTAGTCCATAAAACGACTTAACAAGTTTGCACACTTTCCCTTCTTTACCAGGAACCACAAATCCCTCAGGTTGTTCCATGTAAATTGTCTTCCTCCAACTCTCCATTAAAGAAAGTTGTCTTAACATCCATTTAATGGATTTTAAGACCATGTACGGCCGCCAGTGTCACTAACAACCGATTAGATGTTATCCTTGTTACCGACGAGTATGTGTCAAAGTAATCAAGGTCTTCTTTTTGTCTATAACTTTTGACCACAAGTCTTGTCTTATATTTGTCAATAGTGCCATCAGCTTTCATTTTCCTTTGAAAATCCATTTTGATCCTAAAAGTTTATTTCCAGGAGGAAGATCAGTCAATTCCCATGTATGATTGTTCAAAATTGATTCAATCTCACTATTGACTGCCTCTTTCCAAAATGCTGAACAAGAAGAAGACATCACTGCTTTAAATGTTTGAGGCTCATTTTCAAGTAAGAATGCCACAAAATCTGGTCCAAAGGAAGTAGATGTCCTTTGACGTTTGCTACGCCTTGGATCCTCTTCACTTGGTGTACTTTCCTTTGGCTCTTCCCGCGGTCGTTTAGATATTTCACTTGAAGACTCACATTCAATTTTATACGGATAAATATTTTTAAAGAATTCAGCATTATCTGATTCAATTACCATATTAACATGAATTTCGGGATTGTCGGATTTGTGAACCAAAAACCGACAAGCTTTGCTGTTCGTAGCATATCCAATAAAAATACAATCCACAGTTTTTGGTCCAATTTTTACCCTTTTAGGTAAAAGAACTTGTACCTTTGCTAAACACCCCCACACTTTGAAATATTTCAAGTTGAGTTTTCTTCATTTTCATAGTTCATATGGAATAAATTGTGTTTTGCTGTGGGGCACCCTGTTGAGTAATCGGTTAGCTGTAAGGATAGCTTCCCCCCACAAGCTCTGCGGTAAACAGGAACTTATTAGTAAAGCATTCATCATTTCCTTTAATGTTCGGTTTTTTCTTTCCGCAATTTCATTTGACTGTGGTGTGTAAGGGACATTAATTTGATGAATAATTCCATATTCTAAGCATATCTCTGCAAAAAGAGATTCGTATTCTCCACCCCTATCACTTCTAATCATTTTTATCTTTTTATTCAATTAATTTTCCACTTTGTTCTTGTATTGCTTAAATGCATCAATTGCTTCATCCTTACTATTAAGCAAATACACATAACTATATCGAGTGCAATCGTCAATAAAGGTTATAAAATACTTTTTCCCACCACGAGATGGTATTGACTTCATATCACAAATATCTGTGTGGATTAAGTCTAAAGGATTTGAACTCCTATCAATAGACTTATATGAATGTTTAACAAACTTAGATTCAACACAGATTTCACATTTTGATTTATTACACTCGAATCTAGGCAATACTTCTAAATTAATCAATTTCCGCAAGGTTTTGTAGTTGACATGTCCTAAACGAACATGCCATAAATCATTTGACTCCAATAAGTAAGACGAAACTGAATTCTTATTAATACTGTCAACAACCATTACATTGAGTTTGAAAAGACCCTCGGTGAGGTAGCCCTTTCCTATGAACATATCATTCTTACTTATTATAATTTTCTCACTAACCAGCACGCACTTAAACCCGTTTTTGACGAGTAGTCCGGCTGAAATTAAATTATTCCTAATTGTTGGAACGTTCAGAACATTGTTGAGAGTCGGCACCTTGCCGGAAGTCATCTTCAAAAGTATCTTCCCATATCCTTCAACCTTGGCTGTTGCAGTATTTTCCATAAACAGTTCTCTTCGGGTCCAGCGGGAGCGTAGGTTACAAATGCTTCTTTTACAGCGCAAACATGTCGAGTGACACCAGAATCAAGCCACCACTCCTTTGGGTTTCCAACCAAATTGCACTCCGATAGCATTGCACACAGATCATCCATATCATCATTCTTTTCCACCATATTGACTTGTCCTTTTCCCTTGTCCTTTTTCGGGAGACGATAATTTAGGGCTTTGTGGCCAGCTTTCCCACAATTATAGCAGTTGCCATTGAACTTTTTCTTGGCTTGCTCCTTCTTTTGTCCAGTGGACTTCTTTCTTTTCTTACTTTTTGGGGCAGCCTCTTCAACAATATTTGCTCCCATAACCGTTGAATTCCCACGCGACTTCATCTCGGCTGTTTTGTTATCTTCCTCAATCTTGAGACGAATCACAAGATCTTCCAACTTCATTTCCTTGCGCTTGTGCTTTAGATAATTTTTGAAATCTCTCCACGAAGGAGGCAACTTTTCAATCATTGCAGTCACTTGAAATGCTTCGTTAACTACCATGCCTTCAACAATAAGGTCATGAAAAATAAGTTGAAGCTCTTGAACTTGGGTTCCAACGGTTCTGTTGTCTATCATTTTATAGTCTAGAAACTTGGCAACCACAAATTTTTTCAAGCATACGTCTTCAGTCTTATTCTTCTTCTCAAGTGCATCCCATAATTCTTTAGAAGTTTTCATAGCACTGTAGATATTGTACAAATCATCCTCCAAAGCACTTAGGATGTAGCCCTTGCATAGAAAATCTGCCTGTTCCACGCCTCAGCAATCATAAATTTTTCATTGTCCGGCATATTAGCAGCAGACACAGGAGGGTCTTCGTTGGTGAACTTCAGCATACCAGAGTGGTAAGCCAAAAGAACACCCTTTGCTTCCATCCTTTGAAGTTGGCTCCAGAATATTTCCCCGGTTTTTCCGCCGGTGGTACAACAATTCGGCTTGTTGCCGCAACAGTCGTAGAAGTAGTAGCGCTTTAAGTTGTCATTTCTTTTCACTATCAAGATAGACAAACTGTCTTAATACTCAGAATAACAAACTTTTTACAACAGCAACGATGAAGTTTTTATGTTCTTCAAATAGTTGTACAAGTATGAACTTTAATATTCCAACGAAGTTTTTATGTCTTCAAGTCAGAATACAAAATTTCATACGGAGAAGAAAACCACACATGTTTTAGTCTCCAAAACAGAATACAGATTAATATATATATATATAAATAATTTCCTTAAGATTGTTATCAATCTGTATTGCACAACCGCTGAAACAGTAAAAAATAATTTCTGAAACCAGAAAACAGAAACTGGACAGATTCTAGAAAACCAATATAAAATGGAAAATAGAAACTGAAATAGTAAGAATAGTTTCTGAAAAATATTTAAGAATTAAAATCGAGCCCACTGAATGCACAGTGTGTCCTTAAGGAAATTATTACCCTCAAGTACCCGAGGTTAATGGAATATATCCTCCCAGGATAGAACGATCTTACTCACGGGTGTATCGGTACCTAGAACAACGGTGTCAGCGAACCACTCAACGGCAGTAAACTACACTGAAATTTATTTGTGCAGAAGAAGAAGATTTGAAGTTCAGAAAATTCGTAAATAAAATTCTGAGGAATCAAACAGATTTATAGCCATGAAAGTACTGTTTCTGAAGGTTTGTAACCCTTCTAAACAGTCACTTTAAAACGGTGGGAAATTTAAATAAAATATGGGAAAGAACCGGGTCGCGGGTCAGACACGCGGATCTGAATCACTAACGGGTAGGATTGGATAAGCTAATTAATTCATTAAATAAATAATAATTAATTAAATAATTAAAATTAAAGAAAATTTGGTCCAAAAAGATTATCAATCAATCAGATCATTTGACCAAATCCGAATCCGAATCCGAAGCCGAGCCGAGCGATGACGACGGCGCGAGGGGAGACCCTCTTCTTAAGCCTTTAGCAACAAGAAGGAGTACTTCTACTTTTAAGTAGAAGAACTTTTCTTTCCACTACCAATGATGGACAAATGCTCTTTTTATAAAGCAAGAGGGAGCTCCCTCCATTTTCCATTCAATCTATCATTTAAACCCAACATAATATTCATGTAACTAACCTCTACTTGTGTGTTGTAATCTGTACATTTAGCTGTGTATTTATACATGTAAAGAAACATCTATTTTGGATATTTACAAAAGGAAAAAAAGGGAATACTATGTACAACAATTATTTTGTACTGGGTCTTTTGTCATTGCTGGCCTCTCAATCTCAAAACTTTAGTCCATTTGTAAAGCCAATTTGTGCAAACCAGAAATCCCAGTCGTTAAACCCAAAATCATGAAAGATATACACCTTTGCGTCTGAAAATCGTATTTTTCTACAAACCCTAAACGACTCTATCATCTCCTTTACTTCAACAATCATAGTCATGAACGACCATGCTTCAAACTTTATGAATCCATACTTCAAACTTTATGAATACAAGCTTCATATCATAGCTCTTTAGACCAAACATGGAGGTGGGCCATGTCCCAGGCTGGCCCAAGGTATGGTCCGCCCCTGGCCTAGCGACTAAAAATTGCTTATTTTGAGAAGTGCTTTTAAAAAATTACTTTTCGTGGACCATGGTATATGCAATGCACCCAAAGATTCTAAAGTGATCCACGGCTGGTCGTTGTCCGCTCTATTTTCTCCGGAGTCATATTTTTAACTGCAAATGTGGGGCATCTATTCAGAATGTGAATACTCTAATGGACTACTTCAGGCCAAAAATTTCTTGGAACACCACTGCTTGTCAAAATACTCCGTACCATGTTCATAATAGTGCAATTTTTTCTCTCACAGACTCCATTTGGATAGGGCGAGTAGGCTGTTGTAAGTTGCCTCTTTATCCCATGAAGCTCACAAAAATTTGCAAATTCATGTGAGTTATATTCTCTCCCACGATCTGAACGAAGAACTTTTTTTAGGCTGCCAATCTCTTTCGCAACAAGTACATTAAGGCTTTTATAAGATTCGAAAGCTTCAGATTTTACCTGCAAAAGCATACCCAACGTTTTCTAGTAAAATCATCAATGAAAGTAATTATATAGCTTTTACCTCCATTAGATGATGGTGTTATTGGTCCACAAATATAGAATGTGTAAGATGTTGGAATAATTTCCCTTAGAGATTTCTTTCATTAATCACAATATATATAGTTATACAAATGTGATTCCTAATACATTAAGAATCATAAGTTACCTTAAATACATGATATTAATAAATACAATATATACTATGAATATTTGAAGAATATTCGCTAATACTCCCCCTCAGACGGAGAGGGAGGAGGCCGAATGCTTAGGCTGGATCTGAAGTCTGTGAACAGTTGTCTGGGTAGTCCCTTTGTGAAGATGTCTTCATACTAGACCAAATGCGACATTCTCACGGACAAAATGAATATCCATCTCTATATGTTTGGTCAGCTGATGCTGGACTGGATTATGAGACATATAAATAGCAGATATGTTATCACAATAGACTATAAATGCCTTACGCAATGGACAACTGAGCTCTAAGAGAAGATTCCGGAGCTAACAGATCTCAGCAACTACATTAGCAACACCCCTATACTCTGCTTCAGCACTGGAGCGGGATAACGTGGCTTGTCGCTTGGCAGACCAAGAGATAAGATTATCCCCTAAAAACACACAATAGCCTGAAGTAGAGCGTCGCGTGTCCGGGCACCATGCCCAATCAACATCTGTGTAAGAGAGAAACTTGTTCGGAGCGGAGGGGGTAGAGATGCAACCCATAGTTAGGAGTGCCCTTAATGTATATGATAATACACTTAAGAGAAGCAAAATAGGGTTCCCTCGGGGCATGCGTGAACAGACACAACTGCTGAACGACATATGCAATGTCAGGCATGGTAAATGTAAGGTACTGAAGAACACCTGCAAGACTTCTATAGAGAGTAGGATCAGACACTGGATCACCATCAGAAGCACTGAGCTTGGATTTCGAATCAACAAGAGTAGGCACAGCCTTGCAATTCGACATCTTAGCTCGGAACACAATTTCCTCTGCATACTTACGCTGACTCAGGAACATAGTATTTGCAGATCTAGTAACTGATTAACCCAAAAAGTAACTCAGCTTGCCCAAATCAGTCATAGCAAATTCAGTTTTGAGAAGAGCAATAATGTCATTTTTCAATTTGTCAGATGAGGCAGTGAGAACAATGTCATCCACATATAATAACAAGTAAACAATATCACTACCATGATGAAAAATGAACATAGAGGTGTCACACCTGCTGCAAATAAACCAAATCTGTATAATATACCTGGCAAAACGGTCATACCAAGCACGAGGTGCCTATTTTAGACCATAAAGTGACTTCCTGAGACGACAGACATACTGGGGAACGACTAGATGAACAAAATCAGGTGGCTGATGCATGTACACTGTTTCTTTCAAATCCCAATGAAGAAATACGTTCTTGACATCCAGCTGATGAATCGACCACTTTTTACCCATAACAATACTAAGAACAGTACGAATGGTAGCTTATTTAACAACCGGGCTAAAAGTATCACCACAGTCAATGTCCTCTTGCTGATTAGTACCATTTTCCACAAGTGTAGCCTTGTAGCGTTCCAAAACCCCACTGTCTATGAATTTGTGACGAAAAAGCCACAAATATCTGATCACATTCACCCCCTCTGGTCAGAGCCGTCTCAAACATTTTGGGGACCCTGATCTAATTCATAAAACTGGGCCCTTAATATAAGTAAATATACGATTTCAATAATTAAAATTATTTTAAATTATAAATAACAACTCAATGCAACTGCAAGTTAATCAACCCCTATTTTAAAAGAGCTATCCTTCTAACACTTTTTGAAGCAAATTCATCAACCAAATCCTCATATGGTATATTCTCCAAAATTTCATTCTCAATTGCTACCAATGCTAATCTGGGAGCTACCAAATTAGAAATTAGGAATAGATGGTTTGATATTAAAAGTATGTCAGTCCCCGGCAACGGCGCCAAAAACTTGTTAGGATATTTCCGTATGCTTAACGCAAGTGTACGTATCGTTACAAGTAATATAGTCTGGTAAGACCGAATATCGTCCTCAGAGACTGGTTTCTAATTACAGAACATCTATTCTAGGTTATCTATTTGGAAAATGATGGTTGATTTGAATTTTTATCTAACACTACTAGAGTAACTGCAAGAATTAAACTAAATTACTTCGGTTTAATCAGTTATGATGGAAATAGGGCTTCCAATATCCTCAACTATCCACTCTTTTCAATCCTTAATGCAACTAGAATGACTTCTTCTTTTACGTTAAGATAGCGGTTAACTAGACTGTCTTATATTCCGGTTAGGATATATAATCGCTCAACCCCAGTGCATAAACCTTCTATATTTCTATGATAGGTTTTACCACATAGGAGAATTAAGAACAATAACCTATAATGCTACACAAATATCGGGGTACTTTCGTCCGCTATTTTAACCTATGTCTATTCAATTACAGTATATCCAAATCTCTCCTCTCGGTTCTTGATTCGAAATCATATGGATTATGATAATTAGTGATCAATTAACTATCAAACATTCATACTAATATTGAATAAATCTTAATCAAGTGGAGAAGAAATCAAACTAATGCATTAATTCATGAAAGAGAGTTCAAGCGATTCAATAGGAAAACCCTAATAAAATGTTTAGCTCCTAGCCATAGACATGCTAAGAACTAATACAAATCCAAACATGAACTGAATTGAAAACTAAAGAAAGAAAAATTACTTAGAACTAGGTCTCCAATTGTAGCCTCCAAAGTTGTGTTGCGTTCTGAGAGATGATATGTGATAGAATAATCCCTAAAATCTGTCCCAAGGGTTTATATATGTTGTCAAAAATGTATGCCTTGGACCCTTTTTGCCCCTCACCAATTCTATTTCGGACTGGAAATTCTCGCATCGGCAGATGCTGCAGAATGGGCAGTGGTGCCGAAATCGCAGCCTTCTCATTAATTACGGCACCATGATCCTGCGAGCTTTTTGTCTGACCGCCAACTTTCATCCTTTTTGCTTCGGGAGCTCCTTTTCTGCCTTTTCTGTCAACTTTTAGCTTCTTTTTTGTCATTTTACCATTTAGAACCGCTGTGACTCAAAAGAAAGAAAAACGACCCTACACGACTTATACGAAAATGAGAAAAAAACTAACTGAAAATGACTCAAAAAGCTTATATAAAATACACCTAACAAATACCCCCAAACTTAACCTTTGCTCGCCCTCGAGCAAAAATCAAAACAAAATCAAAGAAACAGAAACAAACAGACTCAAAGAATCAAATCAAGCAGCTGCACAAGATTACTTAGAAAAACATGAATGTCAGTTGGGAAAATATGATGAATCATATATAGCATGAATATAGCAATCTAGAATTTCAAGTCAGATATTTCACAAATTCATTTCAATCATAATTAATGGAAGCATGAACACCTACCCTATGCATGTCAATTTCGTTCCATTTTCCCAAAGACCTATGGGCTTGTTGACTTGATATTCTCCACTAATCATAGACATACAATTTAGAGATCTTCAGGACTTTTCAGGGTTGTAATGTAGGCTTAGGAAGAGGTAAGTGATCAGTGTATTTTATATACACCTTTTGAGTCATTTTAGTTAGTCTTTTGCCCATTTTTATACAAATATGTGTCGTGTTAGGATATATTTTCTTTTTTTTGAGTCACAATGGTTTAAAGTGGCACATTGGCGAGAAGGAGCGAAAAGAGGGCAGAAACAGAGGTTCCAGAGCTCAAAAAGCTAAAAAGTTGGCAACCCGGACGAGAAACAGGGCGGCGCCACCAACCAGCAGCAGCAGAGCGCCACGGCGCCCAAAGAGCAGAGAGCCACAGAAGTTTCGGCGCCGCGGAGCCAGTTGCAGGGCCGCGGCGCCAAGCCGGGAAAATTGTCAAATCCGAATAGGAATGGGCCAAGGCAAAGAAGGAAAAGTTTTGGGACGTTTTTGGTGATATAAAAAGGACCTTTAGGTTAGATTTTGAGGAGTTACACACTTGGCAATTCATCACAACTTGGAGATCAAGATTGGAGATTTACTTTTGAGTAATTTCTTATTCTTTATTTTATTTCTTTTTGTGTATGTTGGATATTAGTTTAGTTCTTGGCATGTCCATGACTAGGAACTAACTTAATTTAGGGCTTTCCATGTCGAATCACTTGAACCTCGTTTTTATGAATTAATGCATGTTTTGGTTTCTTCTTATTATTGTTGAGATTTATTCAATATTTGTTTTGATTGCTTGGTACTTAATTGATCACTAATTATCATAACTTATATGATTTCTAATCGAAATCCGAAAGGGAAGATTGTGAATATGCTATAGTTGAATAAACATAGGTTTAAATCGTGGACGAAGGTACCCCGATACTTGTGTAGCTTAATATGTTATTGCTCTTAATCCTCATTTGTAGTCAATCTTGTCATCGAAAGATAGAAGGGTTCTACATTGGGGTTGAGTGTTTATATTACCTTAACAGGAGTATAAAACGGCTTAGTTAACCTGCTATCTCAAAATAGAAGAAGAACCATAATTATTTGCATTAACGAGTAAAACGAGCGGATAGTTGAGGAGATTTGGAAGCCCTATTTCCACTATATCTGAAGTAAAGTAAAGTAAATTAGTTAGCATCTATAATCATAGCTATAAACAATTCATCAAATTATCGGTTACCAAATAGATACTACAGAATAGAGGTTGATAATTGGACATTAATACCTGAGGACGATAACTCGGTCTTCTAGACTATATTACTTGTCACAACACGTGCACTTGCGTTTAGTGTGTGCATAAATCGCGCATCAAAAACCCACCTCCTGTATTTCAGAGGTTGTATGTGTGTCTGCAAGCTTGCAAAGAGGGGTTCCGGATGTAGGCACATTATTGGTGTTGATGGGGTACATTTGAAAGGCCCATACCCTGGTATTCTTTTGACAACTGTGGGAAATGATGGTAATAACAATATTTTTCTTGTGGCTTGGGCTGTTGTGGAGATAGAATCATCTGAAACATGGAGTTGGTTCTTGGAGTTGCTGAAAAATGACATTAGTTCTGTTGCTGCATCTGTCACTTGGCTCCATGAGAAAGATGATTTGACCTATATGTCTGATAGACAGAAGGTATGAGATTATGTAGTTCTGCATCAGACCACTTTTTATTCTTAATTACTTAGTTGTTGAAAGAACACTTGATTTATCTTGTTTTAGTTCATTATGATGTTGTATGTGGTTGTCAATTTTGTACACATACTTGGCTGCAACAACCAGTGCCTCCTGGAAATACTAGACTTGGCTTGGCTTTTGTTTAGAATATTTATTCTTCATGTTTACTGAATTTGAGCTGTTAGAAAAAACATGTTTTAGCAGGGGTATAACTATATGCCCATTATCATGTCAAATAATAACTTGTATAGCTTATTTTTTGTTGGGGTTACTTGATGCTTTTAACACAGTCATGCCAAATGCAGAGACAAGGTTCTGTTGTAGACACATATGGAGTAATTCAAGAATAAATTTCCTGGTGTAATATACAATGAGCATTTCTGGAAGGTTGCAAGATCTTCAACAAAGGTAATATTAAGTGTCTGTTGAATGTGATTGTGTGGCTATATATTATTAATTATATAGCAATGGCTAGTAATAACTAATGTTGTTTTTATATGTTGTGACAACATAATTTCAAGGTTCACATGGAAGCTATAAAGGCTTTAAATGTTCATGCCTACAACTACTTGGAAGGCATACCCATATGCCACTAGTCAAGGCATGGTTTCAGTACTTCATTCAAATCAGGCATGCTTTTAAACAACTGTTGTGAATGTTTCAATAATATGTTGAGAGAGGAAAGAACAAAACCAATTCTGCAGCTCATGAAATGGATTAGAAGGTATGTAATGCAAATGTCTTTGGCAAAAAGAGAGGGATTAAAGAAATTTGATGGATTGATTATGCCATCATTGGTGAAAATGGTTAATAGGGATTTGGAGAAAGTAACTAACATGATGGTTAATCAAGATGACCTTCAACAGTTTGAGGTTGATAATGACAATGACATATTTGTTGTGAACTTGGAAACAAAGAGCCGTGGATGTTATAAATGGAATCTAATTAAAATTCCTTGTTGGCATGCACTGGCATGCATCCAATTGAGGAGGTTGAACTATGAAGACTTCATACACCCTGCTTACCATGTAGATACTTATAAAAAGACTTATGCACCTGCCTTCAAAGCAATGCCAGGTCAGAGCCAATGAGATGTTACACCATACCCAAGGCCTTTGCCTCACCCCTACATGAAAATGGCTGGTAGGCCTAGCAAAAATAAGAGGACAAATGAAGCTGGGAAAGATCAAGAAAGACAACAAGTGAAGAGGGCAAAAAAGCAGAACAAGTGTAGTAGATGTGGTGGTCTAGGTCACTACAAAACTAAGTGTTCTAATACTCCGATGCCTGATGCAGAAAAGAAAGGACCTGTACAAAAGAAATCTTCATCCAAAACAAAGAATGCTGGAACTGAATCGTGCATTCTTCCTCTAAGTAATTCTATTCAAGCTTTACAAGATCCAACATCAGCATCCACACCACCACCAATGATACAAACTGAGAATTCAAGTCAAGACTAATTTTTTAGTGTATTAGGTCATTAGTTTTTGTAGTACGATGGCACTATGTGTAATAGTATGCAATCAGTTTTTGTATGATAATATTTTCAACCCACTTATTTCAGATACTTTTGTATGAACTCACTTCCTTTATCTTCTACTGAAATGCTTTTATCTTCTTCACTTCCTTTCAACAGTAGTAGTGAACAATGCTAATAACTGTTAACATAGTTGAGTTTTAGCTATTCTGGTATGAGATGAGTTCAAATGGAAAAAATATAATCAACGAGGATTCATAATCAACCCTCAATTTGTCTGGGACTGAGGCTTAGTTATTGTTGTTGAATTCTTTCATTGTTTAATGAGTAATGCTTTAGATCTATATTTTTGGACAATACTACATGTATTTCTGATTTGTAAAACATTGCCTGCTATTTCCAAGACCATTGATAATGTACTAGTAACATTTGAGACATTTTTAAGTATTATGTTGGAACTATATATTTTGACACGTCAATATAACTAGTCACTTAGTACGTGAATTAACATGGAAATGTAATATTTTTTTCACATATTCGACAAGCTCCGCCAGTCATAACAGTGAAGAAGATAAAGACAAAAGTATTAGTCTTCTTTGTTTTGGAATGCTCTCTTTGATCTCATCTTGAAATTTCAAAAAAAATGCTCTTCTGAAATTTCACCAAAAATGCGGAGCAAAGTAAATGCTCTTCGCGTAAAGAAAGGTACTCTTGTTGAAATGTTTAGGAAATGCTACTGATGCATAAAGAAAGGCTGAAAACTTCCAACACATTACGACAAAATAAAATATGGGCATCCTTTACAACACATTAAAAGTTACATAATTGAGTACAACAATTACATTACATTAACTGAGTACAACAATTACATCCTTTGCAACACTACAACTACTAGTTCTTAAACATAACATTAAAAATTCTTATTGAACTACAAATACATAATCATTTCATAATCGATGCCGCAATAAATCCAACAAATAACGCCCATGAAATCATCATAAACACGCGCATCTTCAAAACTTTGTTCATTTCAACTTCATTTATACCCTTCAACACACCGATTTCGGCTTTCAACGTATCTTTTTCACTCTTCAAATATGTTATTACATTCTTAAACACATCCAATGACGACACTAATTCGTCGGCGAAACTTTCAATATATTCCTCATCCTCCCATTGTCAATATCCACAAGAACTTCTCTATAAGCAAAAAATGAAGAAAGAATAAAAAAACAAAAACAAACAAACAAAGACTATCGTCAAAGTATTACATTAATATTACTTACCTTAGGCTTGGGGCATTTGAAGAATTTCCTTCCAGGATTTGAAGTAGTCGTCGAAATAAATTGATTCGCAGTCATACCACAATGACACCTCCTTTGTGAAGAACAACTCACTTGAGACATTTCTTAGTTGCTGAACATAAACTCAATTGTATTAACTTATAATCTAAAACAAACATTGTCGACTATAACATATTACTTTTCTAAAACAAACTCAATAGCATACAAGCATGAAAAAATTATCGATTATAACAGAACACAATTTTTCAAAACAGATTAGAAGTATGCTCTAACTCAATCGTCGTCGACATCGTCGAAATATAAATTCGAACAAATAGAACAAACAACAACTAATAACAAAACAAAGTCGTCACAATCGTCGAAATTCTGGATTTTTAATGGGGTGATTCTTTTTTTAAGAAATTGGAAAAAATCGATACTTAGAACCTTACACTCGGGTCAAAAAAAAAATTCTATGTCGACGATTGAGTTGTCGATTAGAAATTTATATGTCGACGATTGACTTAGAACCATATAACTATCGATTAACACATAAAGTTAAGGTTTAGAAACCTGAAAGCAATCGATTTAGAAAATTAGATAAAAACCTCTAATTTTTATGCAGCGAATTGCAAGTTATTTTCAGAGAAAGCAATGACCTAATTCAACAATGGCAAAACGAAAACAATGAAAAAACTTACTTGAATATATAGTTGAACGAATTGCAGCGAATTACAATTTAAATGAGTTCAAACGAAATGGGAAAGAGGGGAAGATGAAAAAGCAGAAATCGATGATAAAAAATGAAATGGGTTTTTCTGGGTTTGGGTTGTTGAAGACGATGATGAAAAGCGAAATGGGGGGGGGGGGGGGGGGATGGGTTCTTGAAGAGATGAAGTCGCACAAGTTTTTGTGATAGTAAGTTCTTGAAGAGATGAAGTCGCAGAAGTTTTTGTGATAGTAAGTTCTTAAAGAGATGAAGTCGCAGAAGTTTTTGGGAAAGTAAGTTCTTGAAGAATGCGGGCAAGTCGATATTAAAGGAATAGAAGAAGGGGTATTTCTGGAATTTAAAATAAGGGGTGCTAATTTCTTAACAGAAAATTTGATTTTTCGTTATAAGGTTGTCTTTCGCAAAAAATAATAATTAAGGTCTGAATTGCAAAAAAATACTAATTAAAAGGTTGTCTCTCGCAAAATGTGATATATAAAAGGTTGTCTCTGACAATTAGAATGCATGTTTTTGGCCTCTTTATATGAAAAGTATATTATATTTAGATTATTTTAAACTATATTGCCGACAAATATAGAATTTCATTACAAACTTAACACAATACATGAGTAATTAAATAATAGAACAATTATTAATCATAGTAAATTTTCACAAGCTACTGAATTAAAAATGTATATTTCAATTAGCTAAAAATTAACTATGGATAGTGATATATCAATAACAACAACAACAAACAACATATCTAAGTGTAATCTCATAAGTGGAGTTTGAGAGGATAGAATGTATTGATAGTAATATATCACAAGGACAAATCTAAATTTACTAATCTCTCCGTCCCAATTTAAGTATCTTACTTACCTTTTTGGTTTGTTCCAAAAAGAGTGTATGTTTCTATGTTTAGTAAGTTTTTCAATTCCAATGCAGGTTTAGGACCACATGATTTAAAAGATTTCACACATCTTTAATTTAATACCACAATATTTAAAAGTATTGATTTATTTTTTAAACTTAATGTCAAGTCAAATTAAGACACTTAAATTGAAACGGCTGGAGTAATAACTAAAGGATTAAAAGTGTGACTAAACCTTAATTTTATCTCTAACTTTAACTTTATATTTCTTTTCAAAATCAATTCCATTGGCTCTCTCCCTAAAACCAGCTACTTGACCCTTTTTACTATGTTAAGACATCTGTATCTATTGTACTTCCCTCACTTTTTTTTTTATGTCTCTCTTCATAATATATTTGTGGGCCCAAATTTCATAAAATAAGCCTCACATGTAGTGCTGTTATCGGTCCGGACCGGTCCGGATATCCACTTACCGGAACCGATCCGATAAGCTTATCGATCCGGACCGGTCCCGGACCGATAAGGTTTCGGTCCTGGAACGAGATCCGGTCCCGGACCGAAACCTTATCGGTCCGGTTCTCGGTTCGGACTGGTAAGAATTTTTCGGGTCGGGCCGATTTTTTTTTTTTTTTAAAATTGAATTTTCAATACTGAAATTGATATATGAACTTTTATTATATATGTGAATAAAGAAAAAGATTAGGATAAGTTGAATGTTAACATAACACTAATCAATAACAATATAAAATATTCATATATGTAGCTCACATTACTATCTTATCGATTTATTAACTTAATAATATTAAAGGTTGTTGAAAGAAATAATCCCTTGAATATTCTTATTAATGAAAGACATATATATACAAGTTACAGAGAAGATCTTCTTCCTATTCTACCTAGGATTCCCTATTCTATAAGAATACTAACTTTACAATTATGATAATATTACACTACTAATTAAGGTACAAATCTAAGTCTAATATTCACCAAATATACAAAGGAAACCCAAAGGGTCCCACATGATAACTCTCGGCTGGGCTTGGCCCATATACCCTTTAACACACCCCGCAGTCATAGCGGACGGTCTTCGTACGCTGAGACTGTCTCTAAAATCTTCAAAAAGGACCGAGGGAAGACCCTTTGTAAAGATGTCTGCAACATGATATCTGGAAGAAACATGGAAGACGCGTACTTGTCTTTTAGCTACCTTCTCTCGAACAAAGTGAATATCCATCTCTATGTGTTTAGTGCGCTGGTGCTGAACTGGATTACCAGAAAGGTAGATGACACTTATATTATCACAATACACCAAGGCAACTTTCTCAATAGGACAATGAAGCTCTAAAATTAGATTTCGTAATCAACATGATTCGGAAACCACATTGGCTACCCCTCGATACTCGACCTCTGCACTTGAACGTGAAAACATAGATTGACGCTTGGCAGATGATGAGACCAAGTTATTAAACAAAAACATACAATATCCAGACGTAGACCGTCTGGTGTCAGGACAACCACCCCAATCAACATCTGTATATGAGACAAGTGTAGACGTCGATGAAGGGTACAAATGCAAACCATAATCAAGTGTTCCCTGAATGTACCTAAGGATGCGTTTAAGCGCATTCATTTGTTCAACTCTGGGATCATGCATAAACAAACACACATGCTGGACTGCATATGTAATGTCTGGTCTTGTGAACGTAAGATACTGAAGGGCGTCTGCAAGACTACGATAGCGGGTCGGATCCTCATACGGAGAGCCAGCTGCAGCACCCAACTTGGGTTTAGTATCAACTGGAGTAGAAGTGGACTTACAGGATGACATCTCAGCCCTCTCAATGATCTCTGCTGCATACTTCCTCTGTGTTAAGAACAATCTGCGTGCATGACGAGTAACTACAATTCCCAAAAAATAGCTCAAGGGATCCAAGTTTTTCATGGCAAACTCAGAACTGAGCATTGTCATAATAAACTTTCTCAAAGCATCAGAAGAGGAAGTCAAAATAATATCATCAACATATAACACTATATAAGCCATAGAAGAACCCCGACGATATATGAACAATGAATTATCAGACATGTCCGTGGAGACTGCTTAAGTCCATACAAGGACTTCTTCAATAGACAGACATGATTAGGATGTCTAGTATCCATGAACCCTAACGGCTGATGCGTATACACTGTCTCCTGAAGATCACCATGTAGAAAAGCATTCTTCACATCTAGCTGATGAATGAGCCATGATTTTAA
Source organism: Przewalskia tangutica (assembly GCA_029844215.1). Taxonomy (NCBI): domain Eukaryota; kingdom Viridiplantae; phylum Streptophyta; class Magnoliopsida; order Solanales; family Solanaceae; genus Przewalskia; species Przewalskia tangutica. The sequence goes on along the minus strand of CM056723.1, from coordinate 116,866,517 downwards.
AAGAGCCAAGTTGAGCACAGTGCGAATGGTAGCTGGCTTGACCACCGGGCTAAATGTCTCACCACAATCCACACCAACCTGCTGAGTCTTACCATCACCTACAAGTCTAGCCTTATGCCTTGCAAATGAACTATTAGAATTTTCCTTATATACAAAAATCCACATAGACCGAATAATATTAACACCAGATGGACGGGGTACTAACTTCCACGTCTTATTATCAATAAAAACATTATATTCCTCGGTCATGACAATTTTCCAATTAGAGTCATTTAAGGCAGACACAGGATTACGAGGTAAGGGAGATTTCAGAACATTAGAATTCAAATTGAAATGTCTTTTTGGTTTAAAAATATCCCGTTGGCTGCGAGTGACTGGACCAAGACTCTAGGCTGAATTGAGTGAATTTTGGGAATTTTTGGAATTACCGTCGAAGGCGCCGCGACGCTGTCTCGCAGGAGTTTTGGCGCCGCGGTGCCTCTGTGCAGGCCGCGGCGCTGACGGCGTTTTTTCGGGCAAATTTTAAAAATGACGTAGAACATAGGGGGAGATATCCTCATCAAAAAAATCATAAGAACTAGGCACGAATTTTTCCACTTTAGAAAAGGGAAATTGGAATTCATCAAAGAGAACATGCCGACTAATGATGATTCGTTTAGAGGACACATCAAAGCATTTATAACCACGATGATTTGACGGAAAACCCAAAACACACAAGGAGTAGAACGTGTCTGAAGTTTATTGATTGTAGTGGATGGAAATGGTGGATAACTTAAGCATCCGAAGACCCTAAGATGAGAATATGACGGAGACTTATTATATAAGACTTTGAGAGAGGATTAATATGTCAAACCTTTAGAAGGAATAATATTGAGTAGATCGGTAGCCAATTATAACGCATGATGCAAAAATAATGGAGGAACGGAAGAATGAGCGGAAGAATGAACCAATAAAGTGGGATAATATTATTAATGGTACAAATTTTTCGCTCAGCTTTCCCATTTTGTGAAGATGTATGAGGACAAGAAAAACAAAAATTTATCCCATTTTGAGCATAAAACTCTCTAAATTCCCCATTGTCATACTCTTTGTCATTATCACATTTAATGTTTTTGATTTTCCGTTCAAATTATGTTCTTATGAAAACTCTAAATTTTATGAAAATGGAAAAAACTTGAGATTTTTTCGCAATTGGAAACGTCCATAAATATTTAGAATAGTCATCTAAGAATAAAACATAATAACGATGACCCATAGAACTGAGAACCGGAGATGTCCATAAATCACTATGAATAATATCAAATTGCATTGAAGTAGTAGAATTCGACGCTACAAATGGTAACTTAATAGTTTTTCAGCACAGGGTTTCATCCCCGAATCATCCATGAGATTTTTTCAATAGAAAGAGCAGATCCCCAAAGCACAGTATTGACAAAGTGGAGTACTACGCATACCCTTATAAGAAATAAACTTATGTCTATCTAAAGAAGATAAAATAGACGACCCTGGATGACCTAGACGAGCATACCACAAGGAAGGAGCAAGAGATGTAAAAGTGGATGACATAGCTTGACGCGAGATGTTGAGACTTGGAGTGATTGGATAAATATCACACCTACTGTTACACCTTATGAGATGACTCCCCGTCTTGAAATTCTTCACAGAAAACCCAAACGGATCAAAATTAATAGAACCCAATTATCAGTGGTGAATTTACGAACAAACACCAAATTCTTAATCAATTTTGGGGCATGAAGGGTATGTTTCAGGACAAGGGGTGGATGAGGAGGGGAAAAAGTTTTATGACCATAACCCTTAATTGAAATAGAATTGCCATTACCAACAGTTATACCATGATTAGTGCTCAAATTGAAATAAGATGAGAGAGTACCTTAATTGGATGTCATGTGGGTAGTGGCGCCGATGTACATGTATCAATTTGGGTCCAATTGAGTCAAGCCAAACGTATGCATCGCTGTTTCAATGTGGGTCTGGGTGGGCCCCACTTTGTGGTGGGCCTGATGGAGGCGAGTACCAAGTATACTGGACTGTTGGGGCTGCCCATAAGCTGGTCTGAACCCCGGAGTCAGAACTGGGAAGAAGCTGGGTCGCGACTGAGGCGCCGTGGCGCTGTAAGGCTGAGTCGCGATGCTGTAAGGTGGAACCGCGGCGCTGGGACCCACTGCCACTGTCCAGGGGTCCCTGTGGGCTCCAGTACTGCTGATGTTGTTGATGGTTGCCTCTATTGTTGCCGCCACAATTCTTGCCATTAGTCTTCCGATTCTAGCCCTTCTTACCACCCCCGTTGTTGTGATTTTGAGTCATGTTGTCTGGATTGGAAGGAGTAAAATTGGAAGCAGTCATCATGACGATAGGGCTGGCCCCAATCGCTACTTTGTTATCCAATCCGACTTCCTCCAAAGTAAGCATAGAAGGGGCTTGATAAAACCCTGGCAGGGGACTGACGAATCACCGAAGCAACACCGTTATAGGCCTCTGACAGGCCTATAACCATCTGAAGAATTAGACAACTTTGAGAAACCGGAGAACCCACGTTGTTGAGTTGGTCTGCCAAGTCCTTGAGGCGTTTGTTAATAAGAATAAACGTTGGAAAAAATCGCCATAGCCACCTGGGAGAATTCCTGCTCAAGGATAAAAATTCGAGAATGACTGTTATCTTGGAATATGTCGCGCAATCTATCCCACGCCGCCATAGATGTGGAATTTGATTCCATAATCATCTGTAAAAGGTCCAAGGAGATAGTGGCATAAATCCACTGAAGAACCTTGACATCAAGCATGACCCATAATTCGGGATCTGCTTCTTTAGTGGGCACAATCGTCGTAGAGGTAGACGCCGTATCAACCCCCTTTGGAAGGGTTGGAGGACTTTATGTGTCAAAGCATGAATTTTAAATAATTCCGCCCACGTCCCATATTGAACGTTTTCTAGGTCAAGAACGATAGGAAGAACGCTCTTGATATTAGAAACTGTGAGCCTTGATTATTCTTATTAATGAAAGACATATATATACAAGTTATAAGGAAGATCCTCTTCCTATTATACCTAGGAATCTCTATTCTATAAGAATAAACTTTACAATTATAGTAATATTACACTACTCATTAAGGTAAAAACCTAAGTCTAATATTCACCAAATATACAAAGGAAACCCAAAGGGTCCCACATGATAACTCTCAGCTGGGCTGTGGCCCATATACCCTTTAACAGTTGTAGTGGAATGAATGAAATTTCTCTCTTTTAATCAGAAGTTTTGGGTTCAAATCTCCCTCCTCTTTAAATGAGTTGCGTAACACGAATCTTAATTAATTTGATCAATGAATTTCGAGTACCATGTAATTAAATAAAAAATTACACATTCTCATGAAAAGAAAAGGAGATAATGAAAAGGACTTGAGAGACTTGAAGGCGGAAACTTCCTAGCAGTACAAAATAGGCGCCCCTTGGATCCAATATCTAGCCCAATCTTCTATGAGGTGGGGGGAGGGGGGTTACCTTTATTTAAAAAAGTAGTCGAAAATTTATAAAATTATTTAAATTTTAGTCGTTACAGAATTAATATAAACTCATGATGTGCGATTTATACACACGCTTAACGCAAGTGCACGTATCGTTACAAGTAATATAGTCTAGGTATGACCGAATATCGTCCTCATGGACTGGTTTTCAAGTACCGATTATCTATGCTTTAGTTTCTATTTGGTTAACGTTAATTGAGTTGGAATTCTAAACTAATAATGCAGAAAATAAACTAATTATGAAAATACTTTGATTTAAATCGGTTATGATGGAGAATTAGGGCTTCCAAGATCATCAACTATCCACTCTATTCAATCCTTAATACAATTAGACTAACTTCTTCCTCTACGTTAAGATAACAGGTTAACTAGACCGTTTTATACTCCTGTTACGGAAATATAAACACTCAACCCCAATGGAGAACCCTTTTATATTTCGATGACAAGATTGACTACAAAGGAGGATTAAGAGCAATAACCTATTAAGCTACACAAGTATCGGGGTACTTTCGTCTACGATTTAAACCTATGTTTATTCAACTATAGCATATTCACAATCTCCCCTTTCGGATTTCGATTAGAACTCATATAAGTGATGATAACTAGTGATCAATTAATTATCAAGCAATCAAAGCACTATTGAATAAATCTTAAACAAGTGAAGAAGAAATCAACTAATGTATTACTTCATGAATAAGAGTTTCAAGAGAATCACAAGGAAATCCCTAAATAAGTAATTAGCTCCTAGCCATAGCCACGCTAAGAACTAATACAATCTCCATACATGAACTGAAATAAACAAAGCAAAAAGAAAGAAAAAAAATACTTGAAAAGCCTCCAATCTTAGCCTCATAAGTTGTGTTGTATGTACAATGGATGGAATGAATCCCCTTTCTAGAGAATGATGTAGGGAATATATATAGCCCAAGAATCCTTTAGGTCAAGGGTTAGGGATTATGTAGGTAGGAAACGTTATCCCTTTTGGACTTTGAAAACGTGTCAAATTCAGCCCAAAACGTCAAAAATACCGCGTTGGTGCCGTGGCCCTGCAGTCGGGCTCCACGGCGCCGAAAAACCTGCAGCGAAATCAACTTTCGGAACATTCAGCGCCGCGGCGCCTGCGGCATTTTTCTGGCGGATTTTCGTTTCGTCGTCCTTTTTTTCGTCCGGAGTTCGTCTGATTTCCTCTATACTTCCCGGAATTTCTTAGACTTCAGTTATTGGCCCCTTTGTGTTAAATTCCATCTCATTTATGCTCATTTCATCTCCTTTTTGTCATTTCTCCATTTTTGACCGCTGTGACACAAAAGAAAGGAAAACGACCCTAATAATATACTAAACATAAACAAAACGAGTACAATACTAACTAAAAATGACTCAATAAGTGTGTATAAAATACACCGATCAAATACCCCCAAACTTAACCTTTGCTCGCCATCGAGTAAAGATAAAAAAGATAGAAATAAAGACACGAAAGAAAATAAAATAAAATGACTCAAAGACACTGATCAATTTGCTGCACAATTGTCACTTAGAAAAGCATGAAGGTTAGAAGGATAATATGCAGGAACATATAACATGAATTTTTAGCATTCTAAACACTCAAGTTAGATATTTCGCAAATTCAATTCAATCATGCTCAATGGATGTAAAAATACCTAACTATGTATGTCAATTTCAAAATTCTATGGTCTGTTCATTTGTTATTCTCCACTAATCATAGATACACATACTAGAGATCTTTAGGTCTTTTCAGGGTTGTAATGTAGGCTAAGGAAGAGGTAGGTAAAAATAGACATTTAGGCTCAACGTATGTACCATAAGCTCTTTTGCTTTAAATTCTTCCCTTTTCTTTTGATTCTCTTTTTCACTTCATGCCTATCTTTCCCTTCTTTTGTTTTGAGAGAATGAAGTGTATGATGAATAACATGCACCCCTAAACTTAGGCTTTTTGTCTATTGATTTTTTTTCCATTGGGGTGCATCAAAATTGTTACTCTCTTTTTGTCTCTTTTTCAACACTTTATATACCAAACATATCAATTTTTCCACTTATGACACAAATATAAAAATATAGGGTATCAAAGAAAAGATCTTATTTTTGGCTCAAAGGGGCTGACTAGGGATTCAATTGTAATGTCAGGGATAGGCAAAAAATGGTAAGAAAGGGCTAACAAAGAAATATCTGAATCATCTCCCTAACATGGATATCCTGACTATTTCGCCTCAAATAGCAAGCAAGCACACACATAGGTTTAATCACTAACAATGCATAAATCAAGCAAGATACCCCAAATAGTTCGATTTCATGAATTTTTGGCATATCTATCCTAAGTTTTCATATTTTCTGCTTCTAATTCCATTACATTATCTCACTTTACTTCATTAGGCGTTTCAAGTACCTACAGCATGCGTGATCTTAAAAAAAAAAATTATGACTCAAAAATACTCAAAAACACACAAAACAAATCACAAAGACTCAAAACAATAAAACAAAATATAAGACACCCCTCCAAACTTAATCGACATATTGTCCCCAATGTGTGAAGACTAAAAATAGGGACAACTTACTGACACAACACAACGATCATAATGGATGTCTGGGAGGAAAAATTCTGGAATTTGCACGGAATCTGGGTTTCTGAACCTTCGGCGCCACAACCCTGAGATTCGGCGCCGTGTCGCCCAAAGTACTGCGGGCTCTCTGAAATCTTGGCGCCACGACGCTGATTCTGGGCGCCGTGGCGCTGAAGACGACTTTTCCTTTTTTTCAGCATTTTTACTCTTTTTTCCTCAGAGTTAGCTTTCAGTCCACCTGTCATCCAACAACACAAAACAAGAACCCAAGACTGTGAGACTGTTCAAGACAAAATAAAAACAAACTAAAACAAAAATTAAAATAACATAATTAATAAATATTGGGTTGCCTCCCAACAAGCGCTGTCTTTAACGTCTTTTAGCCGGACGCAGTTAACCTTTACTAGTGCCCGGCGGCTCCTTCTGCGAACTGTTTGCAATCCGCACAGTGTTTGTTGCATGTCTCACTTCAACTACAACAATTGCTCCAAACAAGGGCCTCAGATCTAAGATTATCCCCCAAGTACACAAGACAGACGTGTCTTTTAGGCTCTCAAAAATGTAGGGATCAGTGAAATTCCCTACACCTCTCAACTCTGTGGTGCCTTGATGGTATGGACTTCCTATTTGGGGGATCAGCGGATGATGGTGGTGTTTATTCTGCAATAGGTACAGGAAAAAGAATTTCCACAGAATCCAAAAAGGTGAATAATTTGATCTCAGTAATCTTTTCCTTCTCTACACCAACTATCTCGCCAGATTCCTCAACAGCTGGGTGTGGTTCAGGCTCCTCTATTTGCTTATCACTTCCCACAATGGTGTCGCTAGGTAGATTTTCTTGAGGTGTATTGCTCATCCTTTTCATTAGCTGCCCTATTTGTGTCTCCAAATTGCTGAGGGACACCCTTGTCTCAGCCATAAACTGAGCCTGACACTTGGTGAGCCTGAGTATGTCTGCATGCAACTCATCTAGATCTTCCTCTAGAACCTGTGGGTTAGGCTGTTGTTGATTAATTTGCTGCCCCTGATAGAAGTAGTAGTCCATGTGTCCTGATTTTTTTTTTGTTTTTTTTTTGTTTTTTTTTGTTGATAAAACACACGAACTTTACCTGCAAAATAAGAAAAACAACAAAAGATGATAAAAAGATGCTCTCAGAACAAGTTAGAAACTTGTTCTTGGAGCAACCAAATTAGAAATAAAAATAGATAATTCGATATTGAAAGTACGCCAGTCCCCGGCAACGGCGCCAAAAACTTGATGTGCGATTTATACACACGCTTAACGCAAGTGCACGTATCGTTACAAGTAATATAGTTTAGGTAAGGACAAATATCGTCCTCAGGGACTAGTTTTCAAGTACTGATTATCTATGCTTTAGTTTCTATTTGGTTAACGTTAATTGAGTTGGAATTCTAAACTAATAATGCAGGAAATAAACTAATTATGAAAATACTTTGATTTAAATCGGTTATGATGGAGAATTAGGGCTTCCAAGATCATCAACTATCCACTCTATTCAATCCTTAATACAATTAGACTAACTTCTTCTTCTACGTTAAGATAGCAGGTTAACTAGACCGTTTTATACTCCCGTTAAGGTAATATAAACACTCAACCCCAATGGAGAACCCTTCTATCTTTCGATGACAAGATTGACTACAAAGGAGGACTAAGAGCAATAACCTATTAAGCTACACAAGTATCGGGGTACTTTCGTCTACGATTTAAACCTATGTTTATTCAACTATAGCATATTCACAATCTCCCCTTTCGGATTTCGATTAGAACTCATATAAGTGATGATAACTAGTGATCAATTAATTATCAAGCAATCAAAGCAACTATTGAATAAATCTTAAACAAGTGAAGAAGAAATCAACTAATGTATTACTTCATGAATAAGAGTTTCAAGAGAATCAAAAGGAAATCCCTAAATAAGTAATTAGCTCCTAGCCATAGTCACGCTAAGAACTAATACAATCTCCATACATGAACTGAAATAAACAAAGCAAAAAGAAAGAAAAAAAATACTTGAAAAGCCTCCAATCTTAGCCTCCAAAGTTGTGTTGTATGTACAATGGATGGAATGAATCCCCTTTCTAGAGAATGATGTAGGGAATATATATAGCCCAAGAATCCTTTAGGTCAAGGGTTAGGGATTATGTAGGTAGGAAAAGTTATCCCTTTTGGACTCTGAAAACGTGTCAAATTTGGCCCAAAACGTCAAAAATACCGCGTCGGCGCCGTGACCTGCGATCTGGCGCCACGTAAAAAACCTCGCAAATGAAATCAACTTTGAACATTCACACGCGACGCCTAAGGCGTTTTTCTGGCGGATTTTCGTTTCGTCGTCCTTTTTTTCGTCCGGAGTTCATCTGATTTCCTCTATACTTCCCGGAATTTCTTACACTTCAGTTATTGGCCCCTTTGTGTGAAATTCCATCTCATTTATGCTCATTTCATCTCCTTTTTATCATTTTTCCATTTCTGATCGATGTGACACAAAAGAAAGAAAAATAACTCTAATACTATACTAAACATAAACAAAATGAGTACAATACTAACTAAAAATGACTCAAAAAGTGTGTAAAAAATACACTGATCAAACACCCCCAAACTTAACCTTTGCTCGCCCTCGAGTAAAGATCAAAAAGATAGAAATAAAGACACGAAAGAAAAGAAAAAAAAATGACTCAAAGACACTGATCAATTTGCTGCACAATTGTCACTTAGAAAAGCATGAAGGTTAGTAGGATAATATGCAGGAACATAGAGCATGGATTTTTAGCATACTAAACACTCAAGTCAGATATTTCGCAAATTCAATTCAATAATGCTCAATGGATGTAAAAATACCTAACTATGCATGTCAATTTCAAATTCTATGGTATGTTCACTTGCTATTCTCCACTAATCATAGATACACATACTAGAGATCTTTAGGTCTTTTCAGGGTTGTAATGTAGGCTTAGGCAGGGGTAGGTAAAAATAGACATTTAAGCTCAACGTACGTACCATAAGCTCTTTTGCTTTAAATTCTTCCCTTTTCTTTTGATTCTCTTTTTCACTTCATACCTATCTTTCCCTTCTTTTGTTTTGAGAGAATGAGGTGTATGATGAATAACAGGCACCCCTAAACATAGGATTTTTGCCTATTGATTTGTTTTTTCCATTGGGGTGCATCAAAATTGTTACTCTCTTTTTGTCTCCTTTTCAACACTTTATATTCCAAACATATCAATTTTTCCACTTATGACACAAATATGAAATTATAGGGTGTCAAAGAAAAGATCTTATTTTTTGCTCAAAGGGGCTGATTAGGGATTCAATTGTAATGTCAGGGATATGCAAAGAATGGTAAGAAAGGGCTAACAAATAAATATCTGAATCATCTCCCTAACATGCATATCCTGACTATTTCGCCTCAAATAACAAGCAAGCATACACATAGGTTTAATCACTAACAATGCATAAATTAAGCAAGACACCCCAAATAGTTCGATTTCATGAATTTTTGGCATATCTATCCTAAGTGTTCATATTTTCTGCTTCTAATTCCATTACATTATCCCATTTTACTTCATTAGAAGTTTCAAGTAACTACAGCATGCATGATCTTAAAAAAAATATGACTCAAAAATACTCAAAAACACACAAAACAAATCACAAAGACTCAAAACAATAAAACAAAATATAACAACCCCCCCCCCCCCCCCCAAACTTAATCGACATATTGTCCCCAATGTGTGAAGATTAAAAATAGGGACAACTTACTGACACAACACAACGGTCATAATGGAGGTCTGGGAGGAAATATTCTGGAATTTGCATGGAATCTGGGTTTCTGAACCTTCGGCGCCACGGCCCTGAGATTCGGCGTCATAGCGCCCAAAGTACTGTGGGCTCTCTGAAATCTTGGAGCCACGACACTGATTCTGGGCGCCGTGGCGCTGACGACGACTTTTCATTTTTTTTCCAGCATTTTTACTTTTTTTTCCTGAGAGTTAGCTTTCAGTCCACCTGTCATCCAACAACACAAAACAAGAACCCAAGAACGTGAGACTGTTCAAGATAAAATAAAAACAAACTAAAACAAAAATTAAAATAACATAATTAATAAACATTGGGTTGCCTCCCAACAAGCGCTGTCTTTAACGTCTTTTAGCCGGACGCAGTTAACCTTTACTAGTGCCCGACGGCTCCTTCTGCGAACTGCTTGCAATCCGCACAGTGTTTGTTCCATGTCTCACTTCAACTACAACAACTGCTCCAAACAAGGGCATCAGATATAAGATTATCCCCCAAGTACACAAGACAGACGTGTCTTTTAGGCTCTCAATAATGTAGGGATCAGTGAAATTCCCTACACCTCTCAACTCTAGGGGGTGCCCTTGATGGTATGGACTTCCTATTTGGGGATCAACAGTGACATATGGTGGTATTTCTTCTGCAATAGGTACGGAAAAAGAATTTCCACATAATCCAAAAAGGTGAATAATTGGATCTCAGTAATCTTTTCCTTCTCTACACCAACTATCTCGCCAGATTCTTCAACAACTGGGTGTGGTTCAGGCTCGTCAATTTGCTTATCACTTCCCACAATGGTGTCGCTAGGTAGATTTGCTTGAGGTGTATTGCTCATCCTTTTCATTAGCTGCCCTATTTGTGTCTCCAAATTGCTGAGGGACACCCTTGTCTCAGCCATAAACTGAGCCTGACACTTGGTGAGCCTGAGTATGTCTGCATGCAACTCATCTAGATCTTCCTCTAGAACCTGTGGGTTAGGCTGTTGTTGATTAATTTGCTGCCCCTGATAGAAGTAGTAGTCCATGTGTCCTGATTTTTTTCTTCTTTGTTTTCATTTTTTTGTTGATAAAACACACGAACTTTACCTGCAAAATAAGAAAAACAACAAAAGATGATAAAAAGATGCTCTCAGAACAAGTTAGAAACTTGCTCTTGGAGCAACCAAATTTGAAATAAGAATAGATAAATCGATATTGAAAGTACGCCAGTCCCCGACAACGACGCCAAAAACTTGATGTGCGATTTATACACACGCTTAACGCAAGTGCACGTATCGTTACAAGTAATATAGTCTAGGTAAGACCGAATATCGTCCTCAGGGACTGGTTTTCAAGTACCGATTATCTATGCTTTAGTTTCTATTTGGTTAACGTTAATTGAGTTGGAATTCTAAACTAATAATGCAGGAAATAAACTAATTATGAAAATACTTTGATTTAAATCAGTTATGATGGAGAATTAGGGCTTCCAAGATCATCAATTATCCACTCTATTCAATCCTTAATACAATTAGACTAACTTCTTCTTCTACGTTAAGATAGCAGGTTAAATAGACAGTTTTATACTCCCGTTAAAGTAATATAAACACTCAACCCCAATGGAGAATCCTTCTATCTTTCGATGACAAGATTGACTACAAAGGAGGATTAAGAGCAATAACCTATTAAGCTACACAAGTATCGGGGTACTTATCGCGCCCGTTTTTTACCTCGGGGGTCTGAACGGTATCCGCAACGTTGCTCTTTGGTGCGGTTCCCTGGATGGAGCAATAATGCTGTTTTAAGGAGTCGCCACCTAATTATTTAAGTGAATTAGGACACTTGATTTATTGCAATAAAAAATACTGCAATTAATCTCCATTTAATGGTCTGCGAAATTAGTGAGATTCTGGATCAGGGTTCTTTATTATCCTAAAGGGAAGAGATTAGGCATCCTTTAAGATCCGCTAACTTGCGGTTATTCGTTCAAGCCCAGGTTAATTATATGTTGACTTTTATTCTACCTATTCTAAGCATTTTTACATAATTTATAATTAAAATAAAACGCAATACAAAATAATAAAAACTAAAATTAAATGCGATAAAAAATAAAACTCTGGGACATCTTTTAGCCTTTTTTAGGCCTTCTGCACAAGATGATCTTCGGGTACCTGCATAAACACTTAGTAAAAGTGTTAGTACTGGAATAAATAATTTTAAAGCAATGACAGAAATTTAATAAGTAAAGCCAAAAAATAAATAAATCCGTCTTTTGCACAGAGGAGGCCTTGAAAATCAGACGGGGATTCCTTCATCGGCCAATATTGTTAAAAGCAATAAAATAAATAAAACCTTCAGATTCGCGTCAAAACAGTAATAGTTTTAAACACGGAGGGCTCAGATATATAAAAATAAAGTGGGACATCCTAAACAAGTGCGGCTGCGAGAATTCGCCCTGCCAGCGCATGTTGGTTATCCTGTGTAAGTAGAAGAAATCATCAACGCCCAGAAAGCTTCATTTATTTTATTTTCCGTCTTTGCAACTGTGGAGGCCTCAAAAATCGACGGATAACTTTTTCATCGGCCAAACAAGTGTAGCATCTTGTTCAAATCAGTAAAATACCAACAGTGTAGTATTTGTTCTAAATCAGTAAACCAGCAAAAAATGTCCAAAATCAACAACAGTATGGCCAAAACTAGTCCAATAATATGGCAAAAAACAGTAGCAAAATAGGCAAAAATCAGTTTCGAAAATGGTAAAAATCAGCCAGCAACAACAACGAAATGGTCCAGAAACCAGTGGAAACAACAGCAAATTCGATGGGAACAATGCCATTAACACCACCAAACCAACAACTGAAAGCAGCCAGCAAAAAACTAACGGTGAGCCGAACAGAGTCGTCGGAGTCTACAAGAAACTCCGGTCGTGCACCCATAAGTGAGAATCAGCCCAACAAGAAAGCATACCGCAGATATATATGAAATGTAAAGCAAAATAAAGGTCGCCGGAGTTTAAGAAACTCCGGTCAGTTACCCTAAAGAGAAATCAGTCCAAACAGCCCAAACCAACAATCGATAATGGCAAAAGAAAGAAAACGACAGGTCGTCGGAGTTTAGAACTCCGACAAGATACAAAGAAAACATAAAAATCAGTCCAAACAAGATGAAGCCGACAAGACGCCATAAAGAGGCAAAAGGTCAGCGTCGCCTCGTCGGCGAAAGGCCGGAGCGACGCCGCCTGTAAACAGTGGGTTCGCCGACGACTGGAAGGGTAGGGGACAGGGAAGAGGGCGACTGGAAGTGTGTGTGTGTGTGGGGGGGTGTTTAAAGGGGTTTGCCGGATAGTGGTGGTTCGCCGGTCGTCGACGGGAGAGTGGGGTGAGGGATGGTGAGGAGAGAGGGCGACGGGCGGCTGCTGGCAGGGGTGAGAGGGTGAGGGAGTGGGGAAAGTGCTGTTATGTGGTGTTCGCCGGAGCTTGGAGCTCCGGCGAAAGGCGGCGACGGGAAGGAGAGGAAGGGATGAGGGAGAGGGCTGCTGAGTGGGGGTGAGGGATTTGGAATGTTGCGGCTGGCGTAAAAATGAAAGGGGGGGGGGGGAATGTTTTGTTTTTATAGGGGGTAGATTAGGGTTTGGTATTTGGGGGGAAAAATGAAAAGTGGGGTTTGGAATTTAAAAATGGGGGGGGGGAATAAAAGGGGGTGTTTGGATGAAATAAAAAATGGTGTTGGATTGGAATGATTCGGATTGTGTCTTGGACTGGATTGGTTTGACAAAATGCAAGACGGGTTAATTATTTAAAAGAAAAATTATTTTAAAAGATGCAAAATTATTAAAATTCAAATGCCGATGCAATAATACTAAAATACAATATTTAAGACATGTTTAATGCCTGATTAAAAGTAAAAACGGGATGTCAATTAATTATTTAAAAAAATGCAAATATTATTAATATAAAACGACGGTGTAACAATAATAAAAACATAATATTAACAAAGACATAATGCTTAATTAAAAATAAAAAGATAAAAAATGCAAAAAATGCTGATTAAAATGCGGTATCCTAAAACACATAAAATTGCAATAAATATACGAAAAACGGGTCAAAATTGACTGTCAACAGCATGTCCCTCTTTGTACGGAGATGATGGAAGAGTCTTCGGACAAAGATGTTGACATGTAGCCAATTTTGTCCTGTTTTATAAACTAGAACTCAAAAATAGGGATGATGCAGACCCAAAATTGTCTCAGTGTCAAATCATGATGACACTGGGTCATTGTGATGCGAAAAATAAAAGCAAAGCTGACGTTGATTTAAAAATGTCCCAGTGTCGAAGTATGATTGACACTGGATCGCAGGTGATGTGGTGCTGAAGAAGATAGGGTGTTTGTAGATGTTGATGGTGTCATTGCATAGACGCGATGCAGATGCTCGTCGTTGCATAGACGAAACATGGGTGAAGTCGTTGCACAGACTTTGATGAAATGGCGTCGTTGCATAGACGCGATGCAAATGTTCGTCGTTGCATAGATGAAACATGAATGAAGCCGTTGCATAGGCTTAAATGAAATGGCATCATTTTCGGACGCAATACAGATGCTCGTCGTTGCATAGATGAAACATGGATGAAGCCGTTGCATAGACTTAAAATGAAATGGCGTCGTTGCATAGACGCGATGCAGATGCTCGTCGTTGCATAGACGAAACATGAATGAAGCCGTTGCATAGGCTTTTAATGAAATGACGTCGTTGCATAGACGTGATGCAGATGTTCGTCGTTTCATAGACGAAATATGGATGAAGTCATTGCATAGGCTTAAATGAAATGGCGTCGTTGTATAGACGCGATGTAGATGCTCGTCGTTGCATAGACTTAAATGAAATGACGTCGTTGCATAGATGTGATGCAGATGTTCGTCGTTGCATAGACGAAGCATGAATGAAGCCGTTGCATAGGCTTATATGAAATGACGTCGTTGCATAGACGCGATACAGATGTTCGTCGTTGCATAGACGAAACATGAATGAAGCCGTTGCATAGACTTTTATGAAATGGCGTCGTTGCATAGACGCGATGCAGATGCTCGTCGTTGCATAGACGAAACATAGATGCGATGCAGATGCTCGTCGTTGCATAGATGAAACATGGATGAAGCCGTTGCATATGCTTAGATGAAATGACGTCGTTGCATAGACGAAACATGAATGAAGCCATTGCATAGGCTTTTAATGAAATGACGTCGTTGCATAGACGTGATGCAGATGCTCGTCGTTGCATAGACGAAACATGAATGAAGCCGTTGCATAGGCTTTTAATGAAATGACGTCGTTGCATAGACGTGATGCAGATGTTCATCGTTGCATAGACGAAACATGAACGAAGCCGTTGCATAGGCTTTTAATGAAATGATGTCGTTGCATAGACGTGATGCAGATGCTCGTCGTTGCATAGACGAAACATGAATGAAGCTGTTGCATAGGCTTAAATGAAATGACGTCGTTGCATAGACACGATGCAGATGCTCGTCGTTGCATAGACGAAACATGAATGAAGTCGTTGCATAGGCTTAAATGAAATGATGTCGTTGCATAGACGCGATACAGATGCTCGTCGTTGCATAGACGAAACATAGATGAAGCCGTTACATAGGCTTAAATGAAATGACGTCGTTGCATAAACGTGATGCAGATGTTCGTCGTTGCATAGACGAAACATAGATGAAGCCGTTGCATAGGCTTAAATGAAATGACGTCGTTGTATAGACGTGATGCAGATGTTCGTCGTTGCATAGACGAAACATAGATGAAGCCGTTGCATATGCTTAAATGAAATGATATTGTTTTATGGACGTACCTGCTTTGTGACTCGCCTGGGTTGAGATAACGTCATTTCATAGACGTTGTGCGTTTGTAACCCGCATGAGCTTATTGTTGTGCTCCCGCCTTTACTGATATAAAGATCCTGCACTCAAAGAAAACTTGTGAGTTTTAGGAAATGAGTGGTTGATTTGCGTCGACTTTGTAGCTTTGGCTCTTGACGCTTGCATGCTCTGGTTTTTTTTTCTATTGCCATTTTCTTGCAGTGAATCCTTAAAATGTCCCAGTTTCTGGTAATGAAGATGTGGAACTTTCAACTGGGTAAGGTCGAATCTTGACGCTATCAAGCCGATCAGGTAAGCAATTTTTTTTATATCATGAATGTAAAGCTAATGCGAGAATATGGACAAAATCGAGTCCAGTGCAAAACAATGAAGAAATATTTCTAACGGTGTGACCGAAGCCGATGTGGATGTCTACGTATTCCGCCGAGGGAATCAGGTCAGAGCATAGTTCGTGATGCAAAATAAGAATTTTATGATTTTTTAAAATGATGCGGGACCGAAGCCGATGTGGCCGCCTACGTATCCCGTTGAGGGAATCAGGTCAAGACGTAGTTCGTGATGCAAAATAAGAATTTTTTATGATTTTTTTTAAAATGATGAGGGACCGAAGCCGATGTGGCCGCCTACGTATCCCGCTGAGGGAATCAGGTCAAGACGTAGTTCGTGCTGCAAAATAAGAATTTTGTATGATTTTTTTTTTAAAATGATGCGGGACCGAAGTCGATGTGGCCGCCTACGTATCCCGCTGAGGGAATCAGGTCAAGACGTAGTTCGTGATGCAAAATAAGGATTTTTATGTAATATGCATTTTGTTATTTTTTTTCCTGAAAGAATGGAAGACAACATTACGTTCTGACTCCAATTGATACCAGCAATTAGTATTGTGCATAAGGATATTCTTTTATTGATTTCAGTCTAACTGAGATTGACTCTGGTGTAATTCACACGGCTTCAGATAGTACCTCAGACATACCTGAGTGTCGACACACCTGCTTGCATCCAAGGTTTCGAACTACACGTAATCTCACGTTTCAAATGCCCTCACTGAAAGAAAGTCCCATTTCACACATATATTCCAGTATTTTGAATTTTGGGACGTTTAGAGAGGTACGCTCACACTAAAAAAAATGTTCAATGCATGCAATTATGATACCATAGGCTTGGCCGTCATGTAAGTATCCACTAATGTGAGAACCCTCAGTATAAGATCATGTAAGGCTTGTCACGGGCTTGTAATGTAGGCTTGGGGAAAGGAATGGATATCATTTGGATAAAAATGACTAATCATTCCTCGAGAGTTGGACTACGTCCATGCTTGATATTTGTGCGCTTTAATGTTGACTTGCTTTCTTTTTGTCTCAGTTTTTTGCATTGACTTCTTTTGAATCTTTCATTTCGAGCCCCTTTTTTCGGGGTCATATATTCCCTTTTTCTTTTTTTTTCTTTTTTTCTTTTTATCGGGGCTTTTGATTTTGTGAAGTCGTCTCTGCTTTTGGTTTTTGAGACTTTGACAATTTTTGTCTTTGCAAACTTCAACTAGAATTTTGTCAGTCACTTGCACATTTCTAAAGCACTCAAGGAGGTCGGGCCAAGAGAGGGATAGTGCGTACGCACTCAGAAAGGGTATATGTGTATTATGCAGTTGTCAAAAAATAGGTTTTAGGCTCAAAGGGGTGTACTAGGGATAATGTTATTTGGTAGGCTGAAAAGGCTCAAACGGGTCAAAGAAAGCCTACGATCATTTCCTACACCGAGTGTAACTCAGGATTTCGCCTCAACAAACATTCAGACCAAGTTCTAGATCACAATGCAACGCAATTGAACTTATTCAAACACTCACCACACAATGCATAAGAAACAATGAGGTTGGTTTCGTCCTTATCTTGGAAACACGCAAGACAATGTCATTTACGAGTGTGAATAAGAGGTACCAAAAGAATTTATGGTTTACCACAAAGTCAACCCATACTGTTATCACTTGTTTTTTTTTTGTTTTTTATGCACAATCCTAACTGTGATGGTATTTACCAAGTCAAACAATGATACTTAAAAATGTTTTGAATTTTTGAATAACACATTTTTGTATTTTTTTGAATAAAATATTTCTTTTTTTTTTGTATTTTTCGAATAATTGTTTTTTTTGTATTTTTTGAATAAATGGTACCGAACCCGAATAGGGCTACCTACGTATCCCGCCGAGGGAATCATGTGTGCGTAGTTCATTCAAATATGTAATAAAATGTATGCTTGAAAAGAATTTATCAATGAAATGATAACAATATAAAGCTGTGCAAAAGAAATGATTGTCCACTGCGGACGAACGCAAAGTAAAATGAATGTAACGGAAAATGAATGCCCGAAAATACGATGAATGAGATGCATGAGTGAGAAAAATATGCTTCTTTATTAACATTATTTTTTTGGTTTTTATTTTTGTGGTTTTTATTTTTGTGGTGTCGAACCCAAAATGAGTTGCCTACGTATCACACCGTGTGGTGAGAATCAGACACGCGTAGTTCGGAATAATTATGCTGTAAAAATGCATGATATGAAAGAACTATGTAATCAACGCTACACATATCAATTGAATTTGCGAATATGAATAAAAATACAAAGTATAAAAGAAACTGAGAGCGATGTCTCGTTGAATCTGGTATAAACTGATTTCGCTCATTTTTGTGATAATATTTTTTTTCCGGCCGCCCTTGACTATTTGCGAGGACGGTCTTCCTGCAAAAAAAATATGACAAATGAGTGAGAGTAGGCAAGTCATAAAAATAATAAAATGTAAGGGCGCGACAATATAGTCAAAGACTCCCCTGATTGGTTCGATCGGACTGGTGGTTGATGCTTCACAAAGTCCAAGTCGCGCTATTCAAGAGTGATTTACGCAGTAGAAGTCCTGATTGCAATGTGACAGCAAAAAGTGCAAAAATGCAAATGCTCGAACCCGGAATCACAAAAGGGTAATTATTGCATTAAATAATATGTACATAATTGCTAGCGACAACAATAGTAAACAAAAATCATGCAAATCAAGCGCGTGCCCTAATATGCTTGTGACCTCCCTTATGCCAGATGTGAGCCTAAACGCCAAATATGCGGGATTATGATAAATAAGTCAAAGCCGTTAAACTGCAATGTTTTGTTGGAAATGGCGACCAAATGACGGTGCACTTTTTCTAATTTTGGCGTGTCATGACCAGGCTTGGATCCGTCTATCATTATCACGCTACACATATATGCTTATTGGTCGACGGGTTGTGAAACCCAGCGACAATTTGGTGGATTTCCTAATCGTTGAGACGATACCAAGGATCGACCCATCTAAGATGTATGCATGCATGACTTAAAAAAATGTGGTATAGCTCTATCCTAATTTTGCTAAGATTTGGTTGACTAGAAGCAAGGTTCCCGAGCGGACAACTCGAGTGAGAAGGCTACGCGGCTGATCAGACGAACCGATCTAACTCCGCGCAAGCGCCAACTCTCCTAAATTTTGGGTATTTTCGAAAGAAATTTGCGGGTGCACGAAGCACACCTCGCATGTAGTGTGTGATAATGTCAATTTTCCAGAATGGAGGAAATATGAGCGGAATGACAATTTAAGGAAAGCAGTAAAAAAATGTAGCAATTAAAGTAGTTAATTACAAAATAAAAGCAAACAATATAAAACATTTACAACAAATATAAAAGCAAAATAAAGTGCAATATTTAATTAACCTGAGTTTGCTATGATCAAGAACCTGATATCCCCAGTGGAGTCGCCATGCTGTCGCGCCCATTTTTGACCTCGGAGGTCTGAACGGTATCCGTAACGTTGCTCTTTGGCGCGGTTCCCTGGATGGAGCAATAATGCTGTTTTAAGGAGTCACCACCTAATTATTTAAGTGAATTAGGACACTTGATTTATTGCAATAAAAAATACTGCAATTAATCTCCATTTAATGGTCTACGAAATTAGTGAGATTCTGGATCAGAGTTCTTTATTATCCTAAAGGGAAGGGATTAGGCATCCTTTAAGATCCGCTAACTTGCGGTAATTCGTTCAAGCTCAGGTTAATTATATGTTGACTTTTATTCTACCTATTCTAAGCATTTTTACATAATTTATAATTAAAATAAAACGCAATACAAAATAATAAAAACTAAAATTAAATGCGATAAAAAATAAAACTCCGGGACATCTTTTAGCCTTTTTTAGGCCTTCTGCACAAGATGATCTCCGGGTACCTGCATAAACACTTAGTAAAAGTGTTAGTACTGGAATAAATAATTTTAAAGCAATGACAGAAATTTAATAAGTAAAGCCAAAAAATAAATAAATCCGTCTTTTGCACAGAGGAGGCCTTGAAAATCAGACGGGGATTCCTTCATCAGCCAATATTGTTAAAAGCAATAAAATAAATAAAACCTTCAGATTCGCGCCAAAACAGTAATAGTTTTAAACACGGAGGGCTCAGATATATAAAAATAAAGTGGGACATCCTAAACAAGTGCGACTGCGAGAATTCGCCCTGCTAGCGCATGTTGGTTATCCTGTGTAAGTAGAAGAAATCATCAACGCCCAGAAAGCTTCATTTATTTTATTTTCCGTCTTTGCAACTGTGGAGGCCTAAAAAATCGACGGATAACTTTTTCATCGGCCAAACAAGTGTAGCATCTTGTTCAAATCAGTAAAATACCAACAGTGTAGTATTTGTTCTAAATCAGTAAACCAGCAAAAAATGTCCAAAATCAACAACAGTATGGCCAAAACCAGTCCAATAATATGACAAAAAACAGTAGCAAAATAGGCAAAAATCAGTTTCGAAAATGGTAAAAATCAGCCAGCAACAACAACGAAATGGTCCAGAAACCAGTGGAAACAATAGCAAATTCGCTGGGAATAATGCCATTAACACCACCAAACCAACAACTGAAAGCAGCCAGCAGAAAACTAACGGTGAGCCGAACAGAGTCGCCGGAGTCTACAAGAAACTCCGGTCGTGCACCCATAAGTGAGAATCAGCCCAACAAGAAAGCATACCGCAGATATATATGAAATGTAAAGCAAAATAAAGGTCGCCGGAGTTTAAGAAACTCCGGTCAGTTGCCCTAAAGAGAAATCAGTCCAAACAGCCCAAACCAACAATCGATAATGGCAAAAGAAAGAAAACGACAGGTCGCCGGAGTTTAGAACTCCGACAAGATACAAAGAAAACATAAAAATCAGTCCAAACAAGATGAAGCAGACAAGACGCCATAATGAGGCAAGAGGTCAGCGTCGCCTCGTCGGCGAAAGGCCGGAGCGACGCTGCCTGGAAACAGTGGGTTTGCCGGCGACAGAAAGGGTAGGGGACAGAGAAGAGGGCGACGGGAAGTGTGTGTGTGTGTGTGGGGGGGTGTTTAAAGGGGGTTCGCCGGTCGTCGACGGGAGAGTGGGGTGAGGGATGGTGAGGAGAGAGGCGACGGCGCAGGCGAGTGAGAGGTGAGGAGTGGGAAAGTCTTTGTTATGTGGTGTTCGCCGGAGCTTGGAGCTCCGTGGCGCGGCGACGGAAGAGGAAGGGATGACGGCGAGAGGGAGCTGAGTGAGGATTTGGAATGTCATACTGGGTAAAATGAAAGGGGATGTTTTGTTTTTATAGGGTAGATTAGGGTTTGGTATTTGGGGGAAAAAATGAAAAGTGGGGTTTGAAATTTAAAAATGCGTGGGGAAATAAAAGGGGTGTTTGGATGAAATAAAAAATGGTGTTGGATTGGAATGATTCGGATTGTGTCTTGGACTGGACTGGTTTGACAAAATGCAAGACGGGTTAATTATTTAAAAGAAAAATTATTTTAAAAGATGCAACATTATTAAAATTCAAATGCCGATGCAATAATACTAAAATGCAATATTTAAGACATGTTTAATGCCTGATTAAAAGTAAAAACGGGATGTCAATTAATTATTTAAAAAGATGCAAATATTATTAAAATAAAACGACGGTGTAACAATAATAAAAACATAATATTAACAAAGACATAATGCTTAATTAAAAATAAAAAGATAAAAAATGCAAAAAATGCGGTATCTTAAAACACATAAAATTGCAATAAATATACGAAAAACGGGTCAAAATTGACTGTCAACAGTACTTTCGTCTACGATTTAAACCTATGTTTATTCAACTATAGCATATTCACAATCTCCCCTTTCGGATTTCGATTAGAACTCATATAAGTGATGATAACTAGTGATCAATTAATTATCAAGCAATCAAAGCAACTATTGAACAAATCTTAAACAAGTGAAGAAGAAATCAACTAATGTATTACTTCATGAATAAGAGTTTCAAGAGAATCACAAGGAAATTCCTAAATAAGTAATTAGCTCCTAGCCATAGTCACACTAAGAACTAATACAATCTCCATACATGAACTGAAATAAACAAAACAAAAAGAAAGAAAAGAAAATACTTGAAAAGCCTCCAATCTTAGCCTCCTAAGTTGTGTTGTATGTACAATTGATGGAATGAATCCCCTTTCTAGAGAATGGTGTAGGGAATATATATAGCCCAAGAATCCTTTAGGTCAAGGGTTAGAGATTATGTAGGTAGGAAAATTTATCCCTTTTGTACTTTGAAAACGTGTCAAATTCGGCCCAAAACATCAAAAATACCGCGGCCGTGCCGCGATGGCGCCACAAATAAAAAAACTCGCAATAAATCAACTTTTGGAACATTCAGCGCCGCGGCGCCTGAGGCATTTTTCTGGCTGATTTTCGTTTCGTCGTCCTTTTTTTCGTCCGGAGTTCGTCTGATTTCCTCTATACTTCCCGGGATTTCTTACACTTCAGTTATTGGCCCCTTTGTGTGCAATTCCATTACATTTATGCTCATTTCATCTCCTTTTTGTCATTTCTCCATTTCTGACCGTTGTGACACAAGAGTAAGGAAAACGACTCTAATACTATACTAAACATAATCAAAATGAGTACAATTCTAACTAAAAATGACTCAAAAAGTGTGTATAAAATACACCGATCAACTCACTAAAATGAATTGAAAATCGTAACTTTGAAGTTTCACCGGATAACTCGCTGGCTGGGAAAAGGGAGTATATTATGACTCGCCTGGCACTAGCTGGAAAAAAAAGTAACTGGAAATATCTGGCAGATAATCAGCTATGAAAAAAGAATTTGCTTGATCACTTCCCCTTGTAATACTCATAGCTTTATGGCTTAGCCGCTAAACTTTAGAAATACGGATAGAAATTTGAATTAGGGGCTCAAATGTTATGATATCAGTGACGTAATTGTCATTGCTAACAAATTAACCATTTCTTATTAAGAGTCCATATCGAATATGGAATGTGAACATGAACAATTTATGTGGACTTGGACAATCCTTATCTTATAAACTAGCTTTTGGAGTTGAGTTAGGTCCAAGATCCATTCTTTACATGATATTAGAGCCAGACTCATATCAATTCTTTGTTCACCGATGTTGGGCCCCCAAATTATATTATTCACATTCCAGTTAGCAAGGTCTGGGCGTGCGGGGGAGTGTTAAGAGTCTCACATATGATATGAAATGAGAACATGGACTCCTTATATGGACTTGGACAATCCTCATCCTATAAATTAGCTTTTGGGGTTGAGTTAAACCCAAAATTCATTCTATACCCTTACAAACTTGTTAACTATACTAAAAGAAACGATTAAATTTAGTAATTTAATTTTCCTTACCAATATCCCTCTCGAGAAAAATAAAAATACAGAGAGGACACAAATTTATTGTAATAGTGGGTCCATTTTGTTGTCATCACAATCAATTTCTTAGCTTACACGTCATAACAAGTCAATTTACTTCAACATGTGATGACCAAAAAGAATCAAAAGAAACAAATTTGACCTTGAGCTCATGAACGGCCGACCATCTTTGTCCACTAATTACAAAGACTAGTTTGACAAATCGGCAAGATCCCTAGCCCAAGTGGGTGTGAGAGGGATCATTTGCACTTTTGTGCCTATTGTAGGGGTTTACTTCGGGTTCGTATACACAGCGAAATTTGTAAATTTATATTTCAAACCCGACGATGGTCGAACTGCAGTATGATATGTAATGAAAAAATACAAACACAAAGTATAATGTAAAACTTCGACAGAAGACTTACATTTTGTAGCAATCAGCCAAGCAGTTAAATTTTTGTGCTCTGTGTAGTCCGAAGGTACACACGCAAACGTCCCTCGATTTACAAGTTCTGGAAAACTTTAATGTAATTGCCAAGTCAGGAATGTTAAGGATTCTGACAGAGCTTTAGAAGAGATTGACCTCTCTTAGATTTTGTGTGTATTTAGAATGGGAGGTAATCCCTCTATTTATAATTGTAAACAGAGACCTTAAGGTTTCTGTGGGCTAGGCCCAGCAAAACCCCGGACTGACGAAAATTCGGACCACCCGAAATCGGCTAGGCACCGCGGCCCAAAGTAAGTGGCACCGCGCGCTCGCGGCGAGCCAAATCGCGTCCTAAATCGGGCGCATCGCGTCCTGTCCCTATTTTTAGCCTTTTCAACCGAACATATAGGTATAATATCCTTCTAATTACATCCTTCAATCGACGGAACATTTGACTTAGTGTTACCCTTCAGGCCTTTACATATCGTCACTAATTACATTAGGATCCTCACGGAACTCCTAGACTGCGCCGGAAGACGAACCCAATATGTAAAGTTTAGCTACACAAAATATGTGAACTGAACCTCTATGTGAGAAGATACAATCATTTCATTCATGACACACTCAATCAAGCTTAGGATTTGTCAAGTGTCTATCCAAATGATTTGATTATTATAACTCATCTATATCAGTTGACAATAGGACCATATCACAAACATGTCTATTGCATTTGCCAATGACTTAGTCAACCTAATACCATATGAGTACCTGAGTGTTCACTCGAATATAAATTCAAGGAATAAATCATTTCTTGGCTCACATACCACATTTAATCTAATTCGTAATGCACCCAAAACAATATGTGTCTCAACCTATAAGGAATTATAGCCGAAGCATATGGGATCCTTTTCATCCGCTCAAGTTCTGTAGCATTAGAAGGGCAACCCTTCTTTGATAACTTGATGTCTTGACCCATCAGAAGACCGCCTTTCTTGGAATTCTCCATTGAAAAACGTCTAAGGACTTTGTCTATGTAGACTGACTGTGACAGCCCCGACAATCTATTAGGTATATCTCTATAGATCCTAATTCTCAGAATGTAGCAGGCTTCACCTAAATCATTCATCATGAATGGCTTGGACAATCAATCCGTAATTGACTGCATGAGGGTCTTATTATCTCCATTATCAATATGTCATCAATATATATAATAATGAAGACAATACCCTCATTCTTGCGTTTGAAATAAACACAAGGATCCTCTTTGCTTCTGACAAAATCAAAATATTTGACTGCATTGTCAAAACAAATGTTCCAACTCCTAGAGGCTTGCTTAAGTCCATAAATGGACTTCTGTAGCTTGCACACAATATTTGGTCTGGACTCACATGAAAAACCCGCGGGTTGTTTCATATACACTTCCTCAATTAGATTATCATTGAGGAATGCAGTTTTGACGTCCATCTGCCAAATGTCATAATCATAATGTGCAGATATCGCAAGCAAAATTCGAATAGACTTTATCTTAGCCACCGGTGAAAAGGTTTCATCATAATCCACACCAGGACGTTGAGTAAAACCTTTAGCTACTAGTCTAGCTTTATAAGTCTGAACCTTGCCAGATATATCAATCTTCTTCTTGAAGACCCATTTGCATCCTATGGGTTTAACCCCATTTGGAAAATCAACCAGGTTCCACACCTGATTGATATACATAGATTCCTTTTCGGATTTTATGGCTTCTTGCTCTTCGAATCAATGTCTAGCATTGCTTCGTTATAGGTTCTAGGCTCGTCATCATCTGGAATATCTAGCTCATTTTGTGTTTCCACAAGTATATTTAGTCTTTTCGGAGGACGATGAGATCTAGTAGACCTACGGATTTGATTGTCTTGCTCGATTCTGGTATATTCGATCGAGTAGGTTCTCGCATACGTCGAACCACCAACATTAGAGCTTTCAGGAATATCATTTTCATGTCTTTCCAGAATGGGAGGAAATGTAACTGGTGCACTCGCTCCCAAGGTCTGTTCCGGAAGATCTTGCATTTCTGCATTACTCCGTGTAGCACTCCCACTGGCTGAAGGGGGTACCCTAAATAACCAATCTTCGCCAAAAGCTCCCATTGAATTCTTGCCTTCATCATCGGGCAAGAATTCAACCTCTATATTACCTTGTTCTTGAATTTCTTCAAGTTCTATCTATGTGCAACTCTCATCCTTGTAGATATATTCATCTTCAAGGAAAGTTGTGTTCCTAGAAACAAAAATCTTATGTTCTCCAGGAAGATAGAAATAGTATCCCTTAGTTTCCTTTGGATACCCAACAAAGTAACATTTCTCACTTTTAGATTTCAACTTATCAGTGATCAACTTCTTGACATATGCAGGACACCTCCAAGGCCTCATGTGTCTAAGTGATGACTTCTTGCCACACCATACCTCATATGGTGTCTTTTCGACTGATTTAGATGGAACTCTGTTTAGAACATATGTTGAGGTCAAAATAGCGTATCCCCAAAGGTATGTAGGAAGAGCTGAAAGCTAATCATGGAATGAACCATGTCAAGCAAGGTTCGGTTTCTGCTCTCGGCAACACCATTCATCTGTGGTATTCTAGGAGGTGTCCATTCGGAATGAACTCCATGAAGCTTTAAGTAGTCAAGAAATTCTTTGCTTAAGTATTCACCCCCACGATCAGATCGGAGAGTCTTGATACTCTTTGAGAGTTGTTTCTCAACTTCACACTTAAACTCCTTAAACTTCTCAAAAGCCTCGAATTTGTGTCTCATAAGATACACATATTCAAACCTTGATAAGTCGTCTGTAAAAGTGATGAAGTATGAGAAACCTTCTCTAGCTTGAGTCGAAAATAGTCCACATACATACGTATGTATCAACTCAAGCACCTCCTTGGCACGGATCCCCTTTCCAGAAAGAGGTTTTGATGGTCATCTTACCTTTCAAACATGATTCACAGTTACCATAAGATTGTAAGTCAAATGGTTCGAGGTAATTTAATCCTCAACCGTTCTATCCTCGTTTGATTGATATGACCAAGTCAGCAATGCCATAAGTAGGTAGAATTTCTTTCATTTAACTTAGCCCTTTTATTTTGTACATTGAAAATTTTCCAGCGGCAGTTTAATGTATACAATCCATTCACAAGAGGCGCAATTCCATACACAACATTATCTAAAGTCAAAACCATATTGTCATTAGACGTGTTTGAGGAAAAACCATCTGAATCAAGTACATGAATGCAAAATAATATTTGTTGTCAAAGAAGGAACATAAAAACAATTGTTCAACATTAAAACTTTGCCAAAAGGTAAATCTATCCTATAAGTTCTCACGCGCTCAGCAGCTACTCGTGCTCCTTTTCCGACGCGCAAGTCCACCTCGCGAGGCCCGACCTTCCTGCTATCAGTTAGCCCCTGCACATTTGTACAAATGTGTGAGCCACAAGCGGTATCAAGTACCCAGTAATGAAAATCATTTATAGATAGATTAATTTCAATTACAAACATATCTTGCCCAGTAGAGGCTGAAGCACTTGGTGCTATTCCTCCGCCTGGAGCAGTACAATCCTTTCTACAATACCCATTCCTGTTGCAATTCATGCAAACATCTGATGCCGGCAGTTTCTTCTTCTTCTTCTTCGCCCCTCCCTTGGGCTTCATTGCTGCTGCCGGAGCAACAGTTTTGCCCTTCCCCTTCTGTTGTCCCTTACCTTTCGGTTTGGGGCGACTAGAGGATCCAACCATCAGAATAGGCTTGGTCTTGGAGGTCGAAGATTCAAAAGTTTTCAACATATTATGTAACTCCGACAATGTCGCTTTAGTCTCATTCATATTATAATTAACAATGAAACTCTCAAACGACCTAGGAAGTGAGTGCAAAATGAGGGTGGTGGAGACTCTGTCATGAAATCTTATGTCTATAGAGGCCAACCTCTCAATCAACTCAATCATCCCCAACACATGAGGTGAAACTTGGCCCCGTTCATTTAGCCTACATTTGAAAAGTTCTATGAGCAGGTCATACTCTATTGTCTAACTTTGCGAATCATAAAGACTCCTCAAATGGGCTAACATTTTGTTGGACCCCATAGTTTCATGTTGTCTTTTCAATTGTGGTGACATAGAAGACAACATTAAGCATTGAGCTGAGGTGGCATCCTTATAATGTTTCTCGTAGGAAGCTTTGTCAAAAGTAGCATACTCAGCAGAGTCCTCCGTCGGAGCGGTTGGAAATACCTTGTCCAATGTGTACTCAATTTGTTCCTGTCTTAGAACAATTATAACATTTCTTAGCCAGTCAATGAAGTTTTCCCGGTAAGTCTGTTTGACTCCATGAACATTTTCAACGAAAAGTTTGACATTTCTGAAGATCTGAAGATATAGATAGAATAAGAAAAATGCAATCAATCATTCATTCTTCCAATAATTTATACATTCATAATTTGCTAATTTTAACATGGCCTTTTATTTTAATTAGCTCCCACTATTTTACATACTTCTACGACCCCAAGGTAGAATACAGACCTAAATCAATATAAAGGTCATAATGGGCCAAGATCCAAACATATGTTATATCCGTGTTTGTTTTGGCTGATAACTTCAATAGCACACTTTGGTAGGTCCTCAACCAATTGTAAAGCAACTTTACAACTCTTGGTTTGATTAAATATCTTTCATTTTAATCTTACGTCTTTAGACTAGTCCGACACTTTGGTGTCAAGATTCATCTAAACAAGTCAACCCCATTACACGACTGCGTTTAAATGCCTAAGTAAATTTAGTCTTTGCAAGCAAACACTTTGGTGTAAATACCTACAAAAGTTTATTATCTACTTTCATTTTAACACATCTATGAAAGAGTCTCAGTCCTCTTAGACTTAGAGCAAATGCTATGGCATAAATACTTGTATCGCAGAAAATGATTTAGCACTCTAACATTTATAATGAACGACGCGTTATAATTAGACTTGTATTTAATGTATAGGGAACATTTTAGTTTTCGGGGATTCATTCAAGATCAACTATCAAGTCATACATCATATGTCATCCTATCATGCAATATCTAAACACAATTAGATGGAAAACCATCAAACCCAATAGGCATGATAAAAGATGGTTTTAATCACATACTCGACGCCGTCTACCCAGACAGTTATAACGGTCATTTGAAATTAAACAATTACTGGGCGCCGCCTACCCAGACAATAATTACGGATGCTATGCTAATAATTTAAATGCATCACATTCAATCACTTAACACATTTAATATTATACAATAATATATTATTAATGATAATAATGGGTCTGTTTGTCTAAAATCTAGAATCTATATCAATGCCAAACTGTCCCTAAACATTTCTGATTCTGAAATTCTGATTCTCAGGATTTTTGTGAACTTTTAAAATTTACAGTTTAGTCCTTAAGAATTTAAAAGTTCAATTCTGAACCCCTATAAATTCAGAAAATACAATTTCAAAATTCAGAAAACATTTTCAAGTTTCTGGGACCTATTTGCAATTTTTAGAACCTAAAATCAATTTTTAGAAAACTTTTTTTAATTACAGATTTGCCCGAAAGGACCAAATCTGTCTAATTTTAAAACTTATTTTTAGAAACTGAAATTTCTGAAACTTCATATTTGAATCTGAAACTTTTAAACTTCTGTTTCTGATTTTCGAAAAAATATATATATATATTTAAATTAGTCATCGGCACCGCGGTGCCTTCGAGGCAGAAAGTCACTGGTTCTGCAAAATTAATTTGCACCGCGGTTCCTAACAGAAGGCACCGCAGTTCTGTAATCACCGTCACAGGCACCGCGGTCCTAACAGGTGGCACCGCGGTGCCTCGAAGGCAGAATATCTAAAAAAATAATTTTAAGCTTCTGGATGAACAACACCGCAGCTCCCATGAACAAGACCATGGTGCCTCTGACTTCATCTGGGCAGCACCGCGGTGCTCCATCATGGAACCGCAGTGTCATCACCAAAATCCTAGCAGGCACCGCGGTGCTCCATCGTTGAACCGCGGTGCCTTATCCCCAGAAACATAAAACTGAAATTTCTGAACCCCTAAAACTGGTTTAGGGCCAGATCTTTCAGATATATCACTTGTATTACCATCACCATTAAAACAACATGTTTTTCATCGACCATCAAATCTAATTTTCTTATCATTTTTCATTTCAATGCATCATGCTTTAAGCCGGATAACGCATATCAACTCAGAAGAGTTATTTATTGAATTGACTTGTTCGAATACATAATTGCATTAACAGATTAGGGCAAAAGGACTATGTGTTCTAAATATTTAGGATTTTAAATCTTTTAACAACATAAAATATAGATCTAAACAAATTCTAACCCATATTATCATTAATATCATTACTATTCACATGAAACAGCCCAGGCTCTGATACCACTGTAGGAGTTTACGTCGGGTTCGTACACGCAGCGAAATTTGAAAATTTATATTTCAAACCCGACGACGGTTGAACTCGAACTGCAGTATGATATGTAATGAAAAAATACAAACACAAAGTATAATGTAAAACTTCGACAGAAGACTTACATTTTATAGCAATCAGTCAAGCAGTTGAATCTTTGTGTTCTGTGTAGTCCGGGGGTACACACGCAAGCGTCCCTCGATTTGCAAGTTCTGGAAAACTTTAATGTAATTTTCCAAGTCAGGAATGCTAGAGATTCTGACAGAGCTTTAGAAGAGATTGACCTCTCTTAGGTTTTGTGTGTATTTGGAATGAGAGGTAAGCCCTCTATTTATAATTGTAAACAGAGGCTTTAGGGTTTCTGTGGGCCAGGCCCAGCAAAACCCCGGACTGACTAAAATTCGGACCGTCCAAAATTGGCTAGGCACCGCGGCCCAAAGTAAGTGGCACCGCGGTGCCTGTGCGTGTTTTCGGAACAACGGTCCTAAATCAAAGGCACCGCGGTCCTGTCCTTATTTTCAGCCTTTTCCCATTTCTAATGTCCCGGTCATCAACCGAACATATAGGTATAATCTCCTTCTAATTACATCCTTCAATCAACGGAACATTTGACTTAGTGTTACCCTTCAGGCCTTTACATATCGTCACTAATTACATTAGGATCCTCACGGAACTCCTAGACTGCGCCGGAAGACGAACTTAATATGTAAAGTTTAGCTACAAAAAATATGTGAACTGAACCTCTATGTGAGAAGATAAAATCCTTTCATTCATGACACACTCAATCAAGCTTAGGATTTGTCAAGTGTCTATTCAAATGGCTTGATTATTATAACTCATCTATATCAGTTGACAACAGGACCATACCACAGACATGTCCATTGCATTGGCCAATGACTTAGTCAACCTAATACCATATGAGTACCTGAGTGTTCACTCGAATATAAATTCAAGGAATAAATTCTTTCTTGGCTCACATACCACCTTTAATCTACTTCGTAATGTACCCAAAATAAGCCGCGTCTCAATATATAAGGCATTTGAGCTTAGGACAGGATCAAAGTACATTACTCCGTAAACAAGATAATATTGACCTCAAGTCTAAGGAGTTCTATCTCTCACATGCCGATGACATTATAGACATATAACAATATTGCATCAGCAGGGTATATCAATACTTCAACAAGTATACATGTGTCCATCACGAGTTGCCATAACTCGTAGCAAGTGAGACATGCTACATCCTCTAAGGATATGATGCAGACCACATGTCGACGTATCACATATCATCGATATTTCAATTTCGATGATCATTAATCGAGGTAATTTAAGAGTTACGTTATAACATTAATTCTCACATCATTAATAAGCACGTAATATCTATGGATGCATTTATAGAATATTATAAACAATCAATTAATAATTCAACAAATGCAAATGCCATAATATTAATCATCATTAATATAAATACGAATGTGTATAAAGTACATTGTATCCTAATACAGATTGTCTCTAGGACATACATATACTTTCACCTATTTTGTGTTGTTTTTTACTTCTGTCTCTCAAGACAAATACCTTTTTCGCAAATATAAATTTATATTTTTATATTATAATATTTCACAAGTTATTTTCTGCGCTCTTAAAGACTTATATCCCGCTAGGCATAAATTCATTTTGCAGAGTAAAAAATAAAGACCAACTCATTTGAAGGGAACCAAATTAAAGACCATCCCATTTGAAGGGGAAATAGTGCAATTTTTTATTGTTCTTGAAAATATGTTAACAAATAGCAGCTAATTTTCATTAGAATTAAAATGACTTTTTGCCTATACATTTCATCTCCGTAATTGAACTTGAAGCACATTTGAGAAACTCCTTATAAATAAGCTTTAACTCCTTGGGGGATGATGCAAGAAATTATTTTGTTCAGCCAAAACATGGAGGTCTATACAGATTGCTGCACGTTGTTTTAAAAATAAATTGTTGCAAGCAACAAGGTAGGTTTAATAAACTTTGGTGAAGACATTATGTTACAGAATTGCCTTTTTTTGGGTGCAAGTCTACCAACAACAACAATAATATACCCAGTGAAATCCCACAACGTGGGTCTGGGGAGGATAGAGTGTACGCAGACCTTACCTCTACCTTGGTAGGTAGAGCGGTTGTTTCCAAGAGACCCTCGGCTCAAGACAAAGCTTAATCACAAGCAAAGCAAGAGAAACGATCAGACCCTGACAAGAAATTTAAAGCAATATGAAAATGCTGGAATAAAAAGCGAATAAGCAATTCTAGCGCATTATGAGAAAAGAAGCAATAACTAACGCAGATAAATAGGATAAACAAAGTACACTAAAGAACACATAACAGTCGAAATCAAACGATACTATAAAGCAATACTGCTCTTACTAGTGTGATAGACTAAGCAGACCTACAATAATATCACTACAACTATCAGTTTGTAAGCGTAAGTAGGACTACGCTCGACTACCTACTACCCTAATCCGTGTCCTCCACAATCCCTTTTTAAAAAAATTATCTAACCAAACACAACCCTAAATATTATTAATTTCTCAAATGTTATTGTTGAGTCTATTTTATATACACTTTTGAGTCCTTTTTAGTGAGTATTTTCCTCTTTTCATTTGCGTTTAGTATAGTGTTAGGGTTGTTTTCTTTCTTTTGAGTCACAATGACCCTCTTTAGAAAATACCGAATTGAGGATGAAATGAGCTGAGTTTGAGGATAAAATTGCACAAGCAAAGCCTAAACAATCAACCGAAGAAGCCCCGAAAAGAATAGAACAAATCAGGCGAAATCCGGTCATATTAGAGGAGAGACGCGATGCAAGGCAAGAAGAGTTGCGGAGCTACCGAGCCGCGGCTGAAGGAATTAGAGATGAGGAGCCAAAATTCCAGTAGCTGAGGGCAGAATATTACCGTCGTGAGCGCCGCGACGCATGGCAGCAACGCCATGGCGCAGAAATTCTAGAGACCCCAGTTGATTTTTGGCCAACTAGAGCCGCGGCGCCGACGCGTGTTTAGAAAATAAGCCGAAATTTCATAAGGGTACAATGGTCCGAAATGAGGTTTTGCTCAGTTATAAAACCCCGTAACCCTCTCATATCATACTTTGGGAGGCAAGAACGGAGGCTAGGAACAAGATTAGAGACTTCTACATTCAAGTTCTTTTGTCTTTTCTTTTATTTAATTCAGTTTATGTTGAAGAAAATTAGTTTTCTTAGCATGACAATGTTTAGGAGCTAATGTCTTTATTAGGGTTTTCCGTCAAATCAATTTGAAACTCTTTTCATAAGTTAATGCATTGTTAGTGATTTCTTCTTCATCTATTTAAGATCTATTCAATTTATATTGATTGTTTGATAATTAACTGACCATTAATTGTCATAACGTATATGATTTCGAATCGAGATCTGAAAATGGAGATTTGAATATGCTATAGTTGTCTAGACATAGGTTAAAATCGCGGACGAAAGTACCCTGATACTTGTGTAGTGTTTAAGTTTATTATTCTTAATCCTCATGTGTGATAAAATCTCTCATAGAAATATAGAAAATTTCTGCATAAGGTTGATTTTTTATATGTCCCAACGGGAATATAAAATATGTTCGTTAACCTTCTATCTTAATAAGAAGAAGAATCATTAATCTTACATTAACGAGTGAAAGAGTGGATAGTTGAGGAGATTGAAAGCCCTAATTCCCTTTATAATTGTTTTAGCCCAAAGTATTATCATCTTAGTTTATTTTCTGCATATTTCTTAGTTTTAATTCTTAGTTAAAAACCCAAACAAATTAACGTTAATCAAATAGAAATCATAGATAGTCATTCGGTACTTGACAAACCAGTCTCTGTGGACGATAACTCGGTCTTACAGACTTTATTACTTAAGCGAGTCGTACACTTGCGTTAACACATAAATATCGCAATAAGTTTTTGGCGCCGTTGCCGGGGAATGGCGTACTATCAATATCGAATTATCTAGTCTAATTTCTAATTTGGTTTTTATTTTTTCTTTTTATTTTAGAACATATTTCTGCCTTGATCTGTTGTATTGTTTTTGATCGATTTCAGGAAACTTGTTTATGCGAAGTAGGATAGAAGCATACATTCTTGTCCCTCTGAACCTTGAAATTGAAAAATTATGCAAACAGAACATGAAAGATAAAAGAATTGATGATTCGTTAGCAATGGAAAATCAGCAAAATAACAATGAGGTGAATGATGAGGTACCGACTGTCATGGGACAAGTCCCGCATCCTGCAGAGAGGAGCTTAAGGGACTATGTATTTCAGACAATTATAGGGGTGCAGACATGCATCAAGCTACCCGCTATGGAAGCCAATAACTTCGAAATCAAACCAGCGATCTTGCACATGATTCAATGTTCAGTTCAGTTTGGGGGGCTACCGTTTGAAGATCCTCATATGCATCTGGCCAATTTCCTAGAACTGTGTGCAATATTTAAATACAATGGTGTTACTGATGATACCATTCTATTGAGGTTTTTTCCCTCAGGGATAGAGCCAAGAGCTGGTTGAACTCCTTGCAGACAAACTCTACTACCACATGGCAAGACTTGGCTCAGAAGTTTCTTGCCAAATTCTTTCCTCCATCGAAGGCAGCAAAGCTTAGAGGAGAGCTTAATAATTCAAAATTCACAAAATTTTCTTAAATTTCATACCACATTCACAAAATTTTGTGAATGTGTTTCACAAAATTCAAAAATATTTTGATACTATAAGTATTTTTAATTTAAGATAATAAGATTAAAAAATCTTTATAATTTTCTTAAATTTCATACCAATCAAACAAAGACACAAAATCTTAGTCGTTTACAAACGGGTTCAGATATCATCGTTATAAAAAACAAAGACCAAAGAAATAACTAGTCCAGATAATGAAGGTTACCTACTTTCTTGGAAATTTCCTTTTGATGGTTGCTACACAACATCAAATATCTATATATTTTTCTAAATTTAATTGATGAGAGGAAGAGGCTGTGTTGCTTCTCAACGTCCTAACCTTGCACACCAAGAATAAACATGCTATATTAAGGGTTCATCAAATGCAGAACACTTCAAGAAAAACACACCTTTTGTCCTTGTGATAAAATATTATATATTGATTTTAGAACTCTTCATTCTTAATTAAGTATTTCTGAAAGCAATTAGCAATGAGTTACAGTAATAAGAAAAATAGTCATTTCTCTTCTGCCTTAAAGTCATTTCTTTTGTGCTTCTACATTAAAAATGATACTAGCAAAGTTGTGAAAGATTCATCAATCTCTAGCGGTTCATCTGGACCAGAGGCAACTATGATATCTGCAGCCAAGCATTTCTCATCAGCTCACAAGGTCCGGTTGATTTAGAGAGGGTTCGCGAGTTTAAGCTTGGTGGATGGAATGAGAGCTATGTCATGCAACTGGACAAGTTCTCAATCAAACAGGTATACTTAAAGCTTAGAGGTGATTATCAGAAGGTTGTGTGGAGGAAATTGGTGTGTAACAATATGGTCTGCTTTAAGTGGATTTTCATACTATATCTAGCTTTTCACAGTAGGCTACTCACAGAGGATAGAATGGCTAACTGGGGTTGTGTAGATGATGTTGACAATGTGCTATGTGGAGCAGAGGGGGAGAGTACTAGTCACTTGTTCCTTCTCAGCACAGATATGGAAAAAGGTATAATGGTGGCTCAACATACATAAACAAGTATGCAATTGGGAGAATGAAAAGTTGGGCAGTCACTCATTGCAAAGGGAAGCAACCAAGAGCAGAGGTATACAGAATTTCCTTGGCTTCAACTGTATACCACATATGGAAAGAGAGGAATAATATGATCTTTCAAGGTACAACTAGAGACACTTAAATGATATTAAGGATGATTGTGCAGGGAGTTCATCTCAGGGGAGGAATGAGGCCAAAACTGGCATGCTGTTGTCCAGTCTAAACTTCTATCCCTTGTAATAGGTGGTTGGCATGTAGGCTATATGATCTTGATGGTTTGATTTTGTGTTGTGATGAAGTATAGAATACTTAGTTGTAGTTGTTTGCTGCATAATTGGGGGTTGTCCAGTTCTGTCTTTTTCGTTATGTAATTCTTATTTCAATATTGCATTCTCTATGTGCTAAACCCCTTTTCCAATTGTGAACGTCTTTCAGTTTTCTATGCTTGAAGATTTTCTGTAGTTCTTGATGATTTTGTAATATAATTTCAATCTTATTTACTTTTCATGTGTTTTTAGAAAACTGATTTTACTTCTCATATGTTGATTGTCTTAAACTAGTGATGCCATCCAAATATGTCTTTGAATATTATGATTCAGTTTTGGACATTTCTACTTCAGATATAAGATTTAAGTGTGCAAAAGATGAGATGTCTATCATCATACTTTGGAATAAAATTAAGAAGCTTCAAGTTGAATCATTCTAAGTACCCAAACTATGATTTCAGTTTCAACTTTAGTTATCAATAGAGAAGTAAATTGAGTTAATTGCTAGAGGGTGGAGTGCTCTTGAAGAAATTAACAGAGTAATTGATTATTATTAGCTTAATGAGAAACATCACATTCCTTTACTTAGGGTATGTTATATAGAGACAATAGCTTTGTAAATGAACTCTAATTCATTATGTTATTTATCTGTTGGTTTTACCTCTATATGTGGTTGGTTATGTGAAGCCAACATTTTCTTTTATCTTAAATTTTGTTGTTACTTTTGTTAAATATACACATGATATACATGTATATTGTATGTATATTGAATATATTGCCAAGGTAAAGCCTCTTTGGCCAGCATTCCAGTCCGTGTCCGAGAGTCTTTGGGCCTCGGTCGTCCAGCCCATCTGTGTATATCTCATTTATGGTATATTTGTATATTAGACTTGTATATTAATTAATCTTGTAGTCTTACCATAATTGTATGATTAGTCTCCATATAGAATGGAGATTTAGAAGTAGAATAGAAAAATGATCTTCCTATTGTAACTTGTATATATATGTCTTTCATCAATAAGAATAATTAGGGGATTATTTTTTCCTTGCTTCTGCTCTTCTCTCTTTCTCAAAAATCGTGAAAACTCCCCCACTCTCGGATTTCTCACAAACCGAGACCCTCACCCACAAAAATTCTCTTCTTTGAATCTTGTTGTTCTATTCACTATGACTGATAAGAATACGTTTCATCTTGCCCTCACAATTTCTAACATCAAGAGCATTCTTCCTATTGTTCTTGACCTAGAAAACGTCCAATATGGAACGTGGGCAAAATTATTCAAGATTCATGCGATGACACATCAAATCCTACACCACATAATCCCTCCGGCTGCTAATACAGAGGGTAATACGGAGGAGGTTGTGCCCACTAAAGAGGATGATCCAAATGGGTCACTCTTGATGCAAACGTTCTCCAATGGATTTATGCAACTATCTCTCTTGACCTCTTACAGACGATTATGGAACCCAACTCCACAACTATGGCTGCTTGGAATCGATTGCGTGATATCTTCCAGGATAACAGTCATTCACGCATAGTCACCATTGAACAAGAATTTTCTCAAGTTGCTATGGTGAATTTTCCTAACATTTCATCTTATTGTAAACGACTCAAGGACTTGGCGGATCAACTTCGCAATGTAGGGGCTCCTGTGAGCAATAGTCGTCTCGTCCTACAAATGGTTGCAGGCCTGTCCGAGGCCTATAACGGTGTTGCTTCAATTCTTCGTCAAAGTAACCCCCTTCCGGAATTCTATCAAGCTCGCTCCATGCTCACACTGGAAGAAGCCGGTTTGGCTAAAAAGGCGGTTATAGGGGCTAGTCTCGTCGTCATGATGAAGTCCTCCACAAATTCTCAAGTTTTTAGTGATAATTCGGGCCAAAACCGTACTCAAGGTGGTGGCAAAAATAATCGTAAAAATAACGGGAAACATCATAGCGGCAAACGAGGTGTGTTGAGTATATATATATATATATATACTTTTTGAGTCATTTTTAGTTAGTATTTTTCCATTTTTCTTTGTGTTTCGTATAGTATTAGAGTTGTTTTTCTTTCTTTTGAGTCACGGCAATCCTAAGGGAGAAAATACCGAATTGAGGATGAAATGAGCTGATATTGAGGATGAAATTGCTCAATCAAGGCCCAAGCAATCAACCGAAGAAGCCCCGAGGAGAATGGATGAAATCTGGCGAAATTCCGGACAAGAAATGATGAAGAGTCGCGGCTCCAGAAGAAAGAGCCGAGGCGTAAAATTTCCAGAAAGCCGAGAAGGAAAATCACCATCATAGGCGCCGCGACGCCTGGCAGCAGCGCCGCGACGCAGTATTTCCAGAGAGGTTCCAGTGATTTCAGCCTAATTAGAGTCGCGACGCTTAGCAGTAGCGCCGCGGCGCCGACGTGAGATTTTCATAAAAGAAGCTGAATTTGTTGAGGGGTAAAGTGATACAAAACGAGACTTTTCTTAATATAAAAACCCCGGAGCCTGCACATAGAGATCATACTGGAGGAGGCAAGGAACAGAGGCAGGAATAATATTAGAGACATCAATTTGTTCAAGTTCTTTTACTTTACTTTATTTAATTCAGTTTATGTTGGAATTGTTAATTAGTTTCTTAGTATGACAATGTCTAGGAGCTAATTTTTTTATTAAGGTTTTCCGTCGAATCAACTTGAAGCTCTTTTCATGAATTAATGCATATTTAGTGATTTCTTCTTCAATTGTTAAGATCTATTCCACTTGTATTGATTGTGTGAGAATTAATTGATCAGTAGTTTTCATAACTTATATGATTTCAAATCGAGATCTGAAAAGGGAGATTTGAATATGCTATAGTTAAATAGACATAGGTTAAAATCGCGGACGAAAGTACCCCGATACTTGTGTAGTGCTTACGGTTATTGTTCTTAATCCTCCCGTGTGGTAAAATCTATCATAGAAATATAGAAGATTTTTGCATAAGGTTGAACTTTTATATGTCCTAACCGGAATATAGAACATCTTAGTTAACCTGCTATCTTAATAAGAAGAAGAATCATTAGTCGTGCATTAACAAGTGAAATAGTGGATAGTTGAGGAGATTGGAAACCCTAATTCCCTTCATAATTGTTTTTAAAACCAAAATATTATCATCGTAGTTTATTTTCTGCATATTTCTTAGTATTAATTCTTAGTTTAAAAACCAAACAAAAGAACGTTAACCAAATAGAAACTATAGATTAGATATTCGGTACTTGATTAACCAATCTCTGTGGACGATAACTCGATCTTACAGACTTTATTACTTTAAGCGATACGTATACTTGCGTAAACATACAAATATCGCGAACAAGTTTTTGGCACCGTTGCCAGGGACTGACGTACTATCAATATCAAATTATCTAGTCCTATTTCTAATTTGGTTTTTATTTTTCTTTTTATTATTTGTAAATACATTTTGTTTTGATCTGTTTGTTTGATTTTGATCAACTTTAGGGGAGCGTCGTTTTATGCGAAGCAGAAGAGGAGAAGACACACTTGTTCCTCTGAATCCTGAAATTGAAAAGTTGTGCAAACAGAACAGAAAAAATAAAAGACTAGATGATTCAGTCACAACGGAGAACCAACAGAATCTGAATGGGGTGAATAATGATGTACCAACAGCCATGGGGCAAGGCCAGCATCCTGTTGAGATGAGCATGGGAGACTACGTTCTACCTACAGTCACAGGTGTGCAGACTTGAATCAGACTTCCAGCTGTGTAGCCAATAATTGGGAGATAAAACCAGCCATCCTGCACATGGTTCAGAGCACATTCCAGTTTGGGGGGTTGCCGTCTGAAGACCCACATATGCATATTGCCAATTTTCTGGAGTTGCGTGCTACATTCAAGTATAATGACGTTACTGATGATGTCATTCGATTGAAGCTTTTCCCATTCTCACTCAGGGATAGAGCCAAAGCCTGGTTAAACTATTTGCAAGCAAACTCCATCACCACATGACAAGACTTAGCCCAAAAGTTTCTTGTCAAATTCTTCTCTCAATCCAAGGCAGCAAAGTTAAGGGGAGAGATGAACAATTTCTATCAGTTAGATGGGGACTCGTTATATGATGCTTGAGAGAGGTTCAAAGACTTGCAGAGGAAATGCCCTCATCATGAAATTGAAAAGTGGATGTTGGTCCACATCTTTTACAATGGGTTATGTGGTACTACTCGTACCATAATTGATGCTGCTACGAGAGGTACTTTCATGAGCAAGAGTGTCAATGAGGCAGATGATTTACTAGAAGACATGACCACCAATAACCACCAATGGTCAGATAAGAGATCAACAAATAGCAAGAAGGTGGATGGGGTTCATGAGTTGGATGATATCACTGCGGGTTGACAGCTCAGGTTGCCACTTTGACAAAGCAATTGCAGCAGAGTACTATGTTTGTGAATGTTGCTCAGATGCCAGTGGGTTGTGAGATTTGTGGGGGTCCACATACTTTTGATAGGTGCACAACAGTAGATCCCAACAATGTACCGATGGAGCAGGTTCAGGCAGTTGAGAACTTTCAAAGGCCCAATAACAATTCATTCTCCAACACATACGATCCGGGGTGGAGAAATCACCCCAACTTTTCATAGAGAAATGACCAAGGGCAACAATCACAGTTTCAAGGCCAATATCAGAACCAGCAGCCGTAGAATCAAGCATATTCTTCTCAGCAGTTCAGACCGCCAGTTCAACAAGAGAAACCTGATAAATTAAGAGATTCATTGTTAACTCTCACCAACTCCCAAACACAATTTATGACAATGACAAGATCCTCTATTAGGAACTTGGAGACTCAAATAGGGCAGTTAGTAGAGAGATTGAACGACAGACCACAGGGGAATCTCCCTAGAAACACAGTGATGAACCCAAGGGAGCAGTGTCAGGCAATCACCTTGAGGAGTGGTTAACAAATGGAGTAGGTTACACCCCAACTACTTGTTGAAAATGAGAATGAGTTGGAGAAGACAGTTGATGCAGAGAAAGAGGGGGTTATTGATGACCGTCCTATTTTGGAGAAGGTTCTACCAGTAGTCACCATCAAAGACTTTAGAAAAAGTCTTTGGATAAGCAGTTTTCTAAATTCTTAGAGGTATTCAAAAAGTTGCACATCAATCTCCCTTTCATTGAAGCTTTGGAGAAGATGCCGACGTATGTCAAGTTCATGAAGGATATCCTTTTTAAAAAGAGGAAACTGACAGAATATGAGACAGTGACACTGACGGAGGAATGCAGTGTCATCTTATAGAGAAAGTTGCCCCAGAAATTGGAGATCTGGGAAGCTTCATCATCCCCTGCACTATAGGGAATATTAAATGCAACCGACATTGTGTGATTTGGGGGCAAGTATCGACCTGATGCCCCTTTCTGTGTTTCAAAGACTTGGGTTGGGGGAAGCAAAGCCGACAACAGTCAACTTGCAGCTAGCAGATCGCTCAATTGTACATCCTCGAGGCATCATTGAAGATGTATTGGTGAAAGTGGGTAAATTCATCTTTCCTGATGACTTCCTCATCCTGGACATGGAAGAATATGATAATATGCTCATTATCCTCGGGAGACTATTCCTAGCCACAGGGAGAGCCCTCATTGATATGGAAAAAGGAGAGTTAAAGCTCCGAGTCCA
Organism: Przewalskia tangutica; assembly: GCA_029844215.1. Taxonomy (NCBI): domain Eukaryota; kingdom Viridiplantae; phylum Streptophyta; class Magnoliopsida; order Solanales; family Solanaceae; genus Przewalskia; species Przewalskia tangutica. Next base: position 116,824,464 of record CM056723.1, on the reverse strand, counting down.
GGATGAGGAAATGATCTTCACTGTTTTCAAGCCACCAACTGAACCATAAGCCAGTGACAGATGTTTTGCTGTTGGGATAGTTGAAAGGGTTATTTCTCAGGAAAGCTCCAAGGGTACTGATGCCCTTGGGGTAACATTAAAGCAGTGTGCAGAGCAGGATGGTAAGGATTCTGAACCAGTGAATGATGAAAAAGGGGTGAACCCCTATGAATATAGCCTTGTGAAGAAGAAAAAGAGGAGAAAGATAATGATGTGGATATACTGCGGGGGTACTCTACCCCTTTGAATGAATAAGAGAACTGCGTCCATCTAAATGACGTTAACGACAGCGCTACTAGAAGGCAACCCAATATTTTAATTATGTTATTTCATTTTGATTTAGTTTTGTTCTTGAACAGTCTCACGTTCTTGGCTTCTTGGTTTATATTTTTTATGGCAGGTGGACCGGGGACTAGCTCGGATAGGCAAAGGGTCGAAAGTGCTGAAAAGTTTTGAAATCTTTACGGTGAAGCGCCGCGGCGCCAAGAGACAGGGCCGTGGCGCCCAATGTCCAGAGAGCATGAATGTTTTTTTCCAGAGGAATTATAGTCGCGTGCATGGTCCAAGGGCCGCGACGCCTCAAGGGCAGTGTGCACAATGACTTTTCAGCAATCTCTTCCCAGACCTCCATCATGATCGTTGTTTTGTGTCTATAAGTTTTCCCTTTATTTTTAGTCTTCACACATTGGGGACAATGTGCTGATTAAGTTTGGGGGGGGGGGGATATTACTTTGTGTTGTGTTTGTTTGAGTCTTTTTGGTGTGATGTCTTGAGTCTTTTTGTTGAGTTACTTTGTGTTGTATTTGTTTGAGTCTTTTTTGGTGTGTTGTCTTGAGTCTTTTTGTTGAGTTTTATAGTCAATGTTTTTATGGATCATGTATATTGTAGTTGCTAAAGATATTGAGTGAATTAAGTGGGATAATGTAATGGAATAAAAAGCAAAAAATATGTGTGCTTACGTTAGATATGCCAAAAATTCATGAACATCTAATTTTTTGGATATTTGTGCTTAGCCTATGTGTTGTCAATTATGGAAAGTAAGGTTGAAAATGTCTAGAAAACCTGTTTGCTTGTTATTTGAGGCGAAATAGTTAAGATATACATATTTAGGGAAATGATTCTGTCATTCTTTAATAGCCCTTCCTACCGTTCATTACCTATTCTGACATAAATTGTATCATTAGTCAGTCCCTTTGAGTCTAAAATAATATCTTTGTTTGACACTGTATGATTCCGTTGTTGTGTCATAATTGATAATTGAAAATATTTGGGGATGAAAAGTGTTGAAAAAGTAACAAAAAGAGAGTGAAAATTTGATGCACCCCAATGAAAAATATGCAAAAGCCTAAGTTTGGGGGGTGCTTGTTCTTGAGTAATATGTCGCATTCTCTCAAAAGAAAAGAGGGGAGAAAATAGGTATGAGACTAAAAAGAAAGTCAAAAGAAGAAAAAAAGAGTTAAATGAAAATACTTATGGTACGAAATTGAGCCTAAATGTCAACTTTATCTACCCATGCCTAAGCCTACATTACAACATTTGAAAGTCCTGAAGATCCTTAATGTGTACGTCTATGATTAGTGGAGAATAACAAGTAGACATGTCTATAGAATTTTGGAAAAGATGGAATGAAATTAACATGCATAGGCTAGGTGCTTGTATTTTCAGTGATTATGATCTACATGTTTTACTCATGCTCATATAACTGATATAACTACTTGATCCATTTCATAGAGTATTTCCTTTGGTTTTGTTTTTATTTTTGTGTTAGAGTTATTTTTCTTTATTTTGAGTCACAGCGATCCTAAGGGAGAAAAGACCGAATTGAGGATGAAATGAGCCGATATTAAGGATGAAGTTGCATAATCAAGGTCCAAACAATCAACCGAAGAAGCCCCGAGGATATTGGATGTCTGGCAAAATTCCGGACATGAAATGATGAAGAGTCGCGACGCAAATATGTAAGGGTCACGGCGCCTCAGAGCTGCGGCTCCAGAAGAAAGAGCCGAGGCGCAAAAATTTTAGAAAGCCGAGACAGAAAATCACCATCACATGCGTCGCGACGCCTTGCAGCAGTGCCACGATGTAGTATTTCCAGAGAGGTTCCAGTGATTTCAGCCTAATTACAGCAACGGCCCTGCGGCGCCGACGCGAAATTTTTTCAGAAAAGAAGCCGAATTTGTTGAGGGGTAAAGTGGTCCAAAATGAGACTTTTCTTAGTATAAAAACCCTTGAGCCTGCACATAGAGATCATACCGGAGGAGGCAAGGAACAGAGGCAAAAACAAGATTAGAGACGTCAATTTGTTCAAGTTATTTTTTTTTACTTTATTTAATTCAGTTTATGTTGGAATTGTTAATTAGTTTCTTAGCATGACAATGTCTAGGAGCTAATTTCTTTATTAGGGTTTTCCGTCGAATCAAATTGAAACTCTTTTCATGAATTAATGCATATTTAGTGATTTCTTCTTCAATTGTTAAGATCTATTCAACTTGTATTGATTGTGTGAGAATTAACTGATCACTAGTTTTCATAAATTATAAGATTTCAAATTGAGATCTGAAAAGGGATATTTGAATATGCTATAGTTGAATAGACATAAGTTAAAATCATGGACGAAAGTACCCTGATACTTGTGCAGTGCTTAAGGTTATTGTTCTTAATCCTCATGTGTGGTAAAATCTATCATAGAAATATAAAAGATTTCTTCATAAGGTTGAGCTTTTATATGTCCTAACCGGAATATAGAACATCTTAGTTAACCTTCTATCTTAATAAGAAGAAGAATCATTAGTCGTGCATTAACAAGTGAAAGAGTGGATAGTTGAGGAGATTGGAAACCCTAATTCCTTCATAACTGTTTTTAAAACCAAAATATTATCATCGTAGTTTATTTTCTGCATATTTCTTAGTATTAATTCTTAGTTTAAAAATCAAACAAAAGAACGTTAACCAAATAGAAACCATAGATTAGATATTCAGTACAATTAACCAGTCTCTATGGACAATAACTCGGTCTTACAGACCTTATTACTTTAAACGATACGTACACTTGCGTAAGCATATAAATATCTCAAACAATGTGGTTCCGGCGGCAGCGGGCAAAATTCCAGTAGCAGTGGGCCATGACAATTTTCATGCCCCAAAACTAATTAAAAATTTGGTGTTTGTTCGTAAATTCACCACTGATAATTGGATTTCTATTGATTTTGATCCTTTTGGGTTTTCTGTGAAGGATTTTAAGACGGGGAGTCCTCTCATGAGGTGTGACAGTATGGGGGATCTTTATTCAGTCACACCAAGTCTCGGTTCCTCGTGTCAAGCCATGTCTTCCACTTTTGCAGCTCTTGCTCCTTTCTTGTGGCATGCTCGTCTAGGTCATCCGGGGCCATCTATATTGTTTGTTTTAGATAAAAATAAACTTATTTCTTGTAAGAGTACGCATAATACTCCGAATTGTCAGTCTTGTTCCTTATGAAAAATTGTTAAGTTACCATTTATGGATTCTAATTCTACTACTTCAATGTTATTTGATATTATTCATAGCGGTTAATGGACATCTCATATTCTTAGTTCTTTGGGTCATCGTTACTATGTTCTATTTTTAAATGATTATTCTAAATTTTTATGGATGTTTCCAATAGCAAATAAATCTCAATTTTTTTCCATCTTCCAAAAATTTAGAGCTTTCATTAAGACCCAATTCGAACGAGAAATAAAAAATATTCAATGTGATAATGACAAAGAGTATGATAATGGGGAATTTCAGGAATTTTGTGCTAAAAATGGAATAAATTTTCGTTTTTCTTGTCCTCATACGTCTTCACAAAATGGGAAAACCGAACGCAAAATTCGTACCATTAATAACATTATCCAAACTTTCTTGGTTCATGCTTCCGTACCCCCGTATTTTTGGCATCATGCACTATAAATGGCTACCGATTACTTAACATCCTTCCTTCTAAAGGTTTGACATATTCGTCCCCTCTTCAAATTTTATATAATAAGATTCCCTCGTATACACATCTTAGAGTCTTTGGGTGCTTGTGGTATCCAATTTTTCCATCCACCACAATTAACAAACTTCAGGTCTGTTCTACCCCCTGTGTGTTTTTGAGTTATCCATCAAATCATCGTGGTTATAAATGTTTTGATTTATCCTCTAATCGAAACATTATTAGTTGTCACGTCATATTTGATGAATCCCAATTTCCATTTGCTAAGGTAAATAATCTCGTGCCTAGTTCGTATAATTTTTTGGATGATGATATATCCCCGTATATTATTCACCATTTTTTAAATATGTCCCGCACTGACTCACGTGAGCCCATCGCCGTGGTCCCACCTCGATACAACTACTCTTCCCTTCTCCGGAAATAATCGCCAATCTCGACAATCGGGCGGTTGCCAAGATCTGAGATCGGTCCGATTCGCATTCTCCCGTGAACGATTTGGGCCAAGGGCCCATCGCTGCTGGCCAGTCTGTCACGTCTCCCGAAAATTTCCAAAATTCACTCAATCCAGCCCCGAGTCATGGTCCAGACACCCGAGGTCAACAGGGTATTTTTAAACTAAAAAGACATTTTAATATAAATTCTAATATTCTTAAATCACTCTTACCCCGTAATCTTGTGTCTGCCTTATATGATCCAAATAGGAAGATTACCATGACCGATAAATATAATGCTCTTATTAATAATAAGACGTGGGGGTTGGTACCCCATCCATCTGGTGTTAATATTATTCGGTCTATATGGATTTTTTGCTCATAAGGATAATTCTGACGGTTCATTTGCGAGGCATAAGGCTCGTCTTGTAGGTGATGGTAAGACACAACATTTTGATGTTGATTGTGGTGAGACTTTTAGCCCGATGGTCCAGTCGGCTATAATTGACACTGTGCCCAGCTTGGCTCTTTCGAAAGCATGACCCATTCATCAGCTAGACGTGGAAAATACTTTCCTACATGGTGATCTCAATGAGACATTATATATGCATCAACCCTTGGGGTTTAGGGATACTTGATATCCTCAGCATGTCTGTTTGTTGAAAAAGTCATTGTATGAGCTTAAGCAGTCTCCACGGGCTTGGTATAAGAGGTTTGTTGACTATGTTTCGACTATTGATTTCTCTCACAACAGTTCTGATAATTCATTATTCATATATCGTCGGAGTTTTTCATTGGCTTATATACTATTATATGTGGATGATATTATCTTGACTGCCTCTTCTGATTTATTACGCCAGTCTATTATGACAATGCTCAGTTCTGAGTTTGTTATGAAAGACTTGGGGCCATTGGGTTATTTTTTGGGGATTGTTGTCACTCGTCACACAGGTGTACTGTTCTTATCACAAAAGAAGTATGCAACTGAGATCATTGAGAGGGCTGAGATATCATCCTGTAAGTCAACTTCTACCCCAGTTGATACTAAATCCAAACTGAGTGCTGCAGTTGGCTCTCCCTATGAGGATTCGACTCGATATCGTTGTCTTGTAGGGGCCCTTCAGTATCTTGCATTCACGCGACCTGATATTACATATTCCGTACAACAGGTGTGTTTGTTTATGCATGATCCTAGGATTGATCATATGAATGTGCTCAAACACATTCTTAGGTACATTATTCAGGGAACACTTGATTATGGCTTGTATTTATATCCTTCGTCGACGTGTACACTTGTCTCCTATACAAATGCTGATTGGGGGGGGGGGTTGTCCTGACACCGGGCGTTCTACGTCTGGTTATTCTATGTTTCTTGGAAATAACTTAGTATCACGGTCTGTCAAACCTCAATCCACGCTTTCACGTTCAAGTGTAGAGACCGAGTATCGAAGGGTAGCCAATGTGATTTCTGAATCATGTTGGTTACGTAATCTTCTTTTAGAGCTCCATTGTCCTATTCAGAAAGCTACCTTGGTGTATTGTGATAATATTATTGTCATCTACCTTTCTGGTAATCCGATTCAGCACCAGCGCACTAAACATATAGAGATGGACATTCACTTTATTCGAGAAAAGGTAGCTCGAGGACAAGTACGTGTCTGTCATGTCTCTTCCAGATATCAAATTGCAGATATCTTTACTAAGGGTCTTCCCTCGGTCCTTTTTGAAGATTTTAGAGACAGTCTCAACGTACGAAGACCGTCTGCTATGACTGCGGGTGTGTGTTAAATATACATACAATATACACATGATATACATGTATATTGTATGTATATTGTATGTATTGCCAAGGTAAGGCCAAGAGGCTTTGGGCCAGCATTCCAGTTCGTGTCCAAGAGGCTTTGGGCCAGCATTCCAGTTCGTGTCCAAGAGGCTTTGGGCCTCCGTCGTCCATCCCATCCATGTATAGTGTGTATATCTCATTTATGGTATATTTGTATATTAGACTTGTATATTAATTAGTCTTGTAGTCTTACCATAATTGTATGATTAGTGTCCATATATAATAGAAATTTAAAATTAGAATAGGAAAATAATATTCCTATTGTAACTTGAGGGGATTAATTCTTTCAACTTTTATGGCCATTCTTGTTGAAAATTTAAATTTATATTCTGAAAATAGAATAATATTCAAGAGATAGCACCACGAAGAATGTAGCCCTTGGTCATATTGTATTGTTATGTTTCGAGATTGACAGATTCAACCTGAAAAATAAGCCACTTTGTGATGTTTCTCTTATGAATAAAATCGTAGGCGAGCTCTGCTAACTGATTCAACAATATCTAATTATTACAAAAAAAAATTATCTTTACCTATCAAAAAAATTTCTACTCTTCTTTCTCCCACTGCTATCTATTTTGCTATAAATAGCTTCGACGTAATATATTTTGCAGGACTTTCAAAATTACCCAGATATATGGCTTCAAGTATTGCACATTTTGTCAAACAGGAAAATACTAAATACAATTTTTTTGGTCTTTTAGGTCAGTTCAAGAGTAATCCTCTTTACAATTTTAGATACTTTATGTCGACTTGCAGTTATGTTTCTTGGGTTCTTTATCTCAGTGGTTAAACATTGTCAATTATGTTTTTTGAGTTCTTTAGTCAGTGGTTAAACATTTGTATTAAAATTTCAATCTCACACTTATAACTATGGATATTTGTGTTCTTGAATGGAAACTTCGGTGAGAAGAAAAAAAGATTCTTAACTGAGTGCTCTCTGTCCCAATTAAGTACTTCGAATACGTGTTGGTAAGTGTTTGTTCCTTCTTGAGGAATTATTTTTCGTGGATGGAGAATTTAGTGTTACATTCTGAAGCAGTGAGTGTGAGTACTATTGTCAATAATGAGTAAATATTAGCCTTTATGCAACATATTCTCTTGCCATGTATTTTTTTAAGGATTCAAGTATCATTGTTATTGGTCAAAACCAGTCTCTTTCTTTGATGAGGGGAAAGAAGGCGAAACCCTCCACCTGTACCAGAGGTCTTTGGCCAGACGGGTTATAAATCGAGGGATATGCACGAATGACAGTCCTACAAAGGAGAGGACCAACGGGACACGAACCCAACAACAACCCTTAGAATATTTCAGTAAAGAACTGTCACCACACGGATTCGAACCCACGATGTTAGAGTGTTACCATCCCAATCACCTTGCCGCTTATCAACTCGTCCCATCAAAACCCTTCTCTTTCTTATTCTTGTGTAGATAAGAGACTCGAGTTTGTGTGAATAGTCAAGTTAATTTTGGGGGACGTTAAAAGTATAATGTAGTATGCTATCTTCGTAAAGTAAATATACCATGTTTTGACAATAAATTTTTTATCTATGAAAAAAGAAGAAAGTTCTTTCTCTAGAAATTTCAGATTCTAGAATTACTTAGTTTTGGCTGTATTAGTTTGTAAAGGTTAGTCGCTAAGTAGGAGGCTGCACTTTAAAGAAAAATATGCCGACATGATTGATGATTTTTTTATTGATCTAGTTTCAAAAGGACTTCAAGGATATTATTTATCCAATTACAAAAGGTTTCGTATGTCACAAGTGGAAACACTTCAATAAAATAGAAAAACCTTTAAGAGTAAATGCAGCGGAAAAATAAAGAACACAAAAGTTTAATATTTACATAGATTTTATTGATTTTATAACCTATGGCGGTCAGTGACCACCGAAAGTATTGTATATATTTATATACAATTGAATGAATTCCTTCTTTTACAATATCACAAAATAATACAAAAGGAATTAAAAAGTTGAAATCGCAAATGACTTTTGCCTTAAAAATCTACCTAAATAGACATAGACAACATTTCATTACAATTGCGTCAATAAAGAACAAATCTAGAATCTGGGCAGCAATTATAATGTTTGACAGAATGTTGTCGACACGCTCAAACAACACTTGTGATCCGATTTTCTGACGAATATATCGGAGAGCTCTCTTGATATTTTTTTCTAACTTTATCTGGATATCGATTCACTGAAACAGTCTCTCTATTTATAGTAGAGAGTCTTCCTTGAAAAGCTCATTAAATCGTTGTAGAGGTTGATAGAAAGATGGGAAACCGATAAGGTTTGTTGGAGAAGATTATGGAGCAAGATCCTCCAACTTCTTGGACTTGTTCCCCAAGCTTAGCAACAACTTTGACTTGTTCTTCCCATGTTTTTCATCAGCTCCTAATCACCTTGCCAGGTCACTTTACCATCGTGGTAAAAATCCCACGAGATTTGCTTCAGTTCCGTGAAGTAAGGCAAAACTGTTTCACAGAATGTCGGTCCGAATGTCATGAAATTTGTTCCAACATTTATGAATTTTAAATTAGTACTAAAAATGATATGTTGGGCAAAATATCACAACACCAAATCTAACATTAACATTCTCCCCCTTTTTGCCTTTCTTCACAAAACCTATTATATTATGTGCAAGTGACTTACGTCAATGTAACATCTATGATTACAATAATTCTCCCCTTAACCTGTGATGACATATAAACACAACATATACAAACATCATATACCATTCTTGTAGGATTAGAGAAATACAAAATAGTCATTTAAATGCATCATCCAAACCAAAAAAAATATTGTCAGATCATTGTAAAATACATCCCAATTTTTCAAACCCAAAAAAAATAATTCACTTTCAACAACCAGTTAATATTCAATAGTAGCATCCATTCACCATTAGCAACTATCCGTTGCATATCATGCATCAGTAGTAGCTTCCAACCGCTTTCTACTTTTGCATGATTGTGAAGCCCCAAATTTGTTACAATAACAATAAACATTATTGGGACTATGTGATTATGTTATTATTGTGTCTATGTGATTATGTTACGACCTTATTCACATTCGAGGACGAATGTTTCTTAAGGAGGAGAGAATGTAAAATCCGGAAAAAAATAATAATAATATATAGTTGTTGGTTGAGTTAATAAAAATACATATATATAAGAAAATAAAGAATAAATTGTATGGGATAGAGTTAGTGTTAAAGTTGGATAAATAGATGAAATGAAAATAAGAAAACAAAAGAAAAACAAAACAAAACAAAAAAAACAAAAAAAACAAAATGCAGCATGCATTTCACGTACACTCCTTACCCTTCCCCTCCCCCTCCTTTTCATTTCCCTTCAATTCCTTGGCTTTTCTCATCCCATAGGTTATAGAAAACTCCTCCATTTATACATGGTATTTACACACAAACAAAGTACATAACATAAAGGTTAGAAAATCAGAAAAAAAACAAGTGAACAAGAAGGAAAAAAATCAAGAAAAAATTAGGGAACACTAAGGAGCAAGGGTGGTTGTAGCAACCGAACCACAATCTTTTTCACACTTACAAGGTGAGTTTTCTCACTCAGAAATTCTTGGTAATATCCTTTATTTTAAGTTCAATACATGTTAGAATAAGAATCGAGTATTGAAAAGAAATATTGAACTTTTGATTGTTTAGACAACTAGTTGCGTCATGAACTTTACGCACTGTTCTCACTGAGTTATAATTGTTAGAATTTGATGAAATTCGTAAGAATTGTACACCTCTCTAATATGATCATATAGAACCAAAAATGAGGTAAAATGGACATACGGTTTGAAAGTTATCATAGTTCAAAGTTCCTGCCTTAGATTTGGTCGAAATTCGGAAAGACATAATTACGGACTGTTTTTATTGAGTTTTACTTATTAGAATTATATGAAAATTTACATGGTTGTAAATATCTCTGTTACGGACAGATATATATAAAGATTTATTAAAACGGACTTACGAGTTGAGAGTTATTGTAGTTTGAAGTTGCTGCCTCGTATTCGTCGGAATCCAGAAGGACAGGACGTTGAAACGTAAAACTGTACTAATCTGTTGGGAATATGAAAATTGTTGCTAAATGAAAGTTCTATATCTATTTGTTGTGGACATTTTGAGACCTTACGGGGGTCTATCCGACTTACGGATTGAGAGTTATCGCTGTTTAAAGTTTCTGCCTCGGATCTATCGATATCCAGGAAGGGCAGGGAATAAAAGTGTAAAACTGTACCAAATGGTATAGAATATGAAAGAATGGTTCACATGGAGACGTGTAGCTCTCTGTTATCGTCGTTTTGAGAATTTATGGGGATTGAACGGGTTTACAGATTAGGAGTTATGACTATTATAAGATTGGGTGCTGTTTAATAAAAATTCTGCCGAAACAAATTTCATGTGGCTGTTTTGAGGATAAATTTGTGTTAGTTACCCAAAGTAGTTTTAAATGAAATTTGGTAAAGTGAAAGATCCCCGTCTTACCTTAGTTTCCGCTTGAGAAACACCTTAGTTGGAGTTATGGTTAAAAAGTTATAATCGTTACAAGTATGAATGACAGAATGTTAGAAAAGAGAATAATATTTGTTTGATCTTCTGAAAAATATGAAAAGTGAATACGTGTTCACATAAATATATAAATATATAATGGATCGGGTTGCACGCCGCAACAAAACGTAAAGTGAATACGCGTTCACAAATACGTAAACATAATGGATCGGGTTGCACGCCGCAACAAAACGTAAAGTGAATATATGTTCACAAATACGTAAATATAATGGATCGGGTTGCACGCCGCAACAAAACGTAAAGTGAATACGCGTTCACAAATACGTAAACATAATGGATCGGGTTGCACGCCGCAACAAAACGTAAAGTGAATACGCGTTCACAAATACGTAAATATAATGGATCGGGTTGCACGCCGCAACAAAACGTAAAGTGAATACGCGTTCACAAATACGTAAATATAATGGATCGGGTTGCACGCCGCAACAAAAATGAAAGATGAATACATGTTCACCTATATATAAATATGAAAAGTGAATACGCGTTCACAAATATATAAATGTAATAAACATGTGGAAATGCAGGGGAATGTCTTAACGTATAATACGAGATAAAATGAAGTGTTAGTTAAACCGAGAATTTCCTATGAGGAGTTGTTGCATATTTAAAAATATTGTAACCTGATATGTTTTTGCAATATGCTTATTACGTTATAATGTGATTGTACTTGAAATATTGTGGTGTTACTTTGAATTGCAGGGTAAGGTTCTCACTCAGCCCCAGATGGTAGGGCTGACTCTTTATTTAACATGTTTCAGGAAAGGGTGATAGAGGAAAGGCTCCACGTCAAGGCTAGCGATCGTCCCGCAGCCTCTTGTCATACCAAGTCCATTGTTTCGGGCTTGGTACTCGTCAGGTTCAGAATGTCAGTTCCAATGTCTCGGGATATGCCCGTGTGGAATGATCTCCCTTCCAACTTAGAATAATATTTGTCAGTATGTCTATGTTGAAACAATATTTGCACGAGCATGGGCTCGCGTTATATTTTTAATAAAGTCATAAACAAATTTCTTTATTGTTATTTTATTAATAGCTCCGTATTTGAATATAAGTTTAAATTTCTAAATAAAGAGAATTAAATGGTGCTCCTGGTGGGAAATAATCGTCCAGGTGCCATCACGCCCTAAGTAAAGACTTAGGAAAAGTCGGGGCGTGACAATGATCTCTGCTTCTTCCTTCCTTTGTCTGAAAGCTTTAGCTTAAGCTTCAACCCTTTGTCTTGCAATTTTAGTTTCTGCTCTAAGCCTTGTCAACAATACTTTTCGACCAACAGTTTCATCTCTTTTCATTGCAGCATCCACAACTTCTTCTGCAGCAACAACTTTTCCACCTTCTCGACTTGTGCCTTCACCAGCCTCTCTCTGCTCCCATGTATCTGCTCCTCCTATGTAGATTTATCTTCCCTTTTGTGAAGAAAGCAGGAGTAGGAATGGTCTCTGGCTTGAACTAGTGCATCTATGACATGATCAACTCCAACAATTTGTAAGTTGATTTTAGCAATCTGTTCCATAAGTCAATTTGTAGACGGTTCAGACTGTCTTGGACCAGTGTTGCCCTGAATGTTGAGAATATTCCTGGCAATATTTTCCCTATCTGCCTCTTTCGTCTATGGGAGATCAATCACTCTTTCTTTGCTCTTTAGAATAGCTTTATTGACAGTGTAGAGTTCAGGAGCTTTACCCAAAATATCTCATCTCAAAGGCTCTAGGTCTTGACTAGTTAGTACTTTAAAAATCAGAGAGTGAAAAGGTAGGATGGAGGTTGATTCTTTTTCTGCCAAGTTGGCAATTTGATAGAAAATTAACTTGCCTAGATCAACTTTGAATCTTTTACCAATTTTGAAGAGTAGGGAGACTTGTTCAGTTGTGACAATTGATTCATTTAGAGAGGGAAGCCAATTGTGAATTGCTATTTTGTGGAGAGCTGAAAACAGAGCAGTGAGTTTTGATGCTGGGCATCTAGGAATCCATTTTTTAAGTATATCTCCAGTGAAATATTCTATCATTGTATCCCTATTTTATGTTACTCTTTCTGTTTCTCTCGCTCACTCTTCAGTAAGACCCACACATTGATTGATGACTGAAGGTGTTAATTGATAAACTTTGTTATAGAGATAAATCTTCCCAAATTTCTTCGAGGACGTATCCTCTATAGCAGAGTTAAAATTTGCATATAATAACCTTATAATCTCATCAACATATGGTTCCTTACTAGTAACAATGTCAAGAAGTTGACTATCTTCAAGAAAATCTATCAAATCATACTCAGAACAAGAGTCAATGTCTAATTCTCTTTCTGACCTAATTACTATATTTCTATAGTAATATCATTTATCATGTTTGGCTTTAGAGTAGAATCTGTCAGAGAATGCATTTACCTCATTGTCTGTATCAGACAGGTTTGGGTTGTTGGATTATGTACTGTTAGAGGAAGTAGGAGAATGTACCTCTTCTGATGTTGACTGGATTGTTGCCTGAGATGTTGTGGCATCTGGGGCAACATCTGGGACAACACTTGATCTTGTAACTCTGGGAACTCCTTTCGGAAGGAATTTTTTCAAGGGTGTTTCATCAGAAATTTCCGTTCTAGTGGCACATCTTGATGTTCAGAAGCAGCAGTTTCTAGTGGCACGTCACCGGATTCTTCAGGAGCAGCAGATTCTTCAGGTTCTCCTTGGGTTTCTTCATAAGACAACTCATAATCTATATCCTTTGAGTCACTACTCGAACATGCAGGAACATTAGTCTCAAACCTGAATTTTTTGGTGACAGGTTCCTGCTGGACAGTTCTCTCAAAAACTCATTTGACCTTCAAGTAGGAAAGGAGGAAGAATTGGTCCTCTTGCCTAGTATGGATAAATCTGAAGTAGAATATACATCGATGGGGTTATTGTCATCCCCACATAATGACCGAGCAAAGTTGAGGACTAGTGCTCATAGGAGTGTTGTCATTGGTGTTGGCAGACATAGGGGTTGGCATTGGAGATGTTTCAATGGGTGAGTTTGGAAGAGATGATATTGAATGTTTAGGGTTTTTGGAGTTTTTGGATGAAGAGTGAAGTGAGAAATCTATCGGGTTTTGGTTGGTTTTACCGAGAATGGTGTGATATTTTCCTCTTTTTTTATAGAAAAGACAAAATGTTAAAGAGAAGAACAAACGAAGAAGATATTTATACTCTTGGCAATTTGTAAAAGTTCCCTGGTTTTAGGTGTATGATTTGTATTCAAATACTTGCACCTAAAATTTTGAGATAAAAAGATAGACATCATAATTTGGAATTTAATCTAATCCTTTTAAATCTTGAATTCCAATTAAAAAAATGGCATAAAAATAGGGAAGATAAAAACTAATTTTTTGAAAGTCAGTTACGAACAACATCCCAACAAATATCATTATCTGACAATGTCAACAGCAGTGTTGGCAACATTTCGAACAACACAAGTATTATGATCCTGCGAGAACTTTTCATTTTGGCAACAAATCAAGCCACGTTTTATATGTGTTTTTATGAGTTTACCCACTGGACCAATGTAACATTTTTCCATCGTGTCCTTGATCTAATCATGAAACACATACAAAATTATATTTTGTGTCGAAAATAAGAATACTTATTTAGTATCCTCATAATTTCTGTTTAAGAACTTGATACTCCTATAGAATAGGAACAGTATCATTTCAAGGGCTTTTCCATATTGCACAATTGCCAAAAATTATAAAGGCTTTGCCTTATTTGGATACTTCTTTTTTATGATATCTAATATCATCGCAGAGAACGATATCACTATTGAAATCATGTTCTTATTCAAGAATCAAGCTTGTGTGACCAAAAGTAATGCACTATACAACAATAATAATCAGATTATGATATTACATAGGTAAATGTCACATAAAATGTTAGAGACATTTCAGCCGACATTCACCCAAAATGCATTTTTAGAGATTACAAAGACCAAGAGATTTCTTCAAACTAGAAAATCTCTCATTGTCCAAAGATTTTGTAAAATATCAGCTAGTTGATGAAGAGTGTCAACATGTTCAATTTGAACTAGCTGTTTTTCAACCAAATCTCTTAAAAAGTGATCTCTAATATCAATATTTTTTGTACGTGAGTGCTGAACTGAATTTTTGGAAATATTTATAGCACTCAAATTATCACAATACAAAACTAGTATATTACTTGAAAAACCATAGTCGTCTAACATGTGTCTTAGCCATATTAATTGAGAGCAACAACTTCCAGCTGCTACATATTCAGATTCAACAGTTGAAAGTAAGACACAATTTTGTTTACGACTATACTAAGAAACAAGATTATTGTCAAGATAAAAACATCATCCACTTGTACTCTTTCTATCATCCACATCACCAGTCCAATCCGAGTCACTATCCTATTAAATTAGGATTAGTGTCTTTGGAATATCAAATTCCCAACTCACATGTGCCGACAACATATCTAATGACACATTTTATGGCATTTAAGTGGAAGACTTTGGGATAGTCTTGGAATCGAGCACATACACAAACACTAAACATTATATCAGGACGACTAGAAGTGATATATAGAAGACTACCTATCATAAATCAATACAATGTTGGGTCGACATTTTCACCAACATTATCTTTGCATAGCTTCTGCGACGATTCCATTTGAGTTCTCATCTGTTTAGCATTTTCCAATCCAAATCTCTTAACTAAATTCTTGGCATACTTACTTTTGGAGATGTGCGTCTTTGGCCATGGAGCAGTTTTGTATGAGTTTGAACATGTAAAGATCAACTCATCCAAAATGGCATTTAAGGCCTTTTCGTTGAAGCTTGTATTGTTGGTTACTTCCGCAGTCTATTCGGAATCAGGTTTAACAAGTATGTCACATTCCTCATCCGGTGGTAGCATCGAAAAAACATATCCATTAGTGATAGATCTCCATGCCCTAACATCAATTAATTTAATATGAGAGCGTAGATGAATCTTCCAATAGGCATAGTTTGAACCATCTAAAATAGGAAGCCTACCAATTTTTGGATTAGTCGGATCCATAGTTGTAGATAACAGGATCAAGCACTTATTGTGTTAAGTGTCGGCTCTGATACCACTTGTTGGGTCCCGGGGGTATACTATGAAACAGTAAGAAACAAACTGAAAGTAAAATAAATTGAATGCTAATAAAGTTTTCAAAATGTCAGCGATAGTGTCGTCTGTCACAAGTGGCAACACTTCGATAAATAGAAAAACCTTTATGAGTAAATGCAGCGGAAAAATAAAGAACAGAAAGGTTTAATATTTACATAGGTTATATTGATTTTATAACCTATGACAGTCAGTGACCAAAAGTATTGTATATATTCATATACAATTGAATAAATACATTCTTTTACAATATTACAAAATAATACAAAAGGAATTAAAAAGTTGAAATCGTAGATGACTTCTACCTGAAAAATATACCTATATAGACATAGACACCATCTTATTACAATTGCTTCAATAAAGAACAAATCTAGAATCTGGGAAGCAATTATAATGTTGGACAGAATGTTGTCGACACGCTCAGGCAACACTTGTGATCCAATTTTCTGACGAATATATCAGAGAGCTCTCTTGATATTTTTTTCTAACTTTCTGGATATCGATTCAATGAAGCAGCCTTTCTATTTATAGTAGAGGGTCTTCCTTGAAAAAGTTCATTGAAGTGTTGTAGAGGTTGAGAGAAAGATGGGCAGACGATAAGGTTTATTGGAGAAGATTATGGAGCAAGATCCTCTAACTTCTTGAACTTGTGTTGAGTGTATTTTATACACTCTTTTGAGTCCTTTTTGGTTAAGTATGTTCCTCTTTTCGTTTGTGTTTAGTATAGTATTAGGTTGTTTTTCTTTCTTTTGAGTCACAGCGGTCCTAAAGGAGGAAATACCGAATTGAGGATGAGATGAGCTGAGTTTGAAGATGAAATTGCACAATCAAGGCCCAAGAAATCAATCAAAGAAGCCTTGAGAATCTCGGAAATCAATCTAAACAAAATTACACTGTAAACCACATGGGGTTTACAAGACTAATTTGCAGAAGTTGCTCAGAGTTAGAGACGCGACGCCCAGGTGAAGCACCGCGGCTCTTGGAGTGATGCACCGCAGCGCAAAAATTCCAGTTACTACCAGTTGTTTTCGGCTGAATTAGGGCCGCGGTGCCTGGCCGCAGCACCGCGGTGCCGACGCGAATATTTTAGGTTTCTGGGCCGAATTTCAGTAAGGGTAAAAGGGTCCGAAGCAAGGTTTTTATCAGATATAAATACCCTAAACCCTGTCTTATTTTATATCATACTTGGGAGAGGAAAAGAGGCTACACGCTACAAAATTGGAGATTCTTGTTCAAGTTCTTTCTCTTTCCTTTATTTTAATTTCAGTTTATGTTGGATTGTAAATTAGTTCTTAACATGACAATGTCTAGGAGCTAATCTTTTTAGTAGGGTTTTCCGTCGAATCTTCTTGAAACTCTTTCATATAGTTAATGTATAGTTATTGATTTTTTCTTCAGCATATTAAGATCTATTCAATATTATTTTGATTGCTTGATAATTAACTGATCACTAATTGTCATCACTTACATGATTTCGAATCGAGATCTGAGAGGGGAGATTTGAATATGTTGTAGTTGATTAGACATAGGTTAAAATCATGGACGAAAGTACCCCGATACTTGTGTAGTATTTAAAGGTTATTGTTCTTAATCCTCATGTGTGGTAAAATCTATCATAGAAATATAGAAGGTTTCTGCAGAAGATTGAGTTTTTATATATCCTAACCGAATATAGAACATATTAGTTAACCTGCTATCTTAATAAGAAGAAGAATCATTAGCATTGCATTAACACGTGAAAGAGTGGATAGTTGAGGAGATTGGAAGCCCTATGTCCTTCATAACTGTTTTAAACCCAAAGTACTATCATCTTTAGTTTAATTTCTGCACTTTACTTTAATTATAGTTTTTAGTCATAAATCCAAACAAAAGAACGGTAACCAAATATATATCATAGATTAGATAATCGGTACTTGATAAATCAGTCTCTGTGGACGATAACTCGGTCTTACAGATCTTTATTACTTGAACGATACGTACACTTGCGTAAACATCTAGAAATATCGCAACAACTTGTTCCCCAAGCTTAGCAACGACTTTGACTTGTTCTTCCCACGTTTTCATCAGCTCTTAATCATCTTGTCAAGTCATTTATTAAGATTTCACATAAGCGAAGGAAAATGCTGTCGTTACAACTTTTTAACGACGGAATTGTCAAATAGTTACATGGGCGTTAGTGTAGGAAAATTTGACAAGTAGCGAAGGAAAAAGTGGTCGTTAAAAGTAAATATAATGACAGGAATATTTTTCGTCGTTAAAGGATATTTAGCGATCGGACTTCAAATCCGGTTGTTAACTTTTAACGACGAAGCTTTTAGCGACTGGTGACGATCGGATTGTTTTCGGTCGTTATTGACAAATATCAATCGAATTTGGTCTTTTAACGACTGGATTTTCACTCACTAAAGGTCATTTTTCTTATTCTACTCCGAACAAGGTAATAATAGGTCGACCATGCAAACTTGTCATGAAAATCTAATACTAGCTATCACAATTTAATTTGGGTTCTAATTCTATTGATGCAACTATATTTGGCTACCGTACTTTGTGAAACCTTCTAATTAGCATATTTGGCTAACAACATGGAAATTCAAAGCAATGGTTCAAATTAGCAATCAAAAGATCATTAACTAGTTTAAAATCAGAAAATATTACTCATAGTTACTTTCTGGGTCCTTTCCTTTTCTTGGCCATCACACAATGGGAATTTTTTATTAGTATTGATGTGTGTGTGTATTCTTGATACCGACACATTATCAGTTACAATTGTTGATTATAAGTATACATTTTTGTTTGACTTGATTCTATACTACTCAAATAATTTCATTTACATTCTCCTATTATTATTTTTGATATCTACATTCCCGACTTGCACCAGACTAGTCCTGCAGATAGTAGTATCGATCCCTCAACACTACTATCAGTAAATCGCGAGATGTGCTTCAATAACCAGAGTTTGAGAGCAGAATGATTAATAACACTCTGAGGATCAACCCAAAAAGAAGCGAATCTTTCGGCTGAAATTGATCACTGGCGCAAATGTCCCAGGCGCTTTGTCGTCCTCTCCTTTGTCATTTGACTGTGCCCCGGGGACTACATTCTCCTATTATTAGTTAGACACGCGGATGTAAAGAAAAGTCAAAAAAATATTTTAGTGATACGTTTATAGACATTCTGTCAATTGTCACTAATACCTCATTAGTTTAGTCTAATCTAACACCATGGAAAATTCAAAGAATAATTATTGCAAAATAAAATATCATCAAAAGTTACTTTTTGGGCCCCTTTGTTGTCTTGGCTGCCACACAACATAAAATATCTCTGCAGGTACTTTAATTTTCTAATTTCCATTGCCTAGGGGAAAAGGCAATGTTGTTTTCTTCCATTTAATCTTGATCACCAAGAATATAGCATGTTATATAAATAGGGGTTTCAGTATAGACTTTGTACTCTTCATTCTCAACAACTAATTTCTTTGTGGTAGCAAACAAAATGAGTTATAGTACTAAGAAGAAAAACATGGAATTTTCTACTCCCTTAAGGTCATTTCTTTCATGCTTCTTCATTAAAAATGAAAGCAAAATTGTGGAAGATTCAAAATCTGGTCCAGAGGAAACTATGATATATGCAGCCAAACATTTCTCATCAGCTCATAAGGTCCGATTGATTTAGTGATTCATTACTTGAGACGGAGATTCATTGATTTTGCCTATCCTGCTTTTCCCGATAATCAGTGACGAATCCAGAATTTAGATGTTATCAATTCTGTATAGCTCATAAGTCTGATTGATTTAGTGATTTATTACTTGAGATTGGGATTCATTGATTTTGCCTATCCTGCTTTAATCGGTAATCAATGACGGTCCAAAATTTAAACTTTGTCGATTCTATATAGCTCATAAGGTCCAATTGATTTAGTGATTCATTACTTAGAGATGTGGATTCATTGAATTCCTCTATATGCTTTTATCAGTAATCAGTGGCAAATTCAGAATTTAGACGTTGTCGGTTCTGTATTGAAAAAGTGAGTTCTGATATGTTTGACTTTAGATTATTGGGTTTTATCGTACTGATAAACCAATGACGGGATCCGCCGCTGTGTTATAATCCATTCGATGACACCACATACATATTTGGTGAAATTGAATCTTTGCACCAAGAAGAATCCATATATCGTTTCGTGCATAGTTATGGTATAATAGTGAGTATTGACAATAAATAAATTTAAAAACTAAGTGACTTTTCTGTTATATAAAATAAAAGAATGTGACTCCGTGAAATTGAAAAGTATAATGATTCTTATGTTATAAAGCAATGAAAAGTGACTTTCTTGCCAAAGTTTTATTAGTTGCGTGACATTTTGACTAATTAGCTTGTACTTCTTGACACTATGACATGCTGAATTAAAGCTTTTGGAAGAAAAAACATGGTTTTATTATTAGTTATTACTGCAAACTTTTGTAGCAGTTTAAAGTTTATAGACACTTAACATAGGCAAAACTTAAAACAGTAAAGAATACAAACAGAGTGGTCTTTGACATTTGTACTAGTACTTTTCTTCAATTTTCCTTCTCCAAAATGACATCAATTCATCAAACTGCACAAGGCCGTAGAGGGTTTCTTAAGTTCCAGATTAAATATGGGCTTCAGTGCCATCGTGAAAGACCCTACCCTGTACAGAGGATATCGACTGTCTTTGGGCTTTCCTTCTTTCTACAGGTCAGCTACCCTTATTCGTATCCGTCTAGGTAGGAGAATCATGCTACAATTCGAAATTCTTTTCCAAAAGTATATGGATATTTCCGAAGGCGGGTAATGCCCAGAAAGAATTCAAGGTCAGAAATCCCAGTAGTTGCGCATTGGCTGAGTCGTATCGTATCTTGCTGGTAATGGATTGATTCTGGAATCTTGCTTGGTTTAGGCAGGTAAGTGTTAAGGTAGCCGTCGTAGCGCTACAGCGATTCCGGCGAGCTCAGGCCTCCATTATAGAAGAGACTAACACCATTAGCTTCATCTAATTAAGTCCATCACTCCCATACTAACCACATCGATTTTTTTTAAGGTTTAGGCATTCAATTTTCAGATCAAAATTTGGATTCAGTTCGTCCTCGGTTTTTTCGATTTTCCGGCGAGTTCAGTAACAATCTACGGTGGTGTCATTAACACCGCCTGCTCCTAGCCGTCATTTATATACCTACCACGTCCCTCGATTCATCCCCTACACCTCCGACGACTAGATCGCAAAACACCGAAACCCTAGTCGTCGTTTTTCATTTTTCGACGAACTCAGATGGTTTCAAGCATCGGCAGTAGTACCATTAGATTCGTCTTGGTCCTTACTACAAGAAACACTTACCCCTGTTCCTCATTAACACTCGTCGTGAAGACACCATTGTTGAGTTCGGACATGGCTGTTGCGTTCACTAGGCAACCTTCATTGGACCGGACCGACCATGGACCGGACCGGACTGAAACCCGAAAATATAAATTAAAAGTACCGAGGACCGGACAAAAACTTACTGATCCGGTTCACTCCAATCAGAACAGGGTCGGTCCGGTCTTTTTTTTTAGTCTGCACTGTATTTTGTGCAGCCCTAACTGTAGGTAGAAGAGGTAGGGGTCAGCCCCCTCTACACATATCCTTAGTAATAGTAGTATTTAGTTACTGCGTATTTGTCTATTCTTCGATGTGTATCATTATCTATTATGTTTTTCATTTGTATCTTGCTATTTTACTATCTATTTTTTTGTGTCTATGTCACATTCCGTTTCCTTTCCTTTCCTTTTATTTCTTTGCTTTTATTTTCTTTCATTTTGAGCCGAGGGTCTTGCGAAAACAGATTCTCTGCCCTAGAAAGGTAGAAGTAAGGTCTGCATACATATTACACTGGTATGTTATGTTAAAAATTTATGAATGTGGAATAATATTTATCTCATTATTTATGACTCGAACAATTGGGGCCCCACACGTCAGAAACGTTATTTCCATACACGTGCAGACGTTGTACCACGGATCATAAATTTCATTAGTGAAAGAGATATTGATATGTAAGTAACGGTCGTTGGCCAAATCACAAGTGTTCCACATTGGTGAATGAAGAAAGAAGTGTGCATAGTGTAAAGATTGGAATGTGTCGAAAAGGCCCGCAGAGCCGAGAAGGGTCGTGGCTCAACCTCGGAGCTTGGGAGCGCCACGATGCCTCC
Organism: Przewalskia tangutica; assembly: GCA_029844215.1. NCBI lineage: Eukaryota > Viridiplantae > Streptophyta > Magnoliopsida > Solanales > Solanaceae > Przewalskia > Przewalskia tangutica. Next base: position 116,802,283 of record CM056723.1, on the reverse strand, counting down.
AAGGTGAGCCGCAGCGCTAATTCGGTCTTGAGTCACTGGAGTCGCGGCGCCGTGACACATCCGAGGTCGAGCTGCGGCGCTACCCGGGCAGAAAGTCTGAAATAAAAATCTAATTTTTCTGATGTTTGGGTTGCCCTCAATGGCATTCATTCCAGCATTATTCAACTATTATTTGGCTGATAAATGGATGGGTGCCATTATATGGGCAACTCATTGTCATTACATGGGTGATTCAATGTCGTTACTTGACATTTAAAGAGACAAAATCTTACACTATAAATTGAGGCATTTGGCTTAGTTGTTAAACACTTGCAACACTTGTGTTTTCAGAAAATATCCTCCCTCTCTAGCATATTTCAATACTCAAAGTTCTTCAAGAGAAACACTTGAATTTACTTTGCTCAAGTATTAGTAGTTGTTTTATCTTGGAAGACTATTTCCTATCAACGTAAAAAGATATATACGAGACAATCTTGTCTTAAAAACAGAGTGTCATCACTCAACTCAGCACAATTTTAACATTTTCAGATTTAGTGTCTCTTGATTTCAGATTATCAAGATTCGAAGAGCTTTCAGAAATTGGTATATAGATTCAAGACTGATTCAAGAACTCAAAAGCTTGTTATTGCCACAATTTTCGTTTACTACAAGTTTATTGCTATTGTAATCTTTATTGTTTATCATTTCAAAGAACTTGTAATAGTTATTTACTATTCTTGTATTGCTTTATATCCAATAACTTTAAGACAAGATTGTATTAGTGATCAAAAGATGTTGGTCAATCGTTGTGTGACCAAATCTGGCTATGGTTGTGGTTTTCTGATTGAAGACATATCCATTGTCAGTTTTGTTGACAGTAACTCTATTTGTGTCAACAAACTAGATTATGGTTCTAATGTGGAGGTTCAGAGCGCCTATGTTGGTCATATTGTTAACGATCAAGGTGCTGATGGTGGTGGAAGCAAGTGCCACGAGAGATGGAGGATGTCAACTGCGACAAGAGGAGAAGGCTGAAGATGTGGTTCTATCTTATAGCAGAAGGGTTATATCTATCTCAGACAAAGATTTGAATTATGGTAAACAGGAAATGGACACTCAGTCCAACAGAGGGACTGACGTGGGCCAGAATCCAAAAGGTCTAAGTTAATTATCCTTCATTGTCTATAATATGTTTAGATAATTTCTGAATAAAAGTGTGTAAAGCAAGGCTAGGAATATGAAAGTGTTTTCATTAAAAACTTATATTCCCTACACTCTAAAATCATAAATTGAATCTTCCCCCCTCCTGGTTAAAGATTGAATACTGGAGAACAAGACTTAAAGGATCCATTCTTTTGGGTGTTATTATTAAAAGTATGTAAAGTATGTTTGCACATACGAAGGATATAGATCCACTGACTATGCGAAAATTGTTACCACTCTTAAGCAAGCGCCAATAATTGTCTGGGCACCAATCTCAAAGGAAGAAGACTAAAATATAATGACTTATATTAAGAAGTTGAATCTGTCACACTATCTGATCGAAGATCCTTCATTTGATAAGATGATATTGGACACTCAGTCGTACAAAGCCTACAGGCAATTGGAGTGAGCCAGAGTCTCCAGATCTTAAATGATCTAAAGGCCAAAAGAAAGGCAGAAAAGAAATTGGACACTCAGTCTGCCAAAGAAACTGGACTGGGCCAGAGTATCCAGATCACATATGATCCGATTACGCCCTAACTATGGGCAAAAGGTTGTTTATGTGAAGCAACACCACCTCTAAAGTAGAAGGGTTTGGAGAGGTTGTCCTAAAAAGGACTTCAGGGAATGATATCACTCTAAAAAGAGGTGATACATGTCCCAAACTTGGTTTTAGAGACGTTGTTGGTCAAGATGGTTTGAGTCTAGTCCAACAGGTCTGTAATAACTAAGAATGTTACAATATGTCTGTAGCCAAATGAATGATATATTTGTAATTCGTGCATTTATGCTATCATAGATTAAGACACGATAAATAGAAAGTCATTCAACAGCTAACTAAGTTGAGATTGTTGTCTCCTGTCGATATAAACCCTCAAAATGAATACGAGGTGGGTGAAGAGGCAAAATCATCTTTCTATTCCGTCAAAGGAATAGTGAAAGAGGCACCGCTCCTCTAGAACTTAGTCACACCTATATGAATAATTTGAAGCTTGTACAAAATAGAGGGGGGAGACAAGTACTTTGTGACATTCATTGACGATGGTACAACGTATTGCGTCCTTTGTTTGTTAAAAAGCAAAGATGAACCTGTTGAAGCTGATAAGCGCTACAAAGCAGAAGTTGAAAATTAACTAAGCCTATGGATTAGGGAATTCATAGCGATAGAGGGAGTGAATGTGAAACATCGTTCATCAAACGACTGATCCTTACTCACCTCAGTCTAACGGTGTTAGCCAAGCGCAAAGTTGTACACCCAAAAATATGTTAGGCAAGGCGATTCTTACCGCTAATGCGATTCTCAATAGAATTCCGCATAAGGATAACCCTCTACGTGAGACATGGAAAGGATCCCACCTATAAATATTGTGATGTGGGGTGGCTTGGTAGAGATTGAAATACCAAATTAGGTCAAGTTAGAGCTAAGACTGTAGATTGCATATCCACTGAATCTGCAAATAACAGTAGTGCTTATCGCCTATTGGTGTCAAAGAATGTTGAATTCTTTGAAGATAACTTTCCTTGAGAAGGAAAAAGAAGTAATTGCTCGAGGTTAACAAGAACCCGTGAGTTCCTGACTTGGAATTTGCTGACTATCCGGGACATAATGTTTCGGATCTATAGAACTCAGGGATTCTAGATGTTGAACTGAGACGGAGCAAAGAGGGGACTGTTAGGCAATTTCCACACGCGCAAAACGCAAGTGTATGTATTTTCTCAAGTAATATATTCTGTAAGACCGAATATCGTCCACAGAGATTGGTTTTTAAGTATCGAGCATCTATTTTGTGTTATCTATTTGGCAAACGAATATTGATTGGGGTTTTATTTAACTACTGAAATGATTGCAAGAAATAAGTAACCTAATTAGGTTTTATTCAGATATGAAGGAATTAGGGCTTCCAAAATCATCAATTATCCACTTTATTCAATCCTTAATGCGTTCTAGAATGATTCTTCTTCTATGTTAAGATAGCGGTTAACTAGACTGTCTTATATTCCGGTTAGGATATATAATTACTCAACTCCAGTGTATAACCCTTCTATATTTCTATGATAGGATTTACCACATAGGAGGATTAAGAACAGTAACCTATAAAGCTACACAAGTATCGGGGTACTGTCATCCATGATTTTAACCTATGTCTATTCAACTACAGCATATCTAAATCTCTCCTCTCGGTTGTTGATTCGAAATCATATATGTTATGATATTTAGTGATCAATTAACTATCAAGCATTCACATCAATTATTGAATAGATCTTAACAACTGAAGAAGTAATCAAACTATTGCATCAAATTATGAATAAAGGTTCAAGTGAATCATAAGGAAAACCCTAATTAAGTGTTTAGTTCCTAGCCATAGACATGCTACGAACTAACACAATATCCAACATAAAACTGAAATAAAAACTAAAGATAGAAGATTACGAAGATTAAAGTCTCCAATTGTTGCTCCAAGTGTCTTGTGTTGTTCTTGTGTTCAAGAATGGACCCCCTCCTAAAAATTGATCCCTATGGCTTTAAATAGGTATCAATTTCGTGCCCTAGGGACCCTATTACCCTTGGCCAATTCCATGGGCCGAAAAATTACTGACCGCATCGCGTTCTACAACAAGACCGCTGCCTTGCTCTCTGACACCGCAGGTCGCTGTGGTTTTTCCGAGTCATCGATTTTTGACCTTTTTCTACCTCGGGACCTCTTTTTATGCCCACTTTTCGCTCCTTTTTGCCATTTTGCCTTTTCGAACCGCTGTGACTCAAAAGAAAGAAAAACAACCCTAAAAATGTACTAGACGCAACGAAAATAGGTAAAATACTAATCGAAAATTACTCAAAATAGGTATATGAAATATGCCTAACAGGGACAAAGACTTGTTCCATGCCTTCTAGCTTGTATGGTTGAGAATGAACCATGGACAATTAACAAAGAATTGTCAACTCCAGAAGCACCGTTTTGAAAAGAAGCTATAGAGAGAGAAATAAATCCATCAGATAGAACTATACTTTTGTAATGGTTGACCTTCCTCCGGAAAAAGAACCTTTGGGTTGTAAAAGTGGATACTCAAATTAAGTACAAAGTAGATGCATCTACTGACGAGTATAAGACCTCAGCTACTTGGACACATGCTCCCCCAATACTACATTTCTGACTTAATGCGACGCCCCAGGTAGGTCTAATGCGACAGGCATTGTAGTGTTGTCGCATTAGATGTGGCTAATGCGACGGGTACACGTTATAATTCGTGGCTGTTGCATTAGATAGGCTAATGCAACGGCGCATATGGTCTAATGCAACATCTTAACATGGCCGTCGCATTAGCCTATCTAATGCAACGGTTGTCCAAGGCTAATGCGGCGGCTCATTTGTCCAAGACTAATGAAACAACTCATAGAATGCTAATGCAACGGCCTTAAGAGGCTAATGCGACGTACAACGATTTAAAATCTTAAATCCTTGTTTTATATTTTCATTTACCCTCTACTTCTAAACCCTCCAAAATATTTTGCCTACCCCCAATGCTAGCCGTCGCACCCCCTTCCCCCACTGTCGCCGTCACCATCCCTTTCTCCCACTGTCGCCGTCGCCATCCCCTTCCCCCACTGTCGCCGTCGTACCTCCTTCCCCCACTGCTTATCGCCTTCGGCATCCCCTTCCTCCACTGCTCGTCGTCGCCGTTTTCCACTCGTCGTCGCATCCACTTCGTCGAACTGCTCTTCCCTCTTCTCCAAGGTTAGATTACGTTTTACCTTCTTCTTTCATGTTTTGTCGTTGTTAATTCAAGGTTAGTAATGACAACATAGTTTTAGTTACCATTGTGAACTTAGATATATGTTTGTAGCATGTTTACATACTCTATATGACTAAATGAAGAGTATAGAATAGGTTTTGGATTTTAATTTTTGCTAGCATGTCTATAAAACTTGTGTATTTGAGTTCGAGATAGTAAATCAGAGAGGATGCATTGTGTATTTTGTATCTTTATTGATTAGCTATAGATATTGAAGCATGCCTATCTTATTTGAATTTTCCCTATTTGGTTCATCATCCTGATAAGTGTCTAGTTTGTTGGTTAACTGTGGCATGATAGTGATTTGACTAGAAGTTTCTTGAGAATTATCTTGACTATATTATACTCTATTTGAAGTGTCATTATTCCTATTGTACAATATAAATATCTTTATTTATGCTTAGTTTAACTTAAATACCACTGCATTGTTAAAATTATGTATTTGAATGGTTACTTGGTCATTCTCTTTGTGTACATGTCCATTGGATTGATTGTATTTTTCTTGTCTATTAAAATGTCAAAGCATGTCCACAATAGTATGTCATGTTCTAAGTTATCTTGTATCATGTCATGTCTGTTAAGTTGTTGAATAATATCAATACTTGTATTTTGATATGTGTATGTTGGAAAATAGCTATGATTTTGTTGTATTTCATTGCCCTGTTCTCTTATAGTATCTTATTGAGGTGTTAAGTTATTCTTATCTGTTAGTATGTTCCATTTGTTTATTTTTGTCCAAGGTCTAAGACTGAGTATGTTGATATGTTTTTCTGGCTTGTTACCACCTGCGTGACTCGTGTTGAGGTATTTTTGTATCTCTCTTGTGTATCTAAATATACTCACTGTGCCTACCTTGAGTTGAGACTGCTTGTTGAACCCATGTGCAGTTATTTCTCCCATATCTTATTAAATATGAGCCTGTTCAATGTGCTTATTGTTGGCCTAGTTTTTTGCTTAAATCATGATACCCTTGTACTTTCCATTTTCTTATATGATATTTGAATTTGGTTACAATTTGTTTCCCATTCTCTATTCGACTTAATAAATTTTGATAAAGTTATACTTCAAATCTCTACTTTATATCAAGGCTGGCCAGTGGGCCGGGACGGGCCCACCGGGGTCGGGTTTGGCGGGGTCGGGGCGGGGTCGGGGTGGAGAAAAGGCGGCTGGTCGAGTGGGCGGGCTGGAGAGTCGGTCGGGCGGGACCATACCATGTCCCGTCCCGATCCCGGTCCCGTTGGGTAGGGGGTCGGGACGGGTCGGGACGGGTCGGGTCGGGACGGGACGGGTTGGCGGGTTTTTTTTTTTTTTTTTTTAATTTTTTCACTAAATTAAAAATAATAAATTACTAAGTACTAACAAAGTAACATTAACATATCATATAGTCATAATGTCATATACATATACTATAATATTATAGACTTATAGTATTATAATTTATAATTATAGTATTATAGTATTATACTCATATATATAATATATTTATAAAGTATAAACTATAAACTATAAAGTATAAAGTATAAAGTTATAAACTAAATAATTAAACAAAGACAAGAATAGTGTAAAAAAAACATCCCAAGGCTGTTTTTGTGCCTTTTATATTATTAATTTCATTGAAATATCAAATATACAAGATTCAAAATTACATTGTAGTGTACTGTTGTTGAAAAAAATTGCAAAAGAGTGAAAGACATAGAAAAATTTAAAAATTGCAATGAAATAAATTACCAATTTGAAAATATTTTTTCTAATTTCTTTATAATTTCTTGTGGTTCTTCGGTTGGAATTGGTATATCTTGATCAAATTGTTCCACGCCGCTACTCATGCCTTGAGATAAAATGTCGTTGTAGTTGTCGCCATCTTCTTCGTTAATCTCTGGTTGATCGACCTCCTTCGCCCGCTCGTATCCAATCTCTCGAATAGTACCGCCATCTCCAAGTTGTCTCCGCTAATGAGTGTACGTGCTCTCCTATTTGAAATCACTGCAGAAAAAGCGCTTCGATCACGACGCTGAATGTTCAAAATATCTCGCCATCATTGAAAGTGTCGGAAATGTCTTCTCATTCGTCTCCAATATTTCAGCAAGTCTTCCTTTCCTTCTTCATTGATAATCGCTGGTAAGGTAAATTACCTGCAAAACAAAAACATCGAACTCACTAATTTGGTTAGCACTTGCTACCACACATTTTATTTACGAGGCTTTCAATAGAATTAATATTAGGCCTAGCCACGAAGCCTTGTCTTTTTAGGTTGTGTTGAAGAAGAAGATGATACAAAGTCGGTTGGTTACTAGCACTTTCTTCTGGTAATGCCGATATACTTTTGCATTCATCTTCTACGCTATTCAACACTTCGTCTAGCGTTAGTTCAATAGGTGGTTCAACATTTAAATTTTTGGGAGTTGGAGGTGGTAGTACGTCCATACAGTTATATATATTTTCAATATGACTTTTACAACCCTCTACTTTAATAGTCGGGTTTAATACAACACCAATACTATAAATAGGGGGACTAGGAATAAAATATTTTTAATTTCATAAACATTTTTTTAATAGGCTGAGTATAAGCGTGTTTTTCCATATATTCTTTAAGAAGTAAAAATATTATAGCTATATAAAACAGCATAGTTGAAATAGTAGGATAATATAAAGTAGAAATTTTTTTTGTTGCTCGTTGAAAATTTTCTAAAAATACAATAAGTTCTCTAATTTTCTCCCAATCAGTATCCACAATCATATCATTTGGATTTTGATTATGGGCGTTAAAAATAAAGTAATAGGTTTTCTATAGTCATAAACAACAACTAGTTGGTCATATAAAGAATTCCACCTAGTTGGTACTTCTGAATTTTTACGTAAGATAGTCCACAATCGTGGCAAGTTTTTTTATATTCTTTTCTTTGTTGAATTCTATTATTTTTAAAAATAAAGTGTATAGCAAATTGTATTTTTTCAAGAATATCTTGAAAAAGTGAAAGACCATCCTTTACAACTAAGTTATAAATATGGCACGCACATTTGATATGAAAATGTGTTGGAAAAGACGGAGTTAAAACATTTCTTAAAATACTAATAGCAGAATTGTTAGAAGATGCATTATCTAATGTAATACTCATAACTTTATCAGTTATTCCGTAATAATCGGCGACTGAATAAATATTTTCTGAAATAAACTCACCAGTGTGCCTACTATCTATATATCTATATGCTAAAATACGTTTTTGCATAGACCATTTATAATCTATCCAATGACAGGTTACCGTTAAATAATCATGGCCGTTAGTACTACGACCTATATCAGAAGTTAAAGCGACTTTGCAATTTAAATGATATAATGCATAACGTAAATCATTGATGTTCATGTGCAAATTTAAATACATCTCTTTTAACAGTTGATCTAGGAAAACCTTTATAAGCAGGATTATACATATCTCTAAAATAATGAATAAAACAAGGAGATTCAGGAAATGAAAAAGGCAAACCCTCCACAACAACTAATTTTGCTAGTGCTTCCCTATCTTTATGTTTATCGTATTTAGGGCCTACAACTCCCCCGTCATAGGGTTAATTTGACCATGTACTTTCTCAGACGATAGTATGTGAACCTTGTCCCGATTGAGAGGACGTCTTCTCACCTTCTTTTCAAAAATGTATTGAGCATGCAAGGCTTTGTGTTTTTGCAATAGGTGTCTTCCTAAACCCCGTCCCACCATGACCTTGTCGTTTAAAAGAATAAACATTTTTACAAGTTTTACATACAGCTACTTGATTAGCTACGTCCCTGTCAAAATATTTCCATACAACTGATTTTAATGGTCGTTTTGCCGGACCTCGTCTCATAGTAGGGGGGATAGGAGGCATTTCACTAGTGGGTGTATCATCATCATCTTCATTAATAGGTGTATCATCAACTAGAGTGTCATCTAAATTAAAATCTTCTTCAATTTCAGGATAATCATTTGTGTCAAGATCATATGGTATTTCAGGAAACATTTCAGGATCTATAAAATCATCTTGTCTAGGAATAACTGGAACAGGAATACTAGAAGAAGTACCCTTGCCCTTGTTACCACCCCTACTAGAAGAAGCCTGACCCTTACCCTTACCCAACATGCCTCTTAGTCCTTTCATTTTAATTATGCTAATAAATAGTTAAAGATAATGAAATTAAATGTGCTAAATGAAATAAAAACAAAATAATAATTTAATGAGAGAACGAATGTACCAAACGCCGACGTAGAGTCGACGTGTAATCGAGAGGTTGAAAATTGAAACTTTGCTCGATAGATAATCCTCAAGCTAGTTGCCAACTTCACTCCCAATTCTCAAATTAATAAATAGATTGAATATGTAGACAATGTTGTATAGAGAATTAGAGATTGATTGAGAGATTAGAGAGTAGAAAGATTTGTGAAAATAATAAGAAGAGGAATGAGGTATTTATAGGGGTTAAAAATAAATATAAAGGGGTAGGGGAGCCCTAAAATGGCGGTGGTCAAAGGCAAAAATTGTAAAATGGCCGTTGACAACGCTATTTTGCAAAGCGTCGAATCGGGCGGATTTGGGGCGGGTCGGGGCGGGTCGGGCGAGTCGGGCGGGATCGGGGCGGTCGGGCTGGCGGGACCATACTCGCCCCGCCCTTGCTCGAGCCGGCCCCGCTTTTGTTTTTTTAATACCGGTGTCGTGTCTGGTCTGGGTCGAGTCGGGCGGACGGTCGAGTCGGCCTGACCCATCGCCAGCCTTACTTTATATAAAGATGAATATTTTAAAAGAAACAAACATTTTACCATCCTTTTGATGAAAACCAAGGATATTGCTTTCTAAAAGAAAGAATTTTACAAAGGGAGTGTGAAAATGCTAAATTTTGGCAGAAAATAATTTTGAATGACAATATATACATATAATATTTTAAACCCTTAAGCAAATAAAAACAACTTTATTATCTAAGAACATATGTCAACCATATTTTACGGATTCTTAATACCGAGGTGCCTAACACCTTCTTCGGGGATCACTTGAACCATTACCCTGAACTTTGGTTATAATTAGGAATTTTCTTTGTTTTGAAAACCTTTAAAAATAGCTTCCTTGTTTTCCTTATAAATTAGGTGGCGACTCTAAATAAATAAATAATTCCTAGAGTCCACGAGTTATTAAGTAGCTTTTATGCCTCCAAGTAAAAGTGAATTGTAACATCTGTTTCATACGCGCAAGAGCATCCACAATATTATTCCGCTTCGAGAAGGCAATGTCAAGAGTTCCCCACACTACTACATTTCTGACCTAATGTGACGCCTCAGGTAGGCAAAAACATTTGTATTTGTATCTAGTCAGTTGATTGTCTCGTAAAAATGTACAATGTTAGAATGAATCCGAGAGGAATGTCTGAGCCAATGAATATATATTATTGAGTTTCGTTCTCTAGTTTTTGTGAGATAACAATGGCCTGAAAGCAACTGAGTTAAATAATTCAGCAAGTTCTTGTTGTTTCATTTTTATGTCCTACAGACCAGCGAAAGTAACTTTTGTTGCATATTCTGTTATAATTTGTTTGATTTATAGGCGTGATATCTGAATTTTAGCTGAAAGTTTATAATTTTGGTCCTTATTTTAGGGACAAAAGAAAGTGAGTCTTGTGTTGTCTACATTTGAGCGGAAATAAAGTTTGGGATTGATTTTGAGATCTTAATGATTTCTTGACATTCTATGTTATGAATTTCTTGGATCACATTCTTTGTGATTTGGATGCGATCAGTGTTGTACAAGAGATGAGGATAAAAAAACATCTTAACAGTAGATACTTTTGTGAACAATTATTTTGTAATATGTCCTATGAGGTCTAATATTGTAATATTGTACATTTGTGAACAATTAGTATTACAATCCCTTTTTATTATTATTTTTCTCTTTTTATTATTTATTTTTTCATTTTGCAATATTGTGAGCTAATCCTTTTGTAATATTGTATATTTTGTAATTTATGAACAATCTAGCAATCAAACAGTGCACATCTAATGCGACGGCTACCTCGCCGTCGCAGGTCCGTCGCGATTAGGTGTCAAAATAGGCCTCAAGAATACATATCTAATGTGACGCCGCTCGCCGTCGCATTAGGTGGTAGTGTCGTTGCATTACATGTGCACCTAATGCGACGGCTGCACTTAGCCGTCGCATTAGGTGCACATCTAATGCGACGACGATGCTACCGTCGCATTAGGTCGCCGGCGTTGCATTAGACCTAATGCAACGGCAGTAGATGCAACATCTTCTAGCCGTCACATTAGGTCTAATGCAACGACCAGAAGACCCTAATGCGACGATTTTGAGGTGTCGCATTAGCCTAGAAATGTAGTAGTGCCCTGTGGATAGCTTAACATCTATGGCCACTACAGTCTTGCATGACGTAGATGTTGAGACAACCTTCCTAACCGGAGAGTTGGTTTGGTGGACTATTGGGCTTCTTCCTGAACTTTCGTTTTGGTCCTTAAAATGTTTAAATTTTGGTCCTGAAAGGTTCAGATGAAACAGAAACAATGAATCTGACAACAGAAACATTGACTCTGAATTTAGAAAGCCAACAATTAGAAAATCAATAGTCTGAATATGGTAGAAGAAATTTATCTAGAACAACCCAAGAAGTATGTGGTTCCAGGGCAAGAGAAGAAATCTATCGACTTATCAAATCTCCTTACGGGCTGAAACATGCCCCGAAGAAATGGCATGAAAACTTTGATAATACTCTACTATCGAAGGGTTTCTCCATTAATGAGTGTGACAAATGTGTCTACTTGAAAGGTAATCCTGACTCGTTCGTCATGATATGCCTTTACGTAAACGACATGTTGATCACATGGAGTAGTCCTAGTTTGATTCTAAGGACTAATAATATGTTGAAACGATATTTCGATATGAAGGATATGAGTATTGTAGATGACATCTTAGGAATTGGGATTTCTAAGACATCTAACGGACTAGTCTGATTCCAAACTCATTTGTGAGGTGTTTCACAGTCTCGTTGAAGTCACTAATGGATATGAATCATAGAACTGATTGTAATCATGGTGAACCCACATACCAGAAACGATATGTGCAGGTCACATGTATTTCAGTGTATTTTACACACTACACCTAACCCGATATTGGCTTACAAAGTAGAACTAAGGTTCACTCATGATTCTAAAATAATTAATAGAAGGTGTTAAATCGGATATGACGATATCTGAAATGGTTGCTTATCTACAGATTATGGTATTCTGGATGTCCAGCGGTTCTATAAGAACGCAGTGATACAAACTGGACATCAAACTTAAGGAATACCAAAGCCACAAGTGGATATGTATGGTGTGTCTTTGAAAATCCTCTAAGCAAACCTGCATCGGCCGATTTGTAATGGAATCAGAGTTTATCATTTTGGACAAAGCATGAAAAGAATTTGAGTAACTTCACGACCTCTTAGAGGATGTCCCTTGTTGGGAGAAACCCGTGTTTTTATCTGTTATACACTGTGACTAGCCAGTCGGCTTCAGGGAGGGCACATATGACGACGTCTGGACATTTTAGTCAGAGACACAAGACCGTTGGGCAGTTGATCATCACGGGTGTCACCTCCTTGATTACTAATCAAATGATATAGCAGACCCTTTAACTAAGGGACTACTCGAAGATAAAAAATTCTTTCCGTCTATGGGAATGGGCTTAAAACCCAAACGATAAGGGCTGATACAGTGGTAACCCAACTTTACTGACTAGAGATCCCAGGAATTAAGTTCAATGGGAAAATTAAGTTGTAAAGGTTCAATTGAGCGCTTCGGTGAAAGCAAGAGCACTTGGGGTAAGATTTCTGTAAGGAACATAAACCCAAGGTCGTTCCCGCGATAGACATTAAGTGCTATCTGTTGTGTGGGTAGAGGTTAAGTTTCCAAAACCTTTAATGATCCTTACCAGTTGAGGTTAGGTTTGGGAAACTTTAAATGGTTCCTAACACGTGTGAAGTGGGTATAGTAGGATACCTTGTAGGAGACCACCTATTTAGATGTGAGGACATGCCGCCTCAAATGAACGCACTTAAGAATCCAAGAGTGTCCACAACCATAACAGACAAAACATTAAGAAGAACATAGTAAGGAAATTTGTTGTGTTGGTATCGTTGAATTGACTTACACTAAACACTGTCGGTTTAAGACATCACGTTCATCATGCATTAATTATGTCCGATGGTATTCAACTAAGGAAGGTTCAAAGCGGAAGCTACCTCTCCTGATGCAATATCGGTCCGCTGGAAGATTGCTAGAAAAGACACCTTGTGAGTGCACCAAAATCTCTTTCAAGAGAGAATTGTTGGAAATTTATCAATATGGAATAAAGTTTATCCCATTATTTATGACTCGAAGAATTGGGGCCCCGCACGTTGAAAACGTCATTTCCACACACGCGTATATGTTGTACCAATGATCGTAAATTTTATTAGTGAAAGAGATATTGATATATAAGTAAAAATTTTGAGACATAGAATGATGGACGGTCATTGGCCAAATGACAAGTGTTCCCCATTGGTGAATGAAGGAAGAAGTGTGCATAGTGTAAAGATTGGAACAGACCGGAAGGGGCCGCAAGCCGAGAAGGGCCGCGACGCCACTTCAGAGCCGGGGAGCTCCGCAACGCTAATTCGGTCCCGAGTCACTGGAGTCGCGATGCCTCCTAGGCCTATCCGAGGCGCTACTCAGACATAAAGTCTGAAACAAAAATCAGAATTTTGTGACGTTTGGGCTACCCTCAATGACATTCATTCCAGCATTATTCAACCATTATTTGGCTGATAAATTGGTTCAATTACATGGACAATTCATTAACATTACATGGGTGATTCAATGTCATTACTTGACATAAGTTTATTGTCTCCTTCCCAGTGGATGAGCTAGTAATTTAGCGAAGGGTGTTCAAATTTTCTTCTTACTTCTATTAAAGGTGTGCAAAATTTTAAGGGTGTGTAAAATTAAATATATGTTCATAATAACTAACACAACAACAACAACATGTTGGATATAAAGCAGTACATGAATAGTAAATAGTTATTACAAGTGCTTCAAAAGGATAAACAATAAAGATTACAATAGTAACAATCTTGTAGTAAACGAGAATTGTGGCAACAACAAACTTTTGAGTTCTTGAATCTTTGTACCAATTGCTGAAAGCTCTTTGAATCTTGATAACCTGAAATCAAGAGATACTAAATCTGGAAGTGTTATAACTGTGTTGAGTCGAATGATGACACTCTGTCTTAAGAAAAGATTGCCCCGTATATATAATTTTACATTGATAGGCAATAGTCTCCCAAGATAAAACATCTACTAACACTTGAGCAAAGAAAACTCAAGTGTTTCTCTTGAAGAACTTTGAGTATTGAAATATGCTAGAGAGGAAGAAGATTTTCTGAAAACAAAAGTGTTGTAAGTGTTTAACAATTGAGTTAAAGACCTCAATTTATAGTGTAGATTTTGTCTCTTCAAAGAATGTCACTTTTGAAACTTATTTTTGCTACTTTCATTAGAAAAATCATTTTTCTTATTCTTAAGAAACTTGTTATCCCCTGAGAAAATATTTTGATCAACCAAATATAGTAAAATTGAAAAACTTGTTATCCATCATGTAGGACCGGTTACAAAGTTTATCCTCTGCGTTCCTTATTTGGATATATGTCCTAATATTGACAACTTGTACGTTACCTCTCTAGAAATGACATTCAAAGTCTTGTTCTTAGACTTCCAATCAGGGGTAAGCCATACATATTGCCTGCTTCATTACTCACATCTTCCCAGTTAAGGCATCTGACTCTCCAGAATTGTTCGATGCTTTATCAACAAGACTTCAAAGGATTTGATAGGTTAATTAGCCTAACTAGGTGATGTTACAATTTCTTCTCTCGTTGCTTGTTAAGTCCATTTTAGTACTGTTTTAGAGTATGTTTTAGGAAGTCTTTTATGTGTTTTTAGTTATTTTGTACCGTATTATGCGTGTTATGCTGTGTTTTGAGGATTTAAGTGGTTCATAAGGTTCAAGGCGAATTCAAAGGAAATATGCGGTTATTGAGGACAAAAATACATATCTGGTCACAAGAGATAAGCCAAAGAAGCCCTGAAAAGATCGGAAAGCAATTTAAACAAAAATTACACTGTCAACTGCACGGGGTCTACAAGGCAAATTTACAGAAGTTGCTCGGGTGAAGGGCCGCAGTGCCAAAAATATTATCGTTGACAGCGGTCGCGGCGCCGACGCGGGTTTTGGCGAGAAAAGTCAAATTTTAAAAGGGTAAAAAGGTCCAGAACAGGGTTTTGGGAAGATATAAGCCCTAGGGATCATTCTAAGGAGGAAGATCATACTCTGGAGGCAGAGAACGGAGGCGAGAACACCATTAGAGACATCTGTTCAAGTTCTTTTCTTTTTCCTTACTTTAATTCAGTTTATGTTGAAGACAATTAGTTTTCTTAGCATGACAATATGTAGGAGTTAATTTCTTTATTAGGGTTTTCCATCGAATCAACTTGAAACTCTTTTCATAAGTTAATGCATTGTTAGTGATTACTTCTTCATCTATTTAAGATTTATTCAACTTGTATTGATTGTTTGATAATTAACTGGCCATTAATTGTTATAACTTATATGATTTCGAATCGAGATCTGAAAAGGGAGATTTGACTATGCTATAGTTGATTAGACATAGGTTACAATCGTGGACGAAAGCACCCTGATACTTGTGTAGTATTTAAGGTTATTGTTCTTAATTCTCATGTACGTTAAAATCTATCATATAAATATAGAATGTTTCTGCATAAGGTTGAGTTTTTATATGTCCTACCCGGAATATAGAACATGTTCGGTAACCTGCTATCTTAATAAGAAGAAGAATCATTAGTCTTGCATTAACAAGTGAAAGAGTGGATAGTTGAAGAGATTGAAAACTCTAATTCTCTACATAACTATTTTAAAAACCAAAGTATTATCATCTTAGTTTATTTTCTGCATATTTCTTAGTTTTAATTCTTAGTTAAAAAACCCAAACAAGTTAACATTAACCAGATAGAAACCATAGATTATTCATTCGGTAATTGATAAACTATTCTCTGTGGACGATACTGACCGGGATTATTACTACATTGCGATACGTACACTTGCGTAAGCACATAAATATCGCGAACATTGCTTGAACATTTAATCTCTCGTTGCTTGTTGCTCGAGCAGTTGGTGCTGCAGAGCTCAGGTGCTATAAGTGATGTCATTGAAATTAGTGCACCCATGCTGAGATCCTTTGACTACACAGGCAATATAAGATCTATCTGTTTAAAAAATATCCATCTTCTAGCAAAGCTTTCACTTTCGCATAGGGAGTATTATGTGGGAACCGGAAAATGTAGCATTGCCATTTTTTTTGAGTCTTTCTCTGCTCTCGAGCACCTCCACTTGAATGACATGGTAAATATTGATTCATGCTCTCATTGTAATAATTGCATTTTCAAACACGGAACTTCTTTTGGGCCTTCTGATTTTTGGTATTTTTTTCCTTGTTCTTTGCTGCAGGAGCAGGTGAAGTACCAATGAGGCTTTCCTATGATCTTTGTTGTGTCAAACATCTTTGCATATCTAATATATATCTGTCTGACTCGAATGAGGTTTCATATGCTCTTTGTTTAATTAGTATTGTAATATTTTCCTATTGTAATTTGTATATATATGTCTTTCATCAATAAAAATAATCAAGAGATTAATTCTTTCACTTATTTAACTCCCCATGTATGCAAACCATAATCTTCAGTCAAATAAAAGAAGAAACATGAGGGTGGGAGGAGGGAGGGTGTTGAGGGGTGGGGTGGGGGTGAACTTAGTAATTAACACTGAACAGTCACTGGAAGAGGAAAAAAAAAGAATAAACTCACTCAAATAGTATGATAATCAAGATTAAGATAAATTAAGGGATCGTTTGGTTGTTGGTTAGATTTATACAGATATTAATAATGTAGTGATTAATTATGCAATAAAATTAGTTATGCATGATTTAGTTATTTATGTATTAGTTATTCCATCTTCTATTTTATATAAAATAATATAAAGATTTTCTCAGAACTTATACATATATTAGTTCTTCGAGATAGTAAACCGGTAATCAAATATTATATTTAATGTGCTGAATTTTAATTACCAGCAACCAAATGATCCCTAAGAGAATATAAGTAACAAAATAAGGAAACAGAAAAATGAATAAGAAAAACACACACACTAACACTA
Source organism: Przewalskia tangutica (assembly GCA_029844215.1). Classification (NCBI taxonomy): domain Eukaryota; kingdom Viridiplantae; phylum Streptophyta; class Magnoliopsida; order Solanales; family Solanaceae; genus Przewalskia; species Przewalskia tangutica. The sequence continues at coordinate 116,785,033 of CM056723.1, read as the reverse complement.
AAATCTGGTCATGCTTAGTTGATAACTCACAGCTCACAGGTAAACATAGTTGCCTAACTCGTGAAATATCTAATTAGATCACATGACTGGTGACAATAATTTAAGGTAAACAACTACTCCCTCCTCAATTTATATTACACTCTTTTCTTTTTAATCAGTTATAAAAAAATGACACTTTAAATTTTTCATTTTACCCTTAATAAAATAATTTGTAACCACACATTTTTCAATGTCTTATTTTAGATCACAAATTTTTTAAAAATTATTTTTTCTTACTCCGTGCAGAGTCAACCACCTTAGTATAAAATGAGAAGAACGAAGTAATCACAATACTATAAAGGGAAAAAGTTCAAATATGACATGAAACTATCGAAAATTGCTCATTACGCTTTAGTTCATTTATACAATCGTCGTCACCAAAATGACTCATCTATATATTTTTTTATTAACGTCGACGTGAATGAAAAATGATATTGTAAAATCGATATTTATGAAATACGACATGTATGAATCATTTTAATAACGACGATGATATAAATAATTCAAATTATTGAGATATAAATGAATCATTTTTAATAGTTTGATGATATATTTGGACATTTTGCTGCTATAAATACCAAGGCACAAAAAAAAATTGCCAGAAACAAAAAAACAGGCCAACTTTCCAGTTGTAGCAGTGTAGTTTCCACTCCCCCAAAAGCTCCACTTTCCAAATTACCCCCCCCCCCCCCCACACCCAAAAAAAAAACTTTGGTTTTCCAGAAAAGTTGTAAATTGTAAATATTTCTTTCTCCAATTCTTGTGGAACCTTTTTTTTGTTGTTGTTCTTTTGATTGAATAGATCTCTATTTCTTATATGAATAAGCTTATTATATTGTTTTAATCTTGTGGGTGTCTTTAATGTGTTGATTTTATGCAGAAAATCTTAAAATCTTGAAAAAATAAGATGTAATCTGGAAAGGGTCATCATGGGGAAGAAGAAGAGGATGAGTATGATTTTGGTTCTAATAGAGATGCCACACCTTCCAGTAATAATACCAAAGGTTTGTGTGAATATTTTAATGTTAATGTTTGTTGTAGATTTATTTTGAGCTGAGTTATATCCGAAACAACCTCTTTATCCTCTACAAAGTAGATGTAATGTCTGTTGTTGGGTCTCGTGGGCTACGGATTAGTAAAATGTAAAATTAAAATCGCAAATTTAAACAACAAGAAATAGTCACTGGATGTTGCCTTCAATGTAGGTAATATTGCGATAAAATAGAATAAACTTTGTAGAGTATGTGCAGCGAAAAAATTAAAAGACAACATCTAAAAGATAGCACTTGTAATGTGGGACAAAATGTTGTTAAAACAACTTTAGGCTAAAATATGGATCCAGTTTCCTAAGGCAAAGTCCGAGAGCTTTTTTGAAAATTCTTCTTCTAATTTATCTGAAGTGACTGGATCATCAATACTCTGAAGTTCTCCTCTATTTATAAGGTGAAACTTCCCTTGAAATCCTCACTGATGGTTGCGGAGGTTGAACAAAAGATGACAGCAGCTTGGACCGAGTCTTTCTCCTGGAAATCCTCAGCGATCTGGACTTGGTCATTCGCTGCTTTCTCTTCACGCTTTGACTTCGTCTTTCACCACGTTTTAAACACATCAATCTAATAAGCTTGCCTAGGTCATTTATACTCGTAGTAACATCAACTGCTTAGGCCGGAAGAATAGGCAAAACAGTAACATAGATGTTGGCAGAAATATTGTCGCAACATCGCAGACAACATTCTTGTCTACACAAGAGATATTGTCCTGAGAGTTTTCAGATGTTGCCACAACATCCATCCAACATCAACATTTGTGTACATCCTAGACCCCACTACACTATGTATGGGGTTGTATTTGTTGTAGTTTTATGGTAGAATTTTATAAAGGAAGCATTTTGAGGTGGATTTTGAAGTGTGAAGGGAGATCTTGGAAATATTGGTTTTGGTTAAAAAAGGACAGTTCGGTGCACTAAGCTCTCGCTATGCATGGGGTCCGGGAAGGGCCGGACCACAAGTGTCTATTGCACGCAGCCTTACCCAACATTTAAAAATTTAATATTTTTTTTTGGAGTTGATAAATGGGAAGAACAGTAACAGTACAAAAGGTTTGTGAATATTTTGAGTTACGTTTATTGTAGTTTTATGCTAGAATTTTATAAAGGTAGCATCATGAGGTGGATTTTTGAATTGTTAAGGGAAATCGTGAAAATTTGATTTTGGTTAGTTGTTTAAAAATTATGAGCCGAGGGTCTATTCGAGACAACCTCTTTATCTCCCAAGGTAGGTGTAAAGTCAGCTAATACTTAACCCTTTCCAGACTCTACTCGTGGAATTACAATAGGTATGTTGTTGGTTAGTTGTTTAAAAATGTAATTTATTATATTGGAATTGATAGATGAGAAGAACAGTGACAATACCAAAGGTTTGTGAATATTTTGATGTTAGTGTTTTGGTGTAGTTTTATGGTAGAATTTTATAAAGGAAGCATTTTGAGGTGGATTTTGAAGTGTGAAGGGAAATCTTGAAAATTGAGTTTGGTTAGTTGTTTAAAAATCACGAGCCAAGATTCTATCGAAAGCAGTCTCTCTACCTTCTAAGGTAGGGGAAGGTCTGCATACACGCTATCCTTCTCAGATCTCACTTGTGGAATTACACTGGGTATGTTGTTGTTGGTTAGTTGTTTAAAAATGTAAATTTATTTTATTGGAATCGATTGATGGGAAGAACAGTGACAATATCAAAGTTTTGCGAATATTTTGATGTTATTGTTTTGTTGTAGTTCTATGGTAGAATTTTATAAAGGATTCATTTTGAGGTGGATTTTGAAGTGAAGGGAAATCTTGAAAATTTTGGTTTTGGTCAGTTGTTTAAAAATTCTTAGCTGAGGATATATCGGAGACATCCTCTCTATCTCCCAAGGTAGGGGTACGTACACTCTACCCTTCTCAGATCCACCCGGTGGGATTATACTGGGTATGTTGTTGGTTAGTTGTTTAAAAATGTAATTTATTTTATTGGAATTGATAAATGGGAAGAACAGTGACAATGCCAAAGGTTTGTGAATATTTTTGATGTTAGTGTTTTGTTGTAGTTTTAAAGTAGAATTTTATAAAGGAAGCATTTTGAGGTGGATTTTGAAGTGTGAAGGGAAATCTTGAAAATATTGGTTTTTGGTTAATTGTTTAAAAATGTAATTTTTTTACTTGTTGGAAGAGTGATAGATGGGAAGAACAGTGATAAGGCAAATGCAATTAGGTCGAAGCATTCAGTAACAGAGCAGCGTCGGAGGAGCAAGATCAATGAGAGGTATATGTGATGAGGAAAACCTCACATATACCAAAAAAGTAGAAAATCATAGATGAAACATGATTCTCTGCTAGAAGCAGTCAAGCATCAACACTGACCAGAATATCATGCTATATATAAAAAACAAAGGGCAATATGGTGCACTAACCTCCCGCTATGTGCAGGTTCTGGGGAAGGGTCGGACCACAAGAATTCATGGAACGCAGCCTTACCTTGCATTTTTGCATATCTGCAAGAGGTTGTTTCCACGGTTCTATATGAAAACGATAAATGTGTTGGAAATTTATTAAACGTGAAATAAAGTTAATCCTATTAAATTATGACTCGAACAATTGGGGTCCCGCACATCGGAAACGTCTTTTTCACATACGTGCACACGTTGTATCAAAGATCGTGAGTTTCCTTAGTGGAAGAGATATTGGTACGTATACAGAACGTTTGAGACATAATATGATAGACAGTTATTGACCAAATGACAATGATTTCACATTGGTAAATGAGGGAAGAAATGTACAATGTGTAAAAGATAAAACGGGTCAGAAAAGGGCTGCGGCGTCACCGCGGAGTCCCAAGGTTAGGACCGTGGCGCAAATTCGAACGTTGGTCACTGGACCTTCGGCGCCGCGGCGCCTCCGTGGCGCTAACGAGGCAGAATGGTCGACGGAAGCTGAAAGATTTTTGACTCTTGGCTGGTTTTGGAGCATTGATTCTCCATTACTTGATATATGAATTCAGCCATTATTTGGCTAAATTATAACCTCTAATTAACTAATTAAGTGCCATTACATGACCTTGATTGCCATTAGTTGGCTTTATGAGAAGACATCTTACACGCACTATAAATTGAGTCCTTTGGCTCAAATCAAAACACACCCCACACTTGTATAGTTCAGATTTTCGGAACTTCTTTCTCTCTTGCAATCTTCCACACACTCAAAAATTCTTCTTTTCTAGCTTGAGTCTCCTTTGCTCACTTGTTTGATTGTTGTTTTATCTTGGGAGATAAGTTGCCAACATACCGTTAAAGAATTATACGGGGTAATATTATATTAAGGAAAAATTGAATATCAATCGACTCAGCAAGATATTTTCGTTCTTTTATTTCCAGATTTTGTTTCTCTTGATTCTAGGTTATAAAGATCAAGGGGCTTGCTGCAGTTCCAACGAAGATATCAAGACTCCAAGGAGGATTTAAGACAGAAGATCAAGATCATCAACACTTATTGTTGTTGTAATGACTGATGTTAGGCTTCAAGCCTATTGTATTGTAATTATTTATCTTTTCTAAGCACTAGTGCCGTATATCCATTGTGTAACTCACAAAATGTTTAACTAATATGTACAAGAGTGTTATCGGTTCCTTGGAATGATCTTCCACTTTCCTCTTTCCATATTGTCCATATGAGAGGGGCTACGTCTTATACTCTCCTTCTCGCCTTTTCCTCATAAAATTCCACCCTAGCATTCATGCAAAGTGTCACTTTCAACGAGATTTTGGAACAAACATTCTTGGACTAACCTAAGGGTGTGTTTGGTATGGAGGAAAACATTTTCAGAAAATATCTTTTAATTTTTCTATATTTGGTTGGTCAAAATATTTTGAAAAATATTTCCTCTAGAAAAACAAGTTCCTTAAAAAATGAGGAAAATGACTTCCGTAACAGAAGGGCTGGAATTACCCATTTGGTTCCAAACATGTTCAACATTGTACACCTTAGCTTATGTGCGATCAGGAAATTACTCAACAAATGGCTAAATCTTCTCACGTACTTGCACATGAAAAACCAACTTATTCTAATTGGTGCAAGTTGCAATTGCCAATCACATGCAGATTTGTAAGCCATCTGCTACATTTCGACGACTTCATTCAGCTTCTAGTATCTTCCTCTCAGCTCACCTGACCATAGTGGTTACATTTGGCAGACTCTTGGTTAATTTCCAGTGAGGTTTTAGAAATGGTTTCCTTGCAATTTTATATGGTTATTGGATGCAATGTCCTCTACAAGCTCATGTGTGTATGTGCTCAGCGAACTGAAAAAGGAAAGTGACAAAGGGAAAGAAAAAAAAAATCTTGAGTTGACCAATTAATAGGCTCTGTGGGTCCCTGGGGTTAATACTATGGAATAAATAAAATCAAACAGCAAAGTAGAACTGAAGCATATGCAGAACACAGTTTCAAATGTCAGTTGAAATGTCGTCTAACATAAGTAACGACATTTGGATAAAAACAAAAAACCTTTGAAAGAGTTAAAGTGCAGCGGAAATAAATAAAGAACACAGGTTTAATTTTCATATGTTATATATTGATATAACCCATGATGGTCAATGACCAAAGGTATTATATATATATATAATTCCTTTTCTTACAATGTTATAAGATGATACAAAAGAAATAAAAAAGGTTAAGTCGCAGATGACTTATGCCTGAAAAATCTATCTAAATAGAAGTGAACAACATCTCATTACAATTGCTTCAATGAAAGAGCAAATCTAGAATCTAAGCAGCAATTATAATGTCGGATAGAATGTCGTCACAAATACAGGCAACACAACGATCCAGTCTACTTGATCGATATTTGTGGAGATCTCTCTATATCTTTTACACTTGAAATTCTGGATATTGATTCACTCTTCTGCCCTCTCTATTTATAGTAGAGAGTCCTTCTTGAAAAGCTCATCAATTGGTTGTAGAAGTTGAGAAAAAACTGGTCACGTGTGGCAGTAGCTTGAGGTGTGAATTCCTCAACTGATTGGACTTGTTCTTCACGCATCTTGCTCCTCAAGTTAAGCTACTCCTTGTACTTGGTCTTCCACGTTTTTCAATCTGCTTCCAAGACTCCTTGCCAAATCAATTATCGTGTGGTAAAAAGGTTACACAATTTTCGTTTTTATCCGTGAAGAGAGGCAAAACAGTTAACAGAATGTTGGTCAGAATGTCAAGACATTTGGTCCAACATTTTCTGATTTTAACTTAGTACTGAAAATAATATGTTAGGAAAAATGTCATGACACAAAACCTAAAATTAACATTCTCCCCCTTTTGCCTTTCTTCACAAAACTAATCAACCAAGTGTGAGTGACCTATAGCAATGGTAAATCCACATAAATGCTCCCCCTCAACCTGAAATGGTATATAACAAACAAAGCATATACAATATACACATATATATATATACCATATATATAGGATTAGAAAACTGTTAGTGAAAATAAACATCCATGGCAGTATTCAGATGACATCATCCACAGAACTTGTTAAAACATTTTTAAAACCCAAAAGAAATAGAATCCATTGTCTTTAAACAACATCCAAAACAACTAGATTAAGCCATTCAGTAGTAACACACATCAGTAACAACATCATCTTGGTAGTAACATAGCACGACAGCAACGCAGCAACAACAGTCTTCTCTGAGAGTCAAACAAAAGTAGTAGATTCCAGCCTATTTCTACTTTAGTTGTCTTTCACTGCATTCCTCCCCTGCAATAGTACCAGGTGATCTACGAGGTGTACGAGCAGCCGCAGTATTTCTGATTTCAACTTATTCTTCCTCCCCCTACACAGCTTCAGCATCATCTCCCCCTTTTTGGGAAGAAAGAAAAAATAAGAAATGATCTCTTGTTTGCACCAGTGTTGCCTTGACTTTATCAACTCCAATAATCTGTGAGTTGATTTTAGCAATCTCTTCCACTAGCCAAGCAGTTGATAGCACAGACTGCTTTGTACTGATGTTGTCCTGAATGTTAGGAACATTCCTGACAACATTTTCCCTTTCTACTTCATTGTTCCTGGGAAGATCAATGACCTTTCCTTTGCTTTTCAACACTGTCTGGTTAACAGTGTATACCTCTGGCTCTTTTTTGATCATGTCCTTCTTTGGAGGCTTGAAACCTTAAGTTGTGAGGACTTTGAATATTAAGGAGGAAAAGGGTAGGACCAAGGTGGAGTCTTTTTTTGCCAAATTGAAAACTTGTTGAAAGATTGTCTTGCCGAGGTTGACTCTTAAACCTTTTCCTATTTTGTACAAGAGGATTGATTGCTCTGTGGTAACAATTGACTCATTCATTGATGAAAGCCAATTATATGTAGCAATTTTATGCAGAATAGCAAACAAAGCGGTTAGCTTAGATGTTGGACATCTTGAAACCCATTTTTTCAAAACTCCTCCAGTTATGTAGTTTATCACTTCATTCTTATCATTAACAACATCTTTTTCTTCTTTTTCACCAAGTTCATTACTCAAACCTAAACATTAGTTTATCATGGTAGGTGTGAAAACATAAAACTTGTTATAGAGATATACCTTGCCAAATTTCTTTGACTCGACATTCTCCATATTAGACTCTATATTTGTATAGAACAACTTCACAATTTCATCAATGTATGGACTCTTATTGTTCACAGATCCTAGTAGATTTCTTTCTCTAAAGAAATCCATTAAGTATGATACGTACGCGAGGTTATGTCACTACTTTTGATTCTTATGATTCTATTCTTATACCATGACCAATGTTTAGAATTTGCTTTAGTAAAGAACTTCTCTGAGTAAGCACTTATCTCTGTCTCGGATTCAGATGATGTTTTGTTCGAGGAGGTGGATGAACTGGTTTCTTCTGCCTCTGGCTGTGATGTTGTGACATTTTCGGCAACATCTCGATCATCCTCTGACAAATCCTCACTCACTGTTCTTTGCAAGAGTCCATTCGAGCAATACTTCTTCAAAGGAGTATCATCCGGAATCTCGTCTTCCTCAGTCAACTTTTTCTCAACAGAAGTCGTGGGCTCAGAATGTGAGGGTGATGCTGGATTTTCAGTTGGTTGTTCAACCGAGGGCGTCTTCTCTTCATCATCTTGATGGTCGGTTGAGTCGACTCGTTCAATCATTTGCTCTGAGATAGGAACAACGATGCAATTTGACCTTTTAGGCTGCGGCAGTGAAATTTCTTTCAAAATTGCGGGCTGACCTTCTCAAGAGGAACTTGGATGTGCTTTCTCTTTTTGGTAAAACAGTGACATCTGAGAAGCTATCCAAATCGATTGGATTGTTGTCGTCTCCTGGATATGCAGTTTCAAAGCGATGCGTATCCGGGAGGCGACAACAATCAATCATTGAATAATTTCAGTCTTGTTTACAAAAAAGCGTCAAATTCTCTCGAAAGACCTAATTTGAAAAGAAATCACGACTAAACTAAGCGAAGTCGATCTTGTTGTTCTGCGGCTCGGCGTGATTGGAAATCAATCAGCGGACGTAAAAAGATGATGAAGAGGCGCCGGTGAACAACTAGCGAAAACCCAATATCGCCGGCGTTACGAGCCAGCGACTGTTGAAAAAGGCGAGGCGGCGAACCGGATGTCTTTGAAGTATTGCTGAAGTACTCTTGCGAAGAATAGTGGTGATTTGTCGGAAGGATGGTCGAGATGTTGCCGAAAATGTCGCAACATCACGTAAGAAACTAGTTCATCCGCCTCAACAAAACATCATGCGAATCAGGGCGAAGTGCTTGCTGAAGGTTCTTTACTAAAGCAAATTCTAAACATTGGTCATGGTATAAGAATAGAATCATAAGAACTGAAAAAGTCATAGACATAACCTCGTGCACATAATACGATCTAATGGACATCTTTAGAGAAATAAATCTACTAGGATCTGTAAACAACAAGAGTCCATACATTGATGAAATTGTGAAGTTGTTCTATACAAAGATAATGCGATATGGAGAATGTCGAGTCAAAGAAATTTGGCAAGGTATATCTCTATAACAAGTTTTATGTTTTCACACCTACCATGATAAATCAATGTTTAGGTTTGAGTAATGAACTTGGTGAAAAAGAAGAAAAGTATATTGTTAGAATGAAGTGATAAACTACCTAACTGGAGGAGTTTTGAAAAAATGGGTTTCAAGATGTCCAACATCTAAGCTAACAGCTTTGTTTGCTATTCTGCATAAAACTGCTGCATATAATTGGCTCCCATCAAGGAATGAGTCAATTGTTACCACAGAGCAAGCAATCCTCTTGTACAAAATAGGAAAAGGTTTAAGAGTCAACCTTGGTAAGACAATCTTTCAACAAGTTGTCAATTTGGCACAAAAAGACTCCACCTTGGTCCTACCCTTTCCCTCCTTAACATTCAAAGTCCTCACAAGTCAAGGTTTCAAGCCTCCAGACGACATGATCGAAAGAGCGAGATATACACCGACGATGTTGAAAGAGCAAAGGAAGGAGTCATTGATCTTCCTGAAGAGTGAAGTAGAAAGGAAAATGTTGTCGGAATGTTCTAACATTGTGGCAACATCAGTACAAAACAGTCTGTGCTATCAACTGCTTGGCTAGTGGAAGAGATTGCTAAAATCAACTCACAGATTGTTGGAGTTGATAAAGTCAAGGCAGCACTGGTCCAAACAAAAGACTATTTCTTATTTTTGTTTTCTTCCCAAAAAAGGGGGAGATGATGTTGAACTGTGCGAAGCGGCTTGAAATCGGCAATCTGCGTTTGCTCATACCTCGTAGATCACTGTGCTATTGCGAGAGAAGCGATGAAGACAACTTAAGTAGAAAGAAGCTGGAGTCTACTACTTCTGTTTGACTTTCAGAGAAGACTGTTGTTGCTGCCGTGCCGTGTTACTACCAAGATGATGTGTGTTACTACTGGATGGCTTAATCTAGTTGTTTTGGATGTTGTTTAAAGACAATGGATTCTATTTCTTTTGGATTGTAAAAATGTTTTAACAAGTTCTGTGGATGATGTTATGTGAATACTGCCATGGATGTTTATTTTCACTAACAGTTTTCTAATCCTATATATATGTGTATATTGTATATGCTTTGTTTGTTATATATCATTTCAGGTTGAGGGGGAGCATTTATGTGGATTTACCATTGCTATAGGTCACTCACACTTGTTTGATTAGGTTTTGTGAAGAAAGGCAAAAAGGGGGAGAATGTTAATGTTAGGTTTTGTGTCATGACATTTTTCCTAACATATCATTTTTAGTACTAAGTAGGGCTGTCCAACGGGTCGGGTCGGGGATGTCGTGGTGCAGTTGGGATTTGAGGTTGAAATTTGGCGGGGTATTAGTCGCCGATCCGATCGAGGAGGGGTCGGGGTGGGGTCGGTGGGGTCATTTTTTTATTTGCCTTTAAATTAAATAAATAAATAACACACGTACACAACAAGATAGTTTAATAAAAACATCCCAAGACTTTTTTTTTGTGCCTCTTATATTATTCGACTAGAAGTATGTTTTTTTTGTAATACAATTTCAAAATTACAACTTCGTGATATTGAAAGTTGCAAATAAATAACATAGTAAAATTACAATTAAAAGAATTACATTTTAAGAAACACATTTTCTAGTTTCTTTATATTGTTTTTTGGTTCTTCGGTTGAAATTGATACATCTTGGTCAAATTGGACGACGTAGCTTGCACATCCGTCGGATAAGATTTCGTTGTAGTTGTAGTCTTCTTTGTTGATCTCCGGTTGGCCGCACCTCCTACGCTCCGCATGAATTCAGTCTCTGAATAGAACTGCAATCTCTAATGAGTCTCACGCGATGAATGTCAGTGTCATGAGAAAATGCGCTTTGGATTTGTTGATGACGCTTGAATGTTCAACATATTTCGGGTCATCTTTGCTAGTGTTGGAAAATTCTTCTCATTCTCCATCCAGTATTTTAGCAAGTCTTCACGTCCCTCTTCATTTTCAATTACTTCGTACGGTATAACACCCTGCAAAACAAAAACATCAAACTCGCTAATTTGGTTAGAAACGGTACCACTAAACATTCTCTGTCTGAGGCTTTGAATACTAGCCGCAGAAACAACATGTCGTTTTTGAGGTTGTGTTGAAGAAGAAGAAGATGGCATGAAAGTCGGTTGGTTGCTAGCACTTTCTTGTCTGTAATGCGTATATACTTATTTACATTCATCTTGAATGCTAGACAACACTTCTTCTCTACTTATTTCAACAGGTGGTGGGTCATTTAGATTTTTAGGAGTTGGAGGTGGAAGTGTATCTATGCAATCGTAAACAGTTTCAACAAGATTTTTACAACCGTTTATTTTAATAGACGAATTTAATACAACACTAATAAAAAATATTGGGGGAATAGGAATAAAATATTTTTTCATTTTTTAAAACATTTTTTAATAGGTTCCTTATAAGCTGGTTTTGCCATATATTCACTAAGTAATATAAATATTAGAGCTATATAAAATAACATTGATGAAATAGTAGGATAATAAATCCCGGAAAATTCTTTAGTAGCTAGATAAATTTTCTCTAAAAATATATTAAGTTCTAAAATTGTATTCCAATCGAAAGATATAAGTATATTATTAGGATTTTGATTACGGGCGTTAAAAAATTGGGTTATAGGTTGTCTATACTCATAAGCAACACGTAGTTGGTTGTATAAAGAATTTCATCTAGTGCATACTTTTTCGGGAACTTTTCTGTAAGTTAGACCACAATCGTGACAAGTTTTTTTTATATTCTTTTAGACGTTGTATTCTATTATTTTTTAAAAATAATTTATAGCAAATTGAATTTTTGCAAGAATGTCTTCAAAAAGTTTTATATCATCCTTTACAACTAAGTTATAAATATGACATGCAAATTTTATATGAAAATGATCTGGAAAAGATGGAGTTAAGACAATTTTTAATAATCTAACAACAACAATATTAGAAGAAACAGTATCTAATGCAATAGTCATGACTTTATCAGATATGCCATAATAAAAACAAATAGAAGATATTTTCTTGAATAAAAATACCAGTGTGCCTACTATCTATATATCTATATGCTAAAATACGTTTTTGCATAGACCATTTATAGTTTATCCAATGACATGTTACAGTTAAATAATCATGACCGTTAGTACTACGGCCTATATTAGATGCGATAGATACTTTTTCAGGGTAATGATATAAATAATAACGTAAATATTGCTGATATTTGTGTGCAAATTTAAAAACATCTCTCCTAACAGTTGATCTAGAAAAATCGTTATAAGTAGGGTTGTACATTGATCTTATATAATGAATAAAACCAGGAGAAACAGGAAATGAAAAGGCAAACCCTCCATTGCGACTAATTTTGATAATTATTCCATATATTTCATTTTATCGTATTTAGGGCCTACAATTGCCTCCGTCATAGGGTCAATTTGACCCTGTACCTGGTGCGGGACAGTATCTGAAGCTTGTCCCGACTGAGAGGTCATTATTGACTCACCCTTCACTAGAGCCTTATATTCATCACACCTAACTTTGTGTTTGGTATTCAAATGCGTAGTTAAACCTCTCGTCCCGCCATAACCTCTTCCCATTTTGAATTTATAAACATTTTTATAAATTGTGCATCTAGCAGCTTCATTTTGTACGTCTCTATAAAAAAAGCTCATACAAGTGATGTTAATTTTCGTTCTGGTGGGTCTCGTCTCATACTATGGGGAATAAGAGGCGTTCCAATTTGAGGTGCATTAGTTGACGTGTCATCTAGATTAGTTGGTGTGTCATGTAGATGTTCTTCTAAATTAAACTCTTGTTGATTTCCAAAAAATAGCTCATCGTCTAAATCTAATGGTACTTCAGGAAAATTTTGAGTATCAATAAAATCCTCATGTCTAGGACTAGGAGGAATAGGATGACTAGAAGAAGGACTCTTGCCCTTGTTACCCCTACTAGGAGAACCAGAAATAACCTTACCCAACATACCTCGGACACCTTTCATTTTAATTTATGTTAATAAATAGTTAAAACTTAAAGATAATGAAATTAAGTGCGCTAATTAAAATAAAGAAACAATAATAATTTAATAAAGGAACGAATGTACCAAACGCCGACGTGTAATCGAGAGATGTTGAAAATTGAAACTTTGCTCAACAGATGCTCCTCAAGCTAGTTGCCAATTCCCAAATGAATAAATTAAATTGAATATTTAGAAGACAATGTAAAGAGAATGAGAGATAGATTGAAGGATTATTAGAGAGATTGTAATTGTAGGAAGATTTGTGAGAAAGAATGAAGAGAAAATGAAGTATTTATAGTTGAAAGATTGGGTTAAAGTATAAATATAATAACTTAAGGGTTAAAATAAATATTAGGGGATAGGGGTTGGGGGTATTTGGCCGTTGCTCAACGGCTAGAAGAGGGAGGGGGAAAATTGGTCGTTGGCAATGGCTAGAAGAGGGAGGGGTTCTGGGATGGGTCGGGGTAGGGGTGGGGTCGGGGTGGGGCGGGGTAGGGTCGGGGTCGACTTTTTGTCGATCCGTGCAGTCTGATACGTGCAGAATGCGGTATCTGATACCCGTCTGATGGGGGTGGGGTGGGCGAGTCGAGTCGAGTCGGTATACCCTTTGAGCGACCTTAGTCTTAAGTTAAAATCAGAAAATGTTGGACCAAATGTCTTGATATTCGGACCAACATTCTGTTAACTGTTTTGCCTCTCTTCACGGACAGAAACAAAAATTGTGTGACCTTTTTACCACACGGTAATTGACTTGGCAAGAAGTCTTTGAAGTAGATTGAAAAACGTGGAAGACGAGTCGAGGTAGCAGCTTGAGGAGCAAGATGCGTGAAGAACAAGTCCAATCAGTTGAGGAATTCACGCCTCAAGCTACTAACACACATGCCCAGTTTTTCCTCAACTTCTACAACCAATTGATGAGCTTTTCAAGAAGGACTCTCTACTATAAATAGAGAGGGCAGAAGAGTGAATCAATATCCAGAATTTCAAGTGTAAAAGATATAGAGAGATCTCCACAAATATCGATTAAGTAGACTGGATCGCTGTGTTGCCTGTATTTGTGACGACATTATGTCCGACATTATAATTGTTGCTTAGATTCTAGATTTGTTCTTTCATTGAAGCAATTGTAATGATATGTTGTTCACTTCTATTTAGATAGATTTTTTAAGCATAAGTCATCTGCGACTTAACTTTTTTTATTCCTTTTGTATCATTTTGTAACATTGTAAAAAAAGGAATTTATTCAATTGTATATATATATATATACAATACCTTTGATCATTGACCATCATGATTTATATCAATATATAACCTATGAAAATTAAACATTTGTGTTCTTTATTTATTTCCGCTGCACTTTTAACTCTTTTAATGGTTTTTCTGTTTTTATCCAAATGTCGTTACTTATGTCAGACGACATTTCAGCTGACATTTGAAACTGTGTTCTGCATATGCTTCAGTTCAACTTTGCTGTTTGATTTTATTTATTCCATAGTATTAACCCCAGGGACTCAACAAGCAAGAATGTCACCTTCATCATACGGCAGCAACATTTGAACAACATAGCCATTGGTTATAGATCTTCATGCCCTAACATCAATTGATTTGATGTGAGAACGTAGGTGAATCCTTATTAGGTATAGTTTGTATCATTTAAAATGGGAAGTCTACCAATATTTGGATTAGTCGGATCCATAACTTTGAATAAAAGGACCAAACACTTATTGTATTAAGTGTCGGCTCTGATACCACTTGTTGGGTCCCGGGGGTTATGCTATGGAAGTAATAAAAACAAAATGGAAATAAACAAATTCGAATGCTGGAACAGTTTGCGAATGTCGGCAGAAATGTCGTCTCGCACAACTGACAACATTTCGGTAAAAACATAATAAAACCTTTGAAGAGTTAAAGTACAACGGAAATAAATAAAGAACACAAATGTTTAATTTTCATAGGTTATATATTGATATAACCCGTGATGGTCAATGACCAAAGGTATTGTGTGTATATATATATATATATATATATATATATATATATATATATATATATATATATATATATATATATATATATATATATATATAATTGAATAAATTACTTTTCTTACAATGTTACAAGATAATAAAAAAGAAATAAAAAAGGTTAAATCGCAGATTACTTATGCCTGAAAAATCTATCTAAATAGAAGTGAACATCTCATTACAATTGCTTCAATGAAAGAACAAATCTAGAATCTAAGCAGCAATTAAAATGTCGGACATAATGTCGTCACAAATACAGGCAACACAACGATCAAGTCTAGTTGATCGATATTTGTGGAGATTTCTCTATATCTTTTACACTTGAAATTCTGGATATTGATTCACTCTTCTGCCCTCTCTATTTATAGTAGAGAGTCCTTCTTGAAAAACTCATCAATTGGCTGTAGAAGTTGAGGAAAAACTGGTCACGTGTGGCAGTAGCTTGAGGCGTGAATTCCTCAACTGATTGGACTTGTTCTTCACGCATCTTGCTCCTCAAGTTAAGCTACTCCTTGGACTTGGTCTTCCACATTTTTCAATCTGCTTCAAAGACTCCTTGCCGAGTCAATTACCGTGTGGTAAAAAGGTCACACAATTTTCGTTTCTGTTCGTTAAGAGAGACAAAACAATTAACAGAATGTTGGTCAGAATGTCAAGACATTTGGTCCAACATTTTTTGATTTTAACTTAGTACTGAAAATGATATGTTGGGAAAAATGTCATGACACAGAACCTAACATTAACAGGCGTCGTACTCCCTTTACAGAAATATCATCGAAGATCAAGGACTACAACAACAACCCAGTGAAATCTCACTTTGGTCTGGGGACGGTAGAGTGTTCGCAGATCTTACCCCTACCTTGGAAGATAGAGAGATTGTTTCCGATAGACCCTCGGCATAAGGCCAAGCACTTCAAACCAGTCTGAAAAAGGAAATAACGAAAGTAAATAAGTCATGATAAAATAGTTTGGAAAAAAAAAGGAACAATACCCACCACAAATAAGATAGTAGCAGGAAACAACAGATAGTAGCAAAAATCAAAAGACAAGACAATAATAAGACTACTTGTATGAAAGGGTAGGCGAGACACGCTCAACTACCTACTAGCCTTTTACTCTAATTTGGGTCTTTCATAAGATCAAGTAAGGACTAATAGTCAAAATTCAGTCAGCTATGATGCTGAAAGAGATAACACCGGGTTTAGGCTCCAAAACATAGACAAAAGAAGAGATAGGAGTTTTATGCTTCAAAGTGTAGATGGGAACGTCTAAGGTTGTCTCATTTTGGACAAAGAATAGCGGTGCGTTGGGAGCAAGACAGTGATTATATTATTAACACTTGCAGACTGGAACAAGCCCCCCACCCCCCCTCCCCCCCAAAAAAAAAGGTCACTTAGGACTTAAAACTCAACAACAGGAAGCCTGCTAAAGCTTCTCAAAACTGATAAACGTCATTCATGAATGAAAGAATATTTACAGAAAAAAACTTTAATGTTCCATTAGGAATTACTTCCAATCTACAACGACACCATAACCAGTGGAATCCCACAAAGTGAGGTCTGGGGAGAGTAGAGTGTACGCAGATCTTACTCCTATCTTGAGAGGTAGGGAGGATGTTTCAATTACATCCAATCTACTGAAAATTTATTGGATATGGATATCAAGTTACGAATAAGTTGCAAACCTTAGAAAAAGATAATACATGCCTTACCTTAGAGGCCAATGAGGTCTTCGAACTGAATATTTGCTTTGAAAGCCTGGCACTTAGTAGCATAGCAAAATTTTCTATACACAATCTCTACTCTTGACAAAGCTTTTGCCTATCTCTAGATTTCAGATGTTGAGAAATTTGATACCCCATACAGATCAGAAGCGAGATACTGCGTCATTCTTTGTTCGAGGTACATTTTAGAAAGAGAACTTTTTACATTCTTCTTCTTTAAAGTTTAGATCTATTAGTTACTTTTGATGTGTCATATGCAGGTAATTCAGTACGTACAGTATTTACAGGACACAGTACAGAAGTATGAAGGATCGCATCAACCTTGGAGCTCGGAGCCTACAAAACTTATGCCATGGGTAAATTATGTACCTAGATTAATAACATCTCTATTCTCACCATAACTTTTTTGGTTGTGAACTTTTGAATTGTGACTCATCTCTTAGCTGTGCTAAATATTTGGTTCCTCTAACAGAATACTCTTGCTTCAGTTTGCTAAGATATTATGTGATTTACATCAATTAGGAGTGATTTGATTTGTACTGACCCCTTTCGGAGGGCTGCGTTCATGCCCACAGGTATTAGGTACTCAGTTGGGTGATCCGCGAGCTTTGGATTTCCACTCAGCTTTCAGTGAGGTAGCTCTATTATTCCGGAGTTTTCCATGTTAGTACGGAGTTGTATTATGGTTTTATGTACATTCATGGGTACGGCGGGGCCTTGTCCCGTCACAGTTGTGTGTCCAAACTGTTAGAGGTCTGTATTCATATATGAGCTGGACTTATGTACATATGTGGTTTCTTTTTGGTTGTTATATATGTGATGGCAGCCTTGCCGGCTTTGCCTTTGTTCGGAAAAACAAAATGAGTGTTATTTAGCTTCCGCAGGTTACTTGTGTTGTATGAATAGAAGGGTGCCCAAGTAGGGCACCGATCGAGCTTGAGGTTTGGGTCGTGTGACTTTCGGTGTTCTCACGGCATTTCTTTGGAACTTGCAAGTCATACTAAGTGCAAATGCCACATCTGGCCTAGTACAGGTCATGACATACATGATTGATCCTATAGCCGAAGCATATGAGATCCTCTTCATGCGCTCAAGTTCAATAACATTAGAAGGGCAGCCCTTCTTTGATAACTTGATGCCTTGACCCATCGGACGACCGCCTTTCTTGGAATTCTTCATTGAAAATCGTCTAAGCATTTTGTCTATGTAGACTGACTGTGACAACCCCAACAATCTATTAGATCTATCTCTATAGATCCTAATTTCCAAAATGTAGCAGGCTTCACCTAAATCTTTCATCATGAAAGTCTAGGACAACCAATCCTTAACTGACTGCATAAGGGCCCTATTGTCTCCCATTATCAATATGTCATCAACATATATAATAATGAAGACAATGCTCTTATCCTTGCGTTTGAAATAAACACAAGGATCCTCTTTGCTTCTGATGAAATCAAAAGATTTGATAGCATTGTCAAAGCAAATGTTCCAACTCCTAGAGACTTGCTTAAGTCCATAAATGGACTTCTGTAGCCTGCACACAACATTTGGTCTGGACTCACATGAAAAACCCTCGGGTTGTTTCATATATACTTCCTCAATTAGATTACTATTGAGGAATGCAGTCTTGACGTCCATCTGCCAAATGTCATAATCATAATGTGCAGCTATCGCAAGCAAAATCCGAATAGACTTTATCTTAGCCACCGGTGAAAAGGTTTCATCATAATCCATACCAGGACGCTGAGTGAAACCTTTAGCCACTAGTATAGCTTTATAAGTCTGAACCTTGCCAGATGCATCAATATCTTCTTGAAGACCCATTTGCATCCTATGGGTTTAACCCCATTTGGAAAATCAACCAGGTTCCACACCTGATTGATATACATAGATTCCATTTCGGATTCCATGGCTTCTTGCCATCTCTTCGAATCAATGTCTAGCATTGCTTCGCTGTAGGTTCTAGGCTCGTCATCATCTGGAATATCTAGCTCATTTTGTGTTTTCACAAGTAGATTTAGTCTTTCCAGAGGACGATGAGATCTAGTAGACCTACGGAGTTGATTGTCTTGCGATTCGATTCTGGTATGTTACATTTGTGAGTAGGTTCTTGCGCGCTGGTCGATCCACCAACATTAGAGCTTTCAGAAATATCATTTTCATATCTTTCCTGAATAGGAGGAAATGCAACTGGTACACTTACTCCCAAGGTCTGTGTCGAAAGATCTTGTATTTCTGCATTACTCCTCGGAACACTCCCACTGGCCGAAGGGGGGTACCCTAAATACCCAATCTTCGCCAATAGCTCCCACTGAATTCTTGCATTCATCATCGGGCAAGGATTCAACCTCTATATTACCTTGTTCTTGAATTTCTTCAAGTTCTATCTCTGTGCAACTCATCCTTGTAGACATATTCATCTTCAAGGAAAGTTGCGTTCCTAGAAATAAATATCTTATGTTCTCCAGGAAGATAGAAATAGTATCCCTTAGTCTCTTTTGGATACCCAACAAAGTAACATTTCTCACTTTTAGATTCCAACTTATCAGTCATCAACTTCTTGACATATGCAGGACACCCCCAAGGCCTCATGTGTCTAAGTGATGTCTTCTTGCCACACCATATCTCATATGGTGTCTTTTCGACCGATTTAGATGAAACTCTGTTCAGAACATATATTGAGGTCAAAATAGCGTATCCCCAAAGGTATGTAAGAAGAGCTGAAAAGCTCATCATGGAACGAACCATATCAAGTAAGGTTCGATTTCTCCTCTCGGTAACACCATTCATCTGTGGTGTTCCAGGAGGTGTCCATTCGGAATGAACTCCATGAAGCTTTAAGTAGTCAAGAATTCTTTTACTTAAGTATTCACCCCCACGATCAGATCAGAGAGTCTTGATACTCTTTGAGAGTTGTTTCTCAACTTCACACTTAAACTCCTTAAACTTCTCAAAAGCCTCGGATTTGTGTCTCATAAGATACACATATCCAAACCTTGTTAAGTCGTCTGTAAAAGTGATGAAGTACGAGAAACCTTCTCTAGCTTGAGTCAGAAATGGTCCACAAACGTCCGTATGTACCAACTCAAGCACCTCTTTGGCACGGATCCCCTTTCCAGAAAGAGGTTTAATGGCCATCTTACCTTTCAAACAAGATTAACAGTTACCATAAGATTGTAAGTCAAATGGTTCGAGGTAATTTGATTTCCTCAGCCGCTCTATCCTCGTTTGATTGATATGACCAAGTCTGCAATGCCATAAGTAGGTAGAATTTCTTTCATTTAACTTAGCCCTTTTATTTTGTACATTGAAAATTTCCCTGCGGCAGTTTAATGTATACAATCTATTCACAAGAGGCGCAATTCCATACACAACATTATCTAAAGTCAAAACCATATTGCCATTAGACGTGTTTGAGGAAAAATCCTCTGAATCGAGTACAGTAATGGAAATAATATTCCTTGTTAAAGAAGGAACATAATAACAATCGTTCAACATTAAAACTTTGCCAAAAGGTAAATCTATCCTATAAGTTCCCACGCGCTCAGCAGCAACTCGTGCTCCATTTCTGACGCGCAGGTCTACCTCGCGAGGCCCGACTTTCCTGCTATCAGTTAGCCCCTACACATTTGTACAAATGTGTGAGCCACAAGCGGTATCAAGTACCCAGGAGTGAGAATAATTTATAGATAGATTAATTTCAATTACAAACATACCTTGTCCATTAGAGGCTGTAGCACTTGGTGTCATTCCTCCGCCTGGAGCAGTGTAATCCTTTCTCCAATGCCCATTCCTGTTGCAATTCATGCAAACATCCGATGCCGGTAGTTTCTTCTTCTTTTTCTTCGCCCATCCCTTGGGCTTCATTGCTCCTGCCGGAGTAACAACATGCCCTTCCCATTCTATTGTCCCTTACCTTTCGGTTTGGGGCGACTAGAGGAGCCAACCATCAGAATAAGCTTGGTCTTTGAGATCGAAGATTTAAAAGTTTTCAACATATTATGTAACTCCGGCAATGTCGCTTTAGTTCCATTCATATTATAATTAACAATGAAACTCTCAAACGAGCTAGGAAGTGAATGCAGGATGAGGGTGGTGGAGACTCTGTCTTGAAACTTTACGTCAATGGCTGTCAACCTCTCAATCAACTCAATCGTCCTCAACACATGAGGTGAAACTTGGCCCCCTTCATTTAGCCTACACTTGAATAGTTCTATTAGCAGGTCATACTCCATTTATGCGAGGCTGCGTTTCATAGAACTCGCCGAATGGGCTAACATTTAGTTGGGCCCCATAGTTTCATCTTTGTCTTTGCGATCTGGGAGACATAGAAGACAACATCAGGCATTGAGCAGAGGTGACATCCTTATAATGTTTCTTGTAAGCAACCTGGTCAAAAGTTGCATACTCTGCAGAGTCCTCCGTTGGAGCGATGGAGAACACTTTGTCCAATGTATACTCAATTTCTTCCTGTCTTAAAACAATTCTAACATTTCTTAGTCAGTCAATGAAATTGGGTCCGGTGAGTCTGTTTGACTCCATGAGCATTTTCAATGAAAAGTTTGACATTTCTGAAGATCTGAAGATAATAGATAGAATAGGAAAAATGCAGTTAATAATTCATTCTTCCAATAATTTATACACATTCATAATTTACTAATTTTAACATGGTCTTTTGTTTTTAAATTATCTCTCACTATTTTGCATACTTCTACGACCCCAAGATAGAATACGGACCTAAATCAATATAAAGGTCATAATGGGCCAAGATCCAAACATATGTTATATCCGCGTTTGCTTTGACTGATAACTTCAATAGCACACTTTGGTAGGTTCTCAACCAATTGTAAAGCAAATCTACAACTCTTGGTTTGATTAAATATCTTTCATTTTTAATCTTATGTCTTTAGACTAGTCCGACACTTTGGCGCCAAGATTCATCTAAACAAGTCAACCCCATTACACGACTGCGTTTAAATGTCTAAGTAAACTTAGCCTTTGCAAGCAAACACTTTGGTGTAAATACCTACAAAAGTTTATTATCTACTTTCATTTTAACACATCTATGAAAAGGTCTTGGTCCTCTTAGACTTAGAGCAAATGCTTTGGCATAAATACTTGTATCGCCGAAAAGGACTTAACACCCTAACAATTATAATGGACGACGCGTTATAATTAGACTTGTATTTAATGTTTGGGGAATATTTTCAGTTTTCGGGGATTCATTCAAGATCAACAATCAAGTCATACATCATATGACATCGTATCATGCAATTTCTAAACACAGTTAGATGGGAAACCATCAAACCCAACAGACATGATATAAGATGATTTTAAACACATACTGGGCGCCGTCTACCCAGACAGTTATAGCGGTAATTTGAAAGTAAACAAGTACTGGGCTCCGCCTACCCAGACAATAATTGCGGACGCTATGCTAATAATTTAAATGCATCACATTCAATCACTTAGCACATTTGTATATTATTCAATAATATACTATTAATGATAACTATGGGTCTATTTGTCTAAACTCTTTAATCTAGGTAAATGCCAAACAGTCCCCAAATATTTTCTGATTCTAAAATTCTGATTTTTGGGAATTCTGTAAATTTTCAGAATTTACACTTTAGTCCCTGAAGAATTTAAAACTCTATTCTGAACCCTTATAAATTCATAAAAATGCAATTCTAAACTTCAGAAAATATTTTCAAAATTTTGGGACCTGTTTGCAATTTCCAGAACCTAAAATCATCTTTAAGAAAACTTTCTTTAATTACAAATTTACCTGAAAGGACCAAATCTGTTTGATTCAAAACTTTTATTTTCAGAAACTGAAACTTCTAAAACTTCAGATTTAGAATCTGAAATTTTTAAGTCTCTGTTTCTGATTTTCAATTTTTTTTTTATAAAATGTCGTCGGCACCGCGGTTCCATCAGGTGGCACCGCGGTGCCTCAGAGGCAGTAAGCCACTGAAATCTGCAAATTAATTAGCATCGCGGTCCTAACAAGTGGCACCGCGGTGCGGTGCCTCATAATTCTCGTCACAAGCACCGCGGTCCTAACAGGTGGCACCACGGTGCCTTGAAGGCAGATTGTCCGAAAAATTAATTTTAAGCTTCTGGATGAACAACACCGCGGTGCCTCTGGCTTCATCTGGGCAGCATCGCGGTGCTCCATCACGGAACCGCGGTGCCGCCGCCAAAATCCTAGCAGGCACCGCGGTGCTCCATCATGAAACCGTGGTGCCTTACCTCCAGAAACATTATATCCGAAATTTCCGAACCCCTAAAACTGGTTTAGGGCCAGATCTTTCAGATATATCACTTATGTTACCATCACCATTAAAATAGCATGTTCATCGACCATCAAATCCAATTTTCTTCTCGTTCTTCGTTTTAATGCACCATGCTTTAAGCCGGATAACACATATCAACTTAGAAGAGTTATATATTTGATTGACTTGTTCGAATACATTATTGTATTAACAGATCTGGACACAATGACAATGTGTTCTAAAGGTTTAGGATTTTAAAGCTTTTAAAACATAAAATATATATCTAAACAAATCATAACCCATATTATCATTAATATCATTACAAATCATACGAAACAACTCTGGCTCTGATACCACTGTAGGTGTTTACGTCGGGTTCGTACACGCAGCGAAATTTGAAAATTTATGTTTCAAACCCGACGACGGTCGAACTGCAGTATGATATGTAATGAAAAATACAAACACAAAGTGATATGTAAAACTTCGATCGAAGACTTACATTGTTGTAGCAATCAGTCAAACAGTTGAATCTTTGTGTTCTGTTTAGTCTGAGGGTGCAGACGCAAACGTCCCTCGATTTGTAAGTTCTGGAAACTATGATGTAATTTGCTATGTCAGAAATGCTAGGGATTCTAACAGAGCTTTAGAAGAGATTGACCTCTCTTAGGTTTGTATGTTCTTAAATGAGAAGAGGAGCCTCAAATTTATAGGATAAAATAAGAGCTCGGAGGTTTCAGAGGCTGTGCCAGCCAGAAACGAATCGGCAAAATTGGATCGGCCGTGCCACGCACCGCGGTGCTGGCACGTGTTCCTGGCACCGCAGTCCTGAATCAAGGCACCGCGGTCCCATCCTATTTTCTGTCCATTTTCCCATTTTAATGTCTTGATCATCAACCGAACATATAGGTATCTCCTTCTAATTACATCCTTCAATCGACGGAATATTTGACTTAGTGTTACCCTTCAGGCCTTTACATATCGTCACTAATTACATTAGGATCCTTAAGGAACTCCTAGACTGCGTCGGAAGACGAACCCAATATGTAAAGTTTAGCTACACAAAATATGTGAACTGAACCTCTATGTGGGAAGATAAAATCTTTTCATTCATAACACACTCAATCAAGTTTAGGATCTGTCAAGTGTTTATTCAAATGGCTTGATCATTATAACTCATCTGTATTAGGTGACAACAGGACCATATCATAGACATGTCCATCGCATTGGCCAATGACTTAGTCAACCTAATACCAATACTTCAACAAGTATCCATGTGTCCATCACGAGTTGTCATAACTCGTAGCAAGTGAGACATACTACATCCCAAAGGATATGATGCAAACCACATGTCGACGTATCGCATATCATCAATATCCCAATTTCGATGATCATTAGTCGAGGTAATTTAAGAGTTACGTTATAATATTAATGCTCACATCATTAATAAACACGTAACCTCTAAGAATGCATTTATAGAATATTATAAATAATCAACTAATAATTCAATAAATGCATAATTGTCATAATATTAATCATCATTAATATAAATAAGAATGTGCATAAAGTACATTGTGTCCTAATACAGACTGTCTCTAGGACATACATATACTTTCACTTTCTGCTTCAAGCAAGGTAACCTTCCCCAATTTGGGAATAAAGTTAAAATCCTTAAAAACCTTTGTAACTTTTGGAAATTTATTAACGTGGAATAAAGTTTGTCCCGTTATTTATGACTCGAACAATTGGGTCTCGCACGTCGGAAACTTCGTTTCCACACACATGCACACATTGTACCAATGATCGTAAATTTCATTAGTGGAAGAGATATTGGTACGTAAGTAAAATGTTTGAGACATAGAATGATGGACAGTCATTGGTCAAATATCGAGTGTTCCACGTTGGTAAATGAAAGAAGAATTGTGCATAGTGTAAAGATGGAATGAGTCAGAAAGGGCCGAGAAGGGCAGCGGCGCCTCCGAGGCTCGGCCGCGTCGCAACCCAGGCAGAAAGGCTTAGACGAAAAATCTGATTTTGGAGAATTTTGGCTGCCCTCAATGACATTCATTCCAGCATTATTCAGCGATTATTTGGGCTGATAAATGGGTGTCATTACTTGAAATATTCATTGTCATTACATGGGTGATTTAATGTCATTACTTGGCACTTGAAGAACAATTTTTACACTATAAATTGTGGCCTTTGGCTCAATTGTTGAACACTATTTTCAGTAAAAGAAAAACAGAAAATTCTGAAAATATTCTTCCTCTCTAGCATTCTTTCAATACTCAAAGTTTTTCAAGAGAAACATTTGAGTTTTCTTTGCTCAAGTGTGTTAGTAGTTGTTTTATCTTGGGAGACTATTGTCTAGCAACGTAAAAGGATATATACAGGGCAATCTTGTCTTAAAGACAGAGTGTCATCACTCGACTCAGCAAGATTCAGATCAAGTGTTCGTTCTAGTTTCCAGTTGTTTATGAAGATTATTTCTTTTGTTGTAATCCATTATTCTTCATCTTTTCTAGTTCTTGTAATAGGTGTTTGCTATCTCCCGTTTGTTTCTTTTATTTTCCTAACAATTTTAAGACAAGATTGTTGTTAGTACTTAGTAAAAATGACTGGATAAGAACAATTTGTTTCTGAATCTGCTGTTGCTACTCAAGGCAATACTTTTGCATCTCCGTCTGTTGCTTCTCCTCAAGGCAATACTTATGCCTTCCCCACTGCTGCCCAAGGGACAACCAATGACTTTTCTGCTATTCAAGGGAATGTCAAAATTCCTCCATATGTCAGGTTTACCATGAACGCCCTGAAAAGTTCATGGGCATTGATTTCAAAAGACGGCAATAGAAAATGTTGTTTTTCCTAACCGTGATGGGAATTGAATACCACTATCCGGGCATATCTGCAGAGAGAAAGGTACAACTTTTATCTCCCATGTGGTGACATTGTATAAGTAATTTTGAGTATCTTTATAGTTATAAAGACAAACAAGGCCATTGCAATTATTCAAACATATAAACATCTCTGATCTTGTGTCAGAATAATAATGATGAGGCGCGAGTTGTAAAGATAATCCCTCTGGAGGAAGTGGTCGCCTCATGTTTAGCAGGAGGGAGTAGTTCCAGTTGAAACAACAGGCGGATGGCTTAGGAACAGGTTCGTGAAGTATTACTATTAACAAATAAAAACAATACACCTAAAGAGCACCTAAAGATCTAACCACTTTCCAGAAAGGATGAAAGATCAACTAAGTCTCCAAAAGAACAACCAATTACTTACGTCATGAAAAAGCTAATTACCAATTTGTGGTAAGAAAAAACTGCAACTATTAAGATATTTTTGTTAGATATACATATAATATATACATGATATACATATGTATTGTATGTATATTATATGTATATTGAATATTGTCTTGTATCGATTGAAGTCCAACCGAGAAGCCCAAACGAGAAGGCCAAGATGGTCACGGAATGCCCATAATTTTGTACCAATTATGTAATATAATGTTGGAGTGTAATCAGTCTTATACTCTTACCATAATTGTATAGTTAGTCTCCAACTAGAATAGAGTTTTAGATGTAGAATAAGAAAAAAAAATTCCTATATGTAACTTGTATATATACCCCTTTCATTAATGAAAATAATCAAGGGATTATTTCTTTCATGGTATCAAAAGTCTAGGTTATTTTTACCTTGCTTCCGCTCCTCTCTTTCCTCGATTTTCGTGAACAATCCCTCCCCTTTCAGATTTTTTCTCTAAACCCGAGACACAACCAAATTACCCTTCTCCAAAATTCCTTGTTCTATTCACTATGACTGATAAGAACATGTTTCATCCGGCCCTAACGGTTTCTAACATCAAGAGTGTTCTTCCTATTGTTCTTGACCTAGAAAACGTCCAATATGAGACGTGGGGAGAATTATTCAAAATTCATGCAATGACACATCATGTTCTCCACCACATCATCCCTCCGGCTACTAATACGGAGGGTAATAAAGAGGTTGTTCCCACCAAAGATGACGATCCAAAATTATGGGTCACTCTTGACGCAGAAGTTCTCCGGTGGATTTATGCCACTATCTCCCTTGACCTCTTGCAGACGATTATGGAACCTAGCTACTCAGCTATGGCTTCTTAGAATCGAATGCGTGATATATTCCAAGATAACAGTCATTCCCGCATTGTCACCCTTGAACAGGAATTTTCTCAAGTTGCTATGGAGAATTTTCCAAACATTTCATCTTTATTGCAAATGACTCAAGGACTTGGCGGATCAACTTCGCAACGTTGGTGCTCCTGTTACCAATAGTCGTCTAGTTCTACAGATGGTTGCAGGTATGTCTGAGACCTATAACGGTGTTGCTTCGAGCCTTCATCAAAGTAACCCTCTACCGGAATTATATTAAGCCCGCTCAATGCTTACGTTGGAAGAAGCCGAAGGCGCTACCGGTACGAGCCACATCGTCATGATGACGTCCTCCACAAATTTTCCAAGGTTTGATGATAATTCAGGCCAAAATCGTACCCACTATGGCGGCAAAAATAATCGTAAAAACAATGGGAAAATTGCGAGGGCAAATGCGGCGATTCCGGAAATGGGAACGGTGGCCAAAACAGTGGGCGCCGTCCCCACTGCAGTGGGCCCCCAATCCACTGGCCCCAACAGTAGTGGGTTCCATGGCGATGAAGTGGGCGATGGGCCTTGGCCAACAGCCCCACAATTCTGACATCGCGACCTGGCCCAGGCGTGACCCGGTTTTCGATTCGAGCCAATGGCGGCCCAGCTTCCAGATTTCAACCCAGTGGCTCGGGGCAGCATGGTGGGGTGTTGGGGCCTCGGCCCACGCATGCACTGTGGGCCCCACACCGATTCAAACTGACATTGAAGCCGCAATGCACACACTTGGATTAACTCAACCCGACTGTTGCGATATTTCTAGATGTTTACGCAAGTGTACGTATCTTTCAAGTAATAAAGATTTGTAAGACCGAGTTTATCGTCCACAGAGACTGGTTTATTAAGTACCGGTTATCTATTTTATTATATCTATTTGGTTGACGTTCTTTAGTTTGAGAATTATAACTAAGAATTATGACTAAGTGCAGAAAATAAATTAAAGATTATAATACTTTGGGTTTATAACAGTTATGAAGGAAATAGGGCATTCCAATCTCTTCAACTATCCACTATTTCACGTGTTAATGCAATGCTAATGATTCTTCTTCTTATTAAAATAGCAGGTTAACTAATCCGTCATTATATTTCGGTTAGGACATACAAGAGCTCAACCTAGTGAAGAAACCTTCTATATTTCTATGATAAGTTTTACCACACAAGAGGATTAAGAACAATAACCTTAAATACTACACAAGTATCGGAGTACTTTCGTCCACGATTTTAACCTATGTCTGGATAATTACAGTATATTCAAATCTCACCTTTCACTTTTGATTCGAAATCATATAAGTGATAACAATTAATAGCTAGTTAATTATCAAGCAATCATAACAATATTGAATAGATCTTAATACGCTGAAGAAGAAATCAATAACTAATGCATTAACTATATGAAAGAGTTTCAAGAAGATTCGATGGAAAACCCTACTAAAGTAATTAGCTCCTAAACATTGTCATGTCAAGAACTAATACAAAATCCAACATAAACTGAAATAAAAACAAAGGAAATAAAATAACTTGAACAATAAGATGTCTCCAATTGTAGCTTGTAGCCGTCGTTCTCCCCTCCAAAGTGTGATCTAAAATATGACAGGGTTTAGGGTATTTATATCTATGAAAAACCTTGCTTCGGACCCTTTTATCCTTGTCTAATTCGGCCCAGAAAATCTGAAAATACGCGTCGGCACCGCGGTGCTAATTGGCTGAAATCACTGGCAACTTACTAGAAATATGGCACTGTGGTGCCTCTTTCCTGGACCGCGGTGCCTTCGACGGTGTTTCAATTTCGGACTTACGGAAATTTTTACGCCTCGGTGCTAATTTTCTTGACCGGTGCTACCTGGCCAGGCACCGCGGTGCCTCTTTGATTTTTGTCTGGTTCCGCCTGATTTGTTCTATTCTTCTTGGAACTTCTTAGGCTTCATTCCTTGGTCAATTATCATCTCAATTAAGCTCATTTCATCCTCAAAAGTGGTATTTCTCCTTTATGACCGTTGTGACACAAAATGAAGGAAAAACACACATAACACTATACTATACGCAGAATAAAAGAGTAAAATACTAACTAAAAATGACTCAAAAGTGTATACAAAATACACTTAACAAACACCCCCAAACTTACACTTTACTCGCCCTCGAGTAAAACATTAAACAAAAAAACAAAAAAAAAACAAAGACTCTATGAAATGGATCAAGTAGTTATAGCAATTCTTCTTCAAAATCATGGATGAAAGTTGGGATAATATGTTAGAACATACATAACATGAATATTTAGAAATCTAGAATTTCAAGTTAGATATTTCGCAAATTCAATTGTATCATAATCACTGAGAATACTGTTAGCGATTAATCCACACGCTTAATGCAAGTGCACGTATCGTGACAAGTAATATAGTCTGGGTAAGACCGAATATCGTCCTTAGGGACTGGTTTTCAAGTACCGGTTATCTATTATATAGTATCTATTTGGTTAACGTTAATTGGTTTAGAATTTTAGACTAATAATGTAGGAAATAACTAATTATAAAAAGACTTTGATTTAAATCAGATATGGTGGAAATAGGGCTTCCAATCTCCTCAACTATCCGCTCGCCTTAATCTTTAATGCAATGATAAAGGTTCTTCTTCTATATTGAGATAGCAGGTTAACTAAGCAATTTTCTATTCCGGTTAGGATATATAAACACTCAACCCCGATGCATAACCCTTCTATCTTTCGATGATAATATTTACCACAAAGGAGGATTAAGAACAATAACCTATTTAACTACACAAGTATCGGGGTACTTTCGTCCACGATTTTAACCTATGTTTATTCAACTATAGCATATTCACAATCTCCCCTTTCGGATCTCGATTAGAAATCATATATGTGATGATAATTAGTGATCAATTAATTACCAAGCAATCAAAGTAATTATTGAATAAATCTCAACTATATAAAGAAGAAACCAAAACCATGCATTAAATCATAAAAACGAGGTTCAAGTGATTCGAATGGAAAGCCCTAATTAAAGTTTAGCTCCTAGCCATAGACATGCTTAAGAACTAATACAAACTAACATAAACTAAATTAAAACAAAGAAAGAAGAAAAGAAAATAATACTGAAAAGCCTCCAAAGTTGTCTTGTCTCCTTGAATGGTGTTATGGAATATTTACAAGATGGTGGAATGATGGTATGAGGAGGTATATGAAGCTCTCCCATAATGAGCAGGGTTTTAGGGATTATATAAGTTTTGTAGGTAGGAAAAATGATCCCTTTTGGACTATGAAAACGTGTCAAATTCGATCCAGAATTCTGATTTTTCCGCGTCGGCGCCACGGCCCTGAGATTCGGCGCCGTGGCACTGAAACTCCTGCAGCAAATCCGACCCCGCAGTAATATTGGCGCCGCGGCGCTGATGGCAGGCGCCGCGACACCGGCTTTATGGCAATTTTTTCGATTCTTGTCTTTTTTTCGTCCGGACTTCGTCTGATCTCTTCTATATTTCCCGAGACTTCTTAGACTTCATTTATTGGTCCTTTTAGTGTGCAATTCCATCTCAATTATGCTCATTTCCTTTTCTTTTCGTCATTTCTCCAATTTTGACCGCTGTGACACAAAAGAAAGGAAAAACACACATAATACTATACTAAATATAAACGAAATGAATAAAATACTAACTAAAAATGACTCAAAAAGTGTATATAAAATACACCTAACAAATATAAACACATAACCTATGCATGTCAATTTCATTCCATATTTCTCAAATTTTTATAGACCTGTTTACTTGCTATTCTCCACTAATCATAGACATACACATTTTTAGATCATCAGAACTTTCAAGGGTTGTAATGAAGGCTTAGGCAGAGGTAGGTAAAAGTAGACATTTAGGCTCAATTACGTATCATAAACATTTTTCATTCAACTCTTGTTTTTCCTTCTTTTTGACTTTCTTTTTAGTCTCATACCTATTTTATCCCCTCTTTTCTTTTGAGAGAATGAGACACAATATAAATAACAAGCACCCCCAAACTTAGGCTTTTGTATATTTTTCATTGGGGTGCATCAAATTTTCACTCTCTTCTTGTTTCTTTTTCAACACTTTTCATCCCACTAACTTTCAATTATTACTTATGGTACAAACAAAGAATCATAGGGTGTCAAACAAAGATCTTATTTTAGGCTCAAAGGGGCTGACTAGTGATACAATTTATGTCAGGATAGGTAATGAATGGTCAGAAGGGCTATCAAAGAAATGTCTGAATCATCTCCCTAAACATGTACATCTTAACTATTTCGCCTCAAATAACAAGAAAACAGATTTTCTAGACATTTTTCAACATTTCTTTCCATAACTGACACATATAGGCTAAGCACAAATATCTCAAATAATTAGATGTCATGAATTTTTGGCATATCTAACTTAAGCACACAAATTTTTGCTTTCAATTCTATTACATTATCCCACTTTATCCACTCAATAACTTTAGCAACTACAACATGCATGATCCATAAAAAAAATTATGACTCAAAAACACATAAAATAGCACAAAGACAAATCAAAAAGACTCAAAAACAATAAGACACCCCCCCAAAACTTAATCGACACATTGTCCCCAATGTGTGAAGACTAGAAATAAAGGGATAACTTACTGACACAACACAGCGGTCATACGGAGGTCTGGGAGAAAGGGCAAATTATTGTGCACACTGCCGAAGGAGGAACCGTGGTCCCTTGACCCTGCACCGCGGTGCTACTTCCTGCAGAATTCCAGTGTCTTCATTTTTCTGCATTGCTAACCTTTCGCCCTGTGGTGTGAGTCCTGCCTTTCATCTGCATTCCATAAACACTAACATACTAGATCGTGAGACTGTTCAAGATAAAATAAAATAATCTAAAACAAAACTTGAAATAACATAATTTAAAACATTGGGTTGCCTCCCAAGTAGCGATGTCTTTAACGTCTTTTAGCCGGACGTAGGTTACTTACTAAATCAAGGGGGTAGAGTGTCCCCTCCGCATATCCATTTTAGCACCATTCTCTTTCTCCTCCTCCTCTTCTTTTTCACAGTTCTGATTTCAGATGAGTTCAATTTTTTTTCATCAATAGCTAGTTCAGAAGTCTTACCATCAGGTTCTTCATGCTGCTTTGGTGGTACCCCACGAGCGTTAGTACTTGTGAGGCATTTCTCAGGCACAACCTTGTTAACTACTCCAATAGCAAAACATCTAGCATCGACTTGAGGTTCAGTTGGCTGCTTGAAGACTTTGAATACCATTTCCTCACCTTGGACTCTGAGTTTTAACTCCTCATTTTCAACATCAATGAGGGCTATCCCTGTGTCTAAGAATGGTCTCCCAAGGATCATGGGCATATTTGCATCTTCATCCATGTCTAAAATGAGGAAATCAGCAGGAAGGATGAATTTATCCACTTGTACCAAGGCATCTTCAATAATTTCTTAGGGATGCACAATCGAGCGATCAGCTAGCTCCAGGGTGACTGTGGTTGGTCTCGCTTCCCCCAAACTAAGTCTTTTTAATACAGAGAGGGGCATAAGATTGATACTTGCCCCCAAATCACATAAAGCCCTTTTGCATGTAACACTCCCTATGGTGCAAGGTAAGGTGAAACTCCCTGGGTCTCTCAACTTAGGGGGAAGTTTCTTCTGCAATATAGCACATCACTCCTCTGTCAGCACAATTGTCTCATAATATGTCAGCTTCCTCTTCTTAAACAGGATGTCTTTCATGAATTTCATAAGCAGACATTTGCTCCAAGACCTCAATGAATGGAATATTAATATGCAGTTTTTTTAATACCTCCAAAAATTTTGAAAAATGCTTATCCAAGGCCTTCTTCTGCAGTCTTTGAAGGTAAGGAATTTTGTCTGTGTACTTCCTCATTACTGCGGGTGGAGCCTTCTCTAAAATAGGGCTGTCACGACACGAACTCCGGGCCCGCGACTGGTGCCCTACCTGGGCACCCTTCTATTCATACAACACAAGTAACCTGCGGAAGCTAAATAACACTCATTTGTTTCTCGAACAAAGGCAAAGCCGGCAAGGCTACCATCACATATATAACAACCAAAAAGAAACCACATCTGTACATAAGTCCAACCTACATATGAATACAGACCTCTAAGAGTTTGGACACATAACTGTGACGGGACAAGGCCCCATCATACCCATGAATGTACATAAAACCATAATACAACTCCGTACCAACATGGCAAACTCCGAAATAATGGAGCTACCTCCCTGAAAGCTGAGTGGAGATCCTAAGCTCGTGGATCACCCAACTGAGTACCTAATACCTGCGGGCATGAACGCAGCCCCCCGAAGGGGGTCAGTACAACAAGGTACCAAGTATGTAAACATGAAGTACAGTAGACATGATCATAACTGTACAAAGAATGACAGGGACAAGTATGAAAATCAAATACCAGATCCAACCGTGCCATAATAAATAAGAGCCAAATGTACCTTTTAAAATATTCCTTTTTAAAAGTGAGACCAACCGTGTCATTTCAAATTATGAAATCAAAACCATTTCAAAATATGAAATCAATCGTACATTTTCAATTCGAGTCATATCAACATCATGAATGCTTACTCAGAGAATCATCAAGTTCATATATATATAGATGATGTATCTCATATAATATAAACCGGCCCTTTATTGAGGGACTCGATGAAATCATCAATATAACGTAACCCGACCTATTTTGGGGCTCGATGTAATTATCAATATGTGTGACGTAACCCGGCCCTTTTGCGGGACTCGATGTATGCTTCAATATGTGACGTAACCCGGCCCATTTGTGGGACTCGATGTAATGATGGAATATGTGACATAACCCGACCCATCTGTGGGACTCGGTGTGATGATGTAATATGACGTAACCCGGCTCATTTTTGGGACTCGGTGTAATGTGCAATATGATGTAACCTGGCCCATTTGTGGGACTCGGTGTATGCATCTACATGAAATAATCGGCCCATTATGGGGCTCGGTGTAATCTTTTGTATAACATAACCCGACTCATCTGTGGGACTCGGTGTAATGATCTTTATATGACGTAACCCGACCCATTTGCGGGACTCGGTGTATTGAATCTATAACATAACCCGACAATGCAATCGAATGAAATTTAAAAACATCTTTTGACTCTCCATATAATAAAATGAATGAACTATCATTTTAGAAAACTCAAGGCATTATCATGTCATGTAAAATTAGGGAAATTGAACCCAAAGTACTATGTACATCCATTCTTATAGAAAGAATCATATCATGCAATATAAGGGAGTTGAACCCAAAAGTACTACGTATGTTCACCATACCTTTTTTTCTTTATAAAACCTCGAGATACTAGCACTTGTAGCATCAAGACACTTTCACTTTTAAAATCAAGTTACTTACACTTTTAAACTCAAGTAACTCATACCTTTAAATCAAGTTACCTCTTCTCTTTAAATCAATCAAGTCATTTCCACTTATAAAATCAAGCAACTTATACTTTCAAAACCAAGTAAAATATACTCTTAAAACCAAGTACTTATACTCTCAAAACCAAGTAACTCATACTCTTAAAATCAAGTAACATCTTTCATATACTACAAGGAATCCGATTTCATTTAAAATAAGTACGTCCACCGTACGCACATTTTATAAGGTTCATGCTCAAAGAAAGATAGGAAGAGTTCCACATACTAACACTTGTCGTCTGTACCAACTCGACACCAAAGCTTACTAAAAACTCTTACCAACATCTCTCATAAGACTTGGTAAGGACTTAAGAATAATTCAGACATGCCTTTAGCATAAAATCAACAACATGAATACTCCTAAATTTCTAAGAGTAGAATAACTTTTGAAACAATACCACAGTTATGGTTCACACGTAGAACATTCCAAATGAGAGAAGGAAGAGGTTCACATACCTTATCGTTCTTCTACCAATCCATTAAGTGGAATACGCCTCCCGTAGCACTTTAACCTATAATGATAATAGCATGTCTATCAACTACATGACTTTAAGGGTAGGTTATGGACTAAGTAAAGTTCCCATTTCTATGAAAAATTGGGCAGCACTTCCTTTGTTTCTACGTACTTTTCCACCTTTTCCAAGGCCCAATTTCAACAACCAACAAGCCCCGACTAAGGGCACAATCCATACAACAACCAAAGGGGATTACACACCTACTAGACGTGTAAAATTCTGCCCCACAATCATATATAAACAGTCCATAAAAATAGTCCTCAATTAATCAACATTAAGGATACAATGTGAAGTCTTTTAACACCCTTTTATACCCTTAATCTCTTAGGACTTTCATTAGAAATTTTCATACTTAAACATACATAATGAGGGATGAATTTCCAGAATTCAAATGCACTAAAACAGTCCCCAAAAACTGTATAATAACGTCCAACAGTTTTATAGAATATGCGGCCAACAACTACAATCTGATAACTCTTTCCTTAATTCATTTTATTCCAATTCAAGTTCCAATAATTTTATATATGATATATCAACTTATAAACAACCATATTACTTCATTTTAATATTCGACAAGTGTAATTAACAACAATAATAACCAACGAATCCAACGACGCCAAAATGGCCTAGTCTCGGCCTCACTTTCAAATATTGTCCAAACTTTTTTTAATCTTCATTATTTTTAGTACAATTCATCCATACATATCAACAATAAGTAATATCCAATTACTTTAAAAGAAGAAGAGCTATTACCTTATTTTTTTCTCCAAAATCGGTAAAAATAGTCCGGGTAAGATTGGCCCGCAGTTTTCGTTTTGATTCACTTCCTCAAGTTCAAATCACATATATGTATCCCCTACAACCTTGTAACCAACTTCCCTTCATGTTTTACCTCCAAAAATTCAACGAATCAAGCTAGGGTTTCACCCTCATTTTCGGCCAACACAAGATTTGAAGGGTTTGGAGAGTTAACTTGTTTTAGCACTTGGTTTAGGAGCTAATCTTGGAGAAAGAAACTTGTCAACACTTGTTGATCTTTGGCTATGGAGATTTTCGAAAATGGAGCTCAAAGGGAGAAGATGAGAGCTAAATTGATAAGTGTATAATGTCCAAGTCTTGCAAGACTTGGATATTTATCCAAGTGTAATGCCAAGTTGAGTGGGACCCATGTCCACTTGTCCTCAAGTCTCAAAATATCTAATGTGAGTCGAAGTCTTGCAAGACAAGTGGGGGTGACACGTGTCACCCTCCTATTGGTCCAAAATAATTCTTTCACAAAATAATTATATACTTGGCCAAAATATCACAAAATCTCGTGGGCCCACAACATCATAAAATTTCCCGTGGGCCCCACATGATCAAATCCGAGACTTCAAAATCCAAAACTAATTCCGTGACTCAAATTAGGAGAATTGAACTCCGAGTAATCAAATTGTCGTATTCACATTTTCGAATTAATTCCTTAAGAAAATGTAGTTATACTATATTCCGACGTTCAAGTCTTACTTCCTTACTTACGTTCTCAAATACATGTCTTGGAACTACAGGGTGTAACATCCTTCCCCCTTATAAACATTCATCCCAAATGTTCATAACAGGTTCATGATAAAAAAATCTCAGCATATTCTCCTTAACTACACTTAACGAAACCAAATATGCGACACATGGCCACAACTTATCACACATGCATATACATCAACCAAAAGCCAAACGAGGAAATCAAATCTAGAGTGTGTGTATCATCACAATTAACTCTCATTCATGGTAAAAAAGAATTCTCTTTTCGTACCTTCATAAGTCATAACTATAAACATTTCAATTCTTTTAACACCTGTTCGCTCCTTTTCTTACTTGTCGTACTCTTCTCGTACTTCCAAACTTATTCTAGTGTACGTACATAATTTCAAATATTGCTTCTATTTTCGAATCCTTGGAGTTACTACATCCAACTTGGTCATTATACTTCACATATATCATGTACCTTAACCAAGATCAACAATAAAGTCTTTTACTCAAGAAGGCCTTGTATCTAAGGTCTCAACGGTTATCTAATATTCTAAGATTCTCAATTATTACCAACCTGGATACGAAGTCCATATAATTATTTTTGGGCCACTGTTGCATTTCTCGGAGGCATAGCTGCAACCACAATAATACGTTAGGGAGAGACTACCCTAACAACACATCTCTATCGCACGATCACAAAGTGAGAAGAAAGGAAACCAATCCTAAATGTAATGTAGCCTCCCGTTTATAGATGTGGTGCACAACACACCGATAAATAAGACTCTACTATACACGGTCTGTAGACATTCCGAGGACTAACTGCTCTAATACCACTCTGTCACGGCCCAAATCTGCGGCGTGGCGGGTGCAATCTTGTGATAAGATCGCACACTTTAAGCGCAGTGCGTTATCGTGACAAGTAGTATAGTCTTGATAAGACCGAATATCGTCCTCTAGGATTAGGGTTCAAGTACCAACTATCTATTTTCTAGTATCTATTTGGTGAATTTATGATTGATTTGTTGTTTATAACTACGAATTATGCAAGCTATTTTAATATAAAGATTTACTTCAGTGATGATGAGAATAGGGCTTCCATGTATCCTTACTATCCGCTTATGCTACTTACTAATGCATTAACTTATGGTATTCTTCTTTAGGAGAAAGCGGAGTTTGAAATCGTTTTATACTCCGCTAGGGTTATATAAACACTCGACCCGAAGATCGCGCCTTACCTACCTTTCGGTGATAAGGATAACTTTATAGGAGGATTAAGAACAAAACCTAGTTGACCGTCCACGATGCGCAAAATTAGGGTTGTTAAGCCTCATCAACGCTACATAAATAATTGAGGTATTTTCATCCCCAATCCAAGAATGTCTACCCAACTTACAAAGATATTCACAATCCCCTTCTCGTAACTGATTAGAAATCATATAGTGATAATTAGTTGTCAATTAATTACCAAGAATTCAACGCAATTATTGGATAGATCTCAAAATAAGAAAAATAACCATAAGCATGCATTAATTTATAACATAAGTTTCTAGCAATTCAACATGGAAAGCCCTATAAGAGAATTAGTTCCTAGCCATAAATATGACAAGAACTAATTCAAAGTTCATCATAAAAACTGAAATAAAGTAAAGAAAAGGAAAAGAAATTACTAAACTAATGGTATCCAATCTCCAAGCCAAAGTCTTGAGTTGTGCAAGAAAGGGAACCCTTAAAAACTGCCTAGGGTTCTCCTTTTATAGGCTGCAAACCGCCTCCCTCTTTTCCTTCAGGCCTGGCCCAGATTTTCGTCAAAAGACCTAATTTTTCCGCGTCGGCGCCGCGGCGCCGAAAGTTCTGCAATCCGTCGGGTGTTTTGGCGCGCCCGATATCTGCATGCGAGGCGCAGCACTGTATCTTCTGTAGCTCCTCGGATGTTTAGGCGCCGCGACCTGGCACAGTGCGAGGGCGCATGGCGCTGGTTTTGATTTTTCCCTCGTTCGCCACTTTCTCTGATTCCAGCTCTGGCATCTCCTCTTTTGCCCTCTTTTTGCTCTTTTTCCGCCATTTGACCATTTTAACCACTTTGACTCAAAAGAAAGAAAAACTATCCTAATACGACACTTATATGTGCAAAATGGGACAAAAGACTAACTAAAACTGACTCAAAAGGTGTATATAAAATACACCGATCAAATACCCCCAAACTTAACCTTTGCTCGCCCTCGAGCAAAGATAGAAAGAAATAAAATAAAAGACTCAAAGAACAAAAAAAATAAAAATAAAAATAAAAATAAATAAAAAGACTCACTGCCATTGATCACTTTTGCTGCATTAGTGTTAACTAGAAAAACATGAAGGTTAGCAAATTAATATGCAGGAACATATAGCATGAAATTTCAGCACACTAAGCACATGAAGCTAGATATTTCGCAAACTCATATTATCATGCTTAATGGAAGTCAATATACTAAATCATGCATGTAAATTCAAGAATTCCTATGGCATGCTTACTTGCTATTCTCCACTAATTCTGGATCTGCATAAAAGAGATCTTCAGGACTTTAAGGGTTGTTATGTGGGCTTAGGTAGGGGTAGGTAAAAATAGGCATTTTAGGCTCATTTCGTGTACCATAAGCTCCTTAGCTTTTCAATATTTCCCTTTTTCTTTTTGTTCTTTTCTTCATTTCGATTATATCTTTCCCGTCTTTTGTTTTGGAAGAGTGAAGTATCTAATAATGACAAGCACCCCCAAACTTAAGCTTTTGCCTATTTCTTATTACTTTTGTATTGGGGTGCAACAGACTTATTCACTCTTTTTGTCTCTTTTTTAACACAATGTATTCCACAATTTCATATTTTCACTTATGGTACAATTTGTGGGAATATAGGGTGTCAAAGAAGAAGTTTCAAATTTAGGCTCAATGGGGCTGACTAGGGATATTTTTAAAGTACGGGATAGAAAAGAATGGTAAGAATTGGCTATCAAAGAAATGCCTGAGCCATCTCCCTAGCATGCATATCCTAACTATTTCGCCTCAAATAGCAAGCAATCATATCACA
The DNA here is from genome assembly GCA_029844215.1 of Przewalskia tangutica. Classification (NCBI taxonomy): domain Eukaryota; kingdom Viridiplantae; phylum Streptophyta; class Magnoliopsida; order Solanales; family Solanaceae; genus Przewalskia; species Przewalskia tangutica. The sequence continues at coordinate 116,745,171 of CM056723.1, read as the reverse complement.
TAAGTATTTATCATTTAGCATGCATAACTCAAGAAAGAAACTCCAAATAGACAGATTCTGTGAGTTTTTGGCATATCTAACAAAAGTGTTTAGATAGTTGCTTCAATTCCGTTACATTATTTCACCTTACTTCACTAGGTGTTTCTAGCAACTACAACATACATGATCTTTGACAGGCAATTATGACTCAAAAAGAAAAAAAAATTGGTGACTCAAAATAAACATAAAACAATCAAAAAGACTTAACTAAAACATAACATGACACACAAATAAAACAAAACACAAATAAACACCCCCAAACTTAAAACACACATTGTCCCCAATGTGTGTAGACTCAAAGACAGTAAAAGAAATAGACACTTACAAACTTTGGTTAAAATGGTGGTGGTGGCGGTGGATAATGCATCGACCATTGGTTGAACAAGGAACTCAGCTCGTTGATTTGTTGCCTTGTTTCTTGTTGTCCTTGTACTACTGTGTCCAAGGTCTGCATCATCCTCATCTGATTCTGATACAATTGCTCCATTATGGGCATTGGAGGTTCTGCTCCTGTGGTTGGCCTGTGGCTAGGTCCTGCCTCATATTGAGCCCCTATTTCAGGCTCATCTTCGTCCATGGCGGCCTCTGCTGCTGGTTGTACTCTCCGTCTGGCTGCTGGGGGGCTTGGGTCTGGGAAAGAGTGCACTATCCCATAGGATACGGGCAGTTGGTTTCTTTCATGAGTGTCAGTGGGTAGGTTTGGAACCGCACTCATGTGACATAGCTTGGTGATAACTGAGCCATGTCCCAATCACTGTTGTTACCAACTCGCTGATTTCCTCAATGCTCTGCACTATTTCTTTCCCCACATCAATCGTCAACCCCCTCATAATTCCATATATCAGTTTGATCCTATCCTCTGGCACTCTGGTGAAGTGCGTGGATGGAATCATGCGGGCGCTGACGAAATATAGCCAACCTTTGGCTACTTTGTTGAATTGGCACCTGTTCAGTGCTCTTGACCCATTTCTTCCAATATCAAAAATAGCTCCCTGGTAGCTCACGGTGTTTGCAACGATATCGATTTATGTTGTCGGTGCTCCTAGACCATGTTCTAAAATGGCTCCGATCACCAATTCCTCCTTCAACATCAACTGTTTTCAATTGTATATTGATATCTTCTGCTGTCACAGGCACATAGCGTCCCCTTACAAAGCATCCCCTTTCCACCTTCTCCGGAAAATTGGCATAAAATTCACGCACCATTGTTGTGTTTACTGGTGCTATCTTCTCTGGGTTCACAAATTTTCTCCAATCCCTTAACTCAATCATCGCCCGAATGGGCTCATAAACATCTTTTTCCCCATATGACTCCCTCTGGTAGTCCATTCCCCTTTCTGGTATTATGGGTCTGGTATCAAGCTTTTTGTATCTTTGGAAGGCTTGGTAGCTCACAAACCTATTTTCATCGTATTGTGGGGTTGGGGTGGATGTGGAGCCTCTTCTTTTCCTGGTGGCCATGGTTAAAACAGTTTCTGGGGCTTACAATTTAATGGCACAAATGTTTCCTACAAAGTTGACAACTAGCAGCGAACACAACACCCCCAAACTTCAACTTTTCTATACTACCGCCCTTTTCTACTCTTTTCTCTAAACTTCACAATCAACTTTTCAGTACCCAATTGCTTCAACTACAATACTCCTTCAAACTACTACCTCCTGTGACTTCAGTAAATGATTCAAGAACAGAAAAAGATTACCTTTTTATGAGAAGCTTCAAGCTTGTTCTTGTTTCAATTGGTGGTTTGAGGCTATGGAATGGAGCTTTGTTGGTTGAGAAGGCTAAGGGTTTTTGGGAATTTAAGAGCTTAGGTTGTGGTTGGGTTGGATTTGTGGAGGATTTGTGGGCAAATTCGGAATTTCGTGGGTTTTGGAGAGGAAGGTTAGGTTTTGAATTTGGAATTGGGGAAAATCTGATTTTTAGGCGTTTTTAAGTTTCGGATTCCGCTTGGCCATGTATTGTTTTTAGCCGCGGCTGAACTCTAACGCTCGCCCGGGATTTTCTGCAGCATGGCTAAACAGCAAATTTTTGGGATTTTGGCGCATGCCTGCTACAGGCGGCCGCCTTAAACTCTGCGCTGTTGATTCTTTTGGCGCCGCGCCTGCTCTAGCGCGTATGGCTACACTACGAAATTGCGGCTTTTCTTGATTTTCGCCTTCAGTTTATTCCCCTGTACCTATCAATCACAGCACAAACACAAGAACCCAAGACCGTGAGATTGTTCTAGATAAAATAAAATAAACTAAAGACAGAAATTAAAATAACATAATTGAAAACATTGGGTTGCCTCCCAACAAGCGCTGTCTTTAACGTCTTTTAGCCGGACGCAAGTTCCTTAGCCTTAATAACCCTGGGGTGGATTAAGCCCCCAACCTATCCATTTCCTCCACATTTGGCGGTTTTTTTTTCTTCTTTTCTTCTTAGCATTATCAGTAAGGGGGGGGGTTCAGGAATACTTACCTCCTTTAGTGGCATTTCAGCAAACCATGCCTGCTTTCTTGGGCTCATCGCTCTTTGGTTGACTTGTATTGGCTCGCATGGGGGTTTGATGGTGCTGATTGCAAAGCACCCACTCCTTGTTGGTGGCTCAATGACGTGTTTAAAAACTTTAAACACCATTTCTTCAGACTCCACCCTTAGTGTTAATTCTCCTCTTTCAATATCTATCAAAGCTCTCCCCGTTGCTAGGAGTGGCCTCCCCAATATGATAGGTATTTCCACATCTTCTTCCATATCAAGAATGAGGAAATCTGCAGGAAAGAAGAATTTTCCTACTTTCACAATCACGTCTTCAATCTTGCCTCGTGGATGAACCACTGTCCTGTCGGCCAGCTGTAGGCTTACTGTGGTTGGTTTGGCCTCGCTGACTCTAATCTTTTAAAAGCGATAAGGGCATCGATTTATACTCGCCCTAAATCACACAAGGCTCTGTTGCAAGTCACCCCGCCCATTTGTGCAAGGTAGTGTAAAGCTTCGGGATCCTTTAGCTTTGGTGGTAACTTTTTCGCAAGATAGCACTACACTCTTCTTACATTAGTGCTACTATTTCATACTGCCACTTTTTCTTCTTCCCAAAATCTCCTTCATAAACTTGAAGTAGGAGGGCATCTGCTCTAATGCCTCTATGAAAGGTATGTTGATATGCAGCTTTCTGAATGTCTCCAAAAATTTGGAGAATTGTTTATCAACCGCATTTATTTGTAGTCTGCGGGAAAGGGATCTTCTCTGTATACTCTTTCTCTGGAGTTTTCTCTCTCTTGTTGGGCTAGGCTCAATCACCTTCTCTTTTCTAACTCGCTTTCTTCTCAACTCTTGGTGAGGTATCTTTGCTCAATTGTCTTCCAACTTCTCAACCGCTGCCTGACACTGCTCCCTCGGATTTACCTCTGTATTGCTTGGCAATGTCCCTTGTGGCCTGCTGTTTGCCTGTTTTGCTAGCTGACCCACCTGTGTCTCCAAGTTTCTGAACGAGGATCTAGCTTCTGTCATGAACTGCGTGCAGGCGTTGGCAAGTCTTTATCCATTGCTTCACTCATCGGCTTTTCTTTCTGAACCGGTGCATTGAACTGTTGAGGCTGTGGGGCTTGAATGAAGGGTTGCTGATTATAGCTCTGCTTGATTACGATCGCCCTATCACGGTCTGCGCCCACGATCACGGTTCTGTTGCCGCGGTATTGGTTCTGCTGGTTAGTGCGATTCTGCGCGCAGTCTCTCCATGAGAAATTTGGGTGGTTCCTCCACGGATTATAAGTGTTGGAGTAGGGGTTGTTACATTGCCTCGATAATTACCTATGGCTTGACACTATGCCTGCTCCATTGGTATATTGTTGGGATCCGTTGAAGGACACCTATCAAATGTATGTGGGCCACCACATATCTCGACTTTAGGCATCATCGCGTTCATCGACGCGTGTGTTCTGCAACTATTTCGCTAGGAGTGCCACTTGGGCATTCAAGGCGTGATAACATCTATTTCATGGACTCACGTTCTTCTCCCGTTTGTCGACCTCTCTTCCGGTGACATGGTTGTTAGTGGCCATGTCTTCTAATAACTCATGGCGTCGTGGGCTGTTTTCTTCATGAATGCTCCACCATTTCTGCATCTATGATAGTTACGGTTGTCTTTGCTCGGCCGTTGTAGAAGATGTGGACCAAGTTCCACAACTCAATGCAATGGTGTGGGCACTTTCTCTGTAGATCTTTGAACCTTTCCCAAGCTTCATATAAGGACTCTCCATCTGCTTGGTAGAAGTTGTTCAACTCCCCTCTTAGTTTTGCTGCTTTACACGGAGGAAAGAACTTGGCTAAGAATTTCTGTGCCAGTTCGTGCCATGTGAAAATCGAATCGGCCGGCAGGGAATTCAACCATACTTTTGCTCTATCCCTGAGTGAGAAGGGAAAGAGCCTCAATCTGACGGCATCATCAGTAACGCCGTTATATCTAAAAGTTGCACATAGCTCGAAATTAGCTATGTGCATATGTGATCCTCAGATGGCGATCCTCGAATTGCACTGTGTGTTGTACCGTGCTCGAATCGCGGTTTATCTCGAAGTTGTTAGCTCTTGCGGGAGCCTAATGCATGTCGTGCTCCATTCACTCTTGGTAGCACATAGTCTCCCAAACTCGCTACGGATGGATTTGGGCTCTCTCTTCCACGTCATGGGTGTTTGCCTAGGTATTCTGGGTGGGGTTGATTCTCTCCTAACCGCTTCTCCCGTCCGTTGTTGTTACGAACGTTCATCTCTAACAAGGTTGCAATCCGATTCTTTACATTACGTTTGCAGGTTTTCTCAATTTCTGGATTGAAGGGAACAAGAGTGTCTGCTCCTCTTCTCCTTCGCATAAACTGACTTCCTGAAATAGATCAAAAACAGACAACAAATCACGGCACCTCGAATTTTTAAAAGAATAAACTAAAAATTAAAAATAAAAATAAAAACCAAATTAGAAAGTAAAATTAGACAAATTTGATATTGAACTAATGCCTAATCCCCGGCAACGGCGCCAAAAACTTGATGCGCGGTAAGATGCACACACTTTAAACGCAAGTGCACGTTATCGTGACAAGTAGTATAGTCTTGATAAGACCGAATATCGTCCTCTAGGATTAGGGTTCAAGTACCAACTATCTATTTTCTAGTATCTATTTGGTGAATTTATGATTGATTTGTTGTTTATAACTACGAATTATGCAAGCTATTTTAATATAAAGATTTACTTCAGTGATGATGAGAATAGGGCTTCCATGTATCCTTACTATCCGCTTATGCTACTTACTAATGCATTAACTTATGGTATTCTTCTTTAGGAGAAAGCGGGTTCTGAAATCGTTTTATACTCCCGCTAGGGTTATATAAACACTCGACCCCAGTATCGCACCTTACCTACCTTTCGGTGATAAGGATAACTTTATAGGAGGATTAAGAACAAAAACCTAGTTGACCGTCACGCACAATGCGCAAAATTAGGGTTGTTAAGCCTCTCATCAACGCTACATAAATAATTGAGGTATTTTCATCCCCAATCCAAGAATGTCTACCCAACTTACAGCATATTCACAATCCCCCCTTCTCAGAATCTGATTAGAAATCATATAGTGATAATTAGTTGTCAATTAATTACCAAGAATTCAACTCAATTATTGGATAGATCTCACAATAAGAAAAATAACCATAAGCATGCATTAATTTATAACATAAGTTTCTAGCAATTCAACATGGAAAGCCCTATAAGAGAATTAGTTCCTAGCCATAAATATGACAAGAACTAATTCAAAGTTCATCATAAAAACTGAAATAAAGTAAAGAAAAGGAAAAGAAATTACTAAACTAATGGTATCCAATCTACAAGCCAAAGTCTTGAGTTGTGCAAGAAAGGGAACCCTTAAAACTGCCTAGGGTTCTCCTTTTATAGGCTGCAAACCGCCTCCCTCTTTTCCTTCAGGCCTGGCCCAGATTTTCGTCAAAAGACCTAATTTTTTCGCGTCGGCGCCGCGGCCCTGCAATCCGTCGGGTGTTTTGGCGCCGCGGCCCTGATATCTGCTGTCTGAGGGCGCCGCGGCGCTGTATCTTCTGTAGCTCCTCGGATGTTTAGGCGCCGCGGCCCTGCTTTTGACTGCAGGAGGCGCCGCGGCGCTGGTCTTGATTTTTCCCTCGTTCGCCACTTTCTCTGATTCCAGCTCTGGCATCTCCTCTTTTGCCCTCTTTTTGCTCTTTTTCCGCCATTTGGCCATTTTAACCACTTTGACTCAAAAAAAAGAAAAACTATCCTAATACGACACTTATATGTGCAAAATGGGACAAAAGACTAACTAAAACCGACTCAAAAAGTGTATATAAAATACACCGATCAGTGCCCTACCTGAGCACCCTTCTATTCATACAACACAAGTAACCTACGGAAGCTAAATAACACTCATTTTTTTTCCCGAACAAAGGCAAAGCCGGCAAGGCTGCCATCACATATATAACAACCAAAAATAAAACACATATGTACATAAGTCCAGCCCACATATGAATACAGACCTCTAAGAGTTTGTACACATAACTATGACGGGACAAGGCCCCGCCGTACCCATGAATGTACATAAAACCATAATACAACTCCGTACCAACATGGAAAACTCCGGAATAATGGAGCTACCTCCCTGAAAGCTGAGTGGAGATCCTAAGCTCACAGATCACCCAATTGAGTACCTAATACCTACGGGCATGAACGGCCCGGAAGAAGTCGGTCTGCAACAAGGTACCAAGTATGTAAACATAATCTGATGAGACATGATCATAATTGTACAAAGAATGACAGGGACAAGTATGAAAATCAAATACCAGATCCAATCGTGCCATAATAAATAAGAGCCAACTGTACCTTTTAAAATATGTCTTTTTAAAAGTGAGACCAACCGTGTCATTTCAAATTATGAAATCAATATCATTTCAAAATATGAAATCAATCGTACCTTTTCAATTCGAGTCATATCAACATCATGAATGCTTACTCAGAGAATCATCAAGTTCATATACATATAGATAACGTATCTCATATAACATAACCGACCCTTTATTGAGGGACTCGATGAAATCATCAATATAACGTAACCCGACCCATTTTGGGGCTCGATGTAATTATCAATATGTGTGACATAACCCAACCCATTTGCGGGACTCGGTGTATGCTTCAACATGTGACGTAACCCGACCCATTTGTGGGACTCGGTGTAATGATGCAATATGTGACATAACTCGGCCCATCTGTGGGACTCGGTGTGATGATGTAATATGACGTAACCTGGCCCATTTGTGGGACTCGGTGTGATGATTCAATATGACGTAACCCGGCCCATTTGTGGGACTCGGTGTATGCATCTACATGACATAACCCGACCCATTATGGGGCTCGGTGTAATCTTTTGTATAACGTAACCCGACCCATCTGTGGGACTCGGTGTAATGATCTTTATATCACGTAACCCGGCCCATTTGCGGGACTCTATGTGATGCATCTATAACATAACCCGGCCCGTTGTGGGACTCGGTGTATCAATGCAATCGAATGAAATTTAAAAACATCTTTTGACTCTCCATATAATAAAATGAATGAACTATCATTTTAGAAAACTCAAGGCATTATCATGTCATGTAAAATTAGGGAAATTGAACCCAAAGTACTATGTACATCCATTTTTATAGAAAGAATCATATCATGCAATATAAGGGAGTTGAACACAAAAGTACTACGTACGTTCACCATGCCTTATTTCCTTTATAAAACCCCGAGATACTAACACTAGTAGCATCAAGGCACTTTCACTTTTAAAATCAAGTTACTTACACTTTTAAACTCAAGTAACCCATACCTTTAAATCAAGTTACCTCTTCTCTTTAAATCAATCAAGTCATTTCCACTTATAAAATCAAGCAACTTATACTTTCAAAACCAAGTAACATATACTGTTAAAACCAAGTACTTATACTCTCAAAACCAAGTAACTCATACTCTTAAAATCAAGTAACATCTTTCATATACTACAAGGAATCCGATTTCATTTAAAACAAGTACGTCCACCGTACATTTTATAAGGTTCATGCTCAAAGAAAGATAGAAAGAGTTCCACATACTAACACTTGTCGTCTGTACCAACTCGACACCAAAGCTTACTAAAACCTCTTACCAACATCTCCCATAAGACTTGGTAAGGACTTAAGAATAATTCAGACATGCCTTTAGCATAGAATCAACAACATGAATACTCCTTAACTTCTAAGAGTAGAATAACTTTTGAAACAATACCACCGTTATGGTTCACACGTAGAACATGCCAAATGAGAGAAGGAAGAGGTTCACATACCTTATCATTTTTTTACAAATCCGTTAAGTGGAATACGCCTCCCGTAGCACTTTAACCTATAATGATAATAGCATGTCTATCAACTAAATGCCTTTAATGGTAGGTTATGGACTAAGTAAAGTTCCCATTTCTATGAAAAATTGGGCAGCACTTCCTTTGTTTCTACGCACTTTTCCACCTTTTCCAAGGCCCAATTTCAACAACCAACAAGCCCCGACTAAGGGCACAATCCATAAAACAACCAAAGGGGATTACACGCCTACTAGAAGTTTAAAATTCTGCCCCACAATCATATATAAACAGTCCATAAAAATAGTCTGCAATTAATCAACACTAAGGGTACAATGTGAAGCCTTTTAACACCCTTTTATACCCTTAATCTCTTAGGAATTTCATTAGAAATTTTCATACTTAAACATACATAATGAGGGCTGAATTTCTAGAATTCCAACGCCCTAAAACAGTCCCCAAAAACTATATAATAACGTCCAACAATTTTATAGAATATGCGGCCAACAACTACAATCCGATAACTCTTTCCTTAATCCATTTTATTCCAATTCAAGTTCCAACACTTCTATATATGATATATCAACTTATCAACAACCATATTACTTCATTTTAACATGCGACAAGTGTAATTAACAACAATAATAACCAACGAATCCAACGACGCCAAAATGGCCTAGTCTCGGCCTCACTTCCAAATATTGTCCAAACTTTTTTTAATCTTCATTTTTTTAGTACAAGTTCATCCATACATATCAACAATAAGTAATATCCAATTACTTTAAAAGAAGAAGAGCCATTACCTTATTTTTGGCTCCAAAATCGGTAAAAATAGTCCGGGTAAGATTGACCCGCAGTTTTCGTTTCGATCTACTTCCTCAAGTTACAATCACATATATGTATCCCCTACAACCTTGTAACCAACTTCCCTTCACGTTTTACCTGCAAAAAGTCGACGAATCAATCTAGGGTTTCACACTCATTTTCGGCCAACACAAGATTTAGAGGGTTTGGAGAGTTAACTTATTTTAGCACTTGGTTTAGGAGCTAATCTTGGAGAAAGAAACTTGTCAACACTTGTTTATCTTTGGCTATGGAGATTTTTGAAAATGGAGCTCAAAAGGAGAAGATGAGAGCTAAATTGATAAGTGTTTAATGTCCAAATCTTGCAAGACTTGGATATTTATCCAAGTGTAATGCCAAGTGGAGTGGGACCCATATCCACTTGTCCTCAAGTCTCAAAATATCTAATGTGAGTCTAAGTCTTGCAAGACAAGTGGGGGTGACACGTGTCACCCTCCTATTGGTCCAAAATAATTATTTCACAAAATAACTCTATACTTGGCCAAAATATTATAAAATCTCGTGGGCCCCACAACATCGTAAAATTTCCCGTGAGCCCCACATGACCAAATCCGAGACTTCAAAATCCAAAACTAATTCCGTGACTCTAATTAGGAGAATTGAACTCCGAGTAATCAAATTGTCGTATTCACATTTTCGAATTAATTCCTTAAGAAAATGTAGTTATACTATCTTTCGACGTTCAAGTCTTATTCCTTACTTACGTTCTCAAATACATGTCTTGGAACTACGGGGTGTAACAAGGGCGGTCATCAGTAACCCCCTCTTTTTCTACCTCAGTTGTCTTCTCCACATCCTTCTTCTTCTCCACCACTAGTTGGGATCCAACCTGCTCTAACTATTTCCCACTTCTCAAACTGATTGCCTGGCATTGCTCCCTTGGATTCATCACTGTATCACTAGGGAGAGTCCCCTAAGGTCTGTCATTCAACTTCCCTGCCAACTGCCCCATCTGAGTCTTTAAGTTCCTAATAGAGGACCTAGTTTCCACCATGAATTGAGTCTGGGAGTTGTTGGATTCTGCAGGATTGCTTGAGTCATCAGTCTTTGCTCTTATTTCTCTTATTTCATCTGACTTCTCTTGTGGGTCTGGAGGGTTGAACTGCTGTGAGGATAATGTCTAAAATTGTAGTTGCTGCCCTTGTTCATTCTTCCATGAAAAATTTGGGTGATTTCTCCACCCCGGATTATATGTGTTGGAGAATGCATTGTTGTAGGGCCTCTGAAAATTCCCCACTGCCTGAACCTGCTCCATAGGCACGTTATTGGGGTCCACTGCTGTACACTTATCAAAAGTATGGGGACCCCCACAAATTTCGCATCTCAATGGTGTCTGAACTACTTTAATTGTCATGGTACTCTGTTGCATTTGTTTTGTCAAAGTGGCTACTTGCGCAGTCAATGTTGTGATAGCATCCAACTCATGAATTCCAGCCACTTTCCTACTATTTATTGTTCTCTCATCGGCCCACTGATGGTTGTTTGTGGCCATATCCTCTAGCAAATCATGTGCCTCATTGGCACTATTTCTCATGAACGTCCCTCCTGCTGCAACATCAATAATGGTACGAGTTGTACCACACAGCCCATTGTAAAATATGTGGACTAGCATCCACTTCTCAATCTCATGATGTGGGCACTTTCTCTGCAAGTCTTTAAACCTCTCTCATGCATCATATAATGGTTCTCCCTCCAACTGATAGAAGTTATTAAGCTCACCTCTAAGTCTTGTTGTTTTGTGTTAGGCGTATTTTGTATACGCCTTTTGAGTCATTTTTAGTTGGTATTTTACTCATTTTTGTTGTGTTTAGTATAGTAGTAGGTTTGTTTTTATTTCTTTTGAGTCACAGTGGCAAAAAGGCAAAATGATAAAAAGGAACGAGAAATGGGCAGAAAAGGACAAAAGTTGGCAACTCAGAGAGAAAGAAGGCAGCACCGCGGTGCCACTATGCAAAACCGCGGTGCCATATTAACGAGGAGCCATAGGACTTTCAGCACCGCGGTGCCATCAGGCAGTACCGCGATGCCATTTGTGCTGAGAAGCTGCAGGAGGTTCGGCACCGCGGTGCCGGTATGCAGAACCGCGGTGCCAACGCGTGAAATTTCAGTTCCGAAGGAAAATTTGCTAAGGGAAGATTGGTCCATAGGGCACGAAAATTAGAGGATATTTAATCCCTAGGGATTAGTGATATGATAGGAGGAAGTCATTCTACAACACAACACAAGGCGGATTTAGAGCGACAATTGGAGACTTTGCTCTACGTAATTTTCTTTCTTTCGTTTTTAATTCAGTTTATGTATGGATATTGTGTTAGTTCTTAGCGTGACTATGGATAAGATCTAAACACTCTATTAGAGCTTTCCTTATGAATCGCTTGAAACTTTTATTCATGAATTAATGCAGTAGTTTGATTTCTTCTTCGCTTGATTAAGATTTAGTCAATATTTGATATGAATGTTTGATAATTAATTGATCACTAATTATCATAACCAATATGATTTCGAATCAAAAACCGAGAGGAGAGATTTGGATATGTTGTAATTGACTAGACATAGGTTAAAATCGCGGACGAAAGTACCCCGATACTTGTGTAGCATTATAGGTTATTGTTCTTAATCCTCCTATGTGGTAAATCCTATCGTAGAAATATAGAAGGGTTTTTCACTGGAGTTGAGTGATTATATGTCCTAACCATAATATAAGACAGTCTAATTTACCGCTATCTTAACGAAGAAGAAAAATCATTCTAGTTGCATTAAGGATTGAATAAAGTGGATAGTCGAGGATTTTGGAAGCCCTAATTCATTCATAACTGATTACAACTTTATTAGTTTAAATCTTGTAATTATTCTAGTAGTTAAATAAAAAACCCAATCAAATATCGATTGCCAAATAGATAACATAAAATAGAAGTACGGTACTTAGAAACCAGTCTATGTGGACAATATTCGGTCTTACAGACTATATTACTTGTGAAAGATGCATGCGCTTGCGTGAACATTCGAAATATCGGCTAATAAGTTTTTGGCGCCGTTGCCGGGGACTGGCGTACTTTCAATATCGAATTATCTAATCTTAATTCTAATTTGGTTTGTATATATTCGGTTATGTTATTTTATTTCTAATTTGGTTGCTCTAGGAACAAGTTTCTAACTTGTTCTGTGAGCATCTTTTTATCAATTTTTGTTGTTTTTCTTATTTTGTAGGTAAAGTTGAAGAAAACAAAAGGACTACTACTACTATCAGGGGCAGTAGTACTTCGACTACTATCCGCAACATCAGTATCATCAACAGCAATTTAACCCACATGTTCCACGGAAAGATCGAAATGAGCTGCAGGAAGCCTTACTCAGGCTCACCCAGTCCCAGACTCCTCAAGGGCAATTTCAGCAGCCACAGAGTCAGGCCTCATCAGATGAGATGGATGAATTGAGAGAAGCATTGTTGGAACTCACAAACACCCAAACTCAGTTCATGGTGGATGTAAGATCATCTTTGCAGAACTCGGAGACTCAAGTGGGATAAATTCTGAATTTGGAATCACAAATCGGGCAACTGGTGGACATGGTACCCATTACATCTCAAGAAAGTCCACTGATTGACCTAGTTACGAGGAGTGGTGACCAGATGGTGGAACCTGAACCGCAATAAGATGTTGAGGAATTTGGAGAGATAGTTGGTGTAGAGAAAGAAGAGGTCACCGAGGACCATCCTATTGCAGAAGGGACAACACCAAATGTCATTGCTGACCCTCAACCAGAAAGTCCATACCATCAAGGGCACCCCCAAAAGTTGAAAGATGTAGGGAGTTTCATTGATCCCTACATTATAGAGAGCCTAAAAGACAATCATGCCTTGTGTAATTGGAGGATAATCTTAGATATGAGGCCCTTGTTTGAAAAAAAAAGTGTTGTAGGAAAAGTGAGACCTGCAACAATAACTGTGCGGATTGCAAGCAGTTCGCAGAAGGATCCACTGGACACTAGTAAAGGGTAACTGCGTCCGGCTAAAAGACGTTAAAGACATCGCTTGTTGGGAGGTAACCTAATATTTATTAATTATGTTAGTTTGATTTTCTATTTTAGTTTGTTTTATTTTATCTTGAACAGTCTCACGGTCTTGAGTTTTGTCTTATGTTTTGATGACATGTGGAATGGGAACTAAAGTGTCAAGATGCTGAAATTCTGAACTTCAGAGAGCCCAAAAGCTTATGCAAACTCAAGAATCTCATCACAGACCTCATTTATGACCGATGTGTTGTGTCAGTAAGTTGTCCCTATTTTTAGTCCTCACACATTTGGAACAATGTGTCGTTTAAGTTTGGGGGTGTCTTATTTTGTTTTATTATTCTGTTTTTAAGTCTTTTTATTGTCTTTGTGTGTTTTTTGAGTCATAATTTTTTTTATGGATCATGCATGTTGTAGTTGCTAAAGATATTGAGTGGATAAAGTGAGATATTGTAATGGAATTAGAAGATAAAATTTGTGTGCTTAAGTTAGATATGCCAAAAATTCATGACATCTAATTCTTTGGAATATCCGTGCTTAGCCTATGCGTTATCAGTTATGGAAAGAAAAGATGAAAAATGTCTAGAAAATCGGTTTGCTTGTTATTTGAGGCAAAATAGTTAAGATGTACATGTTTAGGGAGATGATTCATGCATTTCTTTGATAGCCCTTCTTATCATTCAGTACCTACCCTGACATAAATTGTATCACTAGTCAGACCCTTTGAGCCTAAAAATAAGATCTTTATTTGACACCCTATGATTCCCTGTTTGTGCCATAAGTGATAGTTGAAAGTTAGCGGGATGAAACGTGTTGAAGAAGAGACAAAAAGAGAATTGAAAAATTGATGCACCCCAATGAAGAATATGCAAAAAAACCTAAGTTTTGGGCTGTCTGTTATTTATAATGTATCTCATTCTCTCAAAATAAAAGAGGGGAAAAATAGGTATGAGATTAAAAAGGAAATCAAAAAGAAGGAAAATGAGTTGAATGAAAAATGCTTATGGTACGTAATTGAGCCTAAATGCCTATTTTTACCTACCTCTGCCTAAGCCTACATTACAACCCTTGAAAGTCCTGAGGATCTTTAATGTGTGTGTCTATGATTAGTGGAGAATAGCAAGTAAACATTTCTATAGCATTTTGGAAAAAATGGAATGAAATTGACATGCATAGATTAGGTGTTTGTATTTCCATTGACCATGATCTAAGTGAATTTGCGAAATATCTAACTTGAAATTCTAGATTGCTGATTATTCATGTTATACATGTTCTAACATATTATCTCATCTTTCATCTATGATTTTGAGACAACATTGCTATAACTACTTGATCCATTTCATAGAGTCTTCGTTTTTGTTTTTGTTTTTGTTATTTAGTGCTTTACTCGAGGGCGAGTAAAGGTTAAGTTTGTGGGTATTTGTTAGGTGTATTTTATATACACTTTTTGAGTCATTTTTAGTTAGTATTTTACTCATTTCGTTTGTGTTTAGTACAAAATTAGGTTTGTTTTCTTTCTTTTAAGTCACATCGGTCCTAAATAGAGAAATGGCAAAAAGAGGATGAAATGAGCTTGATTTAGATGGAATTGCACAATAAAAGGGCCAAGGAATGAAGCCTAAGAAGTCCCGGGAAGTATAGAAGAAATCAGACGAAGTCCGGACGAGAAAAGGACAAGGTTTCGGAAAAGATTTGTTGCAGTACTTTCGGCACCGCGGTGCCATTCTGCAGCACCGCGGTGCCAAATGTTCAGAGAGGTGCAGTACTTTCGGCACCTAGGTGCCAGTCTGCAGCACCGCGTTGCCGAGGCGCGTTTTTCCGATTCTGGGCCGAATTTGACACATTTTCAGGGTCCGCAAGGGCAACTTTTCCCAGCTATAAAACGCTAAAACTCTGCTCATTACAACGCATCTTGTACATATTCCACAATTCTACTTTGGAGGCTAAAAAAGGAGGCAAGACACAAGATTGGAGACTTTTCAGTTATTTTCTTTTCTCTTTTCTTTGTTTTATTTCAGTTCATGTTGGATTCTGTATTAGTTCTTAGTGTGACTATGGCTATGAGCTAAACACTCTATTAGGGCTTTCCTTATGAATCGCTTGAAACTGTTATTCATAAATTAATGTAGTAGTTCGATTTCTTCTTCGATGGATTAAGATTTAGTCAATATTTGGTATGAATGTTTGATAATTAATTGATCACTAATTATCATAACTTATATGATTTCGAATAAAAAACCGAGAGGATTGATTTGGATATGTTGTAATTGACTAGACATAGGTTGAAATCGCGGACGAAAGTACCCCGATACTTGTATAGCATTATAGGTTAATGTTCTTAATCCTCCTATGTGGTAAATCCTATCATAGAAATATAGAAGGGTTCTGCACTGGGGTTGAGTGATTATATGTCCTAACCGGAATATAAGACAGTCTAGTTAACCGCTATCTTAACGTAGAAGAATAAGTCATTCTAGTTGCATTAAGGATTGAATAGAGCGAATAGTTGAGGATATTGGAAGCCATATCTCCATCATAACTGATTAAACCAAAGTAATTTAGTTTAATTCTTGTTTTTTTAGATAAAAACCCAAACAAACTAACGTTAACCAAATAGAAACTATAGAATAGATAATCGGTACTTGATAACCATTCTCTGAGGATGATATTCGGTCTTACAGACTATATTACTTGTGAACGATACATACACTTGTGTTAAGCACTTGCAAAATCGCTAACAAGTTTTTGCAACAGGAGAAGCCTGATGAGCTGAGAGCTGCAATGCTTACTCTCACAAATTCGCAGAATCAGTTCATGTCTGAAACCAGGTCCGCTCTCATGAACCTGGAAATGCAGGTTGGGAAACTGGAAAAGATGGTAACCAACAGGCCGCAGGGTACGCTCCCAAGCAATACAGAGGTAAATATAAGAGAGCAGTGTCAGGAAGTGTTGTTAAGTAGTGGAAAGCAGTTGGAGCAAGTTGCTCCCCAGCCCGCAGTGGTAAGTGAGAAGGAGTGTGAGAAGGCAGCTGATGTAGAAAATAAGGGGGTCACTGAGGACCGCCCTACAGTTGAGGCAGCTCCACTAACACCTTTGAGGGAGTACGTTGATAGAATCCCTTACCCTCAGAGGTTACAAAAGAAGGCAATTGACAAGCAGTTCTCTAAGTTTCTGGAGGTGTTTTAGAAGCTTCACATAAATATTCCCTTCATTGAAGCACTAGAACAGATGCCAGCATACTTTAAATTCATGAAGGAGATACTTGAAAAAAAAAGGCTAGCGGATTATGAGACAGTATACTTGACAGAGGAGTGCAGTGTCATTCTGCAAAAGAAAATGTCTCCTAAGCTGAAAGATCCAGGAAGCTTCACTTTGCCCTGCACTATTGGCAAGGTAACATGCAACAGGGCCCTGTGTGACTTAGGGGCTAGTATCAATCTCATGCCTCTGTCTTTATTCAAGAGATTGGGTTTGGGAGAATGCAAGCCAACCACAGTCAATTTGCAGTTGGCTGACCGAACCGTGGTGCACCCCAGAGGCATAGTAGAAGATGTGTTGGACAAGGTGGGAAAGTTCTTCTTTCCAGCAGACTTCCCCATTCTTGATATGGAGGAATATGATAAAATACCCATCATTTTGGGGAGACCATTCCTTGAAACTGGGAGAGCCCTGATTGATGTAGAAAAGGGAGAACTGAGACTAAAGGTTCATGAGGAAGATATGGTGTTCAATGTGTTCAATTCCACCATTGAATCTCAAGCCATAAACAAGTGTTTCATAGTCAGCACAACTGACACAGCAGTTCAGCCAGCACATGCCAAATCTAGGGAGATCATTCATACAGCGATGAACCCACAGTTCAGCAAGAATGCTGAAACAAAAATGAATGGCATGGAAGCCATCGAACAGGTAAGTCTTACTGAACCCCCTCATGTGAAAAAGAAAAACAGAGTGAGAAAGAGGAGGATGATTTTGAAATGGATAGGTTGTGGGGTTAAGTTACCCCAATGATTTGATAAAGAACTTGCGTCCGGCTACAATTCGTTAAAGACAGCGCTACTTAGGAGGCAACCCAAGTGTTAAATTATGCAATTTAGTTTAATTAGAACAGTCTCACTTTTGGTATTTTTATTGTGTTGTGATTCCAGGTGAAGAAATGGGACATGAAGCAGGGAAAAATGCTGGAAAATACCGAATCAGGAGTTTCAGAACCGCGGTGCCACTATGCAGAATCGCGGTGCCAGAAGATCAGAGAGGTCGCAGGAATTTAGGCACCACGGTGCCACTATGCAGAACCGCGGTGCCGATAGCGATTTCTGAAAAATAAAAAGGCCCTGAATCGCCAAATCTCCTCCCACAGATACTGTCTCAGTGCAATATCCGCCGCCACCACCACCATTTTGAGCCGATGTATGTCTGTAAGTCGTCCTGTTTTAATTTTTGAGTCTTTTACACATTTGAGATAATGTGTAGTTTAAGTTTGGGGGGGTTTCATTTTATTTTATTTTTGTGAGTCTTTTGTTTGTTTTTGTGTTTTATATGAGTCAATTTTTTTATGATCATGCATGATGTGCTTATTTGGAACGCCTAGTGAACTAAGTGGGATAATGTAGTGGAATGAGAAGCAAAATAATTTGTGTGCTTAAGTTAGATATGCCAAAAATTCATGAAAATCTGATTATTTGGAATATTTGATGCTTAGCCTATGTGTTGTCAATTAAAAAATGTTTGTGAAGTCTGCTTGCTTGCTATTTGAGACGAAATAGTTAGGATGTACATATTTAGGGAGATGATTCAGACATTTCTTTGTTAGCCCTTCTTACCATTCATTACCTACCTTGCAATAAATTGTATCCCTAGTCAGCCCTTTGAGCTTAAAATAAATTATTTTCTTTGACACCTCATGATTTCCTCGTGTGCCATAAGTGGTAATTGAAAAATTGGGATGGAAGAGAGTGAAAAAAGAATACACAAAGAGAGTGAAAAGTGATGCACCCCAATAAAAAAATGTAAAAGCTTAAGTTTGGGGGTGCCTATGTGAATATATTTCATGCTCTCAACCAAAAAGAAAAGAGGGGAATGATATGTATGAACTGAAAAGGATACTGAAAAGAAGGACAAAACGGTTGAATGAGAAAAACGTTTATGGTACGTAAATTGAGCCTAAATGCCTACTTTTGTCTACCCCTGCCTAAACCTACATTACAACCCTGAAAAGTCCTGAGGATCTCTGGTATGTATATCTATGATTAGTGGAGAATAGCAAGTACACAGGCCCGTAGAACTAAATGAAATTGACATGCATAGGTTAGGTATTCATGCTTTCATTACTTGTGATTGAAATGAATTTGCGAAATATCTGACTTGAAATTCTAGATTGCTTAATTCATGCTATATATGTTCCTGCATATTATCTCAACTGACGTTCTTGTGTTTCTAAGTCTTTGTGCAGCTGCTTAATTTGAGTCTTTTATTTTTGTGTCTTTTTTTGTTTTGATCTTTGCTCGAGGGCGAGCAAAGGTTAAGTTTGGGGGTGTTAGGCGTATTTTGTATACGCCTTTTGAGTCATTTTTAGTTGGTATTTTACTCGTTTTTGTTGTGTTTAGTATAGTAGTAGGTTTGTTTTTCTTTCTTTTGAGTCACAGTGGTGCAAAAAGGCAAAATGGAAAAAAGGAACGAGAAATGGGCAAAAAAGGTGCTCCCGAGGCGAAAATGACGAAAGTAGGAAACTCAGAGCGAAAGAAGGCAGCACCGCGTTGCCACTATGCAGAACCGCGGTGCCATATTTACCGAGGAGCCACACGACTTTCAGCACTGCGGTGCCATTTGTGCTGAGAAGCTGCAGGAGTTTCGGCACTGCGGTGTCGGTATGCAGAACCGCGGTGCCGACGCGTGAAATTTCAGTTCCGAAGGTAAATTGGCTAAGGGCAGATTGGTCCATAGGGCACGAAAATTAGAAGATATTTAAGCCCTAGAGATTAGTGTTATGACAGGAGGAAGTCATTCTACAACACAACACAAGGCGAATTTAGAGCGACAATTGGAGACTTTGTTCTACGTAATTTTCTTTCTTTCGTTTTTAATTCAGTTTATGTATGGATATTGTGTTAGTTATTAGCTTGACTATGGCTAGGAGCTAAACACTCTATTAGGGCTTTCCTTATGAATCGCTTGAAACTTTTATTCATGAATTAATGCAGTAGTTTGATTTCTTCTTCGCTTGATTAAGATTTAGTCAATATTTGGTGTGAATGTTTGATAATTAATTGATCACTAATTATCATAACCTATATGATTTCGAATAAAAAACCCAGAGGAGAGATTTTGGATATGCTGTAATTGACTAGACATAGGTTAAAATCGCTAACGAAAGTACCCCGATACTTGTGTAGCATTATAGGTTA
The DNA here is from genome assembly GCA_029844215.1 of Przewalskia tangutica. NCBI lineage: Eukaryota > Viridiplantae > Streptophyta > Magnoliopsida > Solanales > Solanaceae > Przewalskia > Przewalskia tangutica. The sequence goes on along the minus strand of CM056723.1, from coordinate 116,725,498 downwards.
CTGTTCTTAATTCTCATATGTGGTAAATCCTATCATAGAAATATAGAAGGGTTGCACTGGGGTTGAGTGATTATATGTCCTAACCCAAATATAAAGTGGATAGTAGAGGATTTTGTGTCACGACCCGACCCCGGGCCCGCGACTGGTGCCCTACCTGGGCACCCTTACAGGTATACATCAGAGATAATCAGCGGAACATACATGAAACTTATAAAATAAAACAACAAGAATTTAAACAACAGGTTAGCCGATAAGGCTACCTCCCTGGACATATATACATATACTTAAACAACCGCAGTTACATCCTTATTATTTACAAACCGACCCACAAAATATGACTACTGCACTTAATAATTACAATCGTGATGGCGGGCCCGCCATACCCCGAATGTACATAAATCTACAACGTCCGGGAAACTGCATCTAAAAGATAAGCCTCCGAGTGAATGGAGCTTCTTCCCAAAAATCAACGAGATCTTAAGAGCAAGGATCACCAACTCGTACCTAACACTGCGGCATTTAACGCAAAAGCGGTCAAGATAACAAAAATTTAGTATGGAATGTAAATAAGGTACAGTAACCAAATCATAACTGTATAATAAAATGACAGGGGCAAGCATAACAATGAAATACCAGATCCTACCATGCCATTTTAACTCCTGAAATCAATCGTATATTAACCGTTCTTTTCCTTCTTTCAATAAAAATTAACATCATATTCTTACATACTTACTTTAAGGATTTAATCAAGTTTTTCCACATAACTTACATATCTTACATAACATAATCCGGTCCTTTATGGAGGGACCTCTTGTTTGGGAGCATACTTTGATTATCCATACGTGATAACGTAATCCGGCCCATTTGCGGGACACGGTGTACTGATGAATCATGTAGCATAATATGGCCCGCCTGTGGAGCTCGGTGTACTGTGGAATCATGTAGCATAATCCGGCCCGCCTTTGGAGCTCGGTGTATTGTGGAATCATGTAGCATAATCCGGCCCGCCTGTGGAGCTCGGTGTACTGTGGAATCATGTAGCATAATCCGGCCCGCCTGTGGAGCTCGGTGTAAGATGACGTAACCCGGCTTATGTGTAGGCTCGGGGTAATATGGCGTAAATTCGGCCTATGTGTAGGCTCGGTGTATCTCATAACGTAATCCGGCCTATTTGTAGGCTCGGTGTGATTGTCCTTACATAACATTTTTAAACCATCTTTACACTTCTTCTTAAGTCGTCATAACAACTTCCCATATAGCTATTATAACAACCTTTCATTTTAGAGAACTTAAGACACTTTTATTCTTACAACCTTAGGGAAACTAGACCCAAAAATACTACGTACATACATACTTAACAAGAATCATAAAACTCCTTTCTTTTTAAAGCTCAAGTCACACACTCTTTTGGAAACCATCTTCTTAACTTTTGAAATAAATTAAGAAGCCATACTTTTTAAAGTTTAGTCATTTCCACTCATAGAATCAAGGCTTATAGTATTAACACCTCGTAGCATACACTCTTTAAAATCATGTCGCTTATACTTATAAAATTATGTCATTTATACTTTAGAAATCAATTCCCATAACTTGAAAAATAAAGTTTCATAATCCTTAAAAGACAATCACAGTTCATAGTCTTAAAACATCATAACATACATTCTTTAAAGTCCATTTACTTATACTTATAAAATCATGTCATCTACACTTTAGAAATCAAGTCCCATAACTTGAAAGATAAAGTTTCATACACTTCCCCAAAACCAAGTAGCTTATTCTCTTTAAAACCATATAACTTCCACTTTTAAAATCAATCCCCTTTTCACATATAAATTCAAGTCATTTTCAAACATAAAATCAACTTACTTACTTTAAATAAATCAAGACACATAGCTTTAAATCAAATCTCATAACTTCCTAACCATTCTTACCAACATCTCCCATAAGACTTGGTAAGGACTTAGGATAATTTAAACATATTTTTAACTTAGAATCAACAACGTGAATACTTCTTAACTTCTAGGAGTAGAAGGAATCATGAAATAATATCACATGGCTATTTCATACGTAGGATCATGCCAAAGAAGGAAGAGGTTCACATACCTCGCGACGACTAGCGACAAGTTGCAAAAATGCTCCCAAGTACTTTATCCTTGCTAGCTTTTCCACCCTTCAAGTAGAATACGCTACTCGTAGTACTTCAACCTATATTAATCATAACATGTCTATCAACTCCTAGATTGTTAACGTAGAATCATACTAAGTGTAAGGTCTCTTATTCTACGGAAAATCGGGCAGCACTTCCTTTGTTTCTACGTACTTTTCCACCTTTTTTCAAGGCCCGAAAATCAATAACCAACATGCAACATTTAAGGCGCAACAATCCAACAATTCAAAGGGGATTACACGCCTTAATAGGACATGTAAAATTCTGTCCCACAATAATACAAAACAATCCAATAACTTTAGGCAATAATCGACAATATCAAGGACAATAACAACATCTACTTCTTTCCAATTCCTTTCAATCCATAATGTCGTCCTAACATGTTATATAGTCGCAAACAATTCAAACAACTATAATCCTTTCTTTATATAACATGCGACGACTAAAACTAATAACCAAATTGAATTACAATCTTAGGGTTAATCATGCAACTTTCGGATTTGGGTTTCCAATATCCATAACACTTATCAAACTTCATAATATATACCTCATGCTTGCTAATATCCATAACTACAACAATAAGTAATCCTTAATCATTAAAACGACAAGATGGTTACCTTGATAAGCCCTTATCTAACTCCAAGATTAAAGTCGCTCCTTAGAAATCTTATCTCCTTTCCTTACGCTCCAATCCGCTATTTGAAGCCCTTAGAAGTTCACAACCAACTTCCCTTCAATTTCCAACTTCAAAGTTGAAGAACACCTTAGGTTTTCGCCTTGCGACTAACGTGAAAACGTCGTTTTTTCGGGATCTTTCTATTGAGATATCCTTACAATACCTCTAGGAACCTTGGTTTAAAGTATTGGGATTATTGAACCACAAACGAAAAGAAATTCTTCTTCCTATTGAGCAAGGCCGAGAGCTCTTCTCTATCTCCCTAAGTGTTCTAATGTTTTTCTAAGTGTAAAGGACTTGTCTTGCAACTTAGGGTGAATATATAACACAATGGAGGGTCAAGATTAGAACAAATGTGTGGCTTGGATGAATGGGATTTAAATATCAAGCCAAGTGGCTCTTTGACTTAGTCAATTATGTCAAGCTAGGCTTCAAGACTTTGTCATCCACATTACTACTTAACCTTGGTCACAAGACCACTAAACCATGGTCCATTCGAACAAGCCCATGTGGGGGTGACACGTGTCGCCCTCCCATTCGTCCGTAAAATTTCGTAACCCTCGTGGGCCGCACAAAACGTAAAATTTCTCGGGTGGGCCCTACGTGACCAAATCCGTAAATAAATTTATGTACTCTTCCAATAATGTATTTGAGAATCCAATTCGCATCAACAAACATTTTTCCCTTTTCGAAGTTCGGAAGATTTTCCCCTCGGAAAAACAATTCTTTCTTTTGTACAAATTTTCAAGTCTTGTGTTCTCGCGTCTATTCTCGTATACTTGTCCTGTACTTCCGGGGTGTAACATTCTTCCCCCCTTAGAAACATTCGTCCCCGAATGTTCTTTCGGAGCTCAATCTGCATTTCTCGGCATAGTCTCATAAAACTGCACTTAGTGAAACCTAATTATGCCACATATGGCCCTAATACCGTACTTGCATATCCATCCATCATAAACCAAACGAGGAAACAAATCCAAAGTGTGCACCATCACTGTTTACTCTCATTCATGGCCTAAAAGGATTATCTTTTCGAACTTCTAACTTACTTCTAGCATACATACATAATCTCAATATTATCCGTTCATGATATTTAAACATACAACAACCTTATCATGCATACAAGTCTCTAAAGGGTCAAAGATATATTCGAATCATATAGGCGCTCAAAGGACCGCTAAAATCGGGAACTTCCACCACGACCGCCACGCCACTGTATGGTAACATCCTACCTAGCTATCAAGCCAAGAACCCGCAATCGATCCAAGAGATCGTGCTATCCCACCAGTAACCTCCTAATAGACAATCCTCAACATATGGCCCCGACGGCCACAGTAAAACAGCACCAAGAGCACAACGACATTCCCATGGTGACGCCACACTGTGAACACTGAGGGAAGAGTGGTCCCGACTGCCTAGAACCCATATGCCCATGCGAATCCGAAACTCTGGAGCTCTGACCAGCTCCTGAATTACCCGGTTGATCCAACCTCCTGACAAAAAACTGAGAAGGAGCACTATGTGCTGGCTGAAATGTAGACCTAGCTCGCCTTGAGGCCGCCCGCCTCAAAGTTACCTCAAGCTCGCTGCCCCGCCCTCGGGCCGACTTGTCTGGCCGTCCTCTCTCCTCGCCCTCAATCCCTCGTGGCATAGTTCGCATCTCCGAAATATCCATACCGGGTCAAGCGGCCACCCTGTGCAAACAAAGGATCATATAGCGGTCTAGCCCCATAACATAGCGATGAACTCTATCAGCCATGTCAGCCACAATAGTGTGCGCATACCTGGCCAACGAGTCAAACTCCAGGTTGTACTCCCTGATGGTTCTCCCATTCTGCCTCAATGACAAGAATCTATCAACACGGGCCCTCCTCATCTCAAGAGGTAAAAAGTGATCAAGAAAGGTCTCTGTGAACTCATCCCAAACAGTTGGAGGAGCACCCACACCCCTAGACAGTTCCCATGACTCAAACCAGTACAACGCAATATCGTGTAACCGGTAAGAAGCTAGCACCACTGACTCGGTCTCCGAGACCCTAAGCACCTGCGATCGATGATTCGCTGAATAAACTCCTGAGGATCCTCCTCAGATCTCGAACCATAGAACTCGGGTGGACTACAACCCAGAAAATCTCGAATCCTCAAACTGTCGGCTCTAGGGTTAGCTACTCGCTTCCTTTCGCCGCCTACCACTACGCTAGTCAATAACCCGACCGCTCTCCATAATCTCTATACTCCGTCCCCGGGCCGGTGGACCGAGGCTCGTATCGGAACCCCGAGCCGCACGCTCGCTCCTCTAATTGTTACACCCCGTAGTTCCAGGGTATGTATGTGAAGACGTACGTACGAGAATACGACATTAAGATTGGAAAGGAAGAAAGATTTGATTTTCCGACGGAAAATTTTCCGGATTTTATGAAGGAAAAAGGTTCGTAAATGGGAATTGGATTCCCAGATTTGGTATTCGGACTTCTGGGAATATAATAGAATTATGGAATTTTATTTCCGGAATTGGTCACGTGGGGCCCACGGGAGAAATTTACGGTTTTGTGGGGGCCACTTTGTTTTCGAGATTTTGGCCAATATAAATATTTTCGGGAGATGAAATATTTTGGACGAATAGGAGGGCGACACGTGTCACCCCTTAGGTGGCATTGTGACCGATTTGTGTTGCCATATGGCCTTGGCCGAAATGGCTCAACAAGTAGCAAGCCACTTGTCTCAAATTTTGTGTGGACATGTGGTTTGTGGGGCCCACACACACATATCCCCAATCTCATCCACACACTTGTTTTGATCCTAGCCATTGGTTTTCTTATAAATACCCCTTGTAGTGAAGACTTCTTCATCCCACACTTGAATTATTTCCAAGGCAAAAACTCTCTCCCTGTCTCTTGTTGCTCTCGGCTTTGGCCATGATCCTTGACCAAATGTTGTCCAAAATTCTTAAACTTTTAAGTGTTCTTCCTTAAGGTGTTGGGAAGATTATGAACCAAGAGTTAGAAAAGATTTCACACCCCTAGCCTTAAATAGACCCCTTGGCCGAAAGTTGGTGGTGTTGGAACCTAAGTGTTCTTCACTCTTTGGAGTTGAATCTTAAAGAGAAGTTGGTTAGGATCTTCTAAGGGTCGCTTGGAGCGGATTGGAACGTAAGGAATTGGAGCTAAGATTCCTAAGGATCGACTTTTAATCATTGGAAAATTTTGGGCTTATCGAGGTAATGATATTTGTCCTTTTATTGTAATTGGAGATTACATATTGTAGTAGTATATAATTGAGTATTTGATATATGGAAGGAAGATTGAAAAGAAATGGACTGTATTATATATTGTGGGGCAGAATTTTACACGTCGATTAGCGTGTAATTCTTTGAGTTGTTGTAGACATCGCGCTTTAAATATGGCATGTTGGCTATTGATATCAGGCCTTGAAAAAGGTGGAGAGGTAAGTAAATACAGGGGAGGTGCTTCCCAATATTCCGTAGAATAAGGAACCTTATACTTAGAATTATTCTACGAAGAGAACTAGAAGTTGATAGATGTGTTGTGGTTGTTATAGGTGGATATTCTACGCGCGGCATACTCGACTTGGCTTGTGGATTAAGCCTAAGAGGTATGTGATTCTTCCTATTCTCTTGAGCATGATTATTTGTGAAATATATAGTGCGGTAGACGCACGTGTGTTAAAGAAGTTTGATTTCCTTTTTGTATCCTTGACTTGATTTTAAAGTTAAGTGACTTGATACGAAATGTTAAGTGACTTGATGTGAAATGTAAAGGACTTGAATTGTGTTGAAAAGTTGTGAAACCATATTTGTTAGTAATGGGTACTTGGTTGTTAAAGAATAAGTCCTCTTGGTCTCATAAATGATTATAGTTGTGTTTGGTTGGTTTTAAACATAAAGTGTTATAATAGCTTTATGGGAAGTTAGTTATAACGACTTTATGAAAACGAAAGAATGGTTTTATTATTGGATTTAAAATGGTAACTTGACATTTTTTTTAAAAGATGTGAGACTTGATTTCCCACGTTATGGGACTTAATATAAAAAGTAAGAGACTTGAGAATTTGAAGTTATGAAACTTATATTATTTTGAGAAGTGTTTTGTTTAGAAAGAAGACATGGTATTGTCTTGGCTTATTTAAAAAGAAGGTATGGGAATTGTTTTGGTTTACTTAAAATGATAGTTACTCTATTTTTTTGATACTACGGGTATTAGTATCGGGTGACTTTTGTAAAAGAAATGGATCTTTTTAAGGAGTTAAAGTACGTAGTACTTTGGGGTTAAAACCCAGATTTTGGCATAAAATAAAAGTACCTTGAGTGTGAGTAACTTGCCTATGTTTGCTTGAGATAGCCTTGTTGTGCAAATGTGGTATCCTTTTGCTACCGCGTCTCTCGATGGAGGGCCGGTCATGTTGTTCTTGATCGTTTTGGACATACTGATTCGATGGATGGTCCATGGGTATGCGGCCATGATAAGGGTTCGTTTTCCCTGTTGATAGTGTTATTCCATGGATTAGCCCTCCATGAGGTTTAGTAGCGACGTAGCGGTAGTTAGCCCTCGTACTTGCCCCGGTCGTGGTTGATGCAGGCGGTATCAGGTAGTTGGCTTTCGTACTTGCCCCGGTCAGTGTTATGGCGAAGTCTCGTGATGTAGGAGGTATCTGGTAGTTGGCTTTCGTACTTGCCCCCGCCGACGCGACGCAGAGGTATCCGTAGTCGGCCGCATTTGCCGGCCACCGTGAGTTAGTTTTATAACGCTTTATGACGAAGTCTCGTGACGCAGCGTATCCGGTAGTTAGCCAGATTGCCCTTGGCCACGACGTGATGCGGTATCCGGTAGTGGCTTTCGATTGCCGCCGCCTTCGTGATACAGTTATATAGTATAGTTGGTACGGTAGGCTCGGTAGTAACCGTGCTTGCCGCCTTGGCCATATCTCGTGGCGATAGGTCGGTTCTCGTAGCCGGTTTTCGATCGCCTTGGCCGATTGATGATGCAGTGGATCTCGTAGCTATGCTTCGCATTTCTTGCCTCGGTCGATTTTATGACGCAGTCGGATCTGCGGTAGCTTCCTACTGCCCGCATAGCTTTTATGACACATGTGTGACCTGGTGTTCATGTGTACTTTTGGTGTTATATTATATCATAGACTGCCGGAAGTGAGGAAGGAATTCCACGGGCATGATTGATATTGTGGGCGTGAGACCCATGGTTATATTTGAGTGATGACTTTGAGGGCGTAAGTCTCTGACTTGACATGACTGTTTATATGTTGTGTACTGTAGTTTGGTTATCATACATGTCTCCTGCTTTATATAGACTGTTATGATTTCATTCTGATTTTCGATCCACATACTTGGTACGATCTTGAACTCCTTCGGGGGGTTGCGTTCATGCCGCAGGTAGAGGTACACCGGTTGTTGATCCTTGCTCATAGGATCACGGTTCTGCGTTTTGGGAAGCTCCTTTTCTCTGGAGGCTTATCTTTTGGTATGATTCCCTGAGATTGTAGGTTCCTGTACATTCGGGGGTATGGCGGGGCCCTGTCCCGTCGTTGTTGTTATATAAACTCTTAGAGGTCTGTAGTACTGTTGTGAGTTGGGCTTGTAAAGGATAATTGTTCGGGTTTTCTATATATATGCAGAAAGGTGACCGTTTTGGTTAGCCTGTTTCTCATTTCATATTGTTTCATGTCTATAAGTTTTATTTCCGCTGATTTTCTCTGATGTTTTATCACTACGGTGCCCGGGGTAAGGCACCAGTCGCGGGCCCGAGGTCGGGTCGTGACACTAATACTGCCGGCGTGACTGAACTCGCCGCCTGGACCACAACCTCAGGTATAGTCTGGGCCTGAGTCCTAGTAACCCTCTGCGCACCACTAGCGCCTTATCCGCCGCTTTGCCCTTCGGGCCCCGGTCGCTTCCGCGAGGCATAGCTGATTCATACACATAAGAATACGTCAGAGACGGATCAACCTAATAACACAACTCTATTACACGATCTCAGAGTGAGAAGAATGGAAACCAACTCTAAATGTCCTGCAGCCTCCTGGTTATAGATGTGGTGCACAACACACCGATAATCAAGACTATACTAGACACGGTCTGTAGACACTTTCCGAGGACTAACTGCTCTGATACCACTTTTGTCACGACAGGCCTCTGCTCGCGATCGTGCCCTACCCGCACCCTTACAGGTATACATCAGAGATAATCAGCGGAACATACATGAAACTTATAAAATAAAACAACAAGAATTTAAAAAATAGGTTAGCCGATAAGGCTACCTCCTTGGACACATATACATATACTTAAACAACCGCAGTTACATCCTTCTTCTTTACAAACCGACCCACAAAATATGACTACAGACCTCTAAGAATTACAATCATGTGGACAGGGCCGCCATACCACGAATGTACATAAATCTACAACGTCAGGGAAACCGTACCCAAAAGATAAGCCTCCGAGTGAATGGAGCTTCTTCCCAAAAACAGAGATCCTAAGAGCAAGGATCACCAACTTGTGTACCTAACACTGCGGCATTTAACGCACTTTCGGGGTCGCATAACAAAAATTTAGTATGAAACAGAAATAAGGTACAGTAACCAAATCATAACTGTATAATAAAATGACAGGGGCAAGCATAAAAATGAAATACCAGATCCTACCGTGCCATTTTAACTCCTGAAATCAATCGTATATTAACCGTTCTTTTCCTTCTTTCAATAAAAATTAACATCATATTCTTACATACTTACTTTAAGGATTTAATCAAGTTTTTCCACATAACTTACATATCTTACATAACATAATCCGGCCCTTTATGGAGGGACCTCTTGTTTGGGCGCCTGTGGAGCTCGGTGTACTGTGGAATCATGTAGCATAATTCGGCCCGCCTGTGGAGCTCGGTGTATTGTGGAATCATGTAGCATAATCTGGCCCGCCTGTGGAGCTCGGTGTACTGTGGAATCATGTAGCATAATTCGGCCTGCCTGTGGAGCTCGGTGTAAGATGACGTAACCCGGCCTATGTGTAGGCTCGGAGTAATATGGCGTAATCCGGCCTATGTGTAGGCTCGGTGTATCTCATAACGTAATCCGGCCTACTTGTAGGCTCGGTATGATTATCCTTACATAATATGTTTAAACCATCTTTTCACTTCTTCTTAAGTCGTCATAACAACTTCTCATAAAGCTATTACAACCTTTCATTTTAGAGAATTTAAGACACTTTTATTCTTACAACCTTAGGGAAACTAGACCCAAAAATACTACGTACATACATACTTAAAAAGAATCATAAAACTCCTTTCTTTTTAAAGCTCAAGTCACACACTCTTTTGGAAACCATCTTCTTAACTTTTGAAATAAATTAAGAAGCCATACTTTTTAAAGTTTAGTCATTTCCACTCATAAAATCAAGGCTTATAGTATTAACACCTCGTAGCATACACTCTTTAAAATCATGTCGCTTATACTTATAAAATCATGTCATTTAGACTTTAGAAATCAATACTCATAACTTGAAAAATAAAGTTTCATAATCCTTAAAAGACAATCAAAGTTCATAGTCTTAAAACTTCATAACATACATTCTTTAAAGTCCATTTACTTATACTTATAAAATCATGTCATCTACACTTTAGAAATCAAGTCCCGTAACTTGAAAGATAAAGTTTCATACACTTCCCCAAAACCAAGTAGCTTATTCTCTTTAAAACCATATAACTTCTGTAACACCCCATTTTCAACCGGAGTCGGAACGGGATTACTGCTACATGGTTTGATTCCTAAATTTGTTTTAAGGAGTCGCCACCTAATTATTAGAGTGAATTAGGACACTAAAAATGTAGCATAAAATACTACGAATGAACTCCATTTTAAAGGTCTGTGAAACTATGTGAGATTCTAGGTAAGAGTTCTTTATTATCCTAAAGGGAAGGGGTTAGGCACCCTCTAAGATCCGCTAACTTACGGTTATCCGTTCAAACTTAGGTTAATTATTGTATTAAAAAATGCATGTTTTGGAAAGCTTTAGAGTTAAGAAAAAGATATTGCAAATAACTACTTGAAAATATATAATTTGATATAATTGCATAACGTTTGTCTAAAAAAATGCATGGAAGATAATTTATTGGAAACATGCATATTGCTAATAAATTTTAGTTTTGATAAAACATATATATATATTTTTTTAAGAAATATGTCTTGCATATAAAATAAACTAGCGGCGAGTCTCCTATTTTTGAAACTATTCTCCCTTCAATCTACTGGTCTAATTATTCTAGATATCCTAAGTTTATCTATTCTATACATTTCAATATTTATGCAAGATTATATATTATAGCAAGAAAATAAAAATTAAGGAATAAAGAGAGACGACTGAAGCGGATGGTATTGTCAACCCGCCCTATTTGTTTTGGAAATTCTGAAGTCGGTAATGCAAGGCAGACATTGATGTGGATCTTCATTTTTCGTCGTAGGCGCATTGAGTCTCATACCGAGGCTCTTCACATACTCGCATTTCATGTAAAACAAAGAAAAGAAAAGGAAAGGATTAGTATAGGCGCAGACCGTATACGATAATGTGAATAAATAAAGTATTCATGTAGACGTAAACACATGTATTTTATTACTCGTATGTTTAAGCATAGCAAAGGCCCCCAAAAAAACATTAACAAGAATTGGCCAAATCAGTCTGAAAACAGTAAAAAAGTAACCAAAATGGCCAAACCAGACACGATCCAACAGCATACTTACGTGCATAAGCATTGAATTAACTGGCATGATTAACTGGATAAGGACATGATGCATATTCACAATAGAGAAAACGGTATAGCAAAAGGACTTCCTAGACACAACAATGTAGGCTCACATAGTTCAAAAATTAACTAAACATTTTTTGAAAATCCCTTATTAACTTAAACCAAGTTCGGATAATGGGAAATAATGAAAACAAATCAGTACATGGTGGATATCATTAGCCATTTAGACCACATTGAAGCAGATACACAGCATAATCCCTAATGTAGCCCAGAAACTTAGAAATCCCTGGACCAAACGGGAACATCCCCCATTCTTTAGCTAACACATATCTCATAATCTATCATATAACTTACAATAACATGTCCTCTTGAGAATCATATTAGAATTACTACTTCTAACACAATATTTTTTAAAGTCATATTAAACATAGCATATATGGATTCATTTTTTAAGCTAAGCATAAAGACGACTAAAAAAAAAACTTATTTCATGTTGGACCCATAGAATCTTTTAACTTCAGAAAAATAAGCACAACCAGATTCGTCAAGACGTCTCATTTTATTGAATCATGGATAAACCAAGCCATGCGTATCTAAACTAACCAACATTTGTCACAAGATTTTTAGTTCGTCTATATTACGAGTTTACGACAGCAACCATTCAGTAAATAACTCAAAAAAAGTAAATGAACTAACCCAACTTAACAGATTTAAACATTAACATAACAACATAATAGACTACATTATTAACCAACTTAGTGATAAACACACTACAAAACACGAAATTACAATGCAAGAAAGAGTTAGAGTTTTCGGACCTGCTTCGGGTGCAACGAACTGAGGCAAAGGGTCCTTTGAGTTCAAATCGACTTACCAATTTTTGAATCAAACAGAATGGTTTTAAATTTGTATTTGAAAATGCTGAGTAAGATGAAAAAAGTAGTTTAGCGTTTTTTTTCAAAACAAGTGAATCGGCGGCTCCCAAAAGTCCTCTTTTTTAGAGGGCTGAAAATGAGAGAGTAGTTTAGGGTTTAAAGGGGGGTAAAGCGGCGGCTCTCAGGTTGTTTTTTTTTTAAAATTTTATTAAGAAGATTGAATGAGAAATATTTGAAGGTTTGAGGGATACAAAGGCGACCAGATCCCTCCTTTTTTTAGCTTCAATGTATTGTATTTATAGGAGAAAACTTTGCTAGGGTTAGCATTTTTTGGGCGGGATTCTCTTCGAATTTTAAAACAGAAACAAACAAAATTATTCAAAATCTGAACGTTGAGGAGGGTTTTAAAGCTTCACGTGATCGAAGTGACTTAACACAAAAATGGAGTGTACCATTTCTGTGCATGGTGGAAAGGGCTTTGTTATCTTCCCCAAAATGGAAGAGAGATGGGAGAGGTGTAGGGGCTACTGCGTTCAGAATTCTTGGGAAGATGAGCCAAGAGACGTTAGGATTTTCATTTGTTCTTTGGAAGGAAATGACAATGGGCTTCAGATTTTGGAGATGGTGGGTGAAATAAGATGAATGGTGTTTGGGCCTAGGGAAATAATGGAATGGGATGGGAGAAAAATTAAGAAAATGGGAAGTTGGGCTGGGTTTCAGATTTTTAAGGGAAAACAAATGGGTTTTAGTTTAAGTGTTTCATTAATGGGTTGTGGAACAAATATAACAGTATAAATTACAAGAAAAAATACTAATGTGATGATAAATAATACAAAAACTATTTTTAAAGCATGTTTTAGTGTTTAATAAAAATGTAATAGCAATAGAATATTAGGATAATATTTATGATTGTGATAAAAATGCCACAATAGTAAAAAGACGAGTAAAGATACTAATAATAATAAAATTGGCTATTTTAAAAAATAATAAATATGTGCATGTGTATGCATTTATTAAAAAATATTAAAGTTATTTTGCGGAGTTGAAAAATAGTTTAATTTTGGATGAATAATAGGAAGAGAGGGACAAAATTGGGTGTCAACAACTTCCACTTTTAAAATCAATCCCCTTTTCACATATAAATTCAAGTCATTTTCAAACATAAAATCAACTTACTTACTTTAAATAAATCAAGACACATTGCTTTAAATCAAATCTCATAACTTCCTAACCATTCTTACCAACATCTCCCATAAGACTTGGTAAGGACTTAGGATAATTTAAACATATTTTTAACTTAGAATCAACAACGTGAATACTTCTTAACTTCTAGGAGTAGAAGGAATCATGAAATAATATCACATGGCTATTTCATACGTAGGATCATGCCAAAAAAGGAAGAGGTTCGCATACCTCGCGACGACTAGCGACAAGTTGCAAAAATGCTCCCAAGTACTTTATCCTTGCTAGCTTTTCCACCCTTCAAGTAGAATACGCTACTCGTAGTACTTCAACCTATATTAATCATAACATGTCTATCAACTCCTAGATTTTTAACGTAGAATCATACTAAGTGTAAGGTCTCTTATTCTACGGAAAATCGGGCAGCACTTCCTTTGTTTCTACGTACATTTCCACCTTTTTCAAGGCCCGAAAATCAATAACCAACATGCCACATTTAAGGCGCAACAATCCAACAATTCAAAGGGGATTACACGCCTTAATAGGACGTATAAAATTCTGCCCCACAATAATACAAAACAATCCAATAACTTTAGGCAATATTCGGCAATATCAAGGACAACAACAACATCTACTTCTTTCCAATTCCTTTCAATCCATAATGTCGTCCTAACATGTTATATAGTCGCAAACAATTCAAACAATTATAATCCTTTCTTTATATAACATACGACGACTAAAACTAATAACCAAATTGAATTACAATCTTAGGGTTAATCATGCAACTTTCGGATTAGGGTTTCCAATATCCATAACACTTATCAAACTTCATAATATATACCTCATGCTTGCTAATATCCATAACTACAACAATAAGTAATCTTTAATCATTAAAACGACAAGATGGTTACCTTGATAAGCCCTTATCTAACTCCAAGATTAAAGTCGCTCCTTAGAAATATTAGCTCCTTTCCTTTACGCTCCAATCCGCTATTTGAAGCCCTTAGAAGTTCACAACCAACTTCCCTTCAATTTCCAACTTCAAAGTTGAAGAACACCTTAGGTTTTCGCCTTGCGACTAACGTGAAAACGTCGTTTTTCCGGGAACTTTCTATTGAGATATCCTTACAATACCTCTAGGAACCTTGGTTTAAAGTATTGGGATTATTGAACCACAAACGAAAAAAATTTCTTCTTCCTATTGAGCAAAGACGAGAGCTCTTCTCTATCTCCCTAAGTGTTCTAATTTTTTTCTAAGTGTAAAAGACTTGTCTTGCAACTTAGGGTGAATATATAACACAATGGAGGGTCAAGATTAGAACAAATGTGTGGCTTGGATGAATGGGATTTCAATATCAAGCCAAGTGACTCTTTGACTTAGTCAATTATGTCAAGATAGGCTTCAAGACTTTGTCATCCACATTACTACTTAACCTTGGTCACAAGACCACTAAAACATGGTCCATTCGAGCAAGCCCATGTGGAGGTAACACGTGTCGCCCTCCCATTCGTCCGTAAAATTTCGTAACCCTCGTGGGCCCCACAAAACGTAAAATTTCTCGGGTGGGCCCTACGTGACCAAATCCGTAAATAAATTTCCATACTCTTCCAATAATGTATTTGAGAATCCAATTCGCATCAACAAACATTTTTCCCTTTCCGAAGTTCGGAAGATTTTCCCCTCGGAAAAACAATTCTTTCTTTCGTACAAATTTTCAAGTCTTGTGTTCTCGCGTCTATTCTCGTATACTTGTCCTGTACTTCCGGGGTGTAACATTTTGGAAGACCTAATTTATTCATAACTGATTACAACTTTATTAGTTTAAATATTGCAATTATTCTAGTAGGTAAATAAAAACTCCAATCAAATATCGATTGCCAAATAGATAACATAAAATAGATGAATGATACTTAGAAACCAGTCTATGTGGACGATATTCGATCTTACAGACTAATTACTTGTGAACAATGTGTGCGCTTGCGTGAGCATTCGAAATATCGGCTAACACTTTGGCTGGAGGAAAGGACTTGGCAAGAAATTTCTGGGCTAAGTCTTGTCATGTAGTGATGAAGTTCGCCTGTAATGAGTTCAGCCAGCACTTTGCTCTATGCCTGAGTGAGAATGGGAAGAGTCTCAACCGAATGGCGTCATCAGTAACACCATTGTACTTGAAAGTTGCACACAGCTCCAGAAAATTTTCTAGATGCAAATGAGGATTTTCATACGGTAATCCCCCAAATTGAACTGAGCTCTGAACCATGTTCAATATGGCTGGATTGATTTCAAAATTATTGGCTTCAATAGCTGGAAGCCTGATTCAAGTCTGCACCCCTGTAATAGTTATCATCACATAGTCCCCCAAGCTCCTTTCTGCAGGGACTTGTCTTAAGATAGACGGTAACTCATCATCCATCAAATTGTTGTTTTGTTGATCTCCCATTGCTAAGGAATCAGCTCTTCTCTTTTCTTTCCTGTTCTGTCTGCACAATCTCTCAATTTCAGGGTTCAAAGGGATAGGAGTGTCTGCTCCTCTCCTACTTCGCATAAACTAAGTTTCCTGAAATTGGTCAAAAAACAACAAACAGATCACAGTAAAACGTTCTAAAATTAAAAAAAAAAAAGACAGAAAATAAAAACCTAATTAGAAAAAAGAATAGATAATTCGATATTAACAGTACGCCAGTCCCCGGCAACGGCGCCAAAAACTTGTTGTGATATTTCTAGATGCTTACGCAAGTGTACGTATCGTTCAAGTAATAAAGACTGTAAGACCGAGTTTATCGTCCACATAGACTGGTTTATTAAGTACCGGTTATCTATTCTATGGTATCTATTTGGTTGACGTTCTTTAGTTTGAGAATTATAACTAAGAATTGTGACTAAGTGCAGAAAATAAACTAAAGATTATAATACTTTGGGTTTATAACAGTTATGAAGGAAATAGGGCATTCCAATCTCCTCAATTATCCACTCTTTCATGTGTTAATGCAATGCTAATGATTCTTCTTCTTATTAAAATAGCAGGTTAACTAATCTGTCATTATATTCCGGTTAGGACATACAAGAGCTCAACCTAGTGCAGAAACCTTCTATATTTCTATGATAAGTTGTACCACACAGGAGGATTAAGAACAATAACCTTAAATACTACACAAGTATCGGGGTACTTTTGTCCACGATTTTAACTTATGTCTAGACAATTACAACATATTCAAATCTCACCTTTCAGACTTTTGATTCGAAATCATATAAGTGATGACAATTAATAGCTAGTAAATTATCAAGCAATCATAACAATATTGAATAGATCTTAATACGTTGAAGAAGAAATCAATAACTAATGCATTAACTATATGAAAGAGTTTCAAGAAGATTCGATGGAAAACCCTACTAAAGTAATTAGCTCCTAAACATTGTCATGTCAAGAACTAATACAAAATCCAACATAAACTGAAATAAAAACAAAGGAAAGAAAATAACTTGAATGATAAAATGTCTCCAATTGTAGCTTGTAGTCGTCGTTCTCCCCTCCAAAGTGTGATCTAAAATATGACAGGGTTTAGGGTATTTATATATGTGAAAAACCTTGTTGCGGACCCTTTTACCCTTGTCAAATTTAGCCCAGAAAATCTGAAAATACGCGTCGACACCGCGGTGCTAATTGGCTGAAATCACTGGCAGCTTACTGGAAATATGGCACCGCAGTGCCTCTTGCATGGACTGCGGTGCCTTCGACGGTGTTTCAATTTCGGACTTTCGAAAAAATTTACGCCTCCGTGCTAATTTTCTTGACTGCGGTGCTACCTGGCCAGGCACCGCGGTGCCTCTTTGATTTTTGTCCGGTTCCGCTTGATTTGTTCTATTCTTTTTGGCACTTCTTAGGCTTCATTCCTTGGGTTGTACTTGTGCAATTATCATCTCAATTAAGCCCATTTCATCCTCAAAAGTGATATTTCTCCTTTATGACCGTTGTGACACAAAATGAAGGAAAAACACACCTAACACTATACTATACGCAGAATAAAATAGTGAAATACTAACTAAAAATGACTCAAAAGTGTATACAAAATACACTTAACAACCAAATTGGTACATGGACACTGGCGTCACTACACACATGACCTCCGATCAAGGTACTCTCTCGTCTTATTCTAATTTGAGCAGTAATCGTGGTATAATTATTGGTAATGGTAATTCAATTCGAGGTTATGGTCTTAAAACGTTGTCCCCCCCCCCCCCCCCATCCACCACTTGTCTTGAAAAGTACTCTTCATGCCCCAAAATTGATTAAAATTTTGGTGTATGTCCGTAATTTCACAACTGATAATTGGGTTTCTGTTAATTTTGATCCTTTTGGATTTTTTTGTGAAGGATTTCAAGATGGGGAACCCTCTCATGAGGTGTGATAGTATGGGAGATCTATATCCAATCACACCAAGTATGTTTTCTCGAGTCAAGTCATGCCTTCAACTTTTGCAGCTCTTGCTCATTCCTTGTGGCATGCTCGTCTAGGACATCCAGGGTCTTCTATTTTGTCTTTCTTAGATAAACATAAATTTATTTCATGTAAGGGTACGCGTAGTACTACAAATTGTCAATCTTGTTCTCTAGGAAAAATTATTAAGTTGTCATTTGTAAACTCTAATTCTACTACTTCGATGTCGTTTGATATTATTCATAGTGATTTATCTCTAGTTCTTAGTTCATCGTTATTATGTTCTATTCTTAGATGATTCTTTTAAATTTTTATGGACATTTCCGATAGCCAAAAAATCTCACATTTTTTCCATCTTCAAAAAATTTAGAGCTTTCATTAGAACCCAATTCGAACGGAAAATAAAAAATATCCAATGTGATAATGACAAAGAATATGACAATGGGGAATTTCGGAAATTTTGCGCTAAAAATGGGATCAATTTTCATTTTTCATTTTTCATGTCCTCATACGTCTTCAGAAAACGGGCAAGCCGAACGCAAAATTCGTACCAATATCGAACTTTATTTATTCATGCTTCCGTACCCCCGTCATTTTGGCATCATGCTCTACAAATGGCTACCGATATTCTTAACATTCTTCTTTTCAAAGATTTTACATATTCGTCCCCTGTTCAAATTTTATATAATAAGACTCCTTCGTATTCACATCTTAGGGTCTTTGGGTGCTTGTGTTATCCACTTTTTCCATCCACCACAATTAACAAATTTTAGGCCCGTTCTACCCCTTATGCGTTTTTGGGCTATCCGTCAAATCATCGTGGTTATAAATATTTTGATTTACTGTCTAAAAGAATCATTATTAGTCGTCATGTAATATTTGATGAGTCTTAATTTCCTTACGCTAAGGTAGATAGTCCCGTGCCTAGTTCGTATAATTTTTTGGATGATCATATATTCCCGTACCTTATTCACTATTTTTTGTATGGGTCCCGCACCCTAAATTCTCCAGCGGGCCCTGATGCGCGATTTATGCACACACTAAACGCAAGTGCACGTATCGTTACAAGTAATATAGTCTGGGTAAGACCGAATATCATCCTCAGGGACTGGTTTTTAAGTACCGATTATCTATGCTTTAGTTTATATTTGGTTAACGTTAATTGGGTTGGAATTCTAAACTAATAATGCAGGAAATAAACTAATCATGAAAATACTTTGATTTAAATCAGTTATGATGGAGAATTAGGGCTTCCAAGATCATCAACTATCCACTTTATTCAATCCTTAATACAATTAAACTGACTTCTTCTTCTACGTTAAGATAGCAAGTTAACTAAGCCGTTTTATACTCCAGTTAAGGTAATATAAACACTCAACCCCAATGGAGAACTCTTCTATCTTTCGATGACAAGATTGACTACAAAGGAGGATTAAGAGCAATAACCTATTAAGCTACACAAGTATCGGGGTACTTTCGTCCACGATTTAAACCTATGTTTATTCAACTATAGCATATTCACAATCTCCCTTTCAGATTTCGATTAGAACTCATATAAGTGATGATAACTAGTGATCAGTTAATTATCAAGCAATCAAAACAACTATTGAATAAATCTTAAATAAGTGAAGAAGAAACCAAACTAATATATTAATTCATGAATAGAGTTTCAAGTGAATCACAAGGAAATCTCTAATAAAGTAATTAGCTCCTAGCCATAGTCACGCTAAGAACTAATATAATCTTCATACATGAACTGAAATAAACAAAGCAAAAGAAAAGAAAAGAAAATACTTGAACTAGGTCTCAAATCTTCGCCTCCTAGATTGTGTTGTATGTACAATGGATGGAATGAATTCTTCTAATGATGTAGAGACTATTTATAGCCCAAGAATCCTTTAGATAAAGGGTTAGGGATTATGTAGGTAGGAAAAGTTATGGAATCCTTTAGATAAAGGGTTAAGGATTATGTAGGTAGGAAAATTTATAGAATCCTTTAGGTAAAGGGTTAAGGATTATGTAGGTAGGAAAAGTTATAGAATCCTTTTGGACCCTGAAAACGTGTCAAATTCGACCCAAAACGTCAAAAATACCGCGTCGGCGTGGGTTCCGATCGGGCGCCACTACAAAAATCAGAGGCATTTTGGAAAATTCAAAGGGTGGCGCCGCGGCGCTGCTGCCAGGCGCCGGTGACGGCATTCTTCCGGATTTTTCGTTTCTTCGTCCTTTTTTCGTCCGGTCTTCGTCTGATTTCTTCTATACTTCCCGGAACTTCTTAGGCTTCATTTCTTGGCCCTTTTAGTGTGCAATTCCATCTCATTTATGCTCATTTCATCTTCTTTTCGCCATTTCTCCATTTCTGACCGCTGTGACACAAAAGAAATGAAAACGACCCTAATACTATACTAAACATAAATGAAATGAGTATAATACTAACTAAAAATGACTCAAAAGGTGTATATAAAATACACCGATCAAACACCCCCAAACTTAAACTTTGCTCGTTCTCGAGTAAAGCTAAAAATAGAATGAATGACACGAAAGAAAAGAAAATAAAATGACTCAAAGACACTGATCAATTTGCTGCACAATTGTCACTTAGAAAATCATGAAGGTTAGTAGGATAATATGCAGGAACATATAGCATGAATTTTTAGCATTCTAAACTCTTAAGTCAGATATTTCGCAAATTCAATTCAATCATGCTCAATGGAAGTAAGAACACTTAATCTATGCATGTCAATATCAAAATTCTATGGCATGTTTACTTGTTATTCTCCACTAATCATGGATACACATACTAGAGATTTTCAGGACTTTTTAGGGTTGTAATGTAGGCTTAGGCAGGGGTAGGTAAAAATAAGCATTTAGGCTCAACTTACGTACCATAAGCTCTTTTTCTTTCAACTCTTCCCTTTTCTTTTTTTATTCTCTTTTTAACCTCATACCTATCTTTCCCTTATTTTGTTTTGAGAGAATGAGGTGTATGATGAATAATAGGCACCCCCAAACTTAGGCTTTTGCCTATTGATTATTGTTTTTCATTGGAGTGTATCAAAATTGTTCACTCTCTTTTGTCTCTTTTTCAACACTTTATATTCCAAACATATCAATTTTTCCACTTATGGCACAAATATGGAATTATAGGGTGTCAAATAAAAGATCTTATTTTAGGCTCAAAGGGGCTGACTAGGGATACAATTGTAATGTTAGGGATAGGCAAAGAATGTTAAGAAAGGGCTAACAAAGAAATTCCTGAATCATCTCCCTAACATGCATATCCTAACTATTTCGCCTCAAATAGCAAGCAAGCAGACACATAGGTTTAATCACTAACAATGCATAAATCAAGCAAGATACCCCAAATAGTTCGATTTCATGAATTTTTGGCATATCTATCCTAAGTGTTCAGATTTTCTGCTTCTAATTCCATTACATTATCCCACTTTACTTCATTTAGGCGTTTCAAGTGACTACAACATGCATGATCAATAATAATAATAAATAAAAAAAATGACTCAAAAATACTCAAAAACACACAAAACAAATCAAAAAGACTCAAAAACAATAAGACACCCCCCCCCCCAAACTTAATCGACACATTGTCCCCAATGTGTGAAGACTAAAAATAGGGACAACTTACTGACACAACACAACGGTCATAACGGAGGTCTGGGAGGAAAAATTCTGAAATTTGCATTGCGTCTGGGCCTCTGAACCTTCGACACCACGGCCTTGAGATTCGGCGCCGTGGCGCCCCAAGTACTGCGGCTCTCTGAAGTTCCGGCTCCACGGCGCTGATTCTGGGCGCCGTGGCGCTGACGACGACTTTTCCTTTTTCCCGCGTTTTTGCTCCTTTTTCTTCAGAGTTAGTTTTCAGTCCACCTGTCATCCAACAACACAAAACAAGAACCCAAGACCGTGAGACTGTTCAAGACAAAATAAAACATACTAAAGACAAAAATCAAACTAACATAATTAAAAACATTGGGTTGCCTCCCAACAAGCGATGTCTTTAACGTCTTTTAGCCGGACGCAGTTAACCTTTACTAGTGCCCGGCTGATCCTTCTGTGAACTGCTTGCAATCCGCACAGTGTTTGTTGCAGGTCTCACTTTTCCTACAACACCTTTTTCAAACAAGGGCCTTAGACATAATATTATCCCCCAAGTACACAAGACAGGCTTGTCTTTTAGGCTCTCTATAATGTAGGGATCAGTGAAATTCCCTACATCTCTCAACTCTATGGGGTGCCCTTGATGGTATGGACTTCCTATTTGGGGATCAACAGTGACCGCTGGTGGTATTTCTTTTGCAATAGGTAGAGGAAAAAGAATTTCCAAAGAATCCAAAAAGGTGAATAATTGGATCTCAATAATCTTTTTCTTCTCTACACCAACTATCTCGCCAGATTCCTCAACAGTTGGGTGTGGTTCAGGTTCCTCAATTTGCTTATCACTTCCCACAACGGTGTCGCTAGGCAGACTTTCTTGAAGTGTATTGTTCATCCTATCCATTAGTTTCCCTATTTGTGTCTCCAAATTTCTGATGGACACTCTTGTCTCATCCATGAACTGAGACTGACACTTGGTGAGCCTGAGTATGGCTGTCTGCAACTCATCTAGATCTTCTTCCAGAACCTGTGGGTGAAGCTGTTGTTGATGAATTTGCTGCCCCTGATAGAAGTAGTAGTTCATGGACCTGTATATATATATATTTTTTTGAATTTAACCTGCAAAATAAATTTTAAAAAAAACAAAAAGTGATAAAAAAAATGCTCGCAGAACAAGTTAGAAACTTGTTTTTGGAGCAACCAAATTAGAAATAAGAATAGATAAATCGATATTGAAAGTACGCCAATCACCGGTAACGGCGCCAAAAACTTGATGCGCGATTTATGCACACACTAAACGCAAGTGCACGTATCGTTACAAGTAATATAGTCTGGGTAAGACCGAATATCGTCATCAGGGACTGATTTTCAAGTACCGATTATCTATGCTTTAGTTTCTATTTGGTTAACGTTAATTGGGTTGGAATTCTAAACTAATAATGCAGGAAATAAACTAATCATGAAAATACTTTGATTTAAATCAGTTATGATGGAGAATTAGGGCTTCCAAGATCATCAACTATCCACTTTATTCAATCCTTAATACAATTAAATTGACTTCTTCTTCTACGTTAAGATAGCAAGTTAACTAAGCCGTTTTATACTCCAGTTAAGGTAATATAAACACTCAACCCCAATGGAGAACCCTTCTATCTTTCGATGACAAGATTGACTACAAAGGAGGATTAAGAGCAATAATCTATTAAGCTACACAAGTATCGGGGTACTTTCGTCCACGATTTAAACCTATGTTTATTCAACTATAGCATATTCACAATCTCCCCTTTCGGATTTCGATTAGAACTCATATAAGTGATGATAACTAGTGATCAGTTAATTATCAAGCAATCAAAACAACTATTGAATAAATCTTAAATAAGTGAAGAAGAAACCAAACTAATATATTAATTCATGAATAGAGTTTCAAGTGAATCACAAGGAAATTCCTAATAAAGTAATTAGCTCCTAGCCATAGTCACGCTAAAAACTAATATAATCTTCATACATGAACTAAAATAAACAAAGCAAAAGAAAAGAAAAGAAAATACTTGAACTAGGTCTCAAATCTTCGCCTCCTAGATTGTGTTGTATGTACAATGGATGGAATGAATTCTTCTAATGATGTAGAGACTATTTATAGCCCAAGAATCCTTTAGGTAAAGGGTTAGGGATTATGTAGGTAGGAAAAGTTATGGAATCCTTTAGGTAAAGGGTTAAGGATTATGTAGGTAGGAAAAGTTATAGAATCATTTTGGACTTTGAAAATGTGTCAAATTCGGCCCAAAACGTCAAAAATACCGCGTCGGCGTCGTGGCCCTGCAGTCGGGCGCCACGGTGCCTGAAAATCAGAGGCGTTTCGGAAAATTCAAAGGGTGGCGCCGCGGCGCTGCTGCCAGGCGGCGCGGCATTCTTCCGGATTTTTCGTTTCTTCATCCTTTTTTCGTCCGGTCTTCTTCTGATTTCATCTATACTTCCCGGAACTTCTTAGGCTTCATTTCTTGGCCCTTTTAGTGTGCAATTTCATCTCATTTATGCTCATTTCATCTTCTTTTCGTCATTTCTCCATTTCTGACCGTTGTGACACAAAAGAAAGGAAAAAGACCATAATACTATACTAAACATAAATGAAATGAGTAAAATACTAACTAAAAATGACTCAAAATGTGTATATAAAATATACCGATCAGGCCCACTACCTATTGGTCCCATAAACCTGACACAGCCCATCGTCCCCTAATCATATCGACGAGTTTCGATATTGGGCGATCCAATATCGAACCGGTCGATTTGGCATTTCAAGAGTATTCTGTTTCTCGGGCCAGCAGCAACAGGCTCGCCACACCCATCACGTCCGAAAATTCCCAACATTCACCCAATTCTGCCCCGAGTCATGGTCCAGTCATCCAAAGTCAACGGGGTATTTTTAAACCAAAGAAACATTTAAATTATAATGTTCGTAAATCACCACTACCCCGTAATTATGTGTCTGCTTTAATTGACCCGAATTGGAAGATTGTTATGCCTGACGAATATAATACTCTCATTGATAATAAGACGTGGCCCCGTCCATCTGGTGTTAATATTATTCGATCCATATGGATTTTTGCTCATAAGGACAATTCTGACGGTTCATTTGCAAGGCATAAGGCTCGTCTTGTAGGTGATGGGAAGACTCAGCAGGTTGGTGTAGATTGTGGTGAGACGTTTATCCCAGTGGTCAAGACGGCTACCATTCACACTGTGCTCAACTTGGCTCTTTCGAAAGCATGACCCATTTATAAACTAGATGTGAAGAATACTTTCTTACATGGTAATATCAAGGAGACAGTATATATGCATCAGCCTTTGGGGTTTAGGAATCCCAAATATCCTCATCATGTCTGTTTATTGCAGAAGTCTTTGTATGGGCTTAAGTAGTCTCCACGACCGTGGTATAAGAGGTTTGCAGACTATGTGTCGACTATTGGGTTCTCTCATAGCAGGTCTGGTAATTCATTATTCATATATCGTCGTGGTTCATCATTGGCTTATATACTCTTATATGTGGATGATATTATCTTAACTGTTTCATCTGATGCATTACGACATTCTATCATGACAATGCTCAGTTCTGAGTTTGTTATGAAGGACTTGGGACCATTGAGTTATTTTTTGGGAATTGCTGTCACTCGTTATGTAGGTGGATTGTTCTTATTACAGAGAAAGTATGCAGCTGAGATCATTGAGAGGGCTGGGATGTCATCATGTAAGTCCACTTCCACTCCAGTTAATACTAAACCTAAGTTAGGTGTTGCGGCTGACTCCACATATGAGGATCCAACCCGCTATCACAGTCTTGCAGGGGTCCTTCAGTATCTTACGTTTACGCGACCAGATATTACATATATCGTACAGTATGTGTGTTTGTTTAGGCATGATCCCAGGATTGAGCACATGAATACGCTCAAACGCATTATTAGGTACATCCAGGGGACACTTGATTATGGCTTGCATTTATATCATTCGTCGACGTCTACACTTGTCTCATGTATAGATGCTGATTGAAGTGGTTGTCCTGACATCAGACGGTCTACATCTGGCTATTGTATGTTTTTTGGTAATAACTTGGTCTCATGGTCTCCAAAACATCAGTCTACATTATCCCGTTCTAGTGTAGATGCTGAATATCAAGGGGTAGCCAATGTGGTCTCCGAGTCATGTTGGTTACATAATCTTCTAGTAGAACTTCATTGTCCTATTGAGAAAGCTACCTTGGTTTAATGTGATAATGTTAGTGTCATCTACCTTTCTGGGAATCCGGTTCAGCACCAGGGCACTAAACATATTGAGATGGACATTCATTTCGTTCGAGAAAATGTAGCTCGTGAACAGGTACACGTCTGTCATGTCTCTTCCAGATATCAAGTTGCAGACATCTTTACAAAGGGTCTTCCCTCGGTCCTTTTTGAAGATTTTAGAGACAGTCTCAGCGTACGAAAACCGTACGCTATGAATGCGGGGGTGTGTTATATATACATACAATATACACATGATATACATGTATATTGTATGTATATTGAATATTGTCTTGTATCTATTGAAGTCCAACCGAGAAGCCCAAGATGGTCACGGACTGCCCACAATTATGTACCAATTATGTTAATTAGTCTTATACTCTTACCATAATTGTATAGTTAGTCTCCAAATAGAATAGAGTTTTAGATGTAGAATATGAAAAGAATTTTCCTATATGTAACTTTTATATATACCCCCTTTCATTAATGAAAATAATCAAGAGACTATTTCTTTCACTTTTCATACAGTTATATTGGGTATCCTTTCTCTAACTTCCTGTTGTATTTGTCACCTCTAAGTTACGTTGTACATTGATTTACTGAAATTGCTTTCAGTTCCTTGCTCTCCATGTATGATATATCAATGTCCCCATATGGCAGATGCAATCTCTTTTCTGAACTGCTTTCATTGCCTAGTCTTTATCCATTGCAAAGTTTGTTGTACACTCATATGTTGTAGTTGCAGACTAGACCAGCTTGTGAGTGTTATTCTAGCTTCTGCTGACCAGTTACACCCTGAGAATAAGTGAAGCTGAGTTTCTAAGTGTCCTGCATCCCATAAACCACATTCATCACTGTCCACTAGGCATTACTCTTGCAAGTTTCTCTATTGGATACTTCTTTTTTTATTCTAATAGAAAACTTGACTATCCCAAATAAGTATTTACATTGCAATTTTAAACTATTTGTTACAGTTTTAGGCATTATAAAAAATGTTTGAGGACTTAGCTAACTATTAGCTTCTTAGAACAATTATCCACAATTCCTGAACTAAAAAAATGTATATTTCTCTCTGATAACAGAAATTTTTTGTAACAACGTTTTGCGTATTGAAAGAATTTAATGTGAGATGGCAAGATATTTAATTGTAAGTGATCTATTGACTCTAAAAATATTTTCGAAAAAAGACAAAACAATGTTGATGCCCAGGATCGAACTGGGGACCTTCAGTGTGTAAGACTGACGTGATAACCACTACACCACACCAACTTCTTGATACATATGGATAACATGAATTACAGATCGAAATCGTAAAACTATTAGTTGTAAATAAAGAAACCATCACCAAAACTTAGATAATTGTTTCTTAATAAAAGTCTCAAAATCTCCACGGTGTGGAATTTCACTGGGTATGTTATTGTCTCAAAATGGAGAGGAGAAGAGAGTAGGAGGGGAAAGGCACAAGATAGGATTACTAGACCTTCAAAGAGACCATCTTAATTTTTATTCACTTTCATACATATTATTAATTTCTAATTTATTCAGAAATAGTTAGTGAAACATCCATTTTTTTCCTAATTATATTAGTGAAAAAACAAAATAGATCTTGTTGGCCAAAAATTAAATTGATAGTTGATATAAGAAACTCAAAAAATTGCTTTAACAAACGCATATGTAGATCTATATTAAAAAAATACAAAAAGGGTGAATAAACTTGAAATTTTTTATTACAAGATTATTACTTCCGATGCTAAAAAAATAATTATAACTCCATAAATTTAATTTTCTACTATCCAACAAAATGTAACACGTTCGAGTAAATTAACCAAAGTTAACTAATATTTACATCAAGCAGTATAATATTTGCGAAGGTAAGATTTTTCCAAGAACAACTCTTCAAAAAATTTAGTCGTTGAGCATATAATTAAATTATGAAGGACAAGCTTATTTACGGTGTGGTCCAACCCTCCCATAGACACCGTGCATAGCTGGAGCTTAGTGCATCTGTAAAGAAATACAACACCACCATTGTTGCAGTAGGCATGCACACTAGGTTAATGTCAGTGCTTCTTCCCTTTAGGGTTTACAAAATATTCAGATCTGAAATAAGACGAACTCGATGGTACAGCAAGAACAACGACTGAGTTTTATTCATGTATAGTTGAGGAGTCATTCATATGACTCCATGAACACGAGGAGTAGCTTCAGCAAGAGAGATGTTATTTTACAGAGAGGCTAGAGAGAAGATAATGAGAGAAGGTTATGAGAGAAGGAAACACATCGTTAGCCTCAAAACGTCTGACATTTCCCTATTCAGATTTGCCCTAATATAAAGCGTAATGGGCTGCCTTTTACATAAGCGAAGTGGGCTGGCCTTAATATTGGGCTGGCCCACAAAATAGACTGATACATATTTAAAATAAATGGCCTATTAGTAATCTCTACAGCCTCCCTCAAGCTGGGTGCTCAAAGATATTCAGCAAGCCTAGCTTGGAACGGAGATGCAGATGTTGTAATCTGCTAAGCCCTTTAGTGAGAATGTCTGCAGGTTGCTCAGTAGTATTGATGTATTCAGTTTCAATCATTCCTGATCGGATCTTCTCCCTGATGAAATGAAGATCAATCTCTATGTGTTTTGTCCTTTCGTGGAATACTGGATTTGCTGCCATTTGAATGGCTGATTTACTGTCTGTGTACACATCGTCGCTTGATGTTCATCCCAATATCCTTCAATAAACCTAGTAGCCATGTGATTTCAGCAATAGCGCTGGCAAGACTTCTATATTCTGCTTCAGCGGAGCTTCTTGAGATTGTACTTTGTTTTTTAGATTTCCAAGATATGAGGGAGTCTCCATACTTGACTAAATAACCTGTAATAGATTTTCTTGTATGTGGACATGAAGCCCAATCTGCATCACAATAGCTAGTTAGTGTTTCTTGTTTATTACTGGATAATAACACTCCTTGTCCCGGCTTACCTTTCACATACCTTACAATTCTGATTGCAGCATTAAGATGTGACTTCTTTGGATTTTGTAGAAACTGACTAAGTGTTTGCACATTGTAAGCAATATCTGGTCTAGTAAGAGTAAGATATAGCAGCTTACCAATAATCCTTTGATAAGAACTGATGTCTTCTACTGGACCATCATCGATCGTTTCCTTTACCCGGTGACTGCTTTTTCTTTATAATCATCATATTCTTTTGTGGTAAGCTTCATATTAGAATCAGTGGGTGTATTAATAGGTTTGGCAGCAAATAGACCAAGTTCAGAAATGAGTTCTAAGGCATATTTCCTTTGATGCATAATGATCTC
The DNA here is from genome assembly GCA_029844215.1 of Przewalskia tangutica. Classification (NCBI taxonomy): domain Eukaryota; kingdom Viridiplantae; phylum Streptophyta; class Magnoliopsida; order Solanales; family Solanaceae; genus Przewalskia; species Przewalskia tangutica. The sequence goes on along the minus strand of CM056723.1, from coordinate 116,696,191 downwards.
TTTACTGGACCTAGCAAATTCAATTCCTAGAAAGTACCTTAGCTCTCCCAGATCTTTCATCTTAAAACATTCTCAGAGGACCGCTAGTCTCCTTAATGAGCCTAATATTATCCCCTGTAATTAGCATGTCATCCACATAAATAAGTATGACTGTTATTCCTTGGCTATTTTGTTTTAAGAAAAGAGAGTGATCAAACTCAGATTGCCTAAACTGCATTTGTATTAAAGCCTCTGTAAGTTTGAAATTCCACTGTCTTGGAGCTTGTTTGAGCCCATACAAGGATTTAGTAAGTCGACATACATGTTTACTGCCCCCTGACTGCTGAAGCCTTGTGGCAAGGTCATATAAATCTCATCAAATAGATCCCCTTGTAAGAAGGCATTATAAACATCCATTTGATGGATATACCAACATCTGGAGGCAGCAATAGAAAGGATAGTTCTTATGGTAACCATTTTTACAACAGGGGAGAAAGTCTCTTGGTAATCTATTCCTTCTTGTTGGCTATAACCTTTAGCAACAAGCCTAGCTTTTAGTCTTTCTACTTCTCCAGTATCTTTATATTTTATTTTATAGATCCATTTACAGCCAATAGGTTGTTTTCCTTCTGGTAAGGTAACTATTTCCCAAGTGTGATTATCTTGTAATGCATCTATTTCAGCTTTCATAGCCTCTACCCACCTAGGATCTTTATAAGCTTCCATGTACCCTTTAAGTTCAGTTAGTTCAGAAAATGAGCTTAAAAAGGCTTGATAGGTAGGTTTTAGGTTATCATAGGAAATATAATTGGCAATAGGGTAGAGAACATTGTTGGCATTTGAAGTAACAAAGTCTTTAAGCCATATAGGAGGCTGTTTGAGTCTGCTAGACCTCCTAGTGTTGTCATTGAAATTATTATCAGGTTGACACAGGTATTGAGTATTATCAGGATTTGCTTCTACTAAATCATGCTCAGAAGGATTACTGCCCTCAACAGGTTTTATGTTAATGATATCTGTACAATCCTTTTCAGAATTAACAGTATTGTTCTGAGAGCTTACTTGGGTTATGCTTTGATTATCATTGTTATTGCATTCTCAAAGATAGGATTCTCGAGACCGCTTCTTTAAAAGGGTAAATTGTTTCTCTAAACTGAACATCTCTACTAACAATGAGAGTTCTAGATTGCAGGTCATACAGAATGTACCCCTTTTGTGTTTCAGAGTATCCCATCAGAACACACCTTGTAACTTTAGACTGGAGCTTGTCAGTGACAGTTAGATTATTAGCAAAGCAAAGACATCCAATGGTCTTTATATGACCTATGGATGGTTTCTTGTGATAGAGGCTTTCAAAAGGAGTAGTATGAGTGATTGAAGAGGGTAGTCTATTGATCAAATAAACTGCAGCTTGTACACACAGGCCCCAGAATCTTATAGGAATGTTAGCCTCCATTCTTATAGCCCTAGTAATTTCTAATATATGTCTGTGTTTTCTTTCTGCAACACCATTCTGCTGGGGTGTATATACACAGCTCATTTGATGGATAATACCTAAGTTCTGAAATAGTGTGTTACAAGTATCATTAATAAATTCTGTCCCATTGTCAGTTCTGATAATTTTGATTATTTGATTAAACTGAGTGGATATATATTTGAGAAACTGATTGATTACCACACATACCTCAGATTTAAGTCTAAGCAGGTATATCCAAGTCATTCTAGTGTAATCATCTACAATAGTGAGAAAAAATCTCTTCCCATTATATGTTTCAACTTTATAGGGACCCCACAGGTCCATATGCACAATGTCAAAAGCTTTATTACTGTAAGTAGTACTATTAGGGAAGGGTAGTCTACACTGTTTTGCACAAGGGCACACATTGCAAGTTTTTATTGCCTTTGTTATTTCATCATTACTAGCACTAATCAGTTTACTAAGTACCTTACTAGAAGTATGACCCAGCCTTCTGTGCCACAGATTAATGTCCTCTGCTGCCATGGTTCTCTTTTGCTTATCTTGTACATTTAAAACTGTCTTTCTTGAATCATGTGTACTGTTATTATGATTGACTAGCATATATAGTCCATCTTGGAGTCTACCAATCTCCTTCACCTTCCCACTGTAGAGATCCTGAAATAGACAGAAGTCAGGGTAAAAGACAGCTGCACATTTCAGCTCTCTTGTTAGTTGAGACACAGATAGTAAATTGTATTTAAACTGAGGTAAAAAGAAAACATTTTCCAGTGTACTTCTATTAGAGAGAGTACTAGTACCAGTGTGAGTAACTTGGGCTGATTGGCCATTTGGTAAGAATACCTTCTTTGGTGTGACAAGGTTATTTCTGTTACTAATTTTATCTAACATATTTAGGTCATATACCATATGGTTTGTAGCACCTGTGTCTATTATCCACTTTTTGACTATATTGACAGCATGTAAGGCTTTGAGTTTTGATATACCTGCCAAGTTTGCACATGATTGAATACCTTGAGAGTTCTGAGAAGCTCGTATGCAGATTTGATTATTGTTTAGCAATTTTACAATCTGTTCATACTGGTTCTGAGAGAATTTTGGTGCTTCTTCAACTTGCCAGTTGTTTTTATTGTCATCAGAGGAGGAATCTGAGGCTCTGTTGTGAGCATTGTGAGCAGCAAATTCCTTCCTCTTTGACTTGAAGCCAGGAGGGTATCCAACAAGTCCAGAGCGTGACTCCTTTGTGTGACCTCTCATTTTGCATTCTTCACAGAATAGACTGTTATTCCTTCTTGTCTTCTGACTTCCTGCTGTTCCAGTCTTAGAATACATAGCAGTGGGAGGATTTATTTTTCCACTGTGTCCACCACTAGTTGGACCAGCTCCAAGAAGTCCCCTAGCACTAATTCCCTTCTGATTTTCATCACTGATAATCATGGAGTAGGCTTTATTAACAGTTGGAAGGGGTGACATAAGTAGGATTTGACTCCTAGCCTGCATGTAGCTTTCATTTAACCCCATGAGGAATTGATAGAGTTTCTGTCTTTGTAGGTAGTCTCAGAAACTCTTAGAGGTAGGCAAGCACAATTTGGTGGCACAATGGCTTGAAATTCTACCCATAGATTTTTAGTTTAGTGTAATAATCACATAATCACCATTACCTTGTGATAGGGTAGCAATTTCCCTATGAAGGTCATAGGTTCTAGATTCATCAATTTTGTCGAATCTTTCTTTCAAATCTTCCCATACCTCATATGCTGTTTCTGCATATAACACCCCACATAGCAAGCTATTCGAAACAACATTCATTAGCCATGCTTGTACCACAGCATTGACCATATCCCACCATTCCACCCCATAATGGCTTTTAGTACAGTTTCCATTTACAAAGCCTATCTTATTTCTTCCAAGTAGAGCAATCTTCATAGATTTGCTCCAAACAGTATAGTTTTCAGATCCCAGTAGTTGAAAAGAAATTAAAGAATTACCACTGACATCCGAGGCTTGTAGGAAAAGGGGATGGTTATGGTCAAGAATAGTGTTAGTGGAGGTGATGCCAGCAGGTTCTTTAGGTATGGATAAAGAACCTCCATCTTTAGAAGAACTGCTTTCATTTGTTAGATCTGTTACCATCCTCTCAGTAGTTAGAACTAGATAACAGCCACTTCAAGTTTATTTCAGATTGAGACTGTTCGAGGCACGATTATAAATTTCAGATCTAGAAAATTTCAGATCTAAGAAATTTCAGATCTAGAAAATTTCAGATCTAAGAAGTTTCAGATCTAGACGCGGTTATAATACCAACACAAAACCACAGTTATAAATTTCAGATAAATTTCAGATCTAGAAAATTTCAGATCTAGGAAATTTCAGATCTAGGCACAGTTATAATACCAACACAACATTCAGAGAGTTAAACTCCACAAGAACAACAAGTAGAGATATGTGATATCACAGGATACCTCAGAGTGATTTACTCAGGTCTTGTAATCACCTTAATCGATGCATGCACTGGTAGATCTGGATGACCTGCTTTGATACCATGTAAAGAAATACAACACCACCATTGTTGCAGTAGGCATGCACACTAGGTTAATGTCAGTGCTTCTTCCCTTTAGGGTTTACAAAATATTCAGATCTGAAATAAGATTTAACTCACGGTACAAAAGAACAACGATCGGGTTTTATTCATGATAGTTGCGAGTCATTCATATGACTCCATGAACACGGCGAAAGAGCTTGAAGAGAGATGTTATTTTACAGAGAGGCTAGAGAGAAGATAATGAGAGAAGGTTATGAGAGAAGGCAACACATCGTTAGCCTCAAAACGTCTGACCTTTCCCTATTCAGCTTTGCCCTAATATAAAGCGTAATGGGCTGCCTTTTACATAAGCGAAGTGGGCTGGCCTTAGTATTGGGCTGGCCCACAAAATAGACTGATACATATTTAAAATAAATGGCCTATTAGTAATCTCTACAGCATCAGATTGCCTTTTTTTTACAACTTATCTATAGTCATGTCCTCTTCTGATATATTTTGTTTGTGTACCACAATCATGGAAATTCCACCATCCAACAATTAACATCACAAGCCACAACATTTTATTTTCGTTCATGAAAATGAATCATATAGAAAAAGATTTTGAATTGCATTAAAATTATGAAGGAAAAAAAGAAAATTGTCAAACTGGAAAAATTAATCCTAGAACTAACATTTTACTTCCACACATTTTTGGCTTGAGAGTCCTAGAGAGAAGGAACGTATATTTGGTGAAAGCGATTGATTCATTTTCTTTAATATTTTATTTTTTGTATATCGTTTTTGGATCGGTCGATTTTTTTTAATTGAGTTTGTATTTATTAGATTAAAATTAAAAAAATTACCCTTCGGGAGTTGAATTTTCAAATAGGTGTGATTTTTGTGTTAGTAAGCTCAAAATTTTATAATTTTTGTGTTAAAAAACATAGTTAAGTGACTTTGGTGAAGAAAAAATGATAGTTATGTGACTTTCGGTTAGAAAACATAGTTAAAAGACTTTGGTAAAAAAAAGTGATAGTTAATTATGTGATTTTTGTGTTAGAAAACATAGTTAAATGACTTTAGTAAAAAAGAAAAGTTATAATTATATGATCATTTATGAATTTTACCAAAAATTATTGTGATGTTTAATTTTTATTCATTGAGAGTACAAATAATTTTTCTTAAGATTATATATAAGATAATTATTGAAATTATTCATTAGATGAAATCGATATTCTGAAAAGTAATCACGATAAATAATCTTTGAAAAGTAATCACAATAAATAATGTGATATAACTATTAAAATGCACTGATATGTAGTGTTGTCTACATTGTCAGAGAATTTTGATAAGTTACATTATTTTGGAATAACAGCTATATTACCTAGAATGATAAGTAAAAATCTACAAAAACATTGCACTGATCAACATAAATGGTCATACTATAGATGAATAATGTGCTATATATATATATATATGAACCTTTCATACAAACTTCTCCTCCTTGGGTGTGGGCAGTGGCGGATCCAGACGATAAATTTTAATGGTGCAAACATATGAAATAATAATATTTTGCATAGCAATTTTTTTTTTATGCCTAGGCAAAAAAAAATTAAAAATCTGGTGGTGCAACTGCACCACCATGTATATACATGAATCCGCCAGTGGGTGTGGGTCATCTCACAAAGTGTGATCGATACAAGGCACCGGAACAAATTTTGATTTATTAATACGTAAAAGAAAGTGATTAAATATCAGATTAAATGACTAATATTTTGTGAGTTTATTTTGTTAAAACAATTAATATTTGAGATAGCGTAAATTTTTTTTTTGTTGAAGGAATCGCATTACTCTTTTCAGTGCGCCTTGAAGTGACCAAGAGCCTCGCAAACCACGTCGGTCAGTAAACCACGGCAAGCCATGTGATAGTCAACCAAGAAGTTTATGCAGGATCGAACTCGTGGCTGCGGTCGCTCTTCACTTGGCCGCTTACCTCTGCGGTAGATAGCGTAACATTTTGATGAGCTAAATACAAGAGTGGGACAGTCTTGGAAGAAAAATATTAACTTTGCCCTGAAGCAACTTAGCTTTGCATTGGAAACTTAGAACTTAGGAAATATCAAAGCAAATTACTCAATTTTATAGTCGACATATTTGCAATTTTCAAGGATTAGTTTAACATCCCTCATGGCCAGATACTACATTCTTGCGCCTGACGTACGGAGAACTTGTCTTTCGAGGAAACTTAAAATTAAAAAAATGACTTGTTATGTGTGACACCAAATCTCAAAATATTGGGCCATGAGAAAACTAATTTGACTGCCTTTAATTTATAAATTGTACACATTGTAACAATAAACAAAAATTGTCCCCTTGGAACTAAGCTCAAAACTCAAAACAGAAAATCTGCGATGGTAGCCAAGTTGGTGTAGCAGTAGAGCGCGGAACTACAAGGTCACGAGTTCGATCCCCTGCATAAATCTTCTTGGTTGAGTGCACACACGTGGCTGCCAAGTGTGTGGTTAATTGGTAGCGTAGTTCGATTATTGTGTCGATCAGGATTTACTGCTACACTGTTCGAAAGAGTAAGCATGGTTCTTTCGTAAAAAAAAAAAAAAACTCAAAACAGAAATGTGGTAGGCTTTTTCTTGTTAGTACCAAAAGTTAGGATTTAATGTCGGCCATAAACAAAGCTACAACACGACATAATCCTCATATTCTTACACCAAACTCTTAATATACAACAAAACGCACTTCATTTTCTTAAGTCAAAATTGTATCCCAAAACTATTTTTTACTAAATATCAGGAATCACTATGCGATATTGACCCAACTAATTTGAGATTGAAACGTAATTGTTACTGTTTGGGATCACTATATAATAAAAGCAACTAAAAGTCGACCTCAACTAGTTTGGAATCGTTATTTCATGGGAGAATGGACTTGTTATGTATGGGACGTCGTCTTCTAACCCAATGATAGTCCATTGTAAAGAAATCAGAAGTGTCTTTCCCTTCAACCCATTCTTGTCTTGTCCCTTTTCTTGCATGCACCATTTTTGCACCTTCTGGCTCATGTTCTTTACCTGGACACGTCATTTATCATATTAATAACAACTTTTTTCCCATACAAAATATTAGTCGTTTTGATAAATTGAATTTGTTTAATAATATTTCAAGTTCTAGCAAAATAAGAGGTTATTTATTATTATGTACTTACTATCTAAAGCCACCCTTGCTATTTAATTCAATATATTAGTTAGTGTTAATTAAGCCAGACGATGTTTAAGATAGTATAGACAAATATTTTTATGATAGAATAATTATTAGTGTCTTTTTTAAGGAGTGTATAAAACATTATTTAAGATATAGTAGGAATTGAGAGTAGTTACATAGTACATACTAATAGAAGTCCTGCACTTTTCAGTTTTCATGCATGAAACCAGTTAATGTTACTGCCATTAATTCAAGATTAAGTTGATATTATGATATATATAATAAATAAATTATATTACATGTACCTGTTAATGAAGCTTCATGTGTTGCAGTGTTCATTGGTACCAAATTCATTTGATTTCTATTACTTTTCACCTGCTTCACACAAAAGGCAACATGTCATTTACATGAGAAAATACAAATATATACTGAAAAATATTAAAAGAAAAAAGGGGGATTCCAAGTTTATACAGAAGAAGTAAAGGAACAGAAAAAAAAAACTCATTACATTTGGCTGTTGATTGAAGTTCAGCTTCCTAGGACTTGAAGGAATAATCACCTTCACTTCATGATCTGCCAAAATTACAATACAATGGAGTTAGCATGATATATAAGCAAATTAAGGGGAGAAAGAAAATGATGAATTACCTAACAGTGGAGCAGCATATGCAAATGGAAATAATGAGAAACAAATGAGTAGAGTGGAGATGAATTTGATGATATCCATAGTTATGGTTAATTTGATGAAAGTGTAATTCTTTTGGAAATGAAACTTGCAATTTATAAGAGTCAAAGAAGGTAAAAGCCCACAGAGTCCAATGAGAAAAAGACATACACAAAGCACAAAATTATTCAGAGTTCCAAAAATATTAAAGTAGATATAAAAATCCATTTTTTTATTTGAGTTCAGGGACGAAGCCAATTTTTTTTTTTTGGCTAATACTATATTATACAAATTTGTGGGCGTGGGCTTTTTGACAATTGTATTGGTGCAGTCTTAAATCCTTCTATTAAAAAGGTAGATTGTCATAATCTAATATTTAGTTTATATACTTATATGGAAATAGGTGGAACAGAAACTCCATCTTCATTTGATTGCATAAATAAACTTGATACTAATTTAACAACATTATATGAATATTATGCTACATTACATGATAACACCAACTCTGCTACTAATATTCCTTCTAGTTGCAGTTACGTGTCTACACTGCAGGATTCAATGATGATGGCGATGAAGAAGAATCTTTAGACATATGGAGCACTTTACAACACAACCAACCACAAGCCGATCTTGCGATGAGATGCAATTTTATTTGCAAAAGCGGCGGAGTAAGAAAAATTTTGACCCTTTACAATGGTGGCGGGGATAACAAAGGCAATTCGGTACTTGCGGCGATGGCGGGATGTTCTTAATGTGTCGATCTCAGCGGTGGCTTCCGAAAGTGCATTTAGCCAAGCACGAGATCAAATAGGACACACGTCACTCATTGGGTGGAAGCACATTAGAAGTGTTAGTCCGCAAGGGATTGGATCGGTCGAGAGAAGAAATCAAGGATGTGGAGGCGTTAATTCTCCGTAAGATGAAGAAATAGGCAATATTTTGGAAGGCGGGAGGCGGCGGACTGGAATTAATACTCGGATTTAGAGGCTATGGAGCATAACCAATTCAATCAACCTATAGATTACGAAGAACTTGCAAAAGGATGCATAATATGTAAATAAAATTATTATTACTTCATTATGTACTCTTATTAACGTTATGAAAGTTCAAAAGTTTACATCTTATCATTAATTTTAGTTTTACTATCTATTTAGTTGTTAATCATATTACTTATAAGTTATATGACTTATATCTACTAATCTAATAAATTAATAAAATTATAATTACAAATTTACAATATAAACTATAAAGTTATAAACTATAAAGTATAAAGTTATAATCTATAATAAAGTATAAAGTTATAAACTATAAAATAAAAAGTTAACTTTAAAGTTTCAATTTTAATATATACAACTAAATTATATATTATATTATTATATTACATATTTAAATTGAATTTAGTTTATATTATAGAAAATAAATACTAGAATTTAAAAAAAATTAAAAAAAAATAATAATAAGAAACCGGACCGGTTGGACGTGATTCACGACCGAACATACGGGCCCAGAACTGGAATCCGTAACCGGACGGTTGGCGTAGTCCGTGAACGGACGATAACGGTCCGAAGTTAAACCCGTGAAGTCTACGGTCCGGTCCGGGTCAGCCCGTTAGCCGGGTATACTTGGTGGTCTCATATTATTTTTAATAGTTTAGAAAGCTATTCCTACAAGGAAAGGCCTCCTTTCTTTCATCTAAAAGCTGGCCCTGTTTGAGTTTTGCCTTTTTAGGAACCTTCACCACCATTTGGGTTGATTTTGTGTTATCTAACATACTGCCCCTTTGTAGGACCATAATGAAAAGAGGTTATATTTGCTGACAAAATTGTTATATTTCTTCACGTATGTCAGTCTAGCTATCAAACCCAATGTGATAATTTAATTTAAGTTATTTTGGAAAAACTAAAAATTCACTTGCATGAGCAGGGAAGAATGTGGTGAAATGATACAAGTCTTTAATTTTTAATTTAAATCTCAAGTTTAAACTCTGAAAATAGCGTCTCACCCATAGCAGCACTAAAATCACCATGATGGATTAATAAAGGCTCAACTAGATAGCAATCACTAGGCCATTGAGAATGAGTTCATGATACTATAATTTGAATTTTGACATGCATCTTGGTATGCTAAAATTATCTCCTAAATAAAGAAATGAATTCTAGCACTAATTTTTTATAGAAATTGCACTCACTAACCACTTGTCCGCCTATCTTTGAAAAAAGTTACTATCGTGGAGTTTCAAATTCCACATATATAACCCCGTGACAATATTAGTATGAATTTTCACATGTCGAATTTAAAACTCCACGCAGTTGCTATTTCTTAAATACAAGGTTGAAAAGTGGTTAATCCGTGAACGCTACCCAAATTTAGTGCACAATCTATCTTTAAAAGAAAAAAAAAAGAAAATTGCAAATTTTGGCTCAATGGTCCTTGACAAAAAGTGCCAAAAGACAAACGGTTAAGAGGATTGGGCCTTGAGCTATCAGCCATTTCCAAAAAAATTAGGTGGGCTTTGCATCCTCAAAACAATTTAGAGGCCCACATATGAAAAGAATTACATGGCCAAGATTGCAAAGAACAAGTATCTCTCTCAATAACCAGAGAAAAGAAGGGGCATTAAACATGAGTATATAGGATAGATTGTATAAGGAGAACAAAAATGTAATATAAGGTTTACATCAGCAGCCTCCATGTATTCAATAAAACAAACTCAAAGCCCTGTAAATCCTACCAACAATAGCATTGGCACCCCTAAGAGAATATCAACATGTATACTTACAATACTATTCAAGATTTAAGGTCTGGTTATGTATATCTTTTAACTAAGAACCTTATAAATAGAAAAAAGAATAAGAATTTAGAATCTACAACACAGAAGGCCCTGCCTCCAACCTTTTTGTTTCCGTAAACGCCTCCTTTCCGCCTTTGCCATTCTTACTGGACTGCTGTTCCATTCATTTTGTAAGCTGCAATAAATAAGGAAAATGTTAATCACAGGTTACAGATATAGTAAAAAGGGCAGTCTGGTGCACTAAGCTTCCGTTATGCGCGGGGTCCAAGGGAAGGGCCGGACTACAAGGGTATGAAAAGGAAACTAGCATGAGAAGTAGCAAAACATTACACTGGGAAAGCAAAGGATCTAGCACTGGTTGTGCTGCAATCGGATCGAAGGGAGATGCTCCCAGAATACGCTATAGGCCCTGAGTAAGTAATAGAACCTGATGCAGGAACAGCAGCAAAACTTGCCTCTCCATCAGCAAAATCACCCTGGCCGCCTGGTGGGAAATTACAAGAGATTTTATCTTCAAGATTAGCCACAGTTTGGGATTCAAGGGACTTTTGGTGAACATTGTCAGCTGTACTGTCCACGTTGTTAGCAATATGAACTTGACTAGCAGCTGAAAGATCATTCGAATTCCCATCCTTGTGAACGGAGATGACCTTTGACATGAGAGAATCTTCAGGCAAGTTTTCAACACCTTTGTTGATGCTTTTTATTGATTCTGAGTTAGTTGAGCTGAAGTCGAAAATACTAGCTCCAGCTCCCTCATTGCTATGGTGAAATAAGTTGGAAGCTAGACCTTTGTTGTTTGTCTCATCGGCTGCAGAAACTGCATTTTGGCTTTTCGAAGTTGCTTGCTCAAAAGGCATCTGCAGTACAAGAAAGTAAATCCTTAAACATTTGTCCCCAAGAACATACACCTCATTTTGTAGGCGAATTTGCAAGAATAATAGGAACAGACCTGATCAGGTTGCAGTGCAGATTGGTCACCATCAGAGTTAGCTCTTTGAGAATTCTTTAGATTGGACTCTTCCAACCGAACCAAGTTATTAGGAGATGATGGTTTTTCTGATGCATTAGTAGCTTTCCCATTTGTAGTACATTTTGAACCAAAAATCATCATCAAATCCTCCAGATAAGAATCCTTATCAGCATCTTTGTTGGCATCATTCTCTGGGAAGGGTTTGAAACCATTTGGAACAAGTGCTCCAGTAGCTTCTTGTTCTGTATCAGTCACAGCAATGTTCTTGGCATCTTCGGGAGATAAATCTTTGGATACAGAAGCAGGGGTCAACCCCATATCGACACTTTTCCTTGTGTTGCTCTGCTGTTCTTCATCAGCATCAACAGAAACAGACGTGCTAGGCTGATCATCCTTCCAGCTTTCTATTAGAACTTTATCCACTGCAGGTACACCCTCATCCATGCATATGTCTTTAACAATGTTAAAGTTGTTCTCTCTGTAGCAAACTGCCAATTCAGGTAGATTATGATCCGTGACACCTTTATCAGAATATAAATGTGTGGTATTCTCAAACAGCTCTGAGTGAGAGGTAAAAGGTGAATCAGAGTCGATGGATTCATTTTCTTTGTCGTCAAGGAAATCAACAATCATGGAGCTATATTCTGGAATATTCCATGGCTGATCTCTATCTTTTGTATCACATTCAAATGGATTTCCACTTCTCTTGCTATGGATGATACTCGACAAGCCTCCGTTTTGATCATCCGTCACACTTGCAGGTTCAATTTCATTTGTGTTACTTGACGGAATATCACAGGCAAAAGGATTTCCACTTCTCTTGTCACTAATTATCTCGGAGATGTCCACATTTTTATCGCCCCTCACACTTGCAGCCTTAATTTCATTATTGTTGTCAAAAAATATAGAGTGATCAAGTTCGGGAACTTTCCAGAATTCATTCACATCATTTCTGTCGCATGTCAAAGGGTCTTCGCTATTGTCATGTATATTTGAATTTCCGAAGTCATTTTCGGGAAAACCCAAAGAATCTTCCTCCTTGCAACCATTTGAATGACTTAATATCCCATTCTGATTTCCCTTCATGGTAGGCTTCTCTTCTGCTGTGTCGTCAAAGACGCTGTTGTTGCATTCAAATGTTTTAGAATCATGCACGGGGACTAGTGTTGAATCACAAAACAGAGGATTATCTGCAGTCGAATTTAACTTCTCAATGCAGGGATCAAATTTTGTAGGAATAGTTAATATTAAAATCTATCGATTAACTCTCAAAGTAAAGATATCAAGAAATAGTAGAGTAGTAGAACAAAATAAAACATCTAGACATTTATCAAGTGAATCTAGAGTCCCCAGATGAAAGAAGAAAGCAAATCTATTCAGGAAAAAGGATGCATCAGATTCGCAATCCTTATTAACCAAAATAGGAAAACACATACATTCGTTCAATACTATATTACATGGATCCTTTTCGTACTTATTTTTCAATATACAAAGAAATTGCAGTGCTTAAGTAGCTGCAGCATAAAGAAGAATCAGAGTTTGTACACTTACCGGCTTTCATGGTTAGCATCAGCTGGTAGAGTCTGGAGAATTCTCAAAGGCTGTGAAGCAAACATCCAGTAGTCACGATGAGAAACAGCTCAGAAACCTGAGTCAGCATAAATTTCAAGAATATATTTAACATTGGATGATATCTCCTGCAATCTTACAAAATCCAAGTAAATTTTAACAAATGTGCTATTTACTTAACAGGCCTAAAGACACTAATCGTTAATGCATACCGATAAGGGCCAAGAAAGGGAAGCAAACTTAGCATTGGACAGGTCTGAGATAGCAATACAATAACAATAACAACTATGTATCAGTCACAAACAAGTTGAGGACGACTGAGGTACCACTACAACAACAACAACATACCCAGTGTGATTCCACAAGTGGGGTCTGGGGAGGATAGTGTGTACGCAAGACTTTACCCTTACGTGTGTGTAAAGAAATTGGCACATACACAATGAGCAGAACCCGAACCCTGAATTTGCCAATGGAATTCCTTAAAATGAACTGATGTATAATTGAACACAACTTGAAGAAAGCTCAGATTGACAAGAGAAAAGGTGCATAATCATCTCAATCATAAGATGCCAATAATTTGAAATAAAACAAAGTTGAATTCACCTCAGACCTAGTCTTTATTTTGTCTTTTCAAGACATCCTTTAATTTAAATTCTTGTCCTGTCAATTGAATAATGAATTTATGGTCTAATTACCAAACAACCTGGAATCTTCATTTTGTCCATCTTTGAAGAAAAAGACAAAAGATGGTCACCATTTTGAAAATTTTGTACAAAAAAAAAAAACTTGAACGGCTAAAATACAACCCCATCACCTAAGTCAAAAGAACGGCTAAAATACAACCCCATCACCTAAGTCAAAAGATCAATCTCAACAACAACAACATATCCAGTGTAGTCTCACGAGTAGGCTGGGTAGAATATACGCAGACCTTACCCTGCCTTGGGAAGTGTAGTCTCAAGTAGAGTGCTCTATACCCTTTTAGAGGATCAACATCGGGGTGGAGTCCATTCCCAAGCCTATCCTTGATAAAAAAAGTGTTCAAAAGAGGATGAAATCCCGATAGTCTGGGGAGGGTAGAGTGTACGCAAACTTTACCCTGAGGTTGTTTCCGATAGACTATTGGCTCAGGATAATAGATCAATCTCCACCATCCATTTTGTTCTTTAGCTCAATTACCTAATAATAATTTCTAACTAGACCCAATCCTATTTCTTTAATAACAAATCATAAAAAGTTAAAAAAGAAAAAAAAATCTCCACAATATACATTCTGACAGGTTGTCATAGGATTCCAAGAAAATTCACAATCTCATAAATCCATAAACAAGTAATATAACAAAAAGGGTTAATTATTTAATCATATGATTGTTATCAAATGATTAGCATATAACTTTACCTGGCTAAAAGTGGATCAAAAGATTTTTCCCCTTTATCCCTTTATAACAAAGTTGTGCTTCTGAGTTTCACTGCAATAACAAAAAACACCATATTTCATCAAAATTAAAGACACAACTAGAGCTTAAATACTTCAAAATTGAAATTTTAAAAAAATCAAGAAATTACAAAATAAAAATCCAATCTTTGCCATGAAAATTTAAAACCCAAATGGTTTTACTGCAAAAGCATTAAAACACCAAATTTCATCAAGATTAAAGACATAACAAGAAACAACAACATAGCGAGTGTAATCACGCAAAGTGAGGTCTGGATAAGGTAGTATGTTCACAGACCTTACTTCTAACTTTGTGGGGACAGACATGATGTCTCCGATAAGTTTAAAGACAACTAAAACTTAAATACTTCAAAAATAACAAATTTTAAAAAATCAAGAAATACAATAAAAATCCAATCTTTGCCATGGAAATTAGAAACCCCAATTACAAAATTAAACTAAATAATTAGATCAATCACCAAATACACAACACATTCAAGAAAATGGAAAAAAAAAAGAGAAAGACAAGGAAACCTCTTTGTCTTGTTGTGAAGAAGAGAAATGAATATGAAGTTGGCAAGTAATATACACTTAGAATGTAAAACGACAAACAATCATGCCGTTTGATTTGATCTTTGAGAGAGATAGAGTGAGTTAGGAAATGCAATCAATGTGACAGAAAAGAGTTAAGTAACAAGAAAGAAGAAAGAAGAAAGAAGAAGAAAGAAGAAGAATGAAGAAGAGAAAGTGGAAGCCAGCAAACATTAATACACAGCTAATACAAAAAAAAAGGTCAACTCTTTCTCTCTATATATGTATGGTTAAGAGTCCACGTCTAGAACATCAAATAAAACATGACTCCTTATATAAAATTGAATAATCTTCGTCATATAAATTAGTTTTTGGGATTAGTTCATTGCACATACATACAAACATATACTCCTATGTATTAACAATTTAACATTGGCAGAACCTATATTTTCATTAAGGGGTTTAAAAATATAAAGAAAAAATATATACTTAAAAAGATAACCTTGTATATGTAGTTGTACATGGTAATTTTTCACCACCTAGCTCCACAATATATATATCCCAAAATTCCAATATAGAATCTTTGCAATTAAGGCTTAATATATAGATAGCCCCTTAATTATAATAAATTTCATTTAAATATTTGAACTAAGGCTTGTTTCAATTAGGGGTGACAATGGCGCGGATTAGGGCGGGTTAGGGCAGGGCAAACCTTGACCTGCTAAGATGTTAATCCGCCTTGCCCTGACTCGGTTAGCATTTTTTTAAAATTTGTTCTCTCCTGCCCCACCCCGCCCTATTTATATTTATGAAACAAGACACAAATTTAAAACAGTCATAACTTCTTATCCCCATAAAGTATCAACTGTCGAAAACAGAGAAAACTAGAACTTTTATTCAGCACAAACTTTCAGATTCTCTACCGATTTGTACAGTTTTACCGTTATACATTCTGCCCTTCCAGATTTCGGTTGATCCGAGGCAGAAACTTTAAATAGTGATAACTTTCAAACCGTAAGTTGGATTTATCCCCGCAAAGTCTCGAACTGTCAATAACATAGTAATCTAAAACTTTTATTCAACACAAACTTTCAGATTTTTTACCGATTTGTACAGTTTTTACGTTATACATTTTGTCCTTCCAGATTTCGATTAATCAGAGGCAGAAACTTTAAACAGTGATAACTTTCAAATCGTAAGTCGGATTAATCCCCGTAAAGTCTCAATATGACTGTAACAGAAAGATGTATTATCCAATTCTAATTAGTACAACTCATCGTAACAAATTATAATTTCACAATCCAAACTAGTTAAAATTTTCTAAAAATTATGACCTATTAACTGTCCTGCCCTATTTAGAATTTTCTAAAATTGTGTTTTGACCTGTCCCATCCTGCCCTGCCCCGTTTAACGTTTGACATGTCTAACCCCGCCCTGCACTGCCCCATTTGTCATCTCTAGTTCCAATTGAGCACTTGAATAAGTATTTCTATTTGACACTCTCGATTCAAAAAAAATTTTAACAACTTTTGTATGTGTTCTCAAGCGTCCATGAGGTAAATATGTCACCTCTTTTAATTATAAGTATTTAATGTAATAATCTGTAAAATCTCAGGCCTATTTAAATTGATACTGATGTGTTTATACAAAGAATATGACGTGTTTTTGCAATTACTCCCTCCTAATAAAAAAAAGTGTTCACTTAGTTATTTGCACACCCTTAAGTAAATACTAATTTTATTGTAAAAATAGGTAATTTAACTAAAAATCCTAATTAAATAGGTATTGAGATTTGATCATCTAACACTTAATAAATGCAAATCTAAAAAAATAAAATTAATTATTTTTTAATTTGTTAAGTGCACATTCTTTTTAAACTAAAAAATAAATGTTAAATCCGGAGGGATTAACTTAGATGTGAACTTCATTCACGATTAATTCAGCTATCTAATAAATATACTTAGTGCAAACTCTCTACGTATACATACACGAACATATATATATGTATACTCCATCCCAAAAAACAAATATATAGTCATGCAATTAATGTACACACTTATCATCTATGGTTGTACGTCAAAAAGAGAGCAGAGTGAGTTGGTGGTGGTCATAATAAAGGTGTAGTCCACGAAGAGTGGATCATAAGGCATTAATTATTGATTGCTGAAAGGAAACAATATTCCCCGGTATTTAGGCTTTTCATTTTGTTTCAAAATAAATGATATTTTAGGATTTCAAAAAAAAATTAATTTTATTCTTTTAAAACTATCCTTATTTATATAATCAAGAATAATTAAATACATTTTCTTTTCTAAACATTTAAAGAGATAAGATAGTTGTACAGAATGAATTTTGAGTCTAACTCAATCCCAAAAGTTAGGTTGTAGGGTGGGAATTGTTCAAGTGGAGTTCATATTCTCATTCCGTATGAGATTCTTAACACTCCCCGCACGTTCAAACGTTGTTAACTGGAGCGTGATATAATTTGGGGTCCAACATCGATGAACAAAGAATTGAAATAGATTTGACTCTGATATCGTAAAAAAGTGAGGATTGTCCAAGTTCATACAAGAAGTGCATGTTGTCATTCTATATTCGATGTGAGACTTGTAATAATACTACTAATTTTTTTTAAATCAAAAAGGGATGGCGGCTCACAGCAGTATTAATTAGAGTGCTTTGGTTAAATAGAAATTAGATTCATAAATAAAAAAAAAGAGTGTAATATGAAGGAAGAAGAGAGAGTTGGGAATTTCTGAGAATAGAATATACTATTATATAAGAATGAAAGAGCTGACTTTGTTTTATATTTATTTATGGACAGAAGGGACAAATAGATGGTCAAAATGTGAACTGATGAACTCCATTTGGGACGGAGCTGTTTGGTTTGGATTTACCATAATATTTTGGGCCAAGTACATAGTACATATTTATTGTGCCCTTCAACACACCTAGTCTTCACCCACACACCCATGCACGAGTGGATTTACATGGATGTAAGGGTGAACATCCTCGATAAAAATTACAGTATATAAAGTAAATTTATGTGTTTATGTACATATATTTACTTTTAAACACTTTGAACAAATACAAAAGGTTAGCTCAAGTGTTCCAGAGTGTTCATAATTGTCTTCATCATCCTAAATTTGATTCTTAGGGACAACATTATTTTTATATTTAGCTTTTTTTCTTACACCATGAGTTAAAATTCTGCCTCCATGTCCCCATCGTCACCATCCCACAACCCCTACCCACCCCATCTAGATTATATATAAATAAATATTTGCTTACGTATCGAACAAAAAAATAACTAAGAAATCCACTTATTTTTCTAAAAAAATATTTTTTTTATATAAAAAACATTTCTCTTGTCCATTTTTTTCCCTTTTTTGTGTTTTTTCTTTTTCCTTTTGTTTCCCTTTTTGGGTTTGGTTAATATTCCAATCATTATAATATTACAGATTTCTTTTCTGAATAATTTTAGTCCTTTGTGTTGGTAGCTGTATTAAATGTCTGTCTATGGACCACTACTGTTGCCCTGTATTGTTTGTTAATTTATCAAGACAACACCTTCTACTTTTATTTTTCAGTACGTATAACTAACTTCTATTTTATTAAATGTATATTGAGAAAACAAAAAATTAAACTTACATCATTTCAATTATATAGGCAAGTTATAAGGTTTTCCATTGTAATGCTACATTATATTTTGCATAAAATGTTAAGTGACCTGATATAACTAGTTAGATAACCATGATAGCTAAATATTACTCTTCTGTTACCATTTATGTAACGGTGTTTGATTCAACACGAGATTTAAATAAAAGAGAGACTTTGAAAGCTTATATTTAAAACAAGTCATATAAATATGTGTGACTATAAATCATTTTAAAAAAAATAAATTAAAATGTTTAGAGGTAAATCGTTTCTAAATATATATATAGAAAGATGTCATTCTTTCTTGAACATACTAAAAAGTGTTATATAAACGTTGGACGTGTGCGAACAAAGTCTCATACATTGATAGCTGAAAAGAAAGTAAGTTACTTATAAGGTGTTAGATACATTCAGTATTGTGAGGTCTTTTAAAAACTGTGTAGGTTTGACCGAAAGCGCACAATATCAAACCATATATATTAAGAGTATTTTTGGGTTGTTTTAGCCAAAAAACTTATATTATAGAGAATTGTTTGTTGGTAAAACAATGGATGTACGGAAATAGTAATCAATTATTACAAATGCTTCGAAAGGGTAAACTATTACAATCACAATAAACTTGAAGCCAACAAGAATTGTAGCAACAATAAGCTTTTGTAATCTTGATCTTCGTTCTTGAATCAGTCTTGGATCTTTGTGCCATTGCCGAACTCTCCCAGAATCTTCATAATCTGGAATCAAGAGTTACTAAAATAAAAAAGGTTACAATTGTGCTGAGTCGAGTGATGTTCACTCTGTCATTAAGACAAGATTGCCCCGTATATATTCTTTTACGTTAATGGACAATAGTCTCCCAGATAAAACAATATCAAACAAATGAGCAAAAGAAATTCAAGTGTTTCTAAAGAAGAACCTTGAGTGTTTGAAAGTATGCATAGAGATGAAGAAGTTTAAAAAATCTGAGTGTAGTGTGAACTTCAAGTGTTGAACAATTGAGCCAAAGCCTCAATTTATAGTAGTATAAAAAGGTCTCTTCAAGTGCTCATGTAATGTTCATTTAAGTGTCATGTAACGGCCATTTAATTCACCATGTAATGCCGCCAAATAATGGCTGATTCATGGAGGAAAAACTGACATTTGAATAATCCAAAACGTCCCCATAATCAGTCAAACTTTTGAACTTTCATCGCACAGACACTGCATCGGAAGCACCGCGGCGCTGCATAATTAGCGTCGCGGCTCAGCCATTGGGCTTCGCGGCCCTGGTGGTGGTGGCGTCGTAGTGTCCCATCTCCGCGGTGGCATCGCGGCCCTTTTCCGACCTGTTTCAATCTTACACTTCTTCATTCATTTACCAACGTGGAACATTCATCATTTAGCCAACGACCGTCCATCATTTTATGTTTCAAATATTTACTTACGTACCAATATATCTTTCACTAATGAAATTTATGATACTTAGCACTACGAGCACACGTGTGTGAAAATGACGTTTCCGACGTGCGGGGCCCTAATTGTTCGAGTCATAAATAATGGGATAAACTTAATTCCACATTAGTAAATTTCCAACAATCCCCTCTTCAAAGAGATTTTGGCACACTCACAAGGTGGCTTTATAGCAATCTTTCAGTAGACCGATGTTGCATCTGGATAGGTAGTTTTAGCTTTGAACCTTACATAGTTGAATACTATCAGACTTACTTACTACGCGATGAGTGTGATGTCTTGAACCGTCAGTGTTTAGTGTAAGTCAAGACAATGGTACCAACACAACAACTTTTTTTACTCTGTTCTTCTTAATGTTTTGTCCGTTATAGTCGTGGATACACTTGGATTCTTAAGTGCGTTCATTTGAGGTGACATGTCCTCGCACTTAAATAGCTGGCATCCTACAAAGTATCTTGTTATAACTCACTTCACAAGTGTTAGGCACCATTAAAAGTTTTCCCAAACCTAACCTCTACCAGTGAGGATCATTAAAGGTTTTGGAAACTTAACCTCTACCCACCATGCATGCAGCACTTTAATGTCTATCGTGGGAACGACTTTGGACTAATTTTTCTTTACAGAAATTATCATCCGAAGTGCTCTTGCTTCCCCCGAAGCGATCAACTGAACTTTTACGACTTAGTTTTCCCATTGAACCTAATTCTTGGGATCTCCAGTTAGTAAGGTTGGGTATCCACCGTATCAGTTCTTATCATTTGGGTTTTACGCCTATTCCCCTAAACAGGCAGAGCTCTTGATCTTCGGGTAGTCTTTTAGTTAAAGGGTATGTTATATCTTTTGATTAGTAATCAAGGAAGTGACACCCGTGATGATCAACTGTCATATGGTCTTATGTATCCGACTAAAACATCTAGACGCCGTCATGCGTGCCCTCATAGTATATAAACAAAGACACGGGTTTCTCCCGATAAAAGACATCCTCTAAGAGGTCGTGAAGTTACTCAGCTTCTTTCATATTTTGTCCAAAGAGATAAACTCTGATTCCATCATGAATCGACTGATGCAAGTTTTCTTAGAGGATTTCCAAAGACACATCATACTCATCCACTTGTGGCTTTGGTGTTCTTTAAATCTGATGTCCAGTTTACATCATTGTGTTCTCCTAGAACCGCTAGATATTCAGAATACCATAATCCGTAGATAAGAAAATATTTCAGATATCGTCATATCTGATTTCACGCCTTCTATCGATTATGTCCAATTAACCTTAGTTCAACTGATCTACTTTGTGAGCTGATACCCGTTCATGTGTAGTGTGTAAAATATATTAAACTACATGTGACATGCGCATATCTCTCATGGTATATGGGTGCACCATGATCCTAATCACTTCTATGATTCATATTCATTGGTAATTTTAACGAGACTGTCAAATACCTCACAAATGAGTTAGACCGGTCCGTTAGATGTCTTAGAAATTCCAGCTCTTAAGATATCATCTACAATACTCATATCCTTTCATATCGAAACATCATTTCAACTTATTCTTTGTCTCTAGGATCAAACTAGGACTACTCCTTGTGACCAATATGTCATCTACGTAAAGGCATATCATGACGAACGAGTCAGAATTACCTTTCATGTAGACACATTTGTCACACACATTATGGAGAAACGCTTCGATAGTAGAGTACTATCAAAGTTTTCATGCCATTGCTTTGGGCCTGTTTCAGCCTGTACAGATATTTGATAAGCCGACAGACTTTTATCTCTTACCCTGGAACCATATACCCCTAGGGTTGTTCCATATAAATTTCTTCTTCCATTTTCAGACTGTTGGTTTTCTAACTTCAAATTTAATGTTTCTGTAGTCAGATTCATTATTAATGTTTTATCTGAAACTTCCAGGACCAAAATATAAATATTTTAGGGACCAAATAGAAGTTTAGGAAGAAGCTCAACAATCCACAAAACCAACTCTTCGGTTAGGAAGGCTGTCTTAACATCCATGTCACGCAAGATTGTAGTGGCCCTGTATGTTAAGTATACACAGGGGATCATGTGTCAAAGTAGTCGAGGCCTTGTACTCGTTAGTAGATCCATCTGTTTTGTACTCAATTTGAGTATTCACTTTTACAACCCAAAGATTTATTTCCTGGAGGAAGATCAACCATTACATAAGTATGATACACCTGATGGAATTTATTTCTCTCTCTGTAGCTTCTTTCCAAAGCAGTGCTTCTGGAGTTGATAATTCTTTGTTAATTGTCCATGGTTCATTATCAACCATATAAGCTAGAAGGCTTAGAACAAGCCTTTGTCTACTATTTGCTCCATCTCGGTTCAACATCTAGAATCCCCGAGTTCTGTAGATCTGGAATATTAAGTTTCGGATAGTCAGCAACTTCCGAATCCTGTAGACCTGGAACATCTAGTTTCGGACATTCAGGCACTCACGGGTTCTTGTTAACCTCGAGCAATCACTTCTTTTTCCTTCTCAAGGAAAGTTATCTTCAAAGAATTCAACATTCGTTGACACCAAGATGCGATAAACACTACTGTTATTTGCAGATCCAGTGGATATGCAATCTACAATCTTAGGTCCAACTTGACCTATTTTGGTATTCCATTTTCTACCAATCCACCCCACATTACAACATTTATAGGTGGGTTTCTTTCCATGTTTCACATGGAGGGTTATCCTTATCCTTATACGGAGTTCTGTTGAGAATCACATTAGCGGTTAGGATCGTGTTGCCCCATATATTTTGGGTGTTTGGCTTTGCTCTTGGCTAACATTGTTATACTGAGTTGAGTAAAGAGCAGTCGTTTATTGAATGATGCTTCGAATTCTCTCTCTCTATCACTACAAATTCCTCAATCCGTAGGCTTAGTTATTTTTTAACTTCTCCTTTGTAGCGTTTATCCGCTTCAACTGATTCATCTTTGTTTTTGAACAAAAGATGCAATACGGTGTATCATCGTTAATAAAGATCACAACATACTTGTCTCCCCCCTCTATTTGTACAAGCTTCAAATCACCCACGTAGGTGTGACTAGGTTATAGAGGAGCAGTGCCTCTTTTGTTATTTCTTTGATGGAATGGAAATGTGATTTTGCCTCTTCGCCTACCTCACATTCATTTTGAGGGTTTATATCAACAGAAGGCAACAATCTCAACTTAGTTAGTTTTTAAATGAATTTCTATTTAACGTGTTTTAATCTATGATAGCATAGATGCACTGATTACAAATATATCATTCATTTGACTACAAACACACTGTATCATTCTTAGTTATTACAGACCTGCTGAACTAGACTCAAACCAGTTTGACCAACAGTGTTCTTGAAACCAATTTTGGGATATGTATCGCCTCTTTTTAGAGTGATCTCATTCCCTTAAGTCCTTTTGAGGACAACCTCTCCAACCCCTTCTACTTTAGAGGTGGCGTTGCTTCACATGAACAACCTCTTGCCCGTGGTTAGGGTGTAACCAGATCATATGTGATCTAGATACTCTGGCCTACTCCAGTTGTCTTAGCAGACTGAGTGTCCAATTTCTTTTCTGCCTTTATTTTGACCTTCAGATCATTTAAGGTCTGAAAACTCTGGCCCACTCTAGTCGCCCGTAGGCTTTTTATGACAGAATGTCCAATACCATCCTGTCAAATGAAGGATCTTCTGTCAAAATTGGTGACACATTTGTCTTTAGTCCTCTTCCCTTGTGATTAGTGCCTAGGGAAATTCCTGGCGCTTACTTAGGATTGTCCATAATTTCAATTTTATTACAACCTAAGTCCATATCTTTTAAGTCGTTGCTTACTATAGTCCAATCTTTAAATGAGATGGTAGGTGAGATTAAACTTCTGATTTTAAGGCGTACGGAATATATAAAAACCATTTTCATATCCATAGCCTTACTTTATTAATTTTAATCAGACATCTTTTAATCTCATTTTTTACAAGGAAGAATAATTAACTTATACCTTTTGAATTATGGCCCACGTCAGTCCCTTCGTTGGATTGAGTGTCCATATTATCTTAACCATAAAATATAGACTTTATGCTGCAAGATAGAACATCATCTTCAACCTTCTCCTCTTGTCCTAGTTGACGTCCTCAGCCTCTCACGAGCACTTGTTTCCATCACTCTCGGGAGCGGTGACACCAACTCGTCCTTGATCCTTAGCCGTACTAGCATGACTATCAGCAGTATCTTAAAGTTCATCATTAGAGACAGAGACCCCTCCTTTGACGGAAACAGATTTGTAATTATCGTCAAAGAAAGAGCCAAAACTAGAACAAGATTTGAAAACACAGTTGTTGACAGAGACAGTGTTTGAACTGTTAACAGAAATATATTCAACAAGAAAACCAGCTAGATTTGGGATCATATCTGCTGGCAAACATCTTTGGAACACTATTATAAATTTTGTCTTACGATTATTGGTAAAACAATGGATGTATGTGAATATTAAACAACTATTACAATTGATTCGAAAGGGTAAACTATTAAAGATTACAATCGCAATAAACTTGAAGCCAGCAAGAATTGTGGCAACAATAAGCTTTTGTGATCTTGATATTCGTTCTCGAATCAATCTTGGATTTTTGTGCCAATTGTCGAACGCTCCCAGAATCTTAATAACCTAGAATCAAGAGATACTAAAATAAAAAGGGTTACAATTGTGTTGACTCGAGTGATGTTGACTCGAGTGATGTTCACTCTGTCCTTAAGACAAAATTGTCCCGTATATATTCTTTTACGTTAATGGGCAATAGTCTCCCAAGATAAAACATCATCAAACAAATGAGCAAAGGAAACTTAAGTGTTTCTAAAGAAAAACCTCGAGTGTTTGAAAGTATCCTTAGAGAGGAAGAAGTTCACCAAATCTGAGTGTTACACCCCATAATACTAGGGCTACTAATTGAGAACGTGATTAAGGAATCAAGATTTGAAGGTTGAAAGGAAAGAATATTTACATTTTCCTCCGGAAAAATTTTGGAAAAATGTGACGACGGAAAAATTATTAACTTGGAGTTTAATACTTCTAATTGAATTTATGGGATTAGTATTGGATTACGAAGAATTGGAATTGATAATATGGGGTCCGCCGAGAATTTCACAATTTTGCGGGGCCCTTCGATTTTAAGACATTTTGGAAATATCTAGATATTTTATCAAGAGGGAATTTCTGGCCAATGGGAGGTTGACACGTGGCACTCCTCCACTTGTCTTGCAAAGACAAATATCTATATTAGAGATAGAGATTGAAGACTTAGACATTTATTTCATTTCTCACAATTTTCGTCTTCCAAACTTTCTCTTCTCTCATCTCCTTGCCTTGAGTCACGAAAATCCATTGAAATTTCAAAAAACAAAGGTTGATTATTATACAAGATTAATAACACTAATCAAGTTCTAAGACAAGTTAACTATCCAAGTACTCCAAAAATCTATGTTGGCCGAAATTGAGGTTGAAAACCCTAGCTTGTTCATCGACTTTTTGGATGTAAAACGTGAAGGGAAGTTGGTTATAAGGTTGTAGTGGATACATGGGAGTGATTAGATCTTGAATAAGTGGAGCAAAACGAAAATTGCGGGCTAAAGTTGAGCGGACTGCCTTGGACGTTTTTGGCTTGAAAAAAGGTAAAAATTCTTCCTTCTGTTGAAGTAATTGGATATTACATGTTATAATGTATAGACGAGCTTGTGCTAAAAAGAATGAAGAATAAAAAGTGTATGGACAAATTTTGGGTGTTGGCCGAGAGTTGACAATTTCGGGTATTGGTTTCGTTGGCTTTAATTGTTGTTACTAACGTCGCCTATTGCATGTTATAATGGAGTAATATTGTTGTTAATAAGTTGATATAACTTATATAGAAGTTTTGGAACTTGAATTGGAATAAAAGGATTAAGGAAAGAGTTATCGGATTGTAGTTGTTGGCCGTGGAATCTATAAAACCGTTGGATATTGTCGTGCAGTTTTTATGGACTATTTTGTGGCGTGTATATGCTGGAAATTCAGTTATCAACATGCATGATTAATGTGGTAAAATTGATAATGAAAGTCCTAAGGAATAAGGGTGTTAAAAGGCTTCACATTTTACCCTTATTGTTGATGGAATTGTGGACTGTTTTTATGGACTGTTTTGTATAGATTAAGGGGCCGAATTTTACACGTTAAGTAGACGTGTAATCCCCTTTAGCTGCTGTTTTGATTGTGCCTTAAATGAGGCTTGATTGTTGTTGAATTTGGGCCTTGGAAAAGGTGGAAAAATACGTATTTATAGGGGAAGTGCTGCCTAAATTTCCATAGAAAAAGGAGAACCTTTACTTGGTGTTAACCTACTTTAGCAAGCACATGTTAATATACGTGTTATTGTTGTTATATGTTGAAGTACATTGAGACGTATTCTAGATTGTAGAGTTGGTTATTCGCCAAGAAGGTATGTGAACTATCCTTTCTTCTTCTAGCATGATTCCTTGTTATAAAGTGAGTGAATCCTACTCCTTAATGATGTACTTCATTGATAGTACTTTGGATTTCCTAAAATAGAAGTTGTTCTATATACTTCCTTGATAGTACTTGGGGTTTCTAAAATGAAAGATTGTTATATATATTCTCTTGATAGTACTTGCGGTTTCTAAAATGGAAGTTGTTTACCTATCCTATTGATAGTACTTTGAGTTTCTAAAATGAAAGTTGGTTACCTATCCTATTGCTAGTACTTTGGGGTTCTAAAATGGAAGTTGTTTACCTATTCTATTGATAGTACTTTGGGGTTCTAAAATGAAAGTTGTTTACCTATTCATTTAATAATGCCATTTAATAATGCCTTGAGTTTTTTGAAAATGATAGTTTATTCTATTTGTGTTAATGAGAGTTAAAGATGATTTGAATTGCACATAGTTGCTTGTGATAGCTATATGTGTACATTCTTTTATATTTGGACCGTGTCCCAGATAGGGTCGGGCAATATACCTTAATGGAAAGGGCAGTATATATTATTGACTTTATCGTGTCCCAGATAAGGCCGGGCAATATACCTTAATGAGCATGGCATTAAATGACTTTATCATGTCCCAGATAGGGTCGGGCATTAAATGACTTTACCGTGTCACAGATAGGGTCGGACAGTATACCTTAATGTATAGGGCATTAAATGACTTTACCGTGTCCCAGATAGGGTCGGGCAGTATACCTTAATGGACAGGGCATTAAATGACTTACCGCATCCAGAAGGGGCCGGGCAGAATACCTTATTGACTTTACCGCATCCCAAAAGGGGTCGGGCAAAATAACTTATTGACTTTACCGCGTTCCTGAAGGGGCCGGGCAGAATACCTTATTGATTTTATCGCGTCCCAGATAGGCCGGGCAGAATACCTTACAGGGCAGTATTTGTGTATAACGTTGGGGTTCAACTCCCATGACAATATTTGTTTATTTGGACAGACTTTCATAATTTGAAAAAGTATAGTTGATTTTCATTACTCTCATTTTCATAAAGTACAGTGGTACAATGATATAATGGTACAATGATATAGTGGTATAGTGGTACAGTGATACAATGATACAGTGGTACAGTAGTACAGTAGTACAATGATGAAAGGATACAATTGACTCTTACTTTGAAAAGGCACAGTGTACTGATATTTGATTATTATACTTGTCTCTTGTTATCTTCTTGGCCCGTTATAATCTCATTTACAGTACTTATTGTTTCACATACTTGGTACACTTTTCGTACTGACCCCCCTTTCTCCGGGGGCTGCATTCATGCCGCAGGTTTAGGTACGCAGTTTGGTGATCTGCAAGTGTAGGATCCTTGCTCAATGTTTTGGGATAGCTCCATTGTTCTGGAGTTTATCATTTTGGTAATGACCTTTCATTACAGGTTTTTGTACATTTATGGGTACGGTGGGGCCTTGTCCCGTCATAGTATATTGTCCAAACTCTTAGAGGTATGTATTCATATGTGGGATTGGACTCGTTTACAGTGTAGCTTCATTATATATATATATATATATATATATATATAGCGGCGGCCTTGCCGGCTTTGCCTTTGCTTGTTATAAAAAAATGATGATGAGTATCTTTATCTTCCGCGTGTTACTTGGGATAAATGGGTAGAAGGGTGCCCAGGTAGGGCACCAGTCGTGGGCCCGGAGTTCGGGTTGTGACACTGAGTGTAGTGTGAACTTCAAGTGTTGAACAATTTAGTCAAATCCTCAATTTATAGTAGTGTAAGAAGGCATCTTCAAGTGTCCATGTAATGATCATTTAAGTGTCATGTAATGACCACTTAATTCACCAAGTAATGCAGCTAAAATAATGGCTGATTCATGGAGGAAAACTGACATTTTAATGCTCGAAAACGTCTCCATAATCAGCCAAACTTTTAAACTTTCGTCGCACAGACACTGCCTCGAAAGCGCCGCGGCACTGCAGAATTAGCGTCGCGGCTCCAGTGAGCTACTGCCACCCAAGCACCGCGGCTCAGCCATTGGGCGTCGTGGTGCCGCGGCGCCCAAACCCTGGTGGTGGTGGCGCCGCGACACCCCTGCTCCGCGGCGGCGTCGCGACCCTTTTCTGACCCATTTCAATCTTACACTTCGTACACTTCTTCCATAATTTACCAACATAGAACATTCGTCACTTAGCCAATGACTGTCCATCATTTTATGTCTCAAACATTTACTTACGTACCAATATCTTTTTCACTAACGAAATTTATGATACTTGACACTACGAGTGCACGTGTGTGAAAAAGACATTTCCGACGTGCGGGGCCCCAATTGTTCGATTCATAAATATAGGGATAAACTTAATTCCACATTAGTAAATTTCCAACATTATTTAGTTAGACAAGTATGAAAATGTCGAAGTGATGATGGTGTGGAACTCAGATTAGTGTCTTTGCCCGTCTGTTTGCTACCTTTACTCATAGATTCAAAGACACAATACAAAAAAAACATGTGGGATTTGAGGGTCATAAATACTTAGTTGTTATATGGGTGGCACACAGTTAATATCCAAATTAGTTCATGAATCATGATGGGTCACGTACTCGCATGGAAGTTAGTTTAAGCAAAAAATTAATAAGTGTGTATGAATAAAGTCTCACATTGATAGTTGAAGAAAAAGTAAAGTACTTATCAGATGTTGGATACTTTATATGGTATGATCCCTTTGGGAAAACCGTACAAGTTTGCTAAAAGCCTAAAACAAAGAATATTACACTATATCAAGAATATCTTTAAATTATTTTAGCCCAATAGTACGACATAAAATATATAAATAATGTCAGTATATATACCATAAATACTATTTCAAAATAAGATTAAGTATAAATTTGCAATCTAAGGGTTCGTTGGTTGGGGAACAAGTTATTCTGGAATTTTTATGTCAATGAAACGTGGAAAAAACCCATTTCAAATCTAATTTCGAAATTAATTATCAATTATTTCTATTCACTCATACCAAACGAGCCCTAATAGTCCAAAATAAGATTAAGTATAAGTTTGCAATCTAAGGGCTCGTTTGGTTGGGAAACAAGTTATTCTGGAATTTTTATGTCAATGAAACGTGGAAAAACCCCATTTCAAATCTAATTTCGAAATTAATTATCAATTATTTCTATTCACTCATACCAAACGAGCCCTAATAGTCACAACCTCATCCCCCGTGCAAAAGCGTAAATGTGAAAGCACATTGAAT
The DNA here is from genome assembly GCA_029844215.1 of Przewalskia tangutica. Classification (NCBI taxonomy): domain Eukaryota; kingdom Viridiplantae; phylum Streptophyta; class Magnoliopsida; order Solanales; family Solanaceae; genus Przewalskia; species Przewalskia tangutica. The sequence continues at coordinate 116,666,206 of CM056723.1, read as the reverse complement.
CCTGTTGGGCCCAATCCATGGGTGTGCACGGGCCGCAGAATTGAAAGAGCCCATATGGAGGGACACCTCTATTATAATCACAAGCGCACACGTATGACATTCACGTGTTTTCCGTTATAGTGCGCCTGAATCCAGTCCATACCTTACCACTTACCAGTTAAAGAAGATTTTCCATGCATGTCATCATTTGAAAGAAACCCTAATTATAATAGAATATACCATGGAAAGGCCTTTTTTCCCCTGGCCACAAAAAAAAATCACTAATTCTTTTGATTTTATAGTAAAAAAATGGATGTCAATGATGAGTTACGTACATGATAATGGGAGCTTTATTCTACTTGAGCTTTTTCGCTTCGTTATGCGGTATTTAAGCAAAGTGTATTTTTGGAACTTCGTTCTTGAATGGTTACAGTAAACTTGTGAGTTCTTGAACTTCGTTCTTGAATGGTTTTTGCGTTCATCTTGAGTCTTCGTTCCAGTTGCATCAAACTCCTTGATCTTGATAACCTGAAATCAATAGACACTAAATCCCTACTAGTTATAACTGTGCTGAGTCGAGTGTTAACACTCTGTCCTTAAGACATTATTGCCCCGTATATATCATTTTATGTTTATGGGCAATTGTCATTCAAGATAAAACAACATAAAACAAATGAGCAAAGAAAACTCAAGTGTTTCTAAAAGAAGACCTTTGAGTGTATGAGAGAATGCTTTGAGAGAAAGAAGATTTTCAGAAAATCTGATTATGTCTGTTCTTTTCCAATTGAGACAAATCCTCAATTTATAGTGTATGAAAGACGACCTCTCATCTAGCCAACTAATTACATTCATTAGCCATGTAATGACACTTATTGAGAGGTTTCATTCAGCCAAATAATGGCTGAATTCATGTATCAAGTAATGGAGAATCAATGCCCCAAACCAGCCCAAAAGTCAGAAACTTTTCAGCTTCTGTCGACCATTCCGCCTTCGAAGCACCGCGGCTCTATCTGGGAGGCGCCTCGGCTCTAGTGACCAAACTACCAATTAGCGTCGCGACGCTTGGCTGGAGGCGCCGCAGCCCTTCACGGCTCCGTGGTGATTTCCGACTCGTTTCATCTTTTACACATCGTACACATCTTCCTTCATTTACCAACGTGAAACACTCGTAGTTTGACAACGACCGTCCATCATTTTATGTCTCAAACATTTACTCACGTATCAATATCTCTTTTACTAATGAAATTTACGATACTTGGCATTACGAGTGCGCGTGTGTGGACACAATGTTTTCGATGTGCGAGACCTCAATTGTTCGAGTCATAAACAATGAGTTAAACTTAATTCCACATTAGTAAATTTCCAACAATCCCCTCTTGAAAGAGATTTTGGCGTACTCACAAGGTGCCTTTCTAGAAATCTTTCGGAGGACCGATGTTGCATCTGGATAGGTAGCCGTGACTTTGAACATTCCATGGTTGAATACCATCAAACTTACTGCGCGGTGAGTGTGATGTCTTGAACCGTCAGTGTTTAGTGTAAGTCAAGACAATGGTACCAACACAACAACTTTCCTTATTCTGTTCTTCTTAATATTTTGTCCGTTGTGGCCGTGGACACACTTGGATTCTTAAGTGCGTTCATTTGAGACGGTCAGTCCTCGCACTTAAATAGCTGGTCTCCTACAAGGTATCCTTCTATACACCACTTCACAAGTGTTAGGAACCATTAAAAGTTTCCCCAAACCTAACCTCAACCGGTGAGGATCATGAAAGGTTTTGGAAACTTAACCTTTACCCATCATGCAGGTAGCACTTTAAGGTCTATCATGGACATGACTTTGGATTCACGTTTCTTTACATAAACCATCATCCGAAGTGCTTTTTCTTCCATTGAAGCGTTCAACTGAACCTTTAAGATTTAGTTTTCCCATTGAACCTAATTCTTGGGATCTCCAGTCAGTAAGGTTGGGTATCCACCGTATCAGTCCTTATAGTTTGGGTTTTATGCCAATCCCCATAGACCAGCAAAACTCTTGATCTTCGGGTAGCCCTTTAGTTAAAGGATTCGCTATATTATTTGATTAGTAATCAAGGCAGTTCCGTACGGTCTTATGTCTGCGACAGATATATCTAGATGTCGTCATTCGTGCCCTTACAATGTATAACTGACGACGACACGAGTTACTCCAAATAGGGACATCCTCTAAGAGGTCGTGAAATTACTCAACTTCTCATCATGCTTTGTACAAAGCGATAAACTCCGATTCCATCACGAATCGGCCGATGCAAATTTGCTTAGATGATTTTCCAAAGACACACCATGCACATCCACTTGTGGCTTTGGTGTTCTTCAAGTATGATGTCCAGTTTGCATCACTGAGTTCTCCCAGAATCGCTGGACATCCAGAATACCATAATCCATAGATAAGCGAATATTTCAGATATCATCATATCTGATTTAACGCCTTCTGTTAATTATTTCTAAAATCACGAGTGAACCTTAGTTCTACTTTATAAGACGATATCAGGTCAGTTGTAGTGTGTAAAATATATTGAACTATATGTGACCTGCGCATATCGCTCCTGGTATATGAGTGCACCATGATTCCAATTAGTTCTATGATTCATATCCATTGGTGACTTTCAACGAGACTGTCAAACACCTCATAAATGAGTTTGGATTTAGACAAGTCCGTTAGATGTCTTAGAAATTCCAATTCCTAAGATGTCATATGCAATACTCATATCATTCATATAAAAACATCATTTCAACATACTCTTAGTCTCTAGGATCAAATTAGGACTGTTTTCTGTGACCAACATGTCGTCTACGTAAAGGCGTTTCATGAATGTGTTAGAATTACCTTTCATGTAGACACATTTGTCACATTTCATTAATGGAGAAACCATTCGATAGTAGAGTACTGTCGAATGTTTTGTGCCATTGCCTCGGTCCTATTTCAGCCCATACAGAGATTTGACAAGTTGACAGACTTCCTTCTCTTTCCTGGAACCACATACCTCCCGGGTTGTTCCGTATTACTTTCTTCTTCCACTTTCGAACTTTTGGTTTTCCAACTATTGGCTTTTTAGTTTCAGAGTCAATATTTCTGTAGTCAGATTCATTGCTTCTGTTTTATCAGAAACTTGCAGGACCAAAATGTACAAATTTCAGGGACCAACAAGGAAGTTCAGGAAGAAGCCCAACATTCCACTAAACCAACTCTCCGGTTAGAAAGGCTATATCAATCATCCATGTCACGCAAGACTGTAATGACCTGTACAAGGTCAGATGTGGCCTATGCACTTAGTATGACTTGAAAATTCCAGCAGAATCATGGGGAGGAACACTGAAAAGCAGTCAAGAGTATTATTAAGTATCTTAGACGAACTAAAGAATATTTCTTGGTCTATAGTGGACAAGAAAAACTAGTAGCTACTGGGTACACTGATGCTAGCTTTCAAACAGATCTTGATGATTTCAAGTCTCAGTCTGGTTATGCCTTCATTTTAAATGGTGGAATAGTGAGTTGGAAAAGTTTCAAACAAGCTACAACTACTGAGGCCGAGTACATTGCTGGATCGGAAGCTGGTAAGGAAGTTGTCGCGATATCTGAGTTCTTAAAAGAACTAAGGGTTGTTCCAAGTGCCACTTTTCCAATAACAATTTATTGTGACAACACTGGTGCGATTGTGCAAGCTAAGGAACCGAGATCAACGAACATAAATAAGCATGTACTAAGGAAATATCACATACTTAGATAGATGGTGGAGACTGGAGAAATAAAGTTAGACTATGTTCCCACAGATGAAAATCTAGCGGACCCATTTACTAAACCATTAAGCTTAGTCAAGCATAATGGTCATTTCGAAAACATAGGCATTAGATACGTTGGAGATTGACTCTAGGCCAAGTGGGAGATTGAAAATATATATGTCCTAGAGACAATCATTTTAGGGACATATGTATTTGAACACATTTGTATTATTAATGAGATTAATATATTTATGACATTTGTAATTACTGAATTATTATTTGATTGTTTGTATTATTCATTAATGTGCATCCCTTGAGCTAACGTTGTCATTGATAGTGTGAGTTATTAATGATAGATCGTAGTTCTTAAAGTAGCTTCGACTGATGATCATTGAGAATGGATTATCAATGATATATTATAAGTCGACACGTGGTCTGCATCACATTCTTAGAGAATGTAGTATGTCTCACTTACTGTTAGTAATAGTTGCTAGTGATGGACGCATGGATACTCTTAGAGGGTATTGTCATGCCCTGCTGATAAACTATTTGTTATACATGTCTAGAGTATTATCAGCATGTGAGAGATAGAGGTCCTTTGACTTGAGGTCAAAATACGCACCTGGTTTGTAGAGGAATGTACTTTGATCCTGTCCTAAACTTAAATCCCTTATAGGATAAGATGTGGCTTGAATTGGGTACATTGCGATACAGACTAAGATGGTAGTTGATCCAAGAATAGAATTCATTCCTCGATTAGATATTCGAGAGAACACTCAGCTTCTCAGTGATGTTAGGTCGACCAAGTCATTGGCCAATGCAAGAGACATATTTGAGATATGATCTAGTTGTCGACTAATATAGATGAGATAAAGTGATCAATCCATTTGGATAGACACTTGACAAATCCTAAGCTTGATCGAGTGTGTTGTGAATGAAAGGAATTTATCATCCCACATAGAGGTTGTGTTTACTAGAGTCTTGTAAACGTTCTTCACATATTGAGTTCGTCATGTGGCGCATTCTAGGAGTTCCGTGTGAACGTTAATTTGATTAAGTGTCGATATGTGATGACATAAAGGGTCACACTAAGTCTATTGTCTTTTCGGTCTAAGGGTATATTGAGAGAGTATAAAATAGTCGATTTAGAATCGAGATATTTTAATCAATAATAAATTATGGGATGATTTCTATTTGATGAAAATTATTTAATTAAGTCAAAATTAGATTTTGGATTTAATCAAAATTAAAACGTGCAGAAATATTGAAAAAATAGGGGAGGCGCCGCGGCGCTGGTACGGCAGTGGGCCCAGTCCGACTGGCCCACTGCAACTCGAATTTGGGTCAAGTTTTTAAGCCTAATCCCAGTCTGATTTGTATCCTAATCTCCCCTATATATTTAGCACTTAACCCATAATTTTAGGTTGGTTGAATTCTGACTAGAATCATAAACTAAACTCTTACTTTTTGAACTCAGAGTTCAGGGATCAAAATACTCTCAAACCTCTGCTAAGATTTCCTGACTTTCCTGACAGAGGAGTATACCGTAGCGAAGACTTGCACCCGAGGAGTCAATCGCATGCGCACCTTTTACTAGAGACTTAAGAATATCAAATGTAAGTTTGTTTCTCATGTCTTTACAGGTTTCAATTGTACCGTAATCATACCAGAGACGGAATTGTTAGACAAGTAAGTTAATAAAATTTTAAACTTTCGCTGTGTCTTACTTCTGTGTTTTAGACCCAACAAAATCCTACAAATTTTTTGATAGTGTTATAATTTCTCCTCATTATCTTTGACTTGTCGCCAGTGTTTTGGTTGGTGTGCGACGATAAAAGGCGACAAGGTCCTGCCTCGCCTTTTCGAGAGGCGAGAGGTGAGGAGCTCGATTAATATCAAAAACTTAAAATATTTAATTGTATAAATAAATAATCAAAATCTCGATAGCACTAATATATTAGCAAATATTTCAATTCAAAAATTTTAAGTAGATAGTAGATACCAAAAGTCTAGAACTTGAATGACTCAATAATTTATAAGACAAGCAATACTAGAAGTCTATTCTAATTCTTCTTTAATTCTTTGTTTTATGTTTTAATTCAGCCCCTCTTTTTTTTTTTTAAAGAGGCGACACCTTTATTGCTTCATCCCTTGCCTTTTTCTTGCCTTTTTGGTAACTGGTCGCCTCGCCGAAAAAAGGAGATACTACATCGCCTTGTCTCGCCTCTCGCCATTAGCGACAAGACGCTCACCTTTAATAACACTGCTTGTCGCTTTCCTCATTTTGGTTATTTTCTATCCAGATAAATTATTCTTTAATCGTCGTTGCTACTGGTTTCGTGATCAATTTCGAATGGGGTTTCTACTGTTTCACGCTTCAAGGTTATGCTTCCATGACTTAGTTTTTTTTATGAACATTGCTTGTATGATTAGATATTGCCAATTGTGACTATTTTTCTAATAAGTGTAGTACTTTGCTTGCATGCCTTATTTGGTTTATTCAAGTTGAGTAGGTAGAGCTTCTCCTCAATTAAAAGAGTACTTCTCGTGAAAAGTTTTACCCTCACTCTTGTGAACACTTGAGAAGTTCTCTAAACTTCTCCTGATGAAGCATTTATCACCGTAAGTCCCATAATGTTAAGCTGTAGTTAATGGTCTAATGAAGTTATAACTGTTAGAAAAAAATGAATACAACAAACGAAAAATAGTAAACACCTATTACAAGAACTAATAAAAACAAAGAACAAAGATTACAACAACAAAAATCTTAAACCAACAACTGAAAACAAGAATCAACACTTAATTTGAATTCTGCTGAGTCAAGTGATGACACTATGTCTTTAAGACAAGATTTCCCCGTATATATCCTTTTACGTTTCTAGGCAATAGTCTCCCAAGATAAAACAACTACTAACACTTGAGCAAAGAAAATTCAAGTGTTTCTCTTGAAAAACTTTGAGTATTGAAATATGCTAAAGAGGAAGAAGATTTTCTAAAAATGCAATTGTTGCAGGTGTCTAACAATTGAGCCAAATGCCTCAATTTATAGTGTAAGATTTTGTCTCTTCAAGTATCAAGTAATGTCATTGAATCACCCATGTAATGACAATGAATTGCCCAAGTAATGACACCCATTTATCAGCCAAACAATAACTGAATAATGTTGGAACGAATGTCATTGAGGGCAGCCCAAAGGTCTCCAAAATTAGATTTTCGGTTTCTGACTTTCTGCCTGGTCATCGTCGAATTAGCGCTGCAACTGAGCTTCGGAGGCATCGCGCCTGAGCCTCGGAGGCGCCGCGGCTCCATTAAGTTGGGCCGAAATTAGCACCGCGGATCCCCTGGAAGCACAAGATCGCGGCGCTCCGTCTCGCGGGCGCGCGACCTTTCTACTCGCGCCCTTTCTGACACATTCAAATATATACACTATGAACACTTCCTTTTTCATTTACCAACGTGGAACAATTCTTTGTTTGCAAATTTTTTGGAGCCCGGCCACGAGGTCGTTATTTGGCCAACGACCGTCCATCATTCTATGTCTCAAACATTTTACTTACGTACAAATATCTCTTTCACTAAAGAAATTTACAATCTTTGGTACAACGTGTGCACGTGTGTAGAAATTACGTTTTCGATGTGCGGGCCCCCAATTATTCGAGTCATAAATAATAGGATAAACTTTATTCCACATTAATAAATTTCCAACAATCCCCTCTTGAAAGAGATTTTGGAAAACTCACAAGGTGCCTTTCTAGCAATCTTTCAGCGGAACAATGTTGCATCAGGAGAGGTAGCTTGCCCTTTGAACCTTCCTTAGTTGAATACCATCAGACTTACTTACTGCGCGGTGAACATGGCATCTTGAACCATCAGTGTTTAGTGTAAGACAAGTCAACTGTACCAACACAACAACTTTCCTTACTCTGTTCTTCTTTAATATTTTTGTCCATTGTGGTCGTGGAAACTCTTAGATTCTTAAGTGTGTTCATTTGAGGTGGCCTATCCTCGTACTTAAATAGGTGGTCTCCTACAATGTATCCTGCTTTAAACCACTCACAAGTGTTAGAAACCATTAAAAGTTTCCCCAAACCTAACCTCAACCGTTGAGGATCATTAAAGGTTTTGGAAATTTTACCTCTACCCACACTGTAGATAACACTTAACGTCTATCACGAGAACGACCATGGGTTTATGTTCCTTACATAAATCATAACCCAAAGTAATATTGCTTTCACCGAAGCGCTAAACTGAACCTTTACAACTTAGTTTTCCCATTGAACCCAATTTCTGGGATCTCCAGTCAGTAAGGTTGGGTTACCACCGTATCAGTCTTTATTGTTTGGGTTTAAGCCCATTTCCATAGATAGACAGAACATTTGATCTCTGGGTATGCCCTTAGTAAATGATCTGCTATGTTATCCTTTGATTTTTACATAATGAATGAAAATAATACCCGTGGTAATCAGATGCCTAACGATCTTATGTCTCCGTCGAATATGACGAGACTTGCCATTATACATAGAGCCGACTAACTGTCGCAGTGGATTATTACAGAAGGTACGGGTTTGTCCCAACACGGGACTTCCTCTAAGAAGTCATAAAGCCACTCAGCTTCTTCTCATGCTTTGTTTAAAGCAATAAACTCTGACTCTATCGTTGATTGGGCGATGCATGTTTTCTTAGAGGATTTCCAAGACACAACCCCACCACAAATTATAAATATATACCCACTGGTGGACATGGTGTTCTCTATATCAGATATCTAGTTTGCATCACTGTACCCCTCTAATACAACTGGATATCTCAAATAATGCAACCCGTAACTTAGCGTGTATTTTAAGTACCATAGTACCCGATTCAACGCTTTTCAATGATCATTACTTGGATTATGGGTAAACCTAGCCAACTTGTTGACCGCATAAGTGATATCAGGTCGGGTGTAATTTTTTATGTACATCAAACTCCCAATCACCTGCGCATATCGCTCCTGGCATACGGGCGCACCACAATTTTTATCAATCTTTTGATTCATATCCAATGGTGACTTTATCGACGAACTGTCGAACATCTCAAACTTTCTCAACACATCCTCGAAGTAGTGAGACTGAGATAAGACCAGTCCGTCAAACGTCTTAGAGATCTTGATCCATAAGATGACATATGCAATACCCATATCTTTCATGTCGAAACAATGTTTCAATATATTCTTAGTCTCTAGGATCAAACTAGGACTACTCTCTGTGATCAACATGTCGTCTATGTAAATGTATATCATGACGAACGAGTCAGCATTATCTTTCATGTAGACACATTTATCACATTCATTAATGGAGAAACCCTTAGATAGTAGAGTACTATAAAAAAATTCGTGACATTTCCTCGGGGCCTGTTTCAGCCCGTACAGAGATTTGACAAGTCGACAGACTTTCTTTTCTTGCCCTAGAACCACATACCCCTCGAGGTTTTCCATATAAATTTCTTCTTCAAAATCACCATTTAGGAAGACTATCTTGACATCCATTTGATGTATCTCAAGGTCCCGCAATGTTGTGATCACAATGAATACTCGTATAGACGTCATTCTAGACACCGGGGAGTACGTGTCAAAATAGTCAAGGCCTTCCTTCTGTCGATAGCCCTTGACTACCAACCTGGACTTGTACTTATCTATAGACCCATCTGCTTTATACTTCCGTTTGAGTATCAATTTACAACCCAACAGTTTATTTCCCGGAGGAAGATCAACCAACTCCTAAGTATGGTTGTGCAGGATGAAGTCTATTTTACTCTCAATAGCTTCTTTCCAAAGCGGTGCTTCTGGAGTTGACAACACTTCAGTAATTATCTGTGGTTCATCATGAACCTTATAAGCTATAAAGTCAGGACTGAATGACTTATCCTGATTGGCCATTTACTTCGTCTTGGTTCCATCTCTAGAGTCTCTAAGTTCTGAGAATCTGGAATACTGAATTCCCGATATTCAGTCACTTTAGAGTCCACTAGATCTGAATCATCTAGATCCAGGTAGTCAACGACTCCTGTATCCTGAGAGCTTTGTTCATAACTTCGTTTGCGAGATGTTATGTCTCTTCCTTTATAGGAAACGTATCCTCAAAGAATTTGCCATTCCTTGACTCCATGATCGTACCACCGTGGATATCTGGCACATCTGACTTATGCACTAAGAAGTAAAGTTGTCCAATCCAAAGGGGCTACCCGACCGCCGACCAGATCGAGATCGAATCTGCATTTCGGTATCGGTTCGATACGACATCGAGAAATTCCCCCTACCCTAACCCCAACCCCTTTCTCATCTGTTGCACAATGACTATACACAATTTGACCATTGTGCAACGACCAAATTCCCCCCTCCCACACCCCAAACCCCCTACCCCCTTAATAATTATTTTAACCCCTAAGTTATTATATTTATACTTTAACCCAATTTTTTAACTATAAATACCTCATTTTCTCTTCATTCTTTCTCACAAATATTTCTACAATCTCTCTAATAATATCCAATCTATCTCTCATTCTCTCTACATTGTCTACTAAATGTTGACACCCAATTTTGATCCTCTCGTCCAGTCATTAACTATAAAATTACACTAATTTTTCAAAATAATTTTAACAATTTTATAATAATAAAATGCAACAATAAAATAATAATACATGCATAAATAAGCAATTTAATAATGGCACCGCATTTTACGTAGAGTATTAAGCATTTTTGAGTCTCACGTCCACATTCGTCATTTGCATAAATATTATTCATAATTTAAGTCATATTCTATTTTAAATAATTTTAATAATAATAAATACGTAAATAAATAAATAAACAATTTAATAATGACATCGCATTATAAAATATTAAGCACTAATTAAATAACACCCCACATTTATTATCGTAATAATTTAAACTCATGCTAAAACTAATAAAGCACCTAAACAATTTAATCATAACTTAAACCCCACTTATTTCCCATTCAAAAAATAACACACCTACAACTAATACCTAATTAAATAATACCACCAGCCCACCCTTCTAATTCGACCATCCCACTACCCAAAGCCCAAAACTCGCCTAAGCCCACTAGCCCCTTTATACTCACCCTCATCGTCCACAACAATAGAATAAAAAAAACCTAGCAGAACCCTAGAAGCCCAAGCACCTTTACCGCCGCACCTCCTCCAGATATGGTAACCAAATCACTCTCTCCTTAATAATCCGTAAATCTTACACCAAATTAACTATCAAATCGACACCCAATCTTACCATAAACAAGAAGCAATTACAAACGAATCCCCAATGATAAACTTACCAAAATCAGCATTGAGTAAAATCGCACCAATTAATACCGAGTTTCGTCCAATATTAAAAGGAATTAGTCCAAGTTGAGAACCCAAGGGGAGGCTATATAAGTCGAGCGATATTCACATACAAGGACATGAGAAAATCACAAAAAAAAATGAGGAAAAACAGTAGCAAACAAGAGCAAGAATAGTTGAACATCAGGTATTATGAAAGTTTAATCCTTTAAAGCAAATCGGGAGTAAGAAAAAGCTTCGCCCCTTTAATCGCATCGCAATACATCACCCGAGTGGGTCTACGACTTGATACGCTGTCTCGGTTCGCTGCCTAGAGTAGGTAAATCTATCACCCTTTCCGTCTTGGATTTCATTCACTGTTTGTGTGTTTTTGATGATTGATTAAGTATGTGTTAAGCGATGTTAATGGCTGTTTGTGTGTGCTGAATTGACTATCTGAACCTGTTAGTTAAAGTCGATCGCCACTGATGTTCGTGACTGCAATCGCTAATGCGACTCAGATAATATATGGCGTTAGTAATGTATTTATCTATATGGCCACTGAAGCTTCCTTCATCCCCTCTTTATGTTTTAAGTCCTCTGTGATTAATTGCATGTTTGTTAGTTTAGTTAAGTAAGATTAGGGATAATACGTATGCGTTCTAGGCTTTCTCGACTAATATATTATGAGTATAGCGGGTAGCTTCAAGTTAAAACACTCTGTTGATTGGTTTAGACCTTGTCATATTTTTTTCCTGAGCCTCATTTGTGTATCTTAGGCTATATGCCTAGGGAAGATACGTCGTATCCGCTTTTCTTTGAGATATTAAGTTGTATTGGGTCAGCCCTTTGCCTTGCTAACTCTGTGGTAATCTGGAAAAAGTGGAGCTGAGGCTTCATTTTTGCATGTGCCCTTCACGTTGGTAAATAAGAAAACTGCATTTATTTTGAATAAGAGTCTAAGGTGTGGATCTGGTTTTGTTTGTGTAGAATGGTGTAAATTGATTTCTCTATTTGAGTATGTCTAAATCACAAGGTTGTGAGGCCCGCCACCTAATTTAAACCACTTTACTTTCAACTTGTAGCATCCCTGTCTGTTCATCTTTGTTTAAAGTATGAAATTGAGTGGGTTAATGTAAATTCCGGTTTATTTCTATCTGGGGAAGTCATGTTGAGTTTGTCTATGTATCTCCTTTTGAATATCTGCATATGCCTATTGTAGCTGATCATGTGTTGAAGACAAATGCTTATTTGTTACTTTTGATAAACTTTGAACATGTACTAATCTTTATCTTTTTTTTTGCATGGAATGCATCGAAGCAAACGAAGAGTCTCGTCGCGAGACTCTTCATGAGCTACGCCTCTTATCAAGAATGAAGATCCATATCTATGTGCATCATCTTATCCGCATGGGAAATTCCAAACCACGGGCGAAATAACATCGTCATTCTTCGAGTCATCCTTATTAATTCATATCATGCCCCCACTTATTTGTTGTAAATTAATTGCCTAACGCTACATTAATTAGCATTTAGAATAGTTAGACCTTGAATCAATAAACTAGAAAGTAGTTTGACACTAAAAATTCTCCCTTAAATTAATTATTTTAGCTTGCCATACATTGTTTAAATCATACCAAATCATATAATAATCTCATTCGCTTAATTGTTTAGGTAGCTAAGATATTATTTGTTACTAAATCCTAGAATGAGAAACTCCTTTCCTATATATCGTTATTAGCACTCACATAGAAAATTACCTAATCATAGGTTTGTTAGCCTTTGCATAATAGACATTTTCCACATCTTATTTTATAAGCACATACTTTATCATAATGATTTTTTTTTGCATTATTATCTCTACATTACGCTATACAACTTATATACCTTAGGTAATAGAGTCTTTCATATATTCTTAAACTACTTTATGAACGCATTTTTCTTAAAACTTTTATATTTTAAACAAAGCTTATTATATTTTCACCTTTTATTTAAATACTATAAATACATGTTTTTAAACTTTACATGTATTTCTATAGCACTAGTCTTATAAATCTTTTACCAAAATGCATTCTTTTACTAATATAGTTTACAACATGCATCTTCTTTATAGCATAATAATTAACCTAGGTTTGAACGGACAACCGCAAGTTAGCGGATCTTAGAGGGTGCCTAATTCCTTCCCTTTAGATTAATAAAGAATCCTTAACCAGAATCTTACACTAGTTTCGCAGACCATAAAAATGGAGTTAATGTTGACTTTAACCTAGTTAACATTTAGGTGTTCTAATTAACCCAAACTAATTAGGTGACGATTCCGCGAACCCTTTATGCATTTAGCACCCCTTTAGCACTTTTAGCATTTTAGCACCTTTTTAGCATCTTTTAGCATTTTATTTCATTTTTTAACATTTCTAAGCAGGAGATTTGTCGCGGTCGAAAAAGGGCGTGACATAAATGGAGACTCCACTGGGGATTTGAGGTTCTTGACCATAGCAAATCTAAGTTTATTATTGTTTGGCTTTATTTGCTTTTATTTGTTTTAAATGCCTTAAAATTGCTTGCTTTAATTTTGTATGTTTAACTGTTTTAATTGCTATTTGCTTTTACTGCTTTCCTTAAACTGGCATTCCGCTCATACTTCTTCCACTCTGGAAAATTCACACAATCACACGCTCACTCGCTGGTGTGCTTCGCGCACCCGCAAATTTCTTTCAAAATACCCAAATTATAGGAGAGTTGGCGCCTGCGCGGAGTTAGATCGGTTCGTCTGATCAGCCGCGTAGCCTTCTCACTCCAGTTGTCCACTCAGGAACCTTGCGTCTAGTAAAGCCAAATCTCAGAAACCTATGATAGAGCTATACCACCCTTTATTTTAAGGCATGCATGCATTTACCTTAGGTGGGTCAATCCTTGGCATTGGCACCACAATTAGGAAGACACCAAATTGGTCAACGGGTTTTCACGACCCCGCGACCCAACAACATATTATGTATTGCATAATCGTGATAAACGAAATCAAGCCTAAATTCGAAATGCCTAAGTTGGAAAATGCATATTTAATTTTTGTATTATTTATTTTTAGGTGGAACCTGTCCCTCAGATCAGAATGGTGAGTGGGATTCTGAGTAAATTGAGGATGTGGTGGTCAAAATTCGACTTGGGTAGTCAGATGGCAATTAGAAGGAGGTTGGGGTGACTCATCTCATTATTCGACATCTCTCCCAATCAGCATTTGGTCAGAGTATTGATCCAATTTTGGGATCTGGAACGAGTCATTTTCAAATTCAGGGATTTCGAGATGACCCACACCTTAGAAGAAGTCAACTATTTCACTGCTTTAGCATATCATGACAGAAAACCAGTTATTCCGCACGGCCAGTCTGGGAAAAAACTCCTCCGTTACTTGGGTTTGAAGAATACCAGAGAGTTGCGGTGTTTTGAAAACAATTGGGTTTCTCTAGACTACCTGTATGAGAGATATGGTTGCCGAGACAAATACAAATTATTTAAAAATGAGTTTTGTTGCACTGCGGACCATTGGAGAGTTAGGCGTCCTATCGCATTTGCTATGACTTTCCTAGGGACTCTTTTGTTTCCACTTGAGCATGGAAAGATTAGTACGTGCATATGTTCAGTAGTTAGAGCGGTGTTTGACGGAGTCGGTGATAAACGACTTACTTTGACGCCCATGATCTTGGCAGAACTATTTAGAGTCTTGAACAGATGCAAAAGGGGTGAGTCGAGCTTCTTTGAAGGTTGTAATCTTATCTTACAGATGTGGGTAGTAGAGCATTTCTATCAGCGTTCAAATATGACCGATGTATGCCACAGCGCAGACAATAAGATCTCCACCTTCTACGAAAGAACAATGCGTTATGTGTCACCAGTTGGCACAGAGGATTGGTACAGGTACTTAGCATCTCACAGTAGCAGTCAGATTCAATGGAAGTATCAGTTGCTTCATATCGTCAAGAAGGTCTACTTGAGACATAAGGGACTTTATTACATCAGACTTATAGGTCTAAAGGGACTCCAACCATATGCTCTGTTACGTGTGCTCCGACAGTTTGGCCACACGCAAGTAATTCCTCTCATAGCTGACATGAGAGCCTCTGAAATCCAGTTCGGACCGGACTTCATCATTCTCGAAGCCAAGCAGATCCTTTATGAATGGTACAATATTGATCAAGTGGAAGTTGGGAAGGACCGAGCAGGGGTCACCCCAGAGTATCAAGCATGGTTTCTAGACAACACATAATTTAGTTCAGAAGGGGAGCAAGGCATTGAAGACATTGGCGCAAGGAATAGGATAAAGGATAGTCAACTCAAATATAAGGTCATCACTCCAGATATGTGGGTCCTGATGCAGGATGCAGTGCAGTACTTGGAACAGGCAGGGGCTATACCTAGGAAGACCTAAGCTTCACCATCACATTGACGACTTAGTTATAGGCATTTAATTTGAGACTTTCGTTGTTCTTATTGTTATTTCAATAAATTGCAACTTATTCCCGACTAAAGCATTTCAATCTAATGGCTTGGATTTTGTTATCATGATGTTGCATGTGTGATGTTTAGGCCTACCTCTGGCATAAATGGGTCCCCCATGTATGATTAGGACTCACCTGCAACATGAAAATTTATGTGCAACATATACTTGCTAATTGTTATTTACACCTTTGCAAAATTGCGTGCTTTACACTAACGCAGTTTGTTACATTTTTAGAAGGATTTATTATTTCTCCAAAAAAGGTCGGTTCGTATTTGATTCAGCAATGTCAGAGTCAACACTTTACTAGGTCCAGGGCACGAAACAATGACATGACTGGCTCAGGGGTATCTGAGCCAAATGGTTTGGGAATTATTCCTGCCGGCGAAACAGAACCTTCAGAGGGGAGAAATGTCGCTAGTCAAGAAAAATGCATCGCACAGCTACTACAACAAAATTGTCGATATGCAGGTTGAGATGGAAAGACTGCGGAATTTGACAAACTTATCCATTAGTCTGAATACCCCCATACCAGAGCAAAGGGCCACTACCTCACAAACTACCCCAGATCAACCTACGCCACCACATATCTCCCAAAGCTCCTCACAAAAAATGACAGTCACCGATTCATGTCCAACTATCCCTCGCCCAGCCAATCCTCAACCCCATCTCCAAAATAATCCTTTTACCACCTATATATCTCAGCCCCACCTACTTACTTCACCCCAATCAGTCTGAATCGCCAAGCCACCCAATATCCACGCACCATACCTATTACCAGCCCCAACAAACAACCAAGACTACCAACATATACGACAGAAACCCAACCTTTTACCGTTCCTGTGCTTCTCCAGGAAACAGATCATTATGAAGAAATGGAGAAGGAAGCCCGAGGCAGAATGGATGAGGATGTAGCCAAAGAGATTCATAGTCTGAAAGAAGTTGTCCGGAGTATGCGGTCTGACAAGGGTCATGAAGGATTATATTATGAGGATATTTGCATGCACCCAGATGTGGAATTACCTGTAGGGTACAAGGTGCTCAAGTTTGATCTATTCGACGGGAAGGGGAACCCCCATGCACATTTGAGGTCATACTGTGACAAGTTGATCGGAGTAGGAAAGAACCCAACAGTCATTATGAAGTTATTCATTCGGAGTTTGACCGGCGAGACATTAGATTGGTATACCAACCAGGACCCGCGGAAGTAGCATGGTTGAATGCGTTGGACCAGGACTTTATGGAATGATTCAGGTTCAATATAGAAACCGTCCTAGATAGATTCTACCTGATGAAGTTAGAGAAGAAGTCTACTGAAATATTCAGAGAGTACGCCATGAGATGACGTTCAGAGGCAGCGAAGGTACAACCACCTATGGTAGAGAGTGAAATGACCACTCTATTTGTACAATCTTGAAGGATGCGACCTACTACGAGATGATGATAAGCGTTATTGGACGTAGCTTTGCAGAAGTTGTGAAAATGGGTGACTTCGTGGAGGAAGGCATCAAAACAGGCCGAATTACAAACTTAGAGATTGGAATATCAATCTCATCGAGATCATCGATCTCATACCAAATCCCATCAATCGAATCACTTTTTCGAGAAATACGAGACATCTAAGTCATACAAGTAAAGAGATCTATTCATTGATAAGAAAAAGAAAAAACGTGAACGGGGATTGGATTGATGATAAAATAGAATCTCGGTCGTGACGGTGATTCGATTGCTGATGAAGAAAGAGAATTCTTGGTTCAGTTCTCCACCTTAACGACAGAAAATAGGATTGATCAAATTCTATTGAGTCTGACTCATAGTGATCATTTATCAAAGAATGACTCTGGTTATCAAATGATTGGTTATCAATTATCAGAAACAGAATTTCCAAAAAATTGGTTGAGGGATGGGATTCAGATCAAAATTTTATTTCCTTTTTGTCTGAAACCTTGGCATATATCTAAACTGTACCCGGGGATTGATAGCTTTCAAGAACCAGTGGAAAGGAAAGACTTCTTCCCTGCATTCCTTCCTTTCCAAAAAAAGTCAATTAGTTTGGGCTGGCATAGGCATAAAAGATTTGATTGAATGAATGCCACCCTCCTGGCTGTCTCTGCACCCCTACCTCCTTTATCACTGAGCGGTCATTTAGGGGCCTTAGCTAGTGATCCGGGCTCTTTCCCTCTCGACGATGAAGCTTATCCCCCATCGTCTCACTAGCCGACCTTGCCCCCCTGTTATTTTGAGGTCATATCTAGTATTCAGAGTTTGCCTCGATTTGGTACCGCTCTCGCGGCCCGCACCGAAACCGTGCTTTACCCCTAGATGTCCAGCAGCTTTGCAGGCGACAAACCAAGCAATCCAATCGGGTTCGATTGGGGGCATCACTCATAGAAGGAAAGACTCAGTCTCACATGCTATGTTCACCTATGAGCATAAGCCATATCAATTCTCAATGTACCAAAACCCACCCCAGCAGCCCTCGTATTACAATACAAACACCTAAAATGCTATACCTTACTACCTATCTGCTCCATATCCCATCCAGCCCATATACAACGCATCTCAGACACCCGTATACACCTATGCATACCAACCTACATACCCGGCCCAACCACAAAACCGGACAACAACAACACCCAAACCAAACTCGAACTATGAGAAAAAGCCAACAAAAACATACACTCCTTTAACCGAGCCTTTACCCCAGGTGTACGAAAGGTTGAGAGCTGCAGGGATACTTCAACCAATTCCAGGGAAAGTTGCCGACCCCATCCCGAAATGGCATGATGAAACCAAGCGCTGCGCGTACCATTCTGGTATCCCTGGGCATGACACCGGGAACTGTTATGCACTCAAGAACAAGATTGAAGCATTAATCAAAGATGGTGTGATTCAATTGAAAGATGTCGCCCCCAGTGCTCATGATAATCCTCTACCGAACCATGGCAACGCTGACGTGCACATGATAGCCGTCAATGAAGGGCATGACTTGGAAGGGACCATCAGGTTGGTCCTAAGTGAAGAAAGAGTCGAGCATTCAGCTTCCATCACCCTTGTCGAGGAATTGATGCCCACCGATCTCGCAAAGAAAAGAGACATTCCTTTTGCCAGAGTCCACTCCGCCACGATTCGTGCCATGTACAATGAAGGAGATCTCGACAAAGAAATCATGAAGACCCGACCAGCCGTGATGCAGAGCAAAGAGGCATCTCGAAAAAATGGATTTCCATCCCTGTTCTGGTCTACCTAGAATCTAGAAGAGAAGAGCATATTAGTCTAGCAGAATAACCAGAGTTCAAACTCGTATTTAAACTTTAATAATGTTTTACTTTTTTAATTGAACTACGTTTGACCTGATTCCCTCGGTGGGATACGTAGACGGTGTCGCGCCCGATTTCGACCGCAATTTTATTCTTTAGCGAACCCTGCTTCTTAATAAAAAAAGTTAGAAAATAAATAAGAACTTAAAAAGTTAAAAGGGATGTTAAAGTGTTAAAAGACGCTAAATGCTAAAGGGTAAAAGAATGCTAAAAGTAGTGCTAGGGTTCGCGGAGTCGCCACCTAATTAGTTTGGGTGAATTAGGACACCTAAATATTTAACTAGTTTAAAGTAAAACATTAACTCCATTTTAATGGTCTGCTAAACTTAGTGAGATTCTGGGTAAGGGTTCTTTATTATCCTAAAGGGAAGGGGTTAGGCACCCTAAAGGATCCGCTAACTTGCGGTTGTCCGTTCAAACCTAAGGTAATTATTATGCTGAGGAAGTGCATGTTTGAAAGTGTTTAAATAAAAGCATTTATAAGATATTTATGTCTAAAATTAATTGCGAGATTTATATAGAAAAAGTCAAAGTTAGTTTTTGGAAAATATGTCATTAGGGTACCTAAATACCACGTATAACATGAGTAAAATTTATCATGACACAGGGTCTCCTTTGTAAGATGGCTATCGATATTTTTAGATAATTTCTTATGCGAAGGCTAATGAGGATTTAGAAAATGGGTTTCATGTTGAACTAATATATTAACTATCTAAGTAGTTATGCAAGTGAAAATTATTAACTGATTTCCTAGGACTTAAGAGGGAAGGTTATCTTCTAATTTATTGCTTCCATATTATTTCTACTAGTAGTATAATGTTAGACAAATAATTACAACAAGTAATAGGGGGAGGATATGAATTAATAAATGACTCGAGGAAACGGCGAGGCCATCCCGCCTATGGTTTTGGAATTTGTGGTGCGGAGGTAAATGCATGTAGATGTGGGTCTTCGCGTTTGCCACGATGAGTCCCGCTGTGCGACTCTTTATTGCTCCGGTGCGTTTCATGTAAATAAAGAAAAGATAAGGATTAGCATGTATTCTAAAAGAAATGTTAAGATGAAATCGAAGTGCACATAAAAATATTAGTTCGGCAATCCAAAAGGAATTGGACCAAAGCAGCAAACAACAGGTTCTTATTAAAGTATAGTCTTAAAGCATGCAGAGGGAGGGAAAACAAAATATCAATTAGAATGCAATCTAATTATTTGGGAATATTCATAAAGTTAATACAACTTATGAAAAATAGACAAACAAAAGACATGAGGCCATACAGATAAACATTCCAAACAAACATCCATTGAACTTT
The DNA here is from genome assembly GCA_029844215.1 of Przewalskia tangutica. Lineage (NCBI taxonomy): Eukaryota > Viridiplantae > Streptophyta > Magnoliopsida > Solanales > Solanaceae > Przewalskia > Przewalskia tangutica. Next base: position 116,646,039 of record CM056723.1, on the reverse strand, counting down.
GGGACCACAATAACTCATTATGGCATCCACGCATAGAACCTCATCAGACCACATTCATGTCAAATGTAAATTCAGATCCGATTAACCCAGCAATATAAAAACACTTCACTGACACTTACACTAAGGCTCAACTTAAACAGGGATAATGCATATGAAGTACATGAATAATATATATATGCTCAACTACAAGCATACACCACATATAGAAACTGATTTTCCAACATGTTTATTCCCTCTTAACTCATAACTTCCTAAAAATCACAACCTTTACAGTAAATGAGCGTCACATATATCATTATACCAATCCTGAATTAATCAAATATAACTTCACTTTAAACATGAATAACTAAATAAAGAAAAGATAAGGATTAGCACGATCCCGAATAATAATTGATAATTATAACGAGCACATAACATGTCACAATGACTCAAGGGGCTAAAAGGAAAACTGGCCCAGGGCAGTCGCTGGGCCCTGGGTGCAGGTAGTTGAGCAGAAATGCAAAAGGGAACACTATTGCAATGCTAAGAGAAGGCAGCCGGCAGGAAAACACATATAAATTCAGACAGCAAGCATGAAACACATAGAGAACAAGATGAAAAAGCACAAGAAAACCTGACAGTCATGAGCAAATTCAGATCACAAGCAAAAGAGAACAATACTTCAAGGCTAAGAGAAGACATCAATCATGTTTAGTAATAGGGAACAGATCTAGTTCCAATCAGGGATGAAATAATTGCCTGTTTTAACACTCACACATGTATGAGAACACCAATTCATTCATTTTTCTTTGTTGTACAAAAAGATGAAGTGACAAACATGCTGACTTAGGGGTAATTGTTATAGACAAGGTTTCACAAGCTAGCCTTCAGAATAGTATATTATCAGACGCTAGACGTGTTTAGTTCATTCTAAATCTTAAACTAATACTAAATGGCATACCAAACATAATGAGACATGGATTGATCTATTAGTAACCCCTGATGCATTGGTTTCTTAAATCAGAAGGGTATTGAACAACATTAAGATAGATGGATTAGCATCTATCTTATAAATACTAACATCTTACTAGGATGACCCAACTTAGAAGGGTAACAAAATAAGACATGATTCCGTATTAGATGACTCTAACATAATTGGCAAGTATCTAAAAATCTCATTTAGTTAAGACTAGCATTAGACAATATGTCGACTTAATACACCATAGGTCATACTACTTAAATCTAAGCCATACACTCAATCACAATCACACATTAACACTTCAGTTGAAAAAATGTCAATAACAGTTAGCATTAACTAAGTAAGTTCAGTGATTCGCAAAGTATAAGCAAGTGTAAATATTGATTTGACACATACTCAAATAATCGCACATATTTCACATACTGATATTGAACAACATTAAGATTGAAAGGGTAATGGTTTTACCTTCTCCGGACAGCGACCCGGGGCAGCGTATCAAGTCGTCGGTCCGCTCGGAAGGCTTGCTAATGCAGTGGAAAAGGAAGGGTTTTGCGAGAATGGTTGGCTACTAAAATTGTGCTTTTATTCTGAAATGTGTATCATTGCTGGTTCTTCTATTGTTTTGGATGTTACGCCTCATCGTGCTCGAGTCGATGATCGCTAGGGGTGCAAATCGATGCCTATCGGTTTTGGGTGCCCCCGATTTCTGAATCTCTCCCTGAGCTCTTCCCCCTGTTTTCTGACCTACTGTGCTCGACTGATGCCCTGAATCGATGCTATGGGTATCCTGCTCTCTCTCTGTCCTGTGTTCGACTTCTGAATCCCTCAATCGATGCCTATTGCATGCATATTGGTTCTATATTTATAGCTAGGATTTTGGGTTCTAAGTTTGGTAAGTGTTTAAGGCTGAGATTTGCTTGATTCGACGAGATTTGTACTGATTTCGTGTGATTTGAATAGATTATGGTAAGTTGCGATTTTTGGAAGATCTGGTTTTGGTTATGGTAAGAACACGTTGGCTGGGGTGCGTGGATAAAGGAAAAGGAAAGTCGCCGGATTTTCCACCCTGAAAATCCGGCGAGATTCGCGGCTAAAGGGCAGAGGACTGCGGCGGTTCTTCTTTAGGGTTGCTGAGGTTTCTTTTGTCTTTAGGTGTTGTCGACGAGGAAGGGTGAGTATAAGGGAATGGGGCCTGGGCGTAATGGGGTTTGGGCCACGCGGGTGTGGGCTGTGGGTTAGTTAATTGGGTATTTAATTTTAGGAGTGAGTTAATAATTAGTTATTTAATTAGTGTTAGTTATTTTAATTAGGGGGTAGAGTTTTAACTGTATTAATCAGTGGTAAACTAAATTAATAAATGTGATTAAATTATTTAGGTGTTTCATTAATCTAAATTATTATAATAATAAATGTGGGTGTGCTATTTAATTAGTGTTTAATGTTTATAATGTGATGTCGTTATTAAGACTTATTAAATAAAAATTAGGACTTCTTAATTCTTTTGTGAATGATATTATTAAAGCGCGTATGCTAGATTATTATTTTATGTATTTATTATTTATTATTAAATTGTTTATTTATGCCTGTATTAATATTTTATTGCTGCATTTTATTATTTTAAAATTATTAAAATTATTGTTGAAAATTAGTGTAATTTGATAGTTAATGACTGGACGGGAGGGTCAAAATTGGGTGTCAACAGTTGTCCCTCTCGGCTTCGGTCCCACCTTTAGAAATTTTAGTTTTACCTAATTTCTCTTGTAACGAACTACGTCATGACCTGATTCCCTCGTGGGGATACATAGGCGGCCTAAATCGGCTTCGGTCACACCATTAGGAAACTTTCCCTTCATTCTGAAAATAAGAAATACACATTTTCGGCATGATAGAGAAACAATCCTATTGAGACTTTCTTTAGGCAAAACGCCTTTGCATATACAAAACTAGGACCATTAGCAACTGACTAAGACAGGAAACCAGACATGGGCTGCAGGTCCAAACAGGCCAGGCACGCAGATGTCAAAAAGCAAAGCTGCAAAGTCAAATACGAATCGACCACCCACCTCAAACTCACAAGTTTTCTTTGAACGCATGTTCTCCATATTAGCAAAAGCAGAAAGAAGTAGCGGAGACAGAAAAGGACATCAACAATCAAAGTTCAAAATTCCGCAACTAAGTCTAGCGCATCAGCTCGGGCATAGAGTCAAATTGCAATCCATACGGTTCACAAAACGCATTACAACAACATCTCAGCAGTTCCAGCATTTAGCATGTCCGCCCAAGGACAACATCTCAGCATTCGCAGCATCCCACACATCATACAGGGATGACATATCTACCCACAAAATTGCATTTCTCATATATTTATCATTTTGTTTTAACAGTTATACACTAATTTTTCTCAAGCTTAACTTGCAGGAGCATTTATTCTACAAGAGCATCATCAACACGTTCAGACAACGACGTCACATCAGCAATAAGTCTAGACAACGACGTCACATCAGCAACACGTCTATACAACGACGTCATCAACACAATACGTCCAGACAATGACGTCACATCATCAACACGTCTAGATAACGACGTCACATCAGCAACACGTCCAGACAACGACATCATCAGCACAACACGTCCAGACAACGACTTCATCAACACAATACGTCCAGAAAATGACGTCATCAGCACAACACGTCCAGAAAATGGCGTTATCAGCAACACGCCCGCATAACGACGCTATCAACAACACGCCCGCATAACGACGCTATCAAGAACACGTTCGCACAACAACGCTATCGCGACAACACGTCCAGACAATGATGTCATCAGCACAACACATCTAGACGACGATCAACACAATGCGTCCAGACAACGACGTCATCAGCCCAATGCGTCCAGAAAACAACTTCATCAGCACAACGCGTCCAGATAACGACGTCATCAGCACAACACGTCCAGACAACGACGTTGCATCAACAACATCATTCAGCACATCTCAGTATTTGCAGCATCGCATCATCATCGCATTACATAGGATGATATTCCTATCCACCTTATCGCATTTCTTATATGATCATGCATTTATTACTTTATCTTAGCAGTTACGCACTAACTTTTTCTTGAGCTTTAGTCTACAGAGCTTCAATCTAAAGAAGCAGTTGCAGCAAGGACGACACCTCAGCATTGACAACATCATATTAACACAAGGACACTGTAAACAACATCGCCAACACGCAACCCAGGATAACATTTCCACTCTTAGAAACATATTGTTTATATATTCATGTTTTATCATCTTTACCTTGACAGTTATGCAATAACTTTTTCTTGAGCTTTAGCATGCAGAAGTAGGAGCACAACGTGAATTTTCTCTTACAGCGAACCGGGGCAATTTGTTGGGGGGTCAACCTTCCCAACAAATGGCAGAAGCGGCCTCGAGCGTCGGTCCACTCATCCCACATCACCAATAAGCCTAGCGTCATCATAAGTCGATACTGGTACACTCCTAAGTTCAAACCAGTTTATTTTTATTTTAACATCACGTCGACCCAGTGTCGTCATAACTCGACACTGAGACAAATTTTGAGTCCGCGTTAGCCCGCCTTGGTGTTTGACCATGGTAGCCCAGTGTAGTCATAACTCGACACTGGAACAAGTTTTGAGTCCGCGTCAGCTCGCCTTGATATTTGACCATGGTAGTCCAGTGTCGTCATAACTCGACACTGGGACAAATTTTGAGTCTACGTTAGCCCGCTTTGGTGTTGGACCATGGTAGTCCAGTGTCGTCATAACTCGACACTGGGACAATTTTGAATTCGCGTCAGCCTTGTCGCAACTGCCCAACATTTTTAATTCTGAGGATCGAGACAAAATTGGCTATAAGTCAACGTCTTTGTCTGAAGACTCTTTCATCATCTCCATACAAAGAGGAAGAAGTTGTTGACACCCAATTTTGACCCTCTCGTCCAGTCATTAACTATCAAATTACACTAATTTTTCAAAATAATTTTAACAATTTTATAATAATAAAATGCAACAATAAAACATTAATACATGCATAAATAAGCGATTTAATAATGGCATCGTGTTTTACATAGAGTATTAAGCATTTTTTGAGTCTCACGTCCACATTCGTCATTTGCATAAATATTATTCATAATTTAAGTCATATTCTATTTCTAATAATTTTAATAATAATAAATACGTAAATAAATAAACAATTTAATAATGACATCGCATTATAAAATATTAAACACTAATTAAATAGCACCCTGCATTTTTTATCGTAATAATTTAAACCCAAGCTAAAATTAATAAAGCACCTAAACAATTTAATCATAACTTGAACCCCACTTATTTCCCATTCAAAAAATAACACACCTAAAACTAATACCTAATTAAATAATACCATCAGCCCACCCTTTTAATTCGACCAACCCACTACCCAAAGCCCAAAGCCCGCCTAAGCCCACTATCCCTTTTATACTCACCCTCATCGTCCACAACAATAGAACAAAAAGAAGAAAAAACCTAGCGGAACCCTAGAAGCCCAAGCACCTTTACCGCCGCACCTCTTCCAGATATGGTAACCAAATCACCCTCCCCTTAATAATCCGTAAATCTTACACCAAATTAACTACCAAATCGACACCCAATCTTACCATAAACAAGAAGCAATTACAAACGAATCCCTAATGATAAACTTACCAAAATCAGCATTGAGTAAAATCGCACCAATTAATACCGAGTTTCGTCCAATATTAATAGGAATTAGTCCAAGTTGAGAACCCAAGGGGAGGCTATATAAGTCGAGTGATATTCACATACAAGGGCATGAGAAAATCACAAAAAAAATGAGGAAAAGCAGTAGCAAACAAGAGCAAGAATAACTGAACATCAGGTATTATGAAAGTTTAATCCTTTAAAGCAAATCGGGAGTAAGAAAGGAAAAGCTTCGACCATTTAATCGCATCGCAATACATCATCCGAGGGGGTCAACGACTTGATACGCTGCCTCGGTTCGCTGCCCGGAGAAGGTAAATCTATCACCCTTTTCGTCTTGGATTCCATTCACTGTTTGTGTGTTATTGATGACTGATTAAGTATGTGTTAAGCGATGTTAATGGTTGTTTGTGTGTGCTGAATTGACTATCTGAACCTGTTAGTTAAAGTCGATCGCCACTGATGTTCGCGACTGCAATTGCTAATACGACTCAGATAATATATGGCGTTAGTAATGTATTTATCTATATGGTCACTGAAGCTTCCTTCATCCCCTCTTTATGTTTTAAGTCCTCTATGATTAATTGACTGTTTGTTAGTTTAGTTAAGTAAGATTGGGGATAATACGTATGCGTTCTAGGCTTTCTCGACTAATATGTTATGAGTATAGCGGGTAGTTTCAAGTTAAAACACTCTGTTGATTGGTTTAGACCTGGTCATGTTTTTTTCCTGAGCCTCCTTTATGTATCTTAGGCTATATGCTTAGGGAAGATACGTCGTATCCGATTTTTTTTTGAGATATTAAGTTGTATTGGGTCAGCCCTTTGCCTTGCTAACTCTGTGGTAATCTGGAAAAAGTGGAGCTGAGATACATAGGCTCGCTAGTCTTGGAGTCCGGTTGGCAGATTCAGGAGATAGTGGATTTGTTGTACTGGGTATTCAGGTCGTTCTTAGACATGTTCGCCATCATATTCATTGATTATATCCTGGTTTATTCCCGTTCAGAGCAGGACCATGCGGACCATTTTAGGACATTACTTAGGGTCCTCCAGCACCAGCAGTTGTATGTCAAGTTCTCTAAGTGTGAATTCTGGTTGACCTCAGTGGCATTTTTGGGGCATATTATTGGGGCATTTTTGGGGAATATTATCGGGGCATATTTTTGGGGCATATTACAGGAGGTTTGTGGAGAAGTTTGCCTTGATCTCAGCTCCTTTGACTAGGCTAACTCATAAGGCAGCTAAGTTACAGTGGACAGATTCTTGTGAGCACAGTTTCCAGTTGTTGAAGGATAAGTTGACTACGACTCCAGTTCTGATTCTTCCTGAGGGACCGAATGGTTATGTCATTTATTGTGATGCTTCAGGTGTGGGACTTGGTTGTGTGTTGATGCAGTATGATAGAGTTATAGCTTATGCCTCCCGACAGCTCAGGAAGCATGAAAAGAATTATCCCACCCATGATTTGGAGCTAGCAGTGATGATTCATGCCTTGAAGATTTGGAGACATTATTTGTATGGGGTTCATGTTGATATTTATAAGGATCACAAGAGTCTCCAATATATGTTTAGGCAGAAAGAGTTTAACCTACGACAGAGACGGTGGCTAGAGTTATTAAAGGACTATGATGTTGATATCTTGTACCACCTAAGGAAGGACAACATTGTGGCAGATGCTCTTAGTCGTAGATCTATGTGTAGCTTGTCGGATGTGCAACCAGACAGAAAGGATATGGTTCGTGAGATACACATGCTCGCTAGTCTTGGAGTCCGGTTGGCAGATTCAGGAGATAGTGGGGTTCTTGTTCGAGAAGTTGCTGAGTCTTCTATTGTAGAAGAGGTAAAGAGACATCAGTATGAGGATCTTGTTCTGGCACGGTATATAGATACAACTCTCCGAAAGGATAAGACTCTATTTGAGGTTACACCTGATGGAGTGCTACGGTATGAGGGTAGATTGTGTGTACCTGATATTGTAGGGCTACGATAGTAGGTTATGAGAGAGGCACACAATGCTCGTTATTCCATTCATCCAGGGTCTAAGAAGATTTACCATGACCTTAAATGCTTGTATTGGTGGGATGGCATGAAAAAAGACATAGCAGAGTTTGTTGCCTAGTGCCCGAATTGTCAGCAGGTTAAGGTCGAGCATCAAAAGCCTGGTGGGTTATTACATGAGATAGAGATCCCGACTTAGAAGTGGGAAGTGAACAATATGGACTTCATTACAGGCTTACCTGGCACTCAGCGGAAGTGTGATTCCATATGGGTTATCGTGGATAGGCTGACGAAATCAGCCCATTTTCTTCCAGTCAGGACTATTTACTCACCTGAGGATTATGCTAGGCTATATATCAGGGAGATAGTGAGATTGCACGGAGACCCCACATCTATTATATTGGACGAGGAGCTCAGTTTACAGCTAACTTCTGAAGATCATTCCAGAAGGGATTGGGGACACAGATGAGTCTCAGCATAGCATTTCATCCCCAGACGGATGGGCAAATAGAGCGTACTATTCAGACACTAGAGGATATGCTAAGAGGCTGTATTATTGACTTCAGAGGTAGTTGGGATGATCATTTACCACTCATTGAGTTTGCCTATAACAACATCTACTATTCTAGTATCCAGATGGCCCCGTATGAGACTTTATATGGAAGGAAATGCAGGTCGACTATTGGTTGGTTTGATGTAGGTGAGACTAAGTTGATCGGTCCAGACATGGTTCAACAAGTTGTTGATAAGGTGAAGCTCATTCAGGAGAGATTATTAGCAGCCCAGAGTCGACAAAAATCATATGCTGATAATCGACGTCGACACCTAGAGTTTCAGGTTTATGATTGGGTGTTCTTAAAGGTGTCACCCATGAAGGGCGTGATGAGGTTTGGCAGGAAAGGGAAGCTTTGTCCGAGATACATTGGGCCTTACCAGATCATTCGTCGGATAGGCAAAGTTGCCTATGAGTTAGATCTACCATCTGATTTGGAAGTAGTACACCCATTCTTCCACGTATCGATGATACGTAAGTGTATTGGTGATCCTTCCAGAGTCTTCCCAGTAGATAATATACAGGTAACAGAGGAGTTGTCTTATGAGAAAGTCTTGTAGCCATACTTGATCGCCAGGTCAGGAGACTACGAACGAAAGATGTGGCTTCCGTTGAGGTATTGTGGCGAAACAACAATATGGAGGAAATGACTTGGGAAACAGAGGATGAAATGAAGAAGAAGCATCCCTACCTGTTCCTTGTGCCTCCAGGTATTCAATTTAACTCCTTATTTGCTTATAGTGATTGATGAATTGCATATGTGAGATATATTGTGGCATATGTTGGTTTGCTGAATATAGGTGAATAGACATAGTTATAGAGGAGACTCTGCCGCCGAAATTTTTCTAGCATGAGACCCATAATGAACATTCGAGGACAAATGTTTCTAAGGGGAAGGATGTTACACCTCGTAAGTTAAGACGATAATTAAGAACGTCATTAAGGAAATTAATATACTTAAAGATGTGATTCCGATTTTTTTTTATGACAACGAGGTGACAATGGAAATTTTAATGTTAGTTGTATATTTTCGTTATAGATTAGAATGTATTATATAAGTTAAGACAACAAGGGTACGAGGTCTTATGGAGTTTTTCAAGATTTAAAAGAATTGGGACATAAGATTAATTATTGGTGAGAAGTGGACCAAAGTGTAATATTTAAGGGACCAAAGTGTAGTAATTGATTTTCAGATTTTTGTTTTTAACCTTAAAAAAAGAAAGAAAGACATTTCATTTCCTCATTTACATTTCAAACTCCATTTCTCCTCTCATCTCCTCCTTAAGCAACGATTTTACCCATCTCCTTAGCCAAAAAATTAAGGGTTTCATTCCTCTTCTTATACTACATTATTCACCAAAATTAGAAGCCAAAAACAACACCCAAAACAGTGGGCAAAATCGCACAAACAGTGGGAAAGATCGACCCACTGCTGGCCGAGATTTAGAGCCAAGAAACCTCATATTGTTGGACAAGTTTTGGAAGGAAAACATGTATAAATGATGGGTTAACATTGTGGGATTCATGCATGTCAAATTGAAGTTGAAAAAGTGAGGAATTGGGCAAGAATCGATAGAACAGTGGGCTAGAAATAGGGGACTGTTTTGGCTTCGTTTAAGGTATAAAATTCTTCATTCTATGATATAATTGGAGTGAATGTTGTTAGGATTAAGGAAATGAATTTGTGATTAAGGGAAAATTGGAATTTAAACATGCATGTGATTGTTGTAATGTTGTTGGACCGATTTTGGAACTAGTTTTATCAATTTTAGAGTTGTTGGATATTGTCGCGATGAGTTAGGGGCTGATTTTGTGGAGTTAAGAGGTTGGGAATTTTATTATAAACATGTATATAAGTTATGGTAATTACTAATACATGTCTTAAAGAAAGTAAAGTGTAAAAAGGATGTTATGTTGCAAATTATAGGACTCGGACTTTTGTTGTTGCCGCTAGAATTGATGGACTGTTTAAGGTTGTTCTAATATGGATTAACATGAGAAATAGATGTAGTAATCACCTGGTTTGTTGTAGTTGTGATATCGCTTAAAAATAAAAGAGAATGAATACACTATGATGACGTAAATAGAATATCTGAGATTATTATGGTTATATTCTTAAGTTATGACTTGCTGCTGGTATTCCTGGCTTGATTTGGGAATTGTGGACGTACATATAAACAGGGGAAGTGTTGTCCGGATTTTGATAAAATAAGAGGGTCGTCTTTCAATTTAACTTACTAACTTACGTTAGGTATCATAGACCTGACAGACATATTGTTATTATTATAGGTCAAGGAGCTATCGAGGCGATTTTTAGATTATCGAGTTGAGATAGACGACGAGGTATGTGAACTATTCATTCTTTCTTTTGGCATAATGTTTATTAAGTAAACGTACGCGGACGTACATGATTTCTATACAGTCTATTTTCCAGTAATATGAGTTATGAGAAGTGCCTTAGATTTCCAGAAAAGAATTCATTTTAGTAATTTTATGGAGAGTCAATGATGACTTAAGTTGCATATGGTTGCTCATGATATCTATTCGTGCAAAGTATTACTATTCCACTTCTCCGAGTCTCGAACCGGGTTATGTTCGTGCACAGCCTTGTATTGTTCACCGAGTCCCTCACTAGAGGGCCGGATTATGTAGGATGCATCCATAGATGAGATGATGACTCCACCGAGTCCCAGTATGGGCCGAGTTATGATATGATTCCACCGAGTCCCGCATTAGAGGGCCGAATTACGTTATAGGTATATATGTATCTGATGACTATACAGACAGACATTCATGGTTTTTGACTTGACTCTTATTTTTATAAGGCACAACTGACTCTTATTGTTTATGACACAGTTAGATTTGGATTCTGATTTTTATACCGGTCTCATGTTATTTGTTGGCTACTTATGATCTCATTTACAATATTTCTTGTTTTACATACTCAGTACATTATTTCGTACTGACCCCCTTTCCTCTGGGGGCTGCGTTCATGCCCGCATGTACATGTGTTCAGTTTGGTGATCCTCCGGTCTAGGTTCCTACTCAGCTGTTTGGAAAGCTCCTTTGCTCCAGAGCTTTGTCATTTTGGTACAAAACCTTTTTTTAGACTTATGTATATATTTAGGGGCACGACGGGGCTCTGTCCCGTCATATGTCGTTATCCTTCTTATAGAGGTCTGTAGACAGTTGTGGGTTGTACTTATGTAGGGTTATAAATCTGTTTTGGTCATCCATGTTATTGTACTCTGTGTTGGGGCGTTCCCGTGTATATGTGATACTATCTGGTGGAAGTCTTGTCGGCTTGCCTGTTATATTGTGTTGGCTAGTTATGACTCCCTAGGAGACAGGTACATTCTTAAGTAAAGGCAGTCTTGTCGGCTTGCCTATTCTGGAATATGTTATTATTGCAGTGTTATGCTGCCGGATTTCATACTCCTTAAGTGTTAGTTAGACTATGTGTGACAGGTTAGTATAATGGCGTCATTAGGGCGTTTAGTCGCTGATGTGCGATTTATACACACGCTAAGCGCAAGTTCACGTATCGTTACAAGTAATATAGTCTAGGTAAGACCGAATATCGTCCTCAGGGACTGGTTTTCAAGTACCGATTATCTATGCTTTAGTTTCTATTTGGCTAACGTTAATTGAGTTGGAATTCTAAATTAATAATGCAGGAAATAAACTAATTATGAAAATACTTTGATTTAAATTAATTATGATGGAGAATTAAGGCTTTCAAGATCATCAACTATCCACTCTATTCAATCCTTAATACAATTAGACTAACTTTTTATTCTACGTTAAGATAGTAGGTTAACTAGACCGCTTTATACTCCTGTTAAGGTAATATAAACACTCAACCCCAATGGAGAACCCTTCTATCTTTTGATGACAAGATTAACTACAAATGAGGATTAAGAGCGATAACCTATTAAGCTACACAAGTATCGGGGTACTTTCGTCCACGATTTAAACCTATGTTTATTCAACTATAGCATATTCACAATCTCCCCTTTCGGATTTCGATTAGAACTCATATAAGTGATGATAACTAGTGATCAATTAATTATCAAGCAATCAAAATAACTATTGAATAAATCTTAAACAAGTGAAGAAGAAATCAACTAATGTATTACTTCATGAATAAGAGTTTCAAGAGAATCACAAGGAAATCCCTAAATAAGTAATTAGCTCATAGTCATAGTCACGCTAAGAACTAATACAATCTTCATACATGAACTGAAATAAACAAAGCAAAAAGAAGAAAAGAAAATACTTGAAAAGCCTCTAATCGTAGCCTCCTAACTTGTGTTGTATGTACAATGATGAATGAATCCCCTCTCTAGAGAATGATGTAGAGAATATATATAGCCCCAGAATCCTTTAGGTCAAGGGTTAGGGATTATGTAGGTAGGAAAAGTTATCCCTTTTGGATCCTGAAAACGTGTCAAATTCGGCCCAAAACGTCAAAAATACCGCGTCGGCGCCGTGGCCCTGAGATTAGGCGCCACGACGCCGAAAAAACAGAGGCGTTTCGGAAAATTCAGAGGGCGGTGCCGCGACGCTACTTCCAGGCGCCGCGTTCTTCCGGATTTTTCGCTTCTTCGTCCTTTTTTCGTCCGGTCTTCGTTTGATTTCTTCTATACTTCCCGGAACTTCTTAGGCTTCATTTCTTGGCCCTTTTAGTGTGCAATTCCATCTCATTTATGCTCATTTCATCTCCTTTTTGTCATTTCTCCATTCCTGACCGTTGTGACACAAAAGAAAGGAAAACGACCCTAATACTATACTAAACATAAATGAAATGAGTAAAATACTAACTATAAATGACTCAAAAGGTGTATATAAAATACACCGATCAGTCGCGGCCCATCGGTTCGGGTCGTGACAGTGAACTTTGAACAGTTCGGCCCACGTTGCGTATTGGACGTTTTCTATTTCAAGAATAACAGGGATGTGATTTTTTATGTTAGAAACCATAAGAGCAGGGTAAAATGTGTTCTTAGCCATAATAGCAACGCAAAACGTGATGAAGGTATTTTGGAAGAGAATTTGAGAAGAGGGAAGACACCGACGGACACGGAAGTCGAGAAAAGGGGGCTCGGATTCTGATGCACTATTATGGAATAAAGAAACGCCAAAATATATATAGTAATAATTAAAGAAATCTTAGAAAAGAGAAAGGCTGATGATAAAACTATAACATTGTTCTCTCTTTTTATGACATATATAATATCAGGTCACGTGAACGTCAGATACTGAAGGGCGTCTGCAAGACTGCGATAGTGAGTCAGATCCTCATATGGAGAGCCAGCTGCAGCACCCAACTTGGGTTTAGTATCAACTGGAGTGGAAGTGGACTTACAGGATTACATCCCAGCCCTCTCAATGATCTCTGCAGCATACTTCCTCTGTGATAAGAACAATCCGCCTGCATGACGAGTGACTGCAATCCCCAAAAATAACTTAATGGGCCCAAGTCCTTCATGCCAAACTCAGAACTGAGCATTGGCATTATAGACTTTCGCAAAGAATCCGAAGAGGCAGTCAAGATAATATCATCAACATATAACAATAAATAAGCCATGGAAGACCCTCGAAGATATATGAATAATGAATTATCAGATCTACTGTGCGAAAAACCCATGGTTGAAACAAAGTCAGCAAACCTCTTATACCAAGCCCGTGGAGACTACTTAAGCTCATACAATGACTTCTTCAATAGACAAACATGATTAGGATATCTAGTATCCTTAAACCCCAAGGGCTGATGCATATACATTGTCTCCTGAAGATCACCATGTAGAAAAATATTCTTCACATCTAGCTGATGAATGAGCCAGGATTTCGAAAGAGCCAAGTTGAGCACAGTGTGAATGGTAGCCGACTTGACCACCAGACTAAATGTCCCACCACAATTCACATCAACCTGCTGAGTCTTACTGTCATGACCCGAGCCGACGGGCCGCGACTGGTGCCCTACCTGGGCACCCTTATACCCATACATCACATATACTCTACTGAGACTCGGAAGAAAAATCTGAAAATCTGAAATCATATAAATACAGGCAAGTCGGCAAGGCTGTCACTAAATACAAAATATTCAAAATGAGTACAACTCACACATGTCCAAATACATATACAACACACACTTGTCTACCAGACCTCTAAGAGTTTGATAATGACATGTGACGGGAAAAGGCCACGACGTACCGCTGAATATACATAAGCCTGTAACGGCAAAATTGTACTAAAATGATAAGCCCCGAAACAATGGAGCTATCCCAAAAGCTGAGAAATGATCCTAAGCACGCGGATCATCAAACTGAGTACCTACACCTGCGGGCATGAACGCAGCCCCCTGGAGAAGGGGTTCAGTACAACAAGGTACTAAGTATGTAAACATAAAGTACAGAAATTAAGATCATAACTGGCCAAAGGATGACAGGAGCAAGTATGAAAATCAAATATCAGATCCAACCGTGCCATATAAAATAAGAGTCAACTGTACCTTTTCTTTTTTAAAATAAGAGTCATATCAAGATCATGAATGTATGTCCCTATAATCATATACTCTCATGGGGATCTATACCGCATCATGGATGTAAGTCCATGGAATAATATACTCTCATGGGAATCTATACCCGCATCATGGATGTAAGTCCATAAAATAATATACTCTCATGAGAATTTATACCCGCATCATGGATGTAAGTCCATGGAATAATATACTCTTATGGGAATCTATACCCGCATCATGGATGTAAGTCCATGGAATAATATACTCTCATGGGAATCTATACCCGCATCATGGATGTAAGTCCATGGAATAATATACTCTTTCATTTTAGAAAAACCAAGGTACTATCACATCTTTCATTTTAGAAAACCAAGGCACTATCACATCTTCCATTTTAGAAAACCAAGGCACTCTCATATCTTTCATTAATAAGAATTAGGATCCAATAAAACTAGGTACGCCCACCATACACTCACTTTATACAAATCATGCGAAAAGAAGAAAGGATAGTTTACATACCTTATAGGCTATACCAACTTGACAACTAGAATACGTCTCAAGTAGTACTTCAACATATAATAACAATAACACGTCTATCAACTTCATGCTTACAAGTGTAGGTCATATACCAAGTAATGGTCCTCTTTTCATATAACAATTTGGGCAGCACTTCCCCTATTTATACTTACATTTCCACCTTACAAATAAAGCCAATAACATCAATAACCAATCACCAATTAAGTGCACAACTAAACAGTTAACCAAGGTGATTCACACACCTATTTCTCACGTAAAACAACCCCTTAATCCTTACTAAAACAGTCCATAGTCCAACAACAATGAGGGTAAGATATGAAGTCTTTCTACACCATTCTACACCCTTAATCCTTTAGGACGTACATTAGCAATTACCACATTTAAACATGCATAATTGTAACTAAATTTCCAGCATTATACACATATAAAACAGTCCCTAAAATGACACAACAACGTCCCACAGTTTTTATGCAGTTTTCGGCCAACACCACAACCAAAACCCTTTTCACAATTCCTTATAATCCAATTCACATTTCAACAAGTCTATATAAACCATAACAACTTGTAAAAACAATATTTCCTTCATTTTAACATGCAAGTAGTGACAATAATAACAACACTAACCAACGAATCCAACAACACCAAAACTGCCTCAAAATCGGTAACTAGTCCCAAAACTGTCACATGTATTTCTTATTCTCCTTTTCTCTTAACATAAGTTCATCTATCAACTACAACATCATGTAACTAATAATTACTTCAAGAGGAAGAAGAAATCTTACCTTAATCTTATCCAAAAATAGTCCCTAGTCTCGGCCCTGCTTCACCCTTTTTGCACCACTTCTTCATGTTACAACAACACACACGTATCATCTACAAGCTTGCAACCATCTTACTTTCATGTTTTACTTCCAAAAAGTTCATCAACAAGCTTAGGGTTTCAAGACAACTTTCAAGCTAAAAACTATGACCCACTAATTGCAAGGTTAACTTGACTTAGAACTTGGTTAAGGTGCTTAATCTTGTTCTTCACTTTGGCTAGGAATTTTCAAGAACCTTGAAGTTTAAGGGAGAGATGAAGGTTTGGATAAGAAGATATCTGTGAGCCTAAGTCTTGTAAGACTTGAATAATATAGTGTAAGTAGCACAAGTGGAGGGCGACCAATGAACCCCACTTGTCCACTTGTCATCTCTTCACCTAAATATCTCCCACACTTAGCCATTTTTCTCAACATTTTTGATGGCCCCACTCTACATAATACCAAGACTTAATAATTTAACACTAAGTCCATAATTCTATTAGAAAGGATTTCACTACTAGTATTAATTCTTGTCATCACATTAGTCTCAAAAAATTTCGCTATAAGAAAATGTAAAAATCCTTTCCTTCTAACATTCAAATCTTATTTTCATAATCATGTTCTCACTTAGTAGTCATGGAATTACGGGGTGTAACATTCTTTCTCCCTTAAAAACATTCGTCCCGAATGTTCATACTAGGTCTCAAGCTATAACAGTTTCGGCATAGTCTCCTATAACTATACCTAACAACCAATATTCAGCAAACACAAAGATGCCTCACATGGCCACAATATAACACATAGTCTCATTCATCAAAATAGTCGAATAGGGATTGAAATTACCTGTAGGCATTGGGTACAAGTGAGGATACTTCCTCTTCATCTCATCTTCTGCTTCCCATGTCATCTCTTCCCTATTATTGTTCCGCCACAATACCTTGATGGAAGCCACATCCTTAGTCCGTAATCATCTAACCTGGCGATCAAGTATGGCTATGAGACTCTCCTCATAAGCTAACTCCTCTGTCATCTGGACGTCATTTATTGGGAAAACTCTAGAAGGATCACCAATACACTTACACAACATCGATACATGAAAAACTGGATGTACCGCTTCCAAATCAGATGGTAGATCCAACTCATAGGCAACCTTGCCTACCCTGCGAATAATCTGATAAGGTCTAATGTATCTCGGTCTAATTTTCCCCTTCTTACCGAACCTCATCACACCCTTCATGAGTGATACCTTCAAGAATACCGAATCATCAAGTTGAAACTCCAAGTGTCGACGTCGATTATCTGCATACGACTTCTGTCGACTCTGGACTGCTAATAACCTCTCCTGGATAAGCTTCACCTTATCCACAGCTTGTTGAATCATGTCTGGGTCAAGTAACTTAGTCTCGCCTACCTCAAACCAACAATAGGTGACCTGCACTTCCTCTCATATAAGGCCTCATAGGGGGCCACCTGAATACTAAAATGATAGTTGTTGTTATAGGAAAACTCAACAAGTGGCAAATGATCATCCCAGCTACCCCTGAAGTCAATAGTACATGCTCTCAATATATCCTCCAATGTCTGAATAATATGCTCTGTCTGCCCATCAGTCTGAGAATGAAATGCGGTGCTGAGAATCACCTGTGTCCCCAATCTCTTTTGGAACGACCTCCAAAAGTTAGCTGTAAACTGAGGCCCTCTATCTGATATAATAGATGTGGGAACCCCATGCAGTCTCACTATCTCCCTGATGTACAGCCTAGCATAATCCTCAGCTGAGTAAGTAGTCTTGACTGGAAGAAAATGGGTTGATTTCGCCAGCCTATCCACAATAACCTATATGGAGTCACACTTCTGCTGGGTACGAGGTAAGCCTGTAATGAAGTCCATATTAATCACCTCAAACTTCCAAGTCGGGATCTCTATCTCCTGTAGTAACCCACCAGGCTTCTGGTGCTCAACCTTAACCTGTTGATAATTCGGACACTGAGCAACAAACCCTGCTACGTCCCTTTTCAGGCCATCCCACAAATATATGCATCTGAGGTCATGATACATCTTCGTTGACCTCGGATGAATAGAATAACGAGCATTGTGTGCCTCTCCCATAACTTGTTGTCGTAGCCCTGCAACATCAGGTACACACAATCTGTCTTCGTATTGTAGCACCCCATCAGGTGCAACCTCAAATATGGTCTCCTCTTTTCGAAGAGTTGTATCTATATACCGTTCCAGAATAGGATCCTCATACTGATGTCTCTTCACCTCTTCCACAATAGAGGACTCCGCAACTCCTCGAACAAGAACTCCACTGTCTCCAGAATCGGCCAACCAGACTCCAAGGCTCGCTAACTGGTGTATCTCATGAACAATCTCCTTTCTTCCCGGCTGCACATCTGTCAAACTACCTATAGACCGACGGATAAGAGCATTCACTACCATATTGGCTTTTCTCGGGTGGTACATGATATCAACATCATAGTCCTTAATTAACTCTAACCACCGCCTCTGCCGTAAGTTCAGATCCTTCTGTTTGAAGATATATTGGAGACTCTTGTGATCCGTATAAATATCAACATGAACTCCATATAAATAATGTCTCCATATCTACAAAGCATGTATCACTGCCGCTAACTCCAAGTCATGTGTAGGGTAATTCTTCTCGTGCATCATGAGCTGTCGGGATGCATAAGCTATAACCTTACCATGCTGCATCAACATACAACCTAGCGCAACACCCGAAGCATCACAATAAACAACATAACCCTCTAGTCCCTCAGAAAGAGTTAGAAATGGAGTTGTAGTCAATTTATCCTTCAACAACTAGAAGCCTTGCTCAAAGCATCCGTCCATTGAAACTTTGCCGCCTTCTGCGTTAGCCTAGTCAAAGGCGCTGAGATCGAGGCAAAATTCTCTACAAACCTCCGGTAATATCCTGCAAGCCCCAGAAAACTGCGTACCTCCGTAGGTGTAGTAGGTCTGGGCCAAGTCTTAACTACCTCAATCTTCTGTGTATCCACACGAATACCATCAGCTCCAATAATATGCCCCAAGAATGCCACTGAGGCCAACCAGCATTCACACTTAGAAAACTTGGCATACAACTGCCGGTGCTGTAGGACCCTAAGTATTGTCCTCAAATAGTCTGCGTGCTCCTGCTCTGAACGAGAATAAAACAGGATATCATCAATGAATACTATAACAAACGTATCCAGGAATGGCTTGAATACCCGGTTCATAAAATCCATAAACACCGCTGGAGCATTGGTCAACCCAAAAGACATCACCCTAATCTCATAATGCCTGTATCGGGTCCTGAATGTTGTCTTCGAGATATCCGCCTCTCTTACCCGCACCTGATGATAACCGAACCGCAGGTCTATGTTGAGTGTATTTTGTTACACTATTTTGAGTCATTTTTAGTTAGTATTTTATTCTTTTCGTTTGTGTTTAGTATGGTATTAGGGTTGTTTTTCTTTCTTTTGAGTCACAGCGGTTCCAAAGGAGGAAATACAGAATTGAGGATGAAATGAGCTCAATAAAGATGAAATTTGCACAAGCACAGTCCAAGGAATGAGGCCTAAAATGTTCCAAGAAGAATAGAAGAAATCAGGTGAAATCCAGAAGAAAACAGATTAAGGGTCGCGGCGCAAGGCAAGGAAGGGCCGCGGCTGAAGGAATTAGGGTCACGGCGTGAAAATTCCAGAGAGCAAGAAAAATATTCACCGTGACAAGAGTCACGGCGCCTCAGAAGTAGAATGCTCCAGTGATTTTTGTCGATTAAGGGCCGCGGGGCCTGGACGAAGGGCCGCGGCGCCGACGCGCATAATTTCTAGATTTGAGTCAAATTTGGCCAAGGGTAAAAGGGTCTGGGGTAAAGTTTTTCTCAGATATAAATACCCTAAACCCTGTCATACAAAAAAAGAAGATACTTTGGAGAGGAGAACGACGGCTATAAACTACACAATTGGAGACTTTTGTTCAAGTTCTTTCTTTTTTTCTTTACTTTAATTCAGTTTACTTTGGATTGTAATTTAGTTCTTAGCATGACAATGTTTAGGAGCTAATTACTTTATTAGGTTTTTCGTCGAATCGCTTGAAACTCTTTGATATAGTTAATGCATTATTGGTGACTTCTTCTTCAGGCATATTAAGATCTATTCAATAATTGTTTTGATTGATTGATAATTAACTGATCACTAATTGTCATCACATATATGATTTCGAATCAAAATTCTGAAAGGTGAGATTTAAATATGTTGTAGTTGAATAGACATAGGTTAAAATCGTGGACGAAAGTACCCCGATACGTGTGTGGTGTTTAGGGTTATTGTTCTTAATCCTCCTGTATGGTAAAATCTATCATAGAAATATAGAAGGTTTCTACACATGATTGAGCTCTTGTATGTCCTAACCGAAATAAAATGACAGATTAGTTAACATGCTATCTTAATACGAAGAAAAATCATTAGCATTGCATTAACGCGTGAAAGAGTGGATAGTTGAGGAGACTTGAAGCCTTATCTCCATCATAACTGTTTTAAATCCCAAAGTATTTTCAACATTAGTTTATTTCTGCACTTTATTTTAATTCGTAGTTATAATTGTCAAACAAAATAACGTTAATCAAATAGATACGATAGAATAGTTAATCAGTACTTGATAACCAGTCTCTGTGGACGATATTCGATCTTACAGACTATATTACTTGTAACGATACGTACACTTGCGTTAAGCATACTGAAATATCCTAACAAGTTTTTGGCGCCTTTGTCGGGGACTGGCGTACTGTTAATATCGATATATCTATTCTTATTTCTAATTTGGTTTTTATTTTTATTTTTATTTTTTTTTGTTTTTTTTTTGCTTTAGTGTTGTTTGCCGTGATCTGTTTGCTGTTTTTTATTAGTCTCAGGAACTTAGTTTATGCAAAGTAGGAGAAGAACTGAGATTCCTATCCCTCTGAACCCTGAGATTGAGAGAATGTGCAGACAGAACAGGAAAGAGAAAAGAGCAGCTGATTCCTTAGCAATGGGAGATCAGCGGAACAATAATTTGAGGGTTGATGAGTTACCGCCTGTTTTAAGACAGGTCCCTGCAGAAAGGAGCTTGGGGGACTATGTGATGCCAACCATTACAGGGGTACAGACTTGCATAAGGCTTTCAGCTGTTGAAGCCAACAATTTTGAAATCAAACCAACAATCTTGCACATGGTCCAAGGTTCAGTCCAGTTTGGGGGATTGCCAACAGAAGATCCCCATCTGCATCTAGAAAACTTCCTGAAGCTGTGTGCAATATTTAAATACAATGGCGTTACTGATGATGTCATTCGGTTGAGGCTCTTCCCATTCTCACTCAGGGAGAGAGCAAAGTGCTGGTTGAATTCATTACAGGCGATCTCCATCACTACATTGCAAGACTTAGCTCAGAAGTTCCTTGCCAAGTTCTTCCCTCCATCCAAAGCAGCAAAGCTCAGAGGAGAGCTTAATAATTATTATCAGATGGATGGAGAGTCACTCTATGATGCATGGGAGCATTTCAAAGATCTGCAGAGAAATTGTCATCATCATGGGATTGAGAAGTAGATGTTAGTCCACATATTCTAAAATGGTCTGTGTGGTACAACTCGTACCATTATTGATGCGGCAGCAAGAGGAACGTTCATGAAAAAAAGTGTCAATGAGGCACATGATTTGCTAGAGGACATGACCACAAACAACCATCAGGGGGACGATGAGAGAGCAGCGAATGGTAGGAAAGTAGCTGGGATTCATGAGCTAGATGCTATCACTGCATTGACTGCGCAGGTGGCCACTTTGACAAAGCATATGCAGCAGAATACCATGTCCGTCAAAGCTGTCCAGACACCTGTGAGTTGTGAAATTTGTGGGGGTCCCCATACTTTTGATAGGTGTACAGTTGTGGACCCAAATAATGCGCCTATGGAGCAGGTTCAGACAGTGGAGAATTTTCAGAGGCCCTACAACAATGCATTCTCTAACACATATACTCCGGGGTGGAGAAATCGCCCAAATTTTTCATGGAAGAATGATCAGGGGCAAAAACCACAGTTTCAAGCCTAATCTTCACAGCAGTTCAGTCAACCAGCACCACAAGAGAAACTAGATAACTTGGAAGCAGCACTGTTAGCCATGGCCAAACCCCAGAACCAATTCATGGCAGAGACTCAATCCTCACTTTCGACTATACCTATCTAGCAGTCGGGTTGACGTCGGACCAGTTGACGGTAGAAAATCCGTGCAGGCCGGACGGTGAAACTTACTGGGTTATATAAAAACCGGTAAGGCCGAACGGTTAGACGATAACGAGCGGTTACATTCGGTTAACCGGTCGGACCAACCGTAACAAAAATTAAAAAAAAATTGCACATTTTTTCGACCCAAACGGTAATGTTACCGTTGGGAGGGGGTGGGTCGGGGGGTTCCAACGGTCATTTCGACCGTTTGGTTTTTTTTATTTTGTTTATTATTATTTTTAATTACATTTTTACCCTTTAAAAATCTATAAATTCTCTATATTTTTTTTATTTTTATCACAATAATTCTCTCAATTCTCTTATTCTCAATTTCTCATACTCTCTTAATTATCTTTATTATCAATTTTCAAGTTATTATTATTATTAGTTTTCAAATTCAAAGTAGCAAGACGCAAGACTTCGAGCTTCGAGTTTCAATTGAATTTTGAATCCCGAAGTTTGGTACACTCGTTTCATTCTCTAATTATTTTATTAAATTGTCATATTTATTTGTTGATTATTTAAATATTTTATAATGTTTTCTCTAACGACAAATTTGTCGGGACTACGCCGTAAATCTAGTTCAAGGGGTAAAAAATTTATAGGTTCTTCATCATCTAATCAAAATATAGATTATGATCAAATGCAAGAAGATTTTGGAATAGAAGATAATGAATGTGATAACGTTAAATTAGATAATATTGTTGAACTTGAAGAAAATGAACCTCCTACACCTACTAGTGTTCCTTCTGTCAATGTTGGTACTGCTAGTGGTAGTCATAGACCTCCTTTACCAGAACCAAAAGTAAGAAAAAAAAGGAGTAAAGTGTGGCTCTTTTATGATAAAGTTGTGGGAACTGATAGAGTTAGATGTAATATTTGTGGGAGAACTTATAAACATAAGACAGGGGGTGGTGACGGGGGGACGGGCACTATAGGTAGACATATAAAAAACGATCATACGGCACAATGGAATGCTGTCTCTGATTTATAACCCGGTCAGCAATAACTTAATCCATTAAATGGGGGGTGACTAAGTACGATCCAAAAAAGGATCGCATTGAATTAGCAAAAATGATTGTCGGAGGTTGTTTACCTTTTTCTTTTGCTTCTTCTTCATATTTAATTACATATATTCAAAGAGTATATAATCCTTTTTTTAAAGGTGTTCCTCGTAATACTACTAGAGCCGATATTTTTAGACTTCATAATGATTATATTATTTTTTTGCAATATTTGTTTGTTAATCTTCCATGTCTAGTTAGTTTTACTTCAGACATTGGACATGCTTTAAACGGTTATGATTATTTAACAATTACTTGTCATTGGATTGATGAAAATTTTAGAATGAAAAAACGTATTACTTTTGCGTATGACGAGGATCAAAGTCATACTGGAAAATATATAATCGAAATTATGTGTTCTTATGCCCAAAATATAATCTTTATAATAAAATACTTTGTGTATCATTCGATAATGCATCTAATAATACTTCTGATGTAGATCTTTTAAAAGCGGAAGTACAACCACCACTTCTTCATATATTTCATGTTCGTTGTGCTTGTCATATTTATAATTTAATTGTTAAAAGTGGTTTTGATTTATTTGCACCTGAAATAAAACTTGTCAAAAGAGTTGTTGGAGTTAT
Source organism: Przewalskia tangutica (assembly GCA_029844215.1). Classification (NCBI taxonomy): domain Eukaryota; kingdom Viridiplantae; phylum Streptophyta; class Magnoliopsida; order Solanales; family Solanaceae; genus Przewalskia; species Przewalskia tangutica. The sequence goes on along the minus strand of CM056723.1, from coordinate 116,622,047 downwards.
TCAGGGTAATAATAGGAAAAATAGAATTATAGAATTTAAAGAAAAATGTAAACAATTTAATTTGAGACCTAAATTCATGCCAGAAGAGATTATTACACGGTGAAATTATACTTATTTATTGTTAAAAGAATGTTATAAGTATAAAGACCCCATAACACATGTTGCAAATGTGCACTGTAAGAACGTGATGTATATGTTAACCGACGAACATTGGAAATCAATTGGTGAACTTTTAAAAAATTTACGTAAATTTTACACTGCTACAGCTGAATTTTCAGGATCTTATTATCCAACTGTTTGTAATGCTTTAGCTCATATAACTGAAATTTCATATTTACTTTATGATTTAAAATCAAATGTGAAATATAAAGATGCAGTTACACTTATGTTTGAAAATTTTAAAAATATTTTTCCCTATTCCTGATATTTATTGTATTGGTGCAGTCTTAAATCCTTCTATTAAAAAAGTAGATTGTCATAATTTAATATGTAGTTTATATACTTATATGGAAGTAGGTGCAACAGAAACTCCGTCTTCATTTGATTGCATAAGTAAACTTGATACTAATTTAACTATATTATATGAATATTATGCTACATTACATGATAACACAACTCTGCTACTAATATTCTTTCTAGTTCTGCTTCTGTGTCTACACCTCAGGATTCAATGAAGATGACGATGATGAATCTTTAGACATATGGAGCACTTTTACAACACAAGCAACCACAAGTCGATCTTACGATGAGATGCAATTTTATTTGCAAAAGCCAGCGGAGCCGAAGAAAAGTTTTGACCCTTTACAATGGTGGAAGGATAACAAAAGGCAATTTCCGGTACTTGCAGCGATGACACGAGATGTTCTTAATGTGTCTATCTCAACAGTGGCTTCTGAAAGTGCATTTAGTCAAGCACGAGATCAAATAGGAGACACACGTCACTCATTGGGTGGAAGCACATTAGAAGTGTTAGTCTGCTTAAGAGATTGGATCAGATCAGAGAGAAGAAATCAAGGATGTGTAGACGTTAATTCTCCGGAAGATGAAGAAATTAGGCAATATTTTGGAAGGCGGGAACGGAGGCGGGACTGGAATTAATACTCCAGATTTAGAGGCTATGGAGCATAACCAATTCAATCAACCTATAGATTACGAAGAACTTGCAAGAAGGATGCATAATATGTAAATAAAATTATTATTACTTCATTATGTACTCTTATTAACATTATGAAAGTTCAAAAGTTTACATCTTATCATTAGTTTTAATTTTACTATCTATTTAGTTGTTAATTTGTTATTACTTATTATATCTACTAATCTAATAAATTAATAAAAGTATAATTACAATATAAAGTTATAAACTATAAAGTATAACTATAACAGTACTATAAAGTATAAACTATAAACTATAAAGTATAAAGTATAAAGTATAGAGTTATAAACTATAAAATAGAAAGTTAACTTTAAAGTTTCAATTTTAATATATAAAACTATATTATATATTATATTATTATATTACATATTTAAATTGAATTTAGTTTACATTGTAGAAAATAAATAAAAGAAATTAAAAAAAACGACCGAGGCGGTTTGATCCCGGACCATGCGGCCGACTGAATCGGTAATGAACGACGGTTGGCGTGGTCAGTGAACCGGACCGGTAACCGGTTCGTCCCGTTAGACAGGTTTACTTTCGACCCTAACCAACTCCCAAAATTAGTTCATAATGGAAATAAGATCATCGATTAAAAATCTGGAAGTCCAAATGGGACAACTGACGAACACATTGAGCAAAAGAGAGCAAGGTAATCTCCCCAGTAATACAGTTATGAACCCAAGGGAGAAATGTCGGGCAGTTAGCTTGAGAAGTAGGAAGCAGTTAGAGCAGGTGGGATCTCAACCAGTGAGGGAGAAGAAGAATGAGGTAGAGAAGACATATGAGGGAGAAAAGTAGGGGGTTACTGATGACCGCCCTATTTTAGAGAAGGCTCCGCCCGCAGTTATGAGGGAATACACAGACAAAATCCCTTACCCTCAAAGGCTGCAGAAGAAGTCCTCAGATAAGTAGTTTTCAAAAAATTTGGAGGTATTCAAAAAACTGCACATTAACCTTTCCTTCATTTAAGCATTGGAGCAAATGTCAGCATATGTAAAGTTTATGAAAGACATACTGTTTAAGAAGAGAAAGCTGACAGACTATGAGATAGTGGTGCTCACTGAAGAATGCAGTGCTATTTTCCAGAAGATGCTCCTACAAAAGTTGAGAGATCCGGGGAGTTTCACCTTACCTTGCACTATGGGGAAGGTGACATGTAAAGGGCTTTGTGTGACTTAGGAGATAGTATCAACTTGATGCCTCTCTCCGTATTCAAAAGGCTTGGGTTGGGAGAAGCAAAGCCGATCACAGTCAACTTGCAGCTAGCTGATCGCTCAGTTGTGTATCCCAAAGGTATAATTGAAGATGTGTTAGTAAAAGTGGGCAAATTCATCTTCCATGCTGATTTTCTCATCCTTGACATGGAGGAAGATGAAAATATGTCCATTATCCTTGGAAGATCATTTCTAGCGACAGTGAGAGCTCTTATTGATGTTGAAAAGGGAGAATTGAAGCTCCGAGTCTGATGAGGAGATGATATTCACTGTTTTCAAACCTTCAACTGATCCACAACTAAATGATAAATGCTTTGTTGTTAGTGTAGTTGGTAAAAAGACTCAATTGACAAGGGTACTGATTCACTTGATGGTAAGAATTTTGGACTTGGGAATGATGTTGTGAATGATGAAAAAGGAACAAAGTCCACTGAACTCAACCCTGTGAAAAATAAGAGGAGGAGAAAATGAATGGTGCTGAAATGGATATGTGCAGGGGATAATCTATCCCCTTGAGTGAACAGGTACGTCCGGCTAAAAGACATGAAATACAGCACTACTTGGGAGGCAACCCAATATTTTAATTATGTTATTTCAATTTTCATTTTAGTTTGTTTTAATTTTGTCTTGAACAGTCTCACGGTCTGATATGTTTAGTGTTTGTGGATGACAAATAAAGAGCAGGGACTAACTCCAAGGAGAAAAGGGCGAAAAATGCTGAAAACTGAAAAAATCAAAACTTCCGGGAAATAGAGCCGCGGCGCCTGTTGAGAAAGCCACGACGCAAGAGTGGTAGTAGCCTCAATGAATTCTGCCAGGAAATTAGAGTCGCGGCGCACGTTCCAAGGGCTGCGGCTCCTCCTTCGGCTTTATGCACAGTGATTTTTCAATCAACCCAGACCTCTGTTGTGACCGCTGTGTTGTGTCTGTAAGTGTCCGTTTATTTTTGGTCTTTACACATTGGGGACAATGTGTTAATCAAGTTTGGGGGGATCCTACTTTGTTTTGTGTTTTGTTTTGAGTCTATTTGTTTTCTTTTTGTTTGTTTTATGTGTTCGTGAGTCATTAAAAAAAATTATGGATCAAGCATGATGTAGTTGCTAAAATATTGAGTGGATAAATTGGGATAATGTAATGGAATTGAAAGCAACAATCTGTGTGCTTAAGTTAGATATGTCAAAAATTCATGACATCTAATTATTTTGGATATATGTGTTTAGCCTATGTGTATCAGTTATGGAAAGAAAGGTTGAAAAATGTCTAGAAAATCTGTTTGCTTGTTATTTGAGGCGAAATAGTTAAGATGTACATGTTTAGGGAGATGATTCAGACATTTCTTTGATAGCCCTTCTGACCGTTCATTACCTACCCTAACATAAATTGTATCCTTAGTCAGCCCTTTTGTGCCTAAAATACTATATTTGTTTGACACCCTATGATTCCCTTGTTGTGTCATACGTGATAATTGGAAATGAAGGGATAAAAAGTGTTGAAAAAGAAACAAAACGAGAGTAAAAATTTGATGCACCCCAATGAAACATGTGCAAAAAAAATAAGTTTGGGGGTGCTTGTTAATTATAATACATCTCATTCTCTCAAATAAAAGAGGGGAAAATGGGTATTTGATTGAAAAAAAAAAAGTCAAAAAGAAGGACAAAGAGTTAAATGAAAAATGCTTATGGTACGTAGTTGAGCCTAAATGCCCACTTTTACCTACCCTTGTCTAAGCCTATATTACAACCCTTGAAAGTCCTGAAGATCCTTAATGTGTATATCTATGATTGGTGGAGAATAGCAAGTAACCAGATCTATAACATTTTGGAAAAGATGAAATGAAATTGACATGCATAGGTTAGGTGTTTGTATTTCCATTGATTATGATCTAAGTGAATCTGCGAAATATCTAACATGAAATTCTAGATTGCTATATATTCATGCTATATGTTCTAACATATTATCCCATCTTTCATCCATGATATTGAAGAAGCATTGCTATAACTACTTGATCCAGTTCATAGAGTCATTGTTTTTGTTTTGTTTTTATTGTTTTAGTGCTTTATTCGAGGGCGAGTAAAGTGTAAGTTTGGGGTGTTTGTTGAGTGTATTTTGGTACACTTTTTTGAGTCATTTTTAGTTAGTATTTTACTCTTTTCATTTTTGTTTAGTATGTTATTAGAGTTGTTTTTCTTTCTTTTGAGTCACAGCGGTTTCAAATGAGGAAATACATAATTGAGGATGAAATGAGCTCAATAAAGATGAAATTTGCACAAGCACAACCCAAGGAATGAAGCCTAAAATGTTCCAAGAAGAATAGAAGAAATCATGTGAAATATGGATGAAAACAAATTAAGGGACGCGGCGCAAGGCAAGGAAGGGCCGCGGCGTTGATGAGTAGCGGTTGAAGGAATGGGTCGCGGCGTGAAAATTCCAGAGAGCAATAAAAATATTCACCGTGCCAAGAGCCGCAGCGCCTCAGAAGCAGAATGCTCGAGTGATTTTTGCCGATTAAGGGCCGCGGCGCCTGGACGAAGGACCGCGGCGCCGACGCGCATAATTTCCAGATTTGAGTCTAATTTGGCTAAGGGTAAAAGGGTCCGGGGCAAGGTTTTTCTCAGATATAAATACCCTAAACTCTGTCATACAAAAAATGAGATACTTTGGAGAGGAGAACGACGGCTACAAACTACACAATTGGAGACTTTGTTCAAGTTCTTTCTCTTTTCTTTACTTTAATTCAGTTTATGTTGGATTGTAATTTAGTTCTTAGCATGACAATGTTTAGGAGCTAATTATTTTATTAGGATTTTCCGTCGAATCGCTTGAAACTCTTTAATATAGTTAATGCATTATTGGTGACTTCTTCTTCAAGCATATTAAGATCTATTTAATAATTATTTTGATTTCTTGATAATTAACTGATCACTAATTGTCATCACATATATGATTTCAAATCAAAATTCTGAAAGATGAGATTTGAATATGCTGTAGTTGAATAGACATAGGTTAAATCGTGGACGAAAGTACCTCAATACTTGTGTAGTGTTTAGGGTTATTGTTCTTAATCCTCATGTGTGGTAAAATCTATCATAGAAATATAGAAGGTTTCTGCACATGATTGAGCTCTTGTATGTCCTAACCGGAATATAATGACAGATTAGTTAACTTGTTATCTTAATACGAAGAAGAATCATTAGCATTGCATTAACGCGTGAAAGAGTGGATAGTTGAGGAGATTGGAAGTCCTATCTCCATCATAATTGTTTTAAATCCCAATGTATTTTCAACATTAGTTTAATTTCTGCACTTTATTTTAATTCGTAGTTATAATTGTCAAACAAAATGACGTTAACCAAATAAATACCATAGAATAGTTAATCGGTACTTGATAACCAGTCTATGTGGACGATATTCGGTCTTACAGACTATATTACTTGTAACGATAGATACACTTGCGTTAAGCATACGAAAATATCCTAACAGTCTATCTTCGAGAAACACCTAGCACAATGAAACTGGTCAAACAGATCATCAATCCTGGGGATGGGATACCTGTTCTTGATGGTTACCTTATTCAACTGCCTATAATCAATACACATCCGCAGCGATCCATCTTTCTTCTTCACAAATAATACCGGTGCTCCCCAAGGAGATATACTAGGCTTAATGAAGCCTTTTTCCAACAAGTCTCTCAGCGGCTCTTTTAACTCTGCCGGTGCCATTCTATAAGGAGGAATGGATATCGGTCGGGTATCTGGCAGTACATATATACTGAACTCTATCTCCCGCTCTGGAGGAATACCTGGAAGATCATCTGAGAATACATCCGGGAACTCACTAACTACCGGAACTGACTGAAGAGCTGGTACCTCAGCTTCCGTATCATGCACCCGAACCAGATGATAAATATACCCTTTTCTAACCATCTTCCTTGCCTTGAGGTATGAAATAAACTTACTCGGCGATGCTGTATTCCCTTTCCACTCTATAATCGGCTCACCGGGAAATTGGAATCGAACCGACTTTTCTCTACAATCAACGTTAGCATAATAAGAAGCTAACCAATCTATACCCATAATCACATCAAAGTCAGTCATGTCTAACTCTATCAAATCTGCTATGGTACTGCGACTATATATAACCACCGAGCAATTTTTATATACACACCTAACCATGACTGAATCTCCTACCGGTGTAGCTACCTCAAAAGGTTTTATCGACTCAGGTTCTATCCCAATTCTACTAGCAACAAGAGGAGATATATATGATAAAGTAGAACCTGGATCTATCAATGCATGCACGTCACGGAAAAAAATCAATAATATACCTGTGACAACATCCGGTGATGCCTCCTGGTCGTGTCTACTGGCCAAAGCATAAATACGGTTCGAAGGACCGCCAGAACTAGAAGTTCCGCCATGACCTCTACCACGGCCTACTGGCCTATGAACACCTTGCCCTGCGGGGCGCATAGCTATGGAAGTTGATGAACCAGCAGCTGACCCAGTATGCTGTGCCATACCCCCGTACCACCTCTGGAAGAACAGTATCTCATCAAATGGCCTTGGTGGCCGCAAGAATAGCAACCACTTATAGCAAAAATTCATTCCCCAACATGATGCCTACCACACTGCGAACACCGAGGAAAAGGTGGCCTCGACCGAGTAAAACCCTGTTCCTCTGCGAACCTGAAGCCCTAGAGCTCGACTCACCCCGAATACTCGGACGGTCGAACCTCCCGCTCAGATCGTAGGGGAGCACTCTGTGCTGGCTGGGATGGATATCTCACCTGCTGCTGAGGCTACCCACCTCGAAACTCACTCGACGGTCCAGTCGATATGGCCCTCTTATGCTGGCCCCTGTCCTGGTCTCTGTCTGGCTGACGCCCTCTATGTCTGTCCTCTACCCCATGGGCGTAGGCCTGCACTCGGGCAATATTCATGCCTGGCTGAAGAGCCACTGCCATGCATCCATCAATCAAGTAGCGATCTAGTCCCATCACATAATGATGAACTCTATCCGCTATATCAGCCACAATGGTAGGCGCATACCTAGCCAATGAATCAAACTCAAGGCTATACTCTCTAATGCTCCTGCCCCCTTGTCTCAGCTGTATGAATCTGTCAACTCTAGCCCTTCTCATCTCTAGAGGCAAGAAGTGACCAAGGAATGCCTCTGTAAACTTATCTCATGTGGCTGGAGGAACATCCTCTCCTCTAGACAACTCTCATGGCTCATACCAGTTAGTAGCTATATCCCACATCCTATGCGATTCCAACTCCACAGACCCAGTCTCTGAAGCCCTGATTACCCTCAGAGTACGCTGCATCTGTCGGATGAACTCCTGCGGGTCATCCTCGAGCTGTGACCCGAAAAACTCTAGAGGATTGCAATTCAAGAAATCACGAACCCTCAAACTGTCAGACCTCTGCTCGATGATCATCTGCTGGCAGGCCACGAGAATGATTTGGCTTATCCTTTTGATTACCGACGTTGGGCTTCTAGGGGGCATCTAGGATCGAGGACTCCAGGTGAACAACCACTGGTGGCATTCGTATCAGAGTTGGCTTATCTAACTCTGTTAAATCGTCTCAGAAGGAACGCTAGCTATATGCTTAACACATGCAAGTCGAACGTTGTTTTCGGGAGGAATAGGCTGCACATGAAGGGGAATAAGCGCCAAGAATAGATAGTTGTCTCATCAATAGATAGAAATAGGAGATTTCCCCTTATTCTTGAGAGATTCCCTAGGGTCAACTCCTGGTCCCTGTCTGCGGTTCTGACCTGCCACCAACCTAGTCAGCAGCTGCACTGCATCTCTCATGGCCCTATCCTCTGCCCATGGCTGAGGAACTGGAGGCTCAAGTATCGGGGACTCTAGAGCTGCTCTAAGCTCATCGGGTGATGGCGGTGTAACTGAACTCGCCGACTGGCGCACAATCTCAGGCATAGACTGGGCATGTGCCCTAGTAACTCTCTGAGTCTGACTAGTAGCTCCTGTTACTGACTTGCCCTTCTAGGCCACTGTCACTTTTCTCGGAGGCATAGCTGCAACACAATAATACGTTAGAGAGGGGAATTCTCCTAATAACACATCTTTATTACACGATCTAGGAGATGAAAGAATGGAAACCAATCCTAAATGTCCAGCATCCTCTTGCATATAAGTATGGTGCACAACATACCTATACCCAAGACTCTACTTAGACACGGTGTGTAGACATTCCGAGGACGAACTGCTCTGATACCACTTTTGTCACGATCCGAGCCGACGAGCCGTGACTGGTGCCCTACCTGGGCACCCTTATACCCATACATCACATATACTCTACTGAGACTCGGAAGAAAAATATGAAAATCTGAAATCATACAAATACAGGCAAGCCGGCAAGGCTGCCACTAAATACAAAATATTCAAAATGAGTACAACTCACACATGACCAAATACATATACAACTCACACCTGTCTACCAAACCTCTAAGAGTTTGATAATGAAATGTGATGAGACAAGGCCCTGTCGTACCCCTGAATATACATAAGCCTGTAACGGCAAAACTATACCAAAATGATAAGCCCCAGAACAATGGAGCTATCCCAAAAGTTGAGCAATGATTCTAAGCACGCGGATCACCAAACTGAGTACCTACACCTGCGGGCATGAACGCAGCCCCCCGGAGAAGGGGGTCAGTACAACAAGGTACTAAGTATGTAAACATAAAATACAGAAATTAAGATCATAACTGGCCAAAGGATAACAGGGGAAAGTATGAAAATCAAATACCAGATCCAACCGTGCCATATAAAATAAGAGCCAACTGTACCTTTTTTTATAAAAAAGAGTCATATCAAGATCATGAATGCCTGTCCCTATAATCATATACTCTCAAGGGGATCTATACCCGCATCATGGATGTAAGTCCATGGAATAATATACTCTCATGGGAATCTATACCCGCATCATGGATGTAAGTCCATGGAATAATATACTCTCATGGGAATTTATACCCGCATCATGGATGTAAGTCCATGGAATAATATACTCTTATGGGAATCTATACCCGCATCATGGATGTATGTCCATGGAATAATATACTCTAATGGGAATCTATACCCGCATCATGGATGTAAGTCAATGGAATAATACACTCTTTCATTTTTTAAAAACCAAGGCACTATCACATCTTTCATTTTAGAAAACCAAGGCACTATCACATCTTCCATTTTAGAAAATCAAGGCACTCTCATATCTTTCATTAATAAGGATTAGGATCCAATAAAATTAGGTACGTCCTCCGTACACTCACTTTATACAAATCATGCCAAAATAAGAAATGATAGTTCACATACCTCCTAGGCTATACCAACTTGACAACTAGAATACGTCTCAAGTGGTACTTCAACCTATAATAACAATAACACGTCTATCAACTTCATGCTTACAAGTGTAGGTCATATACCAAGTAATGGTCCTCTTTTCATATAAAAATTTGGGCAGCACTTCCCCTATTTATACGTACATGTCCACCTTACAAATAAGGCCAATAACATCAATAACCAAGCACCAATTAAGGGCACAACTAAACAGTTAACCAAGGTGATTCACACACTTATTTCTCACGTAAAACAACCTCTTAATCCTTACTAAAACAGTCCACGAAAATAGTCCATAGTCCAACAACAATTAGGGTAAGATATAAAGTCTTTCTACACCATTCTACACCATTAATCCTTTAGGACGTACATTAGAAATTACCACATTTAAACATGCATAATTGTAACTAAACTTCCAACATTATACACGTATAAAACAGTCCCTAAAATGACACAACAACGTCCCACCGTTTTTATGCAGTTTTCGGCCAACACTACAACCAAAGCCCTTTTCACAATTCTTTAAAATCCAATTCACATTTCAACAAGTCTATATAAACCATAACAACTTATAACAACAAGATTTCCTTCATTTTAACATGCAAGTAGTGACGATAATAACAACACTAACCAACGAATTCAACAACACCAAAACTGCCTCAAAATTGGCAACTAGTCCCAAAACTGTCACATGTATTTCTTATTCTCCTTTTCTCTTAACACAAGTTCATCTATCAACTATAACATCATATAACTTCTAATTACTTCAAGAGGAAGAAGAAATCTTACCTTAATCTTAGCCAAAAACAGTCCCTAGTCTCGGCCCTGCTTCACCCTTTTTGCACCACTTTTTCTCGTTACAACAACACACACGTATCCTCTACAAGCTTGCAACCATCTTGTTTTCATGTTTTACTTCCAAAAAGTTCATCAACAAGCTTAGGGTTTCATGTCACGACCCGACCCTGTGGTCGCTGCGGTACCTGCAATGGTACTGTCAGTGTACATCGAGAATAGCAATGAACATACATAACACATAACTTATAAAAGGTAACATCATCGCCACCGATAAGGTCGCTTCTCCATAAAACATACTTAATCAAAAGTATAGCGGTACAACTTGTTCTTACCCCAAAACACATACGTGACCACGCACTTCTAAGGATAACAATCGTATGGACGGGCTCCCGCCATACCCGAATGTACACAATGCCTATAACATCGTGGAAAAACTGCACCAACAAAACAAGCTTCCGGAGGAATGGAGCTTCTGACACCGGAACAGTGATCCTAAGAACGAGGATCCACCACCGCTACCCTTACCGCGCAGATAACGCGGCCGGAAGGGGTCAGTACACAATATGTACCAAGTATGTAAAACTGGAAAATACTGTAATGATGATATCATAAGTCTAAAAGTAAGCTAGAGTCATGGAAGAAAAACAAAATACAGTACACTGTGCCTTACTAACAATGAGAGTAACAAGTATATACTTTACTGCATAAAAATAAGAGGCTTGTGATCAAAACAGGGTCCCTCGCCTGTAGTATCAATAAGCAATCCTACTCCTGGGACTATTTCACCCGCATAGGTCCTATGGACCCGCATGAGGTATTCCTCGCATAGGTGTACTACCGCATGGGACTATTTCACCCGCATAAGCCCATAGGACTCGCATGAGGTATTTCTCGCATCGTGGGTAGCAAATCCACGGAACAGGTGGTATAACGATCTTGGGGATTTACCCCTCATTTATACTCTTACCCTGAAGCAGGTGGTATGACGATCTTGGGGCTTGCCCCTCATTCATACTCTTACCCTGGAGAAGGTGGTATAACGATCTTGGGGATTTACCCATCATTTATACTCTTACCCTGAAGAAGGTGGTATGACGATCTTGGGGCTTGCCCCTCATTCATACTCTTACCCTGGAGAAGGTGGTATAACGATCTTGGGGCTTGCCCCTCATTTATACTCTTACCCTAGCTCAATCGGTCATCATATCATATCATATACATATAGTTACGAAAGCTCATACTTCTTATTAGTCTTGTTCATATACCCTCTCTTTTAGTTTACTCAAGGCACTAACATATTTAATAAAAGAAAATCCGGGAATTTAACCCAAAGTACCACATACTTATATTCTTTAAAAGTGACTCTTTTTCATATAAAACCTTTGGGCAATTGATGCCTTAAAATCAATTTGCCTTTCATAAATCAAGTCACTTGTCCTTACTTATCTTACTTAGAGTAAATCTCTTCTTATTATCCTTTCATAAAGCTAACAAACCAACTTCCCATAAAGTTGTTATATTGACCCTATACTTTAGTAAAAATTATACTTTTCCCATAACCAAGGGACTTATACTTTTTAAGACGAAACAAGTCTTCATATACTTAAAACAAGTAAGAATACCAAATCTCAGACGCTCACCGTACTACATAGATACAACTACTCATGCTCAAGAGATAGGAAAGCTCCACATACCTCTTCGGTCAATCCACTTGCTAATTCCAAAATACCGTACGTAGTATGTCAACCTATAATAACCATGATACGCTTATTAACCTCTAATTTCAATGTAGAATAATCCAAGTTCAAAGTTACTATTTTCTATGGAAAATTGGGCAGCATTTCCTTTGTTTCTACATACTTTGCCACCTTTTTCAAGGCCGAATTCAACATCCAAACGCCACACCTTAGGCCCAACAATCCAAACATTTCAAAGGGGATTACACACCTAAATTTGGGTGTGTAAAATTCTGTCCCATAAGGTACAACAATTTACTTAACAATTTTAAAGTAGTACTTAGGCTACAACATGCTCACATAACCTTTTTAATCAATCCTTTCATATCCAAACCACATTTCTTACATGCAATGGATCTAAGAGCATTATTTACTACTACAAGTTCCTTCTTCTTCACATGCAACATCAATCACTAGCTACAAGAGAAGAAATGTTACTTTTAGAGCTTTAGCCAAACTTATTCCAACAATTTTGCTAGCCTCTTTTCCAAGAACACTACCACAATAACTCCTACAAGCTAGCCACAAGCTTCCTTCTTGTCCTTAACTTTTCAGATTTTCCTTAGACTTTGAATTCCTCTTAGAATTCTAGAGAGAAATGAGAGCTTTAGTTTAGAGAGAGAGAGAGATTTGAAAGATGACCAAGTCTTCAAGACTTGGTCAATATAAGACATGCAAGAATTCAGATTGGGGGGGGGGGACACTTGTCACCCACCCATGACCTCTTTTAAAACAAAACAGTGCAGAAATCCCCACTCAACTCGCGAACCGCCTCGCGCCGCGCGCCGCCTGCACTGCCGCGGCGCTGAAACTTCGCCGACTCTCAGACTTTCGCCGCGCCTCGCTTCCAGCGCCGCGGCTAGAACTTCAGCGAGCCCTCAGATATTTCCGGCGCCGCGGCCCTGCAGCCTGCGTCGCGGCCCTGTAGCTCCTGCCTGAAACACCTTTTTGTCCGTCTGCGCACTGAACTTGTAACTCCCATAACTTTCTACTCCGATGTCCTATCGACGAACGGTTGGTTGTGTTGGAATCTAGACTCAACGAACTACGCACTAGGCCTTTTAAACACTTAGGAACTCTCAATGTAGCAGGTCATAACCCGCCTCAAAGTTGACCAAAACCCGTCCGAAACAATCCGTCAACTTATCTTTCGAAAATTTTAAGCCCTACTCCCTTTCGTATGCTCTCACACGTAAGGTCGGAACTACGGGGTATAACATTCTCCCCCCCTTAGAAACATTCATCCCGAATGTTCCTTCTAGGCTTACTCAAATCACTATATCGACATAGACCCTCTTAACTATTCTTTTTGCAATAAAAGACGCTCCACAAACCACAACAATACTTAAGCAAAATTGCCAATTTAAAACTAACAAGAAAGAAAGTAGGTTACCTGGAGGTATAGGAAATAAGTGAGGATACTTCTTTATCATGTCATCCTCAGCTTCCCACGTCATCTCTTCCCTGTTCTCGTTCCGCCATAATACTTTAACGGAAGCCACGTCCTTCGTCCGAAGTCGCCTAACCTGATGATCGAGTATCGCTATGGGACTCTCCTCATACGATAACTCCTCTGTCACCTGGACATCATGAATCGGGTGCACTCTAGATGGATCTCCAACAAATTTCCGCAACATGGACACATGGAAAACTGGATGTACCGCCTCCAAATCGGACAGCAGATCTAACTCATAGGCAACCTTGCCTACCCTACGGACAATCTGATAAGGCCCAATGTACCTTGGGCTAAGCTTCCTCTTCTTTCCAAATCTCATCACGCCCTTCATGGGCGATACCTTTAGAAAAACCCAATCATCTATCTCAAATTTCAAGTGTCGACGTCGATGATCTGCATACGACTTCTGCCGACTCTGAGCTGCCAACAACCGCTCCTGGATAAGCTTTACCTTATCCATCGTCACTGAACTAAGTGCGCCCGACTAATCGAACTTCTCCCACTCGAACCAGCTTATCGGTGACTGCACTTCTTCCGTATAAGGCCTCATGGCGCGCCATCCGAATACCGGAATGGTATTCATTGTTGTAAGCAAACTCCACAAGAGGCAAATGATCCTCCGGCTACCCTCGAAATCAATAACACAAGCCCGCAGATATCCTCAAGTGTTCGGATAGTGCGCTCGCCCGTCCGGCCCGAGGGTGAAATGCGATCTTGAGACTCACCTGTCCCTAATCCCTTCTGAAAAGACCTCCAGAAGTTAGCCGAGAACTGGGCTCATCTATCTGATATAATCGACATCGGGACTCCGTGCAGTCTCACAATCTCTCTAATATATAATCCGCATAGTCTCACCGAGAACGTCGTTCGATCGGAAGAAAATGGGCCGATTTCACACGTCGACAATCACCCAAATGGAATCACGCTTCCGAGTGGTAGGTAGTCTGTAATAAAATCCATATTTATCACCTCCCACTTCCAAGTCGGAATATCAATAGCTCGCAATGCCCACCGGCTTCGTGCTCAATCTTAACTCGCGACAATTCGCATCGTGCCACGAACTCCGCAACGCCCTCTTTATGCCATCCCACCAATACACGACTCGAGGTCATGATACATCTTAGTCGACCGGATGAATAGAATAACGAGCACCGTGCCTCCCGCAATCCGACGAAGTCTCGCTACATCGGAACACACAACCGGCCCTCGAATCTTAGCACCCCATCAGGCGCTACCTCAAATAGACTCCTCTCTTTCTGAACAGCGGCATCTCGGTACCGTACCAAAATCGGATCCTCATACTGTCGCCTCTTCACCTCCTCGACGATGGAAGAACCGGCAACCTCTCAAACCCGAATTGCGTCACTAACAGAATCAACCAAACGAACCCCAAGGCTCGCTAGCTGATGTAACTCTCGGACCATATCCATCTTCTCTGGCTGAACATCAGACAGACTACCCATCGATCTGCGACTAAGGGCATCTGCAACTACATTGGCCTTCCCTGGGTGGTATAGAATATCAACATCGTAATCCTTAAGTAGCTCCAACCACCGTCTTTGTCGCAAGTTCAGCTCCCTCTGGCTGAAGATATACTGGAGACTCTTGTGGTCTGTGTAAATGTCCACATGAACTCCATATAAATAATGTCTCCAGATCTTCAAGGCATGAATCATACCGCCAACTCAAGTCATGTATGGGATAGTTCTTCTCATGCTTCCTAAGCCGCCGAGATGCATAAGCTATAACTCGCTGGCCGCATCAAAGACGCACTCCAAGCCCGACACCTGACGCGTCACAATAAACCACATATCCATCTAAGCCCTCTGGAAGAGTAAGAACTGGGGCGGTCGTCAACTTCTCCTTTAGCAACTGGAAACTCTCCTCACAAGTATCCGTCCACCGGAACATAGCTGCCTTCTGAGTCAGCTTAGTCAAAGGTGCTGAAATAGAAGCAAACTTCTCTACAAACCTCCGATAATAACCTGCAAGGCCAAGTCTTGACTGCTTCAATCTTCGCTGTATCAACCCGAATACCATCGGCCCCGATAACATGTCCTAAGAAAGCCACTGAAGCCAGCCAAAACTCGCATTTCGAGAACTTGGCATACAACTGCCGGTCCCTGAGGACCCCCAATACCGTCCTCAAATGATCTGTATGCTCCTGCTCTGTGCGCGAATACACCAAGATATCATCAATAAACACTATAACGAACATATCCAAGAATGGCCTGAACACCCTATTCATCAAATCCATGAATATCGGGCGCGTGGTCAACCGAAATACATCACCGAACTCATAGTGCCCATACCGGTCCCGAATGCGATCTTTGGGATATCTATCTCTCTAACTCGCACTGATGATAACTGCATCGCAGTCTATCTTGAAAACACTTTGCACCTGAATCGGTCAAACAAATCGTCAATCCCGGGAGGATACTGTTTGATAGTAACCTTATTCACCGCTGTAATCAATACACATACGCAGCTGCCTCATCCTTCTTCTTTACAAATAACATCGGCGCTTCAAGGAGAAACACTTGGCCTAATAAAGTCTTTCTCCAGCAAATCTTTCAGCTGGTCCTTCAATTCCTTCAACTTGGCAGGTGCCATCCTGTATGGCGGAATAGATATCGGTCGAGTGTCTGGTGCCAAATCGATGCAAAACTCAATCTCCCTCTCAGGAGGGATACCCGGAAGCTCGTCTGGGAATACGTCTGGAAACTCTCTAACAACCGAATCGATCAAGGTCCAGATCTCACTTCGTGATGTCGAATACCCGAACCAAATGATAAATATACCCCTTCCGTACCATCTTCCTAGCCTTAAGGTAAGAAATAAACCTACCCCTCGGCGATGCAGTATTCCCCTTCCACTCGATAATCGGCTCACCAGGAAACCGGAACCGAACTAACCTCTCTCTGCAGTCCACATTGGCATAGCAAGACGCTAGCCAATCCATACCCATAATCACATCGAAGTCTGTCATATCCAACTCTATCAAGTCAGCTAGAGTCTGCCGACCATCTATAGTCACTGGGCAAGCCTTATATACCCGCTCAGCTACCACTGAAGCACCTACCGGCGTAGCCACCTCAAAAGATTCTATGGACTCGCTCTATCCCTATTCTACCAAAGAATATGAGGAGATATATAGGACAAGGTAGAACTCGGATCTATCAAAGCATATACATCACAAAGAAGAAACCAATAATGTACTGTGGCGACATCGGTGACGCCCCGGTCCCGACGATCGGACATAGCATAGATGCGGTTCGAGGACCTGAACTAGAACCCCGCCACGACCCTGCCGCGCTCGCTGCCCGTGAACACCCCGCTGCGGGCGCACAACAATCAAGATGAAGACCCAAAGAATCGAATCGCCTGAGCCATAGCATTTCCGCCGCCTCGGTGACAATCTCTCTTCAAATGGCCTCGCGCCATAAGAGTAACAAGCTCACGGAGGAACACGACACCCCCATAATGGCAATCACCACATCGACCACACCGAGGCATAGGTGGCCTCATCCGACCGGAACTCGTCCTCCGAAACCGAAGCCACGAACCTCGCCCCGCCCGAATACTCAGACGCCCCGAAGATGGTGGAAGAGCGCTCGACCGGCCGTGGTGCAAATCTGGTTCTTCTTGGGTTGTCTACCCTAAAACTACCAGAGGACCGCTGTCACGCCTCTTCTCGCGATACTGCCGATCCGCTTACCGCGTTCCTCACACCAGTGCATATGCTCGCACGCGGCAATGTCCATGCCCGATCAAGAGCCACTCCTGGCAACTCTCGACCAAGTGATCATCGAGTCTGTGACATACCGGCACCTCGCCCTCCATGCTCGCTTCCAAAGCGCACATACCGAGCCAATGAGTCAAACTCCACATTGTACTCCCGAACCGTCCGCCCACTCTGTCTCAGTGTCAAAAATCTATAGGCCCGAGCCCTCCTCATCTGCGGAGGCAAGAAATGGCCAAGTAACGCCTCGGAGAACTCGTCCCAAATAGCTAAAAGCGCATGCTCCCCCCGGGACAGTTCCCATGTATCATACCAGTCAACTGCAGTGTCCCGCAGCCGATGCAAACCTAGTACCACCGAATCGGTCTCCGAAGCCCCGATCACCCTCATGATCCGTCAGAATCGCTTGATAAACTCACGAGGATCATCCTCGTGCCTCGACCCATAAAACTCTAGTGGCCGCAACTCAAAAGTCCTCGCCTCAAGCTAGCAGCTGTCTTTGAACTACGGTGCACCGAATCGCTGTCTCGACTTATCTCACGTTCGCCACGATCTCGGCTAGTAATCGGGCCATCTCTCGTAGCCCATATCCTTCCGCCTCGCCGCTGGATGGAGGCTCGTGCTCGCGTCTCGATGGCCGCCGCCGCTCGAACTCTTTGGGGTTGGCGACGTCGTAGAACTCGCCGTCCGAAACACCTCATCCGGTAAGGACTGGGCCTGTGCCCTGGTAACCCTAGGTGCCCTACTAGTAGTTCCCTCTACTGCCTTGCCCTTCTGGGCCGCGGTTGCCTTGCGTGAGGCATAATCGATACATAAAGGAAAACATCGAGAGAGGTTCAACCTATAACTCGATCTATTGCACGATCTTAGAGTGAAAGAATGGAAACCAATCCTAAATATCCTGCGACTCCTCGATTATAGGTGTGGCACGACACACCGATAATCAAGACTTACTAGACACATGCGTGGACACTTTCCGAGGACTACCTGCTTTGATATCACTTTTGTCACGACCCAACCTCGGTAGTGATCGGTACCTACCGGTACCGCCGTATATGTCGAGAATAGAAATGAACATACATAACACATAACTTATAAAAAGGGGTAAACATCACTGGCCAGCCGATAAGGTTGCCTTCCATAAAACATACTTAAACAAAAGTATAGTAATACAACTGGTTCTTATAGCCCAAAACATATATGTGACCACAGACCTCTAAAGATAACAACTGTGGCGGGACAGGGCCCCGCCATACCCCTGAATGTACAAAATATCTATAGCATCATGAAATATCCGTACCAATAAACAAGCTTCCGGAGGAATGGAGCTTATGACACCGGAATAGTGATTCTAAGAACGAGGATCCACAATCTGCTTACCCTTACCGCAGATGAACGCGGCCCAGGAAGGGGTCGACACAACGCAGTATGTAAAACTGGAAAATACTGTAGTAATATCATAAGTCAAAAAATAAGCTGGAGTCATAGATAAAATTCAATTTTCTTACACTGTGCCTTACTAACAATGAGAGTAACAAGTATAAAACTTATAGCATAAAAATAGGAGGCTCACGATCAAAACAGGGTACCTCGCCCGTAGTATCATTAAGCAATCCTACTCCTGGGACTATTTCACCCGCATGGGTCCTGTGGACCCGCATGAGGTCATCCGCCGTCGTGGGACTATTTCACCCGCGTGGGACTATTTCACCCGCATGGATCCCGTGGATCCGCAAGTACCATCGCCGTACTCGCGTGAGACTATTTCACCCGCATGGATCACGTGGTCCGATCCGCATGAGTGCAAGCGCGCACTCACATCATGGGTAGCAAATCCATGGCATAGATAATAACACGGGGTTTACACCGTAATAATACAAATATATAACATAGCTCATCCGGCTATAATACATAACATAAGCACTACCGGCCTATCATATCATACATAAGCACTACCGGCCTATCATATCACAACATAAGCACTACCGGCCTATCATATCATACATAAGCACTACCGACCTATCATATCACAACATAAGCACTACCGGCCTATCATATCATACATAAGCACTACCGGCTTATCATAACATAAGCAAGTTAAGAAATCCCCTAACTTCTTATTAACATTATTAATATATCCTCTCATTTTAGTATCATAAGGCACTAACATGTCTTTTAATAGAAAAACCGGGAATTCAACCCAAGTACCATGTACTTCTAACTTTTTAAGAAAAACTCTTTTTATACAAAGATTCCAAGATACTAATCACCATAGTATCAAGTTACAATTTTCTTTTCAAAACAAGTCACATTTCCTTTTAGAAATATAATAGGCTTCTAAATCAAGTGACTTCATTTCCTTTAAAACCTTAGGCAACCAATGCCTAAAATCAATCCACCTTCCATAGTTTCAAATCCTTTACTCGTACTTGTTTTAATTAGAGTAAACCATTCTTTGTAAACCTTTCAAAAACTAATATAACCAACTTCCCATAAAGTCATTATATTAGCGTTATTCCTTTGTCAAATACATTTTCCCTAAATCCAAGGGACTTATACTTTTTAAAATGAAACAAGTATCATATACTTTAGAACGAGTGAAAGATATTAAATCTTGTACGTATACCGTACTACATAGGTACAACTATTCATGCTCAAGAGATAGGAAAGTTCTACATACCTCTTCGGTCAATCCACTTGCTAAGTCCAACTACCGCAAGTAATATGTCAACCTATAATAACCATAGTGCGTTTATTAACCTCTAATTTCAATGTAGAAATTCCAAATTCAAGTTACCAATTCCTAAGGAAAATTGGGCAGCATTTCCTTTGTTTCTACTCACTTTGCCACCTTTTTCAAAGGCCGATTTTCAACACTCAAACGCCTCATTAAGGCCCAACATCCAAACCAACACAAAGGGGATTACACACCTAATCTTGGGTGTGTAAAATTCTTCCCCATAAGTTATAATAATACACTTAACAATTCTAAAGTAGTTTTTAGGCTACAACATGCTCATAATCTCTTCTTAACCCATTTTTCCTATCCAAACCACATTTCTAGCATGCAATGACTCTAAGAGCATAATTTACTACCACAAGTACTTTCTTCTTAACATGCAACACTAAAAACTAACTCTAAAGGAAGAATCATTACCTTAGAGTTTTAGCCAAACTTATTCCAAATATTTTTGCTAGCTTCCTTGCCAAGAACACCACCACAAGCTAGCCACAAACTTCCTTTTTTGTTCTTAACTTTTCAGATTTTTCCTTAGGCTTGGATTTCCTTTGGAAATGTAGAGAGAAGGAGGAACTGATTTTTAGAGAGAGGGAGAGAAATTGGAAGATGACCAAGTCTTCAAGACTTGGTCAATATATTGCATGCAAGAAAATCAGATGGGGGGGACACTTGTCACCCTCCCAAGGTCTTTTAAAAGAAAATCTGACTTTTTCTAAGTTTTTCCGCCCAAAAATCCCGCCTCGGCGCCCGCCTCGCGCAGCAAGCGCTGAAACCTCCGCAGCCTCTCGACGCCATGCCTCGCATACGCGCCATGCCTGCCGCTTTGTCCGAAACACATTTCTGTCCGATCACGACCGAACTTGTAATTCTCATAACTTTCTACTCCGACGTCCTATCGACGAACGGTTGGTTGCGTTGGAATCTAGACTTAACGAACTACGCCCTAGGCCTTTGTAAAACTTAGGAACTCTCAATGTACCGAGTCATAACCCGCCTTAAAGTTGACTAAAACCCGTCCGGAATAATCCGTCAACCTATCCTTTGAAAATTTTAAGTCTTACATGCTTTCGTACGCTCTCATACGTAGGGTCAGAACTACGGGGTATAACATTCTCCCCCCCTTAGAAACATTCGTCCCGAATGTTCCTTCTAGGCTTACTCAAATCACAACATCGACATAAACCCTCTTAACTATTCTTTTGCAATAAAGAAGCTCCACGAGCCACAACATACTGAAGCGTAAATGCTAAATCAAAACTAACAAACAGGAAAGTGGGTTACCTGGAGGTATAGGAAATAGGTGAGGGTACTTCTTCATCATGTCATCCTCTGCTCCCCACGTCATTTCCTCCCTGTTCTCGTTCCGCCATAGGACCTTGACGGAAGCCACGTCTTTCGTCCGAAGTCGTCTAACCTGACGATCGAGTATCGCTATGGGACTCTCCTCATACGATAACTCCTCTGTCACTTGGATATCCTGAACCGGGTGCACTCTAGATGGATCTCCAATACATTTCCGCAACATGGACACATGGAAAACTGGATGTACCGCCTCCAAATCGGACGGCAGCTCTAACTCATAGGCAACCCTGCATACCCTACGGACAATCTGATACGGCCCAATGTACCTTGGGCTAAGCTTCCTCTTCTTTCCAAATCTCATCACGCCCTTCATGGGCGATACCTTTAGAAAAACCCAATCATCTATCTCAAATTTCAAGTGTCGACGCCGATGATCTGCATACGACTTCTGCCGACTCTGAGCTGCCAACAACCGCTCCTGGATAAGCTTTACCTTATCCATCGCTCACTGAACTAAGTCTGGCCCGACTAACTGAACTTCTCCCACCTCGAACCAGCCTATCGGTGACCTGCACTTCCTTCCGTATAAGGCCTCATAAGGCGCCATCTGAATACTGGAATGGTAGCTGTTGTTGTAAGCAAACTCCACAAGAGGCAAATGATCCTCCCAGCTACCCCTGAAATCAATAGTATGCTTCATTTCTTGGGTTGTTCTTGTGCAAATTTCATCTTCATTGAGCTCATTTCATCCTCAATTCTGTATTTCCTCCTTTGGAACCGCTGTGACTCAAAAGAAAGAAAACAACTCTAATACTATACTAAACACAAACGAAAAGAGTAAAATACTAACTAAAAATAACTCAAAAGAGTGTACCAAAATACACTCAACAGTTGATGGTCCACTTCATCTCCAACCTTTGGAGGATCTTCGGTTAGGAACCGAGACATGCCCATCACAGTTAGGAAGAACAACATCTTCTGCTGTCACCTTTTGAAATTAGAGCCCATGAACTTTTCTGAGCGTTCATGGTGAAACCCAGCAGGTGGTGGAACGGTGGCGTTTCCATTAGTATTGGCAACGGCGTTAGGAACGCCTTAAGCACCAGTGGTATTGGAGGCATTGGAGTTGCCTTGAGCAGCGACAGATGATTCAACATGAATTGAGTGGTTCCATTCATGACGTTGTTGCTAACAACCAATATTGTCTCAAATGGGTAAGTAACAACACTATAAATAGCAAAGTTATGAAAATATATAAAATAATATCATTAATGGAATATTGGAAGATAATAAAAAATGTCTAAATTTTCAAAATTGTCATGTAAAATTGTTGGAAATGAACATTTCAAGGAACATTTCCTCTTGCATCCCAAGAGATCATAAGCACAAAAGCTCTTCTTTTCTTTGATAATTAACTTATTTTATTAACCACCAATGTGAACATTACAAAACAGTGGCATAACTAACTCAGCTTGCCATCAATTTCCTACCAACACAAGAGCTAGGATAGAATTTAAACCTACTTAGCAAACATTGAATTCTAGATGGAGCTCTTACACACACAACGTAGAGTATCTCCTTAGCTAAACTCTCCCATGATCACAAAAAGCTCTTTCAACTATATAATTTCAGTTAATTATGAGTATAACTTATCAGTATTACTAATGTTGCCAACTCGTGTTATTATAAATTTTCAAAAACAACATACCCACTGAAATCTCACAATATGAGATCTGAAGAGGGTAAAATATACACAAACGGTTTTTTCCGAGATACCCTCGGCTCAAGACAAATCACAAGCGTAAGACATAAATTTTCAAAAACATAATACTTAATTTAAATTATAATCATTATCATAAAGAAGTAACAGAAGCGATAGTTATTGTTAGTTACTTAGTTTTATTATGATAAGTGTTGGAAATTTACTAATGTGAAATTAAGTTTAATCCATTATTTATGACTCGAACAATTGAGGCCTCGCACGTCGGAAACGTCGTTTTCACACATGTGCACACGTAGTGTCAAGTATCGTAAATTTTATCAAGATTTTATTTGGGCGGGCAGGTGCATGAAGTCGTGTTCTTGGCGGACTACCGGTGCACTAAGTGCCAGCAGAGGGTTGCTGAAGTGATGTCAAAGATGAATGGTAAGTTCTTCTTCCTTCTGCCAATCATCATCTATATCCACGAGCTTAGCTTGTACGTACATATTTCTCGACTCTGAGAACACCCTCGAGAGCAGGGTGTTTTTGATTGGCAGTCACGAGTGTGTGTAACATTGTCTCTTTTGGATTTCTGATTGGTTTCATACGTCTTACACAGTATAAAGGAATGAAAAAACACAAATGGGGCGGGTCAGGGGCAGGGTATTTTTTTGGACAAAGTTAAACGGGGCAGGGCATGGCGGGTCAAAATCTTAATAGGTCAAAGCTTATTCCGCCCTAACCCTCCCTAACCTGCCTATTTGTCATCCCTAGAGGCAGTGTGATTGACGGAAGATGGGAATTGACTTTTGAGCTGGTTTTGGAGCATTAATCCTCCATTACTTGACACTTGAATTCAGCCATTATTTGGCTGAATTGTAACCTCTCATTTAGTGCTGTCACGTCATTTTTCGACCGCGACATTATTTTAGCAAATCCTGCTATTTTAAATAAGTTAGAAAATGAAATAAAATGCTAAATGGTTAAAAAGTGCTAAAAAGGGTTTAAAATGTTAAAAGGGGTGTTAAGAGTGCTAAAGGGGCTAAATGCTAAAGTGGTTGCTAAAGGGTTCGCGGAGTCGCCACCTAATTGGTTTGGGTGAATTAGGACACCTGAATGTTAACTATGTTAAAGTCAACACTAACTCCATTTTTTGGTCTGCAAAACTAGTGTGAGATTCTGGGCAAGGATTCTTTATTATCCTAAAGGGAAGGGGTTAGACACCCTAAATGATCCGCTAACTTGCGGTTGTCCGTTCAAACCTAGGGTAATTATTATGCTAAGATGCAATGCATGTTTTGAAAAGTATTTAAGTAAAAGATACTTATAAGTATAAGATGTGTTATAGCCATAAAGATATAGGACTTGCAAAAAATGTGTACGACCAATTTTAGTTAAAAATAGGTATTAACATAGTAATTGGAGAAAGCATATGCACATATTCTATAAAGTATACTTATTGCTCAATACAATGTAAGGAAAATAATAATGCAAGATTATTATGACAATATTAGGTACTTAGAAAACATGATATAAAAGGGTTTCTTTATGCAAGGAAAATATATCATTTATGTGAATGTTAGTAAGCGTTTTTTTTTTAAAGAGATGGGTTTATTATGCTAGGAATAACATTTTTAGCTATCAAAGTGATTTGTACCCAAAGATTACCAAGTGGTTTAATGATTTGAGCAACTAAAATAATTACTTAAGATGGAGCAAATTTCTAATATCAAACTACTTACTAATCTATGATTCAAGGTTTAACTATACTAAGTGTAGCGTTAACAGTGCAATGTCAGTCAAATAGTTTACAACAAATAAATGAGGGAGAAAGGATCAATAAAAATGACTCGAAGGAAAGGCGATATCTTTTCGCCGGTGGTTTTGGAATTTCCAATGCGGATAGAAAGATGCACGTAAGATGCGGGTCTTCATTTTGTTGTAGCTCGTGTTGAGTCCCGTTGTGAGACTCTTCATTTTGCTCCAATGCATTTCATGTAACAAAAAGAAGAAGATAAGGATTAGTACAAGCCTAAAATATCGAATCAGAGTCTAAAGCATATAATTCAACTTAGACAACCAGCAAATAGAGTAGTGCAAATCCATAAATAAAATGACGCAGTTACATGAAAATGTAATATTCAAAAAGTAAACCGAATGGGCCTAGCCATAAATGTAATAGCCAGTAAGTAACAATAACATAACTAAATGGGCTTAGCCCACACATGCAAAAAATCGAGACTTGTGGATTCTGGACAGCTTATGTGTAATTTCAAACGGAGCAGTGGGCTTTGACAAGCTCAGCAGTTAAAGCCAATTCATCAGCACATACACAGATAGTAATTGCTAAGCGTAAATTGATCGAATATATCCAAAATACACGATACCTCTTTGCGAAGATATGGGTTCTCAAATATGTTGTAAGTACGCTAAAGTTATATGCCTACTCCGACAGGTGGTGGTTAAACACAGAAGGCTTAAAATGCTACATGTTATCATTAAGGCATTACACTTTTAGACAAGCAAAGGGAAATGTATGACCAATTTGAATACACACAGAAAATCAACACAGGAAACAGATGACGAACTATTTACGGTTCCAGGCAACAAATAGAGGGCGGGTAGAAGGAAGATTGACAACATTTATGTAGGATCAGTAAAGTATGCATAAACATAAGTAAACAAATTCAATTACCGCAGGGGAAGAACTAGACAATACATATTTTCAGGAATCAAGCATTGAATCAATATTGGCACCGAGGACGGTCGTCTCCAGGAGGTGATGTTCACATATCTTTATGCTATATCAAGCCAGTTTTTTTAACAAACTCATATGCAAGGTCCAGGTAGGATGCAAAGAGGCCATATCTGTCTTTCAAACCAATCACAATTTCGATGCCACATTATATTATACACATTGCTGCGTGATATGACCATAAACGACATGTAACAAGGAAGGAGTTTAGTAAATGTGAGATGTCGATGCGAATGTCCCTTAGATCTCTTAATTGGTTAGTATGACACACACAAAATACACTGGAATTCTGTCACTGCCAAAGGGTAACAGGATACATGAAAGAGTGGTGAATACAGTCATATATTGTGTTTTGATCGACAAGAGGTTATAGTCTAAAGGAAACCACATCACTTTAAACATATGATTGATCCTAATCTCTATTATGCATACCTTAAGATAGCATATTCGTATCATGGTCCTAACTATGACCCAAATGCTACATATTTGACAGCGACAGATCGAGTAAACAGGAAAATGCAAAAAGGCTCTAACTACTCGACATCACAGTCGCAAAGATTAATAACAATTGATACAAACCAGAACAAGTCCAGCAATTGATATAATACACATAAACAACTATTAATATGGTATTAACACATACACAGCAAGACACATCACACACATTGTTATCAAACGAGTCCAAGCTGAAAGGGAAATAATTTTACCTTCTCTGGGCAGCGAACCGAGGCAGCGTATCAAGTCGTCGATTCACTCGGGAATGTATTGCGATGCAATTGCAAGAAGCGAAACTTTTCTTTATTTCCCTTTTTTTTCGGTTTGCTTTAAACAATTCGGCTTTTACAATACCTGACGTTCGACTATTATTGTTGTTGTTTGCTACTGTTTTCCTCTTATTTTTTGGATACCGATGCCCATTGATGTTTACTGCTTTATTACTCAATTTCGATTGTTCATTATTTGGATTTTTTCTCTGTTTGATATGCTCCAGTAGGGTATTCTCATTGAATTCCCCCCGATGCCCTCTGCATGTGTATAAACCTCTCTTTATAGCCTTGATTTAGGTTTTGATTTATGGAAAGTTTTATGATGATTTTGGGCAGATTTAGTTGTGATTCTTGATGAGATTTTTGGACTGATTTTCTTACTGGCTTTAGCGATTTGTTAGCAATATTCTTGGTATATATATGGTAAGCTTTGGTATGAACCGATTCGCTTCAGATTTGGTAAGTTTATCATTGGGGATTCGTTTGTAATTGCTTCTTATTTATGGTAAGATTGGGTGTCGGTTTGGTAGTTGATTTGGTGTAAGATTTATTAAGGTAAGAAAATATTTTGGGGAGATTTGGGCGATGGGTGATGGGGTTGCGACGACTTTCCTTGGCTGCTAGGGTTCTTGCTCTTTTTTAGGTTAGTGTTTTTTTTTGAAAGCCTTTGGACGAAAAAGGGCTGTTGATGAAGATAAAAGTTGTGGGATGCGGGTCGTGAGTTTGGGTTAAGGGAATTGTTGGGCTGGGTTTTAATTAAAGGCCGGGGAATTAGTTTAAGGTGTAATTTAAGTGTGTTATTAGTGATAAATAAATGGATTTTAAATTATTATTAAATTATTTAAATGCTAAATGCGGATATGATATTTAAAGGTTGCTTAATGTTTTTTTATAAATGCAACGCTATTATTTAAATCTTATTTATTGTGCATATTTATCATTATTAAATTATTTTAATATGACTTTAGGTGCTTTATTAATTTTAGCTTGGGTTTAAATTATTACCATAATTATAGAATTGTTTTGCATATTAATAAATGCGACTATGCTATTTGACGCGACGTCATTGCTAAATTATTTATTTATTTACGTATTTATTATTAAAATTATCAAGAATTAATGGAAATAGAATAGGGCTTAAAATTGATAAATGCGGGCGTGAGACTCAAAGTGCTTAATACTCTTCGTAAAATGCGGTGTCATTATTAAATTACTTATTCATGCATGTATTAATGTTTTATTGTTGCATTTTATTATTATAACATTGCTAAAATTATTCGGAAAATTTAATGTAATTTTATAGTTAATGACTGGACGAGAGAGTCAAAATTGGGTGTCAACAACTTGTCTCTCTTTGTGTGGATATGATGGAAGAGTCTTCAGACAAAGACGTTGACTTATAACCAATTTTGTCTCGATCCTCAGGAAAATGCTGGGCAATTAGGACAAGGCTGACGCAAATTCAAAATTTTGTCTCAGTGTCGAGTTATGACGACATTGGGCTACCATGGTCAAGCACCAAGGCGGGCTAATGCGGATTCAAAATTTGTCCCAGTGTCGAGTTATGACGACACTGGGTCGACGTGATGTTAAAATAAAAATAAACTGGCTCGAACTTAGGGGTGTACTGGTATCGACTTATGATGATATTGGGTTTATTGGTGATGTGGGATGTGGGATGAGTGGAACGACGCTCGAGACCGCTTCTGCCATTCGTTGGGAAGGTTGGCCCCCCAACAAATTGCCCCGGTTCGCTGTAAGAGAAAATTCATGGTGTGCTCCTGCTCCTGCATGCTAAGACTTAAGCAAACGATTAGTGCATAACTATTACGGCAAAATGATAACGCATGAATTTATAGGCAATGTAATTGTGTGAGTAGAAAATGTTATCCTGTAAAATGTGATGCTTGTTGTGTTGATGTGATGCTGCAACTGCTGTGATTTTCGTCCTTGCATGGACGCGTTGCGATTGTGGATGCAGATATGTTGTCCTTGCTGCAACTGTCCATGTAGACTAAAGCTCAAGAAATAGTTAGTGCGTAACTGCTAAGACAGAATAATAAAACATGAATAAGAAATGCAATTTTGAGAGTAGAGAAATCGTCCTTGCGTAGATGTGATATGTTGATGACGTCATCTTTGGACGTGGCGTCGTTTACGTACGGACGTCGTTTCGGACTCTGCGTCATTTTCGGACTCGACGTCGTTTTCGGATACGATGTCGTTTTCGGACTTGGCGTCGTTTTCGGACTCGGCGTCGTTTTCGCACTCGGCGTCGTTTTCGCACTCGGCGTCGTTTCCGCATTCGGCGTCGTTTCCGCACTCGGCGTCGTTTTCACACTCGGCGTCGTTTTCGCACTCGGCGTCGTTTTCGCACTCGGCATCGTTTTCGGACTTGGCGTGACGTCATTTTCGGACTTGACGTCGTTTTTGAACTTGGCGTCGTTTTCGGACTTGGCGTCGTTTTCGAACATGGCGTTATTTTCGGACTTGGCGTCATTTTCGGACGTGGCGTTGATGAAGACGTCATTGTGTTGATGCTACGATTCTTGCGAATTAATGCTCCTGCATGCTGAAACTTTGTGAAAATCTGCATAGCGGTTAAATCAAAATAATGAAAAAAAAATTGTGAGTAGAGATGTCGTCCCTGTATGATATGTAGGACGCTGCGAATGTTGATGTCGTCTCTGCACAGACTTGCTGGATGCTGCGAATGTTGATGTTGTCATTGCGTAGACTTGCTGGATGCTGCGACTGCTGATGTAGTCTCTGCACGAATGCTTGCTGAATGCTGTGATTGCTGATGTCGTCCGTGCCCAGACGTGCTGAAATTGTTCTCTGATTTTGTGAGTAAGGATGTTGTAATGTGCTGAAGGTGTCGTTGTTGCAGACGCTGGGGCGTCGTTGTGTTGATACTAGTGACGTCATTATGTTGAAGCTGATGACGTCAGGGTGTTGACGACGCTGATGGTGTCCTGGTGTTGACGATGTATTCTGATGGCGTCATTGCGTAGACATAATGCTGATGACGTCGTTGTGTGGATGTAATGCTGATGACATCGTTGCTTGAACGTGTTGCTGCTGCTCCTGCAGAATAAATGCTCCTGCAAGCTAAGCTTGAGAAAAAATTAGTGTATAACTGTTAAAACAAAATGATAAATATATGAGAAATGCAATTCTGTGAGTAGGGGTGTCGTCCCTGTATGATATGCGGGGTATTGTGAATGTTGAGACGTTGTCCTTGGGCGGACATGCTAGATGTTGCAACTGCTGAGATGTTGTTGTGATGCATTTTGTGAACCATATGGATTGTCATGATGTCTTTGTTGTGCGTTTGTGCACTGCATGGATTACAATTTGACTCTATGCCCGAGCTGATGCGCTAGACTTTGTTGCGGGATTTGAACTTTGATTGTTGATGTGCATGCATACGCTTCTTTCTGCTTCTGCTAATATGAAGAATTTTTGTTGTATTTTCTGCTTCTGCTAATATGAAGAACTTCTGTTGTATCTTCTGCTATTATGGAGGACATGTGCTCAAAGAAAATTTGTGAGTTTGAGGGGGGGCGGTTGATTCGCGTTGACTTGGTAGTTTTGACTCTTGATGCTCAGACGTCTGCCTTGTTTGGACTCATAACCCTTGCCTGGTTTCCTACCTTGTCCCAATTCTTAATATACAAAGGGTGTTTGGCATAAAGTGGGTCTCAATGGGGTTGCTTGTATATTATGTGTATTTTTGTTATTTTTTTTTAAAATAAGGGAAGGTTTCCTAATGGTGTGACCGAAGCCGATTTAGGCCGCCTACGTATCCCCATGAGGGAATCAGGTCATGACGTAGGGGTAGGTAAGATTAGACATTTAGGCTCAATTTACATACCATAAGCGTTTTTTTCTCATCATTACAAGCGGGATTGGGTAAAATTTCTAAAGGTTGGACCGAAGCCGAAATGGCCGCCTACGTATCCGCCAAGGGAATCAGGTCAAACGTAGTTCCATTTTATTACATATAAAGGGCAAAATATATTAAACTAACTATTTTAGGACTCGAAGGGCCAAGGCAGGGGCACAAGTCCATTTGTCTTCTTGCTCTGCGTCTTCAATGGCTGAGTCTTCATCAGGATCATCTCTTGCAGCACACAACTAAACAAATGACTTATTCATCAGTTAAACAATTTTCGGCAAGGAGCACCTCCTTTTCTCTGGCGGTTAGTCGATGATTCCATTTTCTTCCTTTTTCGGGTTGGCGTAATAGTCCCTTCCAGACTGTTTTCTTCATCTTTAGCTATCATGTTCACGTGGGCACCTTCATAACCGGGAAGAAGGTTATTGTTTGCATTGAGAGGAGCATCTTTCAGCTGAATGACTTCCTCTTTGATTAACTCCTCTATTCTGTCCTTTAGTGTATAACAATTTTCGATGTCGTGTCCCTCGGCACCGGAGTGATATGCGCAATGTTTGGTTTTATCGTGCCTCGGAAGTAGGCACGGGGTATTTACGGAATTGGTTGGAGTATTCCTGCGGCTTTCAACTTCTCATACACTTGGGCTGTGGGTTCGGCTAAATGTGTATAGGTTTTGATTGGTTTTCTTTCGACATCTATGCGGGGTTTGGGTCCGTTTGGTGTACGGGTTCGTGACTGAGGTGAGTATTTGGGATATGCTGGTTGGGTATTGTCACGACCCGATTCCGGGCCCGTGACTGGTGCCTTACCCCGGGCACCCTAGTGATACAACATCAGTAATGTGAACATAAAACAATACAAGACATATTATGAAATATGAAACAATAACTGAGAAAACTTGCCTTCGGCGTATATATAAATAACAACTTTTTCCAACATGAGCAGCTTTAATCCTTTTACAAACCCCGCCACAACAAAGACTACAGACTTAAGAAATGATACGACAACAATGGCGGACAGTGGCCCCGCCATACCACGAATGTAAACACCTACAACGACAGGGACTATACCTGATAAGCCTCCGAGAAACGGAGCTTTCCCACACGCTGAATTGTGACCAAGAGCGAGGATCAATGATCGGTGTACCTTTACTGCGGCATGAACGCAGCTTCGGAGGTCGATAACAGTGCAGAGTATGTGAAACTAAAAATACTGTAAATGAAATCATAATAGTCTATAAAGCAGAGACATGTATGATAACCAAACTACGATTCACAATAATAGCGAATATGTCAAGTCAGGGACTCACGCCCTCAAGTCATCACTCAAATATAACAATGGGTCTCACGCCCACAACATCAATCATGCCCGTGGAATACCTTCCTCACTGCCGGCAGTCGATGATATGATAACAACAAGACATGAATCCAAATGGAAGCATACCCGTGCGCTACGCATCGTGTCAGTATGTCCAAAGGGAAACAATAAGACAACTTTCCAAATGGACGCATACCCGTGCGCTACGCATCGTGTCAGTATGTCCAAAGGGAAACAATAGGACAGCATTCCAAATGGACGATACCCGTGCGCTACGCATCGTGTCAGTATGTCCAAAAAGAAAATCACAAGGCGATAATCAAATGGAAACATACGCGCGCTACGATCGTGTCCGAGATATCCAAAGCGATTAACCACAAGACCTTAACCAAAATGGAAGCATACCCGTGCGCTACGATCGTGTCGGTATGTCCAAAGCGATTAACAACAATAATACTATCAGCGAACGCACTGCGGAATTTCTCCACACGCCGGCGACGCCCAAGTAAGTTCTCAACTCCAACCGACCTCTATCGAGACGCGGAACACGTAAAACACAACGCTTGTACAATAAAGGCTATCATCACAAGCATAGGCAAGTTTCACAACAACAAGCATAGGCAAGTTTCACAACAACAAGCATAGGCAAGTTTCACAACAACAAGCATAGGCAAGTTGCACACAACTCAAAGTACTTTCATTTTATGCCAAAGTCGGGTTTTAACCCCAAAGTACTACATACGTTAAGTTCTTTTAAAAGAGATCCATTACTTTTATAAAAGTCACCCGATACCCGTAGTATTAGAATGACCAACCCACCTTCCTTTTCAAAATCAAGTAACAACATTCTTTTCCTAAGTTCCAGCTTTGCCTAGTTTCAATTACTCAAGCTTCTCATTTTCAAATGGTTTCATAGTTCCCAAACTTAATCCCTTGATTCCTTTTTAGAACAATTGAGTAACATATGTCATATACGTGAGTAGTTTATTCTTGTTTATAACGATCTTATTACAAAGACCATGGTCTAGGAAATATCATTTTGTCTCATCTTAGCTTCATGCGGATGGAAGTTTCTCTTGGTTTTAATAATACTTAATCACAAAACATTTCCTTTTATTAACGCTGCAGTGGTTTGTCGATACACATTCGATTTCCAAAATCAAGAAACATTCTTAAGACGTTATACCTAACTTTCCATAAAGCTAGTATAACTCTTAAGTTTTCAAAACAAATCGAGTATTACTTCTTCTCTCAAAATGATTCAAACTCTTTTGAAATACTTCAAGTTCTTTATTAACACATAACAAGCCAGTTATAGTTCAAATCAGTTACTTTTTAAAAACCACATGTATTTTCTTACCAACATAAAGCCGTTATAACCAACTTCCCATAAAGCCGTTATAACACTTTATGTTTTACACCAATCAAATACATTTAGTACATGTACGTCTACCGTACTACATAGTTCACACATATCATGCTAGAAGAGATAGGAAGAGGTTCACATACCTCGCGACGAGTATCGACTAATAGCAAAACGCTCCAAGTACTCCCAACTGTCGGCTACTCCTAAAGCCAAGTAGAACGCGCCACACGTAGTACTTCAACCTATAAGGCCACAAGGCGCTTATTAACATTAAGATCTTATCGTAGAACATTCTACGTAAAATTCGGCGACTTCCCGCAACAGCGTAAATCTCCTCCTCTAACTGGCCGCTACCAAGCCAACCGGGGGTTATACATCTAACCCGAACGGTACAATTCTACTCCACAAGATTACTACCCAAGTTCATGTCTGAATACGATTCGATTCTTGAGCTTAAGTCAAAAGACATTGCCAACTAACCACGTTGATTCTATATATAGTATACTTTAACTATATATTCTAACAACATGTAATTTCCAATTACAATAGAGGACAAGATATTTACCTCGATAAGCCCATAATTATCCAAGTATAAAGTCGATCACGGCAATCGTTTAGCTCCAACTCCGAGCGCCCAACCCGCTCTAAACCACCCTTAGAAGTTCTAACCAACTTACACAATACTCCAACTGACTATGGAGATTTTCCTGTGGTTTGGTTTTGTGGTGACGGGAAGTATAATAGTATTTCCAGGGCTTTTAGATAGTATAACCTTAGAATACTACAAGGTATACGGCTAAGGTAATTGGGCATTATAACAATACTTTGAGAGTATTTCTACACCACAAAGGGGTATTATACGAAAGCAACTCACAGTGGGTACCCCACGGCCACACTACTGTGAGGGTGTACCACTCGCCAAGGCCTCGAGAGAGAGGAGGCCTCTTGGCGAACTCAACACTGGGGAGGGAGAAGATTTAACACTTAGAAACATTTAGGAAAGGATGAAGAATTCATCAAAGGAGAGGGTATTTATAGCCAAGCCAAGGCCAACCAATGGCCAAGATTGAGCCAAGTGTTACACAAGTGTAGGGCCAAGATATGCCCAAGTGCCCCTAGTCCCTACTCCTTAAAACCCTCACAAATATCTACCAAAAATATCTACCACTGACCTCCCGATTGGTCCACGTGCGCCACCTTGCCCACGCTGATGAGAGGGTGCAGCGCCGCCTCTCGTTGGTCCAAAATGTTCCGTCTCTCGGAAAAATCCGCAAAAATAAGAAAGGACATAGCCGAATTTTCCTTCGCAGTTATGAAAACGTTTAGTCGAAAACGACTCTAACCGTGTTGTGCACAAATGCCATTCGGCGAAGCCACTAGGCGGGGTGACACGTGTCACCCTCCTATCGCCCAAACTAAAACATCTTCCAAAATATCCACAATGGCCAAAATCTCAAAACAAAGTGGGCCTTACAAAATCAGTAAATTTCTCCGTGGGCCCCACGTGACCATTTCAGAAAATAAAATTCCATAATTCTCTAATATTCCGGAAGTCCGAATACCAAATCGGGAATCCAATTCCCATTAACGAACCTTTTCCTTCAAAAACCGAAACTTTTCCGTGGAAAAATCGCTCTTTCTTCCTTTCCAATCTTTCATCCGTATTCTCGCACGCACGCCCTCGCATACATACTGGAACTACGGGTATAACATTCTTCCTTAGAAACATTCGTCCGAATGTTCCTTCTAAGTCTCAAAGCGAACGCGTGCGAAGATAGTCTTCACTACTATACTTACGAAACAATCTCGCCACACCGCCGCGTAAATACCACGCAAAATACCTACATCCAAGTCCACGAGGAAACACCTCTAACATCACCACAAATAATACTACTTTTGTCACTTTGTCGCGAGCCTTGCTCCAACGACCAACAAATGGTACCGCCGTACGCGATCACCGAGGTCGTGACACTCAATTCTTACCATATTTCGACATCGCTTTAGTATCCAAAACTCGGGGTTACTATCTCTAACGTGGTCATCATTAATCGGGAACATTCGGATGGATCTTCGATACTTTCGAACATAACAATACGAAGACCGGACGCCCTTCCTCCTAAGTCGGACGGCAAATGCTAACATATAGGCAACTCGCCTATTCTTCACATGAACTCACAAAGGCCCAAAGTAACTCGGGCTAAGTTCCTTCGCTTTCCAAAACTCGTCACACTGTCAGGTGGTACTTTCAAGAAGACCGACCGTCAACACGAACTCTGGCGTCGCCGCCGATTATCATACGATTCCTCCGAGTGCCGAACTTCTTCTAGACAAGCTTCACTATCCACGGTCTGCTGGAACAAGATGAACCAACTATCGAACCCCGCCAACATCGAACCAATCGGCCGCAACTTACACTTCCGCCCGCAAGTCTTCATAAGGCGACATCCGAACACCGAAATGGTAGCTCAAACGCTCTCCCACGGAGACAACAATCCTCACAACTACCAAATCCACGCAGACCGCCCGAGGCGCGAATGCGATCGAGACTTACCGAGTTCTTAACACATGCTTGTAAAACTTCCGGAAACAAAACAGCCGTAACACAGGCTCCACTGTCATCATAAGGTGAAGGTAGGCACCGTGCAGCCTTACAACCTTTACGATAAATCAACATCGCCAAGTGAGCGGTCCCGACCAAGAACACGATGGGCTGCCCCATCGCCCGACCACCGGTCGAACGCATCCACGAACTCGCACGTTGGTTAACTAAACTTGGGCCTAGCACCTCGTGACCCTACCACGGCGGGACCACCACAACCGCACCACCGCCATACATGCCGCGGGTTGACCCGCAACGTGGCCTCAACCCGACCCTAACGCGCACAATACTAGCTCCCGATCGAACAATCTCACTAATCACGTTACGAAAACCTGGCGGTCTTCTTAGCTCAACTACCCTCTTCATTTCACACTACTTGGGACCTATCCCAAACACGACTCACGTGCGCTAAGCACTCCTATAAAGTCAAACATAAACATACGTCTCTACCCGAGATGGTCTTACCTCTAAGGTAAAGGCGTATAAAGCTCTAAGGCTCACACTTTCTCTATCCTCCAAAATCTTACTCGGTTAACCCACCATGATTTCTAATCACAACTAACACACTGCTATCAGAACATAGCACTTAAGGTATACTCACCTTGAAAGTTACGAAGGACTCACGCCCGCCTCTTCTCGCCCTGGTTAACGTCGATCTCACGTTTCGGCTGCTGCGCATAAGCGCATACGAGGCCATGCTCAAGCCCAACTGAAGAATTACTCTTGCACAACCCTTTCTTAGGTAGTCATCAAGACTCGTGGTACATCGGTATAATCTCTGGTAGCCAAATCCATGGCTAGTAACAGGGTCGCCTCTTTGCAATCTAAATTCTCTGTTCGCCGTGGGCGAAGGTTCAAATATCATGGCGCGATAGGAGCTGCCGTCGCGTGCTAAACTCATTGGGGCTAGTAACGTCGCGAAATCCCGAATGAAGCACTACCTAGGTAATGATTGGGCTGTGCCTCGCAACCCTCGTATTCTACTCGCGGCTCCTTTGCCTTGCCTCTCCCGGGCGGGTTGCCTGCGCGAGGCATAGCGGTAAGGAAAGAAATACGTTTAGAGGTCGACTTAAAACACTGACTCTGAACGACCTCGAGTGAGAAGAATAGAAACCAATCCTAAATATCCTATAGCCTCACGATTATTGGCGTGGTGCACAACACACCGATAATCAAGACTCCATCGATACGATGCGTAGACACTTTCCGAGGATTAACTGCTCTGATACCACTTTTGTCACGACCCGATTCCGGGCCCGTGACTGGTGCCTTACCCCGGGCACCCTAGTGATACAACATCAGAGTAATCAGCGGAACATAAAACAATACAAGACATATTATGAAATATGAAACAATAATCTGAGAAAAACTTGCCTTTCGGCATATATATAAATAACAACTTTTTCCAACATGAACAGTTTTAATCCTTTTTACAAACCCCGCTTACAACAAAGACTGCACTTCTAAGAAATGATACGACAACAATGGCGGGACAGGGCCCCGCCATACCCCTGAATGTAAACACCTACAACAACAGGGGACTATACCACTGATAAGCCTCCGGAGAAGCGGAGCTTTCCCACACGCTGAACTGTGACCCTAAGAGCGAGGATCAATGACTGGTGTACCTTTACCTGCGGCATGAACGCAGCCCAAGGAGGTCGATAACAGTGCAGAGTATGTGAAACTAAAAATACGTAAATGAAATCATAATAGTCTATAAAGCGGAGACATGTATGATAACCAAACTACGCTGATTCACAATAATAGCGATGTCAAGTCGGGGACTCACGCCTCAAGTCATCACTCAAATATAACAATGGGTCTCACGCCACAACATCAATCATGCGTGGAATACCTTCCTCAGCTGCCGTGATCGATGATATGATAACAACAAGACAAAGAATCGAATGGAAGCATACCCGTGCGCTACGATCGTGTCGGTATGTCCAAGGAAACAATAAGACAACTTTCCAAATGGGCGCATACCCGCGGCGCTACGCATCGTGTCGATGTCCAAAGGGAAACAATAGACAGCATTCCAAATGGACGATACCCGCGCGCTACGATCGTGTCGATATGTCCAAAAGAAAATCAAGGCGATAATCAAAATGGAAACATACCCGTGCGCCACGCATCGTGTCGATATATCCAAAGCGATTAACCACAAGACCTTAACCAAAATGGAAGCATACCCGCGCGCTACGATCGTGTCGGTATGTCCAGCGATTAACAACAATAATACTATCAACGAACGCACTGCGGAATTTCTCCGCCACCGCAAGACGCCCAAGTAAGTTCTCAACGACCAACCGACCTCTATCGAGACGCGGTAACACGTAAACACAACGCTTGTACAATAAAGGCTATCATCACAAGCATAGGCAAGTTTCACAACAACAAGCATAGGCAAGTTTCACAACAACAAGCATAGGCAAGTTTCACAACAACAAGCATAGCAAGTTGCACACAACTCAAAGTACTTTCATTTTATGCCAAAGTCGGGTTTTTAACCCCAAAGTACTACATACGTTAAGTTCTTTTAAAAGAGATCCATTACTTTTATAAAAGTCACGATACGTAGTATTAGAATGACCAACCCACCTTCCTTTTCAAAATCAAGTAACAACATTCTTTCCTAAGTTCGGTTTGCCTAGTTTGATTACTCAAGCTTCTCATTTTCAAATGGTTTCATAGTTCCCAAACTTAATCCTTGATTCCTTTTAGAACAATTGAGTAACATATGTCATATACGTGAGTAGTTTATTCTTGTTTATAACGATCTTATTACAATGACCGTGGTGCAGGAAATATCATTTTGTCTCATCTTAGCTTACGCGGATGGAAGTTTCTCGGTTTTAATAATACTTAATCACAAAACATTTCCTTTTATTAACGCTGCAGTGGTTTGTCGATACACATTCTGATTTCCAAAATCAGTAAAACATTCTTAAGACGTTATACCTAACTTTCCATAAAGCTAGTATAACTCTTAAGTTTTCAAAACAAATCGAGTATTACTTCTTCTCTCAAAATGATTCAAACTCTTTTGAAATACTTCAAGTTCTTTATTAACACATAACAAGCCAGTTATAGTTCAAATCAGTTACTTTTTAAAAACCACATGTATTTTCTTACCAACATAAAGCCGTTATAACCAACTTCCCATAAAGCCGTTATAACACTTTATGTTTTACACCAATCAAATACATTTAGTACATGTACGTCACCGCACTACATAGTTCACACATATCATGCTAGAAGAGATAGGAAGAGGTTCACATACCTCGCGACGAGTATCGACTAATAGCAAACGCCCAAGTACTCCCAACCGTGGCTACTCCTAAAGCCAAGTAACGCGCCACACGTAGTACTTCAACCTATAAGGCCGCGCGCTTTATTAACATTAAGATCTTATCGTAGAACATTCTACGAAAATTCGAAGACTTCCCCCGCAATGGCAGTAAATCTCCTCTCTAACTGGGCGGCTACGAAGCCAACCAGTGGGTTATACATCTAACCCGAACTGTACAATTCTACTCCACGATTACTACCCAAGCTCATCTGAATACGATTCATTCTTGAGCTTAAGTCAAAAGACATTGCCAACTAACCACGTTGATTACTATATATAGTATACTTTAACTATATATTCTAACAACATGTAATTTCCAATTACAATAGAGGACAAAATATTTACCTCGATAAGCCCATAATTATCCAAGTATAAAGTCGATCTGGGCAATCGTTTAGCTCCAACTCCGAGCGCCCAACCCGCTCTAAACCACCCTTAGAAGTTCTAACCAACTTACACAATACTCCAACTGACTATGGAGAATTTCCTAGGTTTGGTTTTGTGGTAGACGGAAGTATAATAGTATTTCCAAGCTTTTCAGATAGTATAACCTTAGAATACTACAAGGTATACGCTAAGGTAATTGGGCATTATAACAATACTTTGAGAGTATTTCTACACCACAAAGGGGTATTATACGAAAGCAACTCACAGTGGGTACCCAGCCACACTACTAGGAGGGTGTACCTCGCCAAGGCCTCGAGAGGGGGAGGCCTCTTGGCGAACTCAACACTAAGGGAGGGAGAAGATTTAACACTTAGAAACATTTAGGAAAGGATGAAGAATTCATCAAAGGGAGAGGGTATTTATAAGATAAGCCAAGGCCAACCAATGGCCAAGATTGAGCCAAGTGCTACACAAGTGTAGGGCCAAGATATGCCCAAGTGCCCTAGTCCCTACTCCTTAAAACCCTCACAAATATCTACCAAAAATATCTACCACTGACCTCAATTGGTCCCACGCGCCCACTTGCCCACCAATGAGAGGGTGCCAAGTGCCGCCTCGTTGGTCCAAAATGTTCCGCCTCTCGGAAAAATCCGCAAAAATAAGAAAGGACATAGCGGAATTTTCCTTCGCAGTTATGAAAACGTTTAGTAAAAACGACTCTAACCAAAGGTGTGTGCACAAATGCCATTCGGCGAAGCCACAGGCGGGGTGACACGTGTCACCCTCCTATTGCCCAAACTAAAACATCTTCCGAAAATATCCACAATGGCCAAAATCTCGAAAACAAAGTGGGCCCCACAAAACCGTAAATTTCTCCCGTGGGCCCCACGTGACCATTTCCGAAAATAAAATTCCATAATTCTCTAATATTCCAGGAAGTCCGAATACCAAATCTGGGAATCCAATTCCCATTAACGAACCTTTTTCCTTCAAAAAAACCGGAAACTTTTCCGTGGAAAAATCGCCTCTTTCTTCCTTTCCAATCTTTCTGTCGTATTCTCGTACGTACGTCCTCGCATACATACCCTGGAACTACGGGGTATAACAGGTATGATAAACAGGATATGGGGTAGCGCAGTGCTGATAATATGATTGTGGATTTTGAGTGTTTTGGTTATAGTAAGAGGCGATGAGCTTTGATACACTGGAAGTTGTTCTGGCCTATGTTCCTGAATGACCATGATAGAGGGTGATACATCTATTCTCCTCTGTGAGGTACCTCCTATGGAGTCTGACTGCATTGCTCTGCTAGTTGCTTGTAGGGCTGTCAAGTTTGTAATCCTGCCTGTCTTGATGTCTTCTTCCACGAAGTCGCCCATTCTTACGACTTCTGCAAAACTTCGCCCAATTACACTGATCATCCTTTCATAATACGCCGCGTCTTTTAACGACTGCACGAACAAGGTGGTCATTTCGCTCTCTGCCATTGGAGGTTGGACCTTTGATGCTTCTGACCGCCACCTCAGGGCGTATTCTCTGAAAGTTTCTGTGGATTTCTTTTCAAGTTTCATAAGATAAAATCTATCCGGGACAGTGTCAGTGTTGAATTTGAATCTATCCATGAAATCTTGTGCCATGGCATTCCAACCGTCCCATTTTCGAGGGTCTTGGCATGTGTACCAGTCCAGCGCCTCGCCGGTTAGACTCCTGATAAATAGTTTCATGATGATTGCTTGATTTTTTCCAACTCCAATCAATTTATCGCAATATGACCTTAGATGAGCTCGAGGATTCCCCTTTTCATCGAACATGTCAAATTTGGGCACCTTGTACCCCACAGGTAACTCAACGTCGGGGTGCATACATAAGTTTTCATATTCTAACCCTTCATCCCCCTTGTTCATCTGAATGTTTTTGAATGCCTCTTTCAAGCTATGGATTTCTTTTGCCATATTTTCATCAGCTCTAGCTCGAGTCTGCCGCACCACTTCCTTGTATTGATCTGTCTCTTGAGAGGATACATGCATAATAAATGGTTGGCTTTCAGTCGGATGTGCTAATGCCCCATATTGTTTGTTAGGACTAGTGATGCGTGTCGTCTGCTCGTATTGGGTGGCTTGGCAATTTGGACCGAGTGGGGAGATATAAATAGGCGGAGGTTGGGATATGTAGGTAGTAAACGAATCATTTTGGAGGTCGGTTTGCAAATTGACCGGGCGAGTGACATTTTGGTGTGAGATGGTATG
Organism: Przewalskia tangutica; assembly: GCA_029844215.1. Lineage (NCBI taxonomy): Eukaryota > Viridiplantae > Streptophyta > Magnoliopsida > Solanales > Solanaceae > Przewalskia > Przewalskia tangutica. The sequence goes on along the minus strand of CM056723.1, from coordinate 116,580,139 downwards.
TTGCGGGGAGCTTTGGGGAAGTGGAGGATCAAGGGCTTGTGATACGATTGCATTTGTCCTTTGCTCCGGGAGTGGTGCATTCAAACTAATAGACAGGTTTGTCATATTTCAGAGCCTTTCTATTTCGGCTTGCATGATTTCCATTTGCTGCAATAATTTGGCGAGGTGTTGATCATTGGTGTTTCTCCTTTCTAACGCCTCTGCATCCTCTACAGGAACGGGGACGAGTCCTAAGCTATTTCGTTCTGGTGTCTCTGGATTAGTCATTTATTGGATGATTGTGCTTCTACCAGTTAACGTGAATCAACCTTTTGGGGATAAACTAGGCAAAATAACCCTCTAACAAATGAAGCAAACCAAGTTAGTATAATATGCAAAGAGTTGCAGGAAATATATAATAATAAGCAAATTGCAAATCAAGAACGTGCTCTAACATGTTTGAGACCTCTTTTATGTCAGAGGGAGGCCTAAACGTCACACATGCGAGGTTATGATAGATTTGTCCAAGCCGTCCAACGGTAATGCTTTTGTTGGAAATGACGACCAAATGACGGTGCACTTTTTCCAATTTCGGCACGTCCTGATTAGGTTTGGATTCGTCTATCATCGTCACGCTACACATAATATGCTGGTTGGTCGTTGAGTTGAGAAACCCGTCGACAAGTTTGGTGTTTTCCTAATTGTGGTGTCGATACCAAGGACCGACCCACCTAAGGTAAATGCATGCATTCCTTAAAATAAAGGGTGATATAGCTCTATCCTGAGTTTCTAAGATTTGGCTTTACTAGACGCAAAGTTTCCGAGCGGACAACTCGAGTGAGAAGGCTACGCGGCCACCGATTAGACCGGACACTCCACGTATATTACCAACTCTCCTAAATTTGGATTTTGAAGAAAGAATTTTGCTGATGCACCAAACGCACCTCGCGTGTAGTGTGTGATAGTGTGAATTTTCCAGAGTGAAAGAAATATGAGCGGAATGCCAGTTTAAGGAAAGCAGTAAAGCAAATAGCAATTAAAACAAATAAAACAAAATACAGTACATAAAAATTAAATGCAAAAATAATGCCAAATAATAACCCTAGGTCTGTTGTGGTTAAGAACCTTAAATCCCCAACAGAGTCGCCATTTCTGTCACGCCCTTTTCCGACCGCGACATTATTTTAGCGAATCCTGCTATTTTAAATAAGTTAGAAAATGAAATAAAATGCTAAAGGGTTAAAAAGTGCTAAAAAGGGTTTAAAATGTTAAAAGGTGTACTAAGAGTGCTAAAGGGGCTAAAATGCTAAAGTGGTTGCTAAAGGGTTCGCGGAGTCGCCACCTAATTGGTTTGGGTGAATTAGGACACCTGAATGTTAACTATGTTAAAGTCAACACTAACTCCATTTTTTGGTCTGCAAAACTGGTGTGAGATTCTGGGCAAGGGTTCTTTATTATCCTAAAGGGAAGGGGTTAGGCACCCTAAAGGAACCACTAACTTGCGGTTGTCCGTTCAAACCTAGGGTAATTATTATGCTAAGATGCAATGCATGTTTTGAAAAGTATTTAAGTAAAATATATTTATAAGTATAAGATGTGTTATAGCCATAAAGATATAGGACTTGCAAAAAATGTGTACGACCAATTTTAGTTAAAAATAGGTATTAACATAGTAATTGGAGAAAGTATATGCACATATTCTATAAAGTATACTTATTGCTCAATACAATGTAAGGATAATAATAATGCAAGATTATTATGACAATATTAGGTACTTAGAAAACAGGATATAAAAGGGTTTCTTTATGCAAGGAAAATATATCCTTTATGTGAATGTTAGTAAGCGTTTTTTTTAAAGAGATGGGTTTATTATGCTAGGAAATAACATTTTTAGCTATCAAAGTGATTTGTACCCAAAGATTACCAAGTGGTTTAATGATTTGAGCAACTAAAATAATTACTTAAGATGGAGCAAATTTCTAATATCAAACTACTTACTAATCTATGATTCAAGGTTTAACTATACTAAGTGTAGCGTTAACAGTGCAATGTCAGTCAAATAATTTACAACAAATAAATGAGGGAGAAAGGATCAATAAAAATGACTCGAAGGAAAGGCGATGTCTTTTCGCCGGTGGTTTTGGAATTTCCAATGCGGATAGAAAGATACACGTAAGATGCGGGTCTTCATTTTGTTGTAGCTCGTGTTGAGTCCCGTTGTGAGACTCTTCATTTTGCTCCAATGCATTTCATGTAACAAAAAGAAGAAGATAAGGATTAGTACAAGCCTAAAATATCGAATCAGAGTCTAAAGCATATAATTCAACTTAGACAACCAGCAAATAGAGTAGTGCAAATCCATAAATAAAATGACGCAGTTACATGAAAATGTAATATTCAACAAGTAAACCGAATGGGCCTAGCCATAAATGTAATAGCCAGTAAGTAACAATACCATAACTAAATGGGCTTAGCCCACACATGCAAAAAATCGAGACTTGTAGATTCTGGACAGCTTATGTGTGATTTCAAACGGAGCAGTGGGCTTTGACAAGCTCAACAATTAAAGCCAATTCATCAGCACATACAAAGATAGTAATTACTAAGCAGAAACAATCAGAATATATCCAAAATACACACAGCATACCCTGCTGCAGTATATGGGTTCTCAAATATGCTGTAAGTACGCTAAAGTTATATGCCTACTCCGGCAGGTGATGGTTAAACGCAGAAGGCTTAAAATGCTACATGTTGTCATTAAGGCATTACACTTTTAGGCAAGCAAAGGGAAATATATGACCAATTTGAATACACACAGAAAATCAACACAGGAAACAGCTGACGAACCATTTACGGTTCCAGACAACAAATAGAGGGCGGGTAGAAGGAAGACTGACAACATTTATGTAGGATCAGTAAAGTAGGCATAAACATAAGTAAACAAATTCAATTACCGTAGGGGAAGAACTAGACAATACATATTTTCAGGAATCAAGCATTGAATCAATATCGCACCGGGGACTCGCCGTCTGCGAGGTGATGTTCACATATCTTTATGCTATATCAAGCCAGTTTTTTTAACAAACTCATATGCAAGGTTCAGGTAGGATGCAAAGAGGCCATATCTGTCTTTCAAACCAATCACAATTTCGATGCCACATTATATTATACACACTGCTGCGTGATATGACCATAAACGACATGTAACAAGGAAGGAGTTTAGTAAATGTGAGATGTCGATGCGAATGTCCTTTAGATCTCTTAATTGGTTAGTATGACACACACAAAATACACTGGAATTCTGTCACTGCCAAAGGGTAACAGGATACATGAAAGAGTGGTGAATACAATCATATATTGTGTTTTGATCGACAAGAGGTTATAGTCTAAAGGAAACCACATCACTTTAAACAGATGATTGATCCTAATCTCTATTATGCATACCTTAAGATAGCATATTCGTATCATGGTCCTAACTATGACCCAAATGCTACATATTTGACAGCGACAGATCGAGTAAACAGGAAAATGCAAAAAGGCTCTAACTACTCGACATCACAGTCGCAAAGATTAATAACAATTGATACAAACCAGAACATGTCCAGCAATTGATCTAATACGCATAAACAACTATTAATATGGTATTAACACATACACAGCAAGACACATCGCACACATTGTTATCAAACGAATCCAAGCTGAAAGGGAAATAATTTTACCTTGCAGCGAACCGAGGCAGCGTATCAAGTCGTCGATTCACTCGGGAATGTATTGCGATGCAATTGCAAGAAGCGAAGCTTTTCTTTATTTCCCTTTTTTTTCGGTTTGCTTTAAAGAATTCGGCTTTTACAATACCTGACGTTCGACTATTATTGATGTTGTTTGCTACTGTTTTCCTCTTATTTTTTGGATACCGATGCCCATTGATTCTTACTGCTTTATTACTCAATTTCGATTGTTCATTCCTTGGATTTTTTCTCTGTTTGATATGCTTCAGTAGGGTATTCTCATTGAATTCCCCCCGATGCCCTCTGCATGTGTATAAACCTCTCTTTATAGCCTTGATTTAGATTTAGATTTATGAAAAGTTTTATGACGATTTTGGGCAGATTTAGTTGTGATTCTTGATGAGATTTTTGGACTGATTTTCTTACTGGCTTTAGCGATTTGTTAGCAAGATTCTTGGTATATATATGGTAAGCTTTGGTATGAACCGATTCGCTTCAGATTTGGTAAGTTTATCATTGGGGATTCGTTTGTAATTGCTTCTTGTTTATGGTAAGATTGGGTGTCGGTTTGGTAGTTGCTTTGGTGTAAGATTTATTAAGGTAAGGAAATATTTTGGGGAGATTTGGGCGATGGGCAATGGGGTTGCGGCGGCTTTCCTTGGCTGCTAGGGTTCTTGTTCTTTTTTAGGTTAGTGTTTTTTTTTGAAAGCCTTTGGACGAAAAATGGCTGTTGATAAAGATAAAGGTTGTGGGCTGCGTGTCGTGGGTTTGGGCTAAGGGAATTGTTGGGCTGGGTTTTAATTAAAGGCTGGGGAATTAGTTTAAGGTGTAATTTAAGTGTGTTATTAGTGATAAATAAATGGGTTTTAAATTATTATTAAATTATTTAAATGCTAAATGCGGATATGATATTTAAAGGTTGCTTAATGTTTTTTTATAAATGCGACGCTATTATTTAAATCTTATTTATTGTGCATATTTATCATTATTAAATTATTTTAATATGACTTTAGGTGCTTTATTAATTTTAGCTTGGGTTTAAATTATTACCATAATTATAGAATTGTTTTGCGTATTAATAAATGCGACTATGCTATTTGACGCGACGTCATTGCTAAATTATTTATTTATTTACGTATTTATTATTAAAATTATCAAGAATTAATGGAAATAGAATAAGGCTTAAAATTGATAAATGCGGGCGCGAGATTCAAAATGCTTAATACTCTTCGTAAAATGCGGTGCCATTATTAAATTACTTATTCATGCATGTATTAATGTTTTATTGTTGCATTTTATTATTATAACATTGTTAAAATTATTCGGAAAATTTAATGTAATTTTATAGTTAATGACTGGACGGGAGGGTCTAAATTGGGTGTCAACAAGTGCAATTACATGGTCTTCATTTCCATTAGTTGGCTAGTGAGAAACATCTTACACACTATAAATTGAGGCTTTTGACTCAATTCAAGAACACACTTCATACTTGTATGGTTCAGATTTTTCTGAACTTCTTACTCTCTAGCATACTTTCACACACTCAAAGGTTCTTCTTGAGAAACACTTGAGCTTTCTTTGCTCTAGTTGATGTTTTATCTTGGGAGACAAGTTGTCAATTACCGTTAAAGGATTTATACGGAGCAATATTGTCTTAAGGACAGAGTGAATATCACTCGACTCATGAGCACACTATCAGATTTAGTGTCTTTTGGTTTTAGATTGGAAAGATCAAGAGGCTCACTGCAATTGTAAGAAGATCCAAAGATCTAAGACTCAAGAACCATTCAAGACAGAAGATCAAGATCACAAGACTTGTTGTTATCACAACACTTGTTAGGCTTCAAGCCTATTGTATTGTAATTTTACCCTTTCAAAACACTAGTAATAGTTATATACTATTTTCGTACATCCATTGTGTAACTCACAAAGAACAATAAATTTGAATTCGGCTAGAATGTCAAAAGAATGAAATAAATTAAAAGGATTTAATTATATTAAATTAATATTCAATTATTTTATTACTATTACTGAATGAGAAATTAGGATAACATATTAGTTATAAAGAAAAAACGGTCAACAGAGCCAAATAAAAAGTCGTCTTTTTCAAATATTCATGTCCCTTACACTAATAATAAATTAAAAATATTTCTATAATTATAGATATTCTTGTTAAATATAAAACATAAAATTTAAAATTAAATTATTACCTTTTTCTTTTTGCCGAGGGAGAGAAGGAGTAATAAATAGAAAAATATATAACAAAGTCAATCCCGTGTTTATTTTTAGTTTTTTGGTTTTCCCTCTTGTAAATTTCCATGATTTTGCGTGCTTAGGGTTTTGTTCTTTGTTTATCAAGGTAAGTATCTACCAAATTGCTATTGTAAAACTCATTTTGTTGGCTAGACTTGGAGAAATAACCATTAATTGTGGAATTGTGTAATCTTTTACTGTTCCAATGATCTCTTTGATTTGCTCAATTGATCAGTTTTTTAGGTTTTATTTTGTAATTGTAACTTGGGTTTGTGAATTCTTGGATTTTCTTTGCCGGTGGTGGCAGTGGTGGGAGGTAGTGACTGTGACTGGGTACTGACTGCTGCCGGAACAGTGGTAGCATGTCGGAGAGCTTGGTGGACAAGCGGTGATGTGTCTGAATTATCAAGAAATTTGTAATCAGTGACTCAAAATTTTTGAATGTTGCCAAACGGGAAAACATACTCGACAAAAGTTACATGGCGTGAGATTATGATTTTGTCGGTGATAGTTCATAGCACAGGTACCAGACACATGGAGTAGATATGGGTGCCAATTTATGGGGGGACGTGGATGTCAGATTAGGAACACAGACAACCGAAAATTCTAAGATGGTCATAGGTAGGGATCCGACGGTAGAGAATTTCGGTGGGTGTCCTATTTTGAATCGCACGGGTGGGTAGAATGTTGAGAATGTGTTTTACCGTTTTTAGTGCATATACACAAAAAGTAGGGGGAGAGACGTATGAAAAAGGAGGGTACGAATCATATTAATTTGGTTCGGCGAATTCTTTCGGCTTTTCCATTTTTAGGGGAGGTGTGAGGGCACGAGAAACAAAAACAAATTTATGAAATAGAGAATTATTAAACTCTCGATCATTATCACATTGAAACGATTTTATGTCTTTTCAAATTGCGTTTTAACCAGTGTACGAAACTCAACAAATTTGGAGAACACTTGAGATTTGAGTTTAAGTGGATAGACTCAAAGAAAGTGATAGAAATGATAAAAAAATATCAGATAATATTTGTGGCCTAAGTTGTTAGTTATGAGAGATGTCCATAAATCAGCGTGGATAATATCAAGGGGGATAAAGTAGTACTCATAAAAGCAGTGAATGGTAGTCTAACGTGTTTCCCTAACTGACACGAGGAGCAACTATGAGAGAGATTCTCTTTGTTACGTTGGAAAAAAATTTGGTTTCTTAGAGAATAAAAAACATGAGAACCCGGATGACCAAGTCTACTATGCCACGTGGAGGGAGATATGGTTGTTAGAACGGTGGGAGGAGTGACACTAGCAGCGGATGTGGGTAGGAACGGATATAGGTCTTCCTCACTATTGCATCTCGTAAGGAGTTTTCTGGTACGGAAGTCTGTTACAAAAAATTCAAACGGATCAAAATTAATTAAGAAAGAATTATCGATTAGATTTTTGATGATGTTTGGAGCATAAATGACGTTTTTAAGAGAGAAGTGGGGATGCGGTGGTGGGTAAGGGTATGGCAAAATCCTTGAATTGGAATGCGATGACCACTACCAACCATAATAGATTGTGGAGTTAGTAACTGACGCAGTTGAGAAAGATTACCTGAATTGTTAGTGAGATGAGAGGTGGCGCCCGTATCCATATACCACGCATTATCGGTACTTTCTCATGGATACTGTTGTTTAAAAGAATAAAAATGTTTGACCTAAGTAAAACACTATTTTATATGATGTTTCTTGTTAGGGGCGGAGCTAGAATTCCAGATACAGGTTCGGTCGAATCCAGTAGTTTTTGCTCAAACAGTGTATTTCTATCGGAACAACTTCTCTACCTCCCAAGGTAGATGTAAGGTCAGCGTACACTCTACCCGACTCCACTTTGTGGATTTTACTGGGTATGTTGTTGTTGTCTATTTATGTTAAGAAATTCATTAAATATATAGAAATGTTAGATTTAGAACCTAGTTATTATCACTTGAAGTCGTCATTTTAAAATTCAGAACCCATAAAGTTGAAATCCTGGCTTCGACTCTGTTTCTGGTATTTGGTTGAACATAAAGTTGCTGGCATGTAGTGGTGGAGGGTGGAGTGGGACATTTGATGTGAGTTTTGATGATAATGAAAAGTGTTAAAGAGTGAAAATAATGTTGACATGCTGATAAAAGCTAGTAATAGCTAGTAATACGGAAATACTGTAATATCAAACAACAACAACAACATACCCAGTGTAATCTCACACCGTGGGGTCTGGGGAGGGTAGAGTGTACATAGACCTTACCTCCACCTTGGTAGGTAGAGCTAATAACTTGGAGTAGGGGTAGTGTGAAATTGACTAACTCCCATGACGGGCTGAGCATTTTTTTCTTTTCTTTCAAATATTAACAAGCGATGATGATCAGTGGGTGATCACCAGGTTTTTGTTTAGTATTCTTTGAATTTTTATGCTTGTTTGTCACCTGAGTTCCTTCTTGTTCTTCCTTTCTTCGTTTGTTTTTGTGATCATATGACCTCAATGAGTTATTTTGAAATTGCTTTTTGTCGTTTCTGCAGAGACAAATGAGGGGGGTATTTCTAGGTGAGTCTCATGGCAGACCCTGTACTGGGACAAAGACGTTGATGAGGTGCAATGATGGTGGAAGAAGTGATCATGTTGTTCTGATTGATGTCGAGAGTGAAACTTTTAGTAATGTTATTTTTATTGATGTGCCTGAATCAACACCCAAGAAGTTTCGAGGTAAGACAGCATCAAAGAAAGACAAAAAATGCTCTCCTTTGAGGAACATAATCTTCATCGATGATGATGAAAGCAATGAGAATGAATATCCTGAATTTGGTGTAGAAGATGACCGCCACTTCTTTCATGACCCATCCCCTAGCATGAGACCGTGCTCAACCTCGAGAAGTGCTAAAGAGCCTGTAGATGAAATTGGTGATGATTGTCAGTTTGTTCGAGAAAATATTCCTCCAGTGAAGTTATCAAAATGCAAAAGAACTTACTCTGGAAAAGCTCCTGTCCAAAATCGCTATGGTTTGACGTCTGATGATGATGAGTTCATGGCGGATTATTCTGGACAGCTTCGAGAGCAGTGGCAGAAAGCTTCGTTAAAGAGGAAAAATGATATCAATAGTGCATCTACTGTTGGAATTCAACCTGAGCCTGGTGAGACTGAAGAGCATCCAGCTTGTTCTGTCTATGCTAAATCCTCTACAGAAAAAGAAGATCAATCTCCTAAACCAGCACGTGAATCACGTTGTACTTCTGGTACGGGTGACGTCCATGACGAAGGAGATCTGCAAATGGAGAGCTTCGGAGAGGGTCATCCCAGTATACCCAGTGAATATCAACAGAATCCTTTTGTAAAAAAGCATCCAGAACAAGGCAATGAAGGGAGTATTCCAGCTGCAGGACCTCATTTAGAAAAACCTGTTTCGTGTACACGATATAGGGTAGCAGAGGAGGAATCTCGCCTTGGCAAGCACCAGCATGATGTTGAAACTGAAAATGGTAGCAATCAATATAGTTCTGCTGATAATGGTAAAAAAAGTCAGGAGACGGCTAAGAATTATAATTTTCGTTTCTTCAAAGCATCAAGACATGAAACCAGTACTTCCAAAGGGAAGGAGGATTTATTTTCTGGAGGATTTCCATGGTGGACTACCCGTCCCCGATCATCTGTTGAACACTATCCGTGCTCCGTTAGTCCTAGAGAGTCTTCTATTTGCAGGAGAGCTTCATCAGGCTCACGAATCAGCGGCAAAAAATGTGTCGATCAGGAAAATGGGAAATGCATTCCTGATAGGACATCAGAATTAAGTGCAAACCGTAATGAAATGCAGCCTAGAAACAGAGGTTCCTTGGTGGAGGAGGATCTTTCGGAATCTGTATCTATGAGCCAACACAAGGACGAAAGGCATGATGATATGAACGGCCAAAATGGTGATGATGTGGAGGGTCGTGCTGAGAACTGTATTACCACCGAAAGAGAAAGGATGAAGGAGACCTCCGAATACAAAAAAGCACTAGAGGAAGAATTGGCGTCCAGGCGAAAAGCGTTAGCGATTCAGGTCTGTCATGTGTACTTCTTGATAACTTTTGTAGAGTTTTGTTGGTTTTCTGTTATGCTTTCGGTGTGCATTATTCTGCAACTTGTTTATCTTATGACTGCTGAATGTCTTGTGATAGTTTCTCGTGTATTGGTGGAACCGAGGTCTACTACCATAATTTTGATCTCATCAATGCCATAATTGATCAAATGTTATATACTTTTGATGCTTAGTAAGACTAACTTTAAGAGATTAACCAGGTTCATTGTGTTTATAATACTTAGAAACTTGAAGTAGTCAGTTGATGTAGAAATATATAAATGAATTCCTGTAGAGTTTGTGAAATTTCCTCCCTTTCTATCCATCACAAAATAAAAAAGGAAGAACATGAGGAGGAGAAGAAAAACCTTCCTTCTCGATTACTTGTAGATGCTGGATTTTTGAAGCCTGGAGTAGCAAAAGCGAAAAGAGTCTTTTGGGGAATTTTAAAACATGAGCTTTAATGAAGAAAGAAAAACAATAGCTATTTTCTTTTAGGAGTAAAAAGACAAACAGTAACTATTTGAACGAAAGAACTGAAATACTAAATACATTTTCACAGAAAAGAACTGCAACACTATACTTAAATGAAATATATGAAGTCAAATCATGTCTATTAAGTTTAAAAACCATTTCAGATTTCTTAATTTAGATGAAATGATGTAGCTTTATGTTTTTTGGAGATAGCTTCGAGAACTCCTTCCTTGTTTGGTGTTCCTGCTTGAGCCAGATGAAGGAAACTTTCACGTCTGATTTTGAGGGGGGTGAGTGGGTGGGGTGTGGATCCTATAGAACCCTATCCGAATTTTTCTTTTGCTAGGCCCATAACTAAAAAGTCCACTTTCTTACTATTACAAGGTTCTTATATTAAAATTATAATCTCTTATTCCTAATCACTACAATTTCGTCATTATGCTTTTCTACAATTAATGTATCCTTTTTACTAACTGTATCTATTATTTAGTATTGCCTTTTAAAGATAGAGTTCATTGGCATTGAGACGCATGCCTTAGTACCTCAGCACCTACGCTTAAGCGTCACCTAAGCGATGCAAAGCCCAAAACCCGGATTTAACTTCAAGGGCTTAAGGGAGCTCACCTTTGACAACACTAATGAATCCAAGAATGTACGTTCTACACCTCTTTGTTGGGGCTTTCAAGTAGAGACATGTCTTTTTGTTCCACATATGGTTTGTTTAGTTGTGTATTGCAAAATGGAAGAAGGATTGGCAGAGATAGTCCGCCTAACAAACATTACTTAGCAAAAAGGTTAAATATATACTGTTAGAGACACGTCTTTGTATTCCACATATGGTCTGTTTAGTTGTGTTTTGCAAAATGGAAAAAGGGTTGGCAGAGATTGTACGCCTGACTACTTTAACAAACATTACTTAGCAAAAAGGTTAGATATATACTGTTTGTCTGTTGAGCTACTGCCACACTTTTGATGCAATTGTTTCGGTAATGGACACTGTTTTTCTGATGAAAATTTTACCTCTATAAAAAAATGGATTTCGAGTCATTTGTCTGCACCAAAGCCTTTTTGAGATACTATATGGAATCTGATAAGGCATAAGAAGTAACACCATATACTTTTGTTTTAAATCTCATTCTGCACATCGTGCAGATAAGCACCGTCAAGTTATGTTCTGGTTGGTATGGTCTGTCATCTTAATCAAATTATGGATATTTGGAACTTTGCTGGACTTGATTTTGACCATTACTTAGAGCTAAAAAGCTGCATCCATTGAAGAGGATTATTGGTCCACACATGGATGGACCTTGTGCCATCATGAATCTGATACGACATAAGAGGGGCGAGCTCATTATCTACTGATTTCTGAACGGTGCACCAACCGACTCTCAGGGAATTCTCAATTATCCAAAAAAAAAGGAAATTATGGCCAAACTAGTATTTGCAAATTAAGTTCATTATTTGAAATGCTGAAACGATATTTCATGGATAAACATATGATAGATATGATGTATGTTCCTAAACCTATTTGGGCTCTAATGGTTCTAGGCAGTATGCTAGTTGCAATGATCAGCTGTTAGGGACAAAGGATGACACGTATAAAGATTCCCCCATAATGTGTATCTTCGAAAGATTGAATATGAAGGAATTAGAGATACTTTTAGGATAACGCCTTATCCTTACCTTTTGTAAATTTTAGATGCTCACAAAATATTTATTTTCGATGTAGTAGGACTTTTATAAATGATATTGACGATGTATTGGACTTCATAGATTCTTTACATCCACAAAGGAGCTAAATCCACAGACTTTTGTACACTTCTAGTACCTCCTTGATGATGTATTCTTTTAATACTAAAAATCATCTGTCTCTGAAAAAGACCACCTATTATATGCAGATGAGACATTGATCTCCAGTGATGCTAATTGTGATAGGTTTCCTAAGAGAAATTTTCCGATGGACCACATGGCAGAGTACGAAATTAGTTTGAAAAAATGTGATCTCATTTTGATAGGCAAAGCTCTTAGGAGAAATACCGGAGAGGAATATGAAAAAAAAAAAGAGAGGGGATGGAGTGCTTGTAGGGGAGAGATCAAGCAATTTGACATACAGGTAATTTTCTGTGGAAAATAAGAAGAGAATATTTTTTTGGAATCAATTGTAGTGTGGAAAGTCCTCATCGATCAAGGTTCCATAGTTGATTGCAATATCTTTTAATAAACATGCTGTGATATTAGGGTTGGTTCTTTTTTATATATGGTAGTTGATTTACTAGAACAAATTCAATATAGTTCATTGTGCCTCAGTCCCGAATTAGTTGGGTTGACTATATTGATCCACTTGATAGAAATTGTAATTGCTGAGCATTTAAAGAGAAAAAGAGACCCGGAAGGAGGGTTTTGGGGGGGAGGGTGTGAGGGGGTAGATCACTTGTTGCATTGGCAAGTGTTACAAAATTTTGGAAGATGGTGGTCAGTTTTGAGGGATTAGCTGGAGCTTGTTACTCTTGGTGAGGTAGCTTTTTGTTGGTTAAAAAGGACAAGAAGTAGGACAGATAAGTCTTTGACAAGGTGCTGTGTGTGGACTATGTTTAAAGTCAAAAATAGGAGGCTGTCGTCCTTAGTCCTAAAGTTTAGACATTTTTTTTCGTATGGATATTTTTTAGCATGCCGCAAGGGCTTTGGTCAAGTAGCAAAAGCGCGGCCAGTGATGTGTGGTTTAAGCGTACGTCACAATTTCAAACATGTCGCAGATAAAAGCCTGGTAAATATAAACTACCAGTTTTCTAACTTTACCAGTTTAAAAAAAAAACTACCAATTTTCTTCATCAATTTTATATTGTGCTACTGTTACATGCTTACATTTACCTAGGAGGAGGCAAAAATCCCCGTGATGTTTCATTTAGTTCATTTCCTCTTTATTTTGATGTAATTTCTTTCTTTTTCCTTTTTCCTTTTTCTTTTCAAGAAAGCACTAGAATTGAAGTTTGACTGCGAATGGCCACTAAAATTATTGGAAGACCATTGGTTTAACTATAATAGGCTGGCAAGTTATCAAGTGAATTGGTCTAGTTAAACTTAACATGTTTTCCAGAGGATATTTTTGTGATATCTCTTCATGGCGGGGTTTCTGTATGGAGCCAAAAGGCAAGGGTTTTCAGCGGGCCCATTCTCTTCCTTTCATGCTCATAAATTAGAAAACTAATTTGTATAGATAACCTCATTCTGGTTATTTATTTATTATTTTTATTTGATGACCTAGAAATCTATCTTGGTCCAACCCTTAGGACCAAGGTTAGCGCCTTCAAAACCCCGGGATGATTGGCCTGCCTCTCTGCCCTCCTCGACTTAAATATCATACTTAATTCACATGGCGAGGGCTCGAACTTGTGACCTAAGTCACAAGTCCCTTAACCTTTGCCACTTGAACTAAGCCCCGGGGTCCATTCCGGTTATTTACATAAATAATATAATGGATATAGAAGTTAATATATGTGGGGCATGTAATAATGTCATTTTCATGTCATGTTTCTTTCTTAATGTGAAAATATCAGGTGAGAGTTATGTTATGAATTTTGGTTTGTAATTGGCTAAATTGCTGTTTTGATGATGTTCAGATTAAGAATTGAAGTTCTATAATTTCTGATAAAAAAGTGCAACCACAGAGGGAAAAGCTAAATTAGCCAAAAGAAAGTAAGATTTGTGTATGTACGAAGATGTACTGTTATCTAATGTGCTTTTTACCTGTTCAGGCAGAAGAAGCCAAGAAGATGAAGCTGTTGCTGAAAAGAAAGAGGGCTGAAAATATGCGTTTATTAGAAATGGAGAAGAGACAAAAGCAGCGTGTGGAGGAAATGAGAGAAACTCAAAAGAAGGTACAACAACTTGGCCTCTTCTGCTGTCTATTTCGCGGCTTTGCACGGCCTCTTTATCTTTATATTTCTTTGTTTCTCTCTTCCACGCCACAAAGCATATTTGGATTTTTCCTAGTGTATAAACCATCTGATGAATCTTTTTAGGACATAGAGAATATGAACTTGAAGGAGCGGATACGAGCCGAAGTTCGTAAGGAACTCAGTAAGCTTGAAATGACATGCCTTGATATGGCCTCGGTGTTGCGTGGATTGGGAATCACTGTTGGTGATGGCACTAGTCATGAGGTTTGTTTACACTCAATCTCTAAATATCATCCATCTTCTTAATTACCTGAATCTACTGAATGCAAATAATTTCAGGAAAATACTTTTATGTAACATTCGCATTCTTATTTTGCTCTTCCCCTGATTTGCAGTTGTGACTTTTTTTTGAAACATTAATAAAAGTCTATTTCTATTTGTATTTCTCTTTGTGAAGTGTTAGTCCCAATTAGAAGGATAGCACAAGAGATAACACTTGGAATGAATTCTTGTTTCAGGTGCGTGTTGCTTACAAAAAAGCCTTGCTGAAATTTCACCCTGATAGAGCTTCAAGATCTGATATACGACAGCAAGTTGAAGCTGAGGAGAAATTTAAGCTTATTTCTCGAATGAAGGACAAATACTTACCAACTTTATGACAGTGACATAGGACATAAATGTAGTTTATCTCAGGAGAAAAGATTATCTCTTAGGATAGAAATTTTGTGTATAGGCCTTCAATGCTTGAGCATTTCTCACCATGTGGAAAGCTGCACTCAAATGTAGAAAGGTTTTTATTTCCAGGTTTAGTTTTCTCATTTCTTTATGTTTTTGTTAATGTAATTTTGTTTTTTCAGGGTTGAGGTGCTTTCAGGAATTGCTCCACAAAAGCTGTAAATTTTCTTAAAAGATTCCACTGAATATGTGAGTGATTATAACTCTAGTTCACAAAGCAACAAGCTGCACTGCACAGGCTGTTTAATAATATGCTACTATACTATATTATATTATATTATATTAATAAGCTATACATCCCCTCATCTCACTTTTAGTATCTAAGTTTATTTTAAGGTCAAGTTGATCAATTATGGGAGTTGATCAACTTAGAATTTGAAAACAGTAGCAAGTACTTATTGCAGTAGGATAAAAATGGAGTAACTAGAATTAAATTATGTGGCATAGCCGTCAATGAATTGGGTGTATTGAGGGTCTAAATGTTACTCCCTCCGTCCCAAAAAGATTGTTCTAGTTTGATTTGACATGAAGATTAAGAAATAAAAGACTTGAATTGTGTGATTCAAAATAAATTTTAGATATTTGTGTGAAGGTAAATAATTTCATAAAGTTAAATTATTTCTAAATATGAAAATGTGACGATTCTTTTGGGCCAAACTAATAAGGAAAGTAAGACAATCTTTTTAGGATAGAGGTAGTAGTAGATACACAAAAAAGTAGGTGATTGTTTTGATATGTCAAAGGTTTGATGCGCATAGTTACTTAATACATGAGTTGGTGGAGGGTATTATATAGGTACTTGATGAAATAGTTGAGGTGGACGTTTACCTGGCTCGGATCCGACCCTCATAAATAAAAAGAAAAAAACTTTTGTCTGAAGGAGTTCAAGAATTAACTTCAAAGTTTTATCTGGACCTAGTTCTCTCCAGAGCTCACAAACTTCTTACCTTGCAAATCTGGGTGAGTAGATAAGTATAACTACATTACAGCTTAGTAAATACTACAATTAAATTTCTCGATAATAACATCGTTGGGTCAGAATTTTTTTGCTTGTTATAGATAATGGTTGTTATAACAACATTTGACATATAAATAATAGTTGATTGTTATAGAAAAAAAAGATGAATAAATGTTTTATTTTTGATGTTATAAAAATAACAAAATTATTGAAATTTTAAATCTCAGATATATGCATGCTTCACTAACTAAACATTAAAGAAAGTTAATATAGTTTTAATAATAGTTGATTGTTATAGGAAAAAAAGATGAATAAATATTTTATTTTTGATGTTATAAAAATGACAAAATTATTGAAATTTTAAATCTCAGATATATGCATACTTCACTAACTAAACATTAAAGAAAGTTAATATAATTTTAATAATAGTTGATTGTTATAGGAAAAAAAGATGAATAAATGTTTAATTTTTGATGTTATAAAAATAACAAAATTATTGAAATTTTAAATCTCAGAGATATGCATGCTTCACTAACTAAACATTAAAGAAAGTTAATATAGTTTTAATAATAGTTGATTGTTATAGGAAAAAAAGATGAATAAATATTTTATTTTTGATGTTATAAAAATGACAAAATTATTGAAATTTTAAATCTCAGATATATGCATACTTCACTAACTAAACATTAAAGAAAGTTAATATAATTTTAATAATAGTTGATTGTTATAGGAAAAAAAGATGAATAAATGTTTTATTTTTGATGTTATAAAAATAACGAAATTATTGAAATTTTAAATCTCAGATATATGCCTACTTCACTAACTAAACATTAAAGAAAGTTAATATAATTTTAATAATAGTTGATTGTTATAGGAAAAAAAGATGAATAAATGTTTTATTTTTGATGTTATAAAAATAACAAAATTATTGAAATTTTAAATCTCAAATATATGCATACTTCACTAACTAAACATTAAAGAAAGTTAATATAATTTTAATAAATGCATAACTGAATGTGTAAAGTTTTAAGCTCTAAGACACATATTTTAAATATACTTGAAAATTAAATTCTTTCAAAATTGATGGTGGAAATTAATAATTGTAGCTTGCTTAAAAAAGATTAGAATGAATCAAATATGTGTCTCTTTGCTTGCTCTAAAGAATAAATTCATACTCCTTATTCACATTATTTTTCTTTTTGAAAATTATTTATAAATAAAATAGAAGACAATGATATTTTTAGATTGCAATATGCATTCATGTGTAATATTTTGTCATAATTATAGTATATTAAAGTATCAATTAAATATTTGATCAAAATCTCTACATTTATTATTGGCAATCATAGATTCCATTTTTATAAAGATGGTTAATTATTATATTACCAACCAAAGAAGATAATTGTTATATGTGGAGTAATTTGACAAAGAACGTACTGTTAAACAGTTGTTTGTTGATTTTATAAATAAAATGTTGTTATAAAAAGTAAAATATAACATAAAAAATCAATTCCGAAAAAACATAGCCGTTATAATGAGATATTAATGTTTTATGTGAATTCTGTTATAGAGAGGTCTGACTGACTGTAGTTGTTTCTTGCTCCAAATGTAATATTTTACAATCATTTCATAATTTTTTTCATTGTTTCTTGCTCCAAATGTAATATTTTACAATCATTTCATAATTTTTTTCATTTGAACATTTAATATCCTTTGAGGTTTTTAACTTCTCATCAGTATTGTGGTGAGCCTTGATGTACTAGTTCCAAACTACAAAGTTCTTTTATTTAAGTTGGCATAATATATAATTAGACATCTTAACTTGGCTTCAATAACAATTAAACATTTCAATTTTGAGAATGCACATCTAAACATCTCAATTTGTCTTCACTGTGGATAATGGACATTCGGCGGTGATGTGACACAAAAAATTTGTAGGTTTCTAGATAATCATTTTGTAAGTTTGATTATTTAACTGACACAGTGTGAACGAGTTGAGGTGTCTAGATGTGCATTCTAAAAAATAGAATGTTTAATTGTCCAAATTTAAGTGTCAATATATGTATTATATCATTTAGGTTCCTTTCAAATACATCACTTACATATCTGACTCAGCAATATTGGAAAACTATCAAATCCAGACTTAGAAAGCTTCACTTAGATTTTTAACAACTCCCTACATAGAAGTGGTAGATGGACCGTTTGAGCTGAAGTTGGGCGGGTCAAGATGGGTTGAATCAATAGACGGGTCAATGTCCAACTCGTCCAAATCTTACATAGGCTAAGATGAATGGGTCAAGATGGACGGATCAAGATGGGTGATGACCCAACTTGACCCATTACTTTTACAAATTTCAAACTTACCTTTTATGATGTTATTTTATTTTGTATGATATTTGATTTTTCTATATCTTTGTTTTTAAAATAAGAATAATATTTTAAATTTTTTATTTATTTTTTATAAAAGCAAAATAAATATATAAAAATAATGGGTGGGAGAGGCTGGGTAATGAGTAAGAAAAGTTTCTCATTTTTTATAAACTTTTTGTATAAATAAAATAAATATATAAAATAAAAACTTCGGGGGGATGTGGTAAGCAATTTTTTCTCATTTTTTATAAAAAGTTTATAAAAGTAAAATAAATATATAAAATAAAAATTTGGGGTGGGGTGGGAGGGTGATGGGGTACGGGTTTTTTTTCATTTTTTAATAATTTTTTATATATAAGTAAAATAAATTTATAAAATAAAAAATGGGGGTGTGGGGGCAAGGGGTTTTGGTGGGGGTGGGGATAAGAAAGTTTCATATTTTTTTATATTTTTTATAAAAGTAAAAAAGAATATGAAATAGAAATTTGATGATGAGGGTATGACATGGCATGGGGTGGGGGTGGAGGGGGTAGGGTGGATGTAAGAAAAATTCATATTCGTAATATATTTTTTATAAAAGAAACAAAAAATATGAAATAGAAATTTGAGGATGGGGTGTGGGTGGAGGGGGGTAGGTGGGGGTTAGGACGGTAGGGGTGAAGTAAGAAAAAAATTCATTTTTTTATTATATAAAAGTAGAAACAAATATGAAATAGAAATTTGAGGATGGGGCCTAGGGGTGTTATCGGTCCGGTCCGGATCGAGAACCGGACCGATAGGGTTTCGGTCCAGAGTCCAGATCCGGGACCGGACCGAAACCTTATCGGTCCGATTCCGGGTCAGGGGCCCAATTTTTTTTTTTTAATAATTTAATTTTCAATACTGAAATTGACATTCTCGGACAGATTACCACGAAATTTGTACGTTGAAATCTATTGTATATCGCGAGATATTTAGATTTGAAAAGGGGAAAAACGTAACAATTTGGGGAAAAAGTGAAATTGATTGGCAAGATGGACATTTTTGGATAAATCGGCTGAATCAAACCGCTTTAGCGTTTTTTTCGGCCCTATCTGGAAAAAATACGCGAAATCAAAAAACAATTAGGTGAAACGGACATCCAGCGCAAAGTTATGACTATTTAAAGTTTCACTAATTTACAACTAATTTATATGTCAATGCTTCAAATTAAAACATAAAGTCTACCTCACATATATTTAAAACATGTAAAATAGTCGAACATTAGGGAATATTGCAATTAAATATAATTAGGGCATCTTTGGGGAGGCGATGTCCCGGGGCATCCGGGAAGGGAGGAGTTACGGGTATTTTATCAGTTCTGGTCCGCCTCTTATCTACCGGTAATTTTTGATACTTGTATCCGGACCGTTAAGATTTCAGTCCGAGTATCGGTCCGATTCTCAGATAATTATCGGGAGTATCCGATCGCTAACAAATTCTAATGGGTAGGCAACGATGAAAGTGGGTAGGGGAGATAAGAAAAAATCATATTTTTTATAAATTATTTATAAAATTAAAAAAAAAATAGGAAATAGAAATTTGAGAATGGGGTAGGGCGAGTGGTGGGGATAAATGGGGTAGGTGGGGTAGAGGTGGTAGGGGTGATAGGGAGGTAGGGGGTGGGGTGGAGTAGGCAAGGTATGGGGCATAAATGTGAGGGTGGTTCAGTGCTTGGGTGGGGGTTGATGTAGGGAAGGGGTATGGTAGATGAATAGTGTGCTGGGTGGTTGGGGTGCGTTTGTGTATTTTTATTGTTTCGAAATAATAAAGGATTTTTTAATAATTATTTATAAACAAAATCTTAATCTAGAGTGAAACTCTAATCGTTAAGATTGAGCATTTTCGTGGGTCAAATTTCAGCATCATCATGAGTTCATTTGGGATGCTGATTTATAATGGGTCAACTTGGACTAGCCCAAACCAACTCATCATCAAAATCACTCTTGTCCAAACCCATGAAATCTTGGATGAATTGGGCGGGTCATTTGGATTGGACTAATTTTGACACCCCTACCCCTACCCCTACGTTACCTTTTTTTTTTCGGACGCTCTATCTTAGCATTACTTTCTCTTTTCTTCACGATTTCTAAGAAAAATCGTGGAGAATTCATGTCCAACTCTCACTAAGGAAACTTTCTGCAAAAGTACATGTCTGAAGGTTCACAAAAATGATAAAATTGAAAATTATCTGATAAGTAAGTTAAGATAGTTCTAAGAGCATCCGCAATACCCTGAATACTAATTTTCTTTTATCACTTCCCACTTAATTTTTTTTTCTAAACAAATACTTTTATATAATTTTTAATATAATATTTAATTTTAATTGTAAATAAATATTTTAATTTTAAAAAGTATATAATATTTATTAACTTTTAATATAACAAACTAACATCCAAAGAAATAATCTATGCATAACTAAACCCTACATAAGTAAATCTTGCATAACTAATACATGCATAACTAAACCCTACATAAGTAAATCCTGCATAACTAATACATGCATAACTAATACATACATTACTAATACATGCATAACTAATGCTTACATTACTAATATCTGCATAACTAATACCTACATTACTAATACCTACATAATAAATACCTGCATAACTAATACCTACATTACTAATACCTGCATAATAAATACCTGCATAACTAATACCTACATTACTAATACATGCATAACAAATACCTACATAACTAATACTTGCGGAGTATATTGCTCTGCATAATCCTAACCAACTGTTACTATAAATGAATACAACAAACGGAAAATAGAAAACAATAAAACATCTATCACAAGAACTAGGAAAACGAATAACAAAAAATTACAACAAAAGAAATAACCTTAACAATAACTGGAAACAAGAACAAACACTTGATTTGATTGTTTGCTGAGTCGAGTGATGACACTCTGTATTTAAGACAAGATTGCCCCGTATATATCATTTTTACGGTTGTTAGACAATAATATCCCAAGATAAAACAACTACTAACACTTGAGCAAAGAAACTCAAGCGTTTCTCTTGAAGAACTTTGAGAATTTAAGTATGCTAGAGAGGAAGAAGTATTTCAGAATTTCTGATTGCAAGTTATTGACAATTGAGTCAAAGGCCTCAATTTATAGTGTAAGATTTGGTGTCTTCAAGTGCCAAGTAATGACATTGAATCACCCATGAAATGACAATGAATTGCCTAAGTAATGACAGCCATTTATCAGCCAACTAATGACTGAATAACGCTGGAATGAATGCCATTGAGGGCAACCCAAAGGTCTCCAAAATCATATTTTCATTTCATACTTTCTGCCTAGGTAGCGCCACGGCTCGGCCTCGGAAGCGCCGCGACGCTTCGGCTCAAGTAACTTTCTGGCCGAATTAGAGTCGCGGCTCCCCTCGGAAGTGTTGTGGCCCTTAAGGGGTTGAGGTCGCGGCGCTCCCGGCTCCGAGGTGGTGTCGCGACCCTTTCCGACCCATTCCAATCTTTACACTATGCACACTTCTTCCTAGATTTACCAACGTGGAACACTCGTCATTTGGCCAACAACCGTCCATCATTCTATGTCTCAAACATTTTACATACGTATCAATATCTCTTTCACTAATGAAATTTACGATCATTGGTACAACATATGCACGTTTTTAAAGAGTCAAAGTATATGAACTTTGATAAACATTTTGAGCTATATTTTTTCATCATAATAATATGAGAAGACTTGCAACTTATAATACTTTTCGTATAATTTTCGAATATCTAAATTTTATTTTAAAATATGAAATTAATATAATCAAATTTAACTTTGAAATTTAATCAAATTGTCTTTTAAAAAGTAAAACACAAGTATTTTGGGACGGAGGGAATATAAATTACAAATTTTCTCATATCAATATTTTGAAAACAGCAAAAAGTGTCGGGTAAAGGGATACGTCCTTCTGATTATCACGAAAGTATCTATATCTATATATATTATTAAAAAGAGGATAGTAGTTAAGTGCTCTAGCTTCTCTCTAGCTTCTCTTTCCTAAAACTCCAAGACTTAACAAAGTTACAAGAGTGAATCTTTTGGCTTGGATTCATCCAAGTGCTTTGTTTATGTTCTTACTCTTAAGGGAAGGAATACATAGACGGGACTGTTATGGTTGGAATCTTTTATGCTTATCTAGGTTCACACTTAGCATTTATTGTAAGAGTGTTCACCATCAATGGTAGATACACATTTATTGTGAGCTACGTTTAAGCTTGAGTTCATTTACTACGCTTGCACGAAAGGAGAATGTTATATATCCTCTTCTCATATGTTACTTTCTCTTTCGGCTAAAGCAAAAAGCCATTAAGGCTTGGGGTTTACACCCCCTTTGGGGTCGGCTCCATCATTGAAGGAAGTCTCATTGACATATCAAGAAGCTCATTCTTCACTTTGAAATCCCTGACGAAGGTCACATAAGCGAGGACTACGCAAGAGGACGGGCCAAATCAGCGAAAATACCTCACTCAATTAGGTGTATCTCTTCCTTACACTTAGTTTTGCTTAAGAACTTTGTGGCTTGTCTCTTGGAGTTCACCGGATTTGTCGTATTTAACGCTTGGTTTCATTTTCTTGTTTACTTTGCGTGTTAAGTTGTTGGTGCTCTTACGGGTGTTGTGCGGGTGTTCTAGGTGCTGGGCTGAGTTTAAATTCATTTACCGGGTTGTTGTAACACTAGTTTCGAATCTTGCCTCTCCTTTGCTATGTTCTTGTTCATCCATGTTCTTGAGAATCTCGTACTTATCATTCTTTGCTTGTTCGTATGATTCTTGGGTTACGGGTGGTTTGCAGGATGGGAGACACCTCTCTATTAGTGTTATTTCTATCCCGTGAGATTTTGTTTACCAGCTAGGTGTTAGTTTTTTTTGAGTATAATCACCTTAATCCTTTAACAACTATCGTGTTAGTTCTTATCGTCTTTATGTGTTAGTGTCTTAGTGTACTTATACGGACTAGCCAGTTCTTCGTGTTCTTCATGTTCTTCATGTTCATATGGATTGCTAGACTAATTGGTACACTTTGATTATTAGTTGACTTCATTTATTGCTTGCATTGTGTTTCTCTATGCAATTTTGAATTTCATGTGCATTGTACCGAGGGATTGTGACATTTTGCCTCTTTTGTGTAAGCAGCCACTGCCCTAGGCGCAAAGCCACTGCGCCTTTGCCATTTTTGGCATTACGCACTGCCCTATACTTGCCTCTGTTATGCATGCTATTTATGTTGACTTCACCTACGGTCTTTGTCCATTGCCATCTTTAGCTTTCGCAAGACCCTAGAACCTTTGTCTCTACTCTTGAGGGGTATTCTCATATTATTAGTTTTTGGAAAAAGGATAACTACACGCACGCAGTAGTTCAACGTCCTTATATGTTCACGGTTAAACCCGTTCGAACCAACGAGGCACGCGAAAATGAGGTATTCCTAAAACCTTGCTTGTTTACATTCCATTCCTTAATTTTGTATTTTACTATCTATATTCACTAGGCAAACCTAAGAGTATCAATAGGAAAATACTAGGACTACGATTTGTATGAATGAATGTTTGCTATTGCATTTGATAAACCTTGTATAAATTAGAAAGTCTTGAAATTTAAACCCCGGGCCTGTCCGGGTTACACTCATTTACGATCTTCCTAGTTTATTTATTGAAATAGGCAAGTGTTTGTATATTTAGTAGAAGCATTGTAATTCATAAACCGGGCCTGTCCGGATTTAAATTAACGTATTTCTCAATTGTATTCATCTCTTGCTTGTAATCGTACTTGGTAACTTTGAGGATGGCGAAAAAGAAAAAGAAGCGAACTCATGAGAACTTCACGCCACTACCCATACGGATGGGGAAAGCTTCTATTGATATCACCAACAACGTCGAGTTCCCCCCGATTGCTCACGAACCCACCACATCTGGGCTTGTGAGCAATGGTCTTCAAGTGGGGGACGCTCACGCAGGAAATGACGAGTTATCTACCAATGAGGGAACTTCAGACTTCATTCCCTCCTCTTGCACCCTTGGTTCTCAAGACACTGCATCGACTTCGAGTGGCAACAATTGTGAACCCGTCGTTGGGAATGTCGCAGATGGAAAGAACAAAACTATGGATTACGTGAGCCAGAACAACAAGAAGGCTTATGCATCCATAGTCAAAGGAAACCGTGATGTTTCAAATGGAAAACGTCTACATTTTGTCGATGATTGCCGTAATGTGGGCCCTCTTGACATACATAGGGGTGATTTGGATAATCTTACGGAAATTGTGGGGCATCTTTTGGTTGGCTACTTCGCGGGGTCCTACCTGGAGAGCTTGGCATTAAGGAAGCTATGTCGCTCATGGGGAGTTGCATACCGATTTAATGTCCACGCTTCGGGTTGGATTGTCTTCAAGTTTAGCACGGAAGTTGACAAAGAGAAGGTCATGGCCAATGGGCCACACTTTGTTTATATCACTTGTCACACCCCTTTCGACCGCGACATTTATTAAAACTCCTGCTTAAAAAATGTTAGAAAATAAAATAAATGCTAAAAATGCTAAAAATACTAAAGGTGCTTAAAAGGCTAAAATGAAAGGTGCTAGAATATTAAAAGTGCTAAAAGGTGCTGAATGCTAAGGGTTCGCGGAGTCGCCACCTAATTATTTTGGGTGAATTAGGACACCTAAATGTTGACTAGTTTAAAGTAAACATTAGCTCCATTTTTATGGTCTGCTAAACTTAATGAGATTCTGGGCAAAAGTTCTTTATTATCCTAAAGGAAAGGGGTCAGACACCCTAAAAGATCCACTAACTTGCGGTTATCCGTTCAAACCTAGGTTAATTATTATGAAAAGAAAAATATATGTTTAAAAGCATTTAAGTAAATGAAATTGTAGGTATAAGATATATTCTTAAAATTGCAAGATTTGTGTATAAAAGACAAAGTTAGTTTTGAAAAGTATGCGATTAAGGTACCTAAATACTATATTAGATATGTGTTATATACAATAAAAGTAATAGTGCAAAATCTATTATGACAAAATATTTACTTATGAGATAAGATGTAAAATGGCTTCATGCTAACAACCTATGATTTAAATGATTTTTCTTACGTGGATGCTAATAAGGATTTATAACAAAAATGGGTTTCTCATGTTGAAATAATATATTAGCTATCTAGATAATTATGCAAATGAATATTATTAAATGGTTTCCTATAACTTAAGAGGTGGCAAGCTACCTTCTAATTTATGTTTAACTACTCCGAGTGTTTTACTAGTAGCATAATGTTGGACAATTATATTACAATAAATGAATGGGGCGGGGCAGGAATGAATAAAAGGACTCGAGGAATGGCAATGTCATTTGCCTACGGCTTGGAATTTCTGAGGCAGAGATAAATGCACGTAGATGTGGGTCCTCGCGCTTGCCACGATGAGTCTCACTATGAGACTCTTTGTTACACCGGTGCATTTCATGTAAAAAAGGAAAGATAAGGATTAGCAAGTGATCAAAGAATAAAACATTGACAACACACATTTATCAACGCACAAATACACTAAAATTAGTTGACAAAGTAATCTTAGAATTCCTAAGCAGTTTTGCTTTTGAAAAGTCAATAATCCTTGCTTGATCATTACTATGCATATTCCCGTTAACCAAGACAAAGAAGTGATCAACTGAATCAGAATTACAAGAATTGTAGCTCAAACATGTTAATTTACCAACTTCATACAATTGACTTGCTCAATAACATCATATATTTATATGTTTATCTGTTACACAAGAACTGATAAGCAATACTTGGGAAATTTCTGTTTTAAAAAAATCTTGAAAAGTTATTATCATTTTTTACTCCCAAATCCCCAAAATTCCAATAGTGTAGCAAGGCCGAGACCCATTACCCAATACTCGCTTAAGCGGATACAATTGAACATGTTCCTTTAGATTGACTTATAGATCAAATGAACATAAACAATCTAGTTCTTGACAGTTCCAAACCACATACATAATCAACACATGCTTCTAATATGCGAACTAGACATATACGGTATCTTATCAAAGAGATGTACATTAATCAGGACGTCGTGAGAACTGCTTAGGAAAATCTCATCCAGTGGCCTGATAATACTTTACACTTTGGGCGAACAAAATGAGCATAATATGACCATCTTAACAAACATACTAGACCTTTAAAATTAATAATCCAAATATGATACTAGTAAATAGAGAAATAAATACATATGGCCAGACTACTCACAATAACACAATATTCTCTCCAATTCCTTATTACAATTTTTAACCTCATGCCAACATATTTATAGCCGAATCTGTTTTTCTACAATATTCATTCAATTATGAATGTGTTTGAACATGTTAACAAACAAACATTCATTTGTCAGAAATCGTGATCTCAAAAACGAAACAAACACCCGATTAATCACTTAACTAATCTCAACTAATTTAAACAAATATTAAGGTAGCAGGGCAGATCGGGAATAACACAGTAGCAGCCATGAACTTGACTGATGCTTGCTAAACAGAATAAACGTCAAAATATATACTCAGAAAAGATCACACATTAATGCCAGACTAACAACACAGACGTACATAATGCCAAAAATAAGGAAAGAGTAGTAAGGGACGTAGCAGCATGAATGGACTAACATATGTTTAACACACAAATTACACCAATATTCCACAGGCAA
This sequence comes from Przewalskia tangutica, assembly GCA_029844215.1. Lineage (NCBI taxonomy): Eukaryota > Viridiplantae > Streptophyta > Magnoliopsida > Solanales > Solanaceae > Przewalskia > Przewalskia tangutica. Next base: position 116,552,948 of record CM056723.1, on the reverse strand, counting down.
CAAACATCGTACAAAACCATAAAAAATGCAGACTTAAACAGAAAGTTTGGGAAAAGTGATGAGTTTACCTTCTCCGGGCAGCGAACCGAGGCAGCGTATCAAGTCGTCGCTCCACTCGGAGGTTTGTGCTCTCGGGGCTAAGGTTGTGCGAAAAACTAGTGTTTTTAAGTGTTCTTGCGGTTATCTTTCAGTTGCATCAAAGGGGTTTTCACTGTCCGCCATGGATGCCGATGCCTGCGGATGCTGAAGGTTTATTCATTTTTTGTGTGCCATTCCTTTGTGTTTTTTAACGGGCATCTGTTCCCGTCCAGTTCTCTGGATTGCTATATTACTAACAGGTCTTTTGTGTCTACCCCCTTTTCGTTCTGCCTTTGCATGTTCTTTATATGGCCATGGTTTGGGTTCCAAATTTGGTAAGTTTGAGAATGATTTTGGGCTGATTATAGTACCGTTCTTGTTATGATAGATTCTGATTTTATGGTTCTTGGTTATGGTAAGGAATTGATTTTGGAAGGATTTGGTTTGGGATTTGCCGGATTCTCCGGCGAGAATCCCGGCTGGCGATGGGAGCGAGGGAGAGGTGCATGCGACGGTTGCTTTTTTTTAGGTTTAGGTTTTCTTTTGTAAGGGCTGTTGAGAGGGACGCCGTGGATAAGGAGGCTCTGGGCTGAGGGGGGATGAAGTAAAAGGGGTGTGGGCTGCGGGTAAATGGGCTGAAGAAATAAAGGGTCTGGGGCGAGTTGGGCCAAAGGTTTATGGGTTGCTGGGAATTAAAGAGTGGGATGATGGTATTAATTTTAGGTGGGTTGTTAGTGTTATTAGTTTTAGGTGTTTTATTTAATTAGTGGTAAATTAAATTATTTAAATTGTGATTAAATTATTTAGGTGCTTTATTAATCTAATTTTGAGTTTAAATTATTATATAAAAAATATGGAATTGCTTTGCGTATTATTAAATGCGGCTATGCTATTTGACGCGACGTCATTGCTAAATTATTTATTTACGTACTTTTTATTAATTATCATTTAAGAATTAAGACATGACTTAAAATTAATAAATGTGGGCGCGAGACTCTAAGTGCTTAATATTCTACGTAAGACGTGGTGTCATTATTAAATTGCTTATTTGTGCATGTATTAATATTTTATTATTGCATTTTATTATTTAAAAACTATTAAAAATTATTGTTGAAAATTGGTGTGATTTTATAGTTAATGACTGGACGGGAGGGTCAAAATTGGGTGTCAACAACTTGTCCCTCTTTGTATGGAGATGATGGAAGAATCTTCAGACAAAGACGTTGACTTATACCCAATTTTGTCTCGATCCTCAGAATTTAAAATGTTGGGCGATTAAGACAAGGCTGACGCAAAATCAAAATCTGTCTCAGTGTCGAGTTATGACGACGCTGGGTTACCATGGCCGAAACGCCAAGGCGGGCTAGCGCAGACTCAAAATTTGTTCCAATGTCGAGTTATGACGACGCTGTGTTACCATGGCCGAAACACCAAGGCGGGCTAACGCGAACTCAAAATTTGTCTCAGTGTCGAGTTATGACGGCACTGGGCTGTGGTGTAAAAATAAAAATAAAATAAACTGGCTTGAACCTGGGGTGTACCGGTATCGACTTATGATGCTGGGTTTATGGTGATGTGGAATGAGTGGACCGACGCTTGAGGCCGCTTCTGCCATTTATTGAGAAGGTTGGCCCCAACAAATTGCCCCGGTTCGCTGTAAGAGAAAATCCACGTTGTGCTCCTGTTCCTGCATGCTAAGACTTAAACAAACGGTTAGTGCATAACTGTTAAGGCAAAATGATAACGCGTGAATTTATAAGCAATGTAACTGTGTGAGTAGAAAATGCTATCTTGCGAAAATGTGATGCCTGCTGCAAATGCTGTGATTTCTCCCTTGCACAGACGCGTTGCGATTGTGAATGCGGATATGTTGTCCTTGCTGCAACTGCCCCTGTAGACTAAGGCTCAAGAAAGAGTTAGTGCATAACTGCTAAGACAGAATAATAAAGCATGAATAAGAAATGTAATTTTAAGAGTATAGAAATCGTCCTTGCGTAGATGTGATATGCTGATGACGGCGTCGTTTTCGGACATATGGCGTCGTTTTCGGACTTGGCGTCGTTTTTGGACCTGTTGTGCTGATAACGTCGTTGCCTGGACGTGTTGTTGCTGGCGTCGTTGCTTAGACGTAATACTGATGACGTCGTTGCGTAGACATAATGCTGATGGCGTCGTTGCGTAGACATAATGCTGATGACGTCGTTGCCTGGACGTATTATTGATGGCGTTGTTGCGTAGACGCAATGCTGATGGCATTATTGCGTAGACATACGCGACCACGCCGTTCGGACGTATTGCTGCGATAACGCCGTTGCACGAGCGTGTTGATCTTGGCGTCGTTGCACGGGCGTGACGCGATGGCGTTGTTGCACGAGCGTCCGGCGTCGTTGCCTGGACGTGTTGCTGATGATGTCGTTGCCTGGACGTGTTGCTGATGACATCGTTGCGTAGACGTAATGCTGATGACGTCGTTGCATAGACGTGTTCCGGCGCCGTTGCACGGGCGTGTTCGCGATGGCGCCGCCGCTGGACATGACGCCGATGACGCCATTGCACGGACGTCTTTCTTTGGCGTCGTTGCGTAGAATTAATGCTGCTGGCGTCGTTGCATAGACGTGATGCTGATGACGTCGTTACCTGGACGTAATGCTTCTAGCGTCGTTGTATAGACGTGATGCTGATGATGTCGTTGCCTGGACGTGTTGCTGATGACGTCGTTGCCTAGACGTGTTGCTGATGCTCCTGTAGAATAAATGCTCCTGCAAGCTAAGTTTGAGAAAAATTAGTGTATACCTGTTTAAACAAAATGATAAATACATATGAGAAGTGCAATTCTATGGGTAGAGATGTCGTCCCTGATACGCCAGATGAATACTGAGATGTTGTACTTGCACGGACATGCTAAACGCTGCAACTGACGAATTGCCATGATGCCTTTGTTGTGTGTGTGGGTTGCAAATTTGACTTTATGCCCGAGCTGATGCGCTAGACTTTGTTGCGGAATTTTGAATTCTGACTGTTGATTGTCGATGCCCCTCTCTGCTTCTGCTGCGGACTTTGAACTTTGGATTGTTGTCATATCCTCTGCCTCTGCTGCTTCTTTCTGCTTTTGCTAATATGGAGGACCTGCGCTCAAAGAAAACTTGTGAGTTTGGGGGGGGGTGGTCGATTCGTATTTGACTTCGTCGCTTTGTTTCTTGATATTTGCGCGCCTGACCTGTTTGGACTTGCAACCCCTGTCTGGTTTTCTACCTTATCCCAGTTTTGAATATGCAAAGGGTGTTTGACCTAAAGTGGGTCTCAATGGAGTTGCTTGTATGTTATGTGTACTCTCGTTATTTTCAAAAGGGAAAGTTTCCTAATGGTGTGACCGAAGCCGATTTAGGCCGCCTACGTATCCGCCAAGGGAATCAGGTCGAACGTAGTTCCAATTACAAGCAAAAGAGAAATTGAGATTTTCTAAAGGTGGGACCGAAGCCGATATGGCCGCCTACGTATCCCCACGAGGGAATCAGGTCACACGTAGTTACAATTACAAGAAAACTTAAGCAAAACATTTAAAACTTAAATATGAGTCTTAAATTATTCTGCTAAATTAAAATATTCTTCTTATCTAGACTCTAGGCGGACCAGAACAAGGGTGCAAATCCAATGCCTTCTTGCTCTGCATCATGGCTGGCTGGGTCTTCATGCTCTGCTATCAGTATCTCCTTCTTTTGACTTCTGCGTGGTGCATGCTTGGATAAATGATTGATTCAGGGGGAGCAGGTTCTGGCCAGGGGACACCTCTCTTCCTTTGGAGTTCATTGTACTCATTGGGGGAGGCATCCTCCACCTGAATGACTCCCTCTCTGATTAACTTCTCAATTTTGTCCTTGAGTGTATAACAATTTTCGATGTCGTGCCCCTCAAAACCGGAGTGGTATGCACAATGTTTGGTTTTATCGTGCCCTCGAGAAGTAGGCCTGGGGGTATTTCTGGGAATTGGCTGGAGTATTCCTACGGCTTTCAGCTCCTCATACACTTGGGTTATGGGTTCGGCTAAAGGTGTATAGGTTTTGGTTGGCTTTCTCTCAGTATCTATGCGGGGTTTGAAGATGTTTAGTGGACGGGCCTTCGGCTGTGGCGTATACACGGGTGGGTATCGCAAGGGGTTGTCGTATGTATTGCGAAAATAGGTTTGTGGTGACCTTTTATCTTGGTTTGTGTTTGGCTGGAGTATGGTAGGCATGTGGTTTTGTGTGTGATATATGGGTGCATTGTATATTGGCTGAATGAGATATATAGTAAGAGGGTACTGGTAATAATTTGGAGGATTTTGACTGTTTTGGTTATTTGCAGTGACGAGTGCTTTAGTGATGTTTCTGAGCCTTTTGATTTCGGCCTGCAGGGTTGCCATTTGCTGTGGTAATTGGGCGAGGTGTTCGATCGGATCTACATTGCTTTTCTTTCCTGAGACCTCTGCTTTGCCTATAGGAACCAATACGGGTTTCGACTCGTTCTGCTCAAATGCCCTTGAATCAGTCATGTCGCTGGACCGTGCCTTTGATCTTGTGAAATATCGATGCTCTGTCATTGCTTAGTCAAATACAAATCGACCTTTGGGGAAGATGATAAATCCTTTTAAACAAAATGTAGCAAACTGCGTTAGTGTAAAGCGCGTGACTTTGCAAAGGTGTAATTAACATTTAGCAAGTACATGTTGCACATAAATTGTCACATTGCAAGCGAGTCCTAACATGCGTGGGGACCCCTTTATGCCAGAGGTAGGCCTAAACGTCACATATGCGAGGCTATGATAGATTTGTCCAAGCCGTCCAATTGTAATGCTTTTGTTGGAAGTGGCGACCAAATGACTGTGCACTTTTTCCAATTTCAGCATGTCATGATTAGGTTTGGATTTATCTACCATTGCCACGCTACACATTATATGCTGGTTGGTCGTTGGGTTGAGAAACCCGTCGACAAGTTTGGTGTTTTCCTAATTGTGGTGTCGATACCAAGAACCGACTCACCTAAGGTAAATACATGCATGCCTTAAAATAAAGGGTGGTATAGCTCTATCCTGAGTTTCTAAGATTTGACTTTACTAGACACAAGGTTCCCGAGCGGACAACTCGAGTGAGAAGGCTACGCGGCCACTGATGCGCGTTAAGATGCACACACTTTAAACGCAAGTGCACGTTATCGTGACAAGTAGTATAGTCTTTGATAAGACCGAATATCGTCCACAAGGATTAGGGTCCAATTACCAACTATCTATTTTCTAGTATCTATTTGGTGAATTTATGATTGATTGGTTGTTTATAACTACGAATTATAAAAGCTATTTAACTATAAAGGTTTACTTCAGTTGTGATGAGAATAGGGCTTCCATGTATCCTTACTATCCGCTTATGCTACTTACTAATGCATTAACTCATGGTATTCTTCTTTAGGAGAAAGCAGGTTTACGAAATCGTTTTATACTCCCGTTAGGGTTATATAAACACTCAACCCCAGTATCGCACCTTACCTAACTTTCAGTGATAAGGATAACTTTATAGGAGGATTAAGAACAAAAACCTAGTTGACCGTCTGATGCGCGTAATATGCACACACTTTTAAACGCAAGTGCACGTTATCGTATCAAGTAGTATAGTCTTAGATAAGACCGAATATCGTCCTCTAGGATTAGGGTTCAAGTACCAATTATCTATTTTCTAGTATCTATTTGGTGGATTAATGATTGATTGGTTGTTTATAACTAAGAATTATGAAAGCTATTTTAACTATAAAGATTTACTTCAGTGATGATGAGAATAGGGCTTCTATGTATCCTCACTATCCGCTTATGCTACTCATTAATGCATTACTTATGGTATTCTTCTTTTGGAGAAAGCAGGTTTACGAAATCGTTTTATACTCCCGTTAGGGTTATATAAACACTCAACCCCAGTATCGTTCCTTACCTAACTTTCGCTGATAAGGGTAACTCTATAGGAGGATTAAGAACAAAAACCTAGTTGACCGTCACGCACAATGCGCAAAATTAGGGTTGTTAAGCCTCCTCACCGCTCAATAACTAATTGAGGTATTTTCATCCCCAATTCAAGCCTGTCTACCCAACTTACAGCATATTCACAATCCCCCCTTTTCAGAATCTGATTAGAAATCATATAGTGATAATTAGTTGTCAATTAATTACCAAGAATTCAGCTCAATTATTGGATAGATCTCTCAATAAGAAAAACAACCATAAGCATGCATTAAATTATAGCATAAGTTTCAAGCAATTCAACATAGAAAGCCCTATAAGAGAATTAGTTCCTAGCCATAAATATGACAAGAACTAATCCCACGTTCTTCATAAAAACTGAAATAAAGTAAAAGAAAAGAAAAGAAAATTACTAAGAACGAGTCTCCAAGCCAAGCATCCAAGGGTTGTGTTGTGGAATATTTACAAGATGGATTGGTGGAAGGATGGATGTAGAATGGTGAATGGTAGAATGGAGAATGAATAATTCTTCTAATGATGTAGAGTATTTATAGCCAAAGAATCCTTTAGGTGAAGGGTTAAGGATTTGTGTAGGTAGGAAAAGTTATTAGAATCCTTTTAGGTAAGGGTTTTTAGGTAGGAAAGGTTTTCCCTTTAGGTAGGAAAAGTTATCCCTTTAGGAAGGAAAAGTTATCCCTTTAGGATTCTGAAACATGTCAAATTCGGCCCAGCACTTCACAATTCCCGCGTCGGCGCGCAGACTGAGGCCCAGCGCGCCTGAAAATCGAGAGATAGTTGGGCGGCCAGTGGTCGCAAGGCCACTGCTGCTAAGCGCGGCTCTGGTGACGAAATTCTTCCGGATTTTTCGTTTCTTCGTCCTTTGTTCGTCCGGTCTTCGTCTGATCTCCTCTATAATTCCCGAAACTTCTTAGACTTTATTTCTTGGCCCTTTTTGTGTGCAATTCCATCTCAATTAAGCTCATTTTCTCTTCTTTTCGTCATTTCTCCATTTTTGACCGCTGACACAAAAGAAAGGAAAACGACCCTAATACTATACTAAACATAAATAAAATGAGTAAAATACTAACTAAAAATGACTCAAAAAGTGTATATAAAATACACCGATCAAATACCCCAAACTTAATCTTTGCTCACCGAGCAAAGATAGAAAGAAAGAAATAAAAGACTCAAAAAACGAAAAATAAAAGACTCACGACATTGATCACTTTTTTGCATTTAGTGTTATCTAGAAAAACATGAAGGTTAGCGAATAATACGCAGGAACACGTAGCATGAAATTTTTCAAAGACACTAAACTCATTGAGCTAGATATTTCGCAAACTCATATTTATCATGCTTTAATGGAAGTCAATATACTAAATCATGCATATAAATTCAAAAATCCTATGGCATGCTTACTTGCTATTCTCCACTAATCCTGAATATGCATAAAAGAGATCTTCAGGACTTTAAGGGTTGTAATGTAGGCTTAGGTAGGGGTTGGTAAAAATAGGCATTTAGGCTCAATTTTGTGTACCATAAGCTCTTTAGCTTTTCAGTATTTCCCTTTTCTTTTTGTTCTTTTCTTCACTTCAATTCTATCTTTTTCCCTCTTTTGTTTTGGGAGAATGAAGAGTATTATAATAACAAGCACCCCCAAACTTAGGCTTTTGCCTCTTTCTTATTACTTTTTTATTGAGGTGCAACAAGCTCATTCACTCTTTTTGTCTCTTTTTTAACACAATTGATTCCACTACTTCACATTTTTACTTATGGCACAATCTGTGGGAATATAGGGTGTCAAAGAAGAAGTTTCAATTTTTAGGCTCAATGGGGCTGACTAGGGATACTTTTAAAGTTCGGGGTAGAAAAGAGTGGTAAAAATTGGCTATCAAAGAAATGCCTGAGTCATCTCCCTAACATGCATATCCTAACTATTTCGCCTCAAATAGCAAGCAATCATAACACATAGGTTTTCATAATTTAGCATGCACAATTTTAAGCAAGAAACTCCAAATAGACAGATTTTTGTGAGTTTTTGGCATATCTAACCTAGGTGTTTAGATAGTTGCTTCTAATTCCATTACATTATTCCACCTTCCTTCACTAGGTGTTTCTAGCAACTACAGCATACATGATCTTTGACAGTCAATTATGAAAAAAGAAAGAAAAAAAAAATTGTGACTCAAAAATAAACACAAAACAATAAAAAAAAAAGACTTAATTGAAACATAACAAGACACAAATAAAACACCCCCAAACTTAAATCACACATTGTCCCCAATGTGTGCAAGACTCAAAGAAAATAAAAGAAAAAGGACAACTTACTGACACAACACAGCGGTCATAACGGAGGTCTAGGATGAAACATTCGAATTTGCGGAAATATGGTCGTCAAGTTCGCGCCATGCCACGAGATTCAGCGCGCGCCACTGCTAATCTTGTGGCCTCTGAGTTCGCGCCATGCCTCGATTCTCAGCGCGCCGACGATCTTTCCTTTTTTCGTTTGTTGCTCCTTTTTCCTCGGTTTGACTTTGATCCACCATCGTCAACAACACAAAACAAGAACCCAAGACCGTGAGATCGTTTCAAGACAAAATAAAATAAAATAAAGACAGAAAATAAAATAACATAATTAAAAACATTGGGTTGCCTCCCAACAAGCTGTCTTTAACGCCTTTTAGCCGGGACGCAATTAACCTTTCCGAGTGCCCATTGGATCCTTCTCGCGAATCGCAATCCGCAGAGTTATTGTTGCAGGTCTCACTTCAACTACAACAATTGCTTCAAACAAGGGCCTCAAATATACGATTATCCCCCAAGTATACAAGACATGCTTGTCTTTTAGGTTCTCTCTAATGTAGAGATCAGTGAGATTCCCTACATCTTTCAACTCTAGGGGGTGCCCTTGATGGTATTGACTTCCTGTTTGGGAGTCAACTTTGACAGCTGGTGGTGTTTCTTCTGCAATAGGTACAAGAAAAAGATTTTCCAAGGAATCCAAGAAGGTGAATAATTGGATCTCTGCACTCTTCTCCTTCTCTACACCAACTGTCTTGCCAGATTCCTCAATAGTTGGGTGTGATTCAGGCTCCTCAATTTGCTGTTCGCTGTTGAATATGATCGCGAGTTCTGCTATTTGCGTTTCCAACTTCTTTATACCCAACCTCATTTCGTCCATGAACTGAGCTTGGGACCTCGTGAGACTGAGTAGAGTTTCTCGTAATTCCTCCCTCTCTTCCTCTATGGTTGGAGCTCGATCATATTGACAGTAGAAATCCATGTCTTAAGGATCCCTGAGATAAATCAAAACCAACAACGAATCACGGCACCTCGATATTTTTTTTTTTTTTTTTAATAACGAAAAACGTAAAAATAAAAAATTAAAACCAAATTAGAAATTAAAAATAGATAATTTGATATTGAACTATTGCCTAATCCCCGGCAACGGCGCCAAAAACTTGATGCGCGTAATATGCACACACTTTTAAACGCAAGTGCACGTTATCGTATCAAGTAGTATAGTCTTAGATAAGACCAATATCGCCCTCAGATTAGGGTTCAAGTACCAATTATCTATTTTCTAGTATCTATTTGGTGGATTAATGATTGATTGGTTGTTTATAACTAAGAATTATGAAAGCTATTTTAACTATAAAGATTTACTTCAGTGATGATGAGAATAGGGCTTCTATGTATCCTCACTATCCGCTTATGCTACTCATTAATGCATTACTTATGGTATTCTTCTTTTGGAGAAAGCGGGTTCTGAAATCGTTTTATACTCCCGTTAGGGTTATATAAACACTCAACCCCAGTATCGTTCCTTACCTAACTTTCGCTGATAAGGGTAACTCTATAGGAGGATTAAGAACAAAAACCTAGTTGACCGTCACGCACAATGCGCAAAATTAGGGTTGTTAAGCCTACATCAACGCTACAAAACTAATTGAGGTATTTTCATCCCCAATTCAAGCCTGTCTACCCAACTTACAGCATATTCACAATCCCCCCTTTTCAGAATCTGATTAGAAATCATATAGTGATAATTAGTTGTCAATTAATTACCAAGAATTCAGCTCAATTATTGGATAGATCTCTCAATAAGAAAAACAACCATAAGCATGCATTAAATTATAGCATAAGTTTCAAGCAATTCAACATAGAAAGCCCTATAAGAGAATTAGTTCCTAACCATAAATATGACAAGAACTAATCCCATGTTCTTCATAAAAACTGAAATAAAGTAAAAGAAAAGAAAAGAAAATTACTAAGAACGAGTCTCCAAGCCAAGCATCCAAGGGTTGTGTTGTGGAATATTTACAAGATGGATTGGTGGAAGGATGGATGTAGAATGGTGAATGGTAGAATGGAGAATGAATAATTCTTCTAATGATGTAGAGTATTTATAGCCAAAGAATCCTTTAGGTGAAGGGTTAAGGATTTGTGTAGGTAAGAAAAGTTATTAGAATCCTTTTAGGTAAGGGTTTTTAGGTAGGAAAGGTTTTCCCTTTAGGTAGGAAAAGTTATCCCTTTAGGAAGGAAAAGTTATCCCTTTAGGATTCTGAAACATGTCAAATTCGGCCCAGCACTTCACAATTCCCGCGTCGGCGCCGCTAGACCATGGCGCTGGCCTGAAAATCGAGATAGTTGGACGGCTTAATGGTCAGGCAAGGCCGCGCTAAGCGCCGCGGCTCTGGTGACGGAATTCTTCCGGATTTTTCGTTTCTTCGTCCTTTGTTCGTCCGGTCTTCGTCTGATCTCCTCTATAATTCCCGAAACTTCTTAGACTTTATTTCTTGGCCCTTTTGTGTGCAATTCCATCTCAATTAAGCTCATTTTCTCTTCTTTTCGTCATTTCTCCATTTTTGACCGCTGTGACACAAAAGAAAGGAAAACGACCCTAATACTATACTAAACATAAATAAAATGAGTAAAATACTAACTAAAAATGACTCAAAAAGTGTATATAAAATACACCGATCAAATACCCCCAAACTTAACATTTGCTCGCCCTCGAGCAAAGATAGAAAGAAAGAAATAAAAAACGAAAAATAAAAGACTCACTGACATTGATCACTTTTTGCTGCATTTAGTGTTATCTAGAAAAACATGAAGGTTAGCAGAATAATATGCAGGAACATGTAGCATGAAATTTTTCAGCACACTAAACTCATTGAGCTAGATATTTCGCAAACTCATATTTATCATGCTTTAATGGAAGTCAATATACTAAATCATGCATATAAATTCAAAAATCCTATGGCATGCTTACTTGCTATTCTCCACTAATCCTGAATATGCATAAAAGAGATCTTCAGGACTTTAAGGGTTGTAATGTAGGCTTAGGTAGGGGTTGGTAAAAATAGGCATTTAGGCTCAATTTTGTGTACCATAAGCTCTTTAGCTTTTCATTATTTCCCTTTTCTTTTTGTTCTTTTCTTCAATTCTATCTTTTTCCCTCTTTTGTTTTGGGAGAATGAAGAGTATTATAATAACAAGCACCCCCAAACTTAGGCTTTTGCCTCTTTCTTATTACTTTTTTTTTATTGGGGTGCAACAAGCTCATTCACTCTTTTTGTCTCTTTTTTAACACAATTGATTCCACTACTTCACATTTTTACTTATGGCACAATCTGTGGGAATATAGGGTGTCAAAGAAGAAGTTTCAATTTTTGGGCTCAATGGGGCTGACTAGGGATACTTTTAAAGTTCGGGGTAGAAAAGAGTGGTAAAAATTGGCTATCAAAGAAATGCCTGAGTCATCTCCCTAACATGCATATCCTAACTATTTCGCCTCAAATAGCAAGCAATCATAACACATAGGTTTTCATAATTTAGCATGCACAATTTTAAGCAAGAAACTCCAAATAGACAGATTTTTGTGAGTTTTTGGCATATCTAACCTAGGTGTTTAGATAGTTGCTTCTAATTCCATTACATTATTCCACCTTCCTTCACTAGGTGTTTCTAGCAACTACAGAATACATGATCTTTGACAGTCAATTATTAAAAAAGAAAGAAAAAAAAAATTGTGACTCAAAAATAAACACAAAACAATAAAAAAAAAAAGACTTAATTGAAACATAACAAGACACAAATAAAACACCCCCAAACTTAAATCACACATTGTCCCCAATGTGTGCAAGACTCAAAGAAAATAAAAGAAAAATGACAACTTACTGACACAACACAATGTCATAACGAGGTCTAGGATGAAAATTCGGAATTTGCGGAAATATGGTATCTCAAGTTCCGCGCGCTGAGATCAGGGTCAGCGCCATGGCCGCTGCTAGATCTGTGGCCCTACTGAGTTCGCGCGCGTTCGATTCTCAGGCGCGCCGACGATCGCTTTCCTTTTTAGCGTTTGTTGCTCCTTTTTCCTGGTTTGACTTTCATCCACTGCCATCCAACAACACAAAACAAGAACCCAAGACCGTGAGATCGTTTCAAGACAAAATAAAATAAAATAAAGAGAAAATAAAATAACATAATTAAAAACATTGGGTTGCCTCCCAACAAGCATTTGTCTTTAACGTCTTTTAGCGGACGCAATTAACCTTTCCGAGTGCCCATTGGATCCTTCGCAATCGCTTGCAATCCGCAGAGTTATTGTTGCAGTCTCACTTCAACTACAACAATTGCTTCAAACAAGGGCCTCAAATATACGATTATCCCCAAGTATACAAGCATACGCTTGTTTTTAGGTTCTCTAATGTAGAGATCGGTGAGATTCCCTACATCTTTCAACTCTAGGGGTGCCTTGATGGTTTTGACTTCTGTTTGGGAGTCAACTTTGACACCGTGGTGTTTCTTCCGCACAGTACAAGAAAAAGATTTTCCAATCCAAGAAGGTGAATAATTGGATCTCTGCACTTTCTCCTTCTCTACACCAACCGTCTTGCTGATTCCTCAATAGTTGGGTGTGATTCAGGCTCCTCAATTTGCTGTTCGCTGTTGAATATGATCGCGAGTTCTGCTATTTGCGTTTCCAACTTCTTTATACCCAACCTCATTTCGTCCATGAACTGAGCTTGGGACCTCGTGAGACTGAGTAGAGTTTCTCGTAATTCCTCCCTCTCTTCCTCTATGGTTGGAGCTCGATCATATTGACAGTAGAAATCCATGTCTTAAGGATCCCTGAGATAAATCAAAACCAACAACGAATCACGGCACCTCGATTTTTTTTTTTTTTTAATAACGAAAAACGTAAAAATAAAAAAATTAAAACCAAATTAGAAATTAAAAATAGATAATTTGATATTGAACTATTGCCTAATCCCCGGCAACGGCGCCAAAAACTTGATGCGCGTAATATGCACACACTTTTAAACGCAAGTGCACGTTATCGTATCAAGTAGTATAGTCTTAGATAAGACCGAATATCGTCCTCTAGGATTAGGGTTCAAGTACCAATTATCTATTTTCTAGTATCTATTTGGTGGATTAATGATTGATTGGTTGTTTATAACTAAGAATTATGAAAGCTATTTTAACTATAAAGATTTACTTCAGTGATGATGAGAATAGGGCTTCTATGTATCCTCACTATCCGCTTATGCTACTCATTAATGCATTACTTATGGTATTCTTCTTTTGGAGAAAGCAGGTTTACGAAATCGTTTTATACTCCCGTTAGGGTTATATAAACACTCAACCCCAGTATCGTTCCTTACCTAACTTTCGCTGATAAGGGTAACTCTATAGGAGGATTAAGAACAAAAACCTAGTTGACCGTCACGCACAATGCGCAAAATTAGGGTTGTTAAGCCTCTCATCAACGCTACAAAACTAATTGAGGTATTTTCATCCCCAATTCAAGCCTGTCTACCCAACTTACAAAGATATTCACAATCCCCTTTCGTAACTGATTAGAAATCATATAGTGATAATTAGTTGTCAATTAATTACCAAGAATTCAGCTCAATTATTGGATAGATCTCTCAATAAGAAAAACAACCATAAGCATTAAATTATAGCATAAGTTTCAAGCAATTCAACATAGAAAGTTCTATAAGAGAATTAGTTCCTAGCCATAAATATGACAAGAACTAATCTCATGTTCTTCATAAAAACTGAAATAAAGTAAAAGAAAAGAAAAGAAAATTACTAAGAACGAGTCTCCAAGCCAAGCATCCAAGGGTTGTGTTGTGGAATATTTACAAGATGGATTGGTGGAAGGATGGATGTAGAATGGTGAATGGTAGAATGGAGAATGAATAATTCTTCTAATGATGTAGAGTATTTATAGCCAAAGAATCCTTTAGGTGAAGGGTTAAGGATTTGTGTAGGTAGGAAAAGTTATTAGAATCCTTTTAGGTAAGGGTTTTTAGGTAGGAAAGGTTTTCCCTTTAGGTAGGAAAAGTTATCCCTTTAGGAAGGAAAAGTTATCCCTTTAGGATTCTGAAACATGTCACCCGCCCAAAGACTTCACAATTCCCGCGTGGCGCTGCGTTCGCAGATCAGGCATACTGAAAATCGAGATAGTTGACGGCCAGTGGTCGGCGCCAAGGCCGCTGCCAAGCGCCGGGCTCGTGACGAAATTCTTCCGGATTTTTCGCTTTCTTCGCCCTTTGTTCGTCCGGTCTCGCCTCGATCTCCTCTATAATTCCCAAACTTCTTAGACTTTATTTCTTGGCCCTTTTGTGTGCAATTCCATCTCAATTAAGCTCATTTTTCTTCTTCTTTCGTCATTTCTCCATTTTTGACCGTGGACACAAAAGAAAGGAAAACGACCCTAATACTATACTAAACATAAATAAAATGAGTAAAATACTAACTAAAAATGACTCAAAAAGTGTATATAAAATACACCGATCACCGTCACGCACAATGCGCAAAATTAGGGTTGTTAAGCCTCTCATCAACGCTACATAAATAATTGAGGTATTTTCATCCCCAATCCAAGAATGTCTACCCAACTTACAAAGATATTCACAATCCCCTTTTCGTAACTGATTAGAAATCATATAGTGATAATTAGTTGTCAATTAATTACCAAGAATTCAACTCAATTATTGGATAGATCTCTCAATAAGAAAAATAACCATAAGCATGCATTAATTTATAACATAAGTTTCTAGTAATTCAACATGGAAAGCCCTATAAAGGAATTAGTTCCTAGTCATTGACATGACAAGAACTAATCCCATGTTCTTCATAAAAACTGAAATAAAGTAAAAGAAAAGAAAAGAAAAATTACTTAAGAATGAGTCTCCAAGCCAAGCATCCAAAGGTTGTGTTGTGGAATATTTACAAGATGGATTGGTGGAAGGATGGATGTAGAATGGTGAATGGTGGAGTGGAGAATGAATTATTCTTCTAATGATGTAGAGTATTTATAGCCAAAGAATCCTTTTGGTGAAGGGTTAGGGATTTGTAGGAAAGGAAAAGTTATTAGAATCTTTTTAGGTAAGAGTTTTAAGGTAGGAAAAGTTATCCCTTTAGGTAGGAAAATTTATCCCTTTAGGATTCTGAAAACATGTCAAATTCGGCCAGCACCTCATAATTCGGCGCCGCGGCTGTGATCGAAGGCGGCATCAAGATCGCAACTTCGGACTTGCAGACATTGGGCGCCATGGCATTTTTCCAGCGGCGCCGGTGACATTTTTCCGCGACTCGTTTGTCGTTTTTTTCGTCCTACGCCTCGATTTCCTCTATAATTCCCGGAACTTCTTAGACTTCATTTCTTGGCCTTTTTTGTGTGCAATTCCATCTCATTTATGCTCATTTCATCTTCTTTTCGCCATTTCTCCATTTATGACCGCTGTGACACAAAAGAAAGGAAAACGACCCTAATACTATACTAAACATAAATAAAATGAGTAAAATACTAATTAAAAATGACTCAAAAAGTGTATATAAAATACACCGATCAAATACCCCCAAACTTAACCTTTGCTCGCCCTCAAGCAAAGATCAAAAGAAAGAAATACAGACTCAAGGAAAACGAAAAATAAAAGACTCAATGACATTGATCACTTTGCTGCATTTGGCGCTACTTGGAAAAACATGAAGATTAGTAGAATAATATGCAGGAACATATAGCATGAAATTTCAGCATTCTAAACACATTAAGCTAGATATTTCGCAAACTCATTTTATTCATGCTTAATGGAAGTCAAATACTGAATCATGCATGTTAATTTCAAAATTCCTATCGCATGTTTACTTGTTATTCTCCACTAATCATGGCTATGCATCTAAGAGATCTTCAGGACTTTTAAGGGTTGTAATGTAGGCTTAGGCACGGGTAGGTAAAAATAGGCATTTAGGCTCATTTTTGTGTACCATAAGCTCTTTAGCTTTTCAATTTTTCCCTTTTCTTTTGATTCTTTACTTCACTTCAATTCTATCTTTCCCCTCTTTTGTTTTGGGAGAGTGAAGTGTATTATAATAACAAGCACCCCCAAACTTAGGCTTTTGCCTCTTTCTTATTACTTTTTCATTGGGGTGCATCAAACTTATTCACTCTTTTTGTCTCTTTTTTTAACACAATTTATTCCAACTATTTCACATTTTTACTTATGGCACAATTGTAGGAATATATGGTGTCAAAGAAAAAGTTTCATGTTTTTAGGCTCAATGGGGCTGACTAGGGATATTTTTAAAGTCAGAGATAGAAAAGAGTGGTAAGAATTGGCTAACAAAGAAATGCCTGAGTCATCTCCCTAACATGCATATCCTAACTATTTCGCCTCAAATAGCAAGCAATCATAACACATAGGTTTTAATCTTTTAATAATGCACAAATCAAACAAGATACTCCCAATAGACAAATTTCATGAGTTTTTGGCATATCTAACCTAAGTGTTTAGATGGTTGCTTCTAATTCCATTACATTATTCAACCTTACTTCACTAGGCAATTCAAGTAACTACAGCATGTATGATCTTAAAAAAAAAATTATGACTCACAAAAAATGACTCAAAAATGACTCAAAAATACACAAAACAATTCGAAACGACTCAAAACAATAAAACATCCCCCCAAACTTAAATCACACATTGTCCCCAATGTGTGCAAGACTCAAAGAAAATAAAAGAAAAAGGACAACTTACTGACACAACACAGCGGTCATAACGGAGGTCTAGGAGGAAAAATTCTGGAATTTGCACGGAAATATGGCTCTCTGAAGTTCCGGCGCCGCGGCGCTGCTAGTACTGTGGCCCTTCTGGAGTTCCGGCGCCGCGGCCCTGATTCTGGCGCCGCGGCGCTGACGACTGCTTTTCCTTTTTTTCAGCGTTTTTGCTCCTTTTTCCTCGGTTTCAGCTTTCAGTCCACCTGTCATCCAACAACACAAAACAAGAACCCTAGACCGTGAGACTGTTCAAGACAAAATAAAATAAAATAAAATAAAGACAGAAATTAAAATAACATAATTAAAAATATTGGGTTGCCTCCCAACAAGCGCTGTCTTTAACGTCTTTTAGCCGGACGCAATTAACCTTTTCGAGTGCCCATTGGATCCTTCTGCGAACTGCTTGCAATCCGCAGAGTTATTGTTGTAGGTCTCAATTTCCCTACGACCATTTGTTCAAACAAGAGCCTTACATATACAATTATCCCCCAAGTAGGCTTGTCTTTTATGCTTTCTATAATGTAGGAATCCGTGAACTTCTCTACATCTCTCAACTCTAGGGGGTACCTTTGATGGTATGGGCTTCCTAATTGGGAATCAGCCGTGATAGCTAGTGGTGTTTTTACGCAATAGGTGCAAGAAAAGAATTTCCACGTAATCCAAGGTAAATAATTGGATCTCGCAATCTTTTCCTTCTATACACCAACTATTTCACGATTCCTCAATAGTTGGGTGTGGTTCGTGCTCCTCAATTTCTTGTTCATTGTTCAAAATCACCTTGATTACGCAGGTTCTGGCGCCGCGTCGCCATCCACGCTGGCCACGGCCTTGCGAACTCTCTATCTCCCCTGATTCGGCATCCTTCAGGTCAATTGCCTGACATTGTGTTTCCTTATTGCCTACCCCAGATGCATATTGCTCTTCTTGTGTTTCGCTGTTGAATATGATCGCGAGCTCTGCTATTTGTGTTTCCAACTTCTTCATGGCCATTCTCGTTTCGTCTATGAACTGATTTTGGTACCTCGTGAGACTGAGTATAGTTTCTCGTAATTCCTCCCTCTCTTCCTCTATGGTTGGAGCTCGATCATATTGACAGTAGAAATCCATGTCTTAAGGATCCCTGAGATGAATCAAAACCAACAACGAATCACGGCACACTTGTTTTTTTTTTTTTTTTTTTTTTAGAAAATAAAATAAATAATTTAAAGAAACAAAAATAAAAACCAAATTAGAAATTAAAAATAGATAAATTTGATATTGAACTATGCCTAATCCCCGGCAACGGCGCCAAAAACTTGATGCGCGTTAAGATGCACACACTTTAAACGCACCGGTTAGACCGGACACTCCACGTATATTACCAACTCTCCTAAATTTGAGTTTTGAAAAAAAGAATTTTGCTGATGCACCAAGCGCACCTCGCATGTAGTGTGTGATTGTGTGAATTTTCCAGGGTGAAAGAAATATGAGCGGAATGTCAGTTTAAGGAAAGCAGTAACAAATAGCAATTACAACAGTGACAAATAATTTACAATACACGAGAAAATTAAGTGTGAAAGCAATGCCAAATAATAATCCTAAGTTTGTTACGGTCAAGAACCTAAGTCCCCAGTGGAGTCGCCATTTCTGTCACGCCCCTTTCGACCGCGACATTTCTTAAAACTCCTGCTTAGAAAATGTTAGAAAATAAAATAAATGCTAAAAATGCTAAAAATACTAAAGGTGCTTAAAAGGCTAAAATGAAAGGTGCTAGAATATTAAAAGTGCTAAAAGGTGTTGAATGCTAAGGGTTCGCGGAGTCGCCACCTAATTATTTTGGGTGAATTAGGACACCTAAATGTTGACTAGTTTAAAGTAAACATTAGCTCCATTTTTATGGTCTGCTAAACTTAATGAGATTCTGGGCATGAGTTCTTTATTATCCTAAAGGGAAGGGGTCAGACACCCTAAAGGATCCGCTAACTTGCGGTTATCCGTTCAAACCTAGGTTAATTATTATGCTAAGAAAAAGATATGTTTAAAAGCATTTAAGTAAATGAAATTGTAGGTATAAGATATATTCTTAAAATTGCAAGATTTGTGTATAAAAGACAAAGTTAGTTTTGAAAAATATGCGATTAAGGTACCTAAATACTATATTAGATATGTGTTATATATAATAAAAGTAATAGTGCAAAATCTATTATGACAAAATATTTACTTATGAGATAAGATGTAAAATGGCTTCATGCCAACAACCTATGATTTAAATGATTTTTCTTACGTGAATGCTAATAAGGATATATAGCAAAAATGGGTTTCTCATGTTGAAATAATATATTAGCTATCTAGATAATTATGCAAATGAAGATTATTAAATGGTTTCCTATAACTTAAGAGGTGGAAAGCTACCTTCTAATTTATGTTTAACTACTCCGAGTGTTTTACTAGTAGCATAATGTTGGACAATTATATTACAATAAATGAATGGGGCGGGACAGGAATGAATAAAAGGACTCGAGGAATGGCAATGTCATTTGCCTACGACTTGGAATTTATGAGGCAGAGATAAATGCACGTAGATGTGGGTCCTCGCGCTTGCCACGATGAGTCTCACTATGAGACTCTTTGTTCCTCCGGTGCATTTCATGTAAAAAAAGAAAGATAAGGATTAGCAAGTGATCAAAGAATAAAACATTGACAACACACATTTATCAACGCACAAATACGCTAAAATTAGTTGACAAAGTAATCTTAGAATTCCTAAGCAGTTTTGCTTTTGAAAAGTCAATAATCCTTGCTTGATCATTACTATGCATATTCCCGTTAACCAAGACAAAGAAGTGATCAACTGAATCAGAATTACAAGAATTGTAGCTCAAACATGTTAATTTACCAACTTCATATAATTGACTTTCTCAATAACATCATATATTTATATGTTTATCTGTTACACAAGAACTGATAAGCAATACTTGGGAAATTTCTGTTTTAAAAAGATCTTGAAAAGTTATTATCATTTTTTACTCCCAAATCCCCAAAATTCCAATAGTGTAGCAAGGCCGAGACTCATTACCCAATACTCGCTTAAGCGGATACAATTGAACATGTTCCTTTAGATTGACTTATAGATCAAATGAACATAAACAATCTAGTTCTTGACAGTTCCAAACCACAGACATAATCAACACATGCTTCTAATATGCGAACTAGACATATACGGTATCTTATCAAAGAGATGTACATTAATCAGGACGTCGTGAGAACTGCTTAGGAAAATCTCATCCAGTGGCCTGATAATACTTTACACTTTGGGCGAACAAAATGAGCATAATATGACCATCTTAACAAACATACTAGACCTTTAAAATTAATAATCCAAATATGATACTAGTAAATAGAGAAATAAATACATATGGCCAGACTACTCACAATAGCACAATATTCTCTCCAATTCCTTATTACAATTTTAACCTCATGCCAACATATTTATTGTCGAATATGTTTTTCTACAATATTCATTCAATTATGAATGTGTTTGAACATGTTAATAAACAGACATTCATTTGTCACAAATCGTGATCTCAAAAATGAAACAAACACCTGATTAATCACTTAACTAATCTCAACTAATTTAAACAAATATTAAGGTAGCAAGGCAGATCGCGAATAACACAGTAGAAGACATGAACTTGAATGATGCTTGCTAAACAGAATAAACGTCAAAATATATACTCAGACAAGATCACACATTAATGCAGACAAACAACACAGACATACATAATGCCAAAAATAAGGAAAGAGTAGTAAGGGACGTAGCAGCATGAATGGAATAACATATGTTTAACACACAAATTACACCAACATTCCGCAGGCAACAAACATCGTTCAAAACCATAAAAAATGCAGACTTAAACAGAAAGTTTGGGAAAAGTGATGAGTTTACCTTCTCCGGGCAGCGAACCGAGGCAGCGTATCAAGTCGTCGCTCCACTCGGAGGTTTTGTGATCTCGGGACTAAGGTTGTGCGAAAAACTAGTGTTTTTAAGTGTTCTTGCGGTTATCTTTCAGTTGCATCGAAGGGGTTTTCACTGTCC
This sequence comes from Przewalskia tangutica, assembly GCA_029844215.1. Classification (NCBI taxonomy): domain Eukaryota; kingdom Viridiplantae; phylum Streptophyta; class Magnoliopsida; order Solanales; family Solanaceae; genus Przewalskia; species Przewalskia tangutica. The sequence goes on along the minus strand of CM056723.1, from coordinate 116,531,738 downwards.
GCCATGGATGCCGATGTCTGCGGATGCTGAAGGTTTATTCATTTTTTGTGTGCCCTTCCTTTTGTGTTTTTTAACGGGCATCTGTTCCCGTCTAGTTCTATGGATTGCTATATTACTAACAGTTATTTTGTGTCCACACCCCTTTTCGTTCTGCCTTTGCATGTTCTTTATATGGCCATGGTTTGGGTTCCAAATTTGGTAAGTTTGAGAACGATTTTGGGCTGATTATAGTACCGTTCTTGTTATGGTAGATTCTAATTTTATGGTTCTTGGTTATGGTAAGGAATTGATTTTGGAAGGATTTGGTTTGAGATTTGCCGGATTCTCCGGCGAGAATCCCGGCTGGTGATGGGAGCGAGGGAGAGGTGCATGCGACAGTTGCTTTTTTTTTTAGGTTTAGGTTTTCTTTTGTAAGGGCTGTTGAGAGGGACGCTGGGGATAAGGAGGCTCTGGGCTGTGGGGGGATGAAGTAAAAGGGGTGTGGGCTGCGGGTAAATGGGCTGAAGAAATAAAGGGCCTGGGGCGAGTTGGGCCAAAGGTTTATGGGCTGCTGGGAATTAAAGAGTGGGATGATGGTATTAATTTTAGGTGGGTTATTAGTTTTAGGTGTTTTATTTAATTAGTGGTAAATTAAATTAATTAAATTGTGATTAAATTATTTAGGTGCTTTATTAATCTAATTTTGAGTTTAAATTATAATATAAAAAATATGGAATTGCTTTGCGTATTAATAAATGAGGCTATGCTATTTGACGCGACGTCATTGCTAAATTATTTATTTACGTACTTTTTATTAATTATCATTTAAGAATTATGACAGGACTTAAAATTAATAAATGTGGGCGCGAGACTCTAAGTGCTTAATATTCTACGTAAGACGCGGTGCCATTATTAAATTGCTTATTTGTGCATGTATTAATGTTTTATTTCTGCATTTTATTATTTAAAAATTATTAAAAATTATTGTTGAAAATTGGTGTGATTTTATAGTTAATGACTGGACGGGAGGGTCAAAATTGGGTGTCAACAACACTCCACTTCTGCTGAAAGATATGCCTCAGTGTTTCGCCTTCGACAAGCATGAGATATGTACCATTCCAATATGGGTAAGGCTCCCGTCTCTCCCATTAGAGCTTTGGAATGTTAACGCTTTAAGCCGTATCTTGTCACGTATTGGCAAACCTATTGGGACCGATAAACTCACTAGTGAAAAAGATCTTCTCTCGTATGCACATGCTCTAGTTGAGATAGACCTCTCCAAAGATACACTTGATGCTATTGAACTCAAGCTTTGGGACGTCACCATCATTGACCAAAAACTTGTTTATGAAAGCTCCCGGACTATTGTGAGAAATGCCATATGATTGGGCACTCCACTACGGGTTGTGAGAAGCATTACGTCGACACAAATAGACGGGTACAAGGGAAAGGCGTGACACAAATCCTCAATGCCAAGGCAAAGGGGGTACACACCTACTTGGACTCTCCCGAGGTGGAAGACGAGACTACGGATACTAACAGGAATGGTAGCCATGCTAAAAGTGGTGGCCGGCCTTCGGGTGCACAGACCGGGACTGGCACAGGTCAGATTTTAGAGGATGCAGAATGAGGAGGGCAACCATTAGGGGCACAAACCGTGGTTGATGCAGGTCAGAATTTGGATGTTGCGGGTACGAGTGACCAGCCTTCTGGGGCACAAATCAAGATTGACAAAGGTCAGAACTTTATTGAGGGTGACTCTAGGGGCCCCACGGGTACTAAAGAGAGTGTTGGCGAGACACGCATATTGGAGAGAAAACCTGTGATTCAGTGCAAGATTGGCTTAGGTATGTGTTTGAGAGCGGTAGCGGATTCGGGTGGTCAGCCTTCGGGGACACAAACCGGGGTTGATACACCTAGGTTTGCTATGGTCAAGAACCTCAAATCCCCAGTGGAGTCGCCATTTCTGTCACGTCCTTTTTCGACCGCGACATTATAAAACTCATGCTTAATAAATAAAATTAATGCTAGAAAGGTGTTAAAATGTTCAAATGCTAAAAGGTGCTAAAATGTTAAAAGTGCTAAAATAATGCTAAGGGTTCGCGGAGTCGCCACCTAATTAGTTTGGGTGAATTAGGACACCTAAATGTTAACTAGGTTAAAGTCAACATTAACTCCATTTTAATGGTCTGCTAAACTTGATGAGATTCCGGGCAATGATTCTTTATTATCCCAAAGGGAAGGGGTTAGACACCCTAAATGATCCGCTAACTTGCGATTGTCCGTTTAAACCTAGGGTAATTATTATGCTAAGAAAATGCATGCTAGAATAGTATTTAAGTAAAAGTATTTGTAAGCTAAAAAATGTATTTTGACAAAAACATGAAACACTTGTTTATAAAAGATAAGATAAAGTTAGTTTTTGGAAAGATAAGCATTCATAAGGTATTTAAATAACATGTTATATACGACATAGGAATAGTAATGCAAAAGCTATTATGACCAAAGTATATATATACCTAATTAATTGGATGCTAAAAAACGTTGATTAAACCCATGGTAAAAACAATTGTATACAAATGCTATAAGGGTTTATAGAAAATGAATTTCTTATATTAGAATTTGGCAACGAATAACGTTTTGACTACTTAGATAATTATGAAAAGATTGCTAAATGATTTAACCATAATTTAAGTAAGCTAGAATAATTAACTTAAGGGGAAGCAAATTCTATAGTTTCAAGGTTCGCCTATTAGAAGCATTCTATTGGTAGCATAATGTTAGTGGATGAATTACAATAAATAAATGGGGAGGGAAATCAAATAATAGACTCGAAGAATGGCGATGTTATTCGTCGGTTGCTGGAATTGCCGATGTGGATATGATGATGCACGTAGATGTAGTCTTCATTTGAAGTAGCTCATGATGAGTCTCGTATTGAGACTCTTCATGTTGCTTCGATGCGTTTCATGTAAAAATAATAATAATAATAAGGATTAGTACATGCTCAAATCAAATGATAAAGGATATAGATGAAATATTCATATAGAACTCAGGCACGTACGTGACCCCTCTGTGATCGTTTTGACCAACCCAAGTGGGCCTACCCATCATAAATGATTCCCAGTGAGAATCAAACAGACAGTGGCCTTGGCAGGCCCAACGTTATGCAGAGACAACACACATCCAATAGTCATTTAGCATTAAAAATGGCCCAAGACAAGCGGCATGTGGGCAGGTAAAACAAAGAGGAAAACAGACAATGTGCTAGGCCCAATACTCATATTCTCGCAGCAGGAGACAAAGAGCAAGTTAAAGATGTATATTATCTTGCAAGTAACACACACTACTTTGAATGGCACTGTCACGACCCGACCTCGGATCCGTGACTGGTGCCTTGCCCCGGGCACCCTTGTGATACAACATCAGAGAAAACCAGCGGAAATAAACTCACAAACAAGAACCATATAAGATAAAATAGGCTAACCCAAAAATGGCTACCTTTCCGTAACGTAAATAAAACAGAATCAAGCATATCCTTGATAACTGATTTATAACCGACTACATGCCTCTAAGAATTTGTAACAACCATGACGGACGGGGCCCGTCATACCCCGAATGTACACAAACCTACAACGTCGTGGAGAACCGTACCAAAATCAAGTCAAGCCTCCGTAGTAGTAATGGAGCTTCGACACTGAGCAAAGATCCTAAGAATGAGGATCCACCACTGCTTACTTACTGCGGCATGAACGCAGCCCCGAAAGGGGTCAAGACCTGATATGTACCAAGTATGTAAAACTGGAAAATACTGTAATAATATCATAAGTCAAAATAAGCTGGAGTCATAGACGAAAATCAATTTACCTTGCACTGTGCCTTACTAACAATGAGAGTAACAAGTATAAATCTTACTGCATAAAAATAGGAGGCTCATGATCAAAACAGGGTACCTCGCCCGTAGTATCATTAAGCAATCCTACTCCTGGGACTATTTCACCCGCATGGGTCCTGTGGACCCGCATGAGGTCATGCGCCTCGTCATGGGACTATTTCACCTGCATGGGACTATTTCACCCGCATGGATCCTGTAGACCTGCATGAGTACCATCGCCGTACTCGCATGGGACTATTTCACCCGCATGGATCCTGTGGTCCGGATCCGCATGAGTACAAGCGCCGCACTCTCATCATGGGTAGCAAATCCATGACATAAGTAATAACCCGGGGTTTACCCCGTAATAATATATATATATAGCATAGCTCATCCGGCTATCATACATAACATAAGCACTACCGGCCTATCATACATAACATAAGCACTACCGGCCTATCATACATAACATAAGCACTACCGGCCTATCATACATAACATAAGCACTACCGGCCTATCCTGACATAAGCAAGTTAAGAAATCCCCTAACTTCTTATTAACCTTTACCAATATATATATCCTCTCATTTTAGTATACCTAAGGCACTAACATGTCTTTTAAGAGAAAATCCGGGAATTCAACCCAAGTACCACGTACTTCTAACCTTTTAAGAAATAACTCTTTTTATAGAAAAATTCCAAGATACTAATAACCATAGTATCAAGTTACGATTTCTTTTCAAGACAAGTCACATTTCCTTTTAGAAATATAATAAGCTTCTAAATCAAGTGACTTCATTTCCTTTAAAACCTTAGGCAATCAATGCCTAAAAATCAATCCATCTTTCACAGTTTCAAATCATTTACCCGTACTTGTTTTACTTAGAGTAAACCTTTCTTTGTTAACCTTTCAAAAGCTAATATAACCAACTTCCCATAAAGTCATTATATTTGCGTTATTCCTTAGTCAAATACATTTTCCCTAAATCCAAGGGACTTATACTTTTAAAAATGACACAAGTATCACATACTCTAAAACAAGTGAAAGATATCAAATCTTGTACGTCTACCGTACTACATAGGTACAAATACTCATGCTCAAGAGATAGAAAAGTTCCACATACCTCTTCGGTTAATCCACTTGCTAAGTCCGAAATACCGCACGTAATATGTCAACCTATAATGACCATAATACGTTTATTAACCCCCAATTTCAATGTAGAAACTCCAAGTTCAAGTTACTAATTCTTAAGGAAATTTGGGCAGCACTTCCTTCGTTTCTACATACTTTGCCACCTTTTTCAAGGTCGAATTCAATATCCAAACGCCACATTTAAGGCCCAACAATCCAACATTTCAAAGGGGATTACACACCTAAACTTAAATGTGTAAAATTCTGCCCCACAAGGTAAAACAACCAACTTAACAAGTCTAAGGTAGTTTGTGCTCACATAATCTTCTTAACCAATTCTTTCACATCCAAACCACATTTCTTACATGCAATGAATCTAAGAGCATTATTTACTATAACAAGTTCCTTTTCCTTCACATGCAACATCAATAACTAGCTACAAGAGAGAATTGTTACCTTTAGAGCTTTAGCCAAAATTCTTCCAACAATTTTGCTAGCCTCCTTTTCAAGAACACCACCACAACCACCCTTACAAGCTAGCCACAAGCTTCCTTCTTGTTCTTAACTTTTCAGATTTTTCTTAGGCTTTGAATTCCTCTTGGAATTCTAGAGAGAAGTGAGAGCTTTTGCTTAGAGAGAGAGAGAGATTTGAAAGATGACCAAGTCTTCAAGACTTGGTCAATATAAGGCATGCAACAATTCATATGGGGGGGGGGGACACTTGTCACCCAACCATGACCTCTTTTAAAACAAAACAGTGCAGAAATTTCCACTAACTCTCGCAGAACCCGCCTCGGCGCCGCGGCCCTGCTTCCCGGCGCCGCGGCGCTGAAACTTCAGCGACCCTTCAGATCTTCCGGCGCCGCGGCCCTGTTTCCTGGCGCCGCGGCCCTACAATCACCCGCCTTGGCGCCGCGGCCCTGCCTCTGGCGCCGCGGCGCTGAGACCCCTGATCGAGATCCAGACCCGAACTACGGGGTATAACATTCTCCCCCCCTTAGAAACATTCGTCCCGAATGTTCCTTCTAGGCTTACTCGAATCACAAATCGACATAGACGCTCTTAACTACTCTTTTGCAGTAAAAGATGCTCCACGAGCCACAACAATACTCAAGCAAAATTTCCAAATAAAACTATCAAACAAGAAAGTAGGTTACCTGAAGGTATAGGAAATAAGTGAGGATACTTCTTCATCATGTCATCCTCTGCTTCCCACGTCATCTCCTCCCTGTTCTCGTTCCGCCATAATACTTTGACGGAAGCCACATCCTTTGTCCGAAGTCGCCTAACCTGACGATCGAGTATCGCTATGGGACTCTCCTCATACGATAACTCCTCTGTCACCTGGATATCATGAATCGGGTGCACTCTAGATGGGTCTCCTATACATTTCCGCAACATAGATACGTGAAAAACTGGATGTACTGCCTCCAGATCGGATGGCAGGTCTAACTCATAGGCAACCTTACCTACCCTACGGATAATATGATAAGGCCCAATGTACCTTGGGCTAAGTTTCCCCTTCTTCCCAAATCTCATCACACCCTTCATGGGTGATACCTTCAGGAAGACCCAATCATCTACCTCAAACTTCAAGTGTCGACGCCGATGATCCGTGATACGACTTCAGAGACTCGGTGACAATAACCGCTCCTGGATAAGCTTCACCTTATCCACCGCCTGCTGTACCAAGTCTGGCCCGACTAACTGAACTTTTCCCACCTCAAACCAACCTATTGGTGACCTACACTTCCTCCCGTATAAGGCCTCATAAGGCGCCATATGGATACTAGAATGGTAGCTGTTGTTATAAGCAAACTCCACAAGAGGCAAATGATCCTCCCAGCTACCCCTGAAATTAATAACACAAGCCCGCAGCATATCCTCAAGTGTCTGGATAGTGCGCTCGGCCTGTCCGTCGGTCTGAGGATGAAACGCCATACTGAGACTCACCTGTGTCCCTAATCCCTTCTGGAAAGACCTCCAGAAGTTAGCCGTAAACTGGGCTCATCTGTCTGAAATAATCGATATAGGAACTCCGTGCAGTCTCACGATCTCTCTGATATATAGTCTAGCATAATCCTCGGCCGAAAAAGTCGTCCTGACTGGAAGAAAATGGGCTGATTTCGTCAGCCTGTCGACGATAACCCAAATGGAATCACGCTTCCTTTGAGTGGAAGGTAACCCTGTAACAAAATCCATATTTACCACCTCCCATTTCCAAGTCGGGATATCAATAGCCTGCAACAGCCCACCGGGCTTCTCGTGCTCAAACTTAACTCGCGACACCGCAATCGCGCCACGAACTCCGCAACGTCCCTCTTCAGGCCATCCCACCAATACACGCATCTGAGGTCATGGTACATCTTAGTCGACCCCGGATGAATAGAATAACGAGCACTGTGTGCCTCCCCCAGAATCTGCTAACGAAGTCCTGTCACGTCGGGAACACACAACCAACCCTCAAATCTTAGCACCCCATCCGGCGCTACCTCAAATAGACTCTTCTCTTTCTGACAAGCGGCATCTCGATACCGTACCATAATCGGATCCTCATATCGCCGCTTCTTCACCTCCTCGACGATGGAAGACTCGGCAACCTCTCGAACCTGAACTCCCTCACTATCAGAATCAACCAAACGAACCCCAAGGCTCGCTAGCTGATGTAACTATCGGACCATATCACTACACCCGAACCGGGCGTGGATCGTGCCCTACACGGGCACCTTCTACCTTAACAATACAAGTAAGTCATGGAATGAAATAACACCTCATTTTTTTTTTTCTTTTTTTAAAACAAACGACGTGCAAGGGCAAAGCCGACAAGTGCGCCATATATACATAAACAAAAGACACTACACCGCATACGAGTCCAATCCTACATATGAATACGGACCAGGAGTTAAATCAACTATGGACAAGCGTCCCGCCGTACTAAAACTATACAAAGCATGCATCAAGGACATATACCAAAGATAAACTCGGAATAGAAGGAGCTTATCCAAAACCCCGAGGATCCTACACTGCCGATCACCGAATCGTACCTAAACTGCGCAGATTTAACGCACCTTCGGGCGAGGTCAAGACGAAGAATGTACCAAGTATGTGAGCGAGTACTGTAATAAAATCATATCGCCTAAATAACACAGAGACATGTATGATATCCAACCTACAATACATAACACATAAGCATATCAAGTAAGGACGCAGCCCTCAAAGTCATTACTAATATAACCACGGGTCTCACGCCCGTAATATCAATCATGCGTGGAATCCTTCCTCACCGGCGATCATGATGTAATAACACCAATAAGGATACATGAACACCAAGTCCCACCGTGTCCTCAATACCTCGTGGTCCCATGCCCCTAATCCCACCTCTTAAAAGCATGACCATAGGGTAACACAAACAACCGGACATACATGATAATCAAAATACAACACATTGTGCCTTACTAACAATGAGAGTAAATGAGTATCCTTACAATATAAACTATGAAGCTCATGATCAAGCATGACCATCTGCCCGCAGTATCATTTAGCAATCCTATTCCTGGTACTATTTCACCCACATAGGTCGCGTGGACGCGTGAGGTATTCTCGTGATAGGTCGGACCCGCCCGCATGGGACTATTTCACCCGCATAAGCCCTTTCGGACCCGCATGAGGTATTCCTCGCATAGGACTATTTCACCCGCATAAGCCCTACGGACTCGCATGAGGTATTCCTCGTGATAGGTGGACCCGCCGCACGGGACTATTTCACCCGCATAAGCCCTACGGACTCGCGTGAGGTATTCCTCAGATCGTGGGTAGCAAATCCACGGAATTATGCAAATGCCACAAACCCGGGAATGACCCGAACGATCGATATACCAATAGCACACAACCGGCTATTTCCAAAGACACATAGGCAATTCTCGATTAACAAGCCCAAGTACTTATCACGGCATACTTAGACAAATTTTCAATTTATCAAGCCAAAGTACTAATCAAGGCATACATAGAATAATTATCTTTTAACAAGTCAAAGTACTTATCAAGGCACACTTAGACAAATTCTCAATTTATCAAGCCAAAGTACTAATCAAGGCATACATAGAATAATTCTCTTTTAACAAGTCAAAGTACTTATCAAGGCACACTTAGACAAATTCTCAATTTATCAAGCCAAAGTACTAATCAAGGCATACATAGAATAATTCTCTATTAACAAGTCAAAGTACTTATCAAGGCACACTTAGACAAATTCTCAATTTATCAAGCCAAAGTACTAATCAAGGCATACATAAAATAATTCTCTTTTAACAAGTCAAAGTACTTATCAAGGCACACTTAGACAAATTCTCAATTTATCAAGCCAAAGTACTAATCAAGGCATACATAGCATAATTCTCTTTAACAAGTCAAAGTACTACGCACGCATATTCTTTTATAAAAGACTCTTTCTATGTAAAGCCCCAAGATACTAACACCCGTAGTATCAAGGCGTGTCTATTTTTCAAAGTAAGTTACTACACTTTTAGAAAACTCATTTCAAAGCTTGAAATCAAGTAACTCCAAATTTTCACAATCTAGGCAACTTATGCCGATTAATCAAAATAGACAACTTTCTAACCTTCCATAAAGCCGTTATAACCAACTTCCCATAAAGCCGTTATAACCCTTTATGGTTTTAGACGTATCCATTCCTTCAATAACCAAGAGACTTATACTATTAAAACCAAGTATCACATACTTACAAATCAAGTTCTTAACTTTCAAAATACTTCAAGTCTCTTAATAGTTAGAAAAACAAGTTTTCTTCTACTTTTTAAACCTCAAGTAACTTCACCCTTAACGCAAGTTACTTCTCTTAAATCATGTCATTTCTCCTCTTTTAAATCAAATAAGTAAATCACTCCTTTGACTCCTCTAAAGTCATTATAATGACCTTTAGGTTTTAGAACTAAGGCACTAGCCAAAAGATTTGGAAACCACTTCCTTTTTAAGACTACATGTACTTTAAGTAAAAATACCTTCACTTTTAAGAATCCAAACTTCATCAAGAAAACGGATTCTACAACTTACAATCCAAACATCAAAGTACACTCAAGGAAGTACATAGAACAAATTCTATTTTAGGCAATCCAAATACAACCAAGGAATGGATCATTTAAGGAGTAGAACCAACTTTCTTTATCTTAAGGAATCATGCTAGAAGAGGAGATAGTTCACATACCTTTTCGGCTAAATCCACAAGCTAAGCCGAATACACCGTACGTAGAAGTGTCAACCTATAATGGTCACAACAAGGTTATCAACTTCTAGTCTCTATGTAGAATAATACTAAGTATTTAGTCTCTATTTCTACGGAAAATCGGGCAGCACTTCCTTTGTTTCTACTCACTTTGCCACCTTTTTCAAGGCCGAATACAATAACCAACAAGCCACATTTAAGCTCCAAACAACATCCAAACAAAGGGGATTACACGCCTTACACTACGTGTAAAATTCCCCCACAATTCATAATACGAAATAGTATAATACTTCCTAGCCATTCTCGCCAACATATAACCAATCACACTACGTCTTTTTCCAATCCTTTCCAATTTCAAGTTCTTAGGTCAACATGTTATATAGTTATAAACCACTTCAACAACTATAATTTCCTTCTTTATTCAACATGCGACGACTTAAACTAATAATCAACTTGAATTCCAATCTTAAAGCTAAACATGCTAGTTTTCGGATTAGGGTTACAATAGCCCATAAACATATCAAACTTCATACTATATAACACATGCTTGCTAAAATCCATAGCTACAACAATAAGTAAGTCTTAACTACTAAAACGACAAAATTTATACCTTTCCAAGCCCTTAAAATTTCCAAGATCCAAAGTCGCGCCTTAGAAATTCTTAGCTCCTTTCCTTAAGTTCCAATCCGCTCCAAGCACTCCTTAGAGGCCTATGAAGAACCCATCTTCAAGTTCCAACTTCAAAGTTGAAGAACTCCAATAGTTTCCGCCTTGCGACTAACGTGAAAACTCCGTTTTTCCGAAATATTTCTATTGAGATAACCTTACAACACCCTTGGGAACATTGGGTTAAAGTCTTGTGGCTAATGGATCAAAACTACAAAATTTTTGTGTGTGTGAGATGGTGAACCCGAGAGGTCTCCTTGGCTAAGCTCAATGTTCTCTAATTTTTCTAAGTGTAAAATGAGCTTGTCTTGCACTAGCTATGTATATAAAACACAATGGATGGCTAAGATTTCAACACTTGAGTGGATAGGATAGGTTTCACTTGGATCAAGCCTAGGTGGACAAGTTGACTTGTCAACAATATCAAGCTTGCAAGACTTATCTTCCAAGGTGGTCAATGACCATCATACCCTTGCATAAATTTTGACCAAGCCATGTGAGGGTGCCACGTGTCGCCCTCTCATTCGTCCATAAAATTCCGTAACTCTCGTGGGCCCCACAAAACGTAAAATTCCTCGGGTGGGCCCCACGTGACCAAATCCGTAAAAATAAATTTCCAAAATATTAATAAGTTCCATACTCTTCGAATAATGTATTTTGAGAATCCAATTCTCAACAACGAACATTTTTCCTTTCCGACGTCCGGAAGATTTTCCGTCGGAAAAATAATTCTTCCTTTCGTACCAATTTCCAAGTCTTGTTTCCTTCGCATACATTCTCTCTTTACATGTTCGACTTACGGTGTAACAATATCCCTCTTCTCCGGATGTACATCGCATGGACTACCCATCGACCGCGACTGGGCATCCGCAACTACATTGACCTTCCCGGGTGGTATAGAATATCAACATCATAATCCTCGAGTAACTCCAACCACCGCTCTCGCCGTAAGTTCACTCCCTCCGGTGAAGATATACCGAGACTCTTGTGGTCCGTGTAAATATCCACATGAACTCCATACAAATAGTGTCTCCATCTTGAGGAATGAATCACTTCGCCAACTCTAAGTCATGTGGGATAGTTCTTCTCATGCTTCCTAAGTTGTCGAGACGCGTAGTTATAACCTTGCCGTCGCATCAGACGCACTCCAAGCCCGACACCGACGCATCACAATAAACCACATATCCGTCCAAACCTCGGGAAGAGTAAGAATCGGGCTGCCAATTTATCCTTCTGATCAAAACTCTCCTCACAAGCATCCGCCCATCGTAATATAGCCGCTTCGAGTCACTAGTCAAAGGCGTTGACATGGAAGCAAACTTCCACAAACCTCCGATAATAACTCGCAAGGCCCAAAGCCGCGCATCTCCGCTGTGTGAGTCTAGGACAAGTATTGATCGCTTCATCTTTGTCAGATCAACCCGAATACCGTCGGCCCCGATAACATGCCCTAAGAAAGCCACTGAAGCCAACCAAAACTCGCATTTCGAGAACTTGGCATACAACTGCCGGTCCCTGAGGACTCCCAATACCGTCCTCAAATGATCTGTATTCTCCTGCTCTGTGCGCGAATACACCAAGATATCATCAATGAACACTATAACGAACATATCCAAGAATGACCTGAACACCCTATTCATCAAATCCATGAATACCGCCGAGCATCGTCAATCCGAAGACATCACCTCGAACTTATAGTGCCCATACCGGTCCCGAATGCGCCTTCGATATCCGCCTCTCTAACTCATACCTGATGGTAACCAGATCGCAGGTCTATCTTGGAAAAGCATTTCGCACCCTGCAACTGGTCAAACAAATCATCAATCCAGGGGAGGGGATATTTGTTCTTGATAGTTACCTTGTTCACCGCTCAGAATCAATACACATACGCAGCGCCCCATCCTTCTTTCTTTACAAATAACATCGGGCGCTCTGTGGAGAAACATTTGGCCCGATAAAGCCTTTCTAGCAAATCTTTCACTGGTCCTTCAATTCCTTCAACTCGCAGTGCCATCCTCGTATGACTAATAGATATTTGGCCGAGTGTCCGCGCCAAATCAATGCAAAACTCAATCTCCTCTCGGGAGGATACCCTAAGCTCGCCTGGGAATACGCCTAGAAATTCTCTAACAACCGGACCGAATGAAGGTCCAGATCTCACTCGAAGATCGAATACCGAACCAAATGGTAAATATACCCTTCCGCACCATCTTCCTAGCCTCGAGGTAAGAAATAAACCTACCCTCGGCGATGCAAAGATTCTCCACTGATAAGCGGCTCATCGGAAAACTGGAACCGAACTAACCTATCTCTACAGTCCACATTGGCATAGCAAGACGCTAGCCAATCTATACCAATAATCACATCAAAGTCCGACATATCCAACTCTAGCAAGTCGGCTAGAGTCCGACGATCAGATATAGTCACCGGGCAAGCCTTATACACTCGCCGCCACCACCGAATCACCCATCGGGTAGCTACCTCTAAAGGTTTTATGGACTCGGGCTCTATCCCTATTCTACCAGCAGTATGAGGAGATATATAGGACAAGGTAGAACCTGGGTCTATCAAAGCATAAAAATCACAGCAAGAAACCAACAAAGTTCCTGTGACGACATCAGGTGACGCCTCCTGGTCCTGGCGGCTGGACATAGCATAAATGCGGTTCTGAGGACCGCTGAATCGAACCCCGCCACGACCGCCGCGCTCGCCGCCCGTGAACACCTCGCCCGGGCGCACAACCACCAAGATGAAGACCCAAAGAATCGAACTCGCTTACCGAGCCATAATATTTCCGCCGCCTGGTCTGACAATCTTCTTCAAATGGCCTGCCGCCACAAGAGTAACAAGCTCCTAGAGGAACACGACACTTCTATAATGGAAATCACCACATCGACCACACCGAGGCATAGGTGGCCTCATCCGACCGAACTCGTCCTCCGAAACCCAAGCCTCGGGACCTCGCCCCGCCTCGAATACCTCAGACGATCGGAAGATGGTGGAGGAGCGCTCAACAGCCGTGATGCAAATCGTTCCCGCTAAGGTCGTTTACCTCGAGAACTACTAGAGGACGCCGCTGTCCTCGCCTCTTCGCTGATACCTATCAATCCGCTTACCGCTCTCACACCTGCATAGGCTCAGATGCGGCAATGTCCATGCCCTACCAAGAGCTACTCCTGCATAACTCTCGCTAAATAGTCATCGAGCCTCGTGATGTAGCGTGCACTCGCCCTCCATATCTGCTACTAAAGTGGGCACATATCGAGCCAACGAGTCAAACTCTACGTTGTACTCCGATCGTCCGCCACTGCCTCAATGTCGTAAATTGCTACTGCGTTTCCTCATCCGCGAGGCAAGAAATGACCAAGAACGCCGCGAGAACTTCGTCCCATACACCGGAAGCGCATGCTCCCCGAGACAACTCCCATGAATCAAAACTACCAATCGCGGATCACGCACCGATGCGAACTCAAGATAACCGACTCGGTATCCGAGGCCTTGATCACCCTCATGATCCGTCAGAATCGCCGGATAAATTCTCGAGGATCATCCTCGTGCCTCGACCCATAGAACTCGCGGGCTGCAACTCAAAAGTCCCAAGTCTCACGCTATCGGATTCGAGGAACCACGGTACAGCAACCGCCTCTCGCTCGCCCTCACGCCTAGCCATTATCTCGCCAATAATCGCCATCTCTCAGAGCCCATATCCTCTCGCCTCCAGCCGTAATCGAGGCTCGGTACCGTAGTCTCGCAGGCCGCCGCCGCCTGCATTCTGGTTGACGACGTCGGGAACTCGCCGCCAAATATTATCTCGTAAGGATCGGGCCTGTGCGTAACCTCGGTGTCCTACTAGTAGTTCCTCATCGCCGCTTCTTCGGGCCGCGGTTGCCTTGCGTGAGGCATAATCGATACATAAAAATTTACGTCGAGGAAATTCAACCTATAACACGGCTATTGCACGATCTTAGAGTGAAAGAAATGGAAACCAATCCTAAATATCCGTAGCCTCTCGATTATAGATGTGGTGCACAACACACCGATAATCAAGACTCTACTAGATACGCACCAGAGACCTTTTCGAGGATTAATCGCTCGATACCACTTTTGTCACGACACCGACTGATCCGTGGATCGTGCCTTACCCCGCACCCTCGTGATACAACATCGAGAAAACCATGGAAATAAACTCACAAACAAGAACCATATAAGATAAAATAGGCTAACCTAAAAATGGCTACCTTCCGTAACGTAAATAAAATGTAACAAAACAGCTTACATCCTTGATAACCTGATTTATAACCGACTACATGTGCCTCTAATAATTTGTAACAACCATGACGACAGGGCCCGCCATACCCCGAATGTACACAAAACCTACAACGCCGTGGAGAACCGCACTCAAAATCAAGTCAAGCCTCCGAGTAATGGAGCTTCGACACCGAGCAAAGATCCTAAGAATGAGGATCCACCACCGCTACCCTTACCGTGGCAGATAAACGCAGCCCCGAGGAAGGGCCAAGACACATATGTACCAAGTATGTAAATCGAAAATACCGTAATAATATCATAAGTCAAAATAAGCCGGAGTCATAGATTTAAAAATCAATTTACTCTCAGACCGTGTCTTACTAACAATGAGAGTAACAAGTATAAATCTTACTGCATAAAAATAGGAGGCTCATGATCAAAACAGGGTACCTCGCCCGTAGTATCATTAAGCAATCCTACTCCTGGGACTATTTCACCCGCATGGGTCCTGTGGACCCGCATGAGGTCATCCGCCTCGTCATGAGACTATTTTACCCGCATGGATCCTGTGGACCCGCATGAGTACCATCGCCGTACTCGCATGTGACTATTTCACCTGCATGGATCATGTGGTCCGGATCCGCATGAGTACAAGCGCCGCACTCGCATCATGGGTAGCAAATCCATGGCATAAGTAATAACCCGGGGTTTACCCCGTAATAATATATATATATATATATATATAGCATAGCTCATCCGGCTATCATACATAACATAAGCACTACCGGCCTATCATACATAACATAAGCACTACCGGCCTATCATACATAACATAAGCACTACCGGCCTATCATACATAACATAAGCACTACCGGCTTATCCTGACATAAGCAAGTTAAGAAATCCCCTAACTTCTTATTAACCTTTACCAATATATATATCCTCTCATTTTAGTATACCTAAGGCACTAACATGTCTTTTAAGAGAAAATCCGGGAATTCAACCCAAGTACCACGTACTTCTAACCTTTTAAGAAATAACTCTTTTTATAGAAAAATTCCAAGATACTAATAACCATAGTATCAAGTTACGATTTCTTTTCAAGACAAGTCACATTTCCTTTTAGAAATATATTAAACTTCTAAATCAAGTGACTTCATTTCCTTTAAAACCTTAGGCAATCAATGCCTAAAAATCAATCCATCTTTCACAGTTTCAAATCATTTACCCGTACTTGTTTTACTTAGAGTAAACCTTTCTTTGTTAACCTTTCAAAAGCTAATATAACCAACTTCCCATAAAGTCATTATATTTGTGTTATTCCTTAGTCAAATACATTTTCCCTAAATCCAAGGGACTTATACTTTTAAAAATGACACAAGTATCACATACTCTAAAACAAGTGAAAGATATCAAATCTTGTACGTCTACCGTACTACATAGGTACAAATACTCATGCTCAAGAGATATGAAAGTTCCACATACCTCTTCGGTTAATCCACTTGCTAAGTCCGAAATACCGCACGTAATATGTCAACCTATAATGACCATAATACGTTTATTAACCCCCAATTTCAATGTAGAAACTCCAAGTTCAAGTTACTAATTCTTAAGGAAATTGGGCAAGACTTCCTTCGCTTTCTACATACTTTGCCACCTTTTCAAGGTCGAATTCAATATCCAAACGCCACATTTAAGGCCCAACAATCCAACATTTCAAAGGGATTACACACCTAAACTTAAAGGTGTAAAATTCTGCCCCACAAGGTAAAACAACCAACTTAACAAGTCTAAGGTAGTTTGTGCTCACATAATCTTCTTAACCAATTCTTTCACATCCAAACCACATTTCTTACATGCAATGAATCTAAGAGCATTATTTACTATAACAAGTTCCTTTTCCTTCACATGCAACATCAATAACTAGCTACAAGAGAGAATTGTTACCTTTAGAGCTTTAGCCAAAATTCTTCCAACAATTTTGCTAGCCTCCTTTTCAAGAACACCACCACAACCACCCTTACAAGTTAGCCACAAGCTTCCTTCTTGTTCTTAACTTTTCAGATTTTTCTTAGGCTTTGAATTCCTCTTAGAATTCTAGAGAGAAGTGAGAGCTTTTGCTTAGAGAGACCGAGCCATTTGACAGAGGACCAAGTCTACCACACTTGGTCAATATAAGGCATGTAACAATTCATATGGGGGGGGGGGGGGACACTTGTCACCCAACCATGACCTCTTTTAAAAAAAAACAGTGCAGAAATTTCCACTAACACTCGCAGACCTGCCTTGTGGGCTGCGCGAAACTTCGCCGCCTCAGACTTTCAAGGCCATGCCTCGCTTCCGGCCATGCGATGAAACTTCAGCGACCCTTCAGATCATCCGGCGCCGCGGCCCTGTTTCCTGGCGCCGCGGCCCTACAATCACCCGCTGGGCGCTGCCTTCGCTCAGCGCCATGGCGCTGAGACTCGGGACGAGATCCAGACCCGAACTACGGGGTATAACAGGCCCAACACATGATTTTTAGCATAAATTAATGGATTATGTATAAAAGCCAATTCGGTTAAAACAGATACTACTTTGCATACCAATATATCACAGAACTAGAAAGCTAGGATGGGATCGTTGGAACATGGTTTGAGATATCTCATTGACATGACTTATTTAAACATACACAGGAGAACACAACATATATTCACATATTCAGGTATGGCCCCCATACTTAGCTTATTAATCAAATGAGTTGAAAGCAAAAACAAATTAAAACTGATTCATATTAGAACATGCCAGATACTCACAATACGTAGACTAATTCCTCTTGTCAAAACAGGTAGTAATTAATGTAATTTACCAAAAGGTAAGCAGATAGCCATATTGAGATTAGCATGACTTCTATCTAAGATATCGGGCAACAACAAGCTAATAGTTAAACCAAACCTACACAGACATATATCCCAAATGTTTAAGCATGCTGACTTATGTAAAGTGAATATATAATCAGTCTAATTACTACATGAAACATGACATGATGTTCAAATGATCAGAATAAGGTAACACTTTGGGCATATAGAACAATTTAGATTAAGACAAGTTGAAAGGTCATCAGCCAAGTTACCACTGAGCAAACAATATTCGACCTAAACGAACTAGAATTAACCTCCTGAAGGCAAGGCTAAAGAAATACACAAGAGTCAGACATATCCCTAAGGAAACGAATGCAGGTGCAGATGCAGATAAAGGCAAGGCATAAAGCTCAAACTGACTATTCCCTTCATATCCAAAAATCTTAGCTTACAGTAAATTAGGTATAAAAATCTCAATACAAACAGGACATTTTCTTTCAATCTATGCTGTAACGAATAAGTAAAGAGCATATGACTGCGCCCAGATTTCTATATGTGAGTTCACAAACACTTTTCCAGACAAAACGAGTCATGATACTATGTATCTACTTACGCAATCTCTAAGACAAACAACAAACCAAGACGTAAATATCCAGTCGTCAATAATCAAGAACCAACAGGTAAAGGGAATGATCACTCACATCTCTCACGTTAATTATTTAACAGACCATGTTCCGGAATTTCATTAGACAAATGCTTAGAAGGCAGAATATCCACATATTGAAACAACAAATACGAATATACACGAGCCACAACAGCAATCAGGGTAAAAATAAGCTTCACATAATCGAATACAAAATTAGAGTTCGCCAAGAGGAATGGATTTACCTTCTCCGGACAGTGAACCGAGGCAGCGTATCAAGTCGTCGATCCACTCGGGGCTTGGTTGCTATGCGATTGAAGGCGATGAAGTAATGAGTTGCTCCTAACTTCGAAGAATGGATTTTTAGGTTGGTTTCTTGGGTTTTCTAGACTGATTCACTGCTTTGCCACTGACTTTCTGAATGTTGATCGATTTTTACTCGTTTTTCTCTAAATGCTCTTTGGTATTGATTGATGAAGGCTCTAATGTTTTCCTCTATGCCCATCGGTGCCTTTGCATGTGTAAAAATGCTTAATTTATAGTCTCACATTTGGGTTCCAACTTTGGTAGATTGATTTTGTGACTTTGGGACTGATTTCACTAAGGTTTATTATGGGTTTGGATTGATTTTCTTACGATTTTGCCTCTTGATTATGGTAAGTTAATATTTATTTTGAGCGATTTTGGTATGGTGTTGGGCTATGGTAAGCTGCGATTCGAGGATATTTTAGGGACGATTTCGGGGGGTTTATGGTAAGGGAATAACGGGGATGATAAGAGTGTGTTATACCCCATTTTTCCAGAGTATGTACGTATGGACGTACGTACGAAATTTGAGCCTTAAGGTAGGCATTGGATTCGAAATTTGGGCACAAGTGCCGATTAGAGTCGTTTTCTGACGAAACGCTTTCCACTTTCGTAGAGAAAATTCGCTATGTCTTTTATAATTTTTGCGGATTTTTCCGGTGACGAAACATTTTGGATTAACGGGTGACACGTGTCACCTCACATCGAAGCAAATGGATTGGCTTGACGATTTGGCCCAAGAGCCTCGTTGGCCTCGCCGATTGGCTCTCTTTGTGCCTTGCTTTGTGGCTTGTTTTGTGGAGTGTTTTGTGGAGTAGGTTAGGGTGCACTTGGCTTGATTCGCCTTACACTTGCCTTGCACTTGGCTAGATCTTGGCCATTGGTTGGCCTTTGGTTTTGCTATAAATACCCCCCTTTGTGAAGACTTCATTCATCCACAAATGTTTCCAAGTCTTGAAATCCCTCCCCTCCCTCTTGTGGCTCTCGTCCTAAGCCTCTCCCCCTCCTAGTGGCCTTTGGCCGAGAGGTCTCCTCCCCTCATGGTGTCCAGCTGGGTACCCCCTAGCCTAGTTACTGTGATAATACCCCTTGTTGTGGTATAGAAATACTCTCCTAGTATTGTTATAATGCCCAAAATACCTTAGCCTTATACCTTGTAGTATTCCAAAAGTTACCTCTTTGCGTAGAGTACGGAAATACTACCTTTTGTCCTTTTTTAGTCTCAAACCGAAACCCTAAGGAAAATCTTCATTGTTGGTTGAAGTTTTGGAGTAGAAGTTGGTTAGAACTTCTAAGGGTTGTTTGGAGCACTCGGAGTAGGAGCTAAGCGTTGCTCAGGATCGACTTTTTACTTGGATAATTTTGGGCTTATCGAGGTAAACACTACTGTCCTTCTATTGTGATTGGAAATTACATGTTGTTGATTATATAGTTGAAGTATACTATATATAGTACTGAACGTAGTTAGTTGGCAATGTCTTTTGACTTAAGCCTGAAGAATACAGAATCGAATCGAATCAGTAATTACATAGATCAGACATAATAGACTTGCATCGTGTGTGGTAGAATTTTACGCGTCCGGTTAGACGTGTAAAACCCCCCCCCCAGGTTGGCTTGGTAGCCGCCGATAGAGAGAGATTTACGCTGCATGTGGGAGGTCTTGAATTTTACGTAGAAAGATAAACTTGTGTTTGGGGTTAATAGACGCGTTGACCTTTATAGCGAAAGTACAAGAGTAGCGTATTCTACTCGAGGAGTGGAAGGGCTAGTGCGTTGTAGTACTTGGAGCTTTTTGCTTATTGTCGATAATCGCCGCGAGGTATGTGAACCTCTTCCTATCTCTTCTAGCATGATATGTGTGAACTATGTAAGCACGGTAGACGCATACGTGTTAATCGTGTTTGATTGTTCTTAAAACATAAAGTGTTATAACGGCTTTATGGGAAGTTGTTATAACGACTTTATGTAGGTAAGAAAATACTTTGTGGTTTTAAAAGGTAATCACGAGAATTATAACTGGCTTGTTATAATAAAGGACTTGATGTATTTCAAAAGATTTATAAATCGTTTTGAAGGGAGAGTAACACTTGGTTTTAAAAGGTTTTAAAAAGAGTTATACTAAGCTTTATGGGGAGTTAGGTATAATGTCTTAAGAGAGGTAAAGAAAATGGTTTACTGATGTTAGAAGTTAAGAGACTTGATCTTATAAGATAAGAGACTTAACTTATTTGTTTTAATGTGAATGTTTGTGTGAAACCTCATTCGTGAGTAATGAGTACTTGGTTTTATTTAAAGGGATAATGTTTTACTGATTTCGGAAATCAGAATGTGTATCGACAGACCACTGCAGCGTTAATAAAGGAAAATGTATTGAATAATGATGAATTGTATTAAAACCAGTAGAAACCTCCATCTGCATCTAAACTAAGATGACAAAATGATATACATTTTCTAGATCATGGCTGCGGTAATAAGAATGTTGTAAACAAGAATAACCTACTCTCACGTGAGACATATATTACTCAATTGTTCTAAAAAGGAATCAAGTGATTAAGTTTGGGAACTATGAAACCATTTGAAGATGAGAAGCTTGAGTAATTGAAACTAGGCAAACTGGAACTTAGGAAAAGAACGTCATACTTGATTTTGAAAAGGAATGTGGGTTGGTCATTCTAATACTACGTATCGGGTGACTTTTATAAGTAATGGATCTCTTTAAAAGAACTTAACGTATGTAGTACTTTGGGGTTAAAACCCGACTTTGGTATAAATGGAAGTACTTTGAGTTGTTGTGAAACTTGCCTATGCTTGTTGTTGTGAAACTTGCCTATGCTTGTTGTTGTGAAACTTGCCTATGCTTGTGTGATGATAGCCTTTGTTGTACAAGTGTGGTATTTACGTTACCGCGTCTCGATCGAGGCCGGTTGACTTGTCGAGAACTTTGGGACGTCTTGGCGGTGATGGAGAATTCCACGTATGTTTCCATTTTGATTATCGCTTGTTGTTGATATCACACGGACATGTCTACACCGACGCAGATTCGGCACGCGGCCACGCGCCGGGTTGATTACCCGATATATGGTTATTACCGCAACATGGACGCGTCTACACCGACGCAGATTCGGGGACATGTGGCCACGCGCGGGTTGACCACCCAAGATATTGTTATTGAGGTTACATGGGCATGTCTACACCATGCAGATTCCGGTACGCGCCACGCGCCTTGTTATTATTGTTGCATCATGGACATGTCTACACCGATGCAGATTCGGCACGCGCCACGATGCGAACATGATGGATGTTGTGGGCGTGAGACCCATAGTTATATTTGAGTGGTGACTTTGAGGCGTGAGTCCCCGACTTGATACGCATCGCTTTTATGTTGTGAATCAGAAGTTTGGTTATCATACATGTCTCCCGCTTTATAGACTAGTATGATTTCATTTACTGATTTTTACGCTTTCACATACTTGGTACTGTCAGATCGACTCCTGGGCCGCGTTCATGCCGCAGTAGAGGTACATCGGCCGTGGATCCCCGCCTTAGGATCTCATTTCGCGTGTTGAAAGCTCCGTTCCTTCGGAGGCTTATCTTTGGTATGTTTCGAGTTGTAGGTTCTTGTACATTCTGTGGTATGGCGGGCCCCGTCCCGTCATAGTTGTTGTAAATCTTAGAGGTCTCAGAGTAATTGCAGGCGTGGTTTGTAAAAAGGATAACTGCTCGGTTTTTATGTATATACCAAGGCAATCGCTTGGTTGGCCTGCTTATTTATTATATCTCTTGTTTCATGACTCGTGTTTTATTTTCCGCTGGTTTTCTCGATGTTGTATCACTAGGGTGCCCGGTAAGGAACGAAGAACGCCCGGTTCGGGCGTTACAAAGTGGTATCGAGCGCTTAGTCCTCGGAAAGTGTCTACGCATCGTGTCTAGTAGAGTCTTGATTATCGATGTCAGGCACCACATCTATAATCGTGAGGCTATAGGACATTTAGGATTGGTTTCTATTCTTCTCATTCCGAGATCGCGCCTTAGAGCCGAAGTTATGAGTTGGATCCTCCGACGTATTCCTTCTGCTACCGCTATGCCTCCGCGCAGCGACCCGCCCAGGGGCAAGGCAGCCGAGGAGTCGCTAGTGAGATACAGAGGAGTACGAGGCGCAGCCCGGCCAAGACTGAGACAAGCTCCGACGGCGAAGTTTCGCGACGCCGCCAAAGACCAAAGAGGAGTTTAGAGCCGCAGCCGTGGTCGATGAGACTACAAGACTGAGCCTCCACCCCACACCGAGCAGGAGACGGGTCACAAAGAGATGGCCCGATTTTGGCCGTGGTCAGGCTGATATGGCGACAGCCGGATGCGGCAGCTCAGCTTCCAGCAGACTCGCGGTGCACCCGAGCGATAGTTTGAGGCTACTGGACTTTCCGAGTTGTAGCCCGCCAGAGTTTTATGGGTCGAGGCTCGAGGATGATCCGCAGGAGTTCATCCGCTGCCATGCAGGATCACGCGGTGATCAAGGCTTCAGAGACCGAGTCCGTGACCTTCGGTTCGCAGACGGCCGCGCGTGATACCGCAATGATCGGTTTGATTCGCGGAGCTTTCCGGGAGAGCATGCACTTCCAGCCGTATGGGATGAGTTTTCGGGCTTTTCTCACGCACTTCTTGCCTCCGCAGATGGCGAGGGCACGCCGACAAATTTTTGTTATCGAGACAGAGGCGACCGTCAGGAGTACAATGTCGAGTTCGATTCTTTGGCTCGATATGTCCTCGCACTAGTTGCAGATATGGAAGATAGGTGCATCGCCACGCCACCGCTCGATGATTACCTAGCGTAGAGTTGTTCGTGTTTTCTTCACCGCATGGACATTGCCCGCATTCAGATCATGACCGCGCGGCGAGCGCAGATCGACGCAGCGGACCGCCACAGGTGAGCGCCAAGACGGCCGGATATTTTGGCGACTTTCGAGGCGGACCGCCGCCAGCAGACTAGTTATGTACCTCCGCCATTGCAGTGGTCCTCCGCAGCCGGGACCGCAGGATATTCGTGAGCAGTCGTGGCTCCTGTGTTTCGGATGTTCAGTGAGTAGGGTGTTGGCAGATGCAGCCACCCCTACCGGTGTGGTCGATGTGGTAGACCGCATTTCGGGAGTGTCGAGTACCAAGGAGCTTGTTACTCGCGCCAACAGGCCATATGACGAAACTGTCCGACTGTGGGTAGCGCTGGTAGGAGACAGACTACTAGAGCGCGGCCATGCCACAGAGAGGTCGCGTGGAAGCTTCAGCTTTAAGGCCTTGAACCGCCTAGTTTCGTGTATATCCTTAACCCTGTAGAGACTTGTATGTATTGATGTTAATGATGTGTTAAGTGTTATGTTCGGATAGCTTTGTGCTATAGTGTGATTTAAAAATCTGGTTAGTGCGAGATGGAAGTGGTAGCTTCCATGATGTGTTCCGTGTCGAGCGGAAGTTGGCGCCACGCTGGTCGGGTTGGGCCATGTTGCGGGCCAACCCGCGTCCCGCTTCGGCGGCGGTCAGCTGGGTGGTCCCGCCAGTGGCAGGTCACGAGGTGCTAGCCCAAGTTTAGATGACCATCGATGAGTTCGTGGATACGCTCGACCAATCGGTTCGTGAAGGCGGGAATGGCCTTAGGGAAATCGAGATTAGTGAGATGACCAAGTTCGAGGTAGTGATTCCGGGTGGGAAACAAGCGTTGGATGTATGCGTGGTACGGATACTAGAACGAGTTCGGGTGTTCGAGACGAGTACTACGAGAAAAGGGAGAAGTGAATGTGTGTTTTTGTGGCCAGTTATGGCATGATTGTTTTCGTAAGTATAGCAGTGAATACTATATTGGCACCAGTAACGGGCCCGGGTTCGGGGCGTTACAGAGTGTGAGTACAACGTCGCATTTTTCGGCGAGAATCTCGGTTGGGGCGTTGGCGGTGACGGGTGCAAAAGGGTGCGCTGGTTTTTTTTATATTTTATTTAGGTTAAGAGTTGAGAAAATGTAATCGAGGGAGGTGTAGGTAAAAGACTGAAGATTTATTGGGCTAGTGGACATTGGGCTCGGGTTTTTGGGGCTGGGGATTAATGGGCTGCGAATTAAAGGTTTTAGGTGTTAAGTTTTTGGGTAATTATTATTTAATTAGTGGGGTTTAGGTAGAGTTTTAGGTGTATTATTTAATTAGTGGTAATGTTTTATAATGCGATGTCATTATTAAATTGTTTATTTATCTATGTATTTATTATTATTAAAATTATTAAGAATTAATGTAAATAAAATAGGGTTTAAATTATGAATAATATTTAGGCAAATAACAAATGCGGACGTGAGATTCAAAGTGCTTAATACTCTACGTGCTATTATTAAATCGCTTATTTATGCATGTATTAATGTTTTATTGTTGCATTTTATCATTATGAAATTGTTAAAATTATTTTGAAAAATTAGTGTAATTTTATAGTTAATGACTGGACGAGAGGGTCAAAATTGGGTGTCAATAACTTATCCCTCTTTGTATGGAGATGATGGAAAAGTCTTCAGATAAAGACGTTGACTTATAACCAATTTTGTCTCGATCCTCAAAATTAAAAATGTTGGGCAATTAAGACAAGGCTGACGCAAATTCAAAATTTGTCCCAGTGTCGAGTTATGACGAAACTGGGCTACAATGGTCAAACACCAAGGCGGGTTGACGCGAACTCAAAATTTGTCCCAGTGTCGAGTTATGACGACACTGAACTACCATGGTCAAACACCAAGGCGGGCTGATGCAGACTCAAAATTTGTCTCAGTGTCGAGTTATGACGACACTGGGTCAACGTGATGTAAAAATAAAAAAATAAACTGGCTTGAACTTAGGGGTGTACCGGTATCGACTTATGATGATGATGTGCTTATTGGTGATGTGAGATGAGTAGACCGACACTCGAGACCGCTTCTGCCATTTGTTGGGAAGGTTGGCCCCCAACAAATTACCCCGGTTCACTGTAAGAGAAAATCCACGTTGTGCTCCTGCTCCTGCATGCTAAGACATAAGTAAACGGTTAATGCATAACTGTTAAGGCAAAATGATAACGCATGAGTTTATAAGCAATGTAACTGTACGAGTCGAAATGTTATCCTGTAAAATGTGATGGCGGTTGTGTTGATGTGATGCTGCAAATGCTGAGATTTCGTTCTTGCACGAACATGTTGAATGTTGTAAATGCTTGCTGAATGCTGCGAGTGCTGATACAATCTCTGTGCGGACTGGATACTGCGAATGCTTGCTAAATGCTCTGCGCGGGCATGCTGGATGCTGCGAATGCTTGTTGAATCCGCGACATCGATGTAGTCTGCACGGACTTCTTTGGATGTTGCGAATGCCATCGAATAATACGATTGTTGATATAGTCTTTGCACGGACTTGCTGGATGCTATGAATACTTGCTGAATGATGCGATTGCTGATGTAGTCTGCACGCACTTCCGGACGCCGTGAATGCTTCTCGAACGCCGCGATTCTCGATGTAGTCTCTGCACGGACTTGCTGGATGTTGCGAATGTTTGCTGAATGTTATTGATTACTGATGTAGTCTCTGCACGGATTTGCTGGATGCTGCGAATGCTTGCTGAATGATGCTGATGCTGATGTAGTCTCTGCACGGACTTGCTGGATGTTGTGAATGCTTGCTGAATGTTGTGATTGCTGACTGCTAATGTAGTCTCTGTACGGACTTGCTGGACGCTGCGAATGCTTGATGAATGCTACGATTGCTGATTGCTGATGTAGTCTCTGCACGGACTTGCTGGATGCTACAAACGCTTTCTGGATGCTACAAACGTTTGCTGAATGTTGCGATTGATGAATGTTGATGTAGTCTCTACACGGATTTGCTAGACGCTGCGAATGCTTGTTGAATGCTATGATTGCTGATTGCTGATGTAGTCTCTGCACGAACTTGTTGAATGATACAAACGTTTGCTGAATGTTGCGATTGTTGATTGCTGATGTAGTCTTTGCACGGACTTGTTGGATGATGCGAACGCTTGCTGAATGTTGTGATTGCCAATTGTTGATGTAGTCTCTGCACGGACTTGCTGGATGCTGCGAATGCGGTTGTCGTTTCGCCTAGATTTTGTTGCTGTTTCTCTTTCTTTATCACTGCCAAGTTGTATCGTTGTTGTTTCTCCTGTCTCTGCCTTATTATTGCATTTTCTGCTTCTACTAATGGGAAAAAATCTGCACTCAAAGAAAACTTGTGAGTTTTTTAGGGGGGGGGGGGTGGGTGGGGGGTCGGTTCGTATTGATTTTGCGGCCTTGATCTTTTATGCTCGTACGCCTGATTTGTTTGGACCTGTAACCCCTGCCTGATCTCGTTGAGATATTTGGTAGCAAACATTTTGACGTAGTGTGTCCCAAAAGTATTTTCAAACAAAACATTTTCGTGAGGTGTGCACAAAACATCTTTAAAATAAAACATTTAGATAACATGCGTATAAAGTATAAAAGCCTTGTCAAATTTGTCGAATATGACACGTAATCTGACCAAACGAACACCTTATTTGGAATCCTTATTGTGAACCCTTCACGATGTGTTTCCCAAAATTTTCCCAATTTTAGTTATGTGGGGCGTGTGTGCAAGACTTAACTCTGGCGGGAATTGCTCATATCTCTTTTTGGAATAATCAAACGCATTATGTTGCACGCGAGCCAATGGGAAGATTTTTAATGGTCTGACCGAAGCCGATTTAGACCGCCTACATATCCCCATGAGAGAATCAGGTCATGACGTAGTTCATTGCAAGCGAAATTTGGTAAAGCTAAAATTTCTAAAGGTGGGACCGAAGCCGATATGGCCGCCTACGTATCCACCAAGGGAATCAGGTCGAACGTAGTTCCAATTACAAGCAAAATGGGCTCTCTAATTTGAAGCGACGAGACCCTATATGGGCTCTATGCATATCCCACCAAGGGAACACAACTTTTTTATAATGCAAATGGAATTACATGGAAAACAAATCCCCATAAATGTAGTATCTCTTTATAGCATCTGCCATCCATCTCAGCTAAGATTAAAGCTCTTCCACTCAACACTCGATGAACCATGTAGGGCCCTTGCCAGTTAGGTGCGAATTTCCCTTTAGCCTCATTCTGATGAGGGAATATGCGTTTCATCACCAATTGTCCTGGCTTGAACGTCCTCGGTCTTACCTTTTTGTTGAAAGCCCTGGCCATCCTGTTCTGGTAGAGTTGCCCCTGACATACTGCATTCATCCGTTTTTCATCAATCATCATCAACTGCTCGTATCGACTTTGCACCCATTTAGCTTCACTCAACTCAGCCTCTTGGATAATTCTCAAAGTCGGTATCTCCACTTTTGCTGGTAGTACTGCCTCTGTTCCATATACCAAAAGATACGGTGTCACACCGGTAGAGGTCCTAATAGTAGTGCGGTAACCCAGAAGTGCGAAAGATAGGTGCTCATGCCAATGTTTGTAGTTTCTAATCATCTTGCGCATGATCCTATTGATATTCTTATTAGCTGCTTCGACTACGCCATTCATTTGCGGGAGATATGGGGTGGAATTGCGGTGGATAATCTTGAACTTCTCGCATATGTCATGCATTAGGCCACTGTTGAGGTTGGCTCCGTTGTCTGTGATGATAGACTCAGGAATGCCAAATCTGCAGATGATGTTGTTGCGAACAAAGTCGACATTACTTTTTCACATCGACCGCGTGTGATGATGCTTCTACCCACTTAGTGAAATAGTCAATTGCTATGAGGATGAATCTGTGCCCATTCGAGGCAGCGGGTTCGATAGGGCCGATGACATCCATGCCCCAAGCTGCGAATGGCCAAGGAGAATTTGTCACATTAAGTTCGTTCGGAGGTACTCGAATCAAATCCCCATGAATCTGGCACTGGTGACATTTCTACACAAAGCGGATACAATCTGTTTCCATCATCATCCAAAAATAACCTGCTCGCAGAATCTTCTTCGCCAAAGTGAAGCCATTCATATGAGGTCCACATGTCCCTCCGTGTATCTCTTCTACTAGCTTGCTCGCCTCTTGAGCGTCGACACATCTCAATAAGCCCAGATCTGGAGTCCTTCGGTATAAAACCTCCCCATTAAAAAAGAAATGGTTTGCTAATCTTCGAAGTGTTTTCTTCTGAATGCTGGTTATGTCTTCCGGATACTCTCCTGCCTTGAGGTATCTTTTGATGTCATCGTACCAAGGGTTCCCGTCTATTTCTTCATCTACATGAGAGTAATAAGGTGTCGCTCCAAAGACACTCACTGTGATCGGATCAATGTAATTCTTGTCCGGATGTTGAATCATGGAGGATAAGGTTGCCAACGCATCAGCGAATTCATTCTGGATCCTTGGGACATGCTTAAATTCTATATTACTGAACTTCTTCTGCAATTCCTTCACGCAATGCAGGTAGGGGAGTATCTTCGTATTCTTGGTTGCCCATTCACCCTGTACTTGATGGATCAGCAAGTCTGAATCACCTATGACCAGTAACTCTTGTATATTCATATCTACTGCCATTCTGAGTCCCAATATGCAAGCTTCATATTCTGCAATATTGTTGGTGCATGGAAATCTGAGTTTGCAGAGATCGGGTAATGCTGACCTGATTCTGAAACCAAAACTGCTCCAATGCCAACTCCCTTAAAGTTTGTCGCTCCATCGAAGAACATTCTCCAACCCGGGTAATCCTACGAGATATCTTCTCCGACAAACAATACCTCTTCATCAGGGAAATAGGTTCGGAGGGGCTCATATTCCTCCTCGACCGGGTTCTCAGCAAGATGGTCAGCTAATGCCTGTCCTTTTACAGCTTTCTGTGTGACGTATCCGATATCAAACTCGCTCAGCATAATTTGCCATTTTGCTAGCTTTCCAGTGGGCATAGGCTTCTGAAGGATATGCTTAAGTGGGTCCATCCTTGAAATAAGATAAGTGGTGTATGCTGATAGATAATGTCTGAATTTCTGGGCAACCCAAGTTAATGCGCAACAAGTACATTCCAATAGAGTGTAGCGAGCTTCATACACTGTGAACTTCTTACTTAGATAATATATGGCCTGCTCCTTTTTCCCTGTTTCATCGTGTTGCCCCAATACGCATCCAAAAACATTCTCTAATACAAACAAATAGAGTAACAAAGGTCTCCCAGGTTCTGGTGGTACTAGAACTGGCGGATTAGACAAGTACTCTTTGATTTTATCAAAAGCCTGCTGACAATCCGTTGTCTATTTAGTAGCGGCATCCTTCTTCAACAATCTGAATATCGGTTCGTATATCACGGTGGACTGAGCTATGAACCTGCTGATGTAGTTGAGACGACCAAGGAAGCTCATCACGTCTTTTCTGCTTTTCGGAGGAGGTAAATCTTGGATGACCTTTATTTTCGAAGGGTCCAACTCAATCCCTCTTCTACTCACTATAAAACCCAACAACTTTCCGGCAGGGACATCGAATGCACACTTTGCAGGATTCAGTTTCAGATTATACCGTCTTAACCGCTCAAAGAACTTCTTCAAGTTTTCCAAATAGCCTTCCGCTCTTCGTGACTTGATGATAACATCATCCACATAGACTTCAATTTCCTTATGGATCATGTCATGAAAGATGGTAGTCATAGCTCTCATGTATGTAGCGCCTGTATTCTTGTGACCGAACGACATTACTCGATAATAATACACCCCCACGGGGTAGTGAATGCTGTCTTTTCTGCGTCCTCTCCTGCCATAAGGATTTGATGATAATCAGGAAGCAATCGACGAACGACTGTAGTTCATGTTTTGAACAATTGTCGATGAGTATATGAATGTTTGGAAGAGGAAAGTCATCATTCAGGCTAGCTCTGTTGAGGTCTCTATAATCCATACATACTCGAACCCTTCCATCTTTCTTCTTTATCGGCACAATATTTGCTAACCAAGTAGGGTACTTTGCGACTCGAACTACCTTTGCGTCGAACTGCTTAGACACTTCCTCTTTGACTTTCAAACTCATGTCCGGTTTGCTATTTCTTGGCCATTGTTTTATAGGAAGGTGAGACGGATCGATAGACAACATGTGTGCGATGATATCCGTATTCAACCCTGGCATGTCGTCATACGACCAAACAAATACATCGGTGTAGTATTTCAGGAGCTCAATTAACTCTTTCTTCTGTATGACACTTAGGTGGACGCTGACCCTAGTCTCTTTTACAATTTCCTCATCGCCTAAGTTTATCAACTCAGTTTCTTCTAAATTCGGTTTAGTCCTATTCTTAAAGTTTTCCAACTCTTGACCAAGCTCTGATTGTGGACATTCTTCCTGTTCCTAGGGGTTATGCTCGCCATTTGAGCTTTGTTCGCTGGTTTCATTACATGTCATATTCGCATTATCGACAGGTTTACTAATACGATCGCTGAAATAAAAATGCATACAAATTTAATTTAACACAAGCAAGTTTAAAGCTGCACAAATATCCTGGAATTTATGATGAAAGAAAAATACGGGATTAAAAACATATTAAAGAAACATAAAGGCAAGTCTGTTTTTTAGTTTAGAATCACATCGCTAGAACTATCATAAACTCTACCAAGCTCCTCGGAAGGTCAGGATATGGGTGCAAGTCCAATTATTCAGGTTGTATCCATGCTCTGCATCCCAAATAGTGGGGTCTTCATCGTGATCCTCTGGAATCACACAACATTCTGCTTCATCTTTACCTACGAACAGATTTGGAACCCTGCTGCAAGATCCTCTGGATCATCTTCTTTCAGCATCTGGATGGTGCAGGCTTTGACGAACGACTGACTTAGGGGCGGAATGGGCATGGGCAAGGGAATGTCTCCCATTTTTTGGAAGCTCATAGTCACCAAATCCTTCGAGGTGGGCTGGTACCCCAAACCAAAAGTGTCCTTCTTCCTAGACAGCTGGATCGACTCTGTGATCCCCTTCATACCGGATCCAAGACCTTTGTCGGGCTCGAACCCATTTATTAGCATTTCATTGGCTACCATTGTGAGAGAACGTGTCAGCTGCAACGGTCTGGACCTGCTAGCGCTTTTGATCTCGTTAACATGGAAGACTGAACCATCCAACTGTCTTATGTCCTCTATGACAGGGACTGCATAATCGGTGTTGGTGTTTCTATTTTCATCCCCAAGTACTACCACCTCACGGTGATTCCATATAAACTTCAGGCGCTGATGCAAGGTGGACGGGACTGCACCAGCCTCGTGAATCCACAGCCTCGTGAATCCACAGCCTTCCTATCAACAGATTGTAACATGTGGCAATATCCAATACCTGAAACTCCACGACGAATTCTGCAGGTCCGATCGGCAGTGTGAGATCAATTTCGCCCTCGACACCCCTATGGACTCCGTCGAAACCTTTGACCCTGATATGACTTTTACGAATTCTCCTGCAGTATGTCCCCAATTTCAGCAGAGTTGACATGGGACAAATATTGACGGCTGAGCCTCCATCAATCAGCACTGTTGAAACAATCTTGTTCGCGATCTGGATGTTGATATTCAATGCAAGATTGTGTCCGACACCCCCAGCAGGCAACTCATCATCATGGAAGGCGATTCTGCGGGCCTCTAGCACTTGTCTGACTAAGGCTGTCAAGTTCTCGTCTGTTGTACCCTCTGGAACATATGCATCTTTCAGCACTTCCAATAACACAACCCTGTGTGGGACCGAATGCATTAACAGTGAAAATATAGAGATATGTGTTGATGTTTTCTTCAACTGCTCCACGACAGAATATTCCTTAGTGGGCATCTTCCTCCAAAACTCCTCAACCTCAGCATCTGTCATGGGTTTCTTTTGTGGTACCTCTCTGACTGCCTCTACAGGCGTGTAATATCTCCCTGACCTGGTTATACCTGCAGCGGTGACTTCTATGGCTTGCTTCCTAATTTCTTTGCGATCTACTCTGATTGGTTGCTCCCAGCTGGGCATCTGAGCAACAATGATTGAACCATTATGTTTTGGCGGTGCCCTTTCCAGCTCAAATACCACTTTCTTTCGAATATTGGCAACAAGGGCGGCAAAAGCAGAAGGTTCAGCTTTTCTTTCACTTCGAACTGATCGGATAGTCCCCTCCAAGTCGTACTCTTCATCTAAAGTTATCAAGTGCACATTGACATTTCCGTGGTTTGGCAAGGGGTTATCATGCACGTTTGGGGTCGGATCCCTCAGTTGAATTACCCCTTCTTTAATCAACCCCTCGATTTTGTCCCTGAGGGAGTGACACCTTTCAGCATCGTGTCCAGGGCTATTGGAGTGATATGCGCAGTGCTTACTCTCATTATACCACATCGGGATATGGTTAGGAATCCTTCCCGGAATCGGTTGGATTAAGCCTGCAGCTCACAACCTTTCGTATACTTGAGGTATGGGTTCGGCCAACGGGGTGCGAACTTTGGGTGGTCTTCCTTCAAAATTTTGTATTTGGTCTGGGTGTATTGGGTGTTCTATTTTGTTGGTGGTCTTGATGGGTGGGTCGATGCGGGGCAGGATAAGTGGGTGCTTGGGAAGCGTTATATATACGTTGTGTGTGGTAGTTGGGGTGTGGAGCAGGTGTGTAGTGAGGTGTGAAGTTTTGGTTATTTGTGTGATAGTATGGGGTTTTATAGGATTGGTTTTGGTATGTTATAAATGCTTCGGGTTTACGTTCTTGCATGAACATGGAAGGGGAAGCTGTTTTTTTTTTTTTTTTGTGAAGTACCCCCGATCGTCTCTGACTAAATTTCCTTATTAGTCGCCTGCAACACTGCCAAATTTGTAATCCTACCAGTTTTAATACCTTCCTCCACGAAGTCACCCGTTCTGACAACTTCTGCAAAATTTCGTCCGATGACGCTTATCATCCGCTCATAGTAGATTGTGTCCTTCAAAGATTGTACGAATAGAGTGGTCATCTCACTCTCCGCCATGGGTGGTTGTACATTTCCTGCTTCTGAACGCCATCTCATGGCGTACTCTCTGAACGTCTCGGTAGACTTCTTTTCTAGTTTCATCAAATAAAACATGTCTACGGCGGTTTCTGTATTGAACCTGAACCGCTCCACAAAGTCTTGGGCCAACGTATTCCAGCTATGCCATTTCCGCGGGTCTTGGCTAGTATACCAATTTAATGCCTCTCCGGTCAAACTTCGAATGAATAACTTCATAACGACTGTTGGGTTCTTTCCCACTCCGATCAGCTTGTCACAATATGACCTCAAATGTGCACGGGGGTTCCCCTTCCCATCGAATAAGTCAAACTTGGGCACCTTGTACCCCACAGGTAGCTCTACATCTGGGTACATGCAAAGATCCTCATAATCTAATCCTTCATGACCCTTGTCCAACTGCATGCTCCAGACAGCTTCTTTTAGGCTATGAATCTCTTTGGCCACATCCTCGTCCATTTTGGCTCGAGCTTCCCTCTCCATTTCTTCATAATGATCTGTTTCCTGGGGAAGCACAGAGATGGTAAAAGGTTGGGTTTATGCTGTGTATGCTGGTGGTCTGGGTTGTTTATTGGGGCTGGTGATAGGTATGGTGCGTGGATATTGGGTAGTTTGGCAATTCGGGCTGATTGGGGTGAAGTAAGTAGGCGGGGGCTGAGATATATAGGTGGTAAAAGGATCACTTTGAGGGTGGGGTTGAGGATTGGCTGGGCGAGGGATAGTTTGACATGAATCGGTAACTGGGATTTTTTGTGAGGAGCTTTGAGAGATATGTGGTGGCGGAGGTCGATCCGGGATAGTTTGTGAGGTAGTGGCCCTTTGCTCT
The DNA here is from genome assembly GCA_029844215.1 of Przewalskia tangutica. Taxonomy (NCBI): domain Eukaryota; kingdom Viridiplantae; phylum Streptophyta; class Magnoliopsida; order Solanales; family Solanaceae; genus Przewalskia; species Przewalskia tangutica. The sequence continues at coordinate 116,497,021 of CM056723.1, read as the reverse complement.
GGTATGGGGGTATTTAGACTAATGGATAAGTTTGTCAGATTCCGCATCCTTTCTATCTCAACCTGCATATCGGCAATTTGTTGTAGTAGTTGTGCGATACATTCTTCTTAACTAGTGACATTTCTCTCCTCTGAAGGTTCTGTTTCGCCGATAGGAATAATTCCCAAACCATTTGGCTCAGATGCCCCTGAGCCAGTCATGTCATCGTTTCGTGCCTTGGACCTGGTAAAGTGTTGATGTTATGACACTGCTGAATCAAATACAAATCGATCTTTTTGGGGAAATAATAAATCCTTCTAAAAATGCAACAAACTGCGTTAGTGTAAAGTACGTGATTTTGCAAGGTGTAAATAACAATTAGCAAGTATATGTCGCACATAAATTGTCACGTTGCAGATGAGTCCTAATCATGCATGGGGAACCCTTTACGCCAGAGGTAAGCCTAAACGTCACACATGCAACATCATGATAACAAAATCCAAGCCATTAGATTGAAATGCTTTAGTCGGGAATAAGTTGCAATTTATTGAGATAACAATAAGAACAACAAAAGTCTCAAATTAAATGCCTATAACTAAGTCGTCAATGTGATGGTGAAGCTTAGGTCTTCCTAGGTATAACCCCTGCCTGTTCCAAGTACTGCACTGCATTTTGCATCAGGACCCACATATCTAGAGTGATGACCTTATCTTTGAGTTGACTATCCTTTATCCTATTCCTTGCGCCAATGTCTTCAATGCCTTGCTCCCCTTCTGGACTAAATTATGTGTTATCTAGAAACCATGTTGATACTCTGGGGCGACCCCTGCTTGGTCCTTCCCAACTTCCACTTGATCAATATGGTACCATTCATAAAGGATCTGCTTGGCTTCGGGAATGATGAAGTCCGGTCCGAACTGGATTTCAAAGGCTCTCATGTCAGCTATGAGAGGAATTACTTGCGTATGGCCAAACTGTCGGAGCATACATAACCGAGCATATGGTTGGAGTCCCTTTAGACCTATAATTCTGATGTAATAAAGTCCCTTATGTCTCAAGTAGACCTTCTTGACGATATGAAGCAACAGATACTTCCATTGAATCTGACTGCTACTGTGAGAATGCTAAGTATCTGTACCAATCTTCTGTGCCGACTGGTGATACATAACGCTTTGTTCTTTCGTAGAAGGTGGAGATCTTATTGTCTGCGTTGTGGCATACATCGGTCATATTTGAACGCTGATAGAAATGCTCTACTGCCCACATCTGTAAGATAAGATTACAACCTTCAAAGAAGCTCGACTCACCCCTTTTGCATTTGTTCAAGGATCTAAATAGTTCTGCCAAGATCATGGGCGTCAAAGTAAGTCATTTGTCGCTGACTTCATCAAAAACTACTCTAACTACTGAACATATGCACGTACTAATCCTTCCATGCTCAAGTGGAAATAAAAGAGTCCCTAGGAAAGCCATAGCAAATGCGATAGGACGCCTAACTCTCCAATGGTCCGCAGTGCAACAAAACTCATTCTTAAATAATTTGTATCCGTCTCGGCAACCATATCTCACACACAGGTAGTCTAGAGAAACTCAGTTGTTTTCAAAACAACGCAACTCTCTGGTATTTTTCAAACCCAAGTAACAGATGAGCTTTTTCCCAGACTGGCCGTGCGGAATAACTGGTTTTCTGTCATGATATGATAAATCAGTGAAATAGCTGACTTCTTCTAAGGTGGGGGTCATTTCGAAATCCCTGAATTTGAAAACGACTCGGTCCGGGTCCAAAAATTGGATCAATGCTCTGACCAAATGATGATCAAGAGAGATATCGAACAATGAGATGAGGCACCCCAACCTTCTTCTGATTGCCATCTGACTACCCAAGTCGAATTTTGACCACCACATCCTCAATTTACTCGGAATCCCACTCACCATTCTGATCTGATGGACAGGTTCCATCTAAAAATAAATAATACAAAAAAATGAATATGCATTTTCCGACTTAGGCATTTCAAATTTAGGCTTGTTTCATTTATCACGATTATGCAACACATAATATGATGTTGGGTCGCGGGGTTGTGAAAACCCGTTGACCAATTTGGTGTCTTCCTAATTGTGGTGCCAATGCCAAAGATTGACCCACCTAAGGTAAATGCATGCATGCCTTAAAATAAAGGGTGGTATAGCTCTATCCTAGGTTTCTGAGATTGGGCTTTACTAGAAGCAAGGTTCCCGAGCGGACAACTCGATTGAGAAGGCTACGCGGCTGATCAGACGAACCGATCTAACTCCGCGCAGGCGCCAACTCTCCTAAAATTTGGGAGTTTTGAAAGAAATTTGCGGATGCGCGAAGCACACCAGCGCGTGAGCGTGTGATTGTGTGAATTTTCCAGAGTGGAAGAAGTATGAGCGGAATGCCAGTTTAAGGAAAGCAGTAAAAGCAAATAGCAATTCAAACAGTTAGACAAAATTAAAGCAGGCAATTTTTAAGACATTTAAAACAAATAAAAGCAAATAAAGCCAAACAATGATACATCTAGGTTTGCTATGGCCAAGAACCTCAAATCTCCAGTGGAGTCGCCATTTCTGTCACGCCCTTTTTCGACAGCGACATTATAAAACTCCTGCTTAATAAATAAAATAAATGCTAAAAAGGTGTTAAAATGTTCAAATGCTAAAAGGTGCTAAAATGCTAAAAGTGCTAAAAGTGTTAAAATAATGCTAAGGGTTCGCGGAGTCGCCACCTAATTAGTTTGGGTGAATTAGGACACCTAAATGTTAACTAGGTTAAAGTCAACATTAACTCCATTTTAATGGACTGCTAAACTTGATGAGATTCCGGGCAAGAGTTCTTTATTATTCCAAAGGGAAGGGGTTAGGCACCCTAAAGGATCCGCTAACTTGCGGTTGTCCGTTTAAACCTAGGGTAATTATTATGCTAAGAAAATGCATGCTAGAATAGTATTTAAGTAAAAGTATTTGTAAGCTAAAAAATGTATTTTGACAAAAACATGAAACACTTGTTTATAAAAGATAAGTTAAAGTTAGTTTTTGGAAAGATATGCATTCATAAGGTATTTAAATAACATGCTATATACGACATAGGAATAGTAATGCAAAAGCTATTATGACAAAAGTATATATATACCTAATTAATTGGATGCTAAAAAACGTTGATTAAACCTATGATAAAAAAAATAATTGTATACAAATGCTATAAGGGTTTATAGAAAATGAATTTCTTATGTTAGAATTTGGCAACGAATAACGTTTTGACTACTTAGATAATTATGAAAAGATTGCTAAATGATTTAACCATAATTTAAGTAAGCTAGAATAATTAACTTAAGGGGAAGCAAATTTTATAGTTTCAAGGTTCGCCTATTAGAAACATTCTATTGGTAGCATAATGTTAGTGAATGAACTACAATAAAAAAAGGGAGGGAAATCAGATAATAGACTCGAAGAATGGCGATGTTATTCGCCGGTTGCTGGAATTGCCGATGTGGATAGGATGATGCACGTAGATGTAGTCTTCATTTGAAGTAGCCCATGATGAGTCTCGTATTGAGACTCTTCATGTTGCTCCGATGCGTTTCATGTAAAAAAATAAGGATTAGTACATGCTCAAATCAAATGATAAAGCAAATAGATGAAATATTCATATAGAACTCAGGCACGTACGTGACCCCTCTGTGATCGTTTTGACCAAACCAAGTGGGCCTACCCATCATAAACGATTCCCAGTGGGAATCAAACAGACAGTGGCCTTGGCAGGCCCAACAATATGCAGAGACAACACACATCCAGTAGTCATTTAGCATTAAAAATGGCCCAAGGCAAGCGACATGTGGGCAGGCAAAAGAAAGAGGAAAACAGACAATGTGCTAGGCCCAATAATCATATTCTCGCAGCAGGAGACAAATGAGCAAGTTAAAGATGTATATTATCTTGCAAGTAAAACACACTACTTTGAATGGCCCAACACATGATTTTAAGCATAAATTAATGGACTATGTATAAAATCCAATTCGGTTAAAACAAAATACTACTTTGCATGCCAATATATCACAGAGCTAGAAAGCTAGGATGGGATCGTTGGAGCATGGTTTGAGATATGTCATTGACATGACTTATTTAAACATACACAGGAGAACACAACATATATTTACATATTCAGGTATGGCCCCCATACTTAGCTTATTAATCAAATGAGTTGAAAGAAAAGACCAACTAAGACTGATTCATATTAGAACATGTCAGATACTCACAATACGTAGACTAATTCCTCTTGTCAAAACAGGTAGTAATTAATATAATTTACCAAAAGGTAAGCAGATAGCCATATTGAGATTATCATGACTTCTATCTAAGATATCGGGCAACAACAAGCTAATAGTTAAACCAAACCTACACAAACATATATCCCAAATGTTTAAGCATGTTGACTTATGTAAAGTGAATATATAATCAGTCTAATTACTACATGAAACTGGCCAGGATGTTCAAATGATCAGAATAAGGTATCACTTTGGGCATATAGAACAATTTAGATTAAGACAAGTTCAAAGGCCATCAGACAAGTTACCACTGAGCAAACAATATTCGACCTAAACGAACCAGAATTAACCTCCTGAAGGCAAGGCTAAAGAAATACACAAGAGTCAGACCTATCCCTAAGGAAACGAATGCAGGTGCAGATGCAGATAAAGGCAAGGCATAAAGCTCAAACTGGCTCTTCCCTTCATATCCAAAAATCTTAGCTTACGGTAAATTAGGTATAAAAATTTCAATACAAACAGGACAGTTTCTTTCAATCTATGTTGTAACGAATAAGTAAAGAGCATATGACTGCGCCCAGATTTCTATATGTGAGTTCACAAACACTCTTCCAGACAAAACGAGTCATGATACTATGTATCTACTTACGCAATCTCTAAGACAAACAACAAACCAGGACGTAAATATTCAGTCGTCAATAATCAAGAACGAACAGGTAAAGCGAATGATCACTCACATCTCTCACGTTAATTATTTAACAGACCATATTCCGGAATTTCATTAGACAAATGCTTAGAAGGAAGAATGCCCACATATTGAAACAACAAATACAAATATACACGAGCCACAACAGCAATCAGGGTAAAAATAAGCTTCACATAATCGAATACAAAATCAGAGTTCGCCAAGAGGAATGGATTTACCTTCTCCGAACAGTGAACCGAGGCAGTGTATCAAGTCGTCGATCAACTCGAGGCTTGGTTGCTATGCGATTGAAGGCGATGAAGTAATGAGTTGCTCCTAACTTCGAAGAATGGATTTTTAGGTTGATTTCTTGGATTTTCTAGACTGATTCACTTCTTTGCCACTGACTTTCTGATTGTTGATCGATTTTTACTCGTTTTTCTCTAAATGTTCTTTGGTATTGATTGATGAAGGCTCTAATATTTTCCTCTATGCCCATCAGTGCCTTTGCATGTGTAAAAATACTTAATTTATAGTCTCACATTTGGGTTCCAACTTTGGTAGATTGATTTTGTGATTTTGGGACTGATTTCAGTAAGGTTTATTATGGGTTTGGACTGATTTTCTTACGATTTTGCCTCTTGATTATGGTAAGTTAATATTTGTTTTGTGCGATTTTGGTATGGTGTTGGGCTATGGTAAGCTGCGATTCGAGGATATTTTAGGGACGATTTCGGGGGGTTAATGGTAAGAGAATGACGGGGCTGATAAGAGTGTGAGTACAACGCCGCATTTTTCGGCGAGAATCTCGGCTGGGGCGTTGGCGGCGACGGGTGCAAAAGGGTGCGCTGGTTTCTCTTTTTTTATTTAGGTTAAGAGTTGAGAAAATGTAATCGAGGGAGGTGTAGGTAAAATACTGGAGATTTATTGGGCTAGTGGACATTGGGCTCGGGTTTTTGGGGTTGGGGATTAATGGGCTGCGAATTAAAGGTTTTAGGTGTTAAGTTTTTGGGTAATTATTATTTAATTAGTGGGGTTTAGGTAGAGTTTTAGGTGTATTATTTAATTAGTGGTAATGTTTTATAATGTGATGTCATTATTAAATTGTTTATTTATCTATGTATTTATTATTATTAAAATTATTAAGAATTAATGTAAATAAAATAGGGTTTAAATTATGAATAATATTTAGGCAAATAACAAATGCGGACGTGAGATTCAAAGTGCTTAATACTCTATGTGCTATTATTAAATCGCTTATTTATGCATGTATTAATGTTTTATTGTTGCATTTTATCATTATGAAATTGTTAAAATTATTTTGGAAAATTAGTGTAATTTTATAGTTAATGACTGGACGAGAGGGTCAAAATTGGGTGTCAACACGCATAATGGAGAGCCAACCTGTGATTCACAGAGAGGTTGGATTGGGTATGTGCTTGGGAGCAGTGGCGGATTCGGGTGGTCAGCCTTCGGGGACACAAACCGGGGTTGACAAAGGTCGGAACTTAACACTGGGAGACCATAGGGGTCCCCCGGAATCAAAGGGAAGCAAGGACGAGACCCGACAGCCTTCAGGCCACCAGTGGATGCTCTTAATACGACTGTCACTAAGGGGACTCCAAACGATGCGGATGACCAATCATCGGAACCACAAACCGAGAATGGCAAGGGTGTGAAGGGCGTGACACAATTTGCCAAGGCTAATGACACGAGCACCATGAGTCCGGTCGTTAAACATTCCACGATCTTTCAGAAGCTTGTGGACATGCACGGTAATATCTGGGTGCAAAATGCAGTCAACGGCAAAGCCAAATCAGCCATTGAGGCAGTCCTTGCGCAAGGTTATGTTATGTCTACTATTTTGGATGAGCACAAGGGAGGCCAGCCCACGGGGACTCAGACAGAGGCGGGCGAAGATAAGGGTGCTATGACAGATGATGGGTTCACGGAAGTAATGAAGAGAGAGAAGGTGAAAACTAGCACGGGGTCACAAACTGCGCCTAGTACCGGTCCGCAAACGAGAGCTCAGTACCGGTATAGATAAGGTCAAGAGGTGCACACCTATTTGAACTCTCGTGTAAAGGACGTAGGTACAGCTGAGAGTTGTATCCGTGACGATCAGCCCGCACATGCTCAGACTCTTGATCCTCAGACTCATGGTGGACAGTCTGCGGGGTCCCAAACCGAGACTGGCAAATGTTGGACTAAACCTAGGATAGAGGGGTGGAATGTCGGAGGGACTTCGATCAGAGATGAGGGCCAGCTTGCGGGTATACAAACTATGGCTAGCACATGACTGCCTATTGATACTGACGAGATAGGACAACCCGCAGACAGAGCGGGTAGTTCAATGGTTACTAATATTAGTGGCCAGCCTGCGGGGACACAGACCGAAGCTGGCATGGGTCAGACAGATATGAAAGCTCAACCTTTCGGCCCATCGGCTAAGGTTGGGAAAAGTGGGAACTTGGAAGGTACCAATAAGGAGGAGGGGCACGAGGGCGTGAGGACGAGGGCGAAAGCTAAGGCTAGCAATGGCGGGCAAAGCTTGCCCATACCCTTGAGCAAAATGACGATCCTTCCCACCAAAAAGAAGGGACCTTATGGTGGCACCAACTCTTTTAGCACTAAGGAAGATAGCATGAAGTGGACTATTCCCCCTCCGTTATCGAAATGATCATTGCTTCTTGGAATATAAAGGGCCTGCACCGCTCCTCCAAGCAAAAGGAGATTTTCTCCGTGGTGCATGAGAACAACATTGACATTTTTGGTATCCTGGAATCAAAGCTCAACAACACGACGCTCGATCGTTTCTGGGCTTCAAAATTTCGCAACTGGGAGGTGTTGGATAACTTTGCCCATAATTCGGTGGGGAAGATATTTATTTTATTCAACCCGGCCAAAGTCATTCTACAAGTGCTTGACATCAACCCGCAAGCCATTCATTGCGGTGTCATTTGTGCTATATCCTCCAAGAGGCTCCATGTCACCATCGTGTATGGGCTTCACACGGTTGTCGATAGACGGGGCTTATGGGAGAAGTTGAGGGAGTACGGGACCCACATGACTGGACCATGGCTAGTAATTGGTGATTTTAACACGGTTATGAATGAGGATGAACATTTCAACATGGCACCCATCTCCAGCTACGACACGAAGGATATTATTGATTGTTGTCGGGATTTGTACCTCACGGACTTGTCTTCGACGGGTTGGGAGTTCACGTTCAGCCATAGCAATACATTGAGCAAGCTTGACAGGGCCCTCATAAACGCCCATTGGTTACAAGCGGGTTGGTATGGCAATGCACATTTCCGTCGGTCCGTGCCCTTCTCGGACCATACGCCGTGCATTGTAACTATCTTGGATCTTCCAAGAATGCATAATAGACCCTTCAAGTTCTTCAACATGTGGGCTACCCATGAACACTTTGGAAGGATTGTGACGGATGCTTGGGAGCACAATATTGACGGCAATGATCAATTCTGGTTATGCCGGAAGTTACTTAGCCTCAAAGGACTCTTGAAGCAGCTCAATGAGAAAGACTTCTCTCATATCTCTTCCCGGGTCAAAAGGTCAAAGGAGGAGCTTGATATTGCTCAACATGATTCTTTGAGCAACCCACATCTTGACCACTTACACACGTGGGTTACCGACCTCAGGCACAAGTCCATGGTTCATATTGACGCGGATATGAGTTTCCTTAAACAGCTTGCCAAATGCGAACATCTTAAGCACAGTGATAGGTGCACTAAGTTCTTTCATGGTATGGTCAAGCGCAACTCCAAAAGGAATTTCATTGCGGCCACTACCAAGAGTGATGGTTCTCTTACGAACTCTAGTCACCTAAGTTCCGACATAATTCATCAATTACTATAAAAGGTTACTTGGAACTAGAGACGCTTGTGAACCTATTGATATTAGTGTCATCTCCGGGGGTAATTGTCTTTCGGAGGAACAAGGGGATGATCTCATTAGAGATGTCACGGACGCAGAGATTAAATGTGCATTATTTGGTATCGGGGATGACAAAGCTCCTAGTCCGGATGGCTACTCTTCGGGTTTCTTCAAGAGAGCTTGGAATACTGCGGGGAGTTCTGTGAGACGATTAAAGAGTTCTTCAGTTCGGGAAAGCTTCTCAAACAGATTAATCACACTACCATAGCCCTTATTCCTAAATCTACCCACTGCCCAACGGTGGGCGACTACAGACGTATTTCGTGTTGCAACATCTTGTACAAGGTCATCACCAAGATTATTGCTTCACGGTTGGTGCCAGTTTTGGACTTTCTCACTGATCCAGTCCAGACGACTTTCATCCAGGGAAGAAGTATGTCTGACAACATTCACCTAGCTCAAGAGCTTTTGAGGGGTTACAACCACAAGAGGGTCTCAAGTAGATGCATGCTCAAAGTTGATCTCCGAAAAGCCTTCGACTCGTTGAATTGGGAATTCCTCACGGCTATTTTGATTGGTTTGAATTTCCCGGAAAGGCTGGTGGCTTGGATTATGGAGTGCGTCTCCATGACTTCATATTCGATTTCTATCAACGGGAGCTTACATGACTATTTTAAGGGCCGAAAGGGGTTCAGACAAGGGGACCCTCTCTCCCCTACCTTGTTTGTTATTTTCTTGGAATATCTCTCGAGGATTATCAACAAAAACACTCGGACGCCGGTTTTCCACTACCACCCCAATTGCAAAAGCTTAAGGATCACCCACCTTGCATTCGCCGATGATTTGCTTCTTATGTCAAGAGGGGACAGTACATCCGTCTGGATCCTCATGGAATGCCTTCGAGATTTTCAGAAATGCTCGGGTCTCAGTTCTAATGACCTCAAGTCAGCTTGTACACGACTGGTATTACGAAACACGACCTTGATGATATTAAGCAGATTACTAGCTTCGACACCGACACTATGCATTTCCGCTATCTCGGCATTCCCCTTGCCGCGGAGAGGATGAGACTGGTACACTATGACCCTTTTGTTAACAAAATTGCAGGGTACACTGACTCGGGGATGAGCGCTACTTTATCTTATGCGGGCAGGCTTGACCTCATCAAGTTTGTCCTCCAAGGTGTGGAATGCTTCTGTTTATCTATGCTGCCAGTGCCTGTTGCGGTTTGTAAGAAAGATTACGGGCTTTGTAGGAACTTCCTGTGGCGTTCCAACCACCTCTCAGAGCACGGAAGGAGTGTACAGCCGAAATCGAGGTAGCCTCTAATCGTGTATCTCAAGGCCTGGAACCTTGCTTTGCTTGCTAAATACCTTTGGAATATCCATCAAAAGAAGGACACGCTCTGGATTAAATGGATCAATCACAAGTATCTTAGCAACAACAACAATATTTGGACGTGGGTTGCAAAAAATGACGACTCACCTTTGTTCAAGCGGCTTCTCATTATTCGTGACATCATTCTTGACCGTGAAGGGTCCCATGATCGGGAGGCTACTACCATGACGGCATGGTATAGTAGCAATCACACTGCCTATGATTACTTCAGGACACATGGGCAGCCGGTGATTTGGGCGAATGATATTTGGAGTTTTTGTATCACTCCAAAGCAGTCTTTCATTCTATGGCTTTGTGCGAGGAAAAGATTATGAACGAAGGATAGAGTCACTTATATGGACAATGATAGAATGTGCTCCCTTTGCGGCCATTCTGATGAGTCAATAGCGCACATATTCTTCAGCTGCACGGTCAGTAGTTATCTTTGGTCCAGGGTCAAGACATGGCTTGGCATCCGGAGGGCTATGACCACCATAGCTAGCGCTTTGAAATATATTAATAAAGAGGGGCATGGTACATGTTGGCAAGCTAAAGCTAAGGGGGTTGGGCTGACCACCACCGTCTACCATATTTGGACTGAGAGGAACAAGATTATTTTTGACGGGTCGAGACTTGATAGAGAAGCTACTCGTTTTAGGATCAAGACCAGCGTCTACAAAATTTTGTTCGCATTATACCCCCTTTTTCAGGACATATTTTTATCTCTGGCCACAAAATAGGACAATGGATGGTTTGTTTGGACCTGAGGCCTTCTCGGCTCACCTTTTGCAAATCTCCAGACTACCCAACTTGTGGGATCAGCTGGAGTCTGCCGATCACCCGGAATGTGGGATTGGCGGGAGTCATTTCTGCTTTGTACCTTATGACTTCCCGACCTGTGGGCAAGCATGAGATAGTAGGTTGTCTGGATGGTAGATACTATGGCGATTACTCTCAGCGGCATAACGTGATGAGGGTGGGTCTTTACCCATGTCCGAATAGGTACTCTTCTATTGACCGTGCGTTTGTCCCATTTGGGTTTACCATTGCAAGGGTTTAATGATGCCCACGGCTGCAACCTTTTGTTCTATATAAGGGAATTGCCATAGTTTAAGACTATTTTGTGGGATGCACTTCTCTATTGCTTAGCTTGGGCACTCACGATTACCCGGCTTGTGGGCTAGCTTGAGCTTTTAGTTATTTACGAGCTTAAATTTTGTGTTGATCTGCCTAGTAGGGACGCACTAGATTTACATCGTCATTATGCCCGTGGGTACGCCCACAAAACCTGTACATTTTGATGACTATTAATACACATTTACCTTTTCATCAAAAAAAAAGAAGAGGATAGTTTGGCCTAAGATTGTGACAAGTGGCAGCGTAGGATTATGACAAGTGGTAGTTTTAAGACAAAAATAGTTAATTAGTTATTAGTTAGTTTTTTTTTTAAAATTTGGATTTAAAATCTATCTATTATTAAAAAGAGGATAGTTTGGCTAACAAAGAAGATGCTTATCCGAAAATGGACATGGAAGGCTATGCTAAAAACTACTAATTAAGGGAAGCACTTATAACAAATGAAGGTGAAAAATGGGCAAAAGTAAGAAAACTTGCCAACCACACATTCCATGCAGAAAGCCTGAAAGTAAGCCTTAGAGCTTTACAAAATCAGTATTTTCGTCTTTAAAATGTTAATATACTGATCTTAGTATGAATGGATGAAATTATGTACAGTGTATGGTGCCAGAAATGAGTGCAAGTGTTCAAACAATGCTTGAAATATGGAAAGAACACGAAGGAAAAGAATTCGACGTGTTCAGGGATTTTGGACTTATTAGAATATGTAAGAATCTTTTTATTTTTAGAATATGTATATTTGGTGTATATTCTTGTGATTTGGTCAAACATAATTTCAGCAATAATCTTGGCTTGTAATCTTGTATATTGGCTTGTAATCTAGTATATAATGTTGATTAAACAATGAAATCAGCAAGACAAACATTTCTATCATGGTATCAAGAGCTTAGGTTAATTTTTTTTCTCTTACCTCAAATTAGTCGTCGACCACCCTTCTTCTTCACCGCCTTCTTTCTGTTCCGCCTACTGCCACCATGCCTGGTGACCAAATCATCGACCCAAAAATCTCTTATCCTCCTCTTCTTCATCCTCATCATGCTCTTGCAGTTTCTAACATCAACAACTTTATCAAAGTTACTCTTGATATTGAAAATGGTCAATACATTACATGATCGGAACTATTCAAGATTCATGCTAGAGCCTATAAAGTTATAGACCATATCATTCCTCCATCAAAGGAAGCAATGAAGCCAGGTTCCTCCCCATCTCTTAGGACACAGATCCCGAATTTTGATCACGTATTGACGCCATTATTTTACAATGGATTTACGGTACAATCTTCGAAAAGATAGAAGGCTAGATTTCACTCAAGACCTTCTTAATACCATTCTTGAACGTGATTCTACGGTCGAAATTGCATGAAATCGGCTAAAGGTCATTTTCTCTGATAACAAGAATTCTCGGGCTCTCTACCTCGAACAAGAATTATCAACAGTTTAGATGGAAAAAAATTCGGATGCATCTTCGTATTGTCAACATCTCAAGTCACTAGTGGATCAATTATCCAACGTTAGTGCAACCGTGTCTAATGAAAGGTTGGTACTTCAACTTGTTTCAGGTCTAATTGATGTGTATTCTACTGTTGGATCTCAGATTCGTCATGGCGACTCTCTTTCCCTTTTTTACAAAGCCCGATCTATGCTCGTTTTGAAAGAAACGGTAAGGGCGAAAAAGCTTGCAAATTCCACTAACAACTTTGCTCTTCATGTGTCTCATGATGATATTTTGGGTGGAAATTCGGGTGGAAATCGACAAAATCGGTACAACAACCGTACCACCACCAATTGTAGCGGCAGATACGGTGGAGGCAGCAATCGCGGCGGCAAAGGAATAAGCAGAGGCGGTGGCCGTGGCATCCAACAACAACACCAACAACAATCAGCAGGGCAGCAACCCTTATCTCCACAAACACAAACTGGGTCTACCCACCAATGTGGAATGGGCCGTGGCAACCTTGGGCCACCCCTTGCCCATATCTAACAAATCCAGCCCACTGGCAGATGCAAAATTCATCCTCACGCCAGTTTATACTAGGGCCCAGACCCTAGGCCCACGTAGTAGCATCCTAATCGGCCTAGTTCACACATGCACCAACCGACATTCAACAAGCTATGCATATTTTTTCAATTTCTCCTCTGGATGATCAATGGTACACGGATATCAGAGCTACATCTCACATGATTGCGAACGGAGGTAATCTTACGTCTTATTTAAATCAGAGTAATAATCATGATATTACCGTTGGTAGTGGTCATACAATTCTGATTATTGGTTGTGGAAATGTATTGTTACCCAAACCCCATCCTCCCTTAACCTTAAAAAATATTTTGCATGCCCTATAATTAATTAAAAACCTTGTTTCCATGAGGAAATTTACCATTGATAATTATGTTACTGTTGAATTTGATCCTTTCGGGTTTTCTGTGAAGGATTTTCCAACGGGAATGCATTTAATGAGGTGTGACTGTGTGGGTGACCTATATCCAATAACCACAAGACCTTATTTTGGAATATCAACACATTCTATCTTTGAAACTTTATCTCTCGAATTATGGCATAGTCGTTTAGGACATCCATGAGCTCTAGTTTTAAGCTCCCTTCACCGGAACAATTTTATTGTTTGTAATAAATTTCAGAATATTTTTTTTGTCATTCTTGTTCCCTTGGGAAACAAGTTAAACTACCATTTTATGACTCGTTATCATTAACCTCTTTGCCATTTGATATTGTGCATAGTGACCTTTGGTCATCACCTATCCTTAGTTCGAGTTGTCATCATTATTATGTTTTGTTTCTTGATGATTTTACGAATTTTCTATGGACTTTTCCGATTGCTAATAAATCTCAAGTATATTCTATGTTCCTATCTTTTCGTACATATATCAAAACACAATTTGAAAGGGAGATTAAGTGTTTTCCATGTGACAATGAGAGGGATTATAATAATGGGCCCTTTAATAAATTTTGTGAATTACATGGAATGAGCTTTCGATTTTCTTGTCCTCATACATCTTCCCAAAATGGAAAAGCCGAAAGGAAAATTCATACCATAAATAATATCACCCGAACTCTTCTTGCTCATGCCTCTCTACCTCATTCGTTTTGACATCATCCACTACAAATGACTACATATTTACTCAACATACTTCCCAATAAAAATCTTGCATATCAAACACCCACAAAAATTCTTTATCAAAAAGATCCATCTTATTCTCATCTTCGGGTCTTTGGATGTTTATGCTATCCGTTACTTTTCTACACTTCTCGAAATAAATTACAAGCTAAATCAACACATTGTACTTTTTGAGATATCCAACAAATCATAGAAGTTATAAATGTTATGATTTATCGAGTCAAAAAATAATTATTTCGAGACATGTAATTTTTTATGAGCATACCTTTCCTTTTTCTAAATTACATGCTCTTAATTACTCAACTTATGAGTTTATGGATGAAGGATATCTTTTACTCCCTCTTTTATACAACCTACATCCACATCTCAAAGTCCGACTCCTAATCTATGGGATAATACATGTCGTCAAATACCCCCACAGGTCCAGCAAATACCGACCCATTCTCCATCTCATGAGTCGGTCCAACAACAGGAAACTGTTGTTCCTATCTCTCCTACTCAAGCTCCTTCTACTCCACCAACACTGGCCCAATCACCCACATGCCCAATAGGCGGTGATTCAGCACTTCCTCGCCTCAACCCACTCCAAATCAGCCCACACCACAAATTCTGACAACGCCCAACAATCTACCTAGGCCAATCCTCTCCATTCTCCTCAAATGACCACAAGAGCCCAACATGGAATTTTTAAGCCTAGAAGAATTATTAATCTTCACACTACTACTAAAAATTTCATTTCTTCATTGCCCACAATTCTCATTCATGCATTAAACGATCATAATTAGAAAATGACCATGAAAGATGAATATGATGCTCTTATTAAAAATAAGATGTGGGACTTGGTTCCACGTCCGTCTAATGCTAATATTATTCGAAGTTTGTGAATTTTTAGGCATAAGAAGAAATCTGACGGTTCATTTGAGAGGCATAAAGCCCGCCTTGTAGGTGATGGTGCATGACAACAAACTGGTATAAATTGCGGTAAAACTTTCAGTTTGATGGTCAAACCAACAACTATTCGGACGGTACTTAGCATTGCATTATCGAAATCTTGGTGTCTTACTCATCTTGATGTAAAAAATACTTTTTTACATAGAAATCTCAATGAAGCTGTCTATATGTACCAACCTCCGGGTTTTGTGATCCTCAACACCCTGATTATGTGTGCTTGCTCAAGAAATATCTATATGGGCTTAAGCAAGCCCCTCGTACTTGGTACCAGCATTTTGCTAATTATGTGGCTACATTGGGTTTCTCTCACAGCATTTCGGATCATTATTTATTCATTTACCATCGGGCACAACTATGACATATATTCTTCTTTATGTGGATGATATCATCCTTGCTACCTCTTTAGATGCTCTTCGACAGTCCATTATATCTAAGCTTGGTTCAGAATTTGTTATAAAAGATTTGGGCCCACTAAGCTATTTTTTTGGTATCTCTGTCACCCGATATTCATGAGGTTTATTTCTTTCACAAAAGGTCGGTCGGTATGTCTTCCTGCAAACCATCTCGTACACCGGTGGACACGAAAGAAAAACTCAGTACCTCTTCAGGTAATCCCTATCATGATCCAACTAAGTATCGTAGTCTTGTCGGCGCCTTACAATATTTAACTTTTACGAGTCCGGATATTTCTTATGTGGTTTAATAAGTATGCTTATTTATGCACGACCCGAAAACCCAACATATGTTTGCGTTGAAGCGAATCATTCACTATATTCAGGGTACTCTCGAACTCGGCCTTCACATTTTCCCCTCTTCGATTAGTAAACTCATCTCATACACTGACGCGGACTGGGGTGGATATCTAGATACTAGACGATCAACTTCTGGTTATTGTGTTTACCTTAGAGATAACTTGATATCTTGGTCTGTGAAAAGGTAGCCTAGCTTGTCTCGGTCTAGCGCTGAGGCCGAATACCGTGAGGTGGCTAATATCGTCTCTGAATCTTGTTGGATTCAGAACTTACTTCTGGAGCTTCATTGCCCAGTTACGAAAGCCACTTGGGTCTATTGTGACAATGTTAGTGCGGTTTATCTTTCCGGTAACCCAGTTCAACATCAACGCACTAAACACATTGAAATGGATATACCCTTCATACGTGAGAAAGTCGCTCGTGGTCAAGTACGTGTCCATCTCTTCACGCTATCAAATTGCCGATATTTTCGCTAAAGGACTCCCGCAGCAACTCTTCGATGATTTTTGAGATAGTCTCAACGTACTTAAACCTCTCGTTTCGACTAAAGGGGTATATTAGAATATGTAAGAATCTTTTTATTTTTAAAATATGTATATTCTTGTGATTTGGTCAAACATAATTTCAGTCATAATCTTGGCTTGTAATCTTGTATATAATGTTGATTAAGCAATGAAATCAGCAAGACAAATATTTCTATCAGGACTGTTAACAACTGAAGTAATTTCTAGGACAACATTTGGAAGCAGCTACATGGAAGGCAAACATATTTTCGAGATGGTTGCAAAATTGACTGCAATAACCGTAAAGAACATTTACACTGTCAGATTTCCCGGAATAAGGTAATATGCATACTAGAAAACAAGAGATTACAGTTATTGATGGAATTTACTCAGGACGTTACGCCTTGTTCTTAATTATATGTTTCTTCGATTTTGCAGTATGCTAATAAAAAAAATGATGAAATTGAAGCAGAGAAACTTGAAAGAGGGATCAAGAGCTCAATTCTTGAGCTAGTAAGGAAAAGAGAAAAAGTTAAAGATGGAATGTTTGAGAATTTTGGGACTGAGGCCTTCTGTGCGATATCGATCTTCTGTGATTATCTAGAGAAACTAATGAAGCTTTTGCATGAACCAGACACAAAAGAGTATCACGATAGATCAAAATCGATGAGGTCAAAGCATTGTATGGTGCTGGACATCTTACAACTACAAGATTACTTGGCTGGTCTGTTTTTCTCTCAGCACTTCATCCAGAATGGCAAGCAAAAGCCAGAAAGGAAGTGTTCAAATTTTGTGCCCTTGAAAACCCAACTTCTGATGCAATCGCAAGACTAAGAACAGTAAGCAACACTATCAATATTGAATTATGTGATCGTCTGAAAGCTTAAGCTATTAAAAAAACTATGTTTTTATTTACTTAATTATATCTTCAACACATACCCTCATACCCTCACGTGCGGGCTTGATTCCTTTGAAGTACCAAGTGTGTGGAAAATATTTTTGATAATCCGTAGGGATGAGACTTGAACACAATACCTCGATATTATATTAAATTGTGTGACCATCTCATCTAAAAGTTTAACTTGTTAGAGAGAGAGCGCAAAATTTTATTTATTTGATTATATCTTTAACAATTTCCTTTTTGGTGTATTGCAGATGAACATGATACTTAATGAATGTATGAGATTGTATCCTCCGGTTATTACAGTGACAAGGAAAGTTGAAAGGGAAGTTACACTAGGGAGCATGACCCTACCTGCTAACATGACAATTTTCATGCCAATTCTGGCACTGCACCATGATCCTCGAATCTGGGGCGACGATGTTCATATTTTAAAACCAGATAGGTTTGCAGAAGGGGTAGCTAAAGCAACTAACAACCAGAGGCGGACTAACGAAATAATCATAGGATGAGCTGACTAAAATAAATTAAAAAATATATTTAGCGCTCAAATAACTATATTACAATAGCAATTTACGTTCTTTCGAATCAAGAAAGTAATTGATAATAGCATCTATGTCAAAGTCATCGACAATTTCTCTTTCAATATACAATAGCAAGTATTTATAAGATAATCATATTTCCAAATTTGAGCTCGGTCAGCAGGATCATAATTAATAGAATTGATACTAAGCTCTTTTGGCCTAGCGCGCTTTGAAGTTTCTCGTTCATTTGAAACCCCGACATTTGTAACATGTTCATTTACCACAGGTGCATCATTTTCCAAAGGTTTAGTGGATTATTTTATTTTAAAGAACAAACTAATCTTTTTTGTGATTTTGACATTTGTATAATATTCCCAAATCTGACAAAAAAATCAAACATTTAAAATAACCAATCGCCTAACTAAAATTGAATTTGGACCACAATATTACTATCATAAATTAAATATTTCTAATAATTCATCAAACCCGATCAATAAAAGAATTGGTTTAAAATTAATTATTTCCCTAATTTGCAATCATAATTAACAATCCAAATTAAATTCAAAAATTCTATTTACAAAACATTCAAATAACCTAATAAAATAATAGAGAGAGTACTACACACCGGGAGAAAGCTTTCGTTGTTTCTACTTGTTGTCTCTGGAAATTGAAATTCTTCACTCACGCACGTGATTTAGAGCAGTGACTTCATAATTTTTCAATAGGTTAATTTTTTTTTTGGAAAACCAGTGGACCAATACTAATAATCAATTTTTTTTTTAAAATGGGGTGCGCTAGGGCCCAGGCTGGCCAAGGTATGGTCCGCCCTGCTAACAACAATGCAGCAGCATTTTTCCCCTTCGGATTGGGACCTCGTACTTGATGTACAATAAATAAATGTTATGAAAATAAAGCGTGTGAATTCATGAGTTTGTATTTTTCTTCCTAATTTCGATTACTTATATTGGAGATAAATTTCACTATTTAACTATACTCAAAGGATTGGTGAAAGAAAAGATTTCAACAACAATTGATGGAGTAGTCTAGGTGTTATAGCCAATCTAGTATCATCAATGAATAAGTACAATAACATAATAACAATTTAATAATGAATTCAACAAATTGAAAACACATACTAACTTGATGTCGATAGAGGTCTGCAATGCAGTGTCCTAAGATAAAAATTCGCCCCCACTTGTGTTGTAGTTTTACGGACGTCTGTCTAGAGGATACAACTATCTAAGTGAGAGTTCTAGCACAAGAACTTCACCTCTGGCAAATTTACTATATGTGTTCTTCAGAAATGTGTTTTTGGAAGAAGAAGAAGAAGCAAGTAACAATCTTAGAATGATTTTGATTCTAAAATCACAAGATTAGTTTTTGTTAATTGTATGCTTCAAACAAGTGATCATCATCTTTATAAATAGATATTTTCGACCATTGCAGCCTTTCACACCAAAGATTGTGATTTTAGAGAAGAGACACAACTTTTGGACATTCTGAAAATTTTACCGTTGACCAAGCGCTGTAGCTCTTGCCCTCAGGCGCCGCGACCCTAATTCATTTTCGGATTTCAGTAGCTCACTGGCAATCAGGCGCCACGTCTCAGCTTCCCAGTGCCGCGGCCCTTACAAAGGGATTTCTCGAGAATTTTTCCCTTGGCCACTGGACGTGAGGCGCCGCGACCCTAGTCCAAGGCGCCGCGGCGCTTCGGCTGAAATTTCCGAAGCCAATTTTTGATCACTTATTTCTTTTTAATCTCATACAAGTTCCAACAATACCCCCACATTTGAATAGAAAATAAGATAATAAGGAACTTTTCTTTATTTCTGAACAACGCGATATGACATGCATCGAAAAAGGTGTCTTTTGGACTTGAACCAATCATAGTGAATACTTATCGAATCTACTTTGTGAAATAGTGAACGTATGTCTTGAACTATTCACGTTTTGTAGTAAACCAAGACAACAAGTATCACACATATCATATCAACATATTTCAATTCTTACGGTTGTGTTCATTTCGGTCGTGAACATCTCCTTCTTCGTGAGATTTTCTAGAGAACGTAGCCATATCGGTTCTTCCAGATGTGACCCCATATCAATCTCATATAGGTAATACCAAACAAGAATAGTCTGTACTATCCCACCATAAAGGCTTTTGAGTATTATTAAGAATAGTATTTATCCCTTAATCATCAACGGGTTAACACACTTACTACACCATAAGAATGATCATATGTGTGTTTTATGCTCCTTGAGTCTTCCCCAACTAGTTTTCCTATTGAACCTAAACCATGAGATCTCCAATTCTGATAGGTTAGGTTTTCGCCAGTTAACGACTCATTGTATTGGCTTTAAGCTCATTCCCCTCGATGTAAATACGACCTGCTCTCTGTTAAAGCCTTTTGTCAAAGGATCCGCTATATTGTCCTTTGACTTTACATAATCAATGGATATAATTCCATTCTTCAGCAAGCTTCGTGTTGTATTGTGATGTCGCCTTATATGTCTTGACTTGCCATTGTATATTTGATTATTTGCCCTCGTCAGGGCAGCTATACTATCACAATGTATGCAAATGATTGTCACAAGCTTTGTCCATAACGGAATACCTTCTAGGAAGTTTCTGAGCCATTCTGCCTCTTCGACAGCTTTGTCCAAGGCTACAAACTCTGCTTTCATAGTTGATCGCGTATTCACTGTTTGCTTTGATGATTTCCAAGATACCGATGTTCCACCAAGTGTAAATATATAACCACTTGTGGACTTACTTTCAGACTGGTTGGAAATCCAATTAGCATCACAATAACCTTCTAAGACAGGAGGATATTTTGTATAATGCAATCCATATTTCATTGTATGCTTTAGATATCGGAGTGCTCTTATTAGTGCAAACCAATGATCCTTTCCAGGATTGTGTTAGTATCGACTAAGTCGACTCACTGTATATGCTAAGTCCGATTTTGTACAATTCATTATGTACATCAAGCTTCCAAGAACTTGTGTATACTCCAATTGAGACACATTTTCACTTTCATTCCTTTTAAGGTGACTAGCGGGATCAAATGGTGTAACAACCGATCGATCATCATAGTGTCCAAATTTTCTAAGGACCTTTTCAACATAATGGAATTGAGTTAGTATGTAACCGTCAGAATTCTTTTAAATTCTAATACCAAGAATGACATTCGTTATTCACATATATTTCTTATCGAAAGCGACATGCAACATCTTCTTAGTTTGGTTAATTACATCTTTCTCCATTCCCATAATTAGCATATCATCAACATATAAGTATATAATGACATATGCATTCTTACATTCTTTAATGTAGACACATTTGTCACATTCATTTATTTGAAAACTATTTGATAACAGTGTATTATCAAACTTTTCATGTCATTGCTTTGGAGCTTGTTTAAGTCCTTATAAAGACTTTATTAATTTACAAACCTTCTTTTCTTGACCTTTAACAACAAACTCTTTGGGTTGTTCCATGTAAATTTCTTCATCTAATTCACCATTCAAGAATGTGGTTTTCACATCCATTTGGTGTATTTCCAAATTGTGAATCGCCGCTATAGCAATTAACGTTCTTATAGACGTAATTCTAGTTACTAGTGAGTAGGTATCAAAGAAATATATACCTTCTTTTTGTCGAAACTCTTTGGCTACTATACGAGTTTTGTATTTTTCTATAGTACCATCAGGCCTTAGTTTCCGTTTGAAAATCCATTTATGGCCTATTGATTTTTGTTCCGGAGGAAGATCAACCAATATCCATGTATTATTTTGCACAATGGATTCTACCTCACTTTGGATAGCCTCATTCCAATAAGATGTTTTGGATGATTCCATAGCAGCCCTATATGTTTGAGGTTCTCTTTCAACGGAAAAGGTCATGAACTCTGGTCCAAAATCTTTGGCAGTTTTCACACGTTTACTTATGTTAAGTCCATTTTAGGACCGTTTTAGAGTCGAGTTATGGAGTATTTTGCGTGTCTTTTTAGCGTTTTGTACAATATTATGTTTTATTTGTTGTGTTATCAGGTTATAAGCGACTTAGATGATAAATGGAGAATTTAAGAAGAAATGAGCTGATTTGGAGGATAAAAATGCATGATCAAGGCCTAAGCAATTAATCTAAGAAGTCCAGAGGAGAATGGAAGAAATCTAGCGAAATTCCAGACGAGAAATGCTGTTGGGTCGCGCCTAAAGAAAGCAGAGCTGAAGTAATATTTACCATCAACGGCGCCGCGGCGCTGAAACTTCAGAGGCTACTATCAGTTTTAGATTGATCCAGCGCCGCGACGCCACCCTAGCTGAGTCGCTGCGCCGACGTGCGTATTTCAGAAAACAAGTCAAATCTGCTGAAGGATAAAAGGATCCGAAATGAGGTTTGACTCAGATATAAAATCCTAAAACCCTCACATATTTCAGATCATACCTTGGAGGCTAGAAAGGAGGCTACAGAGCAAGATTGAAGACTGTTTTTGTTCAAGTTCTTTTTCTTTCCTTTGTTTATTTCAGTTTATGTTGGATATTAAATTAGTTCTTAGCATGACAATGTCTAGGAGATAATTTCTTTATTAGGGTTTTCCGTCGAATCAACTTGAAACTCTTTTCATACAGTTAATTCATTGTTAGTGATTTCTTCTTCAGCTATATTAAGATCTATTCAATTTGTATTGATTGTTTGATAATTAACTGACCATTAATTGTCATAACTTATATGTGTCACGACTAATTCTCGATCGCTGATCGTGCCCTACAGCACCCTTACAGTAAACATCGAGAAAATCAGCGAACATACATGAAACTTATAAATAAAACATCGAAGTAATACAACAGTTAGCCGATGTGGGCTACCTTCCAAGACATATATAAAAACAACCGGCGCTTGCCTTTCTTTTACAAATGACCCACAATATGTGACTACTGCACCTCTAAGAGTGTTAACATAACCACTGTGGGGACAAGGCCCCGCCGCACTTGAATATACATAGCCATGACAACTCCGAACAATGGAGCCATCTCAAAATCTCAACCAGATCCTAAGCTCATGGATCCATAATCGTACCTAAACTGCGGACATGAACGCACTTCGGGGTCGCATAACAAAATTTAATATGGAATGTAAATAACGTCTGATAAGAATAGATCGAATCGCATAAAAGAATGACAAGGACAAGTATAAAAACACATACCAGATCCTTCCGTGTCATTACCACTTATGAACTTAATCGTACATTAATCATTCTTTTCCTTCTTTCAATAAGAATTAACGTCATATTCTTACATACATACTTAAGAATTCAATCAAGTTTTTCCACATAACTTACATCAATATCTTTTTCCATTCCATTAAGAGTTATAGCCATATCTTACGTACTTACTTAGGAGAAGTCATTAAGTTCATTTCTATCTAACTTACTTATCTTTCATAACATAGTCCGGCCCACTACGGAGGGACACATGTACTACCCTACCAAATCGACGCGATCAAGTCACACCAATATCAAAGCATGCCCGTGGAATCCCCATCACCGGCGATACTAAAAGTGTAAAATATAACCATGGGTCTCACGCCATAATATCAATCAAAACAGTGGTATAACGTCGGGGCTTGCCCTCATTTATACTCTTACCGGAGGAGGTGGTAAGGGGTATAACGTCTGGGCTTGCCCGTCATTTATACTCTTACCCTGGAGAAGGTGGTATAACGTCTTGGGGCTTGCCCCTCATTTATACTCTTACCCTATCTCGACCGGTCGTCAAATAACACATAAAGCAGGTGGTACAGCGTCTTGGGGATTTACCCCTCACTTATACTCTTACCCTGGAGAAGGTGGTATAACGTCTTGGGGCTTTCCCCTCACTTATACTCTTACCCTAACTCAACCGGCCATCATACATAACATAAGCCCTACCGGCTTATCATACATAATATAAGCACCACCAGCTTACCATACATAACATAAGCACTACCGACTTATCATACATAATATAAGCAAGTTAAGAAATCCCCTAACTTCTTATTAGCTTGTTCATATACACTCTCATTTTTGTTTACTTAAGGCACTAACATGTCATTATAAAATCCGGGAATTTAACCCAACGTACTACGTGCCTCTACTCCTTTAAAATGATTCTCTTTCAAATAAAACTTCCAAGATACTAATAACCGTAGTATCAAGTCATATCTTCTTTTCACGACAAGTCACAACACTTTTTAGAAATACATTTATAGGCTTCTAAATCAAGTGACTTCTTTCTTTAAAACCTTAAGCAATTGGTACCTTTAAAACAATTTGCCCTGCTTTATTTCAAATCATTACTTTGCTTACATAACTGAAGAAAATCATTCTTTTAAATCTTCCATAAAGTTGTTATAACCAACTTCCCATAAAGCCGTTATAACTCTTTATTTCTTAGACAAATACATTCATTTTGATAACCAAGGAACTTATACTTTCAATTCAAATCACATAGCTTTCAAATATACCTCAAGTCTCTTAACTTTTAGGAAAACAAGTTTCTTAACTTAGAATGGCAAGAAATCAATACTTTCCAAATCAAGTATTCTATACTTTTAAATCAATTCATTTCTCCCTTTAAGAATCAAGTCCCATAACTTGAAAAATAAAGTCCCTTAACCTTTTAACAAATTGAGGTCCATAGTCTTAAAACTTCATACGTAAATTCTTATAAATTAAGCAACATATACTTTGGTGCGTTGTGAATAAGTTATACTTATTTATAACTATCTTAATCAAGTAGCCATGATCTAGAAAATGTAATACAATTTTGTCTTATCTTAGCTTCTATGCAGATGGAGAATTCTACTTGTTTTAACATAATTAATTGTCATTACATTTTCCTTTATTAACGCTGCAATGGTTTGTTCGATACTTATTCTCATTCGTGTCGTAAATTAGCCAAGTCAACTTGGCTCCAAAATACCTCCTAACGACTCTTACCAACATCCCCCATAAGACTTGGTAAGAACTTAGGATAACTTATACATAACCTTTACGTAGAGTAAATCGACATACATACCTCTTAACTTCTAAGAGTAGAAGGAATCATGAAATAGTACTACATGTATATTCCATACATAGAATCATGTCAAAAGAAGGAAGAGGTTCACATACCTCGCGACGATTATCGACAAGTAGCAAAAAGCTCCAAAGTACTTCCACCTTGAGCTATTCCATTCTCCAAGTAGGATACGCTATACTTAGTACATCAACCTATAATGGTCACCATACGTCCATTAACCTCTTACTTTATACGTAGAATATTCTAGGTGCTAAGTCGCTAAATTCTACGGAAAATCGGACAGCACCTCCTTTGTTTCTACTTACTTAGCCACCTTTTTCAAGGCCGAATACAATAACCAAACAGCCCCAATTGGCTCACAATTTAGAAAGTAGTCCAATACAAAATGAAAAACAAACTAAAAGTCCAAATTCGGCCACCTTGAGTTCAACCTTACCAATTCTTATCAAATTTCCATTTCAATCCAAATTGGTAGCATAACATGATATCAAGTCGTATTTGATTATAACAATCCATAATCTCTAAGTAGGTAACATGCGACGATTTCTAATAACGACTAAATTGAAATCCAACTTAACATGGCTTATATTACATTCCGGATTTCCAATGCTACAATCAATCCACAATCCTTATAAACTTCTACTAATCAACTTCATGCTAGCAACACATAAAGCTAATAACAACAATATAAACATATAATCTTGTAACACATTAAAGGACAAAATTATACCTCAACGAATCTTAATCCAATTCCAATCCGAAGTCGCTCCTAGTAGTTTAGAACCTCTCCAAGACACTTCAATCCGCTTGTTGAGACCCTTAGAACCACACCAACAATTTCCTTCAAACTTCCAATCCAAAACCTAGAAAGCCACTAGGTTTTCACTTTGCGACTAATACGAAAACTCTCTTTTTCCGGGATTTTTCTATTGAGATACACTTACATAACACTCATGAACCTTGGTTTAAAGTGTGGAGTTGAATGGACAAGGAACAAATCTTTTTCCTTTTTAAATGCAAGGAACCCGAGAGCACATTTGCTTGTTCCTCCAATTCTCTTGAAATTTAGCTAAGTATGGAAGCTTGTCTCACTACTAGTAGTATAATATAGGGACATGGAGGGTCAAGATGTGTACAATTGGGTGGCTAGGATGAGGTCTAAGCAAATATCAAGCCTTAGTGGGTCCATTGACTTAGTCAATATTGTCAAGCTACTCTTGCAAGACTTGTTCATCAAAGACTTATGGTAAATGACCATTATGGGCATGCCTAAATTCGTCCAAGGCATTCTAAGGGGGGGTGACACGTGTCGCCCTCCCATTCGTCACAATAAAACGTTTCCGACAATTTCGTAATTCCGATAAAATTTTACAAGTCTCACTTCTTGACACATTAGAGTTCTCACGTACGTTCTTAAAACATGTCCTGTAATTACGGGGTGTAACAATATGATTTCGAATCGAAATCCGAAAGGTGAGATTTGAATATGCTATAATTGATTAGACATAGGTTAAAATCGTGGACGAAAGTACCCCGATACTTATGTAGTGTTTAAGGTTATTATTCTTAATCCTCCTGTGTGGTAAAATCTATCATAGAAATATAAAAAGTTTCTGCATAAGGTTGAGTTTTTATATGTTCTAACCAGAATATAAGACAGATTAGTTAACCTGCTACCTTAACATGAAGAAGAATCATTAACATTGCATTAACACGTGAAAGAGTGAATAGTTTAGGAGATTAGAAGCCCTATTTTTCTTCATAACTGTTTTAAACCCGAAGTATTATCATCATTAGTTTATTTTCTGCACTTTACTTTAATTGTAGTTCTTAGTTAAAATCTCAAACAAAAGAACGTTAACCAAATAGATACCATAGATTAGATATTCGGTACTTGACAAACCAGTCTCTGTGGATGATAACTCGGTCTTACAGACTTTATTACTTATGCGATACGTACACTTTTGTTAGCGCACAGAAATATCGCAACAACTTCTCATTGATTCAGATTTTTCTTCTTGAACAGATGAAGTAAGATTATCATCACTTTGTGTGTTTTGGTTTGACTCATCTTGAGGCAAAGTCCTCTTCTTATGATTAAAAACATTTTTATCCTTGTCTTTGTAAAGAAAAATATCCTCAAAAAATTATGCTTCAGCAGATTCCATTAGTGTGTTTGTTGACACTCAATTTTGACCCTCTCGTCCAATTATTAACTATAAAATCACACTAATTTTTAAAAATAATTTTAACAATTTTATAATAATAAAATGCAACAATAAAACATGAATATATGCATAAATGAGCAATTTAATAATGACACCACATTTATATAAATGCCCTAAGCATTCTTAAATATCACATCCGCATTTATTAATACTCAAAGCAATTTCATAATTATTTGCGATTTAAACTCCTATTAAATTAATTTTAATTTAACGCCGTAAAATGATAATACATAGATATTTTTAATAGCGGCGTCACATTTATATAAAAAGCATTAAGCACTCCTAAAATAAAATCCGCATTTACTAATACTTAAAGCAATTTTATAAATATTTTTTAATATTTAAACCCCAAGGCTAAAATTAATAAAACATCTAAAATTATATATAAAACTAATAAAATATACTAATACACTCAAACCTCTACCCAACCCAAAACATACCACCAGCCATTTTAAACCATGCCCAATAAAACATCCCCCCCCCCCCCCCCAGCCCATTTAACTCTAAACCGTGAGCCCAACAGCCCTTTATTTCATTCATCTTTAGAACTATATCCTCCACCCCCAAAATACCCTCAAACCTAAAAGCTAAGAGAAGTCAGCCGCCTCCACCATTAAAACACCTTTCAAGCTTACCAAAATCATCCCTAAAATCTTCAAATTAGCATAAATCATTTACTTACCAAAACAAACTCCCCCAAAATCGTCTTCAAAAACGTACCCAGTACTTTCCATTGGGGGAAGATCTGAAAAGCTAAAACCAACACCAGAATCATACTTACCATAATAAGAAATACGAAATCAGTCTCAAAACCATGACAAATCTCCTTCAAATCAGCCAAAAAATCATCATCAAAGCCTAGCAAGTTTAGAACCCAAAATGGAGATTATATAAACCAATGAATTTACACATTAAAGAGAAAAAAAAGATCCTTTTCAAACCTCAGTAAGAATCCAGGAAAACACCCTTTTCAAAGCCAAGATTTGCGAAACAGTCGAGAGCTTTTTACCTCCGAAGTTCGAACAACAGTCAAGTAAGCCTAGGAATTAATTCTCTAAAAGCGAAAAATCAATAGCACCAGTATCTTTTCAAATCGCATAGCCAAACAATCTGAGTGAGTCGACGACTTGATACACTGCCTCGGTTCACTGCTCGGAGAAGGTAAACTCATCACTTTCCCAATTTTATGTTGATTTACATTTCTTATGATTTGTATGATGTATGTTTGCTTGAGAAATAAGTCGGTATAATGTTGTTTTGTTATCTATGTGTGTTAGATTGATGTGAGCGTTTTCGGTCGATTCATGAATGATATTTGCAAACTTTGTAATGGCTTACTTGTATTTCCGACATATGTGAGAAACTTGTGAACACTTGCTTCTTCAGTTGTTTCCTATGTCCAGTTAGTGTGAATATATGCAACACGTTTAATATCACTGAAATCTGTCCTAAATCGATCCTGAGATCAGATAACGAAAATGCTAGTTGGATAGATAATCTGGAAATATCATGTTATACATGTTTGAATGCCTAAAAGTTGTCTAGGATTTATTTTAAAGTTTACCTATGGTGAAAAGTGGTTCAAAACAGTAGCTAACTGATGTTTATCAAGAATAGGTGACATGTTTTGGTTTTAAGGCATCCTTACTGTTTTGAGGCCTTAATGTTAACCCTCATACATTTGTTACACACCAACGATAATTTAATATATACCCTGCTTAAAAGATAGATATGTTACCCTATGCCAAGATTAATGTGAAGTTGTGTGTGTCTTAATGTTGTGTTAGTTTCCCTGTCATTCTATTAGTTTTAAGTTGATGTAATGGCTAATCCAGTTTCTTTAGACTGCTTTGGCATTATGTCGTAGATTCGGTGGTTCATGTGCATCTGTTTGGTGTCTTTTGCAGGGTTTAGATCTTATATGATTATCCATGTTTAATCCCGATGAATCTAATCATCTAGGAACCTTGCACTGTACTAGGATTACCCAGCATATCATTTCTAAAACAGAGGTCTGAAACATATCAGAATGTATTCAAGAATGTGTAAACTCCATTGTAGGTGATAAGTCAGTGGGGAACAACCCGACCTTTGTTAAGTTGTTGGTATCGTATGCCGTTTCCTCTTAAAAAAGATACACTAATGTGGGTCTGGGACACAAAGGGGAGTCGTGTACTGTTTGTTGTGTGGCTTGTTCTGAGTTCAAATATAAGTATGGGCATCATCAATTTTGTTCTAAATACACACTAATATACTTGCCAGTTTAGGTATACTAAATGTATATTTGGGCATATCTCTGCAATATTCACATCTGGGTATTGATCGGTGTATTTTATATATACTTTTGAGTCATTTTTAGTGAGTCTTTTGTCCATTTTTGTACAAATACGTGTCGTCTTAGGATATATCTTTTGAGTCATATTGGTTAAAGTGGCTCTTTGGCGGAAAAGGAGCAAAAAGAGGGCAGAAACGGAGGTTCCAGAGCTCGGCGAAAGTGGCGAACTGAGCCGCGAAACGAGCCCGGCCGCGGCCAGATTCAGAGTGCGAAGTTCCGTAGCCGGCTGATTCTGCGCGTGGCAAGCAGGAAAAATCAGATTTTTGAAAGACAATGGGCCAGGCCTGAAGGAAAACCCCGCACCTCGTTTTGAGACTATAAAAAGAGAACCCTAGGGCAGATGAAAAAGGTTCCTCTTCTTGGCAATTCACACATTCTTGGATTCAAGATTGGAGACCAATTTCTTAGTAATTTTCTTGTTCTTGTTTTATTTATTTTCAGTTTATGTTGGATGCTAAATTAGTTTTTGTCATGTCTATGACTAGGAACTAACTTTAATATAGGGCTTTCCATGTCAATTCACTTGAACCTTATATTTATGAATTAATGCATGTTTGTGGTTCTTCTCCTTATTGTTGAGATTTATTCAATAGATGTTTTGATTGCTTGGTAATTACCTGGTCATTAATTATCATAATTCTTATGATTTCTAACCGAAATCCGAAAGCGGAGGTTGTGAATATGATGTAGTTGGATAAACATAGGTTAAATTGCGGACGAAAGTACCCCGATTACTTGTGTAGTATTAATAGGTTTTTGATCTTAATCCTCCTCTAGAGTCAACCTTATCACCGAAAGGTAGAAAGGTGTTGTACTGGGGTTGAGTGTTTATATAGCCTTAACATGAGTATAAAACGGCTTAGTAAACCTGCTATCTCAAAATAGAAAAGAACCATCAGTAATTGCATTAATAAGTAAGTTAAGCGGATAGTTGAGGAGACTTGGAAGCCCTATTTCCACATTACTGAAGTAAAACAACGTAGTTAATTAGTTTTCATAATTAGAATCATAAACAAAAATTCAATTATCGGTCACCAAATAGATAACAAGGAATATAATTTGGTACTTGAACACTAATCCCTGAGGATGATAACTCGGTCTTCTAAGACTATATTACTTGACACGACACATGCACTTGCGTTTAAGTGTGTGCATAAATCGCGCATCAAGTTTTTGGCGTCGTTGCCGGGGATTGGCGTAGTTCAATATCAATTTTATCTATTCTTAATTTCTAATTTGGTTTTTATTTTTGTTTTTATTTATTAGTTTTTATTTTATTTTGTGAAAACCAGTGTGCCGTGATCCGTTTGTTTATTTTTGATCTGTTTCAGGCACCCAGTTTATGCGAAGGAGAAGAGGAGCAGACACTCTTGTTCCCTTCAATCCAGAAATTGAGAAAACTTGTAAACAGAACAGAAGGAACCAACGAGTTTCGGCCTTAATAGAGATGGAAGGCGTACAAAACAACAATGAGATGAATGAGGGGTTAGGTGATCATCAACCTAACATGAGAATGCCTCGGAGATTGCCGATAGATGTAGAAGAGAGAGTCCAAGTCCAAGCTGAAAGAAGCTTGGGGGATTATGTGCTACCACGGGTGAATGAAGCACAAACTTGTATTAGGCTCCCAGCAATAGGAGCGAATAATTTTGAGATCAAGCCTGCAATTTTAAGTATAGTGCAGAACACGGTTCAATTTGGAGGGTTGCCGTCGGAGGATCCTCACATGCATATAGCTAATTTCCTAGAGTTGTGTGCAACCTTCAGATACAATGGCGTTACTGATGACGCCGTCAGATTGAGGCTATTTCCCTTCTCACTCAGGGATAGAGTGAAAGTGTGTGGTTGAATTCCTTGCCAGCAGATTCGATATTCACATGGCAAGAGTTGGAACATAAATTTTTAGCAAAGTTCTTTTCACCATGCAAAGCCGCGAAGCTGAGAGGAGAGTTGAATAATTTCTATCAAGCCGATGGAGAGTCATTATATGAAGCTTGGGAGAGATTCAAGGACTTGCAAAGGAAGTGTCCACACCACAGCATTGAGTTGTGGAATCTGGTCCACATTTTCTATAATGGGCTAAGCGGAACGACCAGAACGATCATTGATGCAGCCGCAGGTGGAACCTTTATGAGAAAAACAGCCCATGATGCTCATGATTTATTGGAAGACGTGACCACCAATAATCATGTAACAGATGACAAACAGGTGAGTGGCAGAAGAACAGTAGGAGTTCATGATATTGATGTCATCACTGCACTTAATGCCCAAGTTGCTCTTTTGACCAAGCAACTGCAGCAAAATACAGTGTCAGTAAATGCAGTGCAAATGCCAATGAGTTGTGAAATGTGTGGTGGTCCACATACCTTTGATAGATGCTCATCAGCTGATCCTAACAATATGTCGACCGAGCAAGCAGAGTGCCAGGCAGTAGGGAACTATCAGAGACCCCAGAACAACCCTTACTCAAATACCTACAATCCAGGGTGGAGGAATCACCCTAATTTTTCATGGAGAGGTGGCGGCGTGAGCAGTTTAGAGGCGATGCAAAATCAGCAACCATTTACTCAGGCCTCATCTTCACAACAATTCAGTGCACCTGTCCAACAAGAAAAGCCAGATGAGATGAGAGCAGCCTTGTTGACACTCACCAACTCTTAGACCCAGTTCATGGCAGAGACTAGATCATCTATCAGGAACTTGGAAACACAGGTGGGGCAACTGGAAAAGCTAGCAAACAACAGGCCACAAGGTACCTTGTCGAGCAATACAGAGATGAACCCTAGAGAGCAGTGCCAAGCAGTGCAGCTGAGGAGTGGAAAACAGTTGGAACAGATTGTACCTCAGCCTGTGGTTGAACAGAGGTAGAAACAGAGAGAGAGAGGGTTGTTGAAGATCGCCCAATATTAAACAAAGCTCCAGAGGGAGTACACTGAGAAGATTCCTTTCCCGCAAAGTTTGCAAAGGAAAGTAGTTGATAAGCAATTCTCCAAGTTTTTGGAGACATTCAGAAAGTTACACATCAACATACCCTTCATCGAGGCATTGGAGCAAATGCCTTCTTATTTTAAATTTATGAAGGAAATTTTGGGAAAGAAGAAGAAGTTGGGAGAATATGAGATGGTGGCATTGACTGAGGAGTGCAGTGCCATCCTGCAGAAGAAATTGCCCCCTAAACTCAAGGACCCATGGAGCTTTACACTGCCTTGCACAGTTGGCAGGGTAACATGTAATAGGGCCCTTTGTGACTTGGGGGCCAGTATAAATTTGATGCCCTTGTCTGTTTTTAAACGGTTGGAGTTAGGTGAAGCAAAACCAACCACTGTGAGCTTGCAATTAGCAGACAGAACGGTGGTGCACCCCAGGGGGAAGATTGAGGATGTTCTTGTGAAAGTAGGAAAATTCTTTTTCCCTACGGATTTCCTCATTCTTGATATGGATGAGGATGAGGAAATTCTCATCATATTGGGGAGACCGTTCTTGGCAACAGGGAGAGCCCTGATTGACGTAGAAAAGGGTGAGCTGACACTGAGAGTAGAAAGCGAAGAAATGGTGTTCAAAGTGTTCAAACACGTTATTGAACCCTCGGTCATGAGCAGGTGCTTTGCAATTAGCACCGTCAGAACTTCATTTGAGCCAGTGCAAGCCACAACAATGGAGATAAGCCCGCCAAAGCAGGTAAGTGATACTGAACCTCCTCTTGAAAATAATTATAAGAAGAAAAACAGAAGGAGAAAGAGGAAAATGTTAAAAACATGGATTGGTTGTGGGTTTAATCTACCCCAAACCTCTTGATTTAAAGAACTTGCGTTCGGCTAAAAGACGTTAAAGACAACGCTACTTGGGAGGCAACCCAAGGTATTTTAAATTATTTATTTTAATGCAGTTAATTTTTACTTAGAACAGTCTCACGTAGGTCTTGTTTATGTGTTGTGATGACAGGTGAAGGGCGGCGGAGGCGAAAAGCAGCGGAGCGAGAGGATTTCCAGAAATCGGCTTAGCGCCGCGGTGCCGAAGCGGGCGCGACTCAAAGATCAAAAAGCGCAGATATCCAGCGTATGGCTGATTCTGGCGCGGCGCCAAAAGTCTAGAAAATTACGAAGTCTGGCGCGCGCTTCCGTTTCTGGTCGCGACGAAAGTTCGTAAGAGTGCGATAAATTAAGCGCGTATGGCTGATTCTGCGAACGCGGCGAGAGGCAAATCGAAATTAAAACAGCCCAAAAATCCGATTTTTTCCCATTTCAAATCAAAACCTAAACCCTTCTTCTCCACAAAACCCACGAAAATCCACCTTCTACCTAAAAATCTTCCATAAACTAAACCCAATCACAACCAAAATTCTTAAATTCCCTAAACCCTTAACCATCCTAAACAACTACCCTCATCTCATTGCCTCAAATCATCATTAGAAGCAAGAAAACTTGAAGAACACCGTCAAAGGTAACCCTTATCTTTTCTTGAGAGCTTCACTATAAAAAGAGGAGGTAGTAGATTTGAGGAGGTGTTGTATCTGTGAAGGTGGGTGGGGGTGTTGAAGTTGGTTGTGAGATTTCGAGGAAGAGTGTACGAGGTGAGTGTGGGGTGTTGCGCAGGAGCTCTTTGAGAAAGTGTGGGGGGTGATAGGTGTTGTAGCTGTTGATTGTTGAGTGATAGTGTTGGGTAACATTGTTGATACAAAAGAAACGCTGCAGAAGTCATCTAAAAATGTCTGCCAGAAAGAAAAGAGCTTCCACATCCACCTCAGCCCCTCAATATGATAATACTAGGTTTGTCAGCCAAACAACAGAGGGCAGATATCGAAAACTTAGTACTAGGCCCTTAATTCCTGAAAGAGGAATGGACTATCAAAGGGAGTCGTTTGAGGAGGGAGATGCCTATGAGCCTATTCGAGCGATGATAAAGGTGATGGGGTGGAAAAGATTTGTTAACCCGGAAAAGATAGCACCGATGAACACAGTGACGGTGAGAGAATTTTATGCCAACTTTCCGGAGAGGGTGGATAATAAATGCTTTGTGAGGGGACGATATGTGCCTGTGACGGCAGAAGTGGTAAATTGGCTATTAAAAACAGCTGATGTTGAAGGAGACGATAACGATTGGAGCTATTTCAGCACATGGTCTAGAAGCACCAACAACATCAACTGGGATGTCGTCGCAGGCACAGTAAGCTACCCTGGGGCTGAGTTTGAATTTGCCAGAAATGGATCAAGAGGACTGAGCAGGTGTCAGTTCAACAAAACAGCCAAGGGTTGGCTGTATTTCGTCAGTGCCCGTTTGATTCCATCTATGCACTTCACCAGAGTGCCAGAAGACAGAATAAAATTAATATATGGAATCATGTCAGGGAAGACAATTGACGTTGGGAAGGAAATAATGCAAAACATTGGAGAAACCAGCAGGTTGGTAACGACAGGAAGGTTGGGACATGGCTCACTTATTACCTGCTTATGCTCCAGACATGGGGTCCCAACCCTACCCACTGATACATATGAGAAAAACCAACTTCCTGTGTCATACGGGATAGTGCACTCCTTCCCAGACCCAATCCCTCCAGCAGCAGCACGAAGGAGATCAACACCAGCAGCAGCAGCAGAGGCTGCCATGGATGAAGATGAGCCTGAAATAGAGGCTCAGTATGAGGCGAGCGGCCACCGTGACCACCGCGTAATCAGAACCTCCGGTGCCTATGATGGAGCGGTTGCTCGAGAACTGCAGAAGGATGATGCAGGGTACTTGACACGAAGATACAAGGACAACAAGAATTAAGGCAGGGGCAACAACAGTTGCACCAGAGAATTGATGAGATGAGTTCCTTGTTCAACCATTGGTCAATACACTATCCACCGCCACCGCCACCACTTTAAACCAAGTCTGTAAGTTGTCCTATTTCTTTTATTTTCTTTGAGTCTTGCACACATTGGGGACAATGTGTGATTTAAGTTTGGGGGGGGGGGGGGTGTTTTATTGGTGTCTTATTGTTTTAGTATGTTTGAGTCTTTTTAATTTGTTTTGTGTATCTTTGAGTTATAATTTTTTTTTTAGTCATAATTTTCTGTCAAAGATCATGCATGATGCAGTTACTAGAAACACCTAGTGAAGTAAGGTTGAATAATGTAATGGAATTAGAAGCAACTATCTAAACACTTAGGTTAGATATGCCAAAAACTCATGAAATCTGTCTATTTGGGGTTTCTGCTTGAATTGTGCATTGTTAAATGATTAAGACCTACGTGTTATGATTGCTTGCTATTTGAGGCGAAATAGTTAGGATATGCATGCTAGGGGGAATGACTCAGGCATTTCTTTGTTATCCAATTCTTACCACTTTTTCCTATCCCTGACATTAAAAATATCCCTAGTCAGCCCCGTTGAGCTTAAAAATTGAACTTTTTCTTTGACACCCTCTAATTCCACACATGTGCCATAAGTGAAAATGTGAATTGATTGGAATAGAAAGTGTTAAAAAAGAGACAAAAAGAGTGAACAAGTTTGATGCACCCCAATAAAAAAGTAATAAGAAATAGGCAAAAACCTAAGTTTGGGGGTGCCTGTTATTCATAATATACTTCACTCTCTCAAAACAAAAGAAGGGAAAGATAGACATGAAGTGAAGAAAGGAAATCAAAAGAAAAGGGAAGAATTGAAAAGCAAAAGAGCTTATGGTACATAAAATGAGCCTAAATGCCTATTTTTACCTACCCATGCCTAAGCCTACATTACAGCCCTGAAAAGTCCTGAAGATCTCTTATATGCATATCCATGATTAGTGGAGAATAGCAAGTAAACATGTCATAGAATTTTGAAATTGACGTGCATAATTCAGTATTCTTACTTCCATTAAGCATGATTAAAATGAGTTTGCGAAATATCTAGCTTAATGTGTTTAGAATGCTAAAAATTCATGTTATATGTTCCTGCATATTATTCTGCTAACCTTCATGTTTTTCTAAATAACACCAATGCAACAAAGTGATCAATGTCGTCGAGTCTTCTATTTTTCTTTTTCCTTGTGTCTTTATTTCTTTCTTTTGATCTTTGCTCGAGGGCGAGCAAAGGTTAAGTTTGGGGGTATTTGATCGGTGTATTTTATATACACTTTTTGAGTCTTTTTTAGTGAGTCTTTTGTCCATTTTTGTACAAATATGTGTCGTCTTAGGATAGATTTTCTTTCTTTTGAGTCATATTGGTTAAAGTGGCTCTTTGGCGGAAAAGGAGCAAAAAGAGGGCAGAAACGGAGGTTCCAGAGCTCGAAAAGCGAGAAAGTGGCGAACCAGGCACAGAACAGGCCAGCGCCGCGGCGCCTCCAGCCAGCAGGGTCAGGCGCCACGGCGCCGAAGATTCAGAGGATTGCAGAAGTTCCGGCGCCGCGGCGCCAGTTGCAGGGCCGCGGCGCCGAAGCGGGAAAAATCAGATTTTTGAAAGACAATGGGCCAGGCCTGAAGGAAAACCCTGCACCTCGTTTTGAGACTATAAAAAGAGAACCCTAGGGCAGATGAAAAGGGTTCCTCTTCTTGGCAATTCACACATTCTTGGATTCAAGATTGGAGACCAATTTCTTAGTAATTTTCTTGTTCTTGTTTTATTTATTTTCAGTTTATGTTGGATGCTAAATTAGTTCTTGTCATGTCTATGATTAGGAACTAACTTTAATATAGGGCTTTCCATGTCAATTCACTTGAACATTTTCTTTATGAATTAATGCATGTTTGTGGTTCTTCTCCTTATTGTTGAGATTTATTCAATAGATATTTTGATTGCTTGGTAATTACCTGATCATTAATTATCATAATTCTTATGATTTCTAACCGAAATCCGAAAGGGGAGATTGTGAATATGTTGTAGTTGGATAAACATATGTTAAATTGCGGACGAAAGTACCCCGATTACTTGTGTAGTATTAATAGGTTTTTTATCTTAATCCTCCTCTAGAGTTAACCTTATCACCGAAAGGTAGAAAGGTGTTGTACTGAGGTTGAGTGTTTATATATCCTTAACAGGAGTATAAAACGGCTTAGTAAACCTGCTATCTCAAAATAGAAGAAGAACCATCATTAATTGCATTAATAAGTAAGTTAAGTGGATAGTTGAGGAGACTTGAAAGCCCTATTTCCACATTACTGAAGTAAAACAACGTAGTTAATTAGTTTTCATAATTAGAATCATAAACAACAACTCAATTATTGGTCACCAAATAGATAATAAGGAATAGAATTTGGTACTTGAACACTAATCCCTGAGGACGATAACTCGGTCTTCTAAGACTATATTACTTGACACGACACGTGCACTTGCGTTTAAGTGTGTGTATAAATCGCGCATCAGGTATCCTACGTATGCCTACTGGGCCCAGCCCATATTATGTAATTTTCGTATTGCCTTTACATAGTCATAATAGTTTGCTCTAGGCCTATATATATATATATATATATATATATATATATATATATATATATATATATATATATATATATATATATATATATATTGCCTATCTTGCTTTAGCTCATGAGTTTATGTTTAATGAACCTTTTATGTTTGCTTCTCATTTGTTTGTTAATCTGCTGATATTTATAGTTAATTTATGAACACCTATGCTTGAACTGGACTGTGCGTGTTTAGATTTGATGTCTATTTATTTATTATGTGATAAGAGGATATAGAGCATATATTAATCCTTATCTTTTCTGTTATTTACATGAAACACATTGGAGTAAAATGAAGAGTCTCATTGCGAGACTCATCACGAGCCACACCGCATCTATGTGCATCCGCATTCGCATTCCCGCCTCAGCACTCCTAAGACAAAACAGGACAAGATGACGTCGTCATCCATCTCAACTCCTTTTACTCTCTTAATCTCCTTGCCTCATTCGTGTCTTTATTTTGTTATTTGTAATTTATTATCTAACTTTGTAATTAATAGGAGACATAGAACAATTAGCCTTTGAATAAATAAATTGGTGGGTAGTTTTAAAATCAGAAATGCACTTATAATTATGTATTTTAGGCTTATCATGCACATTTAAACTTTTGCCTAACAATTTAATTTGCATATCTAATTGTGAAAATTTAGGCCTAGATACCTCTCAATTGTAAAATTAAGTATTTTATGCATCATGTCATACTTATGTTAATTAAGTTAGCAAGTAAATATATGCATTTAGTCAATAAATCAACTTTGCATTATTTTTTATAAATAATATAAATGCATACCTTTAGACTTTACATGTATTGTCATAGTATTTGCCTTATAAAATCTTTTATCAACATGTCTTCTTTTATAAAACACTGACATCATTTCTTAAAAAACATGCATTTTCTCTAACATAATAATTAATCTAGGTTTGGCCGGACAACTGCAAGTTAGCGGATTTTAGAGGGTGCTTAACTCCTTCCTTCTAGATTAATAAAGAATCCTTACCCAGAATCTCACACAGTTTTGCAGACCATAAAAATGGAGTTAATGTTGACTTGACTTAGTTAACATTTAGGTGTCCTAATTCACCCAAACTAATTAGGTGGCGACTCCGCGAACCTTTTAGCACCTTAGCACCCTACTTAACACTTTTAGCATTTTAGCATTTTAGCATTTTAGCACCTTTTTTAGCATTTGTTTTATTTCTAACATCTTTCTAAGAAGGAGTGAAATGTCGCGGTCGAAAAAGGGCATGACAGAAATGACGATTCCACTGGGGATTTGAGGTTCTTGACCATAGCAAACCTAGGTTTATTATTGCTTTGATTTATTTGCTTTTATTTGTTTTAAATGTCGAAAATTGCTTGCTTTAATTTTGTATGTTTAATTGTTTTAATTGCTATTTGTTTTTACTGCTTTCCTTAAACTGACATTCCGCTCATACTTCTTCCACTCTGGAAAATTCACACAATCACACACTTCACGCATCGCGTGTGCTTCAAGACCGCAAATTTCTTTCAAAATACCTAAATTTTAGGAGAGTTGGCGCATGCGCGGAGTTAGATCGGTTCGTCTGATCAGTAATGCCTTAAAAACAAGTTGCCTTTTCACTAAAATCAAGTCATTTACCTTTCCATAAAGCAAATATAACCAACTCCCCATAAAGTCGTTATATTCACTTTATACCTTAGCCAAATACAATTTCCTATCCAAGGGACTTATACGTTCAAAACGGAACAAGTATCACATACTTTAAAACTCTTCAAGTCCCTTAACTTTAAATAAAACTTAAGACATCCCTTATACTTTCAAGGAAGCGAGTTAATCTCCCAACTCACCCGACTTGGCCATTCAATAAACTAGTAAAGGGTAACGCGTGTCAGACGTCTACCGTACTACACGCGTGCAACTAGTCATGCTCAAAGATAGGAAAAGTTCTTCATAGAGTAAATCACACAACTACCTCTTAACTTCTAAGAGTAGAAGGAAACATGAAATGATACCACAAGTATATTCCATACATAGAATCATGCCAAAGGAAGGAAGAGGTTCACATACCTCGCGACGATTATCGACAAGTAGCAAAAAGCTCCAAAGTACTTCAACCTTGATAGCTAGTCCATCCTTCAAATAGGATACGCTATACTAAGTACTTCAACCTATAATGGTCACAATACGTCCATTAACCTCTTACTTCAAACGTAGAATATTCTAGGTGCTAAGTCACTAATTTCTACGGAAAATCTGACAAAGACCTCCTTTGTTTTTACTTACTTTGCCACCTTTTCAAGGCCGGTTATAAAATTAACAAACAACCCCAATTGGCTCACAATTCATAGAAGATAATAGAA
The DNA here is from genome assembly GCA_029844215.1 of Przewalskia tangutica. Lineage (NCBI taxonomy): Eukaryota > Viridiplantae > Streptophyta > Magnoliopsida > Solanales > Solanaceae > Przewalskia > Przewalskia tangutica. The sequence goes on along the minus strand of CM056723.1, from coordinate 116,456,504 downwards.
TACTATTGAATTACTACACATGCCCAATTGGCTAAAAATTTATAATGTAGTCCAATACATATGACTAACTAAACCTTCCCAATTGGCTCACAATTTAATAACCAACTAAATGCAAACTACAAGTCCAAAATTCGGCCACCTTGAGTTCAACAAAACCAATTCTTATCCAATTTCCATTTCAATCCAAATTGGTAGCATAACATGATATCAAGTCGCATTTGATTATAACAACCATAATCTTTAAGTCAATAACATGACGATTCCAATAACGATCAAATTATATTCCAACTAAACATGACTTACATTACACTTCGGATTTAAAGCTACAAGCAATCCATAATACTTATAAAACTTCAACACATATACTACATGCTAGTATAATGTAAGGCTAACAATAATACATAATCTTGTAACACTTAAAGAGAACAAGATTATACCTCAACGAATCTCAATCTAACTTCCAACCAAGTCGCTCCTTAGTAGTTTAGAACCTCTCCAAGACACTTCAATCCGCTTGTTGAGACCCTTAGAACAATACCAACAATAATCCTTCAAAACTCTAAATAAAACCTAGAAAGACCATTAGGTTTTTAGTCATGACTAACCCGTAAACAATCTTTTCCAAGATTTTTCTATTGAGACTTGCTTACAATACACATAAGACCCTTGGTTTAAAGTGGGAGCTAAATGGATCACAAACAAAAATTTCCTTCTTTTCCCTTAGTGTAGCCGAGAGCTCACCGCCCATGTTCTTCAATTTTGTGTAATATTTTCTAAGTGTTAAGCTCCTCTACTAGTAGTAATATAAGTAGCACTGGAGGTTAGGATACAAACAAATGGTTGGTTTGGATGTAGTCTTGCTAAATATCAAGACAAAGTGGGACCTTTGACTTAGTCAATATTCTCATGCTACTACTTGCAAGACTTAGCCATAGAAGACTTATGGTCAATGACCATATTGGCCATGCCATTTTCGTCCAAGGCACTCTAAGGGGGGGTGACACATGTCGCCCTCCCATTCGTCACAATAATACGTTTTCCGACAATTCCATAATTCCTAAAATTTTTACTGCCTCAAATTTTAACACTTGCGAAGTTCTTACGCACGTTCTAAAACACGTCCTCAGAACTACTGGTGTAACATTCTTCCCCCCTTAGAAACATTCGTCCTCGAATGTTCTTTCGGAGTCAAACTTATAATTAACGACATAGTTTCCTTTCACAACCTCGACATACCAACAATGTCACACATGGCCCTAATACCTCGCACACGCATATCTGTCCATCATAAGCCCAAACGAGGTTACCTTTTCGTACTTCCAACTCCTTCTATCATACATACATAACTTCCATACTGACTCTGGCCTCAAATCTTTGGAGTCACTCTATAAAACAACATAAGGCCATTTCCGCCATGACTGGTTCGGTGGAACGCGCCCACGAACCCTTAAAACAATTAACTAGACTTGGGCCTTGCGCGCCGTGACCAGCCACGTGCGGAACCACTACCAACCGATCTCACTCCATTCCAGGCCATGGGAGACCCGTAATGAGTCCTCAACCGACTCGGCCGCACTTAACTCTTATCCTTGGTCCGACTTAAAATCTTATTGCAGAGAAAGCCTTATATACCTAAGGTCTCAAGAATCAATATTCTTAGGCTCGCACTTCCATGCTCCAAGCCTACCTTACCACCCCAAGAACGGTACAAAACTTTATAAAACCAAAACCATGTTGTCTCGATCACAACAACCATTTCTTACTCCATACGGACCTCATCCAGACAATTCTTTTAAGCCTACTACGCAGCCTTAATCTATTAACATGACCTTCCGTTAGGTTCCTTAATATGGCTTCTGGGGTTCACTACCCTATCGCATACCTCATCCTTTCCCAATTATCTCGAAATAAAACACAAAACCTTGGCGAAAATTCATTAACTATTCCATACCTTCCTGTATCTAGTTAGTCTTTACCAATTCTCGAAATCTAAAATCATTCTAGGCAACACGCGTCGACTTCATACATAACCGTATAGATGTATGTCACAATACCAACTATACTATAATCATTACCAACCCGATACGCAATCCACATAGTCATTCCCGGTCATCACGCTTTCTCGTACTGCAATCAACATAACTCGTTAGGGAGGGATGACTTAACAACACAACTCTATCGCACGATCTCGAGTGAGAAGAATGAAACCAATCCTAAATGTCCCGCAGCCTCACGATTATAGATGTGGTGCACAACACATCGATAATCAAGACTCTACTAGACACGGCCTCAGACACTTTCCGAGGACTAATCGCTCGATACCACTTTTGTCACGACCGACCGATCGCGATCGTGCCCTACACAGGCACCCTTACAGTAAACATCGAGAAAATCAGCGGAACATACATGAAACTTAAAAATAAAACATCGTAAGTAAAACAACAAAGTTAGCCGATGTGGCTACCTTCCGAACATATATAAAAACAACCAAGCAGCGATTGCCTCCTTTCTTTTTACAACCGACCCACATATGTGACTACGGACCTCAAGAGTTTAGACATAACAAGCGTGGGACAAGGCCCCGCTGCACTGAATAAACATAAACGTGACAACTCGGAACACCGAGCCATCTCAACTTTGCAACCGGATCCTAAGCTCGCGGATCCACAATCGGTACCTAAACTGCGGCATTTAACGCACTTCGGGGTCGCATAACAATGTAGAATATGGAATGTAATATAACGTCTGAGAAACAAATCATAATCAGATAAAAGAATGACAAGGACAAGTATAAAAATACATACGGATCCTCGCCGTGTCATTACCACTTATGAACTTAAACGCACCTTATTATCCTTTCCATTCCCAATAAAAGTTATAGTCACGTTCTTACGCATTATTTAGAAAAAGAATCATTAGGTTCATTACCATATAACTTACTTATCTTTCATAACATAGTCCGCCCACTACGGAGGGACACATATACTACCCTACCAACTGGGACGCGATCAAGTCACACTAATATCAAAGCATGCCCGTGGAATCCCCATCACCGCCGATACCTATTAGTGTAAAATATAACCATGTGACGCGCGTGGCATCCCACCTCACCGTCGCGTACATACACAATACATATATATATATCCCGCGTGGAATCCCACATCACCGCCGATACCCAGGTATAATAATACACCAATAGCATACATGAACACCAAGTCCCACCTGGTGGTATAGCGTCTTGGGGGTCTACCCCTCACTTATACTCTTACCCGGGAGAAGGTGGTAAAGCAGGTGGTCTAGCATCTTGGGTCTACCTCACTTATACTCTTACCCCGGAGAAGGTGGTATAACGTCTTGGGACTTGCCTCATTTATACTCTTATCCTATCTCAACCGACCATTATACAAAACAAGCGGTGGTATAATGTCTTGGGTTTACCCTCACTTATACTCTTAACCCGAGGTGGTATATCATCTGGGGTCTACCCTCACTTATACTCTTACCCTATCTCAACCTGGCACAAACAAATGTAGTACTACCATGTCTTCTATAAGAATCAGAATTTAACCCAAGTACTCCAAATAACGGAAGCATACCCGAATCCCACATCACCGCTTCAGACGTCCCAAGAACTTACAACAAGACAGCCACCCTTCAACCGAGTCGCGAACTTAATAAAACATAATACTTGCACTCAAAGGCTATTACCAGCACATATAGGCAAGTTCTCAATTAACCAAGCCAAAGTACTTATCAGGGCACAAAATAGAATAATTCTCATTTAACAAGCCAAAGTACTTATCAAGGCACATTTAGACTAATTCTCAATTAATCAAGCCAAAGTACTTATCGGCACAAATAGAATAATTCTCATTTAACAAGCCAAAGTACTAATCAAGGCACAAATAGAATAAATCCTCATTTAACAAGCCAAAGTACTTATCCGGGCACAAATAGAATAAATTCTCATTTAACAAGCCAAAGTACTTATCAAGGCACATTTAGACTAATTCTCAATTAATCAAGCCAAAGTACTTATCAGGGCACAAATAGAATAAATTCTCAATTAACAAGCCAAAGTACTAATCAAGGCATCACATAGAATTATTCTCAATTAAACAGGTCAAAGTACTACGTACGTACATTCTTTTCAAAAGACTCCTTTCCAAATAAAACTTCCCGATACTAACAACCGTAGTATCAAGTCCTATTCACCTTTCAAGACAAGTCACAATACCTTTTAGAAATACAATTACCGGCTTCTAAATCAAGTGACTTCCTTATTTAAAACCTTAAGCAATTGGTACCTTTAAAACAATTTGCCCTTCCTTAACACAAGTTATTTCTTGATTACTTTATTAGAGAAAACCATTCTCTTAACCTTCCATAAAGCCGTTATAACCAACTTCCCATAAAGCCGTTATAACCCTTTATGGTTTAGACCAACACGTCTTTATAACCAAGAGACTTCTACTTTTTGAAACCAAGTGTTAAATACTTTCAAATAAATTCTCATAACTTTCAAAAATACAATTAGTCTCTTAACCTTTAGAAAACAAGTGACTCATTTTATATAAAACCTTAGGCAATTAATGCCTTAAAAACAAGTTGCCTTTTCACTAAAATCAAGTCATTTACCTTTCCATAAAGCAAATATAACAAACTCCCATAAAGTCGTTATATTCACTTTATACCTTAGCCAAATACAATTTCCTATCCAAGGACTTATACGCTCAAAACGGAACAAGTATCACATACTTTAAAACTCTTCAAGTCCCTTAACTTTAAATAAAACTTAAGACATCCCTTATACTTTCAAGAAGCGAGTTAATCTCCTAACTCACCCGACTTGGCCATTCAATAAACTAGTAAAGGGTAACAAGGTGTCAGACGTCTCACCGTACTACACGCTGCAACTAGTCATGCTCAAAGATAGGAAAGTTCTTCATAGAGTAAATCACACAACTACCTCTTAACTTCTAAGAGTAGAAGGAAACATGAAATGATACCACAAGTATATTCCATACATAGAATCATGCCAAAGGAAGGAAGAGGTTCACATACCTCGACGATTATCGACAAGTAGCAAAAAGCTCCAAAGTACTTCAACCTTGATAGCTAGTCCATCCTTCAAATAGGATACGCTATACTAAGTACTTCAACCTATAATGGTCACAATCGTCCATTAACCTCTTACTTCAAACGTAGAATATTCTAGGTGCTAAGTCACTAATTTCTACGGAAAATCGGACAAAGACCTCCTTTGTTTTTACTTACTTTGCCACCTTTTCAAGGCGAAATACAATAACCAAACAGCCCCAATTGGCTCACAATTCATAGAAGATAATCCAATACAATTGAATAACTACACACCCCAATTGGCTCACAATTTAGAAAGTAGTCCAATACAAATGACTAACTAAACAACCCAATTGGCTCACAATTTAATAACCAACTAAATGCAAACTACAAGTCCAAAATTCGCCACCTTGAGTTCAACAAAACCAATTCTTATCCAATTTCCATTTCAATCCAAATTGGTAGCATAACATGATATCAAGTCGCATTTGATTATAACAACCATAATCTTTAAGTCAATAACATGCGGCGATTCCAATAACGATCAAATTATATTCCAACTAAACATGACTTACATTACACTTCGATTTAAAGCTACAAGCAATCCATAATACTTATAAAACTTCAACACATATACTACATGCTAGTAAAATGTAAGGCTAATAACAATACATAATCTTGTAACACTTAAAGAGAACAAGATTATACCTCAACGAATCTCAATCTAACTTCCAACCAAGTCGCTCCTTAGTAGTTTAGAACCTCTCCAAGACACTTCAATCCGCTTTGAGACCCTTAGAACAATACCAACAATAATCCTTCAAAACTCTAAATAAAACCTAGAAAGACCATTAGGTTTTTCGTTCATGACTAACCCGTAAACAATCTTTTCCAAGATTTTTCTATTGAGACTTGCTTACAATACACATAAGACCCTTTGGTTTAAAGTGGGAGCTAAATGGATCACAAACAAAAATTTCCTTCTTTTCCTTAGTGTAGCCAGAGCTCACCGCCCATGTTCTTCAATTTTGTGTAATATTTTCTAAGTGTTAAGCTCCTCTCTACTAGTAGTAATATAAGTAGCACTGGAGGTTAGGATACAAACAAATGGTTGGTTTGGATGTAGTCTTGCTAAATATCAAGACAAAGGTGGGACCTTTGACTTAGTCAATATTCTCACGCTACTTGTAAGACTTAGCCATAGAAGACTTATGGTCACCCACCATATCGCCATGCCATTTTCGTCCAAGGCACTCTAAGGGGGGGTGACACATGTCGCCCTCCCATTCGTCACAATAATACGTTTTCCGACAATTCCATAATTCCGTTAAAATTTTTACAGTCTCAAATTTTAACACTTGCGAGTTCTTACGTACGTTCTTAAAACATGTCCTGTAACTACGGGGTGTAACACCTAAAATCGAAATGCCTAAGTTGAAAAATGCATACTCATTTTTTGTATTATTTATTTTTAGATGGAACCTGTCCCTCAGATCAAAATGGTGAGTGAGATTCCGAGTAAATTGAGGATGTGGTGGTCAAAATTCGACTTGGGTAGTCAGATGGCAATCAGAAGGAGGTTGGGATGCCTCATCTCATTATTCGACATCTCTCCCGATCAGCATTTGGTCAGAATATTGATACAATTTTGGGACCCGGATCGAGTCGTCTTCAAATTCAGGGATTTCGAGATGACCCCTACCTTAGAAGAAGTCAGCTATTTCACTACTTTAGCATATCATGACAGAAAACCAGTTATTCCGCACGGCCAGTCTGGGAAAAAACTCCTCCGTTACTTGGGTTTAAATAATACCAGATAGTTGCGTTGTTTCGAAAACAATTGGGTTTCTCTAGACTACCTGTATGAGAGATATGGTTGCCGAGACGGATACAAATTATTTAAGAATGAGTTTTGCTGCACTGCGGACCATTGGAGAGTTAGGCGTCCTATCGCATTTGCTATGGCTTTCCTAGGGACTCTTTTATTTCCACTCGAGCATGGAAGGATTAGTATGTGCATATGTTCAGTAGTTAGAGCAGTGTTCGACGAAGTTGGTGACAAATGGCTTACTTTGACGCCAATGATCTTGGCAGAACTGTTTAGTGCCTTGAACAGATGCAAAAGGGGTGAGTCGAGCTTCTTTGAAGGTTGTAATCTTATCTTACAGATGTGGGCAGTAGAGCATTTCTATCAGCGTTCAAATATGACCGATGTATGCCACAACTCAAATAACAAGATCTCCACCTTCTATGAAAGAACAAAGCGTTATGTGTCACCAATCGGCATAGAGGATTGGTACAGGTACTTAGCATCTCGCAGTAGCAGTCAGATTCAATGAAAGTATCTGTTGCTTCATATCGTCAAGAGGGTCTACTTGAGACATAAGGGACTTTATTACATCAGACTTATAGGTCTAAAATGACTCCAACCATATGCTCCGTTATGTGTGCTCTGACAGTTTGGCCATACGTAAGGAATTCCTCTCATAGCTGACATGAGAGCCTCTGAAATCTAGTTCGGACCGGAATTCATCGTTCCCGAAGCCAAGCAGATCCTTTATGAATGATACCATATTGATAAAGTGGAAGTTGGGAAGGACCAAGCAGGGGTCTCCCCAGAGTATCAAGCATGGTTTCTAGACAACACATAATGTAGTTCAGAAGGGGAGCAAGGCATTAAAGACATTCGTGCAAGGAATATGATAAAGGATAGTCAACTCAAAGATAAGGTCATCACTCCAGACATGTGGGGCCTGATGCACGATGCAATGCAGTACTTGGAACAGGAAGGGGCTATACCTAGGAAGACCTACACTTCACCATCACATCGGCGACTTAGTTATAGACATTTAGTTTGAGACTTTCGTTGTTCTTATTGTTATTTCAATAAATTGCAACTTATTCCCGACTAAAGCATTTCAATCTAAGGGCTTGGATTTTGTTATCATGATTTTGCATATGTGACGTTTAGGCCTACCTCTGATATAAAGAGGTCCCCATACATGATTAGGACTCACCTGCAACGTGACAATTTATGTGCAACATATACTTGCTAATTGTTATTCACCTTTGCAAAATCGTGTGCTAACGCAGTTTGTTGCATTTTTTTTAGAAGGATTTATTATTTCCCCAAAAAGATTGGTTCGTATTTGATTTAGCAATGTCAGAGCATCAACACTTTACCAGGTCCAAGGCATGAAATGATGACATGACTGGCTCAGGGGCATCTGAGCCAAATGGTTTGGGAATTATTCCTGTCGGCGAAACAGAACCTTCAGATGGGAGAAATGTCACTAGTCAAGAAGAATGCATCGCACAGCTACTACAACAAATTGTCGATATGCAGGTTGAGATAGAAAGGATGCGGAATCTGACAAACTTATCCATTAGTCTGAATACCCCCATACCAGAGCAAAGGGCCACTACCTCACAAACTATCCCGGATCGACCTCCGCCACCATATATCTCTCAAAACTCCTCACAAAAAATGTCAGTTACCGATTCATGTCAAACTATCCCTCACCCGGCCAATCCTCAACCCCACATTCAAAGTGATCATTTTACTACCTATATATCTCAGCCCCCGCCTACTTACTTCACCCCAATCAGCCCGAATCACCAAACTACCCAATACCCATACACCATACCTATTACCAGCCCCAACAAACAACCCAGACCATCAGCATACACAGCAGAAACCCAGATTTTTACCATCCCTGTGCTTCCCCATGAAACAGATCATTATGAAGAAATGGAGAGGGAAGCTCGAGCCAAAATGGACGAGGATGTGGCCAAAGAGATTCATAGCCTAAAAGAAGCTGTCTGGAGCATGCGGTCGGACAAGGGTCATGAAGGATTGAATTATGAGGATCTTTGCATACACCCAGATGTAGATCTACCTATGGGGTTGATCGGTGTATTTTATATACACTTTTCGAGTCATTTTTAGTTAGTCTTTTGTCCTTTTTTGTACAAATAAGTGTCGTATTAGGATATATTTTCTTTCTTATGAGTCAAAGTGGTTAAAATGGCCAAATGGCGGAAAAGGAGACAAAAGAGGGCAAAAGAGGAGGTTCCAGAGCTAAAAACAGAGAAAGTGGCGAACGAGGCAGAAACCCGGACCAGCACACGCGGCCTCGCAGCCAGCAGGCGCGCCTAATCATCAGAGAGGCTGCAGAGGTTCCAGCGCCGCGGCGCCTACAGACAGCAGAGATCAGGGCCGCGGCGCCGAAAGCAGGGCCGCGACGCCGACATGAGAAAATCAGGTTTTTAGACGAAATTCTGGGCCAGGCCTGAAGGAAAAGTTTGAGGCGGTTTTCAGCCTATAAAAGGAGAACCCTAGGCAGTTCTAAAGAGTTCCCTTTCTTGCACAACACAAGGTTTTCTTGGATTGAAGATTGGAGACCCTAAACTTAGTAATTCTCTTTTCTTTTCTTTCTTTTATTTCAGTTTTGTATGATGAACTTTGAATTAGTTCTTGTCATGTCAATGGCTAGGAACTAATTCTTTTATAGGGCTTTCCATGTTAATTCACTAGAAACTTATGTTATGAATTGATGCATGTTATGGTTATTCTTCTTCTTGTTGAGATTTATCCAATAATTGCTTTGAATGCTTGGTAATTAAATGATCACTAATTATCATTATTTATATGATTTCTAATCAAACTTCGAAATGAGGAGGTTGTGAATATGTTGTAAGTTGGGTAGACATATTTTGGATTGGGGATGAAAATACCTCAATTATTTATGTAGCGTTAATGAGAGACTTAAAAACCCTAATTTTACGCATGGTGCGTGACGGTTAACTAGGTTTTTTTTCTTAATCCTCCTATAGAGTCATCCTTATCACCGAAAGGTAGAAAGGAGCAATACTGGGGTTGAGTGTTTATATATCCTTAACGGAAATATAAAACGATTTCGTAAACCTGCTAGCTCCGAGAGAAGAAGAACCATATTTCATTGCATTAATAAATAACATAAGCGGATAGTTGAGGAGACATGGAAGCCCTATTCCCATCACAACTGAAGTAACACATTAGTTAAATTAGTCTTTATAATTCTTAGTTATAAACAACAAAATCAAATATCGATTGCCAAATAGATACCAAAAGATAGATAGTTGGTACTTGAACCCTAATCCTTGTGGACGATATTCGGTCTTACCAAGACTATATTACTTGTCACGATAACGTGCACTTGCGTTAAAGTGTGTGCATCTTTTTGCGCATCAAGTTTTTGGCGCCGTTGTCGGGGATTAGGCATAGTTCAATATCAAATTTATCTATTTTTAATTTCTAATTTTGTTTTTATTTTTATTTCTTTACATTGTTTATTTTATTTTATTTTCTTTTGTACAAACAAGTGTGCCGTGATTCGTTGTTGGTTTTGATTCATCTCAGGAATCCTTTAGATATGGATTTTTACTGTCAATATGATAGAGATCCAACCATAGAGGAAGAGAGGGAGGAATTACGAGAGCTATACTCAGTTTCACGAGGTACCAAAATCAGTTCATGGACGAAACGAGAATGGCCATGAAGAAGTTGTAAACACAAATAGGAGAGCTCGCGATCATGTTGAACATCGAAACGCAAGAAGAGCAATTTGCACCTGGGGTAGGCAATATGGAAACACAATGTCAGGCAATTAACCTGAAGGATGCCGAATCAGAGAAGATAGAAAGTGCAAGAAGAAGAAAGGCCATGCGCGCTATGAAGGTGGTCGCGGCTAGAAGATTCTCGAGACAAGCAGAGAGTGAGCACCGCGCGCGCCTATGGCGGCCGTGGCGCCGTAACCCGTAAATCGAAAATTCGCGTGTCAGAGCAACCGCACCCCAGGTGATAATACCATATCCCCAGAAGTTAAAAACATGTACTCTTGACAAGCAATTCTCTAGATTCGTGGAGATCCTCAAACAATTGCAACTCAATATCCCGTTTGCTGAAGCATTAGAGCAAATGCCGAGCTACGTCAAGTTCATGAAGGATGTGCTTAGCAAAAAGAGGAGGATAGAGGACTACGAAACAGTGATGTTGACTGAGGAATGTAGTGCCATCCTACAGAGACAACTACCTCAGAAGTTACAAGATCCAGGGAGCTTCACCATCCCATGCACCATTGGAAAGTTTGAATGTCAGAAAGCATTGTGCGACTTGGGAGCAGGCATAAATCTGATGCCTTATCTAGTTTTCTGCAAACTAGGAATGGGAGAAGTCAAACCTACAAACATCACTTTGCAGTTAGCTGACCGCTCAATAGTTCATCCTAGAGGAGTCATCGAAGATGTATTAATGAAGGTGGATAAGTTCATCTTTCCCGCCGACTTCATTATCTTAGACATACAAGATAACGATGGAATCCCCATCATACTTGGCAGACCCTTCTTAGCCACAGGACAGGCTCTCATTGATGTTCACAAAAGGGAGTTGAAGCTTCGAGTAGATGAAGAAGAGGTGATTTTCAATGTTTTTCGGCAAAGAACTTTTCCAGATGCCAAGGATAACTGCTCAGCCATTGATCTTATCGAAGAAGCAGTGTCAGCCAAGGAGTTCGGACATGATGACACACTTGAAGAAGTACTGACCAAATGGGATGATGATAGTAGAAACGATCCAGATCTGATGGAGTATGCAAATTGGATGAATGTTTATGAAAAATGGGATACGAGGAAGTATGAAGAGCTTGGACAGATGCCAGAAAGATCATTACCATCCACAGAGAAGGCTCCAGAGTTAGAGTTAAAAACCCTACCCAATCATCTACAATACCAATACCTAGGTGAAGAGAAAACCTTACCAGTGATCATTTCATGCCACCTATCCACCGAAGAGATTGATAAACTGCTAAGAGTACTGAAGAATCACAAGCGGGCCATTGGATGGACATTAGCAGACATAAAAGGGATAAGTCCGTCAACGGTAATGCATAAGATCCGTCTAGATGAGGAGAGCAGACCATCCATCGAAGCCCAAAGGCGACTAAACCCAAACATGAAAGAGGTAGTCAGAAAGGAAATCCTAAAATGACTCGATGCAGGAGTAATTTACCCTATATCTGACAGCACATGGGTGAGTCCAGTACAAGTGGTGCCTAAAAAGGGTGGAATAACAGTGGTGACCAACGAAAGGAACGAACTCATTCCCTCTAGAACACCACGGATGGAGAATCAGATTGACTATCGCAGTTGAACAAGGCAACCGTAAAAGACCACTTCCCGCCATTTCTAGATCAAATGTTGGATGACTTGCAGGGCATAACTACTACTGCTTTTTGGATGGATACTCAGTGTATCACCAGATTGAAATAGCACCAGAAGATCAGGAAAAGACAACATTTACTTGTCCTTTGGTACATTTGCATTCGTAGGATGTCATTCGACTCGCAATGCACCCGCAACTTTTCGGAGGTGTATGATGGCAATTTTCGCACATGGTGGAGAGGACTATAGAGATCTTTATGGATGACTTTTCGGTCTTTGAGCATCGTCATGAGTGTTTAAGGCATCTAGAAGCGATGTTAAGCCGGCATAAGAATCTAACCTTATGCTAAATCGAGAAGTGTCACCACGGTAACAGAGGAATTGTCTTGGGACACAAAATATCAAGCCAAGGTATTGAGGACAAAGCAAAGATTTGATGATCGAAAATCTACCACCTTGATCAACAAAAGGAGTCAAGTTTCTCGATACGCAGTGTTTCTATGTAAGATTCATCAAGGATTTTTCAAAGGTCTCAAAGCCTCTTTCCACATTGCTAATGACGTGGTTTCTTCGACTTCAATAAAGAATGCTTATCCGCATTTCGCACGCCGCGAGAAGCTTATTTCAGACCCATAGTCATCGTGATCAAACCGAGCTCCCATTTGAACTAATGTGCGATGCAAGCGATTATGCAGCATGAGCAGTGCTTGGACAGAGAATCAACAAGGTATTTAGATCCATTTACTATGCTAGTAAAACTCTAAATGACGCACAATTAAATTACGCAACCACTGAAAAGGAACTACTAGCAATAGTATATGCATTTGAGAAATTCAGGCCATACTTGATTGGGAATAAGGTGATAGTATACACGGACCACTGTGCTATAAAGTACTTGATGACAAAGAAGGATGCAAAACCTCGCCTCATTCGATGGGTCCCGCCTACAAGAATTGACGTGGAGATTCGTGATAAGAAAGGACCAGAGAATTCGACTGCACCACTTGTCAAGACCGAGAACACAGAGCCGAACACCAAGGATGTGCAAATAAATGATCACTTTCCGCATTTAACAACCGCTTTCAAGTAAGTATGAATTCTAATTTACCTTGGTACGCTGATTTTGTTAACTTTCAGCTAAGGTACTACCCGCACTGACAAGACAAAGAAGTGAAGAGGTTTTACTCGTAAGTAAAGCATTACTATTGGGAGGAACCTATGTTATACAAACATCGTGTCCACCAAGTCATCAGCGATGTATACCGTATAAGAGATGCACTGTGTTCACCCATCACACACCCTATCACGTGGTGGACACTTTGGGGCATCAAGAACAACGGCAAAGGTATCGCAATGCGATTCTATCGCCAACACTTTTAAGGATGCCCATACCTTTGTGAAGAGATGTGATAGTTGTCGAGAACAGGAACATCTCAAGACGAAACGAAATGCCTTCGCAAGGATATTGGAAGTGGAACTCTTTGATGTATGGGAATCGATTTCATGGGACCATTCCCGCCATCCTTTGGAAATCAATATATCCTTCCGCAAAGACTACTATGTGTCCAAATGGGTAAGCGAGCCACAAAAGAAAACGACAAGAAGACTGCTCAAAAATTCCTTCAAAAGAATATTTTCACAAGGTTCGCAGACTCCAAGAGCCATCATCGATTTAAGGAAGTCACTTTTGCAATAAGCAGCTAAATTCATTGCTTTCTCGATATGGAGTCTACCACCGCACCACAACTTCCTACCACCCTCAAGCTAATGGGCAAGCAGAAGTGTCAAATAGAGAAGTGAAGAGCATATTGGAAAAGACGGTGAACAGCTCAAGGAAGGACTGGTCTATCAAACTGGATGACGACATGGGCATATCGATAAAGATTCAAAACACCAATTGGTATGTCACCATATAAATTGGTTTTTGGTAAAGCATGTCATTTGCCAGTAGAGTTGGAACACAGAGCGTATTGGTCAATGAAGAAGTTAAACATGGATTCCACGGCAGCAGGACAAAGGAGGTTACTACAGCTAAACGAGTTAGATGAATTTAGGCACAATTCCTATAAGAATGCAAAGATCTACAAGGAACGAACGAAATTATGGCACGACAAGAGGTTGATACCGAAAGACTTCCAAGAAGGACAACAAGTGCTTTTATTCAACTCAAGGTTGAAATTATTTCCAGGCAAGTTAAAATCACGTTGGACAGGACCATACACGGTGGTAAGAGTATTCCCATATGGTGCAATCGAAATAAAAGGGAGAGAGGGAGCTTTCTTCAAGGTAAACGGACAGAGGTTAAAACCATATCTGATCAATGAAATGGAATACATGAACTTAGTAACGTCTCACACCCTAGGAACTTTCGTCCGGCTAAACGACGTTAAAGACAACGCTACTTGGGAGGCAACCCAAGGTATTTCAGTTTATTTAGTTTAAATGCAATTAATCTTTATTTAGAACAGTCTCACGGAGGTAGTGTCTGTGTTGTGTTGACAGGTGAAAGCCAAGGACTTGGAAGGCGAAAACTGAAGAGAAGCCAAGGATTTCCAGAAAACCGCCAGAGAGCCGCGGCGCCAAAAGATCAGAAGAAGCCCAGAAGTCCGAGCGCCGCGGCTCCCAGTAGCAGAACCGCGGCGCAGGAAGTTCAGAACCAGCACAGGAGTTTGGGCGCCGCGGCGCCAATTTGCAGGGCCGCGGCGCCACAACGAAAAAAAATCTGAATTCTGAAAAACGCCCTGATCCGAAGGCCCTGTCGCCAAATCAAAAACCCAGAGCTCTCCTCCCCTCACGGAATTCAAAGTACTATCCAACGCCATTGCCACCATTTTAGCCAAGTCTGTAAGTGTCTTATTTCTTTTATTGTCTTTGAGTCTACACACATTGGGGACAATGTGTGATTTAAGTTTGGGGGGTGTTTTATTTGTGTTTTATTTGTGTCTTACTGTTACAAGTATGTTAAGTCTTTTTTGTTATTTTTTTGTGTATTTTTGAGTCACAAATTTTTTCTTTTAAGTCATAATTGTCTGTCGAAGATCATGTATGTTGTAGTTGCTAGAAACACCTAGTGAAGTAAGGTGGAATAATGTAATGGAATTGAAGCAACTATCTAAACACCTAGGTTAGATATGCCAAAAACTCACAAAATCTGTCTATTTGGAGTTTCTTGCTTAAATTATGTATGCTAAATGATAAAAACCTATGTGTTATGATTGCTTGCTATTTGAGGCGAAATAGTTAGGATATGCATGTTAGGGAGATGACTCAAGCATTTCTTTGATAGCCAATTCTTACCACTTTTTTCTATCTCGGACTTTAAAAGTATCCCTAGTCAGCCCCATTGAGCCTAAAAATTGAAATTTCTTCTTTGACACCCTATATTCCCAAAAATTGTGCCATAAGTAAAATGTGAAATAGTGGAATAAATTGTGTGAAAAAAGAGACAAAAAGAGTGAACAAGCTTGTTGCACCCCAATAAAAAAGTAATAAGAAATAGGCAAAAACCTAAGTTTGGGGGTGCTTGTCATTATTATACACTTCACTCTCCCAAAATAAAAGAGGGAAAAAGATTGAATTGAAGTGAAGGAAAGAATCAAAAGAAAAGGGAAACACTGAAAAACTAAAGAGCTTATGGTACACAAAAATGAGCCTAAATGCCTATCTTTACCTACCTATACCTAAGCCTACATTACAACCCTTAAAGTCCTGAAGATTTCTTTTATGCATATCCAGGATTAGTGGAGAATAGCAAGTAAACATGCCATAGGATTTTTTGAATTTTACAAGCATGATTCAGTATGTTGACTTCCATTAAGCATGATAAAAATGAGTTTGCGAAATATCTAGCTTAAAGTGTTTAGTGTGCTAAAAATTTCATGTTATATGTTCCTGCATATTATTCTGCTAACCTTAATGTTTTTCTAGATAACATCAATGCAGCAAAAGTGATCAATGTCAGTGAGTCTTTTATTTATTTTATTTTTTTTTCGTTTTCTTGAGTCCTTTATTTCTTTCTTTCTATCTTTGCTCGAGGGCGAGCAAAGGTTAAGTTTGGGGGTATTTGATCGGTGTATTTTATATACACTTTTCGAGTCGTTTTTAGTTAGTCTTTTGTCCCTTTTTGTACAAATAAGTGTCGTATTAGGATAGATTTTCTTTCTTTTGAGTCAAAGTCGTTAAAATGACCAAATGGCGGAAAAAGAGACAAAAGAGGGCAAAATAGGAGGTTCCAGAGCTAAAAACAGAGAAAGTGGCGAACGAGGCAGAAACCCGGACCAGCGCCGCGCCTCGCAGCTAGGGCCGCGACGCCTAATCATCGAGAGGTCGCAGAGGTTCCAGTGGCCGCGCGCCATGCATGCACAGAGATCGTGGCCGCGACGCCAAATCACCCGGCACGAGACTTCGGCCGCGCGCGAAGCTGGTCGCGGCCGACACTCCGAAAATCGTGTTTTAGACAAAAATTTTGGGCCAGGCCTGAAGGAAAAGTTTGAGGCGGTTTTCAGCCTATAAAAGGAGAACCCTAGGCAGTTCTAAAGAGTTCCCTTTCTTGCACAACACAAGGTTTTCTTGGATTGAAGATTGGAGACCCTAAACTTAGTAATTCTCTTTTCTTTTCTTTCTTTTATTTCAGTTTTGTATGATGAACTTTGAATTAGTTCTTGTCATGTCAATGGCTAGGAACTAATTCTTTTATATGGTTTTCCATGTTAATTCACTAGAAACTTATGTTATGAATTGATACATGTTATGGTTATTCTTCTTCTTGTTGAGATTTATCCAATAATTGATTTGAATGCTTGGTAATTAAATGATCACTAATTATCATTATTTATATGATTTCTAATCAAACTTCGAAAGGAGGAGGTTGTGAATATGTTGTAAGTTGGGTAGACATATTTTGGATTGGGGATGAAAATACCTCAATTATTTATGTAGCTTTAATGAGAGGCTTAAAACCCCTAATTTTACGCATGATGCATGACGGTTAACTAGGTTTTTGTTCTTAATCCTCCTATAGAGTCATCCTTATCACCGAAAGGTAGGAAGGAGCAATACTGGGGTTGAGTGTTTATATATCCTTAACGGAAATATAAAACGATTTCGTAAACCTGCTAGCTCCGAGAGAAGAAGAACCATATTTCATTGCATTAATAAATAACATAAGCGGATAGTTGAGGAGACATGGAAGCCCTATTCCCATCACAACTGAAGTAACACATTAGTTAAATTAGTCTTTATAATTCTTAGTTATAAACAACAAAATCAAATATCGATTGCCAAATAGATACCAAAAGATAGATAGTTGGTACTTGAACCCTAATCCTTGTGGACGATATTCGGTCTTACCAAGACTATATTACTTTTCACGATAACGTGCACTTGCGTTAAAGAGTGTGCATCTTTTCGCGCATCAGGGGTACAAGGTGCCCAAGTTTGACTTATTAGATGGGAAGGGGAACCCCCGTGCACATTTGAGGTCATATTATGACAAGTTGATCAGAGTGGGAAAGAACCCAGCAGTCGTTATGAAGTTATTCATTCCAAGTTTGACCGGCGAGACATTAGATTGGTATACTAGCCAAGACCCGCGGAATGGCATAGCTGGAATGCGTTGGCCCAAGACTTTGTAGAGCGATTCAGGTTCAATACAGAAACCGTTGTAGACAGGTTTTATTTGATGAAGCTAGAAAAGAAGTCTACCAAGACGTTCAGAGAGTACGCCATGAGATGGCGTTCAGAAGCAGCAAAGGTACAACCACCCATGGCGGAGAGTGAGATGACCACTCTATTCATACAATCTTTGAAGGACGCAACTTACTATGAGCGGATGATAAGCGTCATCGGACGGAATTTTGCAGAAGTTGTCAGAATGGGAGACTTCGTGGAGGAAGGTATTAAAACTGGTAGGATTACGAATTTGGCAGCGTTGCAGGCGACTAATAAGGCAATTCAGTCAGGGACGATCAGGGGTACTTCACAAAAAAAGAAAGATACAACTTCCCCTTCCATGTTCATACAAGAACGTAAACCCGAAGCATTCATAACATACCAAAATCCATCCTATCAAACCTCATACTATCACACAAATAACCAAAACTTCACACCTCATTACACACATGCTCCACACCCCAACTACCACACACAACCTATATATAACGCTTCCCAAGCACCCATTTATCTTGCCCCGCATCAACCCACCCATCAAGCCCACCAAAAAAATAGAACACCCAATTCACCCAAACCAAACACAGATTTTGAAGGAAGACCACCCAAAGTTCGCACCCCGTTGGCCGAACCCATACCTCAAGTATACGAAAGGTTGTGAGCTGCAGGCTTAATCCAACCGATTCCAGGAAGGATTCCTAACCCTATCCCGAGGTGGTATGATGAGAGTAAGAGCTGCACATATCACTCCAATAGCCCTGGACACAATACTGAAAGTTGCCACTCACTCAGGGACAGAATCGAGGGGTTGATTAAAGAAGGAGTAATTCAGTTGAGGGATCCGACCCCAAACGTGCATGATAACCCCTTGCCAAACCACGTCAACGCCAATGTGCACTTGATAATTTTAGATGACGAGTATGACTTGGAGGGAACCATCCGATCAGTTCGAAGTGAAAGAAAAGCTGAACCTTCTGCTTTTGTCGCCCATGTTGCCAATATTCGAAAGAAAGCGGTATTTGAGTTGGAAAGGGCACCGCCAAAACATAATGGTTCGATCATAGTTGGTCAGATGCCTGGCTGGGAGCCGCTAATCAGAGTAGATCGCAGAAGAATTGGGAAGCAATAGAAGTCACCGCAGTATAACTGTGTCGTGGAGATATTACGCTACCAGAGGCAAATGTAGAGGTACCACGAAAGAAAACCATGACAGAGGCTGAGGTTGAGGAGTTTTGGAGGAAGATGCTCACTAAGGAATATTCTGTCGTGGAGCAGTTGAAGAAAACATCAGCACATATCTCTCTATTTTCACAGTTAATACATTCGGTCCCACACAAGGTTGCGTTATTGGAAGTACTGAAAGATGCATATGTTTCAGAGGCTAATCAGAGTAGATCGCAGAAGAATTGGGAAGCAATAGAAGTCACCGCTGCAGGTATAACCAGGTCAGGGAGATATTACACGCATGTAGAGGCAGTCAGAGAGGTACCACGAAAGAAAACAATGACAGAGGCTGAGGTTGAGGAGTTTTGGAGGAAGATGCTCACTAAGGAATATTCTGTCGTGGAGCAGTTGAAGAAAACATCAGCACATATCTCTCTATTTTCACAGTTAATACATTCGGTCCCACACAGGGTTGCGTTATTGGAAGTACTGAAAGATACATATGTTTCAGAGGGTACAATAGACGAGAACTTGACAGCCTTAGTCGGACAAGTGCTAGAGGCCCGCAGAATCGCCTTCCATGATGATGAGTTGCTTGCTGGGGGCGTCGGGCACAATCTCGCATTGAACATCACCATCCAGATTGCGAACAAGATTGTTTCAACAGTGCTGATTGACGGAGGCTCGGCCGTCAACGTTTTTCCCATGTCAACGCTACTGAAATTGGGGATAGACTACAGGAGAATTCGTAAAAGTCATATCAGGGTCAAAGGTTTCGACGGAGTCCATAGGGGTGTCGAGGGCAAAATTGATCTCACACTGCTGATCAGACCTGCAGAATTCGTCATGGAGTTTCAGGTATTGGATATTGCCACATGTTACAATCTGTTGATAGGAAGGTCGTGGATTCACGAAGCTGGAGCAGTCCCGTCCACCCTGCACCAGCGCCTGAAGTTTATATGGAATCACCGCGAGGTGGTAGTACTGGGGGATGAAAAAAGAAACACCAACACAGATTATGCAGTCCCTGTCATATAGGACATAAGACAGTTGGATGGTTCAGTCTTCCATGTTAACAAGATCAAGAACGCCGCAGGCTGCACTGCCGCACCGCCACGTTCTCTCACAATGGTAGCCAAGGAAATGCTAAGAAATGGGTTCGAGCCCGACAGAGGTCTTGGATCTGGTATGAAGGGGATCACAGAGCCGATCCAGCTTTCTGGGAAGAAGGACACTTTTGGTTTGGGGTACCAGCCACCTCGACCTCGAAGGATTTGGTGACTGCGAGCTTCCAGAAAAAGGGAGACATTCCCTTGCCCATGCCCATTCCGCCCCTGAGTCAGTCGTTCATCAAAGCCTGCACCATCCAGATGCTGAAAGAAGATGATCCAGAGGATCTTGCAGCAGGGTTCCACAATTTTTTCGTAGGTGAAGATGAAGCAGAATGTTGTGTGATTCCAGAGGATCACGATGAAGACCCCACCATTTGGGATGCAGAGCATGGATACAGCCTGAATAATTGGACTTGCACCCCTATCCTGACCTTCCGAGGAGCTTGGTAGAGTTTATGATAGTTAGTCATGTGATTCTAAACTAAAAAGCAGACTTGCCTTTATGTTTCTTTAATATGTTTTCAATCCCGTATTTTGCTTTCATCATAAATTTCAGGATATTTTGCAGCTTTAAACTTGCTTGTGTTAAATTAAATTTTTATGCACTTTTCTTTCAGCGATCATATTAATAAACATGTCGATAATGCGAATATGACATATAATGAAACCAACGAACAAAGCTCAAATGGCGAGCATAACCCAGAAGAACAGGAAGAAGGTCCACAATCAGACCTTGGTCTAGAGTTGGAAAACTTTGAGAATAGGCCTAAACCGAATTTAGAAGAAACTGAGTTGATAAACTTAGGCGATGCGGAAATTTTAAAGGAGACTAGGTTCAGCGTCCACCTAAGTATCATACAGAAGAAATAGTTAATTGAGCTCCTAAAACACTACACCGACGTATTTGCTTGGTCGTATGATGACATGTCAGGGTTGAGTACGGATATCGTCGCACACAGGCTACCTATCGAATCGTCTTACCTTCATGTAAAACAAAGGCCAAGAAAGATCAAACCGGATATGAGTTTGAAAGTCAAAGAGAAAGTGTCTAAGCAGTTCGACGCAAAGGTAATTCGAGTCGCAAAGTACCCTACTTGGTTAGCAAATATTGTGCCGGTAAAGAAGAAAGATGGAAAGGTCCGATTATGTGTGGATTATAGAGACCTCAACAGAGCTAGCCCAAAGGATGACTTTCCTCTTCCAAACATTCATATACTCATCCACAATTGCGCAAAACATGAACTACAATCATTCGTTGATTGCTTTGCTGGTTATCATCAGATCCTTATGGCAGGGGAGGACGCCGAAAAGACAACATTCACTACCCCATGAGGGGTGTATTATTATCGAGTAATGTCGTTCGGTCTCAAGAATTCAGGCGCTACATACATGAGAGCCATGACTATCATATTTCATGACATGATCCATAAGGAAATTAAAGTCTATGTGGATGATGTTATCATCAAGTCACGAAGAGCGGAAGGCCATTTGGCAAACTTGAAGAAGTTCTTTGAGAGGCTAAGACGGTATAATCTGAAACTGAATCCTGCAAAGAGTGCATGTGGTGTCCCTTCTTGGAAGTTGTTGGGTTTTATAGTGAGTAGAAGAGGGATTGAGCTGGACCCTTCGAAAATAAAGGCCATCCAAGATTTACCTCCTCCGAAAAGCAGAAACGACGTGATGAGCTTCCTTTGTCGTCTCAACTATATCAGCAGGTTCATAGCTCAGTCCACCATAATATGCCAGCCGATATTCAAATTGTTGAAGAAGGATTCCGCTACCAAATGGACAACGGATTGTCAGCAGGATTTTGATAAAATCAAAGAGTACTTGTCTAATCCTCTAGTTTTAGTACCACCAGAACCTGGGAGGCCTTTGTTACTCTAATTGTCCGTATTAGAGAATGCTTTTGGATGCGTGTTGGGGAAACACAATGAAACAGGGAAAAAAGAGCAGTCCATATATTATCTAAGTAAGCAGTTCACAGTGTATGAAGCTCGCTACACTCTACTAGAACGTACTTGTTGCGCATTAACTTGGGTTGCCCGGAAATTAAGGCATTATCTAACAGCATACACCACTTACCTTATTTCAAGGATGGACCCGCTTAAGTATATCCTTCATAAGCTCATGCCCACTGGAAAGCTAGCAAAATGACAAATTATGTTGAGCGAGTTCGATATCGTATACGTCACACAGAAAGCCGTAAAAGTACAGGCATTAGCTGACCATCTTGCGGAGAACCCGGTTGATGAGGAGTATGAGCCCCTCCGAACCTATTTCCCTGATGAAGAGGTATTGTTTTTCGGAGAAGATATCTCGGAGGATTACCCAGGTTGGAGAATGTTCTTCGATGGAGCGGCAAACTTTAAGGGAGTTGGCATTGGAGCAGTTTTGGTTTCAGAATCAGGTCAGCAATACCCGATCTCCGTGAAGCTCAGATTTCCATGCACCAACAATATGGCAGAATATGAAGCTTGCATATTGGGACTCAGAATGGCAGTAGATATGAATATACAAGAGTTACTGGTCATAGGTAATTCAGATTTGTTGATCCATCAAGTACAGGGTGAATGAGCAACCAAGAATATGAAGATACTCCCCTACCTGTATTGCGTGAAGGAATTGCAGAAGAAGTTCAGTAATATAGAATTTAAGTATGTCCCAAGGATCCAGAATGAATTCGCTGATGCGTTGACAACCTTATCCTCTATGATTCAACATCCGGACAAGAATTACATCGATCCGATCACAGTGAGTGTGCTGGAACAGCCTGCTTATTGCTCTCATGTAGATGAAGAAATAGACGGGAATCCTTGGTAACATGACATCAAAAGATACCTCAAGGCAGGAGAGTATCCGGAAGGCATAACCAACATTCAGAAGAAAACACTTCGAAGGTTAGCAAACCATTTCTTTCTAAATGGGGAGGTTTTATATCGAATGACTCCAGATCTGGGCTTATTGAGATGTGTCAACGCTCAAGAGGCGAGCAAACTAGTAGAAGAGATACACAGAGGGACATGTGGACCTCATATGAATGGCTTCACTTTGGCGAAGAAGATTCTGCGAGCAGGTTATTTTTGGATGACGATGGAAACAAATTGTATCTGCTATGTGCAGAAATGTCACCAGTGCAAGATTCATGGGGATTTAATTCGAGTACCTCCGAAGGAACTTAATGTGACAAGTTCTCCTTGGCCATTCGCAGCTTGGGGCATGGATGTCATCGGCCCTATCGAACCCGCTGCCTCAAATGGGCACAGATTCATCCTCGTAGCAATTGACTATTTCACTAAGTGGGTAGAAGCATCATCACACGGATCAACGACGAAGAAAGTAGTAGTCGACTTTGTTCGCAATAACATCATCTGCAGATTTGGCATTCCCGAGTCTATCATCACAGACAACGGAGCCAACCTCAACAGTGGCCTAATGTCGTACATATGCGAGAAGTTCAAGATTATCCACCGCAATTGTTACACCCCGGAATTTCAGGATATGTTTATAAGAACGTATCTAAGAACTCAACAATGTTAAGGTTTGAGACGAGTAAAAACTTATCGGAATTTTGGAATTTGTCGGAAAACGAAATATTGCGACGAACGGGAGGGTGACACGTGTCACCCCCCCTTAATAGTCTTGGACGAAAATGTGATGGAGGGAATGGTCATTTGACCACAATTTAAAAGACCAAGTCTTGCAAGACAAATTAGCTTGACATTGTTGACTAAGTCAATGCCACTTGGCTTGATCTTTGTGAGATGCATCCAAACCACCCATTTGTTCTAATCTTGACCCTCAAATTATTTATATAAGCTTACTAAGTGCAAGACAAGGCTTAACACTTAGCAAATTTTCAAGAATATTTGAAGAACTTAAAGAGGTGCTCTCGGCCAACCTAGGGTTTCAAAGGAAAAATTTTGCAATTTTTGTCCAATAATTCCCATACTTTAAACCAAGGTACCTAAGGGTATTGTAAGTGTTTCTCAATAGAAAGATCCCGGAAAAATGGTGTTTTCGTATTAGTCGCAAGGCGAAAACCTAAAGGGTTATTTAACTTTGAAGTTGAAACTTGAAGATGAGCCTTTTATAAGCTTCTAAGGGTTGCTTGGAGTGGATTGGAACGTCGAAAGGAGGAGCTAAAGTTGCTAAGGAGCGACTTGTGATCTTGGATCATAATTGGGCTAATTGAGGTATAATCTTCGTTTTACTTTTGTAATTGAAGATTTCATGTTATGATAAGTTATAAGTGATCATGTGATTTGTGTTATGAAGTTTGATAAGTGACATAGATTGTAGAAGCCTAGAACCGAAAAGGACATGATTAGCCTTTTGAAATTGAAATACAAATTTTGGTCGTTAATTAGAATCGTCGCATGTTTACCTACTTGAGGATTGTAGTAGTTGTAATCGATTGCGGCTTGATATCATGTTATACTAAACCACTTGGATTAAAAAGGAATTGGAAACGATTTGTATTACGCTTAATCCGAATTGACATTATAGTTTAGACTAGTTTGTTATCGTCATGTGAGCCAATCGGGGCTTTGGTTATTCATTTGTATTGAACTACCTTATAAATTGTGGTGAGCCAATTGGGGCTGTTTGGTTATTGTATTCGGCCTTGAAAAAGGTGGCAAAGTTAGTAAAAACAAAGGAAGTGCTGTCCGATTTTCCGTAGAATTTAGTGAATTGCACTTGGAACATTCTACGTTTGAAACTAGAAGTTAATAGACGTACTATGGTCATTATAGGTTGACATACTACGTACGGCGATTGGACTTAGCAAGTGGATTAAACCGAAGAGGTATGTGGAACTTTCTTATCTCTTGAGCATGATTAAGTTGTAAATGTATAGTACGGTAGACGTACAAGATTTTTGACAAATCTAGTCTATTTGATATCCTTGGCTTATTTTAAGAATGCCCAAGTTGTTTGAGTTAGGGAATTAACTCACTTGATTAAATATTAAGGATATCTTGATTTTCAAAAGTTAAGAGACTTTAAGTATGTTGAAAGTATTTTAATACTTGTTTGTTGGAAAGTTTAAGTCTCTTGGTTATAAGGAAAAATGTAAATTGCTAATGTATAAGGCTAGTATAACGGCTTTATGGGAAGTTGGTTATAATAGCTTTATGGAATGTTTAAAGAGTGGTTTACTCTAAGTAATTTAAGCATGTTAAGGGACTTGAAGAGTTTTAAAGAATGTGATACTTGTTTCGTTTTAAACGTATAAGTCCCTTAGATAGGAAATTGTACTTGACTAAGGTATAAAGTGAATATAACGACTTTATGGGGAGTTGGTTATATTGACTTTATGGAAAGATAAATGACTTGATTTAATGGAAGGCAATTCGATTTTAAGGCATCAATTGCCTAAGGTTTTATAAGACATGAGTCACTTGATTTAGAAGCCTAATTTTTATTTCTAAAAGTATTGTGACTTGTCTTGAAAAGAAATTGTAACTTGATACTACGGTTATTAGTATCTTGGAAGTTTTATAATGAAATGAGTCATTTTAAAAGAATAGAAGTACGTAGTACTTTGGGTTAAATTTCCCGGATTTTTATAAAGAACATGTTAGTGCCTTAAGTAAGCTAAAATGAGAGTGTATATGAAATGCAATAATAAGAAGTTAGGGATCGCTTAACTTGCTTATATATTGTATGATAAGCGGTAGTGCTTATGTTATGTGTGATAGCCGGATTTGTGCTAGTAGTTCAAGAATAATTGTGGGTCATTCCGGGTTTGTGGCATTGCATATTTCGTGGATTTGCTACCCACGATGCGAGGAATACCTCACGCGAGTCCGTAGGGTGATGCGGGTGAAATAGTCCCACGCGGCGGGTCCAAATTTACGCGAGGAATACCTCACGCGAGTCCGTAAGGGCTTATGCGGATGAAATAGTCCCATGCGAGGAATACCTCACGCGGGTCCACCGGATCTACGCGGGTGAAATAGTCCCGAATAGGATTGCTTAATGACATCGCGCGGGTGGTCCCGCTTTGATCGTGAGCTTTCCTACTTTATATTGTAAAGATACCCCTATTTACTCATTGTTAATAAGGCACAGGTAATCGTTAATTGAGTTATCATACATGTCTCCGCTTTATTCTAGACTTATGATTTCATTATAGTACTTTCTGGCCACATATTTGGTACATGTTATCGACCTCCTTCGGGCCGCGTCACGCCGCAGTAAAGTACGAGTTCGATCCTCGCCTAGGATCACTGCTCACCGTTGAGAAGCTCCTTTATTCCGGAGGCTTATCCCTGGTATTGTCGGTTATTGTACATTCAGGGGTATGGCGGGGCCCTGTCCCGCCAGAGTTGTTATTCTTAGAGGTCTGTAGTCACATTGTGGATTGGGTTGTAAAGAAAAAAAAATGTATTGTTCTATTTCTGGATTGAGTATATTTTTACGGAAGGTGGCCTTATCGGCTAGCCTGTTATTAACTTATGTTTAAGTATTTTTTTTAGTTGTGTATGTTCCGCTGCTATTCTCTGATGTTTACCAAAAGGGTGCCTGTAGGGCACCGCGCCCGGTCGGGTCGTGACAAAAGTGGTATCAAAGCGATTAGTCCTCTGAAAGTGTCTACTGCATCCGGTTCAGTAGTCTTGATTATCGGTGTGTTGTGCACCACATCTATAATCAGGAGGCTGCATGACATTTAGGATTGGTTTTCATTCTTCTCACTCTAAGATCGTGCGATAGAGCTGTATGGTTAGGGTCGTCTCCCCCTAACAAGTTATGATTGTTTGCATTACGGCGGGCAAAGAATGACCCGGAAGGATTACGTGGGTTGCGTATCCGTGTAGTAATGGTTGTAGTTGGTATTGTGACATACAACTATTCGGATTTATGTATGGGGGTCACATATGTGTTGCCGAGGATGATTTTTGATTACCAGGTTTTGGTCAGGACTAAATAAATACCGCGGTATGAAACAGCTTTAATGAATTCTCATCAAGGTTTTACGTACTAATTTGAGATAATTAGGAAATGATGAGTCATTCGAGAAGGAAATGGACCCTTAAGAGGTTATTATTCAGGAATAAATGGAAGACTATGTTAATAGATTGAGCTACGTAGTAGGATTTCGAGAATGGTACGGTGAGCTCCGTCTGGAGTAAGTACGGTTGGTGTGGACAAGACAACCCGATTATAGTATATTGCGAAGTTTTTGTACCGATTGCCACGGGTCAAGATAGGCTTGGAGCATGGAAATGCGAGCACGAGAATGTGATAACCGTCGAGACCTTAGGTATATAAGGCCTTCTCGGGTAGTAAAGGGTTAAGACGGACCAAGGAAAGAGTTAAATATGACGCCGAGTCGGGTTGGGGAGCTATTAAGGGTCGCCTCATAGCTTGAAATGAAATGGGATCAGTTGGTAGTAGTCCCGCTACGTGACAGGGTCACGAGGGTGCAAGGCCCAAGTTTAGTTAGTCATTTTACGGGTTCGTGGACGTGTTCCACCGGAACCAGATTGTGAGAGCCGGAATGGGCCTTGTATTGTTTAATTTAGTAACTCCAGAGATTAGAGGCTCGAATCAGTATGAAGGCTATGTGCGCACGCTAGAATAAGTTTGGGAGTACGGAAAGAGTACGACCAGTGGAAAAAAAAAAAAAAAAAAAAAAAAAAAAAAGGAGAGCAACCAAGTGTAAAGAAATGAAACCTGAATCCATGAGGACCTTTCAAGGTGATCACACCCGTGAGTGATGGGTGGTAGCTGAGCGAGTAGATAATAATTATCGGTAACGATACAGTCGTTGGACCTTATCAGACCTAGCAGAGCTGTTATGACAGACGTTGAGGTCATTATGAGTACGGACTAGTTGGCCTCTTGTGATGCCAACATGGACTACAGAGAGAGATTGATTTCGATACCAGTTTTCCGGTAAGCCGGTTATCGAGTGGAAAGGAAGAGAAGTGGTGGTAACCAGTGAATTATTCTTCCTTCTTTGACATAATTGTTTTTAATAAGTCTGTGTGATTTGTTCATTTGAGGTGGATTAAGGCAGAAAGTAAGTAATAATTGAATTTGAAGGAATTTATGTTAAATGCCCTTGGAGGTACTTGGAGTTGGTTTGGTGTGACGGTCAGGGCCACGACCTTCCGGATGATTTCAGGAGAATGTACAAGGCAAGAATAAAAAAAATAAGTACGGATGCTGCCGGCGGAAAGCTGAGAGCATCTTTAGTAGGTTTTAAAAATCTACATGACTTTAGGGCGGTGCGTGATGATTAGATAATTACTGGCCGCGAGAGGACCCTGTGATTGGGGTTGTGACGCCCAGGAAAGTTTAAGAAATGAGAGATAAGTTTTCTCCCCCACATAAAAGGACGCTTTACGACATGGGGTTGCGTGTACCCATGTTGTTAGATGAAGGATATAAGGCAGTAAGGTCTTGATATCGTCATGCCATAGGTTCTGATTGTAGATAACCGTGGGAAAAGTGTTGTGTTGGGTAATTAAGAACGACGCATTTAATTGGTCGAGGAAGTATCGTAAAGATATTAATGTAAGTTGCACGGGTCATGATTACCCCAGACAAGTGTAAAGACCATTAGTAGATAATGGGCAGTAAGAACATTTCGAGAAAATGTGGTAACACCTAGTTATAGGCTCTACAACTGGGAAAGGAGAAACCGGGTTATTACTTGACGAGATCAAGGAAAACCTCCCCCCCCCCCCCCTAAATTGTGATTGACAGTAAGTCTTAGCCATGAGGCAAGCTAAGGAATTAAGTCTAAGTTAATGACCAAGTTTGGTTGCAACAGGAAAAAAAAAGGAAACAAGAACCATATTTGAAATTAAGGACACCCGAATATTTCGCAAGAATGAGAAAGGTTTCCAGTTATGGGAAGATAAGTTGATTCGATTATAGTTATAACCCCTCCTGTGAGACTAGAGGGTTAAATTATTATGATAACACGTTGGATGTTGGGCTAGGTTGTGTGCTGACGCAACCAGATCAGGATATGGCCTATGTTTTCCCGGTAGTTAGGGAAGCAGGAAAAGAAATTGCGCCACTCACGATTTAGAGCTGGCGGCAGTTAAATCATGCCTTGAAGATTTGGGGGCATGACGTATATACAGACTTCATGTGGATACTTGTGCAGACCACAAAAGCCTCCGGTATATCTGCAGACTGAGGCAGTAGAATTTGCGACACCGATGGTGGTTAGAGTTACTCAAGGATTGTGTTATTGATATCATATACCATCCGGGGAAAGCCAAGACAGTTACAGATACTCCTTGTCGCGGACCTGAGGGTAGTCTGCCAGGTAGGCAGCCAGATAGCCAGGACGTGGTCCATGAGATTCTTCAGTTACCGAGCCTAGGGGTTCGATTAATTGCTTCCAAGTTAAGGAAGTTTAGATCCGAGGGGTTGCCGAGTCTTCCGTCGTTGAGGAGGTAAAGAGGCGACAATATGAGGATCCAGTTATGTTACGGTACCGAGATACGGCTCTCCGAGAAGAGAAGAGCCTGTTTGAGTAGCACCGGATGAGGTGCTGTGAGATGAGGATAGATTGCGTGTACCCGGTACTGCAGGACTAGTCAGCAGGTCTTAGGGGAGGCACGCAGTGCTATTGTTCTAAATTGTACAGGGTCGACTAAGTCGTGTCGTGACCTCAGATGTATGTATGGGTAAGATGACCGGAAAAGGGACATAGCGGAGTTTACTGCTTAAGTGTCCGGGTTAGTAGCAGGTCATGGTTGAGCACCAGAAGCCCAGTGGGCTATTGCAGGCGATTGAAATCCCAACCTAGATATGAGGAGTATTTTATGGATCTTGTTACAGGGTGGCATCGTACTCAGAGGAAGTGCGACCCCCTGGGGGTCATGGTAATTAGGCTGGCGAAACCAGTCGTGTTCTTTCGGATTAGGGACCACTTACTCGGCTGAGGATTAGGCTTGCTTGTATAGCAGAGAGATTGTGAGACTGCACGGGGTTCCTACGTTTATGATGACAGACAGATGAGCTCGGTTGCGGATAACTTCGGAGGTTTTTCGGAAGGGATTAGGCACAGTGAGTCTCGTGATTGCATTATACCCTCGAGCCGAGCGACAGGCAGAGCGTACTATCCAGGCGTTTAGGGATAGGTAGCGGGCCTGTGTTTTTGATTCCAGGGGTAGCTGGGAAGGTTATTTGCCTCTTGTTGTGTTACATACGATAACAGATACCCTTCCAATATTCGGATGGCCCTGTATGAGGCCTAGTATGTAAAAAAGTGTAGATCGCCGGTTGGTGGGTTCGACATAGGCGAGGTTCGGTTAATTGGTCCAGACTTGATTCAGCGGGCTGTGGATAAGGCGAAGCTTATCCGGGAAAGATTATTTAGTAAAGCTTAGAGTCAGCAGAAGCTTTATGCAGATAACCGACATTGACACATGGGGTTCAGCTTGGCATTTTAGTATGAGTATTGTTATGAGGCCTCGTGTGGTATTATTGGTATGTAGGGGTTGTAAAAGAAGACTATGTCGCTATCTTTAAGTTGACTCCCGAAAGAACATTCGGGGACGAATGTTTCTAAGGGGGGAAGAATGTTACACCCCGGAATTTCAGGATATGTTTATAAGAACGTACGTAAGAACTCAACAATGTTAAGGTTTGAGACGAGTAAAAACTTATCGGAATTTTGGAATTTGTCGGAAAACGAAATATTGCGACGAACGGGAGGGTGACACGTGTCACCCCCCCTTAATAGTCTTGGACGAAAATGTGATGGAGGGAATGGTCATTTGACCACAATTTAAAAGACCAAGTCTTGCAAGACAAATTAGCTTGACATTGTTGACTAAGTCAATGCCACTTGGCTTGATCCTTGTGAGATGCATCCAAACCACCCATTTGTTCTAATCTTGACCCTCAAATTATTTATATAAGCTTACTAAGTGCAAGACAAGGCTTAACACTTAGCAAATTTTCAAGAATATTTGAAGAACTTGAAGAGGTGCTCTTGGCCAACCTAGGGTTTCAAAGGAAAAATTTTGCAATTTTTGTCCAATAATTCCCATACTTTAAACCAAGGTACCTAAGGGTATTGTAAGTGTTTCTCAATAGAAAGATCCCGGAAAAATGGTGTTTTCGTATTAGTCGCAAGGCGAAAACCTAAAGGGTTATTTAACTTTGAAGTTGAAACTTGAAGATGAGCCTTTTATAAGCTTCTAAGGGTTGCTTGGAGTGGATTGGAACGTCGAAAGGAGGAGCTAAAGTTGCTAAGGAGCGACTTGTGATCTTGGATCATAATTGGGCTAATTGAGGTATAATCTTCGTTTTACTTTTGTAATTGAAGATTTCATGTTATGATAAGTTATAAGTGATCATGTGATTTGTGTTATGAAGTTTGATAAGTGACATGGATTGTAGAAGCCTAGAACCGAAAAGGACATGATTAGCCTTTTGAAATTGAAATACAAATTTTGGTCGTTAATTAGAATCGTCGCATGTTTACCTACTTGAGGATTGTAGTAGTTGTTCTCGATTGCGGCTTGATATCATGTTATACTAAACCACTTGGATTAAAAAGGAATTGGAAACGATTTGTATTGTTGCCTAATTGCCGAATTGACATTATAGTTTAGACTAGTTTGTTATCGTTTGTGGTGAGCCAATTGGGGCTGTTTGGTTATTCATTTGTATTGAACTACCTTATAAATTGTGGTGAGCCAATTGGGGCTGTTTGGTTATTGTATTCGGCCTTGAAAAAGGTGGCAAAGTTAGTAAAAACAAAGGAAGTGCTGTCCGATTTTCCGTAGAATTTAGTGAATTGCACTTGGAACATTCTACGTTTGAAACTAGAAGTTAATAGACGTACTATGGTCATTATAGGTTGACATACTACGTACGGCGATTGGACTTAGCAAGTGGATTAAACCGAAGAGGTATGTGGAACTTTCTTATCTCTTGAGCATGATTAAGTTGTAAATGTATAGTACGGTAGACGTACAAGATTTTTGACAAATCTAGTCTATTTGATATCCTTGGCTTATTTTAAGAATGCCCAAGTTGTTTGAGTTAGGGAATTAACTCACTTGATTAAATATTAAGGATATCTTGATTTTCAAAAGTTAAGAGACTTTAAGTATGTTGAAAGTATTTTAATACTTGTTTGTTGGAAAGTTTAAGTCTCTTGGTTATAAGGAAAAATGTAAATTGCTAATGTATAAGGCTAGTATAACGGCTTTATGGGAAGTTGGTTATAATAGCTTTATGGAATGTTTAAAGAGTGGTTTACTCTAAGTAATTTAAGCATGTTAAGGGACTTGAAGAGTTTTAAAGAATGTGATACTTGTTTCGTTTTAAACGTATAAGTCCCTTAGATAGGAAATTGTACTTGACTAAGGTATAAAGTGAATATAACGACTTTATGGGGAGTTGGTTATATTGACTTTATGGAAAGATAAATGACTTGATTTAATGGAAGGCAATTCGATTTTAAGGCATCAATTGCCTAAGGTTTTATAAGACATGAGTCACTTGATTTAGAAGCCTAATTTTTATTTCTAAAAGTATTGTGACTTGTCTTGAAAAGAAATTGTAACTTGATACTACGGTTATTAGTATCTTGGAAGTTTTATAATGAAATGAGTCATTTTAAAAGAATAGAAGTACGTAGTACTTTGGGTTAAATTTCCCGGATTTTTATAAAGAACATGTTAGTGCCTTAAGTAAAGCTAAAATGAGAGTGTATATGAAACAGAATAATAAGAAGTTAGGAGGTTGCTTAACTTGCTTATATATTGTATGATAAGCCGGTAGTGCTTATGTTATGTGTGATAGCCGGATTTGTGCTAGTAGTTCAGTAATAATTGTGGGGTCATTCCCCGGGTTTGTGGCATTGCATATTTCCGTGGATTTGCTACCCACGATGCGAGGAATACCTCATGCGAGTCCGTAGGGCTTATGCGGGTGAAATAGTCCCATGCGGGCGGGTCCAGCCTATGCGAGGAATACCTCATGCGAGTCCGTAAGGGCTTATGCGGGTGAAATAGTCCCATGCGAGGAATACCTCACGCGGGTCCACTTTGGATCTACGCGGTGAAATAGTCCCGGGAATAGGATTGCTTAATGACACCGCGGGCGGGTGGTCTGCTTTGATCGTGAGCTTTCTACTTTATATTGTAAGTATACCTATTTACTCTCATTGTTAATAAGGCACGATTATCTTTAATTGAGTTATCATACATGTCTCCAGTTTTATTCTAGACTTATGATTTCATTATAGTACTTTCAGTTTCACATATTTGGTACATGTTGTACTGACCTCCTTCGGGGGGCTGCGTTCATGCCGCAGGTAAAGTACAGGTTGCTGATCCTCGCTCTTAGGATCACTGTTCACCGTTGAAGCTCCTTTATTCCGAGGCTTATCCTCGGTATTGTCGGTTATTATACATTGGGGTATGGTGGGGCCCCGTCCCTTGAGTTGTTATTCTTAGAGGTGCGTAGTCACATTGTGGATTGGGTTGTAAAGAAAAAAAAATGTCTTTCTATTTACGGATTGAGTATATTTTTACGGAAGGTGGCCTTATCGGCTAGCTTTGTTATTAACTTATGTTTAAGTATTTTTTTAGTTGTGTATGTTCATTGCTATTCTCGATGTTTACCAAAGGGTGCCTGGTAGGGCACGATCGTGAGCAGTCGGGTCGTGACAGCAATTCCACCCCATATCGCCCGCAAATGAATGGCGCAGTCGAAGCAGCTAATAAGAATATCAAGAGAATCTTGCGCAAGATGATTAACAACTACAAACATTGGCATGAGCACCTACCTTTCGCACTTCTGGGTTACCGCACTACTATTAGGACCTCTACCGGTGCGACACCGTATCTTTTGGTATACGGAACAGAGGCAGTACTACCAGCATAAGTGGAGATACCATCTTTGAGAATTATCCAAGAGGCTGAGTTGAGCGAAGCTAAATGGGTGCAAAGTTGATACGAGCAGTTGATGCTGATTGATGAAAACGGATGAATACAGTCTGTCAGGGGCAGCTCTACCAGAACAGGATGGCCAGGTCTTTCAACAAAAAGGTAAGACCGAGGATGTTCAAGCTAGGGCAATTGGTGCTGAAACGCATATTCCCTCATCAGAATGAGGCTAAAGGGAAATTCACACCTAACTGGAAAGGGCCCTACATAGTTCATCGAGTGTTGAGTGGAGGAGCTTTAATCTTAGCTGAGATGGATGACGAAGTATGGCCTAAAGCTATCAACGCAGATGCTGTAAAGAGATACTACGTTTAGGGGGATTTGTTGTCCATGTTGCATTGTAAAAACAAGTTGTGTTCCCTCGGTGGGATATGCATAGAGCCCATATAGGGTATCACCGCTTCAAATTAGAGAGCCCCTTTTGCTTGTAATTGGAACTACGTTCGACCTGATATTCCCTTGGCGGATACGTAGGCGGCCATATCAGCTTCGGTCCCACCTTTAGAAATTTTAGCTTTACCAAATTTCTCTTGTAATGAACTACGTCATGACCTGATTCCCTCATGGGGATACGTAGGCGACCTAAATCGGCTTCGGTCACACTATTATAAATCTTCCCATTGGCTCGCATGCAACAGAATGCGTTTGATTATTCCGAAAAGAGATATGAGCAATTCCCGCCAGAGTTAAGTCTTGCCCACATGCCCCGCATAACGAAAACTGGGATGATTTTGGTAAACGCACCGTGAAGAGATCATAATAAGGATTCCAAAAAGGTGTTCGTTTGGTCAGAATACGTGTCATATTCGGCAAATTCGACAAGACTTTTATACTTTATACGCATGTCATATAAATGTTTTATTTTAAAGATGTTTTATGCACACCTCATGAAAATTTTTCGTTTTGAAAATACTTTTGGGACACGCTACGTTAAAATGTTTGCTACCAAATATCTCAACAAGATCAGGCAGGGGTTTCAGGTCCAAACAAATCAGGCGCACGAGCAGAAAGATCAAGGACGCAGAATCAATACGAACCGACCCCCCCCCCCTAAAAACTCACAAGTTTTCTTTGAGTATAGATTCTTTCCCATTAGTAGAAGCAGAAACAACAGTAAAATCTGGGCGAAACGACAACCGCATTCGCAACATCCAGCAAGTCCGTGTAGAGACTACATCAGCACTCACAGCATTCAGCAAGCATTCACAACACCTGACAAGTATGTGCATAGACTACATCAGCAGTCAACAATCGCAGCATTCAGCAATCATTCGCAGCATCCAGCAAGTCCGTGCAGAGACTACATCATTCAGCAAGCATTCGCAGCATCCAGCAAGTCCGTGCAGAGACTACAACAAGCAATCGCAGCATCCAGCAGGTCCGTGCAGAGACTACATCAGCAACTGCAGCATTCAGCAAGCATTCGCAGCATCCAGCAAGTCCGTGCAGAGGCTACAACATTCAGCAAGCATTCGCAGCATCCAGCAAGTCCGTGCAGAGACTACAACAATCATTCACAGCATCCAGCAAGTTCGTGCAGATACTACATCAAGAAATCGCAGCATCCAACAAGTCCGTGCAGAGACTACATCAGCATTGGACACGTCCGTGCAAGGACGAAATCTCAGCATCTGCAGCATCACAACAACACAATTGTCATCACATTTTACAGGATAACATTTCTGCTCACACAGTTACATTGCTTATAAATTCATGTGTTATCATCTTGCCTTAGCAGTTATGCACTAACCGTTTGCTTAAGTCATAGCATGCAGGAGCAGGAGAACAATGTGGATTTTCTCTTACAGCGAACCGGGACAATTTGTTGGGGGGCTAATTTTCCTAACAAATGGCAGAAACGGCCTCGAGCGTCGCTCCACTCATTCCATATCACAAATAAACCCAGCATCTTCATAAGTCGATACTGGTATACTCCCAAATTCAAGCCAGTTTATTTTTATTTTAACATCAAATCGATCCAGTGTCGTTATAACTCGACACTGAGATAAATTTTGAGTTCGCGTCAGCCTGTCTTGGTGTTTGACCATGGTAGCCCAGTGTCATCATTACTCGACACTGGGAAAAATTTAGAGCCTGCGATAGCCCAGTGTCGTCATAACTCGACACTGAGACAATTTTTGAGTCGGTATTTGCCCGTGTTTTTCTTAATCTTTGCTTTAATTCTGAGGATAGAGACAAAATTGGCTATAAGTCAACGTCTTTGTCTGAAGACTCTTCCATCATCTCCAGTCAAAGAGGGACAAGTTGTTGACACTCAATTTTGACCATCTCGTCCAATCATTAACTATAAAATCACACTAATTTTTAAAAATAATTTTAACAATTTTATAATAATAAAATGCAACAATAAAATATGAATACATGCATAAATAAGTAATTTAATAACGACACCATATTTATATAAATTCTCTAAGCATTCTTAAATTTCACATCCACATTTATTAATACTCAAGGCAATTTCATAATTATTTGCAATTTAAACTCCTATTAAACTAATTT
Source organism: Przewalskia tangutica (assembly GCA_029844215.1). Lineage (NCBI taxonomy): Eukaryota > Viridiplantae > Streptophyta > Magnoliopsida > Solanales > Solanaceae > Przewalskia > Przewalskia tangutica. The sequence goes on along the minus strand of CM056723.1, from coordinate 116,419,819 downwards.
TAATTTAACGTCGTAAAATGATAATACATAGATATTTTTAATAGTGGTGTCACATTTATATAAAAAGCATTAAGCACTCTGAAAAAATAAAATCCGCATTTACTAATACTTAAAGCAATTTTATAAATATTATTTAATATTTAAACCCCAAGGCTAAAATTAATAAAATATCTAAAATTATATATAAAACTAATAAAATATACTAATACACTCAAACCTCTACCCAACCCAAAACATACCACCAACCTTTATAAACCATGCCGAATAAAACATTCCCCCCTAGCCCATTTAACTCTAAACCGTGAGCCCAACAGCCCTTTATTTCATTCATCTTTAGAACTATATCCTTCAACCCCAAAATACCCTCAAACCTAAAAGCTAAGAGAAGTCAGCCGCCTCCACCATTAAAACACCTTTCAAGCTTACCAAAATCATCCCTAAAATCCTTAAGTTACCATAAATCATTTACTTACCAAAACAAACTCCCCCAAAATCGTCTTCAAAAACGTACCCAGTACTTTCCATTGGGGGAAGATCTGAAAAGCTAAAACCAACACCATAATCATACTTAACATAACAAGAAATACGAAATCAATCTCGAAACCATGACAAATCTCCTTCAAATCAACCAAAAAATCATCATCAAAGCCTACCAAGTTTAGAACCCAGAATGGAGATTATAAAAACCAATGAATTTACACATTAAAGAGAAAAAAAAAAGGATCATTTTCGAACCTCAATAAGCATCCAGGAAAACACCCTTTTCAAAGTCAAGATTCGCGAAACAGTCGAGAGCTTTTTACCTTCGAAGTTCGAACAGCAGTCAAGTAAGCCTAGGAATTAATTCTCTAAAAGCGAAAAATCAATAGCATCAGTCTCTTTTCAAATCGCATAGCCAAACAATCCGAGTGGGTCAACGACTTGATACGCTGTCTCGGTTCGCTGCTCGGAGAAGGTAAACTCATCACTTTCCCAATTTTATGTTGATTTACATTTCTTATGATCTGTACGATGTATGTTTGCTTGAGAAATATGTCAATATAATGTTGTTTTGTTATCTATGTGTGTTAGACTGATGTGAAGCATTTCGGTCGATTCATGAATGATATTTGCAAACTTTGTAATGGCTTACTTGTATTTCCGACATATGTGAGAAACTTGTGAACACTTGCTTCTTCAGTTGTTTTCTATGTCCAGTTAGTGTGAATATATGCAACACTGTCCTAAATCGATCCTGAGATCAGATAACGAAAATGCTAGTTGGATAGATAATCTGAAAATGTCATGTTATACATGTTTGAATGCCTAAAAGTTGTCTAGGATTTATTTTAAAGTTTACCTATGCAAACAGTAGCTAACTGATGTTTATCAAGAATAGGTGACATGTTTTGGTTTTAAGGCATCCTTACTGTTTTGAGGCCTTAATGTTAACCCTCATACATTTGTTACACACCAACGATAATTTAATATATACCCTGCTTAAAGATAGATATGTTACCCAATGCCAAGCTTAATGTGAAGTTGTGTGTGTCTTAATGTTGTGTTAGCTTCCCTGTCATTCTATTAGTTTTAAGTTGATGTAATGGCTAATCCAGCTTCTTTAGACTGCTTTGGCATTATGTCGTAGATTCGGTGGTTCATGTGCATCTGTTTGGTGTCTTTTGCAGGGTTTAGATCTTATATGATTCTCCATGTTTAATCCCGATGAATCTAATCATATAGGAACCTTGCACTGTACTAGGATTACCGAGCATATCATTTCTAAAACAGAGGTCTGAAACATATCAAAATGTATTTAAGAATGTGTAAACTCCATTGTAGGTGATAAGTCAGTGGGGAACAACCCGTCCTTTGTTAAGTTGTTGGTATCGTATGTCGTTTCCTCTTAAAACAAATATACTAATGTGGACCTGGGACACAAAGGGGAGTCGTGTACTGTTTGTTGTGTGGCTTGTTCTGAGTTCAAATATAAGTATGAGCATCGTCTATTTTGTTCTAAATACACACTAATATACTTGCCCAGTTTAGGTATACTATATGTATATTTGGGCATATCCCTGCAATATTCACGTCTGGGTATCCTACGTATGCCTATTGGGCCCAGTCCATATTATGTAATTTTCGTATTGCCTTTACATAGTCATAATAGTTTGCTCTAGGCCCATATATATATATATATATATATATATATATATATATATATATATATATATATATATATTTGCCTGCATCTTGCGTGTTGGGCCTGCAAGTTTATGTTTGGGCTGAGCCTTTTATGCCTGTTTCTCATTTGTTTGATAATTTACTGATACTTATAGTTAATTTATGCACACCCATGCTTGAACTGGACTGTGTGTGTTTAGATTTGATGCCTATCTATTTATTATGTGATAAGAGGATATAGAGCATATATTAATCCTTATCTTTTCTGTTATTTACATGAAACACATTGGAGTAAAATGAAGAGTCTCATTGCGAGACTCATCACGGGCCACACCGCATCTATGTGCATCCGCATTCGCATTCCCGCCTCAGCACTCCTAAGAAAAAACAGGAGATGATGACGTCGTCATCCATCTCAACTCTTTTTACTCTCTTAATCTCTTTGCTTCATTCGTGTCTTTATTTTGTTATTTGTAATTTATTATCTAACTTTGTAATTAATATGAGACATAGAACAATTAGCCTTTGAATAAATAAATTGGGCGGATAGTTTTAAAATCAGAAATGCACTTATAATTACGTATTTTAGGCTTATCATGCACATTTAAACTTTTTCCTAACAATTTAATTTGCATATCTAATTATGAAAATTTAGGCTTAGATTCCTCTCAATTACAAAATTAAGTATTTTATGCATCATGTCATACTTATGTTAATTAAGTTAGCAAGTAAATATATGCATTTAGTCAATAAATCAATTTTGCATTATTTTTTATAAATAATATAAATGCATACCTTTAGACTTTACATGTATTGTCATAGTATTAGCCTTATAAAATCTTTTATCAACATGCCTTCTTTTATAAAACACTGGCAGCATTTTTTTAAAAAACATGCATTTTCTCTAACATAATAATTAATCTAGATTTGGCCGGACAACCGCAAGTTAGCGGATCTTAGAGAGTGCTTAACCCCTTCCTTCTAGATTAATAAAGAATCCTTACCCAGAATCTCACACAGTTTTGCAGACCATAAAAATGGAGTTAATGTTGACTTGACTTAGTTAACATTTAGGTGTCCTAATTCACCCAAACTAATTAGGTGGCGACTCCACGAACCCTTTAGCACTTTAGCAGTCATTTAGCACCTTAGCACCCTACTTAACACTTTTAGCATTTTAGCACCTTTTTTAGCATTTGTTTTATTTCTAACATCTTTCTAAGAATGTGAAATGTCATGATCGAAAAAGGGTGTGACAGTGTTCTTGTGAATACCTTCAACATCGGAACAATACACCAAAAACTTATATGTTGCACTATTATTGGCATGACCAATATATATGCAATCCACCATTTTTGGTCCAAGTTTAGTTCTCTTTGGCAAGGGAACTTGAACTTTAGCTAGACAACCCCACACTTTCATTCTTTTAATGAACTATACCATGAGTAGAATAATATTCTTTGAACTCATGCGATTTATATTCACCACCCCTATCTGACCTTTGAATTTTGATTCTTCTGTCAAGTTGATTTTTCACTTCTGCTTTATATGTTTTAAACATGTTCAAAGCCTCATCTTTGGTATGTATTAAGTATACATAACAAAATTTACTGCAATCATCTATGAATGATATGTAATAAATCTTTCCTCCACGCGATGGGGTTTCTTGGTAATCACACAAATTACTATAAATTAAACCAAGCACTTCATTTGATTTCACAGCAGATTTATGAGGATGACTTGCATATTTTGATTCTATGCAAACTCCACACTTAGTCATTTTGTTCATGAGCATTTTGGCAACATGCCTAACTTTATCATTCTTTGTAAAGAGCGATAATTAAAATGGCTTAATCTTGAATGTCATAAAGAAGGGAAATTAACCATATACATAGAAGCAGTGCTAGTGCCTGCATTTTCATTAATGCAATTGCCTGAGTAGGTACAATAGATAGTTTGAAGAGTCCCTCACTGAGGTAACCCTTCCCTACATACACCCCACCTTTGGTGAGTACAAATTTATCAGATTCAAAAACAATTTTGAAGCCTTTGTTACTTAGAACAGACCCAAAAATTAAATTCTTACAAATTTCAGGCATGTACAACCCATTAGTGAGCACAAGATCATTCCCGGAAGTAAGTTTCAAAGTCACTTTCCCTTTCCCTTCCACCTTCACAGAAGCAGTATTCCCTACGAATAATGGTTCTCCATCCTTGATGGCCTGGTAGGATGAAAACATGTCTTTTTCAGAACATATGTGCATTGTAGCACCCGTATCCATCCACCAATCGATTGAATTTGTAACCACATTTTCTTAAGCAGCCACAACCCCAATGAATTGGTTTTTAGTTTCAGCCCGGTTGGATTGGTTGACATTACTCGAACCTCCAACACCACCACATTGACTCTTGCGAAGGCGACAATCTTTTGCTCTATGCCCAGGTTTTCCACATACCCAACAGAGTCCTGGTTGTGGCTTCTTGAATGCATTGGTCCTTTGTGGGGCAAGTGCATTCCTCCCGATTGCAAAAGATGGTTTGGCACCAACAATTTTGCCCTTGCCTTTCCGAAACATGGACTTAGAAGCATTGCCTTCAACCATACTGGCATTAGGCTCCAATGAAACAGCATCAGCCCTTTCATTCTTCCGGTTGTCCTCTTCAACACAAATTTTCAGAACCAGTTGCTCAAAATTCATTTCCTCGGTTAGATGCTTGAGATAAACCTTAAAATCCTTCCAAGAAGGAGGTAATTTCTCAATAATAACACCAACAGGGAAATTTGGGTTAAGGCCCATACCTTCAACATCTAGTTCATGAACAATGACTTGGAGTTTCTCCACTTGCTTGACAACCGCCTTGTCATCACTCATCTTAAAATTCAGGAACTTTCCGATGACGAACTTCTTGAAACAAGCAACCTCAGTTTTCTACTTGTTCTCCAATGATTGTCATAACTCCCGTGCTGTTCTGAAAGTGGAGTAGATGTCGTAGAGAGAATCATCCAATGCATTGAGAATATAGTTTATGCAAGAAAACTCCTGACTTTCCCAAGTTTGAATGTCTTTCAGCCTTCTCCGCATCAGTCGGAGCATTCTCCCCTTCTCCTTCTGGCAAAGTCATAGAAGCCTCATCAATCAATACGTTTGTCACGTGAAGAGTTATCAAGTAGAACAACATCTTTTGTTGTCATCGTTTGAAATCAGAGCCTTTGAATTTCTCAGGCTTCTCAACATGGTTTTTTACCATTGACGATCCAGATTGATCCATCTTTGCAAATCAAGAAATTGAATTCTCTGAAAATTTTGCAAACTCAACAAATAAAAAAAAATGAATTTTCCCGAGAATTTTTTGTCTTAGATTGTTATAGCCAATCTAGAATCATCAATGAATAAGCACAATAACATAATAACAATTCAACATAACTTGTAATCAACAACAATGAATTCAGCAAATTGAAAACACATACTAACTTGATGTCGATAGAGGGCTGTAATGCAGTGTCCTAAGACAAAAATTTGCCCCCACTTGTGATGTAGTTTTACGGACGTCTGTCTAGAGGATACAACTATCTAAGTGAGAGTTCTAGCACAAGAACTTCACCTCTGGAGAATTTACTATATGTGTTCTTCAGAAATGTATCTTTGGAAGAAGAAGATGAAGAAACAAGTAGCAATCTTAGAATGATTTTGATTCTAAAATCACAAGATTAGTTTTTGTTAATTGTATGCTTCAAACAAGTGATCATCATCATTATAAAGAGATATTTTCGACCATTGCAACCTTTCACACCAAAGGTTGTGATTTTAGAGAAGAGACACAACTTTTGGACATTCTGGAAATTTTACCATTGCCCAAGCGTCGCGGCCCTAATTCATTTTCGGATTCGAGTAGCTCACTGCCAATCAGGCGCCGCGGCCCTTACGACGGGATTTCTCGAGAATTTTTCCCTTGGTTACTAGGACCGTTAAAAACCATTCAGGAAATTGTTACACAACTGATGAGGACCAAATACATCTGTCATTACACTAACCATTTTTCTTGTTTAAATGTGGATTTTTACCTTCCTACAGTTAGCCGGCAGAAACACTCACTGAGCCAGGATCATAGTAATAGTTCCGATAGGTTAAGCAGCTAGTAAAAATTTGAGTAAGTGCGAAAACGTGTAACGACCCAATTCACCTCCCCCTTGTGTCATGCGAGTGTATAAAAGAACACATGCGGATTTTTAACGAGTTCTTTTTCTTCTTCTTTAATTCTGCTGGCATTGAATAGGCTCAACATGCAAATTAGTTCTACGGGTAGAGTACATAGAAAGAAGACCAGAGCGATATAGCATTTTAAGAGATATTGTTGTGAAAATACACTTATCCAGGTTTGGGTCTAATACAATGTGAACGAATTTGAGCATTCAATCCAAAACCTTAAGACAGCAGGTGGAGTAACGTAGGATCAATATAAATCTATTTGCAAACTTTTACACAATTGAAGAGGGAAAAGTTATCCTCTTGAGTATGTCCAAATAGCAGCATATGTCAAGCATGGAAGCTAAGCTTTTACACAGGATACTTGCAACAAGGAATATTAACAAATTTTACCATTATCGATTTCATATTATCATAGCTAATGCTGTCATTATTTTTCTTACAAACATGTTTCGATTTCTTTTCTTTTGAGCGGAGGATCTATCGGAAACAGTCTCCCTACCGATGGAACACTCAAGCCCTTCATCTTCCAAAATTCCTCAAAACCCTCTCCACTATATTCACCTATGGAAACTTTCCAATGTCAACACTAATATCAACCAACCCACCGATCAACTTTCCTATGAGTACTAGCCCTTCAATGAACACTGAACCTTCTGAGTATGTTGAACCACAACAAGCAACCCCACTGGTTTCCTTCTTCACCATCCACAGAGGACTTGTCTAAAGCTACAGTATTGGGTAAGAGACCAAAATCATCCACCTTCCCTACTTGTCGATCGAGTAGATTGTTTGAGAAGAACAGTTCGTGTAGAGCCGAGCAATAACAGGTCAAGGTCCAGATGTGATATTGCTATATCTGCTTGCTCGGCGGATGTGGTGAAGACACGAACTTGGTGTTCTCAATCAAGAGTGAAGAAGAAACAAGCGTCATGTACTGCAAAATGTGTCTGAAGAAAATGAGGAAATTCTTGGTGAAACTCTATTGAAACAATTCTTCCCAAAAGAAATTTCCAGATATGCTAAATCGAGTGCTGCTCCGAATGTTGCCACTAATGCCACAACATCTTAGGCAACATTGCAACCAACATCAGAAGAGACACTAACTCCAACATTCTCCAAATAAATCAATCGATTCAAACCTCGAGGTATGGATGCATTCATCGAAAGGATCGTATGTTGATAAAATAGTCAGGTTTTTATGCTAATTTGAGTTCTGCTATAGATGATACATCCTCGAAGAAATTTGAGAATATATATCTCTATAACAGAATATATATTTTTCCACACCTGCTGTTTTTAAACTAATGTATGAGATGAAATGCTGAAATGTTAGAGGTACAGATCCTGCAGTGGACAATAGAGATGAAGTAATTGAGTACCTCACTTAGTTATAATGCATAAGTGGATCTCTAGATGTCCAGCCTCTGAATTAATGACCACGTTTGCCACCTCATTGCATAAGTTACCAATTTGGCACAAAAATAATTGACCTCAATCCTCCCTTCAATCTCTTTTCATCCCTTCAATCTCTTTGATATACAAAGTTTAAACTACCCTGAAAAATATAAGGAAATAGTGCAGATGTTGACAAGAATGTCACCAACATTCTTGACCACACTGGTCCAAGACATTCTCCACTGTCTACTGAATAGCTTGTGATTAAAAATCGCGAAGATCAACTAACAAATCTCTGAGGTTGATACTGTGAGGAATGCACTGATTCAAGCCAGAGACCATTTCATGTTGTTGATTTCTTCACAAAAAAAAGGGAAAAAATGATATGCATATGCTACTGTACTGTCGAGAGAATGATAATGCATATGCTACTGTCAAGAAAATGATGCTAATGTAGAGGAAGTGTTAATGCATGGGGAGCAGAGAAAGAAGGCTAGATGTTGTAGAGGAAATGCTAATGCAGGGGGAGCAGAGAAAGAAAGCGAGATGCTGATGTTCTGTGCAGAGAAAGAGTTATGCAGGAGTAGAAAGATGTTGAAAGTTGCTATTGCTATATGCTACTGTTATGTGCATAGAAAGAATTATGCAAGAGCTACTGCTGTTGTGCTAGAAGCTATTGTTGTTTGTTGAAAATGTTGTTTTGTGAAGAAAGACAAAAAGGGGGAGAATGTTAAAATCAGAAGTTTTTCCCTTCCTTCACGGACTGAAGCTAATGCTACTGGTCGATACGAAGCTGATTCTACTAGTTGGTGTTGAGAATATGGTCTGTGTATAAATCTGTATAAATGGATGATATGTGTATATGTGCTAACATCTTTCTTCTTTTCTAATCCTATATAAATTATATATATATATATGTATATCTTGTATATGTTGTGTTCATATGCCATTACAGGTTGAGGGGGAGCATTTGTGTCAATTTGCCATTGTTAGGTCACTTATGCTTAGTTGGTTAAGTTTTGTGAAGAAAGACAAAAAGGGGGAGAATGTTAATGTTAGGATTGGTATCATGACATTTTTCCTAACATATCGTTTTCCAAAAAATGTCGGAACAAATGTCTTGACATTTGGGCTGACATTCTGGTAACAATTTTACCTATCTTCATGGACTATTTTTTAGGAAACTGTGACCTTATTTAACACATGGCAAATTGACTTGGCAAGAAGTATTTAAATCAGATTATGATCGATGAAGACCAAGTCCAAGTGGAGCATAACTTGAGGAGCAAGACGTGGAAGAAAAAGTCCAACCTGTTGAGAAAATCAATCAAGTTTCTGCCACACGTGACCACTTTTAGCTCAACCTCCACAATGATTCATTGAGCATTTCAAGGAGGACTCTCTACTATAAATAGAGATGACAGATCAGTGAATCCATATCCAGAATCAAAATGTAAAAATACCAAGAGAGCTCTCGGGATTTCTTCTCAAAAATCTGGATCACAAAATGTTGCATGAGTTTGTGACGACATTCTGCATGACATTTCAGTCGCTGTTTCAGATTCTAGATTAGTTTTGTATGGAGCAATTGTAATGAGATGTTTGTCACTTCTATTTAGATAGATTTTTCAGGCATAAGTCATATGCGACTTAACATTTTTATTCATTTTGTATCATCTTGTAAATCTTGTAAAAAAAGGAATATATCAATTGTATATACATATATATACAATACTTTGGTCATTGACCATCATGAATTATATTAATATATAACCTATAACTTTTGTGTCTTTATTATTTCCGCTGCATTTTACTCTTCAAAGGTTTTATTCTGTTTTTAACTGAACATTGTTTTTACCAAAATGTCATCAGTTATGTCAGATGTCATTTTCGCCGACATTTGCAAACTGTTCCAACATTCGAATTGAGTTAATTTCCAGTTTCTTCTTGCTTGTTATCATTGCCTTTTTTGCTCATTTTGTGTTTACAACAAATTGTTTTTGGTCTCTCGGTGAGATTTATTTTTGATTTGATGGGGGAAGAGTGACTTGTGGATGTGTTCCTTATATAGGAAAATAATTTGGTGTTTACTGTAGGTCTCTTAAGCATGTCACTTGGTAGCTAGTTACAATTTTCTTTTATCCTACGGTCAACAACAAATTTGGTGTTAACTAATTGTTATTTTCGAGTTAATTAATTTGATTATTTTTTAAAGTTAAATTAAATTAAATTAATTGAATATTTTAAAAAATATATATATTTAATAATTATAAATGATAAGTACTACAAGTTATTTTTTTTTATGTTAACAAAATAATAAAAAATAGTATTAAAATATTACTTTATCTGGATAAAAGAGTGTCACTTAGCTATTTGCACATTCTTTAAGAAAATACTAACTTTGAGACAAAATAGATAATTTGACTAAACCGCTCTAATTAAATCTGGTCCAAGCATGAAATCTTGAAAATTGACCTATTTTCCGGCTTGATTTAGAGGAATCATCTAAAATACATACTCCTGCAATAGTACTACAATATAAAATCATCTTGAAAATCTGTTTTAAATTTTAATAATCGTGTGCATGTACTAGGACATCAGCACACTTGCCTTGAGACTTCGCATTTTCAATCTCCTGTTATAATATGGAATTATTGTACTGTGTTTTGGCAATAATCCATTCTAGTCATTGCTGACACCTAAACTTTCATGGACCACACCCTCTATTCATCTCAAATCTTTGTCAAGAGCAAAACAAGAATGGTGATTTTAAATATTACAGTAGCTAATGTACGATTAATTCAGGGATTTAATATGCGAATTTGAAATGTTGTTGATGAAGCAAAACCAGTATCTGAAATTATTTGTCTTTTATATCGAGCTAATATTCTCAACCTTAGACAACATTGCTCATAAAGTCCATTCAATATCTGGATTAAGAAAAACCGCGAACATCATTCATATGATGATGATAATCATTCTCGCGAGTTTTATTATAATTTCTTTGTTAGTGATCCTTGTTAGGGTCTTTAAGAAGCTATGGTGGACTCCATTTCATGTACAGTTTCTGATGAGATCACAAAGAATCCAAGGTCCTCCATACAAGTTCCTATATGGAAACACCAAAGAGATTGTGGAATTGAGGAAAGACACCATAAGCAAATCCATGGATGACTTGTCTCATGACATATTTCCAAGAATTCTACCTCATGTATTTTCTTGGAAGAATCTCTATGGTAAAGAAAATGTCACAAAGTATTTTTTTATTTTATTTTTTAATTTTCCACCTTGTGTCCGGTATCCGCTTTTGGGGCCTGACTATTCGGATTTGAGCCGGGAAGTTCCACTTTGGTGGTAAAGCGCCCCCTACAAAGGTGACTCCATTCCAAGACTCGAACTCGAAGCCTCTGGTTAAGGATGGAGGGGTACTTTACAACCCCACCACAACCTTTTATGATAGATGTCACATTATAATTTATTTTCGAAAGTGCCTTTTTTTATTGCCTTAAATGGTTTACAAAAACAGGAGTTAGAAAGAAACTGATTTTTTATTTTCTCTGTTTGTCATCACCTAACTATAGGGGCAAATTTTCTCTACTGGTATGGACTGCAACCTGAACTAGTAGTGACTGAACCAGAACTTCTCAAAGAAATACTGAGCAATAGAAACAACAGTTTTCCCAAAATGGATCTTGAAGGATTTTCCAAGAAGCTCTTAGGAGATGGGGTTTCGTCATCTAAAGGCGAAAAATGGGCAAAAATGAGGAAATTAGCCAACCATGTTTTCCATGGAGAAAGCCTAAAAGTAAAATTCTAGTACAATTTTTGGTAGGAGTTGCTCTCTAATTTGTTAATTATTGTGTTGCATGCAGAGTATGATTCCAGTGATGATCATGAGTTGTGAGACAATGCTGGAAAGGTGGAAGATTTATGAAGATAAAGAAATTGAAGTGTTTGAAGAGTTTAGGTTATTAACATCAGAGATCATTTCCAGGACTGCATTTGGAAGTAGTTACTTAGAAGGAAAGAATATATTTCAGATGCTGATGAAGTTAGCTTTGCTAGTTTCAAGAAATGCTCACAAAATTAGATTTCCTGGCATCAGGTAAGTCACTTCCTCCACGAGACGTGCAAAGACTTTCAACTCTCAAACAGGCTCTTAATATGTATTTTAAGCTTTTAGCTTAAATATCAATTCATGCAAGGTGATACGAGAGATCAATAAACACAACACAATAATCTACATACTTGTTACATTTTTGTGTAGTCAAATTTGGAAAAGCAATGATGAGATAGAGTCAGAGAAACTCGAGCAGGGCATACGTGACAGCATTACTCAACTAATAAACAAAGAGAACAGGAAAAGATTGGGGAAGACCATATCTTTGGAAATGATTTCCTTGGCAAGCTCCAAGAGGCTCATCAAGATTACAATGAGAAGCCAATATCAATAGAAGATATAGTTGATGAGTGCAAGACATTTTATTTCGCGGTCATGAGACAACAACTTCTTTGCTTGGATGGACAATCTTCTTGCTAGCTACAAACAAGAACTGGCAAGAAAAAGCAAGAAAAGAAGTTCTAGAATCATTTGGCCAGAAAGTTCCTACTGCAGATGGCCTCTCAAGACTGAAAATCGTAAGCATTATGGATTAATCATTTTTGTTTAAATATCGCATACATGTGTCAATTCGATAAAGTATACTAAGAGGAGGTTCCATAAACACCAAATGATTTTATAAGCTAAGTGCTTATAAACCAAGATCAACCAAAGTTATACTGATCACTCCCAACTTATGGTTTTTCAGCTTCTATGCGCTTTTGTCCGACCAAAGAGTTAGTATTTTATCCGTAATATCTTTTGTAATTCATGAAATACCCTTTTCAAGATAAATTCCTCAACTCCTTCTCCATTCTATTACCATCATTCGTCATTCTCCAAGTAAAGATACTTTTAAGTTATATTACTTACAAATAATTTTAAAGGTTATTTAGTCATTTTAACACATAAGGGTGTATATCAACACTTTTTAGCAGACATATCAATTTCAGTACTTTAATTCCATTATGTAACTGTTCATTTATAAATTAGTTTTCCAGTATTTAAAAGTGTTTTCTCTAACTGAATGCTTATCAGCTATTTTCAAGCTAAACATGCTCTAAGAACTTTTACTTGTGTTTTTATCAATGTAGATGAACATGATTCTTGATGAATCTCTAAGATTGTACCCTCCAGTGCCATTCATCAAAAGGAAAGTTGAAAAGAAAGTTCAGCTGGGGAAGCTAACTTTACCACCACAAATGCAACTTTATATATCACCATTAGCCGTTCAACATGATCCTAAAATATGGGGAGAAGATGTTCATGTTTTCAAACCAGAAAGATTTGCAGAAGGGGTTGTCAAAGCTACAAACAACAATCCAGTAGCATTCTTGCCTTTTGGCTATGGACCTCGAACTTGTTTAGGCTTGAACTTTGCCATGATTGAAGCAAAAGTTACTCTTTCGATGGTTCTACAGCGTTACATGTTCACGCTTTCACCAACTTATGTTCACTCTCCTGTTCAGATTTTTATGCTTCGTCCACAGCATGGAGTTAAAGTCATTCTCCACAAGATTTAAGGGTCTCTTGCTGTATATAAAGATGGACAGGAACTTGATTATTGGTTTAATCTGAAGCATATTATATTTATAATTGTCCAAGAAAATAAACCTAAGTATTATTTTGAATTGTCTCTGGAGTTATACCCCTTTATTTATCCCTTTATATAGAAACCGTTACAGACTAACAGTTTTCTGCATAGACTTACGCTTCTATCACCTTCTCAATTCTGAACTAATTAGTGCAGCTATATGAATATATGTATTTCAATCCTTCATCGTCTTTTTGTGATTGATTCATAGTTTGCGTGTTGTTTTTCTTTTTTGCAAGTTCTTATAGTAAAGATTTAGCAGAAATGGGCTTCCAAATTGAAGGATATTATTTTAGACATTTTGACGCTATGCCTCCATGATTGCTAGTGTCAATAAAGAGAAGGATGGGCACAAAGAAAAGGTGTGTGAAAGGGATTTCTGTGCAAGTTGGAGAGTAATATATGTATTAAGCCTAAAAAGTTATTGTCTTTACAAATAGTTATGATGTAATTTTCTGGGGATATATAGAGAAGTAATAGTAGTTATACTACTAACAACAACAATGACAATGCCAACAACAATAATTATTATAATTAACAATATTGTCTATAAACACACAGAAAATTTTGTGATCCTAGATGATCATATCACTGCAATTGGCAAAAGGACATGAACCTTATGCCATATTCAGAACCAGAAAGAGAAAGGTTATGTCGCTAACCAAAAACCAGAAAATTTACTTCTATGGAACGTAACGGTTACCTATAAGTTTATATAACTTAGCATTGACGAATTAAAGGATGAGGCAGCAGATTCAGTCAAATTCTAGCTATCACGGTCATCGTTCCTTTTGCAAATGAATGCCAATATTACGTCTTTGTAAACCTTTGTGGGGTCGAGGAAGGACGGTGAATTCTCTGGTGATAGGGTTGCACACAGCAGAATGTGAATTTTCCTCGAAATAGTCAGAGCAGTAGAAGAGTAATCCATTTGAAGAGCCCGCAATGTGCATGTCAGGCATGTCGGGGAAACTAAGGGAAGCGTCCAATGAGCCCAGTTCTCCATCCTGGAGACCTTTCCCTTCTTCTTGAGAGCAATGAAGAAATGTAGCTGATGGAGGATCTTCATTCACACTGGATATATACTAATTAACAGGCTTCTAGAAGAAACCTAAACACAGAAATCCTGCTTCTGGTGCCATCATCAGTTAAGCATGCACCACATTATCTATGTTGCTAGGAATCTTTAAAATTGTTGATGGGAGTGTGTCGGATTATCCAAAAGTAATGCATTTTTAGAGGATTCAATATGGGTGTGGTAACGTTTTGGAGAGTTAGAGCAACATAGAAAACATTATATTCATTAAAACTATACATTATAATACAATAAGATGCAACAATATATAAAACTAACTACCCAAACAAGCATGGTACTAATACGATACATTAGAAGATAATTGCGGCACTAAATTGTTTTTGCTGAAACAACTACAAAAAGTTCCAAGCTTTGAGATGGAAAACTGGTATTCTACCAAACCTTGAAAACTACATAGAAATATAAAAGAATAGATGTCCACCTTGAAACGAGTTCTTCTTCCATGATTCTATGCGGCTAATCAATTCAGTTATGGATAAACAAGAGAACAAAGAACAAAAGGGAAGTTTGACAAGTACTCTTATCAATTCTAAAAATATGATCATTAGATAGTAGATGAATTTAAGATTACGACGGAAAAATAGTTACTAACAAACTAGCAATTCTAACCAAGACAACCACCAACTTAAGGAAAATACAAACTACCAAAACAAGACTTTGCTTAGTATTTTCCACAACCATAGTAAAAATACTAGTGAATTTAGTCACGAAGTCTGCGAAAATATGCAGAAGGGTCATGCTCAAAATCATCTCTATAAATGTTATAGTTCCTTCCAGGAGCTTTCATCATTTTCTTGTTGGCTTCTTCCGTAATTTTGATGAGCTTGCACAAGCCCCATCCTAGCAATGCTACACCTGCTACAAATACAACCTTTTTTATCACTTCATCTGATGATAGCTTGGCTATCAACTGCTCAATATTTTCCTCATCATCTTTTCTTTCTTCAGAGTTCTTAGCAGTGCTTTCAGAGGAACCCATAATTGTTGAATCTTGGTTATGTTTTATACTAATTGTACAATATTGATAGCCTAATTTATAGACATAGTACTATTGAGGTCGCATGCAAATTAAAGTGTTAGTGATCTTGAATTATGTGTAAAGGTGGATAAGATTTTGACGGTCCATTTCGCTAGCCAATTCTACATTGGATAACTGAATTCTGCAATTTAAATTAATTAGACTTTGGGGAATATCAATAGGCAACAAAGCGTGGAAGAATATAAATTAGTCATCAATGCATTCATACACTATGGGACATTACTCGAACCTCCAACACCACCACCTTGACTCTTGCGAATGCGACAATCTTTTGCTCTGTGCGGGTTTTCCACATACCCAATGAGTCACGGTTGTAGCTTCTTGAATGCATTGGTCCTTTGTGAGGCAAGTGCATTCCTCCCGATTGCAAAAGATGGTAACGAATAGGTCAAATTTTTCAATTCCTTTTTTCAACATTATTTTTTTACCGGGAATATGTGATTTTTTAAACTTATTACTTTCTCCGTCTTAAATTATTTATCTTTTTTTATCCACCCCCTAAGATATATTAATTAGGAGGGACATTTCACCTACTTTATCCTTATTTATGTCTAAGTTATAATCTCTTTTCCTTAAATATAATATTTACTCTATTTATGTGTCATCTTCATTAATGACAAAATGTAAAATAGAGAAAAAATAATTAATTATGTTTTGAATTTATAAAACGACAAATAATTTGAGACAACTATTTTTAGTAAGCACGACAAATAATTTGAGACGGATGGAATACTTAATTACTAGTTAGGTCCCAAAGTACTTGTCATGTTTTTATTTTTAAAAATAAATTTGACTATATGTCAAAGCTAAATTAGATTAGATTAATTTAATATTTTAAAATTCTTTTTACTATTATACTCTCTCAGTCTAAAATTATTTGTCATGATTAATAAAATTAGTTGTCTCAAATTATTTATCGTTTTAGAAATTCAAGACATAATTGATGGTTTTCCATTTTTCCTTTATCATTAATGAAAATAACACAAATAGAATAAATATTTAATAGAGATACATTATAACTTAGATCTGATGGTCAAGTATCCATTTTAATTAATATTTCTTAAGAGACGTATAAAAACAAAACAAATAATTTGAGACGGGTAGCATCAAAATCAACATCGACGGTCGTGATCCCACAAAATATAAAAGTTGCATCCCTCGTGTAAATGTCCAAACATTTGCTATTACTATTCAATATTTGTTGCACGACTTTAGCCAAACTTAATTAACTGGTATCATTTATTATGCCACGATTAGCTTTCGACCCTTCTCATTTTTATTCCCGTTTATTTATTTCAAGTTTCAACCATATGATAAAATCAATTTGTACAAATTAGAGAGAATGCGACTACAGACTTTCCAATACTGCGTGCATCTATATCGAACTCGAGTTAAATCTCTCATGTAACTATTAGAAGAACGCTTACACTTTCCAAGATCGCACCATCTACTTTAATCATCAGCTGCGTCAACTTCATCGTGGATCAACAAAAATTTCCTATATATATGGAGTATCTTAAGGCAATTGATTAACCTTTGTAAGCGTGTATATAGTAATACCAATTGTATTCCTACCATAATTAGAATATATTTCATATATTGTTTAAATATAATTATGGTAAGAATAAGATTTATCTTGAGATTAGGTTTAAGATTCATATTGTATAATTGATGAATATTGTAGACTATATATACTTTAATATAAATGAGAAGACTCTCGAGGAGATTAATATCATCTTACATGGTATCAAGATAAAAATCTCAAAACCCTAGATTTTTCTTTCTACGCCGCCACCGAGCACCCCCAGAAACTCGGATCGCGGCTCTTCCAAAAATTTAGGTTTTCTTCTACATTATACTATTTTCTAAATGGATACTCATGATTCTTTCAATCTTACGTGACGACCTCGCTAATTCCACCACCGTATGTCGTCCTCTTTTCATCCCACTAGCGTACCAATATCAAGAACTCTATTCTATTCTTCTTGATCAAGAAAACAGTCAGTATTCTCTTTGGGTTGAACTGTTTCGTAATCATGCATGTCTCTATAACGTGCTTGATCATATCGATGACACTATTCCGCGCCCTACGGAGGTTGATGATCCTACTTGGCGTCGTCTAGACGCCGGCGTCAAACAATGGATTTATGGTAGTATTTCTCAGGATCTTCTTCTGACTATCATGAAAGTTGGCGCCTGACCCTTGATTTATGAACCCGCTTGGAGGAAATCTTTCAAGATAACAAACACACTCGTGCGGTGTATTTGGAGGAATAATTTAACAATACACGCCTTGAAAATTTCTCCAACATGACTGAGTACTGCAGACAGTTGAACCTTCTAGCGGATCAACTCTCCAACGTCGACACGCATGTCTCGGACACTAAAATGGTGTTGCAATTGATTGAAGGTCTTCCCAAAGGCGACTATGATATGTTAGCCACCATGATTCAATAGGCAGATCTGTTGCCCAGTTTTTAACAAAGCTCGCTCGCAGTTGTTGCTCGAAGAGACTCGCGTGCTAAGCAGGATGAGCACAATCAAAAGGCGTTAGCTGTCGAAACGCGCCCCCAAGATCCAACGCCGCCAGAAAACTCTCAACCGCAGTAGGGACGTGGTGGTAAGGGCGGTAAGCGCCGCGGCAGAGGAGGTCGTGGTCGTGGCAGTGGTCGCGAGATCAGCAGCAGAATAACAGGCCCGCGAGAATCGATTCAGCGCCCAATGATACCGATCTGGCGTCGCGGCGCCACCGCGATTCGATGCAACAACCCTTCAACTAGTACTCCCACCACGGGTTGTTGGGCCCTGCTCCAGCCCCTCGGCAAGTTCCAGCAGCCTTTTCCCAGCATGACACCCACTGAGTTGGGTCAGGCCTTCATCAGTCTCAATATGCAACATCCTGACAACAACTGGTACATGGACTCCGGAGCCACTTCTCACCTCACTCGGTCTGCATGTAATATTCTCAGCTTGGTTTAAGGCATCCATAATTTGTGACGATTGGTAGTGGCCACCATTCTAATAAAGGGTTATGGTACGGTAATATTCTCACGCAAGTGTACGTATCGTTCACAAGTAATATAGTCTGTATGACCGAGTTTATCGTCCACAGAGACTGGTTTCGAATTACCGAACATCTATTCTAGATTATCTATTTGGCAAACGATATTTGCTTTGGGTTTTTATCTAACTACTAGAATAATTGCGAGAAGTAATCTAAATTATTGGGGTTTAATCAGTTATGAAGGAATTATGGCTTTCAAAATCCTCGACTATCCACTCTATTCAATTCTTAATGAAACTAGAATGAGTTTTTCTCCTACGTTAAGATAGCGGTTAACTAGATTGTCTTATATTAGGTTAGGATATATAATCTCTCAACCAGTCGAGAACCATACATATTTCTATGATAGGATTTACCACATAGGAGGATTAAGAGCAGTAACCTATAATGCTACACAAGTATCGAGGTACTTTAAGTCAGTGATTTTAACCTATGTCTATTCAATTCTGACATATCCAAATCTCTCTCCTCTCGGTTCTTGATTCGAAATCATATAGATTATGATAATTAGTAATCAATTAACTATCAAACATTCATACCAATTATTGAATAGATCTTAATCAAGTGAAGAAGAAATCAAACTAATGCATTAAGTCATGAGATAGAGTTTGAAGCGATTCAAAAGGAAAGCCCTAATAAAGTGTTTAGCTCCTAGCCATAGTCACTGCTAAGAACCAATACAATTCCAAACATAAGCTGAATTAAAAAGAAAGAAAGAAAAGTACTGTGAACTAAAGTCTCCAATTGTATCTTTCAATCCTTGTCATGTGATGTGTTGTGTGTTAGAATGACCAACTTCCCTCAATAGAATAATCTATATGGCTTAAGTATGTTGCAAATTTCGTGCCTTCTTGTCACGACCCGACCTCGGATCCGTGACTGGTGCCTTACCCCGTGCACCCTTGTGATACAACATCAGAGAAAACCAGCGGAAATAAACTCACAAACAAGAACCATATAAGATAAAATAGGCTAACCCAAAAATGGCTACCTTCTCGTAACATAAATAAAACTGAACTGAACAGTTACATCCTTAATAACCCAATTTATAACCGGACTACAGGCCTCTAAGAGTTTGTAACAACCATGACGGGACAGGCGGGGCCGTCATACCTGAATGTACACAAAACCTACAACGTCGGGAGAACCGTGCAAAAATCAAGTCAAGCCTCGAGTAATGGAGCTTCGACACTGAGCAAAGATCCTAAGAATGAGGATCCACCACCGCTTTACCCTTACTGCGGCATGAGCGGCCCCGAAGAAGTCGATTACCTGATATGTACCAAGTATGTAAAGCGGAAAATACTTGTAATAATATCATAAGTCAAAATAAATTTGAGTCATAGGCGAAAATCAATTTACCTTACTTTGTGCCTTACTAATAATGAGAGTAACAAGTATAAATCTTCTTGCGTAAAAATAGGAGGCTCGTGATCAAGGCGGTACATCGCGGTAGTATCATTAAGCAATCCTACTCGGGACTATTTCACGCGTGGGTCCTGTGGACCGCGTGAGGTCATCCGCCTCGTCGTGGGACTATTTCACCCGCGTGGGACTATTTCACCGCATGGATCCTGTGGACCCGCATGAGTACCATCGCCGTACTCGCGTGGGACTATTTCACCCGCGTGGATCACGTGGTCGGATCCGCGTGAGTACAAGCGCGCGCTCGCGTCATGGGTAGCAAATCCATGGCATAAGTAATAACCGGGGTTTACCAGTAATAATATATATATATATAACATAGCTCAGCCGGCTATCATACATAACATAAGCACTACAGGGCTATCATACATAACATAAGCACTCCAGGCCTCTAAGACATAACATAAGCACTACCGGCTTATCATAACATAAGCAAGTTAAGAAATCCCCTAACTTCTTAATAACATTATTAATATATCCTCTCATTTTAGTATACCTAAGGCACTAACATGTCTTTTAATAGAAGATCCGGGAATTCAACCCAAGTACCATGTACTTCTAACCCTTTTAAGAAATAACTCTTTTTATACAAAAATTCCAAGATACTAATCACCATAGTATCAAGTTACGATTTCTTTTCAAGACAAGTCACATTTCCTTTTAGAAATATAATAGGCTTCTAAATCAAGTGACTTCATTTCCTTTTTAAAACCTTAGGCAATCAATGCCTAAAAATCAATTCACCTTCCATAGTTTCAAATCCTTTACCCGTACTTGTTTTACTTAGAGTAAACCTTTCTTTGTTAACCTTTCAAAAGCTAATATAACCAACTTCCCATAAAGTAATTATATTTGCGTTATTCCTTAGTCAAATACATTTTTCCCTAAATCCAAGGGACTTATACTTTTAAAATGAAACAAGTATCATATACTTTAAAACAAGTGAAAGATATCAAATCTTGTACGTCTACCGTACTACATAGATACATCTACTCATGCTCAAGAGATAGGAAAGTTCCACATACCTCTTCGGTTAATCCACTTGCTAAGTCCGAAATACCGCACGTAATATGTCAACCTATAATGACCATAATACGTTTATTAACCCCCAATTTCAATGTAGAAATTCCAAGTTCAAGTTACTAATTCTTTAGGAAATTTGGACAGCACTTCTTTTGTTTCTACATACTTTGCCACCTTTTTCAAGGTTGAATTCAATATCCAAACGCCACATTTAAGGCCCAACAATCCAACATTTTCAAGGGGATTACACACCTAAACTTAGATGTGTAAAATTCTGCCCACAAGGTAAAACAACCAACTTAACAAGTCTAAGGTAGTTTTTAGGCTACAACATGCTCACATAATCTTCTTAACCAATTCTTTCATATCCAAACCATATTTCTTACATGCAATGATTCTAAGAGCATTATTTACTACTACAAGTTCCTTCTTCTTCACATGCAACACCAATAACTAGCTCTGAGAAGAAATGTTACCTTTAGAGCTTTAGCCAAAACTATTCCAACAATTTTGCTAGCCTCCTTTCCAAGAACACCACCACAATAACACCTGAAGCTAGCCACAAGCTTCCTTCTTGCCACACCTTTTCAGATTTTCCTAAGCTTTGAATTCCTCTTGGAATTCTAGAGAGAAAGTGGGAGCTTTGCTTAGAGAGAGATTTGAAAGATGACCAGTCTTGAAGACTTGGTCAATATAAACATGCAACAATTCAGATGGGGGACACTTGTCACCCACCCATGACCTCTTTAAAACAAAGCGGTGCAAAAATCTCCACTAACTCGCGAGAACCCGCGCCGGCTGAAACTTCGCCGCTCCGGGACTTTCGTGGCGCCCTGGCTTTCCGGCGTGGCTACTGAAACCAGCGACCGCCAGATCTTCGGCGCGCGGCCACTTTCTGGCGCCAGCCTGGCTTCCCGGCCATGTGCTGAAACCAGCGACCGCGGATCTTCGTGCGCGGCCATTTCACAGTGTCGCGGCCTACTGATGACCAGCGCGCCGCTTCTGCAGCCGCGGCCGAGACCTGATCGAGATCGGACCGAACTACGGGGTATAATACCTCTGGACCCTTCTGCCATTGGCCAATTTTACGCCGGATCGAAATTCCCGCGTTGGCGCGATCCTATAGAATAGCACGCGGTGCCTAAAGTCTGTGGATTCTCACGATCTTACGCACCGCGATCGTTCTTTGGGCACGCGATCTTTGTTTTGCCTTTGTTCGAATCTCGATTTTCAACCTTTTACGCCTCGGGACCTCGCTTTTATGCCCCATTTTCGCTCATTTTGTCATTTTACTTTTTGAACCGTTGTGACTCAAAGAAAGGAAAATGACTCTAACACTACACTTATTCGGTCTTACCAAGACTATATTACTTGTGCGATCGTGCACTTGCGTAAAGCATAAGGAAAATCGCTAACATCTTCCTTCTTTTATATGTGCTTTAAAACCTATGTTTAGTGTTTATGTTTGTGCATGATTTCAAGCCTATCCGAAGTCTCCCACTTAAATATCGTAAAACATGTCATTAGATATGTTGTCGGCACATGTGAGTTGGAAATTTGGTATTCTAAAGATACTAATCCTAATTTAATAGGACATAGTGACTCGGATTGAGCTGGTGATGTGGATGATAGAAAGAGTACAATTGGAGGATATTTTTATCTTGGCAATAATCTTGTTTTTTGTATAGTCGTAAATAAAACTGTCTCACTTTCAACTGCTGAATTTAAATATGTAGCAGTTGGAAGAAGTTGCTCTCAATTCATATGGCTAGGACACAAGTTAGACGACTATGGTTTTACTAGCAACATGTTTTGTTTATGGTAATATTGATTTTAGACATCACTTTGTTTAAGGAGATTTGATTGAAGAACATCTAGTTTAAATTGAACATGTTGATACTCTTCATCAACTAGCTGATATTTTTACAAAGGTTTTAGATCATGAGAGATTTTTCAACTTGAAAAGCTTTTTTGGTCTCTGAAACAGGCATTGTTGGACGAATGTCGACTGAAATGTGTCTAACATTTCGGGTGACATTTACTCTTGTAATATCATAATCTGATTTTCAGTACTGTGCAATGGCTGATTTTTGTTAAACCAGGTATGATTTCTAAATAAGAACATGATTTTAATTTGATACCGTTCTCTGCGATGATATTAGATATCATAAAAATGGAGTATCAAAATAAGGCAAAGCCTTTTTAATTCTCGACAACTGTGCAATACGGGAAAAGCCTTTGAAATTGATATCGTTCCTATACTATAGGAGTATCAGAGTGCTTAAACAACGAAAAACATTTTGAGGATGCTAAATAAGTATTCTTGTTTTTTACTCGAAAATGAATTTTGTATGTATTTTATGATTAGATCTAGGACTCAATGGAAAATGTTACATTGGTTTGGAGGTTAAACTCATAAAATCATATATGAAATGTGTCTTGATTTGTTGCCGAAAGAAAGATGTTCTTGAAGGATCATGATACTTGTGTTGTACAAAATGTTGCCAACATTACTGTTGAAATTCTCAGATAATGATATTTGTTGGGATGCGATGTATAACTGATTTTGAAAATTCAGTTATTTTCTCCCTATTTTTATGCCTTGTTTTTATAGAAATTTCAAACTTTAAAATGATAAGATTAATTTTTTTTCCTACTATGATGTCTAGTTATTTTATCCCATTATTTTAGGTGCAAGTTATTGTGTAAAATTGAAACACCAAATCTAAGGAATTTTTGTTGCTTAGAAAGATTTGTCATGTATATAGATATTCCTCTTATTTGTTATTTTTTTATCATCTTCGATTTTCCCTATATAAAAAAAAAAAATTAGCTATTCTACCAAGTTTATAAATCATTCTTTACTTGTTTGTCATTCTTGTTATCTTTCTGTTTTTTTTTTCTCTCGAAAATATAAAATATATATATATATATATAAATAAAAAATGGGAAGATCACATCACTTTGGTATATACAACCGATGGAACACTCAAGCCCTTCATCTTCCAAAATTCCTCAAAACCCTTTCCACTATATTCACCTATGGAAACTTTCCAATGTCAACACTAATATCAACCAACCCACCGATCAACTTTCCTATGAGTACTAGCCCTTGATGAACATTTGAACCTACGAGTATGTTGAACCACAACAAGCAACCCCACTGGTTTCTTTCTTCTTCACCATCCATGAGAGGACTTGTCTAAAGCTACGATATTGGGTAAGAGACCAAGATCTTCCACCTTCCCTACTTGTCGATCGAGTAGATTGTTTGAGAAGAACGATTCGTGTAAGTAGAGCAATAACATGTCAAGGTCGGATGTGATATTGCTATATACGCTTGCTCGAGCAATGGCGGTGGCGACACGAACTTGGTGTTCTCAGTGAAGAGTGAAGAAGAAACAAGCGTCTATGTCTTGCAAAATGTGTCGAAGAAAATGAGGAAATTCTTGGTGAAACTCCATTGAAACAATTCTTCCCAAAAGAAATTTCGGATATGCTAAATCAGTCTTGCTCGAATGTTGCCACTAATGCCACAACATCTTAGGCAACATTGCGTGACATCGAAGAGAACAAACTCCAACACTCTCCAGTGGCGAATCGATTCAAACCTTGAGGTATGGATGCATTCTTGCGAAAGGATCGTATGTTGATAAAATAGTTAGGTTTTTATGCTAATTTGAGTTCTGCTATAGATGATACATCCTCGAAGAAATTTGAGAATATATATCTCTATAACAGAATATATATTTTTCCACACCTGTTGTTTTTAAACCAATGTATGAGATGAAATGCTGAAATGTTAGAGTGCAGATCTGCGGTGGACATGATAGAGATGAAGTAATTGAGTACCTCAGGTATAATGCATAAGTGGATCTCTAGATGTCGACCTCAGATTAACGACCACGTTTGCCACCTGCTACCAACTTGGCACAAAAATAATCGACCTCGATCCTCCCTTTAATCTTTTTCCTCCTTGATCTCTTTGATATGCAAAGTTTAAACTATCTGAAAAATAGAAGAAATAGTTTGACAAGAATGTCACCAACATTCTTGACCACACTGGTCCAAGACAGTCTCCATTGTCTACTGAATAGCTTGTGATTAAAAATCGCGAAGATCAACCAACAAATCTCTGAGGTTGATACTGTGAGGAATGCACTGATTCAAGCCAGAGACCATTTCATGTTGTTGATTTCTTCACAAAAAAAAGGGAAAAAATGATATGCATATGCTACTGTACTTTCGAGAGAATGATAATGCATATGCTACTGTCAAGAAAATGATGCTAATGTAGAGGAAGTGTTAATGCATGAGGAGCAGAGAAAGAAGGCTAGATGTTGTAGAGGAAATGCTAATGCAGGGGGGCAGAGAAAGAAAATGAGATGCTGATGTTCTGTGCAGAGAAAGAGTTATGCAGGAGTAGAAAGATGTTGAAAGTTGCTATTGTTATATGCTACTGTTATGTGCATAGAAAGAATTATGCAAGAGCTATTGCTGTTGTGCTAGAAGCTATTATTGTTTGTTGAAAATGTTGTTTTGTGAAGAAAGGCAAAAAGGGGGAGAATGTTAAAATCAGAAGTTTTTCCCTTCCTTTACGGACTGAAGCTAATGCTACTAGTCGATACGAAGCTGATGCTACTAGTTGGTGTTGAGAATATGGTCTGTGTATAAATCTGTATAAGTGGATGATATGTGTATATGTGCTAACATCTTTCTTCTTTTCTAATCCTATATAAATGATATATATATGTATATCTTGTATATGTTGTGTTCATATGCCATTACAGGTTGAGGGGGAGCATTTGTGTCAATTTGCCATTGTTAGGTCACTTATGCTTAGTTGGTTAAGTTTTGTGAAGAAAGACAAAAAGAGGGAGAATGTTAATGTTAGGATTGGTATCATGACATTTTTCCTAACATATCGTTTTCCAAAAAATGTCGGAACAAATGTCTTGACATTTGGGCTGACATTCTGGTAACAATTTTACCTATCTTCATGGGTATTTTTCAGAAGCGTGACCTTATTTCACACATGGCAAATTGACTTGGCAAGAAGTATTTAAATCAGATTATGATCGATGAAGACCAAGTCCAAGTGGAGCATAACTTGAGGAGCAAGACATGGAAGAAAAAGTCCAACCTGTTGAGAAAATCAATCAAGTTTCTGCCACACGTGACCACTTTTAGCTCAACCTCCACAATGATTCATTGAGCATTTCAAGGAGGACTCTCTACTATAAATAGATGGCAGATCAGTGAATCACTATCCAGAATTAAAATGTAAAAATACCAAGAGAGCTCTTAGGATTTCTTCTCAAAAATCTGGATCACAAAATGTTGCATGAGTTTGTGACGACATTCTGTATGACATTTCAGTCGCTGTTTCAGATTCTAGATTAGTTTTGTATGGAGCAATTGTAATGAGATGTTTGTCACTTCTATTTAGATAGATTTTTCAGGCATAAGTCATCTGCGACTTAACATTTTTATTCATTTTGTATCATCTTGTAAATCTTGTAAAAAAAAGGAATATATCAATTGTATATACGTATATATACAATGCTTTGGTCATTGATCATCATTAATTATATTAATATATAACCTATAACTTTTGTGTCTTTATTATTTCCGCTGCATTTTACTCTTCAAAGGTTTTATTCTGTTTTTAACTGAACGTTGTTTTTATCAAAATGTCATCAGTTATGTCAGACGACACTTTCACCGACATTTGCAAACTGTTCCAGCATTCGAATTGAGTTAATTTCCAGTTTATTTTTATTATTTCATAGTTGTACCCCGGGACACAACACCGGTGAAACAAAAAGATCGAACATCAAGTTTCAATAACAATAACAAAGACATTTTAATACACAAGTACACAACATATATATATATATATATATATATATATATATATATATATAAGAACGGAGATAGCAATCAGTAATTCGATACTAAAGCAGCGTGTAGGGAAATAGGAAAAACTAAACTAGAATTTGTGTCTGAGTAGAATATATTTCATTTCTTTCCGCGAAGATCACGGAAATAGTTTTTAGGATTTTTTTCAAAGTCATCCCTAGGCATGTAACAATCTGCCTCTGGCATTTTCATCATCTTCTTGTTATTTTCTTCGGTTTCTGTTGATGAACCCATTAACATAGAAATGCCCCATCCAGCAAAAGAAACACCAGATGCAACAACACCCGGAAGCAGTCACTCTATCCTCTTCAAACCCCACGTGAAGGAATTTTACTAGGTATGTTGTTGTTGTGTTTCTTCTTGCTTGTTATCATTGCCTTTTTTGCTCATTTTGTGTTTACAACAAATTGTTTTTGGTCTCTCGGTGAGATTTATTTTTGATTTGATGGGGGAAGAGTGACTTGTGGATGTGTTCCTTATATAGGAAAATAATTTGGTGTTTACTGTAGGTCTCTTAAGCATGTCACTTGGTAGCTAGTTACAATTTTCTTTTATCCTACAAATTTGGTGTTAACTAATTGTTATTTTCGAGTTAATTAATTTGATTATTTTTTAAAGATAAATTAAATTAAATTAATTGAATATTTTAAAAAATATATACATTTAATAATTATAAATGATAAGTACTACAAGTTATATTTTTTTATGTTAACAAAATGAAAAAATAGTATTAAAATATTACTTTATCTGGATAAAGAAAATACTAACTTTGAGACAAAGTAGATAATTTAACTAATCGCCTCTAATGAATTCTTTGGGACTTGGAGTAGATGTCGTAGAGAGAATCATCCAATGCATTAAGAATATAGTTTATGCAAAGAAACTCTTGACTTTTCCAAGTTTGAATGTCTTTCAGCCTTCTCCACATCAGTCGGAGCATTCTCCCCTTCTCCTTCTGGCAAAGTCATAGGAGCCTCAGCAATCAATACGTTTGTCACGTGAAGAGTTGTCAAGTAGAACAACATCTTTTGTTGCCATCGTTTGAAATCAGAGCCTTTGAATTTCTCAGGCTTCTCAACATGGTTTTTTACCATTGACGATCCAGTTGATCGACTTTGCAAATCAAGAAATTGAATTCTCTGAAAATTTTGCAAACTCAACAAATCAGAAAAAATAATTTTTCCTGAGAATTTTTTGTCTTAGATTGTTATAGCCAATCTAGAATCATCAATGAATAAGCACAATAACATAATAACAATTCAACATAATTTGTAATCAACAACAATGAATTCAGCAAATTGAAAACACATACTAACTTGATGTCGATAGAGGGCTGCAATGCAGTGTCCTAAGACAAAAATTTGTCTCCACTTGTGATGTAGTTTTACGGACGTTTGTCTAGATGATACAACTATCTAAGTGAGAGTTCTAGCACAAGAACTTCACCTCTGACGAATTTACTATGTGTTCTTCAGAAATGTACTTTTGGAAGAAGAAGAAGAAGAAAAAGCAAGTAACAATCTTAGAATGATTTTGATTCTAAAATCACAAGATTAGTTTTTGTTAATTGTATGCTTCAAACAAGTGATCATCATCGTTATAAAGAGATATTTTCGACCATTGCAACCTTTCACACCAAAGGTTGTGATTTTAGAGAAGAGACACAACTTTTGGACATACTGGAAATTTTACCATTGCCCAAGCGTCGCGGTCCTAATTCATTTTCGGATTCGAGTAGCTCACTGCCAATCAGGCGCCGCGGCCCTTACGACGGGATTTCTCGAGAATTTTTCCCTTGGCTACTGGACGTGAGGCGCCGCGGCCCTAGTTCCAGGCACCGCGACGCTTCGACTGAAATTTCCAAAGTCAATTTTTGATCACTTATTTCTTCTTAATCCCGTACAAGTTCCACACTAGGACCGTTAAAAACCATTCAGGAAATTGTTACACAACTGATGAGGACCAAATACATCTGTCATTACACTAACCATTTTTCTGGTTTAAATGTGGATTTTTACCTTCCTACAGTTAACCGGCAGAAACACTCACTGAACCAGGATCATAGTAATAGTTCCGATAGGTTAAGCAGCTAGTAAAAATTTGAGTAAGTGCGAAAACTTGTAACGACCCAATTCACCTCCCCCTTGTGTCATGCGAGTGTATAAAAGAACACATGCGGATTTTTAACGAGTTCTTTTTCTTCTTCTTTAATTCTGATGGCATTGAATAGGCTCAACATGCAAATTAGTTCTACGGGTAGAGTACATAGAAAGAAGACCAGAGCAATATAGCATTTTAAGAGATATTGTTGTGAAAATACACTTATCCAGGTTTGGGTCTAATACAATGTGAACGAATTTGAGCATTCAATCCAAAACCTTAAGGAAGCAGGATAAATCTATTTGCAAACTTTTACACAATTGACGAGGGAAAAGTTATCCTCTTGAGTATGTCCAAATAGCAGCATATGTCAAGCATGAAAGCTAAGCTTTTACACAGGATACTTGCAACAAGGAATATTAACAAATTTTACCATTATCGATTTCATATTATCATAGCTAATGCTGTCATTATTTTTCTTACAAACATGTTTCGATTTCTTTTCTTTTGAGCGAGGGTCTATCGGAAACAGTCTCCCTACCCCCACAAAGGTGGGGTTAAGATCTGTTTACATCCTGTCCTCCCAGATCTCACTTGTGGAATTACACTGAGTATGTTGTTGGTGTATATTATCATAGGTAAGGTCCACAACGTACTTGCATGAGCACCCAATATTAACAAGTAATACCATTATTGATTTCATATTATCATAGCTTTTTTTATAAGTTTTGTAATGAAAGTAATTGAAGATAAATAATATTAAACCAAAATGTCCTTAAATAATGTCTTTCTCAAATAGCCATCAGCAATTTTATCAAGATATGAAAATTAGATGATATTCTATGAGGAGAGTACACATTAATCAATTTAACATGATGTCTCCCTTACATAGCCATCAGAAATATGTATGAAAATTAGATCATTTTTCTAATATAAAAAAGGTACACATACTAATCTGGTCCAAGCATGAAATCTTGAAAATTGACCTATTTTCCGGCTTGATTTAGAGGAAATCCTCAAAATGTTTTATTTTGTACCAAACATATACTTCATATGACCCAAGGAATCATCTAAAATACATACTCCTGTAATAGTACCTGAACATTAATCAATCATATGTACTACAATATACAATCATCTTGAAAATCTGTTTTGGCAATCTGTTTCAATCTCCTGTTATAATATGGAATTATTGTACTGTGTTTTGGCAATAATCCATTCTAGTCATTGCTGACACCTAAACTTTCATGGACCACACCCTCTATTCATCTCAAATCTTTGTCAAGAGCAAAACAAGAATGGTGATTTTAAATATTACAGTAGCTAATGTAATTAATTCAGGGATTTAATATGCGAATTTGAAATGCTGTTGATGAAGCAAAACCAGTATCTGAAATTATTTGTCTTTTATATCGAGCTAATATTCTCAACCTTAGACAACATTGCTCATAAAGTCCATTCAATATCTGGATTAAGAAAAACATGAACATCATTCATATGATGATGATAATCATTCTCGCGAGTTTTATTATAATTTCTTTGTTAGTGATCCTTGTTAGGGTCTTTAAGAAGCTATGGTGGACTCCATTTCATGTACAGTTTCTGATGAGATCACAAAGAATCCAAGGTCCTCCATACAAGTTCCTATATGGAAACACCAAAGAGATTGTGGAATTGAGGAAAGACACCATAAGCAAATCCATGGATGACTTGTCTCATGACATATTTCCAAGAATTCTACCTCATGTATTTTCTTGGAAGAATCTCTATGGTAAAGAAAATGTCACAAAGTATTTTTTTATTTTATTTTTTAATTTTCCACCTTGAGTCCGCTATCCGCTTTTGGGGCCTGACTATTCGGATTTGAGCCGGGAAGTTCCACTTTGGTGGTAAAGCGCCCCCTACAAAGGTGACTCCATTCCAAGACTCGAACTCAAAACCTCTGGTTAAGGATGGAGGGGTGCTTTACAACCCCACCACAACCTTTTATGATAGATGTCACATTATAATTTATTTTCGAAAGTGCCTTTTTTTATTGTCTTAAATGGTTTACAAAAACAGGAGTTAGAAAGAAACTGATTTTTTATTTTCTCTGTTTGTCATCACCTAACTATAGGGGCAAATTTTCTCTACTGGTATGGACTGCAACCTGAACTAGTAGTGACTGAACCAGAACTTCTCAAAGAAATACTGAGCAATAGAAACAACAGTTTTCCCAAAATGGATCTTGAAGGATTTTCCAAGAAGCTCTTAGGAGATGGGGTTTCGTCATCTAAAGGCGAAAAATGGGCAAAAATGAGGAAATTAGCCAACCATGTTTTCCATGGAGAAAGCCTAAAAGTAAAATTCTAGTACAATTTTTGGTAGGGAGTTGCTCTCTAATTTGTTAATTATTGTGTTGCATGCAGAGTATGATTCCAGTGATGATCATGAGTTGTGAGACAATGCTGGAAAGGTGGAAGATTTATGAAGATAAAGAAATTGAAGTGTTTGAAGAGTTTAGGTTATTAACATCAGAGATCATTTCCAGGACTGCATTTGGAAGTAGTTACTTAGAAGGAAAGAATATATTTCAGATGCTGATGAAGTTAGCTTTGCTAGTTTCAAGAAATGCTCACAAAATTAGATTTCCTGGCATCAGGTAAGTCACTTCCTCCACGAGACGTGCAAAGACTTTCAGCTCTCAATGCTTATCAACTACTTCTGATCAGTCAAGTCAAACGGGCTCTTAATATGTATTTTAAGCTTTTATCTTAAATATCAATTCATGCAAGGTGATACGAGAGATCAATAAACACAACACAATAATCTACATACATGTTACATTTTTGTGTAGTCAAATTTGGAAAAGCAATGATGAGATAGAGTCAGAGAAACTCGAGCAAGGCATACGTGACAGCATTACTCAACTAATAAACAAAAGAGAACAGGAAAAGATTGGGGAAGACCATATCTTTGGAAATGATTTCCTTGGCAAGCTCCAAGAGGCTCATCAAGATTACAATGAGAAGCCAATATCAATAGAAGATATAGTTGATGAGTGCAAGACATTTTATTTCGCCGGTCATGAGACAACAACTTCTTTGCTTGGATGGACAATCTTCTTGCTAGCTACAAACAAGAACTGGCAAGAAAAAGCAAGAAAAGAAGTTCTAGAATCATTTGGCCAGAAAGTTCCTACTGCAGATGGCCTCTCAAGACTGAAAATAGTAAGCATTATGGATTAATCATTTTTGTTTAAATATCGCATACATGTGTCAATTCGATAAAGTATACTAAGAGAAGCTTATACGTACTTTCTGCATTATATGTGTTCCATAAACACCAAATGATTTTATAAGCTAAGTGCTTATAAACCAAGATTTTATAAGCTAAGTGCTTATCCGTAATATCTTTTGTAATTCATGAAATACCCTTTTCAAGATAAATTCCTCAACTCCTTCTCCATTCTATTACCATCATTCGTCATTCTCCAAGTAAAGATACTTTTTAAGTTATATTACTTACAAATAATTTTAAAGGTTATTTAGTCATTTTAACACATAAGGGTGTATATCAACACTTTTTACCAGACATATCAATTTCAGTACTTTAATTCCATTATGTAACTGTTCATTTATAAATCAGTTTTCCAGTATTTAAAAGTGTTTTCTCTAACTGAATGCTTATCAGCTATTTTCAAGCTAAACATGCTCTAAGAACTTTTACTTGTGTTTTATCAATGTAGATGAACATGATTCTTGATGAATCTCTAAGATTGTACCCTCAAGTGCCATTCATCAAAAGGAAAGTTGAAAAGAAAGTTCAGCTGGGGAAGCTAACTTTACCACCTCAAATGCAACTTTATATATCACCATTAGCCGTTCAACATGATCCTAAAATATGGGGAGAAGATGTTCATGTTTTCAAACCAGAAAGATTTGCAGAAGGGGTTGTCAAAGCTACAAACAACAATCCAGTAGCATTCTTGCCTTTTGGCTATGGACCTCGAACTTGTTTAGGCTTGAACTTTGCCATGATTGAAGCAAAAGTTACTCTTTCGATGGTTCTACAGCGTTACATGTTCACGATTTCACCAACTTATGTTCACTCTCCTGTTCAGATTTTTATGCTTCGTCCACAGCATGGAGTTAAAGTCATTCTCCACAAGATTTAAGGGTCTCTTGCTGTATATAAAGATGGACAGGAACTTGATTATTGGTTTAATCTGAAGCATATTATATATATAATTGTCCAAGAAAATAAACCTAAGTATTTCAATCCTTCATCGTCTTTTTGTGATTGATTCATAGTTTGCGTGTTGTTTTTCTTTTTTGCAAGTTCTTATAGTAAAGATTTAGCAGAAATGGGCTTCCAAATTGAAGGATATTATTTTAGACATTTTGACGCTATGCCTCCATGATTGCTAGTGTCAATAAAGAGAAGGATGGGCACAAAGAAAAGGTGTGTGAAAGGGATTTCTGTGCAAGTTGGAGAGTAATATATGTATTAAGCCTAAAATGTTATTGTCTTTACAAATAGTTATGATGTAATTTTCTGGGGATATATAGAGAAGTAATAGTAGTTATACTACTAACAACAACAATGACAATGCCAACAACAATAACTATTATAATTAACAATATTGTCTATAAACACACAGAAAATTTTGTGATCCTAGATGATCATATCACTGCAATTGGCAAAAGGACATGAACCTTATGCCATATTCAGAACCAGAAAGAGAAAGGTTATGTCGCTAACCAAAAACCAGAAAATTTACTTCTATGGAACGTAATCGGTTACCTATAAGTTTATATAACTTAGCATTGACGAATTAAAGGATGAGGCAGCAGATTCAGTCAAATTCTAGCATAATAGATTTTTCCCTCGCACGAACCCAAGCAAGAAGCCATGGTGATCGACATGATTTCACTATCTTTAGGCAATTTTAATAGTTGTATATTCTCTTGATCTTCAGCCTTGGATCGATCATAAGCCACTAGGAACTCTCGTGGGTCTCACCAGCAAATCACATCATCTAGCACAACGCTAGGGTGATTCATCCACGCCAAAGTAAATGGCAAGACGGATACAAGATGAGACCGCTTCCATTCCCAGGCCAATGAAGAGAATGTCACTAACTCGTATTTTGTAGAGCATGACCACTTATATGAATGCCAATATTACGTCTTTGTAAACCTTTGTGGGGTTGAGGAAGGACAGTGAATTCTCTGGTGATAGGGTTGCACACAGCAGAATGTGAATTTTCCTCGAAATAGTCAGAGCATAGAAGAGTAATCCATTTGAAGAGCCCGCAATGTGCATGTCAGGCATGTCGGGGAAACTAAGGGAAGCGTCCAATGAGCCCAGTTCTCCATCCTGGAGACCTTTCCCTTCTTCTTGAGAGCAATGAAGAAATGTAGCTGATGGAGGATCTTCATTCACACTGGATATATACTAATTAACAGGCTTCTAGAAGAAACCTAAACACGGAAATCCTGCTTCTGGTGCCATCATCAGTTAAGCTTGCACCACATTATCTATGTTGCTAGGAATCTTTAAAATTGTTGATGGGTGTGTGTCGGATTATCCAACAGTAATGCATTTTTAGAGGATTCAACATGGATGCAGTAACGTTTTGGAGAGTTAGAGCAACATAGAAAATTAAAGTAAGTAGGTTCAACTTAATAACTGTTTCCCAAGAATAATGTATTTTTATGTTAAGTGTCATTTTCTGTAATGACTGGCGTACCCGCGTAAGTAACTTATTTTTTCTCTATCTTACCTTTTACCCTATCTTCTTCCATGATTCTATGCGGCTAATGAATTCTTTGGTACTTCCATTCAATTCAGTACCAAAGAACAATTCAGTTATGGATAAACAAGAGAACAAAGAACAAAAGGGAAGTTTGACAAGTACTCTTATCAATTCTAAAAATATGTTGTCTCAAATTATTTATCGTTTTAGAAATTCAAGACATAATTGATGGTTTTCCATTTTTCCTTTATCATTAATGAAAATAACACAAATAGAATAAACATTTAATAGAGATACATTATAACTTAGATACAGTAGGTCAAGTATCCATTTTAATTAATATTTCTTAAGAGACGTATAAAAACAAAACAAATAATTTGAGACGAGTAGCATCAAAATCAACATCAACGGTCGTGATCCCACAAAATATAAAAGTTGCATCCCTCGTGTAAATGTCCAAACATTTGCTATTACTATTCAATATTTGTTGCACGACTTTAGCCAAACTTAATTAACTGGTATCATTTATTATGCCGCAATTAGCTTTCCCGACCCTTCTCATTTTTATTCCCATTTATTTATTTCAAAGTTTCAACTATATGATAAAATCAGCTTTACAAATTAGAGAGAATGCGACCCTAGACTTTCCAATACCTGCATGCATCTATATCGAACTCGAGTTAAATCTCTCATGTAACTATTAGAAGAACGCTTACACTTTCCAAGACTGCGCACCATCTACTTTAATACTGTAACTGCGTCACTTCATCGTGGATCAACAAAAATTTCCTATATATATGGAGTATCTTAAGGCAATTGATTAACCTTTGTAAACGTGTGTATAGTAATACCAATTGTATTCCTACCCATAATTAGAATATATTTCATATATTGTGTAAATATAATTATGGTAAGATTAAGATTTCTCTTGTGATTAGGTTTAAGATTTCTATTGTATAAGGGATGAATATTGTACACTATATCTACTTTGATATTAATGAGAAGACTCTCCAAGGGAGATTAATATCATCTTACATGGTATCAAGATAAAAAATCCCAAAACCCTAGATTTTTCTTTCTTCGCCGCCGCCGAGCATCCCCCCCCGGAACTTAGCCGTGGCCCTTCTTCCAAAATTTCTAGGTTTTCTTTTACATTCTACTCTTTTCTAAATGGATACTCAGGATTTTTCCAATACTTCTGACGCTTCAACCTCCACTAATCCCACCACCATGTCGTCATCCTCTTTTCATCCCGCCCTAAATGTTACCAATATCAAGAACTATATTATATTCTTCTTGATCAAGAAAACAGTCAGTATTCTCTTTGGGTTGAACTGTTTCGTAATCATGCATGTCTTTATAACGTGCTTGATCATATCGATGACACTATTCCGCGCCCTCCGGAGGTTGATGATCCTACCTGGCGTCGTCTAGACGTCGGCGTCAAACAGTGGATTTATGATAGTATTTCTCAGGATCTTCTTCTTACTATCATGAAATCTGGCGCCACAGCCCTTGATTTATGAACCCGCTTGGAAGAAATCTTTCAAGATAACAAACACACTCGTGTGGTGTATTTGAAGGAATAATTTAACAATACACGCCTTGAAAATTTCTCCAACATGACTGAGTACTGCAGACAGTTGAACCTTCTAGCGGATCAACTCTCCAACGTCGACACGCATGTCTCGGACACTAAAATGGTGTTGCAATTGATTGCAGGTCTTCCCAAAGGCGACTATGATATGTTAGCCACCATGATTCAATAGGCAGATCTGTTGCCCCGTTTTTAACAAAGCTCGCTCGCAGTTGTTGGTCGAAGAGACTCGCGTGCTAAGTATGATGAGCACAATCAGAAGGCGTTAGCTGTCGAAACGCGCCCCCAAGATCCAACGCCTCCGGAAAACTCTCAACCGCGGTAGGGACGTGGTGGCAAGGGCGGTAAGAGCCGAGGAAGAGGAGGTCGTGGTCGTGGCAAGGGTCGCGGACAGCAGAATCAGCAGCAGCAACAGGCCTGAGAATCAGTTGTGCCGCGCCCGCGATACGAGCAGTCGCGGCGCGCGCGGTTCGATACCAACAACCCTTCAACTAGTGCTCCCACCACGGGTTGTTGGGCCCTGCTTCAGCCCCTCGGCAAGTTCCAGCAGCTCTTGCCCAGTATGGCACCCACTGAATTGGGTCAGGCCTTCATCAGTCTCAATATGCAACAGCCTGACAACAACTGGTACATGGACTCCGGAGCCACTTCTCACCTCACTCGGTCTGCAGGTAATATTCTCAAACTGTTTGGTTTAAGGCATCCACAATTTGTGACAGTTGGTAGTGGCCACCGCATTCTAATAAAGGGTTATGGTACATGTAATATTCTTACGCAAGTGTACGTATCGTTCACAAGTAATATAGTCTGTAAGACCGAGTTTATCGTCCATGAGTAGTTTGAATTACCGAACATCTATTCTATATTATTTATTTGGCAAACGATATTTGCTTTGGGTTTTTATCTAACTACTAGAATAATTGCGAGAAGTAATCTAAATTATTGGGGTTTAATCAGTTATGAAGGAATTAGGGCTTTCAAAATCCTCGACTATCCACTATATTCAATTCTTAATGAAACTAGAATGAGTTTTTCTCCTACGTTAAGATAGTGGTTAACTATACTGTCTTATATTCCGATTAGGATATATAATCGCTCAACCCCAGTGCAGAACCC
Organism: Przewalskia tangutica; assembly: GCA_029844215.1. NCBI lineage: Eukaryota > Viridiplantae > Streptophyta > Magnoliopsida > Solanales > Solanaceae > Przewalskia > Przewalskia tangutica. The sequence goes on along the minus strand of CM056723.1, from coordinate 116,382,238 downwards.
TTTTATATTTCTATGATAAGATTTACCACATAGGAGGATTAAGAACAGTAACCTATAATGCTACACAAGTATCGGGGTACTTTCGTCCGCGATTTTAACCTATGTATATTCAATTACAGCATATCCAAAGATCTCATCTCGGTTCTTGATTCGAAATCATATAGATTATGATAATTAGTAATCAACTAACTATCAAACATTCATACCAATTATTGAATAGATCTTAATCAAGTGAAGAAGAAATCAAACTAATGCATTAAGTCATAAGATAGAGTTTGAAGCGATTCAAAAGGAAAGCCCTAATAAAGTGTTTAGCTCCTAGCCATAGTCACGCTAAGAACTAATACAATTCCAAACATAAACTGAATTAAAAAGAAAGAAAGAAAAGTACTGTGAACTAAAGTCTCCAATTGTAGCTTTCAATCCTTGCCATGTGATGTGTTGTGTGTTAGAATGACCAACTCCCCTCAATAGAATAATCTATATGGCTTAAGTATGTTGCAAATTTCATGCCCTCTGGACCCTTCTGCCATTGGTCAATTTTACTTCGGATCTGAAATTCCCCGCATTGGCACCGCGGTCCTGTAGAATAGCACCGCGGTGCCTAAAGTCCTGTGGGTTCTCTGATCTTCTGGCACCGCGGTCCTGTTGCTGGGCACCGCGGTGCTGTTTTGCCTTTGTCCGAATCTCCAATTTTCAACCTTTTCTGCCTCGGGACCCTCCTTTTATGCCCCATTTTCGCTCATTTTCGTCATTTTGCCTTTTTGAACCGTTGTGACTCAAAAGAAAAGAAAATGACTCTAACACTACACTTATTCGGTCTTACCAAGACTATATTACTTGAGCGATACGTACACTTGCGTAAAGCATAAGGAAAATCGCTAACATCTTCCTTGTTTTATATGTGCTTTAGAACCTATGTTTAGTGTTTATGTTTGTGCATGATTTCAAGCCTATCCGAAGTCTCCCACTTAAATATCGTAAAACATGTCATTAGATATGTTGTCGGCACATGTGAGTTGAAAATTTGGTATTCTAAAGACACTAATCCTAATTTAATAGGACATAGTGACTCGGATTGAGCTGGTGATGTGGATGATAGAAATAGTACAATTGGAGGATATTTCTATCTTGGCAATAATCTTGTTTTTTGTATAGTCGTAAATAAAACTGTCTCACTTTCCACTGTCGAATTTAAATATGTAGCAGTTGGAAGTTGTTGCTCTCAATTCATATGGCTAAGACACAAATTAGACGACTATGGTTTTACTAGCAACATGTTTTGTTTACGGTAATATTGATTTTAGACATCACTTTGTTTAAGGAGATTTGATTGAAGAACAACTAGTTTAAATTGAACATGTTGATACTCTTCATCAACTAGCTGATATTTTTACAAAAGTTTTAGATCATGAGAGATTTTCCAACTTGAAAAGCTTTTTGGTCTCTCAAAAGCAGACCTTTGTTGGGCGAATGTCGACTGAAATGTGTCTAACATTTCGGGTGACATTTACCCTTGTAATATCATAATCTGATTTTCAGTACTGTGCAATGGCTGATTTTTGTTCAACCATGTATGATTTCTAAATAAGAACATGATTTTAATGTGATACCGTTCTCTGCGATGATATTAGATATCATAAAAATGGAGTATCAAAATAAGGCAAAGCCTTTTTAATTCTCGGCAACTGTGCAATACGGGAAAAGCCTTTGAAATTGATATCGTTCTTATACTATAGGAGTATCAAAGTGCTTAAACAACGAAAAATATTATGAGGATGCTAAATAAGTATTCTTGTTTTTGACACGAAAATGAATTTTGTATGTATTTTATGATTAGATCTAGGACTCAATGGGAAATGTTACATTGTTTTGGAAGTTAAACTCATAAAATCATATATGAAATGTGTCTTGATTTGTTGCCGAAAGAAAGATGTTCTTGAAGGATCATGATACTTGTGTTGTACAAAATGTTGCCAACATTACTGTTGAAATTCTCAGATAATGATATTTATTGGGATGCGATGTATAACTGATTTTGAAAATTCAGTTATTTTCTCCCTATTTTTATGCCTTGTTTTTATAGAAATTTCAAACTTTAAAATGATAAGATTAATTTTTTTTCCTACTATGATGTCTAATTATTTTATCCCATTATTTTAGGTGCAAGTTATTGTGTAAAATTGAAACACCAAATCTAAGGAATTTTTGTTGCTTAGAAAGATTTGTCATGTATATAGATATTCCTATTATTTGTTATTTTTTTATCATCTTCGATTTTCCCTATATAAAAATTAAAAAAAATAAAAAATTAGCTATTCTACCAAGTTTATAAATCATTATTTACTTGTTTGTCATTCTTGTTATCTTTTTGTTTTTTTTTCTCGAAAATATAATATATATATATATATATATAAAAAATGGGAAGATCACATCACTTTGGTATATACAACCGATGGAACACTCAAGCCCTTCATCTTCCAAAATTCCTCAAAACCCTCTCCACTATATTCACCTATGGAAACTTTCCAATGTCAACACTAATATCAACCAACCCACCGATCAACTTTCCTATGAGTACTAGCCCTTCAATGAACACTGAACCTTCTGAGTATGTTGAACCACAACAAGCAACCCCACTGGTTTCCTTCTTCACCATCCACAGAGGACTTGTCTAAAGCTACAGTATTGGGTAAGAGACCAAAATCATCCACCTTCCCTACTTGTCGATCGAGTAGATTGTTTGAGAAGAAACGATTCGTGTAAGTAGAGCAATAACAGTCAAGGTCGGATGTGATATTGCTATATCGCTTGCTCGGCGATGTGGTGAAGACACGAACTTGGTGTTCTCAACTGAAGAGAGTGAAGAAGAAACAACTGTCTATGTACTGCAAAATGTGTCTGAAGAAAATGAGGAAATTCTTGGTGAAACTCTATTGAAACAATTCTTCCCAAAAGAAATTTCCAGATATGCTAAATCGAGTGCTGCTCCGAATGTTGCCACTAATGCCACAACATCTTAGGCAACATTGCAACCAACATCAGAAGAGACACTAACTCCAACATTCTCCAGCGAAACTGAATCTGATTCAAACCTTGAGGTATGGATCTGTTACTGAGAAAGGATCGTATGTTGATAAAATAGTCAGGTTTTTATGCTAATTTGAGTTCTGCTATAGATGATACATCCTCGAAGAAATTTGAGAATATATATCTCTATAACAGAATATATATTTTTCCACACCTGCTGTTTTTAAACTAATGTATGAGATGAAATGCTGAAATGTTAGAGGTACAGATCCTGCAGTGGACAATAGAGATGAAGTAATTGAGTACCTCACTTAGTTATAATGCATAAGTGGATCTCTAGATGTCCAGCCTCTGAATTAACAGCCACGTTTGCCACCCTGCTGTACAAGTTACCAATTTGGCACAAAAATAATTGACCTCAATCCTCCCTTCAATCTCTTTTCATCCCTTCAATCTCTTTGATATACAAAGTTTAAACTACCCTGAAAAATATAAGGAAATAGTGCAGATGTTGACAAGAATGTCACCAACATTCTTGACCACACTGGTCCAAGACATTCTCCACTGTCTACTGAATAGCTTGTGATTAAAAATCGCGAAGATCAACTAACAAATCTCTGAGGTTGATACTGTGAGGAATGCACTGATTCAAGCCAGAGACCATTTCATGTTGTTGATTTCTTCACAAAAAAAAGGGAAAAAATGATATGCATATGCTACTGTACTGTCGAGAGAATGATAATGCATATGCTACTGTCAAGAAAATGATGCTAATGTAGAGGAAGTGTTAATGCATGGGGAGCAGAGAAAGAAGGCTAGATGTTGTAGAGGAAATGCTAATGCAGGGGGAGCAGAGAAAGAAAGCGAGATGCTGATGTTCTGTGCAGAGAAAGAGTTATGCAGGAGTAGAAAGATGTTGAAAGTTGCTACTGCTATATGCTACTGTTATGTGCATAGAAAGAATTATGCAAGAGCTACTACTGTTGTGCTAGAAGCTATTGTTGTTTGTTGAAAATGTTGTTTTGTGAAGAAAGACAAAAAGGGGGAGAATGTTAAAATCAGAAGTTTTTCCCTTCCTTCACTTTGAAGCTAATCTCTTTGGTCGATCTGGTGATTCTACTAGTTGGTGTTGAGAATATGGTCTGTGTATAAATCTGTATAAATGGATGATATGTGTATATGTGCTAACATCTTTCTTCTTTTCTAATCCTATATAAATTATATATATATATATGTATATCTTGTATATGTTGTGTTCATATGCCATTACAGGTTGAGGGGGAGCATTTGTGTCAATTTGCCATTGTTAGGTCACTTATGCTTAGTTGGTTAAGTTTTGTGAAGAAAGACAAAAAGGGGGAGAATGTTAATGTTAGGATTGGTATCATGACATTTTTCCTAACATATCGTTTTCCAAAAAATGTCGGAACAAATGTCTTGACATTTGGGCTGACATTCTGGTAACAATTTTACCTATCTTCATGGACTATTTTTTAGGAAACTGTGACCTTATTTAACACATGGCAAATTGACTTGGCAAGAAGTATTTAAATCAGATTATGATCGATGAAGACCAAGTCCAAGTGGAGCATAACTTGAGGAGCAAGACGTGGAAGAAAAAGTCCAACCTGTTGAGAAAATCAATCAAGTTTCTGCCACACGTGACCACTTTTAGCTCAACCTCCACAATGATTCATTGAGCATTTCAAGGAGGACTCTCTACTATAAATAGAGATGACAGATCAGTGAATCCATATCCAGAATCAAAATGTAAAAATACCAAGAGAGCTCTCGGTATTTCTTCTCAAAAATCTGGATCACAAAATGTTGCATGAGTTTGTGACGACATTCTGCATGACATTTCAGTCGCTGTTTCAGATTCTAGATTAGTTTTGTATGGAGCAATTGTAATGAGATGTTTGTCACTTCTATTTAGATAGATTTTTCAGGCATAAGTCATATGCGACTTAACATTTTTATTCATTTTGTATCATCTTGTAAATCTTGTAAAAAAAGGAATATATCAATTGTATATACATATATATACAATACTTTGGTCATTGACCATCATGAATTATATTAATATATAACCTATAACTTTTGTGTCTTTATTATTTCCGCTGCATTTTACTCTTCAAAGGTTTTATTCTGTTTTTAACTGAACATTGTTTTTACCAAAATGTCATCAGTTATGTCAGATGTCATTTTCGCCGACATTTGCAAACTGTTCCAACATTCGAATTGAGTTAATTTCCAGTTTCTTCTTGCTTGTTATCATTGCCTTTTTTGCTCATTTTGTGTTTACAACAAATTGTTTTTGGTCTCTCGGTGAGATTTATTTTTGATTTGATGGGGGAAGAGTGACTTGTGGATGTGTTCCTTATATAGGAAAATAATTTGGTGTTTACTGTAGGTCTCTTAAGCATGTCACTTGGTAGCTAGTTACAATTTTCTTTTATCCTACGGTCAACAACAAATTTGGTGTTAACTAATTGTTATTTTCGAGTTAATTAATTTGATTATTTTTTAAAGTTAAATTAAATTAAATTAATTGAATATTTTAAAAAATATATATATTTAATAATTATAAATGATAAGTACTACAAGTTATTTTTTTTTATGTTAACAAAATAATAAAAAAATAGTATTAAAATATTACTTTATCTGGATAAAAAGAGTGTCCACTTAGCTATTTGCACATTCTTTAAGAAAATACTAACTTTGAGACAAAATAGATAATTTGACTAAACTGCCTCTAATTAAATCTGGTCCAAGCATGAAATCTTGAAAATTGACCTATTTTCCGGCTTGATTTAGAGGAATCATCTAAAATACATACTCCTGCAATAGTACTACAATATAAAATCATCTTGAAAATCTGTTTTAAATTTTAATAATCGTGTGCATGTACTAGGACATCAGCACACTTGCCTTGAGACTTCGCATTTTCAATCTCCTGTTATAATATGGAATTATTGTACTGTGTTTTGGCAATAATCCATTCTAGTCATTGCTGACACCTAAACTTTCATGGACCACACCCTCTATTCATCTCAAATCTTTGTCAAGAGCAAAACAAGAATGGTGATTTTAAATATTACAGTAGCTAATGTACGATTAATTCAGGGATTTAATATGCGAATTTGAAATGTTGTTGATGAAGCAAAACCAGTATCTGAAATTATTTGTCTTTTATATCGAGCTAATATTCTCAACCTTAGACAACATTGCTCATAAAGTCCATTCAATATCTGGATTAAGAAAAACCGCGAACATCATTCATATGATGATGATAATCATTCTCATGAGTTTTATTATAATTTCTTTGTTAGTGATCCTTGTTAGGGTCTTTAAGAAGCTATGGTGGACTCCATTTCATGTACAGTTTCTGATGAGATCACAAAGAATCCAAGGTCCTCCATACAAGTTCCTATATGGAAACACCAAAGAGATTGTGGAATTGAGGAAAGACACCATAAGCAAATCCATGGATGACTTGTCTCATGACATATTTCCAAGAATTCTACCTCATGTATTTTCTTGGAAGAATCTCTATGGTAAAGAAAATGTCACAAAGTATTTTTTTATTTTATTTTTTAATTTTCCACCTTGTGTCCGGTATCCGCTTTTGGGGCCTGACTATTCGGATTTGAGCCGGGAAGTTCCACTTTGGTGGTAAAGCGCCCCCTACAAAGGTGACTCCATTCCAAGACTCGAACTCGAAGCCTCTGGTTAAGGATGGAGGGGTACTTTACAACCCCACCACAACCTTTTATGATAGATGTCACATTATAATTTATTTTCGAAAGTGCCTTTTTTTATTGCCTTAAATGGTTTACAAAACAGGAGTTAGAAAGAAACTGATTTTTTATTTTCTCTGTTTGTCATCACCTAACTATAGGGGCAAATTTTCTCTACTGGTATGGACTGCAACCTGAACTAGTAGTGACTGAACCAGAACTTCTCAAAGAAATCTTGAGCAATAGAAACAATAGCTTTTCCCAAAATGGATCTTGAAGGATTTTCCAAGAAGCTCTTAGGAGATGGGGTTTCGTCATCTAAAGCGAAAAATGGGCAAAAATGAGGAAATTAGCCAACCATGTTTTCCATGGAGAAAGCCTAAAAGTAAAATTCTAGTACAATTTTTGGTAGGGAGTTGCTCTCTAATTTGTTAATTATTGTGTTGCATGCAGAGTATGATTCCAGTGATGATCATGAGTTGTGAGACAATGCTGGAAAGGTGGAAGATTTATGAAGATAAAGAAATTGAAGTGTTTGAAGAGTTTAGGTTATTAACATCAGAGATCATTTCCAGGACTGCATTTGGAAGTAGTTACTTAGAAGGAAAGAATATATTTCAGATGCTGATGAAGTTAGCTTTGCTAGTTTCAAGAAATGCTCACAAAATTAGATTTCCTGGCATCAGGTAAGTCACTTCCTCCACGAGACGTGCAAAGACTTTCAACTCTCAAACAGGCTCTTAATATGTATTTTAAGCTTTTAGCTTAAATATCAATTCATGCAAGGTGATACGAGAGATCAATAAACACAACACAATAATCTACATACTTGTTACATTTTTGTGTAGTCAAATTTGGAAAAGCAATGATGAGATAGAGTCAGAGAAACTCGAGCAGGGCATACGTGACAGCATTACTCAACTAATAAACAAAAGAGAACAGGAAAAGATTGGGGAAGACCATATCTTTGGAAATGATTTCCTTGGCAAGCTCCAAGAGGCTCATCAAGATTACAATGAGAAGCCAATATCAATAGAAGATATAGTTGATGAGTGCAAGACATTTTATTTCGCCGGTCATGAGACAACAACTTCTTTGCTTGGATGGACAATCTTCTTGCTAGCTACAAACAAGAACTGGCAAGAAAAAGCAAGAAAAGAAGTTCTAGAATCATTTGGCCAGAAAGTTCCTACTGCAGATGGCCTCTCAAGACTGAAAATCGTAAGCATTATGGATTAATCATTTTTGTTTAAATATCGCATACATGTGTCAATTCGATAAAGTATACTAAGAGGAGGTTCCATAAACACCAAATGATTTTATAAGCTAAGTGCTTATAAACCAAGATCAACCAAAGTTATACTGATCACTCCCAACTTATGGTTTTTCAGCTTCTATGCGCTTTTGTCTGACCAAAGAGTTAGTATTTTATCCGTAATATCTTTTGTAATTCATGAAATACCCTTTTCAAGATAAATTCCTCAACTCCTTCTCCATTCTATTACCATCATTCGTCATTCTCCAAGTAAAGATACTTTTTAAGTTATATTACTTACAAATAATTTTAAAGGTTATTTAGTCATTTTAACACATAAGGGTGTATATCAACACTTTTTAGCAGACATATCAATTTCAGTACTTTAATTCCATTATGTAACTGTTCATTTATAAATTAGTTTTCCAGTATTTAAAAGTGTTTTCTCTAACTGAATGCTTATCAGCTATTTTCAAGCTAAACATGCTCTAAGAACTTTTACTTGTGTTTTTATCAATGTAGATGAACATGATTCTTGATGAATCTCTAAGATTGTACCCTCCAGTGCCATTCATCAAAAGGAAAGTTGAAAAGAAAGTTCAGCTGGGGAAGCTAACTTTACCACCACAAATGCAACTTTATATATCACCATTAGCCGTTCAACATGATCCTAAAATATGGGGAGAAGATGTTCATGTTTTCAAACCAGAAAGATTTGCAGAAGGGGTTGTCAAAGCTACAAACAACAATCCAGTAGCATTCTTGCCTTTTGGCTATGGACCTCGAACTTGTTTAGGCTTGAACTTTGCCATGATTGAAGCAAAAGTTACTCTTTCGATGGTTCTACAGCGTTACATGTTCACGCTTTCACCAACTTATGTTCACTCTCCTGTTCAGATTTTTATGCTTCGTCCACAGCATGGAGTTAAAGTCATTCTCCACAAGATTTAAGGGTCTCTTGCTGTATATAAAGATGGACAGGAACTTGATTATTGGTTTAATCTGAAGCATATTATATTTATAATTGTCCAAGAAAATAAACCTAAGTATTATTTTGAATTGTCTCTGGAGTTATACCCCTTTATTTATCCCTTTATATAGAAACCGTTACAGACTAACAGTTTTCTGCATAGACTTACGCTTCTATCACCTTCTCAATTCTGAACTAATTAGTGCAGCTATATGAATATATGTATTTCAATCCTTCATCGTCTTTTTGTGATTGATTCATAGTTTGCGTGTTGTTTTTCTTTTTTGCAAGTTCTTATAGTAAAGATTTAGCAGAAATGGGCTTCCAAATTGAAGGATATTATTTTAGACATTTTGACGCTATGCCTCCATGATTGCTAGTGTCAATAAAGAGAAGGATGGGCACAAAGAAAAGGTGTGTGAAAGGGATTTCTGTGCAAGTTGGAGAGTAATATATGTATTAAGCCTAAAAAGTTATTGTCTTTACAAATAGTTATGATGTAATTTTCTGGGGATATATAGAGAAGTAATAGTAGTTATACTACTAACAACAACAATGACAATGCCAACAACAATAATTATTATAATTAACAATATTGTCTATAAACACACAGAAAATTTTGTGATCCTAGATGATCATATCACTGCAATTGGCAAAAGGACATGAACCTTATGCCATATTCAGAACCAGAAAGAGAAAGGTTATGTCGCTAACCAAAAACCAGAAAATTTACTTCTATGGAACGTAACGGTTACCTATAAGTTTATATAACTTAGCATTGACGAATTAAAGGATGAGGCAGCAGATTCAGTCAAATTCTAGCTATCACGGTCATCGTTCCTTTTGCAAATGAATGCCAATATTACGTCTTTGTAAACCTTTGTGGGGTCGAGGAAGGACGGTGAATTCTCTGGTGATAGGGTTGCACACAGCAGAATGTGAATTTTCCTCGAAATAGTCAGAGCAGTAGAAGAGTAATCCATTTGAAGAGCCCGCAATGTGCATGTCAGGCATGTCGGGGAAACTAAGGGAAGCGTCCAATGAGCCCAGTTCTCCATCCTGGAGACCTTTCCCTTCTTCTTGAGAGCAATGAAGAAATGTAGCTGATGGAGGATCTTCATTCACACTGGATATATACTAATTAACAGGCTTCTAGAAGAAACCTAAACACAGAAATCCTGCTTCTGGTGCCATCATCAGTTAAGCATGCACCACATTATCTATGTTGCTAGGAATCTTTAAAATTGTTGATGGGAGTGTGTCGGATTATCCAAAAGTAATGCATTTTTAGAGGATTCAATATGGGTGTGGTAACGTTTTGGAGAGTTAGAGCAACATAGAAAACATTATATTCATTAAAACTATACATTATAATACAATAAGATGCAACAATATATAAAACTAACTACCCAAACAAGCATGGTACTAATACGATACATTAGAAGATAATTGCGGCACTAAATTGTTTTTGCTGAAACAACTACAAAAAGTTCCAAGCTTTGAGATGGAAAACTGGTATTCTACCAAACCTTGAAAACTACATAGAAATATAAAAGAATAGATGTCCACCTTGAAACGAGTTCTTCTTCCATGATTCTATGCGGCTAATCAATTCAGTTATGGATAAACAAGAGAACAAAGAACAAAAGGGAAGTTTGACAAGTACTCTTATCAATTCTAAAAATATGATCATTAGATAGTAGATGAATTTAAGATTACGACGGAAAAATAGTTACTAACAAACTAGCAATTCTAACCAAGACAACCACCAACTTAAGGAAAATACAAACTACCAAAACAAGACTTTGCTTAGTATTTTCCACAACCATAGTAAAAATACTAGTGAATTTAGTCACGAAGTCTGCGAAAATATGCAGAAGGGTCATGCTCAAAATCATCTCTATAAATGTTATAGTTCCTTCCAGGAGCTTTCATCATTTTCTTGTTGGCTTCTTCCGTAATTTTGATGAGCTTGCACAAGCCCCATCCTAGCAATGCTACACCTGCTACAAATACAACCTTTTTTATCACTTCATCTGATGATAGCTTGGCTATCAACTGCTCAATATTTTCCTCATCATCTTTTCTTTCTTCAGAGTTCTTAGCAGTGCTTTCAGAGGAACCCATAATTGTTGAATCTTGGTTATGTTTTATACTAATTGTACAATATTGATAGCCTAATTTATAGACATAGTACTATTGAGGTCGCATGCAAATTAAAGTGTTAGTGATCTTGAATTATGTGTAAAGGTGGATAAGATTTTGACGGTCCATTTCGCTAGCCAATTCTACATTGGATAACTGAATTCTGCAATTTAAATTAATTAGACTTTGGGGAATATCAATAGGCAACAAAGCGTGGAAGAATATAAATTAGTCATCAATGCATTCATACACTATGGGACATTACTCGAACCTCCAACACCACCACCTTGACTCTTGCGAATGCGACAATCTTTTGCTCTGTGCCCAGGTTTTCCACATACCCAACAGAGTCCTGGTTGTGGCTTCTTGAATGCATTGGTCCTTTGTGAGGCAAGTGCATTCCTCCCGATTGCAAAAGATGGTAACTAATAGGTCAAATTTTTCAATTCCTTTTTTCAACATTATTTTTTTACCGGGAATATGTGATTTTTTAAACTTATTACTTTCTCCGTCTTAAATTATTTATCTTTTTTTATCCACCCCCTAAGATATATTAATTAGGAGGGACATTTCACCTACTTTATCCTTATTTATGTCTAAGTTATAATCTCTTTTCCTTAAATATAATATTTACTCTATTTATGTGTCATCTTCATTAATGACAAAATGTAAAATAGAGAAAAAATAATTAATTATGTTTTGAATTTATAAAACGACAAATAATTTGAGACAACTATTTTTAGTAAGCACGACAAATAATTTGAGACGGATGGAATACTTAATTACTAGTTCTGTCCCAAAGTACTTGTCATGTTTTTCTTTTTAAAAATAAATTTGACTATATGTCAAAGCTAAATTAGATTAGATTAATTTAATATTTTAAAATTCTTTTTACTATTATACTCTCTCAGTCTAAAATTATTTGTCATGATTAATAAAATTAGTTGTCTCAAATTATTTATCGTTTTAGAAATTCAAGACATAATTGATGGTTTTCCATTTTTCCTTTATCATTAATGAAAATAACACAAATAGAATAAACATTTAATAGAGATACATTATAACTTAGATACAGTAGGTCAAGTATCCATTTTAATTAATATTTCTTAAGAGACGATAAAAACAAAACAAATAATTTGAGACGGGTAGCATCAAAATCAACATCGACGGTCGTGATCCCACAAAATATAAAAGTTGCATCCCTCGTGTAAATGTCCAAACATTTGCTATTACTATTCAATATTTGTTGCACGACTTTAGCCAAACTTAATTAACTGGTATCATTTATTATGCCACAATTAGCTTTCCCGGCCCTTCTCATTTTTATTCCCATTTATTTATTTCAAGTTTCAACCATATGATAAAATCAGCTGTACAAATTAGAGAGAATGCGACTCTAGACTTTCCAATACCTGCATGCATCTATATCGAACTCGAGTTAAATCTCTCATGTAACTATTAGAAGAACGCTTACACTTTCCAAGACTGCGCACCATCTACTTTAATACTGTAACTGCGTCACTTCATCGTGGATCAACAAAAATTTCCTATATATATGGAGTATCTTAAGGCAATTGATTAACCTTTGTAAACGTGTATATAGTAATACCAATTGTATTCCTACCCATAATTAGAATATATTTCATATATTGTGTAAATATAATTATGGTAAGATTAAGATTTCTCTTGTGATTAGGTTTAAGATTCATATTGTATAAGGGATGAATATTGTACACTATATATACTTTAATATTAATGAGAAGACTCTCCAAGGGAGATTAATATCATCTTACATGGTATCAAGATAAAAAAATCTCAAAACCCTAGATTTTTCTTTCTACGCCGCCACCGAGCACCCCCCCCCCCCCCGAAACTCAGTCGCGGCTCTTCTTCCAAAAAATTTAGGTTTTCTTCTACATTCTACTATTTTCTAAATGGATACTCATGATTCTTTCAATACTTCTGACGCTTCAACCTCCACTAATTCCACCACCATGTCGTCATCCTCTTTTCATCCCGCCCTAACTGTTACCAATATCAAGAACTCTATTCTATTCTTCTTGATCAAGAAAACAGTCAGTATTCTCTTTGGGTTGAACTGTTTCGTAATCATGCATGTCTCTATAACGTGCTTGATCATATCGATGACACTATTCCGCGCCCTACGGAGGTTGATGATCCTACTTGGCGTCGTCTAGACGCCGGCGTCAAACAATGGATTTATGGTAGTATTTCTCAGGATCTTCTTCTGACTATCATGAAAGTTGGCGCCACAACCCTTGATTTATGAACCCGCTTGGAGGAAATCTTTCAAGATAACAAACACACTCGTGCGGTGTATTTGGAGGAATAATTTAACAATACACGCCTTGAAAATTTCTCCAACATGACTGAGTACTGCAGACAGTTGAACCTTCTAGCGGATCAACTCTCCAACGTCGACACGCATGTCTCGGACACTAAAATGGTGTTGCAATTGATTGAAGGTCTTCCCAAAGGCGACTATGATATGTTAGCCACCATGATTCAATAGGCAGATCTGTTGCCCAGTTTTTAACAAAGCTCGCTCGCAGTTGTTGCTCGAAGAGACTCGCGTGCTAAGCAGGATGAGCACAATCAAAAGGCGTTAGCTGTCGAAACGCGCCCCCAAGATCCAACGCCGCCAGAAAACTCTCAACCGCAGTAGGGACGTGGTGGTAAGGGCGGTAAGCGCCGCGGCAGAGGAGGTCGTGGTCGTGGCAAGGGTCGCGGACAGCAGAATCAGCAGCAGCAACAACAGGGCCCGCAGAATCAGTTCAGCGCCGCAGCGCCCCAACAGTACCAGTACAGCGTCGCGGCGCCACCGCAGTTCCAGTACCAACAACCCTTCAACTAGTACTCCCACCACGGGTTGTTGGGCCCTGCTCCAGCCCCTCGGCAAGTTCCAGCAGCCTTTTCCCAGCATGACACCCACTGAGTTGGGTCAGGCCTTCATCAGTCTCAATATGCAACATCCTGACAACAACTGGTACATGGACTCCGGAGCCACTTCTCACCTCACTCGGTCTGCATGTAATATTCTCAAACTGTTTGGTTTAAGGCATCCATAATTTGTGACAGTTGGTAGTGGCCACCGCATTCTAATAAAGGGTTATGGTACAGGTAATATTCTCACGCAAGTGTACGTATCGTTCACAAGTAATATAGTCTGTATGACCGAGTTTATCGTCCACAGAGACTGGTTTCGAATTACCGAACATTTATTCTAGATTATCTATTTGGCAAACGATATTTGCTTTGGGTTTTTATCTAACTACTAGAATAATTGCGAGAAGTAATCTAAATTATTGGGGTTTAATCAGTTATGAAGGAATTATGGCTTTCAAAATCCTCGACTATCCACTCTATTCAATTCTTAATGAAACTAGAATGAGTTTTTCTCCTACGTTAAGATAGCGGTTAACTAGACTGTCTTATATTCCGGTTAGGATATATAATCTCTCAACCCCAGTGCAGAACCCTTCTATATTTCTATGATAGGATTTACCACATAGGAGGATTAAGAACAGTAACCTATAATGCTACACAAGTATCAGGGTACTTTCGTCCGTGATTTTAACCTATGTCTATTCAATTACAGCATATCCAAATCTCTCCTCTCGGTTCTTGATTCGAAATCATATAGATTATGATAATTAGTAATCAATTAACTATCAAACATTCATACCAATTATTGAATAGATCTTAATCAAGTGAAGAAGAAATCAAACTAACGATTAAGTCATGAGATAGAGTTTGAAGCGATTCAAAAGGAAAGCCCTAATAAAGTGTTTAGCTCCTAGCCATAGTCACTGCTAAGAACCAATACAATTCCAAACATAAGCTGAATTAAAAAGAAAGAAAGAAAAGTACTGTGAACTAAAGTCTCCAATTGTATCTTTCAATCCTTGTCATGTGATGTGTTGTGTGTTAGAATGACCAACTTCCCTCAATAGAATAATCTATATGGCTTAAGTATGTTGCAAATTTCGTGCCTTCTTGTCACGACCCGACCTCGGATCCGTGACTGGTGCCTTACCCCGGGCACCCTTGTGATACAACATCAGAGAAAACCAGCGGAAATAAACTCACAAACAAGAACCATATAAGATAAAATAGGCTAACCCAAAAATGGCTACCTTCTCGTAACATAAATAAAACGCAACTCAACAGTTACATACTTAATAACCCAAGTTATAACCGGACTACCGGCCTCTAAGAGTTTGTAATAACCATGACGGACAGGGCCCGCCATACCTCGAATGTACACAAACCTACAACGCCGGGAGAACTGCACAAAATCAAGTCAAGCCTCCGAGTAATGGAGCTTCGACACCGAGCAAAGATCCTAAGAATGAGGATCCACCACCTTACCCTTACTGCGGCATTTAACGCAGCCCAAGAAGGGTCAAGACACAATATGTACCAAGTATGTAAAACTGGAAAATACTGTAATAATATCATAAGTCAAAATAAGCTGGAGTCATAGACGAAAATCAATTTACCTTGCACTGTGCCTTACTAATAATGAGAGTAACAAGTATAAATCTTACTGCATAAAAATAGGAGGCTCATGATCAAGACAGGGTACATCGCCCGTAGTATCATTAAGCAATCCTACTCCTGGGACTATTTCACCCGCATGGGTCCTGTGGACCCGCATGAGGTCATCCGCCTCGTCATGGGACTATTTCACCCGCATGGGACTATTTCACCCGCATGGATCCTGTGGACCCGCATGAGTACCATCGCCGTACTCGCATGGGACTATTTCACCCGCATGGATCCTGTGGTCCGGATCCGCATGAGTACAAGCGCCGCACTCGCATCATGGGTAGCAAATCCATGGCATAAGTAATAACCCGGGGTTTACCCCGTAATAATATATATATATATAACATAGCTCATCCGGCTATCATACATAACATAAGCACTACCGGCCTATCATACATAACATAAGCACTACCGGCCTATCATACATAACATAAGCACTACCGGCTTATCATAACATAAGCAAGTTAAGAAATCCCCTAACTTCTTAATAACATTATTAATATATCCTCTCATTTTAGTATACCTAAGGCACTAACATGTCTTTTAATAGAAGATCCGGGAATTCAACCCAAGTACCATGTACTTCTAACCCTTTTAAGAAATAACTCTTTTTATACAAAAATTCCAAGATACTAATCACCATAGTATCAAGTTACGATTTCTTTTCAAGACAAGTCACATTTCCTTTTAGAAATATAATAGGCTTCTAAATCAAGTGACTTCATTTCCTTTTTAAAACCTTAGGCAATCAATGCCTAAAAATCAATTCACCTTCCATAGTTTCAAATCCTTTACCCGTACTTGTTTTACTTAGAGTAAACCTTTCTTTGTTAACCTTTCAAAAGCTAATATAACCAACTTCCCATAAAGTAATTATATTTGCGTTATTCCTTAGTCAAATACATTTTTCCCTAAATCCAAGGGACTTATACTTTTAAAATGAAACAAGTATCATATACTTTAAAACAAGTGAAAGATATCAAATCTTGTACGTCTACCGTACTACATAGATACATCTACTCATGCTCAAGAGATAGGAAAGTTCCACATACCTCTTCGGTTAATCCACTTGCTAAGTCCGAAATACCGCACGTAATATGTCAACCTATAATGACCATAATACGTTTATTAACCCCCAATTTCAATGTAGAAATTCCAAGTTCAAGTTACTAATTCTTTAGGAAATTTGGACAGCACTTCTTTTGTTTCTACATACTTTGCCACCTTTTTCAAGGTTGAATTCAATATCCAAACGCCACATTTAAGGCCCAACAATCCAACATTTTCAAGGGGATTACACACCTAAACTTAGATGTGTAAAATTCTGCCCCACAAGGTAAAACAACCAACTTAACAAGTCTAAGGTAGTTTTTAGGCTACAACATGCTCACATAATCTTCTTAACCAATTCTTTCATATCCAAACCATATTTCTTACATGCAATGATTCTAAGAGCATTATTTACTACTACAAGTTCCTTCTTCTTCACATGCAACACCAATAACTAGCTACAAGAGAAGAAATGTTACCTTTAGAGCTTTAGCCAAAACTATTCCAACAATTTTGCTAGCCTCCTTTCCAAGAACACCACCACAATAACACCTACAAGCTAGCCTAGCCACAAGCTTCCTTCTTGCCACACCTTTCAGATTTTTCCTAAGCTTTGAATTCCTCTTGGAATTCTAGAGAGGTGGGAGCTTTTGCTTAGAGAGATTTGAAAGATGACCAAGTCTCAAGACTTGGTCAATATAAGGCATGCAACAATTCAGATGTGGGGACACTTGTCACCCACCCATGACCTCTTTTAAAACAAAACAAGGCGTAAATCTCCACTAACTCGCAGAACCCGCCTCGCTGAAACTTCCGCCTCAGACTTTCGGCGCGCCCTGCTTCCCGGCGCCGCGGCGCTGAAACTTCAGCGACCCTTCAGATCTTCCGCGGCCCACGCTTTCTGGCGCCGCTTCGCTTCAAGGCGCGGCTGAAACTTCAGCGACCTTCAGATCTTCCGCGCCTCGCTTTCTCGTGTCGCGCTCTACACGACCGCTGGCGCCGCGCGCCTCAGCGCGCGCCGAGACCCGACGAGATCCGCACTAACTACGGGTATAATACCTGACCCTTCTCGCCATCGCCAATTTTACTGGACCGAAATTCAGATCGCACCGCAGTCCTATAGAATAGCACCGCGGTGCCTAAAGTCCTGTGGATTCTCTGATATTCTGGCACCGCGATCCTGTTGCTGGGCACCGCGATGCTGTTTTGCCTTTGTTCGAATCTCCAATTTTCAACCTTCTCTGCCTCGGGACCCTCCATTTATGCCCCATTTTCGCTCATTTTTGTCATTTTACCTTTTTGAACCGTTGTGACTCAAAAGAAAGGAAAATGACTCTAACACTACACTTATTCGGTCTTACCAAGACTATATTACTTGTGCGATACCTACACTTGCGTAAAGCATAAGGAAAATCGCTAACATCTTCCTTCTTTTATATGTGCTTTAAAACCTATGTTTAGTGTTTATGTTTGTGCATGATTTCAAGCCTATCCGAAGTCTCCCACTTAAATATCGTAAAACATGTCATTAGATATGTTGTCGGCACATGTGAGTTGGAAATTTGGTATTCTAAAGATACTAATCCTAATTTAATAGGACATAGTGACTCGGATTGAAATGTGATGTGGATGATAGAAAGAGTACAATTGGAGGATATTTTTATCTTGGCAATAATCTTGTTTTTTGTATAGTCAGAATAAATCGTTTCACTTTCAATCGAATTTAAATATGTAGCAGTTGGAAGAAGTTGCTCTCAATTCATATGGCTAGGACACAAGTTAGACGACTATGGTTTTACTAGCAACATGTTTTGTTTATGGTAATATTGATTTTAGACATCACTTTGTTTAAGGAGATTTGATTGAAGAACATCTAGTTTAAATTGAACATGTTGATACTCTTCATCAACTAGCTGATATTTTTACAAAGGTTTTAGATCATGAGAGATTTTTCAACTTGAAAAGCTTTTTTGGTCTCTGAAACAGCATCGCTGATTTATCGTCGATCAAATGTGTCTAACATTTCGGGTGACATTTACTCTTGTAATATCATAATCTGATTTTCAGTACTGTGCAATGGCTGATTTTTGTTAAACCAGGTATGATTTCTAAATAAGAACATGATTTTAATTTGATACCGTTTCATGATGATATTAGATATCATAAAACGGAGTATCAAAATAAGGCAAAGCCTTTTAATTCTCGACAACCGCAATACGGAAAAGCCTTTGAAATTGATATCGTTCCTATACTATAGGAGTATCAGAGTGCTTAAACAACGAAAAACATTTTGAGGATGCTAAATAAGTATTCTTGTTTTTTACTCGAAAATGAATTTTGTATGTATTTTATGATTAGATCTAGGACTCAATGGAAAATGTTACATTGGTTTGGAGGTTAAACTCATAAAATCATATATGAAATGTGTCTTGATTTGTTGCCGAAAGAAAGATGTTCTTGAAGGATCATGATACTTGTTGTACAAAATGTTGCCAACATTATCATGAAATTCTCGATAATGATATTTGTCAGATGCGATGTATAACTGATTTTGAAAATTCAGTTATTTTCTCCCTATTTTTATGCCTTGTTTTTATAGAAATTTCAAACTTTAAAATGATAAGATTAATTTTTTTTCCTACTATGATGTCTAGTTATTTTATCCCATTATTTTAGGTGCAAGTTATTGTGTAAAATTGAAACACCAAATCTAAGGAATTTTTGTTGCTTAGAAAGATTTGTCATGTATATAGATATTCCTCTTATTTGTTATTTTTTTATCATCTTCGATTTTCCCTATATAAAAAAAAAAATTAGCTATTCTACCAAGTTTATAAATCATTCTTTACTTGTTTGTCATTCTTGTTATCTTTCTGTTTTTTTTTTCTCTCGAAAATATAAAATATATATATATATATATAAATAAAAAATGGGAAGATCACATCACTTTGGTATATACAACCGATGGAACACTCAAGCCCTTCATCTTCCAAAATTCCTCAAAACCCTTTCCACTATATTCACCTATGGAAACTTTCCAATGTCAACACTAATATCAACCAACCCACCGATCAACTTTCCTATGAGTACTAGCCCTTCAATGAACACTGAACCTTCTGAGTATGTTGAACCACAACAAGCAACCCCACTGGTTTCTTTCTTCACCATCCACAGAGGACTTGTCTAAAGCTACAGTATTGGGTAAGAGACCAAGATCTTCCACCTTCCCTACTTGTCGATCGAGTAGATTGTTTGAGAAGAACAGTTCGTGTAGAGCCGAGCAATAACAGGTCAAGGTCCAGATGTGATATTGCTATATCTGCTTGCTCGAGCAATGACAGTGACGACACGAACTTGGTGTTCTCAACTGAAGAGAGTGAAGAAACAACTGTCTATGTACTGCAAAATGTGTCTGAAGAAAATGAGGAAATTCTTGGTGAAACTCCATTGAAACAATTCTTCCCAAAAGAAATTTCCAGATATGCTAAATCGAGTGCTGCTCCGAATGTTGCCACTAATGCCACAACATCTTAGGCAACATTGCAGCCAACATCAGAAGAGACACAAACTCCAACACTCTCCAGCGAAACTGAATCTGATTCAAACCTTGAGGTATGGATCTGTTACTGAGAAAGGATCGTATGTTGATAAAATAGTCAGGTTTTTATGCTAATTTGAGTTCTGCTATAGATGATACATCCTCGAAGAAATTTGAGAATATATATCTCTATAACAGAATATATATTTTTCCACACCTGTTGTTTTTAAACCAATGTATGAGATGAAATGCTGAAATGTTAGAGGTACAGATCCTGCAGTGGACAATAGAGATGAAGTAATTGAGTACCTCACTTAGGTATAATGCATAAGTGGATCTCTAGATGTCCAACCTCTGAATTAACAGCCACGTTTGCCACCCTGCTACCAACTTGGCACAAAAATAATCGACCTCAATCCTCCCTTTAATCTTTTTTCCTCCCTTCAATCTCTTTGATATGCAAAGTTTAAACTATCCTGAAAAATAGAAGGAAATAGTTTGACAAGAATGTCACCAACATTCTTGACCACACTGGTCCAAGACAGTCTCCATTGTCTACTGAATAGCTTGTGATTAAAAATCGCAAGATCAACCAACAAATCTCTGAGGTTGATACTGTGAGGAATGCACTGATTCAAGCCAGAGACCATTTCATGCTGCTGCTTTCTTCACAAAAAAAGGGAAAAATGATATGCATATGCCATCAGATTTTCGAGAGAATGATAATGCATATGCCATCACAAGAAAATGATGCTAATGTAGAGGAAGTGTTAATGCACGGCGAGCAGAAAGTTAAGGCTAGATGTTGTAGAGGAAATGCTAATGCAGTGGCAGAAAGAAAATGAGATGATGTTCCGTGCAGAAAGAGTTATGCAGAGTAGAAAGATGTTGAAAGTTGCTATTGTTATATGCCATCGCATATGCATAGAAAGAATTATGCAAGAGCTATTGCTGTTGTGCTAGAAGCTATTATTGTTTGTTGAAAATGTTGTTTTGTGAAGAAAGGCAAAAAGGGGGAGAATGTTAAAATCAGAAGTTTTTCCCTTCCTTTACGGACTGAAGCTAATGCTACTAGTCGATACGAAGCTGATGCTACTAGTTGGTGTTGAGAATATGGTCTGTGTATAAATCTGTATAAGTGGATGATATGTGTATATGTGCTAACATCTTTCTTCTTTTCTAATCCTATATAAATGATATATATATGTATATCTTGTATATGTTGTGTTCATATGCCATTACAGGTTGAGGGGGAGCATTTGTGTCAATTTGCCATTGTTAGGTCACTTATGCTTAGTTGGTTAAGTTTTGTGAAGAAAGACAAAAAGAGGGAGAATGTTAATGTTAGGATTGGTATCATGACATTTTTCCTAACATATCGTTTTCCAAAAAATGTCGGAACAAATGTCTTGACATTTGGGCTGACATTCTGGTAACAATTTTACCTATCTTCATGGACTGTTTTTCAGGAAACTGTGACCTTATTTCACACATGGCAAATTGACTTGGCAAGAAGTATTTAAATCAGATTATGATCGATGAAGACCAAGTCCAAGTGGAGCATAACTTGAGGAGCAAGACATGGAAGAAAAAGTCCAACTCGCTTGAGAAAATCAATCAAGTTTCGCCACACGCGACCACTTTTAGCTCAACCTCCACAATGATTCATCGAGCATTTCAAGGAGGACTCTCTACTATAAATAGATGGCGATCGCTGAATCACTATCCGTAATTAAAATGTAAAAATACCAAGAGAGCTCTTAGGATTTCTTCTCAAAAACTGGATCACAAAATGTCAGATTTAGTTTGATTTACATTCGTATGACATTTCAACATTGCTTCGCATTCTAGATTAGTTTTGTATGGAGCAATTGTAATGAGATGTTTGTCACTTCTATTTAGATAGATTTTTCGTGCATAAGTCATCATGACTTAACATTTTTATTCATTTTGTATCATCTTGTAAATCTTGTAAAAAAAAGGAATATATCAATTGTATATACGTATATATACAATGCTTTGGTCATTGATCATCATTAATTATATTAATATATAACCTATAACTTTTGTGTCTTTATTATTTCACGCATTTTACTCTTCAAAGGTTTTATTCTGCTTTTAATCGAACGTTGTTTTTATCAAAATGTCATCGCTATGTCGATTTACACTTTCACCGACATTTGCAAACTGCTCCAAAGATTCGAATTGAGTTAATTTCAGCTTTATTTTTATTATTTCATAGTTGTACTCGACACAACACCGGTGAAACAAAAAGATCGAACATCAAGTTTCAATAACAATAACAAAGACATTTTAATACACAAGTACACAACATATATATATATATATATATATATATATATATATATATATATATATATATAAGAACGGAGATAGCAATCAGTAATTCGATACTAAAGCAGCTTGTAGGGAAATAGGAAAAACTAAACTAGAATTTGTAATACGAGTAGAATATATTTCATTTCTTTCCGCGAAGATCACGGAAATAGTTTTTAGGATTTTTTTCAAAGTCATCCCTAGGCATGTAACAATCTGCCTCTGGCATTTTCATCATCTTCTTGTTATTTTCTTCGGTTTCTTTGTTGAAACCTTTAACATAGAAATGACCCATCCAAAGAAAAAGAAACACTGCATGCAACAACACCCTAAGTTAGCCACTCTATCCTCTTCAAACCCCACGTGAAGGAATTTTACTAGGTATGTTGTTGTGTTTCTTCTTGCTTGTTATCATTGCCTTTTTGCTCAATTTGTTTTTAAAACAAATTGTTTTTGGTCTCTTGAGATTTATTTTTGATTTGATGGAAGAGTGACTTGTGGACGTGTTCCTTATATAGGAAAATAATTTGGTGTTTCATGTAGGTCTCTTAAGCATGTCACTTGGTAGCTAGTTACAATTTTCTTTTATCCTACGGTCAACAACAAATTTGGTGTTAACTAATTGTTATTTTCGAGTTAATTAATTTGATTATTTTTTAAAGATAAATTAAATTAAATTAATTGAATATTTTAAAAAATATATACATTTAATAATTATAAATGATAAGTACTACAAGTTATATTTTTTTTATGTTAACAAAATGAAAAAAAATAGTATTAAAATATTACTTTATCTGGATAAAAAGAGTGTCCACTTAGCTATTTGCACATTCTTTAAGAAAATACTAACTTTGAGACAAAGTAGATAATTTGACTAAACTGCCTCTAATGAATTCTTTGGGACTTGGAGTAGATGTCGTAGAGAGAATCATCCAATGCATTAAGAATATAGTTTATGCAAAGAAACTCTTGACTTTTTCAAGTTTGAATGTCTTTCAGCCTTCTCCACATCAGTCGGAGCATTCTCCCCTTCTCCTTCTGGCAAAGTCATAGGAGCCTCAAAGAATCAATACGCTTGTCACGTGAAGAGTTGTCAAATAGAACAACATCTTCTGTTGCCAGCGCTTGAAATCAGAGCCTTTGAATTTCTCAGGCTTCTCAACATGGTTTTTCACCATTGACGATCCAGATTGATCCAAATTTTTGCAAATCAAGAAATTGAATTCTCCAAAATTTTGCAAACTCAACAAATCAGAAAAAATAATTTTTCCTGAGAATTTTTTGTCTTAGATTGTTATAGCCAATCTAGAATCATCAATGAATAAGCACAATAACATAATAACAATTCAACATAATTTGTAATCAACAACAATGAATTCAGCAAATTGAAAACACATACTAACTTGATGTCGATAGAGGGCTGCAATGCAGTGTCCTAAGACAAAAATTTGTCTCCACTTGTGATGTAGTTTTACTGACGCTTGTCTAGATGATACAACTATCTAAGTGAGAGTTCTAGCACAAGAACTTCACCTCTGACGAATTTACTATGTGTTCTTCAGAAATGTACTTTTGGAAGAAGAAGAAGAAGAAAAAGCAAGTAACAATCTTAGAATGATTTTGATTCTAAAATCACAAGATTAGTTTTTGTTAATTGTATGCTTCAAACAAGTGATCATCATCGTTATAAAGAGATATTTTCGACCATTGCAACCTTTCACACCAAAGGTTGTGATTTTAGAGAAGAGACACAACTTTTGGACATACTGGAAATTTTACCATTGCCTGCCGCCGCGTCCTAATTCATTTTCGATTCGAGTAGCTCACTGCCAATCAGGCGCCGCGGCCCTTACGACGGGATTTCTCGAGAATTTTTCCCTTGGCTACTGGACGTGAGGCGCCGCGGCCCTAGTTCCAGGCACCGCGACGCTTCGACTGAAATTTCCAAAGTCAATTTTTGATCACTTATTTCTTCTTAATCCCGTACAAGTTCCACACTAGGACCGTTAAAAACCATTCAGGAAATTGTTACACAACTGATGAGGACCAAATACATCTGTCATTACACTAACCATTTTTCTGGTTTAAATGTGGATTTTTACCTTCCTACAGTTAACCGGCAGAAACACTCACTGAACCAGGATCATAGTAATAGTTCCGATAGGTTAAGCAGCTAGTAAAAATTTGAGTAAGTGCGAAAACTTGTAACGACCCAATTCACCTCCCCTTGTGTCATGCGAGTGTATAAAAGAACACATGCGGATTTTTAACGAGTTCTTTTTCTTCTTCTTTAATTCTGATGGCATTGAATAGGCTCAACATGCAAATTAGTTCTACGGGTAGAGTACATAGAAAGAAGACCAGAGCAATATAGCATTTTAAGAGATATTGTTGTGAAAATACACTTATCCAGGTTTGGGTCTAATACAATGTGAACGAATTTGAGCATTCAATCCAAAACCTTAAGGAAGCAGGATAAATCTATTTGCAAACTTTTACACAATTGACGAGGGAAAAGTTATCCTCTTGAGTATGTCCAAATAGCAGCATATGTCAAGCATGAAAGCTAAGCTTTTACACAGGATACTTGCAACAAGGAATATTAACAAATTTTACCATTATCGATTTCATATTATCATAGCTAATGCTGTCATTATTTTTCTTACAAACATGTTTCGATTTCTTTTCTTTTGAGCGAGGGTCTATCGGAAACAGTCTCCCTACCCCCACAAAGGTGGGGTTAAGATCTGCTTACATCCCGCCCTCCCAGATCTCACTTGTGGAATTACACTGAGTATGTTGTTGGTGTATATTATCATAGGTAAGGTCCACAACGTACTTGCATGAGCACCCAATATTAACAAGTAATACCATTATTGATTTCATATTATCATAGCTTTTTTTATAAGTTTTGTAATGAAAGTAATTGAAGATAAATAATATTAAACCAAAATGTCCTTAAATAATGTCTTTCTCAAATAGCCATCAGCAATTTTATCAAGATATGAAAATTAGATGGTATTCTATGAGGAGAGTACACATTAATCAATTTAACATGATGTCTCCCTTACATAGCCATCAGAAATATGTATGAAAATTAGATCATTTTTCTAATATAAAAAAGGTACACATACTAATCTGGTCCAAGCATGAAATCTTGAAAATTGACCTATTTTCCGGCTTGATTTAGAGGAAATCCTCAAAATGTTTTATTTTGTACCAAACATATACTTCATATGACCCAAGGAATCATCTAAAATACATACTCCTGTAATAGTACCTGAACATTAATCAATCATATGTACTACAATATACAATCATCTTGAAAATCTGTTTTGGCAATCTGTTTCAATCTCCTGTTATAATATGGAATTATTGTACTGTGTTTTGGCAATAATCCATTCTAGTCATTGCTGACACCTAAACTTTCATGGACCACACCCTCTATTCATCTCAAATCTTTGTCAAGAGCAAAACAAGAATGGTGATTTTAAATATTACAGTAGCTAATGTAATTAATTCAGGGATTTAATATGCGAATTTGAAATGCTGTTGATGAAGCAAAACCAGTATCTGAAATTATTTGTCTTTTATATCGAGCTAATATTCTCAACCTTAGACAACATTGCTCATAAAGTCCATTCAATATCTGGATTAAGAAAAACCGCGAACATCATTCATATGATGATGATAATCATTCTCATGAGTTTTATTATAATTTCTTTGTTAGTGATCCTTGTTAGGGTCTTTAAGAAGCTATGGTGGACTCCATTTCATGTACAGTTTCTGATGAGATCACAAAGAATCCAAGGTCCTCCATACAAGTTCCTATATGGAAACACCAAAGAGATTGTGGAATTGAGGAAAGACACCATAAGCAAATCCATGGATGACTTGTCTCATGACATATTTCCAAGAATTCTACCTCATGTATTTTCTTGGAAGAATCTCTATGGTAAAGAAAATGTCACAAAGTATTTTTTTATTTTATTTTTTAATTTTCCACCTTGAGTCCGCTATCCGCTTTTGGGGCCTGACTATTCGGATTTGAGCCGGGAAGTTCCACTTTGGTGGTAAAGCGCCCCCTACAAAGGTGACTCCATTCCAAGACTCGAACTCAAAACCTCTGGTTAAGGATGGAGGGGTGCTTTACAACCCCACCACAACCTTTTATGATAGATGTCACATTATAATTTATTTTCGAAAGTGCCTTTTTTTATTGTCTTAAATGGTTTACAAAAACAGGAGTTAGAAAGAAACTGATTTTTTATTTTCTCTGTTTGTCATCACCTAACTATAGGGGCAAATTTTCTCTCGGTATGGATCTGCAACTCGAACTAGTAGTGATCGAACTGTAACTTCTCAAAGAAATACCGAGCAATAGAAACAACAGCTTTTCCCAAAATGGATCTTGAAGGATTTTCCAAGAAGCTCTTAGGAGATGGGGTTTCGTCATCTAAAGGCGAAAAATGGGCAAAAATGAGGAAATTAGCCAACCATGTTTTCCATGGAGAAAGCCTAAAAGTAAAATTCTAGTACAATTTTTGGTAGGGAGTTGCTCTCTAATTTGTTAATTATTGTGTTGCATGCAGAGTATGATTCCAGTGATGATCATGAGTTGTGAGACAATGCTGGAAAGGTGGAAGATTTATGAAGATAAAGAAATTGAAGTGTTTGAAGAGTTTAGGTTATTAACATCAGAGATCATTTCCAGGACTGCATTTGGAAGTAGTTACTTAGAAGGAAAGAATATATTTCAGATGCTGATGAAGTTAGCTTTGCTAGTTTCAAGAAATGCTCACAAAATTAGATTTCCTGGCATCAGGTAAGTCACTTCCTCCACGAGACGTGCAAAGACTTTCAGCTCTCAATGCTTATCAACTACTTCTGATCAGTCAAGTCAAACGGGCTCTTAATATGTATTTTAAGCTTTTATCTTAAATATCAATTCATGCAAGGTGATACGAGAGATCAATAAACACAACACAATAATCTACATACATGTTACATTTTTGTGTAGTCAAATTTGGAAAAGCAATGATGAGATAGAGTCAGAGAAACTCGAGCAAGGCATACGTGACAGCATTACTCAACTAATAAACAAAAGAGAACAGGAAAAGATTGGGGAAGACCATATCTTTGGAAATGATTTCCTTGGCAAGCTCCAAGAGGCTCATCAAGATTACAATGAGAAGCCAATATCAATAGAAGATATAGTTGATGAGTGCAAGACATTTTATTTCGCCGGTCATGAGACAACAACTTCTTTGCTTGGATGGACAATCTT
Organism: Przewalskia tangutica; assembly: GCA_029844215.1. Classification (NCBI taxonomy): domain Eukaryota; kingdom Viridiplantae; phylum Streptophyta; class Magnoliopsida; order Solanales; family Solanaceae; genus Przewalskia; species Przewalskia tangutica. The sequence goes on along the minus strand of CM056723.1, from coordinate 116,354,314 downwards.
CTTGCTAGCTACAAACAAGAACTGGCAAGAAAAAGCAAGAAAAGAAGTTCTAGAATCATTTGGCCAGAAAGTTCCTACTGCAGATGGCCTCTCAAGACTGAAAATAGTAAGCATTATGGATTAATCATTTTTGTTTAAATATCGCATACATGTGTCAATTCGATAAAGTATACTAAGAGAAGCTTATACGTACTTTCTGCATTATATGTGTTCCATAAACACCAAATGATTTTATAAGCTAAGTGCTTATAAACCAAGATTTTATAAGCTAAGTGCTTATCCGTAATATCTTTTGTAATTCATGAAATACCCTTTTCAAGATAAATTCCTCAACTCCTTCTCCATTCTATTACCATCATTCGTCATTCTCCAAGTAAAGATACTTTTAAGTTATATTACTTACAAATAATTTTAAAGGTTATTTAGTCATTTTAACACATAAGGGTGTATATCAACACTTTTACCAGACATATCAATTTCAGTACTTTAATTCCATTATGTAACTGTTCATTTATAAATCAGTTTTCCAGTATTTAAAAGTGTTTTCTCTAACTGAATGCTTATCAGCTATTTTCAAGCTAAACATGCTCTAAGAACTTTTACTTGTGTTTTATCAATGTAGATGAACATGATTCTTGATGAATCTCTAAGATTGTACCCTCAAGTGCCATTCATCAAAAGGAAAGTTGAAAAGAAAGTTCAGCTGGGGAAGCTAACTTTACCACCTCAAATGCAACTTTATATATCACCATTAGCCGTTCAACATGATCCTAAAATATGGGGAGAAGATGTTCATGTTTTCAAACCAGAAAGATTTGCAGAAGGGGTTGTCAAAGCTACAAACAACAATCCAGTAGCATTCTTGCCTTTTGGCTATGGACCTCGAACTTGTTTAGGCTTGAACTTTGCCATGATTGAAGCAAAAGTTACTCTTTCGATGGTTCTACAGCGTTACATGTTCACGATTTCACCAACTTATGTTCACTCTCCTGTTCAGATTTTTATGCTTCGTCCACAGCATGGAGTTAAAGTCATTCTCCACAAGATTTAAGGGTCTCTTGCTGTATATAAAGATGGACAGGAACTTGATTATTGGTTTAATCTGAAGCATATTATATATATAATTGTCCAAGAAAATAAACCTAAGTATTTCAATCCTTCATCGTCTTTTTGTGATTGATTCATAGTTTGCGTGTTGTTTTTCTTTTTTGCAAGTTCTTATAGTAAAGATTTAGCAGAAATGGGCTTCCAAATTGAAGGATATTATTTTAGACATTTTGACGCTATGCCTCCATGATTGCTAGTGTCAATAAAGAGAAGGATGGGCACAAAGAAAAGGTGTGTGAAAGGGATTTCTGTGCAAGTTGGAGAGTAATATATGTATTAAGCCTAAAAAGTTATTGTCTTTACAAATAGTTATGATGTAATTTTCTGGGGATATATAGAGAAGTAATAGTAGTTATACTACTAACAACAACAATGACAATGCCAACAACAATAACTATTATAATTAACAATATTGTCTATAAACACACAGAAAATTTTGTGATCCTAGATGATCATATCACTGCAATTGGCAAAAGGACATGAACCTTATGCCATATTCAGAACCAGAAAGAGAAAGGTTATGTCGCTAACCAAAACCAGAAAATTTACTTCTATGGAACGTAATCGGTTACCTATAAGTTTATATAACTTAGCATTGACGAATTAAAGGATGAGGCAGCAGATTCAGTCAAATTCTAGCATAATAGATTTTTCCTCGCACGAACCCAAGCAAGAAGCCATGGTGATCGACATGATTTCACTATCTTTAGGCAATTTTAATAGTTGTATATTCTCTTGATCTTCAGCCTTGGATCGATCATAAGCCACTAGGAACTCTCGTGGGTCTCACCAGCAAATCACATCATCTAGCACAACGCTAGGGTGATTCATCCACGCCAAAGTAAATGGCAAGACGGATACAAGATGAGACCGCTTCCATTCCCAGGCCAATGAAGAGAATGTCACTAACTCGTATTTTGTAGAGCATGACCACTTATATGAATGCCAATATTACGTCTTTGTAAACCTTTGTGGGGTTGAGGAAGGACAGTGAATTCTCTGGTGATAGGGTTGCACACAGCAGAATGTGAATTTTCCTCGAAATAGTCAGAGCATAGAAGAGTAATCCATTTGAAGAGCCCGCAATGTGCATGTCAGGCATGTCGGGGAAACTAAGGGAAGCGTCCAATGAGCCCAGTTCTCCATCCTGGAGACCTTTCCCTTCTTCTTGAGAGCAATGAAGAAATGTAGCTGATGGAGGATCTTCATTCACACTGGATATATACTAATTAACAGGCTTCTAGAAGAAACCTAAACACGGAAATCCTGCTTCTGGTGCCATCATCAGTTAAGCTTGCACCACATTATCTATGTTGCTAGGAATCTTTAAAATTGTTGATGGGTGTGTGTCGGATTATCCAACAGTAATGCATTTTTAGAGGATTCAACATGGATGCAGTAACGTTTTGGAGAGTTAGAGCAACATAGAAAATTAAAGTAAGTAGGTTCAACTTAATAACTGTTTCCCAAGAATAATGTATTTTTATGTTAAGTGTCATTTTCAGAATGACATGCATCTGCGTAAGTAACTTATTTTTTCTCTATCTTACCTTTTACCCTATCTTCTTCCATGATTCTATGCGGCTAATGAATTCTTTGGTACTTCCATTCAATTCAGTACCAAAGAACAATTCAGTTATGGATAAACAAGAGAACAAAGAACAAAAGGGAAGTTTGACAAGTACTCTTATCAATTCTAAAAATATGTTGTCTCAAATTATTTATCGTTTTAGAAATTCAAGACATAATTGATGGTTTTCCATTTTTCCTTTATCATTAATGAAAATAACACAAATAGAATAAACATTTAATAGAGATACATTATAACTTAGATACAGTAGGTCAAGTATCCATTTTAATTAATATTTCTTAAGAGACGTATAAAAACAAAACAAATAATTTGAGACGAGTAGCATCAAAATCAACATCAACGGTCGTGATCCCACAAAATATAAAAGTTGCATCCCTCGTGTAAATGTCCAAACATTTGCTATTACTATTCAATATTTGTTGCACGACTTTAGCCAAACTTAATTAACTGGTATCATTTATTATGCCGCAATTAGCTTTCCCGACCCTTCTCATTTTTATTCCCATTTATTTATTTCAAAGTTTCAACTATATGATAAAATCAGCTTTACAAATTAGAGAGAATGCGACCCTAGACTTTCCAATACCTGCATGCATCTATATCGAACTCGAGTTAAATCTCTCATGTAACTATTAGAAGAACGCTTACACTTTCCAAGACTGCGCACCATCTACTTTAATACTGTAACTGCGTCACTTCATCGTGGATCAACAAAAATTTCCTATATATATGGAGTATCTTAAGGCAATTGATTAACCTTTGTAAACGTGTGTATAGTAATACCAATTGTATTCCTACCCATAATTAGAATATATTTCATATATTGTGTAAATATAATTATGGTAAGATTAAGATTTCTCTTGTGATTAGGTTTAAGATTTCTATTGTATAAGGGATGAATATTGTACACTATATCTACTTTGATATTAATGAGAAGACTCTCCAAGGGAGATTAATATCATCTTACATGGTATCAAGATAAAAAATCCCAAAACCCTAGATTTTTCTTTCTTCGTCGCCGCCGAGCATCCCCCCCCGGAACTTAGCCGTGGCCCTTCTTCCAAAATTTCTAGGTTTTCTTTTACATTCTACTCTTTTCTAAATGGATACTCAGGATTTTTCCAATACTTCTGACGCTTCAACCTCCACTAATCCCACCACCATGTCGTCATCCTCTTTTCATCCCGCCCTAAATGTTACCAATATCAAGAACTATATTATATTCTTCTTGATCAAGAAAACAGTCAGTATTCTCTTTGGGTCAATCGCTTCGTAATCATGCATGTCTTTATAACGTGCTTGATCATATCGATGACACTATTCCGCGCCCTCCGGAGGTTGATGATCCTACCTGGCGTCGTCTAGACGTCGGCGTCAAACAGTGGATTTATGATAGTATTTCTCAGGATCTTCTTCTTACTATCATGAAATCCGCGCCACACTTGATTTATGAACCCGCTTGAAGAAATCTTTCAAGATAACAAACACACTCGTGTGGTGTATTTGAAGGAATAATTTAACAATACACGCCTTGAAAATTTCTCCAACATGACTGAGTACTGCAGACAGTTGAACCTTCTAGCGGATCAACTCTCCAACGTCGACACGCATGTCTCGGACACTAAAATGGTGTTGCAATTGATTGCAGGTCTTCCCAAAGGCGACTATGATATGTTAGCCACCATGATTCAATAGGCAGATCTGTTGCCCCGTTTTTAACAAAGCTCGCTCGCAGTTGTTGGTCGAAGAGACTCGCGTGCTAAGTATGATGAGCACAATCGGCGCGTTAGTCGCCAAACGCGCCCCAAGATCCAACGCCCGAAAACTCTCAACCGCGGTAGGACGCGCGCGGCGGTAGCGGCCGAGAAGAGGAGGTCGTGGTCGTGGGTGGTCGCGACAGCGTAATCGCAGCAGAACAACAGGCCCACAGATTCAGCGGCGCGCGCACCAACAGCATTCGTATCAGCCGCGCGCGCCGCAGCCCAGCATTCAACAACCCTTCAACTAGTGCTCCCACCACGGGTTGTTGGGCCCTGCTTCAGCCCCTCGGCAAGTTCCAGCAGCCTCTGCCCGCATGGCACCCACCGACTGGGTCGCCTTCATCGCCTCAATATGCAACAGCCTGACAACAACTGGTACATGGACTCCGGAGCCACTTCTCACCTCACTCGGTCTGCAGGTAATATTCTCAAACCGCTTGTTTAAGGCATCCACAATTTGTGATACTGGTAGTGGCCACCGCATTCTAATAAAGGGTTATGGTACATGTAATATTCTTACGCAAGTGTACGTATCGTTCACAAGTAATATAGTCTGTAAGACCGAGTTTATCGTCCACAGAGACTGGTTTCGAATTACCGAACATCTATTCTATATTATTTATTTGGCAAACGATATTTGCTTTGGGTTTTTATCTAACTACTAGAATAATTGCGAGAAGTAATCTAAATTATTGGGGTTTAATCAGTTATGAAGGAATTAGGGCTTTCAAAATCCTCGACTATCCACTATATTCAATTCTTAATGAAACTAGAATGAGTTTTTCTCCTACGTTAAGATAGTGGTTAACTATACTGTCTTATATTCCGATTAGGATATATAATCGCTCAACCCCAGTGCAGAACCCTTTTATATTTCTATGATAAGATTTACCACATAGGAGGATTAAGAACAGTAACCTATAATGCTACACAAGTATCGGGGTACTTTCGTCCGCGATTTTAACCTATGTATATTCAATTACAGCATATCCAAAGATCTCATCTCGGTTCTTGATTCGAAATCATATAGATTATGATAATTAGTAATCAACTAACTATCAAACATTCATACCAATTATTGAATAGATCTTAATCAAGTGAAGAAGAAATCAAACTAATGCATTAAGTCATGAGATAGAGTTTGAAGCGATTCAAAAGGAAAGCCCTAATAAAGTGTTTAGCTCCTAGCCATAGTCACTGCTAAGAACTAATACAATTCCAAACATAAACTGAATTAAAAAGAAAGAAAGAAAAGTACTGTGAACTAAAGTCTCCAATTGTAGCTTTCAATCCTTGCCATGTGATGTGTTGTGTGTTAGAATGACCAACTCCCCTCAATAGAATAATCTATATGGCTTAAGTATGTTGCAAATTTCATGCCCTCTGGACCCTTCTGCCATTGGTCAATTTTACTGATCCGAAATTCCGCATCGCACCGCTGTCTCAGAATAAGACCGCGGTGCCTAAAGTCCTGTGGGTTCTCTGATCTTCTGGCACCGCGGTCCTGTTGCTGGGCACCGCGGTGCTGTTTTGCCTTTGTCCGAATCTCCAATTTTCAACCTTTTCTGCCTCGGGACCCTCCTTTTATGCCCCATTTTCGCTCATTTTCGTCATTTTGCCTTTTTGAACCGTTGTGACTCAAAAGAAAAGAAAATGACTCTAACACTACACTTATTCGGTCTTACCAAGACTATATTACTTGAGCGATACGTACACTTGCGTAAAGCATAAGGAAAATCGCTAACATCTTCCTTGTTTTATATGTGCTTTAGAACCTATGTTTAGTGTGTTGACACCCAATTTTGACCCTCCCGTCCAGTCATTAACTATAAAATTACACTAATTTTGTAAAATAATTTTTTAGGATTTTTTATAATAAAATACAACAATAAAACATAAATACAGGCATAAATAATTAATTTAATAATGACATCGCGTCTTACGTAGAGTTTTAAGCACTTAGAGTCTCGCGTCCGCATTTATTAACTTTAAGCTTTGTCGTAATTCTTAAATAATTAATAAATGCATAAAATAAATAATTTAGCGATAACGTCGTGTCAGGTAGCATAGCCGCATTTATTAGTAATCATCGGTAACGTTAAAATCAATTTTAAATCTAATACAGGCATTTTATAGCGTCGCATTTATAAAAGCTTTAAACAATTCTTAAAAATCATATTTGCATTTAGCATTTAAATAATTCAATCTAAGCTCATTTTAATTTTAATTTAACATCGCGATAATGCACAATAATAAGATTTTAATAGCGCCGCATTCTAAATATTAAGCACTAATTGAATAACACGCCCGCATTTATCATTTTAACAATTAGATTAATGAAGCACCTAATTAGCTTAATCACATGTGTTAATTTAAGTTATCACTAATTAATTATTAATACACTTGCCTAGAATTAATTAACTAATTAATCTATCACTAACTAATACTAATTAAATAACTTAACTAATTAAATACCTACTTAAAACTAATTACCCACCACTTCGTCCCAAATTTCACTACATTTAACCCAACCCGCACTTCAAAAGCCCAATACCCGCAGCCCCTATTTCCTTATTTCCTAAACCCATTACCCAAGGCATTCTTTTACATACCCATCGTCTCCCTCAATTGAACGAGCCCTAAAAAAAAAAAAACCCTCGACGAACCCTAACCCTAAGAATGCAATCGCCGCCAGCACTCCGCCATTCTCGCCCTCGTCCATTCCGCCAGCTCACCTTCGTACTCACCAAACCTCAGGTTTCCTTTCCCAAAACCTGCCATAAGGAGAACCATTCCTTAATCGTGACCCAAATCGCGAAAAATCAGAATCCACCTTCCTTACCCACGCAAACGAAGCCAGCTTGCCCTTACCATAAGCAAACTAGCAAAATCTTTTCAGAATCAAAAATCTTAGCCAAATCTACCCAGATCGAAGCTTACCATAAGAATCAGCCCCAAATCAGTCCAAGTGACCCACGAAATCTCAGCCTTTATTTACTTACCAATTGTAGAACCTAGAGTTAGGCTATTTAAACGACATGCAATAGGCATCGAGAAGGAGGATTCAGAGCAGAGTCGGCCATCAAACTATCACAGTATCCAGTCTAGAAATCCTTTTCGTTTCTATCAAAGTCACTAGTATCTGTTCTTGCAAACAGTCTTTTTGTAACTTTCCTTCGATTGGAAAACTATTGTCGTCGCCTCAGTTCGCTACCCATAAAAGGTCCGGAAACCCCTTCTCTTTCATTTACTTAATTATCTAATTGATACTATGTGATGGTGTCTGTATCATTTTGCTCAAACTTGTTCGACTTGGTTTGGCCACTGTGTCCAGACAAGCCTATCGGCAGTAGCCTTCGATATTTGTAGCATGATTCTGTCTCGAGCATGCGTCGATAGTATTTTCTGAGGGTATGATTAAGTGTACAACGATTGTATAAAGGTCGTAGATCTATTTTGTTGGTTGTATGCTGATGGTTGTGGAAACACTGACTTGGATTTTCTGTTTGAACCTGTTAGTACGCAACTAGATATTTAGTAGGAACGCATTGACATGTTAAATCCAAAGAAAAATCAGTATTAATCATGATGAACTGTTAAACCGAAATTCACTACATATGTTGTTTTCTTGTAACTTTCTCTAAATAAATATTTCTCCTAACAAATAGTTAGCGGGAAGTAAAAGGGATTACGAGGCCTAATCCCGAATTTTAAAATCAAGCCAACATATAACAACAACCAATATTTAAAAGGTTTATGTGTTTATGTGCATGTATAATTGTGTGCCTGCATTCAAGATTCAAACCTCTTACTCATTTCCCAAAATATTGTAAGAAAGATTATATGTCTACCTATATGTCATAACAACCCGAATTTCACAAGGTGATTATGTGTTTGTATGTCTATGTTCAAAAGATTTGGATCTGCACTTACCTGCTAAAACATTACTATCATGCTATAATAACTTAAAACTGGCCTCCAAATAAAAATGTTACTAGGATCAAGATACATGACTTACAATGTCGTGTTATCATCCCGATAAAGTAACAAATATTTTAATCCTAAAATAAAATCTTCACGTTCTCATCTCTGAAGATGGCTAATGTATTTTTACTCTTAAGCGAACTATACGAGTTTAATATCTATCTTAATAAGTCAAATGTGTTAGTCGAATCCATATTTCTTGATGGGTTGGTGCTTGAAATCACGCGGTGATGGTTTGAAACTTGTTTGGTTAGTAAGGTAAAATGACTGATATATCAGGATGAACATGATACCCGATTCGAACTAAATAATATGTAGTTTACTGTCTTCTGAAACATGTACATATCGGACCACTTAGGAACGAAGAAGTCAAAAGGATTTAAAGCAGTTATTAACTAGTGACGTAAAGGACATATTCCTTGATTAGGCTCTAATCGTATCCTACTTAAATTCAAAGCCTAATACAAGCTAAAATGGAGTTATGTAATCTGTTTTAGTCCATCTTCTAAGTAATACCTTTGTTTGGATACTTATGTGATGTGTATGTCAAAAAATAAATCAGTTGTTAACCCTTTCCCAGTAATGATGTGACCCAAATAGTCGAAACTCAGAGTATTAGTATTCTCTGTAGGCTGGAAATTCATGTATGCTTCATGTTTTAATGGTTTTGAGATATGTTCTAACATCCTCTTCTTCTTTTACATGAAATGCGTCGGAAGCTAAACTAAGAGTCTCGATACGGGACTCGTCATGATCGCCACATCGGCCTGCATTCCTATCCCGAAATTCCCAAATGAAAACAGGACGAGATCATCATCCGTCCTAAACACTACATCAACTCTAATCCATTCTTCATTTGTCTATTTATTTATTTATTTATTTATTTTTGTTGTTATAGTTTTATTTGCTAACTCTATAGTTAGTAGGATACTAAATCTATTAGTCTTTGAATTGATTGGGGGTAAGTTAAGACAGAAATTCACTTTTAGTTTAATTGTTCTAATACTGTCCAACATGTCTAACCTTTTTTTAAAAAAAAAAAACGACCCATACACTTTATACGTATTATTAGATTTTGATATTATCTAAAACTTACAACCAAAGATGATTGTTTAAAAGTAATCTCTTTTCAATAACAAAAAATATTCTCCTTATTATGAATTGCAAAACAAATATCTTATAACTTATGCTATACAAAATGTATATTTAATTCTTACATATAATATACTTTCAGTATATCAGTTCATATATGTACTTTTATATGTTACCGCATTATCCAAAATACATCCTTTAAATAATTATTTATATCCCTTATTTAACTTCATCTTACATATCTGTATCTAAAATTAACTTTACATATATTTTATAACCAAGTCTGATAACTCTTTTATGTTGTCAAAACTATACATTTCCCTTCCTGTAAACATCTTTTAATACTTTCTAAAACATACATTTCTTAGCCAAATAATTTAACCTATGTTTGAACGGACAACCGCAAGTTAGCGGATCCTTTAGGGTGCCTTACACCTTCCCTTTAGGATAATAAAGAATCCTTACCCAGAATCTAATCTAGTTTCACAGACCATTAAATGGAGTTAATGCTGACTTTAATCAGTTAGTATTTAGGTGTCCTAATTCACCCAAACTAATTAGGTGGCGACTCCGCGAACCCTTAGCACTTTAAAGCACCCCTTAGCAATTTAATGCCTTTAACACTTTTTAGCAAACCTTTTAAGCATCCTAATATGTTAGCACCCCTTTAGCCTTTTAGCATCATTTAAATTTTAGCCTCTTTTTTGCAATTTTGGCATCCTTTAGCATTTTTAAAACCTTTAAGCATTTTTGGACATTAATAGCATTTTATTATTTTATTTTTCTAACCTTTTAATTTGAGCAGCAGGAGTTTTTTTTTTTTAGAAAATAAATGCCGCGGTCGAAAATGGGCGCGACAGAGATGGCGACTCCACTGGGGAATTTAGGTTCTTGACCATAACAAACCTAGGTTTATTATTGCTTAGCTTTATTTGTTTGTTTTAAATGCCTTAAAATTGCTCGCTTAATTTTGTATGTTTAACTGTTTAATTGCTACATGCGTTACTGCTTTCCTTAAACTGGCATTCCGCTCATATTTCTTCCACTCTGGAAAATTCACACAAACACACACTACATGCGAGGTGCGCTGGGTGCATCAGCAAAATTCTTTCTTCAAAATCCAAATTTAGGAGAGTTGGTAATGTACGTGGAGTGCCCGGTCTAACCGGTGGCCGCGTAGCCTTCTCACTCGAGTTGTCCGCTCGGGAACTCAAGGCCCGTAAAGCCAAATCTTAGAAACTTAAGATGAGCTATACCACCCTTTATTTTAGGGCATGCATGCATTTACCTTAGGTGGGTCGGTCCTGGCATCGACACCACAATTAAGAAGACACCAAACTTGTCGACGGTTTCACGACCCAACGACCAACAACATATTATGTGCTACACGTGATATTAATGGGCGAATCCGAGCCCAACGTGACATGCTAACATTGGGAAATTTTTGCATTTTACTTCTATTTATGTACGGATGAGCGGTATTCCAATAATCCGGAGGTCGAATGGTAGCGGTGTTCACAAAGCTAAAGGTTTGGTGGGAGAATTTCGACGCAGCGTGAAATGATTATCGAAGCAAATTAGGTTGTCTCACGCTTTGATTGACATCGCTCGATCAACATATAGTTAGGGCCTTAATTCGCCTAGGATCGGATAGGCGGTGTTCGAGTTTGAGACTTGAACTCACCCCCACGTTGAGGAGATCAACTACTTCACGAGCCTAGCTTACCAAGACGGAGGGCAAATCATCCCTTATAATCAATGAAAGAGATTCTTGCATTACATGGGCCTAAAAACACAAAGGAACTCCGTTGCTTCGAGAACAATTGGTTTCTAGATTATCTCAGACGAGAGATATGGTCGCAAGATAGCTATCGATCATTCGAAAGGAGTTTTCTTGCGATTTGGGACAATGGAAAACTAGACGACATACCGCATTCACCGTTGCTCTATTAGGCACTCTAGTGTTTCCTTGAACATGGACGGATCAAGATTTGCATATGTTCTCGTGACCGGATGGTTTGAAGGCATTAATGGCACGCAACTTACTTTGGTTCCATGATTCTAGCCGAGATATTTCGAGCTCTAGGAAAATGCAAGCGAAGGAAACCAATTTCTTGAGGATGCAATCTCATTTACGATGTGGGCCATGGAACACTTTTATCGATCGAATATGATGGACATTTGTTTTAGCAATGATTATAGGATTGTAAGTTTTACGACAGATGAAGCGGTTTGTTTCGCGTCGGTACTAGGATTGTATGAATTTCTGGCATCCCGCACTAGCAACCAAGTGCAATGGAGGTACCCACTGCTATCCCGTATCAACAAAGCCTATGTAAGGAGCAAGGACCGTTATTACATCGAGCTCATCGGATTAAGGGACTTGACCATATGCTCTGCGTGTACTCCGCCGATTGGTCAAGAATGTAATCCCGCTCAATCGCATATGAAGGATTCAGAGGTCGCGTTTGGGGCAAATTGCACTTTCCCCAGAAAGAAGCAAATCCTTGAAGAATGGAACAACGTTGAGAAAATAGATGTCAAATACGAACAAGCAGGAGGTACGCCTGAATACTGTGCATGGTTCAAGGAAGATTGTAGCAGTCCAAGCCCCAAAGGCAAGCAAGGTTTCGAGGATATCGACATGACCAATTGGGTAAAAGTGTGCAGATTAGGGAACAACACCGTTCCCCCTGAGAGGTGGGACCAACTTCAAAACATCATGCAATATTTGAAAGATGCAGGAGCAGGGCCTAGCAACACCACCGCCACGTTCGCCAACAGCACAATATAGCATTAGGAATAGATCTTTAGTTTTAACATTTCATTGTTGCAATTTAATTATTTTTAGTCCCAATAAAAGCATTTCTCCGATGGCTCGGACCAATCCATCATTATCGCATATATGACGTTTAGGCCTACCTCTGGCATAAAGAGGTCCCCCTGCATGTTAGGAAACGTTTGAATGTGTTGTGTGCAATATTATCTGCTACATAATTGCAAATTATGTTCTTATGCTAACGCCGTTTGTTGCATCTTTTTAGAAAGATTTATCATCTTCCCAAAGGGTCGGTTCGTATTTGACTCAACAAATGTCGGAGCATCCACACTTCACCAGATCCAAGGCAAGAAATGACGATATGACTGGCTCAGGGGCGTCTGAGCCGAACGGCTTGGGAATTATTCCTGTCAGCGAAACAGAAACTTCAGAAGGGAGGAATATCACCAGTCAGGAAGAGTGTATTGCTCAGCTGCTGCAACAGATTGCTGATATGCAGGTTGAGATGGAGAGGCTACGGAATCTGACCAACCTATCCATCAGTTTGAATACCCCTATGCCAGAGCAAAGGGCCACTATCTCGCAGACCACCCCAGATCGACCTCCACCACCACATATCCCCCAAAACTCCCCACAAAGGCCGCCAGTTACCGACCCAATCACCCCTCGCCCGACCAATCATCAACCTCACCCTCAAAATGATCCTCCTACTGCCCATGTACCTCCGCCTCCGCCTACTCACTTCACCATAATCAGCCCTAATCACCAAGCCAACCAATGCCCACGCACCATACCCACTACCAGGCCAAAGAAACCACCTGCATACCTAACTTACACAGCGAAACCCAACCTTTACCGCCCCCGCTTCACCAAGAAGTGGATCATTACGAAGAAATGGAAAGGGAAGTCCGAGCCAAAATGGACGATGACGTAGCCCGAGAGATTCACAGCCTGAAAGAAGCAGTTCGTGGCATGCGATCGGATAAAGGTCACGAAGGACTAGATTATGAAGATCTTTGCATGCATCCAGATGTGGAACTGCCAGTGGGATATAAGGTGCCGAAGTTCGATTTATTTGATGGGAAGGGAAATCCTCGTGCACACTTGAGATCATATTGCGACAAGTTAATCGGGGTAGGGAAGAACCCACGGCCATCATGGTTTGTTCATTCGCTTAACCTACGAGGCAATAGATTGGTACACTCAGCCGAGATCCGCGTAAATGGCATAGTTGGAATGCATCGCCCAAGACTTTGTGAGCGGTTCGATTCAACACGTAAACCGTGTGACAGGTTCTATCTAATGAAGTTGGAAAAGAAATCTACGGAGACTTTCGCGAGTACGCCGTGAGGCGTCAGAGGCAAAGGTACAACCACCCATGGTGGAGAGTGAGATGACCACACTATTTGTACAATCTTTGAAGGATGCAACCTATTATGAGCGGATGATAAGCGTCATCGGGCGAAATTTTGCAGAGGTCGTCAGAATGGGTGACTTCGTAGAAGGTATTAAACCGGCAGGATTACGAATCAAGCGGCATTGGCAGTAACCAATAAGGCGATTGATCGGGGCGATCGGTACTTCGGAAGAAGGAGGCGCTTTCCTTCCATGTTTGTACAAGAACGCAAACCCAAGCATTCATAACATACCAGAACCCACCCTATCAAACCCCATACTACCACACCAGCAGCCAAAACTTTACACCTCACTATACACCTGCCCCACACCCCAGCTACCACACACAGCCCATATATAACGCTTCCCAAGCACCCATTTATCCACGTCACAACCCGCCCATCAAGCCCGCCAACAACATAGAGCACCCAACGCGCCTGCACTAAATGCGAATTTTGAAGGAAAATCATCCGAACCCGCACCCCACCGTGAACCCATACCCGGATATACGAAAGATCATGCGAGTGCAGTTTGATCCAACCAATTCTGGGAGGATTCCCACCTATCCAAGATGGTATGATGAGAATAAGCGTTGTGCGTATCACTCTGATAGCCCAGGGCATGACACCGGAAGTTGCTACACCCTCAGGGACAAAATCGAAGAGTTGATCAAAGAAGGAATAATTCACCAAGGATCACGCCAAACGTGCATGATAATCCTTGCCAAACCACGGCAACGCCAATGTGCACTTGATAGCCTCGATGAGAATACAACTTGAGGAACCATCCGATCAGTTCGAAGTGAGGGAAGAGTCGAACCTTCTGCTTTCGTCGCCCCTGCCACCAATCCTCGAAAGAAAGCAGTATTTGAGTTGGAAAGGGCACCGCCGAGACATAAAGGTTCAATCACAGTTATTCAGGCGCCCGGGAAGGGGCCACCGATCAAGATGGATCGCGGAGAAAGTGGGAAGCGGGTCATAGAAGTCACCGCTGCAGGTATAACCAGGTCAGGGAGGTATTACACACCTATAGAGGCAGCCAAGGAGGCACCGCAAAAGAAGCCCGTGACAGAGGCTGAAGTCGAGGAATTTTGGAGGAAGATGCCCGCTAAAGAGTATTCCGTCAGAAGCGATTAAAGAAAACCTCGCGATATTTCTACTTTCATTGTTATGCATTACGCCACACAGGACTGCATTGATGGAGGTGTTGAAGGATGCATACGTTCCGGAAGGTACAACAGACGGGAACTTGGCAGCTTTGGTCGGACAGGTACTAGAGGCCCGCAGAATCACCTTTCACGATGATGAGTTACCCGCTGAGGGCGTCAGACACAACCTTGCATTGAATATCACCATCCAAGTCGCAGACAAGATTGTTTCAACGATCTTGATTGATGGAGGCTCACCACCAACATTTGTCCCATGACGACACCGTTGAAATTGGGGCATCGTAAGAAAATTCGTGAAAGTCATATCGAGGTCAAAGGTTTCGACGAGTCCATGTAGAAGTCGGCGCGTAATGGACCTCACACCGCGGATCGGACTGCAATTCGTTGTGGAATTTCAAATATTGGATATTGCTACATGTTACAACTTTGTTGATAGGAAGGCCGTGGATCCACGAGGTTGGTGCGATCCGCCCACCTTGCATCGATGCAAAGTTTATATGGAATCACAAAGTGGTAGTATTTGGAGATAAAGGGAGCATCAACATCGATTATGCAATCCTCATAGAAGACGTGAAACGATCGGATGGTTCGGTTTTTCATATTAATGAGATCAAGAGCAAGTAGGGTCCGACCATTGCACCGCCACGTTCTCTCAAAATGGTGGCCAAGAAATGTTAAGAAATGGATACGAGCCGCAGAGGTCTTGAGTCGATGAAGGGGATCACGAGCCTATCCAGGTTATTTGGGAAGAGAGACACTTTTGGTTTGGGGTACCACCACTTCGAAGGATTTAGTGACCACGAACCTCGGAAGAAGGGATACATTCCTCACTGCGCCCATTCCGCCTCGAGTGATCATTCGTCAAAGCCTACACCATCCAGATGCCGAGAGAAGATGACCCAGATGATCTTGCAGCAGGGTTCCAGAATCTGTTCATAGGTGATGATGAGGCAGATTGTTGCATGATCGCAGGAGATCACAAGGAAGAGCTCACCATTTGGGATGCAGAGCATGGATACAGCCTGAATAATTGGACCTGCACCCCTGTCCTGACCGTCCGAGAAGCTTGGTAGAATTTATGATTAGTTCTAGCAGTGTGACCTTTTTTATCTAGAAAGAAAACAGACATGCATTTATGATTCTTAATATGTTTTTAAAATCTCGCAATTTTACTTTCATCATAAATTCCAGGACATTTTTGCAGCTTTTTAAAAGATTTTGTTTGTGTTAAAATTAAATTCTTTAAGCATTTTTCTTTCAGCGATCATATTAATAAACCTGTTGATAACGCGAATATGACATGTAATGAGACCAACGAACAAAGTTCAAATGACGAGCATAACCCCGAGGAACAAGAGGAATGTCATGATAACTTAGCCAAGAGCTGGAAAACTTTGAGAATAGGCCTAAACCAAATTTGGAAGAAGCAGAGTTAATAAACTTAGGCGATGAGGGAACCGTGAAAGAGACTAGAGTCAGCGCCCACCTAAACGTCACACAGAAGAAAGAATTAATTGAGCTCCTGAAACAGTACACCGATGTGTTTGCTTGGTCATATGAGGACATGCCAGGTTTGAGTACAGACATCGTCGCACACAGGCTACCTATTGAACCATCTTATTTCCCCGTAAAACAAAGGCCGAGAAAGATCAAACCAGACATGAGTTTGAAGGTCAAAGAAGAGGTGTCTAAACAGTTTGAGGCAAAGGTAATTCGAGTTGCAAAGTATCCTACTTGGTTAGCAAATATCGTGCCGGTAAAGAAGAAAGATGGAAAGGTCCGAGTGCGTGGATTACAGAGACCTCAACGAGCCACCAAGGATGACTTTCCTCTTCCAAACATCCATATACTCATCGATAATTGTGCGAAGCATGAACTACGATCGTCGATCGCTTTGCCGCTATCATCGATCCTTATGGCGTAAGAGACGCAGAAGACAAGATTCACTACCCCGCGTGGTGTACTATTATCGAGTTATGCCGTTCGGTCTCAAGAACGCAGCGCCACCTACGAGAGCCATGACCACCATCTTCCACGACATGATTCATAAAGAAATTGAGGTCTATGTGGACGTCATCATCAAATCGCGAAAAGCGGAGGACCATTTGGCAAACTTGAAGAAATTTTTCCAACGACTAAGACAGTATAACTTGAAGTTGAATCCTGCAAAGTGCACATTTGGCGTTCCGCAGGAAGCCATTGGTTTTATAGTGAGCGGAGAGGGATTGAGCTAGACCGCCGAAAATAAAAGCCATCCAAGAATTACCTCCGAAAAGCAAAAAGGGCGTGATGAGTTTCGCGTCGCCTCAACTACATCAGCAGTTCATAGCCGATCCACCGTGATATGCGAGCCGATATTCAAATTGTTGAAAAGGATGCAGCTACCAAATGGACAACAGTTGCCAATGGGCTTTTGAGAATCAAAGAATACTGTCTAATCCGCGATTCTAGTGCCTCGAACCGGAGACCTTTGCTACTCTATTTATGCGTGTTAGAAAATGCTTTCGGATGCGTGTTGGGGCAACACGATGAAACAGGAAAAGGAATGTGCCATATACTATTTGAGCAAGAAGTTCACGCATATGAAGCTCGTTATACTCTGCCGAACGCATTTGTTGCGATTAACTGGGTCGCCAAGTTCGATAACTATCTATCCAAGATACACTACTTATCTCATTTCGAGGATGGATCCGCTTAAGTATATCCTTCAGAAGCCCATGCCCACCGGAAAACTAGCGAAATGGCAAATTATGTTGAGCGAGTTCGACATCGTCTACGTCACGCAGAGAGCCGTAAAAGGACAGGCATTAGCTGATCATCTTGCTGAGAAAGATCGATGAAAATACGAGCCCTTCGAACCTATTTTCTGATGAAGAGGTATTGTTTGTCGGAGAAGATATCTCGAGGTTTACGGGTTGGAGGATGTTTTTGATGGAGCGCAAATTTCAAAGGAGTCGGCATTGAGCGGTGTTGGTTTGTAAGCAGTCGGCATTATCCGATTTCCGCGGCTCGATTTCCATGCACCAACAATATGGCGGAATATGAAGCTTGCATATTGGGCTCGAGAATGGCCGTAGATATGGACATACAAGAGCTGCCGGTCATAGGTGATTGAGACTTTCATCGATCCATCGTACATGGCGAATGGGCGACCAAGAATATGAAGATACTTCCTACCTATTTTGCGTGAAGGAATTACAGAAGAGGTTCATCCACATAGAATTTAGGCATGTTCCCAGGATCCAGAACGAATTCGCTGATGCATTGGCAACCTTATCCTCCATGATCCAAAGATCAGGACAAGAATTACATCGATCCAATCACGGTGAGTGTCTTTGGAGCAGCGCTTATTGCTCCCATATAGGCGAGGAAGCAGACGGCAATCCATGGTACCATGACATCAAAAGGTACCTCAAAGCGGAGAATATCCGAAGGCATAACCAACATCCGTAAGACACTTCAAGACTAGCAAATCATTTCTTTTGAATGGGAAATTGTGTGCGAAGGACTCGGATCCGGGCTTATTGAGATGTGTCGATGCTCAAAAGCGCAAGCTAGTAGAAGAGATACACGGAGGACGTGTGGACCTCATATGAGCGGCTTCACTTTGGCGAAAAGATTCGCGGGAGTTATTTTTGGATGACGATGGAAGCAGATTGTATCCGCTTTGTGCGAAATGTCGGCAATGCGGATTCATGGAGATTTGATTCGAGTGCCTCCAAGTGAGCTTAATGTGACAAGTTCTCTCGCCATTCGCATTGGAGCATGGATGTCATCGGCCCCATCGAACCCGTTGCTTCAAATGGGCACAGATTCATCCTCGTAGCAATTGACTATTTCACTAAATGGGTAGAAGCGTCATCACACAGATCAGTGACGAAAAAGGTGGTGGTCGACTTCGTTCGCAACAACATCATTTGCCGATTTGGGGTTCCCGAATCAATTGTAACCGATAACGGAACCAATCTCAACAGTAATTTGATGCGTGAGATATGTGGAAATTTCAAGATCACTCACCGTAATTCCACTCCGTACCGACCTCAGATGAATGGAGCGGTAGAAGCAGCCAACAAGAACATCAAGAGGATATTGCGCAAGATGATCAGCAACTACAAACATTGGCACGAGAATTTGCCTTTTGCGCTTTTGGGTTATCGCACCACAATCCGAACTTCTACCGGGGCAACGCCGTATCTTTTGGTGTATGGAACAGAAGCCGTGCTACCAGCAGAGGTGGAAATACCATCGTTGAGAATCATCCAAGAAGCCGAGTTGAGCGAAGCCGAGTGGATACAGGATCGTTATGAGCAATTGATGTTGATTGACGAAAAAAGGTTGAATGCAATCTGTCATGGGCAGCTATATCAAAGCAGAATGGCTAGAGCTTTTAATAAGAGAGTAAGGCCAAGGTTATTCAAACCGGGACAATTGGTTTTGAAACGCATATTTCCGAATCAAAGTGAAGCTAAAGGAAAGTTCGCCCCTAATTGGCAAGGGCCCTACATGGTTCATCGGGTTTTAAGTGGAGGGGCTCTAATCTTAGCTGAGATGGATGGCGAGGTATGGCCCAAGGCTATCAACGCAGATGCAGTGAAGAGATATTACGTCTAGGAGTATTTGTTTTCCGTGTAATCCCCTTTATATTGTAAAAGCTGCATTCCCTCGGTGGGATATGCATAGAGCCCATATAGGGTCTCGCCGCTGCAAATCAAAAGCCCTTTACTTGTAATCTGAACTACGTCATGACCTGATTCCCTTGGCGGATACGTAGGCGGCCATGTCGGCTTCGGTCCCACTTTTTAGAATTTTACCCAATTTCGCTTGTAATGAACTACGTCATGACCTGATTCTCTCATGGGGATACGTAGGCGGCCTAAATCGGCTTCGGTCACACCGTTAGGAATCTTCCCATTTGTCTACAGGCAACAACATGTCTGAGTTATTCCAAAAACGATATGAGCAATTCATCACGAAGTTAAGTTCCGCCCACGCGACACACATTGAAATTGAGACAGTTTTGCGCACTGTGAGGAAGGCAATAACAAGGATTCCAAAGGATGTTCGCTTGGTCAAAATACATGTCATACTCAGCGAATTAGACGAGGCTTTTACATTTTTTACGCATGTCATATAAATGTTTATTTCTAAAGATGTTTTGTGCATACTTCATGAAAACATTTCATTTTTGGAAAATGCTTTTGGGGCACTACTAAACATCTCAAAGAGGTCAGACAGGGGTTGCAAGTCCCAAACAAGTCAGGCACGCAGATATCAAGGAACAAGGCAGCGGGGTCAAAAATGAATCGACCCCCCCCCAAAACTCACAAAATTTTCTTTGAGCGCAGGTCTTTTAATATTATGAGCGAGAAAAGTGCAATGGTAGCGAGAAAATATGGCAGAAAAAGCAGCAAAAGCGAGTATGACAACAATCCAAAGTCGCATGGCGAAGCGTGTTGTGAAAGGGGCATCAACAATCAGCAGTCAAAGTTCAGAGTTCCGCAACAAAACCTAGCGCATCAAGTCAAATTGGCAACCTACGCATCGCGCACAACAAAGGCATCATAACAATTCGTCATTTGCAGTGCAAGGGCAACATCGGTATTAAATCGGGCATATCACTTGCGGGAGCATTTATTCTCTGAGAAGCGGCCACGTCGAAACGGCGTTATCGGCGTGTGTCGAGCGGCGACACCATCGGCGTCGCGTCTGCAGCAACGCCCGGCGGCAACACGCCCAGTAACGGCGTTATCGGCGTGTGTCAGCAACGACACCTCGGCGTGCGTCACGCAGCGACGCCCGGCGGCAACCGTCCAGCAACGGCGTCGCCGGCGTATGTCAAGCGGCGACATCGCCGGCGTGCGTCTACGCAACGACGCCCGGCGAATACGTCGACGGCGGCGTTATCGGCGTTGTGTCAAGCAGCGACACCATCGGCGTGCGTCTGCAGCGACACGGCGGCAACCGCGTCCGAGCAGCGGCGTCGCCGACGTGCGTCTGGCGCAACGACGCCAATACGTCCGTAACGACGGCGTGGCCTGCGTGTCCAACGGCGACACCATCGGCGTGCGTCTACGCAGCGCCCCGGCCAATACGTCCAGCGGCGTATTCGGCCTCGTGTCGAACGCGACACCATCGGCGTGCATCTACGCAGCGACGCCAGCGGAAGACGTCGAGCAACGGCGTTATCGGCCGCGACAAAGTCCGAAAGCAGCGCCATCATCAGCATATCACATCTGCGCGAGGCGATTTTCTCTGTTCTCAAAATTGCATTTTTATCATTCATGCTTTATTATTCTGTCTTAGCAGTTATGCACTAACTCTTTCTTGAGCTTTAGTCTACAGAGACAATTGCAGCAAGGACAACGTATCCGCATTCACAATCGCAACACGTCCGTGCAAGGGCGAAATCACAGCATTTGCAGCATCGCATCAACACAGCAGGCATCGCGTTTTGCAGGATAACCTTTTCTATTCACAGTTACATTGTTTTTAAAATTATTTTGCCTTAGCAGTTATGCACTAACCGTTTGTTCAAGTCTTAGCATGCAGCAGCAGGAGCACAACGTGGATTTTCTCTTACAGCGAACCGGGGCAATCTGTTGGGGGGCCAACCTTCCCAACGATTGGCAGAAGCGGCCTCAAGCGTCGGTCCACTCGCTCCACCATAGAACCCAGCACCACAAGCCATAGCAATACACCCCAGGTTCAAGCCAGTTATATTCTTTTACCTTTTGCACCATGGCCCAGTGTCATCATAACTCGACACTGGGACATCTTTAAGTCCGCGTTAGCCCGCCGTGGTGTTTAGGCCATGGTAACCCAGTGTCGTCATAACTCGACCTTTGGGGCGATTTGATTTTCGTCGGCCTTATCTACCGCCCGCCATTTTGCAACTCGAAGATCGAGACAAAATTGGCTGAGTCAACTTCTTTGTCTGAAGTTTCTTCCATCATCTCCATACATAGAGGGACATCTGTTGACACCCATTTTGACCCTCGTCCGATCATTAACTATAAAATTACACTAATTTTGTAAAATAATTTTTAGGATTTTTATAATAAAATACAACAATAAAACATAAATCTGAGCATAAATAATTAATTTAATAATGACATCGCGTCTTACGTAGAGTTTTAAGCACTTAGAGTCTCGCGTCCGCATTTATTAACTTTAAGCTTTGTCGTAATTCTTAAATAATTAATAAATGCATAAAATAAATAATTTAGCGATAACGTCGTGTCAGGTAGCATAGCCGCATTTATTAGTAATCATCGGTAACGTTAAAATCAATTTTAAATCTAATACAGGCATTTTATAGCGTCGCATTTATAAAAGCTTTAAACAATTCTTAAAAATCATATTTGCATTTAGCATTTAAATAATTCAATCTAAGCTCATTTTAATTTTAATTTAACATCGCGATAATGCACAATAATAAGATTTTAATAGCGCCGCATTCTAAATATTAAGCACTAATTGAATAACACGCCCGCATTTATCATTTTAACAATTAGATTAATGAAGCACCTAATTAGCTTAATCACATGTGTTAATTTAAGTTATCACTAATTAATTATTAATACACTTGCCTAGAATTAATTAACTAATTAATCTATCACTAACTAATACTAATTAAATAACTTAACTAATTAAATACCTACTTAAAACTAATTACCCACCACTTTCGTCCAGCCCACTACATTTAACCCAACCCGCAGCCCAAAAGCCCAATACCCGCAGGCCCCTATTTCCCTTATTTCCCTAAACCCATTACCCAGTGCAGCCCTTTTTACATACCCATCGTCTCCCTCAATTGAACGAGCCCTAAAAAAAAAAAAACCCTCGACGAACCCTAACCCTAAGAATGCAATCGCCGCCAGCACTCCGCCATTCTCGCCCTCGTCCATTCCGCCAGCTCACCTTCGTACTCACCAAACCTCAGGTTTCCTTTCCCAAAACCTGCCATAAGGAGAACCATTCCTTAATCGTGACCCAAATCGCGAAAAATCAGAATCCACCTTCCTTACCCACGCAAACGAAGCCAGCTTGCCCTTACCATAAGCAAACTAGCAAAATCTTTTCAGAATCAAAAATCTTAGCCAAATCTACCCAGATCGAAGCTTACCATAAGAATCAGCCCCAAATCAGTCCAAGTGACCCACGAAATCTCAGCCTTTATTTACTTACCAATTGTAGAACCTAGAGTTAGGCTATTTAAACGACATGCAATAGGCATCGAGAAGGAGGATTCAGAGCAGAGTCGGCCATCAAACTATCACAGTATCCAGTCTAGAAATCCTTTTCGTTTCTATCAAAGTCACTAGTATCTGTTCTTGCAAACAGTCTTTTTGTAACTTTCCTTCGACGATTCGGGAAAACTATTGTCGTCGCCTCAGTTCGCTACCCATAAAAGGTCCGGAAACCCCTTCTCTTTCATTTACTTAATTATCTAATTGATACTATGTGATGGTGTCTGTATCATTTTGCTCAAACTTGTTCGACTTGGTTTGGCCACTGTGTCCAGACAAGCCTATCGGCAGTAGCCTTCGATATTTGTAGCATGATTCTGTCTCGAGCATGTGCGTCGATAGTATTTTCTGAGGGTATGATTAAGTGTACAACGATTGTATAAAGGTCGTAGATCTATTTTGTTGGTTGTATGCTGATGGTTGTGGAAACACTGACTTGGATTTTCTGTTTGAACCTGTTAGTACGCAACTAGATATTTAGTAGGAACGCATTGACATGTTAAATCCAAAGAAAAATCAGTATTAATCATGATGAACTGTTAAACCGAAATTCACTACATATGTTGTTTTCTTGTAACTTTCTCTAAATAAATATTTCTCCTAACAAATAGTTAGCGGGAAGTAAAAGGGATTACGAGGCCTAATCCCGAATTTTAAAATCAAGCCAACATATAACAACAACCAATATTTAAAAGGTTTATGTGTTTATGTGCATGTATAATTGTGTGCCTGCATTCAAGATTCAAACCTCTTACTCATTTCCCAAAATATTGTAAGAAAGATTATATGTCTACCTATATGTCATAACAACCCGAATTTCACAAGGTGATTATGTGTTTGTATGTCTATGTTCAAAAGATTTGGATCTGCACTTACCTGCTAAAACATTACTATCATGCTATAATAACTTAAAACTGGCCTCCAAATAAAAATGTTACTAGGATCAAGATACATGACTTACAATGTCGTGTTATCATCCCGATAAAGTAACAAATATTTTAATCCTAAAATAAAATCTTCACGTTCTCATCTCTGAAGATGGCTAATGTATTTTTACTCTTAAGCGAACTATACGAGTTTAATATCTATCTTAATAAGTCAAATGTGTTAGTCAGAATCCATATTTGCTGATGGGGTTGGTGCTTGAAATCATGCGGTGTGATGGTTTGAAACTTGTTTGGTTAGTAAGGTAAAATGACTGATATATCAGGATGAACATGATACCCGATTCGAACTAAATAATATGTAGTTTACTGTCTTCTGAAACATGTACATATCGGACCACTTAGGAACGAAGAAGTCAAAAGGATTTAAAGCAGTTATTAACTAGTGACGTAAAGGACATATTCCTTGATTAGGCTCTAATCGTATCCTACTTAAATTCAAAGCCTAATACAAGCTAAAATGGAGTTATGTAATCTGTTTTAGTCCATCTTCTAAGTAATACCTTTGTTTGGATACTTATGTGATGTGTATGTCAAAAATAAATCAGTTGTTAACCCTTTCCCAGTAATGATGTGACCCAAATAGTCGAAACTCAGAGTATTAGTATTCTCTGTAGGCTGGAAATTCATGTATGCTTCATGTTTTAATGGTTTTGAGATATGTTCTAACATCCTCTTCTTCTTTTACATGAAATGCGTCGGAAGCTAAACTAAGAGTCTCGATACGGGACTCGTCATGATCTCCACATCGGCCTGCATTCCTATCCCGAAATTCCCAAATGAAAACAGGACGAGATCATCATCCGTCCTAAACACTACATCAACTCTAATCCATTCTTCATTTGTCTATTTATTTATTTATTTATTTATTTTTGTTGTTATAGTTTTATTTGCTAACTCTATAGTTAGTAGGATACTAAATCTATTAGTCTTTGAATTGATTGGGGGTAAGTTAAGACAGAAATTCACTTTTAGTTTAATTGTTCTAATACTGTCCAACATGTCTAACCTTTTTTTAAAAAAAAAAAAAACGACCCATACACTTTATACGTATTATTAGATTTTGATATTATCTAAAACTTACAACCAAAGATGATTGTTTAAAAGTAATCTCTTTTCAATAACAAAAAATATTCTCCTTATTATGAATTGCAAAACAAATATCTTATAACTTATGCTATACAAAATGTATATTTAATTCTTACATATAATATACTTTCAGTATATCAGTTCATATATGTACTTTTATATGTTACCGCATTATCCAAAATACATCCTTTAAATAATTATTTATATCCCTTATTTAACTTCATCTTACATATCTGTATCTAAAATTAACTTTACATATATTTTATAACCAAGTCTGATAACTCTTTTATGTTGTCAAAACTATACATTTCCCTTCCTGTAAACATCTTTTAATACTTTCTAAAACATACATTTCTTAGCCAAATAATTTAACCTATGTTTGAACGGACAACATGAGTTAGCGGATCCTTTAGGGTGCCTTACACCTTCCCTTTAGGATAATAAAGAATCCTTACCCAGAATCTAATCTAGTTTCACAGACCATTAAATGGAGTTAATGCTGACTTTAATCAGTTAGTATTTAGGTGTCCTAATTCACCCAAACTAATTAGGTGGCGACTCCGCGAACCCTTAGCACTTTAAAGCACCCCTTAGCAATTTAATGCCTTTAACACTTTTTAGCAAACCTTTTAAGCATCCTAATATGTTAGCACCCCTTTAGCCTTTTAGCATCATTTAAATTTTAGCCTCTTTTTTGCAATTTTGGCATCCTTTAGCATTTTTAAAACCTTTAAGCATTTTTGGACATTAATAGCATTTTATTATTTTATTTTTCTAACCTTTTAATTTGAGCAGCAGGAGTTTTTTTTTTTTTAGAAAATAAATGCCGCGGTCGAAAATGGGCGCGACATAGTGTTTATGTTTGTGCATGATTTCAAGCCTATCCGAAGTCTCCCACTTAAATATCGTAAAACATGTCATTAGATATGTTGTCGGCACATGTGAGTTGAAAATTTGGTATTCTAAAGACACTAATCCTAATTTAATAGGACATAGTGACTCGGATTGAGCTGGTGATGTGGATGATAGAAATAGTACAATTGGAGGATATTTCTATCTTGGCAATAATCTTGTTTTTTGTATAGTCGTAAATAAAACTGTCTCACTTTCCACTGTCGAATTTAAATATGTAGCAGTTGGAAGTTGTTGCTCTCAATTCATATGGCTAAGACACAAATTAGACGACTATGGTTTTACTAGCAACATGTTTTGTTTACGGTAATATTGATTTTAGACATCACTTTGTTTAAGGAGATTTGATTGAAGAACAACTAGTTTAAATTGAACATGTTGATACTCTTCATCAACTAGCTGATATTTTTACAAAAGTTTTAGATCATGAGAGATTTTCCAACTTGAAAAGCTTTTTTGGTCTCTGAAACAGGCACTGTTGGGCGAATGTCGACTGAAATGTGTCTAACATTTCGGGTGACATTTACCCTTGTAATATCATAATCTGATTTTCAGTACTGTGCAATGGCTGATTTTTGTTCAACCATGTATGATTTCTAAATAAGAACATGATTTTAATGTGATACCGTTCTCTGCGATGATATTAGATATCATAAAAATGGAGTATCAAAATAAGGCAAAGCCTTTTTAATTCTCGGCAACTGTGCAATACGGGAAAAGCCTTTGAAATTGATATCGTTCTTATACTATAGGAGTATCAAAGTGCTTAAACAACGAAAAATATTATGAGGATGCTAAATAAGTATTCTTGTTTTTGACACGAAAATGAATTTTGTATGTATTTTATGATTAGATCTAGGACTCAATGGGAAATGTTACATTGTTTTGGAAGTTAAACTCATAAAATCATATATGAAATGTGTCTTGATTTGTTGCCGAAAGAAAGATGTTCTTGAAGGATCATGATACTTGTGTTGTACAAAATGTTGCCAACATTACTGTTGAAATTCTCAGATAATGATATTTATTGGGATGCGATGTATAACTGATTTTGAAAATTCAGTTATTTTCTCCCTATTTTTATGCCTTGTTTTTATAGAAATTTCAAACTTTAAAATGATAAGATTAATTTTTTTTCCTACTATGATGTCTAATTATTTTATCCCATTATTTTAGGTGCAAGTTATTGTGTAAAATTGAAACACCAAATCTAAGGAATTTTTGTTGCTTAGAAAGATTTGTCATGTATATAGATATTCCTATTATTTGTTATTTTTTTATCATCTTCGATTTTCCCTATATAAAAATTAAAAAAAATAAAAAATTAGCTATTCTACCAAGTTTATAAATCATTATTTACTTGTTTGTCATTCTTGTTATCTTTTTGTTTTTTTTTCTCGAAAATATAATATATATATATATATATATAAAAAATGGGAAGATCACATCATTTTGGTATATACAACCGATGGAACACTCAAGCCCTTCATCTTCCAAAATTCCTCAAAACCCTCTCCACTATATTCACCTATGGAAACTTTCCAATGTCAACACTAATATCAACCAACCCACCGATCAACTTTCCTATGAGTACTAGCCCTTGATGAACACTGAACCTTCTGAGTATGTTGAACCACAACAAGCAACCCCACTGGTTTCCTTCTTCACCATCCACAGAGGACTTGTCTAAAGCTACAGTATTGGGTAAGAGACCAAAATCATCCACCTTCCCTACTTGTCGATCGAGTAGATTGTTTGAGAAGAACAGTTCGTGTAGATAGAGCAATAACGAGTCAAGGTCGGATGTGATATTGCTATATCCGCTTGCTCGGCGATGGCGGTGAAGACACGAACTTGGTGTTCTCAACTGAAGAGAGTGAAGAAGAAACAACTGTCTATGTACTGCAAAATGTGTCTGAAGAAAATGAGGAAATTCTTGGTGAAACTCTATTGAAACAATTCTTCCCAAAAGAAATTTCCAGATATGCTAAATCGAGTGCTGCTCCGAATGTTGCCACTAATGCCACAACATCTTAGGCAACATTGCAACCAACATCAGAAGAGACACTAACTCCAACATTCTCCAGCGAAACTGAATCTGATTCAAACCTTGAGGTATGGATCTGTTACTGAGAAAGGATCGTATGTTGATAAAATAGTCAGGTTTTTATGCTAATTTGAGTTCTGCTATAGATGATACATCCTCGAAGAAATTTGAGAATATATATCTCTATAACAGAATATATATTTTTCCACACCTGCTGTTTTTAAACTAATGTATGAGATGAAATCTTTGAAATGTTAGAGTACAGATCTGCGATGGACAATAGAGATGAAGTAATTGAGTACCTCACTTAGTTATAATGCATAAGTGGATCTCTAGATGTCCAGCCTCTGAATTAACAGCCACGTTTGCCACCCTGCTGTACAAGTTACCAATTTGGCACAAAAATAATTGACCTCAATCCTCCCTTCAATCTCTTTTCATCCCTTCAATCTCTTTGATATACAAAGTTTAAACTACCCTGAAAAATATAAGGAAATAGTGCAGATGTTGACAAGAATGTCACCAACATTCTTGACCACACTGGTCCAAGACAGTCTCCACTGTCTACTGAATAGCTTGTGATTAAAAATCGTGAAGATCAACCAACAAATCTCTGAGGTTGATACTGTGAGGAATGCCGATTCGCAGAGACCATTTCATGATGTTGATTTCTTCACAAAAAAAAGGGAAAAAATGATATGCATATGCTACTGTACTGTCGAGAGAATGATAATGCATATGCTACTGTCAAGAAAATGATGCTAATGTAGAGGAAGTGTTAATGCATGGGAGCAGAGAAAGAAGGCTAGATGTTGTAGAGGAAATGCTAATGCAGGAAGCGAGAGAAAGCGAGATCTTGATGTTACGTGCGAGAGAAAGAGTTATCGAGAGTAGAAAGATGTTGAAAGTTGCTATTGCTATATGCTACTGTTATGTGCATAGAAAGAATTATGCAAGAGCTACTGCTGTTGTGCTAGAAGCTATTGTTGTTTGTTGAAAATGTTGTTTTGTGAAGAAAGACAAAAAGGGGGAGAATGTTAAAATCAGAAGTTTTTCCCTTCCTTCACGGACTGAAGCTAATGCTCTTGGGTCGATCTGGTCGATTCTACTAGTTGGTGTTGAGAATATGGTCTGTGTATAAATCTGTATAAATGGATGATATGTGTATATGTGCTAACATCTTTCTTCTTTTCTAATCCTATATAAATTATATATATATATATGTATATCTTGTATATGTTGTGTTCATATGCCATTACAGGTTGAGGGGGAGCATTTGTGTCAATTTGCCATTGTTAGGTCACTTATGCTTAGTTGGTTAAGTTTTGTGAAGAAAGACAAAAAGGGGGAGAATGTTAATGTTAGGATTGGTATCATGACATTTTTCCTAACATATCGTTTTCCAAAAAATGTCGGAACAAATGTCTTGACATTTGGGCTGACATTCTGGTAACAATTTTACCTATCTTCATGGACTATTTTTTAGGAAACTGTGACCTTATTTAACACATGGCAAATTGACTTGGCAAGAAGTATTTAAATCAGATTATGATCGATGAAGACCAAGTCCAAGTGGAGCATAACTTGAGGAGCAAGACGTGGAAGAAAAAGTCCAACCTGTTGAGAAAATCAATCAAGTTTCTGCCACACGTGACCACTTTTAGCTCAACCTCCACAATGATTCATTGAGCATTTCAAGGAGGACTCTCTACTATAAATAGAGAGGGCAGATAAGTGAATCAATATCCAGAATCAAAATGTAAAAATACCAAGAGAGCTCTCAGGATTTCTTCTCAGAAATCTGGATCACAAAATGTTGCCTGAGTTTGTGACGACATTCTGCATGACATTTCAGTCGCTGTTTCAGATTCTAGATTAGTTTTGTATGGAGCAATTGTAATGAGATGTTTGTCACTTCTATTTAGATAGATTTTTCAGGCATAAGTCATATGCGACTTAACATTTTTATTCATTTTGTATCATCTTGTAAATCTTGTAAAAAAAGGAATATATCAATTGTATATACATATATATACAATACTTTGGTCATTGACCATCATGAATTATATTAATATATAACCTATAACTTTTGTGTCTTTATTATTTCCGCTGCATTTTACTCTTCAAAGGTTTTATTCTGTTTTTAACTGAACATTGTTTTTACCAAAATGTCATCAGTTATGTCAGATGTCATTTTCGCCGACATTTGCAAACTGTTCCAACATTCGAATTGAGTTAATTTCCAGTTTCTTCTTGCTTGTTATCATTGCCTTTTTTGCTCATTTTGTGTTTACAACAAATTGTTTTTGGTCTCTCGGTGAGATTTATTTTTGATTTGATGGGGGAAGAGTGACTTGTGGATGTGTTCCTTATATAGGAAAATAATTTGGTGTTTACTGTAGGTCTCTTAAGCATGTCACTTGGTAGCTAGTTACAATTTTCTTTTATCCTACGGTCAACAACAAATTTGGTGTTAACTAATTGTTATTTTCGAGTTAATTAATTTGATTATTTTTTAAAGATAAATTAAATTAAATTAATTGAATATTTTAAAAAATATATACATTTAATAATTATAAATGATAAGTACTACAAGTTATATTTTTTTTATGTTAACAAAATGAAAAAAAATAGTATTAAAATATTACTTTATCTGGATAAAAAGTGTCCACTTAAACTATTTGCGCATTCTTTAAGAAAATACTAACTTTGAGACAAAATAGATAATTTGACTAAACTGCCTCTAATTAAATCTGGTCCAAGCATGAAATCTTGAAAATTGACCTATTTTCCGGCTTGATTTAGAGGAATCATCTAAAATACATACTCCTGCAATAGTACTACAATATAAAATCATCTTGAAAATCTGTTTTAAATTTTAATAATCGTGTGCATGTACTAGGACATCAGCACACTTGCCTTGAGACTTCGCATTTTCAATCTCCTGTTATAATATGGAATTATTGTACTGTGTTTTGGCAATAATCCATTCTAGTCATTGCTGACACCTAAACTTTCATGGACCACACCCTCTATTCATCTCAAATCTTTGTCAAGAGCAAAACAAGAATGGTGATTTTAAATATTACAGTAGCTAATGTACGATTAATTCAGGGATTTAATATGCGAATTTGAAATGTTGTTGATGAAGCAAAACCAGTATCTGAAATTATTTGTCTTTTATATCGAGCTAATATTCTCAACCTTAGACAACATTGCTCATAAAGTCCATTCAATATCTGGATTAAGAAAAACCGCGAACATCATTCATATGATGATGATAATCATTCTCGCGAGTTTTATTATAATTTCTTTGTTAGTGATCCTTGTTAGGGTCTTTAAGAAGCTATGGTGGACTCCATTTCATGTACAGTTTCTGATGAGATCACAAAGAATCCAAGGTCCTCCATACAAGTTCCTATATGGAAACACCAAAGAGATTGTGGAATTGAGGAAAGACACCATAAGCAAATCCATGGATGACTTGTCTCATGACATATTTCCAAGAATTCTACCTCATGTATTTTCTTGGAAGAATCTCTATGGTAAAGAAAATGTCACAAAGTATTTTTTTATTTTATTTTTTAATTTTCCACCTTGTGTCCGGTATCCGCTTTTGGGGCCTGACTATTCGGATTTGAGCCGGGAAGTTCCACTTTGGTGGTAAAGCGCCCCCTACAAAGGTGACTCCATTCCAAGACTCGAACTCGAAGCCTCTGGTTAAGGATGGAGGGGTACTTTACAACCCCACCACAACCTTTTATGATAGATGTCACATTATAATTTATTTTCGAAAGTGCCTTTTTTTATTGCCTTAAATGGTTTACAAAAACAGGAGTTAGAAAGAAACTGATTTTTTATTTTCTCTGTTTGTCATCACCTAACTATAGGGGCAAATTTTCTCTACTGGTATGGACTGCAACCTGAACTAGTAGTGACTGAACCAGAACTTCTCAAAGAAATACTGAGCAATAGAAACAACAGTTTTCCCAAAATGGATCTTGAAGGATTTTCCAAGAAGCTCTTAGGAGATGGGGTTTCGTCATCTAAAGGCGAAAAATGGGCAAAAATGAGGAAATTAGCCAACCATGTTTTCCATGGAGAAAGCCTAAAAGTAAAATTCTAGTACAATTTTTGGTAGGGAGTTGCTCTCTAATTTGTTAATTATTGTGTTGCATGCAGAGTATGATTCCAGTGATGATCATGAGTTGTGAGACAATGCTGGAAAGGTGGAAGATTTATGAAGATAAAGAAATTGAAGTGTTTGAAGAGTTTAGGTTATTAACATCAGAGATCATTTCCAGGACTGCATTTGGAAGTAGTTACTTAGAAGGAAAGAATATATTTCAGATGCTGATGAAGTTAGCTTTGCTAGTTTCAAGAAATGCTCACAAAATTAGATTTCCTGGCATCAGGTAAGTCACTTCCTCCACGAGACGTGCAAAGACTTTCAACTCTCAAACAGGCTCTTAATATGTATTTTAAGCTTTTAGCTTAAATATCAATTCATGCAAGGTGATACGAGAGATCAATAAACACAACACAATAATCTACATACTTGTTACATTTTTGTGTAGTCAAATTTGGAAAAGCAATGATGAGATAGAGTCAGAGAAACTCGAGCAGGGCATACGTGACAGCATTACTCAACTAATAAACAAAAGAGAACAGGAAAAGATTGGGGAAGACCATATCTTTGGAAATGATTTCCTTGGCAAGCTCCAAGAGGCTCATCAAGATTACAATGAGAAGCCAATATCAATAGAAGATATAGTTGATGAGTGCAAGACATTTTATTTCGCGGTCATGAGACAACAACTTCTTTGCTTGGATGGACAATCTTCTTGCTAGCTACAAACAAGAACTGGCAAGAAAAAGCAAGAAAAGAAGTTCTAGAATCATTTGGCCAGAAAGTTCCTACTGCAGATGGCCTCTCAAGACTGAAAATCGTAAGCATTATGGATTAATCATTTTTGTTTAAATATCGCATACATGTGTCAATTCGATAAAGTATACTAAGAGGAGGTTCCATAAACACCAAATGATTTTATAAGCTAAGTGCTTATAAACCAAGATCAACCAAAGTTATACTGATCACTCCCAACTTATGGTTTTTCAGCTTCTATGCGCTTTTGTCTGACCAAAGAGTTAGTATTTTATCCGTAATATCTTTTGTAATTCATGAAATACCCTTTTCAAGATAAATTCCTCAACTCCTTCTCCATTCTATTACCATCATTCGTCATTCTCCAAGTAAAGATACTTTTAAGTTATATTACTTACAAATAATTTTAAAGGTTATTTAGTCATTTTAACACATAAGGGTGTATATCAACACTTTTTAGCAGACATATCAATTTCAGTACTTTAATTCCATTATGTAACTGTTCATTTATAAATTAGTTTTCCAGTATTTAAAAGTGTTTTCTCTAACTGAATGCTTATCAGCTATTTTCAAGCTAAACATGCTCTAAGAACTTTTACTTGTGTTTTTATCAATGTAGATGAACATGATTCTTGATGAATCTCTAAGATTGTACCCTCCAGTGCCATTCATCAAAAGGAAAGTTGAAAAGAAAGTTCAGCTGGGAAGCTAACTTTACCACCACAAATGCAACTTTATATATCACCATTAGCCGTTCAACATGATCCTAAAATATGGGGAGAAGATGTTCATGTTTTCAAACCAGAAAGATTTGCAGAAGGGGTTGTCAAAGCTACAAACAACAATCCAGTAGCATTCTTGCCTTTTGGCTATGGACCTCGAACTTGTTTAGGCTTGAACTTTGCCATGATTGAAGCAAAAGTTACTCTTTCGATGGTTCTACAGCGTTACATGTTCACGCTTTCACCAACTTATGTTCACTCTCCTGTTCAGATTTTTATGCTTCGTCCACAGCATGGAGTTAAAGTCATTCTCCACAAGATTTAAGGGTCTCTTGCTGTATATAAAGATGGACAGGAACTTGATTATTGGTTTAATCTGAAGCATATTATATTTATAATTGTCCAAGAAAATAAACCTAAGTATTATTTTGAATTGTCTCTGGAGTTATACCCCTTTATTTATCCCTTTATATAGAAACCGTTACAGACTAACAGTTTTCTGCATAGACTTACGCTTCTATCACCTTCTCAATTCTGAACTAATTAGTGCAGCTATATGAATATATGTATTTCAATCCTTCATCGTCTTTTTGTGATTGATTCATAGTTTGCGTGTTGTTTTTCTTTTTTGCAAGTTCTTATAGTAAAGATTTAGCAGAAATGGGCTTCCAAATTGAAGGATATTATTTTAGACATTTTGACGCTATGCCTCCATGATTGCTAGTGTCAATAAAGAGAAGGATGGGCACAAAGAAAAGGTGTGTGAAAGGGATTTCTGTGCAAGTTGGAGAGTAATATATGTATTAAGCCTAAAAAGTTATTGTCTTTACAAATAGTTATGATGTAATTTTCTGGGGATATATAGAGAAGTAATAGTAGTTATACTACTAACAACAACAATGACAATGCCAACAACAATAATTATTATAATTAACAATATTGTCTATAAACACACAGAAAATTTTGTGATCCTAGATGATCATATCACTGCAATTGGCAAAAGGACATGAACCTTATGCCATATTCAGAACCAGAAAGAGAAAGGTTATGTCGCTAACCAAAAACCAGAAAATTTACTTCTATGGAACGTAACGTTACCTATAAGTTTATATAACTTAGCATTGACGAATTAAAGGATGAGGCAGCAGATTCAGTCAAATTCTAGCTATCACGGTCATCGTTCCTTTTGCAAATGAATGCCAATATTACGTCTTTGTAAACCTTTGTGGGGTCGGAAGGACGGTGAATTCTCTGGTGATAGGGTTGCACACAGCAGAATGTGAATTTTCCTCGAAATAGTCAGAGCAGTAGAAGAGTAATCCATTTGAAGAGCCCGCAATGTGCATGTCAGGCATGTCGGGGAAACTAAGGGAAGCGTCCAATGAGCCCAGTTCTCCATCCTGGAGACCTTTCCCTTCTTCTTGAGAGCAATGAAGAAATGTAGCTGATGGAGGATCTTCATTCACACTGGATATATACTAATTAACAGGCTTCTAGAAGAAACCTAAACACAGAAATCCTGCTTCTGGTGCCATCATCAGTTAAGCATGCACCACATTATCTATGTTGCTAGGAATCTTTAAAATTGTTGATGGGAGTGTGTCGGATTATCCAAAAGTAATGCATTTTTAGAGGATTCAATATGGGTGTGGTAACGTTTTGGAGAGTTAGAGCAACATAGAAAACATTATATTCATTAAAACTATACATTATAATACAATAAGATGCAACAATATATAAAACTAACTACCCAAACAAGCATGGTACTAATACGATACATTAGAAGATAATTGCGGCACTAAATTGTTTTTGCTGAAACAACTACAAAAAGTTCCAAGCTTTGAGATGGAAAACTGGTATTCTACCAAACCTTGAAAACTACATAGAAATATAAAAGAATAGATGTCCACCTTGAAACGAGTTCTTCTTCCATGATTCTATGCGGCTAATCAATTCTTTGAGACTTGCAATTTTTTTCTACATTAGCCTATCAATTCAGTTATGGATAAACAAGAGAACAAAGAACAAAAGGGAAGTTTGACAAGTACTCTTATCAATTAACAATGACAATTCTAAAAATATGATCATTAGATAGTAGATCAATTTAAGATTACGACGGATAAATAGTTACTAACAAACTAGCAATTCTAACCAAGAAAACCACCAACTTAAGGAAAATACAAACTACCAGAACAAGACTTTGCTTAGTATTTTCCACAACCAAAATACAAACTACCAAAATACAAACTACCAAAACAGATATGCTAAATCGAGTACTGCTCCGAATGTTGCCACTAATGCCACAACATATTAGGCAACATTGCAACCAACATCAGAAGAGACACAAACTCCAACATTCTCCAGCGAAACTGAATATGATTCAAACCTTGAGGTATGGATCTGTTACTGAGAAACGATCATATGTTGATAAAATAGTCAGGTTTTTATGCTAATTTGAGTTCTGCTATAGATGATACATCCTCGAAGAAATTTGAGAATATATATCTCTATAACAGAATATATATTTTTCCACACCTGCTGTTTTTAAACCAATGTATGAGATGAAATGCTGAAATGTTAGAGGTACAGATCCTGCAGTGGACAATAGAGATGAAGTAATTGAGTACCTCACTTAGGTATAATGCATAAGTGGATCTCTAGATGTCCAGCCTCTGAATTAACAGCCACGTTTGCCACCCTGCTGTACAAGTTACCAATTTGGCACAAAAATAATCGACCTCAATCCTCCCTTCAATCTCTTTTCCTCCCTTCAATCTCTTTGATATACAAAGTTTAAACTACCCTGAAAAATATAAGGAAATAGTGCAGATGTTGACAAGAATGTCACCAACATTCTTGACCACACTGGTCCAAGACATTCTCTACTGTCTACTGAATAGCTTGTGATTAAAAATCAGTTGTACAAATTAGAGAGAATACGACTCTAGACTTTCCAATACCTGCATGCATCTATATCGAACTCGAGTTAAATCTCTCATGTAACTATTAGAAGAACACTTACACTTTCCAAGACTGCGCACCATCTACTTTAATACTGTAACTGCGTCACTTCATCGTGGATCAACAAAAATTTCCTATATATATGGAGTATCTTAAGGCAATTGATTAACCTTTGTAAACGTGTGTATAGTAATACCATTTGTATTCCTACCCATAATTAAAATATATTTCATATATTGTGTAAATATAATTATGGTAAGATTAAGATTTCTCTTGTGATTAGGTTTAAGATTTCTATTGTATAAGGGATGAATATTGTACACTATATATACTTTGATATTAATGAGAAGACTCTCCAAGGGAGATTAACATCATCTTACATGGTATCAAGAGAAAAAATCCCAAAACCCTAGATTTTTCTTTCTTTGCCGCCGCCGTGAATCCCCCCCCCCCCCCCCCCCGGAACTTAGCCGTGGCCCTTCTTCCAAAATTTCTAGGTTTTCTTTTACATTCTACTCTTTTCTAAATGGATACTCAGGATTTTTCCAATACTTCCGACGCTTCAACCTCCACTAATCCCACCACCATGTCGTCATCATCTTTTCATCCCGCCCTAACTGTTACCAATATCAAGAACTATATTCTATTCTTCTTGATCAAGAAAACAGTCAGTATTCTCTTTGGGTTGAACTGTTTCGTAATCATGCATGTCTTTATAACGTGCTTGATCATATCGATGACACTATTCTGCGCCCTCCGGAGGTTGATGATCCTACTTGGCGTCGTCTAGACGTCGGCATCAAACAGTGGATTTATGATAGTATTTCTCAGGATCTTCTTCTGACTATCATGAAATCTGGCGCCACAGCCCTTGATTTATGAACCCGCTTGGAGGAAATCTTTCAAGATAACAAACACACTCGTGCGGTGTATTTGGAGGAATAATTTAACAATACACACCTTGAAAATTTCTCCAACATGACTGAGTACTGCAGACAGTTGAATCTTCTAGCGGATCAACTCTCCAACGTCGACACGCATGTCTCAGACACTAAAATGGTGTTGCAATTAATTGCAGGTCTTCCTAAAGGCGACTATGATATGTTAGCCACCATGATTCAATAGGCAGATCTGTTGCCCAGTTTTTAACAAAGCTCGCTCGCAGTTGTTGCTCGAAGAGACTCGCGTGCTAAGAAGGATGAGCACAATCAGAAGGCGTTAGCTGTCAAAACGCGCCCCCAAGATCCAACGCCTCCGGAAAACTCTCAACCGCAGTAGGGACGTGGTGGCAAGGGCGGTAAGGGCCGAGGCAGAGGAGGTCGTGGTCGTGGCAAGGGTCGCGGACAGCAGAATCAGCAGCAGCAACAACAGGGCCCACAGAATCAGTTCAGCGCCGCGGCAGCATGATGCGAGCAGCGCGCGCCGCGCAGATTCGATGCAGCAACAACCCTTCAACTAGTACTCCCACCACGGGTTGTTGGGCCCTGCTCCAGCCCCTCGGCAAGTTCCAGCAGCTCTTGCCCAGTATGGCACCCACTGAATTGGGTCAGGCCTTCATCAGTCTCAATATGCAACAGCCTGACAACAACTGGTACATGGACTCCGGAGCCACTTCTCACCTCACTCGGTCTGCAGGTAATATTCTCAAACTGTTTGGTTTAAGGCATCCACAATTTGTGACCGTTGGTAGTGGCCACCGCATTCTAATAAAGGGTTATGGTACATGTAATATTCTTACGCAAGTGTACGTATCGTTCACAAGTAATATAGTCTGTAAGACCGAGTTTATCGTCCACAGAGACTGGTTTCGAATTACCGAACATCTATTCTATATTATTTATTTGGCAAACGATATTTGCTTTGGGTTTTTATCTAACTACTAGAATAATTGCGAGAAGTAATCTAAATTATTGGGGTTTAATCAGTTATGAAGGAATTAGGGCTTTCAAAATCCTCGACTATCCACTCTATTCAATTCTTAATGAAACTAGAATGAGTTTTTCTCCTACGTTAAGATAGCGGTTAACTATACTGTCTTATATTCCGGTTAGGATATATAATCGCTCAACCCCAGTGCAGAACCCTTCTATATTTCTATGATAGGATTTACCACATAGGAGGATTAAGAACAGTAACCTATAATGCTACACAAGTATCGGGGTACTTTCGTCCCGATTTTAACCTATGTCTATTCAATTACAGCATATCCAAAGCTCTCCTCTCGGTTCTTGATTCGAAATCATATAGATTATGATAATTAGTAATCAGTTAACTATCAAACATTCATACCAATTATTGAATAAATCTTAATCAAGTGAAGAAGAAATCAAACTAATGCATTAAGTCATGAGATAGAGTTTGAAGCGATTCAAAAGGAAAGCCCTAATAAAGTGTTTAGCTCCTAGCCATAGTCACGCTAAGAACTAATACAATTCCAAACATAAACTGAATTAAAAAGAAAGAAAGAAAAGTACTGTGAACTAAAGTCTCCAATTGTAGCTTTCAATCCTTGTCATGTGATGTGTTGTGTGTTAGAATGACCAACTCCCCTCAATA
Source organism: Przewalskia tangutica (assembly GCA_029844215.1). Classification (NCBI taxonomy): domain Eukaryota; kingdom Viridiplantae; phylum Streptophyta; class Magnoliopsida; order Solanales; family Solanaceae; genus Przewalskia; species Przewalskia tangutica. The sequence continues at coordinate 116,315,073 of CM056723.1, read as the reverse complement.
GAATAATCTATATGGCTTAAGTATGTTGCAAATTTCGTGCCCTCTAGACCCTTCTGCCATTGGTCAATTTTACTTCGGATCTGAAATTCCCCGCATTGGCACCGCGGTCCTGTAGAATAGCACCGCGGTTCCTAAAGTCCTGTGGGTTCTCTGATCTTCTGGCACCGCGGTCCTGTTGCTGGGCACCGCGGTGCTTGATCGGTGTATTTTATATACACTTTTTGAGTCATTTTTAGTTAATCTTTTATCCATTTTTGTACAAATACGTGTCGTCTTAGGATAGATTTTCTTTCTTTTGAGTCATATTGGTTAAAGTGGCTCATTGGCGGAAAAGGAGCAAAAAGAGGGCAAAAAACGGAGGTTCCAGAGCTCGAAATGCGAGAAAGTGGCGAACCAGGCACAGACACAGGCCAGCGCCACGGCGCCTCCAGCCAGCAGGGCCAGGCGCCACGGCGCCTAATCTTCAGAGGATTGCAGAACTTCCGGCGCCGCTGATTCTGGCCGGCGCCAAGCGGAAAAAAATCAGATTTCGAAAGATAATGGGCCAGGCCTGAAGGAAAAACCCTGCACCACGTTTTGGAGGCTATAAAAAGAGAACCCTAGGTCAGAATTAAGGGTTCCTCTTCTTGCCAAAACACAACACTTTGGAGATCAAGATTGGAGACCTTTCTTTAGTAATTTTCTTGTTCTTGTTTTACTTTATTTTCAGTTTATGTTGGATGATAAATTAGTTCTTGTCATGTCTATGGCTAGGAACTAACTTTAATATAGGGCTTTCCATGTCAATTCACTTGAACCTTTTCTTTATGAATTAATGCATGTTCTTGGTTCTTCTTCTTATTGTTGAGATTTATTCAATATATGTTTTGATTGCTTGGTAATTACCTGATCATTAATTATCATAATTCTTATGATTTCTAACCGAAATCCGAAAGGGGAGGTTGTGAATATGCTGTAGGTGGATAGACATAGGTTGAATCGTGGATGAAAATACCCCGATTACTTGTGTAGCATTAATAAGGTTTTTGTTCTTAATCCTCCTATAAAGTCAACCTTATCACCGGAAGAACCATAGTCAATTGCATTAATAAGTAAGTTAAGCGGATAGTTGAGGAGATTTGGAAGCCCTATTTCCACATTACTGAAGTAGAACAACGTAGTTTAATTAGTTTTCATAATTAGATTCATAAACAAAAAATCAATTATCGGTGACCAAATAGATAACAAGGAATAGAAGTTGGTACTTGAGCACTAATCCCTGAGGACGATAACTCGGTCTTCTAAGACTATATTACTTGACACGACACGTGCACTTGCGTTTAAGTGTGTGCATAAATCGCGCCGCAAGTTTTTGGCGCAGTTGCCGGGGATTGGCATAGTTCAATATCAATTTTATCTATTCTTAATTTCTAATTTGGTTTTATTTTTGTTTTTAGTTATTACTTTTTATCTTTATTTTGTGAAACCCAGTGCGCCGTGATCCGTTGTTGGTTTTGATTCATCTCAGGAATCCTGAAGACATGGATTACTACTATCAACAAGGTAAATCTCCAACCCCACAAGAAAAAAGGGATGAGTTACGAGCAGCCATACTCAGTTTGACTAGGCACCAAACTCAGTTCATGGACGAAACGAGAGCTTCCTTGAAGAATTTGGAAACACAAATAGGACAACTCGCGGGCATGCTGAGCAGCGGAATGCAATAAAAGCACTCTGCACATATGGGAGGAAATATGAAAGCACAATGTCAGGCGATTGACTTGAAAAATGCCGAATTAGCGGAGATGAAAAATTCGCAGCAGCTGCAGAGCCGCGGCGTCGTCGATCAGCGCCGAAGATTCTGGGACAGTGCAGAACTTCAGGCGCCACGGCGCCGAGTTGCAGGGCCGCGGCGCCCAGATCCCAGTAGCCGAAATAATGGTAGAAGCTGTTGTGAACGCGCCCCAGGTGAAGATACCATACCCCAGAGGCTAAAAACATGTGCTCTTGACAAGCAATTCTCTAAATTTGTGGAAATCCTCAAACAAATGCAACTCAATATCTCGTTTGCTGAAGCACTAGAGCAGATGCCGAGCTATGTAAAGTTCATGAAAGATATTCTCAGCAAAAAGAGGAGGATAGAGGACTACGAAACAGTGGTGTTGACTGAAGAATGTAGTGCCATCCTACAGAGAAAACTACCTCAGAAATTACAAGATCCATGGAGCTTCACCATCCCATGCACTATTGGAAAGTTTGAATGTCAGAAAGCGTTGTGCGATCTAGGGGCAGGCATAAATTTGATGCCCTATCTAGTTTTCTGCAAACTTGGAATGGGAGAAGTCAAACCTACAAACATCACTTTGCAGTTAGCTGACCGCTCCATAGTCCACCCTAGAGGAGTCATCGAGGATGTGTTGGTAAAGGTGGACAAGTTCATCTTTCCCGCTGATTTCGTTATCTTAGACATAAAAGATAACGACATAATCCCCATCATACTTGGCAGACCCTGCTTAGCCACAGGACAAGCTCTCATCGATGTTCACAAAGGGGAGTTGAAACTTCTGGTGGAAGAAGAAGAGGTGATTTTCAATGTTTTTCGGGCAGCGACTTTTCCAGATGCAAGTGATAACTGTTCTGCCATTGACATAATCGAAGATGTAGTGTCAGCCAAGGGGTTCAGAAATGATGATACGCTTGAAGAATTACTGACCAGATGGGATGATAGTAGTGGAAACGATCCAAGGCTGATGGAGTATGCAAATTGGATGAATTCTTATGAGAAATGGGATATGAGGAGATATGAAGAGCTTGGGCAGATGCCAGAAAGATCAATACCATCCACAGAGAAGGCTCCAGAGTTAGAATTAAAAATCCTACCCAATCATTTACAATACCAATATCTAGGTGAAGATCAATCCTTACCAGTGATCATTTCACGCCACCTATCCACATGAGGCGATAAGTCTGCGAGAATCGAGGGCTCATGGCGGGACATTGGGTAGACATTAGCAGACATAAAGGGGATAAGTCCATCAACAGTAATGCATAAGATCCGTCTAGATGAGGAGAGCAGACCATCCATTGAGGCACAAAGGAGACTAAACCCAAACATGAAAGAGGTAGTCAGAAAGGAAATCATGAAATGGCTCGATGCTGGAGTAATTTATCCTATATCTGACAGCGCATGGGTGAGTCCAGTACAAGTGGTGCCCAAAAAGGGTGGTATGACAGTAGTGACCAACGAAAGGAACGAGCTCATTCCTTCTAGAACAGTTACTGGGTGGAGAATCTGCATTGACTATCGCAAGTTGAACAAGGCAACCAGAAAAGACCACTTCCCGTTGCCATTTCTAGATCAGATGTTGGATAGACTTGCGGGGCACAACTACTACTGTTTTCTGGACGGTTACTCAGGGTATCATCAGATTGCGATAGCGCCAGAAGATCAGGAAAAGACGACATTCACCTGTCCTTTTGGTACATTTGCATTCAGAAGGATGTCATTCGGGCTCTGTAATGCACCTGCAACCTTTCAGAGGTGTATGATGACAATTTTCTCAGACATGGTGGAGAGGACTATAGAGATTTTTATGGATGATTTCTCGATCTTTGGGGCGTCGTTCGACGAATGTTTGAGGCACTTGGAAGCAGTGTTAAACCGATGTGAAGAATCTAACCTTGTGCTCAACTGGGAGAAGTGTCATTTTATGGTAAAAGAAGGGATCGTCCTGGGACACAAAATATCAAACCAAGGTATTGAGGTAGACAAAGCAAAGATTTCAGTAATCGAAAATCTACCACCTCAAGTATCAACGAAAGGAGTCAGAAGTTTCCTTGGGCATGCGGGTTTTTATAGAAGATTCATCAAGGATTTTTCAAAGGTTTCAAAGCCTCTTTCCACCTTTCTAATGACGGGGGTTGCTTTTGAATTCAATAAGGAATGCTTGACCGCTTTTCAGACACTCGAGGAGAAGCTTATTTCAGCACCCATAGTCATTGCACCAAACTGGGAGCTCCCATTTGAACTGATGTGCGATGCAAGTGATTATGCAGTGGGAGCAGTGCTTGGACAGAGAATCGACAAGGTATTTAGATCCATTTACTATGCTAGTAAAACTCTGAATGACGCACAGTTAAATTACGCGACTACAGAAAAAGAGTTGCTAGCAATAGTGTATGCATTTGAGAAATTCAGGCCATACTTGATTGGAAATAAGGTGATAGTATACACTGACCATTCTGCCATAAAGTACTTAATGACAAAGAAGGATGCAAAACCTCGCCTCATTCGATGGGTCTTGCTACTATAAGAATTCGACGTGGAAATTGATCGGTGTATTTTATATACACCTTTTGAGTCAGTTTTAGTTAGTCTTTTGTCCCGTTTTGCACATATAAGTGTCGTATTAGGATAGTTTTTCTTTCTTTTGAGTCAAAGTGGTTAAAATGGCCAAATGGCGGAAAAGGAGCAAAAAGAGGGCAAAAGAGGAGATGCCAGAGCCGAAAACAGAGAAAGTGGCGAACGAGGGAGAAATCCAGACCAGCGCCGCGGCGCCTCCTGCAGCCAAAAGCAGGGGCCGCGTCGCCCACTATTCGAAGCGAAGACTGGCAGCGCGGCTAAGACGGCGAATCACGAGCCACGGCGCCTAAACATCCGAGGAGCTACAGAAGATCTGGCGCATGGCTACCGAGCAGCGAGATAGCGGGCGCGGCGCAGAAACACCCGGACGAGTGCAGAACTTCGCGCGCGGCCATGTCATGCGAGGCAGCGCGGCGTATGAAAAATTAGGTTTTGGGACGAATTTACAGGCGGGCACGAAGGAAAAGAGGCGGTTTGCGGCTATAAAAGGAGAACCCTAGGCGCTTTTTAGGGTTCCCTTGCACAACACAAGACTTTTTGCTTGGAGATTGGACACCATTAGTTTAGTAATTTCTTTTCCTTTCTTGTTCTTTATTTCAGTTTTGCATGATGAACATGGAATTAGTTCTTGTCATCTTTATGGCTAGGAACTAATTCTCTTATAGGGCTTTCTATGTTGAATTGCTTGAAACTTATGTTATAAATTAATGCATGCTTATGGTTATTGTTCTTATTGTGAGATCTATCCAATAATTGAGTTGAATTCTTGGTAATTAATTGACAACTAATTATCACTATATGATTTCTAATCAGATTCTGAAAAGGGGGGATTGTGAATATGCTGTAAGTTGGGTAGACATTCTTGGATTAGGGATGAAAATACTTCAATTATTTATGTAGCGTTGATGAGAGGCTTAACAACCCTAATTTTGCGCATTGTGCGTGACGGTCAACTAGGTTTTTGTTCTTAATCCTCCTATAAAGTTACCCTTATCACCGAAAGGTAGGTAAGGAACGATACTGGGGTTGAGTGTTTATATAACCCTAACGGGAGTATAAAACGATTTCGTAAACCTGCTTTCTCCAAAAGAAGAATACCATAAGTTAATGCATTAGTAAGTAGCATAAGCGGATAGTAAGGATACATGGAAGCCCTATTCTCATCACACCTGAAGTAAATCTTTATATTTAGATAGCTTTCATAATTCTTAGTTATAAACAACCAATCATTTATCAATTCGCCAAATAGATACTAGAAAATAGATAGTTGGTACTTGAACCCTAATCCTAGAGGACGATATTCGGTCTTATCAAGACTATACTACTTGTCACGATAACGTGCACTTGCGTTTAAAGTGTGTGCATCTTACCGCGCATCAAGTTTTTGGCGCCGTTGCCGGGGATTAGGCATTAGTTCAATATCAAATCTATCTATTTTTAATTTCTAATTTGGTTTTTATTCTTTGTTAATTTTTGTATTTTTCTATTTAGTTTATTTTATTTTATTCTCGTTTTATGTATTTATTGTGTGAAAACAAGGGTGTCGTGATCCGTTGTTGGTTTTGATGCATCTCAGGGATCCTCAAGACATGGATTTCTGCTGTCAATATGATCGAGCTCCAACCATAGAGGAAGAGAGAGAGGAATTGCGAGAAGTCATACTCAGTCTCACTAAGTATCAAGCGCAGTTCATGGACGAAATGAGATTGGGCATAAAGAAGCTGGAACTGCAAATAGGAGAACTCGCGATCATATTTGGCAGCGAAATGCAAGAAAATCAATCAGCACCTATGGGGGGTGGCAAGCAACTTGAGGAGCCTGAACCAAACCCAACCATTGAGGAATCTGGTGAGGTAGTTAGTGTAGAGAAGGAAAAGAGTTCAAGGATCCAATTATTGGCCTTCTTGGATTCTGTGGAAATTCTTTTTCCTGCACCTATCACAGAAGAAACACCACTAGCTATCACTAATGGCTCCCAAATAAGAATTACATATCATCAAGGGCAACCCCCAGAGTTAAGAGATGTAGAGAATTTTACGGATTCCTACACTATAAAAAGCCTAAAAGACAAACTTATCTTGTGTACTTGGGGGATCCGTATATGTTTAAGGCTCTTGTTTGAACAAATAGTTATAGGGAATTTGAGACCTATAGCAATAAAACTGCGAATTGCAAGCAGTTCGCAGAAGGGTCCAATGAGCACTCGTACCGGTTAATTGCGTCCGGCTAAAAGACGTTAAAGACAGCGCTTGTTGGGAGGCAACCCAACGTTTTCAATTATGTTATTTTAATTTCTGTCTTTAGTTTATTTTATTTTATTTTTCTAGAACAATCTCACGGTCTTGGGTTCTTGTGTTTGTGCTGTGAGTGATAGGTCTGAGGAATAAATCAAGGCGAAAAATCAAGAAAAACCAATTTCGAAAAGCGGGTAGCCGCGCGCCAGAGAAGCGAGGCGGCAAAAGGCTGAATAAGCGCAGTTTAAGTCGCGGCGCCGGGAGCAGGGCGCGCGCCAAAATCGAAAAATTTGCCAAGTTAGAGCGCGTATTTCAATATGGCATGCGCAGAAAATCCCGGCGCGAAGATTAGCGCGCATGGCTAAAGCATGGCGCGCCAAAGCGAATTGAAACTTAAAAACGCCCAAAATCAGATTTTCCCCAATTCCAATATCAAAAACCTAACTTTCCCTCTCCAAAAACCCACGAAATTCCAGAACTTTGCCCACAAATCCTCCACAAATCCAACCCAACCACAACTTAAACTCTTAAATTCCTAAAAACCCCCAACTATCTCAAACAACGAAGCTCCATTCCATACCCTCAAGCCAACCAATTGAAACAAGAACAACGTGAAGCTCTCATAAAAAGGTAATCCCTTTCTTGGTTCTTGAATCCTTTTACTGAAGTCATAGGAAGTAGTAGGTTGGAGGAGTATTATAGTTGGAGTAGTTTGGAGTCTTTGAAAAGTGATTGTGAAGTTTGGAGAAAAGAGTAGAAAGGTTGAAGTTTGGGGGTGTTGTATTCGCTGCTAGTGTTGAGTGTGTAGGAGACATTTGTGCCACAAAATTGAAAGCTCCAGAAACTGTTTTAACCATGGCCACCAGAAAAAGAAGAGGCTCCACATCCACCCCAACCCCACAATATGACGAAAGTAGGTTTGTAAGCTACGAAGCCTCTCAAAGATACAAAAAGCTTGATACCAGACCCTTAATACCAGAAAGGGGAATGGACTACCAGAGGGCGTCATTTGGAGAAGGAGATGTTTATGAGCCCATTCGGACGATGATTGAGTTAAGGGAGTGGAGAAAATTTGTGAACCCGGAGAAGATAACACCAGCAAACACAATAATGGTGCGAGAATTTTATGCCAACTTTCCGGAGAAGGTGGAAAGGGGATGCTTTGTAAGGGGAAGCTATGTGCCTGTGTGTGAGAAAATATTAATATACAATTGAAAACAGTTGATGTTGAAGAAAGAAGTGATTGGAATCACTTTAGAACATGGTCTAGAAGCATTGACCACATCGACTGGAATGCCGTTGCAGACACCGTGAGCTACCAGGGAGCTGCTTTTGAGATTGGAAGAAATGGATCGAGAGCACTGAGCAGGTGCCAATTCAACAAGGTAGCCAAGGCTTGGCTGTATTTTGTCAGTGCCCGCATGATTCCATCCACGCACTTCACCAGAGTGCCAGAAGATAGGATTAAGTTGATTTATGGAATTATGAGGGGGCTGACAATTGATGTGGGGAAAGAAATAGTGCAGAGCATTGAAGAAATCAGCAGGTTGGTGACAACAGGTGGATTGGGACACGGCTCGCTTATTACCAGTCTATGCCACATGAGTGCAGTCCCACAACTACCCACGGATACTCATGAAAGAAACCAACTGCCGGTGTCCTATGGGATAGTGCACTCCTTTCCAGACCCTAGCCCCCCAGCAGCCAGACGGAGAGTACAACCACCAGCAGCAGCAGCAGAGGCCGCCATGGATGAAGATGAGCCTGAAATAGGGGCTCAATATGAGGCAGGACCCAGCCACCGGCCAACCACAAGAGCAGAACCTTCAGAGCCCACAATGGGGCAATTGTACCAACATCAGAGGGAGATGATGCAGACCATGCAAACAGTAGTACAAGGACAGCAAGAAACAAGGCAACAAATCGACGAGTTGAGTGCCTTGTTCAACCAATGGTCAATGCATTATCCACCGCCACCACCACCATTCTAGCCAAAGTCTGTAAGTGTCTTTTTCTTTTATTTTCTTTGAGTCTTGCACACATTGGGGACAATGTGTGATTTAAGTTTGGGGGTGTTTTATTTGTGTGTCATGTTATGTTTTATTTAAGTTTTTTTTATTTGTTTTATGTTTATTTTGAGTCACCAAAATTTTTTCTTTTTTGAGTCATAATTGCCTGTCAAAGATCATGTATGCTGTAGTTGCTAGAAACACCTAGTGAAGTAAGGTGGAATAATGTAAAGGAATTGAAGCAACTATCTAAAACACTTAGGTTAGATATGCCAAAAACTCACAGAATCTGTCTATTTGGAGTTTCTTGCTTGAGTTATGCATGCTAAATGATAAATGCTTATGTGTTATGATTGCTTGCTATTTGAGGCGAAATAGTTAGGATATGCATGTTAGGGAGATGACTCAGACATTTCTTTGATAGCCAATTCTTACCATTCTTTTCTATCCTGTACTTTAAAAAAAAATATCCCTAGTCAGCCTCATTGAGCCTAAATTTGAAACTTCTTCTTTGACACCCTATATTCCCACAAATTGTGCCATAAGTGAAAATATGAAATAGTGGAGTACATTGTGTTAAAAAGAAGAAACAAAAAGAGTGAACAAGTTTGATGCACCCCAATGGAAAAGTAATAAGAAAGAGGCAAAAGCCTAAGTTTGGGGGTGCCTATTAGTATAATACACTTCACTCTCCCAAAACAAAAGAGGGGAAGGATAGAATTGAAGTGAAGGAAAGAATCAAAAGAAAAAGGGAAAAATTGAAAAGCCAAAGAGCTTATGGTACAGAAAAATGAGCCTAAATGCCTATCTTTACCAACCCCTACCTAAGCCTACATTACAACCCTTAAAGTCCTGAAGATCTCTTTTATGCATATCCAGAATTAGTGGAGAATAGCAAGTAAGCATGCCATAGGAATTCTTGAATTTATATGCATGATTTAGTATATTGACTTCCATTAAGCATGATGAATATGAGTTTGTGAAATATTTAGCTTCATGTGTTTAGTGTGCTGAAAATTTCATGCTATATGTTCCTGCATATTATTCTGCTAACCTTCATATTTTTCTAGTTAACATTTATGCAGCAAAAGTGATTAATGACAGGGAGTCTTTTATTTTTCGTTTCTTTGAGTCTTTTATTTTATTTCTTTCTATCTTTGCTCGAGGGCGAGCAAAAGTTAAGTTTGGGGGTATTTGATCGGTGTATTTTATATACACCTTTTGAGTCAGTTTTAGTTAGTCTTTTGTCTCGTTTTGCACATATAAGTGTCGTATTAGGATAGTTTTTCTTTCTTTTGAGTCAAAGTGGTTAAAATGTCCAAATGACGGAAAAGGAGCAAAAAGAGGGCAAAAGAGGAGATGCCAGAGCCGAAAACAGAGAAAGTGGCGAACGAGGGCGAAATCCAGACCAGCGCGCGGCCTCCTGCGACAGCGAGGGCGCGGCGCCACTATTCAGAGGCGAAGACTGGCGCGCGGCTAAAACGGCAGAATGCGGCGCGGCGCTAAACATCCGAGAGCTACAGAAGATACAGCTGTCGCGGCGCCCTCGCATGCCAGATAGCGCGGGCGCGGCGTAAAACACCCGGGAGTGCAGAACTTCGGCGCGCGGCTCATGCGGGCAGCGCCGACGCTGAAAAATTAGGTTTTGGACGAATTTACGGGCGGGCACGAAGGAAAGAGAGGCGGTTTCTGACTATAAAAGGAGAACCCTAGGCAGTTTTTGAGGGTTCCCCTTCTTGCACAACACAAGACTTTTTGCTTGGAGATTGGACACCATTAGTTTAGTAATTTCTTTTCCTTTCTTGTTCTTTATTTCAGTTTTGCATGATGAACATGAAATTAGTTCTTGTCATCTTTATGGCTAGGAACTAATTCTCTTATAGGGCTTTCTATGTTGAATTGCTTGAAACTTATGTTATAAATTAATGCATGCTTATGGTTATTGTTCTTATTGTGAGATCTATCCAATAATTGAGTTGAATTCTTGGTAATTAATTGACAACTAATTATCACTATATAATTTCTAATCAGATTCTGAAAAGGGGGGATTGTGAATATGCTGTAAGTTGGGTAGACATTCTTGGATTAGGGATGAAAATATCTCAATTATTTATGTAGCGTTGATGAGAGGCTTAACAACCCTAATTTTGCGCATTGTGCGTGACGGTCAACTAGGTTTTTGTTCTTAATCCTCCTATAAAGTTACCCTTATCACCGAAAGGTAGGTAAGGAACGATACTGGGGTTGAGTGTTTATATAACCCTAACGGGAGTATAAAACGATTTCGTAAACCTGCTTTCTCCAAAAGAAGAATACCATAAGTCAATGCATTAGTAAGTAGCATAAGCGGATAGTAAGGATACATGGAAGCCCTATTCTCATCACACCTGAAGTAAATCTTTATATTTAGATAGCTTTCATAATTCTTAGTTATAAACAACCAATCATTTATCAATTCGCCAAATAGATACTAGAAAATAGATAGTTGGTACTTGAACCCTAATCCTAGAGGACGATATTCGGTCTTATCAAGACTATACTACTTGTCACGATAACGTGCACTTGCGTTTAAAGTGTGTGCATCTTACCGCGCATCAGAAATTCGTGATAAGAAGGGGACAGAGAATTCAGTTGCAGACCACTTGTCAAGGCTTGAGAACACAGAGAGCCAGAACACCAAGGAAGTGCAGATAAATGATCACTTCCCAGATGAGCAACTGTTTCAAGTAAGTGCGGGTTTTAATTTACCTTGGTACGCTGATTTTGTTAATTTTCTTGCAGCTAAGGTAATACCCCCAGGATTGACAAGACAACAAGTGAAGAGATTTTACTCCGAAGTAAAACACTACTATTAGGAGGAGCCGATGTTATACAAATACTGTGCTGATCAAGTCATCAGGCGATGTATACCAGAGGAGGAGATGCACCAGATCTCACTCATTGTCACACCCTACCATGTGGTGGACACTTTGGGGCATCAAGAACAGCAGCAAAGGTACTGCAAAGCGGGTTCTATTGGCCAACACTTTTTAAAGATGCCCATGCCTTTGTGAAGAGATGTGATAGTTGTCAAAGAACAGGGAACATTTCAAGACGAAATGAAATGCCTTCGCATGGGATATTGGAAGTAGAACTATTTTATGTGTGGGGGATCGACTTCTTGGGTCCATTCCCGCCATCCTTTGGGAATCAGTATATCCTTCTGGCAGTAGATTATGTGTCCAAATGGGTAGAAGCAGTAGCCACGAAAGAAAACGACAGTAAGACTGTTCAAAGATTCCTTCAAAAGAATATTTTCACAAGGTTTGGCACTCCGAGGGCCATCATCAGTGACGAAGGAAGTCACTTTTGCAACAGGCAGCTGAATTCATTGCTTTCCCGATATGGAGTCTACCACCGCACCACACTTGCCTACCACCCTCAAGCGAATGGGCAAGCAGAAATGTCAAATAGGGAAGTGAAGAGCATATTGGAAAAGACGGTGGATGGCTCAAGGAAGAATTGGTCTATCAAACTGGATGATGCACTGTGGGCGTACAGAACAGCATTCAAAACACCAATTGGAATGTCACCATATAAGTTAGTTTTTGGTAAAGCATGTCATTTGCCAGTAGAGTTGGAACATGGAGTTTATTGGGAAATGAGGAAGTTAAACATGGATGCCAAAGCAGCAGGGCAGAAGAGGCTGCTACAGCTGAGCGAGTTGGATGAATTCAGGCATAACGCCTATGAGAATGCAAAGATCTACAAAGAACGGACGAAAGTATGGCACGACAAGATGTTGGTACCAAAAGACTTCCAAGAAGGACAACAAGTGCTTTTATTCAACTCAAGGTTAAGGTAGTTTCCAGGCAAGTTAAAATCGCGTTGGTCAGGACCATACACTGTGGTAAGAGCATTCCCCTATGGTGTAGTTGAAATTAAAGGGAGAGAGGGAGCCCCCTTCAAGGTAAACGGACAGAGGTTAAAACCCTATTTGATCAATGAAATAGAATATATGAGCCTAGTAACCTCTCTCACCCTAAAATGATAAGGAACTTGCGTCCGGCTAAAATACGTTAAAGACAGCGCTATCTGGGAGGCAACCCAAGGTATTTTAATTTATTTACTTTAATGCAGTTAGTTTTTACTTAGAACAGTCTCACGGAGGTATTGTTATGTGTTGTGATGACAGGTGCAGAGCCAAGAATTTGGAGGGCAAAAACTGAAAGGAAGCCAAAAGAAGATTTCCAGAAAATCAGTTTAGCGCCGCGGCGCAGAAAGTTCAGAAGAGCTTGATATTTTGAGCCGCTGGCTGATTCTGAGACATGGCGCCTAGACGGAAGACGGAAAATCTGATTTCTTTTTGAAGACGCCCTAGTCCGACGGTCCTTCCTCCAAATCAAAAATCCAGAGCCCTTCCCCTCTCACGGGATTCAATGCACTTTCCACCGCCACCGCCACCACTTTAAACCAAGTCTGTAAGTTGTCCTGTTTCTTTTATTTTCTTTGAGTCTTGCACACATTGGGGATAATGTGTGATTTAATTTTGGGGGGGGGGGGTGTCTTAGTGTTTTTGATATTGTTGAGTCTTTTTGATTTGTTTTGTGTATTTTTGGGTCATAAAAATTTTTTGAGTCATAATTTTCTGTCAAAGATCATGCATGATGTAGTTACTAGAAACACCTAGTGAAGTAAGATTGAATAATGTAATGGAATTAGAAGCAACTATCTAAACACTTAGGTTAGATATGCCAAAAACTCATGAAATCTGTCTATTTGGGGGTTTCTGCTTGAATTGTGCATTGTTAAATGATTAAAACCTATGTGTATGATTGCTTGCTATTTGAGGCAAAATAGTTAGGATATGCATGTAGGGAGATGAATCAGGCAATTTTTTGTTAGCCAATTCTTACCACTCTTTTCTATCCTTGACATTAAAAATATCCCTAGTCAGCCCCGTTGAGCCTAAACATTAAACTTTTTCTTTGACACCCTATATTTCCACACTTGTGCCATAAGTAAAAATGTGAAATGGTTGGAATAGAAAGTGTTAAAAAAGAGACAAAAAGAGTGAACAAGTTTGATGCACTGATAAAAAGTAATAAGAAATAGGCAAAAGCCTAAGTTTGAAGTGCTTGTTATTCATAATACACTTCACTCTCTCAAAACAAAAGAGGGGAAAGATAGATATGAAGTGAAGAAAGGAAATCAAAAGAAAAGGGAAGAATTGAAAAGCAAAAGAGCTTATGGTACATAAAATGAGCCTAAATGCCTATTTTTACATACACATGCCTAAGCCTACATTACAACCTTGAAAAGTCCTGAAGATCTCTTATATGCATATCCATAATTAGTGGAGAATAACAAGTAAAAATGTCATAGGATTTTAAAATTGACATGCATAATTCAGTATTCTTACTTCCATTAAGCATGATTAAAATGAGTTTGCGAAATATCTAGCTTAATGTGTTTAGAATGCTAAAAATTCATGTTATATGTTCCTGCATATTATTCTGCTAATCTTCATGTTTTTCTAAGTAACACCAATGCAGCAAAGTGATCAATGTCGTTGAGTCTTCTATTTTTCTTTCTCTGTGTGTCTTTATTTCTTTCTTTTTGATCTTTGCTCGAAGTGAGCAAAGGTTAAGTTTGGGGGTATTTGATCGGTGTATTTTATATACACTTTTTGAGTCATTTTTAGTTAGTCTTTTATCCATTTTTGTACAAATACGTGTCGTCTTAGGATAGATTTTCTTTCTTTTGAGTCATATTGGTTAAAGTGGCTCATTGGCGGAAAAGGAGCAAAAGGAGGGCAAAAAACGGAGGTTCCAGAGCTCGAAATGCGAGAAAGTGGCGAACCAGACACAGGCCAGCGCCGCGGCGCCTCCAGCCAGCGCCGCGGCGCCTCCAGCCAGCAGGGCCAGGCGCCACGGCGCCTAATCTTCAGAGGATTGCAGAACTTCCGGCGCCGCGGCGCCAGTTGCAGGGCCGCGGCGCCGAAGCGGAAAAAAATCAGATTTTGAAAGATAATGGGCCAGGCCTGAAGGAAAAACCCTGCACCACGTTTTGGAGGCTATAAAAAGAGAACCCTAGGTCAGAATTAAGGTTTCCTCTTCTTGCCAAAAACACAACACTTTGGAGATCAAGATTGGAGACCTTTCTTTAGTAATTTTCTTGTTCTTGTTTTACTTTATTTTCAGTTTATGTTGGATGATAAATTAGTTCTTGTCATGTCTATGGCTAGGAACTAACTTTAATATAGGGCTTTCCATGTCAATTCACTTGAACCTTTTCTTTATGAATTAATGCATGTTCTTGGTTCTTCTTCTTATTGTTGAGATTTATTCAATATATGTTTTGATTGCTTGGTAATTACCTGATCATTAATTATCATAATTCTTATGATTTCTAACCGAAATCCGAAAGAGGAGGTTGTGAATATGCTGTAGTTGGATAGACATAGGTTGAATCGTGGATGAAAATACCCCGATTACTTGTATAGCATTAATAAGGTTTTTGTTCTTAATCATCCTATAGAGTCAACCTTATCACCGAAAGGTAGAAAGGTGCTGTACTGGGGTTGAGTGTTTATATAACCTTAACAGGAGTATAAAACGAATTAGTAAACCTGTTATCTCAAATAGAAGAAGAACCATAGTCAATTGCATTAATAAGTAAGTTAAGCGGATAGTTGAGGAGATTTGGAAGCCCTATTTCCACATTACTGAAGTAGAACAACGTAGTTTAATTAGTTTTCATAATTAGATTCATAAACAACAAATCAATTATCGGTCACCAAATAGATAACAAGGAATAGAAGTTGGTACTTGAGCACTAATCCCTGAGGACTATAACTCGGTCTTCTAAGACTATATTACTTGACACGACACGTGCACTTGCGTTTAAGTGTGTGCATAAATCGCGCAGCAGTGCTGTTTTGCCTTTGTCCGAATCTCCAATTTTCAACCTTTTCTGCCTCGGGACCCTCCTTTTATGCCCCATTTTCTCTCATTTTCGTCATTTTGCCTTTTTGAACCGTTGTGACTCAAAAGAAAGGAAAATGACTCTAACACTACACTTATTCGATATTACCAAGACTATATTACTTGAGCGATACGTACACTTGCGTAAAGCATAAGGAAAATCTCTAACATCTTCCTTGTTTTATATGTGCTTTAGAACCTATGTTTAGTGTTTATGTTTGTGCATGATTTCAAGCCTATCCGAAGTCTCCCACTTAAATATCGTAAAACATGTCATTAGATATGTTGTCGGCACATGTGAGTTGGAAATTTGGTATTCTAAAGACACTAATCCTAATTTAATAGGACATAGTGACTCAGATTGAGCTGGTGATGTGGATGATAGAAAGAGTATAATTGGAGGATATTTTTATCTTGGCAATAATCTTGTTTTTTGTATAGTCGTAAATAAAACTGTCTCACTTTCCACTGCCGAATTTAAATATGTAGCAGTTGGAAGTTGTTGCTCTCAATTCATATGGCTAGGACACAAGTTAGACGACTGTGGTTTTACTAGCAACATGTTTTGTTTACGGTAATATTGATTTTAGACATCACTTTGTTTAAGGAGATTTGATTGAAGAACAGCTAGTTTAAATTGAACATGTTGATACTCTTCATCAACTAGATGATATTTTTACAAAGGCTTTAGATCATGAGAGATTTTCCAACTTGAAAAGCTTTTTTGGTCTCTGAAACAGGCACTGTTGGGCGAATGTCGACTGAAACGTGTCTAACATTTCGGGTGACATTTACCCTTGTAATATCATAATCTGATTTTCAGTACTGTGCAATGGCTGATTTTTGTTTAACCTGGTATGATTTCTAAATAAGAACATGATTTTAATTTGATACCGTTCTCTGCGATGATATTAGATATCATAAAAAGGGAGTATCAAAATAAGGCAAAGCCTTTTTAATTCTCGGCAACTGTGCAATACGGGAAAAGCATTTGAAATTGATATCATTCCTATACTATAGGAGTATCAGAGTGCTTAAACAACGAAAAACATTATGAGGATGCTAAATAAGTATTCTTGTTTTTGACACGAAAATGAATTTTGTATGTATTTTATGATTAGATCTAGGACTCAATGGAAAATGTTACATTGGTTTGGAGGTTAAACTCATAAAATCATATATGAAATGTGTCTTGATTTGTTGCGGAAAGAAAGATGTTCTTGAAGGATCATGATACTTGTGTTGTACAAAATGTTGCCAACATTACTGTTGAAATTCTCAGATAATGATATTTGTTGGGATGCGATGTATAACTGATTTTGAAAATTCAGTTATTTTCTCCCTATTTTTATGCCTTGTTTTTATAGAAATTTCAAACTTTAAAATGATAAGATTAAATTTTTTTTCCTACTATGATGTCTAGTTATTTTATCCCATTATTTTAGGTGCAAGTTATTGTGTAAAATTGAAACACCAAATCTAAGGAATTTTTGTTGCTTAGAAAGATTTGTCATGTATATAGATATTCCTCTTATTTGTTAATTTTTTATCATCTTCGATTTTCCCTATATAAAAATAAAAAAAATAAAAAATTAGCTATTCTACCAAGTTTATAAATCATTCTTTACTTGTTTGTCATTCTTGTTATCTTTTTGTTTTTTTTTTCTCTCGAAAATATAAAAAATATATATATATAAAAAAATAAAAAATGGGAAGATCACATCACTTTGGTATATACAACCGATGGAACAGTCAAGCCCTTCATCTTCCAAAATTCCTCAAAACCCTCTCCACTATATTCACCTATGGAAATTTTCCAATGTCAACACTAATATCAACCAACCCACCGATCAACTTTCCTATGAGTACTAGCCCTTCAATGAACACTGAACCTTCTGAGTATGTTGAACCACAGCAAGCAACCCCACTGATTTCCTTCTTCACCATCCACAAATGACTTGTCTAAAGCTACAGTATTGGGTAAGAGACCAAGATCTTCCACATTCCCTACTTATCGATCGAGTAGATTGTTTGAGAAGAACAGTTCGTGTAGAGCCGAGCAATAACAGGTCAAGGTCCAGATGTGATATTGCTATATCTGCTTGCTCGAGCAATGACAGTGACGACACGAACTTGGTGTTCTCAACTGAAGAGAGTGAAGAAGAAACAACTGTCTATGTACTGCAAAATGTGTCTTAAGAAAATGAGGAAATTCTTGGTGAAACTCTATTGAAACAATTCTTCCCAAAAGAAATTTCCAGATATGCTAAATCGAGTGCTGCTCTGAATGTTGCCACTAATGCCACAACATCTTAGGCAACATTGCTACCAACATCAGAAGAGACACAAACTCCAACATTCTCCAAATAAATCAACTGATTCAAACTCGAGGTATGGATCTCATCGAGAAAGGATCGTATGTTGATAAAATAGTCAGGTTTTTATGCTAATTTGAGTTCTGCTATAGATGATACATCCTCGAAGAAATTTGAGAATATATATCTCTATAACAGAATATATTTTTTTCCACACCTGTTGTTTTTAAACCAATGTATGAGATGAAATGATGAAATGTTAGAGGTACAGATCTTGCAGTAGACAATAGAGATGAAGTAATTGAGTATCTGATCAGTGTATTTTATATACACTTTTTGAGTCATTTTTAGTGAGTCTTTTGTCCCTTTTTGTACAAATACGTGTCGTCTTAGGATAGATTTTCTTTCTTTTGAGTCAAATTGGTTAAAGTGGCTCTTTGGCGGAAAAAGAGCGAAAAGTGGGCAAAAACGGAGGTTCCAGAGCTCGAAATGCGAGAAAGTGGCGAACCATGCACGTAACTGTGTCAGCCGCGGCCTAATCTCCGTATCAGCAGAACTTCCGCCGCGCGCCAAGAGCGTGGCCGCGCGCGCCGACGCGGGAAAAATCAGGTTTTAGACGAATTATGGGCCAGGCCTGAAGGAAAACCTTAATGTCGGTTTGGAGGCTATAAAAAGAGAACCCTAGGCAGTTTTTAAGGGTTCCCTTCTTGCCAATTCACAACACATCTTGGAGTTCAAGATTGGAGACCATTCTTTAGTAATTTCTTTTCTTTCTTTTACTTTATTTTCGCTTTATGTTGATATTGAATTAGTTCTTGTCATGTCTATGGCTAGGAACTAATTCTAATATAGGGCTTTCCATGTCAATTCACTTGAACCTTATTTTATGAATTAATGCATGTTTATGGTTGTTCTTCTTATTGTTGAGATTTATCCAATAGATGATTTGATTGCTTGGTAATTACTTGATCATTAATTATCATTATTTATATGATTTCTAACCAAAATCCGAAAGGGGAGGTTGTGACTATGCTGTAGTTGGGTAGACATAGGTCGAATTGGGGATGAAAATACCTCAATTACTTGTGTAGCATTAATAAGGGTTTTTGTTCTTAATCCTCGTCTAGAGTCATCCTTATCACCGAAAGGTAGAAAGGAGCTATACTGGGGTTGAGTGTTTATATAGCCTTAACGGGAGTATAAAACGGATTAGTAAACCTGCTATCTCCAATAGAAGAAGAACTATAATTAATTGCATTAATAAGTAATATAAGCGGATAGTTGAGGAGATTTGGAAGCCCTATTTCCCTCATTACTGAAGTAAACAACATAGTAAATTAGTTTTATAATTATAAGTTATAAACAACAAATCAATATCCGGTCACCAATAGATAACAATGAATAGAAGTTGGTAATTGAGCACTAATCCCTGAGGACGATAACTCGGTCTTCAAAGACTATATTACTTGACTCGACAACGTGCACTTGCGTAAGTGTGTGCATTAAATTGCGCATCAAGTTTTTGGCGCCGTTGCCGGGGATTGGCGTAGTTCAATATCAATTTTATCTATTCTTAATTTCTAATTTGGTTTATTTTTGTTTTTAGTTATTACTTTTTACTTTTTTTATTGTGTGAAACCCAGTGCGCCGTGATCCGTTGTTGGTTTTGATTCATCTCAGGGATCTTGAAGACATGGATTACTACTATCAATATGATAAAGCTCTAACCCCACAAGAAAAGAGGGAGGAGTTACGAGCAGCCATACTCAGTTTGACTAGGTATCAAACTCAGTTCATGGACGAAACGAGAATGTCCTTGAAGAAGTTGGAAACGCAAATAGGACAACTCGCGGTCATGTTGAACAATGAAATGCAAGAAAAAAAATCTGCACATGTGGGAGGAAATATGGAAGCACAATGTCAGGCGATTGACTTGAAGAATGCCGAATCAGTGGAGATGGAAAGTTCGCAGCAGCAGCAGCTCCGCGGCGCCGATGAGCAGGGACGCGACAATCAAGATTCCGAGACAAGATGAAGTTTGAGCGTCGCGCGCCGCAGTCCGTGGAAAAATTGGTAGAAGCTGTTGTGAACGCACCCCATGTGAAGATACCATATCCCCAGAGGCTAAAGACATGTGCTCTTGACAAGCAATTCTCTAAATTTGTAGAAATTCTCAAACAATTACAACTCAATATCCCGTTTGCTGAAGCACTAGAGCAGATGCCGAGCTATGTAAAGTTCATGAAGGATATTCTTAGCAAAAAGAGGAGGATAGAGGACTACGAAAGAGTGGTGTTGACTGAAGAATGTAGTGTCATCCTACAGAGAAAACTACCTCAGAAATTACAAGATCCAGGGAGCTTCACCATCCCATGCACCATTGGAAATTTTGAATGTCAGAAAGCATTGTGCGATCTGGGGGCAGGCATAAATCTGATGCCTTATCTAGTTTTCTCCAAACTTGGAATGGGAGAAGTCAAACCTACAAACATCACTTTGCAGTTAGCTGACCTCTCCATAGTCCATCCTAGAGGAGTCATCGAGGATGTATTGGTGAAGGTGGACAAGTTCATCTTTCCCGCTGATTTCGTTATCTTAGACATAAAAGATAACGACATAATCCCCATCATACTTGGCAGACCCTTCTTAGCCACAGGACAGGCTCTCATAGATGTTCACAAAGGGGAGTTGAAGCTTCGGGTGGAAGAAGAAGAGGTGATTTTCAATATTTTTCGGGCAGCAACTTTTCCAGATGCCAATGATAACTGCTCGGCCATTTATATTATCGAAGATGCAGTGTCGGCCAAAGGGTTAAGAAATGATGATGATACACTTGAAGAAGTACTGACCAAATGGGATGATAGTAGTGGAAACGACCCAAGGCTGATGGAGTATGCAAATTGGATGAATGCTTATGAGAAATGGGATATGAGGAGATATGAAGAGCTTGGGCAGATGGCAGAAAGATCAATACCATCCACAGAGAAGGCTCCAGAGTTAGAGTTAAAAATCCTACCCAATTATTTACAATACCAATATCTAGGTGAAGATAAATCCTTACCAGTGATCATTTCATGCCACCTATCCACAGCAGACCGATAAGTCAGCGAGAGTCTTGAGGCTCACAAGCGTGCCATTGGGTGGACATTAGCAGACATAAAGGAGATAAGTCCGTCAACAGTAATGCATAAAATCCGTCTAGATGAGGAGAGCAGACCATTCATCGAGGCACAAAGGCGGCTAAACCCAAACATGAAAGAGGTAGTCAGAAAGGAAATCCTGAAATGGCTCGATGCGGGAGTAATTTATCCTATATCTGACAGCGCATGGGTGAGTCCAGTACAAGTGGTACCCAAAAAGGGTGGAATGACATTGGTGACCAACGAAAGGAACGAGCTCATTCCTTCTAGAACAGTTACTGGATAGAGAATCTGCATTGACTATCGCAAGTTGAACAAGGCAACCAGAAAAGACCACTTCCCGTTGCCATTTCTAGATCAGATGTTGGATAGACTTGCGGGGCACAACTACTACTGTTTTCTGGATGGTTACTCAGGGTATCATCAGATTGCGATAGCACCAGAAGATCAGGAAAAGACAACATTCACCTGCCCTTTTGGTACATTTGCATTCAGAAGGATGCCATTCGGGCTTTGCAATGCACCTGCGACCTTTCAGAGGTGTATGATGGCAATTTTCTCAGACATGGTGGAGAGGACTATAGAGATCTTTATGGATGATTTTTCGGTCTTTGGAGCATCGTTCGATGAATGTTTGAGGCACTTAGAACAGTGTTAATCCGATGTGAAGAATCTAACCTTGTGCTAAACTGGGAGAAGTGTCATTTCATGGTAACATAAGGGATTGTCCTGGGACACAAAATATCAAACCAAGGTATTGAGGTAGACAAAGCAAAGATTTCAGTAATCGAAAATCTACCACCTCCAGTATCAACAAAAGGAGTCAGAAGTTTCCTTGGGCATGCGGGTTTCTATAGAAGATTCATCAAGGATTATTCAAAGGTTTCAAAACCCCTTTCCACCTTGCTAATGACGGGGGTTGCTTTTGACTTCAATAAGGAATGTTTGACCGCTTTTCAGACACTCAAGGAGAAGCTTATTTCAGCACCCATAGTCATTGCACCAAACTGGGAGCTCTCATTTGAACTAATGTGCGATGCAAGCGATTATGCAGTGGGAGCAGTGCTTGGACAGAGAATCGACAAGGTATTTAGATCCATTTACTATGCTAGTAAAACTCTGAATGACGTACAGTTAAATTACGCGACTACAGAAAAAGAATTACTAGCAATAGTGTATGCATTTGAGAAAGTCAGGCCATACTTGATTGGAAATAAGGTGATAGTATACACTGACCATTCTGCCATAAAGTACTTGATGACAAAGAAAGATGCAAAACCTCGCCTCATTCGATGGGTCTTGCTACTACAAGAATTCGACGTGGAAATTCGTGACAAGAAAGAGACAGAGAATTCAGTTGCAGACCACTTGTCAAGGCTGGAGAACACAGAGATCCAGAACACCAAGGATGTGCAGATAAATGATCACTTTCCAGATGAGCAACTGTTTCAAGTAAGTGCGAATTTTAATTTACCTTGGTACGCTGATTTTGTTAATTTTCTTGCAGCTAAGGTAATACCCCAGAATTGACAAGACAGCAAGTGAAGAGGTTTTACTCCGAAGTAAAGCACTACTATTGGGAGGAGCCGATGCTATACAAACACTGTGCCGATCAAGTCATCAGGAGATGTATACCAGAGGAGGAGATGCACCAGATTCTCACTCATTGCCATACCCTACCATGTGGTGGACACTTTGGGGCATCAAGAACGGCGGCAAAGGTACTGCAAAGCGGGTTCTATTGGCCAACACTTTTTAAGGATGCCCATGCCTTTGTGAAGAGATGTGATAGTTGTCAGAGAACAGGGAACATTTCAAGACGAAATGAAATGCCTTCGCAAGGGATATTGGAAGTGGAACTATTTGATGTGTGGGGAATCGATTTTATGGGTCCATTCCCGCCATCCTTTGGAAATCAATATATCCTTCTGGCAGTGGACTATGTATCCAAATGGGTAGAAGCAGTAGCCACAAAATAAAACGATAGTAAGACCATTCAAAGATTCCTTCAAAAGAATATTTTCACAAGGTTCGGCACTCCGAGGGCCATCATCAGTGACGAAGGAAGTCACTTTTGCAACAAGCAGCTGAATTCATTGCTTTCCCGATATGGAGTCTACCACCGCACCACAACTGCCTACCACCCTCAAGCGAATGGGCAAGCAGAAGTGTCAAATAGGGAAGTGAAGAGCATATTGGAAAAGACGGTGAATAGCTCGAGGAAGGATTGGTCTATCAAACTGGATGACGCACTGTGGGCATATAGAACAACATTCAAAACACCAATAGGAATGTCACCATATAAGTTAGTTTTTGGTAAGGCATGTCATTTGCCAGTAGAGTTGGAACATAGAGCGTATTGGGCAATGAGGAAGCTAAACATGGATGCCAAAGCAGCAGGGCAGAAGAGGCTACTACAGCTAAGCAAGTTGGATGAATTCAGGCACAATGATCGGTGTATTTTATATACACCTTTTGAGTCAGTTTTAGTTAGTCTTTTGTCCCGTTTTGCACATATAAGTGTTGTATTAAGATAGTTTTCCTTTCTATTGAGTCAAAGTGGTTAAAATGGCCAAATGGCGGAAAAGGAGCTAAAAAAGGGCAAAAGAGGAGATGCCAGAGCTGAAAACAGAGAAAGTGGCGAACGAGGGTGAAATCCAGACCAGCATGGGCGCCTCGCACTAGCAGGCGCGCGCCACTATTCGAGAGGCTGCAGAAGACCAGCCGCGGCGCCTCGAGCAGATGCAGCGGCGCGCTAAACATCCGGAAGCTACAGAGTTGCAGTACGGCGCGCTCGAGCAAAGAATATCCGGCCGCGCGCCAAAACACCCGACGGATTGCAGAACTTCGCCGCGCGCTGTCTGCGAGGCGCGCGCCGACGCTGAAAAATTAGGTTTTTGACGAAATTGGTCAGCTCAAGGAAAAGAGGAGGCGGTTTTCACTTATAAAAGGAGAACCCTAGGCGCTTTTAAGGGTTCCTTTCTTGCACAACACAAGGATTCTTGCTTAGAGATCGAGACCATAGTCTAGTAATTTCTTTTCCTTTTCTTTACTTTATTTCGCTTTTGTATGATGAACATGGGATTAGTTCTTGTCATATCAATGACTAGGAACTAATTCCTCTATAGGGCTTTCCATATTGAATCTCTAGAAACTTATGTTATGATTTAATGCATGCTTATGGTTATTTTTCTTATTGTGAGATCTATCCAATATTTGAGTTGAATTCTTGGTAATTAATTGACAACTAATTATCACTATATGATTTCTAATCGATTAGAAAGGGGATTGTGAATATCCGTAAGTTGGATAGACATTCTTGGATTGGGGATGAAAATACCTCAATTATTTATGTAGCGTTAATAAGAGGCTTAACAACCCTAATTTTGCGCATTGTGCGTGACGGTTAACTAGGTTCTTGTTCTTAATCCTCCTATAGAGTTATCCTTATCACCGAAAGGTAGGTAAGGTGCAATACTGGGGTTGAGTGTTTATATAACCCTAACGGGAGTATAAAACGATTTAGTGAACCTGCTTTCTCCAAAAGAAGAAGACCATAAGTTATTGCATTAATAAGTAGCATAAGCGGATAGTGAGGAGACGTGGAAGCCCTATTCTCATCATCACTGAAGTAAACCCTTTTAGTTAAATAGCTTTTATAATTCTTAGTTATAAACAACAAATCAAAATATCAATCTACCAAATAGATACAAGAAAATAGATAGTTGGTACTTGAACCCTAATCCTTGAGGACGATATTCGGTCTTACTAAGACTATATTACTTGTCACGATAACGTGCACTTGCGTTTAAAGTGTGTGCATCTTACCGCGCATCAAGTTTTTGGCGCCATGTCGGATTAGGCATAGTTCAATATCAAATTTATCTATTTTTAATTTCTAATTTGGTTTTTACTCTTTGTTAATTTTTATATGTTTTTATTTATTCTATTTTATTTTATTCTTTTTCATTTTATGTATTTATTGTGTGAAAACAAGGGTGCCGTGATCCGTTGTTGGTTTTGATGCATCTCAGGGATCCTCAAGACATGGATTTCTACTGTCAATATGATCGAGCTCCAACCATGTATAAGAGAGAGAGAATTGAGAAGTCATACTCGCCTCACTAAGTATCAAGCGCAGTTCATGGACGAAATGAGATTGGCCATAAAGAAGCTGGAACTGCAAATAGGAGAACTCGCAGTCATTTTTAACAGCGAACAGCAATTTGAGGAGCCTGAACCAAACCCAACTATTGAGGAATCTGGTGAGATAGTTGGTGTAGAAAAGGAAAAGGTTGCAGAGATCCAATTATTTACCTTCTTGGACTCTGTAGAAATCCTTTTTCTTGCATCTATTACAGAAGAACCACCACTAGCTATCACGGCTGATCCTCAATTAGGAAGCCCATACCAGCAAGGGTAGCCCCTAGAGTTGAGAGATGTAGAGAATTTCACGGATTCCTACGTTATAAAAAGCATAAAAGACAAGCATGTCTTGTGTACTTGGGGGATAATTGTATGTTTAAGGTTCTTGGTTGAGCAAATAGTTATAGGGAAATTGAGACCTATAGCAATAAATCTGCGAATTGCAAGTAGTTCGCAGAAGGGTCCAATGAGCACTCGTACCGGTTGATCGGTGTATTTTATATACACCTTTTGAATTAGGATAATTTTTCTTTCTTTTGAGTCAAAGTGGTTAAAATGGCCAAATGGCGGAAAAGGAGCAAAAAGAGGGCAAAAGAGGAGATGCCAGAGCTGGAAACAGAGAAAGTGGCGAACGAGGGTAAAATCTGCAGCGCCGCGCGCCTCCTGCGATAAGCAGGTCGCGGCGCCACTATTCGAAGAGGTCAGAAGATCCAGCGCGCGCTCGCATGCAGATGCAGGTCGCGGCGCTAAACATCCGAGAAGCCACAGAGATGCAGGCCGCGGCGCCTCGCATAACAACTATCGGCCGCGCGCAAAACACCCGACGGATTGCAGAACTTCCGCCGCGCGCTGTCTGCAGGCGCGCGCCGACGCTGAAAATTAGGTCTTTTGACGAAATTCGGTCAGCTGAAGGAAAAGAGGAGGCGGTTTGCGGCTATAAAAGGAGAACCCTAGGCGCTTTTGAGGGTTCCTCTTCAGCACAACACAAGACTTTTGCTTGAGATCGATACCATTAGTTTAGTAATTTCTTTTCCTTTCTTGTTCTTTATTTCTATTTTGTATGATGAACATGGAATTAGTTCTTGTCATGACAATGGCTAGAACTAATTCTCTTATAGGGCTTTCCATGTTGAATTGCTAGAAACTTATGTTATAAATTAATGCACGCTTATGGTTATTTTTCTTATTGTGAGATCTATCCAATCATTGAGTTGAACTCTTGTAATTAATTGACAACTAATTATCACTATATGATTTCTAATCGATTAGAAAGGGGGATTGTGAATATCCGTAAGTTGGGTAGACATTCTTGGATTGGGGATGAAAATACCTCAATTATTTATGTAGCGTTGATGAGAGGCTTAACAACCCTAATTTTGCGCATTGTGCGTGACGGTCAACTAGGTTTTTGTTCTTAATCCTCCTATAGAGTTATCCTTATCACCGAAAGGTAGGTAAGGTGCGATACTGGGGTTGAGTGTTTATATAACCCTAACGGGAGTATAAAACGATTTCGTAAACCTGCTTTCTCCAAAAGAAGAATACCATAAGTTAATACATTAGTAAGTAGCATAAGCGAATAGTAAGGATACATGGAAGCCCTATTCTCATCATCACTGAAGTAAATCTTTATAGTTAAAATAGCTTTTATAATTCTTAGTTATAAACAACACATTCAATTATCAATTTACCAAATAGATACCAAAAAAATAGATAGTTGGTAATTGAACCCTAATCCTTGAGGACGATATTCGGTCTTATCAAGACTATACTACTTGTCACGATAACGTGCACTTGCGTTTAAAGTGTGTGCATCTTACCGCGCATCAAGTTTTTGGCGCCGTTGCCGGGGATTAGGCATAGTTCAATATCAAATTTGTCTATTTTTAATTTCTAATTTGGTTTTTATTTTAATTTTTAATTTTTACGTTTTTATTTATATTTTCGAAAATTCGAGGTACCGTGATTGGTTGTTTGTTTTTGATCTATTTCAGGAAATTAGTTTATGCGAAGGAGAAGAGGAGCAGACACTCTTGCTCCCTTCAATCCAGAGATTGAAAAAACCTGCAAACAGAACAGAAAGAATCAGCGGATTGCAACTTTGATAGAAATGGACGGTGCTCAAATCAATAACATGATGAGAGAAGGGTTAGGTGAAAATCAACATAACCCAGGAATGCCTCGGCAAATGCCAATAGACGTGGAGGAGAGAGTCCAAATCCAAAGTAGCGAGTTTGGGGACTATGTCTTGCCAAGAGTGAATGGAGCACGTGACATGCATTAGGCTCCCCGCAATAGAGCCAACAACTTCAAATAAACCGGCGATTCTGAGTACGGCATGAAAGACACGTGCAATTCGGAGGATCGCCATCGGAGGATCCACATATGCACATAGCTAATTTCTTGGAGCTATGTGCAACCTTCGATATAACGGCGCATCGATGATGCCGCCGATTGAGGCTTTTTCCTTCTCACTCGTGGATAGAGCAAAAGTATGGTTGAATTTCTGCCGCCGATTCGATTTTTACATGGCACGAAATGGGCACGTAAATTCTTAGCCAAGTTCTTTCCTCCGTAAAGCAAAGAAATCGAGAGGAGTTGAACTACTTTTACCACGCTGATGGAGAGTCCTTATATGAAGCTTGGGAAAGGTTCAAAGATCTACAGAGAAAGTGCCCACACCATTGCATTGAGTTGTGGAACTTGGTCCACATCTTCTACAACGGGCTGAGCAAGACAACCGTAACCATCATAGATGCAAAGGCAGTGGAGCATTCATGAGGAAAACGACCCACGACGCCATGAGTTATTAGAAGATATGGCCACTAACAACCATGTCACGGAAGAGAGGTCGACAAATGGGAGAAGAAACGGGAGTCCACGAAATAGATGTTATTCTCGCCTTGAATGCCCAAGTGGCCCTTCTAGCGAAAACAATTGCAAAGAACATACAATGTCGATAAATGCGTGCAGATGCCTAAAAGTCGTGAGATATGTGTGGCCCACATACATTTGATAGGTGTCCTTCAATGATCCCAATAATATACCCATGGAGCAGGCAGAGTGTCAAGCCATAGGTAATTATCAGAGGCAACAGAACAACCCCTACTCCAACACTTATAATCCAGGGTGGAGGAACCACCCAAATTTCTCATGGAGAGGAGACCACGGGCAGCAGAACCAGCACCAGAACCAGCAGAACCAATACCAAGGGCAACAGAATCAGTACCATGGGCAGCAGAACCAATACAGGCCGATGCGTAACCAGCAGAACTAATCAGCAGCTCTTCATTCAAGCCCCACAAAGATCACAGCTCAATACACCGGCTCAAAGAAGAAAAGCCGACGACGAAAGCGGACAAAGACTTCACAATGCCTGCACTCAGTTCATGATGTGTTTAGATCCTCATTCAGAACTTGAAACTCAAGTGGTCAGCTAGCAAAGCAGTAAACAAAGAGCCACGTGACATTGCCAAGCAACACAGAGGTAAATCCAAGGGAGCAATGCCAGACAGTGCAATTGAGAAGCGGTAAATAGTTGGAGCAGCAGTCACCGCATCCAGTAGTTGAGAAGAAGGCAGAGTTAGAAAAAGAGAAGGTGGTTGAGCCCAATCCTGTAGTAGAGAAAACTCCAGAGAAGGAGTATACAGAGAAGATCCCTTTCCCAGAGACTACAAATAAAGCGGTGGATAAACAATTCTCCAAATTTTTGGAGACATTCAGAAGTCTGATATCAACATACCTTTCATAGAAGCATTAGAGCAGATGCCCTCCTATTTCAAGTTTATGAAGGAGATCTTGGGAAGAAGAAAAGTCGGCAGAGTACGAAATAGTAGCACTAATGTAAGAGTGTAGTGCTATCTTGCGTAAAAGTTGCCACCAAAGCTAAAAGATCCAGTGAGCTTTACACTACCTTGCACAGCAAGGTGGTAACTTGCAACAGAGCTCTATGTGATTTAGGCAAGTATAAATCTCATGCCCTTATCGAAGATTTAAAAGATTGAGTCAGGTGAGGCCAAACCAACCACAAGAAGCTTTGCAATCGCCGACAGATGCTGGTTCATCCAAGAGGCAAGATCGAGGACGTGATTGTGAAAGTAGGAAAATTCTTCTTTCCTGCAGACTTCCTCATTCTTGATATGGAAGAAGATGCGGAAATCCCTATCATATTGGGAGGCCATTCCTAGCAACGGGGAGAGCTTTGATTGATGTTGAAAGAGGAGAGTTAACATTAAGGGTGGAGAATGAAGAAATGGTGTTTAAAGTTTTTAAACACGTCATTGAGCCACCAACCATGAGTGGATGCTTTGCAATCAGCACCATCAAACCCCCATGCGAGCCAATACAAGTCAACCAAAGAGCGATGAGCCCAAGAAAGCAGGCATGGTTTGCTGAAATGCCACTAAAGGAGGTAAGTATCCCTGAACTCCCCCTTACTGATAATGCTAAGAAGAAAAGAAGAAAAAGAAAACGCCAAATGTGGAGGAAATGGATTGGTTGGGGGCTTAATCCACCCCAGGGTTATTAAGTCTAAGGAACTTGCGTCCGGCTAAAAGACGTTAAAGACAGCGCTTGTTGGGAGGCAACCCAATGTTTTCAATTATGTTATTTTAATTTCTGTCTTTAGTTTATTTTATTTTGTCTAGAACAATCTCACGGTCTTGGGTTCTTGTGTTTGTGTTGTGATTGATAGGTACAGGGAAATAAACTGAGGGCGAAAAACTGAAGAAAAGCCTGAATTTCCGTAGTGTAGCGCGCGCTGCGTGAGCAGGCCGCGCCAAAAGAATCAACAGCGCAGAGTTGAAGCCGCGCGCCAGAGCAGGCCATGGAAAAATTCGAAAATTTGCCAATTTAGAGCCATGCGCAGAAAGTCCCGGCGAGCACAGTTCAGCCGCGCGCTAAATCTGGCCGCGGCGCCACAACGGAAAATATGAATTCTGGAAGACACCCTGATCCAAAGGCCCTATCGCCAAATCAAAACACCAAGAATGCTCCTCCCCTCACGGAATTCAAAGTATTATCCACCGCCACCACCACCATTTTAACCAAAATTTGTAAGTGTCTTATTTCTTTTACTGTCTTTGAGTCTACACACATTGGGGACAATGTGTGATTTAAGTTTGGGGGTGTTTATTTGTGTTTTATTTTCTTTGTGTCATGTTATGTTTTAGTTAAGTCTTTTTGATTGTTTTATGTTTAATTTTGAGTCACCAATTTTTTTTTCTTTTTGAGTCATAATTGTCTGTCAAAGATCATGTATGCTGTAGTTGCTAGAAACACCTAGTGAAGTAAGGTGGAATAATGTAACGGAATGGAAGCAACTATCTAAACACCTAAGTTAGATATGCCAAAAACTCACAGAATCTGTCTATTTGGAGTTTCTTGCTTGAGTTATGCATGCTAAATGATAAATACTTATGTGCTATGATTGCTTGCTATTTGAAGCGAAATAGTTAGGATATGCATGTTAGGGAGATGACTCAGGCATTTCTTTGATAGTCAATTCTTACCATTCTTTTCTATCCCGTACTTTAAAAATATCCCTAGTCAGCCCCATTGAGCCTAAATTTGAAACTTCTTCTTTGACACCCTACATTCCCACAAATTGTACCATAAGTGAAAATATGAAATAGGGAAATACATTGTGTTAAAAAAAAGAGACAAAAAGAGTGAATAAGTCTGTTGCACCCCAATACAAAAGTAATAAGAAATAGGCAAAAGCCTAAGTTTGGGGGTGCTTGTCAGTATGATATACTTCACTCTCACAAAACAAAAGAGGGGAAAGATAGAATCGAAATGAAGAAAAGAACAAAAAGAAAAAGGGAAATACTGAAAAGCTGAAGAAGCTTATGGTACACGAAATGAGCCTAAATTGCCTATTTTTTTACCTACCTATACCTAAGCCTACATTACAACCCTTAAAGTCCTGAAGATCTCTTCTATGCATATCCAGAATTAGTGGAGAATAGCAAGTAAGCATGCCATAGGAATTCTTGAATTTATATGCATGATTTAGTATATTGACTTCCATAAAAGCATGATAAGTATGAGTTTGCGAAATATCTAGCTTAATGTGCTGAAATTTCATGCTATATGTTCCTGCATATTATTCTGCTAACGTTCATGTTTTTCTAGTTAACACTTATGCAGCAAAAGTGATCAATGGCAGTGAGTCTTTTATTTTATTTCTTTTGAGTCTTTTATTTCATTCTTTCTATCTTTGCTCGAGGGCGAGCAAAGGTTAAGTTTGGGGGTATTTGATCGGTGTATTTTATATACACCTTTTGAGTCAGTTTTAGTTAGTCTTTTGTCCCATTTTGCACATACAAGTGTCGTATTAGGATAGTTTTTCTTTCTTTTGAGTCAAAGTGGTTAAAATGGCCAAATGGCGGAAAAGGAGTAAAAAGAGGGCAAAAGAGGAGATGCCAGAGCTGGAAACGGAGAAAGTGGCGAACGAGGGTAAAATCTGCACCAGCACGCGGCCTCCTGCGATCAGCGGGGCGCGCCACTATCCAGAGAGGTCAGAAGATCCAGTACGGCGCGCTCGCATGACAGATGCAGGGCCGCGGCGCCTAAACATCCGAGAAGCCACAGGAGATGCAGGCCGCGGCGCTCGCATGCCAGATATCGTGGCCGCGCGCCAAAACACCCGACGGATTACAGAACTTCCGGCGCCGCGGCGCCTGTCTGCAGGGCCGCGGCGCCGACGCGGAAAAATTAGGTCTTTTGACGAAATTCTGGGCCAGGCCTGAAGGAAAAGAGGGAGGCGGTTTTCAGCCTATAAAAGGAGAACCCTAGGCAGTTTTTGAGGGTTCCCCTTCTTGCACAACACAAGACTTTTGCTTGGAGATTGGATACCATTAGTTTAGTAATTTCTTTTCCCTTTCTTGTTCTTTATTTCTATTTTGTATGATGAACATGGAATTAGTTCTTGTCATGACAATGGCTAGGAACTAATTCTCTTATAGGGCTTTCCATGTTGAATTGCTAGAAACTTATGTTATAAATTAATGCATGCTTATGGTTATTTTTCTTATTGTGAGATCTATCCAATAATTGAGTTGAACTCTTGGTAATTAATTGACAACTAATTATCACTATATGATTTCTAATCAGATTCCGAAAGGGAGGGATTGTGAATATGCTGTAAGTTGGGTAGACATTCTTAGATTGGGGATGAAAATACCTCAATTATTTATGTAGCGTTGATGAGAGGCTTAACAACCCTAATTTTGCGCATTGTGCGTGACGGTCAACTAGGTTTTTGTTATTAATCCTCCTATAGAGTTATCCTTATCACCGAAAGGTAGGTAAGGTGCGATACTGGGGTTGAGTGTTTATATAACCCTAACGGGAGTATAAAATGATTTCGTAAACCTGTTTTCTCCAAAAGAAGAATACCATAAGTTAATACATTAGTAAGTAGCATAAGCGAATAGTAAGGATACATGGAAGCCCTATTCTCATCATCACTGAAGTAAATCTTTATAGTTAAAATAGCTTTTATAATTCTTAGTTATAAACAACACATTCAATTATCAATTTACCAAATAGATACCAAAAAAATAGATAGTTGGTAATTGAACCCTAATCCTTGAGGACGATATTCGGTCTTATCAAGACTATACTACTTGTCACGATAACGTGCACTTGTGTTTAAAGTGTGTGCATCTTACCGCGCATCACCGGTTAATTGCGTCCGGCTAAAAGACGTTAAAGACAGCGCTTGTTGGGAGGCAACCCAACGTTTTCAATTATGTTATTTTAATTTCTGTCTTTAGTTTATTTTATTTTGTCTAGAACAATCTCACGGTCTTGGGTTCTTGTGTTTCTGCTGTGATTGATAGGTACAGGGAAATAAACTGAAGGCGAAAAAAAAAACTGAAGAAAAGCCAGAATTTCCAGAAAAGCAGTTAAGCGCCGCGGCTCGTAAGCGAGGCGCCAAAAGAATCGAACAGCGCAGAGTTCAAGCGCCGCGTGCCTGCGAGCAGGCCGCAGCGTAGAATCGTAAAATTTGCCAAGTTTAGCGCCGCGGCGCCAGAATGGCCGCGCGCAGAAAGTCCCGGCGAGCGCAGAAGATCAGCCGCGCGCTAAAAGCGTGGCCGCGCAAGCGGGAATCCAGAACTTAAAACGCCCAGAATCAGATTTTCCCCAAATCCAATTTCAAAAACCTAACATTTCCTCTCCAAAAACCCACGAAATTCCAAAAATTTGCCCACAAATCCTCCACAAATTAAACCCAACCACAACCAAAACTCTTAAATTCCTAAAAACCCTTAGCCATCTCAACCAAACAAAGCTCCATTCCATAGCCTAAAACCACCAATTGAAAGAAGAACAGCTTGAATCTTCTCATAAAAAGGTAATCTTTGTCTGTTCTTGAATCCTTTACTGAAGTCACAGGAGGTAGTAGTTTGAAGGAATATTGTAGTTGAAGTAGTTGGGTACTGA
The DNA here is from genome assembly GCA_029844215.1 of Przewalskia tangutica. Taxonomy (NCBI): domain Eukaryota; kingdom Viridiplantae; phylum Streptophyta; class Magnoliopsida; order Solanales; family Solanaceae; genus Przewalskia; species Przewalskia tangutica. Next base: position 116,281,471 of record CM056723.1, on the reverse strand, counting down.
AAAGTTGATTGTGAAGTTTGGAGAAAATAGTAGAAAAGGAGTGTGGGTATTGGGTAGAAAAGTTGAAGTTTGGGGGTGTTGTGTTCGCTGCTAGTTGTTGATTGTGTAAGAAACATTGTGCCACTAAATTGAAAGCTCCAGAAACTATTTTAAACCATGGCCACCAGGAAGAGAAGAGGCTCCACATCCACCCCAACCCCACATTACGATAATACTAGGTTTGTGATCTACGAAGCCTTCCAAAGATACAAAAAGCTTGATACCAGACCCATAATACCAGAAAGGGAAATGGACTACCAGAGGGAGTCATATGGGGAGGAAGATGTTTATGAGCCCATCCGGGCTATGATTGAGTTAATGGGGGTGGAGGAGATTCGTGAATCCGGAGAAGATAGCACCAGTGAACACAACAATGGTGCGTGAATTTTATGCCAACTTTCCGGAGAAGGTGGAAAGGGGATGCTTTGTTAGGGGAACTTATGTGTCTGTGACAGCAGAGAATGTAAATTCACAATTGAAGACGGTTGATGTTGAAGAAAAAGTGATTGGAATCACTTTAGAACATGGTCTAGAAGCACTGACCACATCGACTGGAATGCCGTTGCAGACACCGTGAGCTACCATGGGGCTGTTTTTGATATCGGGAGAAATGGATCAAGAGCACTGAACAGGTGTCAATTCAACAAAGTGGCCAAAGGTTGGCTATATTTCGTCAGCGCCCGCATGATTCCATCCACGCACTTCACCAGAGTGCCAGATGATAGGATTAAACTGGTATATGGAATTATGAGGGGAATGACGATTGATGTGGGGAAAGAAATAGTGCAGAGCATTGAAGAAATCAGCAGGTTAGTGACAATAGGTGGATTGGGACACGGTTCACTTATTACCAGTCTCTGCCACATGAGTGCGGTCCCAAGACTACCCACTGACACTCATGAGAGAAACCAATCGCGGTGTCCCAGGATAGTGCACTCTTTCCTGCACCCAAGCCCCCAAAGCCTGTGACGGAGAGTACAACCAGCAGCAAGAGCAGCAGAGACCGCCATGGGCGAAGATGAGCACGAAATAGGGAGCTCACATGAGGCAGGACCTCAGCCACCGCCAACCACAGAGCAGAACCTCCAACGCCCACGATGGAGCAATTGTTTCAAAATCGATAAGGATGATGCAGACCTTGGACATGAGTACAAGGACAGCAAGAAACAAGGCAACAAATCAACGAGTTGAGTTCCTTGTTCAACCAATGGTCGATGCATTATCCACCGCCACCACCACCATTTTAGCCAAAGTCTGTAAGTCCTATTTCTTTTATTTTTCTTTGAGTCTTGCACACATTGGGGACAATGTGTGATTTAAGTTTGGGGGTGTTTTATTTGTGTTTTATTTTCTTTGTGTCATGTTAGGTTTTACTTAAGTCTTTTTGATTGTTTTTATTTTGAGTCACCAAATTTTTTTTTTTCCTTTTTGAGTCATAATTGCCTGTCAAAGATCATAATTGTTGTAGTTGCTAGAAACACCTAGTGAAGTAAGGTGGAATAATGTAACGGAATTTAAGCAACTATCTAAACACTTAGGTTAGATATGCCAAAAACTCACAGAATCTGTCTATTTGGAGTTTCTTGCTTGAATTATGCATGCTAAATGATAAATGCTTATGTGTTATGATTGCTTGCTATTTGAGGCGAAATAGTTAGGATATGCATGTTAGGGAGATGACTCAGACATTTCTTTGATAGCCAATTCTTACCATTCTTTTCTATCTCGTACTTTAAAAATATCCCTAGTCAGCCCCATTGAGCCTAAATTTGAAACTTCTTCTTTGACACCCTATATTCCCACAAATTGTACCATAAGTGAAAATATGAAATAGTGGAATACATTGTGTTAAAAAAAGAGACAAAAAGAGTGAATAAGTCTGTTGCACCCCAATACAAAAGTAATAAGAAATAGGCAAAAGCCTAAGTTTGGGGGTTCTTGTCATTATTATATACTTCACTCTCCCAAAACAAATGAGGGAAAGATAGAATCGAAATGAAGAAAAAGAAAAAGGGAAATACTGAAAAGCTGAAGAGCTTATGGTACACGAAATGAGCCTAAATTGCCTATTTTTACCTACCTATACCTAAGCCTACATTACAACCCTTAAAGTCCTGAAGATCTCTTCTATGCATATCCAGGATTAGTGGAGAATAGCAAGTAAACATGCCATAGGAATTCTTGAATTTATATGCATGATTTAGTATATTGACTTCCATTAAAGCATGATAATATGAGTGTGCGAAATATCTAGCTTAATGTGCTGAAATGTCACGCTATATGTTCCTGCATATTATTTTGCTAACCTTCATGTTTTTCTAGTTAACACTAATGCAGCAAAAGTAATCAATGGCAGTGAGTCTTTTATTTTCGTTTCTTTGAGTCTTTTATTTGATTTCTTTCTATCTTTGCTCGAGGGCGAACAAAGGTTAAGTTTGGGGGTATTTGATCGGTGTATTTTATATACACCTTTTGAGTCAGTTTTAGTTAGTCTTTTGTCCCGTTTTGCACATATAAGTGTTGTATTAAGATAGTTTTCCTTTCTATTGAGTCAAAGTGGTTAAAATGGCCAAATGGCGGAAAAGGAGCTAAAAAAGGGCAAAAGAGGAGATGTCAGAGCTGAAAACAGAGAAAGTGGCGAACGAGGGTGAAATCTGCAGTCGCGCGCGCCTCGCAGCTGCCAGGCCGCGGCGCCCACTATTCAGAGAGGTCGCAGAAGATCCAGCGCGCGGCGCTCGCATGACAGATGCAGGCCGCGACGCCTAAACATCCGGCTACGAGTTGCAGTGGCCGCGGCGCCTCGCATGACAAAGAATATCAGGGCCGCGGCGCCAAAACACCCGACGGATTGCAGAACTTCCGGCGCCGCGGCGCCTGTCTGCAGGGCCGCGGCGCCGACGCAGAAAAATTAGGTTTTTGGACGAAATTCTGGGCCAGGCCTGAAGGAAAAGAGGGAGGCGGTTTTCAGCCTATAAAAGGAGAACCCTAGGCAGTTTTTAAGGGTTCCCTTTCTTGCACAACACAAGGCTTCTTGCTTAGAGATTGGAGACCATAGTCTAGTAATTTCTTTTCCTTTTCTTTACTTTATTTCAGTTTTTGTATGATGAACATGGGATTAGTTCTTGTCATATCAATGACTAGGAACTAATTCCTCTATAGGGCTTTCTATGTTGAATCTCTAGAAACTTATGTTATGATTTAATGCATGCTTATGGTTATTTTTCTTATTGTGAGATCTATCCAATATTTGAGTTGAATTCTTGGTAATTAATTGACAACTAATTATCACTATATGATTTCTAATCGATTAGAAAGGGGGATTGTGAATATCTTTGTAAGTTGGATAGACATTCTTGGATTGGGGATGAAAATACCTCAATTATTTATGTAGCGTTAATGAGAGGCTTAACAACCCTAATTTTGCGCATTGTGCGTGACGGTTAACTAGGTTCTTGTTCTTAATCCTCCTATAGAGTTATCCTTATCACCGAAAGGTAGGTAAGGTGCACATCTGGGTTGAGTGTTTATATAACCCTAACGGGAGTATAAAACGATTTAGTGAACCTGCTTTCTCCAAAAGAAGAAGACCATAAGTTATTGCATTAATAAGTAGCATAAGCGGATAGTGAGGAGACGTGGAAGCCCTATTCTCATCATCACTGAAGTAAACCCTTTTAGTTAAATAGCTTTTATAATTCTTAGTTATAAACAACAAATCAAAATATCAATCTACCAAATAGATACAAGAAAATAGATAGTTGGTACTTGAACCCTAATCCTTGAGGACGATATTCGGTCTTACTAAGACTATATTACTTGTCACGATAACGTGCACTTGCGTTTAAAGTGTTTGCATCTTACCGCGCATCACACAACGCCTATGAGAATGCAAATATCTACAAGGAACGAACGAAAGTATGGCACGACAAGAGGTTGATACCAAAAGACTTCCAAGAAGGACAACAAGTGCTTTTATTCAACTCAAGGTTAAAATTGTTTCCAGGCAAGTTAAAATCGCGTTGGAAAGGACCATACACGGTGGTAAGAGTATTCCCATATGGTGCAGTTGAAGTAAAAGGGAGAGAGGGAGCCTCATTCAAGGTAAACGGACAGAGGTTAAAACCATATTTGATCAATGAAATGGAATATATGAACTTAGTAACCTCTCTCACCCTGAAATGATAAGGAACTTGCGTCCGGCTAAAAGACGTTAAAGACAGCGCTACTTGGGAGGCAACCCAAGGTATTTCAATTTATTTACTTTAATGCAATTAGTCTTTACTTAGAACAGTCTCACGGAGGTAGTGATATGTGTTGTGATGACAGGTGCAAGGCTAAGAACTTGGAGGGCGAAAACTGAAGATAAGCCAAGGATTTCCAGAAAATCGGCAGAGCGCCGCGGCGCCAGTGAGGGCCGCGCGCCAAAAGATCGTAAGAGCGCAAGATTAGCCGGGCGCGCCAGTAGGCCACGGCGCCACGACGGAGAATCTAAATTTTTGGACGACGCCCTAATCCGACGGCCCTTTCTCCAAATCAAAAAAAAATCCTGAGCCCCTCCCCTCTCACGGGATTCAATGCATTATCCACCGCCACCGCCACCATTTTAAAACAAGTTTGTAAGTGTCCTGTTTCTTTTATTTTCTTTGAGTCTTGCACACATTGGGGACAATGTGTGATTTAAGTTTGGGGGGGTGTTTATGTGTGTCTTATTGTTGTAGTATTTTTGAGTCTTTTTGAATTGTTTTTGTGTATTTTTGAGTCATAAATTTTTTCTTTTTGAGTCATAATTTTCTGTCAAAGATCATGCATGCTGTAGTTACTAGAAACACCTAGTGAATTAAGGTGGAATAATGTAGGGAAATTAGAAGCAACTATCTAAACACTTAGGTTAGATATGCCAAAAACTCGTGAAATCTGTCTATTTGGAGTTTCTACTTGAATTGTGCATTGTAAATGATTAAAACCTATGTGTTATGATTGCTTGCTATTTGAGGCGAAATAATTAGGATATGCATGTTAGGAGAGATGACTCAGGCATTTCTTTGTTAGCCAATTCTTACCACTTTTTTCTATCCTGACATTAAAAATATCCCTAGTCAGCCCCGTTGAGCCTAAAAATTGAATTTTTTCTTTGACACCCTATATTCCCACACTTGTGTCATAAGTAAAAATGTGAAATAGTTGAAATAGAATGTGTTAAAAAAGAGACAAAAAGAGTGAACAAGTTTGATGCAACCCAATAAAAAAAGTAATAAGAAATAGGCAAAAGCCTAAGTTTGGGGGGTGCTTGTTATGTATAATATACTTCACTCTCTCAAAACAAAAGAGGGGAAAGATAGATATGAAGTGAAAAAAGGAAATCAAAAGAAAAGGGAAAATTGAAAAGCTAAAGAGCTTATGGTACACGAAATGGGCCTAAATGCCTATTTTTACCTACCCATGTCTAAGCCTACATTACAACCGTGAAAAGTCCTGAAGATCTCTTATATGCATATCCATGATTATAAATGTTATAGTTCCTTCCAGGAGCTTTCATCATTTTCTTGTTGGCTTCTTCCGTAATTTTGATGAGCTTGCACAAGCCCCATCCTAGCAATGCTACACCTGCTACAAATACAACCTTTTTTATCACTTCATCTGATGATAGCTTGGCTATCAACTGCTCAATATTTTCCTCATCATCTTTTCTTTCTTCAGAGTTCTTAGCAGTGCTTTCAGAGGAACCCATAATTGTTGAATCTTGGTTATGTTTTATACTAATTGTACAATATTGATAGCCTAATTTATAGACATAGTACTATTGAGGTCGCATGCAAATTAAAGTGTTAGTGATCTTGAATTATGTGTAAAGGTGGATAAGATTTTGACGGTCCATTTCGCTAGCCAATTCTACATTGGATAACTGAATTCTGCAATTTAAATTAATTAGACTTTGGGGAATATCAATAGGCAACAAAGCGTGGAAGAATATAAATTAGTCATCAATGCATTCATACACTATGGGACATTACTCGAACCTCCAACACCACCACCTTGACTACCCAAACAAGCTTGGTACTAATACGATACATTAGAAGACAATTGCGGCACTAAATTCATACACTATGGGACATTACTCGAACCTCCAACACCACCACCTTGACTCTTGCGAATGCGACAATCTTTTGCTCTGTGCCCAGGTTTTCCACATACCCAACAGAGTCCTGGTTGTGACTTCTTGAATGCATTGGTCCTTTGTGAGGCAAGTGCATTCCTCCCGATTGCAAAAGATGGTAACTAATAGGTCAAATTTTTCAATTCCTTTTTTCAACATTATTTTTTTACCGGGAATATGTGATTTTTTAAACTTATTACTTTCTCCGTCTTAAATTATTTATCTTTTTTTTATACACCCCCTAAGATATATTAATTAGGAGGGACATTTCACCTACTTTATCCTTATTTATGTCTAAGTTATAATCTCTTTTCCTTAAATATAATATTTACTCTATTTATGTGTCATCTTCATTAATGACAAAATGTAAAATAGAGAAAAAATAATTAATTATGTTTTGAATTTATAAAACGACAAATAATTTGAGACAACTATTTTTAGTAAGCACGACAAATAATTTGAGACGGATGGAATACTTAATTACTAGTTCTGTCCCAAAGTACTTGTCATGTTTTTCTTTTTAAAAATAAATTTGACTATATGTCAAAGCTAAATTAGATTAGATTAATTTAATATTTTAAAATTCTTTTTACTATTATACTCTCTCAGTCTAAAATTATTTGTCATGATTAATAAAATTAGTTGTCTCAAATTATTTATCGTTTTAGAAATTCAAGACATAATTGATGGTTTTCCATTTTTCCTTTATCATTAATGAAAATAACACAAATAGAATAAACATTTAATAGAGATACATTATAACTTAGATACAGTAGGTCAAGTATCCATTTTAATTAATATTTCTTAAGAGACGTATAAAAACAAAACAAATAATTTGAGACGGGTAGCATCAAAATCAACATCGACGGTCGTGATCCCACAAAATATAAAAGTTGCATCCCTCGTGTAAATGTCCAAACATTTGCTATTACTATTCAATATTTGTTGCACGACTTTAGCCAAACTTAATTAACTGGTATCATTTATTATGCCACAATTAGCTTTCCCGGCCCTTCTCATTTTTATTCCCATTTATTTATTTCAAGTTTCAACCATATGATAAAATCAGCTGTACAAATTAGAGAGAATGCGACTCTAGACTTTCCAATACCTGCATGCATCTATATCGAACTCGAGTTAAATCTCTCATGTAACTATTAGAAGAACGCTTACACTTTCCAAGACTGCGCACCATCTACTTTAATACTGTAACTGCGTCACTTCATCGTGGATCAACAAAAATTTCCTATATATATGGAGTATCTTAAGGCAATTGATTAACCTTTGTAAACGTGTATATAGTAATACCAATTGTATTCCTACCCATAATTAGAATATATTTCATATATTGTGTAAATATAATTATGGTAAGATTAAGATTTCTCTTGTGATTAGGTTTAAGATTCATATTGTATAAGGGATGAATATTGTACACTATATATACTTTAATATTAATGAGAAGACTCTCCAAGGGAGATTAATATCATCTTACATGGTATCAAGATAAAAAAATCTCAAAACCCTAGATTTTTCTTTCTACGCCGCCACCGAGCACCCCCCCCCCCTCCCGAAACTCAGTCGCGGCCCTTCTTCCAAAAATTTTAGGTTTTCTTCTACATTCTACTATTTTCTAAATTGATACTCATGATTCTTCCAATACTTCTGACGCTTCAACCTCCACTAATTCCACCACCATGTCGTCATCCTCTTTTCATCCCGCCCTAACTGTTACCAATATCAAGAACTCTATTCTATTCTTCTTGATCAAGAAAACAGTCAGTATTCTCTTTGGGTTGAACTGTTTCGTAATCATGCATGTCTCTATAACGTGCTTGATCATATCGATGACACTATTCCGCGCCCTACGGAGGTTGATGATCCTACTTGGCGTCGTCTAGACGCCGGCGTCAAACAGTAGATTTATGGTAGTATTTCTCAGGATCTTCTTCTGACTATCATGAAAGCTGGCGCCACAACCCTTGATTTATGAACCCGCTTGGAGGAAATTTTTCAAGATAACAAACACACTCGTGCGGTGTATTTGGAGGAATAATTTAACAATACACGCCTTGAAAATTTCTCCAACATGACTGAGTACTGCAGATAGTTGAACCTTCTAGCGGATCAACTCTCCAACGTCGACACGCATGTCTCGGACACTAAAATGGTGTTGCAATTGATTGAAGGTCTTCCCAAAGGCGACTATGATATGTTAGCCACCATGATTCAATAGGCAGATCTGTTGCCCAGTTTTTAACAAAGCTCGCTCGCAGTTGTTGCTCGAAGAGACTCGCGTGCTAAGCAGGATGAGCACAATCAAAAGGCGTTAGCTGTCGAAACGCGCCCCCAAGATCCAACGCCGCCAGAAAACTCTCAACCGCAGTAGGGACGTGGTAGTAAGGGCGGTAAGCGCCGCGGCAGAGGAGGTCGTGGTCGTGGAAAGGGTCGCGGAAAGCAGAATCAGCAGCAGTAACAACAGGGCCCGCAGACCGCCCGCGCCTAACAAGCATTTCAAGATAAATGGCCGTCGCGGCCACCGCAGCCGATGCACTAACAACCCTTCAACTAGTACTCCCACCACGGGTTGTTGGGCCCTGCTCCAGCCCCTCGGCAAGTTCCAGCAGCCCTTTCCCAGCATGACACCCACTGAGTTGGGTCAGGCCTTCATCAGTCTCAATATGCAACAGCCTGACAACAACTGGTACATGGACTCCGGAGCCACTTCTCACCTCACTCGGTCTGCATGTAATATTCTCAAACTGTTTGGTTTAAGGCATCCATAATTTGTGACAGTTGGTAGTGGCCACCGCATTCTAATAAAGGGTTATGGTACAGGTAATATTCTCACGCAAGTGTACGTATCGTTCACAAGTAATATAGTCTGTATGACCGAGTTTATCGTCCACAGAGACTGGTTTCGAATTACCGAACATCTATTCTAGATTATCTATTTGGCAAACGATATTTGCTTTGGGTTTTTATCTAACTACTAGAATAATTGCGAGAAGTAATCTAAATTATTGGGGTTTAATCAGTTATGAAGGAATTATGGCTTTCAAAATCCTCGACTATCCACTCTATTCAATTCTTAATGAAACTAGAATGAGTTTTTCTCCTACGTTAAGATAGCGGTTAACTAGACTGTCTTATATTCCGGTTAGGATATATAATCTCTCAACCCCAGTGCAGAACCCTTCTATATTTCTATGATAGGATTTACCACATAGGAGGATTAAGAACAGTAACCTATAATGCTACACAAGTATCAGGGTACTTTCGTCCGTGATTTTAACCTATGTCTATTCAATTACAGCATATCCAAATCTCTCCTCTCGGTTCTTGATTCGAAATCATATAGATTATGATAATTAGTAATCAATTAACTATCAAACATTCATACCAATTATTGAATAGATCTTAATCAAGTGAAGAAGAAATCAAACTAATGCATTAAGTCATGAGATAGAGTTTGAAGCGATTCAAAAGGAAAGCCCTAATAAAGTGTTTAGCTCCTAGCCATAGTCACTGCTAAGAACCAATACAATTCCAAACATAAGCTTAATTAAAAAGAAAGAAAGAAAAGTACTGTGAACTAAAGTCTCCAATTGTAGCTTTCAATCCTTGTCATGTGATGTGTTGTGTGTTAGAATGACCAACTTCCCTCAATAGAATAATCTATATGGCTTAAGTATGTTGCAAATTTCGTGCCTTCTTGTCACGACCCGACCTCGGATCCGTGACTGGTGCCTTACCCCGGGCACCCTTGTGATACAACATCAGAGAAAACCAGCGGAAATAAACTCACAAACAAGAACCATATAAGATAAAATAGGCTAACCCAAAAATGGCTACCTTCTCGTAACATAAATAAAACAGAACTGAACAGTTACATCCTTAATAACCCAATTTATAACCGGACTACAGGCCTCTAAGAGTTTGTAACAACCATGACGGGACAGGGCCCCGTCATACCCCTGAATGTACACAAAACCTACAACGTCAGGGAGAACCGTACCAAAAATCAAGTCAAGCCTCCGGAGTAATGGAGCTTCTGACACCTGAGCAAAGATCCTAAGAATGAGGATCCACCACCTGCTTACCCTTACCTGCGGCATGAACGCAGCCCCCGAGGAAGGGGGTCAGTACACAATATGTACCAAGTATGTAAAACTGGAAAATACTTGTAATAATATCATAAGTCAAAATAAGCTGGAGTCATAGACGAAAATCAATTTACCTTGCACTGTGCCTTACTAATAATGAGAGTAACAAGTATAAATCTTACTGCATAAAAATAGGAGGCTCATGATCAAGACAGGGTACATCGCCCGTAGTATCATTAAGCAATCCTACTCCTGGGACTATTTCACCCGCATGGGTCCTGTGGACCCGCATGAGGTCATCCGCCTCGTCATGGGACTATTTCACCCGCATGGGACTATTTCACCCGCATGGATCCTGTGGACCCGCATGAGTACCATCGCCGTACTCGCATGAGACTATTTCACCCGCATGGATCCTGTGGTCCGGATCCGCATGAGTACAAGCGCCGCACTCGCATCATGGGTAGCAAATCCATGGCATAAGTAATAACCCGGGGTTTACCTCGTAATAATATATATATATAACATAGCTCATCCGGCTATCATACATAACATAAGCACTACCGGCCTATCATACATAACATAAGCACTACCGGCCTATCATACATAACATAAGCACTATCGGCTTATCATAACATAAGCAAGTTAAGAAATCCCCTAACTTCTTATTAACATTATTAATATATCCTCTCATTTTAGTATACCTAAGGCACTAACATGTCTTTTAATAGAAGATCCGGGAATTCAACCCAAGTACCATGTACTTCTAACCCTTTTAAGAAATAACTCTTTTTATACAAAAATTCCAAGATACTAATCACCATAGTATCAAGTTACGATTTCTTTTCAAGACAAGTCACATTTCCTTTTAGAAATATAATAGACTTCTAAATCAAGTGACTTCATTTCCTTTTTAAAACCTTAGGCAATCAATGCCTAAAAATCAATTCACCTTCCATAGTTTCAAATCCTTTACCCGTACTTGTTTTACTTAGAGTAAACCTTTCTTTGTTAACCTTTCAAAAGCTAATATAACCAACTTCCCATAAAGTCATTATATTTGCGTTATTCCTTAGTCAAATACATTTTTCCCTAAATCCAAGGGACTTATACTTTTAAAATGAAACAAGTATCATATACTTTAAAACAAGTGAAAGATATCAAATCTCAGACGTCACCGTACTACATAGATACAACTACTCATGCTCAAGAGATAGGAAAGTTCCACATACCTCTTCGGTTAATCCACTTGCTAAGTCCGAAATACCGCACGTAATATGTCAACCTATAATGACCATAATACGTTTATTAACCCCCAATTTCAATGTAGAAATTCCAAGTTCAAGTTACTAATTCTTTAGAAAATTTGGACAGCACTTCCTTTGTTTCTACATACTTTGCCACCTTTTTCAAGGTTGAATTCAATATCCAAACGCCACATTTAAGGCCCAACAATCCAACATTTTCAAGGGGATTACACACCTAAACTTAGATGTGTAAAATTCTGCCCCACAAGGTAAAACAACCAACTTAACAAGTCTAAGGTAGTTTTTAGGCTACAACATGCTCACATAATCTTCTTAACCAATTCTTTCATATCCAAACCATATTTCTTACATGCAATGATTCTAAGAGCATTATTTACTACTACAAGTTCCTTCTTCTTCACATGCAACACCAATAACTAGCTACAAGAGAAGAAATGTTACCTTTAGAGCTTTAGCCAAAACTATTCCAACAATTTTGCTAGCCTCCTTTCCAAGAACACCACCACAATAACACCTACAAGCTAGCCACAAGCTTCCTTCTTGCCACACCTTTTCAGATTTTTCCTAAGCTTTGAATTCCTCTTGGAATTCTAGAGAGAAGTGGGAGCTTTTGCTTAGAGAGAGAGAGATTTGAAAGATGACCAAGTCTTGAAGACTTGGTCAATATAAGGCATTGATGCGCGTAATATGCACACACTTTTAAACGCAAGTGCACGTTATCGTATCAAGTAGTATAGTCTTAGATAAGACCGAATATCGTCCTCTAGGATTAGGGTTCAAGTACCAGTTATCTATTTTATAGTATCTATTTGGCGAATTAATACTTGATTGGTTGTTTATAACTAAGAATTTCAAAAGCTATTTAAATGTAAAGAATTACTTCAGATGTGATGAGAATAGGGCTTCTATGTATCCTTACTATCCGCTTATGTTACTTGTTAATGCATTACTTATGGTGTTCTTCTTTTGGAGAAAGCAGTTTATTTAAATCGTTTTATACTCCCGTTAGGGTTATATAAACACTCAACCCCAGTATTGTTCCTTACCTAACTTTCGCTGATAAGGGTAACTCTATAGGAGGATTAAGCACAAAAACCTAGTTGACCGTCACGCACAATGCGCAAAATTAGGGTTGTTAAGCCTCTCATCAACGCTACAAATCTAATTGAGGTATTTTCATCCCCAATTTAAGACCGTCTACCCAACTTACAGCATATTCACAATCCCTCCTTTTCGTAACTGATTAGAAATCATATAGTGATAACTAGTTGTCAATTAGCTACCAAGAATTCAACTCAATTATTGGATAGATCTCTCAATAAGAATAATAACCATAAGCATGCATTACTTTATAACATAAGGTTCAAGAATTCAACATAGAAAGCCCTATAAGAGAATTAGTTCCTAGCCATGAATATGACAAGAACTAATTCAAAGTTCATCATGCAAAAACTGAAATAAATAAAGGAAAGGAAAGAGAAATTACTAAGCTAATGGTATCCAAACTCCAAGTCAAGAATCTTGAGTTGTGCAAGAAAGGGGAACCCTTTAAAACTGCCTAGGGGTCTCCTTTTTATAGGTTTAAAAACGCTCCTTCTTTTCCTCGCAGTTCGCCCAAAAATCCGTCCAAAAGACCTAAAATTTCAGCGCTACGCCGCGCCATGGATAGCCGCGCAGAAGTTCTGAAATCCGTTGGGTGTTTTGGCGCGCGCTCGATATTCGCTGCTCGGTAGCCGCGGCCAGTATCTTCTGTAGCTCCTCGGATGTTTAGCGCCGCGCCTGCTTTCAGTCTTCGAGCCGGGCGCACAGTCTTCTCTCTCGAATAATGGCGCCGCGCCTCGCTGTCAGAGGAGGCCGCGCTGGTCTGGATTTTAACCTCGTTCGCCACTTTCTCTGTTTTCAGCTCTGGCATCTCCTCTTTTGCCCTCTTTTTGCTCCTTTTCCGCCATTTGGCCATTTCAACCACTTTGACTCAATAGAAAGAAAAACTATCCTAATACGACACTTATATGTGCAAAATGGGACAAAAGACTAACTAAAACAGACTCAAAAGGTGTATATAAAATACACCGATCAAATACCCCCAAACTTAACCTTTGCTCACCCTCGAGCAAAGATAGAAAGAAATACAATAAAAGACTCAAAAGAATGAAAAATAAAGGACTCCCTGTCATTAATCACTTTTGCTGCATAGATGTTAACTAGAAAAACATGAAGGTTAGCAGAATAATATGCAGGAACATATAGCATGGAATTTCAACACATTGAGCTAGATATTTCGCAAACTCATACTTATCATGCTTAAATGGAAGTCAATATACTAAATCATGCATATAAATTCAAGAATTCCTATGGCATGCTTACTTGCTATTCTCCACTAATTCTGGATATGCATAAAAGAGATCTTCAGGACTTTGAGGGTTGTAATGTAGGCTTAGGTAGGGGTTGGTAAAGATAGGCATTTAGGCTCATTTTTCTGTACCATAAGCTCTTTGGCTTTTCAATTTTTCCCTTTTTCTTTTGATTCTTTCCTTCACTTCAATTCTATCCTTCCCCTCTTTTGTTTTGGGAGAGTGAAGTGTATTATACAAATAGGCACCCCCAAACTTAGGCTTTTGCCTCTTTCTTATTACTTTTCCATTAGGGTGCATCAAACTTGTTCACTCTTTTTGTTTCTTCTTTTTAACACAATGTACTCCACTATTTCATATTTTCACTTATGGCACAATTTTGTGGGAATATGGGGTGTCAAAGAAGAAGTTTCAAATTTAGGCTCAATGGGGCTGACTAGGGATATTTTTAAAGTACGGGATAGAAAAGAATGGTAAGAATTGGCTATCAAAGAAATGCCTGAGTCATCTCCCTAACATGCATATCCTAACTATTTCGCCTCAAATAGCAAGCACTCATAACACATAAGCATTTATCATTTAGCATGCATAACTCAAGCAAGAAACTCCAAATAGACAGATTCTGTGAGCTTTTGGCATATCTAACCTAAGTGTTTAGATTAGTTGCTTCAATTCCTTTACATTATTCCACATTACTTCACTAGGTGTTTCTAGCAACTACAGCATACATGATCTTTGACAGGCAATTATGATTCAAGAAAGAAAAAATTTTGGTGACTCAAAATAAACATAAAACAAATAAAAAAAAAAATTTAAATAAAACATAACATGACACACAAATAAAAACTAAAACACAAAAACACACCCCCAAACTTAAATCACACATTGTCCCCAATGTGTGTAGACTCAAAGACAGTAAAGAAAATAAGACACTTACAAACTTTGGTTAAAATGGTGGTGGTGGCGGTGGATAATGCATCGACCATTGGTTGAACAAGGCACTCAGCTCGTCGATTTGTTGCCTTGTTTCTTGGCCCTTGTATTATCGCTTGCGCGTCTGCATCATCTCCTTCTGGTGTTGGTACAATTGCCCCATTGTGGGCTCTGAAGGTTCTGCTCTTGTGGTTGGCCGGTGGCTGGGTCCTGCCGCGTAATATGCACACACTTTTAAACGCAAGTGCACGTTATCGTATCAAGTAGTATAGTCTTAGATAAGACCGAATATCGTCCTCTAGGATTAGGGTTCAAGTACCAGTTATCTATTTTATAGTATCTATTTGGCGAATTAATACTTGATTGGTTGTTTATAACTAAGAATTTCAAAAGCTATTTAAATGTAAAGAATTACTTCAGATGTGATGAGAATAGGGCTTCTATGTATCCTTACTATCCGCTTATGTTACTTGTTAATGCATTACTTATGGTGTTCTTCTTTTGGAGAAAGCAGGTTTACTTAAATCGCTTTATACTCCCGTTAGGTTATATAAACACTCAACCCAGATTGTTCCTTACCTAACTTTCGATAAGGGTAACTCTATAGGAGGATTAAGCACAAAACCTAGTTGATCGTCACGCACAATGCGCAAAATTAGGGTTGTTAAGCCTCTCATCAACGCTTACAAATCTAATTGAGGTATTTTCATCCCCAATTCAAGACCGTCTACCCAACTTACAAAGATATTCACAATCCTCCTTTCGTAACTGATTAGAAATCATATAGTGATAACTAGTTGTCAATTAGCTACCAAGAATTCAACTCAATTATTGGATAGATCTCTCAATAAGAATAATAACCATAAGCATGCATTACTTTATAACATAAGGTTCAAGAATTCAACATAGAAAGCCCTATAAGAGAATTAGTTCCTAGCCATGAATATGACAAGAACTAATTCAAAGTTCATCATGCAAAAACTGAAATAAATAAAGGAAAGGAAAGAGAAATTACTAAGCTAATGGTATCCAAACTCCAAGTCAAGAATCTTGAGTTGTGCAAGAAAGGGGAACCCTTTAAAACTGCCTAGGGTTCTCCTTTTATAGGTTTAAAAACGCCTCCTTCTTTTCCCTGCAGGCCTGGCCCAAAAATCCGTCAAAAGACCTAAAATTTCCGCGTCGGCGCCGCGGCCCTGCTTATGGGCGCCGCGGCGCAGGAAGTTCTGAAATCCGTCGGGTGTTTTGGCGCCGCGGCCCTGATATCTGGCATGTCGAGGCGCGCGTACTGTATCTTCTGTAGCTCCTCGGATGTTTAGGCGCGCGGCCATTCTCAGTCTTCGAGGCGCGCTGCAGTCTTCGCCTCTGAATAATGGCGCGCAGCCACGCTTTGAGCTGCGCGCCGCTGTGCAGATTTTAACCTCGTTCGCCACTTTCTCTGTTTTGACTCGCATCTCCTCTTTTGCCCTCTTTTTGCTCCTTTTCCGCCATTTGGCCATTTCAACCACTTTGACTCAATAGAAAGAAAAACTATCCTAATACGACACTTATATGTGCAAAATGGGACAAAAGACTAACTAAAACAGACTCAAAAGGTGTATATAAAATACACCGATCAGGCATGCAACAATTCAGATGGGGGGGGGGGGGACACTTGTCACCCACCCATGACCTCTTTTAAAACAAAACAGTGCAGAAATTTCCACTAACTCTCGCAGAACCCGCGCCGCGCGACCTGCGGCCGTGGCCGCGCTGAAACTTCGCGCCTCTCGGGACTTTCGGCGCGCCACGCTTCCCGGCGCGTGGAAACTTGATGACCGCCAGATTTTCGTGGCGCGCCACGCTCTGGCGCGCGGCCTACAATCACCGCGCGCGCGGCCACGCCTGCGGTGCGGCTGAGACCCCTGATCGAGATCCAGACCCAAACTACGGGGTATAACATTCTCCCCCCCTTAGAAACATTCATCCCGAATGCTCCTTCTAGGCTTACTCGAATCACAAATCGACATAGACGCTCTTAACTACTCTTTTTGCAATAAAAGATGCTCCACGAGCCACAACAATACTCAAGCAAAATTTCCAAATAAAACTATCAAACAAGAAAGTAGGTTACCTGAAGGTATAGGAAATAAGTGAGGATACTTCTTCATCATGTCATCCTCTGCTTCCCACGTCATCTCCTCCCTGTTCTCGTTCCGCCATAATACTTTGACGGAAGCCACATCCTTTGTCCGAAGTCGCCTAACCTGACGATCGAGTATCGCTATGGGACTCTCCTCATACGATAACTCCTCTGTCACCTGGATATCATGAATCAGGTGCACTCTAGATGGGTCTCCTATACATTTCCGCAACATAGATACGTGAAAAACTGGATGTACTGCCTCCAGATCGGACGACAGATCCAACTCATAGGCAACCTTGCCTACCCTACGGATAATCTGATAAGGCCCAATGTACCTTGGACTAAGTTTCCCCTTCTTCCCAAATCTCATCACACCCTACATGGGTGATACCTTCAGGAAGACCCAATCATCTACCTCAAACTCCAAGTGTCGACGCCGATGATTTGCATACGACTTCTGTCGACTCTGAGCTGACAATAACCGCTCCTGGATAAGCTTCACCTTATCCACTGCCTGCTGTACCAAGTCTGGCCCGACTAACTGAACTTCTCCCACCTCAAACCAACCTATCGGTGACCTACACTTCCTCCCGTATAAGGCCTCATAAGGCGCCATCTGGATACTAGAATGGTAGCTGTTGTTATAAGCAAACTCCACAAGAGGCAAATGATCCTCCCAGCTACCCCTGAAATCAATAACACAAGCCCGCAGCATATCCTCAATTGTCTGGATAGTGCGCTCGGCCTGTCCGTCGGTCTGAGGATGAAACGCCGTACTGAGACTCACCTGTGTCCCTAATCCCTTCTGGAAAGACCTCCAGAAGTTAGCCGTAAACTGGGCAACTCTGTATGAAATAATCGATATAGGAACTCCGTGCAGTCTCACGATCTCTCTGATATACAGTCTAGCATAATCCTCGGCCGAAAAAGTCGTCCTGACTGGAAGAAAATGGGCTGATTTCGTCAGCCTGTCGACGATAACCCAAATGGAATCATGCTTCCTCTGAGTGGAAGGTAACCCTATAATAAAATCCATATTTACCACCTCCCACTTCCAAGTCGGGATATCAATAACTCGCAATGACCACCGAACTACGGTGCTCAACCTTAACTGCGACAATTGGCGCTGCGCGCGAACTCCATGGCGTCCCTCTTCAGGATATCCCACCAATACACGCATCTGAGGTCATGATACATCTTAGTCGACCCTGGATGAATAGAATAACGAGCACTGTGTGCCTCCCCCAGAATCTGCTGACGAAGTCCTGTCACATCGGGAACACACAACCGGCCCTCAAATCTTAGCACCCCATCCGGAGCTACCTCAAATAGACTCTTCTCTTTCTGACAAGCGGCATCTCGATACCGTACCATAATCGGATCCTCATACTGTCGCCTCTTCACCTCCTTGATGATGGAAGACTCGGCAACCTCTCGAACCCGAACTCCCTCACTATCAGAATCAACCAAGCGAACCCCAAGGCTCGCTAGCTGATGTAACTCTCGGACCATATCCCTCTTCTCTGGCTGTACATCAGACAGACTACCCATCGATCTGCGACTAAGGGCATCTGCAACTACATTGGCCTTCCCTGGGTGGTATAGAATATCAACATCATAATCCTTGAGTAACTCCAACCATCGTCTCTGTCGTAAGTTCAGCTCCCTCTGACTGAAGATATACTGAAGACTCTTGTGGTCTGTGTAAATATCCACATGAACTCCATACAAATAGTGTCTCCAGATCTTCAAGGCATGAATCACTGCTGCCAACTCTAAGTCATGTGTGGGATAGTTCTTCTCATGCTTCCTAAGCTGTCGAGATGCGTAAGCTATAACCTTGCCGTGCTGCATCAGCACGCACCCAAGCCCGACACCCGACACATCACAATAAACCACATATCCGTCCAAACCCTCAGGAAGAGTAAGAACTGGGGCGGTCGTCAATTTCTCCTTCAGTGACTGAAAACTCTCCTCACAAGCATCCGTCCACTGAAATATAGCTGCTACGAGTCGGCTAGTCAAAGGCGCTGACATGGAAGCAAACTTCTCCACAAACCTCCGATAATAACCCGCAAGGCCCAAAAAGCTGCGCACCTCCATCGGTGTAGTGGGTCTAGGCCAAGTCTTGACTGCCTCAATCTTTGCTGTATCAACCCGAATACCATCGGCCCTGATAACATGCCCTAAGAAAGCCACTGAAGCCAGCCAAAACTCGCATTTCGAGAACTTGGCATACAACTGCCGGTCTCTGAGGACTCCCAATACCGTCCTCAAATGATCTGTATTCTCCTGCTCTGTGCGCGAATACACCAAGATATCATCAATGAACACTATAACGAACATATCCAAGAATGGCCTGAACACCCTATTCATCAAATCCATGAATACCGCTGGAGCGTTGGTCAATCCGAAAGACATCACCCTGAACTCATAGTGCCCATACCGGGTCCTGAATGCAGTCTTCGGGATATCTGTCTCTCTAAATCGTACCTGATGGTAACCAGATCGCATGTCTATCTTAGAAAAGCATCTCGCACCCTGCAACTGGTCAAACAAATCATCAATCCTGGGGAGGGGATATCTGTTCTTGATAGTTACCTTGTTCAGATGCCTGTAATCAATACACATACGCAGTGTCCCATCCTTCTTTTTTACAAATAACACTGGCGCTCCCCAGGGAGAAACACTTGGCCTGATAAAGCCTTTCTCCAGCAAATCTTTCAGCTGGTCCTTCAATTCCTTCAACTCGGCAGGTGCCATCCTGTATGGCGGAATAGATATCGGTCGAGTGTCTGGCGCCAACTCAATGCAAAACTCAATCTCCCTCTCAGGAGGGATACCCGGAAGCTCGTGCGAAATACGTGGAAACTCTCTAACAACCGGCCGATCAAGGTCGGTATCTCACTCGATGTCGAATACCGAACCAAATGGTAAATATACCCTTCCGCACCATCTTCCTAGCCTTGAGGTAAGAAATAAACCTACCCTGCCGGCGATGTATTCTCCACTCGATAACCGGCTCACCGGGAAACTGGAACCGAACTAACCTCTCTCTACAGTCCACATTGGCATAGCAAGACGCTAGCCAATCCATACCCATTATTACATCAAAGTCCGTCATATCCAACTCTATCAAGTCGGCTAGAGTCTGACGATCAGATATAGTCACCGGGCAAGCCTTATACACTCGCTCGGCCACCACCGAATCACCATGGGGTAGCTACCTCAAAAGATTTTATGGACTGGGTTCTATCCCTATTCTACCAAAGAATATGAGGAGATATATAGGACAAGGTAGAACACGGGTCTATCAAAGCATAAACATCACAAAGAAGAAACCAACAATGTACTGCGGCGACATCGGTGGCGCCTCCCAGTCTGGCGGTGGACATAGCATAAATGCGGTTCGAGGACGCTGGGCTGAACCCCGCCACGACCCTGCCGCGGCCTGGCCGTGAACACCACGCCTCGGGCGCCAACCATCGAAGGCGAAGCCCGAATCGAACTCGGGTGAACCATGGCATTCCCGGCGCCTGCGGTCGGACAATCTCTCTTCAAATGGCCTGCTGCCACAAGAGTAACAAGCTCACGGAGGAACACGACACCCCATAATGGCAATCACCACATCGACACACCGAGGCATAGGTGGCCTCATCGGCTGGAACTCGTCCTCCGAAACTCAAGCCACAGGACCTGTCCCGCCTGAATACCTGTCTGCCAGAAAGATGGTGGAGGGCGCTCACGAGCCGTGTGATGCAAATCCGGTCTGCTGTTGAGGCTGTCTACCTCGAGAACTACTAGAGGACGCCGTTGTCCTGGCCCTCTTCTGCTGATACCTATCAATCTGTCGGCCCCTGCGTTCCTCACACCCAAGTGCATAGGCCTGTATGCGGGCAATGTCCATGCCCGGCTGAAGAGCTACTCCCGTACAACTCTCTGCCAAATAGTCATCGAGCCCTGTGACGTAGCGGTGCACTCGATCCTCCATATCTGCTACTAAAGTGGGTACATATCGAGCCAATGAGTCAAACTCTACGTTGTACTCCCGGACTGTCCGCCCACTCTGTCTCAATGTCAGAAATCTGTCGGCCCGTGCTCTCCTCATCTGCGGAGGCAAGAAATGACCAAGAAACGCCGCCGAGAACTCGTCCCATACAGCTGGAAGCGCATGCTCCCCCCGGGATAGCTCCCATAATCAAACCAGTCAACTGCGGTATCACGCAGCCGATGCGAACTCAATACAACCGACTCGGTATCCGAGGCCTTGATCACCCTCATGATCCGCTGTAACTGTCGGATAAATTCCTGAGGATCATCCTCAGGCCTCGACCCATAGAACTCTGGAGGGCTGCAGCTCAAAAAGTCCCGAAGTCTCACGCTATCGGATCTGGGAGGAACTACGGTGCAATGGAACCGGCTCTCTCGCATCGCTCATGCCTAGCCACTATCTCCGGCGATAATCGGGCCATCTCCAGTAGCCCATATCCTGCCTGCTCGGTGTATGGCGAGGCTCAGTGCAGTAGTCTCGATGGCGCTGCCGCTTTGCTCCGGACTCTGCTGGGTTTGCCGACGTCGTGGAACTAGCCGCCCTAAACATTATCTCAGGTAATGTCTGTGCCTGTGCCCGTGTTACACTCGGTGTGCTACTAGTAGTTCCCTCCGCCTTGCCGCCACGGGCGCGGTTGCCTTGCGTGGAGGCATAACTGATACATACAAAATTCACGTCAGAGGAAATTCAACCTATAACACGGCTCTATTGCACGATCTTAGAGTGAAAGAAATGGAAACCAATCTTAAATATCCTGCAGCCTCCTGATTATAGATGTGGTGCACAACACACCGATAATCAAGACTCTACTAGATCGACACAGTAGACCGCTTTCCGAGGATTAATCGCTCGATACCACTTTTGTCACGACCCGACCTCGGATGCGTGGTGCCTTACCGGGCACCGCGTGATACAACATCGAGAAAACCAATGAAATAAACTCAAACAAGAACCATATAAGATAAAATAGGCTAACCCAAAATGGCTACCTTCTCGTAACATAAATAAAGCTGGCGAGCAGTTACATCCTTAATAACCCAATTTATAACCGGACTACAGGCCTCTAAGAGTTTGTAACAACCATGACGGGACAGGGCCCCGTCATACCCCTGAATGTACACAAAACCTACAACGTCAGGGAGAACCGTACCAAAAATCAAGTTAAGCCTTCGGAGTAATGGAGCTTCTGACACCTGAGCAAAGATCCTAAGAATGAGGATCCACCACCTGCTTACCCTTACCTGCGGCATGAACGCAGCCCCCCGAGGAAGGGGGTCAGTACACAATATGTACCAAGTATGTAAAACTGGAAAATACTTGTAATAACATCATAAGTCAAAATAAGCTGGAGTCATAGACGAAAATCAATTTACCTTGCACTGTGCCTTACTAATAATGAGAGTAACAAGTATAAATCTTACTGCATAAAAATAGGAGGCTCATGATCAAGACGGGGTACATCGCCCGTAGTATCATTAAGCAATCCTACTCCTGGGACTATTTCACCGACATGGGTCCTGTGGACCCGCATGAGGTCATCCGCCTCGTCATGGGACTATTTCACCCGCATGAGACTATTTCACCCGCATGGATCCTGTGGACCCGTATGAGTACCATCGCCGTACTCGCATGGGACTATTTCACCCGCATGGATCCTGTGGTCCGGATCCGCATGAGTACAAGCGCCGCACTCGCATCATGGGTAGCAAATCCATGGCATAAGTAATAACCCGGGGTTTACCCCGTAATAATATATATATATAACATAGCTCATCCGGCTATCATACATAACATAAGCACTACCGGCCTATCATACATAACATAAGCACTACCGGCTTATCATAACATAAGCAAGTTAAGAAATCCCCTAACTTCTTATTAACATTATTAATATATCCTCTCATTTTAGTATACCTAAGGCACTAACATGTCTTTTAATAGAAGATCCGGGAATGCAACCCAAGTACCATGTACTTCTAACCCTTTTAAGAAATAACTCTTTTTATACAAAAATTCCAAGATACTAATCACCATAGTATCAAGTTACGATTTCTTTTCAAGACAAGTCACATTTCCTTTTAGAAATATAATAGGCTTCTAAATCAAGTGACTTCATTTCCTTTTTAAAACCTTAGGCAATCAATGCCTAAAAATTAATTCACCTTCCATAGTTTCAAATCCTTTACCCGTACTTGTTTTACTTAGAGTAAACCTTTCTTTGTTAACCTTTCAAAAGCTAATATAACCAACTTCCCATAAAGTCATTATATTTGCGTTATTCCTTAGTCAAATACATTTTTCCCTAAATCCAAGGGACTTATACTTTTAAAATGAAACAAGTATCATATACTTTAAAACAAGTGAAAGATATCAAATCTTGTACGTCTACCGTACTACATAGATACAACTACTCATGCTCAAGAGATAGGAAAGTTCCACATACCTCTTCGGTTAATCCACTTGCTAAGTCTGAAATACCGCACGGAATATGTCAACCTATAATGACCATAATACGTTTATTAACCCCCAATTTCAATGTAGAAATTCCAAGTTCAAGTTACTAATTCTTTAGGAAATTTGGGCAGCACTTCCTTTGTTTCTACATACTTTGCCACCTTTTTCAAGGTCGAATTCAATATCCAAACGCCACATTTAAGGCCCAACAATCCAACATTTTTAAGGGGATTACACACCTAAACTTAGATGTGTAAAATTTTGCCCCACAAGGTAAAACAACCAACTTAACAAGTCTAAGGTAGTTTTTAGGCTACAACATGCTCACATAATCTTCTTAACCAATTCTTTCATATCCAAACCATATTTCTTACATGCAATGATTCTAAGAGCATTATTTACTACTACAAGTTCCTTCTTCTTCACATGCAACACCAATAACTAGCTACAAGAAAAGAAATGTTACCTTTAGAGCTTTAGCCAAAACTATTCCAACAATTTTGCTAGCCTCCTTTCCAAGAACACCACCACAATAACACCTACAAGCTAGCCACAAGCTTCCTTCTTGCCACACCTTTTCAGATTTTTCCTAAGCTTTGAATTCCTCTTGGAATTCTAGAGAGAAGTGGGAGCTTTTGCTTAGAGAGAGAGAGATTTGAAAGATGACCAAGTCTTCAAGACTTGGTCAATATAAGGCATGCAACAATTCAGATGGGGGGGGGGACACTTGTCACCCACCCATGACCTCTTTTAAAACAAAGCGGTCTGAAATTTCCACTAACTCTCGCGAACCCGCCAGCGGCCGCTGAAACCTGCCGCTCAGACTTTCGGCGCGCGGCTGAAACTTCAGCGACCCTTCAGATCTTCCGCGGCCCACTCTGGCGCGCGGCCTGCTTCCCGCGCATGGCGCTGAAACTTCAGCGACCGCCCAGATCTTCGCCGCGGCCACGCTTTCTGGCGCCGCGTCTACGATGACCGCGCGCCGCGCGCCCTGCTCGCGCGGCGCTGAGACCCCTGATCGAGATCCAGACCCGAACTACGGGGTATAACACCTCTGGACCCTTCTGCCATTGGCCAATTTTACTTCGGATCTGAAATTCCCCGCATTGGCACCGCGGTCCTATAGAATAGCACCGCGGTGCCTAAAGTCCTGTGGATTCTCTGATCTTCTGGCACCGCGATCCTGTTGCTGGGCACCGCGATGCTGTTTTGCCTTTGTTCGAATCTCCAATTTTCAACCTTTTCTGCCTCGGGACCCTCCTTTTATGCCCCATTTTCGCTCATTTTTGTCATTTTACTTTTTTGAACCGTTGTGACTCAAAAGAAAGGAAAATGACTCTAACACTACACTTATTCGGTCTTACCAAGACTATATTACTTGTGCGATACGTACACTTGCGTAAAGCATAAGGAAAATCGCTAACATCTTCCTTCTTTTATATGTGCTTTAGAACCTATGTTTAGTGTTTATGTTTGTGCATGATTTCAAGCCTATCCGAAGTCTCCCACTTAAATATCGTAAAACATGTCATTAGATATGTTGTCGGCACATGTGAGTTGGAAATTTGGTATTCTAAAGATACTAATCCTAATTTAATAGGACATAGTGACTCGGATTGAGCTGGTGATGTGGATGATAGAAAGAGTACAATTGGAGGATATTTTTATCTTGGCAATAATCTTGTTTTTTGTATAGTCGTAAATAAAACTGTCTCACTTTCAACTGCTGAATTTAAATATGTAGCAGTT
Organism: Przewalskia tangutica; assembly: GCA_029844215.1. Lineage (NCBI taxonomy): Eukaryota > Viridiplantae > Streptophyta > Magnoliopsida > Solanales > Solanaceae > Przewalskia > Przewalskia tangutica. Next base: position 116,256,247 of record CM056723.1, on the reverse strand, counting down.
GGAAGAAGTTGCTCTCAATTCATATGGCTAGGACACAAGTTAGACGACTATGGTTTTACTAGCAACATGTTTTGTTTATGGTAATATTGATTTTAGACATCACTTTGTTTAAGGAGATTTGATTGAAGAACATCTAGTTTAAATTGAACATGTTGATACTCTTCATCAACTAGCTGATATTTTTACAAAGGTTTTAGATCATGAGAGATTTTTCAACTTGAAAAGCTTTTTTGGTCTCTGAAACAGGCACTGTTGGACGAATGTCGACTGAAATGTGTCTAACATTTCGGGTGACATTTACTCTTGTAATATCATAATCTGATTTTCAGTACTGTGCAATGGCTGATTTTTGTTAAACCAGGTATGATTTCTAAATAAGAACATGATTTTAATTTGATACCGTTCTCTGCGATGATATTAGATATCATAAAAATGGAGTATCAAAATAAGGCAAAGCCTTTTTAATTCTCGACAACTGTGCAATACGGGAAAAGCCTTTGAAATTGATATCGTTCCTATACTATAGGAGTATCAGAGTGCTTAAACAACGAAAAACATTATGAGGATGCTAAATAAGTATTCTTGTTTTTTACTCGAAAATGAATTTTGTATGTATTTTATGATTAGATCTAGGACTCAATGGAAAATGTTACATTGGTTTGGAGGTTAAACTCATAAAATCATATATGAAATGTGTCTTGATTTGTTGCCGAAAGAAAGATGTTCTTGAAGGATCATGATACTTGTGTTGTACAAAATGTTGCCAACATTACTGTTGAAATTCTCAGATAATGATATTTGTTGGGATGCGATGTATAACTGATTTTGAAAATTCAGTTATTTTCTCCCTATTTTTATGCCTTGTTTTTATAGAAATTTCAAACTTTAAAATGATAAGATTAATTTTTTTTTCCTACTATGATGTCTAGTTATTTCATCCCATTATTTTAGGTGCAAGTTATTGTGTAAAATTGAAACACCAAATCTAAGGAATTTTTGTTGCTTAGAAAGATTTGTCATGTATATAGATATTCCTCTTATTTGTTATTTTTTTATCATCTTCGATTTTCCCTATATAAAAAAAAAAAAATTAGCTATTCTACCAAGTTTATAAATCATTCTTTACTTGTTTGTCATTCTTGTTATCTTTTGGTTTTTTTTTTCTCTCGAAAATATAAAATATATATATATATAAAAATAAAAAATGGGAAGATCACATCACTTTGGTATATACAACCGATGGAACACTCAAGCCCTTCATCTTCCAAAATTCCTCAAAACCCTCTCCACTATATTCACCTATGGAAACTTTCCAATGTCAACACTAATATCAACCAACCCACCGATCAACTTTCCTATGAGTACTAGCCCTTCAATGAACACTGAACCTTCTGAGTATGTTGAACCACAACAAGCAACCCCACTGGTTTCCTTCTTCACCATCCACAGAGGACTTGTCTAAAGCTACAGTATTGGGTAAGAGACCAAGATCTTCCACCTTCCCTACTTGTCGATCGAGTAGATTGTTTGAGAAGAACAGTTCGTGTAGAGCCGAGCAATAACAGGTCAAGGTCCAGATGTGATATTGCTATATCTGCTTGCTCGAGCAGTGACAGTGACGACACGAACTTGGTGTTCTCAACTGAAGAGAGTGAAGAAGAAACAACTGTCTATGTACTGCAAAATGTGTCTGAAGAAAATGAGGAAATTCTTGGTGAAACTCCATTGAAACAATTCTTCCCAAAAGAAATTTCCAGATATGCTAAATCGAGTGCTGCTCCGAATGTTGCCACTAATGCCACAACATCTTAGGCAACATTGCAGCCAACATCAGAAGAGACACAAACTCCAACACTCTCCAGCGAAACTGAATCTGATTCAAACCTTGAGGTATGGATCTGTTACTGAGAAAGGATCGTATGTTGATAAAATAGTCAGGTTTTTATGCTAATTTGAGTTCTGCTATAGATGATACATCCTCGAAGAAATTTGAGAATATATATCTCTATAACAGAATATATATTTTTCCACACCTGTTGTTTTTAAACCAATGTATGAGATGAAATGCTGAAATGTTAGAGGTACAGATCCTGCAGTGGACAATAGAGATGAAGTAATTGAGTACCTCACTTAGGTATAATGCATAAGTGGATCTCTAGATGTCCAACCTCTGAATTAACAGCCACGTTTGCCACCCTGCTACCAACTTGGCACAAAAATAATCGACCTCAATCCTCCCTTTAATCTTTTTTCCTCCCTTCAATCTCTTTGATATGCAAAGTTTAAACTATCCTGAAAAATAGAAGGAAATAGTTTGACAAGAATGTCACCAACATTCTTGACCACACTGGTCCAAGACAGTCTCCATTGTCTACTGAATAGCTTGTGATTAAAAATCGCGAAGATCAACCAACAAATCTCTGAGGTTGATACTGTGAGGAATGCACTGATTCAAGCCAGAGACCATTTCATGTTGTTGATTTCTTCACAAAAAAAAGGGAAAAAATGATATGCATATGCTACTGTACTGTCGAGAGAATGATAATGCATATGCTACTGTCAAGAAAATGATGCTAATGTAGAGGAAGTGTTAATGCATGAGGAGCAGAGAAAGAAGGCTAGATGTTGTAGAGGAAATGCTAATGCAGGGGGGCAGAGAAAGAAAATGAGATGCTGATGTTCTGTGCAGAGAAAGAGTTATGCAGGAGTAGAAAGATGTTGAAAGTTGCTACTGTTATATGCTACTGTTATGTGCATAGAAAGAATTATGCAAGAGCTATTGCTGTTGTGCTAGAAGCTATTGTTGTTTGTTGAAAATGTTGTTTTGTGAAGAAAGACAAAAAGGGGGAGAATGTTAAAATCAGAAGTTTTTCCCTTCCTTTACGGACTGAAGCTAATGCTACTAGTCGATACGAAGCTGATGCTACTAGTTGGTGTTGAGAATATGGTCTGTGTATAAATCTGTATAAGTGGATGATATGTGTATATGTGCTAACATCTTTCTTCTTTTCTAAACCTATATAAATGATATATATATGTATATCTTGTATATGTTGTGTTCATATGCCATTACAGGTTGAGGGGGAGCAATTGCGTCAATTTGCCATTGTTAGGTCACTTATGCTTAGTTGGTTAAGTTTTGTGAAGAAAGACAAAAAGGGGGAGAATGTTAATGTTAGGATTGGTATCATGACATTTTTCCTAACATATCGTTTTCCAAAAAATGTCGGAACAAATGTCTTGACATTTGGGCTGACATTCTGGTAACAATTTTACCTATCTTCATGGACTGTTTTTCAGGAAACTGTGACCTTATTTCACACATGGCAAATTGACTTGGCAAGAAGTATTTAAATCAGATTATGATCGATGAAGACCAAGTCCAAGTGGAGCATAACTTGAGGAGTAAGACGTGGAAGAAAAAGTCCAACCTGTTGAGAAAATCAATCAAGTTTCTGCCACACGTGACCACTTTTAGCTCAACCTCCACAATGATTCATTGAGCATTTCAAGGAGGACTCTCTACTATAAATAGATGGCAGATCAGTGAATCACTATCCAGAATTAAAATGTAAAAATACCAAGAGAGCTCTTAGGATTTCTTCTCAAAAATCTGGATCACAAAATGTTGCATGAGTTTGTGACGACATTCTGTATGACATTTCAGTCGCTGTTTCAGATTCTAGATTAGTTTTGTATGGAGCAATTGTAATGAGATGTTTGTCACTTCTATTTAGATAGATTTTTCAGGCATAAGTCATCTGCGACTTAACATTTTTATTCATTTTGTATCATCTTGTAAATCTTGTAAAAAAAGGAATATATCAATTGTATATACATATATATACAATGCTTTGGTCATTGACCATCATGAATTATATTAATATATAACCTATAACTTTTGTGTCTTTATTATTTCCGCTGCATTTTACTCTTCAAAGGTTTTATTCTGTTTTTAACTGAACATTGTTTTTATCAAAATGTCATCAGTTATGTCAGACGACACTTTCGCCGACATTTGCAAACTGTTCCAGCATTCGAATTGAGTTAATTTCCAGTTTATTTTTATTATTTCATAGCTGTACCCCGGGACCCAACACCGGTGAAACAAAAAGATCGAACATCAAGTTTCAATAACAATAACAAAGACATTTTAATACACAAGTACACAACATATATGTATATATATATAAGAACAGGGATAGCAATCAGTAATTCGATACTAAAGCAGCTTGTAGGGAAATAGGAAAAACTAAACTAGAATTTGTAATACGAGTAGAATATATTTCATTTCTTTCCGCGAAGATCACGAAAATAGTTTTTAGGATTTTTTTCAAAGTCATCCCTAGGCATGTAACAATCTGCCTCTGGCATTTTCATCATCTTCTTGTTATTTTCTTCGGTTTCTGTTGATGAACCCATTAACATAGAAATGCCCCATCCAGCAAAAGAAACACCAGATGCAACAACACCCGGAAGCAGTCACTCTATCCTCTTCAAACCCCACGTGAAGGAATTTTACTAGCTATGTTGTTGTTGTGTTTCTTCTTGCTTGTTATCATTGCCTTTTTTGCTCATTTTGTGTTTACAACAAATTGTTTTTGGTCTCTCGGTGAGATTTATTTTTGATTTGATGGGGGAAGAGTGACTTGTGGATGTGTTCCTTATATAGGAAAATAATTTGGTGTTTACTGTAGGTCTCTTAAGCATGTCACTTGGTAGCTAGTTACAATTTTCTTTTATCCTACGGTCAACAACAAATTTGGTGTTAACTAATTGTTATTTTCGAGTTAATTAATTTGATTATTTTTTAAAGATAAATTAAATTAAATTAATTGAATATTTTAAAAAATATATATATTTAATAATTATAAATGATAAGTACTACAAGTTATATTTTTTTTATGTTAACAAAATGAAAAAAAATAGTATTAAAATATTACTTTATCTGGATAAAAAGAGTGTCCACCTAGCTATTTGCACATTCTTTAAGAAAATACTAACTTTGAGACAAAGTAGATAATTTGACTAAACTGCCTCTAATGAATTCTTTGGGACTTGGAGTAGATGTCGTAGAGAGAATCATCCAATGCATTAAGAATATAGTTTATGCAAAGAAACTCTTGACTTTTCCAAGTTTGAATGTCTTTCAGCCTTCTCCACATCAGTCGGAGCATTCTCCCCTTCTCCTTCTAGCAAAGTCATAGGAGCCTCAGCAATCAATACGTTTGTCACGTGAAGAGTTGTCAAGTAGAACAACATCTTTTGTTGCCATCGTTTGAAATCAGAGCCTTTGAATTTCTCAGGCTTCTCAACATGGTTTTTTACCATTGACGATCCAGATTGATCCAGCTTTGCAAATCAAGAAATTGAATTCTCTGAAAATTTTGCAAACTCAACAAATCAGAAAAAATAATTTTTCCTGAGAATTTTTTGTCTTAGATTGTTATAGCCAATCTAGAATCATCAATGAATAAGCACAATAACATAATAACAATTCAACATAATTTGTAATCAACAACAATGAATTCAGCAAATTGAAAACACATACTAACTTGATGTCGATAGAGGGCTGCAATGCAGTGTCCTAAGACAAAAATTTGCCTCCACTTGTGATGTAGTTTTACGGACGTTTGTCTAGATGATACAACTATCTAAGTGAGAGTTCTAGCACAAGAACTTCACCTCTGACGAATTTACTATGTGTTCTTCAGAAATGTACTTTTGGAAGAAGAAGAAGAAGAAAAAGCAAGTAACAATCTTAGAATGATTTTGATTCTAAAATCACAAGATTAGTTTTTGTTAATTGTATGCTTCAAACAAGTGATCATCATCGTTATAAAGAGATATTTTCGACCATTGCAACCTTTCACACCAAAGGTTGTGATTTTAGAGAAGAGACACAACTTTTGGACATACTGGAAATTTTACCATTGCCTGCCGCCGCGGTCCTAATTCATTTTCGATTCGAGTAGCTCATCGCCAATCGCGCGCCGCGCTTACGACGGATTTCTCGAGAATTTTTCCTCGCTATCGATGGGCGCCGCGGCCCTAGTTCCAGGCACCGCGACGCTTCGACTGAAATTTCCAAAGTCAATTTTTGATCACTTATTTCTTCTTAATCCCGCATAAGTTCCACACTAGACCGTTAAAAACCATTCAGAAATTGTTACACAACCGATGAGGACCAAATACATCCGTCATTACACTAACCATTTTTCGGTTTAAATGTGGATTTTTACCTTCCTACAGCTTAACCGTAAACACTCACCGAACCAGGATCATAGTAATAGTTCCGATAGGTTAAGCGGCTAGTAAAAATTTGAGTAAGTGCGAAAACTTGTAACGACCCAATTCACCTCCCCTTGTGTCATGCGAGTGTATAAAAGAACACATGCGGATTTTTAACGAGTTCTTTTTCTTCTTCTTTAATTCTGCTGGCATTGAATAGGCTCAACATGCAAATTAGTTCTACGGGTAGAGTACATAGAAAGAAGACGAGCAATATAGCATTTTAAGAGATATTGTTGTGAAAATACACTTATCCAGTTTGGGTCTAATACAATGTGAACGAATTTGAGCATTCAATCCAAAACCTTAAGGAAGCGGGATAAATCTATTTGCAAACTTTTACACAATTGACGAGGGAAAAGTTATCCTCTTGAGTATGTCCAAATAGCAAGATATGTCAAGCATGAAAGCTAAGCTTTTACACAGATACTTGCAACAAGGAATATTAACAAATTTTACCATTATCGATTTCATATTATCATAGCTAATGCTGTCATTATTTTTCTTACAAACATGTTTCGATTTCTTTTCTTTTGAGCGAGGGTCTATCGGAAACAGTCTCCCTACCCCCACAAAGGTGGGGTTAAGATCTGTTTACATCTGTCCTCCTGCATCTCACTTGTGGAATTACACTGAGTATGTTGTTGGTGTATATTATCATAGGTAAGGTCCACAACGTACTTGCATGAGCACCCAATATTAACAAGTAATACCATTATTGATTTCATATTATCATAGCTTTTTTTATAAGTTTTGTAATGAAAGTAATTGAAGATAAATAATATTAAACCAAAATGTCCTTAAATAATGTCTTTCTCAAATAGCCATCAGCAATTTTATCAAGATATGAAAATTAGATGATATTCTATGAGGAGAGTACACATTAATCAATTTAACATGATGTCTCCTTACATAGCCATCAGAAATATGTATGAAAATTAGATCATTTTTCTAATATAAAAAGGTACACATACTAATCTGGTCCAAGCATGAAATCTTGAAAATTGACCTATTTTCCGGCTTGATTTAGAGGAAATCCTCAAAATGTTTTATTTTGTACCAAACATATACTTCATATGACCCAAGGAATCATCTAAAATACATACTCCTGTAATAGTACCTGAACATTAATCAATCATATGTACTACAATATACAATCATCTTGAAAATCTGTTTTGGCAATCTGTTTCAATCTCCTGTTATAATATGGAATTATTGTACTGTGTTTTGGCAATAATCCATTCTAGTCATTGCTGACACCTAAACTTTCATGGACCACACCCTCTATTCATCTCAAATCTTTGTCAAGAGCAAAACAAGAATGGTGATTTTAAATATTACAGTAGCTAATGTAATTAATTCAGGGATTTAATATGCGAATTTGAAATGCTGTTGATGAAGCAAAACCAGTATCTGAAATTATTTGTCTTTTATATCGAGCTAATATTCTCAACCTTAGACAACATTGCTCATAAAGTCCATTCAATATCTGGATTAAGAAAAACCGCGAACATCATTCATATGATGATGATAATCATTCTCGCGAGTTTTATTATAATTTCTTTGTTAGTGATCCTTGTTAGGGTCTTTAAGAAGCTATGGTGGACTCCATTTCATGTACAGTTTCTGATGAGATCACAAAGAATCCAAGGTCCTCCATACAAGTTCCTATATGGAAACACCAAAGAGATTGTGGAATTGAGGAAAGACACCATAAGCAAATCCATGGATGACTTGTCTCATGACATATTTCCAAGAATTCTACCTCATGTATTTTCTTGGAAGAATCTCTATGGTAAAGAAAATGTCACAAAGTATTTTTTTATTTTATTTTTTAATTTTCCACCTTGAGTCCGCTATCCGCTTTTGGGGCCTGACTATTCGGATTTGAGCCGGGAAGTTCCACTTTGGTGGTAAAGCGCCCCCTACAATGGTGACTCCATTCCAAGACTCGAACTCAAAACCTCTGGTTAAGGATGGAGGGGTACTTTACAACCCCACCACAACCTTTTATGATAGATGTCACATTATAATTTATTTTCGAAAGTGCCTTTTTTTATTGTCTTAAATGGTTTACAAAAACAGGAGTTAGAAAGAAACTGATTTTTTATTTTCTCTGTTTGTCATCACCTAACTATAGGGGCAAATTTTCTCTACTGGTATGGACTGCAACCTGAACTAGTAGTGACTGAACCAGAACTTCTCAAAGAAATACTGAGCAATAGAAACAACAGTTTTCCCAAAATGGATCTTGAAGGATTTTCCAAGAAGCTCTTAGGAGATGGGGTTTCGTCATCTAAAGGCGAAAAATGGGCAAAAATGAGGAAATTAGCCAACCATGTTTTCCATGGAGAAAGCCTAAAAGTAAAATTCTAGTACAATTTTTGGTAGGGAGTTGCTCTCTAATTTGTTAATTATTGTGTTGCATGCAGAGTATGATTCCAGTGATGATCATGAGTTGTGAGACAATGCTGGAAAGGTGGAAGATTTATGAAGATAAAGAAATTGAAGTGTTTGAAGAGTTTAGGTTATTAACATCAGAGATCATTTCCAGGACTGCATTTGGAAGTAGTTACTTAGAAGGAAAGAATATATTTCAGATGCTGATGAAGTTAGCTTTGCTAGTTTCAAGAAATGCTCACAAAATTAGATTTCCTGGCATCAGGTAAGTCACTTCCTCCACGAGACGTGCAAAGACTTTCAGCTCTCAATGCTTATCAGTCAAGTCAAACGGGCTCTTAATATGTATTTTAAGCTTTTAGCTTAAATATCAATTCATGCAAGGTGATACGAGAGATCAATAAACACAACACAATAATCTACATACTTGTTACATTTTTGTGTAGTCAAATTTGGAAAAGCAATGATGAGATAGAGTCAGAGAAACTCGAGCAAGGCATACGTGACAGCATTACTCAACTAATAAACAAAAGAGAACAGGAAAAGATTGGGGAAGACCATATCTTTGGAAATGATTTCCTTGGCAAGCTCCAAGAGGCTCATCAAGATTACAATGAGAAGCCAATATCAATAGAAGATATAGTTGATGAGTGCAAGACATTTTATTTCGCCGGTCATGAGACAACAACTTCTTTGCTTGGATGGACAATCTTCTTGCTAGCTACAAACAAGAACTGGCAAGAAAAATCAAGAAAAGAAGTTCTAGAATCATTTGGCCAGAAAGTTCCTACTGCAGATGGCCTCTCAAGACTGAAAATCGTAAGCATTATGGATTAATCATTTTTGCTTAAATATCGCATACATGTGTCAACTTTATATATCACCATTAGCCGTTCAACATGATCCTAAAATATGGGGAGAAGATGTTCATGTTTTCAAACCAGAAAGATTTGCAGAAGGGGTTGTCAAAGCTACAAACAACAATCCAGTAGCATTCTTGCCTTTTGGCTATGGACCTCGAACTTGTTTAGGCTTGAACTTTGCCATGATTGAAGCAAAAGTTACTCTTTCGATGGTTCTACAGCGTTACATGTTCACGATTTCACCAACTTATGTTCACTCTCCTGTTCAGATTTTTATGCTTCGTCCACAGCATGGAGTTAAAGTCATTCTCCACAAGATTTAAGGGTCTCTTGCTGTATATAAAGATGGACAGGAACTTGATTATTGGTTTAATCTGAAGCATATTATATATATAATTGTCCAAGAAAATAAACCTAAGTATTTCAATCCTTCATCGTCTTTTTGTGATTGATTCATAGTTTGCGTGTTGTTTTTCTTTTTTGCAAGTTCTTATAGTAAAGATTTAGCAGAAATGGGCTTCCAAATTGAAGGATATTATTTTAGACATTTTGACGCTATGCCTCCATGATTGCTAGTGTCAATAAAGAGAAGGATGGGCACAAAGAAAAGGTGTGTGAAAGGGATTTCTGTGCAAGTTGGAGAGTAATATATGTATTAAGCCTAAAAAGTTATTGTCTTTACAAATAGTTATGATGTAATTTTCTGGGGATATATAGAGAAGTAATAGTAGTTATACTACTAACAACAACAATGACAATGCCAACAACAATAATTATTATAATTAACAATATTGTCTATAAACACACAGAAAATTTTGTGATCCTAGATGATCATATCACTGCAATTGGCAAAAGGACATGAACCTTATGCCATATTCAAAACCAGAAAGAGAAAGGTTATGTCGCTAACCAAAAACCAGAAAATTTACTTCTATGGAACGTAATCGGTTACCTATAAGTTTATATAACTTAGCATTGACGAATTAAAGGATGAGGCAGCAGATTCAGTCAAATTCTAGCATAATAGATTTTTCCTCGCACGAACCCAAGCAAGAAGCCATGGTGATCGACATGATTTCACTATCTTTAGGCAATTTTAATAGTTGTATATTCTCTTGATCTTCAGCCTTGGATCGATCATAAGCCACTAGGAACTCTCGTGGGTCTCACCAGCAAATCACATCATCTAGCACAACGCTAGGGTGATTCATCCACGCCAAAGTAAATGGCAAGACGGATACAAGATGAGACCGCTTCCATTCCCAGGCCAATGAAGAGAATGTCACTAACTCGTATTTTGTAGAGCATGACCACTTATATGAATGCCAATATTACGTCTTTGTAAACCTTTGTGGGGTCGAGGAAGGACGGTGAATTCTCTGGTGATAGGGTTGCACACAGCAGAATGTGAATTTAATAGTCAGAGCAGTAGAAGAGTAATCCATTTGAAGAGCCCGCAATGTGCATGTCAGGCATGTCGGGGAAACTAAGGGAAGCGTCCAATGAGCCCAGTTCTCCATCCTGGAGACCTTTCCCTTCTTGAGAGCAATGAAGAAATGTAGCTGATGGAGGATCTTCATTCACACTGGATATATACTAATTAACAGGCTTCTAGAAGAAACCTAAACACAGAAATCCTGCTTCTGGTGCCATCATCAGTTAAGCATGCACCACATTATCTATGTTGCTAGGAATCTTTAAAATTGTTGATGGGAGTGTGTCGGATTATCCAAAAGTAATGCATTTTTAGAGGATTCAATATGGGTGTGGTAACGTTTTGGAGAGTTAGAGCAACATAGAAAACATTATATTCATTAAAACTATACATTATAATACAATAAGATGCAACAATATATAAAACTAACTACCCAAACAAGCATGGTACTAATACGATACATTAGAAGATAATTGCGGCACTAAATTGTTTTTGCTGAAACAACTACAAAAAGTTCCAAGCTTTGAGATGGAAAACTGGTATTCTACCAAACCTTGAAAACTACATAGAAATATAAAAGAATAGATGTCCACCTTGAAACGAGTTCTTCTTCCATGATTCTATGCGGCTAATCAATTCAGTTATGGATAAACAAGAGAACAAAGAACAAAAGGTAAGTTTGACAAGTACTCTTATCAATTCTAAAAATATGATCATTAGATAGTAGATCAATTTAAGATTACGACGGATAAATAGTTACTAACAAACTAGCAATTCTAACCAAGACAACCACCAACTTAAGGAAAATACAAACTACCAAAACAAGACTTTGCCTAGTAAAAATACTTTTAATACTAGTGAATTTAGTCACGAAGTCTGCGAAAATATGCAGAAGGGTCATGCTCAAAATCATCTCTATAAATGTTATAGTTCCTTCCAGGAGCTTTCATCATTATCTTGTTGGCTTCTTCCTCAATTTTGATGAGCTTGCACAAGCCCCATCCTAGCAATGCTACACCTGCTACAGTTACAACATTTTCTATCACTTCATCTGATGATAGATTGGCTATCAACTGATAAATATTTTCCCCATCATCTTTTCTTTCTTCAGAGTTCTTAGCAGTGCTTTCAGAGGAACCCATAATTGTTGAATCTTGGTTATGTTTTATACTAATTGTACAATATTGATAGCCTAATTTATAGACATAGTACTATTGAGGTCGCATGCAAATTAAAGTGTTAGTGATCTTGAATTATGTGTAAAGGTGGATAAGATTTTGACGGTCCATTTCGCTAGCCAATTCTACATTGGAGAACTGAATTCTGCAATTTAAATTAATTAGACTTTGGGGAATATCAATAGGCAACAAAGCGTGGAAGAATATAAATTAGTCATCAATGCATTCATACACTAGGGGACATTACTCGAACCTCCAACACCACCACCTTGACTCTTGCGAATGCGATAATCTTTTGCTCTGTGCCCAGGTTTTCCACATACCCAGCAGAGTCCTGATTGTGGCTTCTTGAATGCATTGGTCCTTTGTGAGGCAAGTGCATTCCTCCCGATTGCAAAAGATGGTAACTAATAGGTCAAATTTTTCAATTCCTTTTTTCAACATTATTTTTTTACCGGGAATATGTGAATTTTTTAAACTTATTACTTTCTCCGTCTTAAATTATTTGTCTTTTTTTTATACACCCCCTAAGATATATTAATTAGAAGGGACATTTCACCTACTTTACCCTTATTTATGTCTAAGTTATAATCTTTTTTCCTTAAATATAATATTTACTCTATTTATGTGTCATCTTCATTAATAACAAAAGGTAAAATAGAGAAAAAATAATTAATTATGTTTTGAATTTATAAAACGACAAATAATTTGAGACAACTATTTTTAGTAAGAACGACAAATAATTTGAGACGGATGGAATACTTAATTACTAGTTCTGTCCCAAAGTACTTGTCAAGTTTTTTTTTTAAAAGTTAATTTGACTATATGTCAAAGCTAAATTAGATTAGATTAATTTAATATTTTAAAATTCATATTACTATTATACTCTCTTGGTCTCAAATTATTTGTCATGATTAATAAAATTAGTTGTCTCAAATTATTTATCGTTTTAGAAATTCAAGACATACTTGATGGTTTTTTCAAGACATACTTGATAAAATTAGTTGTACAAATTAGAGAGAATGCGACTCTAGACTTTCCAATACCTGCATGCATCTATATCGAACTCGAGTTAAATCTCTCATGTAACTATTAGAAGAACGCTTACACTTTCCAAGACTGCGCACCATCTACTTTAATACTGTAACTGCGTCACTTCATCGTGGATCAACAAAAATTTCCTATATATATGGAGTATCTTAAGGCAATTGATTAACCTTTGTAAACGTGTGTATAGTAATACCAATTGTATTCCTACCCATAATTAGAATATATTTCATATATTGTGTAAATATAATTATGGTAAGATTAAGATTTCTCTTGTGATTAGGTTTAAGATTTCTATTGTATAAGGGATGAATATTGTACACTATATTTACTTTGATATTAATGAGAAGACTCTCCAATGGAGATTAATATCATCTTACATGGTATCAAGAGAAAAAATCCCAAAACCCTAGATTTTTCTTTCTTCGCCGCCGCCGAGCATCCCCCCCCGGAACTTAGTCGTGGCCCTTCTTCCAAAATTTCTAGGTTTTCTTTTACATTCTACTCTTTTCTAAATGGATACTCAGGATTTTTCCAATACTTCTGACGCTTCAACCTCCACTAATCCCACCACCACGTCGTCATCCTCTTTTCATCCCGCCCTAACTGTTACCAATATCAAGAACTATATTCTATTCTTCTTGATCAAGAAAACAGTCAGTATTCTCTTTGGGTTGAACTGTTTCGTAATCATGCATGTCTTTATAACGTGCTTGATCATATCGATGACACTATTCCGCGCCCTCCGGAGGTTGATGATCTTACTTGGCGTCGTCTAGACGTCGGCGTCAAACAGTGGATTTATGATAGTATTTCTCAGGATCTTCTTCTGACTATCATGAAATATGGCGCCACAGCCCTTGATTTATGAACCCGCTTGGAGGAAATCTTTCAAGATAACAAACACACTCGTGCGGTGTATTTGGAGGAATAATTTAACAATACATGCCTTGAAAATTTCTCCAACATGACTGAGTACTGCAGACAGTTGAACCTTCTAGCGGATCAACTCTCCAACGTCGACACGCATGTCTTGGACATTAAAATGGTGTTGCAATGGATTGCAGGTCTTCCCAAAGGCGACTATGATATGTTAGCCACCATGATTCAATAGGCAGATCTGTTGCCCAGTTTTTAACAAAGCTCTTTTCATCCCGCCCAGATCCTCTTTTCATCTCGCCCTAACTGTTACCAATATCAAGAACTATATTCTATTCTTCTTGATCAAGAAAACAGTCAGTATTCTCTTTGGATTGAACTGTTTCGTAATCATGCATGTCTTTATAACGTGCTTGATCATATCGATGACACTATTCCGCGCCCTCCGGAGGTTGATCATATCGATTTTAACCTATGTCTATTCAATTACAGCATATCCAAATCTCTCCTCTCGGTTCTTGATTCGAAATCATATCGATTATGATAATTAGTAATCAATTAACTATCAAACATTCATATCAATTATTGAATAAATCTTAATCAAGTGAAGAAGAAATCAAACTGATGCATTAAGTCATGGGATAGAGTTTGAAGTGATTCAAAAGGAAAGCCCTAATAAAGTGTTTAGCTCCTAGCCATAGTCACGCTAAGAACTAATACAATTCCAAACATAAACTGAATTAAAAAGAAAGAAAGAAAAGTACTGTGAACTAAAGTCTCCAATTGTAGCTTTCAATCCTTGCCATGTGATGTGTTGTGTGTTAGAATGACCAACTCCCCTCAATAGAATAATATATATGGCTTAAGTATGTTGCAAATTTCGTGCCCTCTGGACCCTTCTGCCATTGGTCAATTTTACTTCGGATCTGAAATTCCCCGCATTGGCACCGCGGTCCTGTAGAATAGCACCGCGGTGCCTAAAGTCCTGTGGGTTCTCTGATCTTCTGGCACCGCGGTCCTGTTGCTGGGCACCGCGGTGCTGTTTTACCTTTGTCCGAATCTCCAATTTTCAACCTTTTCTGCCTCGGGACCCTCCTTTTATGCCCCATTTTCGCTCATTTTCGTCATTTTGCCTTTTTGAACCGTTGTGACTCAAAAGAAAAGAAAATGACTCTAACACTACACTTATTCGGTCTTACCAAGACTTTATTACTTGAGCGATACGTACACTTGCGTAAAGCATAAGGAAAATCGCTAACATCTTCCTTGTTTTATATGTGCTTTAGAACCTAGGTTTAGTGTTTATGTTTGTGCATGATTTCAAGCCTATCCGAAGTCTCCCACTTAAATATCGTAAAACATGTCATTAGATATGTTGTCGGCACATGTGAGTTGAAAATTTGGTATTCTAAAGACACTAATCCTAATTTAATAGGACATAGTGACTCAGATTGAGCTGGTGATGTGGATGATAGAAATAGTACAATTGGAGGATATTTTTATCTTGGCAATAATCTTGTTTTTTGTATAGTCGTAAATAAAACTGTCTCACTTTCCACTGCCGAATTTAAATATGTAGCAGTTGGAAGTTGTTGCTATCAATTCATATGGCTAAGACACAAGTTAGACGACTATGGTTTTACTAGCAACATGTTTTGTTTACGGTAATATTGAATTTAGACATCACTTTGTTTAAGGAGATTTGATTGAAGAACAGTTAGTTTAAATTGAACATGTTGATACTCTTCATCAAATAGCTGATATTTTTACAAAAGCTTTAGATCATGAGAGATTTTCCAACTTGAAAAGCTTTTTTGGTCTCTGAAACAGGCACTGTTGGGCGAATGTCGACTGAAATGTGTCTAACATTTCGGGTGACATTTACCCTTGTATTATCATAATCTGATTTTCAGTACTGTGCAATGGCTGATTTTTGTTCAACCATGTATGATTTCTAAATAAGAACATGATTTTAATGTGATACCGTTCTCTGCGATGATATTAGATATCATAAAAAATGAGTATCAAAATAAGGCAAAGCCTTTTTAATTCTAAGAATCATGCAATACGGGAAAAGCCTTTGAAATTGATATCGTTCTTATACTATAGGAGTATCAAAGTGCTTAAACAACGAAAAATATTATGAGGATGCTAAATAAGTATTCTTGTTTTTGACACGAAAATGAATTTTGTATGTATTTTATGATTAGATCTAGGACTCAATGGGAAATGTTACATTGTTTTGGAGATTAAACTCATAAAATCATATATGAAATGTGTCTTGATTTGTTGCCGAAAGAAAGATGTTCTTGAAGGATCATGATACTTGTGTTGTACAAAATGTTGCCAACATTACTGTTGAAATTCTCAGATAATGATATTTGTTGGGATGCGATGTATAACTGATTTTGAAAATTCAGTTATTTTCTCCCTATTTTTATGCCTTGTTTTTATAGAAATTTCAAACTTTAAAATGATAAGATTAGTTTTTTTTCCTACTATGATGTCTAGTTATTTTATCCCATTATTTTAGGTGCAAGTTATTGTGTAAAATTGAAACACCAAATCTAAGGAATTTTTGTTGCTTAGAAAGATTTGTCATGTATATAGATATTCCTCTTATTTGTTATTTTTTTATCATCTTTGATTTTCCCTATATAAAAATTAAAAAAAAATAAAAATTAGCTATTCTACCAAGTTTATAAATCATTCTTTACTTGTTTGTCATTCTTGTTATCTTTTTGTTTTTTTTTCTCTCGAAAATATAAAATATATATATATATATATATATAAATAAAAAATGGGAAGATCACATCACTTTGGTATATACAACCGATGGAACACTCAAGCCCTTCATCTTCCAAAATTCCTCAAAACCCTCTCCACTATATTCACCTATGGAAACTTTCCAATGTCAACACTAATATCAACCAACCCACCGATCAACTTTCCTATGAGTACTAGCCCTTCAATGAACACTGAACCTTCTGAGTATGTTGAACCACAACAAGCAACCCCACTGGTTTCCTTCTTCACCATCCACAGAGGACTTGTCTAAAGCTACAGTATTGGGTAAGAGACCAAGATCATCCACCTTCCCTACTTGTCGATCGAGTAGATTGTTTGAGAAGAACAGTTCCTGTAGAGCCGAGCAATAACAGGTCAAGGTGCAGATGTGATATTGCTATATATTCTTGCTCGAGCAGTGACAGTGAAGACACGAACTTGGTGTTCTCAACTGAAGAGAGTGAAGAAGAAACAACTGTCTATGTACTGCAAAATGTGTCTGAAGAAAATGAGGAAATTCTTGGTGAAACTCTATTGAAACAATTCTCCCCAAAAGAAATTTCCAGATATGCTAAATCGAGTGCTGCTCCGAATGTTGCCACTAATGCCACAACATCTTAGGCAACATTGCAGCCAACATCAGAAGAGACATAAACTCCAACATTCTCCAGCGAAACTGAATCTGATTCAAACCTTGAGGTATGGATCTGTTACTGAGAAAGGATCGTATGTTGATAAAATAGTCATGTTTTTATGCTAATTTGAGTTCTGCTATAGATGATACATCCTCGAAGAAATTTGAGAATATATATCTCTATAACAGAATATATATTTTTCCACACCTGCTGTTTTTAAACCAATGTATGAGATGAAATGCTGAAATGTTAGAGGTACAGATCCTGCAGTGGACAATAGAGATGAAGTAATTGAGTACCTCACTTAGGTATAATGCATAAGTGGATCTCTAGATGTCCAGTCTCTGAATTAACAGCCACGTTTGCCACCCTGCTGTACAAGTTACCAATTTGGCACAAAAATAATCGACCTAAATCTTCCCTTCAATCTCTTTTCCTCCCTTCAATCTCTTTGATATACAAAGTTTAAACTACCCTGAAAAATATAAGGAAATAGTGCAGATGTTGACAAGAATGTCACCAACATTCTTGACCACACTGGTCCAAGACATTCTCCATTGTCTACTGAATAGCTTGTGATTAAAAATCGCGAAGATCAACCAACAAATCTCTGAGGTTGATACTGTGAGGAATGCACTGATCAAGCCAGAGACCATTTCATGTTGTTGATTTCTTCACAAAAAAAAGGGGAAAAATGATATGCATATGCTACTGTACTGTCGAGAGAATGATAATGCATATGCTACTGTCAAGAAAATGATGCTAATGTAGAGGAAGTGTTAATGCATGTGGAGCAGAGAAAGAAGGCTAGATGTTGTAGAGGAAA
Organism: Przewalskia tangutica; assembly: GCA_029844215.1. Classification (NCBI taxonomy): domain Eukaryota; kingdom Viridiplantae; phylum Streptophyta; class Magnoliopsida; order Solanales; family Solanaceae; genus Przewalskia; species Przewalskia tangutica. The sequence continues at coordinate 116,237,906 of CM056723.1, read as the reverse complement.
TGCTAATGCAGGGGGAGCAGAGAAAGAAAGCGAGATGATGATGTTCTGTGCAGAGAAAGAGTTATGCAGGAGTAGAAAGATGTTGAAAGTTGTTACTGCTATATGCTACTGTTATGTGCATAGAAAGAATTATGCAAAAGCTACTGCTGTTGTGCTAGAAGCTATTGTTGTTTGTTGAAAATGTTGTTTTGTGAAAAAAGGCAAAAAGGGGGAGAATGTTAAAATCAGAAGTTTTTCCCTTCCTTCACGGACTGAAGCTAATGCTACTGGTCGATACGAAGCTGATGCTACTAGTTGGTGTTGAGAATATGGTATGTGTATAAATCTGTATAAGTGGATGATATGTGTATATGTGCTAACATCTTTCTTCTTTTCTAATCCTATATAAATGATATATATATGTATATCTTGTATATGTTGTGTTCATATGCCATTACAGGTTGAGGGGGAGCATTTGTGTCAATTTGCCATTGTTAGGTCACTTATGCTTAGTTGGTTAAGTTTTGTGAAGAAAGACAAAAAGGGGGAGAATGTTAATGTTAGGATTGGTATCATGACATTTTTCCTAACATATCGTTTTCCAAAAAATGTCGGAACAAATGTCTTGACATTTGGGCTGACATTCTGGTAACAATTTTACCTATCTTCATGGACTGTTTTTCAGGAAACTGTGACCTTATTTAACACATGGCAAATTGACTTGGCAAGAAGTATTTAAATCAGATTATGATCGATGAAGACCAAGTCCAAGTGGAGCATAACTTGAGGAGCAAGAAGTGGAAGAAAAAGTCCAACCTGTTGAGAAAATCAATCAAGTTTCTGCCACACGTGACCACTTTTAGCTCAACCTCCACAATGATTCATTGAGCATTTCAAGGAGGACTCTCTACTATAAATAGAGATGAAAGATCAATGAATCCATATCCAGAATCAAAATGTAAAAATACCAAGAGAGCTCTCGGGATTTCTTCTCAAAAATCTGGATCACAAAATGTTGCATTAGTTTGTGACGACATTCTGCATGACATTTCAGTCGCTGTTTCAGATTCTAGATTAGTTTTTTATGGAGCAATTGTAATGAGATATTTGTCACTTCTATTTAGATAGATTTTTCAGGCATAAGTCATCTGCGACTTATCATTTTTATTCATTTTGTATCATCTTGTAAATCTTGTAAAAAAAGGAATATATCAATTGTATGTACATATATATACAATACTTTGGTCATTGACCATCATGAATTATATTAATATATAACCTATAACTTTTGTGTCTTTATTATTTCCGCTGCATTTTACTCTTCAAAGGTTTTATTCTGTTTTTAACTGAACATTGTTTTTACCAAAATGTCATCAGTTATGTCATACGATATTTTCGCCGACATTTGCAAACTGTTCCAGCATTCGAATTGAGTTAATTTTCAGTTTCTTCTTGCTTGTTATCCTAAAATAATGGGATAAAATAACTAGACATCATAGTAGGAAAAAAAATTAATCTTATCATTTTAAAGTTTGAAATTTCTATAAAAATAAGGCATAAAAATAGGGAGAAAATAACTGAATTTTCAAAATCAGTTATACATCGCATCCCAACAAATATCATTATCTGAGAATTTCAACAGTAATGTTGGCAACATTTTGTACAACACAAGTATCATGATCCTTCAAGAACATCTTTCTTTCGGCAACAAATCAAGACACATTTCATATATGATTTTATGAGTTTAACCTCCAAACCAATGTAACATTTTCCATTGAGTCCTAGATCTAATCATAAAATACATACAAAAACCTTATTAATGCTACACACGTAATCGGGGTATTTTCATCTACGATTCAACCTATGTCTATCCAACTACAGCATATTCACAACTTCCCCTTTCGGATTTCGGTTAGAAATCATAAGAATTATGATAATTAATGATCATGTAATTACCAAGCAATCAAAACATATATTGAATAAATCTCAACAATAAGAAGAAGAACCAAGAACATGTATTAATTCATAAAGAAAAGGTTAAAGTGAATTGACATGAAAAGCTCTATATTAAAGTTAGTTCCTAGCCATAGACATGACAAGAACTAATTTATCATCCAACATAAACTGAAAATAAAGTAAAACAAGAACAAGAAAATTACTAAAGAAAGGTCTTCAATCTTGATCTCCAAAGTGTTGTGTTTTGGTAAGAAGAGGAACCCTTAATTCTGACCTAGGGTTCTCTTTTTATAGCCTCCAAAATGTGGTGCAGGGTTTTTCCTTCAGGCCTGGCCCATTATCTTTCGAAATCTGATTTTTAAGCGCGCCACCAGAATCAGCCGGCCACGAAGTTCTGCAATCCTCTGAAGATTAGGCGCCGTGGAGCCTGGCCCTGCTGGCTGGAGGCGCCGCGGCGCTGGCCTGTGTCTGTGCATGGTTCGTCACTTTCTCGCATTTCGAGCTCTGGAACCTCCGTTTTTTGCCCTCTTTTTGCTCCTTTTCCGCCAATGAGCCACTTTAACCAATATGACTCAAAAGAAAGAAAATCTATCCTAAGACGACACGTATTTGTACAAAAATGGATAAAAGACTAACTAAAAATGACTCAAAAAGTGTATATAAAATACACCGATCAAATACCCCCAAACTTAACCTTTGCTCGCTTCGAGCAAAGATCAAAAAGAAAGAAATAAAGACACACAGAGAAAGAAAAATAGAAGACTCAACGACATTGATCACTTTGCTGCATTGGTGTTACTTAGAAAAACATGAAGATTAACAGAATAATATGCAGGAACATATAGCATGAATTTGTAGCATTCTAAACACATTAAGCTAGATATTTCGCAAACTCATTTTAATCATGCTTAATGGAAGTAAGAATACTGAATTATGCATGTCAATTTCAAAATCCTATGACATTTTTACTTGCTATTCTCCACTAATCATGGATATGCATATAAGAGATCTTCAGGACTTTTCAAGGTTGTAATGTAGGCTTAGGCATGGGTAGGTAAAAATAGGCATTTAGGCTCATTTTATGTACCATAAGCTCTTTTGCTTTTCAATTCTTCCTTTTTCTTTTGATTTCCTTTCTTCACTTCATATCTATCTTTTCCCTCTTTTGTTTTGAGAGAGTGAAGTGTATTATGAATAACAAGCACCCCCAAACTTAGGCTTTTGCCTATTTCTTATTACCTTTTTATTGGGGTGCATCAAACTTGTTCACTCTTTTTATCTCTTTTTTAACACTTTCTATTCCAACCATTTCACATTTTTACTTATGGCACAAGTGTGGAAATATAGGGTGTCAAAGAAAAAGTTTAATGTTTAGGCTCAACGGGGCTGACTAGGGATATTTTTAATGTCAGGGATAGAAAAGATTGGTAAGAATTGGCTAACAAAGAATTGCCTGAGTCATCTCCCTACATGCATATCCTAACTATTTCGCCTCAAATAGCAAGCAATCATACACATAGGTTTTAATCATTTAACAATGCACAATTCAAGCAGAAACCCCCAAATAGACAAATTTCATGAGTTTTTGGCATATCTAACCTAAGTGTTTAGATAGTTGCTTCTAATTCCATTACATTATTCAATCTTACTTCACTAGGTGTTTCTAGTAACTACAGCATGCATGATCTTTGACAGAAAATTATGACTCAAAAAATTTTTATGACCCAAAAATACACAAAACAAATCAAAAAGACTCAACAATATCAAAAACACTAAGACACCCCCCCCCCAAACTTAAATCACACATTGTCCCCAATGTGTGCAAGACTCAAAGAAAATAAAAGAAACAGGACAACTTACAGACTTGGTTTAAAGTGGTGGCGGTGGCGGTGGAAAGTGCATTGAATCCCGTGAGAGGGGAAGGGCTCTGAATTTTTGATTTGGAGGAAGGACCGTCGGACTAGGGTGTCTTAAAAAAGAATTCAGATTTTCCGTCTTCTGTCTCGACGCCGCGGCAGAATCAGCCGCGCGCCAAAATATCGCGCTCTTACGAACTTTCGCGCTGCCTGCAAATGGCGCCGCGACGCTAAACTGATTTTCTGGAAATCTTCTTTTGGCTTCCTTTCAGTTTTTGCCCTCCAAATTCTTGGCTCTGCACCTGTCATCACAACATATAACAATACCTCCGTGAGACTGTTCTAAGTAAAAACTAACTGCATTAAAGTAAATTAGTTAAAATACATTGGGTTGCCTCCCAGATAGCGCTGTCTTTAACGTCTTTTAGCCGGACGCAAGTTCCTTATCATTTTAGGATGAGAGAGGTTACTAGGCTCATATATTCCATTTCATTGATCAAATAGGGTTTTAACCTCTGTCCGTTTACCTTGAAGGGGGCTCCCTCTCTCCCTTTAATTTCAACTGCACCATAGGGGAATGCTCTTACCACAGTGTATGGTCCTGACCAACGCGATTTTAACTTGCCTGGAAACTACCTTAACCTTGAGTTGAATAAAAGCACTTGTTGTCCCTCTTGGAAGTCTTTTGGTACCAACATCTTGTCGTGCCATACTTTCGTCCGTTCTTTGTAGATCTTTGCATTCTCATAGGCGTTATGCCTGGATTCATCCAACTCGCTCAGCTGTAGCAACCTCTTCTGCCCTGCTGCTTTGGCATCCATGTTTAACTTCCTCATTGCCCAATAAGCTCCATGTTCCAACTCTACTAGCAAATGGCATGCTTTACCAAAAACTAACTTATATGGTGACATTCCAATTGGTGTTTTGAATGTTGTTCTGTACGCCCACAGTGCATCATCCAGTTTGATAGACCAATCCTTCCTTGAGCCATCCACCGTCTTTTCCAATATGCTCTTCACTTTCCTATTTGACACTTCTGCTTGCCCATTCGCTTGAGGGTGGTAGGCAAGTATGGTGCGGTGGTAGACTCCATATCGGGAAAGCAATGAATTCAGCTGCCTGTTATAAAAGTGACTTCCTTCGTCACTGATGATGGCCCTCGGAGTGCCAAACCTTGTGAAAATATTCTTTTGAAGGAATCTTTGAACAGTCTTACTGTCGTTTTCTTTCGTGGCTACTGCTTCTACCCATTTGGACACATAATCTACTGCCAGAAGGATATACTGATTCCCAAAGGATGGCGGGAATGGACCCATGAAGTCGATCCCCCACACATCAAATAGTTCTACTTCCAATATCCCATGCGAAGGCATTTCATTTCGTCTTGAAATGTTCCCTGTTCTTTGACAACTATCACATCTCTTCACAAAGGCATGGGCATCTTTAAAAAGTGTTGGCCAATAGAACCCGCCATAGACTTTGTCCGCTGTTTTTGATGCCCCAAAGTGTCCACCACATGGTAGGGTGTGACAATGAGTGAGAATCTGGTGCATCTCCTCCTCTGGTATACATCGCCTGATGACTTGATCAGCACAATGTTTGTATAACATCGGATCCTCCCAATAGTAGTGTTGTACTTCGGAGTAAAACCTCTTCACTTGCTGTCTTGTCAATCCTGGGGGTATTACCTTAGCTGCAAGAAAATTAACAAAATCAGCGTACCAAGGTAAATTAAAACCCGCACTTACTTGAAACAGTTGCTCATCTGGGAAGTGATCATTTATCTGCACATCCTTGGTGTTCTGGCTCTCTGTGTTCTCAAGCCTTGACAAGTGGTCTGCAACTGAATTCTCTGTCCCCTTCTTGTCACGAATTTCTACGTCGAATTCTTGTAGTAGCAAGACCCATCGAATGAGGTGAGGTTTTGCATCCTTCTTTGTCATTAAGTACTTTATGGCAGAATGGTCAGTGTATACTATCACCTTATTTCCAATCAAGTATGGCCTGAATTTCTCAAATGCATACACTATTGCTAGCAACTCTTTTTTTGTAGTCGCGTAATTTAACTGTGCGTCATTCAGAGTTTTACTAGCATAGTAAATGGATCTAAATACCTTGTCGATTCTCTGTCCAAGCATCGCTTCCCATCGATAATCACTTGCATCGCACATCGCTCAAATGGAGCTCCGCTTGGTGCAATGACTATGGGTGCTGAAATAAGCTTCTCCTCGAGTGTCTGAAAAGCGGTCATCATTCCTTATTGAATTCAAAAGCAACCCCCGTCATTAGCAAGGTGGAAAGAGGCTTTGAAACCTTTGAAAAATCCTTGATGAATCTTCTATAAAAACCCGCATGCCCAAGGAAACTTCTGACTCCTTTCGTAGATACTAGAGGTGGTAGATTTTCGATTACTGAAATCTTTGCTTTGTCTACCTCAATACCTTGGTTTGATATTTTGTGTCCCAGGACGATCCCTTCTTTTACCATAAAATGACACTTCTCCCAGTTGAGCACAAGGTTAGATTCTTCACATCGGTTTAACACTGCTTCCAAGTGCCTCAAACATTCGTCGAACGACGCCCCAAAGACCGAGAAATCATCCATAAAAATCTCTATAGTCCTCTCCACCATGTCTGAGAAAATTGTCATCATACACTTCTGAAAGGTTGCATGTGCATTGCAGAGCCCGAATGACATCCTTCTGAATGCAAATGTACCAAAAGGACAGGTGAATGTCGTCTTTTCCTGATCTTCTGGCGCTATCGCAATCTGATGATACCCTGAGTAACCGTCCAGAAAATAGTAGTAGTTGTGCCCCGCAAGTCTATCCAACATCTGATCTAGAAATGGCAACGGGAAGTGGTCTTTTCTGGTTGCCTTGTTCAACTTGCGATAGTCAATGCAGATTCTCCACCCAGTAACTGTTCTAGAAGGAATGAGCTCATTCCTTTCGTTGGTCACTACTGTCATACCACCCTTTTTGGGTACCACTTGTACTGGACTCACCCATGCGCTGTCAGATATAGGATAAATTACTCCAGCATCGAGCCATTTCATGATTTCCTTTCTGACTACCTCTTTCATGTTTGGGTTTAGTCTCCTTTGTGCCTCAATGGATGGTATGATCTCCTCATCTAGACGGATCTTATGCATTACTATTAATGGACTTATCCCCTTTATGTCTGCTAATGTCCACCCAGTGGCACGCTTGTGAGCCCTCGCATTTCAAAGATCTTATCGGGCCTCATCGTGGATAAGTGGCGTGAAATGATCACTGGTAAGGATTGATCTTCACCTAGATATTGGTATTGTAAATGATTGGGTAGGATTTTTAATTCTAACTCTGGAGCCTTCTCTGTGGATGGTATTGATCTTTCTGGCATCTGCCCAAGCTTTTCATATCTCCTCCTATCCCATTTCTCATAAGAATTCATCCAATTTGCATACTCCATCAGCCTTGGGTCGTTTCCACTACTATCATCCCATCTGGTCAGTAATTCTTCAAGCGTATCATCATTTCTGAACCCCTTGGCTGACACTACATCTTCGATTATGTCAATGGCAGAACAGTTATCACTTGCATCTAGAAAAGTCGCGCCCGAAAAACATTGAAAATCACCTCTTCTTCTTCCACCCGAAGTTTCAACTCCCCTTTGTGAACATCGATGAGAGCTTGTCCTGTGGCTAAGAAGGGTTTGCCAAGTATGATGGGGATTATGTCGTTATCTTTTATGTCTAAGATAACGAAATCAGCGGGAAAGATGAACTTGTCCACCTTTACCAACACATCCTCGATGACTCCTCTAGGGTGGACTATGGAGCGGTCAGCTAACTGCAAAGTGATGTTTGTAGGTTTGACTTCTCCCATTCCAAGTTTGCAGAAAACTAGATAGGGCATCAAATTTATGCCTGCCCCTAGATCGCACAACGCTTTCTGACATTCAAACTTTCCAATAGTGCATGAGATGGTGAAGCTCCATGGATCTTGTAATTTCTGAGGTAGTTTTCTCTGTAGGATGGCACTACATTCTTCAGTCAACACCACTGTTTCGTAGTCCTCTATCCTCCTCTTTTTGCTGAGAATATCTTTCATGAACTTTACATAGCTCGGCATCTGCTCTAGTGCTTCAGCAAACGAGATATTGAGTTGCAATTGTTTGAGGATTTCCACAAATTTAGAGAATTGCTTGTCAAGAGCACATGTTTTTAGCCTCTGGGGTATGGTATCTTCACCTGGGCGCGTTCACAACAGCTTCTACCATTATTTCGGCTTCTGGGCTCTGGGCGCCGCGGCCCTTCGCAATCGCGTCGTGGCGCTCAAGTTCGTGACCGTCCCAGATCTTGGCCATGGCTACTGATCGACGCTGCGAATTTTTCATCTCCGCTGATTCGGCATTCTTCAGGTCAATCGCCTGACATTGTGCTTTCATATTTCCTCTCATATGTGCAGAGTGCTTTTCTTGCATTCCGCTGCTCAGCATGCCCGCGAGTTGTCCTATTTGTATTTCCAAATTCTTCAAGGAAGCTCTCGTTTCGTCCATGAACTGAGTTTGGTGCCTAGTCAAACTGAGTATGGCTGCTCGTAACTCATCCCTCTTTTCTTGTGGGGTTGGAGATTTACCTTGTTGATAGTAGTAATCCATGTCTTCAGGATCCCTGAGATGAATCAAAACCAACAACGGATCACGGCGCACTGGGTTTCACAAAATAAAGATAAAAAGTAATAACTAAAAACAAAAATAAAACCAAATTAGAAATTAAGAATAGATAAAATTGATATTGAACTATGCCAATCCCCGGCAACGGCGCCAAAAACTTGCTGCGCGATTTATGCACACACTTAAACGCAAGTGCACGTGTCGTGTCAAGTAATATAGTCTTAGAAGACCGAGTTATCGTCCTCAGGGATTAGTGCTCAAGTACCAACTTCTATTCCTTGTTATCTATTTGGTGACCGATAATTGATTTGTTGTTTATGAATCTAATTATGAAAACTAATTAAACTACGTTGTTCTACTTCAGTAATGTGGAAATAGGGCTTCCAAATCTCCTCAACTATCCGCTTAATTTACTTATTAATGCAATTGACTATGGTTTTTCTTCTATTTGAGATAGCAGGTTTACTAATCCGTTTTATACTCCTGTTAAGGTTATATAAACACTCAACCCCAGTACAGCACCTTTCTACATTTCGGTGATAAGGTTGACTCTATAGGAGGATTAAGAACAAAAACCTTATTAATGTTACACAAGTAATCGGGGTATTTTCATCCACGATTCAACCTATGTCTATCCAACTACAACATATTCACAACCTCCCCTTTCGGATTTCGGTTAGAAATCATAAGAATTATGATAATTAATGATCAGGTAATTACCAAGCAATCAAAACATATATTGAATAAATCTCAACAATAAGAAGAAGAACCAAGAACATGCATTAATTCATAAAGAAAAGGTTAAAGTGAATTGACATGGAAAGCCCTATATTAAAGTTAGTTCCTAGCCATAGACATGACAAGAACTAATTTATCATCCAACATAAACTGAAAATAAAGTAAAACAAGAACAAGAAAATTACTAAAGAAAGGTCTCCAATCTTGATCTCCAAAGTGTTGTGTTTTGGCAAGAAGAGGAACCCTTAATTCTGACCTAGGGTTCTCTTTTTATAGCCTCCAAAACGTGGTGCAGGGTTTTTCCTTCAGGCCTGGCCCATTATCTTTCGAAATCTGATTTTTTCCCGCTTCGGCGCCGCGGCCCAGCAACTGGCGCCGCAGGGCCGGAAGTTCTGCAATCCTCTGAAGATTAGGCGTCGTGGCGCCTGGACCTGCTGGCTAGAGGCGCCGCGGCGCTGGCCTGTGTCTGTGCCTGGTTCGCCACTTTCTCGCATTTCGAGCTCTGGAACCTCCGTTTTTGCCCTCTTTTTGCTCTTTTTCCGCCAATGAGCCACTTTAACCAATATGACTCAAAATAAAGAAAATCTATCCTAAGACGACACGTATTTGTACAAAAATGGATAAAAGACTAACTAAAAATGACTCAAAAAGGCTATATAAAATACACCGATCAAGCACCGCGGTGCCCACCAACAGGACCGCGGTGCCAGAAGATCAGAGAATTTCAGATCCGAAGTAAAATTGACCAATGGCAGAAGGGTCCAGAGGGCACAAAATTTGCAACATACTTTAGCCATATAGATTATTCTATTGAGGGGAGTTGGTCATTCTAACACACAACACATCACATGGCAAGGATTGAAAGCTACAATTGGAGACTTTAGTTCACAGTACTTTTCTTTCTTTCTTTTTAATTCAGTTTATGTTTGGAATTGTATTAGTTCTTAGCGTGACTATGGCTAGGTGCTAAACACTTTATTAGGGTTTTCCTTTTGAATCGCTTCAAACTCTATCTCATGACTTAATGCATTAGTTTGATTTCTTCTTCACTTGATTAAGATTTATTCAATAATTGGTATGAATGTTTGATAGTTAACTGATTACTAATTATCATAATCTATATGATTTCGAATCAAGAACCGAGAGGAGAGATTTGAATATGCTGTAATTGAATAGACATAGGTTAAAATCGCGGACGAAAGTACCTCGATACTCGTGTAGCATTATAGGTTAATGTTCTTAATCCTCCTATGTGGTAAATCCTATCATAGAAATATAGAAGGGTTCTGTACTGGGGTTGAGCGATTATATATCCTAACCGGAATATAAGACATTATAGTTAACCGCTATCTTAACGTAGGAGAAAAACTCATTCTAGTTTCATTAAGAATTGAATAGAGTGGATAGTCGAGGATTTGGAAAGCCCTAATTCCTTCATAACTGATTAAACCCCAATAATTTAGATTACTTCTCGCAATTATTCTGGTAGTTAGATAAAAACCCAAAGCAAATATCGTTTGCCAAATAGATAATATAGAATAGATGTTCGGTAATTCGAAACCAGTCTATGTGGACGATAAACTCGGTCGTACAGACTATATTACTTGTGAACGATACGTACACTTGCGTGAGAATATTACCTGTACCATAACCCTTTATTAGAATGCGGTGGCCACTACCAACTGTCACAAATTGTGGATGCCTTAAACCAAACAGTTTGAGAATATTACCTGCAGACCGAGTGAGGTGAGAAGTGGCTCCGGAGTCCATGTACCAGTTGTTGTCAGGCTATTGCATATTGAGACTGATGAAGGCCTGACCCAATTCAGTGGGTGCCATACTGGGCAAGAGCTGCTGGAACTTGCCGAGGGGCTGGAGCAGGGCCCAACAACCCGTGGTGGGAGTACTAGTTGAAGGGTTGTTGGTACTGGAACTGCGGCGGCGCCGCGACGCTGTATCACAGCTGTTGAGGCGCGTACTGAACTGATTCTGCGGGCCCTGTTGTTGCTGCTGTTGATTCTGCTGTCCGCGACCCTTGCCACGACCACGACCTCCTCTGCCTCGGCCCTTACCGCCCTTGCCACCACGTCCCTACTGCGGTTGAGAGTTTTCCGGAGGCGTTGGATCTTGGGGGCGCGTTTCGACAGATAATGCCTTCTGATTGTGCTCATCCTGCTTAGCACGCGAGTCTCTTCGAGCACAACTGCGAGCGAGCTTTGTTAAAAACTGGGCAACAGATCTGCCTATTGAATCATGGTGGCTAACATATCATAGTCGCCTTTGGGAAGACATGCAATCAATTGCAACACCATTTTAGTGTCTGAGACATGCGTGTCGACGTTGGAGAGTTGATCCGCTAGAAGGTTCAACTGTCTGCAGTACTCAGTCATGTTGGAGAAATTTTCAAAGTGTGTATTGTTAAATTATTTCTCCAAATACACCGCACGAGTGTGTTTGTTATCTTGAAAGATTTCCTCCAAGCGGGTTCATAAATCAAGGGCTGTGGCTCCAGATTTCATGATAGTCAGAAGAAGATCCTGAGAAATACTATCATAAATCCACTGTTTGACGCCGACGTCTAGACGACGCCAAGTAGGATCATCAACCTCCGGAGGGCGCGGAATAGTGTCATCGATATGATCAAGCACGTTATAAAGACATACATGATTACGAAACAGTTCAACCCAAAGAGAATACTGACTGTTTTCTTGATCAAGAAGAATATAATATAGTTCTTGATATTGGTAACAGTTAGGGCGGGATGAAAAAAGGATGACGACATGGTGGTGGGATTAGTGGAGGTTGAAGCGTCAGAAGTATTGGAAAAATCCTGAGTATCCATTTAGAAAAGAGTAGAATGTAAAAGAAAACCTAGAAATTTTGGAAGAAGGGCCACGGCTAAGTTCTGGGGGGGGGGGGGGATGCTCGGCGACGGCGAAGAAAGAAAAATCTAGGGTTTTGGGATTTTTTCTCTTGATACCATGTAAGATGATATTAATCTCCCTTGGAGAGTCTTCTCATTAATATCAAAGTATATATAGTGTACAATATTCATCTCTTATACAATAGAAATCTTAAACCTAATCACAAGAGAAATCTTAATCTTACCATAATTATATTTACACAATATATGAAATATATTCTAATTATGGGTAGGAATACAATTGGTATTACTATACACACGTTTACAAAGGTTAATCAATTGCCTTAAGATACTCCATATATATAGGAAATTTTTGTTGATCCACGATGAAGTGACGCAGTTACAGTATTAAAGTAGATGGTGCGCAGTCTTGGAAAGTGTAAGCGTTCTTCTAATAGTTACATGAGAGATTTAACTCGAGTTCGATATAGATGCATGCAGGTATTGGAAAGTCTAGAGTCGCATTCTCTCTAATTTGTACAACTGATTTTATCATATGGTTGAAACTTGAAATAAATAAATGGGAATAAAAATGAGAAGGGTCGGGAAAGCTAATTGCGGCATAATAAATGATACCAGTTAATTAAGTTTGGCTAAAGTCGTGCAACAAATATTGAATAGTAATAGTAAATGTTTGGACATTTACACGAGGGATGCAACTTTTATATTTTGTGGGATCACGACCGTCGATGTTGATTTTGATGCTAAGTTATAATGTATCTCTATTAAATGTTTATTCTATTTGTGTTATTTTCATTAATGATAAAGGAAAAATGGAGAAAAAAACATCAATTATGTCTTGAATTTCTAAAACGATAAATAATTTGAGACAACTAATTTTAATAATCATGACAAATAATTTGAGACCGAGAGAGTATAATAGTAATATGAATATTTGTCGCATTACAAAGTCAAACTATATGAACTTTGACCAACAATTTAAACTATATTTTTTCATCATATTGAAACGAGTTCTTCTTCCATGATTCTATGCGGCTAATGAATTCTTTGGGACTTGCAATTTTTTTCTACATTAGCCTATCAATTCAGTTATGGATAAACAAGAGAACAAAGAACAAAAGGTAAGTTTGACAAGTACTCTTATCAATTCTAAAAATATGATCATTAGATAGTAGATCAATTTAAGATTACGACGGATAAATAGTTACTAACAAACTAGCAATTCTAACCAAGACAACCACCAACTTAAGGAAAATACAAACTACCAAAACAAGACTTTGCCTAGTAAAAATACTTTTAATACTAGTGAATTTAGTCACGAAGTCTGCGAAAATATGCAGAAGGGTCATGCTCAAAATCATCTCTATAAATGTTATAGTTCCTTCCAGGAGCTTTCATCATTATCTTGTTGGCTTCTTCCTCAATTTTGATGAGCTTGCACAAGCCCCATCCTAGCAATGCTACACCTGCTACAGTTACAACATTTTCTATCACTTCATCTGATGATAGATTGGCTATCAACTGATAAATATTTTCCCCATCATCTTTTCTTTCTTCAGAGTTCTTAGCAGTGCTTTCAGAGGAACCCATAATTGTTGAATCTTGGTTATGTTTTATACTAATTGTACAATATTGATAGCCTAATTTATAGACATAGTACTATTGAGGTCGCATGCAAATTAAAGTGTTAGTGATCTTGAATTATGTGTAAAGGTGGATAAGATTTTGACGGTCCATTTCGCTAGCCAATTCTACATTGGAGAACTGAATTCTGCAATTTAAATTAATTAGACTTTGGGGAATATCAATAGGCAACAAAGCGTGGAAGAATATAAATTAGTCATCAATGCATTCATACACTAGGGGACATTACTCGAACCTCCAACACCACCACCTTGACTCTTGCGAATGCGATAATCTTTTGCTCTGTGCCCAGGTTTTCCACATACCCAGCAGAGTCCTGATTGTGGCTTCTTGAATGCATTGGTCCTTTGTGAGGCAAGTGCATTCCTCCCGATTGCAAAAGATGGTAACTAATAGGTCAAATTTTTCAATTCCTTTTTTCAACATTATTTTTTTACCGGGAATATGTGAATTTTTTAAACTTATTACTTTCTCCGTCTTAAATTATTTGTCTTTTTTTTATACACCCCCTATTATACTCTCTCGGTCTCAAATTATTTGTCATGATTAATAAAATTAGTTGTCTCAAATTATTTATCGTTTTAGAAATTCAAGACATAATTGATGGTATTTTCTCCATTTTTCCTTTATCATTAATGAAAATAACACAAATAGAATAAACATTTAATAGAGATACATTATAACTTAGCATCAAAATCAACATCGACGGTCGTGATCCCACAAAATATAAAAGTTGCATCCCTCGTGTAAATGTCCAAACATTTACTATTACTATTCAATATTTGTTGCACGACTTTAGCCAAACTTAATTAACTGGTATCATTTATTATGCCGCAAGTAGCTTTCCCGACCCTTCTCATTTTTATTCCCATTTATTTATTTCAAGTTTCAACCATATGATAAAATCAGCTGTACAAATTAGAGAGAATGCGACTCTAGACTTTCCAATACCTGCATGCATCTATATCGAACTCGAGTTAAATCTCTCATGTAACTATTAGAAGAACGCTTACACTTTCCAAGACTGCGCACCATCTACTTTAATACTGTAACTGCGTCACTTCATCGTGGATCAACAAAAATTTCCTATATATATGGAGTATCTTAAGGCAATTGATTAACCTTTGTAAACGTGTGTATAGTAATACCAATTGTATTCCTACCCATAATTAGAATATATTTCATATATTGTGTAAATATAATTATGGTAAGATTAAGATTTCTCTTGTGATTAGGTTTAAGATTTCTATTGTATAAGGGATGAATATTGTACATTATATACACTTTGATATTAATGAGAAGACTCTCCAAGGGAGATTAATATCATCTTACATGGTATCAAGAGAAAAAATCTCAAAACCCTAGATTTTTCTTTCTTCGCCGCCGCCGAGCATCGCCCCCGGAACTTAGCCGTGGCCCTTCTTCCAAAATTTCTAGGTTTTCTTTTACATTCTACTCTTTTCTAAATGGATACTCAGGATTTTTCCAATACTTCTGACGCTTCAACCTCCACTAATCTCACCACCATGTCGTCATCCTCTTTTCATCTCGCCCTAACTGTTACCAATATCAAGAACTATATTCTATTCTTCTTGATCAAGAAAACAGTCAGTATTCTCTTTGGGTTGAACTGTTTCGTAATCATGCATGTCTTTATAACGTGCTTGATCATATCTATGACACTATTCCGCGCCCTCCGGAGGTTGATGATCCTACTTGGCGTCGTCTAGACGTCGGCGTCAAACAGCGGATTTATGATAGTATTTCTCAGGATCTTCTTCTGACTATCATGAAAGCTGGCGCCACAGCCCTTGATTTATGAACCCGCTTGGAGGAAATCTTTCAAGATAACAAACACACTCGTGCGGTGTATTTGGAGGAATAATTTAACAATACACGCCTTGAAAATTTCTCCAACATGACTGAGTACTGCAGACAGTTGAACCTTCTAGCGGATCAACTCTCCAACGTCGACACGCCTGTCTCGGACACTAAAATGGTGTTGCAATTGATTGTAGGTCTTCCCAAAGGCGACTATGATATGTTAGCCACCATGATTCAATAGGCAGATCTGTTGCCCAGTTTTTAACAAAGCTCGCTCACAGTTGTTGCTCGAAGAGACTCGCGTGCTAAGCAGGATGAGCACAATCAGAAGGCATTAGCTGTCGAAACGCGCCCCCAAGATCCAACGCCTCTGGAAAACTCTCAACTGCAGTACGGACGTGGTGGCAAGGGCGGTAAGGGCCGCGGCAGAGGAGGTCGTGGTCGTGGCAAGGGTCGCGGACAGCAGAATCAGTTCAGCGCCGCGGCGCCCCAACAGTACCAGAACAGCGTCGCGGCGCCGCCGCAGTTCCAGTACCAACAATCCTTCAACTAGTACTCCCACCACGGGTTGTTGGGCCCTGCTCTAGCCCCTTGGCAAGTTCCAGCAGCTCTTGCCCAACATGACACCCACTGAATTGGGTCAGGCCTTCATCAGTCTCAATATGCAACTGCCTGACAACAACTGGTACATGCACTCCGGAGCCACTTCTCACCTCACTCGGTCTGCAGGTAATATTCTCAAACTGTTTGGTTTAAGGCATCCACAATTTGTGACAGTTGGTAGTGGCCACCGCATTCTAATAAAGGGTTATGGTACATGTAATATTCTCACGCAAGTGTACGTATCGTTCACAAGTAATATAGTCTGTAAGACCGAGTTTATCGTCCACAGAGACTGGTTTCGAATTACCGAACATCTATTCTATATTATCTATTTGACAAACGATATTTGCTTTGAGTTTTTATCTAACTACTAGAATAATTGCGAGAAGTAATCTAAATTATTGGGGGGTTTTCAGTTATGAAGGAATTAGGGCTTTCAAAATCTTCGACTATCCACTCTACTCAATTCTTAATGAAACTAGAATGAGTTTTTCTCCTACGTTAAGATAGCGGTTAACTATACTGTCTTATATTCCGGTTAGGATATATAATCGCTCAACCCCAGTGCAGAACCCTTCTATATTTCTATGATAGGATTTACCACATAGGAGGATTAAGAACAGTAACTTATAATGCTACACAATTATCGGGGTACTTTCGTCCGCGATTTTAACCTATGTCTATTCAATTACATCATATCCAAATCTCTCCTCTCGGTTCTTGATTTGAAATCATATAGATTATGATAATTAGTAATCAATTAACTATCAAACATTCATATCAATTATTGAATAAATCTTAATCAAGTGTAGAAGAAATCAAACTGATGCATTAAGTCATGAGATAGAGTTTGAAGCGATTCAAAAGGAAAGCCATAATAAAGTGTTTAGCTCCTAGCCATAGTCACGCTAAGAACTAAAACATAAACTGAATTAAAAAGAAAGAAAGAAAAGTACTGTGAACTAAAGTCTCCAATTGTAGCTTTCAATCCTTGTCATGTGATGTGTTGTGTGTTAGAATGACCAACTCCCCTCAATAGAATAATCTATATGGCTTAAGTATGTTGCAAATTTCGTGCCCTCTGGACCCTTCTGCCATTGGTCAATTTTACTTCGGATCTGAAATTCCCCGCATTGGCACTGCGGTCCTGTAGAATAGCACCGCGGTGCCTAAAGTCCTGTGGGTTCTCACGATCTTACGGCGCATGATCCATTCTTTGGCACTGGTCTGTTTTTCCTTTGTCCGAATCTCCAATTTTCAACCTTTTCTGCCTCGGGACCCTCCTTTTATGCCCCATTTTCGCTCATTTTCGTCATTTTATCTTTTTGAACCGTTGTGACTCAAAAGAAATGAAAATGACTCTAACACTACATTTATTCGGTCTTACCAAGACTATATTACTTGAGCGATACGTACACTTGCGTAAAGCATAAGGAAAATCGCTAACATTTTCCTTGTTTTATATGTGCTTTAGAACCTATGTTTAGTGTTTATGTTTGTGCATGATTTCAAGCCTATCCGAAGTCTCCCACTTAAATATCGTAAAACATGTCATTAGATATGTTGTCGGCACATGTGAGTTGAAAATTTGGTATTCTAAAGACACTAATCCTAATTTAATAGGACATAGTGACTCGGATTGAGCTGGTGATGTGGATGATAGAAAGAGTACAATTGGAGGATATTTTTATCTTGGCAATAATCTTGTTTTTTGTATAGTCGTAAATAAAACTGTCTCACTTTCCACTACCGAATTTAAATATGTAGCAGTTGGAAGTTGTTGCTCTCAATTCATATGGCTAGGACACAAGTTAGACGACTATGGTTTTACTAGCAACATGTTTTGTTTACGGTAATATTGATTTTAGACATCACTTTGTTTAAGGAGATTTGATTGAAGAACAACTAGTTTAAATTGAATATGTTGATACTCTTCATCAACTAGCTGATATTTTTACAAAAGCTTTAGATCATGAGAGATTTTCCAACTTGAAAAGCTTTTTTGGTCTCTGAAACAGGCACTGTTGGGCGTATGTCGACTGAAATGTGTCTAACATTTCGGGTGACGTTTACCCTTGTAATATCATAATCTGATTTTCAGTACTGTGCAATGGCTGATTTTTGTTCAACCAGATATGATTTCTAAATAACAACATGATTTTAATGTGATACCGTTCTCTGCGATGATATTAGATATCATAAAAAGGGAGTATCAAAATAAGGCAAAGCCTTTTTAATTCTCGGCAACTGTGCAATACGGGAAAAGCCTTTGAAATTGATATCGTTCCTATACTATAGGAGTATCAAAGTGCTTAAACAACGAAAAACATTATGAGGATGCTAAATAAGTATTCTTGTTTTTGACACGAAAATGAATTTTGTATGTATTTTATGATTAGATCTATGTCTCAATGGGAAATGTTACATTGTTTTGGAGGTTAAACTCATAAAATCATATATGAAATGTGTCTTGATTTGTTGCCGAAAGAAAGATGTTCTTGAAGGATCAAGATACTTGTGTTGTACAAAATGTTGCCAACATTACTGTTGAAATTCTCAGATAATGATATTTGTTGGGATGCGATGTATAACTGATTTTGAAAATTCAGTTATTTTCTCCCTATTTTTATGTCTTGTTTTTATAGAAATTTCAAACTTTAAAATGATAAGATTAATTTTTTTTCGTACTATGATGTCTAGTTATTTTATCCCATTATTTTAGGTGCAAGTTATTGTGTAAAATTGAAACACCAAATCTAAGGAATTTTTGTTGCTTAGAAAGATTTGTCATGTATATAGATATTCCTCTTATTTGTTATTTTTTTATCATCTTCGATTTTCCCTATATAAAAATTAAAAAAAATAAAAAATTAGCTATTCTACCAAGTTTATAAATCATTCTTTATTTGTTTGTCATTCTTGTTATCTTTTTTTTTCTCTCGAAAATATAAAAAAAAATACATATATATATATATAAATAAAAAATGGGAAGATCACATCACTTTGGTATATACAACCGATGGAACACTCAAGCCCTTCATCTTCCAAAATTCCTCAAAACCCTCTCTACTATATTCACCTATGGAAACTTTCCAATGTCAACACTAATATCAACCAACCCACCGATCAACTTTCCTATGAGTACTAGCCCTTCAATGAACACTGAACCTTCTGAGTATGTTGAACCACAACAAGAAACCCCATTGATTTCCTTCTTCACCATCCAAGGACTTGTCTAAAGCTACAGTAATGGGTAAGAGACCAAGATCCTCCACCTTCCCTACTTGTCGATCGAGTAGATTGTTTGAGAAGAACAGTTCGTGTAGAGCCGAGCAATAACAGGTCAAGGTCCATATGTGATATTGCTATATCTGCTTGCTCGAGCAGTGGCAGTGACGACACGAACTTGGTGTTCTCAACTGAAGAGAGTGAAGAAGAAACAACTGTCTATGTACTGCAAAATGTGTCTGAAGAAAATGAGAAAATTCTTGGTGAAACTCTATTGAAACAATTCTTCCCAAAAGAAATTTCCAGATATGCTAAATCGAGTGTTGCTCCGAATGTTGCCACTAATGCCACAACATCTTAGGCAACATTACAGCCAACATCAGAAGAGACACAAACTCCAACATTCTCCAGCGAAACTGAATCTGATTCAAACCTTGAGGTATGGATCTGTTACTGAGAAATGATCGTATGTTGATAAAATAGTCAGGTTTTTATGCTAATTTGAGTTCTGCTATAGATGATACATCCTCGAAGAAATTTGAGAATATATATCTCTATAACAGAATATATATTTTTCCACACCTGCTGTTTTTAAACTAATGTATGAGATGAAATGATGAAATGTTAGAGGTACAGATCCTGCAGTGGACAATAGAGATGAAGTAATTGAGTACCTCACTTAGGTATAATGCAAAAGTGGATCTCTAGATCCATTCCAAGACTCGAACTCGAGACCTCTAGTTAAGGATGGAGGGGTACTTTACAACCCCACCACAACCTTTTATGATAGATGTCACATCATAATTTATTTTCGAAAGTGCCTTTTTTTGTTGTCTTAAATGGTTTACAAAAACAGGAGTTAGAAAGAAACTGATTTTTTATTCTCTGTTTGTCATCACCTAACTATAGGGGCAAATTTTCTCTACTGGTATGGACTGCAACCTGAACTAGTAGTGACTGAACCAGAACTTCTCAAAGAAATACTGAGCAATAGAAACAACAGTTTTCCCAAAATGGATCTTGAAGGATTTTCCAAGAAGCTCTTAGGAGATGGGATTTCGTCATCTAAAGGCGAAAAATGGGCAAAAATGAGGAAACTAGCCAACCATGTTTTCCATGGAGAAAGCCTAAAAGTAAAATTCTAGTGCAATTTTTGGTAGGGAGTTGCTCTCTAATTTGTTAATTATTGTGTTGCATGCAGAGTATGATTCCAGTGATGATCATGAGTTGTGAGACAATGCTGGAAAGGTGGAAGAATATATTTCAGAGATCATTTCCAGGACTGCATTTGGAAGTAGTTACTTAGAAGGAAAGAATATATTTCAGATGCTGATGAAGTTAGCTTTGCTAGTTTCAAGAAATGCTCACAAAATTAGATTTCCTGGCATCAGGTAAGTCACTTCCTCCACGAGACGTGCAAAGACTTTCAGCTCTCAATGCTTATCAACTACTTCTGATCAGTCAAGTCAAACGGGCTCTTAATATGTATTTTAAGCTTTTAGCTTAAATATCAATTCATGCAAGGTGATACGAGAGATCAATAAACACAACACAATAATCTACATACTTGTTACATTTTTGTGTAGTCAAATTTGGAAAAGCAATGATGAGATAGAGTCAGAGAAACTCGAGCAAGGCATACGTGACAGCATTACTCAACTAATAAACAAAAGAGAACAGGAAAAGATTGGGGAAGACCATATCTTTGGAAATGATTTCCTTGGCAAGCTCCAAGAGGCTCATCAAGATTACAATGAGAAGCCAATATCAATAGAAGATATAGTTGATGAGTGCAAGACATTTTATTTCGCCGGTCATGAGACAACAACTTCTTTGCTTGGATGGACAATCTTCTTGCTAGCTACAAACAAGAACTGGCAAGAAAAATCAAGAAAAGAAGTTCTAGAATCATTTGGCCAGAAAGTTCCTACTGCAGATGGCCTCTCAAGACTGAAAATCGTAAGCATTATGGATTAATCATTTTTGCTTAAATATCGCATACATGTGTCAACTTTATATATCACCATTAGCCGTTCAACATGATCCTAAAATATGGGGAGAAGATGTTCATGTTTTCAAACCAGAAAGATTTGCAGAAGGGGTTGTCAAAGCTACAAACAACAATCCAGTAGCATTCTTGCCTTTTGGCTATGGACCTAGAACTTGTTTAGGCTTGAACTTTGCCATGATTGAAGCAAAAGTTACTCTTTCGATGGTTCTACAGCGTTACATGTTCACGCTTTCACCAACTTATGTTCACTCTCCTGTTCAGATTTTTATGCTTCGTCCACAGCATGGAGTTAAAGTCATTCTCCACAAGATTTAAGGGTCTCTTGCTGTATATAAAGATGGACAGGAACTTGATTATTGGTTTAATCTGAAGCATATTATATATATAATTGTCCAAGAAAATAAACCTAAGTATTTCAATCCTTCATCGTCTTTTTGTGATTGATTCATAGTTTGCGTGTTGTTTTTCTTTTTTGCAAGTTCTTATAGTAAAGATTTAGCAGAAATGGGCTTCCAAATTGAAGGATATTATTTTAGACATTTTGACGCTATGCCTCCATGATTGCTAGTGTCAATAAAGAGAAGGATGGGCACAAAGAAAAGGTGTGTGAAAGGGATTTCTGTGCAAGTTGGAGAGTAATATATGTATTAAGCCTAAAAAGTTATTGTCTTTACAAATAGTTATGATGTAATTTTCTGGGGATATATAGAGAAGTAATAGTAGTTATACTACTAACAACAACAATGACAATGCCAACAACAATAATTATTATAATTAACAATATTGTCTATAAACACACAGAAAATTTTGTGATCCTAGATGATCATATCACTGCAATTGGCAAAAGGACATGAACCTTATGCCATATTCAAAACCAGAAAGAGAAAGGTTATGTCGCTAACCAAAAACCAGAAAATTTACTTCTATGGAACGTAATCGGTTACCTATAAGTTTATATAACTTAGCATTGACGAATTAAAGGATGAGGCAGCAGATTCAGTCAAATTCTAGCATAATAGATTTTTCCCTCGCACGAACCCAAGCAAGAAGCCATGGTGATCGACATGATTTCACTATCTTTAGGCAATTTTAATAGTTGTATATTCTCTTGATCTTCAGCCTTGGATCGATCATAAGCCACTAGGAACTCTCGTGGCTCTCACCAGCAAATCACATCATCTAGCACAACGCTAGGGTGATTCATCCACGCCAAAGTAAATGGCAAGACGGATACAAGATGAGACCGCTTCCATTCCCAGGCCAATGAAGATAATGTCACTAACTCGTATTTTGTAGAGCATGACCACTTATATGAATGCCAATATTACGTCTTTGTAAACCTTTGTGGGGTCGAGGAAGGACGGTGAATTCTCTGGTGATAGGGTTGCACACAGCAGAATGTGAATTTAATAGTCAGAGCAGTAGAAGAGTAATCCATTTGAAGAGCCCGCAATGTGCATGTCAGGCATGTCGGGGAAACTAAGGGAAGCGTCCAATGAGCCCAGTTCTCCATCCTGGAGACCTTTCCCTTCTTCTTGAGAGCAATGAAGAAATGTAGCTGATGGAGGATCTTCATTCACACTGGATATATACTAATTAACAGGCTTCTAGAAGAAACCTAAACACAGAAATCCTGCTTCTGGTGCCATCATCAGTTAAGCATGCACCACATTATCTATGTTGCTAGGAATCTTTAAAATTGTTGATGGGAGTGTGTCGGATTATCCAAAAGTAATGCATTTTTAGAGGATTCAATATGGGTGTGGTAACGTTTTGGAGAGTTAGAGCAACATAGAAAACATTATATTCATTAAAACTATACATTATAATACAATAAGATGCAACAATATATAAAACTAACTACCCAAACAAGCATGGTACTAATACGATACATTAGAAGATAATTGCGGCACTAAATTGTTTTTGCTGAAACAACTACAAAAAGTTCCAAGCTTTGAGATGGAAAACTGGTATTCTACCAAACCTTGAAAACTACATAGAAATATAAAAGAATAGATGTCCACCTTGAAACGAGTTCTTCTTCCATGATTCTATGCGGCTAATCAATTCAGTTATGGATAAACAAGAGAACAAAGAACAAAAGGGAAGTTTGACAAGTACTCTTATCAATTCTAAAAATATGATCATTAGATAGTAGATGAATTTAAGATTACGACGGAAAAATAGTTACTAACAAACTAGCAATTCTAACCAAGACAACCACCAACTTAAGGAAAATACAAACTACCAAAACAAGACTTTGCTTAGTATTTTCCACAACCATAGTAAAAATACTAGTGAATTTAGTCACGAAGTCTGCGAAAATATGCAGAAGGGTCATGCTCAAAATCATCTCTATAAATGTTATAGTTCCTTCCAGGAGCTTTCATCATTTTCTTGTTGGCTTCTTCCGTAATTTTGATGAGCTTGCACAAGCCCCATCCTAGCAATGCTACACCTGCTACAAATACAACCGACTCTGAATTAACATCCACGTTTGCCACCCTGCTGTACAAGTTACCAATTTGGCACAAAAATAATCGACCTCAATCCTCCCTTCAATCTCTTTTCCTCCCTTCAATCTCTTTGATATACAAAGTTTAAACTACCCTGAAAAATATAAGGAAATAGTGCAGATGTTGACAAGAATGTCACCAACATTCTTGACCACATCAGTCCAAACGATCTCCATTTGTCTCTTGAATAGCTTGTGATTAAAAATCGTGAAGATCAACCAACAAATCTCTGAGGTTGATACTGTGAGGAATGCACTGATTCAAGCCAGAGACCATTTCATGATGTTGATTTCTTCACAAAAAAAAGGGAAAAAATGATATGCATATGCTACTGTACTGTCGAGAGAATGATAATGCATATCATCATCGAAAAATGATGCTAATGTAGAGGAAGTGTTAATGCATGGGGAGCAGAGAAAGAAGGCTAGATGTTGTAGAGGAAATGCTAATGCAGGGGGAGCAGAGAAAGAAAGTGAGATGCCGATGTTCTGTGCAGAGAAAGAGTTATGCAGGAGTAGAAAGATGTTGAAAGCTGCTACTGCTATATGCTACTGTTATGTGCAGAGAAAGAATTATGCAAGAGCTACTGCTGTTGTGCTGGAAGCTACTGCTGTTTGTTGAAAATGTTGTTTTGTGAAGAAAGACAAAAAGGGGGAGAATGTTAAAATCAGAAGTTTTTCCCTTCCTTCACGGACTGAAGCTAATGCTACTGGTCGATACGTAGCTGATGCTACTAGTTGGTGTTGAGAATATGGTATGTGTATAAATCTGTATAAGTGGATGATATGTGTATATGTGCTAACATCTTTCTTCCTTTCTAATCCTATATAAATGATATATATGTATATCTTGTATATGTTGTGTTCATATGCCATTACAGGTTGAGGGGGAGCATTTGTGTTAATTTGCCATTGTTAGGTCACTTATGCTTAGTTGGTTAAGTTTTGTGAAGAAAGACAAAAAGGGGGAGAATGTTAATGTTAGGATTGGTATCATGACATTTTTCCTAACATATCGTTTTTCAAAAAATATCGGAACAAATGTCTTGACATTTGGGCTGATATTCTGGTAACAATTTTACCTATCTTCACGGATGCTTTTTGAAGCGTGACCTTATTTAACACATGGCAAATTGAATTGGCAAGAAGTATTTAAATCAGATTATGATCGATGAAGATCAAGTCCAAGTGGAGCATAACTTGAGGAGCAAGACGTGGAAGAAAAATTCCAACCTATTGAGAAAATCAATCAAGTTTCTGCCACACGTGACCACTTTTAGCTCAACCTCCACAATGATTCATTGAGCATTTCAAGGAGGACTCTCTACTATAAATAGAGATGGCAGATCAGTGAATCCATATCCAGAATCAAAATGTAAAAATACTAAGAGAGCTCCCGGGATTTCTTCTCAAAAATCTGGATCACAAAATGTTGCATGAGTTTGTGACGACATTCTGCCTGACATTTCAGTCCCTGTTTCAGATTCTAGATTAGTTTTGTATGGAGCAATTGTAATGAGATGTTTGTCACTTATATTTAGATAGATTTTTCAGGCATAAGTCATCTGCGACTTAACATTTTTATTCATTTTGTATCATCTTGTAAATCTTGTAAAAAAAAGGAATATATCAATTGTATATACATATATATACAATACGGGGTGTAACAGGATGCATTTATAAAATATTATAAACAATCAACTAATAATTCAATAATGCAAATGCCACAACATTAATATCCATTAATATAAATAAGAATGTGTATAAAGTACATTTGTCCTAATATAGATTGTCTCTAGGACATAAATATACTTTCAGTACGAACAATTAAAGCACCAATGTAACAACTCGAATTTCTCAACACAACCCTAAAATATATTATACTTACGGAATACGAATTACAATTGAGAATTGTAATAAACAAGGAAATAGTGAACAATACTAGTGGGGAAATTAAGAATAACATGGGAAAAAGGTAACTAGAAGGGGATGAGATACTAGAAGGGGAATGAGGGGATAATAGACCGAGTCAAAGCTTCGACATAATTAGCATAAGCGTATTGCTCTTGTAATGCGTATATATCAATCCGGGTCCCATACATAAAAACTTAATGTGGTATTGGGCAATGTATATAGTGAAATTCGGCATAACACGTGCAATATTAGAATGAAAAGTTCAAGGTAGATGGATATGTTCAGAGTCGGGTATGATTTGACTCTAGGGTGAGACAACAATTGAGACGAGTCTGGATACAACCGAATCAGTCAACACCGGGTGGAGTTCTGGAGGCATTCAATGTATATATGTTCCGGGTATAGCGTCAGTCGTATCTCTTTAGTCATTAAGAGGTCATTATTAACATTGATGACATTTAATTTGAGAAGGAATCTCGAGTTTTAATGTCTTTATTTCATAACACTATAAAAGGAGCCCAACCTTCATGTTGGGAAGACATTCAATTCTCTTTACTTGTATTCTTAAGTTTAAACTTACAGAAATTCAACTTACTTTCATTCACGACACACTCAATCAAGCTTAGGATTTGTCAAGTGTCTATCCAAATGGCTTGATCATTATCATCTATATTAGTTGACAACATGACCATATCAAAGACATGTCCATTGCGTTGGCCAACGACATAGTCAACCTAATACCATATGCGAATCTGAGTTCTCTCTTGAAGATACATTCGAGGAATGAATCTTAATCTTGGCTCAACTACCACCTATAATCTACTTCGTAACGTACCCAAAACAAGCCGTGTCTCAACCTATAAGGCATTTGAGCTTAAGACATGATCAAAGTACATTACTCCGTAAACAATGTGGTATCGACCTCAAGTCTAAGGACTTCTATCTCCCACACGCCGATGACATTATAGACATATAACAAAACAGTGCATCAGCAGGGTATACCAATACTTCAACAAGTATCCATGCGTCCATCACGAGTTGCCATAACTCGTAGCAAGTGAGACATACTACATCCCCTAAGGATATGATGCAGACCACATGTCGACGTATCACATATCATCTATATCCCAATCTCGATGATCATTAGTCGAGGCAATTTAAGAGTTACGTTATAATATTAATTTTCACACCATTAATAACCACGTAAACTCTAGGGATGCATTTATAGAATATTATAAATAATCAACTAATTATTCAACAAATGCAAATGTCATAATATTAATCATCATTAATATAAATACGAATGTGTATAAAGTACATTTTATCCTAATAAAGATTATCTCTAGGACATACATATACTTTCAATCTCCCACTTGGCCTAGAGCCAATCACCAACATATCTAATACCCATATTCTCAAAATGACCATTATGTTTTACCAAGCTTAATGGTTTAGTAAATGAGTCTTCTAGATTATTGTTTGTGTGAACATAATCTATTCTAATATCTTCAGCTTCCACCATCTCTCGGAGAATGTGGTACTTCCTCGGTACATGTTTGTTTCTGTTTGTTGATCTTAGTTCTTTTGCATGTACAATTGCACCAGTGTTGTCACAATAAATGGTTATTGGACAAATAGCACTCGGAACAACCCCTAGCTCCTTCAGGAACTCAGAAATCGCGACAACTTCTTTAGCAGCTTCCGATCCAGTGTTGAGTGTATTTTATACACTCTTTTGATTCTTTTTTAGCTAGTATTTTACTCGTTATTTTGCATTTAGTATAGTGTTAGGTGTGTTTTCTTTCTTTTGTGTTACAGCGGTAATAAAGGAGAGAATACTACTTTTGAGGATAAAGTTGCACAATAAAATGCCAAGAAATGAAGTCTAAGAAGTCTTGGGAAAATAGAAGAAATCAGACGAAATCCTGAAAAAAAAATACACCGTAAACCGGATGGGGTCTACAAGGCTAATTTGCAGAAGTTGCTCGAAGTTAGAGAGTCAAGCGGAATCGGGCCAAAAAAAAGAGGCACCACGGTGCCTGGCCAACTAGCACCGCAGCCAAAAAGTGACGAACTGAGGCGTAAAATTTTCAGTAGCTGAGGCAAAAAATCACCGTCAAACCGAATATTCAGGTATCAAATTTGGTTTATTTTACATTGCTTCATATCTGAGAAGGCACCGCGGTGCCGACGCGTAAATTTCAGAATCCTGGACCGAATTGGACAAGGTTTTTATGGTCCGAAAGGTAATTTATCTCAGCTATAAAATCCCTAAACCCTGACCTTATTGGAGGGATGTCATATATCATACTTTGGTGGAGATAGAGAACGAGGGCTACAAGCTACAATTGGAGACATCTTATTGTTCAAGTTATTTTCTTTCCTTTATTTTATTTCAGTTTATGTTGGATTGTAATTTAGTTCTTGACATGACGATGTTTAGGAGCTAATTATTTTAGTAGGGTTTTCATCTAATCTTCTTGAAGCTCTTTCATATAGTTAATGCATTGATTATTGATCTCTTCTTCAGCATATTAAGATCTATTCAATATTGTTATGATTGCTTGATAATTAACTGGCCATTAATTGTCATAACTTATATGATTTCAAATCAAAAGTCTGAAAGGTGAGATTTGAATATGTTGTAATTGTCTAGACATAGGTTAAAATCGTGGACGAAAGTACCCCGATTAGTATTTAAGGTTACTGTTCTTAATCGAGGATGTGTGGTAAAATATATCATAGAAATATAGAAGGTTTCTGCACAAGGTTTAGCTCTTGTATGTCCTAACCGGAATATAATGACAGATTAGTTAACCTGCTATCTTAATAAGAAGAAGAATCATTAGCAGTTCATTAACGCGTGAAAGAGTGGATAGTTGAGGAGATTGGAAGTGCATCTCTTTTATAACTGTTATAAACTCAAAGTCTTATAATCTTTAGTTTATTTTCTGCAGTTAGTCATAATTCGTAGTTATAATTCTCAACTAAAGAACGTCAACCAGATAGATACCATAGAATAAATATTTGGTACTTAATAAACCAGTCTCTGTGGACGATAAACTCGGTCTTACAGATCTTTATTACTTGAACGATATGTACACTTAGGAATATCGCAACAAGTTTTTGGCGCTGTTGCCGGGGACTGGCGTACTGTTAATATCGATTTATCTATTCTTATTTCTAATTTGGTTTTTATTTTCAATTTTATTTTATTTTTATTTTTATTTTGCTTTAGTGCTGTTTGCCGTGATCTGTTTGCTGTTTTTGATTAATCTCAGAAACTTAGTTTATGCGAAGTAGGAGAGGAGATGGCATTCCTATCCCTCTGAACCCTGAGATTGAGAGATTGTGCAGACAGAACAGGAAAGAGAAAAGAGTAGCTGATTCCTTAGCAATGGGAGATCAGCGAAACAATAATTTGATGGATGATGAGTTACCCCCTGTCTTAAGACAAGTCCCTGCAGAAAGGAGCTTGGGGGACTATGTGATGCCAACCATTACAGGGGTGCAGACTTGCATCAGACTTCCAGCTGTTGAAGCCAACAATTTTGAAATCAAACCAGCCATATTGTACATGGTTCAAAGCTCAGTTCAGTTTGGGGGATTACCATATGAAGATCCTTATTTGCATCTAGCAAATTTCCTGGAGTTGTGTGCAACTTTCAAGTACAATGGTGTTACTGATGATGTCATTCGGTTGAGACTCTTCCCCTTCTCACTCAGGGATAGAGCAAAGTGTTGGCTGAACTCATTACAGGCGAACTCCATCACTACATGGCAAGACTTAGCCCAGAAGTTTCTTGCCAAGTTCTTTCCCCCAGCTAAGGCAGCGAAGCTCAGATGTGAGTTGAATAACTTTTATTAGCTGGAGGGAGAATCACTATATGATGCATGGGAGCGGTTTAAAGACTTGCAGAGAAAGTGCCCACATAATGGGATTGAGAAGTGGATGCTAGTCCACATATTTTACAATGGGCTGTGTGGTACAACTGGTACCATCATCGATGCTGCATCAGGAGGTACGTTCATGAGAAAGAGTGTCAATGAGACACCTTATTTGCTAAAGGATATGGCCACAAACAACCATCAGGGGGCCGATGAGAGAGCAATTAACAGTAGGACGATGGCTGGGATTCATGAGCTAGATGCTATTACTACATTGACTGCGCAGGTAGCTACTTTGACAAAACAGATGCAGCAGAGTACCATGACAGTTAAAGCAGTTCAGACACCAGTGAGATACGAAATTTGTGGGGGTCCCCATACCTTTTATAGGTGTACAGCAGTGGACCCAAATAATATGCCCATGGAGCAGGTTCAGGCATTGGAGAATTTTCAGAGGCCCTACAACAATGCATTCTCCAACACATATAATCCGGGGTGGAGAAATCACCCAAATTTTTCATGGAAGAATGAACAAGGGCAACAACCACAATTTCAGGCATCGTCCTCACAACAGTTCAGCCCACAAGACCCACAAGAGAAGTCAGAGGAAATAAGAGAAATAAGAGCAGCACTGATGACCTTGTCTAAATCCCAGACAAAATCCAACAACTCCCAAACTCAATTCATGAAGAAGACCACCCAGTTCATGACTGATACTAGGTCATCCATCGGGAGTTTGGAAACACATGTGGGATAACTGGCGAACATGTTGAATAATAGAGAGCAAGGTAACATTCATAGTAATACAATGATGAATCCAAGGGAGCAATGCAAAGCAATCAGTTTGAGAAGTGGGAAGCAGTTAGAGCAGATGGCACCCCAACCAGTGGTTGAAAAGGAGAAGGATGTGGGGAAGACAATTGAGGTAGAAAATGAGGGGGTTACTGATGACCTCCCAATTTTAGAGAAGGCTCCACCCGCAGTGATGAGGGAGTATACAGACAAAATTTCTTACCCTCAAAGACTGCAGAAGAAGAATTTGGATAAGCAGTTTTCGAAATTTTTGGAGGTATTCAAAAAACTGCATATCAATCTTCCATTCATTGAAGCTTTGGAGTAGATGCCAGGTTATGTGAAATTCATGAAAGACAACATATTTAAGAAGAGGAAGCTGACAGATTATGAGACAGTGGTGCTGACCTCTGAGTGCAGCGATATATTGCCGAAGAAACGCCCCCCTAAGTTGAGAGACCCAGAGAGTTTCACCTTACCTTGCACCATATGGAGTGTTACATGTAAAAGGGTTTTATGTGATTTGGGGGCAAGTATCAATCTTATGCCCCTCTCTGTGTTCAAAATACTTGGTTTGGGGGAAGCAAGACCAACCACAATCCCCTTGTAGCTAACTGATCGCTCGATTGTGCATCCCCAATGAATTATTGAAGATGTGTTGGTACAAGTGGGTAAATTCATCATTCCTGCTGATTTTCTCATTTTAGACATGGATGAAGATGATAATATGTCCATGATCCTTGGGAGACCATTCCTAGCCACAGAGAGAGCCCTCATTGATGTTGAAAAGGGGGAGTTAAAACTCGGAGTCCAAGGTGAAGAAATAGTATTCAAAGTCTTCAAGCAGCTCACTGAACCTAAATTCACTGATAGATGTTTTTCTATTGGGGTAGTTGACAAGGTTGTGCATGAGAAAAGCCTCACAAGTACTGACGCTCGTGTGGTACCACCAAAGCAGCATGAAGAACCTGATGGTAAGACTTCTGAACTAGCTATTGATGAAAAAGAATTGAACTCCTCTGAAATCAGAATTGTGAAAAAGAAGAGAAGGAGGAGAAAGAGAATGGTGCTAAAATGGATATGCGGATGGGACACTCTACCCTCTTGATTTAGTAAGTAACCTGCGTCCGGCTAAAAGACGTTAAAGACAACGCTACTTGGGAGGCAACCCAATATTTTAAATTATGTTATTTCAAGTTTTGTTTTAGTTTGTTTTAATTTTATCTTGAACAGTCTCACGATCTGGTATGTTAGTGTTTTTGGATGACAGATGAAAGGCAGGACTCACTCCGAAGGGCGAATCGTTAGCAATGCAGAAAAATGAAAATACTGGAATTCTACAGGAATTAGCACCGCGGTGCAGGGTCAAG
Source organism: Przewalskia tangutica (assembly GCA_029844215.1). Taxonomy (NCBI): domain Eukaryota; kingdom Viridiplantae; phylum Streptophyta; class Magnoliopsida; order Solanales; family Solanaceae; genus Przewalskia; species Przewalskia tangutica. The sequence continues at coordinate 116,206,046 of CM056723.1, read as the reverse complement.
GGACCGCGGTTCCTCCTTCGGCAGTGTGCACAGTAATTTGTCCTTCCTCTCAGACCTCCGTATGACCGATGTGTTGTGTCAGTAAGTTGTCCCTTTAATTCTAGTCTTCACACATTGGGGACAATTTGTCGATTAAGTTTGGGGGTGTCTTATTTTGTCTTAGTGTCTTATTTTGTCTTATTGTTTTTTAGTCTTTTTTATTTGTCTTTGTGTTGTTTTCTGTGTTTTTGAGTCATAATTTGTTTTATGGATCATGCATGTTGTAGTTGCTATCGATACTGAGTGGATAAAGTGGGATAATGTAATGGAATTGAAAAAAAAGATATGTGTGCTTAAGTTAGATATGCCAAAAATTCATGACATCTAATTATTTGAGATATTTGTGCTTAGCCTATGTGTCAGTTATGGAAAGAAAGGTTGAAAAATGTCTAAAACAATCTGTGTGCTTGTTATTTGAGGCGAAATAGTTAAGATGTACATGTTTAGGGAGATGATTCAGGCATTTCTTTGATAGCCCTTCTTACCATTCATTACCTATCCTGACATAAATTGTATCGCTAGTCAGCCCCTTTGAGCCTAAAATAAGATATTTCTTTGAGACCCTATGATTCTCTGCTTGTGCCATAAGTAATAATTGAAAGTTATTGAGATAAAAAAGTGTTGAAAAAGAATGAAAATAGAGTGAAAATTTTGATACACCCCAATGAAAAATATGCAAAAATCTAAGTTTGGGGGTGCTTGTTATTTATATTGTGTCTTATTCTCTAAAAAGAAAAGGAGGAAAAAATATGTATGAGATTAAAAAGAAAGTCAAAAAAAAAAGGAAAAAGGAGTTGAATGAAAAATGATTATGGTACGTAATTTGAGCCTAAATGCCAACTTTTACCTACCCCTGCCTAAGCCTACATTAAAATCCTTGAAAGTCCTGAAGATCCTTAATGTGTATGTCTATGATTAGTGTAGAATAGCAAGTAAACAGGTCTATAGCATTTTGGGAAAGATGGAATGAAATTGACACGCATAGGTTAGGTGTTTATATTTCTATTGATTATGATCTAAGTGAATTTGCGAAATATCTAACTTGAAATTCTAGATTGCTGAAAGTTCATGCTATATATGTTCTAACATATTATCCTAGATTTCATCCATGATTTTCAAGAAGCATTGTTATAGCTATTTGATCCATTTCACAAAGTCTTTTATTTTATTTTTGTTTTTTATTTTGTCTTAGGATTAACTCGAGGGCGAGTAAAGTGTAAGTTTGGGAGTGTTTGTTGAGTGTATTTTATACACTCTTTTGAGTCTTTTTTAGTTAGTATTTTACTATTTTATTTTGCGTTTAGTATAGTGTTAGGTGTGTTTTTATTTATTTTGTGTCACAACGGTTAAAAAGGAGAGAATACTACATTTGAGGATGAAGTTGCATAATAAAATGTCAAGAAGTGAAGCCTAAGAAGTCTTGGGAAGAATAGAAGAAATCAGACGAAATTCTGAAAACAAAATATACTGTAAAACCGGATGGGGTCTACAAGGCTAATTTGCATAAGTTGCTTGGAGTTAGAGAGTCAAGCGGAATCAGGCCAAAAAAAAGAGGCACCGCGGTGCTATGGAACCGCAGCCAAAAAGTGACGAACCGCGACGTAAAATTTCCGGTAGTTGAGACGGAAAATCACCGTCGAAGGCACTGCGGTGCCTGACAACGGAACCATGGTGCCAACGCGTAAATTTCATACTCCTGGGCCGAATTGGACAAGGTTTTTATGGTCCGAAAGACAATTTATCTCAGCTATAAAATCCCTAAACCCTAACTTTATTGGAGGGATGTCATATATCATACTTTGGTGGAGATAGAGAACGAGGGCTACAGGCTACAATTGGAGACATCTTATTGTTCAAGTTATTTTATTTTCCTTATTTTATTTCAGTTTATGTTGGATTGTAATTTAGTTCTTGACATGACAATGTTTAGGAGCTAATTACTTTAGTAGGGTTTCCATCGAATCTTCGTGAAGCTATTTCATATAGTTAATGCATTGATTATTGACCTCTTCTTCAGCATATTAAGATCTATTCAATATTATTATGATTGCTTGAAAATTAACTGACCATTAATTGTCATAACTTATATGATTTCAAATCAAAAGTCTGAAAGGTGAGATTTGAATATGCTGTAATTGTCTAGACATAGGTTAAAATCATGGACGAAAGTACTCCGATACTTGTGTAGTATTTAAGGTTACTGTTCTTAATCCTCCTGTGTGGTAAAATATATCATAGAAATATAGAAGGTTTGTGCATAAGTTTGAGCTCTTGTATGTCCTAACCGGAATATAATGACAGATTAGTTAACCTGCTATCTTAATAAGAGGAAGAATCATTAGCAGTACATTAACACGTGAAAGAGTGGATAGTTGAGGAGATTGAAAGCCCTATCTCCCTCATAACTGTTATAAACCCAAATGATCTAGGGGAAGGTATAAATTTGATGCCCTATCTGGTGCTTTGCAAACTTGGAATGGAAGAAGCAAGACCTACAAACATCACTTTACAGTTAGCTGATCGCTTCATCGTCCATCCCAGAGGAGTCATCGAGGATGTGTTGGTTAAAGTGGACAAGTTCATCTTTCCCGCTGATTTCATCATCTTAGACATGAGAGACAATGACATGACCCCCATTATCCTTGGCAGACCATTCCTAGCCACGGGACAGGCACTCATTGATGTTCAAAAAGGGGAGCTGAGGCTTCGTGTGGAAGAAGAAGAGGTGATTTTCAATGTATTCCAAGCAGTAACCTTCCCAGAGGCAAATGACAACTGTTATGCCATTGATATGATTGAAGAAGCATTTTCAAACAATGGGGTCAGGAGTGCTGATGCTCTTGAAGAAGTGCTGAGCCAATGGGGTAAGAATAACGACAATGACCCGAAATTGATGGAGTATGCAAATTGGATGGATTTGTATGAGCAATGCTATAAGAAGAAATATGAAGAGCTAGGGCAGATGCCAGAGAGATCAGTAACATCCACATAAAAAGCTCCAGAGTTAGAGTTGAAGACTCTGCCAGGTCATTTGCAATACCGATATCTAGGTGAGAACCAATCCTTACCAGTGATCGTATCATGTCAGCTATCCACAGTGGAGGTTGAGAAGCTGCTGAGAGTGCTGAGAGCTCACAATCGTGCCATTGGATGGACATTGGCAGACATGGGGGGGATAAGTCCCTCAACAGTGATGCATAAGATCCGTCTAGAAGATGAGAGCAGATCCTCTTGAGGCACAGCGGAGACTGAATCCAAACATGAAGGAGGTAGTAAGAAAAGAAATCATGAAATGGCTTGACGCTGGGGTAATTTATCCTATCTCTGACAGTGCATGGGTGAGTCCTGTTCAAGTGGTGCCCAAAAAGGGTGGCATGACAGTGGTGACCAACGAAAGGAATGAGATCATTCCATCTAGAACAGTCACTGGGTGGAGGATTTGCATTGACTACCGCAAGTTGAACAAGTAACCAGAAAAGACCATTTTCCATTGCCCTTTTTAGATCAGATGATGGATAGGCTTGCAGGGCACAACTATTATTGCTTCTTGGATGGTTACTCAGGGTATCATCAGATTGCCATAGCACCAGGAGATCAGGAAAATACAACATTCACCGCCTTCGCACGCTTGCTTTCAGAAGGATGTCATTTGGGCTTTGCAATGCACCTGCCACCTTTCAGAGGTGCATGATGGCAATTTTCTCTGACATGGTGGAGAGGACCATAGAGATTTTCAAGGATGATTTCTCGGTCTTTGGGTCCTCTTTCGACGAGTGTTTAAGGCACTTGGAAGCAGTGTTGACACAGTGTGAAGAATCCAACCTTGTGCTGAATTGGGAGAAGTGTCACTTCATGGTGAGAGAGGGGATTTTCCTTGGACATAAAATATCCAACCAAGGTATTGAGGTGGACAGAGCAAAGATTTCAGTAATTGAAAATCTACCACCTCCAAAGGTCGCCAAAAAAGGGTCGAAATTTCCTTACGCCTTTGGTTTCTATAGAAGATTCATCAAAGACTTCTCAAAAGTTTCGAAACTCCTTTCCACCTTGCTAATGACTGGAGTTGCTTTTGAATTCAATAAGGAATGCATGACCGCCTTTCAGACACTCAAGGAGAGGCTAATCTCAGCACTCATAGTCATTGCACCAAACTGGGAGCTCCTATTTGAACTAATGTGTGATGCAAGTGACTATGCAGTGGAAACGGTTCTTGATAGAGAGTTGATAAGGTATTCAGATCCATTTACTATGCTAGCAAAACCCTTAATGATGCACAATTGAATTATGCCACTACAGAAAAAGAATTGCTAGCAATAGTATATGCATTTGAGAAGTTCAGGCCATACTTAATTGGCAATAAGGTGATAGTATACACGGACCACTCTGCCATAAAGTACTTGATGACAAAGAAGGATGCAAAACCCCGCCTTATCCGATGGGTACTGCTATTACAAGAATTTGACATGGAAATCTGTGACAAGAAGGGGACAGAGAACTCAGTTGCTGACCACCTGTCAAGGCTTGAAAACAAAGAGAGCCAGAACACCAAGAATGTGCAGATAAATGATCACTTCCCAGATGAGCAATTGTTTCAAGTAAGCGTTGTCTTTAATTTACCTTGGTACGCTGATTTTGTTAATTTTCTTGCAGCTAAGGTAGTACCCCCAGGATTGACAAGACAACAGGTGAAGAGGTTCCACTCAGAGGTAAAATATTACTATTGGGAGGAACCAATGCTCTACAATCATCGCTACCGACCAAGTCATTAGGCGCTGCGTACCAGAAGATGAGATGCACCAGATTCTCACTCATTGTCACACCTTACAATGTGGTGGGCATTTTGGAGCATCAAGGACAGCCGCCAAAGTATTGCAGAGTGGGTTTTATTGGCCATCCCTATTCAAGGATGCCAACGCCTTTGTGAAGGGCTGCGATCGTTGTCAGTGAACGGGGAACATATCAAGGCGAAATGAAATGCCCCTGAATGGGATCTTGGAGGTGGAGCTATTTGATGTGTGGGGGATCGACTTCATGGGTCCTTTCCCGTCGTCCTTTGGAAATCAATACATTCTTCTTGCAGTGGATTATGTGTGGGTCATTTCTCGTCGTCCTTTGGAAAGTAATACATTCTTCTTGCAGTGGATTATGTGTCCAAATGGGTTGAAGTAGTAGCCACTAAAGAGAATGACAGTAAGACAGTCCAAAAGTTTCTCCAAAAGAACATATTCACAGGGGTTTGGTACTCCCAGAGCCATCATCAGCGATGAAGGAAGCCACTTTTGTAACAAGCAGCTTGATACACTACTTGGCCGTTACGGAGTCTACCACCGCACCACACTGCCCTATCATCCTCAAGCGAATGGGCAAATCGAAATTTCAAACAGGGCGGTAAAAAGCATACTGGAAAAGACAGTGGATAGCTCAAGGAAGAATTGGTCTATCAAGTTGGATGACGCACTCTGGGCCTATAAAACAGCGTTCAAAACTCCCATTGGAATGTCACCATACCGATTGGTTTTTGGGAAAGTTTGTCATCTGCCAGTGGAGTTAGAACACAGGGCTTATTGGGCGATGAAGAAGCTGAACATGGATGTCAAGGTAGCAGGACAGAAGAGGTTGCTACAGCTGAGTGAGTTGGATGAATTCAGATACAACGCCTATGAGAATTCAAAGATCTACAAGGCAAGAACCAAGGCATGGCATGATAAGAACTTGATCCCTAAAGAATTCCAAGCAGGACAACAAGTGCTCTTATTCAACTCAAGACTGCGACTCTTCCCAGGTAAGCTTAAATCTCGATGGTCAGGCCCATTCACTATTGAAAGAGTATTTCCCTATGGTGCGGTTGAAATAAGGGGAAAAGAGGGAGCACTGTTCAAAGTGAACGGACATAGATTGAAACCGTACTTGATAAATGACATGGAACATGTGAGCTGTGTGACCCATCTCAAGCCAATGTGAAGAGGAACCTGCGTCCGGCTACAAGATGTTAGAGACAGCGCTACTTGGGAGGCAACCCAAGGTTTTAAATTTATGTATTTTTAGCTTAGTTAGAACTGTCTCACGTCTGGTATTTTTTTGATGTTGTGATGCTATATACAAGGCCAAAAACATGGAGCAAAAGCAGTGCCACGGCGCCCAATCTCAGGGTCGTGGCGCCGAGTTTTCAGACCTCGTAGTATTTTGGGCGCCACGGCGCCGACATGCAGAGCCGCAGCGCCACCCTGAAATTATCGGTCATGCATTACCCGCCGCCATCACCACCTTTTGAAACCACAAGTCTGTAAGTTGTTCCGTCTTTGTTTTATTTTTGAATCTTGCACACATTAGGGACAATGTGTGATTTAAGTTTGGGGGGGTTCTTAGTTTATTTTTGTTCTTAGTTTATTTTTGATATTTTATTTTTGATATTTTATTTTTGAGTCTATTTTTGTGTGTTTGAGTTTATTGTTCATTTTTATGTCTTATATGAGTCTAATTTTTTTATGATCATGCATGCTATAGTTACTTGAAACGCCTAATGAAAAAAATGGGATAATGTAATGGAATTAGAAGCAGAAAATCTGAACGTTTAAGTTATATATGCCAAGAATTCTTGAAATCAAATTATTTGGGGTATCGTGCTTGATTTATGCATTTGTTAACGATTAAGCCTATGTGTCTGCTTACTTGTTATTTGAGGCGAAATAGTTAGGATATACTATACCTGTCTACCGGTCCGGTTGACTTAAGGACCGATTGTTGACCAGAGCAAACCGCCGACCGACGTTAGGCAGAACGAAAACCGGTTTCATTAGGTAACTTGGTCCGAACAGGACCAGAATAAAAAAAAAAGTGCCCAAACGGTATTGTTACCGTTGGGACTTGGGAGGGGTGGGGGGAGCTGTGCCAACGGTCATTTCGACCATTGGCTTGATTTTTTTTTTTGTTTTGTTTATTTTTTTTTTAATTACATTTTTACCCTTTAAAAAATCTATAAATTCTCTACATTTTTTTCATTTTTATCACACAACATTTCTCTCAATTCTCTTATTCTCAATTTCTCATACTCTCTTAATCATCTTTATTGTCAATTTTCAAGTTATTATTATTATTAGTTTTCAAATTCAAAGTAGCAAGACGCAAGACTTCGAGCTTCGAGTTTCAATTGAATTCTGAATCCCGAAGTTTGGTACACTCGTTTCATTCTCTAATTATTTTATTAAATTATCATATTTATTTGTTGATTATTTAAATATTTTATAATGTCTTTACTAAGGGAAATTGCGTCGGGACTGCGCCGTAAATTTAGTTCAAGGGGTAAAAAAATTGTAGGTTCTTCATCATCTAATCAAAATATAGATTATGATCAAATGCAAGAACATTTTGGAATAGAAGATAATGAATATGACAACGTTCAATTGGATGATATTGATGAACTTGAAGAACAAGAACCTCCTACACCTACCAGTGTTCCTTCTGTCAATGTTGGTACTGCTAGTGGTAGTCGTAGTCGTAGACCTCATTTACCAGAACCAGTAGCAAGAAAAAAAAGGAGTAAAGTGTGGCTCTTTTATGATAAAGTTGTGGGTACTGATAGAGTTAAATGTAATATTTGTGGGAGAACTTATAAACATAAGACAGGGGGTGGTGACGGGGGAACGGACACTATAGGTAGACATATAAAACATGATCATACGGCACAATGGAATGTTGTCTCTGATTTAGAACCCGGTCAACAACAACTTAATCCATTAACTGAGGGGGTGGCTAAGTACAATCCAAAAAAGGATCGCATTGAATTAGCAAAAATGATTGTCGGAGGTTGTTTACCTTTTTCTTTTGCTTCTTCTTCATATTTAATTACATATATTCAAAGAGTATATAATCCTTTTTTAAAGGTGTTCCTCGTAGTACTACTAGAGCCGATATTTTTAGACTTCATAATGATTACGTTATTTTCTTGCAATATTTGTTTGCTAACCTTCCATGCCATGTTAGTTTTACTTCAGACATTGGACATGCATTAAACGGTTATGATTATTTAACAATTACTTGTCATTGAATTGATGAAAATTTTAGAATGGAAAAACGTATTATTGCTTTTGCGTATGACGAGGATCAAAGTCATACTGAAAAATATATAAGCGAAACTATTTGTTTTTATGCCCAAAAATATAATCTTTATAATAAAATACTTTGTGTATCATTCGATAATGCATCTAATAATAATGCTGTTGTAACCACCAATTCCTGATATATTTCATGTTCGTTGTGCTTGTCATATTTATAATTTAATTGTTAAAAGTGGTCTTGATTTATTTTCACCTGAAAAAAAAACTTGTCAAAAGAGTCATTGATTATTCAGGTAATAATAGGAAAAATAGAATTATAGAATTTAAAGAAAAATGTAAACAATTTAATTTGAGACCTAAATTCATGCCAGAAGAGATTATTACACGGTGAAATTATACTTATTTATTTTTAAAAGAATGTTATAAGTATAAAGACCCCATAACACATGTTGCAAATGCGCATTGTAAGAACGTGATGTATATGTTAACCGACGAACATTGGAAATCAATTAGTGAACTTTTAAAAAATTTACGTAAATTTTACACTGCAACTGTTGAATTTTCAAGATCTTATTACCCAACAGTTTGTAATGCTTTAGCTCATATAACTGAAATTTCATATTTACTTTATGGTTTAAAATCAAATGTGAAATATAAAGAAGCAGTTACACTTATGTTTGAAAAGTTTAAAAAATATTTTTTCCCTATTTCTGATGTTTATTGTATTGGTGCAGTCTTAAATCCTTCTATTAAAAAAGTAGATTGTCATAATTTAATATTTAGTTTATATACTTATATGGAAATAGGTGAAACAGAAACTCCATCTTCATTTGATTGCATAAGTAAACTTGATACTAATTTAACTACATTATATGAATATTATGCTACATTACATGATAACAACAACTCTGCTACTAATTTTCCTTCTAGTTCTGCTTCTGTGTCTACACCTGCAGGATTCAATGCTGATGACGATGAAGAAGAATCTTTAGACATATGGAGCACTTTTACAACACAAGCAACACAAGTCGATCTTGCGATGAGATGCAATTTTACTTGCAAAAGCCAGCGGAGCCGAAGAAAAGTTTTGACCCTTTACAATGGTGGCAGGATAACAAAAGGCAATTCTCGGTACTTGCAGCGATGGCCCGAGATGTTCTTAATGTGTCGATCTCAACAGTGGCTTCTGAAAGTGCATTTAGCCAAGCACGAGATCAAATAGGAGACACACGTCACTCATTGGGTGGAAGCACATTAGAAGTGTTAGTCTGCTTAAGGGATTGGATCAGATCAGAGAGAAGAAATCAAGGATGTGGAGACGTTAATTCTCCGGAAGATGAAGAAATAGGCAATATTTTGGAAGGCGGGAGCGGAGGCGGGACTGAAATTAATACTCCAGATTTAGAGGCTATGGAGCATAACCAATTCAATCAACCTATAGATTACGAAGAACTTGCAAGAAGGATGCATAATATGTAAATAAAATTATTATTACTTCATTATGTACTCTTATTAACATTATGAAAGTTCAAAAGTTTACATCTTATCATTAATTTTAATTTTACTATCTATTTAGTTGTTAATCTGTTATTACTTATTTGTTAACTTATATCTACTAATCTAATAAATTAATAAAAGTATAATTACAATATAAAGTTATCAACTATAAAGTATAACTGTATAAGACTATAAGTGTATAACTATAACAGATTAACAGTACTATAAAGTAAAAACTATAAAATAAAGATAAAGTATAAAGTTATAAACTATAAAGTATAAACTATAAAGTATAAAGTTATAAACTATAAAATAGAAAGTTAACTTTAAAGTTTCAATTTTAATATATACAATTAAATTATATATTATATTATTATATTACATATTTAAATTGAATTTAGTTTATATTATAGAAAATAAATACTAGAAATAAAAAATAAAATAAAATATAAATCGGACTGCTCGCCCTGACCACGCCGACACGAAACGGTAATGAACCGACCGTTGGCTGAGTCCTGAATCGACCGCAGAATCGTCCGAATCGCTTAAACCTTAGTGGTTCACGGTCCGGACCGATTCGGCCCGTTAGACACCTTTAGGATATACATGTTAGGGAGATGACTCAGGCATTTCTTTATTAGCCCTTTCTTATCATTCATTGTCTATCTCTGACATTAAAATTGTATTCCTAGTCAGCCCCTTTGAGCAAAAAATAAGATCTTTCTTTGACACCCTATAATTTCATAATTGTGCCATAAATGGAAAATTAAGATGTTTGGATTGAAAAGTGTTGAAAAATGACAAAAAGAGAAGTGGAAAAAAAAATTGATGCATCCCAATGAAAAAAAAATGCAAAAGCTTAAGTTTGGCGGTGCCCGTTATTCACAATGCACCACATTCTCTCGAAACAAAAGAAGGGAAAAGATAGGTACGAGATTAAAAAGAGAATCAAAAGAAAAATGAAGAGTTGAAAGAAAAAGAGCTTATGGTACGTAAGTTGAGCTTAAATGCCTATTTTTACTTACCCCTGCCTAAGCCTACATTACAACCCTGAAAAGTCCTGAAGATCTCTAGTATGTGTATCCATGATTAGTGGAGAATAGCAAGTAAACATGACATAGAATTTTGATATTGACATGCATAGGTTAAGTGTTCTTACTTCTATTGAGCATGATTGAATTGAATTTGCGAAATATCTGACTTAAGAGTTTTAGAATGCTAAAAATTCATGCTATATGTTCCTGCATATTATCCTACTAACCTTCATGCTTTTCTAGTGGCAATTGTGCAACAGATTGATCAGTTTCTTTGAGTCCTTTTATTTTCTTTTCTTTCGTGTCTTTGTTTCTATTTTTTATCTTTACTCGAGGGCTAGCAAATGTTAAGTTTGGGGGTGTTTGTTAGGCGTATTTTATATACACATTTTGAGTAATTTTCAGTTAGTCTTTGGCCCATTTTTGTACAAATATGTGTCATGTTAGTATAAATTTTCTTTCATTTGAGTCACAGTGGTTTAAAATGGCACATTGGCAAAAAGAATAAAAAAAAGGGCAGAAACAGAGTTCTAGAGCCAAAAGAGACGAAAAGTTGGCACCCCGGGCGAAGGACAGGGCGGCGCCGTGACACCATTCTATCAGCGAAAGCAGCGCCACGGTGCCCAAAGATCTGACGAGTTGCAGGAGTTTCGGCGCCACGACGCCGGTCTCAGGGCCGTGGCGCCGCGCGGGTTTTCAGCCAAATTCGAATGGGAATGGGCCAAGACCAAAAGGAAAAAATTGTGAACGTTTTTGGAGGATATAAAAAAGTCTTAGGGCAGATTTTTGAAGGGTTCCACAATCCCTAACTCTACACAACATATAGTTCTTGAAGGCTTCAAGATTGGAGGCTTGTTCTTGAGTAATTCTTTTTCTTACTTTATTTATTTTTCAGTTTATGTTGGATAATCTTTTAGTTCTTAGCATGTCTATGACTAGGAGCTAAACTTTAATTAGGGCCTTTCCATTCGAATCACTTGAACCTCGTTTTATGATTTAATGCATGATTTTGATTTCTTCTTTATATAGTTGAGATTTATTCAATAATTGCTTTGATTGCTTGGTAATTAATTGATCACTAATTATCATCACATATATGATTTCTAATCGAGATCCGAAAGGGGAGATTGTGAATATGCTATAGTTGATTAAACATAAGTTAAAATCATGGACGAAAGTATCTCGATATTTGTGTAGTTTAATAGGTTATTGTTCTTAATCCTCATTTGTGGTAAATCTTATCATCGAAAGATAGAAGGATTCTGCATCGGTGTTGAGTGTTTATATATCCTAACCGAAATATAAAACGACTTAGTTAACTTGCTATTTCAATATAGAAGAAGAACCTTTATCATTGCATTAAAGATTAAAGCAAGCAGATAGTTGAGGAGATTGGAAGCCCTATTTTCAACCATATCTGATTTAAGTAAAGTAATTTAGTTAATTTTTATAATTATTTAGTAGTCATAGATACAAACAACCATCAAAATATCGATCACCAAATAGATACCATAAGATAGAAATTGTTAATTGAACATTAATCCCTGAGGACGATATTCGGTCTTACCCAGACTATATTACTTGTCACGATATATGCACTTGCGTTAAGCGTGTGAATAAATCGCTAACAGATGAAAAATCTTCGAGTTATTTCATATACACTTTCTCAATTATGTTTTATACTAATTCTACAATTTATACTAATTCTACAATTTTGATAGCTTAATTTATAGGCATAGTACTATAGAGGTCGCATTCAAATTAAAGTGTTAGTGATCTTGAATTAAGTGTAAAGGTGGATAAGATTTTGACGGTCCATTTCGCTAGCTAATTCTACATTGGAGAACTGAACAATTTTGAATATTTGGAATTGTGCAATTTAAATTAATTAGACTTGGGGAATATCAATAGGGAACAAATCGTGGAAGAATATAAATTAGTCATCAATGCATTTATATACTAGGACTCGTTTGGTATGCTGTATTACACTGTATTGGACAAAAAAATTAAAACATCGTTTGATTGCAAAAAAGTAAAGGATTGGATTGTACATAAATACACATTTCCTTGCCATTTGAGACCCGCTCAATACACGGATCTCACTTGGACTGGATTAAAAAATAATCAGGTTGCTCAAGCTACTGCGAATACTACTTCAAACAGGTACGGTACTCTTTCTATCTCTCAAAATTAGCATCCCTTTTATGATTTTGCTCGGTTTTGTGATATGGGTTTTGTTCGATTCAAGTTATTAATGGTAGAAAACTCTCAAATTAAAATATTTAGCAGTGATTTTTTGAATTTCTGATTTCCTTTTATGGTTTAGCTTGTAGTTTTTGATATGGGTGTTGTGGTTTTGAAGTTACTCACGGTAGAAATCACTCAAAAATGGATTTTTTAGCTGTGATTTTTTGAGATTTTTTATTTGCTTTTATGGATTAGCTTGTAATTTTTTATATGAGTTTATAGTAGAAATCCCTCAAAATTTGAATCTTTAGTTGTGATTTTTTGTGATTCTTGATTTGCTTTTATGGTTTAGCTTGTAGTTTTTTATATGGATTTTTTTTCGATTGAAGTTATTAATGTAGAAATCACTCAAAGTTGGAATCACTCATAGTCCAGTATAATGTATACACCAAACACAAGACATTTGATAAATAATACAGTCCATTGTATCATCAAACATTGTACTGAACATAGTATGTACAATCCATTACAATACAGTCCAGTCCAGTGCGACGTACCAAATGAGCCCTAGGGGATAATAACTTATAGGTCAAACTTACTCTATTTTATCTTAGTAATTAATAAATCAAAATTTTCAATTCTTTATTTATTTCTAAGTTATAATTTTTTTTATTAAAAATTTACTCTATTTATGTGTCATCTTCATTAGTGACAAGTGGTAAATTAGAGAAAAAATAATTAATTATGTCTTGAAATTCTAAAACGAAAAATAATTTGACACAACTAATTTTAGTAAGCACGACAAATAATTTGAGACGGATGGAGTACTTAATTACTTCTTCCGTCCCAAAATACTTTTCATGTTTTTCTTTTTAAAAGTTAATTTGACTATATTTCAAAGCAAAATTAGATTAGATTAATTTAATATTTTAAAATTAAAATTTAGATATTCGGAAACTATACGAAAAGTACTATAAGTTACAATTTTTTCTCATATTAATATAGTTAAAAAATATAGCTTAAATTGTTGGTCAACGTTCATATAGTTTGACTCTTGAAAAATGTAATGCAACAAATATTTTGGTACAGGGGGAGTAGTTGGTTGCACAATTTTTTATAAGTTTTAATTGATTTCAATCATTAAGTAATTAGCATTAATTAGGGTAATATGGTAACTTTTCATTCTATTTTTTGGCTCTTTAATAGACGTGTAAAATCAATGTGACAAGTAAAATTGGACGGGTGTAGTACTAACTACTCCCTCCGTCCCAAAAAAATTGACATTTTTCGCTTTTCATAAAGATACAATTGAATTGTTAGTGGTTTAATGATATGTGGACCGATTCGTAGTATAAGATAATGAATAATTAATAATAAGTAAGAAATTAGCATGGTTGCCTTGAATTTGGATGAATCCTCTGAACAAGATTGGTCCGAGTTGACAGTGAACCTTAATTTACCAAGAATAAGAGCAAGTTTAATTTTCGTAAGTTTAAGCTTGAGAATACAGGTAATGGGAATTGAATGTCTTTCCAACACGAAGGTTGTGATCCTTTTATAGTTGTGAAATAAAGACATTAAAACTCGAGATTTTCTCTCAAATTAAATGTCATCAATGCTAATAATGACATCTTAATGACTAAAGAGTAACGAGTGACGATATACCCGGAACGTATATACATTGGATGCCTCCGGAACTCCACCCGGTGTTTGACTGATTCGATCGTATCCGGACTCGTCTCAATTGTTGTCTCAACCCGGAGTCGAATCGTACCCGACGCTGAACTTATCCATCTACCTAGAACTTCTCATTCAAATATTTTCACGTGTTATGCCGGATTTCACCGTATACATGGCCCAATACCACATTAAGTTGTTATGTGTGGGGCCCAGGTTGATACATAGCGCATTACAAGAGCAATACACTTATGTGAATTATGTCGAAGTTTTGGCTCGGTCTGTTATCCTCTCATCCCCTTTCTAGTATCTAATCTCCTTATGGTTACCTTCTTCCCATGTTATTCTTAATTTCCCCATCAGTTGTGTTCACTATTACCTTTTTTTGTTACAATTCTCAGTTGTAATTTATATTCCGTAAGTATAATATTTGTTAATGTTGTGTTGAGAAATTCGAGTTGTTACATTGGTGCTTTTATTGTTCGTACTCTAATGAAAATGGCGATATTAGATCGATCCAGAGGGTTGGATTCTTTGGGCTGAGCAGTACTTTACAAACCTTGGATTCTCCCAAAAGGATTGACTTTTTACCTTGATGGTGAAGGTCTTACTTAGTTCAATTGGTTGTTTCACAACAAGCAATTCTATGATTGGAAGCATTTCACACAAAAAAAATTGCTTTTGCGATTTCCACAACAGACCTTCATCGGTTCGGTGAGAATGGCAGATACTTTACGAGCATGTGTTGGTATAAACCGAAGCTATTTTACTAAGGTTTCCTGTCAGCTCGGATCAATCTGAGTTCAAGACAATCCAGGCTAATTTCTTACTTATTATTTTTATTTACTTACTTAATATTTAATTGTTCATTATCTTATACTACAAATCAGTCCACGTATCCTTAAAATCACTAACAAATTCAATTGTACTTTTTTTGGGTAAACAGGCTGCTTTGCTATTACTGATCTCGACCCATTCATAACAGGTACGTTAATGAACTGGTTATCCGTGGACGATCTTATATCTAGCACACTTCGGAGCTCCCTTTTCTCTTGTGAACACCTCTAGGTGTACGTACTACAAATACAACGAGACTTGAAATGGTTGCCGGTTGTTAATGTTAGGATTGATATCATGACATTTTTCCTAACATATCATTTTCCAGAAAATGTCGGAACAAATGTCTTGACATTTGAACTGACATTCTGGTAACAGTTTTGCCTATCTTCATGGACTATTTTTCAGGAAACTGTGACCTTATTTAACACATTGCAAATTGACTTGGTAAGGAGTATTTAAATAAGATTATGATCCATGAAGACCAAGTCCAAGTGGAGCATAACTTGAGGAGCAAGACGTGGAAGAAAAAGTCCAAGTTGTTGAGAAAATCACTCCTCAAGTTTCTGCCACACGTGACCACTTTTAGCTCAACCTCCACAATGATTCATTGAGCATTTTAAGGAGGACTCTCTACTATAAATAGAGAGGGCAGATCAGTTAATCCATATCCAGAATCAAAATGTAAAAATACCAAGAGAGCTCTCGGGATTTCTTCTCAGAAATCTGGATCACAAAATGTTGCCTGAGTTTGTGACGACGTTCTGCATGACATTTCAGTCGCTGTTTCAGATTCTAGATTAGTTTTGTATGGAGCGATTGTAATGAGATATTTGTCACTTCTATTTAGATAGATTTTTCAGGCATAAGTCATCTGCGACTTAGCCTTTTTATTCTTTTTGTATCATCTTGTAAATCTTGTAAAGAAATGAATATATCAATTGTATATATATATATATATATATATATATATATATATATATATATATATATATATATATATATATATATATATATACTTTGGTCATTGACCATCATGAATTATATTAATATATAACCTATGAAAATTAAACATTTGTGTCTTTATTATTTCCCTTGCATTTTATTCTTCAAAGGTTTTATTCTGCTTTTTAATCGAACATCGCTTTTACCGAAATGTAATCGCTTATGTCGCATTTACATTTTCATGACATTTGCAAATTGTTCCCGTATTCGAATTGAGTTAATTTCCAGTTTGTTTTTATTATTCCATAGTTGTACCTCCGAGACCCAACAAGTGGTATCAAAGCCTACATAACATAATAAGTGCTAAGGTCCTATTATTCAAAGCTATGGATCCGGCTAATTCAAATATTGGTAGACTTCCCATTTTAAATGGAACAAAATATACCTATTGAGGATTCACCTACATTCTCACATCAAATCAATTGATGTTAGGGCATGGAGATCTATAATCAATGGGTATGTTGTTCAAATGTTGCCGACGGATAAGGAAGGTGACATTTTTGTTAAACCTGAATCCAAATGGACGGCGGAAGGAACCAATAATACTAGCTTAACGAAAAGGCCTTAAATGCAATTTTTGGATGGGTTGATCTTTACATGTTTAAACTCGTTCAAAACTGCCCAACGGCTAAGGATGCATGAGATACTTTACAAATTCATTGTGAAGGTAGATCAAGTGTTCATCGAATTAAGCTACACATGATCATGAGCAAATATGAACATTTAAGGATGGAAGAAGCGGATGATATTAAATCTTATTTTGAAAGACTCTCTGTTCTCTTCCTGAAAAGTTCAATTTAAAGATTTATATCATTAAAGAAGCTCACATCTTGCTACTATGAACCTTCATACCTTGATGAGCACTCTTAAAACCTATGAGATGAACATTAAGAATCAAAGGGAACTATATTAGAGCAAGAATGTGACAGTTCAAGTTCAATCCTCAGAGAATCATATCAATGAAGGGGATGAGAATCTTGAAGAAATTGGTGAAGGTGCTAATGTTGTCTTACTCACTCGAAAATACAATTTGATGGTGAGGAAGTTCAACAATGAGAGAAATAAATCTATTTCTAAAAGACATCAAAACCAAGACTTCAATCAAAAGTCCACCAAGTTTCCTTTCAAGTGCTAAAAAAGGATGTCCACTAAGAAGAGGAAGAAGATCAAGAAATCAATCACAAGCACTGTTGACCACTATTTACGAACAACCCCTGTCTGATAATGAAAATGTCGTCTATAATGTTGCCTCAGATGTCACGACATTTAGGTAACATCTGCAACGACATCTGCATTTCCAGCAACATCTGAAAGATACATATTCTTTAACAATATTGATGTTAATTGCTTTACTGATTTTATTTCTAGTGGTGAGGCTGAGAGTATGGATCAAGTTTAATGCAAAGATGACATGATTAATGAATTACAAACATTTGTAAAACCTTAATCATAGAATCCAAACAACTTGAGACAGAGGTAAAATCTTTAACTCGTGAGAATGTAGATCTAAAAGGCAAAATAAACCTACTAGAGGTTGCACTTACCAAATAGGATACTGCATTCGGTAAGATTCATGCAAAATTGGATTTAGCCAAAAGAAACCTTCCGTAAGCTCTACTCACGGACTTCTAAATTGAAAGAGATACTCAGCTTTAGGAAACCTCCACATCAGGTATTGGGTATGAAAACTCTCTTAAAAATTTCTGCTCTAGTTTGTTTGACAAAAATGAGAAAATGTGCTTTGTAAAAGAAAAGTGATTAAATAATAGGTTCTCATATATGTCAAAAGGATATAAAGTTTGTGTGCCATAATTGTAACTCCCCTGGGTTTTTTTAAACCGTATTGTTTTCAAACTTCAGAATTATGTGAGCGAAATGTTGCCTAAAATGTTTTCCAACATTTCTGACAACATTCAAAGCAACATTTCTGAGCTGAAATGTAAAAATGTTTTAAAAAGAGTTTGAGATCCCAAACATGTTGAAACTTGTAATGTTGTGATAAATGCTTTAAGAACTAACATTGTAGGTTTTTGGTACTTTGATAGTGGATGTTCTCACCACATGACAGGTACAAAGGAGTTTTTAAAGAATTGTGAGTTATTCAATAGAGTTAACGTAACTTATGGAGGTGGAATAAAAGAATTGGAAATGAAATCTTGGATGTTCCAGGATGTCCAAACTTTAAGAAATGTCTTACACGATTGAAGGTTTAATGGCTAAATTGATGAGCCAATTGTGTAATGACAACCTGTAGGTGAAATTTAATAAGAATGCTAGAAAAGTTACGAATGAAGCTAATGAGTGTGTCGAATGAGG
Organism: Przewalskia tangutica; assembly: GCA_029844215.1. Taxonomy (NCBI): domain Eukaryota; kingdom Viridiplantae; phylum Streptophyta; class Magnoliopsida; order Solanales; family Solanaceae; genus Przewalskia; species Przewalskia tangutica. The sequence continues at coordinate 116,187,400 of CM056723.1, read as the reverse complement.
TACTAGAACATGTGATAATTGCTATCTTATTGCAAGACAAGAGACAAGCAATAATGTCAAGATGGACGACACATCACTATGAAATCAAAATTTGGGGCATGTCAACTACCACAATCTGAAAGAATTGGTCTCATATGAAGCGGTTAGAGACTTACCCAACTTCAGCCATAAAGGTAAAACGGTATGTACAGATTGTCTCCAAGGTAAGAAAAACCCATTATTACACCTCGAAATTCCAGGACATGTATAAGAGAATAGACGCGAGAACACAAGACTTGAAAATTGGTACGAAAGAAAGAATTGTTTTTCCGAAGGAAAATCTTCCGAACTTCGGAAAGAAAAAATGTTCGTTGATGAGAATTAGATTCTCAAAATGCATTATTTGAGGAGTATGAAATTTATTAACATTGTGGAAATTTATTTACGGATTTGGACACGGGCCCACCCGAGAAATTTTATGTTTTGTGGGGCCCACGAGGGTTACGAAATTTTATGGACGAATGGGAGGGCGACACGTGTCACCCCCTGCATGGATTTGGACGAAATGGACCAAGGTATAATGGTCAAATGACCAAGGGAAAGATGATCAAGTCTTGCAAGCCCAAAGCTTGATAAAATTGACCAAGTCAACTAAGCCAAGTTGGCACTTGATATTTAATCTTATTCATCCAAGCCACACAAATGTTTTAATCTAGGCCCTCCATTGTGTTATATATTCAACCTAGTAGCAAGACTTAGCTCACAACACTTAGAAAAAATTTGAGAAAACTTTGTGCAAGACTTGAGGCTCTCGGGTTCATGCCACTTTCAAGAAGAAAGATTTTCGTTTGTGGTTTATTATTCGCCATACTTTAACCCAAGGATCATAGAGGTATTGTAAGGATATCTCAATAGAAATATCCCAGAAAAACGACGTTTTCACGTTAGTCGCAAGGCGAAAACCTAAGGTGTTCTTCAACTTTGAAGTTGGAAATTGAAGGGAAGTTGTTTGGGAACTTCTAAGGGCTTCAAATAGCGGATTGGAGCGTGAAGGAAAGGAGCTAAGATTGCTAAGGAGCGACTTTAAATCTTGGAGTTATATAAGGGCTTATCAAGGTAACAATCTTGTCGTTTTAATGATTGAAGATTACTTATTGTTGTAGTTATGGATATAAACAAGCATGAGATTTATATAATGAAGATTGATAAGTGTTATGGATATTGGAACAACTAATCTGAAACTAGCATGATTAGCCTTTGAGATTACAATTCAATTTGGTTATTAGTTTAGTCGTCGCATGTTATATAAAGAAGAATTTATAGTAGTTAAAGTTGTTTACGACTATATAACATGTTAGACTTAACAACTTGGATTGAAAAATAATTGGAAAGGACTTTGTGTTGTTGTACATGTTAGCCGAGAATGGCTTTGGATATTGAACTACTTGGTATTAATTGTGGGGCAGAATTTTACACGCCTTTGATTGGTTAATGTGTTGAGCCTTAAATGTGGCATGTTGGTTATCGATTTCGGGCCTTGAAAAAGGTGGAAAAGTACGTAGAAATAAAGGAAGTGCTGCCCAAATTTCCGTAGAATAAGAGACCGTATACTTAGTATCATTATACGTTAGAAACTAGAAGTTGATAGTCGTGTTGTGGTCATTATAGGTTGACAATTCTACATTCGGCGTATTCGACTTAGCTTGTGGATTAAGCCGAAAAGGTATGTGAACCATCTCCTCTTCTTCTAGCATGATTCCTTATGGTAAAGAAAGTAAATCCTACTCCTTAAATGATCTACTCCTTGATTGTACTTGGATGTCCTAATATAGAAGTTGTTCTATATACTTTCTTGATTGTACTTTGGATGCTTAAATTAGAAGTTGTTATAATCAATTCCCTTGATAAAAGTTGGATTTTCAAAAGTGAAGGTTGTTTTACTTGAAGTACTTAGAGTCTTAAAAAGGAAGTGGTTCTTAATCTCTTGGATAGTGCCTTAGTTCCAAAACCTAAAGGTTGTTATAACGACTTTAGGGGAGTCAAATGAGTGATTTACTTAATTAATTTAAAAGAGGAGAAATGACATGATTTAAAGAGAAGTAACTTGTTTTTAAGGTGTGAGTTACTTGAGATTTAAAAGTAGAAGCAACTTGATTTCTAAAGTTAAGAAATTGATTTCTAAAGTTAAGAGACTTGAAGTATTTTGAAAGTTATGTAACTTGATTTGAAAGTATATGATACTTGGTTTTAAAAGTATAAGTCTCTTGGTTATAAAAAGAATGAATTTGTCTAATACATAAAGAATTATAACGGATTTATGGGAAGTTAGTTATAACGGCTTTATGAAAGGTTAAGAGAGTGGTCTATTTGATTGATAGGCATGAGTTGCCTAGGTTGTGAAATTAGAAGTTACTTGGTTTCAAAGCCTTGTAATGAATTTCTAAAGGTGTAGTAACTTAATTTGAAAAATAGACATGTCTTGATACTACGGGTGTTAGTATCTTGGGGTTTTATATAAAAAGGAGTCTTTTGAAAAGAATGGACGTACGTAGTACTTTGTCTTGTTTAAATGAGAATTATTCTATGTGTGTCTTGATAGTACTTTGGCTTGTTTAATTGAGAATTATTCTATTTGTGTCTTGATAATACTTTGCTTGCTTAAATAAGAATTACTCTTGGTTTGTGTAAAAAAGAAGGCATGGTAATTGTCTTGGTTTATGTAAAAAGGAAAGGCATGATAATTGTCTTGATTTGTGTAAAGACGTGGTATTGTCTTGGTTTATGTAAAAAAGAAAGGCATGGTAATTGTCTTGATTTGTGTAAAGGCATAGTATTGTCTTGGTTTATGTAAAAAGGAAAGACATGGTATTGTATTGGTTTGCTAAAATGATGGTTTATTCATTTTATAAATAAAGGTCAAGAATGGTTTGCTTGTATATGGGTTGCTCATATAGACATTCGTGCAAGTGTCGTATTTCCACATCTCTGTGTCCCTCCATAAAGGGCCGACAACTTGGTTCAAGAGATATCATGGAGTAGCTCCCCATGGTGTGAGTGGTACACACTCACGGCGGGTCGGATAGACTCGGGTGGGTTAAATTCCCAGGATATATAAGCCATGAATTTGCTATCCGTGATGCGAGTATCGTGTACCGATGACTCATTGCGGGTCCACGTGACCTATGCGGGTGAAATAGTCCCTTGCGGGTGAAATAGTCCTATGATAGGTTGCATTATAATACAGAGGGTGGTTGACCCTGGCACTAGCACAGCCTTCATGTTTTGAAACGGTAGTGATTTCATTAATGAAAGGGTGCAGTGTGTTTATGACTTAAAGTGGAACAGTTAATCTCATTGTTAAAGGCATAATTTAAAAGGTAAAAATGATTGCATTACTCTCATGTTTGCAAGGTTCAGTGTGCTGTTGTTTTGAGTTATCATACTTGCTTCCTGTTATATGTGGACTGTGTGATCTCTTTTACAGTACTTATTGTTTCATATACTTGGTACATTCTTCGTACTGGCCCCCTTTCTCCGGGGGGCTGCGTTCATGCCGCAGGTTTAGGTACGTAGTTTGGTGATCGGCAAGTGTAGGACTCTTGCTCAGAGTTTTTGGATAGCTCCATCTGTTCAGGAGTTTATCATTTTGGTATAAATCCTTCATTACAGGCTTTTGTACAGTTATGGGTACGGCTGGGCCTTGTCCCGTCATAGTTCAGTAAAACTCTTAGAGGTCTGTATTCATATGTGGGATTGGACTCGTGTACAGTGTAGTGCCTTTCTATTATGTATATTATATGACAACCTTGTCGGTTTTGCCTTTGCATGTTCGTTGATTAGTTTAAAAAAAATGAGGTGTTATTTAGTTCCGCGGTTTACTTATGACGTTTAAGTAGGCGGTGCCTGTAGGGCACCACACGCTCGAGGGTTGGGTTGTGACATAGTGGTATCGTGAGCAACAAGACTCGGAATGTCTACATACCGTGTCTAGTAGAGTCTTGATTATCGGTGTGTTGCGCGTCACACCCATAAACAGGAGGCTACAGGACATTTAGGAGTTGGTTTCTATTCTTCTCACTCTGAGATTGTGCCATAGATCTGTGTTATTAAGATAATCCCTCTCTGGCGTATTTTTGTGTTACAACTATGCCTCCAAGAAGGGCAACAGTTTCCCAGAAGGTCAAAATAGTAGCAGGAGCTACCAGTCAGACTCAGAGAGTTGATAGGGCTCATGTCCAGGATATACCGGATATTGTGCCGCAGTCGGCGAGTTCTTCTGCGCCAGGTTTTGAGGCCCCGGCACCAGAGCCTCCAGCTTTCGCCAGGGAAGACTATGGTCAAGTGGAAGCGATTATGTTATTGACCAAGATATCTGGATACGATTTCATCGCAGGAGGTTATTCGTCCAAAGACAAACAGTGCAGAGGGTAGAGGCCAACGCGGAAATCAGAAGAGGCTAGACCGGTTGGTTATCCGGTGAGTTTTGACGAGCGACCTTCAAGAATGAGTGAGATATTCGTCTCAGCCTACCCAGGACATACCCCCGCAGCTCACAGGTGGGAGATTGGACCCCACAAGGTATTTAGGAGCCGGTACGAGCTCCAGGGTTCGAGGTTTTCAGAGGAGCAGAGGATTTTCTCAATCAAGGCCACTTATTCCTCAATGTTTTCGATGTAGTAAGCGTCATTTGGGGAAATGCCGTTATGGCATAGGTTTTTGTTATTATTGTGACCGTCCGGGCCATAAGCAGTGGGAATGTCCTTTTAGAAAGAGCACTGGTGAGGTGGCTCAACCTATGAGATCGGTGGTTGGTTCCTTTTCCTCTACAGTTGTGCGTCCCCCAGGGCGGGGTATTCAGATGTCAGCCAGCCATGGTAGAGGTCAGGGTGGAGTTTATAGTTCTGGTGGTCCTTCGAACCGCATAGATGATGTGGCCACTGGGCAGGATCAATAGGCGACATCGCATGGGGTTACAGGTATATTTCGATTCTTTTGAATCATACATGCATTGATAGATTCAGATTCCGTCCTAGCGTATATATTTCCCTTTATTGCTAGTAGTTGTAAATTGATAGTACCACCGGAAGTAGGGATACCTTGATAAGTAAGGTGAAGAGTGAAGAATGTTGACAAGAATGATAAAGTGAAATGATACTATAGTTGTGTAGGGTTCACAAGTTGTAATTACCCCCATAATAGTGTAAGATCGATAGTTGAGGATGTACAGTAGAAATACTTCTGCCTAGGTGGCGAACCTCTAGTGAATGGGAGGATAGGGTGAGAAGTACCTTGAGATAAGAGAGATTTATTTCAGACTATGAATGAGAGTTAAGTGTGGCGATGGGTCGGGTTGTGGACCCATTTCGGGTCAACCGGTAGCATGGATTGAGGTAGTGCCAGTTGGAAATGGTCTCTCCATGTGTTAGGGTCACGAGGATGCAAGGCCCAAGTCTAGTTAATCGTTGTACGAGTTCGTGGATGCGCTCCACCAGAACCAGGTCGTGAGGGCCGAGAAGAGCCTTAACGACAATTCAAGCAGCATAATGGCCAAGTTTGGATAGTAACTCCAAGGATTGGAGAACAGAAACAATATTTGAATTTTGTACGTATGCTAAAATAAGTTTGGAAGTACGAGAAAGTATGACAAGTAAGAAAAGGAAGGAACAAGGGTTAAAAGAACTATAGTGGTTATAGTTATGGGTAATGAATGTGCGTAGAAAGAATCTCTTTTAGGCCATGAGTGGAGGTTAATTGTGATGATACACACGCCTTAGGTTCAGTAACACTGTCCATAGGTGCTCGTGATTGAGATGCTACTAGTATTAGAGTTTACACCGGTTGGTAAACTAAACTAGGCAGATTATAGGATCATGCCCCAACTAGTAATTTGATTAAGTGAGACAGAGAAGGGAAGTATCACGGGGGAAAACATCAGTTAGCTGAGTGGGAGTCCGACTGAAGGGTTCAGATAGTGTTAGTCTCATGACTTAGAATACGACAGGGCCATCCTTTTTTACGGGAAAAAAGAAATGAACCTCTAAAGATCCCGTTATGAAAAGACTGTAATCGGACCGCGGATGAAAGGGCCATTGATATGTATACATATGATATATGGTGGTCATGTGTGGCATCGTTGGTCTTGTGGAGTATTGATTGATAGGCATAGTAAGGAGGCTATGCCGGAGTTTGGATAGCTTGAAGACCGACTAAGAACATTCGGGGACGAATGTTTCTAAGGGGGGAAGAATGTTACACCCCGAAATTCCAGGACATGTATAAGAGAATAGACGCGAGAACACAAGACTTGAAAATTGGTACGAAAGAAAGAATTGTTTTTCCGAAGGAAAATCTTCCGAACTTCGGAAAGGAAAAATGTTCGTTGATGAGATTAGATTCTCAAAATGCATTATTTGAGGAGTATGGAATTTATTAACATTGTGGAAATTTATTTACGTATTTGGACATGTAGGGCCCACACGAGAAATTTTACATTTTGTGGGGACCACGAGAGTTACGAAATTTTATGGACGAATGGGAGGGCGACACGTGTCACCCCTTGCATGGACTTGGACGAAATGGACCAAGGTATAATGGTCAAATGACCAAGGGAAAGATGATCAAGTCTTGCAAGCCCAAAGCTTGATAAAATTGACCAAGTCAACTAAGCCAAGTTGGCACTTGATATTTAATCTTCTTCATTCAAGCCACACAAATGTTTTAATCTAGGCCCTCCATTGTGTTATATATTCAACCTAGTAGCAAGACTTAGCTCACAACACTTAGAAAAAATTTGAGGAAACTTTGTGCAAGACTTGAGGCTCTCGGGTTCATGCCACTTTCAACAAGAAAGATTTTCGTTTGTGGTTCATAATTCACCATACTTTAACCCAAGGTTCCTAGAGGTATTGTAAGGATATCTCAATAGAAAGATCCCGAAAAAACGACGTTTTCACGTTAGTCGCAAGGCGAAAACCTAAGGTGTTCTTCAACTTTGAAGTTGGAAATTGAAGGGAAGTTGTTTGTGAACTTCTAAGGGCTTCAAATAGCGGATTGGAGCGTGAAGGAAAGGAGCTAAGATTGCTAAGGAGCGACTTTAAATCTTAGAGTTATATAAGGGCTTATCAAGGTAACAATCTTGTCGTTTTAATGATTGAAGATTACTTATTGTTGTAGTTATGGATATAAACAAGCATGAGATTTATATAATGAAGATTGATAAGTGTTATGGATATTGGAACCACTAATCCGAAACTAGCATGATTAGCCTTTGAGATTACTATTCAATTTGGTTATTAGTTTAGTCGTCGCATGTTATATAAAGAAGGATTTATAGTAGTTAAAGTTGTTTACGACTATATAACATGTTAGACTTAACAACTTGGATTGAAAAATAATTGGAAAGGAATTTGTGTTGTTGTACATGTTAGCCGAGAATGGCTTTGGATATTGAACTACTTGGTATTAATTGTGTGGCAGAATTTTACACGTATTGTAAGGCGTGTAATCCCCTTTGATTGGTTGATGTGTTGAGCCTTAAATGCGGCATGTTGGTTATTGATTTCGGGCCTTGAAAAAAGTGGAAAAGTACGTAGAAACAAAGGAAGTGCTGCCCAATTTTCCGTAGAATAAGAGACTGTATACTTAGTATCATTCTACGTTAGAAACTAGAAGTTGATAGTCGTGCTGTGGTCATTATATGTTGACAATTCTACGTGCGGCGTATTCGACTTAGCTTGTGGATTAAGTCGAAAAGGTATGTGAACCATCTCCTCTTCTTCTAGCATGATTCCTTATGGTAAAGAAAGTAAATCCTACTCCTTAAATGATCTACTCCTTGATTGTACTTGGATGTCCTAATATAGAAGTTGTTCTATATACTTCCTTGATTGTACTTTGGATGCTTAAATTAGAAGTTGTTATAATACATTCCCTTGATAAAAGTTGGATTTTCAAAAGTGAAGGTTGTTTTACTTGAAGTACTTAGAGTCTTAAAAATGAAGTGGTTCTTAATCTCTTGGATAGTGCCTTAGTTCCAAAACCTAAAGGTTGTTATAACGACTTTAGGGGAGTCAAAGGAGTGATTTACTTAATTGATTTAAAAGAGGAGAAATGACATGATTTAAAGAGAAGTAACTTGTTTTTAAGGTGTGAGTTACTTGAGATTTAAAAGTAGAAGCAACTTGATTTCTAAAGTTAAGAAATTGATTTCTAAAGTTAAGAGACTTGAAGTATTTTGAAAGTCATGTAACTTGATTTGAAAGTATATGATACTTGGTTTTAAAAGTATAAGTCTCTTGGTTATAAAAAAAATGAATTTGTCTAATACATAAAGAATTATAACGGCTTTATGGGAAGTTAGTTATAACGACTTTATGAAAGGTTAAGAGAGTGGTCTATTTGATTGATAGGCATGAGTTGCCTATGTTGTGAAATTAGAAGTTACTTGGTTTCAAAGCCTTGAAATGAATTTCTAAAGGTGTAGTAACTTAATTTGAAAAATAGACATGCCTTGATACTACGGGTGTTAGTATCTTGGGGTTTTATATAAAAAGGAGTCTTTTGAAAAGAATGGACGTACGTAGTACTTTGACTTGTTTAAATGAGAATTATTCTATGTGTGCCTTGATAGTACTTTGGCTTGTTTAAATGAGAATTATTCTATTTGTGTTTTGATAGTACTTTGGCTTGCTTAAATAAGAATTACTCTTGGTTTGTGTAAAAAGGAAGGCATGGTAATTGTCTTTGTTTATGTAAAAAGGAAAGGCATGGTAATTGTCTTGATTTGTGTAAAGGCATGGTATTGTCTTGGTTTATGTAAAAAGGAAAGGCATGGTAATTGTCTTGATTTGTGTAAAGGCATAGTATTGTCTTGGTTTATGTAAAAAGTAAAGGCATGGTATTGTCTTGGTTTGCTAAAATGATGGTTTATTCATTTTATAAATAAAGGTCAAGAATGGTTTGCTTGCATATGGGTTGCTCATATAGACATTCGTGCAAGTGTCGTATTTCCACATCTTTGCGTCCCTCCATAAAGGGCCGACAACTTGGTTCAAGAGATATCATGGAGTAGCTCCCCATGGTGTGAGTGGTACACACTCACGGCGGGTCGGATAGACTCAGGCGGGTTAAATTCCCGGGATATATAAGCCATGGATTTGCTATCCGTGATGCGAGTATCGTGTACCGATGACTCATTGCGGGTGAAATAGTCCTATGATAAGTTGCATTATTATACAGAGGGTGGTTGACCCTGGCACTGACACAACCTTCATGTTTTGAAACGGTAGTGATTTCACTAATGAAAGGGTGCAGTGTGTTTATGACTTAAAGTGAAACAGTTAATCTCATTGTTAAAGGCATAACTTAAAAGGTAAAAATGATTGCATTACTCTCATGTTTGCAAGGTTCAGTGTGCTGTTGTTTTGAGTTATCATACTTGCCTCCTGTTATATATGGACTGTGTGATCTCCTTTACAGTATTTATTGTTTCATATACTTGATACATTCTTCGTACTGACCCCCTTTCTCCGGGGGGGCTGCGTTCATGCCGCAGGTTTAGGTACGCAGTTTGGTGATCGAAAAGTGTAGGACTCTTGCTCAGAGTTTTTGGATAGCTCCATCTGTTCAGGAGTTTATCATTTTGGTATAGATCCTTCATTACAGGCTTTTGTACAGTTATGGGTACGGCGGAGCCTTGTCCCGTCATAGTTCAGTAAAACTCTTAGAGGTCTGTATTCATATGTGGGATTAGACTCGTGTACAGTGTAGTGCCTTTTTATTATGTATATTATATGGCAGCCCTGTCGAATTTGCCTTTGCATGTTCGTTGATTAGTTTTTAAAAAAAAATCAGGTGTTATTTAGTTCCGCGGTTTACTTATGACGTTTAAGTAGAAGGGTGCCCACGTAGGGCACCAGTCACGGGCCCGGGGTTCGGGTCGTGACACCCATGTTTCCCATAATGTTGTCCAGAATGATGGCAACATTCAGGTATGTCTCACTGTTTTCTATTATTGCACATGGATCTTATAGTTCCAATTGAGGTAAACAGTTTAGGAGGCATGAGGTATTCCTATGTGATAGTATATGATTTTTCTAGATATTCATGGACATATTTGTTGAAAGAAAAATCACAAACCTTTGACATTTTTAAAATTGTGCATTCTAGAATTAGGAACATGTTCTATTCTCCTATTTTTTTTGGATTATATCCGATCATGGAAAAGAATTTGAAAACATCTCCTTCAAAATTTTGTGAGAAAAGATGAATTTTTCTTGAGTTTTTTCTGCTCCCAAAACCTCCTTAACGGAATGGGTAGCACAATGGAAGAATAGAACATGACGATGAATGGCTAGAGTTATGCTTAGTTCTAAAAATTGTCAAAATATTTTTTTACTGTTTGTCACATCACTAATAGAGTCTATTTTAGGCATGTAACAAAGATGACACCCTATGTGTTACTTTCATATTTTTGGGTGTATTTGTTACATTTTAAATGATAGAGATTATCTGGTTAAGTTTACTCTAAGAGTGACAAAGGGATGTTTGTTGGCTATTTCCAAAATAGTCATGCTTACTGAGCGTACAATCTAAGGACAAAAATTGTACAGAAGAAGACGGCTGAAATCGATAATACAGGTGGAAATGCGCAGAATGCTGAAACTCCAGATGTTGCTCCAAATGTCACGACATCCGAAGCAACATCTGAAGCAGAATTAGAGACCACAGAAGGTGTGAATGAGGAGTCAAATGCTGAATTGCTAGATCAAAGGCAGCCCTCATCAAGGATTAGAAAGAATCATCCAACATGCCAAGTGATAGGGGGAGTGTTTGAAGGAAGTAGAACAAGAAGCAAAGAACCACTCAATTACAAAGATATGGTAAGGTATGTGTGTATGTCTACCATATACCAAGAGGTTTGTCTTCTGTTAGGCATATTTTATATACACTTTTTGAGTCATTTTTAGTTAGTATTTTTCTCATTTTCTTGTTTAGTATAGTATTAGAGTCGTTTTTCTTTCTTTTGAGTCACAGTGGTCCTAAATGAAGAAATGACAAAAAAAGATGAAACGAGCTTAATTGAGGGGTAATTGCACAAGAAAAGGCCAAGAAATGAAGTTTAAGAAGTCCAGGGAAGTATAGAAGAAATCAGACGAAGTCCGGACGAGAAAATGACACAGAAACATAAAACTGGCCAAAGAACGTCACAGGCGCCGCGGCGCTAATTGTCCTGCGGAAGCCTGATTTTGTCGCAGTATTTTCAGTGCCACAGCGCCATCCAGCAGGGCCGCGACGCTGAGACGCGTATTTGCAGATCCGAGGCTAAATTGGAGAAGGGCAGAAAGGTCAAAACCTGGGGGTTTTCAGGGAATAAAAACTCTGTAGCAGCCGTCATTGAAGGGGGATCTTGTACTTATTCTCTATTCTACTTTTGGGAGGCTAAGGAGGAGGCTACAATACAAGATTGGAGACTTGTTCCAAAGTATTTTTTTTTCTTTGCTTTATTTTAATTTAGTTCATGTTGGATATTAATTTGGTTCTTAGCATGTCTATGGATATGAGCTAAACTTTTAATTAGAATTTTCCTTTTGAATCGCTTGAAACTCGTCTTTATGAATTAATGCAGTATTTTGGTTTCTTCTTCATATAGTTAAGATTTATTCAATATTTGGTTTGATTGTTTGATAATTAATTGATCACTAGTTATCATCACGTATATGATTTCGAATCAAGAACCGAGAGGGGAGATTTGGATATGATGTAGTTGAATAAACATAAGTTAAAAATCGTGGACGAAAGTACCTCTATACTTGTGTAGCTTCATAGGTTATTGTTCTTAATCCTCCTATGTGGTAAAATCTATCATAGAAATATAGAAGATTTTTGCACTTGGGTTGAGCGTTTATATATCATAACCGGAATATAAAACAGTCTAGCTAACCTGTTATCTTAAAATAGAAGAAGAACCTTTATTGTTGCATTAAGGATTAAAGCGAGTGGATGGTCGAGGAGATTGAAAACTTTATTTCCACCATAACTGATTCAAATAAAGTATTTTAGTTAATTTCTGCAATTACTTCAGTAGTTTATAGATAAAACCAAAATAAAATATCGATAGTCAAATAGATAACTTAGGATAGATGTTTGGTAATTGAAAATCAGTCTCTGAGGACGATATTCGGTCTTACTAAGACTATATTACTTGAGCGATACGTGCACTTGCGTAAAGCATAAGGAAAATCGCTAACATCTTCCTTGTTTTATATGTGCTTTAGAACCTATGTTTAGTGTTTATGTTTGTGCATGATTCCAAGCCTATCCGAAGTCTCCCACTTAAATATCGTAAAACGTGTCATTAGATATGTTGTCGGCACATGTGAGTTGGAAATTTGGTATTCCAAAGACACTAATCCTAATTTAATAGGACATAGTGACTCAGATTGGATTGGTGATGTGGATGATAGAAAGAGTACAATTGGAGGATATTTTTATCTTGGCAATAATCTTGTTTTTTGTATAGTCGTAAATAAAATTGTCTCTCTTTCAACTGCTGAATTTAAATATGTAGCAGTTGAAAGTTGTTGCTCTCAATTCATATGGCTAGGACATAAGTTAGACGACTATGGTTTTACTAGCAACATATTTTGTTTACGGTAATATTGATTTTAGACATCACTTTGTTTAAGGAGATTTGATTGAAAAACATCTAGTTTAAATTGAACATGTTGATACTCTTCATCAACTAGCTGATATTTTTACAAAGCTTTAGATCATGAGAGATTTTCCAGCTTGAAAAGCTTTTTTGGTCTCTGAAACATGCACTGTTGGGCGAATGTCGGCTGAAATGTCTCTAACATTTCGGGTGACATTTACCCTTGTAATATCATAATCTGATTTTCAGTACTGTGCAATGGCTGATTTATGTTCAACCAGGTATGATTTCTAAATAAGAACATGATTTTAATGTGATACTGTTCTCTGCGATGATATTAGATATCATAAAAAAAAGTATCAAAATAAGGCAAAGCCTTTCTAATTCTCGGCAACTGTGCAATACGGGAAAAGCCTTTGAAATTGATATCGTTCCTATACTATAGGAGTATCAAAGTGTTTAAACAAAGAAAAACATTATGAGGATGCTAAATAAGTATTCTTGTTTTTGACACGAAAATGAATTGTGTATGTGTTTTATGCTTACATCTAGGACTCAATGGGAAATGTTACATTGGTCTGGAGGTTAAACTCATAAAATCATATATGAAATGTGTCTTGATTTTTTGCCGAAAAAAAAGATGTTTTGAAGGATCATGATACTTGTGTTGTACAAAATGTTGTCAACATTACTGTTGAAATTCTCAGATAATGATATTTGTTGGGATGTGATGTATAACTGATTTTGAAATTCAGTTATTTTTCTTCCTATTTTTATGCCTTGTTTTTATAGAAATTTCAAACCTTAAAATGATAAAATTAATTTTTATTCCTACTATGATGTCTAGTTATTTTATCCCATTATTTTAGGTGCAAGTTATTGTGTAAAATTGAAACACCAAATCTAATGAATTTTTGTTGCTTAGAAAGATTTGTCATGTATATAGATATTCCTCTTATTTGTTATTTTTTTATCATCTTCGATTTTCCCTATATAAAAATAAAAAATAAAAAATTAGTTATTCTACCAAGTTTATAAATCATTCTTTACTTGCTTGTCATTCTTGTTATCTTTTTGTTTTTTTCTCTCGAAAATATAAAATATATATATATATATATATATATATATATATATATATATATAAAATAAAAAATGGGAAGATCACATCACTTTGGTATATACAACCGATGGAACACTCAAGCCCTTCATCTTCCAAAATTCCTCAAAACCCTCTACACTATATTCACCTATGGAAATTTTTCAATGTCAACACTAATATCAAGTTATCAACCAACCCACCGATCAACTTTCCTATGAGTACTAGCCCTCCAATGAACACTGAACCTTCTGAGTATGTTGAACCACAACAAGCAACCCCACTGGTTTCCTTCTTCACCATCCACAGAGGACTTGTCTAAAGCTACAGTATTGGGTAAGAGACCAAGATCCTCCACCTTCCCTACTTGTCGATCGAGTAGATTGTTTGAGAAGAAAAGTCCGTGTAGAGCCGAGCAACAACAGGTCAAGGTCCAGATGTGATATTGCTATATCTGCTTGCTCGAGCAATGACAGTGACAACACGAGCTTGGTGTTCTCAACTGAAGAGAGTGAAGAAGAAACAACTGTCATGTCTCGCAAAATGGTTCGAAGAAAATGAGGAAATTCTTGGTGAAACTCCATTGAAACGATTCTTCCCAAAAGAAATTTCCAGATATGCTAAATCGAGTGCTGCTCCGAATGTTGCCACTGATGCCACAACATCTTAGGCAACATTTCAGCCAACATCAGAAGAGACAACTCCATCATTCTCCAGCGAAACTGAATCTGATTCAAACCTTGAGGTATGAATATGTTACTGAGAAAGGATCGTATGTTGATAAAATAGTCAGGTTTTTATGCTAATTTGAGTTCTGCTATAGATGATACATCCTCGAAGAAATTTGAGAATGTATATCTCTATAACATAATTTTTTTTTTCCACACCTGCTGTTCTTAAACCAATGTATGAGATGAAATGCTGAAATGTTAGAGGTACAGATCCTGCAGTGGACAATAGAGATGAAGTAATTGAGTACCTCACTTAGGTATAATGCATAAGTGGATCTCTAGATGTCCAGCCTCTGAATTAACAACCATGTTTGCCACCCTGATGTACAAGTTACCAACTTGGCACAAAAATAATCGACCTCAATCCTCCCTTCAATCTCTCTGATATACAAAGTTTAAACTACCCTGGAAAATAGAAGGAAATAGTGCAGATGTTGACAAGAATGTCACCAATATTCTTGACCACACTGGTCCAAGACAGTCTCCGCTGTCTATTGAATAGCTTGTGATTAAAAATCGCGAAGATCAACCAACAAATCTCTGAGGTTAATACTGTGAGGAATGCACTGATTCAAGCCAGAGACTATTTCATGTTGCTGATTTCTTCACAAAAAAATGGGAGAAAATGATATTTATATGCTACTGTACTGTCGAGTTGTACTGTCGAGAGAATGATAATGCATATGCTAGAGAAAGTGTTAATGCAGGGGAGCAGAGAAAGAATGCTAGATGTTGTAGAGAAAATGTTAATGCAGGGGGAGCAGAGAAAGAAAGCGAGATGTTGGTGTTCTGTGCAGAGAAAGAGTTATGCAGGAGTAGAAAGATGTTGAAAGTTGCTACTGCTATATGTTACTGTTATGTGCAGAGAAAGAATTATGCAAGAGCTACTGCTGTTGTGCTGGAAGTTATTGTTGTTTGTTGAAAAGGTTGTTTTGTGAAGAAAGGCAAAAAGGGGAAGAATGTTAAAATCAGAAGTTTTGCCCTTCCTTCACGGACTGAAGCTAATGCTACTGGTCGATACGAAATTGATGCTACTAGTTGGTGTTGAGAATATGATCTTTGTATAAATCTGTATAAGTGGATGATATGTGTATATGTGCTAACATCTTTCTTCTTTTCTAATCCTATATAAATGGTATATATATATGTATATCTTGTATATGTTGTGTTTATATGTCATTACAGGTTGAGGGGAAGCATTTGCGTGAATTTGTCATTGTTAGGTCACTTATGCTTAGTTGGTTAAGTTTTGTGAAGAAAGACAAAAAGGGGGAGAATGTTAATGTTAGGATTGGTATCATGACATTTTTCCTAACATATCATTTTCCAAAAAATGTCGGAAATGTCTTGACATTTGGACTGACATTCTGGTAACACTTTTGCCTATTTTCATGGAATGTTTTTCAGGAAACTGTGACCTTATTTAACACATGACAAATTGACTTGGCAAGGAGTATTTAAAGCAGATTATGATTGATGAAGACCAAGTCCAAGTGGAGCATAACTTGAGGAGCAAGACGTGGAAGAAAAAAGCCCAAACTGTTGAGAAAATCACTCCTCAAGTTTCTGCAACACGTGACCACTTTTAGTTCAACCTCCGCAATGATTCATTGAGCATTTCAAGGAGGACTCTCCACTATAAATAGAGAGGGCAGATCAGTGAATCCATATCCAGAATCAAAATGTAAAAATACCAAGAGAGCTCTCGGGATTTCTTCTCAGAAATCTGAATTACAAAATGTTGCCTGAGTTTGTGACGACATTCTGCATGACATTTCAGTCGCTGTTTTAGATAGATTTTTCAGGCATAAGTCATCTGCGACTTAACATTTTTATTTCTTTTGTATCATCTTTTAAATCTTGTAAAGAAAGTAATATATCAATTGTATATACAATACTTTGGTCATTGACCATATTAATATATAACCTATAACTTTTGTGTCTTTATTATTTCCGTTGCATTTTACTCTTCAAATGTTTTATTCTGTTTTTAACTGAACACTGTTTTTACCAAAATGTCATCAGTTATGTCAGACGACATTTTCGCCGACATTTACAAACTGTTCCAGCATTCGAATTGAGTTAATTTCCAGTTTGTTTTTATTATTCCATAACTGTACCCCGGGACCCAACACTGGTGAAACAAAAAGATCGAACATCAAATTTCAATAACAATAACAAAGACATTTTAATACACAAGTACACAACATATATATATATATATATTTTAATATATATAAGAACAGGGATAGCAATCAGTAATTCGATACTAAAGCAGCTTGTAGGGAAATAGGAAAAACTAAACTAGAATTTGTAATACGAGTAGAATATATTTCATTTCTTTCCGCGAAAATCACGGAAATAATTTTAGGATTTTTTTCAAAGTCATCCCTAGGCATGTAACAATCTGCCTCTGGCATTTTCATCATCTTCTTGTTATTTTATTCGGTTTCTGTTGATGAACCCATTAACATAGAAATGCCCCATGCAGCAAAAGAAACACCAGATGCAACAACACCCGGAAGCAACCGCTCTACCAACAAGGTAAATGTAGGGTTTGTGTACACTCTACCCTCTTCAAACCCCATGTGATGGGATTTTACTAGGTATGTTGTTGTTGTGTTTCTTCTAGCTTGTTATCATTGCCTTTTTTGCTCTTTTTTTTTTTTTTTTTTTTTTGTTGACGAAGGAACCCGCAGCCGCTACTCTTTCGAGTGCGCACAGGTAAACCGGTGACCGACGCAGAGTCGCAAACCACGTCGGCCATGTAAACCACACTGCAAGCCATGTGTGAGCTCAACCAAGAAGGTTTATGCAGGGATCGAACTCGTGACCTTGCGGTCCCGCTTCTTCTGCTACACCAGCATCTGCTTGGGTCTTTTTTGTGTTTACAACAAATTGTTTTTGGTCTCTGGGTGAGATTTATTTTTGATTTGATGGGGGAAGAGTGACTTGTGGATGTGTTCCTTATATAGGAAAATAATTTGGTGTTTACTGTAGGTCTCTTAAGCATGTCACTTGGTGGCTAGTTACAATTTTCTTTTATCCTACGGTCAACAACAAATTTGGTGTTAACTAATTGTTATTTTCGAGTTAATTAATTTGATTATTTTTTAAAGTTAAATTAAATTAAATTAATTGAATATTTTAAAAAATATATATATTTAATAATTATAAATGATAAGTACTACAAGTTATAATTTTTTTATGTTAACAAAATAATTTAAAAAAATAGTATTAAAATATTACTTTATCTGGATAAAAAGAGTGTCCACTTAGCTATTTGCACATTCTTTAAGAAAATACTAACTTTGAGATAAAATAGATAATTTGACTAAACTGCCTCTAATTAAATAGGTATTGAAATTTGATCACATAACGCTTAATAGGAGCAAATTTGGAAAAAAAAATATTAATTTTTTCTTGATTTGATAAATACATTTTTTTATTTAAAAAAAAAACTAAGTAAACATTTTTTTTTATCCGGAAAAAGTAATGAACGTTCACATCATTTAAATTTTGAGAAGGGAATACGACAAATTTGGGGTATGATTTTTACTACTAATTGTGACAGTATTGTTTTGTTTTCCAAAGACTATTTAATAAGTTGTCGAAAATTACTACTTAATGAGTTCTCTTTTCCAAGTTAAGCATTTTCAACAGTCCATTAGTTGTAACAAATTATTTTTTTTTATGGTAGGTAAATGTGTATTAAAATTATCAGAATGTACAAGTTTTGCGTCTCTGCTAGGCAAGTCAGCATAAGATTTAGGCTCGTCAATAACAAAAAGCTCAGTCTCTCGCATTTATCTTCGCTGACAGTGAAGAGGACTATTCCCTCCTCTTCTTTTACTCCCCCTCCTTTACTTCTATTTGTCCAATTTTAAATATACATTCCTTTCAAGTATTTCGGGTATGTGTAGCACTCTCTTTCGGAAAATGTTTAAAGCTTTTCGGGCAGTTCGAACAATTGTAAATGATATGAAGACAACACCATCGTTACTCCCGAACTTCCCTTGTGAAAGGACCAGAAGCTGGGGCCATTCATTTAACTCTTTTTTTTGTCAATTAACTCTCTTTTTTGTTGGGAATGAAATATTATATATATAAATATAGTTAACACGCATCATTAGTGTAGGGATTTGTTGGGTGTAAACATACAAGTAAGGCACAGCGGAAGTTTAAAATTTTGAGTAAACTTACTTGCTCCAACAAACGTTTCTGGTATGATTATGCGATAATTCAAATCTGCAAAGACATAAAAGAAAAACTTACAGTCTTTACTAAAAGGTGCGCACGCGATTGTCTATCCGGGTGCAAGTCTTGCTTCAGTATATTCCTTTGCCCAAGAAAGCTAGGAAATCTTGACAGAGGTTTGAGAGGATTTATTTCCTGAACTCTAAGTTCAGAAAGTGGAAGAATGAGTTCTTATGAAATTATGGGTTAAGTGTCAAATAAATAGTGAGAAAACCTAATCGATTTGGATCGAGCCAAGACGACCCAAATCAAATTGCGATGGGCGGTCGAACGGGCTCATTTGTTATCGACTCCTTTACTTATTTTCTGCACGTTTTAGTTCTAATTAAATCCAAGACTTAATTTTAACTTAATTAATTAATTTTCATCAAATGAAAATTATCCCATAATTTATTATAAAATAAAATATCTTGATTCAAAATCCGATATTTTACATTCTCTCAATATACCCTTATACCGAAAGACAATCGACTTAGTGTGACCGCTTTAGGCGCCACACATCGGCACTTGATCAAATCAAGGTTCACACGGAACTCTGAGCGGCACGGTGGCGGACGATATGTGAAGTACGTTTACAAGACTCAAGTAAACAAACCTCTATGTGAGATGATAAATTCCTTTCATTCGCGACACACTCGATCAAGCTTAAGATTTGCCAAGTGTCTATCCAAATGGCTTGATCACTTTATCTCATCTATATTAGTCGACAACTAGACCATATCCTAGATATGTCTCTTGCCAATGACTTGGTCGACCTAACATCTCTGAGAAGCTGAGTGTTCTCTCGAAATTTCAATCGAGGAATGAATCCTATTCTTGGCTCAACTACCACCTTCAATCTACTTCGTAATGCACCCAATACAAGTCGCGTCTCAACCTATAAGGCATTTGAGCTTAGGACAGGATCAAAGTGCATTGCTCCGTAAACAAGGCGATATTGACCTCAAGTCTAAGGACCTCTATCTCCCACATGCTTATAATACTCTAGACATGTATAACAAATAGTTTATCGCCAGGTATGCCAATACTCCTCTAAGAGTATCCATTTGTCCATCACTAGCAACTATTGCTTGCAGTAAGTGAGATATACTACATTCTCTAAGAATGTGATGCAGACCACATGTCGACTTATAACATATCATTGATATCTCATTCTCAATGATCATTATTCTAGGCTATTTTAAGAACTACACTCTATCATTAATATCTCACACTATTAATGACAATGTAAGTTCAAGGGATGCACATTAATGAATAATATAAACAATCAAATAATAATTCAATAATTGCAAATGCCAAGTATATATTAATTTTATTAATAATATGAATGTGTTCAAGTACATGTGCTCCTAAAATGATTGTTTCTAGGATATATATACTTTCAATTAGTTCATTACAAAAGGTGCTATAGAGGGTACCATAGAGAGTATTAGTACAAGATACTTAACCAGCTAGACATTACCTGCGCGAAGATTGGTGAAGTATAATTTGGGATTGTTCTCAAAAGTAGCTCTTGCAATGAAAATACCAATTGTGCCTGGAGCTTTCATCATCTTTATAACAGGTTCTTTGCAACATTTAAAGACATGTTTCAGAATGTTGATCAGTTGTTGGCACGCTATATTGATACAACGCATCACTGTTTTCAGTACAACCCACACTGTTTTCAGTACAACCCACACTGTATTGAGAATACTCTTGATCACACTGAGCAGTGATCCGCCAAGGAAATAGCAACATAATATGAAGAGAGATAAAAACAACGCGATTATGAGATAGGGTAAAGCTAAATGAAACCAGTAATTAATCTTTTCCACTCTTGTTTCAGGTGGAAACACCTCGTCGAACCAACTCACAATTTCCCCACATAAATTCTTCACTTGCCAACTAAAATTGTCAAGCGCTACTAGGGCTTGTCCACCGAAATTTTTCAGTGTCACTAGCGCTTGTCTACCGAAATTTTCCAGTGTCACAAGCGCTTGAACGCCGAAATTTTTCAGTGTCACAAGCGGTTGGACGCAGAAATTTTTCAGCGTTACTAGCGCTTGCCAACATAAATTCTTGAGCATTAAAGGCACTTGCACGAAATAATTTTGCAAGGACAGTAACATTTGCCAACCAAAACTTTTGAGGGACAGTAGCCCTTGGCCAAAAAATTTTTGCAACGACAATAGTATTTGGTAACCGAAATTTTTCAGTGACAATAGCCCTTGTCCAGCAAAATTTACCAGCTTCATTATCAATTGTCCAACAAATTTTGGTATAATCAATAGAACATGTCCACCAAAATTTACCAGCTTCATTATCAGTTGTCCAACAAAATTTGGTATAATCAATAGAACTTGTCCACCAAAATTTAGCATCATGAGTAGGGCTTCCTTCAATTTCTCCATCACAAAGCTCATCACATCCTCCATCACCATTTCTTTTTTCTCTCTAGATTTCAAAAGACTATTTGTAGTGAATCTCTCTCTCAAATTATTTGTAGATATTGGTACTAGTGGAGTAGTATTTCACATTCTATTTTTATTGGTTCTACTATTTCATTTTTTCTGGTGGAATATGGGACCCAACTTTATTGAATTAACCTTTGAGCATTATCATTAAAGCGACATCTTTGAACTTTATTTAAAAGTCTTTTATTATTTTTTAAACTCTTGACACGAAAGGAATATTAGAACAATGTTTTCACCTTTTTTATTTTTCCTTCTTTCGTGTAGTATAAGAATTCCTGACTAAAAATATTCTCTTGCTTTAGAAACACAATTATTTAGATAAATAGTACATATCCTTCGTGCCTAGACGTACTATTCGACTAGCTATGGCCATAAAGAAAAGAACAAAATAAGGTAACTTAAAAATGAAGAATCAATGTGTGAATAGTCAAGCTCAGTGTTATGCATGTTAAGTCTAGGGCTGGCCAGTGGGCCGGGACGGGCCCACCGGGGTCGGGTTTGGCGGGGTCGGGGCGGGGTCGGGGCGGAGAAAAGGGCGGGAGCAAGTGGGCGCACGGAGGGTCGGGTCGGGCGGGACCATACCATGTCCCGTCCCGATCCCGTCCGCTGGTAGGGGTCGACTGTCGGGTCGGGACGGGACGGGTTGGCGGGTTTTTTTTTTTTTTTTTTTCACTAAATTAAAAATAATAAATTACTAAGTACTAACAAAGTAACATTAATGTAATATACATATACTATAATATTATAGACTTATAGTATTATAATTTATAATTATAGTATTATAGTATTATACTCATATAGTCATATATATAATATATTTATAAAGTATAAAGTATAAACTATAAAGTATAAACTATAAAGTATAAAGTTATAAACTAAATAATTAAACAAAGACAAGAATAGTGTAAAAAAACATCCCAAATTTGTTTTGTGCCTTTTATATTATTAATTTCATTGAAATATGAAATATCAAATATACAAGATTCAAAATTACATTGTAGTGTCTTGTTGTTGAAAAAATTGCAAAAGAGTGAAAGACATAGAAAAATTTAAAAATTGCAATGAAATAAATTACCAATTTGAAAATATTTTTCTAATTTCTTTATAATTTCTTGTGGTTCTTGGTTGGAATTGGTATATTTTGATCAAATTGTTCCACGCCGCTACTCATGCCTTGAGATAAAATGTCATTGTAGTTGTCGCCATCTTACCGTTAATTTACAGTCGATCGCGACTCCTTCGCTCCGCTCGTATCCAATCTCTCGAATAGTACCGCCATCTCCAAGCCGCTCCCGCTAATGAGTGTGCGTGCTCTCTATTTGAAATCGCTGCGAAAAGCGCTTTCGATCGACGACGCTTGAATGTTCAAAATATCTCGCCATCATTGAAAGTGTCGGAAATGTCTTCATTCTCGCCCAATATTTCAGCAAGTCTTCCTTTCCTTCTTCATTGATAATCGCTGTAAGGTAAATTACCTGCAAAACAAAAACATCGAACTCACTAATTTGGTTAGCTTTGCTACCACCGCACATTTTATTTACGAGGCTTTCAATAGAATTAATATTAGGCCTAGCCACGTAAACCGCTTGTCTTTTTTAGGTTGTGTTGAAGAAGAAGATGATACAAAAGTCGGTTGGTTACTAGCACTTTCTTTGTAATGCCGATATACTTTTTGCATTCATCTTCTACGCTATTCAACACTTCTTCTAGCGTTAGTTCAATAGGTGGTTCAACATTTAAATTTTTGGGAGTTGGAGGTGGTAGTGCGTCCATACTGATTATATATATTTTCAATAAGACTTTTACAACCCTCTACTTTAATAGTCGGGTTTAATACAAAGACCAATAATATAAATAGGGAATAGGAATAAAATATTTTTAATTTCATAAACATTTTTTAATAAATGCAGATAAGCGTGTTTTTCCATATATTCTTTAAGAAGTAAAAATATTATAGCTATATAAAACAACATAGTTGAAATAGTAGGATAATATAAAGTAGAAAATTCTTTTGTTGCTCGTTGAAAATTTTCTAAAAATACAATAAGTTCTCTAATTTTCTCCCAATCGATCCACAATCATATCATTTGGATTTTGATTATGGGCGTTAAAAATAAAGTAATAGGTTTTCTATAGTCATAAGCAACAACTAGTTGGTCATATAAAGAATTCCACCTAGTTGGTACTTCTTCGGGAATTTTACAGAAGATAGTCCACAATCGTGGCAAGTTTTTATATTCTTTTCTTTGTTGAATTCTATTATTTTTAAAAATAAAGTGTATAGCAAATTGTATTTTTCAAGAATATCTTGAAAAAGTGAAAGACCATCCTTTACAACTAAGTTATAAATATGGCATACATTTGATATGAAAATGTGTTGGAAAAGACGAGTTAAAACATTTCTTAAAATACTAATAGCGAATTGTTAGAAGATGCATTATCTAATGTAATACTCATAACTTTATCGGTTATTAGTAATAATCGTATGAATAAATATTTTCGAAATAAACTCACGGTGTGCCTACTATCTATATATCTATATGCTAAAATACGTTTTTGCATAGACCATTTATAATCTATCCAATGACAAAGTTACCGTTAAATAATCATGGTCGTTAGTACTACGACCTATATATCGGTTAAGCGACTTTGCAATTTAAATGATATAATGCATAACGTAAATATCATTGATATTCATGTGCAAATTTAAATACATCTCTTTTAACAGTTGATCTAGGAAAACCTTTATAAGGAGGATTATACATATCTCTAATATAATGAATAAAACCGGAGATTCGGAAATGAAAAGGCAAACCCTCCACAAAGAACTAATTTTGCTAGTGCTTCCTATCTTTATGTTTATCGTATTTAGGCCTCAACTCCCCGTCATAGGGTTAATTTGACCACTTTCTCCAGACGATAGTATCGATGTGAACCTTGTCCCGATTGAGAGGACGACTTCTCACGTTCTTTTTCAAAAATGTATTGAGCATGCAAGGCTTTGTGTTTTTGCAATAGGTGTCTTCCTAAACCCCCCGTCCCACCATGACCTTGTCCAGTTTTAAAAGAATAAACATTTTTACAAGTTTTACATACGCCTACTTGATTAGCTACGTCCTGTCAAAATATTTCCATACGGTGATTTTAATGGTCGTTTTCGACCTGTCTCATAGTAGGGGATAGGAGGCATTTCACTAGTGGGTGTATCATCATCATCTTCATTAATAGGTGTATCATCAACTAGAGTGTCATCTAAATTAAAATCTTCTTGATTTCAGGATAATCATTTGTGTCAAGATCATATGGTATTTCAGGAAACATTTCAGGATCTATAAAATCATCTTGTCTAGGAATAGCTGGAACAGGAATACTAGAAGAAGTACTCTTGCCCTTGTTACCACCCCTACTAGAAGAAGCCTGACCCTTACCCAACATACCTCTTAGTCCTTTCATTTTAATTATGCTAATAAATAGTTAAAGATAATGAAATTAAATGTGTTAAATGAAATAAAAACAAAATAATAATTTAATGAGAGAACGAATGTACCAAGCCGACGTAAAGTCGGCGTGTAATCGAAGGTTGAAAATTGAAACTTTGCTCGATAGATAATCCTCAGCTAGTTGCCAACTTGCTCTCGATTCTCAATTAATAAATAGATTGAATATGGAGACAATGTTTTATAGAGAATTAGAGATTGATTGAGAGATTAGTGAGTAGAAAGATTTGTGAAAATAATAAGAAGAGGAATGAGGTATTTATAGGGGTTAAAAATGAATATAAAGGGGTAGGGGTTGGGGAGGGGAGGCCTAAAATGGCCGTTGTCAATGACGAAAATGTAAAATGGCCGTTGGACAACGGCTATTTTGTCTGAGTCGGCCCAGGGGCGGGATTTGGGGCGGGGTCGGGGCGGGTCGGGCGGGATCGGGCTGGCGGTCGGGCTGGCGGGACCATACACCGCCCCGGTTCGAGCCGGTCCGTTTTTTTATAACCGGTGTCGTGTCGAGTGGTCGGGTCGGGGCAAGGACGAAGTCGGTCGGCGGCCATTTGGCGACCTTAGTTAAGTCTAAGGTTTTATGATTTATTAATGATAACTAGTACTTCCTCCGTTTCATAATTAGTGTGTTTTTAAGTTTTGCACACCTAAATTATGAATATTTTTAATAATTTTACCATCATGAGTAGGGCTTCCTTTAATTTCTCCATTACAAAGCTCATCACCTCCTCCATCACCATTTCTTTTCTCTCTCTAAACTAGATCTCTCAATAGAAAGCAAAAGACTATTTGTAGTGAAGTCTATCTCTCGTAGGGTTTTGTTAGTTTCAAAACACATAATTAAAGTGCAGCGAAAATTAAAATTTGTTTAAGTTACTTATTCCAACAATTCCGTGTTATAATAAGGTCATTTCATGCATGTATATATATTTGTATCTTGTTTTGGAACCACATACTCCTCTAGTTGGTCTATATATATTTCTTCTTCCAAATCACCATTTAGGAAGGCTGTTTTAAATCCATTTGATGTATTTCAAGATCCCGCAATGCGGTGATATTCTTGAACATACGAATGGATATCTTAGATTTGTACTTGTCTATAGACCCATTTGCATTGTTGGTTCTCAACTTTTTCTTTTGTGGAGCTTAGATGCTTTAGAAGTTTCATCTTTACTTTTAAGTAAGTAAAGGTAGCACAACCTTGTGCAATCATCTAAGAAAGTCACAAAGTACTTGTTCCCCCTCTAGCTTGAGCGAACTTCAAAACACATATGTTGATATGTGTGAGTTCTAGAGGAGCAGTTTCCCTTTCGACGGATCTAAGGGGACTTTTTGAAGAGTCTTTGCCTCTATGCCCACCTCACATTTATGTTGAGGGTTTATGTCGATAGACAACAATGATTCCAACCTTACCAATCTTAGTATAGATCGATAGTTAACACGTCTAATCTATGGTGCCATAAATTAGAAGATACAAACAGGTAAAAGGAAGGCTCAGTTTTATTGATATTGAAGAAAACATTGTAGGTGCAGTGTTTGCCCTAAGGAGTCTTCACAAGCGAATCTCCTTAATTAGAAGGTATTACAGGAGTAGCATTAACTTTAAAGAGGTCTTCACAAACTAAGCCCCTACCTACAAAAGTTCCATTTTTCGTGATTACAAACTCGTTAGCCTCGAATACTAGACTAAAACCAGCATTGACCAACAAAGGTCCAGAAATTAAGTTCCTTTGAATTTTCGGGACATGCATCACTTCCTTTAGAGTCAGCTTCTTTCCGGACGTCGTCTTGAGAATTACCTTTCCTACCCCCAGCACATTGGAAGAATAATTGTTGCCCATGAACAACTTCTTATCTGTAACTGGTGTATACATGGAGAAGGCATCTTTGTTGGAATAAATGAGACGGGTAGCGCCTGTATCCAGCAACCATTGAGTAGGATTCTCAACAAGGTTAGCTTCTAGCACCACTGCTGAGAATTCTTCAATCATATCGTCTAGGAGCGTGTCTTCGACGATGTTTACCTTATCCTTGCCTTTGGCCTTATCATGTTTTTGCTTGCGGCATTCTTTGGCCATAGACCAAATTTACCACAATAGTTGCATGTTCCCTTAAACTTTTCAGTTGTTTGGGACTTGCCATCCTTCTGGAACTTCCGCTTTTTGTTTGGGTTCTCTTTGACTTCCGTCAGATTTGCCTTAGCCTCAGCGGGTTGTTTCCCCTTTGGCATGACCTTTTTATTATCCTCTTGAATCTGGAGTTTGACAATAAGTTCGTCTAAGGTCATCTCCTTCATTTTGAGTTTCAAGTAATTCATAAACTCATTCCACGAAGGAGACAACTTTTCGATTAATGCCCCAATCAAGAATTGCTCGTTGGACTTCAATCCTTCCAAGTCTAGGTGATGAAGAATCATTTAAAATTCCTGGACTTGGGATGACACATTTTTGTTGTCCACCATTTGAAACTTCAGAAATTTCCCAATGATGAACTTTTTACTACCCGCCTCTTGGGTGTTGTACTTCTTTTGTAGTTTGTCCCACAACTGCTTGGCAGTTTCAACGGTACAATATACCGTGTAGAGAAGATCGGACAAACTGTTAAGAATGTAGTTCCTGCACATGAAATCACTATGTTTCCATGCCTCACAAACCATCTTCATGTCGTCATCAACATGGTTACCTTGTCCCCCTCCCGCCAAGTCATTTGGCTGAGGGTCCGTGTTTTCCCCAACTTGTGGAGGATCTTCAGTTAGAAAACGTTTTAGTCCCATAACCGTCAGAAAAAACATCATCTTTTGCTGCCATCGCTTGAACACCCATGAACTTCTCGGGACGTTCATGGTGAAAATTAGCGGGAGTTAGAGTATGAGCACTCCCTTGACCAGTAGCAAAGGTGTTGGGAACGCCTTGAGCAGTACCATAGGCGCTGTGAATACCTTGAGCAGGAGCATAGGCATTGTGGACGCCTTGAGGAGCAGTGGGGGCACTAGTTGTGCCAAATGCACCAGGTTGAAAGGCATTTGGAATGCCTGGATTAGTGGGGGAGTAGCCTGAGTCATTACCTTGAGGAGTGTCGTTGTTCATATCGTTGAATTGACCTTTAGCAGACATTGTTGTTGTTGAAAGCAGACAATATTATCTTAAGCTTGTTGGATATTTGTGTAGTAACAAGGAAATGAGAATGCTACAACAACAACTAATGTGAACAACGTAACTTGTCTTGCTGAGTCGATTGATGAACAATCTATCCTTAAGATAATATTTCTCCAGTATATCCTTTCAACTGTTGTTTTAGCAACTTATCTCCCAAGATAAAACATCAATCAAACAAATGAGCAAAGGAACTAAAGTGTTCGCTTGATAAGAAAGATCTTTGAGTGTATTGTGATTGCAAGAGAGGAAGACAATTTTCAGAGAATTGTTCAAGTGTTAATGTGTCAAGTGTATTTTTCAATTGTGCCCAATGCATCAATTTATAGGTAGATGATTTAGTCTTCTCAATTCACCAAATGAATGGCCATCAATGTCAAGTAATGACCATTGATATTGAGGTTAATTCATCCTAGTAATGGTTGAAATCAATAGCCAATTAATGGAGATTAATTGCTCCAAAGTCAGCTCAAGAATCAATCTTAATTTGCCTCCAACGTTACTGAAAAATGTCGAAGCATCGCGGTCCCTCGGGAGGGCACCGCGGTGCCTAAATTCGATGAGTTCTTTGGGCGGAACCGAATTAGCACCGCGTTCGAGTTGAGGCACCGATCGCTTGTGGCACCGCGACGCCTCTCCAAATTTTCGAGGCGATTTTTCAGATTCGTTTCATCTCTTTCACATTTCTTCCTTTCATTTACCAACGTGAAACCATTCGTCATTTGGCCAATAACCGTCTATTTCCTTACATCTCAAACAATTCGTATATGTACCAATATCTCTTCCATTTAAGGAAATTATGATCTTTGACACTATAAGTGCACGTGTGTGGAAATAATATTTCCGACGTGCGGGACCCCTAATTATTTAATTCATAATTAATAGAATTAACTTTATTTCACGTTTAATAAATATTTTCAAATATTAATTTCTTATCAAACTTTGTTGCAATTGTTTTCACTTTTTCACTTTTCCCTATTAGATATACTCAGGATTTTCATGGTCAGACCGAAAGCTTTTAAGACAATTAATTTAGCTAAAGAATGTAATTGAGTACAGGCGATGCTAAGGGGTTATGGGTTTCCACCTAAGTTCACTCAGCTGGTCATGGCTTGTATCACTACCATTAGATTTTCTGTCAAAGTAAATGGTGAGGGCTATGGGTCTTGTGAAGGAAAGAGGGGCTTGAGGCAAGCTGATCCAATCTCACCACTATTATTTTTCATGGTTATGGAGTTTGACAAGAGTACTTAAGGAGTGTATTTAATTAGGATTTTAAAAAGACGGTTTTGAGATAAATAAGTCTTGTGATATTTAATTAAGATTTTTAAATAATCTAAACAAGTCTTGTGATATTTAATCAAGACTATTATAATTTTTAAAGAATGTGTCCAAATGTATTCAATCAAAATTTTAAACAAGTGACAAAAAGTATTTTGGTATTCAAAAAGTTGCTAAACAATCAGAATTTTGTGTGACTTTTTAGTGAGATGTATAAATACCAAACTCTATAAACAATTGCATTCTAACCCATCAGACTTTTTTTTAAATCAGTGGATTTCTCAATTGTTCCCTATGAGACTTTTTATAAGCGAACACATCATTGCAAAATTGAGAAGAAACTAGCAAAGAAGTAGTTAATCTTCCGATTGCATGCTTCAATTTCTGTGCATTCTTTGATATGATTTTTTTTGCATCGGAGCAACCCATCAGACTATGCGGTTCTACCTCACAACATAACAACCCATTTTCATATCTTCCTTACACCTTTTTTTCAACCTTGTTGAACATTCCTCTAATGAAAAATGGATTTTTAAATTCGATATCGAAGATCGGATCATGAGTCGGGTTCCATCTTTCTCACTGTTTAGGGCACATATTTTCACGTCCTTTTCACTTGTTCCTCATCAATTTAATCACAATATACGTCAAATTAGTCAAAACTAATCTAAACACAATTCAAAATAAATTGGGGAAAACGAACTTTGTAGACAGAAACAATAGCCAAAAAATTGAGGTATAAATAGGGTGAAAATTTTGCATTATTCGCTGAAGTACCTGTTAGAGAAATTGAGATGAAAAATCTATGTGGTCATTTTAAATCTTATCATAAATTTTTTAAAATTCAAATATAAAAAAAAAATTATCTTTTAAAATCTATTAAGTCATTACATTTCAAAATAACTTTTTAAAATTCATTGAATTTATTTATTCCAAAATAATATTTTAAAATCCTAATGGAATACACCCCTTGCTCTAATGTGTCAACTTCTAGACTTCAGGTTCCATCGTAATTCCTATGTGCAATGAGCAGAAACTGACTCATCTCATCTTTGCAGATGATTTTGTAAAGGATAAGAAGCATCTGTACAAAGGATTATGGAAGCTATTGGTCATTTCTCAGCAGTGATTGGCTTGGTTGCCAATTCTGAGAAATCCATCCTGTACATAGCAGGAGTAGATGATGAGTTAAAGAACAGGCTACTTGAGATCACAGATTTGTCATTGGGAACGTTTCCATTGAAGTATCTTGGGCTTCCTTTGTCTCCAAAAAAATGGAGTAAACTTGATTGTCACCGACTGAGCTTGAAGATTACATAAAGGATTAGAGTTGTTTCTACCAGGCATCTCTCCTATGCAGGAAGGTTGCAGGTTATCAACTCAATCCTGTTCTCATTGCACAATTCCTATGGGAAAGTAATGATAATAGCAGGAAGTTGTCACTTGTAGCATGGGAAACTGTGTGTAAACCAAAG
This sequence comes from Przewalskia tangutica, assembly GCA_029844215.1. NCBI lineage: Eukaryota > Viridiplantae > Streptophyta > Magnoliopsida > Solanales > Solanaceae > Przewalskia > Przewalskia tangutica. Next base: position 116,156,827 of record CM056723.1, on the reverse strand, counting down.
AAGAATGGTGGTCTTAATATCAGAAGCAACAAAAAAGAAATTATTCTGATCTATTGTAAAAAAATCAGAATACTTGGAGCTTGAGGGTAAAGAATGTAATTGAGTGTATCCCAAACTTGTCCCAATTTTATTCTGATTAGTATACTTATACATACGCATTACATCAGAAAACAACTTTCAAGCATATTGAAATACACCTATGTATATATGAAAAATTCGATACGAATGCGACAATATTTTTAGAGAGTTTCGATAACATAGCAATACACGATCAACTTACTTGACAAAACATATACCGATATAGGAATATCACCGCTATTAGACTAGTAAATACCAAATACCAGATAGTTATACAAAAATTAGGCATTCTTGGAACGGAGATCGCGAAAATAAGACTTAGGACTAGTTTCAAAATCACGCCTTGGAATCCTTACATTATTTCTTCCAGGAGCTTTCATAGTCTTCCCATTTCCTGTCCCACCACAACACCAACGGAGCCACAAAAATAGCACAAAACCAACTGATATTTTAAAGAATAGTGAAGAGTTTTGCATGTAACTTTTTGCAGTGGATATCACTGGAAGCTGAGAAATTGCTTCCAGTAACCAATTAAATGATGTTATTACAAATGGTGTTGATTTTTTGACAATTTCCTTTGCATTTTCCACTGCAGCTTTTGCTATGGTCTCAATCTTCAATTTCTCCATTTGATTATTTTTCACTATTCCGAATTTTCTTCTCTCCACTATCACTCTGTATACTCTGTGTGGCGGTTTTTATAAAAACTGAGAGATGCCAACAGTAAGGCCCATGGTTTTGTTTTGTTAGAGCCGAGGCGACAGATTCCATTAAGACCTTCTTTTTTTCTTTTTTTTTAAAAAGGGTCATATTTGCACTCAAATTTAAGGAAATGGGTCATATTTGGCCTCTATTAAAGTTTGGGTCAAATATGCCCTCCGTTAGTCTAAACTTGTTGTATTTATCCATTTTTAACAGAAATATCACGTGGACGACACGTGGAAAGTCAGTTGAGTGTTGTTGGAGTTACAGGACAGCGTCGGTGGAGGTTGTCCAGTCGCCGCCGAGGCAATGCCGCCAGCCATTACCGAAAAAAATGATGAAAATCCCAAATTTGAGAGTTGAACTTCGGGAATTAGTGTACGTTGTAGAGAATGACGAGACGAACTTAGTGATACCACCCACAGTCATCGACCCTACCGGAGCTGATCGAAAAAAGCCACAAACCCGTTGGATTTTTTGATTTGGTCGACCGGCGAATTGGGTAAGAATTGAAGGTTGTGGTTGGGTGTAGGACGTCGGCCTTGAGATGGCGAGTCTACTGGTACCAACCACGAACCACGAATGTATCTCAAGTCGCCGGAAAATGAGCGGCGACGTTTAGGATTTCAAGGATTTCGATTTGAGTGTTATTGCGATTTAGTGAGAAACGAGCAACATTGGGGTGTCAAAATGACGGGGAAGAGATGGGGAGTTTGTTGGTGCCACTGCCGGACCTCGCAGTTGCCGGAGATCGCCGGAAAATGCGAAAACCCAAATCGGAAAATAGGGTATTTTTCGATCTGAAATTACCGGCGATTTAGGAAGAATCGACGGTGGTGGTTGGTATGGAATTAACGGGCTTGACGAGACGAAGCTATTGGACTATGTCTCATCCCCGATGGATGCCGGAGTTGGCCAGAGCTACCGATGGATGCCGGAGTTGGACGGAGCTACCGATGGATGCCGGAGTTGGACGGAGCTACCGATGGATGTCGAGCTACCAAATGCCACACGTGGTCCCACCTGCTAACGTGACGTCTACGTGGCGCCCACGTGGCATTTTTGTTAAAAATGGACAAATACAACAAGTTTAGACTAACGGAGGGCATATTTGACCCCAAATTTTAACGGAGGGCAAATATGACCCATTTCCTTAAGTTTGAGGGCAAATATTACCATTTTCCCTTTTTTTTAAATTCATTTTCTGAATTAAGCTAAACTATTACTGGAGATAGTAGTACCGGTCTCTCAATACTACAACAACATACCCAGTGAAAATCCCACAATGTGGGGTCTGTGGAGGGTAGAATGTACACAGACCTCACCTTCACCTTAGTAGGTACACTACAACAAATCGGTTCAAAGAGGGCGACTATAGTCGCCCTCTTTGGGTGGAATATCGCCCTCTTAGATCAAAGGGGGCGATTTTTAATCGCCCTTAAATTCGTCTTATTACGTCTGTTGTCTTAGATCAAGAAGAACAATTTTTCAAGTCGCCCCTTTTGGCAAGGACCAAATAGAGTCGCCCTTTTTTAGATCTATCAAAAAGGGCGAGTGTAATCGCCCTATTTGGTCCTCACCAAATAGGGCGATTGACTGTAGTCGCCCTTTTTGGGTTGGTTCAAAAAAGAGAAAAAATTAAATGCATCAACTAAGATTCGAACCCTGGTCTGAACTGTGACACTATACTATTCTACCATTACACCACTAGTTATGCAATATTAATTGTCACAAATACACCCCCTGCCAAAAATCGAACATGAGTCTCCCCTGTGGAATTGTGTCATTCTACCACTAAACTAGTCATCAATACTTGTTATATTTATGCTCCTCATAATCATAAATCCCTTGAATTTGAATTCGAATATTTCGGATATCCAACAAATCCGATATCCGCAATTTTCGAATTATTTCTGATCGGATTCGGATCCGAATATTTCGTATATCCAAAAAATTAAATATCCGCAATTTTCTGATAATTTCGGATCCGAATATTTTGGATATCCAAAAATCGGATATTCGTAATTTTTGGATAATTTCGGATCGGATTCAAATCGAAATATTTCGGATATCCAAAAAATCGGATCGGATTCGTATCCGAATATTTCGGATATCCATAATTTTCGGATCGAATTCGGATCTTAATATTTTGGATATCCAAAAAATCAAATATTCGTAATTTTCGGATAATTTCGAATCGGATTCGGATCCGAATATTTCGGATATCCAAAATTTTAAAAGATAAAAACTAAGTATCTGAATTATTCGTCTTTCACATTTAATATGCACCACTAATAATAATGTGACTACTAATTAATTAGCCGCTCTTTAATCATTTTTTTTTGTGAAGGATCTCGTAGTACCCGTACGGCTAGAGTTTGTTGTTTACACCAACTTGTCCATTTTTATCATATATGTAATATTCAATTAATATCATAATTTGAATTAATTATCTCCAATAATTAAGGGGAACTCACGTGCTCTTCTAATAATACTACTAAGAAGTGTTCCGTGACATAATACTAGTACTAGTAAAAATAAGAAAAATTTAAATACATACACTGTCTATATACCAATTTTTACATTATTAATATAATTTAATATGTTATAGCAGATTACATATTATTTATTTAAATTATTAATTATGCTATTTAATAGAATTATTTGTGATAAATGAAGTTTTCTTTATTTTTTGTTTAAAAACATAACTCCAAACGTACAAGTTTATAACTTCAATTCATGTGCATTGCAAAACTTAACTTTAAATTTTTTTAATTAGCCATGAATAAATTTTTTTCAAGATTTATACAAAAATTAAATTCTTAGATCAAAGGGGCGACTAGAAAAGTCTCCCTTTTTGGTCCTCACAAAAAAGGGCAACTTTTCTAGTCGCCCCTTTGGTGAGGATCAAAAAGGACAACTTTTCTAGTCGTCTTTGGTGCTCACCAAAAAAGGCGACTTTTTAAGTCGCCCCCCTTTGATCTAAGAATTTGATTTTTGTATAAATCTTTAAAAAAAAATATTCATGGCTAATTAAAAAGAGGCATATTTTATTTGAAAAATGAGCTTTATGAGGTATTTATACATGTATTTAAATACAACGAAATATGTTCGAAAATATCCTAAAAAAAGTTAGAAACGATAATTATAAAAAAATAACTATAATTGATTAGAAACCTACAAAATACCATACTTTCCGTAAGTCTTTCACAGCAAACATATATAGGAGGAAAATTTTAGCACATTTGAAAGTCAGCATTTAGCAACAAACAAGCATGATAGAGTTGGGAAAATTATAAACCTTTAAATGTTGTATAATTCTTCTTAGGTTTTCATTATATTCCTCGAGTGGGACATGTTGTCTTTCACTGGTTCTTCCCAAAAGAGCAGAATCATTGGCTCCAAAAAAATGTGTATTGCAAAACTTAGTTTTAAAAATTAAATCTTAAACAAAGTGAATATAAGAAGTAATCATGATAAAATAAAATAAATAGAAGAGACGTTATATCAAAGGGGACGACTTTTCCTTTAATGAGGATAAAAAATGACGACTTGAAAAGTCGCCTCTCTCTTTTGACGAGGACCAAAAAATTTCTTGGAGATAACATGATCATCCGACATTGAGAAAACCGGACGTTCGCGCCTAGCCATTGCCTGCTGATGAGTAGGCCTCACAGGAGCTGCTGCTGCAGGCACCAAAGCACCACTCTCCATTTTTCTAATTTGGGTTTTTAATTGAAGAAGAAAAGAATAAGCTAATTAAATTATACACTGGCTTTGGTTCGATATGATGACGTTTAGTGAACCATGCATGCCTGTGGGGCACAGATGAGTTGGTAAGTGATAAGGTGATTGGAGTACAACCACTTCCACGTCGCGGATTCGAATACGTGTGGTGACAGTCTTTGCTGAAATATTGCAAGAGATGTTGTTGGAACTTGTAGAAGAAGAAGAGATTAAGTGATCAAAATACGCGGTGTGAATTTCAGGCACAGCGCCGCTGCGCCAAAGGACAGGGCCGCGGCTTTGAAACTTAGAGAAGCTGCAGGAATTCCGGAGTCGCGGCGCCGACGTGCAGGGCGCTGCATAACGGGAATTTTCAGATTTGAACGAAAAGTTGCAACTCTTCACATAGAGTCACAACATTTGGTTAATAACTGCTTATACACGTTTGGTATGCTATAAATAGCATGTTGATCACTTGTTTTGGTAGACAACAATACAATTAACAAGATTAATCTTTAGATTTGAGAATCAAAAATCAATTGAAGAATAATTTCTTGTTGCATCTTCTTCTTCCTCAAAATTAAATTTATGACGAACACATATAGTAGATTCGCCAGGAGTGAAGTTCTTGTGCTAGAATTATCATTCAGATAGTTGTATCCTCAAGGCAGACTTCCGATCAACTGCATCACAAGCGAGGATGAATTTTTGTCTTAGGTCACTGCATTTGCAGGCCTCTATCTACAAACAAGTTAGTATGTAATGTTCATATTGTTGTTTTCCATTGTTGTTAATTTCTATATAGTACAAGTATCTATATAATAGTGTTGTTGAATTCAATTTCCCTGTATTATATCTCTTTATTATTGTGGTTAAACATTGAAGGTCTAGATTGACACTAACAATTTAAGACAAAAATTCTCAGAAAATTCATTTTTCTGATTGTGTAAAGCTTGCAAAATTTTCAGAGAATACACTTCCTGATTTGCAAAAGAATGGATCAATCTGGATCATCAATGGTGAAAACCCATGTGGAGAAACCCGAGAAATTCAAGGGTGCTGATTTCAAACGCTGGCAACAGAAGATGTTGTTCTACTTGACAATTCTTCATGTGACAAACATGTTGACTGTTGAGGCTCCTATGACATTGCCGGAGGGAGAAGGGGAGAATGCTCCTACTAATGTAGAGAGAGCCGAAAGGCTGAAGGCTAGTGAGACTTGAGATACCCAAGAATTTCTGTGCAGAAATTATATTCTGAATGTCTTGGATGATACTCTCTATGATGTTAACTCCACGTTCAAAACAATACGGGAGTTGTGGCAATCGTTGGAAAACAAGTGTAACGCTAAGGTTGTTTGTTACAAGAAATTCGTCATTGGCAAATTTCTAAACTTTAAGATGAGCGATGCAAAGCTGGTTGTCAAGCAAGTGGAGGAACTCCAAGTCTTTGTTCATGAATTAAAGGTTGAAGGTCTGGGCCTTAACCCAGATCTCGTTGTTGAGGAAATGAATTTTGAGCAATTGATTCTAAAAATTCGAGTTGAAGAGGATAACCGGAAGCGTGAAAGGGCTGATGATGTTTCATTGGAGTCTAATGCCAATATGATTGAAGACAATGCTTCTAAGAACCAATTTATTGGTGTTATTGCTGCACAAGCAAACATGGTTACAAATTCAACCGATTGGTGGATGGATACGGGTGCTACAAGGCATGTATGTTCTGAAAATGACATGTTTTCATCTTACCAAGCCATCAAGGATGGAGAACCACTGTTCGTGGGAAATGTCGCTGCTGTGAAGGTAGAAGGGAAAGGGAAAGTGACGTTGAGGTTCACTTCCGGGAATGATCTTGTGCTCACAAATGTGTTGCACGTGCCTGAAATTTGTAAGAATTTAATTTTTGGGCCTGTTCTTAGCAACAAAGGCTTCAAAATTGTAATTGAATCTGACAAATTTGTACTCACCAAAGGTGGGGTGTATGTTTGAAAGGGCTACCTCAGTGAGGGGCTCTTCAAACTAAGTGTTGTACCTACTCAGGCAATTGTCATTATTACTGAAAATGCAGGCACTAGCACTGCTTCTATGTATATGGTTGATTCTCCTTCTCTACGACATTCTCGTTTAGGCCATGTAAATTATCATTCCTTACAAAGAATGGTAAAGATAGACATGTTGCCAAGATGTTCCATGAACAAAATAAGCAAATGTAGGGTATGCATAGAATCAAAATATGCAAGTCATCCTCATAAATCTGTTGTGAAATCAAACGAAGTGCTTGGTTTAATTCATAGTGTTTTGTGTGATTACCAAGCAACCCCTCTCGTAGGGGAAATAATTATTATATATCATTTATTGATGATTGCAGTAAATTTTGTTATGTATACTTAATACATACCAAAGATGAGGCTTTGAACATGTTTAAAACTTACAAAGCAGAAGTGGAAAACCAACTTGACAAAAGAATTACGATTCTAAGATCAGACCGAGTTGGTGAATATAAGTCGAATGAGTTCAAAGAATTCTGTTCTACTCATGACATAGTTCATCAAACCACTGCGTCATATACTCCACAACAAAATGGAGTTGTCGAACGAAAGAATATAACATTGAAGAATATGATAAAGTCAATGTTGATTAGTTTGGGTGCACCTCTTAGTCTATGGGGTGAGACATTAATTACCGCAAATATGATATTGAATAGAATTCCTCAAAAGAAAAGTGATCAATCTCCATACGAATTATGGAATGGAAGATTGCCGACTTTTAAAAAGATAAAAGTGTGGGGTTGTCTAGAAAAAGTTCAAGTTCCTTTACCAAAGAGAACTAAACTTGGACAAAAAATGGTGGATTGCATATATATTGGTCATGCCAATAATAGTGCAGCATATAAATTTTTGGTGTATCAAACTGATGTTGAAGATTTCCACAAAAATACACTTATGGAATCTGCAGAAGCAGAATTCTTTGAGGAGATTTTTCCTTACAAAGACAAAGATAAAAGTGTACATAATAATAAGAAGAGGACACTTCCTCAAGATGAATCAAACCAAAATGATGATAATCTTACTTCATCGGTTCAAAAAGAAAATTTTGAACCAAGGAGAAATAAACGTGTAAAAGTCGCCAAAGATTTTGGACAGGACTTTATGACTTTTTCCGTTGAAGGAGAACCTCAAACATACAAGACTGCAATGGAATCATCTGAAGCACCTTATTGGAAGGAGGTCATCCAAAGTGAAGTAGAATCCATTGTACAGAATAATACATGGATATTGGTTGATCTTCCTCCGGGACAAAAACCAATAGGCCATAAATGAATCTTTAAACAGAAGTTAAGACCTGATGGTACTATAGAGAAATACAAAGCTCGGATAGTATCCAAAGGATTCTGACAAAAGGAATGTGTGGATTTCTTTGATACATACAAGGTCGAAAAGATTGAAAAAATAAGTCATTTACGTCTATAAGGACGCTAATTGCTATAGCAGCAATTCACAATTTGGAAATTCACCAAATGAATGTGAAGACTGCATTTTTAAATGGTGAATTAGATGAAGAAATATATATGGAACAATCCGAAGAGTTTGTTGTGAAAGGTCAAGAGAAGAAAGTCTGCAAGTTGGTTATGTCATTATATGGACTTAAACAAGCACCAAAACAGTGGCATGAAAAGTTTGATAATACATTATTGTCAAATCATTTTTAAATAAACGAATGTGACAAATGTGTCTACATTAAAGAATGTAAGAATGCATATGTCATTATATGCTTATATGTGGATGATATGCTTTGTCGCGCCCGTTTTTTACCACGGGGTCTGAACGGTATCCGCAACGTTGCTCTTTGGCGCGGTTCCCTGGATGGAGCAATAATGCTGATTTTAAGGAGTCGTCACCTAATTATTTAAGTGAATTATGACACTTGATTTATTGCAATAAAAATACTGCAATTAATCTCCATTTAATGATCTGCGAAATTAATGAGATTATGGATCAGAGTTCTTTATTATCCTAAAGGGAAGGGGTTATGCATCTTTTAAGATCCGCTAACTTGAGGTTATCCGTTCAAGCCTAGGTTAATTATTTATTGCCTTTTTATTCTACATATTCTAAGCAATTTTCATAATTTACAATTACAAGGAATGCAATACATAATAATAAAGCTACAATCGAATAAAACTTCGGAACATCTTTTAGCCCTTTTTAGGCCTTCTGCACAAGATGATCTCCGGGTACCTGCATAAACACTTAGTAAAAGTGTTAGTAATAAATAAATAATTTTACAGTAATAGCAATAATTAATAAGTAAAGCCAAAAATAAATCCGTCTTTTGCACAGAGGAGGCCTTGGAAATCAGACGGAGATTCCTTCATCGGCCAATATTGCTAGAAACAATAAAATAAATAAAACTTTCAGATCCGCGCCAAAACAGTAATAGTTTTAAACACGGAGGGCTCAGATATATATAAAAATAAAGTGGGACATCCTAACAAGTGTGGCTGCGAGAATTCGCCCTGCCAGCGCATGTTGGTTATCCGGTGTAAGTGGAAGAAATATTCATTGCCCTGAAAGCTTCATTTATTTTATTTTCCGTCTTTGCAACCGTGGAGGCCTCAAAAATCGACGGATAACTTTTTCATTGGCCAATCAAGTGTAGTACCTTGTTCATTATCCGTTAACCAGCAAAACAAATGTCAAAATCAGTAGCAAGATGACCAAAATCAGTCCGATAAAATAGCCAAAAATCAATAGCAAAATGGCCGAAAATCAGTCCAAATTCAGTAGCAACATAGCCGAAAATCAGTAGCAAAACAACCAAAAAATCAGTCCAGCAATAATGACCAAAATCGGTCCAGCAACATGGCAAAAAAATTAGTAGCAAATAGCCGAAAATCAGTAGCAACAATGCCGAAAATTAGTAGCAAAAAAGGGCCGAAAATCAGTAGCAAATAGCCAAAAATAAGTAGCCAAATAGCCAAAAATCCATAGCAAAACAGCCCAACAATCAATATAGCATCCGGGCCAAAATCAGCCAACAACTGATCAAAAATCAGTAGCAAAAAATGGAGGAGAAACAGTCCAAAAGGCCGAAAATCAGTCCAGCAAATATATGACCAAAATCAGTCTAACAACATGTCCAAAAATCAGTAGCAAACTACCCAAAAATTAGTAACAAGGTAGCAAAAAAAAGTCTAGAAAATGACTAAAATTAGTCCAGAAAATGCAGAAAATTAGTACCAACGACCAAAATCAGTCCACTAAAATAACCCACAATTAGTAGCGAAATGACTGAAAATAAATCCATTAAAATGGCAAAAAATCAGTGGTGGTGGTTCGTGGAAGAGGAGCTCCCGCCAGTCATTACTTCCGACGGGAATGGGGGTTCGGGATTCGCCGGGGAACAGTGACGGGATTGGGTGTGGGGGGTCGACTGGAATGGTGGTTCGCGGGTTCGATCGACGGGAATGGTGGGGAGGTTTGAGATGAGAGGGGTTGAAGGGCAAGGCAGCAGAGGGAGCTGCGAGTAGAGCAGCAGCGGTCTCTCCTGAGACTACGGCACCTGAGCCTCCAGTCCCGCAGCCTGGGGCAGAGGAGATGGGTTACAAGGAGATGGCCCAGTTATTGGCCAGGATCGTGGCTAGGCACGAGGATAGGCACGAGGATAAATTTGGAATCACGGCCATTCGATTCGATAGTACCCATAGTTCACCCGAGGTCAGATAGTTTGAGGCTACGGGATTTTCTGAGTTGTAGCCCACCTGAGTTCTGTTGACAGTCAATTTTGACCCGTTTTTGTATATTTTCGTGCAATTTTAAGTATTTTAGCACACCTCATTTTAATCGTTATTTTGCATATTTTTACATAATATTCTATGTTTATTTCTTCACAAAAATGGCATTGCATCTTTTATTTTTAAATTAAGCATTATGTCGTTGTTAATATTATGTTTTTATTATTGTTATACCGTCGTTTTTATTTTAATAATATTCGCATCTTTTTAAATAATTAATCGGCACCGCATTTTTACTTTTAATCAGGCATTAAACGTGTCTTAAATATTGCATTGTAGTATTATTGCGTCGGCATTTGCATTTTTATAATCTGCATCTTTTTAAATAATTTTGTTTTAAATAATTAACTCGTCTTGCATTTTTGTCAAACCAGTCCAGTCCAGTCCAAGATACAATTTGAATCAGTCCAACCCAACACTATTTTTATCACCCAAGCACCCTCTTTTATTTTCCCCCCTAAAATCAAATACTCCACTTTTCATTTTCCCCCCCAAATACCAAACCCTAAAAACTACCCTATAAATAAAACATTATACTCCACTTTCCCCCCAACACAAAATCAGCCCCCTTTATCTAACCCTACACCCCTCTCCCTTCTCTCACCCCATCTCTCCCTCACTCCCGTCGCCCTTTCCCGTCGACCACCACCACCGCACACATTTATCAACCCCAACCGCACCATCCCTATATTCCCAGATCCCTCACTCTATCTTCCTTTCATTCCATTCTCCTCACCACCACCGCCTGATTTTGAAACCCTCCATTTCTATAATTTTTGGACTCTCCTCTCCACAAAAACAAAAACAAAATAAAAAAAACTCCATATTTTCGTTTCTTAAGAAGACTAGCAGAACTAGCATCTCCCTCCTTTCTTTATATATATATTTTTTTCTTCTCTTTCATACACTGTTCTTATATTTTTATATACTCTGTCCTTACATTTAACATAGCATTTTCTTTATATCTTTTATATACATTACGTACATTGTCTTTTTTTATTTGTTCATGCATTTAAATTTACAGTTTATTCATGCATTTGTCTTTATTGTCTTTACATTTTATTTTTTGTATTTTTCTTTACATTACTTATGCATCTGTCTTTACATTTACACACGCATTTGTTTCTATAATTATTCACATATTATCTTAACATTTATTCAGGCATTTTGTTTATATTTTATTCATGCATTGTCTATACATTTCTTCATATATCGTCTCCTCCTTTGTTTTAATTTTTCATACATTTGCTTTACTCCCGTTTATGTTTTCTTACACTTGCAAGCATTTTCTTTTACGTTTTTGTCAATGTCATCAGACCACATGCTCTTTTTATTTCTTTCACACATTTTGCTCTTTACAGTTTTTCTATGCATCATATATATATATATATATATATATTTATATATATATATATATATATATATATATATATATATATATATATATTTTACAATCTTATATTATTTTACATGTTATATGCATTCTTACACTGTGTATACTATACTGATTATATGGTAAAAACAATTTCTATCTTTCTTTTGTCAAATCACTTTTTTCAGAAAACTTTATGTGAAAAAATCATTTTTTTGAGGCTTTATGTCAAATCACATTTTAAAGACTTTATGTCGCATCCTTTCTGATTTTTTAAAACTATTTTAACAAATACATCTCTTGTAACTTATTACAAATACTATATTGGCCGATGAAAAAGTTATCCGTCGATTTTTGAGGCCTCCACAGTTGCAAAGACGGAAAATAAAATAAATGAAGCTTTCTGGGCAAGGATGATTTCTTCCACTTACACCGGATAACCAACATGCGTTGGCAGGGCGAATTCTCGCAGCCGCACTTGTTTAGGCTGTCCCACTTTATATATTTTTTATATCTGAGCCCTCCGTGTTTAAAACTATTCTCTTGTTTTTGACGGATCTGAAAGTTTTATTTATTTTATAGCAATATTGGTAGATGAAGGAATCCCCGTCTGATTTCCAAGGCCTCCCCTGTACAAAAGACGGATTTATTTGCTTTGTTTGTTAATTTTTGCTATTATTTTAAAATTTATGTATTCTATTACTAATACTTCTACTAAGTGTTTATGCAGGTATCCGGAGATACATTTCAAAAAGAATGCCCCGGAGTTTATTTTATGCCGCATTTAATTTCAGTTTTATTATTTTGCATTGTATTTTATTTTAATTGTAAATTATGTAAAATGCTTAGAATAGGTAGAATAAAAAGAACAATAAATAATTAACCTAGGTTTGAACGAACAACCGCAAGTTAGCGGATCTTGAAGGATGCCTAACCCCTTCCCTTTAGGATAATAAAGAACCCTGATCCAGAATCTCACTAATTTCGCAGACCATTAAATGGAAGTCATTTGTAGTATTTATGCTACATTTTCAGTGTCCTAATTCACTATAATAATTAGGTGGCGACTCCTTAAAATACATTTAGGAATCAACCATGCGCGGTACTCCCGTTTCGACTCCGGTTAAAATGGGGTGTTACAGCATGGCGACTCCACTGGGGATATCAGGTTCTTGATCATAACATACTCAGGTTAATTAAATATTGCACTTTATTTGGCTTTTATATTTGTCGTAAATATTTTATATTGTTTGCTTTTATTTTGTAATTAACTACTTTAATTGCTACATTCTTTTATTGCTTTCCTTAAATTGTCATTCCGTTCATATTTCCTCCATTCTGGAAAATTAACACTATCACACACTACACGCGAGGTGCGCAGTGCATCAAAGAAAATTCTTTCTTCAAAACCCAAATTTAGGAGAGTTGGTAATAGACGCGGAGAATCCGGTCCAACCGGTGGCCGCGTAGCCTTCTCACTCGAGTAGTCCGCTCGGGAACCATTTTGTCTAGTAAGCCAAATCTTAGCAAAATTAGGACTGAGCTATACCACATTTTTTTTAAGTCATGCATGCATAAACCTTAGGTGGGTTAATCCTTGGTATTAACGCCACAATTAGAAATCCACCAAACTTGTCGACGGGTTTCACAACCCAACGACCCATTAGCATACTATGTGTAGCGTGATGATGATAAACGGATCCAAGCACGGTCATGACACGCGAAATTGGGAAAAGTGCACCGTCATTTGGTCGCCATTTCCAACAAAACATTACAGTTTAACGTCTTGGACTTATTTATCATAATCCCGCATATTTGGCGTTTAGGCTCACCTCCGGCATAAGGGAGGTCCCAAGCATATTAGGGTACGCGCTTGATTTGCATGTTTTTTGTTTATTATTGTTTGTCGCTAGCAACTCTGTACATATTATTTAATTCAATAATTGCTCTTTTGTGATTCCGGGCACGTGCATTTGCATTTTTGCACTTTTGCTGTCACATTGCAATCAGGACTTCTACTGCGTAAATCACTCTTGAATAGCGCGACTTGGACTTTGTGAAGCATCAGCCGTCAGTCCGGTCGAACCAATCAGGGGAGTCTCTGACTATATGGTCACACCCCTTCATTTTGTTATTTTGTCATTTTCCTACTCTCACCTATTTCTCATATTTTTGCAGGAAACGATCCTGCAAATAGTCGAGGGCGTTCGAAAAAGAAAACAAAAAAAAAAAAAGGTCATCACAAGGAGCGAGAATTATGTTGACTAATAGAAGTCGGTTTATACCAGATTCAACGAGACATCGCTCTCAATTCTTTTATACTTTGTATTTTTATTCATATTTGCAAATTAAATTAATATGTTTAGCGTTAATTACATAGTTTTCACATATCATACATTTTACATCGTAATTATTCCGAACTACGCGTGTCTGATTCTCACCACACGGTGTGATACGTAGGCAACCCATCTAGGGTTCGACACCACCACAAAAATAAAAATAAAATAAAAAAATAAAAGAGAGACATATTTGGTTCACGCATTCATTGCATTTATCTAATCACGGACATTCATTATTGCATTTCAATCACTCTATCACATTCAGTCATGCATTTCATTCATTCTCACAGCCATTCATTTTTGTTTTCATTACATTCTTTTACTTTGCATTAGTCTTATAGCGAACAATCATTTGTTTTGTACAACTTTTACTTTTGCATTTCTATCATGAATAAATTCTTTTAAATCATGCATTTTACAACATAATCATTCCGAACTACGCGTGTCTGATTCTCACCACACGGTGTGATACGTAGGCAACCCATCTAGGGTTCGACACCACCACAAAAATAAAAATAAAATAAAAAAATAAAAGAGAGACATATTTGGTTCACGCATTCATTGCATTTATCTAATCACGGACATTCATTATTGCATTTCAATCACTCTATCACATTCAGTCATGCATTTCATTCATTCTCACAGCCATTCATTTTTGTTTTCATTACATTCTTTTACTTTGCATTAGTCTTATAGCGAACAATCATTTGTTTTGTACAACTTTTACTTTTGCATTTCTATCATGAATAAATTCTTTTAAATCATGCATTTTACAACATAATCATTCCGAACTACGCGTGTCTGATTCTCACCACACGGTGTGATACGTAGGCAACTCATTTTGGGTTCGACACCACAAAAATAAAAAAAATAAAAAAAAATAACCATAAAAAATAAAAACAAAAAAATAAACATATTTTTCTCACACATGCATCCCATTCATCATGTTCTCGGACATTCATTTTTACTTTGCATTCGTCCACAGTGGACAATCATTTTCTTTTGCATAGCTTTACATTGTCATCCTTTCATTGATAAATTCTTTTCAAGCATGCGTTTTATAACATATTTGAATGAACTACGCGCACCTGATTCCCTCGGCGGGATACGTAGGCAGCCCTATTCGGGTTCGGTACCCTTTATTCAAAAAAATATTAATTAATTAAAAAAAAAAATTGTTCAAAAAAAAAATGTGTTATTCAAAAAAAAATACAAAAAACATTTTTTTAAGTATTATTGTTTAACTTTGTTGATACCAATACAGTTAGAGTTGTGCATAAAAAAAAAAAAATGATAATCAGTATGGGTTGACTTTGTGGTAAACCATAGATTCTTTTGGTACCTCTTATTCATACCCGCAGATGACATTGTCTTGCATGTTTTCAAGATAAAGACGAAACCGACCTCATCGTTTCATATGCATTGTGTGGTGAGTGTTTGAATAAGTTCAATCGCATTGCATTGTGATCTAGAACTTGGCCTGAATGTTTGTTGAGGCGAAATCCTGAGCAACACTCGGTGTGGGAAATGATCGTAGGCTTTCTTTGACCCGTTTGAGCCTTTTCAGCCTACCAAATAATATTATCCCTAGTACACCACTTTGAGCCTAAAACCTATTTTTTGACAACCGCATATTACACCTATACCCTTTCTGAGTGCGTACGCACTATCCCTCTCTTGGCCAGACCTCCTCGAGCGCTTTAGAAATATGCAAGTGGCTGACAAAATCCTGCGCTGAAGTCGGCAAAGACAAAAATTGTCAAAGTCTCAAAATCAAAAGCAGAGACGACTTCACACAATCAAAAGCCCCGATAAAAAAAAAAAGGGAATACATAACCCCGAAAAAAAAGGGGGGCTCCAAATGAAAGATTCAAAAGAAGTCAATATAGAAAAACTGGGATAAAAAGAAAGTAAGTCAGCATTAAAGCGCACAAATGTCAATCATGGACGTAGTCCAACTCTCGAGGAATGATTAGTCACTTTTTATCCAAATGATATCCATCCCTTCCCCAAGCCTACATTACAAGCCCGTGACAAGCCTTACATGATCTTATACTGAGGGTTCTCACATTAGTGGATACTTACATGACGGCCAAGCCTATGGTATCACAATTGCATGCATTGAACATCTTTCTGAGTGTGAGTGTCTTTTCTCTCAACGTCCCAAAATTCAAAATACTGGAATATATGTGTGAGATGGGACCTTCTTTCAGTGAGGCATTTGAAACGTGAGATTACGTTTAGTTCGAAACCTTGGATGCAAGCAAGTGTGTCGACACTCAGGTATGTTTGAGGTACTATCTGAAACTGTGTGAATTACACCAGAGTCAATCTCGGTTAGACTGAAAACAATAAAAGAACAACCTTATGCACAATACTAATTGTTGGTATCAACTGGAGTCAGAACGTAATGTCGTCTTCCATTTTTTTTTCAGAAAAAACAACAAAATGCATATTACATAAAAATTATTTTTTCACGAACTACGTCTTGACCTGATTCCCTCAGTGGGATACGTAGGCGGCCACATCGGCTTCGGTCCCACATCATTCTAAAATCATAAAAATTGTTATTTTTGCATCACGAACTACGTCTTGACCTGATTCCCTCAGCGGGATACGTAGGCGGCCACATCGGCTTCGGTCCCATCATTCTAAAATCATAAAAATTGTTATTTTTGCATCACGAACTACGTCTTGACCTGATTCCCTCAGCGGGATACGTAGGCGGCCACATCGGCTTCGGTCCCACATCATTCTAAAATCATAAAAATTGTTATTTTTGCATCACGAACTACGTCTTGACCTGATTCCCTCAGCGGGATACGTAGGCGGCCACATCGGCTTCGGTCCCACATCATTCTAAAATCATAAAAATTGTTATTTTTGCATCACGAACTACGTCTTGACTTGATTCCCTCGGCGGGATACGTAGGCGGCCATATCGGCTTCGGTCCCGCATCATTTTAAAATCATAAAAAATCTTATTTTTTGCATCACGAACTACGTCTTGACCTGATTCCCTCAGCGGGATCGTGGCGCCACATCGGCCGGTCCACAACATTTTAAAATCATAAAAATCTTATTTTTGCGGCATGAACTATGTCTTGACTGTCTCCTCGGCGGGATCGTGAAGCGACCATATCGGCCGGTCACTCCATTAAAAATATTTTCCTTGTTTTGCACTGGACTCGATTTTGTCCATATTCTCGCATTAGCTTTTCATTCATTATAAAAAAAAAAAATGCTTACCTGATCGCCTTGATAGCGTCAAGATGCAACCTTACCCAGTTCAACATCTTCATTACCAGAAACTGGGACATTTTAAGAATTCACTGCAAGAAAATGGCAATAGACAGAAAGCAGCCAACTAGGTCTTGATGCAAACCAAGAATGCAAGCGTCAAGAGCCAAGCTCTGAGTCGACGCTAATCAACCACTCATTTCCTAAAAACTCACAAGTTTTCTTTGAGTGCGGGATCTTTATATCGCCAAAGCGGGGAACACAATAGGCCCGTGCGGTTACAAACGCACAACGTCTATGCAATGACGTTATCTCAACCCAGGCAAGTCACAAAGCGGTGCGCCATAAACGATGCATCTCATTTAAGCCTATCTGGCGGCCGTTCGTATGTTTCGTCTATGCAACGGCGAGCATCTGCATCGCGTCCATGCAACGACGCCATTTCATTTTAAGCCTATCTGGCGGCCGTCCATGTTCGTCTATCTAACGACGAGCATCTGCGTCGCGTCCATGCAACGACACCTTTTCATTTTAAGCCTATCTGGCGGCCGTTCATGTTTCGTCTGTCTGACGACGAGCATCTGCGTCGGCGTCCATGCAACGACGCATTTTCATTTTAAGCCTATCTGGCGGCCATTCATGTTTCGTCTATGCTGGCGACGAAGCATCTGCGTCGCGTCCATGCAACGACGCCTTTTCATTTTAAGCCTATCTGGCGACTTCATTCATGTTTCGTCCATGCAACGACATCTGCGTCAGCGTCTAAGCAACGACGCCATTTAATTTTAAGCCTATGCAACGGCCATCCATGTTTCGTCTATGCAACGACGAGCATCTGCATCGCGTCCGCCCATGCAACGGCCTTTTCATTTTAAGCCTATCTGGCGGCTTCATTCATGTTTCGTCCATGCAACGACGCATCTGCGTTGCGTCCATGTAACGGCGCCTTTTCATTTTAAGCCTATCTGGCGGCCGTTCATGTTTTGTCTATGCAACGACGAGCATCTGCGTCGCGTCTATGCAACGACGCCATTTAATTTTAAGCCTATCGGCGGCCATCCATGTTTCGTCTATGCAACGACGAGTATCTGCATCGCGTCCATGCAACGACGCCTTTTCATTTTAAGCCTATCTGGCGGCCGTTCATGTTTCGTCTATGCAAGCGAGCATCTGCATCGCGTCCATGCAACGACGCCTTTTCATTTTAAGCCTATGCGGCCGTTTCATGTTTCGTCTATGCAACGACGAACATCTGCATCAGCGTCTATGCAACAACGCCTTTTCATTTAAGCCTATCTGGCAACCGTATCCATGTTTCGTCTAACGACGAGCATCTGCATCGCGTCCATGCAACGACGCCTTTTCATTTTAAGCCTATGCAACGGCTTCATTCATGTTTCGTCCATGCAACGACGAGCATCTGCATCGCGTCCATGCAACGACGCCATTTCATTTAAGCCTATGCAACAACTTCATTCATGTTTCGTCTATGCAACGACGAGCATCTGCATCGCGTCTATGCAACGACGCCATTTCATTTAAGCCCATGCAACGGCTTCAGTCATGTTTCGTCCATGCAGCGACGAGCATCTGCATTGCGTCCGAAAATGACGTCATTTCATTTAAGCCTATGCAACGGCTTCATTCATGTTTCGTCTATGCAACGACGAGCATCTGCATTGCGTCCGAAAACGACGTCATTTCATAAAAGCCTATGCAACGGCTTCATTCATGTTTCGTCTATGCAACGACGAACATCTGCATCGCATCTATGTTTCGTCCATGCAACGACGAGCATCTGCATCGCGTCTATGCAATGACGCCATCAACATCCACAATAACCTTGTCTTTTTCGACCACATCACTGCACCCGATGTCAATCATACCCGACCGGGACATTTTTAATCGGCGTCGACTTTCTTTTAATTTTTGCATCATAACGACCGGTGTCATCATGATTTGACATCGGAACATTTTGGATCTGCATCATCCCTATTTTTGAGTTCTAGTTTATAAACAGACAAAATTGGCTCAAGTCAACATCTTTGTCGAAGACTCTTCCATCATCTCCGTACAAAGAGGACATCCGTTGTGATCAATTTTGACCCGTTTTTGTATATTTTCGTGCAATTTTAAGTATTTTAGCACACCTCATTTTAATCGTTATTTTGCATATTTTTACATAATATTCTATGTTTATTTCTTCACAAAAATGGCATTGCATCTTTTATTTTTAAATTAAGCATTATGTCGTTGTTAATATTATGTTTTTATTATTGTTATACCGTCGTTTTTTTTTAATAATATTCGCATCTTTTTAAATAATTAATCGGCACCGCATTTTTACTTTTAATCAGGCATTAAACGTGTCTTAAATATTGCATTGTAGTATTATTGCGTCGGCATTTGCATTTTTATAATCTGCATCTTTTTAAATAATTTTGTTTTAAATAATTAACTCGTCTTGCATTTTTGTCAAACCAGTCCAGTCCAGTCCAAGATACAATTTGAATCAGTCCAACCCAACACTATTTTTATCACCCAAGCACCCTCTTTTATTTTCCCCCCTAAAATCAAATACTCCACTTTTCATTTTCCCCCCCAAATACCAAACCCTAAAAACTACCCTATAAATAAAACATTATACCCCACTTTCCCCCCAACACAAAATCAGCCCCCTTTATCTAACCCTACACCCCTCTCCCTTCTCTCACCCCATCTCTCCCTCACTCCCGTCGCCCTTTCCCGTCGACCACCACCACCGCACACATTTATCAACCCCAACCGCACCATCCCTATATTCCCAGATCCCTCACTCTATCTTCCTTTCATTCCATTCTCCTCACCACCACCGCCTGATTTTGAAACCCTCCATTTCTATAATTTTTGGACTCTCCTCTCCACAAAAACAAAAACAAAATAAAAAAAACTCCATATTTTCGTTTCTTAAGAAGACTAGCAGAACTAGCATCTCCCTCCTTTCTTTATATATATATTTTTTTCTTCTCTTTCATACACTGTTCTTATATTTTTATATACTCTGTCCTTACATTTAACATAGCATTTTCTTTATATCTTTTATATACATTACGTACATTGTCTTTTTTTATTTGTTCATGCATTTAAATTTACAGTTTATTCATGCATTTGTCTTTATTGTCTTTACATTTTATTTTTTGAATTTTTTTTACATTACTTATGCATCTGTCTTTACATTTACACACGCATTTGTTTCTATAATTATTCACATATTATCTTAACATTTATTCATGCATTTTGTTTATATTTTATTCATGCATTGTCTATACATTTCTTCATATATCGTCTCCTCATTTGTTTTAATTTTTCATACATTTGCTTTACTCCCGTTTATGTTTTCTTACACTTGCAAGCATTTTCTTTTACGTTTTTGTCAATGTCATCAGACCACATGCTCTTTTTATTTCTTTCACACATTTTGCTCTTTACAGTTTTTCTATGTATCATATATATATATATATATATATATTTATTTATTTTTACAATCTTATATTATTTTACATGTTATATGCATTCTTACACTGTGTATACTATACTGATTATATGGTAAAAACAATTTCTATCTTTCTTTTGTCAAATCACTTTTTTCAGAAAACTTTATGTGAAAAAATCATTTTTTTGAGGCTTTATGTCAAATCACATTTTAAAGACTTTATGTCGCATCCTTTCTGATTTTTTAAAACTATTTTAACAAATACATCTCTTGTAACTTATTACAAATACTATATTGGCCGATGAAAAAGTTATCCGTCGATTTTTGAGGCCTCCACAGTTGCAAAGACGGAAAATAAAATAAATGAAGCTTTCTGGGCAAGGATGATTTCTTCCACTTACACCGGATAACCAACATGCGTTGGCAGGGCGAATTCTCGCAGCCGCACTTGTTTAGGCTGTCCCACTTTATATATTTTTTATATCTGAGCCCTCCGTGTTTAAAACTATTACTGTTTTGACGCGGATCTGAAAGTTTTATTTATTTTATAGCAATATTGGCCGATGAAGGAATCCCCGTCTGATTTCCAAGGCCTCCCCTGTACAAAAGACGGATTTATTTGCTTTGTTTGTTAATTTTTGCTATTATTTTAAAATTTATGTATTCTATTACTAATACTTCTACTAAGTGTTTATGCAGGTATCCGGAGATACATTTCAAAAAGAATGCCCCGGAGTTTATTTTATGCCGCATTTAATTTCAGTTTTATTATTTTGCATTGTATTTTATTTTAATTGTAAATTATGTAAAATGCTTAGAATAGGTAGAATAAAAAGAACAATAAATAATTAACCTAGGTTTGAACGAACAACCGCAAGTTAGCGGATCTTGAAGGATGCCTAACCCCTTCCCTTTAGGATAATAAAGAACCCTGATCCAGAATCTCACTAATTTCGCAGACCATTAAATGGAAGTCATTTGTAGTATTTATGCTACATTTTCAGTGTCCTAATTCACTATAATAATTAGGTGGCGACTCCTTAAAATACATTTAGGAATCAACCATGCGCGGTACTCCCGTTTCGACTCCGGTTAAAATGGGGTGTTACAAGTTCTACGGGTCGAGACCTGAGGATAATCCGCAGGAGTTCATCCGACAGTTACAGCGGATCATGAGAGTGATCAAGGCTTCGGAGACCGAGGCAGTGGTTTTGGGTTCACATCGGCTGCGTGATACTGCGATCAGCCGGTTTGATTCGTGGGAGGTCCCGGGAGCATGCACCTCCGGTGGTTGGGTGAGTTCTCGGAGGCTTTCCTGGCCATTTCTTGCCTCGCGGATGAGGAGGGCTCGGTGACAAATTTTGATGCTAAGGCAAAGGGGGCACACAGTTCGGGAGTACAATGTAGAGTTTGACTCATTGGCCCGGTATGTCCCCGCTTTGGTGGCCAATATGGAGGATAGAGTGCACCGTTATGTCACCGGACTCGATGATTATTTAGCGGAGGGTGCACGCGATAGCTCTTCAGTAGGGCATGGACATTGCCGCGTCCAGCCTATCGCGGTGGTGAGAAACGTAAGTCGGCGGAATAACCAAGATCGTGAGAAGAGGGCGGGGCGGTAGAGTCCCCGGTGACCTTCGAGGCGAGCGGCCTCGGTGCGAGCTAGTTATTTACCTCGGCCCGATCTGAGTGCTCCATCACGCGATCTTGGGGCGTTCAGAAATTCGAGAGCGGTCGGGGCTCCTGTGTTTGAGTGTTATTGGGGGAGCAGGGACGTTAGTCAGATGGGACCACCCCTACCTCGTTGCGGCCGTTGTGGTAGGCTCCATGGTGGGGAGTGTCGTGCTGGAATGCGAGTTTGTTTTACATGCGACCAGCAGGGCCATTTTGCGAGAAATTGTCCAACCAGAGATAGCGCGGATGTAGAGACTTAGCCTTCGGGATCAGTGGCTGATTCATCTCCTCATTTTATGCGCCGTGCAGGAAAGGAACATGAGTAGAACGGCATGAAGGGGCAGTGAAGTAATAGTTACAGGTATATTCTTAACCCTCTAGAGACTAGTATGCATTGTTGTTATGGTGATGTGTTAAGTGCTATGTTCGGATAGCTTCGTGTAAAAATAGGATTTAGAAGCCTGGTTAGTGAAGAGGGTAAGTCTGGGGATGAGAAGTTTTGAACCTTAGAATTTATGACAGTCGAGACCTTAGAGGTAAGGCCGGCTAGAGTAAAAGATTTTACAGTAATCTTTGTCGGAGTACATAGTATGCGGGGAGTATGTTTCGGGTGATAAGTCCATGGGTGGCCTAACTGATTCTTTTGTGAGTGGAGTAGTGAAGACTACCCCGGCGTCTGCGTTTTTGAGACTTAGAAGGAACATTCGGGACGAATGTTTCTAAGGGGGGGGGGGGGGGGAATGTTACACCCCGTAAATTCAAGGAGTTAAGATAAGAACATACCAAGGAAAATGAGATTTGAAAGTTGATAGATAAGTTGGCAAACATGTGTTGGACGAATTTTGAGTTACCTAGGAGTGTTGTACCCCAGTTGTTAGGAATTTCGAGGTGTTTAAAAAGCCTAGTGTTTAGTCCGTTAAATCTAGTTCCCAACGCAACAAACCGTTCGTCGATAGGACATCAGAGTCAAAAGTTATGGAAGTTTCAAGTTTGGTGCGCG
Organism: Przewalskia tangutica; assembly: GCA_029844215.1. Lineage (NCBI taxonomy): Eukaryota > Viridiplantae > Streptophyta > Magnoliopsida > Solanales > Solanaceae > Przewalskia > Przewalskia tangutica. Next base: position 116,133,431 of record CM056723.1, on the reverse strand, counting down.
GAAAGCGGCGGTTTTGGTTCGAAGTGCAGCCGCGCCGGAATCGAGGGCATGGCGCGGAATGCAGGGCCACGGCGCCGGTTGTACTGGAGGTCCGCGGGGGTTTCAGCGTCGCGGCGCCGGAATGCTGGAACTTTTCTCGGAAGTGGCAGCGCCGGCGGCGGGGCCGCGGCGCCAAGGCGGGATTTTTCGCGATAAAGGGCTGAAAACAGGGGATATTTTGTTTTAAAACCTATGGGAGGGTGACAAGTGTCCCTCCCATCATTTTGACCAGAAAAGGGTCCTATATTAGGGCCAAGTCTTGGAAGACTTGGCCATTCCATTTCAAAACCCTTCCAAGAAAACCCTCTCCCTTCTCTCTAGTTTTTGGAAGAAAACCTAGCTTTAGAGGAAATTGTTGGAGCAGCGGCAAGAAGGAAAAGTGTGGGTAAACTTGTGGGAAGCGCTGGTGGGCGATTTTGACGGAAAGAGGTGGAAGAAAAAGGGGCTTTTGTGGGCTATTCCTTAAGGTAAAAGTTTCCCCTTTTCTCTTGGTTATGAGCCTAAGGCTGTTATATGTTAGTAGTATAGATGTGAGCCTGAGGCTTTTATATTTTAGTGATTTAGAATTGAGCCTAAGGCTGTTATATTGTAGTAGTATAGAGTTGAGCCTGAGGCTGTTTTAGTTGAATAGATTTGGGTCTTGTTGTCTTGTTGAAACCGAAAATGGGCATGTTAGCCTTAAGATTTTAACTTCAATTGGATTTCTAATTGGGTCGTCGCATGTTGTAAAAGGAGATTGCAATTGTTGAAGATGTCTAGGGCTAGATATCGTGTTAGACTTAGGAACTCGGATTGGAAAGAGTTGAAAGGGGTTTAGGGTTGGTTTATTGTTGGCCAAGAATGGCATGGAATTATTGGTTTATTTTGCATTATTGTGGGGCGTTTGGTTATTGAATTCGATCTTAACAAAGGAAGTGTCGTCCAAATTGTCGTAGAATTTAGGGACCTTGCACTTAGTAACTCTACGTTCGAAGCTAGAGTTTGATAGACGTTTTATGACCCTTATAGGATTGAAGTACTACGGTAGCATATTCTACTTAAGGGCGATAGTACTGGGGAGCATTTTGCTTATTGTCGACAATCGTCGCGAGGTATGTGATTCTTCCTATCCTCTTCAGCATGACTATTTGTAAAATATATAGTGCGGTAGGCCTTGCGTGTGTTAAAGGAATTTGATTTCCCTTTTGTGTCTTGACTTGATATGAAGTGTTAAGGGATTCATTGTGTGGAAATAGTAGTAAAGTCTTATCCGTTAGTAACGGGTACTCGGTGGTTAAAGAATGAGCCCTATTGGTCTCATAAATGTTTATAGCGGTAATTGGTTGGTTTAAAACATAAAGTGTTATAACGGCTTTATGGGAAGTTTGTTATAACCACTTTATGTAGCTAAAAGAATGGTTTGTTGTTTTCAAAAGATAAGAGACGTGACTTGTAATTGACCTAAACGGTGTTAAAAAGTATAAAACCTAAATTCGTGAGAAATGAATACTTGGTTTTTAAAAGAATAACGTTACAAATTTCGGAAATGGGAATAAGGATCGAACAAGCCAATGCATCGTCGATAAAGGAAAGATGTAATGACTATTAATCATATTAAAACCAGTAGAAACCTCCATCTGCATAGAAGCTAAGATAAGACAAAATGGCATTACATTTCCTAGATCATGGCTGCTCTAATAAGAATTATTGAAATCAAGTTCTGATTTTTCCTAAAAGTTTCAAAGTAAGGAACTCGTTTTCTAAAAGAAAAGAGACGTAAGAATTTGAAGTGTGTTGGGTTAAAAGAAAGGCATGATTTTGTCTTGACTTGTTTTATTAATCATAAAGTGTTGTAATAGCTTTATGGGAAGTTAGTTATAACGACTTTATGGAAAATAAAGAAATGGACTCATTATTGGATTTAGAATGGTAACTTGATTTTGGGAAAAGGAGTAGTAACTTGTTTTCAAATGTTGAACTCTTTGTGATGGAAAAATAAAAGTGGCTTGGCTTTAAAAAGGTAGGAGTACCTTGGTATTAAAAAGGGTTGGTTACTTGGTTTTGAAATGTATATTTGGTGTTGTGTTAAGAAGTGTTTGAAGTATCTTGAGTTGTGTGTAAATTGCCTATGCTTGTTGTGATAGCCTTGTTGTGCAAGTGTTTGGTTGTGTGCTACCGAGTCTCTCGATGGAGGGCCGGCTATCTGGTTGATTGATGGGCATACTGACACGTTGGGTAGCCCAGTATGTTCCCATTAAGTGTTATCCGGTTACTTGTTTGGACATACCGACACGTTGGGTAGCCCACGTACGCGTCCACGGTGAGTATTGTTTTGTTAGTTGTTTGGACATACCGACACGTTGGGTAGCCCACGTATGCGCCGCAGGATTGTTATCTTGTTGACTCCTTTGGGCATACCGACACGTTGGATGGTCCACGGTATGGGCCCACTAGGATGGTTCCATGGCCATGCTTATACCGAGGTGACGCCGGGCATGTGGCCGTTGTGCGGGTTAAATTCTCGGGTTGTATTTGAGTAATAATTTCACCGCATGAGTCACGACTTGACATGATCGCTTATATGTTGTAATCGTAGTTTTGTTATCATACATGTCTCTGCTTTATATAGACTATTATGATTTCATTTACGATTTTTACGATTTCACATACTTGGTACTTGCAGATCGACCTCCCGGGGCTGCGTTCATGCCGCGAGTTGAGGTACATACCGTCGATCCACTCTCTTAGGATCATTGTTCGGTTTCTGAAAGCTCCATATCTCCTAAGCTTGTCTATGGTACGGTTCCTCAAGTAGTAGTCTTTTGTTTATTTAGGTACGGCGGCCCCGTCCGTCAAGATGGTTTTAAAAATTCTTAGAGGTGCAGAGTAATGTGGGCGAGTTGTAAGGATATCGCTCAAGTTTTAATTTATGTACAAAAAGGTAACCGTTGGGTTAACCTGCTTTCTTATTCCACTGTTTTCTTTCTTGAGTTTTATTTCCGCTGGTTTTTCTCTGATGTTGTATCACCGGGTGCGGTAGGCACGATCCACGCCCGGTTCGGTCGTGACAATAATTCTTAAATGATAATTAATAATAAGTACGTAAATAAATAATTTAGCAATGACGTCGTGTCAAATAGCATAGCCGCATTTATTAATACGCAAAGCAATCCCATAATTATTGTAATAATTTAAATCCAAGCTAAAAATTTAATAAAGCACCTAAATAATTTAATCACAATTTAAATAATTTAATTTACCACTAATTAATTTTACCTAAAACTAACTCCCAAAACTAATACCCAATATAATACCTAATCAGCCCACCCTTTAAATTACTCAGGCCCAAACCGCCTAACCCGTGGCCCAACTCACCCTTTCAGCCCTTTAACTACCATCTTCTATAAAAAAAAAAACCTAAAGTTTTAACCCCAATCCGCCACAGCCATGCCCAACCCCATCGTCGCCCGTCGCAATCCCCGCCGGATTTCCTGGCTACAAAATCGACCGGAAAAGCTGATCTTTCATCCCTACCCCTCTGTCATATCCTCGTTTCCGCAAATCATTCCAAATCATTTCGAAAATCACTTCCCCAAATCATCTCTTACAAACCTTACCATTTCGAATCCAGAACCGAATCTCTCAGATTTCGGGTTGCCTTTCTTCAAACCCTCTAAAAATAGGGACATCGGTTCTTGCATGAAGGGCAGAGGTTCTGTCATAAAACAAAACGGAGAATAGGTCAAAAAGCCGAACCTTAAGAAACCATAAGATTAGTTTTTTCGAAAGGGAGAAAATCGAGAGAACCCTTTGTTTATTCATATTCGTTTTTTTGCATCAGTTTCAGAATAAAAAGGAAAACCGCCAATGCATCGAAAATAAAAATATACCAAAGCTTTATTCCTTTCAAATCGCATAACAACAAAACTCCTAGTGGGTCGACACTTCATAACGCCGCCTCGGTTCGCTGCCCGGAGAAGGTAAAATCAATCTTCTTTTTTTAAATCTAGTTTGTTTTTCCGTATTTTATGTATTCTCATGTATTTTTCTGTGGGTTGTGATGTGTTATTAGTGCTTTCTGATGTTGTGATTGATCGACTGTTATACTCAAAATATATTGTGTGAATTTCGTGTTTCGGGGTTATGTGATATATTTACGATATTAGTGTTTTGAAGAGCATAACAAAACGCTCAGTATGGTGTGTCGTAGGCATTGTTTAGTACATGTCTAGTGATACATGTCAGTAAAGTGATTAATAGATAAAATAAATGTGACGCTTTGTTTTGCCTTAGAAGCTAGGATCTGTGATAGTTGAAGTTTGAATGTGGTTATAGCATGTTCTTTTGCCCATTCGAAATCACATCAGTGGTAGTGATACAGTTTCAAATCTGGAAACATGTTCGATAACCTGTTTATATGCTTACTATAAGTGGTGTAGGATAGGTTTAGTTTTAAATCTTTATTAACATGTTTATAAACTCATGGGTATGAATCTGGGAGTAGCAAAATGTGAAAGGTGATAGGAAGCAGTGTATGTGTGCAGGCGTATAAATTTGGACTCATGTTTATCGTCTAAAGACTCAAATACTGAAGCATGTCTTGTGTTATTAAACTTGTAATTAGATCATTTCTAATAAGTACTATCTGTTATTTTGGACATGATAAGCCAGTTAGCTAATTCAGTCATATGTTTGATAACCATTTCGACCACATTACGCCCTGTTTCTGAAGTGTCCATCATTAATATGCTCATAAATACACCTCTGTGTTACTGCATGCCACCCCCTATTTGTAAGGTTGTTTAAATAGTATTGCATTAGTATCTTTACCCGCCTGCATCACTTCAAGTCATAATCAGTACTTTTATTTCCTCTAAACTACAATTCCATTGTATATGTTTGCATTTAGCCTATCTCGCATATCGAACCGGCCTGTTTTTTTTTAAAAAACCTGAAAAATAATAGCTATTTGGGCCTGCCTTTGTTTCTGTTCTATAAATCTAAAATTTTCATTGTTTGGGCTTACCTCACGTTCTGCATGCTATTTTGCACACCTTGAGGTCCAGTTCTGCATGCTATTTTGTACAATGGGCTTACGTTCTGCATGCTATTTTGTACAAGAATCTGAAAATTGCCTTTATTAAGGTCCAGTTCTAATTTTTTTTTTAAACAATGGGTTGAATGGGCCTGTTTTCTTGAAATACGAGAATTATAAATTGTGGGCCTGCTTGTCTTTGAACAGTGAAAAAATTGAAGTAATCTATGTGAGTTTAAAATTTTATGCTTGCTTATTCCTCGATAAATTTGAGAAATGTTCTAATTCATTTTCTTTTCTTCTTTTACATGAAATGCATCAGAGCAACAAAGAGTCTCATGGTGAGACTCATCGTGGCAAGCGTGAGGACCCACATCTATGTGTATTTATCTTTGCTCCAGAAATTCCAAGCCACCGGCGAGTGCTATCGCCATTCCCTCGAGTCACTTTATCGTTTTCCTATCCCCCCATTCATTTGTTGTAATTAACTATCTAACATTACATTAGTAGGATACTTAATCCCTTTAAGCTCTGACTCGCCCTTAAGAAGTATTCCCTTTAAGTTAATTATTTTAGGCTTGCCGTACTTAGTTATATTTAGTAATTTCATTTGCATAACAATTCATATAGCTAGAATATTATTTATTATTTAATACAAGGAATTCATTTCTCTTATAAAAATCTACTACTTGCATTCATTATTTTAAGATCATACTTTTACGCTAGTCCTATTTTTATAAATGCATCACAACTGACTTTGGGGAGTATCCTACTCAATAACATGTATACTTTATTTAAAAAGAATAATTTCATAAGAATGTCTTTCTTTCATCTAAGCATGACTTTATCTTTATAAATAAATTTTACAACTTCTCTTACAAAAACTTTTAATGCTTTTCAACATGCATTTCTTAGCAATAATAGTTACCCTAGGTTTGGCAGGACAACCGTAAGTTAGCGGATCTTAGAGGGTGCATAATCCCTTCCCTCTAGATTAATAAAGAACCCTTATTCAGAATCCCACACTAGTTTCGCAGACCATTAAAATAGAGTTAATGTTGACTTTAAACTAGTTAACATTTAGGTGTCCTAATTCACCCAAATTAATTAGGTGGCGACTTCGCGAACCCTTTAGCACCTTACTTTAACATTTTAGTATTTATCCATCGTATTTTTATTTTATTTTTCTAAACGTCTTTATTAAGCGGGAGTTTTATAATGTCACGGTCGGAAAAGGGCGTGACACTCATACTCTCTTAATTCTCTATATTATCAATTCTCAAGTTATTATTATTATTATTATTAATTTGCAAAGTAGCAAGACTTCGAGCTTCGGCCTTCGAGTTTCAATTGAATTCTGAATCTTGAAGTTTGGTACACTCATTTCATTCTCTAATTATTTTATTAAATTGTCATATTTATTTGTTGATTATTTAAATATTTTATAATGTCTTTGCTAAGGGGAATTACATCGGGACTGTGCCGTAAATCTAGTTCAAGAGGTAAAAAAATCTATAGGTTCTTCATCATCTAATCAAAATATAGATTATGATCAAATGCAAGAAGATTTTGGAATAGAAGATAATGAATATGATAACGTTCAATTAGATAATATTGTTGAACTTGAAGAAATTGAACCTCCTACACCTACTAGTGTTCCTTCTATCAATGTTGGTACTGCTAGTGGTAGTCGTAGACCACCTTTACCAGAAGTTACAGAACCAGAAGTAAGGAGAAAAAGGAGTAAAGTGTGGCTCTTTTATGATAGAGTTGGGGACACTGATAGAGTTAGATGTAATATTTGTGGGAAAACTTACAAACATAAGAGAGGGGATGGTGACGGGGGGACGAGCACTATAGGTAGACATTTATTGAAAGATCATCCGATACAATGGGGTGTTGCCACTGATTTAGAATCCGGTCAACAACAACTTAATCAATTAACGGGGGGAGGGGGGGTTGGCTAAGTACGATCCAAAGAAGGATCGCATTGAATTAGCAAAAATGATTGGCGGAGGTTGTTTACCTTTTTCGTTTGCTTCTTCTTCATATTTAATTACTTATATTCAAAGAGTATATATTCCTTGTTTTACAGGTGTTCCTCGTAGTACTTGTAGAACCGATATTTTTAGACTTTATAATGATTATGTTATTTTTTTGCAATATTTGTTCACTAATCTTCCATGCCTAGTTAGTTTTACTGCAGACATTGGACATGCTTTAAACGGTTATGATTATTTAACAATTACTTGTCATTGGATTGATGAAAATTTTAAAATGAAAAAACGTATTATTGCTTTTGCGTATGATGATGATCAAACTCATACTGGAAAGTATATAAGCGAAACTATTTGTGCTTATGTCAAAAATTATAATCTTTATAAAAAAATACTTTGTATATCATTCGATAATGCATCTAATAATACTGCTGATGTAGATCTTTTAAAAGTGGAATTAGAACCGTCACTTCCTGATATATTTCATGTTCGTTGTGCTTGTCATATTTATAATTTAATTGTTAAAAGTGGTCTTGAGTTGTTTGCAACTGAAATACAAATTGTCAAAAGAGCTGTTGGAGTTATTCAAGGTAATAATAGAAAAAAATAGACTTATAGAATTTAAAGAAAAATGTAAATAATTTGATTTGAGACCTAAATTCATGCCACAAGAGATTATTACACGGTGGAATTATACTTATTTATTTTTAAAAGAATGTTATAAGTATAAAGACCTCATAACACATGTTTCAAATGTTCGTTATAAGAACACGATTTAAATGTTAACCGACGATGTTTGGAAATCAATTGCTGAACTTTTAAAAAATTTACGTAAATTTTACACTGCTACTGTTGAATTTTTGGGATCTTATTACCCAACAGTTTGTAATGCTTTAGCTCATATAGCTGAAATTTCACATTTACTTTATGGTTTAAAATCAAATATAAAATATAAAGTTGCAGTTACAGTTATGTTTGAAAAGTTTAAAAAATATTTTTTCCTATTTCTGATATTTATTGTATTGGTGCAGTCTTAAATCCTTTTGTTAAAAAAATAGATTGTCATAATTTAAAATTTAGTTTATATACTTATATGAAAGTATGTGAAACAGAAACTCCATCTTCATTTGATTGCATATGTAAACTTGATACTAATTTAGCTAAATTATATGATTATTATGCTATATTACATGACAACAACAACTCTGCTACTAATATTCCTTCTAGTTCTTCTTCTACTTCTGTGTCTACATCTGTAGAATTCGATGAAGACGATGAAAATGAATCTTTATCTATATAGAGCACTTTTGCAACAACACAAGCAAGCACAACTCGAAATTGTGATGAGATGGAGTTTTATTTGCAAAAGCCAACAGATTCGAAGAAGAACTTTCAACCTTTACAATGGTGGCAGGATAACAAAAGACAATTTCCGGTACTAGCAGCTATGGCACGAGATGTTCTTAATGTGTCTATCTCAACAGTGGCTTCTGAAAGTGCATTCAGCCAAGCACGAGATCAAATAGGAGACACACGTCACTCATTGGGCGGAAGCACATTAGAAGTGTTAGTATGCTTAAGGGATTGGACCAGATCGGAGATAAGAAATCAAGGATATGAAGACGTTGACTCTCCGGAAGATGAAGAAATCGACAATATTTTGGAAACCGGGAGCACAATCGGGATTGGAATTAATACTCCAGATTTAGAGGCTATGGAGCAACCTATAAATTATGAAGAACTTGCAAGAAGGATGCATAATATGTAAATAACAATTATTATTACTTCATTATGTACTCTTATTAACAATTAACATTATGAATAATGAAAGTTCGAAAGTTTACATCTTATCATTAGTTTTTATTTTATTATCTCTTTAGTTGTTATTTGTTAACTTATCTTATATCTACTAATTTAATAAATTTTCGGAATAAAAAAAATTAAAAAAAATTAATATAGTTTTATATAACTTCAATATAACTATAAAGTATAAAGTTATAAACTATATTATATTACATATTTAATTTGAATTTAGTTAGATTTTCGAAATTTACAAAAAAAAAAACACGGACCGGTAGGCCCGGTTCAACCGGACTTGCACGGGCCGACTGAAAATCCGGTAATGAACCGGACCGATAGACCCGGTAAGTCAGTGTACCGGATCGGTAATCGGTCCGGAACCGGTTCAACCGGATAACGGGCTACCGGTCCGATCCGGATCGATCCGTTAGACAGGTATAATTTTAACATCATGAGTAGGCTTCCTTCAATTTCTCTGTCACAAAGCTCATCACTTCCTCCATCACCATTTCTTTTTTCACTCTAGACTAGATCTCTTAATAGAAAGAAAAAGAATATTTGTAGTGAAGTCTCTTTCTCTGTAAAATTATTTGTCGATATTGGTACTATGTTATTCGCAGATGACATAGTTCTGATTGATGAGACTTGCAACGAAGTGAACGCTAAGCGGGAGGTTTGGAGACAGACTCTGGAATTTAAATGGTTCAGGCTAAGTTAGACCAAGACAGAATACTTGAAGTGCAAGTTTAACAACGGGAGAGACCTTCAGACATGCGTGAAAGTGAGGTTTGATACTCAGGTCATTCCAAAGAAAGGAAGCTTTAAGTACCTCAGGTTTATTATCCAATTGGGATGGAAAGATTGACGACGATGTCACACATCGTATTGGGTGGTGGATGAAATGAAATCTCGCATCTGGAACCTTATGCGACAAAAATGTGCCACCAAAATATAAAGGCAAGTTCTATAGGGCGGTGGCTAGACCGACTATGTTGTATGAGGCGGAGTGTTGTCCAGGCAAGACTTCGCACATCCAAAATATGAAAGTTGAGGAGATAATGATGGTGAAATGGATGTGTGGGCATACAGAGAGTGATATGATTAGAAATGATAATATCCTGGACAAAGTGAAAGTGACCTCAGTGTAGGATAAGATTCGGGAAGCGATGTTGAGATGGTTTGGACATGTACTGAGGAGAGACACAAAGGCCTCAGCGCAGAGGTGTGAGAGGTTGGCTATGGACGAGTTCAGAAAGGGTAGAGGTAGGCTGAAGAAGTATTGGTGAGAGGTGATTAGACGGGATATGACGCAGATGCAACTTACTGAAGACATGACCTTAGATAGGGGTTGTGGAGGACACATATTATGGTAGAATGATAGTAGGTAGTCAGTGTAGTCCTACTTACGTTTGCAAACTGGTACTTGTAGTGTTAGTATTGTAGGTCCGCTTAGTCTATCATATTAATAGATGCATTATTGCTCTATAATCTCTTGTAGCTTGATTTATGCTGCTATGTGTCCTACTTTGATTAGCTTATTTATATGCGCTAGTACTGCTTACTTTTTGGAATGCGCTATCATGACCTATTCACTTTTGATACGAGCATTTCCATAATGCTTTAAATATTTTCTAACAGTCTTTCTTGCTTTGTTTTTGTTGTTGCTTTGCTTATGATTATGTTTTGTCTTAAGCCGATGATCTCTTAAAAACAGTCACTCTACCTACCAAGGTATAAATAAGCTATGTTATTGTTATATTGGTACTAGAGTAGTATTTCACATTCTATTTCCCCTTTCTATTAGTTCTCCTATTTCATTTTTCTCTTGGAATATGGGACCCATCTTCCACCCAACTTAGCATTGTCATTAAAGCGACATCTTTGATGCAATCATGTTCACTTTTTTATTTTTTTAATTTATGTCAATTCATATTATACTTTTTTTATTTAGTTAGATTTTAAAAAATGATTTTTTATTTGATAGCTATTTAAATTTTACCTTTTAATTTTAATGACATAATTTATAATTATATAAATATTTTTGATTTATTTTAGAATTAAAAAATTAAAGATATTTTATTATTTTTTAAACTCTTGACACGAAAGGAATATTAGAACAATGTTTTCACCTTTTTTATTTTTCCTTCTTTCGTGTAGTATAAGAATTCCTGACTAAAAATATTCTCTTGCTTTAGAAACACAATTATTTAGATAAATAGTACATATCCTTCATGCCTAGACGTACTATTCGACTAGCTATGGCCATAAAGAAAAGAACAAAATAAGGTAACTTAAAAATGAAGAATCAATGTGTGAATAGTCAAGCTCAGTGTTATGCATGTAAATAAATAAGTCTTAAAGGTTTTATGATTTATTAATGCTAATTAGTACTTCATCCGTTTCATAATTAGTGTGTTTTTAAGTTTTGCACACCTAAATTATGAATATTTTTAATAATTTTACCATCATGAGTAGGGCTTCCTTTAATTTCTCCATTACAAAGCTCATCACCTCCTCCATCACCATTTCTTTTTTCTCTCTAAACGAGATCTCTCAATAGAAAGCAAAAGACTATTTGTAGTGAAGTCTATGTCTCGGTTTTATTGGTTTCAAAACACATAAGTAAGGTGCAGTGAAAATTAAAATTTATTTAACTTACTTATCCCAATAATTTCATCTAATATAGTTATATTACAATTAAAACATGTAAAGACATAAACAAGATAGCTTCCGAGAAAAGCTTCACACACATTCCAAGACTTGCATTGCATCTACATCTCACTCCTGAAGTGGTCGACTTGATCACAGGTAACAAATAAAGACAAAAAGCACCACCAAAGGTTTTGATGCATGGTTGATGATCGAGGCGAGGCTACTGGTGGTCAAAGAAAATTATATAGGAGTATTTATTCTTTCATATTTTACTCTTAATATTAGTTACTTATTCTCAAAATCATTATTCAAAACATAAGATTACACATCAATTAATAATATAAGTATAGTGATAAAACACTCATATAAATAATTATTTCTTAAAAAATTTGCAATTAAACTGAACATATAAAAATAAACGGGGAGTACATGATACTGACTTTGAGCACTTGTCAAATATTGAAAACACACTTGTAAAATAAATTAGCCAAAGTACTTTCGATACTACAATTAGGATTTCTTGAAATGAAGATGGTAAGAATTATGAAATGTTTTCTCAATTATTTCTTTCCAATGAGTTGGTAATTATATCAATACTACAATCATGAAATAAGGTAATGATAAGATATGATTCTCTAAAATCATGCATCCTAATCTGTGGTAATCTATTTTAATTGTCCTACCAAATTTTTCTCTCATATTGAATCGGGTTGTGAAAAAGATATATGATATATATTTTATCACAGTATATGATGGACGCCCGACGCAAAGGACACTGAAGCTCTAAAAGTAGATTTTGGAGTCAATAAATCTCAACTACAACATTGACAATACTTCTGTATTCTGCTTCGACACTCGAACGGGATAGGGTGACTTGTCTCTTTACAGACCATGAAACTCGATTATCCTCTAAGAATACACAATAGCTTGAAGTGGAGCGTCGCGTGTCCGGACACCCTGCCCAATCTGCATCTGTATAAGATAGCAATCTGGTCAGTGCAGAGGGGTATAGATGTAACTCATAATCAAGTTTGCCCTTAATGTATTGAATGATATTCTTAAGGGCAGAGAAACGAGGCTCCCTTGGGCATGCATAAACAGACACACCTGCTGAACAACATATGCAATATCTGGCCTGCTGAATTCTCAATAATTTCCCTTTAGGGAGTATTCTCGTTATTACAAAATATATATACTGTGTAGAAGAGAGTAATCCTAATTCGGTAAGGATATAAATATACAATAATCATAATTCGCTAATACTAAGGTATGTGTTCATTAATTGTTTGAATTTCATTTGTTTAGGAATTTGCTAATTTTGCAGGGAAGAAGTCATAGTTACAATGTGATATTAAGAGGATTAGAACTATGTCTTAAAATATGTGTTGCATTCATTTTTCCTTACCACGATTTTTATCCCAAAAGGATTTTTCCGATATTTTTTTAACTAGCCAACAATGTAAAGCGTGTTACTAAATAGAATGTGTGAATTAGCATCGAATACAAACACAACAGATTGCCCGTCAGCTGAAAACAAATATAGTGTTTGAATTCGCATAATTTAAACACAAACACTAGGGGAATGAATACCATGCCCTCGGAAGAGAAGTGAAGGAAGTCAAAGGCAGTTGCTTCGAGAAAAGTGAAGGAAATTGAAGACAGTTGCTTGTAATTTAAATTTTTAGTCGAAAGTTTGTAAGAGTAAAAGATCGAATGAATCTTTTCAAAGTGATAGTGTTTACAAAGACGTTATGTAAAGGCAAAAAGATCGATTGAATCTTGCCTAGTCGTTTGTCCGAGCAAAGCATAAATAAAAATATATTTTACTTAAAGTTTTTATTCGCATGTTTATTTTCGTATCTTTCTTTATAGATATTTCTCTGGATTATGGCTAAAATCGATGAAGCTTACGAGCTAATATCTGTATATACGGTGAAATCCGACAAAACAGGTGGCAAGATTTGAATGAGAAGTTTGAGGTAGATGGATAAGTTCATAGTAGAGTACGATTCGACCCTGGGTGAGACACCAGTTGAGACGAATTCGAATACGACTAAATCAATCGACACCGGGTGGAGTTCCGGAGGCATCCAACATATATTCGTTCCGATTATAGCACCAATCATTACTCTTTAGGCATTAAGAGGTTATTATTATAATTAATGATATTTAATTTTAGAGAGAATCTCAGGTTTTAATGTCTTTATTCAATTACTATAAAATGAGTTCAACCTTCATATTGGGAAGGGATCCAATTCTCATTACTTGTATTTTTAATCTTAAACTTACATGCAATTTTTGGTATAAACTAAAGCTATTTTGCTAAGGTTCACTGTAAGCTCGGATCTTGCTCATCCGAGTTCAAGATAACTCATGCTAATTTTTTACTTATTATTTCTATTTACTTATTTATTATTAATGGTTCATTATCTTATACTACGAATAAGTCCATGTATCATTAAAATTACTAACAAATTAAGCTGTATTTTTTTTTTGGAGGTAAACAGGCTGCTTTTGCTAATTGCTATTACTGATCTCGGCCCATTCATAACAGGTATGTTAATGAACTGGTTATCCGTGGAAGATCTTATGTCTAGCACACTTCGGAGTTCCCTTTTCTCTTGTGAACACCTCTAAGGTGTACGTACTACAAATACAACGGGACTTGAAATGGTTGCCAGTGAAACAAAAATATCGAACATGTTATAACACAATTTTCAATAACAATAACAAAGACATTTTAATACACAAGTACACAACATAGGGATAGCAATCAGTAATTCAATACTAAAGCAGCTTGTAGGGAAATAGGAAAAACTAAACTAGTATTTGTAATACGAGTAGAATACTAGGTATGTAGGTCTCTTAACCATGTTACTTGGTAGTTGCAATTTTCTTTTATCCTACGGTTAACAACAAATTTGGTAAGAAAATTTTAAAGTTAAATTAAATTAGATTAATTAAATATTTTTTAAAATTATATATCTAATAATTATAAATAATAAGTACTACAAGTTGTAATATTTTTTATATTAACAAAATAATAATAAAATAGTATTAAAATATTACTCCCTTTGGATAAAAAAGAGTCTTGTGCGACAAAAAAGTGTCACCAAAGTTTAAAGACATGTTTTATAGGGCGGTCGTCACACCGACTATGTTGTATGGGATGGAGTGTTGTCCAGTCAAGATTTCACACATCCAAAAAATGAAAGTTGCGGAGATGAGGATGCTGAGATGAATGTGTGGGCATACGAGGAGGGATAAAATTAGAAATGATGATATCCGGGACAGACTGGGAGTGGCCTCGGTGGAGGATAAGATGCGGGAAGTGAGGTTGAGATGGTTCGGGCATGTGCAGAGGAGAGACACAAATGCCCCAGTGCGTAGGTGTGAGAGGTTGGTTATGGACGGGTTTAGAAGGGATAGAGGTAGGCCGAAGAAGTATTGGGGAGAGGTGATTAGACGGGATATGACGCAGGTGCGATTTACTGAGGACATGACCTTAGATAGAGGTTTGTGGAGGACACAAATTAGGGTTGAAGGGTAGTAGATAGTCGAGTGTTGTCCTACTCACGCCCACAAATAGATAGTTGTAGTGTGTCCAAGGTAGGCCCGACTAGCTCATCACACTTATAGAAGAATTGTTGTTTATATTCCATGTAGTTGTTTTCTGCGGCTATATGTTTCGCTAGTGTACTTTGTTTATATTATTTATTTGTGTTAGCTACTGCTTTTTTTTGACAGAATGCGCTACCATGGCGTATTCTATTTTTGTTACCAGCATGTTCATATAGCTTTAATTTATTATCTCTGACCGGCTATCTTGCTATGCAACGTTTGCTTTGATTGTGATTACAGTCTTGGTAGGGTCTCCGGAGCGATCGCTCTACCTACCAAGGTAGAGGTTAGGTCTGTCTACGCTCTACCCTCTCCAGACCCCACGTGGTGGGATTTTACTGGGTATGTTGTTGTTGTTGTTGTTGTTGTTCACATAGTCATTTGTACACCCCTTAAGAAAATACTGAGACAAAAATAGATAATTTGACTAAACTGTATCTAATTAAATAGCTATTAAAATTTGATAACATAACATTTAACAAGGGCAAATCTAAAAAAAAGGTTATTTTTTTCTTATTTTGATAAGTAAACACTCTTTTTTATTTTAAAAAAATTAAGTGAACACTATTTTTGACGTGGAGAAAGTAATGAAAGTTCACATCATTTCCAAAGACTATTTAGGGTCTGTTTGGCCAAACTTCTGGAAATGTGTTTCTGTTTCTCAGAAGTAGTTCTGCAGAAACTGTTTCTAGAGAATCAGTTAGGGTGTTTGACCTATAATTATAGAAGTGTTTCTGAGAAACAGAAGCAGTTGGCCAACATTTATGCAAATTTACTAGAATATTATTTTAATAGATTTAAAACTATTTAAAATATTCTTTTCTATCATATGTTTCTAAAAATTGGTATATCTTTACACTTTAATAAAAAAAAATTAAAATTATTTAATTGCAACATTTAATCAAAAAATAATATTATATTGTACATAAGAAATGTAACGACAATATAATAGTCAATGACTCAAATATGTCTAAACCTACCCCGCCCTACCCTCACCTACCCCCACCCCATCCTCAAATTTCTATGTCATATTTTTTTTACTTTTATAAAAAATATGATTTTTTTCTTCCCCTTACCCCGCCCTACCCCCCAACCCCACCCCATTGCCCTACCCCATCCTCAAATTTCTATTTTATATTTTTTTGTTACTTTTATAAAAATGATTGAAAATATGTTTTTCTTATTTCCACCCCTCGCCCTACCCCTACCCCCACCCCATTGCCCTACCCCATCCAAAAATTTATATTTAATATTTTTTATTACATTTATAAAAAAAAAATTATTAAAAAATATGAATTTTTTTCTTACCCCTCCCTACCCCCCACCCCATTGCCATTCTCAAATTTCTATTTCATATTTTTGTTACTTTTATAAAAACATTATTAAAAATATGAATATTTTCCTTACCCCTCTACCCCTATCCCCACCCCATCTCATTGCCCTACCAATCCTCAAATTTCTATTTCATATTTTTTATTATTTTTATAAAAATATATGAATTTTTTTCTTACCCCCCTACCCTCTACCCCCATCCCACCCCACCACATTGCCCTACACATCCTCAAATTACTATTTCATATTTTTTGTTACTTTTATAAAAAAAAATGTTTTTTTACACCCGCCCTACCCCCACCTCATTTCCCTACCCATCTCAAATTTCTATTTCATTTTTTTGTTATTTTTTATAAAAAGTATGAATTTTTTTCTTACCCCCGCCATACCCCCTACCCCACCCTATCCCTATTCCCAAATTTATATTCTATATGAGGATATTATATGAGATTAAAAAAAATGTGAAAAAGAAAATGGTAAATGAGTCCAAAAAAAATTAATGAATGAACAAAAACGGTTTCTCTAGAAGCACCAAATTGGTGTTTCTACTTCTCTTCTCATCTAGAAATATTTTTTTGCTTCTGGAAAAAGTATTTCTACTTCTGGAAAAAAAAACGTTTGACCAATTCTCAAAAACACTATCAGAAGCTTAGCCAAACAACACCTTAATAAATTGTCGAATACGTTTCCTTTTCAAAAAGACTACTTAATAAGTTCTCTTTTCCAAGTTGAGCTTTTTCAACAGTCAATTAATTGTAACAAATTATTTCTTGCATTTATCTTCGCTGACGGTGAAGTGGACAATTCACTCTGTTACTGTGTGGCGGTTTATAATATAAGTGAGAGATGCGAAACATAATTTTTTTTTGTGGTGGAATATATGACCCATCTTCTACCCAACTTTATTGAAATAAGAGTTTCATTATGAAAATATAAACTTTATATGAAATTAGACAATTCTCACTCTATAAGCTAGCTTTTGCAGTTGAGTTAGACCCAAAAACCATAAATTACATAGTATCAAAGTCAGATTCATTTCAATTATTTGTTCACAGATGTTGTGCCCCTAATTATATTATCTATATTTCAATTAACAGTAGGGTCTGAAGGTGTCGCGGAGTGGTCAATTAATTGTAACAAGCTGCCACAACTTATTTCTTGCATTTATCTTCGCCGAAATTTTTGAGTGACAATAGCCTGTCCGGCAAAATTTACCAGCTTCATTATCAGTTGCCCAACAACATTTGATATCATCAATAGAACTTGTCCACCAAAAAGGACAAGGTAACCTTAGGATTGTTGTTGTTGGTTAGAGTTAGGTAGGTATTATTAATGTGGCAAAAGTTATACAAGTATTAGGTATGTAAGAATTAGTTATAAATATATTAACAATACATAGATTAGTTAGGCAGCTCATATTCAATTAGAACATGTCTAAGGTTTTATGACTTATTAATGCTAATTAGTACTTCATCCATTTCATAATTAGTGTGTTTTTAAGTTTTGCACTCTTAAGAAATTGCTTACTCTTAAAAAATTATGAGCATTTTAAATAATTTTACCATCATGAGTAGGGCTTCCTTCAATTTCTCCATTACAAAGCTCATCACCTCCTCCATCACCATTTATTTTCTCTCTCTAAACTAGATCTCTCCATAGAAAGCAAAAGACTATTTGTAGTGAAGTTTATCTCTGGTAGGGTTTTGTTGGATTTAAAACACATAAGTAAGACGCAGCGAAAATTAAAATTTATTTAACTCACTTATCCCAATAATTTCGTCTAGTATAATTATGTTATAATTGAAACATGTAAAGACATAAACAAGATAACTTACAGTTTGTATTATTTTAAATCTTTACTAAAGAGTGCACATGCAATTATTCTTCGACTGCAAGCACTATGCGACGGTGTATTCCTCTGTCAAGAAAACCATAAAATCTTGGCAGAGGTTTGAGAGGATTTCTTTTCTAAACTCTAAGTCTAGAAATGACATTGAATTGGTGTGTATAACTTATAGGGTTTAGTGTTGTTTTATATAGGGAAGATTAGGTCAATTTTTGGATTAGGGTTGGGCTCCAATCCTGACCCAAATCTCGAGGTGCAGTGGGCCAGTCTTACTGGGTCTACTGCCGGATCGGCGACGTGGCTCGGTCTGGTAGGTGACGCGGCTCCTTTCCCGTATATATTCAGCACATTTAATTTTAAATTCAAAATCTAATTTTGATTTAATTGAATAATTTTCATCAAATAGAAATTATCTCATAGTTATTATCATTTTAAATATCTCGATTCCAAATCGAATATTTAATATTCTCTCAATACACCCTTAGATACCATTAGATAGAAAAACAATCGACATAGTGTGACCCTATAGACCTTCACATATCGACATTAATCCTATTAAGGTCCATACGAAACTCATAGACTACGATGTATGACGAACTCAATATGTGACGTACGTTTACATAAATCCAACAAACATAACCTTTATGTGAGATAATAAATTTTATTTCATTCGAGACACACTCGATCAAGCTTAGAATTTGCCATGTGTCTATCCAAATGGCTTGATCACTTTATCTCATATATATTAGTCGACGACTAGACCATATTCTAAATATGTCTCTTGCATTGGTCAATGACTTGGTCGACCTAATATCATTGAGAAGTTGAGTGTTCTCTCGAATATCCAATCGAGGAATGAATTCTATTATTGGCTCAACTACCACCTTAGTTTACGTCGTAATACACCCAACACAAGCACTATCTTATCCTATAAAGAATTTAAGCTTAGAACATGGTCAAAGTACATTACTTTGTAAACAAAGTGCGTATTGACCTCAAGTCAAATGATCTTGATCTCCCACACACTGATAAACTCTAGACATGTATAAGTATACCAATACTCTAGACACGTGTCCATCACTAGTAACCATTACTAGTAGCAGGTAAGACATACTACATTCTCTAAGAATGTGATGCAGACTACACGTCGACTTATAACATATCATCGATATCTCATTCTCGATAATCATTCGTCGATGTTACTTTGAAAGTTACGCTCTATCATTAATATCTCACTCTATTAATGACAACGTAAGCTTAAGGGATGCACATTAATGAATAATTATGAACAATTAATTAATAATTTAATAATCACAAATATTATAAATATATTAATCTTATTAATAATATAAATGTGTTTAATTACATTTGTTCTTAATAACGATGTGTTTATGACACGCATACTTTCATGTGTGTAAAATTATTTGTCGATATTGGTAGTAGTGTAGTAGTATTTCACGTTCTATTTTCTATTGGTTCTACGATTTCATTTTTTCTGGTGGAATATGGGACCCATCTTCTAACCCAACTTTATTGAAATCGAACAATCTTAATTATTCGTTTAGAGCAGTACTGTCATATAGCGACATCTTTGGTAAAATAATTTTCACCTTTTGTTTTACATATTCTATTCTTTCATAAGAAGACTTTCATGGTCCAGAATATGAAAGCTTTTTAGAAACATAATTATTTAGCTAAAGTGGGTGGAGGATTATAAGTGATTGAATCCCAATTTTCTCCTTTGGAGTAGTACGTACTTGGTGGTTTGATTTGTGAATAAGTTAAATTATACTAAAGTTATAATATGAAAATTCTACAACAACAACCATAATGTAAGTCTGAAAATGATAGAATGTACGCAGATCTTACCTCTACCTTGATAGGTAGAGCGACTGTTTACGAGACATCCTCGGCTCAGGACAAGCAAAACAAAAAACAGTTAGACCGGTCAAAAAATTCAAGCAGTGAGTGTCGCGAAAAAAACCGCGACATTATTTATTCCCAGCGAATCCTGCTACTTGTTAAAAATAAAATGAAAATAATGCAAAAGGGTTCAAGGAGTCGCGACCTAATTATTTGGGTGAATTAAGACACCTAAATGTCAATTAAGTAAAGTTAACATTAACTCTATTTAATGGTCTGCAAAACTGATGAAATTCTAGATAAGAGTTCTTTATTATTCTAAAGGGAAAGGGTCAGACACCCCTATAAGATCCGCTAACTTGCGATTGTCCGTTCAAACCTAAGTCAATTATTTATGTTAAAAAAATGCATATTTTGAAAATAGTAAAAGATATCTACAAGTATATATTTACTTTTATAATGTAAAGAATTTATGTTACTTATTTACAAGAATACATATAAGTCAAAATTTTCGATAGAAATAAACATTATTAATAACAAGTGTTAAACTAGTAAAGTATCTATACCATATGGCGTAATGAGGAAGGAAAAAGGGTATATAAAATACACATTTAAACAACATAAAGTAACATGGTATGGTTTATAGAAATATAAGATTTATTTACCAAAAATACTCATATTATGGAGTTAACATAAAATATTTATTTGTAATTAATAAAACGATAAGTTAATCACCTAAGGCTAATAGAAAGCTTATGAAAAAATTTATTTCTTAGAAATTAGATAGGGACTGATATATTAACTACGTGATTAAAGCATAGCTAGAGATTAGTTGAGTTATTCTTAGATTCAGATATGTGTGACGGACTGAGAATAAACGAATAGGCAATGGACTTATCTTTTAAACCACCCTCCCAAGGTATTCAAAGACTAATAGAGTTAGTATCCTATTAATTACAAAATCAAGCAAATAAAATTTCAACAACGATAAATAAATAAATAGATAAAGAAAGAATGGGGATTGGAGTTGAGGTAGTGTTTAGAACGGATGACGATGTCATCTCATCCTATTTTCATTTGGAAGTTCTGAAGCAGGAATGCAGACGCCGATGTAGATAACATGACGAGTCTCGTGATGAGACTCGTTATTACTCCAGATGAATGTCATGTAAAAAAGAGAAAGATAAGGATTAATAAGTGTTTAACTAATCAAAAGAAAAAAGAGAGTAAAGTAATACTAAAATTCTTGAACACGTAGAGAAAATAACCACTCATTAAACATCACTATAGATTTAAAGGTGCGTTTGGTTCGCGCAGGGTAAACGGAATGGAATCTAGTAAGGAAATGGAATGGAAAGGAAATGAATTACCCTGATTGTCCCTACATGTTCGTTTCTGGGTGGTCCGGGTGGTCCGGGTGGTCCAGGGTCCGCGATCCGAGTTGGGGAAAGAAAATCCAAATAACTAGGGGGGGGGGAAAAAAAAAAATCAACGAAAGGGAATGAAAGTGAAAAAGGGGTAAATGGATTTGTTATGAGGGTTCCGAATTTATGGTAAGTTTTGAGGGGATTTGTTACCGTTTTTCAGCACCATTTATGGTAGTTCTTACTGAAATCATTAGAGGGGTTTAGTTATGGTAAGAATTGGGTCTTGGTTTGGTATCGATTGTGGTCGATCTTGACGCGTTTTGGGGTGTGATTTGGTTATGGTAAGCTGCGATTATGGGAAATCTTTTAGGATGGTAAATTTTGGTATGACAACGGTATGAACTTACCGGATCTTCAGGCGCGCGGGTTTGTTGGCGACGAGTTTAGGGTGTGAGTGCGGCTGAGATTAGGTTTTATTTGGGTGAGATGGGCTTCTGATCTTTGGGATTTGAAGGTGGGGTGATGAAGGGTATTTTGTATTTAGAGAGGGTGAAGGGAATAAGGATGAAAACAAATGTTTGGGCCAGAGATTTTTTTCCTTTTGGGCTTGAAATTTTAAATAAATAAAAAGGGGGAATTGGGCTTGGGGAATAATGGGTAGTGTTTTAGTGCGGAGTTTTAATTAATAAAAATAGATTTAAATTATGTTTGATATTTATAAAATTATTTTGAGTTTTAAAAATAGCAAATGCGGACATGATATGTAAGGATTGCTTAATGTTTTATATAAATGCAATGTCATTATTAAATTCATTCTTTATGTATGTATGTATGTATGTGTTTATATATATGCATGTATTATTATTATTATTATTATTATTATTATTATTATTATCTTGCGGTGTTAAAGAAAAAGTTTTAATTTTACGGATAAATAGTTGGAGGGGAGGGGACAAAATTGGGTGTCAACAGTGAGCAGTAAGAAAATGCTGATAGCAAACGCGAATACGTTATGATATCACATCCTGAAAGAGATGCAGTAACTAACACAGAAAAATGAGATAAATCAAGTTAAAGAACGCATAACAGAAGAAATAAAACTAGAAAAGACTTTAAAGCAATACTACGCCTATTCGTATAATATGCTAAACATGTCTACAATAATAACAGCCACAAATAATTATATATGGAAATATAGAATGAAATAATAATCTCATGTACTATCCGAGTATTACTATCTCTTTATCTTTTTAACCAAACTCTTTAAAGTGTTTCTCTCAGAAATTATGTTTACACTCGCAGTCTCGCAGAAGTGACAAAAGCAGACTAAATTTGTTGACTTGTTCAACCCGATTAAAGCTGAGAGGAACGAGTGACAATTTGAAAGCTACTTGAAAAACACAACACATTAAAATATTAGGTAACGAGGAGTCAAGACAGGGTAACCTTTCATGACAAAAAAAAAAGTCTGGATAACCTTATAATCGTTATTGTTGGTTAAAGTTATGTAGATATTACTGATGCGGGAAAAGTTATATAAGTATTAGTAATGTAAGAATTAGTTATATAGATATTAGCAATACATAGATTAGTTAGGCGGGTATTAGACACGTCATCTTCATTTAGAGCATGCCTAAGATTTTATGGTTTATTAAAGCTAATTAGTACTTTCTACGTTTCATAATAAGTGTGTTTTTAGTTTTTGCACTCTTAAGAAATTGTTCACTTTTAAAAAATTATGAATATTTTTATTAACTTAGCCTTAATTAATGTCTAGAAATGAAAATCTACTTAATGATTTTTTGATTATGTAAATAAGGATAATTTAGAAAGTCAATTTCTTTTTGTAATCCTAAAGTATCACTTGTTTTGAAACAAAATAAAAAGTCTAAAACAACACTTATTATAAAACAGATGAAGTATAATTAAAGTAGAAGCATATTTTAAATAATAAATGTATCTACATAATGTGCACCGGATAACACACAATTTTAAAAAATACAAATTGAACTAAGGGCTCGTTTGGTACGTCGCATTGGACTGTACTAATTCCATTGGACTGGATGGACTGTATTAATATATAATGGACGGTATTAGAATATTAATATATAATGGATTATATTTTTTTTTAATACAGTCCAGGAGAGATCCACTTGCTAGATGAGTCTAAAAATAACAATTGAATTGTACTATTTCTAAATACTATATTATTTTTTTATTCAGTACAATCTAGCTTAATATATCACTGAACTAAAAGTACTCTGGCGGTTTTTATAAAAAGTGAGATGCCAACACTAAGGCCCATGGTTTTGTTTGAGGCAAGAGATGCGGAACATAATTCTTTTTTCTGGTGGAATATGGGACCCATCTTCCACCCATGTTAATAATTGTGTCATGACATAGTTATAAGGTGGTGATCGTGGTGACTTGTTATTTGTGGGGAATTGTGTAATAATAGATAAATTAAAGTTAGATACATTGTTCATAAACAATTTTTTAAATTATTATTTTTCAAAGAATATGCAAAATTTAAACTGAACAAATAAAAATAAACGGAGAGTACATGATATTGACTTATGAGTATTGAGTACTTGTCAAATATTGAAAACACACTTCTCAAATAAATTAGCCAAAGTACTTTGGATTCACCTTTCTTAGGGGCAAAGACGAAATCTCTCGCCCACAAGGCCTCTATCTCTCGGCCCGACAAAGATTGATGAAGATCATCTCAATTAAAATCTTAAGTTATTAAATAGAGTACACTATTCTTTACTTAATTAGTACTCCATATCTTTTACAATTACATAACCTTTTCCCCCTTTTCTTGTAAATGTAGTTATCAATCCTTTAACTAATTACTCATTCTGTTCAAATTTAATTGAGTAGGACAGTTGCAAAATGAAAAAGTGAAAATAATTGTCAATACCCAATCGATGCGGAATCTGGGACATACGAAGATTTTTTCGCAAGCATTGTCCTCATTCAAAGAAGTGAAGAAGACCGAATCATAGACTTTTAAAAATGATAATTGAATCATATTAATAAAACACATTCAAATACATTACTACATCTCTTATTGATAACTTTTTCATATGATAAATATCATTAAAATAAGAGAAATTTTCATAAATGACTATACTTTGTTTTTTTTAGGCATAACTGTTGGAAATTTATTAACGTGAATAAAGTTAATCCTATTATTTATGACTCGAACAATTGGGACCCCGTACGTCGGAAACGTCGTTTCCACACACGTGCACACGTTGTACCAAAGATCGTAAATTTTCTTAGTAAAAGAGATATTAGTAGGTAAACGAAATGTTTGAGACATGAAATGATAGAAGGTTATTGGTCAAATGACGAGTGTTTCACATTGGTAAATGAAGGAAGAAGTGTACGATGTGTAAAAGATAAAACGAGTCGGAAATCGCCGCGGAGCTGTGAAGGGTCGCGACGCCGGAGCGCCACGGCGCCTTGGTGTCAGTTGGGTTTTAACTAAGTGCAGAAAATAACTAAAGTTTATAGTACTTTGGGCTTTAAAATAGTTATGAAGAAAATAAGGATTGCAATCTCCTCAACTATCCACTCTTTCACTTGCTAATGCAATGCTAATGATTCTTCTTTTTATTAAGATAGCAAATTAACTAATCTGAGGACATACAAGAGCTCAACCTTGTACAGAAACCTTCTATATTTCTATGATAGGTTTTACCACACAGGAAGATTAAGAACAATAACCTTAAATATTACACAAGTATCGGGGTACTTTCGTCCACGATTTGAATCTATGTCTAAACAACTACAACATGTTCAAAACTCTCATCTCGGATCTCGATTCGAAATCATATAAATGATGACAATTAGTGATCAATTAATTGTCAAGTAATCAAAACAATATTGAATATATCTTAATATGCTGAAGAAGAAATCAATTAACTAATGCATTAACTATATGAAAGAGTTTCAAGAAGATTCGACGGAAAACCCTAATAAAGTGATTAGCTCCTAGACATTGTCATGTCAAGAACTAATTTACAATCCAACATAAACTGAAATAAAATAAGGGGAAAAAGTAACTTGAACAATGAGTTGTCTCCAATTGTAGCTTGTAGTCGTCGTTCTCCTCTCCAAAGTATCCTCTCTAATAATGACAGGGTTTAGGGTATTTATATTTGAGAAAAACCTTGCTTCGGACCCTTTTACCCTTGTCAAAAATTGACTCGAATTCTGATTTTTACGCGTCGGCACCGCGGTGCTAATTGGCTGAAATCACTGGCAGCTTACTGGAAATATGGCACTGCGGTGCCTCTTGCCTGGAACGCGGTGCCTTCGACGGTGTTTCAATTTCAGACTTTCTGGAAATTTTATGCCTCGGTGCTAATTTTCTTGACCGCGGTTCTATGGCACCGCGGTGCTACTGGGCCAGGCACCGCGGTGCCTCTGTACTTTTCTGGCCCGATTCCGCCTGATTTGTTCTATTCTTCGTGGCACTTCTTAGGCTTCATTCTTTGGGCTGTGCTTGTGCAATTTTCATCTCAATTAAGCTCATTCATCCTCGAAAGTGGTGTTTCTCCTTTTTGACCGTTGTGACTCAAAAGAAAGAAAAACAGACCTAATACTATACTAACCCCAAAATACAGGAGTAAAATACTAACTAAAAAGGACTCAAAAGAGTGTATAAAATACACTCAACATAGTTCTTTTGCTATTTACTGTTAAATATACATACAATATACACGTATATTGTATGTATATTAAGTTAAGTGTCACAGTTGATGACTGGCTCAATCCGAGCCCAATCTGCCCACTGTCTAGCCCAATCCGTGATATGTACAATTATGTAGATTTGTATATTAGGAAAGTATATTGTAGTATAATTAGACTTGTACTATTATCATAATTGTATAGTTAGTCTCCAAATAAAATAGGGTTTTAAATGTATAATAGGAAAATGATTTTCCTATATGTAACTTGTACATATACCCCATTCATTAATAAAAATAATCAAGAGATTATTTCTTTCATGATATCAAAAATCTAGGTTCTTCTCCTTGCTTCTGCAAAAAAAATTCTTCTTCTTGATTTCCGTGCAAATCCCTACCCCCCCCTCTCCGTTTCTTCATACCCGAGACCCTCCCCCCCTAAAAAAAATCTTGTCCAAATTTTGTTCTCTTCACTATGACTGATAAGAACATGTTTCACCCTGCCCTAACGGTTTCTAACATCAAGAGCGTTTTTCCGATTGTTCTTGACCTTGAAAACATACAATATGGTACGTGGGCGGAGTTGTTTAAAATTCATGTGATGGCACATCAAGCTCTTCACCACATAATCCCTCCAGCTTCTAATACGGAGGATCCTCCAGATCCTAATACGGAGGGTGTACCCACCAAAGAGGACGATCCAAAATTACGGGTCACTCTTTACGCAAAAGTTCTCCAGTGGATTTATACAACTATCTCCTTGGACCTCTTATAGACGATTATGGAACCTAACTCTTCCGCTATTGAGGCTTGGAATAGATTGTGTGATATATTCCAGGATAACAGTCATTCCCGCATTGTCACCCTTGAACAGGAATTTAATTCAAGTCGCTATGGAGAATTTTCCGAACGTTTCATCTTATTGCAAACGACTCAAGGATTTTGTGGATCAACTTCGCAATGTGGGTGCTCCTGTTAGCAATAGTCGTCTCGTTCTATAGATGGTTGCATGCCTGTCTGAGGCCTATAACGATGTTGCTTCGATCCTTCGTCAAAGTAACCCTCTTCCGGAATTCTATCAATCCCGCTCCATGCTTACATTGGAAGAAGCAGATTTGGCTAAAAAGGCGGCTACCAGTACTAGCTCCATCGTCATGATGACGTCCTCTACAAATTCTCCAAGTTTCAATGATCATTCGGGCCAAAATCGTACCCACAGTGGCAGCCAAAATAATTGCAAAAATAATGGGAAAAATTACGGGGGGAAACGCGGTGGCAATGGGAACGGTAGCCAAAATTGTGGGGTCCCGACCCACTGGCCCCAGCAACAGTGGGCCCCATGGCAGTGGGGCCGGGGCAGTGGGCCATGGCACAACATCCCATATTTTCCAGGACCGACAGTGGGGCAATGGGCTGGACCGACACCTTCTAGGCCCAACAGTCAGCAATTTCGGTACAGTACTAGGCTGGGCCAGCATGGTGGATTGCTTGGGCCCCGGCCCACACAAGCATTCTTGGCAGTGGGATCCATACCAACCGACATTGAAGCCGCGATGCACATACTTGGATTAACTCAACCAAACCCAAATTGGTATATGGACACTGACACCACTACCCACATGACATCCGACCAAGGTACTCTCTCGTCTTATTTCAGTGTGAGCAGTAATCGTGGTATAATTGTTGGTAATGGTAATTCAATTCCAATTCGTGGTTAGGTCATAAAACTTTTTCTATCCCCCCTCCCCCTCTCATCCATCACTTGTCTTGAAAAATACCATTCATGCCCTAAAGTTGATTAAAAATTTGGTGTTTGTTCGTAAATTCACAACTGAGAATTGAGTTTCTGTTAATTTTGACCCTTTTGGGTTTTTTGTGAAGGATTTCAAGACGAGGAACCCTCTAATGAGGTGTGATAGTAGGGAAGATCTTTATCCAATCACACTAAGCCTTGGTTTCTCGAGTCAAGCCATGCCTTCAACTTTTACAACTCTTGCTCCTTCCTTGTGGCATGCTCGTCTAGGTCGTTTGGGATCGTCTATTTTGTCTATCTTAGATAAAAACAATCTTATTTCTTGTAAGGGTACGTGTAGTACTCTGAATTGTCAATTTTGTTCTTTAAGAAAAAATGTTAAGTTGTCATTTGTAGACTCTAATTCTCATACGTTAATGCCATTTGATATTATGCATAATGATTTATGGACGTCTCCTGTTCTAAGTTCTATGGGTCATCGATATTATGTTCTATTTTTGGATGATTGTTCTAAATTTTTATGGACGTTTCCAATAGCGAAGAAATCTCAAGTTTTTTTCCATCTTCTTAAAATTTAGAGCATTCATTAGAACTCAATTTGGACGGAAAATAAAAAATATTCAATGTGATAATGACAAAGAATGTGACAATGGGGAGTTTCAGAATTTTTTTGCTAAAAATTGGTTCAATTTTCATTTTTCTTGTCCTCATACGTCTTCACAAAATGGGAAAGTCGAACGTAAAAATCATACCATTAATAACATTATTCGCACTTTATTGATCCATACTTCCGTACCCTCATTTTTTTGGCATCATGCTCTATAAATGGCTACAAATATTCTTAACATTCTTCCTTCTAAAGGTTTGACATATTCGTCCCCTCTTCAAATTTTATTTAATAAGACTCATTCATATTCACATCTTAGGGTCTTTGAGTGCTTGTGTTATCCAATTTTTCTGTCCACCATAATTAACAAACTTTAGGCCCGTTCTACCCATTGTATGTTTTTGGGATATCCGTCGAATCATCGTGGTTACAAATATTTTGATTTATCATCTAATAAAATCATCATTAGTCGTCATGTTATTTTTTATGAATCCCATTTTTCGTTTGCGAAGGTCAATAGTCCACTGCCTAGTTCGTATAGTTTTTTGGATGATGATATATCCCCGTATATTATTCACCATTTATCGGATACGTCCCGCACCCCGAGAGGACCAGCGGGACCACTACCCGCTGGTCCTCTCATACCGTCGTCACTGGGTCCAGCAACTGGGCCATCTTTCCAGTCCAGTTCAAGCCTTGGATTCCAATGGCTTGTTTGGCCCAACAACGACGGGTCCCGTATCTAGTTCTGGGACAGCAGGCCCACTGCCTGATGAACAGCATGCCCCGTGTCCTGGAAATTCTCAAAATTCTCCCAACTCTGCCCCGAGTCATGGTCCAGTCACCCGCAGTAAATGGGGTATTTTTAAACCAAAAAGACATTTTAATTGAAATTCAAATGTCAATAAACCACCACTACCACGTAATCATGTGTCAACTTTAAATGATTGAAAGATTGTTATGACTGACGAATATAATGCTCTCATTGATAATAAGACGTGAGAGTTAGTGCCCCGTCCATCTGGTGTTAATATTATTCAGTCTATGTAGATCTTTGCTCATAAAGACAATCCTGACAGTTCATTTACGAGGCATAAGGCTCGTCTTGTAGGTGATGGTAAGACTCAACAGGTTAGAGTAGATTGTGGTGAGACATTTATCCCGGTGGTCAAGCTGGCTATCATTCGCACTGTGCTTAGTTTGGCTCTTTCGAAAGCATGACCCATTCACCAGCTTGACATGAAGAATGCTTTCTTACATGGTGATCTCAATGAGACAATATATATGCATCAGCCCTTGGGGTTTAGGGATACCCGATATCCTCATCATGTCTGTTTGTTGAAGAAGTCCTTGTGTAGGCTTACGCATTCTCCACGGGCTTGGTATAAGAGGTTTGCTGACTATGTTTCGACGATTGGAGCAGGTCTGATAATTCATTATTCATATATCGTCGGGGTTCTTTCATGACTTATATACTATTATATGTGGATGATATTATCTTGACAGTCTCTTCTAATGCATTACACAAGTCTATTATGACAATGTTCAGTTCTGAGTTTGCCATGAAAGACTTGGGGCCATTGAGTTATGTTTTGGGGATTGATGTCACTCATCATGTATGTGGACTATTCTTATCACAGAGGAAGTATGCAGCTGAGATCATTGAGAGGGCTGGGATGTCATCATGTAAGTCCACTTCAACTCCAGTTGATATTGAACCTAAGTTGGGCGCTGCAGCTGGCTCGCCCTATGAGGATCTGACCCGTTATCGTAGTCTGGGAGGGGGCCTTCAGTATCTTACGTTCACGCAACCAGATATTACATATGTCGTCCAGCATGTGTATTTTTTTATGCATGACCCCAAAGTTGAACATATGAATGCGGTCAAACGCATTCTTAGGTACATTCAGAGAACACTTGATTATGCTTGCATTTGTATCATTCGTCGACGTCTACGCTTGTCTCCTACATAGATGCTGATTGAGGTGGTTGTCCGGATACCAGGCGTTCTACGTGTGGCTATTTTATGTTTCTTGGAAATAACTTGGTCTCATGGTCTGCCAAACGTCAATCCACGCTTTCACGTTCGAGTGCAGATGTCGAGTATCGAGGGGTAACCAATGTGGTCTCTGAGTCATGTTGGTTATGTAATCTTCTTCTAGAGCTCCATTGTCCTATTCAGAAAGCTACCTTGATGTATTGTGATAATATTAGTGTCATCTATCTTTTTGGTAATCCAGTTCAGCACCAACGCACTAAACATATAGAGATGAACATTCACTTTGTTCGAGAAAAGGTAGCTAGAGGACAAGTACGCGTCTACCATGTCTCTTCCAGATATCAAATTGCAGACATCTTTATAAAGGGTCTTCCCTCGGTCCTTTTTGAAGATTTTAGAGACAGTCTCAACATACGAAGACCGCCCGCTATGACTGCGGGGGTGTGTTAAATATACACATAATATACATTTGTATATTATGTGTATATTCAGCCCAATAAGGCATCACGGTATATATGGTAAATATTATATGTTAGTCTTGTACCTTAATTAGTATTGTAATATTACAATAAGTGTATAATTAGTCTTTATATAGAATAGAGATTTAGATGTAAAATAGGAAAAAAAATTCTATTATAACTTGTATATATACATTTCATCAATACGAAGAATGAAGGAATTATTACTTTCAAAATTACGCCTTGGAATCCTTACATTATTTCTTACAGGAGCTTTCATAGTCTTCCCATTTCCTGTCCCACCACAACACCTACTGAACAACAAAAATAGCACAAAACCAACTGATATTTTAAAGGATAGTGTTTTGCATGTAACCTTTTGCAGTGGATATTAGTGGAAGCTGAGGAATTTTTTCTAGTAAACAATCAAACGACGTAGGTTGATTTTTTGACAATTTCCTTTGCATTTTCCACTACAGCTTTTGCTATGCTCTCAATGTTCACTGACTTCAATTGTCAATTGATTTTTTTCTCTACTCCGAATTTTCTTATCTATTTGTCTCTCCACTGATCACTTTGTGTGTGGTGGTTGTAGACAATAAAATTTTCGTCAAAAAAATAATAATCAAGAGAGGAAAAATATCGCAATAATCGTAGTATTTAATTTCAAATACGAGTATTACAATCTCAATGAATCCTCTGATTCGTCTTTTCGATAATAAATTAAAGGGCTTCTGAGCTTGATCTTGAACTTGGTGGATTTGATCTTGACTTGTACTTGAATTCAAGGGCTTTTGAGTTTGATATTGAATTTGGTGGTCTCGATCTTGATTTGTATTTGGATTCAAGGGCTTGAAGTTTAATCTTGAATCTCTGTCTTGATCTCTAGAACTTGTAGAGAAATATTTGAGTGCTTGAATGTTTGTAGCTTGTAGAAAAATCTGCGACGTTTGATCCACTGGCTCTTTCTGACTTCTTGTTAGAATTCTTGGTCCCTTTTCTGAATTATGAGACCGCTATTTATAGTTGTAGGATGGAAGAGTTGTGATAAGGACAGACTCCTCCGACCAATCAGGTTTAAGTTGATATGACGATAATTGATTGGTCAGAACACGTCCATCATTTCAATTGGCCTTTGATTTGAATAGACATGTTGTGTCATTTTGACATGTGACATGATCCTATTGGCTTCTTTGCTTGACTTGGCATGCCACGTCATTTAACGTGTGACACCAATTTGAGCCTTTAGGATAAAATAACATCTTGGGTTTGATAAAGTAGGCTCGTCATTTGTAGCCCAATTAAATGGGCTAGCCCGGTTCATTTGAATTGTTTTGCTTAAATCCATATATATTAGACTTAAATAATCAATCCAATTACATTAGCCCAATTATTTAGACTAATATATTTTGAATTTAATAAAATGTAAATTATTTTACGGATTTGAATCCGACAAAATATAAGTGATTACAAATGCTCCTTACTTCAAGACTGGTTGAAGTGTAGACATGTCGAATCTCGAAAATAAGGCTTGAAGTAAACAAGCTTTTAGCTAAATTTGCTACATCCTCTGTGACATGGCCCTCGTGAGATTAACCAATAACCATTAGTAGTTTGACTTTTTTTCCTTACTTGGCAATGTAGTTTTTTCATTGTCCTTTATTTTTCCTTCTTGTTGCGGTGGTTTTTTTTGCAGGCTCAAACGAATAAAGTTCATAAAGAATCAGCTTAAGGGTGAGAGAATAATATTACCTTGAGACTAACAAATTGAGCCACATTCAACGACGTATCTATGAAACAATCAGTTTAAGGTGTGAGAGATTAACATTGCCTCCGTCACCTTGAGACTGACAAATTGAGCCACATTCAACGATGTCTCCATGAAACCATCAACTTAAGGTGTGAGATATTAACATTGCCTCCATCACCTTAAGACTGACAAATTGAGTCACATTCAACAACGTATCCGTGAAACCATCAACTTAGAGTGCGAGAGATTAACATTGCCTCTGTTACCTTGAGACTGACAAGTTGAGCCACATTCAACGACGTATCCATGAAACCATCAACTTAGATTGCAAGAGATTAACATTTCCTCTGTCACATATTAACATTTCCTTTGTCACCTTGAGAGTTGAGACTGACAAATTGAGCCACATTCAAAGACGTATCCGTGAAATCATCAGCTTAGGGTGCGAGAGATTAACATTGCCTATGTCACCTTGACGTATCTATGAAACCATCAACTTAGGGTGCGAGAGATTAACATTGCCTCCATCACCTTGAGACTTATAAGTTGAGCCACACTCAAGGACGTATCCATGAAACTATCAGCTCATGAAACCATCAGCTTAGGGTGCGAGAGATTAACATTGCTCTGTTACGTTAAGACTGACAAATTGAGCTCTTTTTAATGACAAATCCGCGAAAAGGCCATCTTAGGGTGCAAAGGGACAAAAATTGTCCACCTTAAGGCATGGAAATTTAGATATTCCTTTTAGGATAAATCCGCGAAAAGGCCAGCTTAAGGTGCAAATGGACAAATTTTTCCACCTTGAGACTGAAAATTTATAGATCCTTTTAAAGATAAATTCGTGAAAAGGTCAGCTTAAGGTGCATAGGGACAAAAGTTATTCACCTTAAGGCATGAAAGTTTAGAGATTCTTTTATGGATAAATCCGTCAAATGTCAGCTTACGGTACAAAGGGACTAAGTTAGTCCACCTTAAGGCATGTGAATTCAAAGATCCTGAGCTTGAAGACTATACTTGGTGAACTCTGAAGACTACAACTTGCCATGTTGTAGATCTGAGATTCCAACTTGAAGGCTCGATAGATATGAAACTTCAAATTGCAGACATGATGGGTTTAAAATTTCAACTTGAAGACTTTAACTTACAGATGTAATGAATTTAGATTTAAACTTTAAGAGCAGATTTAATGA
The DNA here is from genome assembly GCA_029844215.1 of Przewalskia tangutica. Lineage (NCBI taxonomy): Eukaryota > Viridiplantae > Streptophyta > Magnoliopsida > Solanales > Solanaceae > Przewalskia > Przewalskia tangutica. The sequence goes on along the minus strand of CM056723.1, from coordinate 116,099,437 downwards.
CTTTAACTAGAAAACCGACGAATTCGAAGGCTTCAACTTGATGAGAGATTACAGTCACCCCATCGGAGAAATCCATTTGCCACGGAGATTTTCCCCCATTAGACCATCGGTATTTAGTGAAGGTCCAAATTTCAATAAAAGGATGCTTGTATATATGATTTGCATGTGCCTGGTCAGATGAATTTCATTTCATAATACTTCCGCCGAACAACACATAGAGTGATGTATTCTTTTCACTCATGAGACTGAACTTAGAATAAAACTCTAAGCTGCCTATGTACCTCAGTGAAGAGGATCAAGTCATTTTGTAGTTCAGAAAAAAAATTGTGTTCTAACTTTTGCTTAGGTCGACCCTTGCGAGGTTTTTGATCTAGCGGACTTTTTTTTAATTTTAAATCCTAACTTTTGTCTAGGCCGTCTCTTGCAAGATTTTCAACCTAACAGACTTTTTTTAGTCCTAGATTTTGCCTAGGCCGCTTCTTGCGAGATCTTCAACCTAGAGAACTTTTTTTTAGTCCTAATTATTTCCTTGGCCGCCTCGTGCGAGATTTCAACCTAGCGGACATTATTTTTGGGCCATGCACAATTTATACTCTTGCTGACCAGGAGTAACATGCAGTTTATGCTCGTACATCATGGAGCGTCATCTTTCTTCAAGGATAGTACTTCTTCAAGAACTTTGCTTTAATTGGACTGATTCTCACGCCATCTGCATCAACGAGCTTGTAATCTCCACTTGAGTATGCTTCTTGTACGTCATATGATCCATCCCACTTCGAGGTGAATTCGCCCCATACTTATGGGAAATGATGATATATCTTCTCATGACAAGTACTTGATCTCTAACTTAGAAGGATCTCAAGCGAACATTTTTGTTGAACTCACGAGATAGATGGTCTTGATAACATTCAAGGTTTTTATGAGCTTCCAACCACTTCTCATCAAGTGCTTCTAATTCTGCAAGACGTAATTGAGAATTGTCTTTTTCGGTGAGCCCGTCTTGAATCGTAAGTCGTAAAGAAGGTATTTGACGCTCAAGTGGTAAAATTACTTCAACTCCATAAGAAAGCGAGTATGGGGTCACTTGTGTCGATGTGCGGTAAGTCATTTTATATGCCCATAAAGCTTCTTCTATCCATTCATGCCAATCTCATTTGGACTTGGACACAACTTTCTTTAATAAGTAATATAGAGTCTTATTGAATGCCTCAGCTAGACCGTTGGCGGCAGCATGATACATAGACGATTTACGCTGCTTGAAACCGAAGAGATCACAAATCTTGTTCATCAATTTGTTGTCAAATGGCTTGCCGTTATCCGTTATTATGTAACGAGGGATGCAAAAGCGGTAGATGATATTTACTCGTATGAAGTTTGCAACATTCTCTTTCTTTACTTCATTAAGAGTGACAACTTCAGTCCATTTTGAGAAGTAATCAGTTGCAGCAAAGATGTATAAGTGTCCACCACAAGATTTCAATAATAGACCAACAACATCCAACCCACAAGCGTCAAATGGCCAAGATGTGAAATCCAGGTGTAATGCTTCGAGAGGCTGATGTATAAAATTTACATGAAACTGACAAGCTTTGCATCTTCGAGTGTAGTCCAAGCAATCTTTAACTATCATTGGCCAGTAATATCCCATCCTTTTTATGTGAAAGTGGAGCTTCAGTCCAGATTGATGTGACCCACATACTCCTGAATGTGCTTTTTGCAAAGCATATATTGATCCATCTTCCCCCCAAACACCGCAAGAGTACTCCCTCAAATGATCTTCTATATAAAGTATTCTTATATTAAAATAAGCGAGGAGCACGACGATGAATTTCAGTTCTTCTTCTTGGACTTTCTGGCAGTATCCCGTAACTCAGGTAGTCAATGATGGGTTATCGCCAGTCTTCCTTCGCAACTTCAGAAATAGAGACAAGATGCTCAAGCTCATTCTTTGCTCCTTCATCTTCGTTTGGTGGAGGTAATACCCATTTTTGGCAGATAGTAACTTGTGCTTAATCCGACAGAGTCAGTGTTGAAGCTAAAGTAGCCAAGGCATCCGATTGCTTATTTTCCTTCCTTGACACGTGCTGAAGAGTCACATCACCAAGATATCCTATCAGCTTCTGAGCATAATCATGATAAATGCATAATTCGGGCTTTTTTACATCATAGCTACCTAAGATTTGATTGATCACCAACTGAGAGACACCAAAGACTTGCAACTACAACTGTTTCATGTCAACAATAATTCCAGGTCCAAGTATTAATGCTTGATATTCAGCAATATTATTGAAGCAACATTGTGTAAAAGTAAAGGAGTATGGTAGAACCTCTCCTTGCGAAGTGACAAACACTACTCCAATGTCATCTTCGTCACGTTGTGCAACACCATTAAAGTAAATTTTCCACGAATGTTGAATTTTAATGATCATTACATCTTCATCAAGGAGGTCATCAGTTAGATCCCAACCATCAGGTATCTGGTGATCTGCTAAGAAGTCTGTCAATGCCTATCTTTTTACATCCTTTTGAGGAATGTACATGATTTCAAATTATTGAAACTAGAGGTATCATCTTGCTAGTCGATCACTGAGGACTGGTTTTGACATCACAAACTTGATGGGATTTGCCCTAGATACAAAGTGAATGACATTAGCTTAAAAATAATGCTTCAACTTTTGAATCGAAAAGACTAGCACCAAACACAACTTTTCAATTGACGAGTAATTCATCTTATTTGGTGTTATCATTCTGCTCAAGTAATAAAGAGAGTTTTCTTTCCGTTCACTATTCTCTTGGACCAACAACGCTCTGACCGACCTTTCTTGTGCTGAAATGTATAGTATTAATGGTTTTCCAGCTATAGGGGCTACAAGAACTAGATGATTCATCAAATACGACTTGATACTCTCAAAGGTGTTAGTACAAGCTTCGTCCCAATTGAAAGGAATACCCTTTTTCATGAGCCGACTGAATGGTTGACATTTCCAGCTAGATTTGAGATGAATCTCTTAATGTATGCTAGCTGCCCTTGTAGGCTCTTTAACTCATGAATATTTTGAGGCTTGGGCATTTTCAAAATTGCATCAACTTTGGCTTGATCAATTTCAATTCCTCGATGTTGAACAATGAAACCAAGGAACATTCCAAAAGTAACTCCAAAGGCATATTTCAATAGATTCATTCGATTCCAGAAGTAACTCCAAAGTCATATTTCAATAGATTCATTCGAAATTGATATCTCTGAAGTCACTCAAACACCATTCTCAGGTCTTGTAAGTAGTCACTTATCTTCCTTGATTTTACTACCAAGTCATCGATATAACATTCAACATTCTTATGGAGTAAGTCATGAATGATATTTTGCATAACCTTTGATATGTGGCACCGACATTCTTTAAACTAAAAGGCATCACCTTATAGCAATAAATATCATTAGGTGTACGAAATGCAGTAAGCTCCTCGTCTGTTAGTTCCATGCGAATTTGGTTGTAGCTAGATGAACCATCCATAAAAGAGATTACTTCATAACCAATGATAGCATCAATCATAAACTTTGTAATAGGAAGTGGGAAATCATCCTTAGGGCATGTATTGTTAAGATTTATAAAGTCAACACAAACTCAGATTTGGACGGTCTTCTTCCTTATGGGAACGATACTCGAAATCCATGTAGAGTATATAACTTTCGAATAAAGCCAACTTTAATGAGGTTTTTGACTTCATTTTCAATCAAAGGAAACAAGTCTGGTCTGAAGCGTCTTTGGGCATGCTTAATAGGACGAGCACCATTCTTGACTACAAGATGATAGACTGCTACTTTGGGATCTAAGCCAGGCATCTCTGTATAACTCCAAGAAAACACATCCTTATATTCTTTAAGCATCTCCATGTAAGTGTTTTTTTCATCAACTGTTAGAAAATCACTTAGATAGGTGGGCCTTGGATCTTCCTCAATACCAAGATTAACTTCTTTCAATGAGTCTACAATGGTCTTCACCCCTTCTTCGAGTTCTGGCAGAGCTTCTCCAGCATCTTCATCCTCTTAAGGATCTCTATCATCGAAAGATATATGGTAACACTAAGAAGTATCCCCCCCAATTTCTCATCAACCTTCATTTGAGACGAGGTATCTTGATAACTTTTCATAGTAACATGATATGAAGATCCTACGCTTTTCTCGTCTTCGTTACGCTTCTTGGTGTAAACCACAGTGTGCAACTTTGCTTTTAGTATCTACTCACATGAAAGCACAAGTTCTGTTTGTCGCCTCATTTTTAGAGGAATTAAACTTTAGAAATCCTTCTGGACTCTAGGTGAAGCTGGCATTTTCATGCTTCAATAATTTCTCTGGAACTTGTTCTTCCTCTTCATCTTCAATGGCCCTAACCTCTCAAATACAGAAGCTTTTGCAGTTGGATTTCTAAGTTGATCAAATACCGAAGGCCTTTTGTTGGAAGTAATAGATTCATCTTCCACAATGATGTAGTTGTTACTTGACCTTCTTATAGAGATGTGAATTAGAGGTGGTTGTTTGTATCCCAAGCCTTCACGTGATTGCATCATGGCAACTTCTATTGGAAGTTTCCCTAACTTTAATGGCTTGTTCAGGTTGTACCCAGCCTTGACAAATAATTTATAAGCATTTAGATCAAAGCCTTCATTGGTACGTTTCATAGGGAGTGCCACATTTTGCAGTGGATTTTGAGTCACAAACTTTCTAAGAAAATTTGAGGACTGATTTATCGCGTCAATTCGCTTGATAGGAAGAGTTAGCCCCCTAGCACATTTCCTTGAGTGTCAGATGATTGACCTTCCTCTTTATTCATCTTTGGAACATAACAAAGCATTGGAGTTATATTCTTCTTTGATATTACTGCATTCCCTCTATTTGGACTTGAGTGCGGCTCATCAACGTCAACTTTGAACTTTCTAGCTGCCATCTCAACTCTTTTGGTCGCGATCTTTTCACTCTTGGTTTATGTGAAATTGTTGACTTTTACTTCATCCCTCCGCACCGACTAGGTTGTTTTCTTACACAAACGCAGATTGGGCAGGCTGTCCGGACACCCGTCGCTCTATGGGACGGCTATTGTGTGTGTTTGGGGGATATTATCATATTGTGGTATGCCAAGATGCAAGCCACACTTTCCCATTTGAGTGTAGAAGCAGAATATCGAAGCATTGTGAACGTCGTTGCTGAGCTATGTTGGCTCCACAATCTCTTTCTTGAGCTTTATTGTCCCATACGTAAGGCATCTTTGGTTTATTGTGATGACATATATTTGTCTCATAACCCGGTTCAGCATCAGCGAACCAAACATATTGAGATAGATATTCACTGTGTTCGTGAGAAGGTTGTAATGGGTCACGTTATGGTGTTGCATGTTCCTTCTTCATATCAGTATGCAGATATCTTCACAAATGGGCTTATAAACAAGCTGTTCCTTGACTTCAATTCGATCTCGTCAGGCCTCACTCTGCTCCAATGAGGGTGTGATAGTGAATATATTCCATATATATTCACAATATATTATGTAATTATTATTTAGTGTAATTAAGGTAAAATAGAGATCTTAATTCTATTAGGAATACAATTGTAATTAAGGTAAAATAGAGATCTTAATTCTATTAGGACTACAATTGTATACTATATATATATATATATATATATATATATATGACACTAATAAGAGAATTGCATGAATGAAGATTTACACTATTCTACATATACAATAGTGACAAATTTAACATAATTTGATACATATATCAAATTTAGATAATTTTTTAATAGGTAAGTCTGCTTGGGCAATTTGGGAATATGGCATTGACGAATGGGGAAGATATAATGAACTTGAAATATTATTTATAAAATTCATGCTTGATTTAGGAAAGTCATTTTTCTTATTTTTAAGCATTTATTTTCCTAAAAAGAATGCCCTCTTAAGTATTTTGACCAACAAATAATAATTTTCCTCCATACCAAACACACCCAAGTCGATTATTTCACTACATAAGCTTAAATAAATAAATAAAAACACCTTCTAATTAAAGTCTCCTCTCACTTTATTGCTAATGCTCGTCTTTTTACGAGGAGCATTAGTACCACTTACCAAAAACATACATATAACCGATCTGATACTCTTTCCATGGTTAAATTAACCATGGCTACCAGGTCTAAATATGCAAGAATGTCTTTGAGTTATGAATAAATGGCTTTCAACACTAATGAAATGATACTCTTCACTCTTCAGTTAGATGTAAATGACAAATACAACAGGAAGCAAGTAACCATGTGCTAATCCGAGGAACATATTTATCCCTTTTACAGCTCAAAATTAAATCCGTCGATTCTGCTTTGGACAAAATTGATCTTCTGCTAGAAGACATAAAAACAAAAATCAAAGAGCTCTTCCACTTCACAACTCGAGCTTAATGATTCTGACCAAATACAGCAAGCAACTTCACCAGGTGCAGTGGAAACACGTTGGCACAGTTGGGAGGGGAGAGATAGAAGCGCCTGTTGTGTAACCACATGCATCCATCATCCAAACCACGCGATTGCTCGTTCAATCCTCTGTACTTCCAACATTCTGTTGCATCTTCTTTTCCCTGGAACAGTAAAGGAGCAAAGTTTCAATATTTTGTATCAACAGATATGTAGCATTATGGGTCGTTCATTAGTATTTACATCTACATATGACGATTGACACCACTTTTAGCTCAGATATTACATAAAGAACATACTAATATGTTGATACACATGTCAAGCAAGAGATGGAGAGAACTAAGGGGTCGTTTGGTAGTGTATAAAAGTAATGTTGAATAGAGTGTATTAATAATGTTAGTATTAGTAATGCTGGTATTAATAATGTTGTCATTAGTTATGCAAAGATTATTTTTTATCCACGGTTTGATTTGAGGTATTAAAAATAACATGCATTGCATAATTTCTAAAAAAATAATTGGTTGTTTACAAAAATACCCTCCATACTATACTATACTATACTATACTATACTATGTGAGGGATTTCATGAGCAATTGTGTCTTTAACCATGCTTATGCATGGATTAAAACTCATTGCATTGCTAATACTGGTTTGCTAGGTATTAGTTATACATAGGATAATACCAAATAGGGTGTATAGCTAATTTACCAAAAGATGGGAAGCTTTTGAAGGTAGGATTTTCAAGTAACAACCAAAAGCTAATTTCATCTTCTTCTCTTCTGGCCCTTCCCCTTTCCCAATTGCCCTGATTTAAATGCATGCTCTTGTTCTTGAAGAAAAGCAAGATCTTTCCCATATTTCTCGGCCTTTTCTGCGGCCAGTTGGGCCTTTTCCCCTTCCTTCACCCTGAACAAGAAATCTTTGTCCTTGCGCAGTTCACTCGCAACACCTATAGCTTCCCGTTTTATACGTTTCTTCAACTTTTTCATTTCAGCACGCTCACGATCTGGATCATAATCTCTACCCTTGACATAGCTGCAGAGGTAGATGATTACCAGATGAGTAAAGCTCAACAGGAAACAAGCAATATGATTCATTTAATTAAAGATAAGGCAGCAAGAAGAGTATCTTACTTCTCCTCAAATTTAGGATTAACCATCCTGATGGGCACAGGTTTTTTCTTCCGCATTTTCAAAGGTTGACGCAGCATGTGATGTTCCTGAGCCTTCATGTCAATTAATTGGGAAACATCCTTGATTTTCTCCCTTAATGCATCTGGAATATGATTTTCTCCAGCCAATTTGCATAATAATTTTGAAATTGGCATGAAAATCTCAGGAAAAGAAACAAGTTCCTTATATACATTGACAAATCCTTGCAGGGTTTCCAGAACTGTTACAAGCATGCTGGCCCTGCATGAGAAAACATTTAATCGCATTAACTTCAAGGAATCCCGAAAAAGGTAATTAGCAGTAGAATTTCAAGACCACGAAAATGTGTGTGAGCGAGATACTTGTTATGTTAACTAGCTAATTGACAATCATATTATTGGAAAATTAGAAGTCAGTATAACAAGACCACATCTTGAATAGACCTAAGCAGAGATCTAACGCACATTTAAAATTTCTCTTCAAGTATCTCGACATAGAGCGCCATATTTTTAACAATTACGAACTTCTCTCTAATAGGTTTGTCCTTACAAATGTCAATAGAATGCTAACTGACCTGTAATTATCGGAGTCGAAATACTGAGAGTCCTCTGGTAAGTCCATTAGCTCAAGAAAATCTAAAGAATCCATATCAACATTGCTACTGCGTATACAAAGCAAAGGCCCAAGTTCTTTGATCTCCATAAGGTTATTCAACTGCAGCACAAGAAATGCCTGTCAATTTACGAGAGTTAGAGAGATGTTTCTCTCACTAGGCGAAAATGCTCTCAACATTTTCCTCTAGTTGCTCTTCTACGTCTCCCTTCTTCTATGATTTTCATCAACTGAATTATTACGGATTGTTCTTTGATCAATCCCATCCTACGGAGAAGTTTGTGTGTTCATTTCATGTTCACTTTAATCGATTTGTTATAGAGTGAGTTATCTTCCTTCTTGCATGAGGAAAAATATAAAGATTTCAGCCAAAAGAAAGAAAGTGATTAGTTTGATTGTTCAAGATTTGAATTTGACAAGTGCATTTCCGGTGGTGGCAGCTTCCGGTGGTGGCCAGTTAGCATCTTTGAACATTGTGGGGAAATCGGGTCAGGCAGGTGTAGCCGGGTTGAAAACAGGTCAGGAGGGTGGTTTTGGATTGCAAGAGGGTCATGATGGTGGTCATGGGTCGAGGATGCAATTCATTGAATCTCCCAACTTTCCGGTGGCAACCTCAGGTGGTGTTCCGGTAGGAACCCTTGACACTGGAAGGATAACGGGTCTTGCGGGAGATCCCGGGTCAAAAGCGGGTATGGTGGGTGGTGCCGGGTTGCAGGAGGGTAGTGATGGTGGTCATGGGTTGTGGATGAAACCCATGGGTCACCGAGCTATGGTTTTTAAGTCCAAAGGGACTTTTCGTGAACACCTTGGGCCGAGGAAAAGTCGATGTTCGGTAGGAACAACGACACGGAGGAAAACGGGTCATGCGGGAGATCCCGGGTCGAAAGCGGGTATGGAGGGTGGTCCCGGGTTGCAGGAGGGTAGTGTTGATGGTCATGGGTTGTGGACGAAATCCATGGGTCACCGATCCTTGGTTTCTGAGTCCAAAGGGACTTTTCCGGCAGACACTTTGGATGCCAAGGAGAAAGCGGGTCACGAGGTTAGTCCCGGGTTGATAGCGAGTCAGGTGGGTGGGCATGGGTCATGGGGGAAGTCCATGGGTCACCAGTCAATGGTTGTTGAGTCCGAGAATGCTTCTATTCCAATAGGCCTTGGAAATACAAAGGTTGCGGAAGCCGAAGGATTTTTTATTCAAAAGAGATCTAGTAATTTGAAGCATTCAATTGTTGCGGAAGCCAATGGCACGCCTCATTCAATGGGTGCTACATCCGAAGTTGCTCCTAATCCCATGGATCTTGGTAAGGCAAATGATGCGGAAGCCGAGGGGTTTTCTCCCCAAGAGATGCCTAATAACTCGACGCATTTAATTGGCATAGGGAATGTAGAGACATCTCATTTAAGGGGACTTCGAAACTCGATTTGGGTGGGAACCGGTTTTGACAAAAACGAGAGCCCTAGGAACTCTAATACATTAATTGATAGTGCATTATTACAACAAAAGACTTCTGGGACACCTAATCCCAATGATGCACGTTTTTGGACTTCAATTGCTGGAACCAACAATGTACCTTTGGACCCTCAACCCTTCACATCACCCGAAACTGTAAATGCACCTAAGGATAAGCCTATTCCAAGGAAGAAGACTTATGCGGGGGTGATTGCAGAGTCACGTTTGGAAGCAAAGGGTATGAAATTGCAATTTATTGAACAAGAAGGAGATATTGTAGAACTTGATGCGAATGATGAAGTTCCATTTGTTGAAACTTGGGGCTATTGTCTTATTGGATGTTTCACGGGCCCTTCAGGGCGTGAGGCATTGAATTCAATTGTTAAGAAATTTGGAATGTGAAGTGTCGAATCATTCCTATGGACGTAGATGGGTATCTACATTTCATGTCAGAGGATGATCGCATTAAGGTGTTTCATGGTGGCCCCTATATGACATTCGGCAAAACATTGATGTTAAAACTAGTTGATAAGGACGTGCTACTTTCAGATGATCTTTTTATGAAAATCCCCGTTTGGGTGTTGCTACGTGACATCCCCTTATCGGTTTGGAGTGAAACCGGTTTGAGTAAAATAGCATCGCGTGTTGGAATGCCTCTATACACGGATCAGTTTACTAAAGAGAGGTCCAAAATGAACTATGCACGAGTATTAATTGAAGTCGATGTTAGTAAGGAGCCAGTCACGGAATTTAGAGTAAGGCTACCGAATAATATCATGTATGTTCAAAAAGTGGAATATGAGCATTATCCGGATTTTTGTTTTCTTTGCCAAATATTTGAACATAGCCATTTAAAGTGTAAGAAGTCGAAGAAAAGCCTATGGAGACTTCCCAACCTCAAAATTCGAATGCTTTGCCTCAAAAGGGCGAGGATACGAGTTTGCCCTCTATGCCCGGAAGTGTCGATACAACTTTGAATCTTGATCGAGCTTCGGGTGAGAATCAATTTGATGAACACCGTTTGCGGGATGCACATGATGTTCCCAATACAACAAAGGTGGGAAATAGAGATTTTAATCAAGTCAGGACCTTTGCCGAGGCAGCACGAGGGGGGTCTAAAACTCCTTTCGTCCCGGGGTCCTTTAGAAGTGCTACGGGTGTTGAGAATTCGCAGAGTGTGTACATGCAAGCACCACTTTGTGCGGATAATGATGGATGGCAAGAGGTTACTTCAAGGAAGAATTTTATTAAGAACAAAGCCAAACAGCAAGTTTGAGAAGTGGAAAGAGTATTTCAACCTTCCAAGATTGAGTTTATGATTTAATCCCCTCTTGTAACGTCACCTATGTGTGAACGCCCCATCCCTCCTCTCTTTCATTTCTTGTTTATGCTTACGTTGAGGATTGAGAAGCTCCCTGTTTTTTCTTTTTAGTAATAATATTTGCATTTACCCGGGAAAAAAAAAGGAAGCAACTTGAATACATTCCAATAACAATAGTTAACAGCTTCAAGAATTAAACTAGCAAGAAAAACATTCAGTTAAGCCAAACCTGTAAATTTTTAGATTGCTCTTTCTTGTCTAAAGCTGCCATCAGCAAAGTCTGAATAAATACTATAGCCTCAGGACAAAACTTCTGAGATTGTTTAATTACCTGCAGGGCAAGATGTTGATATCGATAAGCTGGAGAACTAAGTTCATATGATAATTCACCAGCAACCAGGAAGAATGTTTGGGAGAAGAAATAAAAGCCACAAGTTAATCTCAAACAACATAACCGATCTATATTTTTTCACGTGTTGTTTGACCCGCAGTTGTTGATAAATCACAGACTAAATCGCTGTAAGTAAAAAACTAGCCAGGAAGAGGGAGAAACAAAGGAGATAGCTATAAATGGTTTCAAAGATGGATGAACTTGACGAAATTTGAATAAAGAGGGTAAGATGCGGAAGTTTACTAAAGAGGTAACAAGATATATACTAGGCTGAGACAGTACACTACACATCCAGGTGGAATAATATGTGCTCCGACGGCACAGAATACTGTACCAAACAAAATTCCAGCACCCTTGATTTTAAAAAAAAGATCAATTTCAGTGCATGGAAGATAAATGAAACATGGATCTACTTACACATAGCAGCAAAGAGCACACGAAGGAAGCAGTTGCAATATCTCTTCCGCAAATGATGGGACACCGCATTAGGTATTCACACATAAGCAGTATAGCAGGAGTCATGACACAATGGCGAAAATCAGAGCATGGATATATCATGGACCAAAGCCTCAACAGAAAGATGGTCTTCAAAGATGGCCAACTGCTTTTTCCTATGCAGATGGACCAAATGAAATCAAAACAAGAGGTAAATCCAAGCAATGTAAGTTGAGATAGAAAAAATGATTAAAGAAAACAAACAGGACATCAAATCAAACCTGTATTCTTAAGATCTTTACAAAACTGAGTCCTTATTCTTTGTAGCCTTTGGCGAGCGCATATAGCTGCAAAGTATGGGGTCGCTGCACTCATCTCCATCAGCGGCTTTACGAGCAAATTCAAAAGCTTGAAATCCAATGGCTTCTTATTTGCCAACACAGCGAAATATTGCAACAACACCCCGTAAAAAACCTGATGATCGAAACAAGCTACTTATAAAGAAATTGAGGGAGCAGCAGAGACTTAACCCCCAAAAAAGTGACTTGTCTAGTCTGACTACCTGATAACCTTATCATCCTCACATTTTTTCAACGTACAGAGATATCACATGAACATTCATTTATTCATATTTTAATGGGTAATGTAAATACAGTTAAATGACCTTCATGCCATTTGTTCACAAAAAGGAGAACAGAGAAAGCCTCAAAGGTCAAACATCAATCTTAAAGAAATTACAGTGAAAACGGAGTATCTTACTTGCATTTTCTTTTTATTATCTGCCGCAACAGTTATTGCATTGAATGTACGAATTCTCCTGATTGCTTCAATTACTTGATCATCGGAACAATTGTCTATCAATGATGTAAACTCCTCTAGAGTTTTGGGAGCTTCAATTGTATAGGGAAGTTCGCTTTGTTGATGCTTCACTATCGTTTTTTCTTTTTTGGTTTGTGAAGTGCCAACTTCTTTTCCCTTGACAGATACCTCCTTATGGTCCTTTATTTTCAACACCTTCTTAGCATCATTATCGGATTCTTCATCATCATCCTCTAGATCAGTATCAATAATATCATCGTCACTTTGCTCCCAGTCCTTAATATTCTCTCTCTTTCCTTGTTCTTCATCATACTCATCACTTCCTTCATCTTCCCCATCGTCATTCCCTTCATCTTCCCCATCGTCACTTCCTTCATCCTCGCCATCATCCTCCTCACTCTCTGAATCCCCAGTAGAAGCAGCATCTTCACTCTCAAGTTCACTTTCTTTCCTTCTCAAGATTTCACCAATCCAACCCAACTTATTTCTAGGCACCTCCTCAAGATCGTCACCAGATATAGCCTTTGGATCTTTGACCAATTTACTGTTATCATCAGATGCATTGTCATCTTCATCACTCCCACCATCAGCAGCAGCCATTCTCTTCTGACGTTCTTGCTGAAAAATGGAAAAAGCTTTGAGTAGTAAATATCTACTATAGCCAAAAGATAAATGCTCCTTATCCTACGAAAACACAGAATCTTTGAAATAATAATCCAGCAAAATTCCCTTGTTACGTGAATGTATTCTGTTCTAGAACATTACCCTGTGTAGGCTGTTTCATGATGAAGGCATTAAAGAACACTAATGATGATACAAGAACACCAATTACCCAGCCGATAACAAAGTCATACATTACAACCACTAGAAAGCACATAAGGATAATATCACAGAATGTATGTTAAAGGAGCCATTTGGCCATGAGAACTGTTTACTTTTTTCTGAAATAATTTTCACTTTATTTCAAAATCTATGTTTGGTTATAAAATTTCCAAATCTAACTTGGAGTTGGTTGGATTCCAAATTTGGAAAAGAACTCCAAACCTGTTTTCCAACTCCATCTTCATAAACTCCAAATAAAGTGCTCCATTCTCTCCTTTGCAAAATTATAACGAAACACAACTCTATCTTCAACTCCTACTTCATAAATTTTAAATAAATTTAAAAAATATTTGAAATCTATGGCTAAACGCTACAAAAAACAATCTAATAGAAACAAAATACTCGATCCTCAAAAAGAAAACACTTGTCAAAGGGACTTGAGTTAGTTTAGAAATTAATTGTGCAATATACTTCGAGAAATGTTATCACTTTCTCCATCTGGGCAATAATAACTGTCATTTGTAGTGCATGGTATAAAGAGACAGAAGGGGCTCCTGTTTCAGAAATAGTGCATCCATACCTCCAACAATTCCAGCCGTTCTTTCTCCTCCTGTACAATTTCTTCAGGAGTCTTTGTCCGGTTTGATGGGCGAGCACGGATATCCAGTGCCATCTCACTAACAAGCATCTCGTAAGTGTCAGGCTTTTCCTGAAACCAATTAGGAGCCTAGAGTGGTCAACATGGACGAATTTAATATAATCAAAAGAAATTTATTGGTAGTTGTTCATGGATAATGCACTAGGAACCAAAAAAAGAGATAGTAGAAGATACATTGAGACACATGAACCGAGGAAAGACTAGGATGCTCGGTATCCGTCAGGAATGTGTCTGGCAATTAAATAAACCCAATTATACCTTTCCAATAGATCCTTTTCTAGGAGCATCAGCTACCTCATCTTTCTTCACATTACCAACTGAAATGTTTGCATTCACAAGAGCCTTCAGAGCATTTATCTTGTCTGGTTGGGTCAGTGACAATAAGGCTTTCGAATTCACCAATGAAGTGAAGTCTTTGTCCAATTGTTCAGTTAATTCATCGTTTTCTTCTCTGTCCTTTGCTTTTTGGGCCTAATAATGTAGATAAAACGAAAGAATTGTCAAACATATGGCAAATAAACAAACCATTCTCTTTATCAGATTGCGCCACAAGACATCAAACGATGACAAACCTTAAAGAATTTACTCTTTTGAATAATTTCCTCCATCACTTCTTTCTTGCTTTTCTTTCTCTGCAATAAGATGGGACACCAAATCAGGAGCAGAGCGACATCTGTGTTGCAAATAAATAAAAAAGGAATCTCTAGAGAAATGTTTCCGAACTATGGTCTATATACCACACAAAATGATGCATGCTCCCGGTAAGAAAGTAAGAACCTGTTTTTTTCTGTGAACAATCTTTATTCTTATTTTCTCTCTTTCAGAAATTACTCGGGTTTTCAATGGCAGCCTAAAATCAATGCTCTCGTATGTAATTATCCTGTTACCCATGTTTAAATGACATCTTATCAGAAATATAAGCTACTTTTAGTATCATCGGTCAAAACATACCACCGCCAGCTGACATCTGTGGTGGAGCACAAAAATATTTTTTGATAAGTAAAGAATATTATTGATGAAATTGCGCTGAGCTGATGCTTCTCTGTAAAGCCAAAAAGAGTATCTCGGTCCCTATACACCTTTCTACCTTTTACAATTGTAGGGTACTGCGAAGATCTAGTAATGCATCAACAATGTGTATGTTAAGCAATTTAAACCAAAAAGAGAAAATAGACACTTATATTTGACCTTGTGTTTAGATGCAGCCCTTCCTTCAAAACATCTTCGATTTCTTTCTTTTCATATGACCCAAAAAATGCATGGAGCGTCAATTTAAGTTACAAGGTGAAATCATGCCACAAACATCTATATCTAGGTACCAAACTACTCAGCATTACAATTAAGTTCTTTATCATAAGAGGGAGGGAGAAGGATATCAACTATTTCATTTGTTAGCAGCTAGATACTAGTGTAAACTCCAAAATAGAGCAGGGAATATGCATCAGAAGGGGTGAAAATGAGTAAGCGTCTAACATTTTCCTCTGCTTCCACTGGACCTGCTTGGGCATTCTGAGATCCATGAGAGTTAAGTTGTCCCAAGATAGCTGACTTATCTGCACATAAATAGACAACCGGAATCAGGAAATCAAACCATTCAAGAACGGTTTAAGATGCTTAATAACAGAAAATACAAGGTTTGGAACACTACCACCTTCACTAAAAAAAATTGATAAAGTATTAATCCTGTCATGGTTGTAATCCTCTAGCTGGCATCCAGCTTAGGTTTAAGATAATGGTTTAGAGAAATAGTCTCAAGTCTCCAAGAGTGTCAAGACCATCAAAAACTTTCTCATTTGCCCAAAACTTGTGTTACTATATATGGGGCTATAAGAGTTTTTTTATAAGGTGAATAATTTATTATCTCCGGTAAACAAACAGTATATAAAAAATTAGAGAATCCGCAACATCCGAACAATACCAGTTCTTATATACAAACTGGAACTTCACTGTTGCAGCAAAAAAAAACTGGGAATGAGAGGCTATTCCTCAATTGTACATAAGTCTTTTTCCACGCCATCAAAATCTCTATGGTTTCTTTCAAAAGACCTGAGACTATTATGCAATAACTACCCAAAAAAGGAGGGATATCTGACAATACAAGAAAATAGGCGTCCTTGCCATTCAGGACACAGAGTAGGCCAAATAAATACAATATACACTAAAGCTATCTTACCCTGACTCAAGAAGTGAAAAAGTACTACATTGAACCAAATGATCAACTTTCTTGGTCCATACATCTCACATATTGGAAAAGGCAAACAAAAAAGGGGAACTCAGTCAATAGACAAAGAAAAAAATCCCGAAAAGCTCCTCACCATGTTCCCGAACAAAAACGTTTTCTCCCTCTACAAGTTCAAACTATCCTAATTTATGTGATTTTAAATTCAACATGACATCTTGGCAATAAATTACCCCATTTTGCCATATTAAACCAATCATTCTAAAAAATTCTCAAGCAAACCCAATATACTTAACTATTCAAGCATTTAACTCACAAATACATGTCATAGTAGGACTTTTTTACAACGCTGGCGACTAATTCTTTTCATTACAATTTAGAATAAATATAGAAATAAGCAAAAGAAGAAAGTCAAAAAATGCAATATTGCATGATAAATAAAAGCTAATCTATTCGTCGGAGAGATGAGGAAAGCAACACGAGAAAAGTTATTCTCACCATCTCTCCCATAATCCTCCTCATCCTCATCAAATGGGACTTCTTCATCAAAATCATCCCTTTCCAATGAGGCACCAATTTCGAAGTCCTCTTCATCGTCATCTGACAGATTATACTTGTTTTTCTTCAACTTCACCTACATATTAAGGAAAACAAAAGTACATAATTGTCAACAACAATAGCAGTATCATATAATTTAATAACAGTCAACAACAGTACATTAGTATAAACATGCAACCATTTATCTCATACAAAAAGACCTGAACTAACTAATCACTCAATGCGCATTGAAAATCTAATGAATACTCTTCTTTAGCATCTTTAAATTGAGCTCAGCCCTCTTCCA
Organism: Przewalskia tangutica; assembly: GCA_029844215.1. Classification (NCBI taxonomy): domain Eukaryota; kingdom Viridiplantae; phylum Streptophyta; class Magnoliopsida; order Solanales; family Solanaceae; genus Przewalskia; species Przewalskia tangutica. The sequence continues at coordinate 116,082,312 of CM056723.1, read as the reverse complement.
ATCCTAAACCCCTAAAATATAAGGAACGGTTGATGATTGATCTGGCAATTCTGATGAAATGAACATGCAAAGATCCATTCATTTCCTATTGCTAGGCTCCATACTTTTCTTTTTTTATCATCTTTGTTTACAATGGGTTCATCGATTTGTTTCAGATCCTATTTTCAAAGGTTGGTTTCACTGTGGAGGGTCGAGCCTTCTCCTCTGCATTACGTAAGTTGGGCGAATTCAAATATCCAGACATACAACTTTTAGTTTTGTCATTTAACAAACATGTTTATTTTGAAGGAAAATTGTCTCATGCTAGTGTTCTGATCTTCTCTAATTGTCCCTTCATTATTTAAATTGACAGGCTAAAAAAGCATAGCTAATTAAATCTCCACAATTGCCATTGAATGACCGTTTCTTCAACATTACTTATGATTATTTATTTTGACAACATTACTTATGATTTTTTTTTTGACAACATTACTTATGATTTTTTTTCTTTTAGAAATGAGTTTGTTATCTTACACCATAAAAATCACTACTTTATGCTAACATGATGAAGGGAGAACGAGTTTTTCCCCTGGTCAACATGTGGGGCAATACAAAGAGATCTTGTACTTTTGAAGCATCAGTAGTTACTTTTTGTTAATGGCAAATTGGCAATGGTGTCCCAGGCCGGTTACGGGCACGTCGCCTATTCCACCGTGCACTACCTCCCATGTACCGAGTAACTATGCCCTCCAGAAGGCAGATTAGAAAAATCACCTAATATTTTTGCCCCGGAATTAGTCCAGGTGCTCGGGGTTATCAAAAAAACAAATAGAATCTGAACATCAGATTAAAGCATTGGCCGTGAACAGAACTTTTAGAGCTCACAATATCATCTACTTATTATCTTCATAAAAAATATCATCTACTTCTTATGTGTTTTCTTTAGAAATGAGCTTGTACTATTTTCCAACAGAAAATATACATGATAAAAATCACTACTTTATGCTAACATGATTGTGAAGTTTTAAAGCATCAATTTTTACTTCTAATAATAGTATCTGAATACAATTAAACTTTCAGAACTAACCTGCCTCTCACGCTGAGACCTCATAATTGCTTTATCAAATTCACCAAGCCCTTCATCATTCTCTCCAATACGCTTGTCAACGAAAATTGATGATTTCGCACTGTGCTCATATTCCTTCAACAGTGTCTTTTTCCTCTGTTATCACAACATAACTAGCAATTAGCATGTAAATAAATGCAAAACAACCAAAAAATGTGCAATTTTGGCTAAAAATACTGCTCAAAACAGTTTTAAAGTGAGCATTTAGCTTAATGCGATTGAATTATTAGTTTCAATCAAAAACTAAATTGCACACTCTACGTTTTCCACTGTTATCATAACTAGCATACCAAAATCCTAAAACCGTGAATTAATGAAAAAATCAGTCAAAAAGGTCCATTTTTTTTAATAAAAAAGTACACTATTCTTGGAAAATGTGTTCTTAAAAAACAAGTTCAATTTCTTACTTATTTTCTCATGTTCCGTCCAATACCATGACCCACCCTCCTACATCCCCCACCACCCCTCTCTCCATCCCCACCCTAAATTAATGAAAATTTAGTTGCAATTTTTCAACTTTCGCATGTTCAGTTAGTTAGTGGAAAATGCTTTCTTGAAAAATGTGTTTGAATTTATTACTTTTTCCCCATGTTCCGACAGAATTTTTCTGAAAATACCCACCTCAGCCAAAAACTATATTATATACACAATGTTAAAATTATTTTTTACATAGATATTGAACCCTTGACTTCTTAGTGTGTTCACTTTGTCATATTTTTGAACCCCATGTGTCTTGACTCGGTCACTGCCCACACCCCCACAACCACCCACACCCTAAATCAATGTAAATAGTCAAAAAAGTGCAATATTTTTACTTATTTTCTCGTGTTCCGTTGGTTAGTGGACCACCCACCCCAACCCCGTCCACCCCACACCCACCCACACCCTAAACTAATGAAACAACAACATTCCCGGTGTAATTCCGCACCGTGGGTATGGGAGGATAGAGTATACACAGACCTTAATTCCAACTTGTTAGGTAGATCAGCTGTTCTGGGAGACCCTAAACTAATGAAAATAGTATAAAAAATGTGCAATTTTTTTTACCTTTTCAATGGCGGAAGAACGAGCTTCACCGATACGTCGTTGTTCACCCTTACGTTTCTTACCAAGTATATCAAATTTGCGACGTGACCAAATTGATTCAAAAGGGTTTTCATTTGGTGCTTTAACTTTCATGTCTTTTGCTTTAGGACCTGATTTGCTACTCTTCTTCTTCTTCTTCTTTCCACTATCCTTTTTGCTTGCTGTTGTAGTTTTCGCCATTGTTGCAGCTACTAACACCAAATTTGGTACGAGGGTTATGTATTGTAATAATAGAAACAAAGCGCAATATTGTAAAACTTATGGGTTGGGCCTTTGACCCCCTATTGGACCAAACCTTTATTATGGTATAGTCTACGGTTTGCTCTTCAAATGGGCTGATTGGGACATAAGTTTGGGCAAAAATCAAAGACCATCACAAAATAGGGGAAAAGTGCAAAACTACAATATAAATTTATAAGTAATGCATTTTATGAGATAAGTGAGTTTCCATATTGAGCTCATGCGAAAGATATGGGTAACATATGTTAAATTCAACCAAATATATAAATGAAACCTAACAATATGGAGTATATATGTGTATTATAGTGTGTATTTTCTTAAAAACATTAATTCGTGAATCTAAGGAGCATAACGCAACAAACGAATAGTCCCCTATGCATTTTTTTAAGGGAAAATATAAATATATTTCCCTTCGAAAATATTTTACATCAAAATTTATTGATATTATATTAAAGTAAAAGGATTTTGTAAAGATGTCAAAAAATCACGCTCACGCTTAAAATATGACCTGAGCCACTTTTACTAAATGCTTCTCAAAAAGTTACTATATTTTATTTTTACTTACCTAACATAAAATATGTACCGCCTCTTATTGATTGCATCTCTTTGTGTGCAGTGATTGATTGGGTAGAAAGACACCGGGAGGCATTAAACGTATATAAGAAGCTTTGTGGTTTCAAAAACTCTAACAGATCTTCACATTTGTCCTCCACTCCCGACAACTCATATCACCCCAGCTTGCCTAAAACAGAGTATCGCGGCGCGCATGGGTGTAGTAACGTCAGTATGCTCACGTCGCCATAACTCTCTAGGGTTATAATAGTCTATGTTTTGTCTTATTTATGCAAGACTTGGAAGAGAAGAAAGACATATTGTATTTTCTCTAAGCTCACACTTATAACTCAAATCTCTCTCAAACAAATACATTATTCTCAACTTTGACTCTTATTCGATTCATAGCTTATTTTCAGATCTAATCTATTAGTTTTATTTCCTTGCTTACTATCATGTTTTTACTTGTGTTTTAAATCTCATATACTCGCAACCTACAATATTCAATTTTGGACTCAATAAAGATGGTCTCCGGATCGAATACGACCTACTTGTCTTTAAACCCTTGAATACAAATCTCTAATTGTATTTTTGATTAAAATTATTTTCATCGTAAATAGTTTGACGCTGTCTGTGGGGATAGATAGTTGTGGAGTTGTCTCGATCCGTAGCTGATTTTCTTGAAAATCCTAAAGCGGACACGTCGCAAAGAAGAAGCATGTCAGGTTAGAACAGCGTTGCTCGTTACCCACGGGAGATTGGAGAGAAACATGTGCCTAATGAGCATCAGATCCTGGAAGAAAAATTTGATACGTCACAGACAAGATCAGAGGAAACAATAGCCCCGAAAGCAAGCAAGTATGTAGACAATGAAGATGCTCGAAGCCATCCAACGGAGAGCCATGAGACGCAACCCAAAGAATAATACCCCAAAAAGAGGAAAAGAGAACTGCACTCCAAAGTAGAGCGGGTGTTCAAAGAAGAGGGCACCCTCTCGAAAGTTGTACTGGCCATAATCCTGACAGAAAATAGTGTCATAATGAAGCGTGTGGAGAAGTTCCTAAGATCTTTATCTAGGACAACACTGGATTGCCACCCGACAGAAGATGTGAAAGCTACAGGAGCCCTCGACGCATCTATAGCAAACATAGGGAGGGCAAAACCTGCGATGCTAGAAGCGGATCTGATAAGACTCGCCGCGCTAGAGAAAGAGCTGCACGAAAGGATGAGCTAGATACCTGGGGGGCCTCATATGCTAAAGGGAGTGGAGTAATGAAGTATGAAAATATACCCTACAAAGAAGATGCGGCTCCAGAGCCCATTCCCAAAAAGTTCACAATGCATGACATACCCAAGTATGACGGCAGGACAGACCCGGACGAACACATCGTGACTTTTAAGACCGTGATCATTGGGCATGACCTGCAGCAACATCAAATTGAATATGTTATACTGAAAACATTCAGCCAAACACTCACAAATGGAGCACTCTATTGGTATACTCTCTTACCTAAAAATTCTATTGATTCTTTTGTTGCTCTTGCAGATGTATTTGTTAAATCCTATACTGGGGCCCGAAGGATTGAAACCCACAAGGCATATATCTTCACCATGAAACAAAGGAAGGACACATTACTCCACAACTTAGTGGAGTGCTTCAAGTGGGAAAGGATGTAGCTGCATGTGATCTTTGAAGATTGGGCTGCCGCAATATTCGCTAATGGCCTGAATGCTGACAGTAACCCTATCGTTTTCAGCAAAGTGGGACGAGAAAGCATCGAGAGCCCAAACGTCGATGCTTAGATAATTTTTGTTTAAATATTTTAATTTAACATTAAGTGTGCCCTTGTTGATCCAAGTAGCGATGTGAATGTTGTGCAACTCCGTGTAGTCAAAGAAATGCAACTTACCAGATAAATGACCTTAGTAGTGAAAGTTTTAACCGACTTCAACCTGTCTAGAAAAATGACCCGGGGAAATATTAAGCTGGAAATGCATGTGTAGGAATGATGATAAAATCCTTATTTGATGTCCTCAAAGGAGAAACGTCGTATAATCTGGTAATTGGAAGGCCATGATTGCACGCCATGAGGGTAGTTCCGTCTAGTTTCCATCAGGCTATGAAATTACGACATACTGTGGGGTAGCTGTGGTATGAGTGGATGTCAAAGCTGACCCAATAGAAATCATCCTGGTTGATAGGAAGGGTGACTCGATAAAAAATGACAACTAGCAATCATAGGCGCTCGATTCTAGGATCAACTTCGAGGTCGAGCAACAATAGGAGCCGGCAGGAGCCCTCTGTCTAGAGGATTCAATAAACTGAATACCCTCGGGGGCTCATAGCACTAGAGAAGTCAAATGTGGGAAGATTCACAGTAAAAGATCTCGAGTTTACCTTTTGTCGACCGAACAGATTTGGGGAGCAGGTATACTTGGGCTAAGGCTTAAACCCTGAGTTTAAGAAAAAATTGATTATGTTTCTGATTAACAATATTAGTGGCTTCACTTGGTCGGTAGTGGATTCACAAGTGTGCCCAGAGTTGGCCCTCCACAAGCTGAATATGGACCCGGATTGTCAGCCTATTAATAAAAAAAGATGCCCTATTTCAGCAGAATGAAGTCAATTCATCAAAAAATAAGTAGCTCGACTCATCTAGCCAGGAGAGGTTCAAGAGATAAAGTACCCAGACTGGCTGGCAAACGTAATGGTACTCCCTAAGAAATTTAAAACTTTTCAAATGTTTTTAGATTTAAAGGACTTAAACAAAGCTTGCCTGAGAAGTTCATACCCTATGTCTCGCCTAGATCGAGTCATCGACGCAGTGGCTAGGCATAAACTGCTTAGCTTCATTGATGTATCCACGAGGTTTGGCCAGATATGGCTGAACCTATCAGACTAGGAAAATACTTCGTTCATAATGGAGCACAAAACTTATTATTATGCCATTCGGCTTAAAAATGTAGGGACTACCTTCCACCAATTCACCTAGTGAATGTTTCACCATCAGTTGGGTCAAAGTGTGGAGATTTATTTAGATATCATAATTGTTTAAGTACCTAGGAACAGAGAAACATGTTAGATATTTGCATGAAGTGTTCGAGATCCTCCGAGAGGGCAACCTCAAGCTAAATCTTGAAAAGTGCGCATTTGGGGTGGGCTCCAGAAAATTCCTAGGCTTTGTGGTGTCCAACAGAGGCATTGAAGCCAACATGGATAGTTCGGACGCGTCAAGAAAATTAAAATAAATCTTGAGGGAGTTTTCGACCAAATCTTGGAATGAGGTGAATAACACATATACCGCCAATATAAGGATAGAGGCTGATCATGGGATTGGAACCGGAGGGAAAAAATAAGTGAGATCTCGTAATGCCCCCATCCCCATACATGCAAAGGGACCCTAGGCGATGGTATGAACCTTATTCAACTTGACCATCACATAGGCATGAAGGTCAACCAAATAAATTAAGGTATGATCAAGGTCAACCCAGAAGAGAAAGAGAGTGCCACAAAAGAAGTCTGTAAATGACTCAGGGTTGCCGAACGTAGCCTCATACAACTTTAACATAGAGATTGTGGATCTAGTCAAGACTATGAAAAATATGAAAGAGGTCCAGTTCTCGATGGCAGTTTGGTCCAACCTAAATAATTGGGGCATAAACATATAACTTAAGTGTGAATTCCACGAAATTTTGGGTCATTCAATAGAAGATGTAAGCACTTAAGATATGAAGTAGCAGACCTGCTAAGAAGGGGTCATTTGAAGAAATTCTAGTACCTGATCCAAGTACGCTAGGAAAAAGAGACTGAGACTTCGCGAGAACGCCCAGCTTAGCAGGGAATGATCAGCATAATCGCATATATAATAATGGTAGGGGTAGTATCTCAGATGCAATAGCACGAAAAACCGCCTCTATCCAGAAAAAGGATGAGGGACAAACCTGAAACCCTGTCATTTTCAACAAAGTGGAACGAGAAAGCATCGAGAGCCCATACGTCGTTGCTCTATTAATTTTTGTTTAAATATTTTAATTTAACATTAAACGCGCATTTGTTGATCCAGGTAGCGCCATGAATGTTGTGCAACTCCGTGTAATCAAAGAGGTTCAACTTACCGGGTGAATGACCCTAGTAGTGAAAGTTTTAACCAGCTTCAACCTGTCTAGCGAAATGATCTAGGGACAGATTGAGATGGAAATACATATGCAGGAGTATCGATGATATCATTGTTTGATGCCCTCGAATGAGGAACACCGTACAATCTGGTAATTGGAAGACCCTGGTTACACGCCATGAGGTCAGTTCTATCTACTTTCCATCAGGTTATGAAATTTTTTATTCACTAGGGTAGCTGTGGTACGAGGGGATGTCAAAGATGACCCAACATAAATTATCCTGGTTGATAGGTAGGGTGACTCGATCAGAAATAACAACTAGCAGTCATATGCGCTCTACTCTAGGATTAACTTTGAGGTCGAGAAACAACAGGAGCCGGCATGAGCCTTCTGTCCAGAGGATTCAATAAACTGAATACCCTCGGGGGCTTATAGTACCAGAGGAGTCAAATGTGGGAATATTCACAGTAGAAGATCTCGAGTTTACCTTTTGTCGACCGAACGGGCTTGGGAGCGGGCTTTGACCCTGGTAGTCGCATCCCGTAAACTGAGGTCATATTTTCAGTATCACTCATATGTGTGGTCACCACTTTCCCTTTAAGGAACATATTGCATAAGCCTGAACTTTCAGGTCATTTGGCAGGTTGGTCGATCGAAATATGTGGGTACGATATCACTTACCAACCCTGGGCCTCCATTAAATCTCAGGCCTTGGCCAACTTTGTGGCTGATTATATCCCAATATGATACCTCAGGCTCATATGGAGGCAGTGTAGGAAACTGAAGCTGCATCCATGGAATGTGTACTATATATAGCCGAGGCCATAAACATGAAAGACACTGGGCTAAGGATTGCCTTGTCGCCCCCTCGGGGGCCATAATCAGGCAAGCCATTAAATATATTTCTTTGATTAACAATAAGTCGAGTATAAGGCTGAAATTGCATGTTTAGAATTGTCTTTGGGACTCAGAGCTAAAAACATCAAGCTCAAAAGTGAGTCACAGTTGATCATTAATAAAATATTGGGCAAATATGAGGCAAAATAGAGGCGAATGTAGGAATATTTCAGTAAGGTTTCCACCTTGTTGGCTCGATTTTGAAAATAAAAATTGATGCAAACCTCATGAGAGATGAACTTCGAAGCTGATACCTTGGATAACCTAGGCTCATCATTCGGGGCAACTCAAGGAGAATCGAAGTCCATAGTCCATCTCATATGCTTCATTTTGGACTCTGGCTTACATGAGGTAAATTCTACCAGCCTCACTTGGGACTGGTGGGAGATACATGAGGGAAACTGCGAAAATCACACCGAGTATGATTCATTAGTAAAAAAGATAATGAAGGTTGGTTATTATTGGACTCCGATGGAAGAATACGCAAAGGCTTATGTAAAAAAATGTGAGAAATGTAAGCAGCATTCCGTGATAATATATCAACATGTTGAACCCCTCCACTCGATAGTGGTTCCATAACCATTCATGAAATGGGGAATAGATATCGTGGGCTCACTTCCAGGAGTTGTGAGGGATGTGAGGTTCCTGTTGATCGTAACTGACTATTTCTTTCAATAAGTGGAATCCCAAGCATACAAAAAGATTCACGAAAGGCAAGTCATAGACTTCATTTAGGATTATACCGTATGTCAGTTTGGGATACCAAAGGATATATCTTATGACAATGACCGATAGTTTGTGGGAAAGAAGGTCACTGAGTTCCTAAAAGGGTTAAACATAGAGAGGGCACTTCATCACCGTATCACCCGTGTGCGAATGAACAAGCGGGGTCAACTAACAAGACTATCATCCAAAGCATCAAGAAGAAGTTGAAAAAATCAAAGGGCAAGTGGTCGGAAGAATTGTCAGGGCTATTATAGGCTTATAGAACCACATTTAAAATAAGCATGGGGAAACCCCTTTCTCCTTAGTATACGGGGCCAAGGCCTTGATACCCGTAGAAATGAGAGAACCCAGCTTTCGCTACACTAAAACTACTGAGGGATATAATAAAGAAGCAATGGCAATAGCGCTGGAGTTATTGGACGAACACATGGAGTTGGCGTTCATATGACTGGCAACACAAAAATGAAAAGTATATAGGTACTTCAACAGAAAGACGAACTTGAGACATTTCAAAATCGAAGACTACGTCATCCGTAAGGTCACTTTCGCAACAAGGGACTCGAACGCGAGTAAGCTACATGAAAACTAGGAAGGACCAATCTGAATCACTAGAATTGCGGGGAAAGAAATATATCAACCCATGGATGAGTCCGGTAAAAACTAAAAAAGTAATTGGAACGTCAGCCATCTAAAAATATTCTACCTTTAAAAAGCCAGGTACATATTGTTTTCACAAGAATATTCATTTTTTGGTTAATTAGCCCTTTCCTAGACATGGATTGTTCATAAAGTTAGGGACCCCTTAGAGGGAACTGACACGCGTTGCACTCTTTTCCTAGGCCAATGTTTTGTCCCGATCGGGTTTTACTGACAAGGTTTTTAATGAGGCAACAGTTCGAAAAGTGCCTCGAGTAGCGTGTCACATCCCAAAACTCGACTCCTCGAAACCTCGCACTCGAGTCCTGGGGGAGAGGATGGAACAATATTATTATGAGAAAGCCTTTTCAAGAACAAACTCTCTTAAAATGGGACTGATGGCAGTCACTAAACTTGCTCGATCGTTTATTTTGATAAACCTTTACCCAGAAAAGGGATCATGTACTTACAGGACGAGTCGTTCCCTATGACTTTGCAAAAATGAATAAAAAGAAAACTTATCTGATTTTTCGCACTAAACTGTGAAATAAAAAATATTCGGGGCAAAACCGAACTCAGAAGCCATATGACCCCGTAAAACCACTTTAAACAACACGACACGACCATAAGAGCATCCGTGTATGTGGGTTCTTTTTTTAACCTTTTTGTGCCTTTATATGGGGTTGAGACGTCTTCCCATTGTTAGGCATATTTTATATACCTTTTTTTAGTCATTTTTAGTTAGTATTTTAATTGTTTTGTTGTGTTTAGTATAGTATTAGGGTTGTTTTTCTTTCTTTTGAGTCACAGCGGTTCAAAAAGGCAAAATGGCAAAAATGAGCGAAAAATGGGCATAAAAGGAGGAATCTGAGGCATAAAATGACAGAAATTGACAACCCGAACGAAAGCCATGCAGCGCCACGGCGCCGAACAGCAGGGCCGCGACACCGGAACTGTTGAGAGGCCACAGGAATTATGGCGCTGCGGCGCCAGTCTGCAGGGCCACGACGCCGACGTGGAAATTTCAGTTCCGAAGTTAATTTGGCCAAGGGCAAAATGGTCCATAGGGCACGAAATTTGCAACATACTTAAGCCCTATGGTTTGCTATAAAATAGAAGGAGGCTGACCTAAAGGAGGCATCTTGTACATAATTCTAAATCATATTTTGGAGAGGCAAAAAAAGAGGCTACAACACAGGATTGGAGACAACAGTTTATGTTGGTTTGTATTAGTTCTTAGCGTGACTATGGCTAGGAGTTAAACACTTTATTAGGTCTTTCCTATTGAATCACTTGAAACTCTATTTCATGAATTAATGCATTAGTTTGATTTCTTCTTCGCTTGATTAAGATTTATTCAATATTTGGTATGAAAGTTTGATAGTTAACTGACCATTAATTATCATAATCTATATGATTTCGAATCAATAACCGAGATGAGAGATTTGGATATGCTGTAATTGAATAGACATATGTTAAAATCTCGGACGAAAGTACCCCGATACTTGTGTAGCATTATAGGTTATTGTTCTTAATCCTCCTATGTGGTAAATCCTATCATAGAAATATAGAAGGGTTCTGCACTGGGGTTGAGTGATTATATATCCTAACTGGAATATAAGACAGTCTAGTTAACCGCGATTTTAATGCAGAAGAAGAAGTCATTCTAGTTGCATTAAAGATTAAAAAGAGTGGATAGTTGAGGATATTGGAAGCCCTAATTCCTTCATAACTGATTTAAACCAAAGTATTATCATAATTAGTTTATTTTATGCAATTACTTAGCCTTAGTTATTAGATAAAAATACAAACAAATTAACGTTCACCAAATAGAAACTAAAGCTTAGATAATCGGTACTTGATAACCAGTCTTTGAGGACGATATTCGATCTTACCAGACTATATTACTTGTGAACGATACGTACACTTGCATGAGCACGTGGAAATCGGCTAACAAGTTTTTGGCGCCGTTGTCGGGGACTGGCGTACTTTTAATAACGAACTATCTATTATTATGTCTAATTTGGTTTGTATATATTTGGACATGTTATTTTATTTCTAATTTGGTTGCTCCAAGAACAAGTTTCTAACTTATTCTGCGAGCATCTTTTAATCACTTTTTGTTGTTTTTCTTATTTTGTAGGTAAAGTTAGTAAATTAAAAAAAAAAACATGGACTACTACTACTATCAGGGGAAGTGGAGTCATCAACATCAGCTTAACCCACAGGTTCCACAAGAAGATCAAAATGAGTTGCAGGAAGCCATACTCAAGCTCACCAAGTGTCAGACTCAGTTTATGGCTGAGACCAGCGTGTCATTGAGAAATTTGGAGACACAAATAGGGCAACTGATGGATATGGTGATCAATACACCTCAAGAAAATCTGTCTAGCGACACCATTATGGGAAGTGGTAAGCAAAGTGAGGAGCCTGAACCACACCAAGCTATGGAGGAGTTGAGAAAGGTAGTTGGTGTAGAGAAAGAAGGAGTTACTGAAATCCAATTTTTCACCTTTTTGGATTCCTTGGAGTTCCTTTTTGTTGTATCCATTGCAGAAGAAACACCACCAGATGTATTTGCTGACCCCCAAACAGAAAGTCCATACCCTTAAGAGAACCCCCAGAAGTCTAGAAATCCATGGAGATTCATTATTCTTTGCACTATAGGGAATTTTGAATGCAAGCACGTATTGGGCAATTTGGGGGCAAACATAAAAGTACTACCATTTTCTGTGTTCTATAGAAATGGTGTAGGTGAAGTGATACTAGCAAAAATAACTATTTGGATTGCAAGCCGTTCGCAGAAGGATCCACCAGGCACTAGTAAGGATTAATTGCGTCCGGCTAAAAGACGTTAAAGACAACGCTACTTGGGAGACAACCCAAGGTTTTAATTATGTTATTTAAATTTTTCATTTTAGTTTGTTTTATTTTAAATTGAACAGTCTCACTTTTGGTATTTTTGTTTGTGTTGTGATGACAGGTGAGGAAAGTAGACATGAAGCACGGAAAAACGCTGGAAAGCAAAAAAAAAATGGTACAGCGCCGAGACGCCATAATGCAGGGCCGCGGCGTCGATTAGTCAGAGAGTTGCAGAAAATTGGGCGCCACGGCGCCAATGGGAAATTCTCCGTTAATGCAGTATCCGCCGCCGCCACCACCATTTTGAGTCGTTATTGTCTGTAAGTCGTCCCTTTTATTTTTGAGCCTTACACATTTGGGACAATATGTAGTTTAAGTTTGGGGGGGGGGGGGTTCTTATTTTATTTGTGTGTGTCTGTTTTTGAGTCTTTTTGTTTGTTTTTTTGTGTTTTATTTGAGTTAATTTTTTTTTATGATCATGCATGTTGTGTTTACTTGAAACGCCTAGTGAATTAAGTGGGATAATATAATGGAATGAGAAACTAAAATCTGTGTGCTTAAGTTAGATATGCCAAAGATTCATGTAAGTCTAATTATTTGGAATAGTTTGTGCTTAGTCTATGCGTTGTCAATTGTGAAAAAAGCGTCTATGAGTCTGCTTGCTTGTTATTTGAGGCGAAATAGTTAGGATGTATATGTTAGGGAGATGATTCAGATATTTTTTTGTTAGCCCTTCTTACCATTCATTACCTACCCTGCACTAAAATGTATCCCTAGTCAGCCCATTTGAGCCTAAAATAAAAGTTATTTCTTTGACACTCTATGTTCCCTTGTGTGCCATAAGCAATAATTGAAGATAGGGAGGAAAAGAGTGGGGAAAAAATACAAAAAGAGAGTGAAAAGTTATGCACCCCAATGAAAAATGGAAAAGTTTAAGTTTGGGGTGCCTATGTAAATGTATATCATGCTCTCAACCAAAAAGAAAAGAGGGAAATGATAGGTATGACTTGAAAAGAATACCAAAAAGAAGGAGATGAAATAGTTGGATGAGAAAAAAAACGCTTATGGTATGTAAATTGAGCCTAAATGCCCAATCTTACCTACCCATGCCTAAGCCTACATCACAACCCTGAAAAGTCCTGAAGATCTCTAGTATGTATGTCCATTATTAGTGGAGAATAACAAGTAAACAAACTCATGGAACTTTGAGAAAAATGAAAATGAAATTGACATGCATATGTTAGGTGTTCATGCTTCCATTGATTGTGATTGAAATGAATTTGCGATATATATTACTTAAAATTCTAGATTGTTAAATTCATGTTATACATGTTCCAACATATTATCCCAACTGACGTTCATGTGTTTCTAAGTAACCTTGTGCAACTGCTTGATTTGCGTCTTTGAGTCCTTTTTGTTTTTGTTCTTTGATTTTTGTTTGATCTTTGTTCGAGGGTGAGCAAAGGTTAAGTTTGGGGGTTTGTTAGGCATATTTTATATACCTTTTTTGAGTCATTTTTAGTTAGTATTTTAATCGTTTTTGTTGTATTTAGTATAGTATTAGAGTTGTTTTTCTTTCCTTTGAGTCATGATCAGTGTATTTTATATACACTTTTCGAGTCATTTTTAGTTAGTCTTTTGTCCCTTTTTATACAAATACGTGTCGTATTAGGATAGATTTTCTTTCTTTTGAGTCAAAGTGGTTAAAATGGCCCAATGGCGGAAAAGGAGCGAAAAGAGGGCAAAAGTGGAGGTTCCAGAGCTTAAAAGCAGAGAAAGTGGCGAACCGAGGCGGACACGGGCGGCCAGCGGCGCCTCGCCATCAGTCCAGCGCCCGGCGCCCAATATCGAAGTCGCGAGTTGCAGCGCGCGCCTGCAAACGGCCAGTGCACGCGGCGTAAATCACGAGCAACGCAGGTTCCGCGCCGCGCCGATAGCGGCCGTGGCGGAAAATCAGGTTTTAGGCGTTTTAGGGCGAACTGAAGGGAAAAGTTGGGCGGTTTGAGCCTATAAAAGGAGAACCCTAGGCAGTTTTCAAGGGTTCTCTTTCTTGCACAAACACAAGATTTCTTGAAGTTAAAGATTGGAGACCTTAACTTAGTAATTTTCTTTTCTTTACTTTACTTTACTTTCAGTTTTTATGTTGGATATTGAATTAGTTCTTGTCATGTCAATGGCTAGGAACTAATTCTATTATAGGGCTTTCCATGTCAAATCACTTGAAACTTATGTTATGAGTTAATGCATGTTTATGGTTTTCTTCTTATTGTTGAGATTTACCCAATAATTGCTTTGAATGCTTGGTAATTAATTGATCACTAATTATCATTACTTATATGATTTCTAATCAAACTTCGAAAGGAGGAGGTTGTGACTATGCTGTAAGTTGGGTAGACATATTTTGGATTGGGGATGAAAATACCTCAATTACTTGTGTAGCGTTAATGAGAGGTTTAAGCACCTAATTTCACGCATGGCGCGTGACGATTAACTAGGTTTTTGGTCGTAATCCTCCTATAGAGTCATCCTTATCACCGAAAGGTAGAAAGGAGCGCTACTGGGGTTGAGTGTTTATATAGCCTTAACGGGAGTATAAAGCGATTTAGTAAACACGCTAGCTCGAAAGAAGAAGAACCATAATTCATTGCATTAATAAGTAACATAAGCGGATAGTCGAGGAGACTTGGAAGCCCTATTTCCATCACTACTGAAGTAAACACTTAGTTAATTAGCATTTATAATTGTTAGTTATAAGCAACAAAATCAAATATCGGTTACCAAATAGATAACAAAAGATAGATAATTGGTACTTGAACACTAATCCTTGTGGACGATATTCGGTCTTACCTAGACTATATTACTTGTCACGATAACGTGCACTTGCGTTAAAGTGTGTGCATCTTTTCGCGCATCAAGTTTTTGGCGCCTTTGCCGGGGATTAGGCATAGTTCAATATCAATTTTATCAATTTTAAATTTCTAATTTGGTTTTTTTATTTATTTATTTATTACGTTTTATGTATATATTTTGTGAAAACAAATGTGTCGTGATCCGTTGTTGGTTTTGATTCATCTCAGGGATCCTGAGGACATGGATTACTACTGTCAATATGATGAAGCTCCAACCCTACAGGAAGAGAGAGAGGAGTTACGAGAAGTCATACTCAGTTTCACTAGGTATCAAAATCAGTTCATAGACGAAACGAGAATGACCATGAAGAAGCTGGAAACGCAAATAAAAGAACTCGCGGTCATCTTGAACAGCGAAATGCAAGAAAACAATTTGCACCTGTGAGAGGTGGCAAGCAAATTGAGGAGCCTGAACCACACCCAGCTATTGAGGAATCTGGCGAGATAGTTGGTGTATAGAAGGAAAAGATTGCGGAGATCCAATTATTCACCTTCTTGGATTCTGTGGAAATTCTTTTTCCTGCACCTATTACAGAAGAAACACCACTAGCTATCACTGTTGATCCCCAATTAGGAAGTCCATACCTTCAAGGGCACCCCCTAGAGTGGAGAGATGTAGAGAATTGCACTGATTCCTACATTATAGAAAGCCTAAAAGACAAGCATGTCTTGTGTACTTGGGGGATAATTGTATGTTTAAGGCTCTTGTTTGAACAAATGGTTGTAGGGAAATTGAGACCTACGACAATAAATCTGCGGATTGCAAGCAGTTCGCAGAAGGATCCAATGGACACTCGTAAAGGTTGATTGCGTCCGGCTAAAAGACGTTAAAGACAGCGCTTGTTGGGAGGCAACCCAATGTTTTCAATTATGTTATTTTAATTTCTGTCTTTAGTTTATTTTATTTTGTCTAGAACAGTCTCACGGTCTTGGGTTCTTGTGTCTGTGTTGTGATTGACAAGTGTAGGCCAACAAATTTGAAGGGCGAAAAGCGAAGAATAGCGGGATTTCGAGAAAAAGCAGTGGCGCGCGGCTGAGGCGGTCGCGGCGCCCGGGAAGCGGTCGCGGCGCCAAAAAGCGGCGAAGGTCGCCATTGGCGCGAATTCCAGAAAAATTGCCAAGTCTAGCGCGCAGCTGAAATTCAGTAGTGCGAAAGTTGGGCGCGCGTCGCTAAATGCAGCGGCCAGGCGGAAAATCGGAAAGTAATAAAACGCCCAAAGACCCGATTTTCCCCAAATTCAAACCAAAACCTAACATTTCTTCTCCACAAAACCCACAAAAATTCAAACCTCACCCACAAATCTTCCATAAATCAAACCCAAACACAACCAAAAACTCTTAAACCCTTAACCATTTCAACCAACAAAACTTCATCCCAGTGCCTCAAATCACCATTAGAAGCAAGAAAACCTTGAAGAACACCGTCAAAAAGGTAATCTTCATCTTTTCTTGAAAGCTTTACAGTAGTCAAAGGAGGTAGTAGTTTGGAGGAATGTTGCATTGTTGAAGTCGTTGGGGTGTTGAAAAATTGGTTGTGAAATTTAGAGGAGGAGTACACAAGGAGGGTGTGGGTATTGTGTAGTACAGGAGTTGGAGTTTGGGGGTGATAGTGTTGTAGCTGCTAGTTGTTGTGTGATAGTGTTGGAGAACATTTGTGATACTAAGAAAACGCTGCAAAGAGTGATTTAACCATATGCGCGAGAAGAGAAGAGCCTCGCATCCACCTCGGACCCATGATCGATGATACTAGGTTCGTTAGCCAACAAGCTTATGAAGGATACAAAAAGTTTAGTACTAGGCCCTTAATCCCTGAAAGGGGAATGGACTATCAAAGGGAGTCGCTTGGGGAGGAGGATGTCTATGAGCCCATTCGGGCAATGATTGAGATGATGGGGTGAAAAGGATTTGTAGACCCGGAAGAGATAGCACCAATGAACACAGTAATGGTGCGTGAATTTTATGCTAATCTTCCGGAGAAGGTGAACAATGGATGCTTTGTGAGGGGACAATATGTGCCTGTGACGGCAGAAGAGGTCAATGCGGTATTGGAAACAGTTGATGCGGAGGAAAGAGGTGATGACCGAAGCTACTTCAGATCATGGTCTAGAAGCACCAACCGCATCGACTGGGATACCATCGCAGGCACAGTGAGCTACCCTGGGGCTACATTTGATATTGCCAGAAATGGGTCAAGAAGGTGGCGGTGTCGGTTAACAAGCGACGAGGTTGGCTGTATTTAAATCGATGTCGTCTGATTCCATCAACGACTTCACGAGTGCGGAAGATAAGATCAAATTGATATATGGAATTATGACGGGGAAGACGATTGATGTGGGAAAGGAGATAGTGCAAAGCATTGAAGAGACCAGCAGGTTGGTAACAACAGGTGGGTTGGGACATGGCTCACTTATTACAAGTTTATGCGCCATAAATGGGGTCCCAACCCTACCCACTGATACTCGTGAGAGAAACCAACTGCCTGTGTCATATGGGATAGTGCACTCTTTCCCAGACCCAAGTCCCCAAAGAAGAAGAAGAGCACCAGCGCGCAGCGGCAGAGGCCTGTGAGCGAAGATGAGCCTGAAATAGAGGCTCAATATGCGGCAGGGAGCAGCCATCAGCCAACCACAGAATCAGAACCTCCAGTGCTTATGATGGAGAAGTTGCTCCAGAACCAGAGAAGGATGATGCAACATTTCGACACAGTGATACAAGGACAACAAGAGTTGAGACAAGGGCAACAAAAATTAAGGCAGGAAGCAGCGGTTGCACAGTGATTTGACGAGATGAGTTCCCTGTTCAACCAATGGTCGATGCATTATCCACCGCCACCGCCACCATTTTAAACCAAGTCTGTAAGTATCTTGTTTCTTTTATTGTCTTTGAGTCTTGCACACATTGGGGACAATGTGTGATTTAAGTTTGGGGGGGTGTCTTATTTGTGTCTTATTGTTATAGTATGTTTAAGTCTTTTTGTTGTTTTTATGTATTTTTGAGTCACAAAATTTTTCTTTTTTGAGTCATAATTGTCTGTCAAAGATCATGCATGCTGTAGTTACTAGAAACACCTAGTGAAGTAAGGTGGAATAATATAACGGAATTAGAGCAACTATCTAAACACTTAGGTTAGATATGTCAAAAACTCACAAAATCTGTCTATTTGAAGTTTCTTGCTTGAATTGTGCATGCTAAATGATGAAAACCTATGTGTTATGATTGCTTGCTATTTGAGGCGAAATAGTTAGGATATGCATGTTTAGGGAGATGACTCAGACATTTCTTTGTTAGCCAATTCTTACCACTCTTTTCTATCTCTGACATTAAAAATATCCCTAGTCAGGCCCATTGAGCCTAAAAATTGAACTTTTTTTTGACACCCTATATTTCCATACTTGTGCCATAAGTAAACATGTGAAATAGTTGAAATAGAGTGTGTTAAAAAAGAGACAAAAAGATCAAACAAGATTGATGCACCCCAATTAAAAAGTAATAAGAAATAGGCAAAAGCCTAAGTTTGGGGGTGCTTGCTGTTATGATATACTTCACGCTCTCAAAACAAAAGAGGAGAAAGATAGATTTGAAGTGAAGGAAATAATCAAAAGAAAAGGGAAACACTGAAAAGCTAAAGATCTTATGGTACACAAAATGAGCCTAAATGCCTATTTTTACCTACCCATGCCTAAGCCTACATTACAACCCTTAAAAGTCCTGAAGATCTCTTAGATTCATATCCATGATTAGTGGAGAATAGCAAGTAAAAATGTCATAGGATTTTTGAAATTAACATGCATGATTCAATATGTGACTTCCATTAAGCATGATAAAAATGAGTTTTTCGAAATATCTAGCTTAATGTGTTTAGTATGCTAAAATTTCATGCTATATGTTCCTACATATTATTCTGTTAATCTTCATGTTTTTCTAAGTAATACCAATGCAGCAAAGTGATCAATGTCATTGAGTCTGTTTATTTTTCCTTTTTCTTGAGTCTTTATTTTTTTCTTTTTATCTTTGCTCGAGGGCGAGCAAAGGTTAAGTTTGGGGGTATTTGATCAGTGTATTTTATATACACTTTTCGAGTCATTTTTAGTTAGTCTTTTGTCCCTTTTTGTAAAAATACGTGTCGTATTAGGATAGATTTTCTTTCTTTTGAGTCAAAGTGGTTAAAATGGCCCAATGGCGGAAAAGGAACGAAAAGAGGGCAAAGGTGGAAGTTCCAGAGCTTAAAAGCAGAGAAAGTGGCGAACCAGGCACGGACGGGCGGCCGCCTCACGCCAGCAGTCCAGCGCCGGCGCCCAATATCCAGAAGGTCGCAGAAGTTGCAGCGCCGCGGCGCCTCTAGACAACAGTGCGAGCGCGGCGCCAAATCACGAGCAGCGCGAGGTTCCGGTGGCCGCCGATGGCCGCGGCCAGCGGCTGGAAAATCGAGTTTTAGGCGTTTTCGGGCGGGCACGAAGGAAAAAGTTGGAGGCGGTTTGAGCCTATAAAGGAGAACCTAGGCGGTTTTCAAGGGTTCCCTTTCTTGCACAAACACAAGATTTCTTGAAGTTGAAGATTGGAGACCTTAACTTAGTAATTTTCTTTTCTTTTCTTTACTTTACTTTAAGTTTTATGTTGGATATTGAATTAGTTCTTGTCATGTCAATGGCTAGGAACTAATTCTATTATAGGCTTTCATGTCAAATCACTTGAAACTTATGTTATGAGTTAATGCGTGTTTATGGTTTCTTCTTATTGTTGAGATTTACCCATAATTGCTTTGAATGCTTGGTAATTAATTGATCACTAATTATCATTACTTATATGATTTCTAATCAAACTTGAAAGGAGGAGGTTGTGACTATCTTTGTAAGTTGGGTAGACATATTTTGGATTGGGGATGAAAATACCTCAATTACTTGTGTAGCGTTAATGAGAGGTTTAAACACCTAATTTCACGCATGGCGCGTGACGATTAACTAGGTTTTTGGTCTTAATCCTCCTATAGAGTCATCCTTATCACCGAAAGGTAGAAAGGAGCACTACTGGGGTTGAGTGTTTATATAGCCTTAACGGGAGTATAAAACGATTTTGTAAACCTGCTAGCTCCAAAAGAAGAAGAACCATAATTCATTGCATTAATAAGTAACATAAGCGGATAGTCGAGGAGACTTGGAAGCCCTATTTCCATCACTACTGAAGTAAACACTTAGCTAATTAGCATTTATAATTGTTAGTTATAAGCAACAAAATCAAATATCGGTTACCAAATAGATAACAAAAGATAGATAATTGGTACTTGAACACTAATCCTTGTGGACGATATTCGGTCTTACCTAGACTATATTTCTTGTCACGATAACGTGCACTTGCGTTAAAGTGTGTGCATCTTTTCGCGCATCAAGTCACAGCGGTTCAAAAGGCAAAATGACGAAAATGAGAGGAAAATGGGCATAAAAGGAGGAATCCGAGGCAGAAAAGGACAAAAATTGACAACCAGGACGAAAGTCATGCAGCGCCTTGTGCAGCAGTGTGGCCGGAGCAGTGAGAGGCCACAGAAATATGGTATTTGTGGCACTGAGTCTGCAGGCTGGCGCGCGAAATTCGATTCAGTTAATTTGGCCAAGGGCAAAAGGTCCATAAGGCACGAAATTTGAAACATACTTAAGCCCTAGGGTTTGTTATAAAAGAGAAGGAGGCTGACCTAAAGAAGACATCTTGTACATAATTCTAAATCATACTTTGGGGAGGCAAAAAAAGAGGCTACATCACAGGATTGGAGACAACTTTGGTTCAAGTTTCTTTTCTTTTCTTTATTTTTATTTCAGTTTATGTTGGTCCATTAATTATCATAATCTATATAATTTCGAATCAAGAACCGGGAGGAGAGATTTGGATATGCTGTAATTGAATAGACATAGGTTAAAATCGCGGACGAAAGTACCCCGATACTTGTGTAGCATTATAGGTTATTGTTCTTAATCCTCCTATGTGGTAAATCCTATCATAGAAATATAGAAGGGTTCTGCACTGAGGTTGAGTGATTATATATCATAACCGGAATATAAGACAATCTAGTTAACCGCTATCTTAACATAGAAGAAGAAGTCATTCTAGTTGCATTAAAGATTGAAAAGAGTGGATAGTTGAGGATATTGGAAGCCCTAATTCCTTCATAACTGATTTAAACCAAAGTATTATCATAATTAGTTTATTTTCTGCAATTACTTAGCCTTAGTTATTAGATAAAAATACAAACAAATTAACGTTCACCAAATAGAAACTAAAACTTAGATAATCGGTACTTGATAACCAGTCTCTGAGGACGATATTCGGTCTTACCAGATTATATTACTTGTGAACGATACGTATACTTGCGTGAGCACGTGGAAATCGACTAACAAGCGGAAAGAACCAGCACCAAAGCTAAGTCGGGGAGAATACATACTGTTACACCTCGTCGTTTTAAGACGATAATTAAGAACGTCCTTAAGAATAAAGATTCGAATTTTGGAAATTAAGTATATTTATACAAGCTACGAGCATGTCAATGGAAATTGAAAATGATAAGTTATATATTCTCGTTATGGATTAGTAATATATATAAATTACGACATGGAAAATGCGAGACTTTATGAAATTCTCGGAAATTAATGGAAGCGGGAGTTAAGATTTAAAAGAAGTGGGTTTAAAATTTATTAATTGAAGGACTTGGGGCTAATGTGTAATTAGGAAAAATTGGAATTAATATAACCCTAAACCTTCATTCTATTTCATCCAAAAAAATCAAATAAGAAAGACACAATTCTATCTTCCTCTCTTCCTTACCCATTCCAGCCGATTTTCACTCCCTTTCTATACAAAAATTTGAAGTTAAAATCCCCTTCCTACATTACATTGTTCATCTACAATTAGAAGCAAAAATTTGGAACCCAAAACAGTGGGGTTCGAACCACCGCCTGACCGAGAATGATGATGCGCGATTTATGCACACACTAAACGCAAGTGCACGTATCGTGACAAGTAATATAGTCTAGGTAAGACCGAATATCGTCCTCAGGGACTGATTTTCAAGTATCGATTATCTATGCTTTAGTTTCTATTTGGTTAACGTTAATTGATTGGGAATTATAGACTAATAATGCAGAAAATAAACTAATTATAAAAATACTTTGAATTAAATCAGTTATGATGGAGAATTAGGGCTTCCAAGATCATCAACTATCCATTCTATTCAATCCTTAATACAATTAGACTAACTTCTTCTTCTATGTTAAGATAGCAGGTTAACTAGACCATTTTATACTCTTGTCAAGGTAATATAAACACTCAACCCCAATGGAGAACCCTTCTATCTTTCGATGACAAGATTGACTACAAAAGAGGATTAAGAGCAATAACCTATTAAGCTACACAAGTATCGGGGTACTTTCGTCCACGATTTAAACCTATGTTTATTCAACTATAGCATATTCACAATCTCCCCTTTCGGATTTCGATTAGAACTCATATAAGTGATGATAACTAGTGATCAATTAATTATCAAGCAATCAAAACAACTATTGAATAAATCTTAAACAAGTGAAGAAGAAATCAACTAATTTATTAATTCATGAATAAGAGTTTCAAGAGAATCACAAGGAAATCCCTAACAAAGTAATTAGCTCCTAGCCATAGTCACGCTAAGAACTAATACAATCTCCATACATGAACTGAAATAAACAAAGCAAAAGAAAGAAAAGAAAAATACTCAAGAACAAGTCTCCAAGCCTTCTAGCATCCAAGGATTGTGTTGTGGAATATTTACAAGATGGAATGGTGTGGTGGATTGTAAGATGGTGTATGAATTCTTCTAATGATGTAGAGACTATTTGTTATACCCCGTGGTTCGGGCCGTGCGTGTGGGGCCGTGCGAGAAATTAGAGAAACACGTTCAGGGGCCTCAGAGCGCGCGCGGGCGGCATGGCGCGCGGCGAGTGAAGTGCGGTGAAGTGCAGTGCCAGCGTGATGCCGGAAGCGAGCCATGGCGCCGAAAAGCGAGTCTGCGGGAGTTGCGGCCTTGGCCACGAAGCGGCGCGTGGCGGAAATCGGCGAAAAACTTAGGAAAAGTCAGTTTTTTTGAAAGGGCACGAGTGGGGACAATTGTCCCCATCTGATTTGCTACATGCATTATATTGACCAAGACTTGGTCATTTCTTTCAACTTTTCATCTTTACACTCCATCTCTCTAAGTTAAAAGCTCATCCTTCTCTAAATTCCCAAGAGGAATTCTAGCCCAAGGAAAAATCTGAAAAGTGTAATAGGAAGGAAAGGTTATTACAAGCTTGTGAAGACTATTGTGGTGGTGTTCTTGGAGAAAAGGCTAGCAAGGTGTTGGAATAAGTTTGGCTAAAACTTAAGGTAACATTTCTTCTCTTGTAGTTGGTATTGGGTGTTGCATGTTTAATAGGAAGAACTTGTAGTTGGAAAAATGCACTTAGAGTAGTTGCATGTAAGAAATGGGGTTGATTATGAAATAATTGGTTAGGGGGATATTATGAGCATGTTGTTGCCTAAATACTACATTAGACTTGTTGGGTTAGTTGTTGTAACTTGTGGGGCTGAATTTTTACACACCAAAGTTTAGGTGTGTAATCCCTTAGTGTTGGTTGGTTGTTGAGCCTTAAACATGGCATTTGAGCGTTAAAAATCGACCTTGGAAAAGGTGGCAATGTATGTAGAAATAAAGGAAACGCTGCCCAATTTTCCGTAGGAAATTGGTGACTTTAACTTGGAAAAATTCTGCATTGTAATTAGAGCTTGATAAGCATATTGTGGTCATTTTAGGTTGACATACTACGTGCGGTAAATTGGACTTAGCTTGTGGATTGACCGAAGAGGTATGTGGAGCTTTCCTATCTCTTGAGCATGATTAGTTGTACCTATGTAGTACGGTAGGCGTCTGAGATTTGGAAATCTTCGTTTGTTATAAGTATTTGATACTTGCTTCGTTTTAAAAGAAAAGTATAAAAATCCCTTGGACTTAAGGGAATGTGTTTTACTATTGTTTAACTCTAATATAACGGCTTTATGGGGAGTTAGTTATATTAGTTTGTGAAAGTTTAATGGAGAAAGGTTTTGATGATTTGAACTTGTGGAAGGAAAATGGCTTTAAGGCATGAATTGCCTAAGGTTTTACAAGAAATGAAGTCACTTAATTTAGAAGCTTGAGATAGTTTTAAAAGGAAATGTGACTTGTTTTGAAAAGAAATTGTAACTTGATACTATGGTGATTAGTATCTTGGAATTTTTGTATAAAAAGAGTTATTTCTTAAAAGGTTAGAGGTACATGATACTTGGGTTAAATTCCCGGATTTTTATTTAAAGACATGATCGTGCCTTAGGTATACTAAAATGAGAGGATGTATTAGTACTATTAATAAGAAGTTAGGTGATTCTTAACTTGCTTAAGTTATGATAGGCCGGTAGTGCTTATGTTGTGATGTGATAGGCCGGTAGTGCTTATGTTATGTGTATTAGCCGGATGAGCTATGTTATATATATTTATATTATTCGGGTAAACCGGGTTATTATTTATGTCATGGATTTGCTACCCGTGATGCGAGTGCGGCGCTTGTACTCGTGCGGATCTGGACCATAGGATCCGTGCGGGTGAAATAGTCCCGTGCGGTGCGCGATGATACTCATGCGGATCCACGGGATCCATGCGGGTGAAATAGTCCCGTGCGGGTGAAATAGTCTATGGCGAGGCGGATGACCTCATGCGGGTCCACGGGACCTATGCGGGTGAAATAGTCCCGAGTAGGATTGCTTAATGATACTGCAGGCGAGGTACCTGTTTTGATCATGAGCCTCCTATTTTATGCTATAAAATGTATACTTGTTACTCTCATTATTAGTAAGGCACGGTCTGACATAATTTGGTTTTATCTATAACTTGGTGTATTTTGGACTTATGATATTACTACGGTATTTTCGATTTACATACTTGAGTACGTTGTGTCTCGACCCGCCGCCGAGGCTGCGTTCATCTGCGAGTAAGGAAGCGGTGGTAGATCCTCATTCCTAGGATCTTGTACTCAGTGTCGGGAGCTCGTTCTTCGGAGGCTCGACTTTTGGTATGGTTCTCCTGAGTCGTTGATATTTTGTACATTCAGGGGCATGGCGGGCCTGTCCGTCATAGTGTTATTCATTCTTAGAGGCCTGTAGTCTTGTCGAACTTGGTTCGTTAAGGATGCTTGTTTGGTTTATGTACTTTTAGGTTAGCCATTTTGGGCTAGACTATTCTATATCTTAATGGTTGTTTATCTTGAGTTTACATTCATTTGGTTTTCTCGATGTTGTGTCACTAGGGTGCGGGTTAAGGCAGGTCACGGAGTCGGGTTCGGTCGTGACAAAAGTGGTATCGAGCGATTAATCCTCGGAAAGCGTCTGAGCCGTATCTAGTAGAGTCTTGATTATCGGTGTGTTGTGCACCACATCTATGTCAGTGCGAGATATTTAGGATTAGTTCCATTCTTTCACTCTAAGATCGTGCAATAGAGTTGTGCTATAGGTTGAATTTCCTCGCGTATTTTCTGTATCGATTATGTCTCGCAAGAGCAACCGCATCCCGAAGGCAAGGCGATGAGAACTACGGTAGAGCACCGAGGGTCACTAGAGCCTGAGCCGGTCACTACCGGACGAGTGTTTGGACGGCGAGTTCTCGACGTCGCCAACCCAGATCGGGCGGCGGCAGCTGCGAGACCATGATACTGAGCCTCGATCCAGCGGCGAGGCGAAGGATATGGGCTACTGAGAATAGCGATTCTGCGGCGAGATCGTGGCGAGCGAGGATAGGTTGGAAACGGCGATTCGTGCACCGTGAGTTCGACCAGCGCTAACGAGGCGAAGACTTTGAGTTGCAGCCCACGAGTTTTATGGGTGAGGCACGAGTATGATCCGCGAGTTTATCAAGCGATTCTGAAGGATCGTGAGGTGATCGGGGCTTGGAGACGAGTCGGTGGTATTAGGTTCGCATCATTTGCGGGACCGCTGCGATTGGCCCAGTATGATTCGTGG
This sequence comes from Przewalskia tangutica, assembly GCA_029844215.1. NCBI lineage: Eukaryota > Viridiplantae > Streptophyta > Magnoliopsida > Solanales > Solanaceae > Przewalskia > Przewalskia tangutica. The sequence goes on along the minus strand of CM056723.1, from coordinate 116,056,143 downwards.
GAAGCGTCGGGAGCATGCGCATCCAGTGTTTGGGGCGAGTTCTCGAGCGTTACTTGGCCATTTCTTGCCACGCGAGATGAGAGGCTCGGGCGATAGATTTTTGTGGCCCGAGGCGAGAATGGCGGGCGGTCCGAATACAACGTGGAGTTTGATTCATTGGCTAGGTATGTGCCCGCATTGGTAGCGAACATGGAGGGCGAGTGCACCGCTATGTCACGAGACTCGATGATCACTTGGCGAGTTGCTCGGGGTGGCTCTCGGCCGGCATGGACATTGCCGCGTGCGAGCACATGCTCGGGTGTGAGCGCGGGGCAGCGGATCGGCGAATGCTCCAGCGAGAAGGCGGGGCCGAGGGTCCTCTGGTAGTTTTAAGGGTAGACAACCCGACAAACAGATTTGCACCTGGCCGGTCAGGCGCTCCTCCACCATCTGGGGCGTCTGAGTATTCGGGGCGGGGCGGGGTTCGAGCCGGGTTTCGGAGGACGAGTTCGGTCGGATGAGGCCACTTATGCCTCGGTGTAGTCGATGTGGTGATTGCCATTATAGAAGTGTCGTGTTCCTCGAGGAGCTTGTTATTCTTGCGGCGGCGGGGCGTTTGAGAGAGATTGTCCGTCCAGTGGCGGAAATATGATAGCTCGGTAGCGAAGTCGATGTTTGGATCTTCATCGTCGATGGCGTCGCGCCGGAAGCGGTATTCCGCAGACGAGCGAGCGCGGCGAAGTCGTGGTAGAGGTTCGATTCGGTCCTCGAGCGCATTTATGCTATGTCGGCCGCCCGGGACGGGGCGTCACGATGTCGTCACGGGTACATTGTTGGTTTCTTCTTTGTGATGTTTATGCTTTGATAGATCCGAGTTCTACCTTGTCTATATATCTCCTCATATTCTTTGGTAGAATAGGGATAGAGCGAGTCCATAGAATCCTTTGAGGTGGCTACGCGTCGGTGCCGGTGTTAGGCGGCGGGTATATAAGGCTTGCCGGTGACTATAGATGGTCGTCGGACTCTAGTGACTTGATAGAGTTGGACATGGAACCGATGTGATTATGGGTATGGATTGGCTAGCGTCTTGCTATGCCAATGTGGACTGCGAGAGAGAGGTTAGTTCGGTTCGGTTTCTGGTGGCCGGTTGCTCGAGTGGAAGAATCTTGCATCGCCAGGGGTAGGTTTATTTCTTACCTCAAGGCTAGGAAGATGGTGCGGAAAGGGTATATTTACCATTTGGTTCGGGTATTAAATCACGGTGAGATCTAGGACCTTGATCGATTCCGGTGGTTAGAGAGTTTCAGACGTTTTCCCAGACGAGCTTAGGGTATCCTCACGAGAGGAGATTGAGTTTTGCATCGATTTGGCACGGACACTCGAGATATCTATCGCCATACGAGGATGGCACTGCCGAGTTGAAGAAATTGAAGGACGGTGAAAGATTTCTTTGGAATAAGGCTTTATCGGGCCAAGTGTTTCTCCACAGGGAGCAGGTGTTATTTGTAAAGAAGAAGAAAGATGGGGCAGCTGCGTATTTGTATTGATTCTGAGCGGTGAACAAGGTAACTATCAAGAATAGATATCCCTCCGAGATTGATGATTTGTTTGACGATTGCGAGTGCGAGATGTTTTCAAGATAGACTGCGTTACGGTTATCATCAGTGCGAGTTAGAGAGGCGAATATCCGAAGCGCATTCGGGACCCGGTATGGGCACTATGAGTTGAGGTGATGTCTTTCGGGTTGACAGCGCTCAGTGGTATTCATGGATTTGATGAATAGGGTGTTGAGCCATTCTTGGATATATTCGTTATAGTTTTCATCGATGATATCTTGGTGTATTCGTGCGCGAGCGGAAGCATCTGAACCATTTGAGGCGGTGTTAGGAGTCCTCGAGGGGCCGTGATTGTATGCCAAGTTCTCGAAATGCGAGTTTTGGTGGCTTGGCTTTCTTAGGACATGTTATCGGGCCGATGGTATTCGGGTTGATAAAGCAAAGATTGGCGATCAAGACTTGGCCTAGACCCAGCTACAAGCAGTGCGCGGCTTTGGGCCTTGCGAGTTATTAGGAGGTTTGTGGAAGTTTGCTTCTATTTGGCACGCTGACTAAGGCGACTCGGAAAGCGGCTATGTTCGGTGGGCGGATACTTGTGAGAAAGTTTCCGATTGCTAAAGGAGAAGTTGGCGGCCGCCCGTTCTTATTCTTCGGAGGTTTAGATGGATATGTGGTTTATTGTGGCGCGTCAGTGTCGGGCTTGGAGTGCGTCTTGATGCGGCCGCAGCAGGTTATAACTTATGCGTCCGGCGGCAGGAAACATGAAGAACTATCCCACATGACTTGGAGGCGGCGATGATTCGTACCTTGAAGATCGGAGACATTATTTATATGGAGTTCGTGTGGACATTTACGAACGCGAAGTCTCGAGTACATCTTGACGGAGGAGCTGAACTGCGGCGAAGGCGGTGGTTGGAGCTACTTAAGGATTACGATGTTGATATTACGTACCACCGGGGAAGGCGATGTAGTTGCAGATGCCAATCGCGGTCGATGGGTAGTCTATCGATGTTGAGCGAGAAAAGGGATATGGTCGAAGTTACACGATTAGCAAGCCTTGGGGTTCGTTTGGTTGATTAGTTAATGCGAGTCGGGTTCGAAGTCGCCGAGTCTTCCATCGTCGAGGAGGTGAAGAAGCGGCGATATGAGATCCGATTTTGATGCGGTCTGAGATCGACTCTCGGGAAGAGAAGAGTCTATTTGAGGTAGCGCTGATGGGTGCTAAGGTTTAAGGGCGATTGTGTGTTCCGATGTGGCGAGGACCGTCGGTGCAGGGAGGCCTGCGGTGCTCGTTATTCGATTCATCCGGGTCGACTAAGATGTACCATGACCTCAGTGCGTGTATTGGTGGGATGGTTTGAAGAGGGCGTGGCGGTTTTGTTGCCCAGTGTCTAATTGTCGTGAGTTAAGGTTGAGCACGAAGCGGTGGGCTATTACGGTATTGATATTAGATGTGGAAGTGGGAGGTGGTCAACATGGACTTTATTACGAGGTTACCTCGCACGGAGAGACATGATTCCATTTGGGTTATTGTTGTGGTGTGAAATCAGCCCACTTTCTTCGATCGGGCGGCGTTTTGTAGGACTATGCCGTTATATATTAGAGAGATTGTGAGATTGCGGAGTCGGTGTCGATTATATCGAGATAGAGTAGCCCGATTCACGGCTAACTTCAGAGTCCTTCGAGAAGGGATTAGGGACACAAGTGAGTCTCGGCGGCGTTTCATCCTCGAGACGGGCGGACGGGCGAGCGCACTATCGAACAACGAGGATATCTGCGGGCTTGTGTTATTGATTTCGGGGGTATTGGGAGGATCATTTACCTCTTGTAGTTTGCTTATAACAACGGCTACCATTCTAGTGTTCGGATGGCGCCTTATGAGGCCTTATACGGGAGAAGTGCAGTCACGATAGGTTGGTTTGAAGTGGGAGAAGTGCGATTAATCGGGCGGATTTGGTTGTGACGATGGATAAGGTGAAGCTTATCGGGAGGCGGTTATTAGCAGCCAGTCGGCGAAATCATATGCGAGATCATCGGCGTCGACACTTAGAGTTTGAGGTTAATGATTGGGTCTTTACGAAAGTGTCACCCGTGAAGGTGTGATGAGATTTGGGAGGAAGAAACTCGGCCCAAGGTACATTGGGCGTGTCAGTTGTCAGAAGAGTGGGCAAGGTTGCTATGAGTTGGATCTGCCGTCCGATCTTGGCGGTACATCGATTTTCACGTGTCTATGTTACGGAAATGCGTTGGAGATCCGTCTAGAGTGCACCGGTCGGGATATCCGGTGTGAGAGGTTGTCGTATGAGAGAGTCCCATGGCGATACTCGATCGTCGAGTTAGGCGACTCGGACGAAGGAGGTGGCTTGTCAGGTCTTATGGCGGAGCGAGCGAGCGAGGAGAAATGGCGTGGGAAGCGAGAGGATGACATGATGAAGAAGTATCCTCACTTATTCCTACACCTCCAGGTAACCCACTTTCACCTTGTTAGTTTTGATTTAGCAATTGTGCTTAAGTATTGTTGTGGCTCGGGAGCATTCTTATTTGCAAAGGAATAGTTAAGAAGATATGTTTATGTTGTGTTTTGTGTAAGGCTAGAAGGAACATTCGGGGCGAATGTTTCTAAGAGAGAATGTTATACCAGTGGTTGGGCCGTGCGTGTGGCCGTCACGAGAAATTAGAAACACGTTCGGGGGCCTCAGGCCGCCGGAGAAGCGGCAGCAAGCGAGTGAAGTGCGGTGGCGCGAAGTGCAGCGCTGATGCCGGAAGCGAGACGCGGCGCGAAAAGCGAGTCCGCGAGAGTTGCAGCGCCTTGGAAGCGAAGCATGGCCAGTGAAATCAGTGAAAAACTTAGGAAAAGTCGATTTTTATTTTGAAAGGGCACGAGTGGGGACAAGTGTCCCCACACGTCGATTTACGCTCATGCGTTATATTGACCAAGACTTGGTCATTTCTTTCAACTTTTCATCTTTACACTCCATCTCTCTCTAAGTTAAAAGCTCGTCCTTCTCTAAATTCCCAGAGGAATTCTAGCCTAAGGAAAAATCTGAAAAGTGTAATAGGAAGGAAAGGTTATTACAAGCTTGTGAAGACTATTGTGGTGGTGTTCTTGGAGAAAAGGCTAGCTAGGTGTTGGAATAAGTTTGGCTAAAACTTAAGGTAACATTTCTTCTCTTGGAGTTGGTATTGGGTGTTGCATGTTTAATAGGAAGAACTTGTAGTTGGAAAAATGCACGTAGAGTAGTTGCATGTAAGAAATGGGGTTGATTATGACATAATTGGTTAGGGGATATGATGAGCATGTTGTTGCCTAAATACTACATTAGACTTGTTGGGTTAGTTGTTGTAACTTGTGGGGCTGAATTTTTACACCAAAGTTTAGGTGTGTAATCCCTAGTGTTGGTTGGTTGTTGAGCCTTAAACATGGCATTTGAGCGTTAAAAATCGACCTTGGAAAAGGTGGCAATGTATGTAGAAACAAAGGAAGCGGCTCAATTTTCCGTAGGAAATTGGTGACTTTAACTTGGAAAAATTCTGCATTGTAATTAGAGCTTGATAAGCGTATTGTGGTCATTTTAGGTTGACATACTACGTGCGATAAATTGGACTTAGCTTGTGGATTGGCCAGAAGAGGTATGTGGAGCTTTCCTATCTCTTGAGCATGATTAGTTGTACCTATGTAGTGCGGTGAGCGTCTGAAGATTTGGAAATCTTCGTTTGTTATAAGTATTTGATACTTGCCGTTTTAAAAGAAAATTATAAAAATCCCTTGGACTTAAGGGAATGTGTTTTACTATTGTTTAACTCTAATATAACGGCTTTATGGGAGTTGGTTATATTAGTTTGTGAAAGTTAAATGGAGAAAGGTTTTGATGATTTGAACTTGTGGAAGGAAAATGGCTTTAAGGCATGAATTGCCTAAGGTTTTACAAGAAATGAAGTCACTTAATTTAGAAGCTTGAGATAGTTTTAAAAGGAAATGTGACTTGTTTTGAAAAGAAATCGTAACTTGATACTATGGTGATTAGTATCTTGAAATTTTTGTATAAAAGAGTTATTTCTTAAAAGGTTAAGTGCATGATACTTGGGTTAAATTCCCGGATTTTTATTAAAAGACATGATCGTGCCTTAGGTATACTAAAATGAGAGGATGTATTAGTACTATTAATAAGAAGTTAGGTGATTCTTAACTTGCTTAAGTTATGATAGGCCGGTAGTGCTTATGTTGTGATGTGATAGGCGGTAGTGCTTATGTTATGTGTATTAGCGGATGAGCTATGTTATATATATTTATATTATTCTGGGTAAACCGGGTTATTATTTATGCCATGGATTTGCTACCCGTGATGCGAGTGCGGCGCTTGTACTCATGCGGATCTGGACCATAGGATCGTGCGGGTGAAATAGTCCCGTGCAGTGCGATGGTACTCATGCGGATCCACGGGATCCGTGCGGGTGAAATAGTCCCGTGCGGGTGAAATAGTCCTATGGCGAGGCGGATGACCTCATGCGGGTCCACGGGACCTATGCGGGTGAAATAGTCCCGAGGTAGGATTGCTTAATGATACTACAGGCGAGGTACCTGTTTTGATCATGAGCCTCCTATTTTTATGCTATAAAATGTATACTTGTTACTCTCATTATTAGTAAGGCACGGTCTGACATAATTTGGTTTTATCTATAACTTGGTGTATTTTGGACTTATGATATTACTACAGTATTTTCGATTTACATACTTGAGTGCGTTGTGTCTTGACCCCGCCGCCGAGCTGCGTTCATCTGCGAGTAAGGAAGCGGTGGTAGATCCTCATTCCTAGGATCTTGTACTCAGTGTCGGGAGCTCAGTTCTTGGAGGCTCGACTTTTGGTATGGTTCTCCCTGAGTCGTTGATATTTTGTACATTGAGGGCATGGCGGGGCTCTGTCCGTCATAGTGTTATTCATTCTTAGAGGCTGTAGTCTTGTCGAACTTGGTTCGTTAAGGATGCTTGTTTGGTTTATGTACTTTTGAGTTAGCCATTTTGGGCTAGACTATTCTATATCTTAATGGTTGTTTATCTTGAGTTTACATTCATTTGGTTTTCTCGATGTTGTGTCACTAGGGTGCGGGTTAAGGCAGGTCCGCGAGTCGGGTTAGTCGTGACAAAAGTGGTATGAAGCGATTAATCCTCGGAAAGCGTCTGAGCCGTATCTAGTAAGTCTTGATTATCGGTGTGTTGTGCGCCACATCTATAATCAGTGCAGGATATTTAGGATTGGTTCCCATTCTTTCACTCTAGATCGTGCAATAGTTTGTGCTATAGGTTGAATTTCCTCAGCGTATTTTCTGTATCGATTATGTCTCAGCGCAGGCAACCGCAGCCCGAAGAAGCAAGCGATGAGAACTACGGTAGGGCAGAGGTCACTAGAGCACGAGCGGTCCTTACGAGCGAGGTGTTTGGACGGCGAGTTCTGACGTCGCCAACCCAGTGATCGGGCGGCGGCGGCTGCTGAGACGCGATACACGAGCCTCGATCCAGCGGCGAGGCGAGGATATGGGCTACTGAGAATAGCCCGATTCTTGCGGCGAGATCGTGGCGAACGGGAGGATAGGTTGGAAACGGCGATTCATTGCACCGTGAATTCGGCCAGGCTGCTAACGAGGCGAGAGACTTTTGAGTTGCAGCCCACGAGTTTTATGGGTGAGGCACGAGTATGATCCGCGAGTTTATCAAGCGATTCTGCGAGGATCGTAGGTGATCGGGGCTTGGAGACCAGTCGATGGTATTGGGTTCGCATCGGTGCGGACAGCTGCGATTGGCCCAGTATGATTCGTGGAAGCGTCGGGGAGCATGCGCATCAGCTGTTTGGGGCGAGTTCTCGAGCGTTACTGGCCATTTCTTGCCACCGCAGATGAGAGGCTCGGGCGATAGATTTTGTGGCCCGAGGCAGAATGGCGGGCGGTCAGAATACAACGTGGAGTTTGATTCATTAGCTAGGTATGTGCCCACATTGGTAGCGAACATGGAGGGCGAGTGCACGCTATGTCACGAGACTCGATGATCACTTGGCGAGAGTTGCTCGAGGTGGCTCTCGGCCGGGCATGGACATTGCCGCGTGCGAGCACATGCTCGGGTGTGAGCGAGGCAGCGGATCGGCAGATATCGGCATAAGAGGCGGGCAGCGAGGTCCTCTGGTAGTTTTAAAGGGTAGACAACCCGAACAAACCAATTTGCACCACGGCCGGTCGAGGCGCTCCTCCGCCATCTTCGGGGCGTCTGAGTATTCGGGAAGCGGGGCGAGTTCGAGGCTTGGGTTTCGGAGGACGAGTTCCGATCGGATGAGGCCACTTATGCCTCGGTGTGGTCGATGTGGTGATTGCCATTATGAAGTGTCGTGTTCCTCCGAGAGCTTGTTATTCTTGCGGCAGCGAGGCCATTTGAGAAGATTGTCCGTCGGATGTGGCGGAAATATGATAGCTCGGCCAAGCGAAGTCGATGGCTGAATCTTCATCGTCGTCGATGGCGATGCGCCGGAAGCGAGGTATTCCGCAGACGAGCGAGGCGGCGGTCGTGGTAGAGGTTCGATTCAGCGGTCCTCGAACGCATTTATGCTATGTCGGCCGCCCGGGACCGGGGCGTCACGATGTCGTCCGCAGTGCATTGTTGGTTTCTTGCTGTGATGTTTATGCTTTAATAGATCCAGGTTCTACCTTGTCCTATATATCTCCTCATATTGATGGTAGAATAAGGATAGAGCCCGAGTCCATAGAATCCTTTGAGGTGGCTCTGGCGTCGGTGCCGGTTTTAGGCGGCGGGTATATAAGGCTTGCCCGATGACTATAGATGGTCGTCGGACTCTGGTGACTTGATAGAGTTGGACATAGCGGACCGATGTGATTATGGGTATGGATTGGCTAGCGTCTTGCTATGCCAATATGGGCTGAGAGAGAGTTAGTTCGGTTCGGTTTCTGGTGGCGGTTATCGAGTGGAAGGAATCTTGCATCAGAAGGTAGGTTTATTTCTTACCTCAAGGCTAGGAAGATGTGCGGAAAGGGTATATTTACCATTTGGTTGGGTATTCGATCTGGTGAGATACGGACCTTGATCGATCCGGTGGTTAGAGAGTTTCGGCGTTTTCCCAGACGAGCTTAGGGTATCCCTCACGAGAGGAGATTGAGTTTTGCATCGATTTGGCACGGACACTCGGCCGATATCTATCCCGCCATCTGAGGATGGCACTGCGAGTTGAAGGAATTGAAGGACCGGTGAAAGATTTCTTTGGAAAAGGCTTTATCGGGCCAAGTGTTTCTCCGCAGGAGCAGGTGTTATTTGTAAAGAAGAAAGATGGGGCCAGCTGCGTATGTGTATTGATTACGAGCGGTGAACAAGGTAACTATCAAGAATAGATATCCCTCCCGGGATTGATGATTTGTTTGACCGATTGCGAGTGCGAGATGTTTTTCCAAGATAGACTGCGTTACGGTTATCATCAGTGCGAGTTAGAGCGGATATCGAAAGCGCATTCGGGACCGGTATGGGCACTATGAGTTGGTGATGTCTTTCGGGTTGACAACGCTCAGCGGTATTCATGGATTTGATGAATAGGGTGTTGAGCCATTCTTGGATATGTTCGTTATAGTTTTCATCGATGATATCTTGGTGTATTCGCGCCTGAGCGAGAGCATCTGGTCATTTGAGGCGGTGTTGAGTCCTCGAGGCCGCGATTGTATGCCAAGTTCTCGAAATGCGAGTTTTGGCGGCAGTGGCTTTCTTAGGACATGTTATCGGGCCGATGGTATTCGGGTTGATAAAGCAAAGATTGAGCGATCAAGACTTGGCCTAGACCAGCTACACCGGCAGTGCGCGGCTTTGGGCCTTGCGAGGTTATTACAGGAGGTTTGTGGAGAAGTTTGCTTCTATTTGGCACCTTTGACTAAGGCGACTCGGAAAGCGGCTATGTTCGGTGGGCGGATACTTGTGAGAAAGTTTCCGGTTGCTAAAGGAGAAGTTGGCGACCGCCCGTTCTTACTCTTCCGGAGGTTTAGATGGATATGTGGTTTATTGTGGCGTCGGTGTCGGGCTTGGAGTGCGTCTTGATGCGGCGGCAGCGTTATAACATGCATCCGGCGGCAGGAAACATGAGAAGAACTATCCACACATGACTTGGAGTGGCGTGATGATTCATGCCTTGAAGATGCAGAGACATTATTTATATGGAGTTCGTATGGACATTTACGGACCACAAGAGTCTCGGTACATCTTGACGAGAGAGGTGAACTTGCGGCGAAGGCGGTGGTTGGAGCTACTTAAGGATTACGATGTTGATATTACGTACCACCGGGGAAGGCGATGTAGTTGCAGATGCCCTTAGTCGCGGTCGATGGGTAGTCTATCGATGTTCGAACATAGAAAAGGGATATGGTCAGAGTTACACGATTAGCAAGCCTTGGGGTTCGTTTGGTTGATTCCGTTAGTAGAATCGGGTTCGAAGGTCGCGAGTCTTCCATCGTCGAGGAGGTGAAGAAGCGGCGATATGAGATCCGATTTTGGTGCGATCGAGATGCGACTCTCCGGGAAGAGAAGAGTCTATTTGAGGTAGCGCGATGGGGTGCTAAGGTTTAAGGGCGATTGTGTGTTCCGATGTGGCGGGACCGTCGGGTCAGGGAAGCACGCGGTGCTCGTTATTCGATTCATCGAGTGCGACTAAGATGTACCATGACCTCAGTGCGTGTATTGGTGGGATAGTTTGAAGAGGGCGTGGCGGTTTTGTTGCCGATGTCTAATTGTCGCGAGTTAAGGTTGAGCACGAAGCCCGGTGGGCTATTACAGCTATTGATATTCCGATGTGGAAGTGGGAGGTGGTCAACATGGACTTTATTACGGGGTTACCTCGCACGGAGGAGACATGATTCCATTTGGGTTATTGTTGTGGTGGCGAAATCAGCCCACTTTCTTCGGATCGGGCGGCGTTTTGTAGAGGACTATGCGATTATATATTAGAGATTGTGAGATTGCGAGTCGGTGTCGATTATATCGGATAGAGTAGCGATTCACGGCTAACTGGAGAGTCCTTCCGAAGGATTAGGGACAGTGAGTCTCGTGCGGCGTTTCATCCTCGAGACGGACGGACGGGCGGCGCACTATCCGAACAACGAGGATATCTGCGGGCTTGTGTTATTGATTTCGGTATTTGGGAGGATCATTTACCTCTTGTGGAGTTTGCTTATAACAACGGCTACCATTCTAGTGTTGAGATGGCGCCTTATGAGGCCTTATACGGGAGGAAGTGCGGTCGCGATAGGTTGGTTTGAAGTGGGAGAAGTGCGATTAATCGGGCGGTTGGTTGTGAGCGATGGATAAGGTGAAGCTTATCGGGAAGCGGTTATTAGCAGCCAGTCGGCGAAATCATATGCAGATCATCGTCGACACTTAGAGTTTGAGGTTAATGATTGGGTCTTTACGAAAGTGTCACCCATGAAGGGTGTGATGAGATTTGGGAGAAGGAAACTGGCCCAAGTACATTGGGCGTATCAGTTGTCAGAAGAGTGGGCAAGGTTGCCTATGAGTTGGATCTGCCGTCCGATCTTGAGGCGGTACATCCAGTTTTTCACGTGTCTATGTTACGGACATGCGTTGGAGATCCGTCTAGAGTGCACCCGATTCAGGATATCCAGGTGACACAGGAGTTGTCGTATGAGGAGAGTCGATAGCGATACTCGATCGTCAAGTTAGACGACTCGGACGAAGGAGGTGGCTTCGTCGAGTCTTATGGCGGAGCGAGCAGGAGGAAATGGCGTGGGAGCGAGAGGATGACATGATGAAGAAGTATCCTCACTTATTCCCTACACCTCGGGTAACCCACTTTCACCTTGTTAGTTTTGATTTAGCAATTGTGCTTAAGTATTGTTGTGGCTCGGGGAGCATTCTTATTTGCAAAGGAATAGTTAAGAAGATATGTTTATGTTGTGTTTTGTGTAAGGCTAGAAGGAACATTCGGGACGAATGTTTCTAAGGAGAATGTTATACCAGTGGTTGGGCCGTGCGTGTGGCCGTCGAGAAATTAGAAACACGTTCGAGGGCCTCGAGCATGGCGCCGAGGCGGCGCAGCGCCAGCGAGTGAAGTGCGGTGGCTGAAGTGCAGCCGCGTGATGCGAAGCGAGCGCGCCGAAAAGCCGAGAGTCCGCAGGAGTTCTGCAGCGCCGGGAAGCGCGCAGCGGGAAATCAGGCGAAAAAACTTAGGAAAAGTCAGATTTTTTTTTTGAAAGGGCCTGAGTGGGGGACAATTGTCCCCCCCCCATCTGATTTCTGCTACATGCATTATATTGACCAAGACTTGGTCATTTCTTTCAACTTTTCATCTTTACACTCCATCTCTCTCTAAGTTAAAAAGCTCATCCTTCTCTCTAAATTCCCAAGAGGAATTCTAGCCTAAGGGAAAATCTGAAAAGTGTAATAGGAAGGAAAGGTTATTACAAGCTTGTGAAGACTATTGTGGTGGTGTTCTTGGAGAAAAAGGCTAGCAAGGTGTTGGAATAAGTTTGGCTAAAACTTAAGGTAACATTTCTTCTCTTGTAGTTGGTATTGGGTGTTGCATGTTTAATAGGAAGAACTTGTAGTTGGAAAAATGCACTTAGATTAGTTGCATGTAAGAAATGGGGTTGATTATGAAATAATTGGTTAGGGGGATATTATGAGCATGTTGTTGCCTAAATACTACATTAGACTTGTTGGGTTAGTTGTTGTAACTTGTGGGGCTGAATTTTTACACACCAAAGTTTAGGTGTGTAATCCCAGTGTTGGGTGGTTGTTGAGCCTTAAACATGGCATTTGAGCGTTAAAAATCGACCTTGGAAAAGGTGGCAATGTATGTAGAAACAAAGGAAACGCTGCCCAATTTTCCGTAGGAAATTGGTGACTTTAACTTGGAAAAATTCTGCATTGTAATTAGAGCTTAATAAGCGTATTGTGGTCATTTTAGGTTGACATACTACGTGCGGTAAATTGGACTTAGCTTGTGGATTGACCGAAGAGGTATGTGGAGCTTTCCTATCTCTTGAGCATGATTAGTTGTACCTATGTAGTACGGTAGACGTACAAGATTTGGAAATCTTCGTTTGTTATAAGTATTTGATACTTGCTTCGTTTTAAAAGAAAAGTATAAAAATCCTTTGGACTTAAGGGAATGTGTTTTACTATTGTTTAACTATAATATAACGGCTTTATGGGGAGTTGGTTATATTAGTTTGTGAAAGTTTAATGGAGAAAGGTTTTGATGATTTGAACTTTAGGAAGGAAAATGGCTTTAAGGCATGAATTGCCTAAGGTTTTACAAGAAATGAAGTCACTTAATTTAGAAGCTTGAGATAGTTTTAAAAGGAAATGTGACTTGTTTTGAAAAGAAATCGTAACTTGATACTATGGTGATTAGTATCTTGAAATTTTTGTATAAAAAGAGTTATTTCTTAAAAGGTTAGGGGTACATGATACTTGGGTTAAATTCCCGGATTTTTATTAAAAGACATGATCGTGCCTTAGGTATACTAAAATGAGAGGATGTATTAGTACTATTAATAAGAAGTTAGGTGATTCTTAACTTGCTTAAGTTATGATAGGCCGGTAGTGCTTATGTTGTGATGTGATAGTAGGTAGTGCTTATGTTATGTGTATTAGCGGATGAGCTATGTTATATATATTTATATTATTCTGGGTAAACCGGGTTATTATTTATGCCATGGATTTGCTACCCGTGACGCGAGTGCGGCGCTTGTACTCATGCGGTCTGGACCATGGGATCCATGCGGGTGAAATAGTCCCGTGCAGTGCGCGATGGTACTCATGCGGATCCACGGATCCATGCGGGTGAAATAGTCCCGTGCGGGTGAAATAGTCCTATGACGAGGCGGATGACCTCATGCGGGTCCACAGGACCTATGCGGGTGAAATAGTCCCGAGTAGGATTGCTTAATGATACTCTGGGCGAGGTACCTGTTTTGATCATGAGCCTCCTATTTTTATGCTATAAAATGTATACTTGTTACTCTCATTATTAGTAAGGCACAATCTGACATAATTTGGTTTTATCTATAACTTGTGTATTTTGGACTTATGATATTACTACAGTATTTTCGATTTACATACTTGATGCGTTGTGTCTTGACCCCTTCGCCGAAGTGCGTTAAATCTGCGCGGTAGAAGCGGTGGTAGATCCTCATTCCTAGGATCTTGTACTCAGGTGTCAGGAGCTCCATTCCTTCGGAGGCTCGACTTTTGGTATGGTTCTCCAAAGTCGTTGATATTTTGTACATTCAGGGCATGGCGGGGCCTGTCCGTCATAGTGTTATTCATTCTTAGAGGCACGTAGTCTTGTCGAACTTGGTTCGTTAAGGATGCTTGTTTGGTTTATGTACTTTTGAGTTAGCCATTTTGGGCTAGACTATTCTATATCTTAATGGTTGTTTATCTTGAGTTTACATTCATTGGTTTTCTCGATGTTGTGTCACTAGGGTGCGGGTTAAGGCACGGTCACGGTCGGGTTGGTCGTGACAAAAGTGGTATCGAGCGATTAATCCTCGAAAGCGTCTGAGCCGTATCTAGAAGAGTCTTGATTATCGGTGTGTTGTGCACCACATCTATAATCAGTGCGGGATATTTAGGATTAGTTCCCATTCTTTCACTCTAGATCGTGCAATAGAGTGTGCTATAGGTTGAATTTCCTCCGACGTATTTTCTGTATCGATTATGTCTCGCGCAAAACCGCGGCAGAAGAGCAGCGATGAGAACTACGGTAGGGCAGAGGTCACTAGAGCCTGAGCAGTCCTTACGAGCGAGGTGTTTGGACGGCGAAGTTCTGACGTCGCCAACCCAGAGATCGGAGGCGGCATCGGCTGCGAGACGCGATACACGAGCCTCGATCCAGCGGCGAGGCAAGGATATGGCTCTGAGAATAGCCCGATTCTTGGCGAGATCGTGGCGAGCGGGAGAGATAGGTTGGAAACGGCGATTCATTTGCACCGTGGTCAGCCAGGCTTAACGAGGCGAAGACTTTTGAGTTGCAGCCCACGAGTTTTATGGGTGAGGCACGAGTATGATCCGCGAGAGTTTATCAAGCGATTCTGAGAGGATCATGAGGTGATCGGGGCTTGGAGACCGTCGATGGTATTGGGTTCGCATCGGTGCGGGACACCTGCGATTGGTAGTATGATTCGTGGGAAGCGTCGGGGAGCATGCGCGATCAAGCTGTTTGGGACGAGTTCTGAGGCGCATTTGGCCATTTCTTGCCACCGCAGATGAGGAGGGCTCGGGCCGATAGATTTTTGACGCTGAGACAGAATTGGCGGACGGTCCGGGAATACAACGTGGAGTTTGATTCATTGGATAGGTATGTGCCCACATTGGTAGCAGACATGGAGGACAGGGTGCACCGCTATGTCACAGGACTCGATGATCACTTGGCCGAGAGTTGCTCGGGGGTGGCTCTCCAGCCGGGCATGGACATTGCCCGCATGCAGGCACATGCTCTCGGGTGTGAGGAACGCAGGGGCCGACGGATCGACAGATATCAGCATAAGAGGGCCAGGACAGCAGGGTCCTCTGGTAGTTTTAGGGGTAGACAACCCCAGCAACAAACCAGATTTGCACCACAGCCGGTCCAGAGCGCTCCTCCACCATCTTCGGACGTCTGAGTATTCGGGGCGGGGCGGGTTTCGAGGCCGGTTTCGGAGGACGAGTTCCGTCAGATGAGGCCACTTATGCCTCGGTGTGGTCGATGTGGTGATTGCCATTATGGGGGGTGTCGTGTTCCTCCAGGAGCTTGTTATTCTTGCGGCGCAGGCCATTTGAGGAGAGATTGTCCGTCTGCAGGTGGCGGAATATGATAGCTCACCGAAGCGGTCGATGGTGGATCTTCATCGTCGATGCGCGCCGAGGCGTGGTATTCACGACGCACAGCCGCGGGGGTCGTGATAGAGGTTCGATTCCGGTCCTCGAACCGCATTTATGCTATGTCCACCGCCAGACTGCGAGGCGTCACGATGTCGTCCGCAGTACATTGTTGGTTTCTTCTTTGTGATGTTTATGCTTTGATAGATCCGGTTCTACCTTGTCCTATATCTCCTCATATTCTTTGGTAGAATAAGGATAGAGCCCGAGTCCATAGAATCCTTTGAGGTGGCTACGATCGGTCTGCCGGTGTTAGGCGAGCGGGTATATAAGGCTTGCCCAGTGACTATAGATGGTCGTCGACTCTAGTGACTTGATAGAGTTGGACATGCGGACCGATGTGATCATGGGTATGGATTGGCTAGCGTCTTGCTATGCCACTGTGGACTGTAGAGAGAGGTTAGTTCGGTCCGAGTTTCCTGGTGAGCCGGTTATCGAGTGGAAGGGGAATACTGCATCGCCGAGGGGTAGGTTTATTTCTTACCTCAAGGCTAGGAAGATGGTACGGAAGGGGTATATCTACCATTCGTTCGGTATTCGACATCGAGGTGAGATACGGACCTTGATCGGTCCGGTGGTTAGAGAGTTTCAGACGTTTTCCCGCACGAGCTTCCGTATCCTCCCGAGAGGAGATTGAGTTTTGCATCGATTTGGCACGGACACTCGACCGATATCTATCCCGCCATACGTGATGGCACCGAGTTGAAGGAATTGAAGGACCAGTGAAAGATTTCTTTGGAAAAAGGCTTTATCGTGCCAAGTGTTTCTCCAGGGAGCACGGTGTTATTTGTAAAGAAGAAAGATGGACGCCGCTGCGTGTATTGATTACGTGAACAAGGTAACTATCAAGAATAGATATCCTCCCGTGATTGATGATTTGTTTGACGATTGCAGGTGCGAGATGTTTTTCCAAGATAGACTGCTAGTTATCATCAGTGCGAGTTAGAGGCAGATATCCCAAGCGCATTCAGGACCGGTATGGGCACTATGAGTTCGTGATGTCTTTCGGGTTGACCAACGCCCAGCCGTATTCATGGATTTGATGAATAGGTGTTCGAGCCATTCTTGGATATATTCGTTATAGTTTTCATCGATGATATCTTGTGTATTCGCGCACGCAGCGAGCATCTGAAACATTTGAGGACGGTGTTGGGAGTCCTCAGGGACCGGCAGTTGTATGCCAAGTTCTCGAAATGCGAGTTTTGGCTGGCTTCAGTGGCTTTCTTAGGACATGTTATCGGAGCCGATGGTATTCGGGTTGATAAAGCAAAGATTGAGGCAGTCAAGACTTGGCCTAGACCCACTACACCGACAGAGGTGCGCACTTGGGCCTTGCGAGTTATTAGGAGGTTTGTGGAGAAGTTTGCTTCTATTTCAAGACTTTGACTAAGGCGACTCGGAAAGCTATGTTCCGTGGACGGATACTTGTGAGGAAAGTTTCGATTGCTGCTAAAGGAGAAGTTGACGACCGCCTCGTTCTTACTCTTCCGCAGAGGTTTAGATGGATATGTGGTTTTATTGTGACGCCAGTGTCGGGCTTGGAGTGCGTCTTGACGCAAAGACGGCAAGGTTATAGCTTATGATCCCGGCGGCTTAGGAAACATGAGAAGAACTATCCCACACATGACTTGAGTGGCGGCATGATTCATGCCTCAAGATCTGAGACATTATTTATATGGAGTTCATGGACATTTACACGAACCACAAGAGTCTCCGACATCTTCACCGGAGGAGTCGAACTTGCGGCAGAGACGGTGGTTGGAGCTACTTAAGGATTACCATGTTGATATTCTGTACCACCCAGGGAAGGCCAACGTAGTTGCAGATGCCCTTAGTCGCAGATCGATGGGTAGTCTATCCGATGTTCAGGCAGAAAAGGGATATGGTCCGAGAGTTACACCAGTTAGCAAGCCTTGGGGTTCGTTTGGTTGATTCCGTTAGTAACGGATTCGGGTTGAAGGTCGCCGAGTCTTCCATCGTCGAGGAGGTGAAGAAGCGGCGATATGAGGATCCGATTTTGGTACGGCATCGAGACGCAGCCTCCGGGAAGAGAAGAGTCTATTTGAGGTAGCGCTGATGGGGTGCTAAGGTTTGGCGGCCGATTGTGTGTTCCCGATGTGGCAGGACTTCGTCAGCAGATTCTGGGAGAGGCACACAGTGCTCGTTATTCGATTCATCCGGGGTCGACTAAGATGTACCATGACCTCAGGTGCATGTATTGGTGGGATGGTTTGAAGAGGACGTGGCGATTTTGTTGCCAAATGTCCTAATTGTCGCGATGTTAAGGTTGAGCACGAAGCGGTGGGCTATTACAGTGCTATTGATATTCGATGTGAAGTGGGAGGTGGTCAACATGGACTTTATTACGAGGTTACCTCGCACCTGGAGGAGACATGATTCCATTTGGGTTATTGTTGTGGTCGACGAAATCGGCCCACTTTCTTCCATCAGATCGACGCCAGAGGACTATGCCGATTATATATTAGAGAGATTGTGAGATTGCACGAGTCCGGTATCGATTATATCGAATAGAGTAGCCCGGGCCACGGCTAACTGGAGGTCCTTCCAGAAGGGATTAGGGACACATGTGAGTCTCAGCACGGCGTTTCATCCTCAGACGGACGGACAGGCCGAGCGCACTATCCGCATAACGAGGATATCTGCGGGCTTGTTATTGATTTCGGGGTAGCTGGGAGGATCATTTACCTCTTGTGGAGTTTGCTTATAACAACGGCTACCATTCTAGTGTTGGATTACGCCTTATGAGGCCTTATACGGGAGAAGTGCAGTCACCGATAGGTTGGTTTGAAGTGGGAGAAGTGCAGTTAATCGGGCCAGATTTGGTTCAGCAGGCAGTGGATAAGGTGAAGCTTATCCAGGAGCGGTTATTGGCAGCCCAGAGTCGACAGAAATCATATGCAGATCATCGGCGTCGACACTTAGAGTTTGAGGTTAATGATTGGGTCTTTCTGAAAGTGTCACCCATGAAGGGTGTGATGAGATTTGGGAGGAAAGGGAAACTCAGCCCAAGGTACATGGGGCCGTCTCCGATTGTCCGAAGAGTGGGCAAGGTTGCCTATGAGTTGGATCTGCCGTCCGATCTTGAGGCGGTACATCCAGTTTTTCACGTGTCTATGTTACGGAAATGCGTTGGAGATACGTCTAGAGTGCACCCGATTCAGGGTATCCAGGTGACAGAGGAGTTGTCGTATGAGGAGAGTCCCATAGCGATACTCGATTGTCAAGTTAGACGACTCCGGACGAAGGAGGTGGCTTCCGTCAAGGTCTTATGGCGGAACGAGAACAGGGAGGAAATGACGTGGGAAGCAGAGGATGACATGATGAAGAAGTATCCTCACTTATTCCCTACACCTCCAGGTAACCCACTTTCCTGCTTGTTAGTTTTGATTTAGCAATTGTGCTTAAGTATTGTTGTGGCTCGGAGAACATTCTTATTTGCAAAGGAATAGTTAAGAAGATATGTTTATGTTGTGTTTTGTAAGGCTAGAAGGAACATTCGGACGAATGTTTCTAAGAGGAGAATGTTATACCGTGGTTCGGCCGTGCGTGTGGCCGCGGCGAAATTAGAGAAACACGTTCGGGGCTCAGCCGCGCGCGCGAGGCCGCGGCGCGCAGCGGTGAAGCGGTGGTGCTGAAGTGCAGCCGCGATGCCGGAAGCGAGCGCAGCTACCGAAAGAGCCGAGTCCGCAGAGCCGCGCGGCCGAGCATGGCCGCGCGCCGAAGGGCCGCGCCGAGCGCTGGAAATCGTGCGAAAAACTTAGAAAAGTCGATTTTTATTTTGAAAGGGCTGAGGGGACAAGTGTCCCCCATCCGATTTACGCTCATGCATTATATTGACCAAGACTTGGTCATTTCTTTCAACTTTTCATCTTTACACTCCATCTCTCTCTAAGTTAAAAAGCTCATCCTTCTCTCTAAATTCCCAAGAGGAATTCTAGCCTAAGGGAAAAATCTGAAAAGTGTAATAGGAAGGAAAGGTTATTACAAGCTTGTGAAGACTATTGTGGTGGTGTTCTTGGAGAAAAAGGCTAGCAAGGTGTTGGAATAAGTTTGGCTAAAACTTAAGGTAACATTTCTTCTCTTGTAGTTGGTATTGGGTGTTGCATGTTTAATAGGAAGAACTTGTAGTTGGAAAAATGCACTTAGAGTAGTTGCATGTAAGAAATGGGGTTGATTATGAAATAATTGGTTAGGGGGATATTATGAGCATGTTGTTGCCTAAATACTACATTAGACTTGTTGGGTTAGTTGTTGTAACTTGTGGGGCTGAATTTTTACACACCAAAGTTTAGGTGTGTAATCCCCTTGGTGTTGGTTGGTTGTTGAGCCTTAAACATGGCATTTGAGCGTTAAAAATCGACCTTGGAAAAGGTGGCAATGTATGTAGAAACAAAGGAAACGCTGCTCAATTTTCCGTAGGAAATTGGTGACTTTAACTTGGAAAAATTCTGCATTGTAATTAGAGCTTGATAAGCGTATTGTGGTCATTTTAGGTTGACATACTACGTGCGGTAAATTGGACTTAGCTTGTGGATTGACCGAAGAGGTATGTGGAGCTTTCCTATCTCTTGAGCATGATTAGTTGTACCTATGTAGTACGGTAGACGTACAAGATTTGGAAATCTTCGTTTGTTATAAGTATTTGATACTTGCTTCGTTTTAAAAGAAAATTATAAAAATCCCTTGGACTTAAGGGAATGTGTTTTACTATTGTTTAACTCTAATATAACGGCTTTATGGGGAGTTGGTTATATTAGTTTGTGAAAGTTTAATGGAGAAAGGTTTTGATGATTTGAACTTGTGGAAGGAAAATGGCTTTAAGGCATGAATTGCCTAAGGTTTTACAAGAAATGAAGTCACTTAATTTAGAAGCTTGAGATAGTTTTAAAAGGAAATGTGACTTGTTTTGAAAAGAAATCGTAACTTGATACTATGGTGATTAGTATCTTGAAATTTTTGTATAAAAAGAGTTATTTCTTAAAAGGTTAAGTACATGATACTTGGGTTAAATTCGGATTTTTATTAAAAGACATGATCGTGCCTTAGGTATACTAAAATGAGAGGATGTATTAGTACTATTAATAAGAAGTTAGGTGATTCTTAACTTGCTTAAGTTATGATAGGCCGGTAGTGCTTATGTTGTGATGTGATAGGCCGGTAGTGCTTATGTTATGTGTATTAGCCGGATGAGCTATGTTATATATATTTATATTATTACTGGGTAAACCCGGTTATTATTTATGCCATGGATTTGCTACCCATGATGCGAGTGCGCGGCGTTTGTACTACGCGGATGCGGACCATAGGATCCATGCGGGTGAAATAGTCCCGTGCAGTACGCGATGGTACTCACGCGGATCCACGGGATCCATGCGGGTGAAATAGTCCCGTGCGGGTGAAATAGTCCTATGGCGAGGCGGATGACCTCGTGCGGGTCCACAGGACTATGCGGGTGAAATAGTCCCGAGAGTAGGATTGCTTAATGATACTACAGGCGAGGTACCTGTTTTGATCATGAGCCTCCTATTTTTATGCTATAAAATGTATACTTGTTACTCTCATTATTAGTAAGACACGGCAACATAATTTGGTTTTATCTATAACTTGTGTATTTTGGACTTATGATATTACTACGGTATTTTCGATTTTACATACTTGTACGTTGTGTCGACCCCCTTCTCGGGCTGCGTTCATGCCGCAGTAAAGGAAGCAGGTGGTAGATCCTCATTCCTAGGATCTTGTACTCAGGTGTCAGGAGCTCCATTTCTTCGGAGGCTCGACTTTTGGTATGGTTCTCCCTGGAGTCGTTGATATTTTTTACATTCATGGGCATGACGGGGCCCTGTCCCGTCATAGTGTTATTCATTCTTAGAGGTCTGTAGTCTTGTCAGAACTTGGTTCGTTAAGGATGTAACTGTTTGGTTTATGTACTTTTGGGTTAGCCATTTTGGGCTAGACTATTCTATATCTTAATGGTTGTTTATCTTGAGTTTACATTCCGCTGGTTTTCTCTGATGTTGTGTCACTAGGGTGCGGGTTAAGGCACCTGGTCACGTCCGGTTCGGTCGTGACAAAAGTGGTATCGAGCGATTAATCCTCGGAAAATGTCTACAGCCGTATCTAGAGTCTTGATTATCGGTGTGTTGTGCACCACATCTATAATCAGGGGGCTGCAGGATATTTAGGATTGGTTCCCATTCTTTCACTCTAAGATCGTGCAATAGAGCTGTGCTATAGGTTGAATTTCCTCTGACGTATTTTCTGTATCGATTATGTCTCCGCAAGTGCAACCGCGGCCCGTATGGCAAAGAGAGAGAACTACGGTAGGGCACCGAGGGTCACTAGGGCACAGGCCCGGTCCTTACCGGACGAGGTGTTTCGGACGGCGAGTTCTACGACATCGCCAACCCCAGCAGAGTCGGAGGCGGCGGCATGATCGGCCGAGACCGCGATACTGAGCCTCGATCCAGCAGCGAGGCGAGAGGATATGGGCTCTGAGAATAGCGCCATCGCCGTGATCGTGGCGAACGAGGATAGGTTGGAGAGCAGCGATTAAGCGCACCGTAGTTCAGCCAGGCTGCTAACGAGGCGAAGACTTTTGATTGCGGCCACCGAGTTTTATGGGTCGAGGCACGAGTATGATCCGCAGGAGTTTATCAAGCGATTCTGAGGATCGCGAGGGTGATCGGGCCGGAGACCGAGTCGATGGTATTGGGTTCGCATCGGTGCGGGACACCGCTGCGATTGGCGGTATGATCGTGAGGAACTGTCGGGAGCATGCGCATCCAGTATTTGGGACGAGTTCTCGAGGCGTTGCCAGCCATTTCTTGCCACCGCAGATGAGAGGGCTCGGGCGATAGATTTTTGACGCCGAGGCAGAATGGCGGGCGGTCCGAATACAACGTGGAGTTTGATTCATTGGCTAGGTATGTGCCCACATTGGTAGCGACATGGAGGGCAGTGGTGCACCGCTATGTCACAGACTCGATGATCACTTGGCGAAGTTGCTCGGGGGTGGCTCTCGCCGGGCATGGACATTGCCGCGTGCAGCACATGCTCTCGGCGTGTGAACGCAGGGCCGACGGATCGGCGATATCGCCAGAAGAGGCCAGAGCAGGTCCTCTGGTAGTTTTAGGTAGACAACCCAAAGATAAACGATTTGCACCACGCGGTCAGGCGCTCTCCACCATCTTCGGACGTCTGAGTATTCGGAGCGGGGCGGGTTCGGGCCGGGTTTCGGAGGACGAGTTCGGTGATGAGGCCACTTATGCCTCGGTGTGGTCGATGTGGTGATTGCCATTATGGGGGGTGTCGTGTTCCTCCAGGAGCTTGTTATTCTTGCGGCCAGCAGGGCCATTTGAGGAGAGATTGTCCGTCCAGAGGTGGCGGAAATATGATAGCTCAGCCGACAGGGTCAGTGGCTGGATCTTCATCGTCAGTGGCGATGCGCCCCGGAGGCGAGGTATTCAGACGAGCAGTGCCGCGGCAGGGTCGTGGTAGAGGTTCGATTCAGCGGTCCTCGAACGCATTTATGCTATGTCCACCGCCAGACCGCGAGGCGTCACGATGTCGTCAGGTACATTGTTGGTTTCTTGCTGTGATGTTTATGCTTTGATAGATCCAGGTTCTACCTTGTCCTATATATCTCCTCATATTGCTGGTAGAATAGGGATAGAGCCCGAGTCCATAGAATCCTTTGAGGTGGCTACGCCGGTCGGTGCTTCGGTGTTAGCTGAGCGGGTATATAAGGCTTGCCCAGTGACTATAGATGGTCGTCAGACTCTAGCTGACTTGATAGAGTTGGACATGACAGACTTCGATGTGATTATGGGTATGGATTGGCTAGCGTCTTGCTATGCCAATGTGGACTGCAGAGAGAGGTTAGTTCAGTTCGGTTTCTGGTGGCGGTTATCGAGTGGAAGGGAATCTTGCATCGCCGGTGGGTAGGTTTATTTCTTACCTCAAGGCTAGGAAGATGGTGCGGAAAGGGTATATTTACCATTTGGTTGGGTATTAGATATCGAGTGAGATACCGGACCTTGATCGATTCGGTGGTTAGAGAGTTTCGACGTTTTCCCGCACGAGCTTAGGTATCCTCACGAGAGGAGATTGAGTTTTGCATCGATTTGGCACGGACACTCGACCGATATCTATCCCGCCATACGAGATGGCACCCGCCGAGTTGAAGGAATTGAAGGACCGGTGAAAGATTTCTTTGGAAAAAGGCTTTATCGGGCCAAGTGTTTCTCCCAGGAGCAGGTGTTATTTGTAAAGAAAAGATGGGCCAGCTGCGTATGTGTATTGATTCTGAGCGGTGAACAAGGTAACTATCAAGAATAGATATCCCCTCCCCAGGATTGATGATTTGTTTGACCAGTTGCAGGGTGCGAGATGTTTTTCCAAGATAGACATGCGTTCTGGTTATCATCAGGTGCGAGTTAGAGAGCGAGATATCGAAGATCGCATCCGGACCGGTATGGGCACTATGAGTTCAGGGTGATGTCTTTCGGGTTGACCAACGCTCCAGCGGTATTCATGGATTTGATGAATAGGGTGTTCAGGCCATTCTTGGATATGTTCCTTATAGTTTTCATCGATGATATCTTGGTGTATTCGCGCACGAGCGAGCATCTGGTCATTTGAGGACGGTGTTGGGAGTCCTCAGGGACCGGCAGTTGTATGCCAAGTTCTCGAAATGCGAGTTTTGGCTGGCTTCAGTGGCTTTCTTAGGACATGTTATCGGAGCCGATGGTATTCGGGTTGTCTGAGAAAGGTGAGGCGATCAAGACTTGGCCTAGACCCACTACACCGGCAGTGCGCAGCTTTGGGCCTTGCGAGTTATTAGGAGGTTTGTGGAGAAGTTTGCTTCTATTTGGCACTTTGACTAAGCCGACTCGGAAAGCGGCTATGTTCGATGGACGGATACTTGTGAGAAAGTTTCCGATTGCTAAAGGAGAAGTTGGCGGCCGCCCCGTTCTTACTCTTCGGAGGTTTAGATGGATATGTGGTTTTTATTGTGACGCGTCAGTGTCGGGCTTGGAGTGCGTCTTGATGCGGCCGCGGCAAGGTTATAACTTATGCATCGGCGGCTTAGGAAACATGAGAAGAACTATCCCAGCATGACTTGGAGTGCGGCGATGATTCATGCCTTGAAGATGCGGAGACATTATTTATATGGAGTTCGTGTGGACATTTACACAGACCGCGAAGTCTCGACATCTTGACGGAGGAGGCGAACTTGCGGCGAGGCGGTGGTTGGAGCTACTTAAGGATTACGATGTTGATATTACGTACCACGGGAAGGCCATGTAGTTGCAGATGCCCTTAGCAATCGCGGTCGATGGGTAGTCTATCGATGTTGAGGCAGAGAAAGGATATGGTCGAGAGTTACACGATTAGCAAGCCTTGGGGTTCGTTTGGTTGATTCGTTAATGCGAATTCGGGTTCGAAGGTCGCGAGTCTTCCATCGTCGAGGAGGTGAAGAAGCGGCGATATGAGGATCCGATTTTGAGTGCGATGCAGAGATGCAGCTCTCGGGAAGAGAAGAGTCTATTTGAGGTAGCGCTGATGGGTGCTAAGGTTTAAGGGCGATTGTGTGTTCCGATGTGGCGAGGACTTCGTCGGTCTCGGGAGGCACGCGGTGCTCGTTATTCGATTCATCCGGTCGACTAAGATGTACCATGACCTCAGTGCGTGTATTGGTGGGATGGTTTGAAGAGGGCGTGGCGGTTTGTTGCCCGATGTCCTAATTGTCGTGAGTTAAGGTTGAGCACGAAGCCGGTGGGCTATTACAGCTATTGATATTCCGATGTGGAAGTGGGAGGTGGTCAACATGGACTTTATTACGGGGTTACCTCGCACCGGAGACATGATTCCATTTGGGTTATTGTTGTGGTGACGAAATCGGCCCACTTTCTTCGATCGGGGCGGCGTTTTGTAGAGACTATGCCAGATTATATATTAGAGAGATTGTGAGATTGCGGAGTCGGTGTCGATTATATCGAGATAGAGGCGATTCACGGCTAACTTCGAGGTCCTTCCGAAGGATTAGGGACGGTGAGTCTCGTGCGGCGTTTCATCCTCGGACGGACGGACGGGCGGAGCGCACTATCGAGACAACGAGGATATCTTTGCGGGCTTGTGTTATTGATTTGAGGTAGTGGGAGGATCATTTACCTCTTATGGAGTTTGCTTATAACAACGGCTACCATTCTAGTGTTCGGATGGCGCCTTATGAGGCCTTATACGGGAGGAAGTGCAGTCGCGATAGGTTGGTTTGAAGTGGGAGAAGTGCGATTAATCGGGCGATTTGGTTCGTGACGATGGATAAGGTGAAGCTTATCGGGGCGGTTATTGGCGGCCAGTCGGCGAAATCATATGCAGATCATCGGCGTCGACACAGAGTTTGAGGTTAATGATTGGGTCTTTACGAAAGTGTCACCCATGAAGGGTGTGATGAGATTTGGGAGAAGAAACTCGGCCCAAGTACATTGGGCGTATCAGTTGTCAGAAGAGTGGGCAAGGTTGCCTATGAGTTGGATCTGCCGTCCGATCTTGGTGGTACATCCGCTTTTCACGTGTCTATGTTCGGAAATCGTTGGAGATCCATCTAGAGTGCACGATTCAGGATATCCGGTGTGAGGAGTTGTCGTATGAGGAGAGTCCCATAGCGATACTCGATCGTCAAGTTAGACGACTCGGACGAAGGAGGTGGCTTAGTCAGCGTCTTATGGCGGAGCGAGCAGAGGAGGAAATGGCGTGGGAGCGAGAGGATGAGATGATGAAGAAGTATCCTCACTTATTCCTACACCTCAGGTAACCCACTTTCACCTTGTTAGTTTTGATTTAGCAATTGTGCTTAAGTATTGTTGTGGCTCGGGGAGCATTCTTATTTGCAAAGGAATAGTTAAGAAGATATGTTTATGTTGTGTTTTGTGTAAGGCTAGAAGGAACATTCGGGACGAATGTTTCTAAGGAGGGGAGAATGTTATACCAGTGGTTGGGCCGTGCGTGTGGGCCGTGCGAGAAATTAGAAAAAGCGTTCGAGGGCCTCAGGCATGGCGCGGAGAAGCGGCGCATGGCGGGTGAAGTCGTGAGTGGCTGAAGTGCAGCCATGATGCGGGAAGCGAGGCATGGCCCAGAAGTCGCAGGAGTTGCGCGCCATGCGCCGGGAAGCGGCGCATGGCCGAGGCGAAATCAGTGAAAAACTTAGGAAAAGTCGATTTTTATTTTGAAAGGGCACGAGTGGGGACAAGTGTCCCCCCATCGATTTACGCTCATGCATTATATTGACGAGACTTGGTCATTTCTTTCAACTTTTCATCTTTACACTCCATCTCTCTCTAAGTTAAAAAACTCATCCTTCTCTCTAAATTCCCAAGAGGAATTCTAGCCTAAGGGAAAAATCTGAAAAGTGTAATAGGAAGGAAAGGTTATTACAAGCTTTTGAAGACTATTGTGGTGGTGTTCTTGGAGAAAAAGGCTAGCAAGGTGTTGGAATAAGTTTGGTTAAAACTTAAGGTAACATTTCTTCTCTTGTAGTTGGTATTGGGTGTTGCATGTTTAATAGGAAGAACTTGTAGTTGGAAAAATGCACTTAGAGTAGTTGCATGTAAGAAATGGGGTTGATTATGAAAGAATTGGTTAGGGGGATATTATGAGCATGTTGTTGCCTAAATACTACATTAGACTTGTTGGGTTAGTTGTTGTAACTTGTGGGGCTGAATTTTTACACACCAAAGTTTAGGTGTGTAATCCGCAGTGTTGGTTGGTTGTTGAGCCTTAAACATGGCATTTGAGCGTTAAAAATCGACCTTGGAAAGGTGGCAATGTATGTAGAAACAAAGGAAAGCGCGATTTTTCCGTAGGAAATTGGTGACTTTAACTTGGAAAAATTCTGCATTGTAATTAGAGCTTGATAAGCGTATTGTGGTCATTTTAGGTTGACATACTACGTGCGGTAAATTGGACTTAGATTGTGGATTGACCGAAGAGGTATGTGGAGCTTTCCTATCTCTTGAACATGATTAGTTGTACCTATGTAGTGCGGTGAGCGTCTGAGATTTGGAAATCTTCGTTTGTTATAAGTATTTGATACTTGCTTCGTTTTAAAAGAAAAGTATAAAAATCCCTTGGACTTAAGGGAATGTGTTTTACTATTGTTTAACTCTAATATAACGGTTTTATGGGGAGTTGGTTATATTAGTTTGTGAAAGTTTAATGGAGAAAAGTTTTGATGATTTGAACTTGTGGAAGGAAAATGGCTTTAAGGCATGAATTGCCTAAGGTTTTACAAGAAATGAAGTCACTTAATTTAGAAGCTTGAGATAGTTTTAAAAGGAAATGTGACTTGTTTTGAAAAGAAATCGTAACTTGATACTATGGTGATTAGTATCTTGGAATTTTTGTATAAAAAGAGTTATTTCTTAAAAGGTTAGAGGTACATGATACTTGGGTTAAATTCCCGGATTTTTATTAAAAGACATGATCGTGCCTTAGGTATACTAAAATGAGAGGATGTATTAGTACTATTAATAAGAAGTTAGGTGATTCTTAACTTGCTTAAGTTATGATAGGCCGGTAGTGCTTATGTAGTGATGTGATAGGCCGGTAGTGCTTATGTTATGTGTATTAGCCGGATGAGCTATGTTATATATATTTATATTGTTACGGGTAAACCCCGGGTTATTATTTATGCCATGGATTTGCTACCCATGATGCGAGTGCGGCGTTTGTACTCATGCGGATCTGGACCATAGGATCCATGCGGGTGAAATAGTCCCATGCGAGTACGCGATGGTACTCATGCGGATCTACAGGATCCATGCGGGTGAAATAGTCCCATGCGGGTGAAATAGTCCTATGACGAGGCAGATGACCTCATGCGGGTCCACAGGACCTATGCGGGTGAAATAGTCCCAGGAGTAGGATTACTTAATGATACTACGGGCGAGGTACCCTGTTTTGATCATGAGCCTCCTATTTTTATGCTATAAAATGTATACTTGTTACTCTCATTATTAGTAAGGCACGGTCTGACATAATTTGGTTTTATCTATAACTTGATGTATTTTGGACTTATGATATTACTACGGTATTTTCCGTTTACATACTTGGTACGTTGTGTCTTGACCCCGCCGCCTTTGCGTTCATCTGCGAGTAAGAAGCGGTGGTAGATCATCATTCCTAGGATCTTGTACTCAGGTGTCAGGAGCTCCATTCCTTCGGAGGCTCGACTTTTGGTATGGTTCTCCCTGGAGTCGTTGATATTTTTTACATTCAGGGGCATGACGGGGCCCTGTCCCGTCATAGTGTTATTCATTCTTAGAGGCCTGTAGTCTTGTCAGAACTTGGTTCGTTAAGGATGTAACTGTTTGGTTTATGTACTTTTGAGTTAGCCATTTTGGGCTAGACTATTCTATATCTTAATGGTTGTTTATCTTGAGTTTACATTCCGCTGGTTTTCTCTGATGTTGTGTCACTAGGGTGCCCGGGTTAAGGCACCGGTCACGGGTCCGGGTTCGGGTCGTGACACTATTTATAGCCCAATAATCCTTTAGATAAAGGGTTAGGGATTATGTAGGTAGGAAAGGTTATGGAATCCTTTTAGGTAAAGGGTTTAGGAAAAGTTATGGAATCCTTTAGGTAAAGGGTTAAGGAATATGTAGGTAGGAAAAGTTATCCCTTTTGGACTCTGAAAACGTGTCAAATTCGGCCTAAAACTCAGAAATCTCACGTCGGCGTCGCGCCACCTGTCAGCGCCACGACGCTGAAAATCGAGCGTTTGAGAACATCTTGATGGTGGCGCGACATCTGCCAGGCGTCGCGGCGTCGGTGACGGCATTCTTCCGGATTTTTCGTTTCTTCGTCCTTTGTTCGTCCGGTCTTCGTATGATTTCTTCTATATTTCCCGGAACTTCTTAGGCTTCATTTCATTGGCCCTTTTAGTATGCAATTCCATCTCATTTATGCTCATTTCATCTCCTTTTCGCCATTTCTCCATTTCTGACCGTTGTGACACAAAAGAAAGGAAAACGACCCAAATACAATACTAAACATAAATGAAATGAGTAAATAATAACTAAAAATGACTCAAAAGGTGTATATAAAATACAACGATCAAACATCCCCAAACTTAACATTTGCTCGCCCTCGAGCAAAGATCAAAAATATAAACAAAGACACGAAAGAAAATAAAATGACTCAAAGACACTGATCATTTTGCTGCACAATTGTCACTT
Source organism: Przewalskia tangutica (assembly GCA_029844215.1). Lineage (NCBI taxonomy): Eukaryota > Viridiplantae > Streptophyta > Magnoliopsida > Solanales > Solanaceae > Przewalskia > Przewalskia tangutica. Next base: position 116,026,432 of record CM056723.1, on the reverse strand, counting down.
AGAAAAGCATGAAGGTTAGTAAGATAATATGTAGGAACATATAGCATAAATTTTTAGCATTCTAAACACTCAAGTCAGATATTTCGCAAATTCAATTTAATCATGCTCAATGGAAGTAAGAATACCTAACTATGCATGTTAATTTCAAAATCCTATGGCATGTTTACTTGCTATTCTCCACTAATCATGGATACACATATTAGAGATCTTCAGGGCTTTTCAGGGCTGTAATGTAGGCTTAGGCAGGGGTAGGTAAAAATAGGCATTTAGGCTCAATTTACGTACCATAAGCTCTTTTGCTTTAAATTCTTCCCTTTTCTTTTGATTACCTCACCTATCTTTCCCCTCTTTTGTTTTGAGAGAATGAGGTGTCTTATGAATGCGATTTATACACACGCTAAACGCAAGTGCACGTATCGTTACAAGTAATATAGTCTAGGTAAAACCGAATATCATCCTCAGAGACTGGTTTTCAAGTACCGATTATCTATGCTTTAGTTTCTATTTGGTTAACGTTAATTGAGTTGGAATTCTAAACTAATAATGCAAGAAATAAACTAATTATGAAAATATTTTGATTTAAATCAGTTATGATGAATAATTAGGGCTTCCAAGATCATCAACTATCCACTCTATTCAATCCTTAATACAATTAGACTAACTTCTTCTTCTACGTTAAGATAACAGGTTAGCTAGACCATTTTATACTCCTATTAAGGTAATATAAACACTCAACCCCAATGGAGAACCCTTCTACCTTTCGGTGACAAGATTGACTACAAAGGAGGATTAAGAGCAATAACCTATTAAGCTACACAAGTATCGGGGTACTTTCGTCCACGATTTAAACCTATGTTTATTCAACTATAGCATATTCACAATCTCCCCTTTCGGATTTCGATTAGTACTCATATAAGTGATGATAATTAGTGATCAATTAATTATCAAGCAATCAAAACAATTATTGAATAAATCTTAAATAAGTGAAGAAGAAGCCAAACTAATATATTAATCCATGAATAGAGTTTCAAGTGAATCACAAGAAAATTCCTAACAAAGTAATTAACTCCTAGCCATAGTCACGCTAAGAACTAATATAATCTCGAAACATGAACTGAAATAAACAAAGCAAAAGAATGAAAAGAAAAATACTCAAGAACAAGTCTCCAAGCCTTCTAGCATCCAAGGATTGTGTTGTGGAATATTTACAAGGTGGATGGAATGGAATTTGTCAAGTGTGGGATGGAATGTAGGATGGTGGATGAATTTTTCTAATGATGTAGAGACTATTTATAACCCAAGAATCATTTAGGTAAAGGGTTAGGGATTATGTAGGTAGAAAATGTTATGGAATCCTTTTAGGTAAAGGGTTTAGGAAAAATTATGGAATCCTTTAGGTAAAGGGTTAAGGAATATGTAGGTAGGAAAAGTTATCCCTTTTGGACTCTGAAAACGTGTCAAATTCGGCCCAAAACTCAGAAATCCCGCGTCGGCGTCGCGGCCCTGCAATCGGGCGCCACGGCGCCTGAAAATCAGAGGCGTTTCAGAACATCTTGATGGTTGGCGCGCTGCTGCCAGTGCGCTGGCGCGGTGGCGCATTCTTCCGGATTTTTCGTTTCTTCGTCCTTTGTTCGTCGATTTACGTCGATTTCTTCTATATTTCCGGAACTTAAGCTTCATTTCTTGGCCCTTTTAGTGTGCAATTTCATCTCATTTATGCTTATTTCATCTCCTTTTCGTCATTTCTCCATTTCTGACCGCTGTGACACAAAAGAAAGGAAAACGACCCCAATACTATACTAAACATAAATGAAATGAGTAAAATACTAACTAAAAATGACTCAAAAGGTGTATATAAAATACACCGATCAAATGGCTGCTGGAAATATCCAGTTTTTGGTGTGTTTTTGGGAAGGAAAAATGTGTAAGAATGATGGGTTAACATTGTAGAATGGTTGCATGTTGAATTGAAGTTGAAGAAGTGAATAATTGGGCAAGAAAAACCGATAAAACAGTGGGTATTCGGAAGGGAAGTGAGTTCGATTTTAAGGGTTGTTTTGGCGTTAAAATTGGGGTAAAAATTCTTCTCTTATGATATAATTGAAGTTGCATGTTGTTGTAATTTAAGTAATGAATGTGGGTTAAAAATAAACTTGGAATTAAATAATGCAGGTGAAGGTTTGGGTGCTATGGTCGATTAGGGACTGATTTGGACACTTTGGAGTTGATTGTCGTTATTTTTGTAATTGTCATTAATTGCATGCTAAAATAGAGGAGTCTTGATATTTAAAGGAAGTAATGGTTTACATAAGAATGTTGGAATATGAAGTGTAGCTTAAGAAGTTAAGAAAGAAAGTATAGAATTATGTTGTTGTTGGTCAAAATTTACATGGAATTGTTGGACGTGGTTGTCTCGTCTTAACGTTATTTTGTTAAGTTATAATGATGGGATATAAGTTATGACTTGTTATTGGTTTGTTGAGCTTGTTGGTTAATTGTGGATATGCACATAAACAGGGGAAGTGCTGCCCGAATTTTTATAGAATAAGAGAGTCGTATTTCGATATAACGTACGTTAGAGATCAAAGAGTTTACAAGACATATTATTATTATAGGTCAAGGTTCTAGTCGAGGCAATTATTAGATTATTGAGTTGATTAAGCTTGGAAAGAGACTCGAGGATTAGCTTGAGGCATAAATAAGGTATGTAAGGCTAACCCTTCTTTCATATTTTGGCATGGTCCCTTTTATATGACTCCTAAATAATGTAAAACATAATTACTCTATTCTTCGTTCAATTTGGATTAGATATCCAATGTCTTGTTTTGTTCATGCTATACTCTTGTTGATAATTCGAAGGAAGCTTATGCGATACATTATACTTACATGTTCACTACAAAGCAAATGGTAAATGAAGGAAACTCTAAAACTTGTTCTCAAAATCTCTCCAAAGGAAGTTGTAATAGAAACCACTCTGAAAGGGGTGCAACATTTTGTAACATCATTACATATTCATACTTTAGATCATGTGTATTGTTGTTGTTCCACATGATCAGCTGGATTATGATATTCTTAAGCCGGAAGCGGCTGCCCGAAGGGGCCATTATGACTACGCCGGAAGCGGCCGTCCGAAGGGACTATTGTGTTATTAGCCGGAAGCGGCCGTCCGAAGGGACTATTGTGTTATTAGCCGGAAGCGGCTATGAGTAGGATATTTTATATTTATATTGTGTATGCTAGAATTTGTGTAAGGGACCATATGACATGGTCCAAAGTGTTGTTCCAGGTTACTCTCAGGTTGCTTTCTAAACTTGCTTACTGTTATGCTTTTCTTTGTTTTATGATTCAGTATTGCCTTACATATTCAGTACATATTCCGTACTGACCCCCTTTCTTCGGGGGGGGGGGGGCTGCGTTCATGTCCGCAGGTTCAGGTGCTCAGATAGGTGACCCTCCAGTCTAGGACATATATTCAGCTGCTGGAGATCTCCATTGTTCAGGAGCCAGTTATTTTGGTACAGAACCTCTCTTATTTTGATTGTACATATTTATGGGCACGACGGGGTCCTGTCCCGTCATATGTTGTTATATTAATTGTAGAGGTTTGTAGACAGTTGTGAGATTGTGTATGTTTTGGGTTAGTTGTGAGGATTACCGACAGGTTGACTCATTTGCGTTTTGGTATTTCTTTTGGAAAGTTCCCTTATATATATAGTGGTGGCCTTGTCGGCTAGCCGTTTATTTTTTGTTGGTTATTTGTGACTCCCTCGGGAAACAGGTTCGTCCACGTGTAAGACATTCTTGTCGGCTTGCCTACGTGGACAGAGGTTGTCATTACAGCGTTATGCTGCCGAATTTTTTATTGATCTTGGCGTCAGTTGGATTAAGTGTGACAGGTCAGTAATGGTGTCTAATTAGGGCGCCGGGTCGCGGCCTGTCGGCTTGGGTCGTGACAAAAGTAGTATCAGAGCAGTTGGTCCTCGGAATATCTATAGACCGTATCTAGTAGAGTCTTGTGTATAGGTATGTTGTGCACCATACTTATACGCAGGAGGCTGCCGGACATTTAAGATTGGTTTCTATTCTTTCATGTTAGAGATCGTGTGAATAGAGCTGTGTTATAAGTAAAATCCTTAATCTAATAATCTTGTATGATCTCAGCGATGACTAGGAAGAGTAAAGAGACAGCTGCCCAGAAGAGCAAATCAGTTGAGGGTGAGGCAGTTAGCCAAGCCCCCAGGTCTACCATAGCTCAGACTTATACTGGGATACATATTCAGTCCCAGAGTTCTCCTACTTCCCCACCTCTGGAGGAGCTCAGAGGGGCACCTGATCGAGCCCCAGCTCCAACACCAGTACATGTACCTCCAGTACCTCAACTGGATGCTCAGGGTCAGGAGATAAGAGAGATGAGAGTTGTTATCCGTTTATTGACTCAGATACTTGCTACCCAGGCTGGACGGCACGATAGGGGCCATGAGTATCCAGATAGGGCTGCTAGTGCCAGGGCCCGAGATTTTCTTACATTAGATCCCCCAAAGTTTAAGGGCACGAATCCTAATACTGATCCTCAGGAGTTCATAGATAGTATGCAACGTACTTTAATTGTGATGAAGGCGTCAGCTACAAAATCTGTTGAGTTAGCTGCTTATAGATTGCATGGTATAACGATTAATTGGTTTCAGTCATGAAGATTATCAAGGGGTAGGGATGCTCTTCCGCCGACTTGGCAGGAATTCTCAGATGCCTTCCTGCGCCATTATATGCCACCCGAGTTGAGGCGGGCAAGGGTTGATAGGTTCCTTAACCTGCAGCAGGGTAGTATGTCTGTTAGAGAGTATAGTATGGAGTTTGATTCTTTAGCCAGATATGCCCCTTCCATTGTGCAGGAAATGGAAGATAGAGTTCATCGATACGTGATGGGGTTAGAGCCAGGGTTGCAGGAGGCTTGTATGGCAGTAGCGATGCAGCCAGGTATGGATATAGCTCGTATTCAGGCTTATGCTCAAGGGTCAGAGGATCGTAGGATCCAGTGAGAGGCTATCTCAGAGCAGAGTAGTAGCCAGCCCAAGAGGGCTAGGTCAGAAGGTCAGTATAGAGGTTCCACTAGAGAGAGCAGACCCCCGTATAGTGCACCCCTGCGGTTTCAAGGATCTCAGCGGGGTAGGGAGACTTCCCTTAGGCAGAGGCAGAGTTCTTATGCATTGGGTTCTCAGTGGCAGATGGGGTCAGGACAGGAGGTGATGCCCCCTCCTCGATGTGCGACTTATGGGAAACGTCATGTAGGACGGTGTCGTCAGGGTGTATGCTATACTTGTGGTGATCTGAGGCACTATGCTAGAGATTGCCCACAAAGAGTGGGTAGTATTGTTCCTGAGAATTTGGTAGCAGCATCGTCACTCTCAGTGAGAGCCCAGAGATAGGACTCCAGACTTCTTCCGGCCGAGGTAGGGGCAGAGGTGGAGCATCTAGCTCCAGTACTGGGCCACATCATATCTACGCTCTAGGTGGGAGATCGGGTCCAGAGACACCGCATGATGCACCATCAGGTATACCCTTCTTCAGATTATTTATTGATGGGTTTAAGCTATATACGAACTGTCCCTTACCACTATGCCATGATGTATTACAACATAAGTTAGGATACAAGCATAAGATTTAATGGGGTGAATCGAGACAAAAGACTAAGTGAAAACTTAGTTGAAACCTTAAAGGAGGAAGTGCCCATAGCATAGCAAGACCATAGCTATAAATCGGAACTAGGGTAAACGAATAGAAGACTACCCTTGATATGTAACCTTTTAGTTGTTATAACATGATACTGTCGGTATTAGATGCGATTAATTTGACCTTAAATAGTACCATCATGTTTTACTCTATTGTTTAACTATCCATAAAACTTTTGTAAGTTACATATTATGAACATTCGAGGACGAATGTTTCTAAGGGAAGAAGAATGTTACACCTCGTGGTTTTAAGACGATAATTAAGAACGTCATTAAGAATAAAGATTCGGATTTTGGAAATTAAGTATATTTATACAAGCTACGAGCATGTCAATGAAAATTGAAAATGATAAGTTATATATTCTCGTTATGGATTAGTAATATATATAAATTACGACATGGAAAATGCGAGACTTTATGAAATTCTCGGGAATTAATGGAAGCGGGAGTTAAGATTTAAAAGAAGTGGATTTAAAATTTATTAATTGAAGGACTTGTGGCTAATGTGTAATTAGGAAAAATTGGAATTAATATAACCCTAAACCTTCATTCTATTTCATCCAAAAAAATCAAATAAGAAAGACACATTTTATCTTCCTCTCTTCCTTACCCATTCCAGCCGATTTTTACTCCCTTTATATACAAAAAATTGAAGTTAAAATCCCCTTCCTACATTACATTGTTCATCTACAATTATAAGCAAAAATTTGGAACCCAAAACAGTGGGGTTCGAACCACTGCCTGGCCGAGAATGGCTGCTTGAAATTTCCAGTTTTTGGTGCATTTTTGGGAAGGAAAAATGTGTAAGAATGATGGGTTAACATTGTAGAATGGTTGCATGTTGAATTAGAGTTGAAGAAGTGAATAATTGGGCAAGAAAAATCGATAAAACAGTGGGTATTCGGAATGGCAGTGAGTTCGATTTTAAGGGTTGTTTTGGCGTTAAAATTGGGGTAAAAATTCTTCTATTATGATATAATTGAAGTTGCATGATGTTGTAATTTAAGTAATGAATGTGGGTTAAGAAGAAACTTGGAATTTAAACAATGCATGTGAAGTTTTGGGTGCTATGGTCGATTAGAGACTGATTTGGACAATTTGGAGTTGATTGTCGTTATTGTTGTAATTGTCATTAATTGCATGTTAAAATAGAGGAGTCTTGATATTTAAAGAAAGTAATGGTTTACATAAGAATGTTGGAACATGAAATGTAACTTAAGAAGTTAATAAAGAAAGTATAGAATTATGTTGTTGTTGGTCGAAATTTACATGGAATTGTTGGACGTGGTTGTCTCGTCTTAAGGTTATTTTGTTAAGTTATAATGATGGGATATAAGTTATGAATTGTTATTGGTTTGTTGAGCTTGTTGGTTAATTGTAGATATGCACATAAACAAGGGAAGTGCTGTCCAATTTTTTATAGAATAAGAGAGTCGCCTTTCGATATAACGTACGTTAGAGATCAAAGAGTTGACAAGACATATTATTATTATAGGTCAAGGTGCTAGTCGAGGCAATTATTAGATTATTGAGTTAATTAAGCTCGGAAAGGGACTGGAGGATTAGCTTGAGGCATAAATAAGGTATGTAAGGCTAACCATTCTTTCATATTTTGGCATGATCCCTTTTATATGACTCCTAAAGAATGTAAAACATAAGTACTCTATTCTTCGTTGGATTTGGAGTCGATACCCAATGTTTTGTTTCGTTCATGCTATACTCTTGTTGATAATTCGAAGGAAGCTTATGCGATACATTATACTTACATGTTCACTACAAAGCAAATGGTAAATGAAGGAAACTCTAAAACGTGTTCTCAAAATCTCTCCAAAGGAAGTTGTAATAGAAACCACTCTGAAAGGGGTGCAACATTTTGTAACATCATTACATATTCATACTGTAGATCATGTGTATTGTTGTTGTTCCACATGATCAGCTGGATTATGATATTCTTAAGCCGGAAGCGGCTGCCCGAAGGGGCCATTATGACTACGCCGGAAGCGGCCGTCCGAAGGGACTATTGTGTTATTAGCCGGAAGCGGCCGTCCGAAGGGACTATTGTGTTATTAGCCGGAAGCGGCTATGAGTAGGATATTTTATATTTATATTGTGTATGCTAGAATTTGTGTAAGGGACCATATGACATGGTCCAAAGTGTTGTTCCAGGTTACTCCCAGGTTGCTTTCTAAACTTGCTTACTGTTATGCTTTTCCTTGTTTTATTATTCAGTATTGCCTTACATATTTAGTACATATTCCGTACTGACCTCCTTTCTTCGGGGGGATGCGTTCATGTCCGCAGGTTCTGGTGCTCAGATAGGTGACCCTCCAGTCTAGGACATCTATTCAGCTGCTGGAGATCTCCATTGTTCAGGAGCCAGTTATTTTGGTACAGAACCTCTCTTATTTTGATTATACATATTTATGGGCACGGCGGGGTCCTGTCCCGCCATATGTTGTTATCCTAATTGTAGAGGTCTGTAGACAGTTGTGGGATTGTGTATGTTTTGGGTTGGTTGTGAGGATTACAGACAGGTTGACTCATTTGCGTTTTGGTATTTCTTTTGTGAAGTTCCCTTATATATATAGTGGCGGCCTTGTCGGCTAGTCGTTTATTTTCTGTTAGTTATTTGTGACTCCATCGGGAGACAGGTTCGTCCACGTGTAAGGCAGTCTTGTCGGCTTGCCTACGTGGACTGTCATTGCATCGTTATGTTGTCGAAATTTTTATTGATCTTGGCGTCAGTTGGATTAAGTGTGACAGGTCAGTAATGGTGTCCAATTAGGGCGTCGGTTCGCGGCCCGTCGGGTCGTGACACCTTCGCCACCAGAAGAGCCAGTAGAAGCGTCAGAGGAGGGGACACCTTTTCACATAAATCTTCCATATCAGCTTCAGCTGTATCCAAATATATATTTTCATCAACAACGACTGAGGGAACGTCAACCACTCCTATTTCCACCCCTTTTAGAACCTCGAACTGGGTCCGGAGGACAGCATGGTCATGGAGCAAAGTGGCCCTCTGTTATTCAGCCTCCTGATGAAGTGTCAATCACTGCTTCCTAGCTTGAATATGGGCACGAGAAGCCTTGAGAGCTTGCATCCTCGCTCGCCAATATCACGATTAAGCTCAGCCTGAACCACTGACTTTTTCATCAACTAATTATATTGGGACATGACTTGGAAGGTCTCCTCTCTGGCCTTCAATGCATGCTTAGACTTCTTCTATCTACCCTTTAGAGTGGTCCTCAACTCCAGGAGATCACTATACTTGACCCGAAGCTGAGCGACCTACTCCCGAAGATGAAGGTTCTCCTCTACCAACCTCTCTGTATTTCGAGAGGATGAAGGCACATTCCTGAAAAGCTAATTGGTAGAGGAAGTGGTAGCATGCCCCTGAGAAGTTAGGCAAAATGGAGTTAGTTAGTATATGTATTTGCATTGAGAGTAAGAGGTATAGTAAAAATGACCTGAAATACCTTAAGAAAGATATTCGCGAGATGGTCCAAGGAAGCTTCCAGACTGAGCAGGTGGGGGAGGAACAAAAAGGCCCGCGACCGCATCTCCATTTTCCATACTTTGGGGTTGGACTTCGCTAGTCCTCGGTTCCCCGACGGCTTCGGTCGATGAGACCCCCATATTCCCGAAAGCTACAGCATGTTCCTCATCATCCTCCACTAGGACTACCCTCTTCATATCCTCCCTCTCGGGTTTGTTAACTAGGCGACACATCCTTATGCGCAAGCCGATCCCGGAGTTGGATGCCTCAATATCACCCAGAATCTCTCGCTTTCTGATGGCCTTAGCTTTTGTGGTGATTTTAGCGATGCAAGCCTGAGCTTCATCTTAGGTGGACACTTTTCTGGATGAACCCCCTCTAACAGGGAAACCTTCAAAGAGAAGAGCATGGAAATATGTTAAAACGAAGCATAAATGTGCAAATAATTAATAATGCAAAGCCAGCAGAATGAATCTTACCATACCTTTTTCCCTTCCATTGGTCGGCAAAAAGGGCCCTCCAAGTCTGTTCGGTACCCTGGGAGGCTCGAAGCAAGCCCACTACTCAACCAAAGATGTTGGGCAGGAGCTCAAGAACCATACGGGCCGCTGCAAAAGTTGGTGGGTAGGGATCATCACAAACCGATCATACCACCCTCAGTCATGATTGTCCTCAATATTTGTGATAAGGGCCATGAATCCCCTGAAAGCAAGATTAATTATTCCCCCATGAATTATCCGGGGAAATAGAAATGGATCAGGTAATCCAAAGTAAATGAGAAATGGACGAGATCCACCAAATGCTGCAAGCAGCAGATTATTCTCCACGTCTGGACCAACTGCCCCGGACATATGACATACCTTCGACAGAAGGCCTCCATCACCCGGTGGATTGGGAGGCTAAAACCAATAGTAAATAGATAAGCAATATCTCAGGGATATGTTGAGTAATATTGGTGTTGAATGTAGGGATAAACATCAACGTCCAATCCTCATCTGCAATCGATACGAACTTGAGGGATAATAGAATATTCAATTAATGAGATCATGTCCTCCACAAATTCGAGGCAAAGGTTTTCATGGAAATCCCTCTCAAAATACAAATTAGGAGAGATGATCTTGGAAGTAGTAGAACCCCGATCAATGACCTGGGTAACATTGGATGATGACGGTCGACAGCGGGATGGACCTAACTCTGCCCTTATTTTTGCAAGGGTCAGGCCGTCAGAAGTACCAGTTGTAGATGAAAAAGTAGACACTTTTGAAAGAAAGAAGTGAAAGAATCAGGAAACTGAAATTGCAATAAGGAGGTTGAAAATGAAAGTAAGAAAAAGTGATCAGGATTGTCAGTTTAAATAGACAAAGGAATAATCATTGTTCTTGGAAATCGGAGAGGTGTGCCTTGTCAGTAGGCGTCAATCGGTGTCTCATAAGAGGCGTCGTCGGTTGAGTAACTAAGTACATTTAATGATTAACTAACGAAGCTTTCGGTAGTGAAATGATGTGAGGTTTCAGTTCCCGCGAAAAGACCTTTTTTGAAAAGGCCCGTAGACTCTTACACTTCCCGGTTCTTTGAGTTCAAAAGTCTCGAAAAGTGAGGGACTATCTGTATTGGGTAGAAAGGCATCCGGAGGCATTAAGCGTATATAAGCCCCGGAAACTCTAACGGGTCTCCACATCTGTCCTCCACTCCCAACAACTCCCGTTACTTCAGCTTGCCTAGATCAGAGTGTCGCGTCGCACATGGGTGCAGTGACGTTAGTATGCTCACGTCGCCATAATTTTCTAAGGTCATAATAATCTAAGTTTTGTCTTATATATGCAAGACTTAGAGGAGAAGAAATACACATTGTATTCTCTCTAAGCTCACACTTGTAACTCATACTCTCTCAAGCAAATACATTATTCTCAGATCTAATCTATTAGTTTTCTTTACTTGCTTACTATCATATTTTTTACTTGGGTTTTAAATTTCATATATCCACAACCTACAATATTCAATCCCGAACTCAATAGGGTCCCCGGATCGGATACCATCTACTTGTCTTTAAACCCTTGAATACAAATCTCTAACTGTATTTTTGGTTTAAATCATTTTACTGAAAAATAGTGATCAATAGCTGTAAGATATATATTCATTACAGGTAATTATTCGTTCATTATAAACGAATATAATAATCTAAAAAATAAGATAAAGTACTTGTAAGGATATATTGAAACATATTATAGTATCTAAAAGTATAAAAATTCTATACACCTTTAATATATAAGATCAATCCAATATGGAGAGGTGGAGTAATTTTCAAGGGATTCCAAATTGATAAAAGTGATCTGAAGAAGAAAATCAAGTTAGTTAACCTGTCTTACATGTCTACACTTTAGGGTTATTAATTATTCAAAAAGCTCAAAAGCCATGTGCTTTCATTTTCCTCATTTGGCCCTTACTGTATTTCTTTTCCTTTGTTGGTTTGTGTAAATTCAGGTTAGTGTCCGAAGTAGGCTTGGGCTAGTTGAGTCCGCCTAACCGAATTTGCTACAATATCGAGTTTAACCCGAGCCGAACACTAACTTAGCTTTTACAATATCGATCAAGCAATTTCCAGTCTGATAATCCATTGTTATAGTACAATTGAGCTAAATCGAATCAAACTCTAGTCGACTCTTTAATATTTGCTTTCACATATGTGGAACAGACATGTGTGAAAAATAAAAGTAAAATCTGCATACATTCTACACTTTTCAGATTTCACTTATAAAATTACAATAAATATGTTATTGTACATATGTGGAGCTAGAAGTTTGACAAGACACACTGCCCAATTATCTTTACCATTTCACTTCTCAATCTATAATTAAGAATTTACAACAATAGCACACTATGAGGTATTAAGATCAATTTTAATTTAATCATGAATATTTTTGGTCAAGCCAAAAGCCAAAAATCCTTTTGTCTTTTGGTAGTAATTAAGTATCCACCAAGTTTCTTGCTTTTTCTCCTCACTGCAATTGCCATGCAACTAGCATTCTGAATACAGTATTCTACCACTTCACCACCGCCACCACCGGCCCACATCATAATTAGCCGCCACGTCATGGACCTTTTCTTCTGGCCTAAGACTAGAAGTGACACCTCTTGTTTCTTGGCCTCGTCTACTATTATAGGACCTTTTTCTTTTCCTTGTGCCACTGCCACTTCCACTTGGACCTGTTCGAACAAAATAAAACATTTAACTTGTATATATTAGTAATAGTGAAAATTTTATTTATATATTATTACTGTAATTAATTTAGAATATGCTAAATTATATTGATTGTGTAATTAGCTCATCTGTTAAATTAAGTAACCTATCACTCCTCTGTTTTGTAATTAGCTTTTATTAATAATATACTTCTATCTCTATAATAAGAGATGGATATGATTGATTTAAGAAAATAAATATATTAATTGTGCAAAAATATGTTACTCTATCAGTATATATAACTTAAATCCTAATTATTTTTAGGCGATTTGATTGTATAAAATTAATATGCACAAGTTAAATTTTAAAATAAAAAAAAAAGAAGAAGATGAGAATAATGACTTGATTTAAAGCACAATTTCTATTAAAACTGCAAATTGATGAGATGACACACCTCAGGTCTTTTCAGCTTGCAAGTATTCTTCATGGAAGCAAGAAATTCAAAAATTCTTGGATTTATTTCCTTTTTAGAATCTTCATCTGCAAAAAGAAAAAGTAAAAGAAAATTGAGTATGAGAATTTCTCTATATGTATAGAGCCTCCAATGTTAGATAGCTCCACATATAAATAAAACGAGTTTAGGTTATATACTCAGGACCGTCTCAAATATTTTGGGCTTTGTTCTAATTCGTAAAAATGAACGATGTTCTAATTCGTAAAAATGAGCCCTTAATATAAGTAAATATACGATTTCAATAATTAAAATTATTTTAAATTGGAAATAACAATCCAATACAACTTCAAGTTAATCAACGCCTACTTTGATTGAACTAAGACATGGTTAAAGCCTTTACAGTAAATTCTGACTAATACTACTTAATAAAAAATTAAAAAAAAAACCCTTAAATTTTTTCATTTTTCAGAGTTCCTGTGCGATAGCACAACTCGTACGGGCCCAAAGACAGCCATGTATATAGTACATTAGTGTCAGATTATAAAAGAATATCAACACATGCCAAAGTACCTACTAACAAATAAAGATGATCTAACAGTATAAATATTTCCTACTGGCGAAACTAAAAATATAAAATAAATGAGATATAATAAGAAACAAGAATAAGCAACAAACCTTGTTTAGAAGAAGGTTTAGTAACATAGAGAAGGATAAGGAAATCATGGCTTTGCACAGTATGAGTTAATGCCCATTGCAATGCATTCTTTGCTTCAAGGCTTGAATCTACTAAAATCATGATTTTCCGGCCAATTACCGGTGCTGGTTTCGCGATATCACCGGCATTTTTGTCCTCAACTATGGTTGATGAAGTGTCATTTTTCCCTTCATGATCATCATCTTCAACTTTCCTCGAAAAATTCTTATTGATACCTTTGGCTTGTATAGGTGGTGAACGAATTTGAACATGAGGTCTAATTCTATTTAGGCAAAAACTTGGCATTCTAGTTCTACCCATCTTTAATTTTTCTGATCAATGTGGTGAAATTAGTTCAAAGGTTGATACTTATAAGGTTGATACTTCCAGTAATTATCCAAGAATCGGACCGATAAATTCGGATCGACACTCAAACCGAAAAGTTAACGCTTCGAATATGAATACCAAAAAATTATCCGGGTCGATAAGGATTCGAGCCGGTAACCCGATAAAATACCCGATAACACCCCAGCCCCGGACGTATTGTAAATTAGTGAAATTTTAAGTGGTCATAACTTTGCGGACGTCCGTTTGACTTTTTTTTTTTTGATTTCGCGTATTTTTGTGAGACTGGGCCGGACATTCAGCGGTTTGGAGCAGCTGATTTCTCAAAAAACATCCGTCTTGCCAATCAATTTCACTTTTCCCCCCAAATCGTTACGTTTTTTTCCTTTTCAAAGCTAAATATCTCGCGATATACAATAGATTTAAACGTACAAATTTCGTGGTAATGTGTCAGAGAATGTCAATTTCAGTATTAAAAATTCAATTTAAAAAAAAAAATTGGGCCCCGGACCCGGAACCGGACCGAGAACCGGACCGATAAAGTTTCGACCCGGTCCAAAATCTGGACTCTGGACCGAAACCTTATCGGTCCGGTTCTCGATCCGGACCGATAAGCTTATCGGTCCGATCCGGATATCTGGATATCCGGACCAGATCGAACCAATAACACCCCTACTTATAAGAAGAAAGAAAAAAGAATGTGACAATAATCATGAGGTAGTTGGAAGAAGAAGTGAGTGAAAAGAATATTTGACGTGTCTAGCTTTCATTTTTTAGTTTGTTTTAAAAAGATAATGTCACATATGACTCTATGAGATTAAGTTCTACATGCTAATAGCGTAAAAATACCACTATTAGAAATTAGAGGATTTTTCCCATCGATATTCAGTGAGAAAATTTTGATATAAAATATGATTTTTCTCATCTTATTCTCACCGGACAAACGCATGGTGACAAACAGGTTTCCATCAAAATGTTGAAAATTTCATAATTTTTTGTGTGAAACCACTACTATTTAGATTTTCCCACTAACATTCAGTGAGAATATGCTAGTGAATTCCTTGATTCCATGATTGTGCCCACATGGATGTCTGGTACATCTGACTTATGCATTAAGAAGCGATAAGTACTACTGTTATTTGCATATTTGATAAATATGCAATCTAAAGTCTTAGGCCCAATCTTGACATGCGTTGGCTTAGGTACTTCAACCTTTGCTAGACAACCCCACACCTTCAAGTATTTGTAGGTAGATTTGTTTCCCTTCCATAACTCATATGGAGTTTTGTCCTTACCATTATGTGAGACTCTGTTAAGATCTTATTAGCGGTAAGGACTACTTCTCCCCACATATTTTGGGGAAGACCGGAATTGATGAGCAAGACATTCATCATTTCCTTTAACGTGCAGTTTTTGCGTTCAACAACACTGTTTGATTGGGGTGAGTATGGAGCCGTTGTTTGATGCACAATACCTGATTGGGCACAATATTCTTCAAATGACGCTACGTATTCCCTCCTCCATCGCTACAAATTGATTTAATTCGTACGCTTAGTTGGTTTTCAACTTCTGCTTTGTAGCGTTTGAATGATTCAAAGGCTTTATCTTTACTTTTTAATAAGTAAAGGTAACAATACTTTGTGCTATCATCTATGAATGTCACAAATCACTTGTTCCCCCTCTAATTTGAGCAAACTTTAAATCACATATGTCTGAGTGAATAAGTTCTACAGGAGCGGTTTTCCTTTCGACGGATCTAAGAGGACTCTTTAAAAGTTTTGCATCTACACACACATCACACTTACGTTGAGGGTTTACGTCGATAGACAACAATAACTCCAACTTTACTAACCTTTTGATAGATTCATAGTTTACATGTCATAGTCTATGATGCCATAAATGGGATGACTCAAGCAAATAAGAGGAATCTTCCATTTTATTAATAGAAGGCATTACAAACAAGGCGTTAACTTTGAAGAGGTCTTCATAGAAGAAGCCCATTTCTACAAAAGTTTCATTCTTAGTGATTACAAATTTATTGGACTCAAACACTAGCCTAAAACCAGCATTCACCAATAAAGGTTCTGAAATTAAATTTATTATAATCTCAGGGACATGCATCACCTCTTTATCACATTTCCTACTCCCAACACCTCAGAGGAAGCGTTGTTTTCTATGAACAATTTCTTGTCCGTGACTGGTGTATATGTGGAGAAGGTTTCTCTGTTGGAACAGATGTGATGGGTAGCACCCGTGTCCATCCACCACTGCATAGGATTCTCAAGGAGGTTTTCTTCAAGTACCACCGCCTAGAACTCCTTAATCATATCGCCAAGAAGAGTGTCTTCGACGATGTTAGCCTTAGCATTGCCCTTGGCTTTCTCTTTATTCTCATTCTTGAGTTTGCGGCAATCCTTGATCATGTGACCAGGTTTCCCATAGTGGTAACAATTCCCCTTAAATTTCTCTGTTGTTAGGGTCTTACCATCCTTCTGGAACTTTTGCTTCTTGCTCGTGTTCCCTTTGGCCTCCGCTAAATTTGCCTTTGCCTCAGCGGGTTGCTTCGCCTTAGGCAATTCCTTCTTATTATCCTCTTGAATCTGAAGCTTGATAATAAGTTCCTCAAAGGTCATCTCCTTTGTCTTGAGTTTTAAGTAACTCATGAACTCATTCCACGAAGGAGATAACTTCTCAATTAGTGATGCAACCAAAAATTGCTTGTTTGGTTTCATACCTTCCAAGTTCAGGTGATGTAGAATTATTTGGAATTACTGGACTTGGGACATCATAATTTTGCTATCCACCATTTAAAATTTTAGGAATTTCCCAACTATGAACTTTTTAGTACCAGTGTCTTGTGCGTTGTACTTTTTCTGCAGTTTGTCCCATAACTCTTTGGCGGTGCCTACGGTGCAATACACCGTGTAGAGTGGGTCAGACAGACAGTTCAAAATATAATTCTTACACATGAAATCACTATGACTCTATGCATCAAGAACCATTTTCATGTTGTTAATAGCATGGATACATTGGCCCCCTTCAGCCGTTTCATTTGGCTGAGGGTCCTTTTCATCTCCAGCTTTTGGAGGATCTTCTGTTAGGAAACATGTCATTCCCATAACAGTCAAATAGAACACCATATTTTACTGCCATCTCTTGAAGTTGGAGTCCATGAACTTTTTTGGGCGTTCATGGCGGAACCCGTAGGGTAGAAGAACGTAGCGTTCCCTTGAGCAACAGGAAAGGCGTTGGGTGTGCCTTGAGTAGCAGTGGGAGTGGCGAATGGGTTGCATTGGGCAGCAACGAAAGATTACCAGCAAATTGTTCTTCTCCAGTCATCTTAGCACTTACAACGAATATTGTCTTAAGATTGTGACTAAAATTATGAGTACAACAATTAGATGAACGAGAAGTAATCAACTAATATAAATATTACAAACTGGAACAAGAACAAAATGTAAACTACAACAAGAAATATGCTGAGTCAAGTGTTAGCACTCTGTCCTTAAGACAATATTACCTCGTATATATCATTTTATGGTAATTGATAACTTGTCTCCCAAGATAAAACAACAACTAACAAATGAGTAAAGGAAACTCAAGTGTTTACTAAAATAAGAACCTTTGAGTGTGAGAAATTGCTTAGAGAGAAGAAGTTCTGAAAATCTGAGTTTTCAAGTGTGAAGTGTTGAACAATTGAGCCAAATGCTTCAATTTATAGTAGCGTAAAAGGGACCTCTTCAAGAGCCCAAATAATGGTCATTTAAATGTCATGTATGGCCATTCAATCCACCAACTAATGCAGTCAAGTAATGGCTGATTTATGGAGGAAAAATTGAAAACTTAATGCCTCACAACGTCTCCGAAATTAGCCCAACGGTTGGAATTCCGTCGCAGTTACTGCCTTGGTAGAACCGCGACTCCAGTAGCTGGACCACGAATTAGCGCCGCGACTCTGGTCCTTGGGCGTCGCGGCTCAGCCGCGTTGTGGCCCTTGTGGCGGTGGAGTCGCGGCTCTCCGACTCCGCGGAGACGCCGCGGCCCTTTTCCGACCCACTTTGATATTTACACTTCGTACACTTCTTCCTTCATTTACCAACGTGAAACACTCGTCATTTGGCCAACAACCGTCTATCATTTCATGTCTCAAACATTTTGTTTACGTACCAATATCTCTTTCACTAAGGAAATTTACGATCCTTGGTACAAAGTGTGCATGTGTGTGGAAACGATATTTTCGACGTGCGGAGCCCCAATTATTCGAATAATAAATAATAGGATAAACTTTATTTCACGTTAATAAATTTCCAATATTTTTAATATATATTATAATATTCATGACTGACTAGCTTAGACATATAAAACGAAGCAGAAGGGGTAGTAATTAAAGTAGGGTTTCTCCATTAAGTATTTTTTTCTTGTTTGCAATGACTAACCCAGCTTCTAGTATGATGAGACATTGGGTCATGTAAACTTTTTTTTCTTTTATGCTGTGTACCTTTTTCCCCTATTATTTTCTGATTTAATCATGTTTTCACCTTTTGTGACCTTTAATTTGTTCCTTTGAGCCACTTTGGGACTGGTTTAGAACGTGAGTGTCATGAAGACGTAGGACCTTTTCTTGATCCTTAGGATTATTATTAGTGTAACAGCTGCTAATACTTTATTGGTAACTTTATTGTCTTGCATCTTTCATGGATAATTAGTTAGGATGCTTTATAAAGTCCAGTTAATTTTTTTGAGTGCAATGATAGAATGATCTTATAGTGTTTTTCCACCTTTCACAATCCAACCATATATAATAGGGTAAACCCCGGGCTGACGCAATAGCCTGCAAACCACGTCAGCCGATTAACCACACTTGACAAGCCATGTGTGACAGACTCAACCAAGAAGGTTTATGCAGGGAATCGAACTCGTGACCTTGTGGTCCCGCGCTCTACTGCTACACCAACTTGACTACTCTTGCGGGTCAAATTAATCCTTGATGATTACGTTATAAGCTGAATGGCACAACTCTGCAAGCACATTGTTTGTTGGCAATTCAAGATTATATTTTTAATATTAAGTACTCCATATAGTCCCTGACAACCTTATGGAGCCATTTGATACTAATCAGTATATTTTAACGGATATATACCAAGCTCCCATAAAATAATAATAATTGAATTTTAAAGCAGTTGTATATGATTTTTTTTCTAGCGCATGGTTTGTATTGTAAATAATTTCGCCAGCTTTTGTGAATCCTTATCTGCTCTATATATCTTTGGTGTTTCCTTTCTTTTATTTACTTGTACTAATAATGGGAAAGACTGGCTAATGTGAAAACTGGGGTGGGTTATATAGGTAAGCAGGGCTCAAACATTTTGGGGCTCTGTTCTAATTCGTAAAAGTGAACTCTTAATTGGGCTAAGACCTGCGAATTATGAGCCTTTACAATTTTTTTGACTAATACTACTTAATAAAAAATGAAAAAAGGGACCCTAAAATTTATCATTTTCCGAAGGCCCTGTGCGATAGTACACCTCGCACAGATCCAAAGACGGTCTGTAAGGAAAAACAAAAGAACAAAATATCCTTTACTTAGATTCTAAGTCACTGTACCACTGCCCTACAAATATATTCAATTTATTATAATGTAGTATTTTAGAAAATTACATGAACTATGAAGAGCCTCTGGCTTTAGTTTGAGTCATAATGTCTTTATCTCGTACAGTATATATTACGAGGAAGACATTACACCATCGTAAATATGATGTGCCAACCATTAGAGCAATAAGGAAATTAGCCTTGTACTTGTCACGACCCAAGTTCATGAATCAATCCGGCTACTTTGATCCAGCATTTCTCACATGCATGCTTCCCCCAATCCATAAATTATTTAAGATGAAGAAAATAGATGAGATTTTTAAAACCTTCTTTTCTAGCCTTCCAGGTTCTTCAAGAGATCAAGGTGGAGCCAACAGATTTTGAGGCACTATTTTTGTTGTTGTTGTAGAAATAGTAGTAGCGGACATTCATTCTACTATTCTGAGAAATTTTAGTCAACATCTGATCATAACTCTTTTATAATATTAAAATGAGACGGGCTTAATGGAGTAACGTGGACAAGGATTCATAAACATACACAAACTTACTTAGGGATTGAGCCGTAATTGTTATTGTTGTTGTAGTAGTAAGTGGTGATATCATATTGTAATTCTCAATCAAAATTTTATATTTGTATTCCTTTGGTGTAAATTTTAGTGAATATGAGATTTTTAATCTCTTTTATAATATGAGACTGTCAGGCTTAAATGAAGAGACATGAATAGTGAGGATTCATATAGCTAACGTTAATCTGCTTGGAATTGAAGCACGCTTGTTGTTGTTGTATCAGATTATAATTCTCAATAGAAGTTGTTTATTCACCTTTAGTGTAAAAAGGCTAATCTATATTCTTCCTACAATTGCATTTAAGTGGTATAAAAACTGATAACTATCTGGTACTATGTTTATTTTGGCTCTCTGTTTCTTAACCCAAAATCCTCTTTGTTCACCATGGTAACTAGACTTTATCTTCTTTCTCTTGATAAACATAAAATTTCATTGGACTTGTAGTGTAAAGTTCAAATTATATGTCAGAATTTTCATTTTCTATGAATTGAATACAGGGGAAGCAAGCGTTGGACACATCTACAAGGATGAATTAGCGGAAAGGAGTTTGAAACATGGAGATGTGTACACGATTCCTACTGGAACAACTTTCTATTTGGAGAATAGAGTTAAAAACGAAAGAGTTCACATTATTTGCAGCATTGAAATTACTTCAGAAACCATGGGATGACATGCTTTTCAGGTACCGTAAGCCAGTTTAAATTGATCTTTTAATCCATTTAAGGTCTTACATTTACAAAGTCCTAACTCCTATATGCTTTTCTTCACAAAACATTGTAACATGTAAATATTTTGCAGTCTTTCTTCATTGGCGGTGGAATTTATCCTTCGTTCTTGCTGGATTTGATCATACCACATTATCAATTGCTCTTAATGTAAGTAATCAAATGAATTTACCATTTCTTCTACATTTATCAGTGGAAAAAACTGAGTTAATATTATGTAAAATGGCAGGTCTCGACAGCAAAATTAAGTTCTTGACCAGGCAATCCTTCGGGCCTATCGTACATTTATCTGGTTTTCATCACACAAACACGTGGTCCAAATTCTTGGACCTAGAACCCCACCATAGACTAGCTCACTTGAAGAGGATTGTGAATGTCGCGAAAGAAGCTAGCCCCAAAGAGGAGGAAACAACATGGTCATTAAGGAAAATTCTGTTTACTATATTAAATAGGGAAGACGCTGTCGAGAGAGTGAATCACAAAGCTCTATCAGCGTACAATATCTACAACAGGAATCCCGATTTCAAGAACGACTATGGATGGAGCAAGAAGTTGGAGAGTCTGATTATTCTCCTCTAAAACAATCTGGCAATTGCGTTTATCTTGTTAATCTATCTCAGGTAATGATCATTTGTATATGTTAATGTTAGGATTGGTGTTATGCCATTTTTCTTAACATATCGTTTTTCAGAAAATGTCAGAACAAATGTCTTGCTATTTGGGCTGACATTCGGATAACAGTTTTGCCTATCTTCTTGGACAATTTTTTTCAGGAAATTGTGATCTTTGTGTCACATGCCAAATTGACTTAGCAAGGAGTCTTCAAATCAGATTAGGATCGATGAAGACCAAGTCCAAGAGGCTGCATAACTTGAGGAGCAAGACGTGGAAGAAACAATCCACTCAGTTGGAGATTTTTCAGCCTTAAGCCACTGCCCACATGCTCCATATTTGGATCAACCTACACAACTAATCGAGGAGTCTTTCAAGGGAACTCTCTACTATAAATAGAGAGGTCACTTCAAGGATTCAATATCCAGAAAATCACAGGAGTAAAAATCGAGAGAGTTCTTCAGATTTTAAGATCGAAAACTGGATCAATAAGTGTTGCCTGTATTTGTGACGACATTTTGTACGACATTACAAGTGCTGCCTAGATTCTAGATTTGTTCTTTCATTGAAGCAATTGTAATGAGGTGTTGATCACTTCTATTTTAGATAGATTTTTCAGGCATAAGTCATCTGCGACTTAACTTTTTTATTCCTTTTGTATCTTCTTGTAACATTGTAAAGAAGGAATATTTTAATTGTATATAAATATATACAATACCTTTGGTCATTGACCATTATGAGTTATATTAATATATAACCTATGAAAATTAAACCTTTGTGTTCTTTATTTTATTCCGCTGCATTTTAAACTATACAAAGGTTTTTCTTAAGTTTTATCTTAGTGTCGCCACTTGTGTCAGACGACATTTTCTTGACATTCGACCTTTGTTTTAGCATCTTGTTTGTATTTGTTTCTTTGCTTGATTTTAATTAATCCATAGTATAATCCACGTTACCCTACAAGTGGTATCAGATCCGACACTTAACATAATAAGTGCTAAGGTCCTTTTACTTTAACTATGAATCCGGCTAATTCAAATATTGGTAGACTTCCTATTTTAGATGGATCAAATTATCCATATTGAAAAATTCGCATACGTTCTCATATCAAATCCATTGATGTGAGAATTTGGAGATCTATTATAAATGGATATACTGTTTCTATGCTCCCACCAGACGAGGAAGACGACATATTACTTAAGCCTGAGGACGAATGGAGTGTGGAAGAAACCAATAGTGCAGGCTTCAATGAAAAGGCTTTAAATGCTATTTTTGGATGGGCGGATCTCTATATATTTAAACTATCCAAAATTGTTCCACATCCAAGGATGCTTGGGATACCCTACAAACTCATTGTGAATGTAGCTCAAGTGTTCGTAGAACGAAGCTCCGCATGCTCATGAGTAAATACGAGCGTTTAAGGATGGAAAAGTCGGAGGATATCAAAACTTATTTTGAAAAATTGATTGACATTTCTAACTAATGTCAAGTACTTAGGTCTCCATTGACCAACAATCAACTTGTAGAAAAGACACTCCGCTCTCTTCCCGAAAAGTTCAATATTAAGATATGTGCGATTGAAGAAGCCCACAACCTCGCTACAATGGACCTCCATACGCTAATGAGCATTCTCAAAACATATGAGATGAATATGGAAAATCAAATGACATTGTATATAGGCAAAGATGTTGAACTTCAAGCAAAATCCTTAGAGACGCAAGTCAATGAAGAGGATGAAGAAATCGGGGATGGTACTAACGTTGCCCTTCTCACTCGAAAATTCAATACGATGTTAAGAAGGTTCAACGGTGACAATAATGAATCTAAACCAAAAGAGCACCAAAATCAAGGCTTCAATCCACGATTCACTAAAACCCTTCCTACAACGCAAAAAGGAAATCAACTTAGGAGAACCAGTTCAGACCGTACCAAGTTCGATCCCAAGCAGCTTGAAAGTATTCAATGCCATGCTTGCTCGGGATGGGGGTCATTATGCCAATGAGTGTGCAAACACTTTAAGAAAATCTGGGAAAAGTCTATGAATTTCTCTAAGTAACGATGAAGGTGAAGGGGAACCAAAAATGGAGTCACAGGCTATGCTGGCCACTGTTTTCAAACACACTGTCAGATGATGAAAATGACGCTGATTGTGTTGTCCCGAATGTCACAATATTTTCGGCAACATCAGCGATGACAACTGCAGGTCCAGTAACATCCGACAAGTATGCATTTTTTAACTATCCCGATGCTAACTGCTTTAGTGGTTTTATTTCTAACTGTGAATCTGACCCTGAGACTCAAGTCGACTCGAAGGACGACATGATTAAAGAATTGCAAAATCTTTGCAAGGATTTAATTGTTGAATCCAAACAACTTGACTCAAGGGTAAAATATTTAACTCTTGAGAATGCAGGTTTGAAAGACACAATAACCCGACTAGAGGTTACCCTTACCAAAAAGGATCTGGAATTTGGTAAGATCAGTGCGAAATTAGATCTGGCCGAAGCTACCTTCCGAAAGCTCAACACCGGTACTTCCAAATTAGATGAGATACTAAGTGTTAGTCAATCACAACATACATGTTTGGGCTACAAGAACTCCCTCAATGCGATATGCTCCAATTTGTTTGACAAAAACGATGCATTGGGCTTCATAAGAGAAAGGAATTACGTGTGCCATCACTGTAAAAAGGCTGGCCATTTAAAACCTTAATGCTTTAAATTGCACAAGTCCAGGAGCAGAATGCTGTCCAACATTCCAGACAGCACTCAATGCGACATTCCAGAATCGAGAAACCGTAAAAGGTAAAGAAAGTTTGGAGGCCAGAATGAATGTGCGATGTAATGTTGCTTTAACTGATTTAAGGACTAATATTTCAAGTTCGTGGTACTTCGACAATGGATGTTCTCGACATATGACGGGGACAAAAGAGTGTCTAAAGAACTACGAGACTCTAAATGGAGGTAATGTTACTTATGGAGGAGGCGACAAAAGTAAAATCATAGGCAATAGAACCTTGAATGTTCCAGGGATTTTGGCCTTGAAGAATGTCTTGCACGTCGATGGTTTAATGGCTAACCTTGTTATCATAAGTCAATTTTGTGATGACGATCTAGAGGTAAAGTTCAATAAGTATGCTTGTACAGTTACAAATGAATCTAACCAATGTGTAATGTCAGGTACAAGAACAAGTGATAATTGCTATCTTGTTGGAGAACAAGAGATTTGCAATAATGTTAGGATGAATGACACGACCTTGTGGCATAAAAAATTAGGGCATGTTAACTACCGTAATCTTGAGAGATTAATCTCTTATGAGGCTATACGAGGAATCCCTAAAATCAGTCCTAACGATAAAACAATGGTTTGTGAAGACTGTCTCAAAGGTAAGAAAACCCGTGTCTCCCATAATGTTGTCCAAAATGATGGAAAACATTCAGGTACGTCTCAATGTTTTTAACTTTTACACATGGATCTAATGGGTCCAATTGAGGTGGACAACCTAGGAGGTATGCAGTATTCTTACGTGATTGTGGATGACTTTTCCAGGTACTCATGGATATTCTTTTTAAAGGAAAAGTTTCAAACGTTTGACATGTTCAAAGTATTACACTCTAGAATAAGAAATCTATATCATTCCTCTATTTTTCGAATTAGATCCGACCATGGAAAAGAGTTTGAGAATAATCAGTTCTCTACATTTTGTGCAAAAAAGGGAATTTTCCATGAGTTTTCTGCTCCCATAACCCCACAACAAAATAGAGTAGCAGAGAGGAAGAATAAGACTTTACAAGAAATGGCTAGAGTAATGATGAGTTCTAAGAAGTTGTCTAAACGTTTTTGGGCAGAAGCTCTAAATACCGCAAGTCATATCACCAATAAAGTCTATCTTAGGCCGGGAACTAAAATGACACCCTATGAGATACTTAATGGAAAAAATCCCACTGTGCGCTATTTTCACATTTTTGGGTGTGTGTGCTACATCTTGAATGATCGAGATCACCTAGCTAAGTTTGATTCCAAAAGTGATAAGAAAATTTTTGTAGGCTATTCCCAAAATAGCCATGCTTACCGAGTGTATAATCTTCGAACCCAAACCATACAAGAGTCTGTTAACATTGTTTTTGATGATTATGCTGATCTTACAGGAAATAATTCTGATAACAATATTATAATGACTGTGGAATAAGCGCAGGATGCAGGAAATTCAGATGTTGCCCCAAATGTCACGACATCTGCAGCAACACCTGAAGCAGAAACAGTGAACACTGAAGTTTCGAATGAGGAAATAGAGGCTGAAATTCACGACCCAGTACGTCGGGATCCCTCATCCAGGATTAGAAAGAACCATCCCCCTGGCCAAGTAATAGGAGAAGTACATGAATGAATGAGAACAAGAAGGGAAAAACCACTGAATTACCGAGACATGGTGAGATATGTGTGTATGTCTACCATATATCCGAAGGTAAGTCTTTCTTGTTATATATCTACCTTGGAACCTAAGAATGTCAATGAAGCACAGAAGGATAGTTGGTGGATACAAGCTATGCAAGAAGAATTAGAACAATTCACTAGAAATGAAGTTTGAGATTTAGTTCCTCGCCCCAACAACACTAACGGTATTGGAACTAAATGGATCTTTAAAAACAAATCAGATGAATCTGGAACTATTGTGAGAAATAAGGCTAGACTAGTTGCTCAAGGATACTCTCAAGTGGAAGGGATTGACTATGAGGAAACCTTCGCTCCAGTTGCTAGAATTTAGTCAATTAGATTGTTGCTTGTCATAGCTTGCTGTTTAAAGATCACTCTCTATCAAGTAGATGTAAAAGGTGCTTTATTGAATGGATATATTGATAAGGAAGTGTACGTTAAACAACCTAAAGGATTCGAAGATCCCCACCATCCACAATTTGTATACAAGTTGAAAAAGGCCTTGTATGGATTAAAACAAGCTCCAGGTGCATGGTATTGTCGTTTAACTCAGTTTCTTCTTGAATTTGGTTTCAAACGTGGTGTATCTGATTGTACATTGTTTATTAAACACCATGGAGTAGATATGATCATTGCTCAAATCTATGTAGATGACATAATTTTTTGTTCGACCTCACAGTCCCATCTTAAGACTTTTGTCTAAGCTATGTACTCAACATTTAAGATGAGCATGATAGGGGAATTAACCTTTTTCTTAGGCTTGCAGATAAAGCAAAATGAGGAGGGAATCTTCATCTCCCAAAGCAAGTATGCCAAGAATTTGGTCAAGAAGTTTGGATTGGAGAATGCTAAACATATGAAGACTCCAATGGGATCAACACAGACTATATACAAAGATGATGTTGGGGGAAATGTCGACCCAAATTTGTTTCGTTCTATGATAGATAGTCTCTTGTATCTCACCGCGAGTCGTCCTGATCTAATGTTTAGTATGTGTGTGTGTGCTCGATTCCAAGCCTGTCCCAAAATCTCCCACTTAAATGTCGTTAAACATGTCATCAGGTATGTCGCCGACACATGTGAGTTGGGAATTTGGTATTCCAAGGATACTAATCCTAATCTAATAGGATATAATAACTCGGATTGGGCTGGTGATGTGGAGGACAGAAAGAGTACTAGTGGAGGATGTTTTTACCTTGACAATAATTTGATTTCTTGGTATAATCGCAAACAAAACCGTGTTTCACTCTCAACTGCTGAATCTGAATATGTAGCAGCTGGGAGTTGTTGTTCTCAATTGATATGGTTAAGACACATGTTAGATGACTATGGTTTTTTAAATAATGCCTTAGTTTTGTACTGTGATAATATGAGTGCCATTAACATTTCAAAAAATCCAGTTCAACACTATCGTACAAAACATATAAATATTAGGCATCATTTTCTAAGAGATTTGGTTGAAAAACAGCTAGTGCGAATTGATTATGTTGACACACTTCATCAACTAGCTGATATCTTTACAAAAGCTTTAGATCATGAGCGATTTTTCAACTTGAAAATCTCTATTGGTCTCTGTTCTGTCTAAATTCGGCACTGTTGGGCGAATGTCGTCTGAAATGTCACTAACATTTCAGGTGACATTTACCCTTGTAATATCAGAATCTGATTTTCAGTATATTGTAATGACTGATTTTTATTCACACATGCGTCTTTTTAAGTAAGAACATGATTTTAATGTGATACCGTTCTCTGCGATGATATTATCATAAAAATGGAGTATTAAAAATAAGGCAAAGCCTTTGTTCAAGTCTCGGCAACTGAAAAAAATTTGGGCAAAGCCCTTGAGAGTTGATACCGTTCCTATTCTATAGGAGTATCAAAGTGCTTAATCAAAAGATATTATGAAAATGCTAAATAAGTATTTTTGTATTTTTGGAACGAAAATTATTTTGTATGTATTTTGTGATCAGATTTAGGACTCAATGGAAAAATATTACATTGGTCTGAAGATTAGACTCACAAAATCATGTATGAAGCATGTCTTGATTTGTTGTCGATAGAAATGTGTTCTTAAGAAATAATGATACATGTGTCGTCTAAAATGTTGCTAACATTACTGTTGACATTCTCAGATTATGATATTTTTGGGATGCAGTGTGTAACTGATTTTTGAAAATTCAGTTATTTTTTCCTGTAGATGTGCCGCTGTTTTCTTAAAAAAATGCTTTTGTTGATAATTGTAAAATCATGATGTCTATCATTTTATCTCTAAAATTTAAGAACAAGTATTTGAATATAATTCAAATTTCTAAATTCAAGGAACAAAATTATTTTGCCAAGTGTATAAATGTATCTTCATTTGTTAATTTTTTAGTCTAAGTTTTTCCTTCCAAAAAAAACAAAAAACAACAAATATTTTGGGGGAAATCAGCATCTCAGTTGTTAAAGAAACCGATGGAGTCATTTGATAAGTCTCAAAGCACCCAATACACTCCACTTTCCCAAATTCTCAAAAACCCTAATCTCAATCCTCCTTCATCTTCATCACATTTCTCTCCAATGGATACATCTTCAATGTCACCAAAAATGTCTCTCAACATTCCAGAACCAACCCCAATGAGCACAAGTCCCCCACAATGCACAGCCATTGTGTTGAGTGAGTTTCAAGAACTACTCGACACTGCCTACCCAGGAGACACCAACAACCCAATTGATCTGGAAAAAACTCCAGATGTTACTGTGTTACCAAAAAGAGAAGGCACATCCAAGTTTCCCACTCGAAGATCCACTCGAACTTTTGAAAGAGATTTCGACAGTGCTGAATCAGCTACAAAATGACCAAAGGTCGATACCACTGCCTCTGCCGTATCAAGCAATGATTGGAGTGAGTCAGACCTCAATCTGTCCACTGATGATGATGCTGAGAGGACTCCATCAGGCGAACTTCCTACAGAAGCCTCAACATCACCGTCATACTCAAATCTCTTTGTTCCTAATATTGTGGATTCAAGTGAAGAGAAGGAAATCTCAGATGATACACCACTGAAGAGATTTTGCCCCAGAAAAGTAGTGGAAAAACCAGTGACTGCAGAAACCTCAGAAGACACACCAAATGTTGTCAAAAATATCACAACATCTCCTGTGACATCACATCCTGTGACTAAAGAGTCAAGTTCTCCAACCTCATCGAGCAAAACTGCAACAGAATCAGAGAATGAGGTAAGTCCTTTCTCAGACAAGTTTCTGACCCAAGAAAAATCTACACATTGACTTGGTACAAGAATAAGATTATAAGAACTGAAAAAGTTGTGGACATTGCATCTTGTACTGAATATGGCCTGATGGACTTCTTCACCGAAAGAAATATTCTAGGCTTTGTTAATAACAAATGTCCATATGTTGAAGAGATTGTGAGGCTGTTTTATGCAAACCTAGAAACTAAAATGGGAAAAATCAAGTCAAAGAAATTTGGCCAGATTTATCTGTATAACAAGGTTTACAACTTCACACATATCATAATAAACCAATGTATGCGTCTGAGTGAAGGATGAGAGGATAAAGAAGAGAAGGATGTTATAAACAACAGGGATGAAGTGATTGACTATCTAACTGGTGGTATGTTGACTAAATGGGTCTCTAGAGTTCCAGTATCGAAGCTTACAACATTGTTTGCAATTGTACATGTTAGGCGTATTTTATATACACTTTTTGAGTCATTGTTAGTTAGTCTTTGACCCATTTTTGTACAAATATGTGTCATGTTAGGATATATTTTCTTTCTTTTAAGTCACAGTGGTTTAAAATGGCACATTGGTGAAAAGAAGCAAAAAGAAGGCAGAAATAGAGGTTCCAGAGCACAAAGAGACGAAAGGCTGGCACCCCGGGAAACGTACAGGGCGGCGCCGTGGCTCCAGTCCATCAGGAGCAGCAGGGCCACAACTCCCAGATCGCTGGACAGCTGCAGAAGTTTCGGCGCCACGACGCCGATCTCAGGGCCGTGGCGCCGACGCGGGTTTTCAGCCAAATCCGAATGAGAATCGGCCAAGACCAAGAGGGAAAAGTGGGAACATTTTTGGAGGATATAAAAAGGCCTTAGGGCAGATTTTTGAAGGGTTCCACAATCTCTAACTCTACACAACACATAGTTCTTGAAAGCTTCAAGATTGGAGGCTTGTTCTTGAGTAATTCTTTTTCTTACTTTATTTATTTTTCAGTTTATGTTGGATAATCTTTTAGCTCTTAGCATGTCTATGGCTAGGAGCTAAACTTTAATTAGGGCTTTCCATTCGAATCACTTGAACCTCGTTTTATGATTTAATGCATGGTTTTGGTTTCTTCTTTATATAGTTGAGATTTATTCAATAATTGCTTTGATTGCTTGGTAATTAATTTATCACTAATTATCATCACATATATGATTTCTAATCGAGATTCGAAAGGGGAGATTGTGAATATGCTATAGTTGAATAAACATAGGTTAAAATCGTGGACGAAAGTACCCCGATACTTGTGTAGTTTAATAGGTTATTGTTCTTAATCCTCATTTGTGGTAAATCTTATCATCGAAAGATAGAAGGGTTCTACATCAGGGTTGAGTGTTTATATATCCTATCGGAATATAAAACGGCTTAGTTAACCTGCTATCTCAATATAGAAGAAGAACATTTATCATTGCATTAAAGATTAAAGCGAGCGGATAATTGAGGAGATTGGAAACCCTATTTCCACCATATCTGATTTAAGTAAAGTAATTTAGTTAACTTTTATAATTATTCATTAGTCATAGATATAAACAACCATCAAAATATCGATCACCAAATAGATACCATAGGATAAAAATTGGTAATTGAACACTAATCCTTGAGGACGATATTCGGTCTTACCCAGACTATATTACTTGTCACGATACGTGCACTTGCGTTAAGTGTGTGGATAAATCGCTAACAGTACACAAGATACTTATATACAATTGGCTCCCCTCGATGAACGCGTCGATTGTTACAATAGAGCAAGCAATCCTGTTGTATAAGATAGGAAAGGGGCTACTAGTTGATTTAGGAAAAACAATCTTTCAACAGGTGGTGCACTTAGCCGAAAAAGACTCAAGCTTGACCTTACCATTCCCCTCATTGTTCTTTAAAGTCATTATATCTCAAAGGTTCAAACCACCAAGAAAAGATATGCTAAGAAAAGAACCTGAGGTATATGTTGTCAATAAAACAGTCCTGAGGAGCCTCAACAGAGTAATTGATCTTCCCTGGAAGCTGGAAGACAGTAGTAAAGAAAATGTTCACAAAAATGTTCCCAACATTTTTGGCAACACTGAATTAGGAAAGCCTCCTATGTCAGCTGATTGGATTGTGAGACAAATTGCTAAAATCATTGAACAACTGTTTGAAATTGACAATGCGAGACTAACTCTAATCCAAGCTAGGTATCATTTTCTATCTTTGCTTTCTTCCCAAAAAGGGGGAGATGATGATGGAGCTGAACAAAGGAAAGAAGGAGAGGAAACAGGGGGAGCTGAAGCTTAACAGACAGAAGAAACAGAAAGCAGCAGAGCAGCTACGCGAAAAAGAAGTTATCGTCGAAGACCTGGAGTTGGTGCAGGGGGAGCAAGACAGTGAAGTTGCAAGAAGTAGAAAGATGATGGAATCTACTACTTCTATCGAACTTCTGTTGAGACTGCTGCCGACGATGTGCTGATGCTGAAATGTGGTTGCTGGAAAAATATCCAGTAGTGATGGGACAATGGGATAGTGTTTTGATGATGGGATAATGTTTTTCATATTTTGAATTGGACTGTAAATGACACTAATCTGTTTATATTTTGCTTGGATGATGATTCTTGTTTATTATATAAGATGGCATATATGTGGATATTGTATATATTGTTTGTATGCCAATTCCAGGTTGAAGGGGAACATTTGTGGAAATTTGTCATTATTAGATCACTTATACTTAGTTGTTTGAGTTTTGTGAAGAAAGACAAAAGGGGGGAGAATGTTAATGTTAGGATTGATGTTATGACATTTTTCTTAATATATCGTTTTCAAAAAAATGTCAAAACAAATGTCTTGACATTTGGCCCGACATTCGGATAACAGTTTTGTCTATCTTCTTGGACAGTTTTTTTTCAGGAAATTGTGATCTTTGTGTCACATTGCAAATTGACTTAGCAAGGAGTCTTCAAAGCAGATTAGGATCGATGAAGACTAAGTTCAAGAGGCTACATAACTTGAGGAGCAAGACGTGGAAGAAACAATCCACTCAGTTGGAGATTTTTTAGCCTTAAGCCACTGCCCACGTGCTCCATATTTGGCTCAACCTACACAACTAATCGAGGAGTATTTCAAGGGAACTCTCTACTATAAATAGAGAGGTCACTTCAAGGATTCGATATCCAGAAAATCACAAGAGAAAAGATCGAGAGAGCTCTCCAAATTTTAAGATCGAAAACTGGATCAACAAGTGTTGCCTGTATTTGTGACGACATTCTGTACGACATTACAAGTGCTTCCTAGTTACTAGATTTGTTCTTTCATTGAAGCAATTATAATGAGGTGTTGATCACTTCTATTTTAAATAGATTTTTCAGGCATAAGTCATCTGCGACTTAACTTTTTATTCCTTTTGTATCTTCTTGTAACATTGTAAAGAAGGAATATTTCAATTGTATATAAATATATACAATACCTTTGGTCATTGACCATCATGAGTTATATTAATATATAACCTATGAAAATTAAATTTTTGTGTTCTTTATTTTATTTCGCTGCATTTTAAACTCTTACAAAGGTTTTTCTTAAGTTTTATCTTAGTGTTGCCACTTGTGTCATACGACATTTTTGCTGATAATTGACACTGTTTCAGCATACTGTTTGTGACTGTTTTGCTGTTTGATTTTAATTAATCCATAGTATAATCCACGGGACCCTACAATATAGAAGATAAAACTCTTTATATGTATGTATTTAGCTTATATACATCAATTATTTTTTAGTTAGGTTCCGAATCACACTTGCTATGTATAGTTACATGTTATAATCTTTTTGATGACTTGGAGTGCAACACTGTCAGTGGAATTCATTATGTATATCACAGTACCCAAATCTCAAGACTTCTCTTTATTTTCTTTTCCCACCCACTTATTGCTTGCATTATAAAGAGTAACATTTTTATTTTTATTTCTCCAAAAGTTTATTTTTAAGGAAAATATTTTATTAGAAACTACTACTATTGTTTTGTTAAACCATCCATATCCAGTTCTCACTTATTGTGGGGTAAGCAGTGGCTGCATTGATGTCTATGAAGAACAAAATGAGAGATGAATACCATGTATTAGATGGATGGGATATAAATTCAGTTGATCCTTGTACTTGGTACATGGTTGGTTGTTCTTCAGAAGGCTATGTTGTTTTTCTGTGAGTATTCTCGCTTCTGTTACATCTTGTCTTTTTATTTTTTAATGCTTGGTTGTTTCTTTAGATTAGTGTCGTAGCCATTTTGGATGAGCTTTTTTTTAATTCTTGGCAGTGAAATGGCGGGTATGGGGTTATCTGGCACACTTTCACCTAGTATTGGGAATTTAACTTATCTTCGGACAATGTGAGTAAAACACATATGACATGAATTTACTAGTACTTTTTTTCTTGTTTTTGGTGGAGATGTGATGCTGCTCAAATGTTTCTTGAACATATGCCAATATATGTGTTGCTTGAAGTTGACATTACACACTTAGTTTGATACTATTAAGATTGAAAAATTAAGTACTTAAATTGGAAGATATTTGAAAATATGTTTTACTATAATCCATTGAAAGTCGTTTTTTCCAATTGGTTTTTCTTGTAGGTTGTTGCAGAATAATCAGTTATCTGGTCCAATTCCTGCTGATATTGGAAAACTCTCTGAACTGCAGACTCTTGATTTGTCTGGTAATCAGTTTGAGGGAGAAATTCTTAGGGCGTTGGGTCGCCTGATTCGTTTAGGTTACTTATGAGTGTGGGCTAAACTCTTGATTTTGATTTATCTTTATTGCTCATGCGTTACAGTTTCCTTGTTGGATTTGTATGTAATCCTTTGGTGTGTCAAATTTTCAGGAGGCTTAGTAGGAACAGATTGTCTGGACAAATTCCTAAACCCGTGGCATACCTTTCAGGTCTTTCATTCTTGTATGTCTTCCATCCATGATATTTGTATGTCCAATACAAGGGCTAGATGAAAGTTAAATAAATTGTGAATGGTGTTGTGTAGGGACTTATCATTCAATAACCTTAGTGGTCCAACTCCAAAAAAGTTGGCAAAAGACTACAGGTATTGATTCAGGGCAAGATGATTCTATCTACCTTTGTGTTTGGTCCTCATTGCTATCAGTTTTCTGGGTCGGTATTTTGATGGATCAACGGATTCGAGGTTTACACTTCTACTATGAGGAGGATAATATATCCCACACTACTGTGTCAGATATCTTTTTCATTAGTGGAGTGCAAGATATACATCTAGATCTGTAAATTCAAATGTGAGAAACAAATGCTTGATACAATGTTGCATCTGCGACAACGACATGCCATATGGAACAGTGCCATATGTAATGTTTCTATCGTAGTAAAGTTACGTTTAACTGTCATCTTGCATTACTTCAAGTGTTAGTTGTTGTGGTATGTCACCTTCACTGGAAACCAACATTCACTTCTTACAGACCTCAAATCTTATCGTTTGAAGTATTATCTTTTTAACTGGTCTAATAAAACCTCCACGATGTTCTTATTTGTGTATACTTCCTATATTGCTAATCTGCTAGAGTCGAGCAGAATATTTTCCTTGATATAATGGCTGATGTTATATAAGTTTTCTAACCTACTTGCAATGCTTAATTTTTTATCTCCCCTTTGGCATCATTCTTTCAACCTTCCATGTTCTTTTGTATTATATTTTCAGCTTATATTTTTGGTTGTTGCCTTAGTATCGCAGGAAACAACTTTCTTTGCTCTGCATTGCACGCGCAAAATTGCGGGGGTGACAAGACCAGTAAATGGTATTGTTGAAATTGTACCACAACTTATCTATGATATTGATGGTGAAGCTTTTTGATCGAACTCTAGAACTTTACCATGCAGAAACAAATTCAGACAGGAAGATTAGAAATCATCATCAATGGGTTGTTTCTATTATCATTGGGGTCAGCTGCACATTCATACTTACGGTCATGCTGCTTGTTTGTTGGGTGCATTGGTACATGTCTCGTTTCCTCACAGGATATGGTAACTATAAAATTAGCAACACACATTTGATATCCTGCACATTAAGCCTTGACTCATTATGAGTCTCTAGTCTTTTGATCTGCAGATGCTTCTAGTGCTCCCAACCAAATAAATTCTCCAAGTCCATACACTGATGAAGATGGAGAGAGGAAGATTAAAAGTTGCTTTTATCTTAAATATGTTTTTGCTTATCTACTATATTGTGTGTTTTTACTGTCGTAGAAGTTGTTTTGGTGGTTATTATAATTAACATTACTTTGTTAGTTTGATATATTTGTAAGACTTGTAAGTTTTACATGTTTGTAAGACTTGCTAGTTTGATAATATAATTGAAATTTTCTTTTATTTTACTTTAAATTTTGTGTGGTGCATATAAAAAATATTCTCAAACTTTTATTATTAAAAAAATATTTATTTGAGGCAAAAATATTATTTATAAAAGAAATCAGACCTATACTAACGGATAATGTGGTCCTATACCTACGGAAACAAGTGGTGGGTAAAGTTATTAAATATGTGTCATTAGCCGTTGGTATAGCTCTAAACTTTTGTCCAACGGATTGAAACTGTCGTAGGTATAGGCTATACCAACGGCTAATTTGCCGTTGGTATAGTGAATCAAAGTTGACGGAACTAAACTCCCGCTGGTATATGTTTTATGACATATACCAACGATTTTTGGACCTTTACCTACGGATTTCTGCCGTTGGTATATGACAAATTTCTTGTAATGTACATTTGTTTCAGCCAGCTGACAAATTTCTTGTAATGTACATTTGTTTCAGCCAGCACGTTAGATGGTGCAGGTATGTCGAATACATTATAATATATTTTTGCATACATGTATACAATTTCAAAAAGCTTATTAAAACTCAATAAATTTTTACATGTATTCAAATATTTTTGCAGGGAATATACGGCCTCTAGCATATGGAGTGATTGATTCTGAGAATGATAAGTCTTGGAGACGATTTTTGAACGTTTCAAGGAAGCTTATAGTGTACGGGAGAACATGTGTGTTGTATCTGATAGACATGAAAGCATCAAGGTTTTATCTGTCTTACGTCTTACATTGCCTGGAGATTTCTTGTGAATACACATCATACTTAACTAGAATTTGTTTGCACGTGATCAGGTAATATCATAAATGGTGTACTTGTACACAATAATTGACGAAGGACGATGTTTCATTGTATGTATTGAAAACAAAATTCATAGTTGTAAAAGGTTTCAAATGGAAGAGATGACATGCCCACATGCGTGGGAGGTTCTTAAAAGCAAAAATCTAACAACCGATAACTACTACTCATACTTATACAAACCGAAAACTGTGATGAAGACTTATGATGTTCCGTTGTATCCTCTTCCAGATCCATGTGAATGAAAATTATCTTTACACATCTCTGAAAAGGAATCTTTACCACCAAGATACAATAGACCTCCTGAAAGGTCAAAGAAGAAGCGTGATAAGCCTTTATCTGAATTGTTACCTGGTAAATGAATAAATTCGTGTAGTACCTGTGAATTTACTGGACACAATAGGCGTTCTTGCATGAATGAACCTCTCCGAAAGTAATTTCAATTTTCATGTAGTTAATAATGTATGAATACTTTTTGTATTGGATCAAGTCATTTAATAAATGACATGAATGTTTTCTGATTCTGTTTGTATGTCAGTTTGAGAAATTGAATAAAACAATTCTATATAAATACCATATTGAGTATGTTGGAGTATTTTGATGGATGTACATTTATGATTTATTTTGGTGATGTATTGCAACATAGAAATTGTATGATTTGATATTAGAATGAGTGATTTTTTCTTAATTGTATGTTGGTAAATGTAATCAAGTATGTTGAAAAATTCTATTTTGTAATGTATTGTAATGATTGTCATAAAAAATGAATACAATGCAACATGAATGCACATGCATGTGATTTCCTATTTATAACATCCAAGCAATGAATATATTACATACGGAATACATTCAGATAATGTATACATTCCGTTTGAATACAACTAATGTATAATGATTGTATTAGTTGTTTATTGTATTCATATAAATTACAATTCATATATACTGAAAAATATGAACTATATTGATAAGATACTGACTGAACATCAAGTAATTAGAATATAAATGATGGCATTCAAATAGTGAATACATTAAAGAATGAATACATTTATTTTATAAATACCATTATTCTAAATATATTGCAGTATAATGCATGTATTCAATTTTTTATGTATTCAGGTAAAATACAACCTGAATACCTTGTAAAAAAATGAATTGTATCCATAAGATTTTCGTTGGACATCATTTCATCAGAAAAATAATCAAATCTGAAAATGAAGTTATGTATTCATAAAAATGAACTTGAATACATTGCATAAAAATGAATTGTATTCAAATCAAATCTGAAAATGAAGTCAAATACTCAACAAGTGCAGCAACATACATCCCGCAATCCATGCACACAAGAAAATAACTGTATTTAAAAACAATGAATATTGTGCGCATATGTAAACATAAATAATCTGAAATTAACTTACATGCTTCAGGGTCTTTGTTGTGGTGAATTGTCAACATACACGACCTCAAATTTTTCAGACGTGGCTTTTTATTTGTATGTTGGGTGATGAGTACTTCAATCAATACCTTGCTTGTCAAAGTAAAAAATACGTCAATTTTAAGTATAGTGGCAATAGTGAGGCCAACATGTCAATTTCAGAATTCACAACTACAACATGGCCTGATGATCGGTACGAGTCGTATACATATATACGTCTGTCCATAAATGATAAGACCACCAATAACCAATGATTTTTATCTTTCATGTTTGCTGTGATAAATATATTATCAAATGTATGCCATGGGACAACACAAAACACACAGTGGCCGTTCACGTATTCACACATAACATTTTCCTGTGTTGCTACGCTAGTGCCACTATCCGGGTCATCATAAGATTGGTGAATGATAGCAATTTTGATTTTGAAAATATAGTCGACGGTGGTAAATTTATGTGTTTTTTAGTTCGTACTTGACTTTCTTCCGTAAGTAGTAAAAACTGACATCAACGTGTTGTAAATAAAATGAAAAACAAGTTCGATAAATGATGCAAAACAATGCACAATGATAAAAATACACTATAATACATTAGATCGAGCCTCATCATGCCACAACTGTCCATCCATTGCCATAAGGTATAACCTATTCTTGTCATTGATTTTTTTAATACCACACTCCATGAACATCGGTAGTGTTGCCTTCCTCTTCTTGTAATGGTCCTCATATTACTTTCTATATAGTACATATACAATTTATATATCAATTAGTTTATGAATGTATTTATATATAACTAGTTGCAAATATTTCATATGAAGTAACTTACTTGGTGATGTGTCTAGAAAGCAGACCCTCTCTAATTTATTTAGAGAAAGCATTGAAAAACGTCATATTGTGCGGACCCCGTGATGCAATTATTCTCAAATGGATGTTGCTTATTAAATATCTCATTAATTTTTAATGAGCCACATGTTTGTATAAATAAACTTACATTAAGAACGAGTATAGTATAATACAAGTGCAGTATGGAATGTCTTATAATACTAACACGATGTTGAGTCAAACTTCGTCATGTAAGGGGATATCTAGTGAGTCCCGGGACGTCTCTCCTTATGCAATGTCATCACTATTTTTGTTGTCGGTATTCGAGAAGGAATGAATTCCTCGGGCAACTCAAACTGAGAGAACGAAACTAGTTCCTGAGATGTCTGCAAGTCATCAATTGTTCATTTTTCTCACTCACCACAATAACACCAACAACAGCAGAAGATAAAGCATCGGAGGGTGCACTGGCATATTTTTCATCTATCGACATGTGAGTTCGTTAATGGGTAGGTATGCCAGAATCATGAGCCGTATTTTGAAATGTCTCGATTTGGATATGAGAATAAAAAATCTATAAGTACATGAACACTTATTAATTACCAGAAGAATACATAAGTTGTATTACAAAATAAAAATTAAAAGCAAGTTAATTAATGTACCCCTGCATCAACAATTACATGATCATGTTGCTTGACATCAACTTGTTCAAGATGCTAAAATCAATTCTTTGGTAGGCATGTGTCCATGCTGATGACCTTCAACATCTTATAAAATAATAACAGAGTATATAAATGTATTAAAGTGACTCTAATTTTTTAATACACAATTGAATTACTAGTTAATTATATTTGAATACCTCTGATTCAGTTAGTTCTCCCGAAAGGTCACCTCCTTCACGTATCTCTTATCTGGAAGCCCTTAAGGTATCACCACTAGAGATTAGAGTTACCCTTGTTGATTCCAACATCACCCATTACGCCATGTATTATGGTTGCAATGTCCTAAATTTTGAGAATATAGTATTACAAAGTTATAACAAAATAATCACTATAAAAAATGAATACATTGTGCTTGTATGTATGCAATAGACATATTGCATTTATCAATACATCAAAACATGAATACATTATGCATCAAAATATGTATTTATCAATACATCCAAAATATGAATACATATATACAACTATATCAAACACACCAAAATACGAATACATTATGCATATATGAATACAAATTATCTTTGATATTTGTGTTGACATATCAACAAATGTATCTACATATTGCATTTATCAATACATCAAAACATGAATACATTATGCATCAAAATATGTATTTATCAATACATCCAAAATATGAATACATATATACAACTATATCAAACACACCAAAATACGAATACATTATGCATATATGAATACAAATTATCTTTGATATTTGTGTTGACATATCAACAAATGTATCTACATACATATTGTATTTATTTTTTATGTAAGAATATATTCATCGAATAACCATACTAAAAAATGAATACAGTAGGCATACCGTATCAAAATTAATACAGTCTTACATTAAAACTGAATATAGTCAATAAAATATAACAAAAACATGAAAAAAATACAATATGCATCAGAAGTATAACCCCAGAATAAAGTATGAATATTAACAAATGTATCCACGATAAAAAATAGTATTCACATGTATTCAATTGAATTAAAACATGAAAAATGAATACAGTAAACATCAACAACAGTTGAATGTAATGCATTAAGCTAATGTATGATATTGCCTTTGTTCCAACATGAACTGTATCATGATTTGTTTGTATTGGTGAATTGTCGCGTATGTTTTCATCTACTGTACGGTGAATTTCACCGTCATGTTGCTGAAGTAGAGCTTCGTTGTCAGTACCCTATACAACAAGAAATCATTATGTAAAATAATCAACTTGAATATTAAGAAATTGATAATTGATTTGTTTTACCTTTTTAGAATCATTGTGCCTTTAATTGCTTGAAGAAGCTTTGTAAAGTTGTCGTTGATCAATTTGCGAAGATCCTTGAACTCGTTCTTCACCTAAAAATTCAAATAGATTTCAATACAGTATGGCTACACCAAAATATCAAAATATAGTATGTAATATCATTCAAAGCAATAAAGAATACACTTACATAATTCTTAAAATCATCCAGTTCTTGCCTCGCGAGAGACACCTCATCTTGTTTGCTAGTTGTCAGGACATCACGCTGGATCGATGGGGGTTCCTGTTGGACTTGTTCATTGGGCTTTGGAGAAACTGACTTGTTAGTTTCTCTGAAAGGCCTCTTAGTCAAAGTATTTCCACGAGGAGTACTCATAGAAAATGGAACTATATCGGGAAACAAATCTTTTTTCTTTGTTGATGAAGCTCTAACAGATAACTGCTTACGTTTCTTATGTGGTGGAGATTCTGAAGCAATGACTCCCTTTTGACCTGTGTCCATAGCCATAGGGGGCGGAGTAGAATTAAAATTATCAAAATCATCATTTGAAGAGCTGTTGGAGTTATTCAGGCTAATAATAGAAAAATATTGAATTATAGAATTTAAAGAAAAATGTAAATAATTTAATTTGAAACTAAAATTCATGCCAGGTGAGATTGTTACACGGTGAAATTATACTTATTTATTTTTAAAAGAATTTTATAAGTATAGAGACCCTATAACATATGTTTCAAATGCTCATTGTAAGAACATGATTCATATGTTAACCGACGAACATTGAACATCAATTTCTGAACTTTTAAATTTTTTACGTAAATTTTACACGATCTTAGTAGACAACAATTTGTAATGGTTTAGCTCATATAGTTGGAATTTTATATTTACTTTGGGTTTAAAATCAAATTAAAAATATAAAGTTGCAGTTACAGTTATGTTTGAAAAATATTTTTTTCATATTCCCTATATTTATTGTATTGGTGCAGTCTTAAATCCTTTTATTAAAAAAGTAGATTATCATAATTTAATATTTAGTTTATATTGTTATATGGAAGTAGGTCCAGAAGAAACTCCATCTTCAATTGATTGCATAAGTAAATTTGATAGTAATTTAACTACATTATATGAATATTATGCTACATTATTTGATAATAACAACTCTGCTACTAATATTCCTTCTAGTTCTGCTTCTGTGTCTACATCTGCAGGATTCGATGAACACAATGATAATGAATCTTTAGATATTTGGAGCACTTTTACAACAGCACAAACAACCACAAATCGAAATTGTGATGAGATACAATTTTATTTACAAAAGCCAACGGAGTCGAAGAAGAACTTTCAACATTTACAATGGTGACAGGATAACAAAAGGCAATTTCAGGTACTTGCAGCTATGACATGGGATATTCTAAATGTACCTATCTCAACAGTGACTTTTGAAAGTGCATTCAGCCAAGCACGAGACCAAATAGGAGACACACATCACTCATTGGGCGGAATCACATTAGAAGTGTTAGTCTGCTTAAGAAATTGGATCAGATCAGAGAGAAGAAATCAAGGATTGGAAGACGTTGAATCTGTGGAATATGAAGCAATGAGCAATATTTTGGAAAGAGGAAGCACAAGTTGCGGCGGAAGCGGGACTGAAATTAATACTCCAGATTTAGAGGCTATGGAGCAATTCAGTCAACATATAAATTACGAAGAACTTGTTAAAAGGATGGATAATATATA
This sequence comes from Przewalskia tangutica, assembly GCA_029844215.1. NCBI lineage: Eukaryota > Viridiplantae > Streptophyta > Magnoliopsida > Solanales > Solanaceae > Przewalskia > Przewalskia tangutica. The sequence goes on along the minus strand of CM056723.1, from coordinate 115,984,244 downwards.
AATAAAATTATTATTACTTCATTATGTACTATTTTTAGCATTATGAATAATGAATACATCTTATCATTAGTTTTTATTTTATTGTTTTTTAGTTGTTAACTTATGTTTTCTAATTTAATAAAAGTATAAATTATAAAATACAAAGTTAACTTTAAAATATAAAACTATATTATATTAAATATATAATTTGAATTTAGTTTACATTTTCGGAATTTAAAAAAAATCGGCCCGGTCCGACCGGTTCAACATGGAACCGCACGGGCCTATCGGAAATTCGGTAAGGAACCAGTCCGATAGACCCGGTAGTTCGGAATTCCGGACCGGTAATGAACCGAAACTGGTTCAATCCGGTCCGGACACACCTATATCTGCAGGTTCTTTGACAGTGGCGACAATAGATTTTGGGGCAGTGTTGGTATTTCAATTTGGGTCAGTGGTTGTAGTATGTGCTACATGAGTGATAATCTGGGCAAATTGAAGAGCAATAATCTCATCGGTTATCGTCAATATGTTAGCAAATATATGCATATCCTAATCAACATCTAAAATGTGTTAAGACATTGTATACAAAACAAAGATACAATAAAATTTAAAAATATTAAGTTACCAGATAATATACATTCAAATACAGTAAAAGAAAAATAGTTTCAGATATAACAAAAAAAATGAATACAAAAAAATTATCGGATCGTCGCCTTCTTTAAACATGCCTTCCATTAGATCGTTAATTGATGGCTGACTTTTTATGGTCATTCAATTCAGCATTCTCGGAATGTTTTTACTATTGTTTCTAACTGCAATAACGTCGTTAACTAATGAACAACACTCATACAATCATACTTGCATGGAAATAGATATTCTGTGAAGCCTATAATACTTTTTCACTGAATCCATCTTATACCGGATACTTCTCATCAAATCAATACAATGCCCCATGGGTATTCACTATATCTTTCAATCTCCACCAACTCAAAATGAATCATTGGAATGCATGTTGTGTTCTTCTCATCGGATAATATGTACATTGCTAACTTAACATCATCGCCATTATTGTGGCCCCAATCTTTGTCTTTAAAGCATTGTAACAAAGTTGCTTTTTTTGACAATCTTTTTTACCTCACAAAATATTTTTTGATTAGCCTGATTTTCTCTTTTGAAACAACTTTAAAATCCTTCAAATCTCCAGTACACTTCAAACCAGTTACAATGGCAAACTCCCTGATGGTAAACTTCAATTCTACCATTTATATCCATCAAGAACGCATCTTCAGTACTTGCCTTCAGCTCTTTAACCATGCAACACCGTAACATTTGTGCTTGAACGCCGCAATATTGCATCTGAAGGAATACGCCAAAGCAAGTTTCCCCAAATAATCTGTACTGTCGTTCGGTGAGTGTGTCTTTTAGTTCTTTAAATACCTCAGTGTTTGTGTAACAACTCATGTGCAGATGATACATAGGAGGATATCTCACAAATAATTTCTTATTATGTATTCAGTTCAACAAAACTTGTGTACACAAAAATAACACAACAATCGTGATAACTTTATCGCACAAAAAGTCATGAGGTGTATACAATAAATATAAATACATTGTATTCATAACAAAAATCATAAAAAGGAAAACTTGTATTCATCAATGAAAAACAGAAAACTTATCAAACACATTGTATGCTTAATGTATTATATTCACTGCTAAAAAAGTGTATCTATGTTTATCTATATACTCAATGATACATTGTATGTATATTTTTAAAATAAAATCGTGTATCTGCTAAAAAGAAATGTATTCATACAATAAATTATATAGTGTATTTAAAATACATTGTATGCACTATTTAAACTAATAATTGTATATCTAAAATACAATGTATTCACTGTTAAAAATATATATACACAAGATACAAAAAATAAACATTGTATTCATGCTACAAAAATTAAAATACAATATCCATATGAAGTTGAATTATACAAGGTATCAAATTGAAGACTAATGACAAAGATACAATGTATTCATTGTTTACAACTAGTTCAAAGTTACAGAATAATGAATACATGAATACATTGTATTCATCAGACTGAATGAAATTATATACATGTGATTTCACTGGCGCTGCTTTTGGAGGTTCTTTTGCTGCATCATTTTTAGGCTTGCTACCCGATGCATCCCCATCAACATTTTTAGGCTCGCTCACTGAAGCGACATGAACGACTTTTCTCCACTTTTCTGTATTTGATACGGGGGCTTTGGATTTAGATGGAGTTTGAACAACCTCCTTTCGCTTGACAGATTTTGCAACTTTCGAGTCATAGCGCATCTTAATAGTACTCTCATCAGACATTTTAGCAACAAAGCCTGTAATTTCGTCATCGTCTTTAATGATACACAAATCAAAAGAATGAGCATCATCAAAATTGGGTATACCTCTAGTAACTCTGGCTGGAGTACTTCGGACCACCATTAAAACGCAATTCTAAGTTTTTTTCGGTAGAAATCCTAACAATGACGTAAAATTATGGCTTAAAATCAGAGAAAGTGAAGAAGCTGTAAATAAAATACAGTGTAAACAACTAAAAACTACCCAATAACTTACCTATTAGTGTGCAACAATGATTTAAGAGGAAGTGATTGTGTGAGGATCGTGCATAAGAAAAATGGAGGAAAAACAGGAGAAGATTGATAGAGAATGAAAGAGAAAGTGATTTGAAAATCGGTGTATTGAAGAAATCACTGTATGTTACGGCATAGCTAAAAGTTTTTTACCATTTTTTATTTTAATAATTATTAAATGTGATTAACATATAATTTTTGGCTATGCGATGTAAATAAAATAAAAAGTTACTAAATATAATTAAGTACTAGTAATTAGCAGGGGCAAAGCTACAGTGTAAGGTGGGAGTTCCGCCGAACTCAATAACTTTTGCATAGACTACAGTGTAAGGTGGGAGTTCCACCCACATGTATTATTTATTTTTTGCTTTTTGCTGTGTGTTCTATTTTCAAAATTAAAAGAAAGTATAAACTAGACTCCTCAATCCTGTATCATGAGTCTTTTTCTTTGCCTAAATTTTTCATTTTTCCTATATGTTAACTTTTTAAAAACTTTATTTTTAGAAAACAAAACATAAATTTAATAAGTGAAAAAAGCAAAAAGCACATTAATTCTCTATAATAAAAGAGATATAACTATTAGTTTCTTCACAAACGCTCAAAAGCTTCAAATCCAAAATTAGATTAGGGTTATATGCTAGCTTGAAGTTGTTATTCTATCTTAAAATTCTGAATCCATAAGCCTCAAATCCTAACTTCACCTCTGGTAGTTAGTCATGCCATGTAAATTTTCTACTTATTTTTTTATGTTTGTTTGCTTAGTGAAAAATAAGTGAATTCTTACTTATTTTCTCATGTTCAGTTGGTTAGTAGAGAATATTTTTCAGAAAATACTCATTCAAGGCCCACCAACTCTGTCTTAGGTCACTGCATTGCAGGCCTCTATCGACACAAGTTAGTGTGTGTTTTTCGTTTTTGCTGGTTTTCACTATTATTAATTTCAATTACATTTGAATCATTATTATGTTATTGTGATTGTTTATTGAAAAGTCTAGATTGACACTAACAATCTAAGACATAAATTATCAGAAAAATACATTTTTTCTTATTTGTTGAGTTTGATTTTTTTTTTCCAGAGAATACTTTTTCCTGATTTGCAAAGATGGATCAATCTGGATCATCAATGGTGAAAACCCATGTAGAGAAACTCGAGAAATTCAAGGGTTCTGATTTCAAACGCTGGCAACAAAAGATGTTGTTTTATTTGACCACTCTCCATGTGGCAAATGTATTGACTGCTGAGGCTCCAACGATATTGCTGGAAGGAGAAGAGGAGAATGCTTCTACTGATGCGGAGAGGGCCGAAAAGCTGAAGGCCATTGAGACTTGGTGGAGCCATGAGTTTCTTTGCAAGAACTACATTCTCAATGCCTTAGATGATACTCTCTATGATATATACTCCACGTTCGGATCAACACGAGAGTTATGACAGTCATTGGAGAACAAGTACAAATCTGAGGTTGCTTGTTCGAAAAAGTTCGTCATCGGAAAGTTTCTAAACTTCAAGATGAGCGATGCAAAGCTTGTTGTCAAGCAAGTGGAGGAACTCCAAGTCATTGTTCATGAACTAGAGGTTGAAGGTATGGGCCTTAACCAAAATTTCCTTGTTGGTGCTATTATTGAGAAATTACCTCATTCTTGGAAGGATTTTAAGGTTTATTTGAAGCATCTAACCGAGGACATGAGTTTTGAGCAACTGGTTCTGAAAATTCGTGTTGAAGAGGACAACCGGAAGAATGAAAGGGCTGATGCTATTTTATTGGAGCTTAATTCCAACATGGTAGAAGACAATGCTTCCAAGGCTAAGTTTCAGAAAGGCAAGGGCAAATATGTTGGTGCCAAGCCATCTTTTGCAACCGGGAGGAATGCACTCGCCCCACAAAAGACCAATGCATTCAAGAAACCACAACCAGGACTATGTTGGGTATGTGGAAAACCTGGGCACATGGCAAAAATATTGTCGCATTCGCAAGAGTCAATGTGGTGGTGTTGGAGGTTCGAGTAATGTCAACCAATCAAACCGGGCTGAAACAAAAATTCAATTCATTGGGGTTGTGGCTGCTCAAGCAAATCTGGTTACTAATTCAACTGATTGGTGGATGGACATGGGTGCTACAAGGCATGTATGTTCAGAAAAGGACATGTTTTCATCTTACCAAGCCATCAAGGATGGAGAACCACTGTTCGTGGGAAATGTCGCAGCTGTAAAGGTAGAAGGGAAAGGGAAGGTGAATTTGAGGCTCACTTTCGGAAATGATCTTATACTCACAAATGTGTTGCACGTGACTGAAATTTATAAGAATTTAATTTTTGGGCCTTGTCACGACCCGAACCCTTGGACCCGCGACTGGTGCCCTACCTGGGCACCCCCTCTTATACCCTTACATCCCTTTCAAGAAATAGGCCAAATAATAAATGAAAACTATATATGTAGCAACAAGGCAAACCGATGAGGCTGCCGCTATATATATATAAACGGGAACATCCCTACAACACAGTAGTACATCTGGCTACAATATAATACAATTCTCGCAAGTTTAGCCCACATATGAATACATACATCTAAGAGTTTGGACAGTAATCTATGACGGGACTGGGCCCCGCCCTACCCCTGAATGTATATAAGCCTACAATACCAGGGTCCGTACCAACATGACAAGCCTCCGAAATAATGGAGCTTTTCCCAAAGCTGAGTAGAGATCCTAAGAGCGAGGATCACCAAATCTGCACCTAAACTGTGGCGTAAACGGCCCAGAAGAAGTCGATCTAATAAGTACTAAGTATGTAAACATAAAATACAATAAATAAACCATAACTGGACAAAAGATGACAGAGACAAGTATGAAAAACCTTACCAGCTCCAACCATGCCATATATAATAAAAGCCAATTGTACCTTGTATCACTGTACCATTGTACTTTATATAAACAAATGAGAGTCAACTGAGCCTTTTTAAAAGTAAGATCCACCGTGTCATTTCAAATTATGAAATAAATACCATTTCAAAATATGAAATCAACCGTACCCCTTTCAAATATGAAATCATTACCATTTCAAAATATAAAAGCCATGCCAGGGTCTCCGCCCTCAGAATCATTATGCAATTCTATTCATGGGAATTGAACCCGCATGGGAATTGAACCCGCAACATGGAGAGCTAGTCCATGAAATAATATAATGTCATGGGACTCTAACCCACATACATATATGATGTCGTCGGGAGAATAATATAATGTCATGGGACTCTAACCCACATACATATATGATGTCGTCGGGAGAATAATATAATGTCATGGGACTCTAACCCACATACATATATGATGTCGTCGGGAGAATGATATAATGTCATGGGACTCTAACCCACATACATATATGATGTCGCCGGGAGAATGATATAATGTCATGGGACTCTAACCCACATACATATATGATGTCGCTGGGAGAATGATATAATGTCATGGGACTCTAACCCGCATACATATATGATGTCGCCGGAAGAATGATATATTGTCATGGGACTCTAACCCACATACATCTATACCTAAACTGCCCATCCAAGGTATACTGCCCGGCCCATTCTGGAACGCGGTTCCAATATAAAGGACTGTACACATATAACTAACAACTTCCATTTTAGAAAAGACCAAGACAATACCATGCCTTACTTTTAAACAAACCAAGATAATACTATGCCTTCCTTTTTAGAATCATTAAAATGAACTTTCCTTTTTAGAAATCCCAAAGCACTATCAAGTCAAGTAATTTATACTTTTCAAATCAAGTAACTCCTTTCAAATACTACAATGAATCCGATTTGCCAAATTAATCCATTTTATGAGCCTTTAGCAGGCTATATATTAATAATGATCTTATCTAATCAGTTGTGAACCTAGAAAGTGTAAAACGAACTGGTTATATCTTAGATTCTATGCAGATGGGAATTCTACTCATTTCAATATAATAGATTGTCGTTTCCTTTTTCATTAACGCTGTAGTGGCTTGTTCGATACCTTTTCTCATTAGTGCTATAACTTAGCAAGATCAACTCGACTCCAATGCTTCCTAAAAACTCTTACCAACATCTCCCATAAGATTTGGTAAGGACTGTTAGGAACAATTTAGACATGCCTTAAGCATAAAATCAACAACATGACTACCCTTAACTTCTAAGAGTAGAATAACTTCCCTTTTTATAAAACCCGAAGTACTATTAATGAAATAGATAGAACCACTTCCTTTCTAGACAAACCAACTAGAACCATGTACGTCCGCCGCACATCTTTTTCATTTATAAACCCCAAGACACTAACACTCGTAGTATCAAAACACTTTTCACCTTTACGATCAAGTCAGGTATACTTTTAAACTCAAGTAACTTACTCTTTTAAAACCAAGACACTTCTTTTTTTTTTAGATCAAGTTACTACACATTTTAAATCAAGTAACCTATTCTTTTCAAATCAAGGAAACACCACAATGAAATCCGAATTCATTTAAAATCCTCATTTGAAAATTCAAGACACTTACAATATCAAGTATCATTTTATAAGGTTCATGCTAAAAAAAGATGGGAAGAGTTCACATACCTCTTCGATTACTCCACACGCCAAGTAGAATATGCCGTAAGTAGTACTTCAACCTATAACGATAATAATACTTCTATCAACTTCATGATACTAGTATACATTTATACTACTCAATGAATCTCCTTTCTTTTACAAAAATTTGGGCAGCACTTCCCCCGTTTATACGTACTTTTCCACCTTTCAAGAAGACCAATTTCATCAATAACCAAGACACCAATTAAGGGCACAACCAAACAGCAACCAAGGTGATTCACACACCTATTTCTCACGTAAAAACAGTCTCTTAATTACGTAAAACAGTCCGCTAAAACAGTCCACTAATACATTCCATTAGTACAGTCCACTAATACAGTTCATTTAGTACAGTCCATTAGTACAGTCCACTAATACAGTCTATTAGTACAGTCCACTAATACAGTTTTATAATATTCTCGGCCAACTACTATAACCAAAACTGTTTTCCATAACTTCTTATCATCCACTTATATTCCAATACTTTTATATAATTTATATCAACTTGTTAACAACACGATTCTTTCATGTTTTAACATGTAATAGGTGATGATAACAACCACCATAACGATAGATCAAACCGACAACTGTCCACAGTCGGCTAACATGCCAAGATTGTGACATGTATTTCTTATTCTTCATTCTTTTTAATCACAAGTTCATCCATTAATTACTACAACATGTAATATCCAATTACTTCAAGAGGAGGAATAATCCTTACCTTAAATATGCCCAAAATAATCCACTTAAAGTCGGTCCATAGTTTAGTCTTAGCTCCTTATTCTTCAAGTTCCAATCATACACATGAATCTACTACAAGCTTGTAACCATCCTTCCTTCTTGTTTTACTTCCAAGAAGTTGAAGAACACACTAGGGTCTCAAGATCACTACACACGGCCCAAATGGTTTTGGAAGGTTTAGAGAGTTTATCTTGGCTCAACACTTGATTAGTTCTTAATCTAGGAAAATACTCAACTCTTGTTCTTCCCTTGGCTATTGGTGTTCTCGAAAATAATAGGGAGAAGAGAGGTTTTGGATGATGAAGGTTATTATGCCAAGTCTCTAAGTCTTGCTATCACCTCTCTTATATAGATGAAATCTTACAAGTGGAGGGGGACCTAAGTGGTCCACTTGTCTTGATGAAAATATCTCACAAATATCTTCCACACTTGTCCATTTGTCCACTTGAATGAAAAATATCTTCCTTTCTTGTCATTCTTGCAATACATGTACATATACATGTACATATACATATACATGTATATAATTACAGCTTTGCTACACAAGTGGGGAGGGACACATGTCACCCTCTTATTCGCTCATAATTCTCTTTACAAAATATTAATCTAACACTTAGCCAAAATACTTACCATTTTGAACCCTCCCCAAATTGTGAAATTTTGACGGACCTCATATTATCAATTCCATTACTTCATAATTCAATACTAAGCCCATAAATCCATATTAGGGAATCTAACTCCGAGTTAATAAATTTTCCGTCTTCACATTTTTCCATAAGAAAATGTACTCATACTATCCTTACAATATTCAAACCTTAGTTTCCTAAGTACGTTCTCATATTAATTCCTTGGAAATACGGGGTGTAACATGCCTGTTCTTAGCAATAAAGGCTTCAAAATTGTAATAGAATCTGACAAATTTGTACTCACCAAAGCTGGGGTGTATGTAGGAAAGGGTTACCTCAGTGAGGGGCTCTTCAAACTAAGTATTGTACCTACTCAGGCTGTTGCCATTATTAATGAAAATGCAGGCACTAGCACTGCTTCTATGTATATGGTTGATTCCCCTTCTTTATGACATTCTCGATTAGGCCATATTAATTATCGTTTCTTACAAAGAATGGTAAAGATAGACATGTTGTCAAAATATTCTATGAACAAAATGACTAAATGCGGGGTTTGCATAGAGTCAAAATATGCAAGTCATCCTCATAAATCTGTTGTGAAATCAAATGAAGAGTTTGGTTTAATTCATAGTGATTTGTGTGATTACCAAACAACCTCATCTCGTGGAGGAAAGAATTATTACATATCGTTTATCGATGATTGCAGTAAATTTTGCTATGTATACGTAATACATACCAAATATGAGGCTTTGACCATGTTTAAAACATACAAAACAGAAGTGGAAAACCAACTTGACAAAAGAATTAAGATTCTAAGGTCAGACAGAGGTGGTGAATATCAATCGAATGAGTTCAAAGAATTCTGTTCTACTCATGGTATCGTTCATCAAACCACTGCGCCATATACTCCAAAACAAAATGGAGTTGCCGAACGTAAGAATAGAACATTGAAGAATATGATAAAGTCTTCGGGGGCACCCCTAAGTCTATGGGGTGAGGCGTTAATTACTGCAAATATGATATTGAACAAAATTTCTCAAAAGAAAAATGATCAATCTCCCTATGGTTGTGGAAAGAAAGATTGTCTACTTTCAAAAGGATGAAAGTGTGGGGTTGCCTAGCGAAAGTTTAAGTTCCCTTACCAAAGAGAACTAAACTTGGACAAAAAATGGTGGATTACGTATATATTGGTCATGAAAATAATAGTGCAGCATATAAGTTTTTGGTGTATCACTCCGAGGTTGAAGGTATTCACAAAACTACACTTATGAAATCAGCTGAAGCAAAATTTTTTGAGGATATTTTTCCTTACAAAAACAAGGATAAAAGTGTTCCTAAGAATAAGAAGAGGACACTGCCTCAAGCTGATTCATACCGAGACACTCAAAATGATGAAAATCTTACTTCCTCTATTCAAAAAGAAAATTCTGAACCAAGGAGAAGTAAACGTGAAAAAGTCACCAAAAATTTTGGACCAGACTTTATGAACTTTTCCGTTGAAGGAGAACCTCAAACATATATGACTACTATGGAATCACCCGAAATACCTTATTGGAAGAAGGCTATCCAAATTGATGTAGAATCCATTGTACAAAATAATACATGAAAATTGGTTGATCTACCTCCGGGACAAAAATTAATAGGCCATAAATGGATCTTCAAACGGAAACTAAGGCCTGATGGTACTATTGAAAAATACAAAGCACGTATAGTAGCCAAATGATTTAGACAAAAGGAAGGTGTAGACATTTTTGATACCTACTCACCAGTATCTAGAATTACGTCTATACGGACGTTAATTGCTATAGCAGCGATTCACAATTTGGAAATACACCAAATGGATGTGAAAACTGCATTCTTGAATGGTGAACTAGATGAAGAAATTTACATGGAACAACCCGAATGGTTTGTTGTTAAAGGTTAAGAGAAGAAAGTCTGTAAATTGATTAAGTCTTTATATGGACTTAAACAGGCTCCAAAACAGTAGCATGAAAAGTTTGATAATACATTATTATCAAATGGTTTTCAAATAAATGAATGTGACAAATGTGTCTACATTAAGGAGTGTAATAATGCATATGTCATTATATGCTTATATGTGGATGATATGCTGATTATGAAAACAAGTAAGGATGTAATTAACCAAACTAAGAAGATGTTGCATGCCGCTTTCGATATGAAAGATATGAGATTAGCGGATGACATTATTGGTATTAGAATTCAAAGGAATTCTGAGGGTTATTTACTAACTCAATCCCATTATGTTGAGAAGGTCCTTAGAAAATTTGGAAACTATAATGATAGACCGGTTGTTACCCCATTTGATTCTGCTAGTCACCGTAAGAAGAATGAAGGTGATAGTGTGTCTTAATTGAAGTACACACAAGTTCTTGTAAGCTTGATGTACATAATGAATTGTACAAGACCGGATTTAGCATATACTGTGAGCCGACTTAGTCGATACTCACATAATCATGGAAATGATCATTGAATTGCATTAATAAGGGCACTGCGATATCTAAAGCATACAATGAACTATGAGTTGTATTATACAAAATATCCTCCCGTGTTAGAAGGATATTGTGATGCTAATTGGATTTCCAACCATTCAGAAAGTAAGTCCACAAGTGGTTATTTATTTACACTTGGTGGAGCGTCGGTATCTTGGAAATCATAAAGCAAATGGTAAATACGCGATCAATTATGGAAGCAGAGTTTGTAGCCTTGGATAAAGCTGCCGAAGAGGCAGAATGACTAAGAAACTTCCTAGAAGGTATTCCGTTGTGGACAAAGCATGTGACAACCATTTGCATACATTGTGATAGTATGGCTGCCCTGACGAGGGAAAATAATCAAATATACAATAACAAGTCAAGACATATAAGGCGACGTCATAATACAACACGAAGCTTGCTGAAGAATGGAATTATATCCATTGATTATGTAAAGTTAAAGGACAATACAACGGATCCTTTTGACAAAGGGCTTACAAGAGAGCAAGTCGTATTTGCATCGAGGAGAATGAGCTTAAAGTCAATACAATGAGTCGTTAACTGGTTGAAACCTAACCTATCATAATTGGAGATACCATGGTTTAGGTTCAATAGGAAAACTAGTTGGGAAAGACTCAAGGAGCAGAAAACACACATATGCTCATTCATATGGTGTACTAAGTGTGTTAATCCGTTGATGGTTAAGGGATAAATATTATTCTTAATAATACTCAAAATCCTTTATGGTGGGATAGTACGGACTATTCTTGTTTGGTATTACCTATATGAGATTGATGTGGGGTCGCATATGAGAGAACCACTATGGCTATGTTCTCTAGAAAGTCTCACGAAGTAAGGAGTTGTTCATGACCGAAAATAACATAACCGTAAGAATTGAAATATGTTGATATGATGTGTGTGATACTTATTGTCTTGGTTTACTACAAAATATGAATAGTTCAAGACATACGTTCACTATTTCACAAGTAGCCCGATAGGTATTCACTACGAACGGTACAAGTTCAAAAGACACCGTTTCCGATGCATGTCATATCGCATTTGACAGAAATAACGATAAGTTCCTCTTTATCTTATTTTTTATCCACATGTGGGGTATTGTTAGATGTGTGAATAGAAAATGTGGCGTATTGTTGGAACTTGTATGAAATGAAAAAGAAACAAGTGATTAAATTAATCTGTGGAATTTTGGCCGAAGGGCCGCGACGCCTCGCATCCAGTAAGCCAAGGAAAATCACCATCGACAGGGCCGCGACGTCTGATGGCAGGGCCGCGGCGCAGGATTTCCAGTAGCTTACTGGAATTGATGAAGTGATTTAAGGTCGCGGCGCAAGGATGAAGGGTCGCGGCGCCTGAGTGGCGGTGAGCCATTGTTTATGGAAAATGAATTAGGGCTGCGGCGCTGAGGGAAATAGTCGCGACGCTTGGGCAATGTTAATATTTCCAGAATGTCCAAAAGTTGTATCTCTTCCCTAAAGTCACAACTTTTGGATTGGAAAGATGCCATGGTCTAATTCTATGCTATATAAAGCATGTTGATCACTTGTTTAAACAAAGAATACAAATTACATAACAATCAATCATTAAATACAATTAATGATCTAAGATTGTTGCTCTTATTCTTCTTCTTCCTCAAAAGAGATTTTCTATAAAACACTTAAAGTAAATTCGTCATGGATCAAGTTCTCGTGTAAGAACCTGAACCAGATAGTTGTATCCTCAAGATAGACGTCCGTGAAACTACAACACGAGTGGGGGCGAATTTATATCTTAGGTCACTGCATTGCAGGCCTCTATCGACACAAGTTAGTGTGTGTTTTTCGTTTTTGCTGGTTTTCACTATTGTTAATTTCAATTACATTTGAATCATTATTATGTTATTGTGATTATTTATTGAAAGGTCTAGATTGACACTAACACACCTTCCACAGGACAATAAAACTTTCTACTTGTGGTTGGAAGAATACATGCTAGTAAATTCACTGGGCAACAATAAACACTATATTTCCCCCCCCCTTTAATTAATATAGTACAATTAAAGCTACTTACTGATACTATATTTGTTTGAACTATGCAAATTTCATATCAGAAGTAGTATTTTGTGATAGTGTCTTTTTCGAAATGCGCTATAATGGTATGTCCTATCATGGTATGCACTTTGATACCAGTATTTTCATATGCTTTAAAGTTTTTAATTTTTTTTCGAACCGTTAATCTTGTTGGCTTTACTTTTGCTTTGCTTGTGCGTATGCTCTGTTTTGAGTCGAGGGTCTCTCGGAAACACCCGCTCTACCTATCAAGGTAGATGTAAGATCTGCGTACACTCTACCCTCTCCAGACCCATATTATGAGATTTCACTGGTATGTTGTTGTTGTTGTCGTCTCTTGATAGTCATGTAAGGAAAAGAGAGATGAAGGAAAGAAGAAAAAAAACCAATTAAGCAGGAAAAGAAGAAAATGCAGAATGACTATGCTCTAGTTCTCATATGAACATCTGCTTTTCTTAGGTGAAAGACTAAGTACCTGTTTGGCCAAGCTTCTGAAAGTGTTTCTGTTTCTCAGAAACACTTCTTAGGTCAAACATGTACTTTCCAGAAGTAGAAAAACTTTTTTCAGAAGCCAAAAAGTGTTTCTAAATGGGAAGAGAAGCAGAAACACCAATTTGATGCTTCTCAAGAAGTGCTTCTCGAGAAGCCCTTTTGGTCATTAAATTAAAAAAAATTGGGCCCATTTACCTTTTTCTTTTCACAAAATTACTTTTAATCTCATATAATATCCCCATATAAAATAGAAATTTGGAAATGGGGTAGGGCGGGGTGTAAGAAAAAATTTATTTTTTTTAATATTTTTTTATATACGTAACAAAAAATATGTAATAGAAATTTGAGGATGGGGTAGGGCAATGAGGTGAGGGGGTAGGGGTAAGAAATTTATATTTTTTATAAATTGTTTATAAAAGTAAAAAAATATAAAATAGAAATTTGAGAATGTGGTAGGTGCAGGCGGGGGTAGTGGGTCGAGAAAAAATTCATATTTTTAATAATTTTTTTTTATAAAAGTAACAAAAATATGAAATAAAAATTTGAGGATAGGGTAGGCAATGGGGTGGGGTAGGGCGGGGAGGGTAAGAAAAATTCATTTTTTTTATAAATTGTTTATAAAAGTAAAAATAAATATATAAAATAGAAATTTGAGAATGTGGTAGGTACCTGGGGTGTAGGGGGTAAGAAAAATTCATATTTTCAATCATTTTTTTTATAAAAGTAACAAAAAATATGAAATAAAAATTTGAGGATGGGGTATGACAATAGGTGGGGGTAGGGGTAGGGCGGGGTGGTAGGGGTGAAGAAAAAATTCATATTTTTATAAAAGTAAAAAAATGTGACATAAAAATTTGAGGATGGGGTGGGGGTAGGGGTGGGGGGTAGGGCGGGGGTAGGTTTGGACATATTTGAGTCATTGACTATCATATTGTCGTTACATTTCTTATGTACAATATAATATTATTTTTTGATTAAATGTTGCAATTAAATTTTTTTTTTATTAAAGTGTAAAGATATACTATTTTTTTAGAAACATATGATAGAAAAGAATATTTTAAATAGTTTTAAATCTATTTAAAAAATTTTAGTAATTTGCATAAATGTGGGCCAAACAGGAAACTGTTTATGTTTCTCAGAAGTACTTCTATAATTATAGGCCAAACACCCTAACAGACTCTCTAGAAACAGTTTCTGCAGAACTACTTCTAAGAAAGAGAAACACTTTTCCAGAAGCTTGGCCAAACAGACCCTAAGTATTTCCAATTCCTAAATCTTTAATCATGTTTCTAAAAGCATTTATAACTAAAATTTGTTTTAAGAAAAGATTTACAAAAATAATCACAAATCTATATTTTATGTAGTTCAATTGTTCAAATATATATTTGCAATGGAAGTAATTCCTTTTCATTTTTAGCTAGGTTATGCCTTTTATGTAGAAGCAAATTTAAAATTTACAGTTAGTGAATGCAACATACCACACTGTTAATGTTGGGTTTGATGTTGTAATATATTGCTCAACATATCATTTTTAGTACTAAGTTAAAATTCAGAAATGTTGGAACAAATATCACGACATTTGGACCAACATTCTGTAAAACAATTTTGTCTTACTTTACGGACTGAAGTAATTCCCGTGAGATTTTTACCTCGATGGTAAAATGACTTGACAAGGTGATTTGGAGCTGATGAAAAACGTGGAAAGAACAAGTCAAAGTTGTTGCTAAGCTTGGGGAACAAGTCTAAGAAGTTAGAGGATTTTGCTCCATAATCTTCTCCAACAAACATTATCGGCTGCCCAACTTTCTCTCAACCTCTACAACGATTCAATGAGCATTTCAAGGAAGACCTTCTACTATAAATAGAGAGGTTGCTTAATCGATATTCAGAAAAAGTTAGAAAAAATATCAAGAGAGCTCTCTGATATATTCGTTAGAAAACTGGATCACAAGTGTTGCCTGAGCGTGTCGATAATATTCTGTCCAACATTATAATTGCTGCCCAGATTCTAGATCTGTTCTTTATTGAAGCAATTGTAATGAGAGATTGTCTATGTCTATTTAGGTAGATTTTTCAGGCAGAAGACATCTGCGACTTAAACTTTTTTAATTCCTTTTGTATTATTTTGTAATATTATAAAAGAGGGAATTTATTCAATTGTATATAAATATATACAATACTTTCGGTCACTGACCGTCATAGGTTATATAATCAATATAACATATGTAAATATTAAACCTTTGTGTTCTTTATTTTTCCGCTGCATTTACTCTTAAAGGTTTTTCTGTTTTATCGAAGTGTTGCCACTTGTGGCAGACGACATTATCGCCGACATTTGCAAGCCGTATTAGCGTTTAATTTATTTTACTTTCAGTTTATTTTTTACTGTTCCATAGTATACCACCGGGATCCAACACACACATTTAAATCACTTTTTCGGAAATGTTTTGAACTAATTAATATAAATATAATACGTTTTAAAAATATTTATATATTTAAAAGAAAGTGATTTTTTTTATTTCTTATTCGGCGTTAATTTTCGCTTTAGAATTTTAATTAATTCAAATTTATATTGAGTAAGGTATATTAAAAGAGAACTCTCTATCAATTTCTTATTTCTACAATTCGAACAAGAAACTCATTAAAAATGAAGGATCATATCTTATCCCATAACTTCGACGATATAGAGACTAAAATAATGATGATGGTGAAGGATTTCGTCGTCGGGTTTGTACACGTAGCGAAATTTAAAAATTTATGTTTCAAACCCAACAACGGTAATACTGTAGTATGATAATATAGTGCAAAGTAAAACACAAATTTAATGTAATACTTCGAAAGAAAACTTACATTATGAAGCAAATCAGTCAAGCAGTTGAAATCTTCAAGCTTTGTGTAGTCCGGGGTGCACACTCAAAGATCCCTTAATTTGCAAGTTCTCAAGAACTTTGATGTAATTTTCTAACTTTAGAAATACTAGGAATTTCTTCAGAGTGTTAGAAGAGATTAACCCCTCTTATGTTTCAAGTATATCAAATGAAATGAGAAGCCCCTCTATTTATAGTTGAGAGGGAGAACCAGTCAGGGGTAAAATAGTCATTCGGACCCCCTGGCCGCGCCTCAGAGCCACAACCCTTGGTAAGTGGCGTCGCGGCCCTTAATCAACGCCGCGCCTCGCCTGCCACTTTCTTCCATTTTTAATGTCCTGCTATCAACCGAACATTTATATAATCTCTTCCTAATTACATCCTTCAATCAATGTAATATTTGACTTGTGTTTACCCT
The DNA here is from genome assembly GCA_029844215.1 of Przewalskia tangutica. Lineage (NCBI taxonomy): Eukaryota > Viridiplantae > Streptophyta > Magnoliopsida > Solanales > Solanaceae > Przewalskia > Przewalskia tangutica. The sequence goes on along the minus strand of CM056723.1, from coordinate 115,967,334 downwards.
TCGCACTTACATATTGACACAAATTACATTAGGATCTTCACGGAACTCCTAGACTGCGCCGGAAGACGAACCTCAATATGTAAAGTTTAGCTACACAAAATATGTGAACCGAACCTCTATGTGAGAAGATAAAATTCTTTCATTCACGACACACTCAACCAAGCTTAGGATTCGTCAAGTGTCTATCCAAATGACTTGATCAATCTATCTCATCTACATTAGTTGACAACAGGACCATATCGAAGACATGTCCATTGCGTTGACCAACGACTTAGTCAACCTAATGTCTTATGAGAACCCGACTGCTCTCTCGAAGATGCATTCGAGGAATGAATCCTATTCTTGGCTCAACTAACACCTTTAATCTACTTCGCAATGTACCCAAAACAAGTCACGTCTCAACCTATAAGACATTTGAGCTTAGGACAGGATCAAAGCACATTGCTCCGTAAATAAGGTGATATCGATCTCAAGTCTAATGACTTCTATCTCCCACACACTGAATACACTAAAGACATATAAAACAAATAGCATATCAGTAGGGTATACCAATACTTCAACAAGTATCCATGTGTCCATCACGAGTTGTCATAACTCGTAGCAAGTGAGACATACTACATCCTCGAAGGATATGATGCAGACTACATGTCGACATATAACATATCATCAATATCCCAATCTTGATGATCATTAGTCAAGGAAGTTTAAGAGCGTTACGCTATGATATTAATTCTAACTCCATTAATAACCACGTAACCTCTAGGGATGCATTTATAGAATATTACAGACAATCAATTAATAATTCAACAAATGCAAATGTCATAATAATAATCAACATTATTATATATCAATACAAATGTGTATAAAGTATATTTTTCTTAATACAGATCGTCTCTAGGACATACATATACTTTAGGATGGAGCCATAGTTGCTTATGCCTTTGTCATCTTCAAATAAAAAATGTCGATCTGAACCATATCACAAAAGCACAAAAGTCAATATCTTTCTTTGTTTAATATTGTAAATGGCTTCCCCCACTAAAATAAAGGAAGATTCTTCACCATTAATTCCATGCACCAACTATGAGAAGCTTCTTTCTATCCTTTCCCCCCATTTTTTATTAATTCATCTCACTAGTCTTTCTTATCACATAGTGTCCCTATAGATAAGATTGGTCTCTTACATCAGCTAAACTTATACTTATTGACTGATTATCAAAATAAGTTCTTAATTAGCGATTTAGCACTACATTGTCTGCTAAATATGTGTATATAGTAACCATATATGTATAATTGATAATATTAAATTAAGATGAGCCTAAATGAAGGGATTATATACAGTAAGCAACTATATAATGGAGCTTAATTTACATGGGTTTAGGCCTAGTTATTATCGTAGAAATCATTTAAAATGTAGACGAATTTTGACAACTATATCAATTAATTCATATCTAAATTATTGGGCGATCGTGTTACCTTCTAGATTATAATTTCTTTTAGAATATACCCTCTAATTTAATATATCGCAAAATATTTGGGATGACTTGCTGAGAGAGACCCGTGTAAGATGAAAAAATCTTAAAATGAGTTCACCTAACACAATAAATTCATGGCAGGTCAGGGAGATTCCGTGAACACCCAATATTTTAGGTATGAAACTTTCAAAACGGTAAATCTAGGAAGACTTTTTTAGCATATTCACTCATTTTTCTCTCTATGTGTATCGTCACATGAAACTCTTTGGAGGAGCTTTTAAAGCGTAGCATATCATATAATATGAGTTCATGAATTATATAAATATCTAATAATTTAGATATGATTCGCAAACGATAATAATTTATATTGTTTTAATCTATTAGCTCTTTAGTAGTTGGTACCTTAAATAGAACAAAATAAAAAAAAGGGATAGAGGCATATAATGTTTATTCCTATTAACAAGAGGAATTAAGACTCGAAATTAGTCGAAGTTTTTATGACAATTTTTGCAATCTCTAAAAGATAAAGGAATTCATATTAAGCACTCAAGAGGGACCAAATTAATAAGTTATTAAAGTTAAAGTTTAATTGTTACTATTCTATTATTCACTATATAAAATTATGCTTTCGATTAGATTCGTGTTGAGTAAATTGTTAGAACACCATAGAGGCAGTAGTCAGTGTAGTGTAGAAACAGTGAGCAGAAATGAGGAACAAAACAAAGAAGAAGAGCAAGACCAGTGAACGAGAGAAGAATACGAGAAGATATTTTTGGACTCTACAATGAGCTTCTGTGATTTTCTATTAATGATTGCTTAAGAACAAATTACAAAGTAGTCCTATTTATAGAGGAAGTTAATGACTAACTAACCCCTTATCTAATCAATAATGACTAACTAAAATATCTAATGAACTTATAATGAACTTATAATGAACTTGTAACAAACTAACCACTAATCACATATATATACAATGTATATATGTGGTATATCTCAACACCCCCCTCAAGCTAGACACTGAAAACAGAGGTTTCAGTCTTAGCTTGGAAGCAATACAGACGGCTGCACAACAACACTATTGTATATGTAAGCCATGCAACTTGAACACATTATTCATCAAGAGTTGTGAAACATCAAAGGCTGAATAAGGGTGTTTCACAAATTTATAAAACGCAATTTTGCCGAGTCAATCAACTATAACAAAAATAACCTCCTTGCCAACAACCTTTGGTAAATCTTCTATGAAATCCATGGAAATATCCTGCCAAACTTTATCAGGAATAAGGATCAAGTAATCCATGACTTGAAACATTCTCACCCTTGCACTTCTGATACACATCACTCCCTAATATATTGATAGACACCTTGTTTCATGCCCCTCCAATACAAATCTTGCTTCAACATATGCCAAGTAGCAGTAATACCTAAATGAACACTAAATGAAAGTATAGAAAGCAAGCAATTTTCCCATGACTGCATATCAGATCCTACCAAAGAACAAGCGCAGTACACATACTCAAATTCCAAAGAGAGTCCTAAAGAAGACTAAATTTCGCTTTTTTCATTTTCAGAATCTATAATAGCAGCATTTTCAAAATTCATAACAGCAGCACCAATATCAGAAACAATGGCATCAATGATGACACCTGATGCAGCAGCACATTGGAATATAATCAACAACAACATTAGTAACTACATCACTGATCCGCAAAGAATACTAGCAATATCGTGAACACCAACATCGCTTTAACAATCACCGTACTCAATTAGTGCTCCATATAGAACATCAAGAGTCGCCCAAATTTTCTCTCACAAAGAAGAATCACTCGGTGATATTTTTCCTCGACTTGGGACAAGAGGAGATCAATCCTATTATCATCACCTCACCCAATGAATCCAAGGATCTTCTTCAAATCAGCAGCAGATGGACATGTGTTTCCAACCAAAACAGTCGACAAGTATAGATCAATAACCTTCATTTTCTTCTTTTGTGAGATCTGGATACTAAGAAATTGTGTGAAATTGTGTATTGTTGTTAGGGGTAGGACTACTACTACCAGCACCAACAACAGCATTTGTAGGAGCCAAAACACCAGCAGTAGCTGCAGAGACACCAAACAACACAACATAGATCTTCTCATAAGAACCCACTAATAAGAGTGGTAAAAGCAGCAACATAGCTGCAGCAAGCAAGAGCTTCAACTCTCACTTCAATAATGAAGAACCCCTCATTCTCTAGTCTCATTTGGACTAAAGAATCCTTCGATTCTCATCACGCAAGCTATTTCAATAAGCCGCAAGAACCCCTCGTTCTCTAGTCTCACTTGGACTAGAGAATCCCTCGATTCACATCACACAATCTCTCATAATAAGCTCGGATATGCAACGGAGTCTCCCTCAATTTCTAGTCCTATTCCGGCTAGAAATCCGTCGATTCTCCTATCTTGAGCTAAACATATAAAAACAGTCAATCTAACACTTGATCGACTGTGAATAACTCTTTGAATCCTTGAATTGATTTTCAACTCAATCCATATTATCTTCGACGAAGTATCCCTCAGTTCTTAGTCTATTTATCGCTAAGAACTCCTCGATCCTCCTATCGATAGACGTTTCCTACTCTTATCATCCTACAAGCTCAATCCAACTCTACATTCCAGGCAATAGCAACCAGTAACATCACCACACCAGTAACATTACCATTGAGCAAAATTCCAGCAGACACAACATCATCGTGAGCGAACGCTAATGTATAAAGACACCAAAGATTAACATCATAATGAGCAGCTGGTGTTGGTTCCACAACACCAGTAGCAGCATCATCACAAGTTGCATAGCAAACAAGACACCACAACAAAGAATATTCGCTACATAATCAAGAAAGATCAAAACAAAGAAGCCAACCACCCTTTCCTTGGGGTTGACATTATCCACGCCAACACAAAACAGAAACAAACGACACAATTCTAGAATCTGAAACAGAAAACAACAACGATGAACGACAACACAGACCAGAGAACAACACCACAACAACTATCAACACATTTTCTCCAATTTTCTCAATTCACCAACACAAAATAAATGAAGTTGAGTATCCAGAAACTCGACTATCCTCGGCGATCTGCGACGTCGCAACGATAGCCAAAGACGAAGTATATCCGCATAAAATGATAATATCTCCATCCGACTAAATCGACAAATGCGATAATCGAAAAACAGTAAACAAAATAGGATGAATCGACTTTGAATCTCTGTCGATTATGTTGTCATTCGCAAAAAAATCGATCGATATACTATAGAGATTACCTCAATATTCTGTCTCCTTCGATTTCGATTTTCTGATTTTTTCAGAAGAAAATCGTTCGATTATCTGAATTTTCGATCTTCTCTGTTTTTGATCGATTGATCTCCTTCAATCGATCTCTTCTCCTCGATAATCAGTTCCTTAGCAATTATTGATTTCGATTGAGAACAATTTCATCGCATCGAGAACAAGTTCGAGCGATCTATTCTGATTTTCTCGATGATTTAATTCCTTTGCGGATTTTCAGTTCTTCGATTTCGATTCTTTCAACTCCTCGATCTCTCTCTTCGATTTGAATCGATTTGAATCAATCGCTTAATATCGATTTCATATTCTTCGATTTCGATTCTCTGTTTTCCAGACGAAATCGCGATCTCAATAACTTCCAGTCAATCGCGATTTCAATTGATCAATTTCGAATCCTAGATTATGCAGGCCCTCCTACGAATCATAGGCTTTGATACCATGTTAGAACACCATAGAGGTAGTAGTCAGTGTAGTGTAGAAACAGTGAGCAGAAATGAGGAACAAAACAGAGAAGAGGAGCAGGACCAGTGAACGAGAGAAGAAGACGAGAAGATATTTTTGGGCTCTACAATGAGCTTCTGTGATTTTCTATTAATGATTGCTTAAGAACAAATTACAAAGTAGTTCTATTTATAGAGGAAGTTAATGACTAACTAACCCCTTATCTAATCAATAATGACTAACTAAAATATCTAATGAACTTGTAACAAACTAACCACTAACCACTAACCACATATATACAATATATATATATATATATATATATATATATGGTATATCTCAACATAAACCTATTAAAGGGGTAAAATGCGTTTTACTAGAAATTTTTAATTACTTGTAGGAGTCAAATTCGATCATAATCATTCTACCATGCCTTGGTAGTGAATTTGTAATTTATTATTTTCTTTAATTATTTCCCGATTACATTGGGGAATTGAGGAAAGAGAAAAAAGGGAAATGAAAATCGAATCCACCAATGTTGTGCCGAAGACTTTCACTAATATCACTAAATTATAAATTTTGATAAATATTCTGATGTGTTTTATTTTCACAAAATTCGGACTTTTCCATCTTTTCTTATTTTTTAAACCCCGAGTTCACGCCAAAAAAATAATTTAAAAATTAGTAAACTTACAATATAATGTAAGTTGTTTTTATACACAAGTAGTCACTAATGATGTATTATGGTAGTTTGTCTACATTATATTTTTTGAGATGCGGATGCGGTCTTTTTTCGGACTTTACTAACGCGGGATGCTTTGTACACTGGACTGTTCTTTTTTTTTCAAATTTCTTTCTATTTATACTTTTTTTTATTTCTCACCTGATATTCGAACATCTCAATTAGGAACGACATCTATATTCGCGATGCGTAAAATCTATTTAAAAGGGAGGCTCGCTAATATTTTTTCTATTATCCCAATAAGAATTCTTGTTGGTATGCGTATATACTCATTTATTTCTTTTTATTCATACAAATCTCTTAAATATTACTTATAGATCAAGAGGGAGTAGGACTTAGTAATGGGTACCCTATTAAACAGAACAAAACCATAAAAGGGACAGAGATATTTTCAGCTAATTCCTCGCTATGAGTCCCTAATAAACCACAACACATACAAGAGTTTCCATATATTCCAACATTCCAACTTTTCCTTGTGTCAACTCTCTTTCCTCAATACCCTTTGCTCCCAAAGCCTTGTTTTATGGTACTCTCACTTCCCTTTCTCTGTTTCTCTTCTGCATATAATGATTCATAAGTCCTTTTTCTGTGATCAGTTAGTATTGCATGTTACGGTTATGGCGTTTTGGTACTCTATTCGTCTCAATTTATGTGATACTTTTTATTTTTTGGGAGTCATGTAATTTATTCGTATGTCATTTAAATATTTTAAATTGTTAAATAGCGTGATTTATAGTATTTTTTATGTAGTTTTTAAATATGTAAATTATTTTTCAAAAAACTTAATGATGGTATGTCTTAATTCACGCTAGTTTGACTCTCGAAATCCGAACTCTATCACATAAATTGTGACGACAGATGGAGTATATGTATAGGTTTTTCAAATACCACGTTTGTTCTGTTTCAGTAGGTCTTTGAGTTTTCTTTGATGGTGAATTACTTTTTCAGTGAATTGATTACATTATCTGTTGAATGAAACAGTCACTCAAGCTATTTTAGGGGAAAATGTTATCTAAGTTTTAGTTAATCTTGTTGTAAAGAATGAATCTTGGGCCTAACTCAACCCCAAAAGTTAGCTTGTAGGGTGAGTATTGTTCAACTCCATATAAGGAGTCCATGTTCTCATTTCATGTCCGACGTGGGAGTTAGGCCCAAGATCATGTAACAAATGGATCTTGGGTCTAACTCAACCCAAAAAACTAGCTTGTCCATATAAGGAGTTCATGTTCCCATTCCATATCCGATGTCCATATCCGATGTGAGACTCTTAACACTTGTATTAATAGCAAGAATTAGGGGAAAAACTAATGTTTTGGCAGTGACTAGTGGTACACCTTCAACATGGTCATTTTTGGTGTGACATGTTTGTTTACAGTTTAGTGTTTACTTCTGTTTGCTTATTTCTAGTTATTTATGTTACCAATTGAATATTGAAGACTAAAAAGGGAATTGCTACTGAAAGGTTGAAGGTTTATGTAACGAATTGAAGAAACATCATGGGTTCAGTTTGTTGCTGTTACAATGTTCCGGATGTTGGAGAGTCTGCTGCCTCAAATGGTCAAAATCATAGCTGCTGCCAGTGTTTTAGTTACCTCTTTCAGAACTTAATTAATAAGGTGCTTGTCAAAAATGATTTTTCCTTTTATCTTATAATGTTTGTATGGTGCGCGGAAGTATTTAATGTTTTACACTATTTATATCGAATCCCCCTGCCACCTAGGTAATTTTGCTTTATCTGTTTCTATGAATAAATGATGGCAAGATTCTTAACTACCGAGAACTAATCGTGTCTGACTGAAGTAAATATGGAGTTAGATCACCATCTCAACTAACTATAACAATAATGAATATTTAAGTAGCATGGCAGGTGAAGATGCTTCAAAGGAAATACTTCAACTACCTTAAAGAACTAGGGAGTTAACCTACCTTCCTCTTGTGCAATGAATAACTAAAAAGATTTAAGATTATACTTATGTGAAGGATTTGCAGCATCTCTGTCTTTGCTCAATCCATCACGTACTGTTCAATTATAGATACTGGTTTAGCTTTTAAGCTACTAATACTTCAAGTTCAGTCTAATTTATATGAACAATGATGACACTTATGTAACTTTCTGTTTCATGTTTTACAAGCTCACAAAACAGCAAATTCAAACATGGAAAAGTGATGGAATGTGAGACGCTATGTGACCACTCATCAAACTTGAACAAGTCTAGACATGGAAAAACTCTGTTGTTTTTGAAGAAAAATGAAATCTACCTCAAAAAGGAATTTTGTTGACTCGGGTCTATTGATCAGTGTTGTGTAACCTGGAAAATTCTAATTATAACTGTAGTAACAGAAATCATGTCTAGATTGCTAGCCTAGCTTCTTCTTTGCAAATGATTCATTTTTGCGTTATTTTTTGTCCTCATTAAGATAGTAATAGCCTATTTGGCCAAGCTTCTGTGAAGCCAAAAGTGCTTATTTTTTAAAGTTGAGGTGTTTGACCAAGCTTTTAGGGGGAAAAGTGCTTTTGAGTAGCAGAAGCTTAAAGAAAAATATAAAAAATAGCTTTTCTCCAGAAGCACTTTTGAAACATTAGCCAAGCATAAATTATTGCTCTAATATTGGCAAAACTGTTTCTCAAATTGATTAGTCAAACACAATCGGCTAAAGTACTTTTTCAAAGCACTTCTCAAAGTAAGCAAATTTTCGAAGCTTGGAACATGCTATAACTATTTACAGAATCCTGACTGTTCCTTATCATGAAATTGACTTTGAAGTTTTACTTGTCATCAGTGTGGAACCATATTTGGCCAAGCACAACAAACTGCTGGGACTTCAGCTAATCAAGGCCCGTCATCTTCGACTGTTCTAGTTGGCATCAGCAGTTCATGTAATACCATCAGGTCTCAGGATAGAGGTTTATCAAATAGTGCTGCTCGAAGACAGCCACAAATGCAACAAGATGTCGCATTTAGACGACAGGACAAAGGAACAAGTCATTCACGAGTTGAGCCCGAACCAGATATAGATGCTAATGTTGAAATAACACAGAAGCTTCTAACAGCAGACAGGCTGCTTAAATCAGACTGTGAAGGAGGATCTAAAGAATGTTGTCCCGAGTCCCCAAAGAAGGACTATTCATCAAAGAAGATGACTGGAGTTCAATATGAAGTTTCCTCATCAGAAGATGAGGACGTATGTCCCACATGCCTCGAAGGTATCTGGCATTATTGTACTTTTCTTTTTTGATAACCGTGGTGTCCGGGCCAGCTTGCGCGCACCTCTACTAATTCCACGGAATACTTGCAACCTCCTACCAACACAGGTAACTTTGTCCACCAAGGACAGATAGGAAGAAATCACCTCGTGGGTTCTCAAATCTCAACAAACTTCATTGACCGTTTTACAATTTTGTGTTAGTAAAGAACTATTTGAGCTGCAACAGATTGACAAAAGAGGCTACTCAAAGGCTCTAAGCTAATACCTTCTAAAATACTGCAAGGTTGGATAATTCTCGTGATCTGCTTAATTAGTAAAATGACTTTGTTTTTGCAGAGTATACACCAGAGAATCCCAAGATATTTACAAAATGTTCTCATCATTATCACCTAAGTTGTATATACGAGTGGCAGGAGAGAAGTGAAAAATGTCCAGTTTGTGGAAAGGCAAGATTTTTTTTAAAGTTCTTTTACTTTACAGTTTTTAAGTCACTCTGGTGCATTGCAAAACTGCATTATCTTATTAGCTGCATAGTCAAGTTAAGATCTTCCGCAAAGGGAGGAGTCAAAATATTGCTATGTTAATCAAATAACTAAAACTTAATCAGTGAATTGCTAGATTTTCTTTTCTTCTTTAAGGACTAGCTTCCATTATCTGAATGATTGGGCCTCTAACCATAATATATTAAATTTTGGCCACATGGTATCTTTACTAGACAATATGTTTCTGTTCCACCAAAGACATTAAATGGCATGTTATGTACTCCTTATGTTCCATCTTATTTGTCAATACTTTCCTTTTTAATTTGTCTCAAAAACAATGTCATACTTACTTAGAAATGGTTTAACTTTAAATTTTTCATTTTACCTTAATGAGATAGGTGTATAATCACACAAATGTCTTTGACTTGTTTTAGACTACAAATTTCGAAAGTCTTTCATTTTTTTCCTTAAACTTTGTGCCTGGCGATTGATGATTAGACTTGATATATTTTTGGGTTTTCTATTGTAGAATGCACAGTTAAGTTTCTACCTCTGTTTCTCTAACATTCTTTGATTCCCTTGCCCAGTTGATGGAATTCGAGGAGACAAATTGATGGTCAGAGCTGAAGAGAAGGACCTAAACAAAACATACGTTTATGTGGAGATTTCCTACAACTTCGTAAGGTGTACATAATTCTTGACCACACTGATGACTGGTCCTTGGCATCTTAGATTACTCTGGAGTTGTTCCTTTCTTTTGGTTTTTGATTTCTGATCGTTTGGAACATGCTCTCTTATACAAAGGATCGAAGAGTAACACGATATACTGTCAAGAGAATATTTGTTTCTCCTTGGAACTTCTTTTTGGTCTTTAAACTTTTGCGGCCACGGGCATTTTCATGGGTATCATACTGTCATATGTAAAGCAGGTGAGACCAACTACTTGTGCTAATGAAGTTTAGATGATTGAAATTATCAGCTTATTTTATCTGTTTACTCTATGGCCTTTACATCTCAAGATTGGTGGCTTAATGGTGTTTTAGACATTGCCCTGTTTGACTTCTATAGGTGCTTATAGTTGCCTATGCCAACACTTGGGTAAATAAAGAGAGTATAATTTTACATCGTGATTTTGTTCAATTGATAACAAAAACACCAAAACAATTGTGGGATTTTAGAATAGCAATTTAACAATTATAAAGTGCCAAAGTCCCGAGCTTTGGTTCAGTAGTAACAGTGCAACAAGTGACGTGTGGATTAACCACACATCACGAGTACAAATGCAGGCACATGTCACGAGTTCAAACTTGATGCAAACAAGAACTTATTGTTTAAGTAGAGACGGGTAGAAGGAGGCAATTATTTAAGTAGAGATGAGTAGAGGGTGTGCTTATCAAGTTTCAAACCGTGAGTTAGCTAACTTTAGGGGATTTTTTTATTAGCAAAAATATTATAAAGAGCTGAATAAAACATTTTGAGTGAGAACACAGAATTGCCAATAGTACTGGATTATCTCATGTGTTTGAGCTGAAGTTGGCCTTTTCTTAGCCCCTGAAACAACCTTGAGATGTAAAGGCCATAGAGTAAACAGAAGTTCGCCTTTTCTTAGCCCCTGAAGTTAGGGAATTAACATTCTTCAACATTAATAAAGGGCAGCCCGGTGCACTAAGCCCCCGCTATGCGCGGGGTCCGGGAAAGGGCTGGACCACAAGGTCTATTGTACGCACTCTTACCTCACATTTCTGCAAGAGGTTGTTTCCACGGCTTGAACCCATGACCTCCTAGTCACATGACATCAACTTTACCAGTTACAAAAACAATAAGGTCCTATACATATATAGATACAATCAATATTAAGAACTTCCCAAGCAAAGATTAATTAACATCTTATGGGTTAGATGTTAATAAAACCTGAACATGAGCAAGAGTACATTTCATAGAGACACCACAGATGTTTATGTAGGGTTTTGTTGGGTTCGTGTACGCAGCGGAATTTGAAAATTTTATGTTTCAAACCCAACAAACGACGAACTGCATGATGATTATGCAATAATAAAACATGTAAATCATAGCATGTTTTATTAACTGTAATATATCGATAGTAAACTTACGGTTTGTATAAATTTGGAATACATTAGTATAGCGTCTGAGGGTGCGCACGCAACTGTTCCTTGATTGCAAATTCCTAGAACTCCGATGTAATTCCTCCTTCAAACAGCTAGGAAATTCGGCAGAGGTTCGAGATAATATTTTAAGACTAGGTCTCAAAGACTTAGAATGATTATGAAATCAAGTGTATTAGAATAATGAATAGACCCTCAATCTATAGCTGCGTTTTAGGATTAAAACGCAGCTTATGGTTCCCGTGGGCCAGATCTAGAAAATGAGACGCAGCGATGGGTCGATCGACCCATCGCCACGGTGCCGCGACTCAGTGAAAGCGCGCGCCGCCCTCGTCCCATGCTACCGGGACCTAGTCCATTTTAGGACGTCATCTCATTTTCATTTTAATTAAATTCGAAATCCAATCTCGAGTTAATTAAATAATCATTATTCATTCAAATGTCTCGATCATAAATCGAACATTTATATTCTCTTATTACATCCTTAGATCAACGGAACAATTGACTTAGTATTACCCTACAGGCCTTCACATGTCGACATTAATCATATTAGGGTCTACATGAAACTCCTGGACGGCGCCGGAAGACGAACTCAATATGTGAAGTATAGTTACATGAATCTAGTAAACTGAACCTCAACGTGGGAAGATGAAATTCTTTCATTCACGACACACTCGATCAAGCTTAGGATCTGCCAAGTGTCTATCCAAAGAGCTTGATCATTATATCTCATCTATATTAGTTGACAACAAGACCATATCCTAGATATGTATATTGCGCGTTGGTCAACGACTTATTCAACCTAATATCACATGAGAATCTGAGTGTTCTCTTGAATATACATTCGAGGAATGAATCCTAATCTTAGCTCAACTACCACCTTTAATCCACATCGTAATGTACCAATACAAGCCGTGTCTCAACCTATAAGACATTTGAGCTTAGGACATGATCAAAGTATATTAATCGACCTCAAGTATAAGGACTTCTATCTCCCACATGCTGATATGTTTTAGACATTGTATAACAAACAGTATATTAGCAGGGTATACCAATACTTTGAAAGTATTCATATGTCCATCACGAATAACCATTACTACATCCTCTAAGGATGTGATGCAAACCACATGTCGACTTATCACCTATCATCGATATCCCATTCTCGATGATCATTAATCGAGGCTCTATTTTAAGAGTTACATTATAATATTAATATCTCACACTATTAATAACAGTGTAACCTCTAGGGATGTATATTATAGAATATTATAAACAATCAACTAATAATTTAATAATTATAAATGCCAAAATATTAATCAACATTAATAATAATACGAATGTGTATAAAATATATTTGTCCTAATACATATTGTTATAAATATATTTTTAGTTTATTCATATTGTTAAGCTAGCATCCCATATGACATGGATATAATGAATCAAGATTTAGGTCAAGCTCATTATTCCTCCTTGCTTCTGCTGCTTCCTCTTGGTAATTACCACTAATCAAATCAATTAGCATTGCTGAATTAATTACACAATCGAATAAGTAGTGATTAATCAACTTTGTAAAATAAAATTAGTTGGCCATTCAAACTTCAAATATAATAGTAGTACTGAAGATAATGGTTTTGTTTGTTAATTTATCTTTGTTATAGAGAGGAGAAGAATTACCCAATATTTAGGTACGGGTACGATGGTGAGATAAAAGATGTCGAAGTAGGAACTTGATTTTGCTGATGCCATTCACCTTGTTGCACTACTGCCTTATCCTTTTCCTTGATCTGCTTAGAAGCAAATGGAATTAAAAAAGGAAATAACCTTCAAATTCTAATAACCTATCGCTACTATCTACTCCCTAAGATTAAGTTGAGAATATGAAGTGCAAACTAAAGTGTGTTTTAGTGTTGAGAATCTTGATACTTCCTGGAAAACTTGGAACAAATGACAAGACAGAAGCTCACCTTCTTGGCTAGTATATTATTCTCCTCCTGGATGGCCCTTTCCTATAAAAAGCATAGAGAAAAGATTGCACTTAAGGCATCAACCAAGATTACTGCTTATTAGTAGTAAGTTTGGTGCACAAATAAACTACGTTGCTCGGACTCTCCAAAAATATTGTCGATGTTGGGTCCTCCAAAAATGCACTACTTATGGAGGATCCGATACGCATCCATCAACATTATAAAAATGCGAGCAACATTGCAAATAACTACTAAAAATAGTACCTTTTTCTGCAGTTGAGAGATTGACTCATGCATGAGTTGGTTCTGCAACACAAAAACATCTGAAGTCACAGAAAATCCAAAAATTGCATAAAAATAGAATTTAGTACTATATCAAGGTTATTCAACGGGGTAACCATATAGTAGTCGTTTCTGCTCTATTTGCACAATTTGATTTTTCAATGAAGAGGATTCAATTGCCCATCTCTTCAACTTATCTCCTCTTGGACACTAGGCAGCAGAGACAAAAAAAACTCTAGGTGATATCTTCCTATCTATTCAAGTCTTCTTGGGCAGAGGTACTCAATGGTGGTGGAGAATAACTTAGGTGCGCGCAAACTAATCAGGCGCAATAATTATATTTTTTTGTTAACAAAAAGCAGATGGTAATGGAAGGAATTAGCTTTCGCTTTAGTAGTGATGGTAAGTTTGTTGAAAAAATAGAATATAGTAGCTCAAAAGTAAGTATTCAATATTAGTTTCCAACAAGTGATTAGTCTTAAATGACTATGTTATTGAGAAATATTGTAAACCTCTCTACCGTTGAAACTACCGTAACTATTGACCAATTTAGCATACCTTTATTCTTTAGCCTCTTCACTATTCCTTTATTACCTTGATTTATGATTAGCCATTAAGAGTTTTCAATTGTCTTTGACAATTACCAAGAGACGTTGCTGGCTATCATAATAGTAATTGGCTATTGGACTTAATCAAGGCTATAAATATAGTCAACACTTTTTTCTTAGGAGAGATGAAATACCAAGAACCAATCTTCCTCCTACATTTTATTATGCTTGGTTTTCTTTGGTTAATCTTTGTTAGATTTTGGCCCCTAATTTTACACTAGAAGAGATTGTTAAATCATGGGGATATTCCCATACCAGATGAAATATCCTTAAGGATATTGTCTCTAACACGCCTCAAGCTTTCAAGGCGTTCGTGAATAAAGTATTTTCCGTAAGATTTCCAACAAGTTTCACTTTCCTTACCACAATAAATTGTGGGGCAATGATAAGTACTCCTCTGTCCTAAATTAAAGATGTCAAATTTGAGCTCTTGAAGTAGAGTCACCTTATGTAGAAAGAGCTTTACCCCATAATGGGACTTATCGATGCGGAATCTGAACTATTCGCTCCAAAATATGGGTACCAAGCACTCGTTTGGGTGCGGGTTCCCAAGAACCCAATAAATTTTGTGCAGATCCTATATTTATATTGAGAAATCTATTAAATACATAAGAAATATATGTTGGTAACCCAATAACAGAGCAATCACTTGGTTCAATGGCCGTAATGGTGTTGAGTTGTGGAGTCTAATTCATCGCCAACGTTATGAAGATCATACGCAGAGTGTGAAACGTTGATCGACCTAGTTTTCGCTATATATATTCTAGGGCGTCGTTTTTTTTTCCTGAGAGCATGTGTGACGATAAAAAGAGAGAATTGTAAAGGCACAAACTTCATATTTTGATAATAGTAAAATCTGCAGCTCTCGCATTGAGGGTGAATGTAACATCCCGTACTTTCAGGCCATGTTTCGAACCTAGATGTATGCCAATAAAGAGCTCAGTATATAAAAGGATGTGCCCCAAAACTAATTTAGGACCTATCGACAAATGAACGACAGTGATCAGCCAATCGGCAACAATGATCGATTACTTGGTAATGTTGATCGGCTAATTGGTAAATTATAGTGGGAAACAACAAGGATCGGCTAATCGATGAAACTATAGTGTGGATAAAATTAAGTGGAAATGTTATGTGTAAAATGCGGATGAATTGCCTAAGTGGATATAAAATTAATTAGGTAGAATAATGTGCATGCAAGGTGGATGTGTCACCTTTAAGTGATGCCCATTAAATGAAATCATGAGGTGGAATCTTTAAGTTGTGACTATTGAAAGGAAACACTAAGGGTCTGGACGTCACTACAAAGAGGGCGATTTTTTTAAACCAAAGAGGGCGACTAAAAAATGCCCTTTTAGTTCCGATCAAAAAGGGCGACATACAGTCGCCCTTTTTAATTTCACCAAAGTGGGGCGACTTTTCAAGTCGCCCTTTTGGTCCGAATCAAAAGGGTCGACTTTTTCAAGTCGCCCTTTTTGGTCATCACCAAAGGGGGCGACTTGAAGTCGCTCTTTTTGATCCTAAATCTAAAACACGATTTACTTGACGCTTAATGACTAAATGTTGTTCGCCTACGTTTTTTTATTACAAATATGTTATATTATATAAATCAAAGGAAAGATCTTATATAAAAATAAAAAAATTCCATTGCTCGGAAAATAACAAAAGAAGATTCGAGTTAGAAATTAAATTTATCTTCAAATGTTTTATGTTTCTAGTGTTTATTGTTATTCTCTAATTAAAACAATAGAAACTTTCATGGCTAGCTTTGTGTTTTAATCAATTATTTCGAGATTAATTGATGTATAACCCAAAAAAATTAAATAGACAATTATAAAGTTTATGTAATTTGTTTTGTTGCATCGTTTTTTAACATAAGTTGTTGGAAAAAGTGGATGTGGTATCTTATCCCATGAATATTACAATTTAAGGCACATGTTATTAGTGTCTTATAAAATAGTGAAGATCGATTTTGTATTTCTTTATAAAATAGTTGGTCCACTTTATATTTTGGTTTTATTATTTATTTTTAATAAGATATAAATAACCGAGACCTATGAAAGAACAAAATATAAAATACGATGAGAAATATCATCTCTCGTGATTTTTCCATCTCCGTTGCTATCCGCCCTATGATAATTAATCACACATAATATCATGTACAAATGAAATAACAAATTATATTATCAAGTACTAATATTTCATTTTATTATTTATTTTTAATAAGATATAAATAAATATGTATTTTTCTTACTTTTGAAATTTTGATTTATTTATAAACTTTTATTCCACTGCCCATAAATATTTCGATGTTTAAATTTATCAATCATATTTTGTAGTAATTTATTTTTTTTAACCAAAGGGGACGACTACAATCGCCCTTTTTGGTTTTTAACCAAAGGGGGCGACTACAATCGCCCTTTTTGGTTTTTCACCAAAGGGGGCGACTACAATCACCCTTTTGATTTTTCGCCAAAGGGGGCGACTACAATCGCCCTTTTTGGGGGTTTCACCAAAGGGGGCGACTACAATCGCCCTTTTTGGTTTTTCACCAAAGGGGGCGACTACAATCGCCCTTTTTGGTTTTTTACCAAAGGGGCGACTACAATCGCCCTTTCTGGTCCACTTTATATTTTGATATTATTATTTATTTTTAATAACATATAAATAAATATGTATTTTTCTTACTTTTGAAATTTTGATTTATTTCTAAACTTTTATTCCACTAGTTAGTATTTCCTCATTTTCAATTTATGTATAATAATTTGATTGAATATAAAATTTAAGAAAAATATTTTGAATTTTAAGATCTAAAACATAACATAAACTTGTGTAATATAAATAATACATCCTTAATAGTAAATAAAAAATTAAAATTACTATTTATTAATAAAAAATGCGTCAATTTCTTATTACATAAAAGTAATAAAAATCACTTGTAAAAAGGGCGACTTGAAAAAGTCGCCCCTTTTGATTCGGACCAAAAAGGGCGACTTGAAAAAGTCGCCCCGTTTGATTCGGATCAAAAGGGCGACTTGGAAAAGTCTCCCTTTTTGGTCCGAATCAAAGAGGGCGAGTTCAAGTCGCCCCCTTTGGTTAGGATAAAAAAGGGCGACTTTTCCATGTCACCCTTTTAGACTCATGATGTAAAATATTTAAAAATATAAAAAAAAATAGTTTTAAGTATGCAAGAAAGAAAAAGTATTAAAGAAGATAAATATTATCGAGATTCATTTTTCTAAATTTTGAAATTTTGATTTATTTCTAAACTTTTATATCACTGCCCATAAATATTTCGATATTTAAATTTATTTATCATATTTTATTAAAAAATCAAATTACTACAAAATATAAATAGAGATATTAATAGTATCTTTTAATTTATTTATTTTTAGTGATCTTTTAATTTGTCAAAAGAAAAAATCAAGAGGATCAATTAAAGGGGATACTTCAAAATTAAAATATAAATAAATTAAACTATATATCCGATCCGAAATTTATCCGAAAATTACGGATATCCAATTTTTTATATATCCGAAATATTCTGATCCGATTCCGATCAGAAATTATTAGAAAATTATAGATTTCCGATTTTTTGTATATTCAAAATATTCAGATCGGAATCCGATCCGAAATTATCCAAAAATTACGGATATCAGATTTTTTTGTATATCTGAAATATTCGGATCCGATTCCGATCAGAAATTATTCGAAAATTACGAATTTCCAATTTTTTGTATATCCGAAATATTCGGATCCGAATCTGATCCGAAATTATTTGAAAATTATGCATATCCGAGTTTTTGTATATCTGAAATATTCGGATCCGAATCTGATCCAAAATTATCCGAAAATTACGGATATTCGATTTTTTAGATATCCAAAATACTCGGATCCGGAATTATCTGAAAATTACGAATATCTGATTTTTTGGATATCCGAAATATTCAAATCCGAATCCGATTCGAAATTATCCGAAAATTACGGATATCCGATTTTTTGGATATCCGAAATATTCGGATCCGAAATTACAAATATCCAATTTTTTGGATATCTGAAATATTTAGATCCGAATCCAAGAGATTTATGATTATGAGTATAAATATAACAAGTATTGATGGCTAGTTTAGTGGTAGAATGACACAATTCCACAGAAGATGCTCGGGTTTAATTCTTGGCAGAGGGTTGTATTTGTGGTAATTAATGTTGCATAACTAGTGGTCTAGTGGTAGAATAGTATAGTGTCACAGTTCAGACCAGGGTTCGAATTTCAGTTGGTGCATTTAAGTTTTCTCTTTTTTGAACCAACCCAAAGAGGGCGACTGAAGTCGCCCTTTTTGAACCAGGACCAAAGGGGGCGACTGTAGTCGCCCTTCTTGATAAATCTCAAAAAGGGCGACTTGAAAAATCGCCCTTCTTGATATAAGACAACGCGACTAATTAGGCGAGTTGAAGGGCGACTAAAAATTGTCCCCTTTGATCTAAGGGGGCGATATTTCACCCAAAGAGGGCGATTACAGTCGCCCTCTTAGAACCAATTTCTTGTAGTGCGTGCAAAGACAAGAAGTCTTCTTAAAGTTCAAAATTTTATTTTCTTGGCTTTTACATCAGAACGATATGCTACAATGTGATAACCCAAATAAACAACCAGCTACGTAATTATCTTAGTATTACCGTGAGTTCCAATATTATTTGTGAAGAAAGTATAATTTTTACTCAAAGAACGAAGTACGAGTTTCGCACACCGCTTTAATATCATTGTTCCGTTATGGTTGAGTTGTAATTCAGGCTTTCTTCGAAGTAAAGTAAGGTAAAAGAAGAAGACTTCTTGGCAAATAAGGTTAGGTGCTATACAGACTACTTGGGTTGTATTATCAACGGATCGACGAAAGTATGTTAAGGCAAATTCTTCTTTATTTTGGCATGTTCCCTGTAACAAAATGTAACCGTGATATTATTCCATAAATTATTCTACTCTTAGTAGTTAATGATATTAATGTTATTGATTCTTATGTTAAAAACATGTCTAAATATGTTCCTAAATACTTATTGATGTATATGAGAAAGATGTTAAGATTCCCAATGTTAGTCGAATGTATGTTTCTAAATCCTTGTTGATGTATATGAGAAAGATTTTAAGATTCCCAATGTTAGCCGAAGGTACAAGGTATCATCCGATAAGTTCAAAATATATTATTATCATTCATTCATTGCATTCATGTTTTACCCGAGACCTGGATGAGAAACGGGGTACGAAGACCATCTAATAAGCTGGGATATGAAAATGAAATGACGCGCATAGAGGCCAAAATGAAAAGGAAAATGTTTGGTGAATGGCCAATATATATATATATATATATGTTATGGGAATGAAGATGCCCTTGTGTGGCCAGTATGTTGACACCCAATTTTGTCCCTCCCCCCTTAAATAAATAACCAATAAGTTAAACAATTTTCTTTTTAGAACCGCGATTTTTACTTCACAAAATACACATAGTAAGTAAGTCTTAATAACGGTCTCGCATTATAAATGTTAAGCTAATTAATTAGCACACCCACATTTATTATTATAATAATAGCTTAGATTAATAAAACACCCGAATAATTTAATCACAATTTAGATTCTTCATTTATCTACTAATACACCTAGACTAATACACACCCCAAGCTCACATTATTTTCGTCCAAAACATACCAAATTTCAACAACCGCCCAAACCCGCACTCCAACTCCTGTGCCTTTACTTCATTTCCCCACTTTAATTTCTTCGACTCACCCTCACCCAGAGCCCTTTCGTCGACTTCCCCCCCTTTCAGAAAACCTAATGCCCTCTCAACCGCCGCACACACCCTCTCCCTCACGCCACCTTCCCAGCCGAGATTCTCGCCTGAGAATCCGGCAATCTTCCCCCATCTTACCATAAAAACCTTCCCTTATCAATTTGGTAAGACTCGAATCACGAAATGGTAACAAATCGTCTTAAAGTCCTCCAAATCACCCACAAAAGCATTCGCCTTACCATAACAAAATCGATTTAATCGCCCCCAACCGCCCTAAACTTATCATAAAAAAACGAAGCCCAATTAGGAGCTATAAATACCAATGTTGGGACATGCAACGACATCCATCGATCAGCCATCAGTCACCGAGATTACTCATAGCGTCGAGCCTATAACCCTTCTTTTATTTTCAGTTTATCACTTTCCATTTTGCAAAACAGTTCTTTGCGGATTTTTCCTTCGACGATTCTGGGAAACATTTGTCGCCGCTCGCCGCTACCCGCAAAAGGTCCGGAAACCCACTATCTTTCTACTATTCAATCGTTTAAATTGATACTGTATGCTCTGTATAATGAGATTCATGTCATTGTGTTGAATCTATTCGATTTGGTTTAGTTGTCGTTTCCTGACAAATCTGTTAGTCGTGGTTTTCAATATTTGCGGTGTCGAATCTGTTTTCTAAGCATGTGTGTATTCGAGTTTTAGGGGTATGGTTAAGTGTATAACATTCGTATAAAGGTCTTAGGTCCATTTTTGTGTCATTAGTTGATATATTCTGCTATATGCTTGTTAAAAAATTACTTCAAGTCTGGAAAAAAAGGTAATACCTATCTTGCTATTTATTGAACTCACGAAGACTGCCTAATATCTAGATGACCATTGTTGGATGATTCAAATCTCAGATTTCTACATTCCCCTGTCTTAGTATAATCCGTGATCCAATACATAAAGTATATTGCCTCTGAATCTTACGACCCCGACACATCCTACTGAATCTGAAATTTAGTGAGGAATAGAGATTGTTATCTCATTTGATTTCGTATATCGCATATCAAGATCGCGCTAAAATATTAGTCAGACACTACTCTAATTAGACACATTTCGTATATGAGCCTATTCAGCCCCCTTTTTAGAACATTAAGTTATAGGTCATCTGTGCTAAAGTGATTCCAATGTAACAGTATGAAACTTGTTTGGTTGACGAGTCCTGTTTTTGATGTACCCCAGCTAGTTTAACTTTGGAATGAATCACTGGTTAACCAAACCATCATACTCCACATATCCTGTTAACAAAGTTATTTACTCAGTCTGTGGATATATCCGATATACCTCTATAACTTGATGTGAGTCTGGAGCTTTTTGGTCAGAGATAGTTTGAGGATCGAACTTGTGTATGTGTTTTCCCATATACTTGATTTATGTGTAACTAAGTAAACCGGGGACATACTGCTATACGACCTTTCCATGTGTAGTCCAAGCGGTTTACTTAGAATTAAAATGAGTTCGTCCCATATTTATCTAAAGTGTCCGCCTCTGTATTTTCCTTTCGACTCGCCAATTCAATTGTATTAGGGTCATGTATCATAATAAATATAACTACATACTTATCTCATACCGCTAAATGACCAATATTTACATTATCCGATGTTCCTGCTCACATCTCATTGGTATACATTTAGCGTATATGGGTGGCATACCTCGTATGGTTTATGTGTATATCAACCCTTTGTGACTGGATATATTAGAGTGGAGTTCGTATACATGAACCTGTCTGGGTGATAACATTGATATTTCCTCGAGATCTAAGAAACAAACCAATCACGTTGTCGCATATCGAGGCCCCTTCAATTGACTAATTTCCAAATTTTCTTTTTTTGTGGGTGAGATTCATTGCCTGCATCAAATCGGCAAGACGTGTGTGTGTGTTTAATTTAACATGCTACTTATTTTTCGTACATGATGGAGTTTATATTATTTACTAATCCTTTTCTTTCTTATTTTTTACATGACATGCATCGGGAGACAAATCAAGAGTCTCGGTATGAGACTCATCATGATCTCCGCATCGCCGTCCACACTTCCGCCGCAGGGCTTCCAAACAGCTATAGGATAGATGGTGTCACCATCCGTTCTAGACATTACAACAACTCCAATCTCACTCCTCCTTTTGCTTATTTATGCATTTATTTATTTGCTTATTTATTATTGTCATATTTATTGACCTTGTAATTAATAGGATAATTAACTCTACTAGTCTTTGAATACTTTGGAAGGGGTAGTTTAAAGATAAATTCGTCTTTTACTTAGTCTAGGCTCATCATATAAATCTAAATCTAAAATAATTAATCCTAGCTATGCTTTAGTCATGTAGTTAATATATTCCTCCATATTTAATTCTTAAACTTTTTCATAAATTCTTCATAAATATCATAGGAAGTAATTTTCGCATACACGTATAAAAAATAATTTCATAATTAACTTTTATATAAGAGTCTTAAATATATTAATAGGAGTAATGTATCATTTTCTTACTTTTGTTAAATAAAATAATTTCATGTCTTATAATTGTATAATCAACTTTTGTATATTTTTGTGAGTCTAATAAGGCCCTTTTAGTTATCAATATATATATTCTTTAGATATTTAACACATCCCTTTTACCTAAATAATCTTTTTTTTTCTAAAATATACATCCCTTAGCCAAATAAATTAACCTATGTTTGAACGGACAACCGCAAGTTAGCGGATCCTTTAGGGTGCCTTACCCCTTCCCTTTAGGATAATAAAGAATCCTTACTCAGAATCTTATTTAGTTTCATAGACCATTAAATGGAGTTAATGCTGACTTTAATCAGTTAGTATTTAGGTGTCCTAATTCACCCAATTAATTAGGTGGCGACTCCCTTAAACATTTTAAACATTTATTTTTACATTTTTGGGAGGATAATCATTCCGTCGCGCATTCAAGCCTGAGAGTTCAAAATCGGGTGCGACACAGTATATATGTATTACCGCATTGTGCATGACATCTAGGAATTCTATGGCCCTCAGAGGCATTCACCACTATCAGTCGTTCCTGTCAGTTGTTTCTGTTTCAGGTTGTTATGTATCTCTGTTATGTTATTTCTTTATGCCTGACATAAGCAGGGACGCTGCGTTTCATGCCCGCATATTCAGTTAAAGAGGGTGACGATTTGCACTAGTAGGTTGTTGGTTCAGCTGATATTGTATCACTCTACTTGTTTCAGAGCTGCTGTGTCTAGTCATGGTATGGTATTTTGCATATGCATATGGGTATGGCGGGGCCCTATCCCGTCCTTCTGATGTCATGTATTCTTTAGAGGCTTGTAGACAAATGTTCTGTGTATGGTAGTTGTATATGGCCCTGTCGGCTGTGATGTATATGTCAACCGAATATTTGGTAACGGCCCATGTGGCCATGATTGATTTTGGTTAGCTGGTAAGTATATGAAGAGTGGTGCTCGGCAGGTAAGGTCCTGGTGCCCGTCATGACCCTCCGATTTGGATCGTGACAGTGATCACTATAAATCTGTGTTTCTGGACGGGGCTTTGATTCCCCTTGGGAACGTATAAAGAAGTTTTCTTTTTTAATTTGAAATTGTGTGCAACCATAAACTTCACATCCTAAATCCGAAATTAAAAAAAAATGGTTTCACTTGCCTACAATAATTAAGGACTCAATTTCCTATTTGTCCAAGACCTCTCATTGCTTCTAGTAGCAAAAAAGAAAGAAAATAAGAACAAAAAATGAAAGAAGGAAGGAAACCTTTCTTGATCGAATAAGCTTAAGAGCAGTATCAAGCTGTTGTTCCAAGTTTTGCAGGTCCTTCAAGCTCATTGAATCAAGATCTTCTCCCATATGATGCCTGGAAAATGATTTAAAAAAGTGAAGATAAAAACTGAGCAAGTATTCCTGCATGGAATTAGCAATCATATTTTACCTGTGGTTCCTTTGCAGGAGATCAATCCTAGCCTTGAGTTTAGTATATTCCAGGCTCCAATTCTCCTGCACCTATATATATTTGTAGTATACAAGTACAAAATAAATCAACTTGTCATTAATACTACATAGTACCTTATTAAGTTTTAAAGTAAGTAATATACAATAAATATTTTTTTACTATCAGATCATCATTACCTTTTGTTGTATCAGGTAACTTTTATTTTTAAAATTTTGAATCCCAACTTTTCAGGAGGTTTAACTGTAAATATCATTTGGATGACCTGATAGTGAAAAACGTTATTTACACTAATCGTGTTTAAAACTCAAACACTAAACTATTTATTTAAAACCTTTTTTAGATCATACCGGTAAATCAGAATTATTTGCAAGCAAGCGTCTCTCTGCATATGAGTATCTCTCATATCGTTCAAGAATCTGTTCCATACTGTTTCAAGAAAATAAATGATCATTAGTTTTTCTTTCTCTGTTAAGTAAAAGTCCTAATAAAAACTATGACTTGGCGATTATGTAGAAGAACGGGCATATAATACTTTCTTTTTGTTTTTTCGAAAGATTTTTCCCACTGATTTACTTAGAAAGTACAAAAAAACCGAAAAAATAATACATGAACCAAACACTCTAATGCAATAATTAAGAAAGACAAATTAAGTATTCCTAAGATCGCGAAACAACTAAAGAAATATACACAATACAAGAAGATCTTCATACGGAAAAAATAGGTAAAAACCTTTAAAGTCTCAAGAATGAATCCTTAAGAAATTGAAGGAACATAAGATAGATATTGTATAGTACACTGTTCTTTTTCCTTGTTCATCTGATAAAACTAAAATGTTTTCTCTAAAAAAAAAAGAAAAAAACAAATAATATGAATAACACTTACAATGAAGATCTCTTGAAAGTTGAAAAAGAGAGAAAACACTCATGCAGTAAGAAATTAAACTCAAGACAGCTTACAAAGAAAGGAGGATCAATTATCTTCCATATTTAGTTTGGAGACTATTACAAATATTATTGTAGTTATATCATCCTTTTCTTAAGAACACACAAGATCTTTGTAGGATACACTACAACAAATTATATAATTTACTTCAATTCATAAAAATTACTAAGATGTTTCTCCTTAAAAGGACAAACTTGTATACTAGTAGGAAAACCAACTAGAAACATTGAAGATGGAATCTTGAAAACTAAATCAAGCAAGCAAATTAAATAACTATATTAAAGAAACTAAAGTAAATCTTTTTAAAAAAAAAAAACATGCAACAGAAACTCAAGATATTATTCAAAGAAAATTATGAAAACCGTAAAGAATGGACTTGGGTCTAACTCAACCCCAAAAACTAGCTTGTAAGGTGCTAATTGTCCAAGTCCATATAAGGAGTTCATGTTCCCATTCCATTTTCGATGATGGACTCTTAACACTCCCCGCACGCCCATACTTCGTTAACTGGAGCGTGAACAATATAATTTGGGGCCAACATCGACGAACAAAGAGTTGGAATGAGTCTGACTCTGATACCATGTAAATAATAGATTTGGGGTTAAGTTAGGCCCAAGATCCATTCTTTACAAAAATAAATTTTGTTCCATAATTTAAAAACTTACCAAGAATCAGAAGAGTACTCAGAGATCTTTCCCTTTTGGGAGAAGACAATTAAAGCAACTTCAGCATCACAAAGCACTGAGATTTCATGAGCTTTCTTCACTAATCCACCTCTCCTCTTTGAGAATGTCACTTGCCTATTTATCTTATTCTCTATTTTCCTTAATTCTACTTTCCCTCTTCCCATCTTAAAGAAAAAAATAATTAGACTTACACTTCTTTCCACAGCCAGAAAATGGCCTAAAAATGGAAAGCCTGAAATTAGTTCCCTCAGCACAAACCCTAGTTATGATTACTACTATTTCACAACAATGAAAAAGAAATAAAAAAAGAAGACCCCATCTTATTTTAAAAGGGAAAAAGTTAACCCCCACTTGTTCTGGAAAAAGTGAACAAACATCCTACTTAAAAAAAATCTCTATTTTCCCATTAAAAAATATTCGATGACTATTTTTCACTGAATATCAATGGAAAAAACATAAACAAAGATTAATACTTTTACACAGAATAATTACGTAATTTTCAGCGTTTCAATGAAAATTTGTTTTCACCATGCATTTTCTCAGTGAGTTGGTTTGGTAGGAATAAGCTGAAAAATTATGTTTTGTAACACAAATTTCCCACTAAATATCAATGAGATTTTTTTTTACTTCTAGTAGTGCCAATTATTTATGTAACACTATTTAACTAGATATAAACAATTTCAGAAAGAACAGAAAACTTTTAAAATTTGTTAATCATAAATTTAGATATTTGTTTGGTTCAAAATCATTCCATTAAGTGTAAAATTGATATTTTTAGTAGTCTTTGTTCTAGTTTATATGGTAATGTTTGATTAGATAAAGAGTTTAAGAAATAAAAAAATTGAAACTTGTGATCTATAAAAGACTTAAATATATCTATGGTTGTAAATTATCTTATTATGATTAAATAAAAATTATAAAATTAATTATTTTTAAATATAAAAAATAATATCATTTTTCGAAAGGCTTTCTATCCTCGTATTAATTTTGTTATGAACTATTTCTTCTGTTTTAATTTACGTGAACTCTTTACTATTTGAGGAGTCTACGAGGTAGTTCTTTGATCACGTTTCCTTACATTTTTTAACTTATTTAAATTATAAATTATCATGACTTATAGTATTTTTAATATAATTTCTAAATAGGACTTGTAAAATAAATATGTGTTGCATAAATGGAGAGATAAGAGATACTGCATTTAATATTCTTTTTAAGACAAATAAGTAAGCTACAGTATATACTTTGGGACAGAATGAGTAGTAGTTTCAACTTGAGTAGATATATAGGTGTGGAGAAAAGTGTGTACATAAATTAAGTAGAAGAGAAGTGAAAGTGAAAGTGGTACTATATTTTAAGAATGTGTGTCGAGTTATGGTTGGAGGAAGGTACAATATAGTATGGTATTTATAAATGTATGGTGGATATATGAGGGTCTTTCAGATTTTTAAGCGTTCCGTACAATGAAAACTGTACTTTGCTAGCTTTACTGCCATTATACTGAGATGTCTTTTCTCAACGGTTTGTTTTTCTTAATTTTTTTATGAGAAAAAGATGTGTGGTTGTGGACCTTGTGGTTGGTATTTTATGAGAAAAAAATGTGTGGTTGTGGGGGGGGGGGGAAATGTGTTTAATCGGTATTTTTATGGGAAAATAATGTGTTTGGTACTAGTATTTGATAAGTAACTATTTGCTCAAGTGTTACGTCACGAGAATTTTTGTTATATTGGAATATGAGTCCGCAACTATTTGCTCAAGTGTTACGTCACGAGAATTTTTGTTATATTGGAATATATCACACAATCTATTCCAAGCTTCCTTGTCGTTACATTAGGTTCGATAATTGTATGCAAGAGGTTCGTAAAAATGATAGAATAAATCCATTGGAGGACCGTAGCATCAAGGATTGCCCATAATTCCTGGTCATCGGTGGATGGAACCTCCTCCTTGCCTTTTTTCGGTTTGACGATGTGATGGAGGACTTTATGAGACCTTACGTGAATTTTAAAAAGCTCCGCCCATGTCGCATATTGAACAATATTCTCTATTTCAAGGACGATATGGATATTGTTTTTGATGTTGGAGACTGCAAGAGCAGGATGGAAGGTATTCTTTGTGTCATATTGACTAGAGAAGAATATTAGCGGAGGAGGTGAGGGAAAAAATGTAGGGCACGACGGAAGTGAGTGAGGAGAGAAAGATTTTCCCTAGACTTCTGATACCATGAAAAATAATGTAAAAGTAGTATGAAAGAGTATTTTAATTACATGAATCACAATGTATAGAATAGCTACCTAGTTGTTACAAGTAGTTAGAATTAGTTAGGAGGTTAATTAGTTGTAACTACTTAGATGCATAATTAGTCATTAACCTTGTTGTATAAATAAGTGATCCAATGTAATATTCAACTAACACTTCATAATACAATGATCTAACTTTTCTCTCACACTCTCTCTCTCTCATCCCCTCTCACCTCCTCATCTCTCTCGATCAACTCCTCCTCTAACCACATTCATCTTCTCTCTCTATAACCGCCTTCTTCTTCTTCTTTCATCTTCTCAGCTTTCTCTTCTTTATCTGCATCATGTATTTGTCAATTCAATCTTCATCATGGTAGCAAAGCCTGGTTTAAGTGGTGGATCGAAGATCGAATTGAATTGTGAAGATCAAGTAGTTGAAGTTCTGAATCAATACTCAACTGGAACAAATAGAATGAAATCAACAACATGCAATTGGTTCATAGATGGATCGAGAAGGATGAGTCACATGCAGTGACAGATTGAAAATTAAGAAGCAGATTGAGGTGTGATCTGTTTGATCACATATTTTCTACTGGTATTTTCTGTCCTTGATCGACATTTGTTCGATTATATTTTTTTCTCTTTTCATATTGAATTGACAATGATGGAGGACAGTGAAGAAGTTATGACTGGTCCAAATATGATAGTCAATATAACCATCGATCATAACCATCCTTTATGCCTATTTCCTTCGGATGCCCCTGTCTCATTGTCAGTTGGTATTATCTTGAATGAAATGGATAATTACACACTATGGAGTAGAGCTATGAAGCTTGCGTTGTTAGGAAAGAATAAGATAGGATTTATTGATGGATCGGTTAAGAGATCCTCATTTCATGGAGACTTGGCAAATTGTGGGATAGGTGCAATGTGATAGTAGTTTCCTGGCTGATGGAAATGTAAGCAAAAGTCTGCTCATTGGAATGCTTTTTAATTCAGATTCCTACATCATATGGGAAGAGTTAAAAGAGAGATTTGATAAAATAAATAGTTCCAGGACCTTTCAATTGCATAAAGATATCTTTACCATGAGACAAGGATCATTATCGGTCTCAATGTACTATTCTAGATTGAGAGATTTATGGGATGAATATGACTCGATCATTCCACTTCCCTCATGTTGTCCAAAATCGAAAGAGTTTGTTGATCATCTTCAATACCAGAGGTTGATGAAATTTTTGATGGACTTAAATGAGAGCTACAGTCAGGCAAGGAGCCAGATTATTATGATCCAGCAAATTCCGAGCCCCAATCAAGTATATGCTTTGATCAACCAAGAGGAGAGCCAAATTATGGTGGCTGGATCAAGCAGAACAGTGCAGGAACAGATGGAATCTTCTGTCATGTTCACAGTTGAAAATGGAAGTGAAGGAGTGAAACTAAAACCAAGAAAGCCATATAATCCAAATGCCATGTGTGATTTTTGTCACATGAAGAGGCATTGGAAAGTAGATTGTATCAAGCTAATGAAATGTGATTATTGCTATAAGACATGACACATACAAGATAACTGTTACAGGCTACATGGTTATCCTGACAATTCTCATAATCAGAATTTCAAGAACAACAAAAACAAGAAGGCATATGCAGTTACTGGAGGTAGTTCTTCCTCATTTGAAGAAGCTGGTCAGGAGCAACAGGGAATGAATCAAAGTTATCTGAGCCATGGATATCAACAGTCTCAACCTCAGCAAAGTCATGATATCAGCTGTCCCATCCATATAATCAACTCACACCTCAACAACATCAACAACTCATTAACCTGCTTAACCAGCACAATGCTCAGTGCGAATGTGGCAGGTAACCGTTTCTCTAATCCAAGAGATATACTGCAGTGGATTATAGATACAGGTGCGACTAATTATATGATTAGTGATCACAAATATTTACATGGGAAAAATTTCACAGAAAGTACCAGCAAAGTTCAGTTGCCAATAGGTGACTCAGCCAAAATCTCACATATTGGTGCTGTCACTTGGGAGGAGGTGATGTCCTTCGAAATGTCTTATGTGTGCCATCTTTTAAATTCAACTTGATGTCTGTGTCCAAGGTCACTAGAGAACTAAATTGCAGTGTCAATTTCCCCCCCACATGTTGTATATTTCAGGATCTCTCATCTGGTAAGGTGAGCGGGTGTTAGGACCGTTTACAATTACTCACGCAAGTGTACGTATCGTTCACAAGTAATATAGTCTGTAAGACCGAGTTTATCGTCCACAGAGACTGGTTTCTAATTACTGAACATCTATTCTAGATTATCTATTTGACAAACGATATTTGATTTGGTTTTTATCTAACTACTAGAATAATTGCAGAAGTAATCTAAATTATTGGGATTTAATCAGTTATGAAGGAATTAGGGCTTCCAAAATCCTCGACTATCCACTCTATTCAATTATTAATGCAACTAGAATGACTTCTTCTTCTACGTTAAGATAGCGGTTAACTAGACTGTCTTATATTCCGGTTAGGATATATAATCGCTCAACCCCAGTGCAGAACCCTTCTATATTTCTATGATAGGATTTACCACATATGAAGATTAAGAACAGTAACATATAATGCTACACAAGTATTGGGGTACTTTCGTCTGCGATTTTAGCCTATGTCTATTCAATTACAGCATATCCAAATCACTCCTCTCGGTTCTTGGTTCGAAATCATATAGGTTATGATAATTAGTGATCAATTAACTATCAAGCATTCATACCAATTATTGAATAAATCTTAATCAAGTGAAGAAAAAATCAAATTAATGCATTAAATTATGAGATAGAGTTTCAAGTGATTAAAAAAGAAAGCCCTAATAAAGTGTTTAGCTCCTAGTCATAGTCACGCTAAGAACTAATACAATTTCAAACATAAACTGAATTGAAAAGAAAGAAAGAAAAGTACTGCGAACTAAAGTCTCCAATTGTAGCTTCCAAGTTGTCTTCAATTGTGTTGTGTGATAGAATGTCCAATTCCCCTCACTAGACTAATCCCTAGGGCTTAAGTATGTTGCAAATTTTGTGCCCTATGGATCCTTCTGCCCTTGGCCAAATTTACTTCGGATCTGAAATTCCCCGCATTGGCACCGCGATCCTGCAGAATGGCACCTCGGTGCCGAAAGTCCTGCAACCTCTCAGTAATTATGGAACTGCGGTCCTGTATGAACGGCACTGCGGTGCTGAAGTCTTTTTTCCTGAATTGCCATTTTTTGTCCTTTTTGCCTCGGGACCCTCCTTTTGTGCCCACTTTTCGCCATTTTGCCTTTTTGAACCGTTGTGACTCAAAAGAAAGAAAAACGACCCTAACACAACACTTATTTAAATGAAAATGTGAAAAATACTAACTAAAAATGACTCAAAAAGCGTATACAAAATACGCCTAACAGAGGGATTGAGACTGAAAAGGATGGATTATACATCATGTGTGGAGACCTTCAGAATAAAGGAGAAGGAGTAAATAATTGTTTTTCAGCTTCTCAACATGTTGATGCAGCAACATGGCACCAGAGGTTCTGCCATGTTCCCATGAATGTTCTGAAAATGATTTCCTGTTTTAAAAAGGATGATGTTGTGTTTAATTTGTCTAACTGTGAAGTATGCCCTCTTGATAGACAAGCTAGGATTCTTGTTCCTATTAGTACTAGTAGAGATCTTTTCAATTACTACACATGGATGTATGGGGACCCTTTAAAACTGAAACACATAATGGAATGAAGTACTTTCTTACTATTGTGGATGATAATTCTAGATGGACTTGGATTTTTTTTATGAGGCTAAAGTCTGATGTGTCAACTTTACTTAGAGATTTCTTTGTTGAGGTTGATACACAGTTTGAAATTAAAATACAGAAGGTGAGGTCTGACAATGGGACATAATTTTTCAACAAGCATTGTAAGGCACTGTTTTTGCAGCATGGTGTGGTGCATGAAAGCTCTTGTCCATATACACCACCGCAAAATGGTGTAGTGGAGAGAAAGCATTGACACATACTTGAAACATCAAGGGCAATTAAGATACAGGCAGGTCTGCCAGATAGGTTCTAGGGCATTTGTGTTGAAAACGATGTTTATATAATTAATAGAATATCATCTACTGCCATACAAAA
Source organism: Przewalskia tangutica (assembly GCA_029844215.1). Taxonomy (NCBI): domain Eukaryota; kingdom Viridiplantae; phylum Streptophyta; class Magnoliopsida; order Solanales; family Solanaceae; genus Przewalskia; species Przewalskia tangutica. The sequence goes on along the minus strand of CM056723.1, from coordinate 115,934,896 downwards.
CAAGTCACCATTTGAAGTATTACATAAAATATTACCTTCCCTTAATCATATTACAATAATTGATTGTTTGTGCTTTGCAACTATTTTAACAAACCATGACAAGTTTAGTCCCAGAGCTGTGAATGCTATACTACTTGGCTATGGATCTGTGCAGAAGGACTATAAGCTTTATGACCTGGAAAATAGAATTTTCTTTATGAGCAGGGATGTGGTCTTTATGGAAAATGTATTTCCACTTAAAGGCAACAACATTGAAGAGATTGATCACATCAAGTCCCATGATCAGTTCCACTATGATGAACTAGTGGACAACACAACAACAATACACCATGGTTCTATTTCTGAACATGACAACATTAGTGCAGATGCTCAGACAGGAGATCAAGATACACAACTCTTATGTGAGTATTAAGTTGCTGCTATTCTGCCCAGTAATGAGGATACTTCCACAGGGCCAAGTTCAGAATATGATACTAGGAGATCTGCTAGGATTAACATACCTCCCATATGGCACAAAGATTATATTACTCAGCATGGAGCTTCCAGTTGTTTATATCCTATATCTAATCATGTTGTATATACATGTCTGTCTTCTAAATATCAAGGTTTCATTTCCAGGGCTTCTCTTGATATTGAGCCTAAGAAATACTCAGAAGCAATCAAAGATGAGAGATGAATTGAGGCTATAAAGAATGAAATTCAAGCATTGGAAGACAATGGTACTTGGCAGCTGGTTAATCTACCAGTAGGGAAGAAGGCTATTGGATGTAGATGGGTATATAAAATCAAATACAAGGCAACATGTGAAGTAGAAGGATTCGAGGCTCGATTGGTCGCAAAGAGATACAATCAAAATGAGAGACTGGATTACCATGAGACATTCTCACCAGTGGTGAAAATGAGTACAGTAAGGGCAGTTATATCTATTGCAGCAGCAAAGCAATGGATAATCCAGCAGATGGATGTCTATAATGCCTTCTTGCAGGGTGATCTTTTTGAAGAAGTTTATATGGCAATTCCAGAGGGCTTTGGTGATGCAGGAGGGAAGACAAAAATGTGTAAACTGTTAAAGTCATTGTATGGATTGAAACAAGCATCTCGACAATGGAATATCAAGTTAACTGATTCTCTTGTTTCCTCTGGTTTTACACAAAGCCACAGGGATTACTCAATGTTTACAAAGAAGGATGCAACTAAGATTGTGATTGTTTTGGTATATGTTGATGATCTCTTAATTACTGGAAATGACCAGAGCCTTATTACTGCTACCAAGTTGGCATTACAATCAACCTTTAAGATAAAAGATCTTGGAGAGTTAAGGAATTTCCTTGGTATAGAATTTGTCAGAAGTTCCCAAGGCATTCTTATGCATCAACGAAAATATGCACTGGAGTTAATCTCAGACATGGGGTTGGCAGGTGCCAAGCCTTCATCTTCACCTATGGATGTCAATGTCAAGTTCACTACTGTTAATTTTGACAAGCTTATAGCATCCACTTCAGGCTCAGAATCTGCAACATCATAAGTTGATCCCCTAGTTCTAAATCCTAGTGTCTATAGAAGGCTGATTGGTCGTTTGTTGTATTTCACAACTACAATGCCAGATATATCCTATGCAGTTCACTGTTTGAGCCAATTTATGTCTGAACCTAAGATCTCTCACATGGAAGCTAGACTGAGACTTGTTCGATATGTCAAGCAAACTCCTGGCTTGGGTATCCTTTTTTCTAGTTCTAGTGTTCCTCAACTCAGAGTATTTTGCGATGCTGATTGGGGGGCCTGTGTTAACAGTCGGAGGTCTGTCACTGGCTATTTTGTGATTTTTGGTGTGTCACCAGTGACTTGGAAATCCAAGAAGCAAGAAACTGTGTCTCGCAGTTCAGCAGAGGCTGAATCTAGGGCCTTAGCATCTTCAGTGGCTGAAGTCATTTGTCTTGCAGGTTTATTTCGAGAATTAGGTATTGAGGTTCAGCAGCATGTCCCTATATATACAGATAGCAAATCTGCTATGCAGATTGCTGCGACTTCAGTCTTCCATGAGAGAACAAAGCATATTGATATCGACTGTCACTTCATCCGAGAACATATCCAGAAAGGGTTGATCAAGACTGTATTTTTAGTATCGCGTGAGCAGCCTGCCGACTTGCTAACTAAAGCATTGAGACGACCTCAACATGATCATCTCTTATCCAAGCTAGGAATGAAGAATATCTTCATTTCCCCTAGCTTGAGGGGTGGGGGTGGGGTGGGGTGTAAAAGTAGTATGAAGGAGTATTATAATTACATGGATCACAATGTATAGAATATCTACCTAGTTGTTACAAGTAGTTAGAATTAGTTAGGAGGTTAATTAGTTGTAACTACTTAGATGCATAATCAGTCATTAACCTTGATGTATAAACAGGTGATACAATGTAATATTCAACTAACACTTCATAATACAATGATCTAACTTTTCTCTCCCACTCTCTCTCTCATCCCCTCTCGCCTCCTCATCTCTCTCGATCAACTCCTCTTCTAACCGTCTTCTTCTTCTTTCTCTCTAACCGCCTTCTTCTTCTTTTATCTTCTCAACTTTCTCTTCTTTCTATGCATCATGTATTTGTCAATTCGATCTTCATCAAAGAATAATCTCTTGATTATTTTCATTAGCTTATATACATGAAGTACAATAGTCATTCTAGACTACAATTATGAAAACTAATTATACACCTAACTAATACAAAATCACTAACAATCTTTACCAAATCACAAAATATATTTACATATATTCTATCAGTAAATACTTATATATATATTGTATTAATGAGAAGACTCCAATCAAAGAGAATTACACTTTTCTACCATAAGTACTAAGAAAGAAAAAGAAAAAAAGAAAATTCTCATCGAAAAATATTGTATAAGAGGGTTATCGTTCTCATTAATCAATATGTGAAGGGAGTATCATTTCGAACCTTTAAATGTTAGGGGTAAAGTGAAATTAATTCAAATTATTTTCCTACCCCATCATGAGGGTTATTTTCCTAATTTTTAAAAAAAAAACTTATTTTCCTTAAAAGATATGGTTACTAAAAACATTTTTCCTAACCAAATATGGGAACTTGGTACCAAATACACCCTTGAGTACATACTGACTAATTCAGTATCATATTTAATCCTTTTAAAAAAGTAAAGCATTCAAGTGGTTACCATTTCACATTAGTTCAAACCCAAAAGGTAAGAGCAAAGAGATCCTAACAAAAGCATAAAGTATATATCAGCACATCATGCGTTAATTCTACGTTTCTTTTTAACATATAGTACTTTCATGATGCTCTTTAATTCACTATCATCAACCTTTTTTACCATTTCCAGGTTAAAGTTTCATGCATGCCAAATAATCAATCTAATTATAGATGGCTCTATAATCATTCCTTCAAATAACTCAAGTGTTGATATGAAGAAACTCTAGCTCTACTTGTATATATAAATACTAGCTCTACTTGTATATAAATTGAAACCTTTAAGTTTAAATCCTGGATCAGTATCGATATACTTACTTTAATCTCAGTTGAGTAATAGACAAGTGATCAAGTTACTTTTGCTGCATCATAATCATGGCCTTGGTTGGAAAAATTAAAGTGTCCAGCCTTTTTAAGGAAATTAGTTAATGGTGATGATCCTTTGCAGAAAGTGCCACTGATTCGAGCACAATATATAGTAATAGTGCCACTCCATTGTTTTTTTTTCAATAATTCCTTTAAATCTTTATTTTTAAAAAAAGTTGACGTAATTTTGTCAGTTATTTTTTGCTAAAAAGAGTTATCCATCTGTCCCAATTTATATGATTTTTTTTTAGTCTGTCAAAAAAAGAATGATACATTTTCTTAGTTTGCATCAATTTAACTTTTATCTTTATATTTTACGCTTAACGGATGATCTATAATCACACAAATATCTTTGACTTATTTTAGATCACAAGATTAAAAAATCTTCCTTTATTTCTTAAAAACTTCGTGTCGAGTCAAATTATATCACATAATAGGGGTATTTTAACAAATGACCTTTCTTGAGGGAATTTTAGCAGCACACTACAGTAAATGGAATAGCATGGCCCCAAAAAGATATGATTATGAGTGTTCAATTAAGTTTATAAGTCGGTTAAACTAGTTTATTATAAATATCTTTAAACGGGTAAATTTCATAAATAATCACATAATTATGAGTTTTTTTTCAATAAAGTCACATAACTATGTTTTCTAACAAGAAAATCACAAAACTTTCACCTACTAACACAAAAGTTCTCAATTGCCCGAAAACCCAACATTCCGATGAATGATAATTTTTTACTCTACATTTTAAGCTTTTTATATACTTTTAATCTAATAAATACAAACCCAATTAAGAGATGACCAACTCGACCTGACCCAATTTTAGAAAATTGTATTTAATAGATATTTTAAGTCGTTATATTTTTTGGATAGTAAGAAATTAAATTGTTGTAGTACTAATTACTAGCAGGGCCATTCAAAATCGAACCATAATCGATAACCCAATTGCGAAATTGGCTTATTGACTAATTGATATTGAATTATCGAATTAATAGTTGGCGAGGAGATTAAATATAATTAACGATTTATCGGTGTGGGGGTGAGTTATTCATTTTTTATTGGGTAAACCGTTAACGGAATAACAATAATATTATATATACATTTTACCCCTATGTATATGTGAAATCACAAACTGCAAAAGTGCTTTGGTTTTATTCCAAAATCTTAAGGAAATATACACTATCATTAATGCCTTCAGTTACTTTGTAGAAATCCTATTTTCCCATGTATATATAATATACATGTTATGTACTTTCTGTTTCATTAAACAAAAAGCATCCACTCATGGAAGTGGGTGAATTAAATATAAAAAATGCCTTCAGTTAGCACTTGTCTACTTCACATTTGAAACAACAACAACAAAATTGATAGTCTAAACACTACCCAAGCAGACAGTAATACAGTCCACTGTATTATATGTAACGAACATATGAGAATGTTGCAAAAGACTAATTTCGTTGGTGGAAGTTTGAACTATATGTTGTGATTTTATTTTTTATTATTTCTTAAATTTAGCCGATACATCACCTGATAATTTCTATTACGATACCGAATTAATCGATATCTTATTTGTTGACTAGTGGATTCTCCGACAATTGTTACTTTTGTATTAGTAGGGTACAAGTTTTATGATTTTTATGTTAGAAAACATAATTATGTAACTTTGGTTAAAATTAGCCAAAATTATACCACCATTGTGATATTGACCCATTTTTTTTTATTTATCTACACATTTGGTAGATACCAAAAGTTTTATAAGTCAAAATCAGTCTAAGCTAAAAGTCATTGATGTGAGTATAAATGTGTAATAACAAGAAATGAGAAATGTAACAACAACAATAAGTAAATAAAAAATCTGGAAATTTACAAAGAAATTGGCTTGCTGAGTCGATTGAATTTTCAATCTATCCTTAAGATAATATTGCCCCGTATATCCTTTCAACGGTATAATGACAACTAACAAGATAAAACAACAATCAAACAAATGAGCAAAAGAAACTCAAGTGTTCGCTTAGTAAGAAAGATCTTAGAGAGTTTGAAGATTGCAGGAGACGAATAACAGTATTCTGAAAATGTGTGTCAATGTGTTTTGCAATTGTGCCAAATGTATCAATTTATAAGTAGATGATTTTGTCTTCTAAATCAACCAAATGAATGGCCATCAATGTCATGTAATGACCATTGATATTGAGATTAATACAGCCTGGTAATGGCTGAAATCAATAACCAAATAATGGAGATTAATTGCTCCAAAATCAGCCCAAGAATCAGCTTTAATTCGCCTCCAACGGTACTGAAAAACTGTCGAAGCGCTGTGGCCCATCGGGAGGGCGCCGCAGTATCTTAATTCCAGTAAGTCACTGGAACCGAAATGCCATTTAGGGCCGCGACTCTAGGAGGAGACGCCGCGATGCTCCAAGGATCGCGACGCTCCAAGGACCGCGACCCTGACTTTGTCGCGCAGCGGCCCGTCTCGGCTCCGCGGCGATTTCTGATTCGTTTCATCTTTTACACATTTTACTTTTCTTCCTTTCATTTACCAACGTGAAACCATTGTCTTTGTCCAATAACCGTCTATTCTCTTATGTCTCAAACAATTCGTATACGTACCAATATATCTTCCATTAAGGAAATTACGATCCTTGACACTTTATGTGCACGTGTGTAGAAACCATGTTTTCAACGTGCGGGACCCCAATTGTTCGAGTCATAATTAATAGAATTAACTTTATTTCACGTTTAGTAAATTTCCAACAATCCCATCTTGGAAGAGATTTTGGCGCACACACATGGTGCCTTTCCAACAATCATTCGGCGAATCGATGATGCATGCTTATGGTTATTATTCTTATTGAGAGATCTATCCAATAATTGAGTTGAATTCTTGGTAGCTAATTGACAACTAGTTATCACTATATGATTTCTAATCAGATTCTGAAAAGGAGGGATTGTGAATATGCTGTAAGTTGGGTAGACGGTCTTGAATTGGGGATGAAAATACCTCAATTAGATTTGTAGTTGATAGAGGCTTAACAACCCTAATTTTGCGCATCAGCGCGTGACTGGCCAACTAGGTTTTTGTGCTTAATCCTCCTATAGAGTTACCCTTATCGTGAAAGTTAGGTAAGGAACAATACTGGGTTGAGTGTTTATATAACCCTAACGGAGTATAAAACGATTTCGTAAACCCGCTTTCTCCAAAAGAACACCATAAGTAATGCATTAGTAAGTAACATAACGGATAGTAAGGATACATAGAAGCCCTATTCTCATCACATCCGAATTAAATCTTTATATTTAATTAGCTTTTATAATTCTTAGTCATAAACAACCAATCACTCATTAATTCACCAAATAGATACTAGAAAATAGACAATCGGTACTTGAACCCTAATCCCGCAGGACGATATTCGGTCTTATCTAAGACTATACTACTTGATACGATAACGCACTTGCGCTTAAAAGTGTGCATATTACGCGCATCAAGTTTTTCGCCACGCCGGGATTAGGCAATAGTTCAATATCAAATTATCTATTTTTAATTTCTAATTTGGATTTAATTTTTCATTTTTTTATTTATTTTTAGTTTCTACGAAAAATCGTGCCGTGATTCTTTGTTTGTTTTTGATCTTTCTCGTGATATCGCTTATGAAGGAGAAGAGGAGTCGACACTCGCTCCTTCAATCCGGAAATTGAGAAAGCTCGCAAACGTAATGAAAGAATCACCGAATTGCAACGCTGATAGAAATGGACTGCTCCCAACAATAACAGATGAGAGAAGGGTTAGGTGAAAATCAACTTAACCTGTGAGATCCTCGCAGTGCCAATAGATATGGAGGATGTGGTTCGAATCCACGTAAAGAAGTTCTGGGAGATTATGTGCTACCAAGAGTGAATGGAGCACAACTTGCATTAGGCTCCCTACACAGAGCCAACAATTTCGAGATAAAACCAAATGATTCGAGCATGGTGCAAGACACAGTTGCAGCCGAGGATCGCCATCTGAGGATCCACATATGCACATAGCAAATTTCGAGCTATGTGCCACTTTCAGATATAACGGCCATCGATGACGATGCCGTCAGATTGAGGCTCTTTCCTTCTCACTCGTGGATAGAGCAAAAGTATGGTTGAATTCTCGCCACCGATTCGATATTTACATGGCACGAAATGGCACGTAAATTCCTAGCCAAGTTCTTTCCACCGTAGAAAGAAAAAATTAAGAGGAGTTGATCTGTATTTTATATACACCTTTTGAGTCATTTAGTTAGTCTTTTGTCCCGTTTTGTACATACAAAGTGTCGTATTAGGATAGATTTTCTTTCTTTTGAGTCAAAGTGGCTAAAGTGGCCAAATGGCGGAAAAGGAGCGAAAAGAGGGAAAAAGATGAGGTACTAGAGCTGAAAACGGAGAAAGTGGCAAACGAGGCTGAAATCCAGACCTGCGCCGCGCCCTCGCATGAAGTAGGCCGCGCGCTATTATTCGAGAAGTCGCAGAAGATCCAGGCCGCGCGCTCGTGAGACCAGAAATAGGGCCGCGGCGCCTAAACATCCGACAAGCCACAGGAGCTGCAGTGGCGCGCCTCGCATGCCAGACATCGGCCGCGCGCCAAAACACCCGAAGTATTGCAGAACTTTAGGCGCCGCGGCTCCCATCTGCAGGGCCGCGGCGCCGACGCGGAAAAATTAGGTCTTTGACGGATTTTTGGGCCAGCCCGAAGGAAAAGAGGAGACGCTTTAAACCTATAAAAGGAGAACCCTAGGCAATTTTCAAGGTTCCTTTCTTGCCAAACACAAGGTTTTCTTGCCTAGAGATCGAGACCTAAACATTAGTAATTTCTTTCTTTTTCTCTTCTTTAATTCAGTTTTTGCATGATGAACTTTGAATTAGTTCTGTCATATTCATGACTAGAACCAATTCTCTTATAGGCTTTCTATGTTGAATTCTTGAACCTTATGTTATAAAGTAATGCACGCTTATGGTTATTATTCTTATCGAGAGATCTATCCAATAATTGAGTTGAATTCTTGGTAGCTAATTGACAACTAGTTATCACTATATGATTTCTAATCGATTCAAAAAGGAGGATTGTGAATATGCCGTAAGTTGGGTTTGGCCTCAATCGGGGATGAAAATACCTCAATTAGATTCAGAAGCGTTGATGAGAGGCTTAACAACCCTAATTTTGCGCATCAGGCGTGACGGCCAACTAGGTTTTGTGCTTAATCCTCCTATAGAGTTACCCTTATCAACGAAAGTTAGGTAAGGAACAATACCGGGTCGAGTGTTTATATAACCCTAACGGAGTATAAAACGATTTCGTAAACCTGCTTTCTCCAAAAGAAGAACACCATAAGTAATGCATTAGTAAGTAACATAAGCGGATAGTAAGGATACATAGAAGCCCTATTCTCATCACATCTGAATTAAATCTTTATAATTCATTAGCTTTTATAATTCTTAGTCATAAACAACCAATCACTCATTAATTCACCAAATAGATACTAGAAAATAGATAATCGTACTTGAACCCTAATCCCGCAGGACGATATTCGGTCTTATCTAAGACTATACTACTTGATACGATAACGCACTGCGTTTAAAAGTGTGTGCATATTACGCGCATCAAGTTTTTGGCGCCGTTGCCGGGGATTAGGCAATAGTTCAATATCAAATTTATCTATTTTTAATTTCTAATTTGGTTTTATGTATAGTTTTTTTTAATTTTGTTTATTCTATGTATTTATTGTGTGAAAACAAGGTGCCGTGATTCTTTGTTGGTTTTGATGCATCTCGTGGATCCTCAAGATATGGATTTCACCACAATATGATCGAGCTCCAACCATGTAGAGGAAGAGAGGAGGAATTACGAGAAACTCTACTCGCCTCACGGTGTCCCAAACTCCTGTTCATGGACGAAATGAGGTTGGGTATAAAGAGGTTGGAAACGCAAATAGCGTAACTCGCGATCATATTCAACAAATAACAGCAAGTTGAGGAGCCCGAATCACACCCAACTATTGAGGAATTTGGTGAGATAGCCGTGTAGAGAAGGAAAAGATTGCGTAAATCCAATTATTCACCTTCGATTCTGTGGAAATTCTTTTCATGCACCTATCACGTAAGAAACACCACTAGCTATCACGAATGACTCCCAATTAGGAATTGCATACCATCAAGGGCAACCCCAGAGTCAAGAGATGTAGAGAATTTCACGGCTTCCTACAAAATAAGAAGCCTAAAAGACAAACTCATCTCAGGCTGGGGATACTTGTATGTTTAAGGCCCTGCTTGAACAAATAGTTATAGGGAAATTGAGACCTATAGCAATAAATCGTGGATTGCAAGCAGTTCGCAGTATATCCAATGGGCACTCGTAAAGGTTAATTGCGTCCGCTAAAAGACGTAAAAGACAGGCTTGTCGAGGCAACCCAACGCTTTCAATTATGTTATTTTAATTTCATTTTAGTTTATTTTATTTTGTCTAGAACAATCTCACGGCCATGGGTCTTGTGTTTGAGCTGTGATTGATAGGTACAGGAATGAATCAAGGCGAAAAAAAGAAAGTCGATTTCAGAAATGTAGCTGCTCGTAGTGCGCGCGCCAAAAGAGTCGAACAGCGCAGAATTTAGGCGCCAAGCGCGTAGAATTCCGTAAAGTTTGCAGAATTTAGCGCCGCAGACCTGCAGCAGTGGCCGCGCCAAGTCGAATCCGTAAATTTAAAACGCCTAAAACTGCTCGCCTCAGCCTCAGACGGAGAGCACCACCGCAGCAGAGGCCGCCATGGATGAAGATGAGCCCAAATGTGGCTCACATGAGGCAGACCCAGCCACCGCCAACCACAAGAGAAGAACCTTCAGAGCCCACAACGGGCAATTGTACCAACACCGTATGAGATGATGCAGACCTTGCAACCAAGAATACAAGGACAAAGAAACAAGGCAACAAATCGACGAAATGAGTGCCTTGTTCAACCAACGGTCGATGCATTATCCACCGCCACCACCACCATTTTAACCAAAGTTTGTAAGTGTCTTATTTTCTTTATCGTTTGAGTCTACACACATTGGGGACAATGTGTGATTTAAGTTCGGGGTGTGTTTTTGTTTTAGTTTTTATTTGTGTGTCATGTTATGTTTTATTTATTTTTATTTTTTTATTTGTTTTATGTTTATTTTGAGTCACAAAATTTTTTCTTTCTTGAGTCATAATTGCTGTCACAAAGATCATGTATCTGTAGTTGCTAGAAACACCTAGTGAAGTAATGTGGAATAATGTAAAGGAATTGAAGCAACTAATCTAAACACTTAGGTTAGATATGCCAAAAGCTCACAAAACTGCCTATTCGAGTCTCTTGCTTGAGTTATGTATGCTAAATGATAAATGCTTGTGTGTTATGATCGCTTGCTATTTGAGGCTAAATAGTTAGGATATGCATGTTAGGGAGATGACTGTGCATTTCTTTGATAGCCAATTCTTACCATTCTTTTCTATCCCGCACTTTAAAAATATCACTAGTTAGCCCCATCGAGCCTAAATTTGAAACTTCTTCTTTGACACCCCATATTCTCACAAAATTGTGCCATAAGTGAAAATATGAAATAGTGGAGTACATTGTGTTAAAAAGAAGAAACAAAAGAGTGAACAAGTTTGAGGCACCCTAATGGAAAAGTAATAAGAAAGAGGCAAAACCTAAGTTTGGGGTGCCTATTTGTATAATACACTTCACTCTCCCAAAACAAAAGAGGGAATGATAGAATTGAAGTGAAGGAAAGAATCAAAAGAAAAAAAGGGAAAAATTGAAAAGCCAAAGAGCTTCTGCACAGAAAAATGAGCCTAAATGCCTATTTTTACCAACCCCTACCTAAGCCTACATTACAACCCCAAAGTCCTCAAGATCTCTTCTATGTATATCCGCAATTAGTGGAGAATAGCAAGTAAGCATGCCATAGGAATTTTTGAATTTAATATGCATACTTGAGTACACCGACTTCCATTTAAGCATGATAAGTATGAGTTTATAAATATCTAGCTCAATGTGTTGAAATTCCACGCTATATGTTCCTCAAGATATTATTCTCGCTAACCTTCATGTTTTTCTAGTTAACATTCACGCAAAGAAAAGTGATCAATGGCAGTGAGTCCGCTTTATTTTCTTTGTTGATTTTCTTATTTATCGAGTCTGCTATTTTATTGTATTTTTTTCTATCTTTGCTCGAGGCGAGCAAAGGTTAAGTTTGGTATTTGATCTGTATTTTATATACACCTTTTGAGTCATCTAGTTAGTCTTTTGTCCCGCTTTTGTACATACAAAGTGTCGTATTAGGATAGATTTTCTTTCTTTGAGTCAAAGTGGCTAAAGTGGCCAAATGGCGAAAAGGAGCGAAAAGAGGGAAAAGAGGAGGTACTAGAGCAAAACGGAGAAAGTGGCAAACGAGGTGAAATTCAGACTGCGCGCCTCGCAGTCGAAGCGGTCGCGCGCCTATTATTCGTAGAAGTCGCAGAAGATCCAGCCGCGCGCCTCGTGAGACCAGAATGTGGCCGCGCGCTAAACATCCGAGAAGCCACGTGAGCTGCAGGCCGCGCGCCTCGCATGCCAGATATCGCCGCGCGCCAAAACACCCGAAGTATTGCAGAACTTTAGGCGCCGCGGCTCCCATCTGCAGGGCCGCGGCGCCGACGCGGAAAAATTAGGTCTTTTGACGGATTTTTGGGCCAGGCCTGGAAGGAAAAGAGGGGAGACGTTTTAAACCTATAAAAGGAGAAACCTGTGCGCTTTTCAAGGGTTCCCTTTCTTGTCAAACACAAGGTTTTCTTGCCTAGGAGATTGGAGACCTAAACATTAGTAATTTCTTTTCTTTTTCTCTTCTTTAATTCAGTTTTTGCATGATGAACTTTGAATTAGTTCTTGTCATATTCATGACTAGGAACTAATTCTGTTATAGGGCTTTCTATGTTGAATTCTTGAACCTTATGTTATAAAGTAATGCATGCTTATGGTTATTATTCTTATTGAGAGATCTATCCAATAATTGAGTTGAATTCTTGGTAGCTAATTGACAACTAGTTATCACTATATGATTTCTAATCAGATTCTGAAAAGGAGGGATTGTGAATATGCTGTAAGTTGGGTAGACGGTCTTGAATTGGGGATGAAAATACCTCAATTAGATTTGTAGCGTTGATGAGAGGCTTAACAACCCTAATTTTGCGCATTGTGCGTGACGGTCAACTAGGTTTTTGTGCTTAATCCTCCTATAGAGTTACCCTTATCAACGGAAGTTAGTAAGGAACAATACTGGGCCGAGTGTTTATATAACCTAACGGGAGTATAAAACGATTTCAGAAACTCCGCTTTCTCCTAAAGAAGAACACCATAAGTAATGCATTAGTAAGTAACATAAGCGGATAGTAAGGATACATAGAAGCCCTATTCTCATCACATCTGAATTAAATCTTTATAATTCATTAGCTTTTATAATTCTTAGTCATAAACAACCAATCACTCATTAATTCACCAAATAGATACTAGAAAATAGACAATTGGTACTTGAACCCTAATCCCAGAGGACGATATTCGGTCTTATCTAAGACTATACTACTTGATACGATAACGTGCACTTGCGTTTAAAAGTGTGTGCATATTACGCGCGTCAGGAGTTGAACAACTTCTATCAAGCTGATGGAGAGTCCTTATATGAAGCATGGGAGAGATTCAAGGATCTACAGAGGAAGTGTCCACACCATTGCATTGAGTTGTGGAACTTGGTTCATATTTTCTACAACGGGTCGAAAGCAAAGACAACCGTAACCATCATAGATGCAGCCGCAGGTGGGGCATTCATGAGGAAAATAGCCCACGACGCCCACGAGTTATTAGAAGATATGGCCACTAACAACCATGTCATCAAGAGAGGCAACCAGTGGAGAAGAATCGCGGGGTCCATAAGTAGATGCTATTGTCGCTTTGAACGCACAAGTGGCTCTTCTAGCTAAACAATCGCAAAGAACATACCGCGGTCGTTGAATGCCGTACACGCCAAAAATCGTGAGATACGCATGCCCACATACATTTGATAGGTGTCCTTCAGCGGATCCCAACAACATCCCAATGGAGCAGGCAGAGTGTCAAGCAGTAGGTAACTACCAGAGGCAACAGAACAACCCCTACTCAAACACTTATAATCCAGGGTGGAGGAATCACCCAAACTTCTCATGGAGAGGAGATCAGGGCCAGCAAAACCAATATCAGGGGCAGCAGAATCAGTATAGGGGCCAGTACCAGAACCAGCAGTACCAGAATCAACAGCCCTTCACTCAAGCCCCCCAATGTACCAATGCACTGTGTCAAGAAAAACCAGATGAGCTTAAAGCAGCCATGACAGCACTTGCCAACGCCCAGACGCAGTTTATAACAGAATCTAGATCCTCGTTCAGAAACTTGGAAACACAGGTAGGACAGCTAGCAAAGCAGGCAAACATCAGGCCACAGGGGACATTGCCAAGCAATACTGAGGTAAATCCGAGGGAGCAATGTAAGGCAAACGGTTGAGAAGTTGGAAAACAATTGAGCAAATGTACCGCCACCAATAGTTGAGGAAGCAGAGTTAGAAAAGATAAGGTGGTCGAACCTAGCCCAGTTGATAGAGAAAACTCCGAGAATGAGTATACGTAAAGATTCCTTTCCCCAGAGATTACAAAGGAAGGCGGTCGATAAACAATTTTCCAAATTCTGAGGTATTCAGAAGTTGCACATCAACATACCGCTTATAGAGGCTTTGGAGCAGATGCCATCTTACTTCAAGTTCATGAAAGAAATCTTGGGGAAAAGAGGAACCGCCGAATATGAGATAGTAGCACTAATGTAAGAGTGTAGTGCTATCTTACAAAAGAAATTGCCACCAAAGCTAAAGGACTCGAAGCTTTACACTACCATGCACAGGGCGGGGTGACTTGCAACAGAGCCTTGTGTGATCTAGTGGCGAGTATAAATTTGACGCCCTATCGCTTTTCAAAAGATCGAGTTAGGAGAAGCAAACCCACCACCGTGAGTCCGCAACTAGCCGACAGATGCTGGTTCATCCACGAGGAAGATCGAGGATGTGATTGTGCGTAGGAAATTTTTCTTTCCCGCAGACTTCCTCATTCGGATATGGAAGAAGATGCAAATCCCGATCATATCGGGAGGCCATTCCTAGCAACTGCAGAGCCTTGATTGACGCTGAAGAGGAGAGCTAACGCTAAGAGTGGAGAACGAAGAGATGGTGTTTAAAGTCTTTAAACACGTCATTGAGCCAAGAACTGTAAGTGGGTGTTTTGCAATCAACACCACCAAACCCCCATGTGAGCCATTGCAATGCAACCAAAGAATGATGAGCCCAAGAAAGCAAGCATGGTTTCTCGAGACGACACTAAATGAGGTAATTGTCTTAACTCCCTACTACCGATAATGCTAAAAAGAAAAGGAGAAAGGAAACGCCAAATGTGGCGAAATGGATCGTTGGGAATTAATCCACCCCAGGGCTAGTAAGTCTAAGGAACTTGCGTCCGGCTAAAAGACGTTAAAGACAACGCTTGTTGGGAGACAACCCAACGTTTTTTTTAATTATGTTATTTTAATTTCTGTCGTTATTTTATTTTAGTTTGTCTAAGAACAGTCTACCAGATTGATCTTGTTGTTTTGTGATTGACAGGTACAAGAAATTAAACCGGGGGACGAAATAAACTGAAGAAAAACAAGGATTTCCAGAGAAGCGTAGGCCGCGCGCTGAGTGAGGGTCGCGCGCTAAAAGATCTCGAACAGCTCGGAAGTTTAAGAGCCGCGGCCTGTGAGCAGGCGGCGGTGGAATTCCGTAAAGTTGTCGAGTTTAGCCATACGCCAGTGAGCGGTCATGGCGCAGAAGTCCCGGGCGAGCGCAGATGTTCAGCCGCGCTAAAAGCAGGCTGCACAGCCGGGAATCCAAATTTAAAACGCCTAAAATCAGATTTTCCCAATTCCAACTTCCAAAACCTAACCTTCCTCTCCAAAACCCACGAAATTCCGTAAATTTGCCCACAAAACCTCCACAAATCCAACCCAACCACAACCTAAACTCTTAAATTCCCAAAAACCCTCAACTATCTCAAACAACAAAGCTCCATTCCATAGCCTCAACCCACCAATTGAAACAAGAACAAGCTTGAGTCTTCTCATCAAAAGGTAATCCCTATTTTTTTTCTTGAATCCTTTCACTGAAGTCATAGGAGGTAGTAGTGGGGAAGAGTATTGTAGTTGGAGTAGTTTGGGTACTGAAAAGTTGGTTGTGAAGTTGGAGAAAAGAGTAGAAAAAGAAGTGGTGGGCATTGTTGAAGTTTGGGGGTGTTGTCGCTGCTAGTTGTTGAGTGTATAGGAGACATTGTGCCACAAAAATTAGAAGCTGCCGATTTTGTTTATAAATGGCCACCAGAAAGAGAAGAGGATCCACATCCACCCCAACCCCACAATACGATGAAAATAGGTTCGTGAGTTACCAGGCCTACCAAAGATACAAAAGACTTGATACTAGACCCGTAATTCCAGAAAGGGGAATGGATTTCCAAAGTGCGGATCCTATGGGATGAAGACGCGGCGAGCCCATCCCGCGATGATCGAGCTAAGGGTGGAAGAGATTTGTCAATCCGGAGAAGATAACACCGTGAATACAACAATGGTGCGGAATTTTATGCAAACTTTCGGAGAAGACGAAAGCGGGTGCTTGTAAGTGGGAAATTATATGCTCGCGATCGCATAATAAATACAACGCTAAAAACAATTGATGTTGAAGAAAGTAGCGATTGGAACCATTTTAGAACACGGTCTAGAGCAAAGAACAACATTGATCGAATAATATCGCATACGCGAGCTACCCCGGGCCGCTTTTGAGATCGGAAGGAATGGATCTAGAGCACCGAGGTGCCAATTCAACAAGCGCACCAAGGCTTGGTCAGATTTCGTCGATTCGCATGATTCCATCTACGCACTTCACCAGAGTGCCGTAAGACGTGATTAAGTTGATTTATGGAATTATGAGGGCCGATAATTGATGGGAAACAAGATAGTGAAGAGCATCGAAGAAATCAGCAGTTGGTGACAACAGTGGATTGGGACACGGTTCACTTATTACCGCCTATGCCACACGAGTGCAGTCCCACAACTACCCACGATACTCATGAAAGAAACCAACCGCGGTGTCCCATGGGATAGTGCACTCTTTCCGCACTTAGCCCTCAAAGGCGGACGAAGAGTACAACCCAGCAAAGAAGAATAACAAAGCAGCAGAGGCAACCATGGATGAAGATGAGCTCAAATAGTGGCTCACATGAGGCGTGACCCAGCCACCGCCAACCACAAGAGCGTAACCTTGAGCCCACAATAGGGCAATTGTACCAACACGAAGGAGATGATGCAGACCTTGCAAACAAGAGTACAAGGACAGCAAGAAACAAGGCAACAAATCGACGAGCCGAGTGCCTTGTTCAACCAACGGTCGACGATTATCCACCGCCACCACCACCATTTTAGCCAAAGTTTGTAAGTGTCGTTTCTTTTCATCGCTTTGAGTCTACACACATCGGGGGCAATGTGTGATTTAAGTTCGGGTGTGTTTTTGTGTTTTAGTTTTATTTGTGTGTCATGTTATGTTTTATTTAAGTCTTTTTATTTGTTTCATGTTTATTTTGAGTCACCAAAATTTTTCTTTTTCGAGTCATAATTGCTCACAAAGATCATGTATCTTTGTAGTTGCTAGAAACACCTAGTGAAGTAAGGTGGAATAATGTAAAGGAATGGAAGCACTATCTAAACACTTAGGTTAGAGATGCCAAAACTCACAGAACTGCCTATTCGAGTCTCTTGCTTGAGTTATGTATGCTAAATGATAAATGCTTGTGTGTTATGACCGCTATTTGAGGCGAAATAATTAGGATACGATGTTAGGAGATGACTCAGGCATTTCTTTGATAGCCAATTCTTACCATTCTTTTCTATCCCGTACTTTAAAAATATCCCTAGTCAGCCCCATTGAGCCTAAATTTGAAACTTCTTCTTTGACACCCCATATTCCCACAAAATTGTGCCATAAGTGAAAATATGAAATAGTGGAGTACATTGTGTTAAAAAGAAGAAACAAAAAGAGTGAACAAGTTTGAGGCACCCTAATGGAAAAGTAATAAGAAAGAGGCAAAAGCCTAAGTTTGGGGGTGCCTATTTGTATAATACACTTCACTCTCCCAAAACAAAAGAGGGGAATGATAGAATTGAAGTGAAGGAAAGAATCAAAAGAAAAAAGGGAAAAAAAATTGAAAAGCCAAAGAGCTTCTGGTACAGAAAAATGAGCCTAAATGCCTATCTTTACCAACCCCTACCTAAGCCTACATTACAACCCCCAAAGTCCTGAAGATCTCTTCTATGTATATCCAGAATTAGTGGAGAATAGCAAGTAAGCATGCCATAGGAATTTTTGAATTTAATATGCATACTTGAGTACACTGACTTCCATTTAAGCATGATAAGTATGAGTTTGCGAAATATCTAGCTCAATGTGTTGAAATTCCATGCTATATGTTCCTCAAGATATTATTCTCGCTAACCTTCATGTTTTTCTAGTTAACATTCACGCAAAGAAAAGTGATCAATGGCAAGTGAGTCTGCTTATTTTCTTTGTTGATTTTCTTATTTATCGAGTCCGCTATTTTATTGTATTTCTTTTCTATCTTTGCTCGAGGCGAGCAAAGGTTAAGTTTGGGGTATTTGATCGGTGTATTTTATATACACCTTTGAGTCGATCTAGTTAGTCTTTTGTCCCGCTTTTGTACATACAAAGTGTCGTATTAGGATAGATTTTCTTTCTTTTGAGTCAAAGTGGCTAAAGTGGCCAAATGGCGGAAAAGGAGCGAAAAGAGGGAAAGAGGAGGTACTAGAGTGAAACGAGAAAGTGGCAAACGAGGCTGAAATCAGACTGCCGCGCGCCTCGCAGCTGAAGCGGCGCGCGCTATTATTCAGAGAAGTCGCGGAAGATTCAGCACGCGCGCCTCGTGAGACTGAAACAGTGCCGCGCCTAAACATCCGAGAAGCCACAGAGTCAGAGTGCGGCCGCGCTCATGACAGATATCGGCCGCGCGCCAAAACACCCGGTATTGCAGAACTTTAGGCGCCGCTCCCATCCGCAGGCCGCGCGCCGACGCGAAAAATTAGGTCTTTGACGGATTTTGGGCCAGCCCGAAGGAAAAGAGGAGACGTTTTAAACCTATAAAAGGAGAACCCTAGGCGCTTTTCATGGTTCCTTTCGCCAAACACAAGGTTTTATTGCCTAGAGATTGGAGACCCAAACATTAGTAATTTCTTTTCTTTTTCTTTTCTTTAATTCAGTTTTTGCATGATGAACTTTGAATTAGTTCTTGTCATATTCATGGCTAGGAACCAATTCTCTTATAGGCTTTCTATGTTGAATTCTTGAACCTTATGTTATAAAGTAATGCATGCTTATGGTTATTATTCTTATTGAGAGATCTATCCAATAATTGAGTTGAATTCTTGGTAGCTAATCGACAACTAGTTATCACTATATGATTTCTAATCGATTACGAAAGGAGGATTGTGAATACTTTGTAAGTTGGGTAGACGGTCTTGAATTGGGGATGAAAATACCTCAATTAGATTTGTAAGCGTTGATGAGAGGCTTAACAACCCTAATTTTCATCAGGCGCGACGGCCAACTAGGTTTTTGTGCTTAATCCTCCTATAGAGTTACCCTTATCAGTGAAAGTTAGGTAAGGAACAATCTGGGTTGAGTGTTTATATAACTTAACGGAGTATAAAACGATTTCAGAACCCGCTTTCTCCAAAAGAAGAACACCATAAGTAATGCATTAGTAAGTAACATGTCGGATAGTAAGGATACATAGAAGCCCTATTCTCATCACATCTGAATTAAATCTTTATATTTAATTAGCTTTTATAATTCTTAGTCATAAACAACCAATCACTCATTAATTCACCAAATAGATACTAGAAAATAGACAATTGGTACTTGAACCCTAATCCCAGAGGACGATATTCGGTCTTATCTAAGACTATACTACTTGATACGATAACGTGCACTTGCGTTTAAAAGTGTGTGCATATTACGCGCATCAACAAGCGTTAGAAACCATTAAAAGTTTCCCAACCTAACCTCAATTGTTGAGGATCATTAAAGGTTTGGAAACTTATCCTTCACCCCTCTTACATGTAGCACTTTTTGTCTATCACGGGAACGACCTTGAATTATGTTTATTAAAAAGAAATCATTATCTGAAGTGCTCTTGCTTCCACCGAAGCTCTCAACTGAACCTTTACAGTTTAGTTTTCCCATTGAACCTTATTCCTGGGATCTCCAGTCTGTAAGGTTGGGTGTCTACTATATTGGTTCTTATTGATTGAGTTTAAAGCTCATTCCCCTAAACAGGCAGGTCATATGTTTAGGCATGTCATATGATCTCTGGGTATTCCCTTCGTCAAGGAATCTGCTATATTTTTCTTAGATTTTATGTAATCAATGAAAATAACACCCGAGGTGATCAACTGCCTAACAGACTCATGTCTCCGTCGAATATGACGAGACTTGCCGTTTTACATAGAACTTCGTGCCCTTCCTAGAGCCGACTGACTATCACAGTGGATTATTACAGAAGACATGGGTTTATCCCAACATGGGACATCCTCTAGAAAACCATGAAGCCACTCAACTTCTTCTTCCGCTTTGTCTAAAGCGATAAATTCCGACTTCATCATGGATCGGGCAATAAGTGTTTGCCTAGAGGATTTTCAAGACACAGCTCCACCACCAATTGTAAAAATATATCCGCTGGTGGACTTGATGTCGTCGTATCAGTTATCCAGTTTACATCACTGTACTCCTCTAGTACACCTGGGTATCTCGAATAATGTAACCCATAGTTTAGCATGAACTTCAGGAACCGTAGTACTCTATTCAATGCTTTTCAGTTGTCACGCCCATTTTTGACCTCGGGATCTGAACGATATCCGCAGCGTTGCTCTTTTGGCGCGGTTCCCTGGATTGAGCCAAAATGCTTGTTTTGAGGAGTCGCCACCTAATTAGTTAAGCGAATTAGGACACTTGAACTATTGCAATAAAAAAATAATGCAATTGATCTCCTTTTAATGATCTGCTAAATTAATGAGATTTTGAATCAGGATTATTTATTATCCTAAAGAGAAGGGGTTAGACATCCTTTAAGATCCGCTAACTTGCGGCTATCCGATCAAACCTATGTTAATTATATATTGGCTTTTTATTCTACCTATTCTAAGCATTTTTCATAATTTACAATTAAAATAAAATGTAATACATAATAATAAAACTAAAATTAAATACAACGATATAAAATAAAACTTCGGGACATTTTTTTGTCTTTTTAGCCTTTTTAGACATTCTGCACAAGATGCATCTCCGGGTACCTGTATAAACACGTAGTAAAAGTGATAGTAATAGAATGAATAATTCTAAAGCAGTGACAAAAATTAACAAGTATAGCAAAAAAATC
Source organism: Przewalskia tangutica (assembly GCA_029844215.1). Lineage (NCBI taxonomy): Eukaryota > Viridiplantae > Streptophyta > Magnoliopsida > Solanales > Solanaceae > Przewalskia > Przewalskia tangutica. The sequence goes on along the minus strand of CM056723.1, from coordinate 115,913,744 downwards.
AGACGAAGCTTCATCGGCCAAAGACAAAAATGTAACTACAAGATATCCTGCACACTATCTCATTAATAAGGCTAATATAAAATGCAAGCATCTATTGGTATAAATCTTAAAAAGAAATCACAAGCATAAATAAATTGAGACCGTTAGGCATATACCTACATACAAATAACAGAGTAGTGCAAGACTTACAACCAGTGAAATGAATAAGGCTAGACATTATCATATTCAATTTATGCACTAATTAAATTATACAAGGAACAAATCTGCATATGCAAACGTCAAATGCTATGCCCCTGTAACTCACAAAAAAAACACTTCAAAGAAGTTATAACCCTTGCAGATTCATAACATCAATACAAGCCATATCTTAATAATACTCAAAGGCCACTCTATACTATAATCACACTGCTAAAACCAATTCAATCATATATAAATAAATAAAAAATAATAAACCAACAACCCTCCACCCAAAATTAACAGTATATAGACAGAATATTCTAAAAGATTCAATCTTTCCACAACATTTACCAAATTATCCAAACACCCTTTACACAGAACAAGACCATAATAACTCAAAAAAAGTCACACCTTGTACAACCAGAGAAAAAGACCCAAAATTGGTACGCAAGCTCTGGAACTCTGACCGAACCCCGAATACTCCGGACGGTCAAATCTTCTACCTAAAGACTCTGGAGGGGCATTCTGTGCTGGCTGAGATGCATACCTCAACTGCTGTTGAGGCTGTCTGCTTCGAGACTCACCCGAAAACCCTATCGTCCTGGCCCTCTTAGGCTGATCTCTATCCTGACCTCTATCTAACTGTCTCCCTCTATGTCGCTTCTCGACTCCCTGCGCATATGCCTAAATACTTCTGTCAGAAAAGGATCATCCTATTAACACAACTCTATAGCACGATCTAAGAGATGAAAGAATAGAAAACAACCCTAAATGTCCGGTAGCCTCATGTGTATAAGTATGGTGCACAACATACCCATACACAAGACTCTACTAGACACGGTCGTAGACATTCCGATGACTAACTGCTCTGATAGCACTTCTGTCACGACCCGACGCCCTAATTGGACGCCATTACACTAACTTATCACATAATCAACTGACACTTAAGGGTAATAGAAAATTCGACAGCATAACGGTGCATCTATAACATATGCCCTAAGTAGGCGAGCCGACAACGCTGTCTTACATAACTAACCAACATGTCACAACAGGCTAGCCGACTAGGCTGCCACCAAATAGCATCACTTAGATAAGGGAATAATCAAAGTAAGCAAGTCGACAAGGCTGCCACTATATATGGGAACATCCCAAAACGAGTGCAACAATACAGCTGGCTAAAACGCATAAACAATCTACACCAGTCCAAAACACATCTACCACCCACAGCTGTTTACAGACCTCTAAGAGTACGATAACGACATATGTCGGGACAAGATCCTGGCGTGCCCATAAATATGTACAATCAAATAAGAGAGGTTTTGCACCAAAATAACTGGCTCTGGAACAATGGAGCTCTCCAACAGCTGAATAGATGTCCTAAACTGGGGGATCACCTAACCGAGCACTCATCATGCGGCATTTAACGCAGCCCTGAAAAGGGGGTCAGTACGATAGATGTACCAAGTATGTGAAACCAACAGTACTGTAAATGAATTCATGACAGTCCAAAATATAACATGAGGCAAGTATGAAATCAACATAATAATGTAACTGTGCCTTACCAAAATGGGAGTAATGAAAATTAGTTCTTACCTTTTGTAAAATATACAAGTCATACCAAAATCAGGGACTCCTATACACATAATATAATAGCACGGGACTCGAACCCGTCTAAGTATATATATATAATATGGGACTTGAACCCAAATAAGTATATATATCGTGGGACTCGAACGCACGTAAGTATATAGAATAATGTAATGTCATGGGACTCGAACCCAAGTAATATAATAATAATAGCCGGGACTCGAACTCGGAATATACAACATGTTGCCGGCCCTCTATGTGAGGAACTCGGTGAATGTATAATAAGACTTGACACGAGTAGATATCATGAGCAACCATATGCAATTAGAAATCATCCTTTGACTTTCGATGGTATCATCATAATAAACTCTTTTACTGAAAATCATAGGCATTTATTATAACAACTATCCTTTAGCACTAACTTTGTAGGAAATCATGTACGTCCGCCGTACTTTTATTAAAGTCATGTCAAATGGAAGTCTTTCACAAATTCATGCCAAATGAAAGAAGGATAGTCTCACTTACCTCTTAGGCGAACTAAACAACTCAATATTAAGATACGCCTCATCTAGTACGTTAACCTATAATAATAATAATTCGTTCGTCAATTCTATGATTTCTAACGTGAGTTATATTGAGTAACGACTTTCTATTCTATAAAAATTCGGGCAGCACCTCCCCTGTTTATGTGCACATCAACAATTAACCAACAAGCTAATCAAACCAACAATCAACTACCATTCCAATATATAATCAAGTTAGGCTCCATATACGACATATACACAATCATACAACCTCATTTCTCTTTACTTATGAAAGACAACAATTCAACAATCAAGATGATTAACGCACCTATTTACCATGTTCCTTCAATCCTTTAGTTCATATTAAAGTAGTCCATGAAAGTAGCCCATATTTTAATCAACAATGAGAGACAAATGTGAAGTTTCTCTACACCTTGTTATACTTTCATTCCTTTAGGACTTACGTTAACAATTACCATATCGTTCATGCATTTTCTAAATGGAATTTTCAGCATTTAAACTTATTAAAAGTCAGCCCCTAAGCCATTAAATTATCCAATGAAAATAGCCCTTAATTACAACGCGACAACGTCCAACAATTCTACCAATTTTCGGCCAACAACACATATACTTCCATACTTTCGGATGCTTGAAGGCCCCGCTGACACGAAGTGATTTAGAAAGATTCTTCTTTATCGATGGTGATCGGTCATGGTATCCATAGCCTTGCTTCTTTTTCGGCCAAATCCGGATTTCGTTTTGCTTCTCCCGATCGTCGAGCCAGATCGACTCGACTCTTTTCCCTGCCCCCCGGCCTCTCACTTCGTTTCGTTCTTCTTCTGTACTGTCGCTTGAATGAAGACACCCGCTTAGATTCTTACGACACACTTCATGTTCCAACATTCTTATGTACACCATTACTTATTTAACATCAAGGCTCTTCTATTTTACCATGCAATTATTAACAATACAATGCTTAATTCCAATGAACACAAAATGAGTTCTAAAATTGTTTACTACATCCAAACCTCTCATGCATTCTCTTTAATCTCAAGTTTCTTCTTAACACACATTCAATACTTAGGTTACAACAACATGCAACTTCAATTAAATCATAAGAGAAGGAATTTACCTTGATTTAATGCCAAAACAGTCCCTAGGACCGAACCCACTGCCCTTTCCGAAAGCCCACTGTTTTCGCCAAGTTCTTGTCCAATTTTAGCACTTCTTCAACTCCAAATTGACATGCATGTGTTTTACAATGTTAACCCATCATCCTTACACATTTTTCTTCCAAATTCTTCACTCAGAAATCTGAAATCTGGGCAGTTTCTTTTCGGCCCAATGCAGCGTTTTTGCTCACTATTTTGTTAACTGAACTTGTAACGTCCATAATTATCCACTCCGATGTCCTATCGATGAGCAGTTTATTGTGTTGGAAACTAGACTCGACGAACTTCATCTTAGGCTTTTGGAACACCTAAAAACTCCTAATATACTAGGAGATATACCCCTTCAAAGTTGACTGAAAATTTGCTCGAAATTCTGCCAATTTTTCTTCTCAAAATCTTGTCCAAAAACTTGAAAAAAACTGCTCTGATTTTCGTTCATGGCAGACACGAAATTCCTCACTGATTTTGGGAAATTTTTTGTTCTAAATTTTTTGCTTCTAATTTGTAGATGATCAAAGGAATATAGAAAGAGAAATTAAACCCCAAATTTTGTGGGGAAGGGAGGGGGTTTCGACCTAGGGGAGAGGGGGATAGGGAAAAGGGTTCTTCTTTTGATTGCAGAATCAAGAAGATGAAATAATAGTGCTTATGTTAAAAGCCCAAAATCTGATTTTTTCTTCTTACACTTAGGTCCCTAAAATATTACATTTTAGTCCCTCATTGTCTATTTAAGTAAAATCAATACCCCAAGTAAACAACATCTTAATCTCACTTCTTTTAATCCCGGAAAATTATATAAGACATCGTATTCTCAATGTCATAATTCTTATAGAACGTTACTAATCCTTAATGGGAATATGTACACCTATCATTCTTAATCCATTGACGCGCTCGTAGTAACCAAAAAGAATTTTTCCGGACTCACATCCTTTGAACACCAACTTCCGGATTTAGCTTGTATAAATATACTTTATATCCCATATCTGAATCTTAACCTTAATGACGTTCTTAATCATCATCTTAAACTTACGTGGTGTAACATGTCGTTACCGGTGAACTGTCGAACATCCCAAATTTCTTCAGTACATTCTCGATGTAGTGAGATTGAGACAAGTCCAATCCATTAGATGTCTTAGAGATCTTTATCCCTAAGATGACATCTCAAATACCCATATCTTTCATGTCAAAACATTATTTTAACATGTTTTTAGTCTCTAGGATTATTCCAGGACTGCTTCCAGTGATCAACAAGTCGTCTACATAGAGGCATATAATGACGAAAGAATCGACATTTTCTTTCATGTAAACACATTTGTCACATCTATTAATGGCGAACCCTTTTGATAGTAGGATACTATCAAATTTCTCATGCCATTGTTTAGGGGTCTGTTTCAGCCCGTACAACAATTTGACAAGCCGACACACTTTTGTCTCTTGTCCTGGAACAACATACCCCTCAGATTGATCCATAAATATTTCTTCTTCCAAATCACCATTTAGGAAGGCTGTCTTTACATACATTTGATGTATTTCAAGACTCCGCAAGGCGGCGATAGCATGAACATACATATGGACGTCATTCTGGACACCAGAGCATAGGTTTCGAAGTAATCGAGGCCCTCTTTTTGGCGAAAACCCTTGACTACCAACCTAGCATTGTTCTTGTCAATAGATCCATCCGCCTTTAACTTCCGTTTAAGGATCCACTTACAACCCAAAGGTTTGTGTCCCGGGGGAAGTTCAGCCAACTCCCAGGTGTGGTTATGCAGGATGGATTCTATCTCACTTTCTAAAGCTTCATTTCAGAGCGGTGTTTCTGGAGTTGACAAAGCTTTAGCGATTGTCCGTGGTTCGTCCTGAACCAAATAAGCTTCAAAGTATGGACCGAATGACTTGTCCTTCCGGGATCTTTTGCTTCGCCTTAGTTCTATCTCTGAGTCTTCCAAGTCCTGAGAATCTAGAATACTGGATTCCGGATAATCAGCCATTTCAGAATCCACTAGATCTGAACCGTTTGGATTTAGGTAGTCAGCGACTCCTAAATCCTCATAGGTTTGCTCATAACTTCGTTTGTGAGAGGTTATGTCATTTTCCTTATATAGAAATGTATCTTCAAAGAACCACGCGTTCCTTGATTCCATGATCGTACCTTCATAAATCTCTGGTACATCTGACTTATGCACTATGAAGCGATAAAAACTACTGTTATTGGCATATCCGATGAATATGCAATCCACAGTCTTAGGTCCAATCTTGACCTGCTTTGGCATAAGTACTTTTACCTTAGCCAGACAACCCCATACCTTCAAATATTTGTAGGTAGATTTCTTTCCTTTTCATAACTCGTATGGAGTCTTGTCCTTACCTTTATGTGAGACTCTATTAAGAATCTTATTTGCGGTAATGACAGCTTCTCCCCACATGTGTTGGGAAAGGCCTGAATTGATGAGTAAAACATTCATCATTTCCTTCAGTGTTCTGTTCTTGCGTTCAGCCACACCGTTTGATTGAGGTGAGTAAGGGGCCGTTGTTTGATGAACTATACCCGATTGGGTACAAAATTCTTCAAAAGGCGCTACATATTTTCTCCCTCTATCGCTACAGATTATTTTAATCCGTCCGCTTAGTTGGTTCTCAACTTCTTCTTTGTAGAGTTTGAACGCTTCAAAAGCTTCATCTTTACTTCTTAGTAAGTAAATGTAATAAAACCTTGTGTCATCATCTATGAGAGTCACAAAGTACTTGTTTCCCCCTCTTGTTTGGGCGAACTTCAAATCACATATATCAGCGTGTATAAGTTCTAGAGGAGTGGTTTCCCTTTCGACGGATCTAAAGGGATTCTTGGAAAGTTTTGCCTCTACGCACACCTCACACTTACGTTGAGGGTTTATGTCGATAGATGGCAATAATTCCAACTTTACCAATCTTTGGATAAATTGATAGTTAACATGTCCTAATCTATGATGTCATAAATTAGATGACTCTATCAAGTAAGTAGAAGACTCAATTTTATTAATAGTTGAAACAATAGGCATTACAGGTGCAGCGTTAACTTTAAAGAGGCCTTCACAGACGAAGCCCCTTCCTAAAAATGTTCCATTTTTAGTGATTACAAACTTCTTAGCCTCTAACACTAGCTTAAAACCAGCATTTACTAACACATATCCATACATTAAATTTCTTCGAATTTCTGGGACATACATCACTTCCTTCAGAGTCAGCTCTTTATCGGACATCATCTTTAGGATCACCTTTTCTACCCCCAGCACCTCTGAAGAAAAATTGTTTTTCATGAACAACTTCTTGTCTGTGATTGGTGTGTAAGTGGAGAAGGCTTCTTTATTGAAACATATGTGACGGGTGACAACTGTGTCCAACCACCACTGTACTGGATTCTCAACGAGGTTTGCTTCAAGAACCACCGTTGATAACTCCTGAATCATATCGTCTACGAGCGTGTCTTCGACGATATTGGATTTGACCTTGCCTTTGTTCTCGCGTTTGAGCCTGTGGCAGTCTTTGGCCATGTGACCAACTATACCACAATAGTTGCATTTTCCCTTGAATTTTTTAGTTGTTTGGGTCTTGCCTACCTTCTGGAACTTTCGCTTCTTGCTTGAGTTCCCTTTGACTTCCGTCAAGTTTGCCTTAGCCTCAGCGGGTTGTTTCCCCTTTGGCATGGTATTCTTATTGTCCTCCTGAATCTGGAGTTTGACAATAAGTTCGTCTAAGGTCATCTCCTTCGTTTTAAGTTTTAAATAGTTCATAAACTCAGTCCACGAGGGAGACAGCTTCTCGATCAACGCCCTAACCAAGAATTGCTCGTTGGGCTTTAATCCTTCCAAATTCAGGTGATGTAGAATCATTTGAAATTTCAGGAATTTTCCAATGATGAACTTTTTGCTACCCGCATCTTGGGTGTTGTATTTCTTCTGAAGTTTGTCCCATAACTGCTTGACAGTTTCAACGGTGCAATATACTGTGTATAATGGATCGGACAAACTGTTTAGAATATAGTTCCTACACATGAAATTACTATGTTTCCATGCTTCGCGAACCATCCTCATATCGTCAGCGACATGGTTACCTTGGCCACCTCCCGCCAAATCATTTGGCCGAGGGTCCACGTCTTCCCCAACTAGTGGAGGGTCTTCGGTTAGAAAACGTGACATTCCCATAGCCGTAAGGAAAAACAACATCTTTTGCTGCCATCGATGAAAGTGAGCACCCATGAACTTTTCAGGACGCTCTTGGTGAAAATTAGAAGATGTAGGGGCATTAACGCCCCCTTGAGCAGTTGCAAAGGCGTTGTGAACGCCTCTAACAGAAGCATAGGCGTTGTTGACGCCTTGGGAAGTAGCATAGGCACTATAAGTACCCGGAGCAGCAGTGGAGGCATTAGTTGTGCCAAAAGCAGTGGTAGCACTAGAAGTGCCAATGTGTGTCAATGTGTTTTGAAATTGTGTCAAATGCATCAATTTGTAGGTAGACGATTTTGTCTTCTCAATCAACCAAATGAATGGCCATCAATGTCATGTAATGACCATTGATATTGAGATTAATACAGCCTAGTAATGGCTGAAATCATAGCCAAATAATGGAGATTAATTTCTCCAAAGTCAGCCCAAGAATCAGCTTTAATTCGCCTCCAACGATACTGAAAAACTGTCGAAACGTCGCGGCGCTCCAAGCACCGCGGCCCTTCTCGGCGATTTCTGATTCGTTTAATCTTTTACACATTTTACTTTACTTCATTTCATTTAGCAACGTGAAACCATTGTCATTTGACCAATAACCGTTTATTCTCTTATGTCTCAAACAATTCGTATACGTACCAATATCTCTTCCATTAAGAAAATTACGATCCTTGACACTTTATGTGCACGTGTGTGGAAACCATGTTTCCAACATGCGGGGCCCCAATTGTTCGAGTCATAATTAATATGATTAACTTTATTTCACGTTTAGTAAATTTTCAACAATTAATCACCTCAAACTTATGAATTTACAACTTCTAAGCACTTTTGATTAGACCTGACATTTTACGATTTTATTCCTAATAAATTTTATAATCTTCGAAATACTCTTCGTAAAACATAATTTTGAATCATCTTTCTATTCTATTTCCTGTTGTCCTTCATTTTTTTTGTAAGAAATACATTTAAATTTAAATTTTCGGTATATACCTTTTAGGAATTTCTGTTATGTTAATAGAAAATGTGCTTATCAACACCTTTTTATTAAATGCTTATTATCAAATTTAATAATTTTATCCAAACACGTAGCTGCGTATTTCTAAAATCAACTTCAATGCATCAAAGCGTTTCAAACACTTGATGTTTATCGACTACTTTTAATCAACTAACACAAACTAGATCTATAATAAGTGCCCACAATTTCGATGATTCAATTCACCATGGTCTATAAAGACCTACTTAAATTTCAAGCTGAGGCAAGAGGAGCCAACATCAACACAAATACTACTTTGACTTATTACATAGTGTTGTTTCCAGACTCTTCTTGATAATAAATACATCACAATTTATATGTCATAAATACTACTCTGTATAATCCAAAACTTTTGCTAGCTAAACATGCAAACCGTATGAGTTTTTGGAACAGTGAAGTTCTATTTGTCTGTAATAAGTAAGAAGACTTGTTACCCAGTCCTCTAAGCTCTGATCAGCTCCGATTTCAAAGCATCCATCCAGGTGCAACTCCAGTAGAATCATGTGTTGATGGTGCTGCATGTTCTGGTGGTGCGGTATCATAGTTGTAACTGAATTAACAACATAACTACACCTCAGTAGCAAACAAGTTGGCTAATAAAGTCATAAGTGAATTCATCATGTAATTATCGGTGCTCCTGAACTCAAACTATATGTATATGTCTATAATAAAGATTAAAAAAATGTGTTATATATTGTTCGCTTGACTAATTAGATATGAATGACCTTTTCTCCCTTTTTTTCCAGTAAAGTCAAGTTTTTGACATTATTTTCCAAGTGATGATGTCGAGTTGACGACAAAAGAAAGACTCGATCGACATTCAGGCGAATCACCTGATGATATTGAAAGTATGCATGTCCTAGAAACAATCATTTTAGGAGCAGATGTACTTGAACACATTCATATTATTAATAAGATTAATATATACTTGACATTTGCAATTATTGAATTATTATTTGACTGTTTATATTATTCATTAATGTGCATCCCTTGAACTTACATTGTCATTGATAGTGTGAGATATTAATGATAGAATGTAGTTCTTAAAATAGTCTAGACTGATGATCATTGAGAATCAATGATATGTTGTAAGTCGACATGTGATCTGCATCACATTCTTAGAGAATGTAGTATATCTCATTTACTAGTAGCAATAGTTGCTAGTGATGGACACATGGATACTCTTAGAGGAGTATTGGCATACCCTGCTGATAAACTATTTGTTATACATGTCTAGAGTATTATCAGAAAGGGAATCTTCCTATGGGTCAAGACATCAAGTTGTCAAGGAAGGATTGTCCTTCCACAATTGCAGAAGTTGAACGCATGAAGAGAATCCCATATGCTTCAGCTATAGGATCAATCATGTATGTCATGACCTGTACAAGGCCAGATGTGGCCTATGCACTTAGCATGACTTGCAAATTCCTGCAGAATCTTGGGGAGGAACACTGAAAAGCAGTCAAGAGTATTCTTAAGTATCTTAGACGAACTAAAGAATACTTCTTAGTCTATGGCGGACAAGAAGAGCTAGTAGTTACTGGGTACACTGATGCTAGCTTTCAGGCAGATCTTGATGACTTCAAATCTCAGTCTGGTTATGCCTTCCTTTTAAATGGTGGAGTAGTTAGTTGGAAGAGTTCCAAGCAAGCTACAACTGCCTATTCGACAACAGAAGCCGAGTACATTGCTGGATCGAAAGATGGTAAAGAAGTTGTCGCGATATCCGAGTTCTTAAAGGAATTAGGGGTTGTTCCAAGTACCAGTTGTCCAATAATAATTTATTGTGACAACACTGGTGCGATTGCTCAAGCTAAGGAACCAAGATCAACGAATAGAAACAAGCATGTACCAAGGAAATACCACATACTCAGGGAGATGGTGGAGACAGAAGAAATAAAGATAGACTACATTCCCACCGATAATAATCTAGCAGACCCATTTACTAAACCATTAAGCTTAGTCAAACATAATGGTCATTTCGAAAACATGGGCATTAGATAAATTGGTGATTGGCTCTAGGCCAAGTGGGAGATTGAAAGTATGTATGTCCTAGAAACAATCATTTTAGGAGCAGATGTACTTGAACACATTCATATTATTAATAAGATTAATATATACTTGACATTTGCAATTATTGAATTATTATTTGATTGTTTATATTATTCATTAATGTGCATCCCTTGAACTTACATTGTCATTGATAGTGTGAGATATTAATGATAGAATGTAGTTCTTAAAATAGCCTAGACTGATGATCATTGAGAATGAGATATCAATGATATGTTGTAAGTCGACATGTGGTCTGCATCACATTCTTAGAGAATGTAGTATATCTCACTTACTGCTAGCAATAGTTGCTAGTGATGGACACATGGATACTCTTAGAGGAGTATTGGCATACCCTGCTGATAAACTATTTGTTATACATGTCTAGAGTATTATCAGCATGTGGGAGATAGAGGTCCTTAGACTTGAGGTCAATATCGCCTTGTTTACGGAGCAATGCACTTTGATCCTGTCCTAAGCTCAAATGCCTTATAGGTTGAGACGCGGCTTGTGTTGGGTGCATTACGAAGTAGATTGAAGGTGGTAGTTGAGCCAAGAATAGGATTCATTCCTCGATTGGAATTTCGAGAGAACACTCAGCTTCTCAGAGATGTTAGGTCGACCAAGTCATTGGCCAATGCAAGAGACATATCTAGGATATGGTCTAGTTGTCGACTAATATAGATGAGATAAAGTGATCAAGCCATTTGGATAGACACTTGGCAAATCTTAAGCTTGATCGAGTGTGTCGCGAATGAAAGGAATTTATCATCTCACATAGAGGTGCATTTACTCAGTCTTGTAAACGCATTTCACACATCGGGTCCGCCACCGCGTCTAGGAGTTCCGTGTGAACCTTGATTTGATCAAGTGCCAATGTGTGAAGGCCTAAAGGGTCACACTAAGTCGATTGTCCTTTCGGTCTAAGGGTATATTGAGAGAATGTAAAATATTGGATTTTGAATCAAGATATTTTATTTTAATAATAAATTATGGGATAATTTTCATTTGATGAAAATTGTATATTTGAGTCAAAATTAAATCTTGGATTTAATTAGAACTAAAACGTGCAGAAAATAAATAGAGTCAAGACAACAATGTGGCCCATTCGATCGACCATCAGTAATTTGGATTTGGGTCAGGTCTTGAAGCCTGATCCAAATCTGATTTGGTTTAGGGTTTCCTCTACTATATATTTGGCACTTAACCCATAATTTCAGTGGCACTCACTTCCACTTTCTGAACTCAGAGTTCAGAAAATAAAATTCTCTCAAACCTCTGCCAAGATTTCCTAGCTTTCTTGGGTAAAGGAATATACCGAAGCAAGACTTGCACCCGGATTGACAATCGCGTGCGCTCCCTTTAGTAAAGACTAACAAAGCTTAAACTGTAAGTTTTCTTCCTGTCTTTGCAGATTTGAATTATCGCATAATCATACCAGACGACCTTTGTTGGAGCAAGTAAGTAAACAAAATTTTAAACTTTCGATGTGTCTTACTTGTGTGTTTTACACCCAACAAATCCCTACAGGTATTGCATGTAATAAGTTTAGTACGACCCTCCGGGTCAGCATGTCAAGTTTCACTGTGATTACTTGAAATGCGTGTAAAATAATAGTGTATATTTTTTCGATTGGGTATAAATGGCTTCAATTGTCCCTGCAATCATAGGCAAATCCAGAATTTTAATAGAAAAAAGTTATTTTAAATTTTTTAAAAAAAGACGCAAAAGTGCATCAAGTGGGTTTGATCCCTATACCTTAAAGAATTAAGTCCATCAGTCAATCAGTGCACCACTCAATCTCGTTTGACCATGAGTTCTTCAGTTAATGTTAGATATATTTTAATTTTTTTTTTTTAAAAGACGCAAAAGTGCATCAAGTGGGTTTGATCCCTATACCTTAAAAAATTAAGTCCGTCAGTCAATCAGTGCACCACTCAATCTCGTTTGATCATGAGTTCTTCAGTTAATGTTAGATATATTTTAATTTTTTTTAAAAAAGACGCAAAAGTGCATCAAGTGGGTTTGATCCCTATACCTTAAAGAATTAAGTCCATCAGTCAATCAGTGCACCACTCAATCTCGTTTGACCATGAGTTCTTCAGTTAATGTTAGATATATTTTAAAAAGTATACACATAATATATCAAGTTTAATCAGGTGACGATGAGTTCACGTGCCAGGAGCGGCTCAACAAATTCGATGGCCTAAAGCCAAACTGCAATATGAGGCCTTAATTTATTTTGTGCCATTTATTCCAATGACAAATGTAGATGACCCTAAAAGATCTATATTAAGAGATAATGTAAAGATCTAAATGAATTGTTTTCCAACACTAATATCAATCATAATTTCAAAATCTTTTTATACTCGTTACATCCCAACATACTTGTCATATGTCGTTTCTAAAGAGTCAAATCGTATACATTTTTATTATCTATTTTTCATCATATTGATATGAGAAAAATTGCAATTTACAGTACTTTTTGTCTAGTTTTTGAATATCTAACTTTTAATATATTGAATTAATCAAATATAATTTAGCTTCGAATATTAATCAAATTGACTATTAAGAAATGAAAGATATCAATTATTTTGGAATGGAAGTAGATATTTCATTGTTTCTACACTACACATTTTATTTTTATTTTAAAAAAAAACATCTACACGTATTATAATTAGAATATGGGGCCGCCCTGCACGTGACCCATTTTTTCTAAATAAATTCGCCACTGCCTGCAACCCAACGATTAGTTAACGATCGACATATTTATTTAATTATCAGATTGTGTGTATTGTTTGTGCCTTAAAATCCTACATATGTATTTGGATAAATTTTTAATAGGATTCATGAAAAACTTTAAATTTTCAAGATCACCTTATAGGCAATGAATTATTGCAATCCACAGGTTGAAAAAATCCTTCAGGCTGAAGAGGCTGCTGACTGTATTGTACACTTTCCTCCCCAGAATGCCATGATGTTTGAAAGGCAACACCAAGTTCTTCCAACTGCAATTAGCAATTCCATAGACATTGTGAATCTAAGAAGGTCTAGCACATCAAATAGGATCATTGTCTCCACATATGCACTAATTTTATGTGCATTCTCCTTTCTGTGGATCATTGGCCTTTTTCTGTTCTCCAAGCTAATATTAAGCTAAAAATATAGTGAAGTTATAATTATTACCTTCATCCTCAAAGATTTGTTCATTTCAGTAAGACATTGTTCCTGTACAAGAAGCAAATATCGCATATCATGTTTCCTATACATTTGAGCAAATTTCAATAAAATGTCATCTTGATTAATTCTTATGGACTCTGGACTATATATATATATACTGCATATACCTTTTGTTGAAGCTCAGCAATTTCATCAAGCATGTGTTGTGTCTAAAAACAAGCTAAAAAGGAGTTGATTAGTTAAGGCATTGATAATTAAATAACGTATCCTCCATTTTTAATTCAACTAAAAACATATAGTAGGTCGAACTTGAAGGTTATGAGAACTTCTATTTGATGCAAAAAATTCCCGTGAGATCTAGGTTTCAATTCGATCATCGATGAGCTCGGAATTCAAAAATGGTAGACCAACCCATGGTAATGTTCTTATCATGGCATGAAAAATGAAATGGAATTGGATTTGTTACATAAAGATTCAAGAAGGTGTTTATATTCGGCTTTATATGTAGGTCTTGGTCGAAGACCATGTTTGTTTATTTCTATTAGCTTGTTGTTTTCCTTTAGTTCCTAGCTTATAGAACATAGTGTGCTATGTAATAACTAACATTAGGACACAATTAATAAGCACTACAACAAATCGCTTCAAAGAGGGCGAGTGTAGTCGCCCTCTCTAGCTGAAATATCACCCCCTTAGATCAAAGGGGGCGATTTTTAGTCGTCCTTCAAGTCGTCTTATTACGTCCGTTGTCTTAGATCAAGAATGACGATTTTTCAAGTTGCCGCCTTTGGTAAGGACCAAATAGGGCGACTACACTCGCCCTTTTTGAGATCCATAAAAAAGGGCGAGTGTAGTCGCCCTATTTGGTCCTTACCAAAGGCGGCGACTTGACAAATCGCCCTATTTGGTGTGGTTGAAATAGGGCGACTACACTCGCCCTTTTTGAGATCCATCGAATAGGGCGAGTGTAGTCGCCCTATTTGGTCCTACCCAAAGGCGGCGACTTGACAAATCGCCCTATTTGATGTGGTTCAAATAGGGCGACTACACCGCCCTTTTTGAGATCCATCGAATATGGCGAGTATAGTCGCCCTATTTGGTGTGGTTCAAAAAGGACGATATATTTTAGTCGCCCTATTTGGTGAAATTTAAAAGAGCTACTGTATGTCGCCCTATTTGGTGAATTCAACCATGGTGATATATTTTAGTCGCCTTATTTGGTGAAATATTTATGTACTTTAATTGGGGGGGGGGGGGGAAGAAAAAGAAAAGGTACGTTGAACCTGACAACTAGACGTCTAGACCAATATCTTAAGCTACTAATAAAATTAGTGCTAACAGTAATACATGACGAAATGGATGTCTGTTCATGGCAACTTCATCTTATCCACTCTTATAAGCAATTTTAAACAATTTGGCAATTTATGCGTTAAAGCAACAAACGACTGTTATGTAGTATACTTAGACTTACTGTTATTGAGGAACATTCTGCTATTGTCGTCATGGTCAAGTAATCCCATTTCGTCGAAATAACTTGACTTCCTCATCAACGTAACTCATTGGGTATACCTTATTTTTTTACTTTTTTCTAGAGCACATACTTCCCCCCTCTTTAAAATAAACATATCCACAACATAATATATATATATATATATATATATATATATATTAATAACTTAAAGAATTTATACATTATCAATGCAATTTAACTGGTTATAAAAGGTTATTACTCTATATTTCAGCTTATTGTATTAAATTTGTTATGAAGAGTTACCTGTTGTTGTAGGTAATTTAATTCGAAGGTATTACATTTTTTACACGATAACTGCACAAAATTTAAATGTACGTAATAAATTACTAATTTAATTGAACTTGTAATTTTGTAAAGATTTTTACACTGTATAGCCACTCATCAAAATAATAGCCAGCAATTATAATTCTGTACTTCTGTAACAAATAATATACATATTTTATACTTAAATTTTCGGATAATTTTGGATAAATTCTAATTAAGAGGATTAATTTCAACTTTAACCAATCCCATTTTTTGTGGGACGGAAGGAGGGCGAGTGAAAATATGTCGCCCTATTTGGTGTGGTTAAAAAATGGCGATATATTTTAGTCGTCCTATTTGGTGTGGTTCAAAAAGGGCGATATATTTTAGTCGCCCTATTTGGTGAAATTAAAAAGGGCGATATATTTTAGTCGCCCTATTTGGTGAAAATAAAAGGGCGACTATATGTCGCCCTATTTGGTGTGGTTCAAAAAGGGCGATAAATTTTAGTCGCCCTATTTGATGAAATTAAAAAAGGCGACTATATGTCACCTTTTTTGGTTCTAACTACCAGGATTTTTTTTGTAGCCCTTGTTGGTATATTATTCATGATCTTGTGTTAATGATACAAGTGTATAATGAGAGATATATATATACACCACATCATCATGATTAATCGACTAACTAATCAATCTAACTAACTATCATTAATCATCTAACTTCCGATAATTAGTTAAAGTAACTAACTGTTCTGTCTAATAACCAACTAATGAAAAAGCTGAAAAGACTAAACTACCCTTAGCTACATATCTTATTTTCTTCAACAGAACTCATATTTTCAAAATATAATGAGTTCAATATAAATAATCTTAAAGGATAACTTAAAGAATTTAAATCCAGAATTAGCTTCTGGACAAACATGATTTATAAATACTACTACTATTTAGCTAAATAGTACATACCCTTTTAGACCTTATTTGCCTCAACGATGAATCCAATTGACGTTCAAGCTGTTCCAGGTCTTTTGTGCTCAATTGTCCCAAATCCTCTCCAAGCATATGCCTGAAGATTATGAAAAAGTTATTTTGGTCATATTACCCGAAAAAAGAAAAATAAATAAATATAGAGAATGCATCCCCTAGTCATGATCGTTGCAACATTAAAGCCGCACACAATAGATCCAATATGGTCCGACAATTCTCCAAACCCCGCACATGGCGACAACTTAGTGCATTGCATTTTTTTAATAGAGAATGCAACGATTTGGAGTTGAAAATTACATAAAATCTTGGTCTAGCTAGTATTTGTTTCACCTTTGAGACTGTTGTAACACTTCCACTCTTGTTTTAAGCTTCAAATACTCCTGGTAGTCGTTCTGTTTTACAATGGTACAACAGACAAATCAGTTTCCTCAAAATTAGCCATCAACATTATATTATCTTTAATTTTACTTACTATTTTAGGTAAAAATGAACTATTTCCAGTTTTCTCAACAAACTTTGAGTAATTATCATGCTTGAGGAAGAAGAACAAACCTGTGAAACTGCTGAAGGTTGGTTTCCTTCAAGTGCACCATAATTGTATCTGTGGTATCTCTCCAATGTCTTGGATATACTAGAAAAGCAAGTTACAAAAGCTAAGTGTACTAAGGCACAAGAAAATGAATCAACTACTACTCCTGTAATGAAACAGAATCAAGTGCACCATAATTGTATCTGTGGAAACAGAAAGTTAATGAGTATCCAACTAGCTTTATAAATTGACATATGCTCAATCTCGGCCATAATCTAGCTGAATTATGAAGGCAAAATAACTCTAACCAATATGACTTGCTTTAAATCTTTACCACATATGCAACATTTCAATAAATAAAGCTCATACATTTTCAGAATGCTTCAGCCTTCAGGTTAACAAGTTGCACTTTGCCAACTAGAACAGTATTACTATCTTAAGAAATTTGAACTTAATTATAGTCTTGTTTAATTTTCATTCACTTCCTAAAACTTAGGAGTACGTCAATTGTCAACCCAAGGATCTTATAATGTCCACAATTACCACAAAGGGTTAAGATGGGACAGATAGAATTTCCGGACTCTTAGCCATAAGTTTCAGATTTGAGCTCTGAAATGGATAAATCCTCATAGATGGGAGCGTTTCCCACCTTTAACGGGCCTTATGCGATGCGACTTCAGATTGGTAGGACCTCAAAGCGGGTACCGAAGAAAACAAAAAATAATGTGTCCACAATTAATATAATTTGTATTACTTTTTATGATCAAAAGTCCAAAACTAGTCCTATTAATAAATAAATAAAAAAGGTCTTATTAATCAACAGGTTATGCCAAAGGATGCAGTATTTTATTGATATTCACTTCAGCATTGTAAAAAAATTTAAACAACTAATGAATAGGCAAAGCTTTGGAAAATAATTTTGAAAAAACAACCAAATATTGGACAATAGTTTTAGCTAATACCCACAACCAAATATTGGACATATTTAGTCCTAAACTTTATATTTGATTAACCCCTGTAACCAACGGCTAGGTTTAGAGGTTTAATATGATTACAATATCATTTAATTTATTAACAAGTACTCTAATCAATTACTCTTCACATCATATATAACAGTATTAGATAAAAAGGAAATCTAATTAATTAGATAAATGAAATCTAACCAATTAGTCTGCAAGAGTTTAGCACCACTTTTTAGAAGACATATAAAAAGGTCAAGATACACTAAACTCCTATATAATGCTTAAAGTAAAGAAGTAATTTCAATACTAATGATGATGATCAAATCTAGATATTCCACTAGCCTATAATATATGAAGAATTTGTGCAGCTTTATATGAATATTTGTCTTTATATATGTATGTACTTTAAGAAAAATAAATGAAGAAATATGAAGGTGCACATCAAATCATAACCAAAGTTGAATCATGACCCTCAAGTATTCTTTACAAAGATTAGTGCTTTATCTATTAACTCATCAAGATTCTTGATTTGTAATCTACAAATAAAAACCTAAGATCTTATGCAATATTTAATTCATGAATAAGCAAAAAGCTACAGCCACAATTCCCATTTCATGAATGTACTGATGTCATTTGTGTACCTTAGAGGTTTACACACTAACATAAAAAAATTATCATAAAATATCACAAAAGGGACTAGAATACTTAGCATACGCTAGAAAAAATGTATGAAAAACTTAGACCCCAAATATTTTTCTCCCATCACAAATATGATAAGAAGACAGAACCCATCAATCGACAGGCTAAAAATAGAGATATGGTACTAGTAACATCTCTAATCATCAAGAAAGTCGAGATTTTTTATAAAGTAGCATGGATACTAGAAAAAATGTGGGAAAAACTTAGGCCACAAATATACCCCTCAATCGACAGGTTAAAAATAGAAATATAGTACTAGTGACATCTCTAATCTTTAAGAAAATTGAGATCTTTGTCATAAAATAGGATGAAACAAAGACTGAACCAACTTAGCAGACACTAGAACACTACGATATGAAGTAGTACCCTTAATCGACAAGCTAAAAATACGATTATAGTACTAATGACATCTCTAATCTTCTAGACAATCGAGATCTTTTTCATACAATAGCATCAATAAAGAATGAAGTGACTTATCAGACATTAGACAATAAAAAATATGAAATGAAGATAAACTACTAGTAAAAAAGGTTTTTTCCACTAAGAAATTTGTGTTATGGAACATGATTTTCTCATCTCATTCCCACCGAACTAGCTCAGTGGGAAAATACATAGTGTAAAACAGGTTTTCATTGAAACGCTTTCCGTGTGAAAACAACACTATTTTAAATTTTCCAACTACATTCAGTGAAAATACACAATGAACATTTTTAGTGGGAAATTAATGGAAAAATAAAGATTTTTTAGTAATGACATACCTTGAGCTGCTGCAGAATTCATAGAGCTTGCCACGACTAGAGAAGATAATAAGAGCAATTTCAGCATCACAAAGAACAGATAGTTCATAAGCTTTCTTGAGGATCCCATTTCTTCTCTTTGCAAATGTCACTTGTCTATTTATTTTGTTCTCAATTCTCTTCAATTCTACTTTCCCTCTTCCCATTGTAGCTATAATACGAAAATATATAAACAAGATTCTTTTCTAAATCAGTTTTTTTTTTAATCTTCAACGTCAACTCTAACAAAAAATGGAGTGTTTTGCTATAAAAGCCTATTTAAGACGGTGCAATTATGGTTTTTCGATGTTCCTTCTTCTCCCTTACATCTTCTTATTCCTCTCTTCTAGCGAAGGGTAATAGCTGTATTATTGTTTTTGTGGGTCAGGTCTTAGTTAGGTTTTCATATGTGCAATGCAATACCTTTTATATATATATTCTTTTTTTTATATAAAAAATATATCTCTCTTTTTTCATTTTAGCATTGAGGCCCCGACTAATCTGAATACGTCTTTAAATGTTGAAATGTATTTTTCGGTAATCCTGCAAAGCGCTTTTATTTGTTGTCGCTTTGTCTTTAAAATTTAGGACCCGTTTGACCATAGATATATTTTATTTTGTTTCTGAAAAATTTGTTCGTTTTTTTTTTGAAAATTAGTGTTCGGCCATGAAAATTTCAAATATAACTTGAAGTTGTATTTGGAATATGAAAAACACCTCAAATCTTGTTTTTACAATTTTCACTTTTTATTTTTGGTCATTGCTTTTATCTTTCACTTTTCAAATTTGACCCTACATTTTTAAATTTTATAAATTTGCCACATAGTAGATTCGACTGATGAGTTTCGTGAACTTGATTATATCATCGTATTAAAGAAAGTCTATATAAATCATGATTAATGTAATAGAAAATGACTGATGGACGGAGTTTACACACTAGTTATGTTTATTAATTGCTTTGGGTAATTTTACTAGTTTTAAAAAATTTGGGGGTGTAAAATTATATTTCATATTTGATAGAAAAAATCTTCAACTTCAACTTCAAAAATTTCAAGAAAAATGAAATTATTTTTTATTTCTATGGCCAAATGCCTACTTAATTATTCCCTAGCCAAGAAGAAAAGAGAGCCTTTTTTGTTTACTATAATGTATAGATATATAATTTAGTTAAAGATAGAGAAAAAGCGGAGGTAAGGGTATTGTCAATTAAAATCAGAAAATTAAATTATAATGTATAGATATATAATTTTTTTATGTATATACATTGAATCTTTTGTTTTTATTTGTGTGCTTACTTCTATATATTTTGACTCCGAGAAGATGGTAGCTCGGCCGCTAGATGAATCAATTATATCAATCATATCACATCCCCTTGTGGTAGAAAAAGATTGTTCCTTTGTATTTTTCTTTGAAAACTTTGTGATTACTGATACTTTTCTTTCAACAGTTTTAGTTAATGTCCTTTCATATTGCAAAATATTTCGTTATCTTATACAATATATATAGTAGTACAAAAATATCTAAACTATATAACTAATCAACTTAATTATAATAGGAAATATAATTCTACCTAAAATAGGAGACCTAATTACAATAGGAATACAATTCTACCTAAAATAAGAGATATACAATTAATGTAATAATATTTGGTGAATATTCTATTACACCCACGCAGTCGAAGCGGGAGGCTTACGAACACTGAGACTGACTCGAAAATCATCAAACAATATGCGCGGAAGTCCTTTGGTGAAGATGTCGGCAATCTGATATCTAGAAGGAACATGAAGGACACAAACTTGACCATGATCCACTTTTTCGCGAAAAAAATAAATGTTCATCTCAATGTGTTTGGTGCGCTGATGTTGGACGGGATTTTCGAAAGATATATCACACTAATATTATCGCAGTAGACAAGTGTTTCCTTTTGAATCGGGTAGTGAAGCTCAAGTAAAAGGTTACGGATACAACAAGACTCAGAGACAACGTTAGCTACATCTCTGTACTCTGCTTCGGCATTGGATCAGGATAGTGTAGGTTGCCTTTTGGAAGATCAAGACAATAAGTTATCTCCGAGGAAAATACAGTAACCAGACATGGAGTGTCGGGTGTCAGGACATCCACCCCAGTCATCATCAGAATAAGTAGTGAGGCCAGTGAGCGCAGACATATATAGATGTAAGCCGAAGTGAAGTGTGCCCTGGACGTATCATAAAATATGTTTGAGGGCATGCATGTGTGCTTCCGTCGGATTGTGCATGTGCAAACAGATTTGTTGCACGACATATGATATGTCTGGTCTCGTGAATGTGAGGTACTACAGGGCCTCAGCCAGGCTATGATAGTGAGTCGGGTCTAAATATGGAGGGCCGGAATCAGCGTTGATCTTGGAATTGGTATCTACTGGCGTGTGGGATGACTTGCAAAACGTTATGCCTGCACAGTCAAGGATCTCTTTGGCATATTTCTTCTGACGAAGAAATAGGCCGCCAGAATGGCGAGGGACAAAAATGCCCAAGAAATAACTCAGGGGGCTCAGATCCTTCATAGCAAACTCAGATGAAAGGAGAGACATAATAGACCGGCAGAGGGCATCAAATGATGTGGTGAAGATGATGTCATCAACATATAATAAGAGGTAAGCCATGTCTGGACCCTTATTGTAGATGAACAGAGAATGATCGAATTTACAGTGTGAAAAACCGATAGAGGAGACATAATTGGTGAGCCACTGAGACCATGCTCGAGGAGCCTATTTCAGTCCATAGACTGATTTCCGCAATAGATACACATAATATGGATGAATAAGATCCCTGAAACCCATAGGATGATGCATTTATATCGTTTCATGAAGATAACATGTAAGAAAGCATTCTTGACATCAAGTTGATGAATGAGACGAGACTTAGATAGGGCAATGCTGGGGATGGTCTGGATGGTTGAGGGCTTTACAATCGGATTGAACTTTTCATCACAATCCACTCCCAACTTTTGAGACCTCTCATCACCTACAAGACGGGCCTTGTACCTCTCAATAAAACCATTAGATTTCTTTTTATGTCTAAAAATCCATATAGAACGAATAATGTTATCATTAGGTGGATATGGTACTAGGTCCCACCTCTTATTATCAATAAGAGCATTATATTCGTCAATCATTGCGACTTTTCAATTTGGGTCAGACAAGGCATCCTTCGGATTACGAGGAATAGGGAAAGGGACAACTGAAATGGATAGGTTAAATAGTTGTTTAGGTTTAGAAATTTCATACATGGCACAAGTTTCCATTATCTTAGAGTGTGCCTCGAGAAGTGGGATGAGAGGAAGAAGAGGGGGGTGTCGTGAAACTGTCGGGAAGATGATAAAGGGTAGGGGTGGCGGGATTGGCTGGCTGAGTCTCGATTTGCCAAGAGGTGGCTACGGTATCACCCTGAGATGGAATGTTTCGAGCCACCGTCGGTGAAATCGGGTAGGCAGTGTGTTCCAGACTGACCGTGGTGGGTTTGGGTGTCAGGGTCTGGGACGTGTTGGTGAGAGGCCTGATTATGTGCTTGTTGCCCTTGGTCATTCATCCATGAAAAATTGGGGTGATTTATTCACCTCTGATTATACGTGTTGAAAAATGCATTGTTGTAGAGCCTCTGAAAATTTCCAACTGCTCTATAGGTACATTGTTTGGATCCACTGCTCTGCACCCATCAAAAGCGTGGGGACCCCCACAAATCTCACATCTCACTGTTATCTGAACAACTTTAACGAATATGGTACTCTGCTGTAACTGCTTTGTCAAAGTGGCAACCTGGACAGTCAATGCAATGATAACATCTAACTCATGAACCCCAGCCACTTTCATGTTGTTCATTGCTCTCTCATCTGACCACTGATAGTTGTTGGTGGCCATGTTTCCTAATAAATCATGTGTCTCATTGGCACTTTTGCTCATGAAGGTTCGTCATGCTGCAACATCAATAATGGTACGAGTAGTACCACACAGCTCATTATAAAATATGTAGACTAACATCCACTTCTCAATCCCATGATGTGGGAACTTCCTCTGCAAGTCTTTGAATCGCTCTCATGCAACATATAGTAATTCTCCCTCTGTCTGATAAAAAATATTAAGCTCTCCTCTGAGCTTTGCTGCTTTGGATGGAGGGAAGAATTTGGTAAGAAGCTTCTGGGCCAAGTCTTGCCATGTGGTAATGGAGTTCGCCTGCAATGAGTTCAAACAGCTCTTTGCTCTATCCCTGAGTGAGAATGAAAAGAGTCTCAACCGAATGACATCATCAGTAACACCATTGTACTTAAAAGTTGCACACAGCTCCAGAAAATTTGCTAGTTGCATATGGGGATCTTCAGATGGTAATCCCCCAAACTGAACTGAGCCTTGAACCATATGCAAGATTGCTGGTTTGATTTCAAAATTATTAGCTTCAACCGCTGAAAGCCTGATGCAAGTCTGCACCCCTGTAATTGTGGACATAGTCCCTTAAGCTCCTCTCTGCAGGAGGCGGGACTTGTCTCATAACAGCCGATAACTCGTCATTCACCTCATTCCGATTCTGCTGGTCTTCCATCGCTAATGAATCAGAAATCCTTTTATTTTTCCTGTTCTGTCTGCAAAATCTTTCAATTTCAGGATTCAAAAGGATATGAGTGTTTGCTCATCTTCTACTTCACATAAACGAATTTCCTGAAATTGATCAAAAACAAACAAACAGATCACAGCAAAACGTTCTAAAATAAAAATAATAAAAAGACAGAAAATAAAAACCAAATTAGAAATAAGATTAGATAATTCGATATTGATAGTACGCCAGTCCCCGGCAACGGCGCCAAAAACTTGTTGCGATATTTAATCTTATTTCTAATTTGGTTTTTATTAATGTACGTATCGCTCAAGTAATATAGTCTGTAGGACCGGGTTATCGTCCACAGAGACTGGTTTGTCAAGTACCGAATATCTAATCTATGATATCTATTTGGTTAACGCTCTTTTTTTATTTGAGAATTATAACTAAGAATTAAAACTAAACAAAGTGCAGAAAATAAACTAATGATGATACTTAGGGTTGAAAACAGTTATGATGGGAATTAGGGTTTCCAATCTCCTCAACTATCCACTCTTTCACTTGTTAATGCAAAACTAATGACTCTTCTTCTTATTAAGATAGCATGTTAACTAATATGTTCTATATTCCGGATAGGACATATAAAAAATCAACCTTGTGCAGAAACCTTCTATATTTTTATGATAGATTTTACCATACAGGAGGATTAAGAACAATAACCTTAAACACTACACAAATATCAGGGTACTTTCGTCCACGATTTTAACTTATGTCTAAACAACTACAGCATATTCAAATCTCCCTTTTCAGATCTCGATTCGAAATCATATAAGTTATGACAATTAATGGTCAGTCAATTATAAAAAAAATCACTACAATATTGAATAGATCTTAATATAGCCGAAGAAGAAATCAATAACTATGCATTAACTGTATGAAAAAGTTTCAAGAGATTCGACGGAAAACCCTAATAAAGAAACTAGCTCATAGACATTGTCATGCTAAAAACTAATTTACAAATATCCAACATAAACTGAAATAAAATAAAGGGAAGAAAAAGAACTTGAACAAGAGTCTCCAATTGTGTCTGTTGCCTCCCTTCTTGCCTCTCCAAAGTATGATATAAGGTATGACATAAAGACAGGGTTTCAGGGTTTTTATATCTGAGAAAAACTTCATTTTTGACCCTTTTACCCCTGTCACAATTCGGCTCAGAACCTGAAATATTCGTGTTGGCGCCGCGGCGCTGATGCCAAGCGTCGCGGCCCTAATTCATTCGACAAATGGTTGGCTCACTGGAATTCACGCGCCGCGACACTGCTGCCAAGTGTCGCGACCCTTCACCTGTTCCGTCCAGAATTTGCCAGATTTTTTTCGTGCTTCCCGGGACTTCTTAGGCTTCATTTTTTGGGTTGTGCTTGTGCAATTTCATCCTCAATTCTGTATTTCTCCTTTAGGACCGCTGCGACTCAAAAGACAAAAAAATCACCCTAACACTATACTAAAAACAAAAGAAACGAGGAAAATACTTAACTAAAAAGGACTCAAAAGTGTGTATAAAATACACTCAACACTTGTCTTGAGTCGAGGGTCTCCCGGAAACAGCCGCTCTACCTATCATGGTGGAGGTGAGATTTGTGTACATTCTACCCTCTTCAGACCCCACATTGTGAGATTTCACTGAATATGTTGTTGTTGTAATATTAGTCGCCTCTACCCTAATCGAAAGTTTTACCATGTGAAAACACCTTTAATGGAAGTTGTCTTAGCTAATCGTAACTAAGAAATTACTATGTAAGACAGAGAATTGTATGTAAAGTCAAACTCAATCCATAAATATGCTAGTACTCGTTTCAAGCACACTATCCCCTCTCAGAAAATGATCAATTCGTTACTCCCTCGATTCCAAAATAAAATTGATATTTTTAACCTTTCAAGGATCAAATCAATTATTCTTTGGCCGTAATTTTTAAGAATTCTATGTTGTAACACACGGTTAAAACTAAAAAAATTAATTCTCAAAGGATGACCACAAAAAAGGTCATACAATGCAAATAATTTGGAAAAATGTGATTATGAGTGTTCAACTAAGTTTATAAGCCGGTTAAAGTAGTTTATTATAAGTATTTTTAAACGTGTAAATTTCATAAATAATCACATAATTATAAGTTTCTTTCAATAAAGTCACGTAATTATGTTTTCTAATAAAAAATCACAAAACTTTCACCTACTAACACAAAAGTTCGCAATTGCATGAAAATCCAACATTCTAATGAGTGATAATTTTTTACTCTACATTTTACGCTTTTTATATACTTTTAATCTTATAAATACAAACTCAATTAAGAGAGGACCAACCCGACCTGACCCAATTTTTGAAAAGTGTATTTAGTGTTTTTTTGGATTGGCTTCTGGGTATCCACTTCCGTGAAAATGGCAAAATTAACATGTTTGAATTGACTTTTCAGAAAGTGCTTCAGGTCTCCAGAAGCACTTCTGGCAGAAGCTAAAATTTGTAGCTTCTATCAGAAGCACTTCTACCATTTATTTCAATTTCAATTTTACCATTTCTTTTATTATACTCTTTAATTTTCATCTACAACTATATCCACCTTCATTACCCTCTTTAAATATCTAGAAATAATTACTAATTTTTTTTTATATATACAACATTCATTATCCTCTTTAAATATCTAAAAATAAGTACTAAAAAAAATCTAAATATAAAACTTTCATTACCCTCTTTAAATATCTAGAAATAATTACTAAAAAAATCAAATATACTACTCATGTTCTGTTTTAATAAAAAAAATATACTACTAAAGTTGACATTTGTTCATGTGTAATTACAGATTGAAACTTTAAACTCCTCAAACATTCTAACATTATCCGATTATACGAGGATTATCCTTCTCCTTTTTCTATTGTCTTCTTTCAAATACTCCGAATATTACTACTATAATACATCATCTAACTTGGATCAATCACGAGTTTTTAATGTAGTTTCTTCATCAAAGATGAATCACGTTCGAGACTTAGTCCGCAATCAAATTATAGAGTACATGCAAAATTAGTATTGTAATAATATTTAAATACTATTTGCACTTTAAATTAGTATTGTAATAATATTCTACTAATATTTAAATACTATATTTCACTTTAAATTCTATTATCTATTTGTAATTTTTATTTACATACTTCCATTTATTAGTAATTTTTATTTATATGTATTGACTAAATGTTCATTTTGGTAATTTTACATTCAAAAACAATTTTGATCAAAACTATCCAAACATCGTTTATTGATAATAATCACTTTTACATTGTTGCATCCAAACATAAATCACTTCTGTCAAAATCACTTCTGACCAAATTATTTCTGCCAGAAGCATTTTCGTCTACCGCCAATCCAAACAGCCTCAATCTTTCTAGGATGAAAAAAATATTATTTTTTTAACACATTCGTAATTTATAATTCAATTTACAAACAAAAATTGATAATGGAGAGAGACATAGAATACTTCTTTTTCACATACTATGTAACAGAGAATTGAATGTCAAGTCAAACTCAATCCTTAAATATGCAGCATGCAGGTACACATGTCAAGCACTTAGCATGCACTACCCCCTCTCACAAAACGATTTCGTTACTCCCTCGATTCCAAAATAAAATTGATATTATTCTGAAGATTCAAATGAATTGTTTTTTTATTGTAATTTTTCCAATTTTTTTTTATATTTTAAAATATTAATTATTTGGACTTATTGTATTTTTTACATATTTTTTATGTAAGTTTTATTTTAAAATTTTATGTTACAACACACGGTCAAAATTCGAGAGTTTAATTCTCATAAAAATATTAATTATTGTGACTTATAGTATTTTCACGTAATTTTCAAATATGTAAGTTTTATTTCAAATTTTTTAAAAATTATATGTTATAACACATGATCAAAACTAGAAGGTTTGATTCTCGAAAGAAAAAAATGTCAAATCTTTTTGGGACGACGAAAATATTATTTTTTAACATATTCGTAATTTATAATTCAATTTACAAACAAAAAATTGATAATGGACTAAATTAGAAACTTTTTTCCTAAAGAGAATTCTTCGGTGATGAGCATTTTACTCCTTTAATTGAGATACTGAATTTCAAATATTGAATCAATAAATAAACTGTTCTCGCCCCAAATTCTGTCTTATGCCGTTGTATCGGCTGATCGAATCGGAAGACAAATTGATTCCTTAACTCAAGCGATTCGGGCTGAAAACATAACTCTAATTTTCAGCAATGGGTTCCTCAACTACTCCAGAAAGCGTTAGGACGGTGTTACTAGTGAACTAAGAGGTAAGAAAACATGAATACAACTGAGTATAGTAAAGATAAAGGGATAAAGTTAAGTAAGGATAAAAGATAAATATAGATAAAAGATTTGATTTGTTTGATTGATTGTGTATCTCTATATACAAAAGAATGCTCCTATTTATAATACAAAAAAGAAGAAAAAATTGTACAAACGTGCCCCCCCCCTCTCCATGTTAGCCATCAAGTAACCCACTAAGTCCAACGGCTGACTATGGGGGAGGTGGTGATGATTGTCTCGCCCTCTACTCCTCTTGCTCGGATAATGGCCCTTGCTTTCAGCTGTTGTTGGTCGTTACCGCTTTTAGGGGTCTAGAAACTCTTTTGACTTGGTCGTTGAGGCGTTTGCATCTGAGTGGGTCCCAGTCGTATCTTTAACTAACGACTTTGGCTAAGATGCCTTAATAGCCGATGAAGTGCTTGTAGTCGAGAGCTATGAGTAAATTCAGCTCCAGAATGGTTCGACTGTCACTGAATTTCTGCTAAACACTTAAATTATTCTTGGGTGTTAACAATTGCCCCTACATTAACTCGAGTGTACCTGTTGAGTTAATGTATTCGAGAATAGACATCGTTTCAGTCTGACAGTCGCACGTTTCAGAATGGAGGCGCACGAGTCTCTACTATGCCATTGTGCTATCAGAATCTGACTCCTCCTACAACATAGGTCTTATATATGCCTTTCTTAGTCACTGGTTGACCACTGCCAATGCCTTTATTTTCCCTTGATAAATTATAACCCCCACACTGCTTGATGTGACGACAATACTTGGTCTTCCGATTCCAAGAGCCAAGGTGCTTGTCCTAAGCGATATCAATATTGTCGATTTAGGCATCATAGTCTCAAAGACTTCTTTAGGCTACGACCAGTTTATAGCCAATAACCGCCAGATACCGCCCCTTCCAGTCGATGATGCTGAGCATTATACTTGTATGCTTTTTGGTTCCGTCGATATTTTGTTTGTACAGGTTCTTGTGTAGTTGTGAAAGAGCTAGAAATTTATGCAGAGTTAGCCGTTTCGTGGAGGGACGTGTTGGGTGGTTTGAAGCCCAATTCTATGAATAATAAATTGACTACAGAGCTGTATCAACCAAAGTTTATAGCAAGACAATTTGGCCTTACTCAGCACGTGCTGTGGCCCTACCGTAGTATTGTCAGTTCAACCCAACGCTGCCTCCTTGATGCCGAATAAGCAAAGAAGTTAGCCGATCATAGTCTTGACAGGCTTGGCCTGTTTGACTGGCAGTCATTTCCTCCGAGAGCGAATACTACCGTCGCTTTTGATGATTGGTGGGATACGACTAAGGAGAAGTTTTTTCAATCTTCATTAAATTTATATTGTGTTAGGTTGATTATGTCGAGAAAACAGAAGATCCCAGAAATCCCTAACCTTTGTCCAAAATAAGCCACTCGGAAGATTGCTTCCTCTAAGTCGGCTAGGCTTGTTGCCTTAAGGTCTTCTGTCCGGTTGCAGCAAATGAAGATAAAAGGTATAGTGCATTCCACATATGTGTCAGCCAGATTATTCTTGTGAAGTTTCGGCTAACATATCTTATGTATCTTTCAGCAACTCCATCTACTCCAGTGTTTATTGATTTGGAGACCACTTTTGACACCGAGTCCCGATCACCCCAGAAACTAGTGCCCAAGCAACCCCCATGAGGTAGTGGGGTTGTCATTCGAGATTATAGTGAGGAAGGTCCCCACAGACCCATAGTTCATGTTCCTGCTGAGGAAGAGAGAGAAAATGAGGTATATTACTCGGCTGACTAAAACACCTTCCCATCGGTTACTAATATTCATGTTTTCTGTTTTGCCCTCCAGATACCACGGTTGATAAGGAGCAGATGGTTGCATGAAGTGTCTGATTCTCCCCTTTATTTTGGCGGATCATCTTCCCTGGATCATGCTCCCGTTCATTCACAGGACCCCTCATCGGCTGCTCTTAAGGCCACAATTTCTCCTTCCAAGGTGGCTGATGCTTCCTATGCTGGGGCAGTCATAGAGTACCATTTCTCTTGTGCTTAGTCATTCACTGCCTCTTGGCTCTTGCATTTATACTGAACCTGTCCTTTCTGTATAAGAGACTATTGGAGGTAATCTTTCCCTACTAACGACTTAGAGGTACCAGCCAAAATAATCCCGAAAGATGTGCTTTTGCGCTACTTTGGCTCAGTCGACATTGCATCTCCACCAGTTTCACCTATTAGTGTCTATCGAGAGCAAGTCGAGGAATATCTTGTCAGGGGAATTCCAACTATCAAAGAGGAGTTACATGATCTGAGGGCCACTTTGTTCCGATTTTCGAAAGAAACAAAGGATTCCCCGGCTGTGGACGCCACTTACAATGACATGACTTTGGCTTTAAATGATTTGTTTGCTTTATATAGAATGGTCAAAGATAGTCATGATGAGGTTTTCACTGCTCTTCAACACATGGGGTCCCTACGACAAGAGAAGGACTGCATTCAGACTTCTTTCAATGAGGTGAATTTAGGAAGGCAACAAAATGTCAACCAAATAAATGATTTGTAGGAGCGGCTGTCCAAACTGCGAGTTGAGTTGGAGTGGATCCAGACGGAGATAGGGGTTATTACTCCGGCCATTAGCACCTTAGACTCGACTATTAGTACCCACGATTCCTCCCATTCCTTTTTGTTTCGACAGAGCCTTCAATTGGATAACCAAATCCAGGAACTCGGTAACCAGCAGGAGGTTTGAGAGCTAGATCAGAAAGCAGGTAGCAAACAACTGACCAAATTGGAGGATGAATGGAATGTGTGGCGAAACCGTATAGTTCAAGCAATGTCGACAATCACTGCTCCCTCGCTAGCTGGTCCTGTTGCTGATTTGTCAACCGACTCCCTTATGAACCTACCATCTGAAGACGTCACTGTTCATGTTGTTCAAGAGGTATCGGTCAATCCTCAGTCTTTTACCGAGAACCCATTGACTGTAGTGGCTGATATCATACAGGGAGTGGAAATCCCTGAAGAGTTTGAGGTGGTGGCTGTTGGTGCGACTGATGAGGAGGAACATACTACAACAATTAGGGAAGACCAAGACGTCATTGACTCGGCTGATCCTGGAACTTCGACAGTTGATGATGTAGTGAGGTCTTAGATGAGTTCAAGGCCGACCAATTCGACTTTTTATTTGTGTCGACCCCGAATTAAAGGGCTTGTTATTGTGACAAAGAAGTCGTTATGTGGCTGTCGTTTGCCCGTACCTTTCCGCAAATCGAAGGGAAATTATCTTGTTTTGTGACCAGGCAGTCGATCTGTGGCTGTCGATTACTTATGCATGTCCAAAGAGTGATGGGTAATATTTTTCCAAATATGTCCATCCTTTTATATTTCTACGCATAGTTATCGCTTGATTCATATTACCGGCACCCATGGGTTCGCTATGAAGGGACCTTCCCAATTTGGTGACCATTCACCAAATTTATGACCCTTCATTCTAATTGGCAAAATGGTTTTCCAAACTAAATCTCCTTCGACAAACCTCTTAGGCTTGATATGTTTGTTGTATGCTTTAGCCATTTTACGTTTATTGACTTTGAATTTTTCTATGGTTGTTAGTTGATTTTCATCCAACTGACTCAACTCCATTATCATGGCCTACTGATATTTTTCCAAAATTAGAAGTTTTAGTTTTACCATCGTTAATGATATTAACTCCCGAGGACAACACTGTATCTCGGCCATAGATTTAGCCGACAGGATGTCGTCTCCGTAGCTGTAGTTTTTGGAGTTTTCTACTTGCCCACTTTATTTAAGAATTGTCTTTGTAAAATGAGTTTATTAAAACTTTGCACAAAACATACATAACATGGATATTGAATATCACTCGAGTTTTGTACAAGCGTAAAACAAAGACAAATAAAGCTAGGCGTAAAATTCCCATCGACAACTCAAAATGTTGTTGGCCGCCAAATCTAGTTTTCCGTCGCGGTTCTCCATATGCGACACCTCGACTATCCTTGCCTCAGAACTTAAGGCGGCCAGCCGATGCCACATGTCACGTATGGTTAGGGTTTACTCAACTATTTAAATCTTCCAAGGTAAGTTGTGGTTCGGTTAATTATTTTATTTCAAACCCTCGAGAGGTAAGATTACAGGATTCTCAAGACCCTTTTTCATACTGTTCTGTGACGGTTATGGGAGCCACATAGGGTGAGTAGAGTACAACCTCTACGCTCTGAACCCCTAGCTTGAACAGGTTATCATCCGTTGGGACGATTTCTATCTGCCTCCTTCCCAAAAGATGAGCTTTTAATGCATGGTAGAAGGAAGGCATTGACTGGTGTGAATGCAGTCCCTGCCCAACAGAATGGTATAGGACGACTTTCCATCTATCACAAAGAAGGCAGACCTGAGTGTCTTTGGGCCCACAATGATATCTGTTACTAGGATCCCTAATTCTTCTGAAGCTTCTCCCATAAAGCTAGTCATTTGCATGTTAGTTGGGATGTGGTCCTCCTTTGTTTTATTAAGATCCTTCAAGGTGAGCAGTTATATTACATTCTGCACTGCCCCATTATCGACAAACACCCGTCTGATCATCTTGTCGTTAATGAAAGCCTTAACGTAAATGGGTTTGAGGTGTTTAACCATATTTTCATTAGGCGCTCCAAATACAGTGCTTAAAGCGTCGCTAGTTGGGGTATAATCTATTATTACTCATTCTACATCTTCCACGCAAACATCGCCTTCCAGGCTATGCAGCAAAAAACGGTTGGCCCAGAACTCACATGGGATTAGGCTGACCATTTCAATATCTGCAGTTCTCTTCAACCAGGTCATGGATGAATAAATCGAGGATGGAATCTCCTCATTTGTTTAATTTGGCTGGCCAGAAGCTCATATCTTCCATTTCCTGGAGACAAATGGATATCGGTTGAGGATCCTCTTATTGAACCCCCTGCATGATCTGTGAGATTGCCTCAGTTAGCGGTCCGTTTGGGGCCATGTTCTCTTACTGAGGTTCCTCCGTCTAGTTGTTGGTAGGTTGTTCATCCAGTTTTGGTTGACCCAGCATTTCTCTTTCAGGTGTAATTGCCCCTGAAGCAACTGAGCTAAATGCCCGCTCAATAGTCTCGGCTACGGCAGACTCAGAAATCTCCTGATTTTCGGATGCATTGGTATTAGAAATTAGATGCATATTACGCAAGGCCTTGGCACGTTGTATCCTTCTTCTTGGTTCTGGATGTAACTCTCGGTGGTGTCTCTTTCTTTCCAGTAGTTTGATTGATGGACCAATTCCCTTCATCAGTGTTGGCGGCTGGTTTAACCATTCTTTGAGGTCTCTTCTGATCCTCATTTCCTGCTATGATACGTAAGTACGAGACACCCTCATTTACGTTAAACTCGACCACCATCTATTTGGTTTTAGGGAGTGGTTCTTTATCTATTCGAGGCATGCTCGGTTGCAAGTTGGTTGGCATCCGTACTTGCCCCCTAGGCCTATGCTTGGCGTCAATAGAGAACCTTCTGAACCTCATGGTTTGCTCCTGAAGTTCTCGCTTGAAGTCCCTCGCGTTTCTAGGGCAGCCATGAAAACTGATCATAGTCATCTGCATGTTCTCGTAAATATCACGTAGGCTGCCTAACCAGTTGAATATGGAAGTCCTTGTGACCTTGTCCCCTTCGGTAGGTTTCTTAGGGACCCATACCCTTTTCACCGGCTATTTCCTTTAGTGTCCGCAGATTCGTTGTGTTTAGAAAATGACACCATAAATATTGGTACCGCGGGAAAGGGGTCAATATCAATAGAAATTTTAGCCATGCCCTTGTCAACTAGCTTGAACCTCCCCTCCCTGATGCCGTTTTGGATCGCTTTTCTGAAGATCACATAGTTATAAGTAGAGTGACTGTAGGAATTATGCCACTTGCAGTACTTCTTGTCTTTGAGTTCCTCGACAAGCAGGATCCTGTGGCCATCGAGCAGTCGAATCTGCTTATCACTGAGCAGATGATAAAAGATTTGATATGCGTTTGTGATATCAAACAAGTAACCGACCCTGTCATCGGCTGAATTTGTTTCCTTGCCTTTGACGACTTTCAAGGCTGGGCAAGACTATGCCTTACCCCTAACAATATCGGCCACCATTGAGTCTGTCGTGCAATTGGCTGACTTTGAGTCGGACTCATCTTCTTCAATGAATGATACCAAGTGGGAGCCTCCATTTCGGATGGCTCTTCTACGCTCCTTCTGCTGGACGTACTTCTCTATTTGGCTAGCCTTTTCAACTAACTGGCTCAGGTCAGAGAAAAATTGTCTCACTAACTTCTCTTTTAACTGAGGGTCCATATTGTTGATTATCATGTGGGCACACTCTGATTTGGTAAAGTGTACAGTGCATTTCCCAACATTCTTTTTAAACCTCTCGATAAAATTGATAGTCGATTCATCGATCTATTTCTTGAGATTCGTTAGATCAGTCATGGTAACCTGAGGTTGGGGCCAATATAACCTATCATGGAAGTAACCCTCCATGTCGGCCAAGCTTTGCACAGAATCATGAGTCAAAGAGGAGTACCATGCGAATGTTATTCCCGTTAGAGAGAGAAGGAATAGCTGCAACTTGTGGTACTCATTCTGGCCAGCTTCACTGCATTGGGCAGTAAATCTACCGATGTGTTCGATAGTGAATTTGCCATCATCGCCAGAAAAGATGGCAAATTCTGGTGTTTTGAAGCCTTTCGGCAAAGGTGTTATCCGATCTACCCAATCGGGGTAGGGCTTGTTATAGACAAGCCTATCCAAGGGTTTCAGTTGGATGTCGAAGTACCTCTGCATGGTATTAACAATAATCTCCAGGTTCATCAGCTGTGATATCCCTTGTCGATTCTCAATTGGATTCGGCTAGTAGGCGACCTCCATTTTTGTCACGACCCGAACCCCGGACCCGCGACTGGTGCCCACCCATACATCCCAATAACCAACAGAAGCTAAAGAAAACTCATCTTTTTTTAAGCAGGCAAAGCCGACAAAGCCGTCATTATATATATAACAACAAAAGAAACTGCAACTGTACCCAAGTTCAACCCACATATGAATACAGACCTCTAAGAGTTGACAGTAACTATGGCGGGACAAGGCCCCGCCGTACCTCTGAATATACATAAGACTGTAATACAAACTCCGTACCAAAATGACAAGACTCCGGAATAGTGGAGTTGTCTCAATAGAAGCTGAATGGAGATCCTAAGATCGTGGATCACCCAACCGAGTAGCTATACCTGCGGGCATGAACGCAGCCCCCTGAAGGGGGTCAGTACAACAAGTACTAAGTATGTAACCAGGAAGTACAATAAACAAGATCATAACTGTACAAAAGAATGACAGAGACAAGTATGAATATCAAATACCAGATCCTACCGTGCCATATAAAATAAAAGTCAACTGTACCTTGTATCACTGTACCACTGTACCATTGTATCACTGTACCACTGTACTTTATGAAAATGAGAGTCAACTGTGCCTTTTTAAAATATGAGAATCAACTATATTTTTTCAAAGTATGAAAGCCATGTCAAAATCATGAACGTCTGTCTATATAAACAAATACTGTCATAGGAGTTGAACCCGCATCATGGATACTCAGTCCATGGACTAATATACACACATACTATCATGGGAGTTGAACCCGTATCATGGAAGCACATCCATGGGGCAAATATAAACAAATACTGTCATGGGAGTTGAACCCGCATTATAGAAGCACATCCATGGAGCAAATATACACAAATACTGTCATGAGAGTTGAACCCGCATTATGGAAGCACATTCATGGACCAAATATACATAAATAATGTCATGAGAGTTGAACCCGCATCATGGAAGTACATCCATGGAACAAATATACACAAATACTGTCATAGGAGTTGAACCCGCATCATGGAAGCACATCCATGGAGCAAATATACACAAATACTGTCATGGGAGTTGAACCTGCATCATGGAAGCACATCCATAGAGCAAATATACACAAATACTGTCATGGGAGTTGAACTCGCATCATGGGAGCACATCCATGGAGCAAATATACACAAATAGAATGAACTATTATTTTAGAAAACCCACAGTACTATCAAATAGAATAGGTAAACAACTTCCATTTTAGAAACCCAAAGTACTATCAATAGAATATATCACTAATGATTAGGTTCCAATAGAACTCTATAAAGATCGAGTCAAGTATCGTTAAGGATTAGGATCCACTCACTTTCTAAAATCAAATCAAGTATCAATAAGGGTTAAAATCCACTCACTTTATAAATTCAAATCAAGTATCAATAAGGATTAAAATCCACTCACTTTATAAACTCAAATCAAGTATCAATAAGGATTAAAATCCATTCACTTTATAAACTCAAATCAAGTATCAATAAGGATTAAAATCCACTCACTTTATAAACTCAAATCATGTCAAAAGACGAAGGAATAGTTCACATACCTTATTGACGAACTAACCAACTTGATAACTAGGATACGTCTCAATGTATTTCAACCTATAACGACAATAACACTTCTATCAACTTCAAGCTTACTAGGGCAGGTTAATACCAAGTAAAGGTTCTCTTATTCTACAAAAATTGGGCAAAGACTTCCTCGCTTATACGTACTTTTCCACCTTTCAAGAAGACCAATTTCAACAACAATCAAGCCACAATTAAGGGCACAACCAACAGTTAACCAAAGGGGATTACACGCCTACTTTACGTGTAAAATTCATCCCCTTAATCCATGTAAAACAGTCCATAAAATCAGTCCAAAATCCGACAATAACAAGGGTGAAATGTGAGGCCTTTTTAACACATTTCTACACCCTTAATCTCTTAGGACTTTCCTTAGCAATTACTACATTTAAACATGCTTATAAGTGGCTGAATTTCCAGCATTCCAACGCCATAAAACAGTCTCTAAAACTGCACAATAATACCCCACAGTTTTATACAATACACGTCCAAACAACCCCACTACAATTGCCCTATCCATAATCCTTTTTAATCCAATTCAAATTTCAATACTTTTATACAAATCATATCAACTTATCAATAACAAGATTACTTCATTATATCATGAAATGGGTGACGTTAACAACAACAATTATAGCCAATAATTTCAATGGCCGAAACTGCCTAATTTCGGCCCCAACATCCAAATTGCCCCAAACATTTTTTTATCCTCCATTATTTTTAGCACAAGCTCATCCATACATTATAACAATAAGTAATACCCAATTACCTCAAGAGAAAGAAGAATTTTTACCTTTAGAATAGCCCAAAAATCATCCAAACAGTCCGCAAGATATTGATCTGCAGTTTTTGTTTCGCTCCACTTCTTCAAGTTCCAATCACACATATGTATCATCTACAAACTTATAACAAACTTCCCTTCACGCTTCACTTCCAAAAAGTTGAAGAACAAGTCTAGGGTTTCAATACACCACTCTCGGCCAACTCACTCTTTGGCGGATCTTGGAGAGTTAAAATAGCTTAGGACTAGATTAGTGTCCTTAATCTTGAAAAATAATCCATTCTTGATCTTGAAATTATCTTGGAGAAATCAAAACTTAAGAGAGAAGAGAGAGCTTTTGAGAGATGAAATATCTTGTGAAAATGAAAAGAATGGCTAAGTCTTCCAAGTGTATCTCTTTATAGATAATATCTTCAAGACAAGTGGAGGAGTGCCACATGTCAACTTTCCATTGGCCGAAAATCCCCTCTTGATAAAATATCTAAATATTTATCCAAAATATCTTAAAATCGAAGGGCTCCACAAAATTGTGAAATTTTCGGCGGCCCCATATTATCAATTCCGATACTTCATAATCCAATACTAATCTCATAAATCAAATTAGGAGAATTAAACTCCAAGTTAATAATTTTTCCGTCGTCACATTTTTTCCGAAAATTTTCCTTAAGAAAATGTAATAATTCTTTCCTTCGAATATTCAAATTTTAATTCCTTACGTACGTTTCCATATTAATGCCTTGGAAATATGGGGTGTAACATCCTTTCCTCCTTAGAAACATTCGTCCTCGAATGTTCATAAAAGGTCTCAAGCTATACAAACTTCGGCATAGTCTCCTTTAGCTATACCTACCAAAATATACTCGTTAGAGTCGACACCGCGACCTTGAATTACTGCCACTCCTCTAACGCTTCAGCACCGCGGTCCTGCACTTCGGCACCGTGGTTCGGTAACTCCTGCAGCTTCTCTGAAGTGGCCATTACCAATAGGTTGGGTAATTTCCCATTGCTGCTATTGGATTTGTCTAACAAAGCCTGCAACCTGAGCTCCTGGAACGATTAATGGAACCTGAGGATAAGGTGGAACAATATTTCATGGCTGCTATCTTCGGATGTCGGCCGTTCTTAAAAAGTTTACGCTTCCTAGAAGGTATGGATTGGGTATCAGCAATAACTGCTGAAATGATAATCCACTATAAACATCGTCACCAGATAGCCGAGCTAAGTCATAGCCAGGGGCCAACGACTACTAACTCGACTGGCCAACATTGTTCGTCTGTATCGTAGCGCCGTTTGTGAAAACGTACAACATAATGGGCGGCAATCCAAATTGAGCCTAAACTGCTCTCCAGGCCGTATTGATCTGCCCATACTGCAGACTCGCTTGGTCAGGAAGCAAACTCTGCCCTCAAAATTCGGCAGTGACCATATAGTGTGCTGGTTGCCAGACGATTGGGCTTGTGTTCATAGGTATGCTATCGGCTGCACCTGAGTAGGCACTAGCTAATGCACATGCGGCTGAGGAAAAACACTGGGAGTCACAGTCTCATGCTGAACAACACCGCTCGCTAGAGGGGTGGAAGAACTAGTCGAACATTATCCTATGTGCATTCGGTTGGTTTCCATCTCCCTCACTTGCTGAACCTCATTATGTACCATTGGCTTCACAATGTCAGCCAATTGTTTAGAAACTTGGTACATAATGTCATGGATCCCTAAGTCAATCTATTATCTAACGAAAGAGGTGGTCATTATGGTTGTACCTTCAGATTGACCAGAGTGTTCCACCGCTTCGGTTGATGGAGAAAGTGGAGGGGTATCAACCGATGTAGGCATACACGAGGAGGATGTTGATTCATTGTTCCTTCTGGGAGAATTTTGTTTAGGATGTGAACTGGACTCGAGGTTCATTTTC
This sequence comes from Przewalskia tangutica, assembly GCA_029844215.1. NCBI lineage: Eukaryota > Viridiplantae > Streptophyta > Magnoliopsida > Solanales > Solanaceae > Przewalskia > Przewalskia tangutica. The sequence goes on along the minus strand of CM056723.1, from coordinate 115,873,994 downwards.
TTACCGAACCTTAGGTGCATACGCCAAGAATGATCCTGACATGGAGAATCAAACTTCGCTATTAATTCACCTTTGGTCCCACTGGGCGTGCCAAATTTGTTCTCGCCCCGAATTCTTCCTTCTGCCATTGTATCGGCTGATCGAATCAGGAGACAAATTTATTCTTTAACTCAAGCGGTTCGTGCTGGAAACGGAATTCTAATTTTCAGCAATGGGTTCCCCAACTATTACAGAAAGCAGAAAGCGTTAGGACGGTGTTACTAGTGAATTAAGAGGTAAGAAAGCATGAATACAACTGAGTATAGTAAAGATAAAGGGATAAAGTAAAGTAAGGATAAAAGACAAAGATAGATAAAAAATTTGATTGATTGTGTGTCTATATATACAAAAGAATGCTCCTATTTGTAATACAAAAAAGGAAGAAAAATTGTACAAACGTACCCCTTATGTCATCTATCAAGTAACCCACTAAGTCCAACGACCGACTATGGGGGAGGTGGTGCCGATTTTCTCGCCATCTACTCCTCTTGCTCGGATAATGTCCCCTGCTTTCAAATGTTGTTGGTCGTTACCGTTTTTAGGGGCCTAGTAACCTTTTGAGGCGTCTGCATCTGAGTGGTTGTTTCAGTCGTACCTCTAACTAACGACTTCGGATAAGATGTCTTAGTAGCCGATGAAGTTCTTGTAGTCGAGAGCTAGGAGTAAATTCAGCTCCAGATTTCGGCTAAACACTTAAATTATTTTTGAGTGTTAACATAAAAAAATAAAACCTTTCTATTCTACATAATTTAATTAATAATTTTAAAAGTTGAGAGCCTCGACTCCTCTTCAGATGTGTCCTTCACAACGTAACTTGGGTAAAGGAGGAACCGACTCTCTATTTGATTCCCACCCCACCGAAAGGGCTAACCTCCTCTTCAGCCTTCAAGTCCAATTAACAGGGATACATGTTTAACATAACTCAATAATAGCATTAACAGGGATACATGTTTAACATAACTCAATAATAGCCTTGGCCTAAATAAGCATATGTATTAAAAAAAATCACTAAATATATATTAAAATTAAATTATAAATTCAGCTACTATGACTTAAGGTCGTCATAATCCAAATTAATAAAGTTTGAAATTTAAATTTGCCGCCTATAAATAGTAGAAGTTGTTGCCATCAATCAAGTCCCGTTTTCCATCTTTATGTAAATTTTGGGACAAAATCGTTAAAGGTTGAAGCCATTTGTCTCCCACATTTAGGGACACCTTCAAATCACCTAGACTGGCAAATGTCATTTCTAGTGCCTTCTACTTTGAGCAATATATATTAATTTGGTATAGTCAAAAAGTTAAATTATAATTTAGGTGAAGATATGATAAATTTGACTTCTTTTTTTAGTGTGACTAATTTTGGGGACATAACACATAATATTTCAAATTGAAATTCAGTAATGGAATAATTAAGTTTAAGATATGATAAATTTGACTTTAAAGCTTAGATGTAGTTGATGTCTATCTTAAGATATATCGATATCAGAATCTAAATTAGTGAGTAGACACAAAATTACAACCGTTAATTGTCTTTGAGTTCCATTGAACTGAATTACCTGATTGAAAAGGATTATAGATAGAAACTGATTCAAAATTTAAAGATATATCGAACAATTAGGGTCCCGCACGTCGGAAACGTCGTTTTCACACATGTGCACACATTGTACCAAGGATCGCAAATTTCACTAGTGAAAGAGATATTGATACGTGAGTAAAATGTTTGAGACATAGAATGATGGACGGTCATTGGAAAAATGACAAGTGTTCCACGTTAATAAACGAATGAAGAAGTGTGCATAGTGTAAAGATGAAACGTGTCGGAAAGGGCCGCAGAGCCGAGAAGGGCCGCGACACCACCGTGAAGCCGAGAAGGTCCGCGACGCTAATTCGGCAGAAAGTTTTTGGAGCCGCGGCGCCCTAGAGGCTCGGCCGCGACACTAATTCGGCTTCCCTGGCAGAAATTCTGAAACAGAAAATCTAATTTTTGGAGACTTTTGGGCTGCCCTCAATGACATTCATTCCAGCATTAGTCAATCATTATTTGTTGATAAATGAATGTCATTACTTGGGCAATTCATTGCCATTACATGGGTGATTCAATGCCATTATTTGGCACTTGAAGAGACAATTCTTACACTATAAATTGAGGCATTTGGCTCAATTGTCAAGACACTTGTAGAAAATAGAAAATTCTGAAAACTTTTTTCTCTCTAGCATCTTTCAATACTGAAAGTTCTTCAAGAAAAACATTTGAGTTTTCTTTGCTCAAGTGTGTTAGTAGTTGTTTTATCTTGGGAGACTATTGCCTAGCAACGTAAAAGGATATATATGGGGCAATCTTGTCTTAAATACAGAGTGTCATCACTCGACTCAGCAAGGATTCGGATGAAGTGTTGGTTCTTGTTTTCATTTGTTCTTTAAGATTAGTTCTTTTGTTGTAATCTTTTGTTCTTCATTTTTCCTAGTTCTTATAATGGTGTTTGCTATTTCCAGTTTGTTGCTTTTATTTTTTCTAACAATTTGAACACAAGATTGTATTAGTACTTAGTGGAAATGACTGGACAAAAACAATTTGTTTCTGAATCTGTTGCTGCTACTCAGGGCAATATTTTGCCTCTCCATCTGTTGCTCCTCAAGGAAATTCTTATGCCTTCCCCACTGCTGCCCAAGGAACAACCAATGGCTTTCTACTACTCAAGGAAATGTCAGAATCCCTCCACAGGTCGGGCTTCACCATGAACACCATGAAAAGTTCATAGGCATTGATTTCAAAATATGGCAACAAAAAATATTGTTTTTCCTAACCGTGATGGGAATGGCACAATGTGTCACAGAAAACCCTCCTAAAACAGAAAATGGTGCAGACCCTCAGTCTATTGATACGGCTGAAAGGGGCCAAGATTTCCAGGCTCGACTGAAAATGACTTTTGATGCATGGACTCATCATGATTTCATGTGTAAGAACAACATCCTGAACTGCTTGTCAGACTCGCTCTACACGGTGTATTGCACCGTAGGCTCCTCCAAAGAGTTATGGGAGAAGCTTCATAAGAAGTACAACGCACAGGATGCAGGTACAAAGAGATTCATTATTGGGAAATTCTTGAAATTTCAAATGGTGGATAGCAAGACAGTGATGTCTTAAATACAGGAGTTCCTAATGATTCTACAACGCCTGGATTTGGAGGGTATGAAACCAAATGAGCAGTTTTTGGTTGCATCACTGATTGAAAAATTGCCTCCCTAGTGGAGTGGGGTTACGAGTTACTTAAAACTCAAAACAAAAGAAATGACCTTTGAAGAGCTTCTTATCAAAATCCAAATTCAGGAAGATAATAAGAAGTCCTTACCTAAGGGAAAGCAACCCGCTGAGGCCAAGACAAATCTGGTTGATGCCAAAGGGAACCCAAGCAAGAAGCGCAAGTTCCAGAAATATGGAAAGACCCAAACAACGCAAAGCTGGTCACATGATCAAGGAATGGCGCAAGCTCAAGATGGAGCAGAGTCAGAAGGCCAAAGAAATGGCCAAAGGTAAGGCAACGACCAACGTCATCGAGGACACGCTTTCTGACGACATGATTGAGGATTTTTTTGCGGTGGTGCTAGAAGCAAACCTTGTAGAGAATCCCAAGCAATGGTGGATAGACACTGGTGCTACCCGTTACATCTGTTCCGATAGAGATGCATTATCCACGTATACACCAGTTACAGACAAAAGTTGTTCATGGGTAACAACGTTTCCTCTGACTTGCTGGGGGTAGGTAAGGTGGTCTTTAAGATGACTTATGGCAATGAGTTCACTCTGACGAGGGTGATGCATGTCCCTGAGATTAGGAAGAATTTAGTTTCAAGTCCTGTATTGGTTATTGCTGGTTTTAGGCTAGTATTTGAGTCCAATAAGTTTGTAATCACCAAAAATGGAACCTCTGTGGGAAAGGACCTTGTCTGTGAAGGCCTCTTCAAGGTTAACGCTATGTCAGTCATACGTTCAAGCAATAAAAGTGAAGTTTCTTCTTATTTGCTTGAGTATTCTAATTTATGAGATCATAGATTAGTACATGTGAACTATAAATCCATCCAAAGGTTTGTAAAGTTGGAGTTATTGCCATATATCAACGTAAACCCTCACATAAGTGTGAGGTGTGCGTAGAGGCAAAACTCACTAAGACTTCCTTTAGATCCATCGAAAGGGATACCGCTACTCTAGAACTTGTTCACACAGATATATATGATTTGAAGTTTGCACAAACTAGAGGTGGGAACAAGTACTTTGTAACAATTATAGATGATAACACGAGATATTGTTACCTTTACTTGTTGAAAAGTAAGGATAAAGCCTTTATAGCATTCAGACGCTACAAAGCAGAAGTTGAAAACCAATTAAGCGTGCAGATCAAATCAATTCGTAGCGATAGAGGGGGAGAATACGTAGTTCCATTTGAGGAATATTGTGCCCAATTGGGCATTGTTCATCAAACGATGGCTCTATACTCACCTCAGTCGAATGGTGTCGCTGAATACAAGAACCGTACATTGAAGGAAATGGTGAGTGCCTTGCTCATAAATTCCGATCTTTCCCAAAATATGTGGGGAGAAGCTTTCCTTACCGCTAATATGATTCTTAGTAGAGTCCCACATAATGCTGAACACAAAACTCCATACGAGTTATGGAAGGGAATGAAACTCACCTAAAAATACCTAAAGGTGTGGGATTGTTTGAAAAATGTTGAAGTACTTAAGCCAAAATAGGTCAAGGTTGGACCTAAGCCTAAACCTGTCTAACGGTCCGGGTTGACCCGGAACCGGACCGGTCGACCCGGAACCGGACCGGTCGACCCGATACAAAATTCGGTCCGATCCGGACCGGTAAGCTTTACCGGGTTGGTTTGGCCCCAACCCCAACCCGCACGGATTATAGAGAAATCCGGTAAGGACCCGGACCGGTTGAACCGGTAACGAAAACCTGTAACGTTACCGGTTAACCAGTCCGGACCGATAATGTCAAAAAATTAAAACTAAAAGGGTTGTTGGCAACGGTAATATTACCGTTGGGGGGGGGACTGGGTCTGGGGGGGGGGGGGGTTGCCAACGATCTAAATGAATGTTTGGCTCTTTTTTGTTTTTTGTTTATTATTTATTATTTATTAATTACATTTTTACCCTTTAAAAATCTATAAATACTATATTCTTCTCATTTTTATCACACAATTATTTTTACAATTCTCAATTCTCATACTCTCTTAATTCTCTCTATTATCAATTCTCAAGTTATTATTATTGTTATTAATTTTCAAAGTAGCAAGACGCAAGACTTCGAGCTTCGAGGTTCAATTGAATTCTGAATCCCGAAGTTTGGTACACTCATTTCATTCTCTAATTAATTTATTAAATTGTCATATTTATTTGTTGATTATTTAAGTTAATTTTTAAATTAAATATTTTATAATGGATTTGTTAAGGGGATTAGGACGGCGTAAATCTAGTTCAAGGGGTAAAAATCTATACGTTCTTCATCATCTAATCAAAATATAGATTATGATCAAATGCAAGAAGTTTTGGAATAGAAGATAATGAATATGATAACGTTCATATAGATAATATTGTTGAACTTGAAACTGAACCTCCTACACCTACTAGTGTTCCTTCTGTCAATGTTGGTACTGCTAGTGGTAGTCGTAGACCTCCTTTACCAGAACCAGAAGTAAGGAAAAAAAGAGTAAAGTGTGGCTCTTTTATGATAGAGTTGGGGACACTGATTCTGTTAGATGTAATATTTGTCGGAAAACTTACAAACATAAGAGAGGGGGTGGTGACGGGGGAACGAGAACTATAGGTATACATTTATTGAAAGATCATCCGACACAATGGGGTGTTGCCTTTGATTTAGAACCAGGTCAACAACAACTTAATCCATTAACGGGGGGTTGGCTAAGTACGATCCAAAGAATGATCGCATTGAATTATCAAAAATTATTGTCGGAGGTTGTTTACCTTTTTCTTTTGCTTCTTCTTCATATTTAATTACATATATTCAAAGAGTATATAATCCTTTATTTAAAGGTGTTCCTCGTAGTACTTGTAGAACCGATATTTTTAGACTTCATAATGATTATGTTATTTTTTTGCAATATTTGTTCACTAACATTCCATGCCTAGTTAGTTTTACTTCAGACATTGGACATGCTTTAAATGATTATGATTATTTAACAATTACTTGTCATTGGATTGATGAAATTTTAAAATGGAAAAACATATTATTGCTATTGCGTATGACGAGGATTAAAGTCATACTGGAAAATATATAAGCGAAACTATTTGTGCTTATGCTAAACATTATAATCTTTATAAAAAAATACTTTGTATATCATTCGATAATGCATCTAATAATACTGCTGCTGTAGATCTTTTAAAAGCGGAATTAGAACCGTCACTTCCTGATATATTTCATGTTCGTTGTGCTTGTCATATTTATAAAGTTCATCCGACACACTGGTCAACAACAAATTAAGTATAAAATATAAAGCTGCAGTTACATTATTTGATAACAACAACTCTGCTACTAATCTTCATTCTAGTTCTGCTTCTGTTCTGTGTCTACATCTGCAGAATTCAATGAAGACGATGATAATGAATCTAGATTCAAGATATATGGAGCGTTTTTACAAAAACACAAGTTGCGACGAAACCGCGAAAGCGGAACTGAAATTAATACTTCAGATTTAGAGGCTATGGAGTATCACCAATTCAATCAACCTATAAATTACGAAGAAATTTGTAAAAGGATGCATAATATGTAAATATAATTATTATTACTTCATTATGTACTCTTATTAACATTATGAATAATGAATGTTCGAAAGTTTACCTCTTATCATTAGTTTTTATTTTATTATCTCTTTAGTTGTTATTTGTTAACTTATGTCTACTAATTTAATAAATTAATAAAAGTATAACTACAATATAAAGTATAAAGTTATAAACTATAAAATAGAAAGTTAACTTTAAATTTTAAAATATAAAATATAAAACAAAAAATTATATCATATTATTATATTACATATTTAATTTGAATTAAGTTAAATTTTCAAAATTAAAAAAAAAATCCGGTCCGGCAGGACCGGTTCAACCCGGAACCTCACGGGCCGACCGGAAATCCGGCAGTGAACCGGTCTGGTAGGCCCGACAAGCCGGTGAACCGGACCGATAACCAGTCCGAAATCGGTTCAACTCGGTAACGGACTACCGGTCCGGTCCGGGTCGATCCGTTAGCCACATTTACCTAAGATTGTAAATTGTATTTTTATCAGATATGCAAATAACAATAGTGCTTATCGTTTCTTAGTGCATAATTCAGATGTACCAGATTTTCACGGGGTACGATCATGGAAAAGAATGCCCAATTCTTTAAGGATATTTTTCCTAGAAAGGAAAGAGACATAATCTCTCGCAAACGAAGTTATGAACAAAGCTCTCAGGACCCAGGACTTATAAACTGCCCAGAACCAGATGGTTCAGATCTAGTGGACTTCGAAGTGGCTAAATATCTAGAATCTAGTGTTCCAGATTCTCAAAACTTGGAGACTCCAGAGATGGAACCAAGACGAAGTAAAAGGGACAAGAGGGATAAATCCTTCGGTCCTGACTTTATAGCTTATATGGTTCTTAATGAACCATGAAAAATTGATGAAGCATTGTCAACTCCAGAAGCACCGCTCTGGAAAGAAGCTATTGAGAGTGAAATAGACTTCATCTTGCAAAACCATACTTAGGAGTTGGTTGATCTTCCTCCGGGAAACAAACTGTTGGGTTGTAAATGGATACTCAAATAAAAGTATCAAGTAGATGGGTCTATAGAGAAGTACAAGGCCAAGTTGGTAGTCAAGGTCTATCAACAAAAGGAATACCTTAACTATTTTTACACGTACTCCCCGGTGTCTAGAATGACGTCCCTATGAGTATTCATTGCTATTGCAGCGTTGCGTGACCTTGAGATATATCAAATGGATGTCAAAACAACCTTTATAAATGGTGATTTGGAAGAAGAAATTTATATGGAACAACCCGAGGAGTATGTGGTTCCAGGAAAAGAAAAGAAAGTCTGTCGACTTATCAAATCTTTGTACGATAAAAGAGGCCCGTGACAATGGCACGAAAAAATTGATAGTACTCTAGTATCGAAGGGTTTCTCCATTAATGAGTGTGACAAATGTGTCTACATGAAAGGTAATTTTGACTCGTTCGTCATGATACTTAAAACTTGATGCGCGGTAAGATGCACACACTTAAAACATAAGTGCACGTTATCGTGACAAGTAGTATAGTCTTGATAAGACCGAATATCGTCCTCAAGGATTAGGGTTCAATTATCAACTATCTATTTTTTGGTATCTATTTGGTAAATTGATCTTTGGATTTGTTGTTTATAACTAAGAATTATAAAAGCTATTTTAACTATAAAGGTTTACTTCAGTTGTGATGAGAATAGGGCTTCCACGTCTCCTCACTATCCGCTTATGCTACTTATTAATGCAATAACTTATGGTCTTCTTCTTTTGGAGAAAGCAGGTTCACTAAATCATTTTATACTCCCGTTAGGGTTATATAAACACTCAACCCCAGTATTGCACCTTACCTACCTTTCGGTGATAAGGATAACTCTATAGGAGGATTAAGAACAAGAACCTAGTTAACCGTCACGCACAATGCGCAAAATTAGGGTTTTTAAGCCTCTCATTAACGCTACATAAATAATTGAGGTATTTTCATCCCTAATCCAAGAATGTCTACCCAACTTACAACATATTCACAATCCCCCCCTTTCGGAGTCTGATTAGAAATCATATAGTGATAATTAGTTGTCAATTAACTACCAAGCATTCAATTCAATTATTGGATAGATCTCAACAAGAAGAAGAATAACCATAAGCATGCATTAAATCATAAAATAAGTTTCTAGAGGATTCACATGGAAAGCCCTATAGAGGAAGAAGTTCCGAGCCATTGACCTGACAAGAACTAATCCCATGATCATCATACAACTGAAATAAAGTAAAGAAAAGGAAAAAATTACTAAACTATGGTCTCCATCTCCAAGCAAGAAGCCTTGTGTTGTGCGAAGGAACCTTAAAAGCGCATAGGGTTCTCCTTTTATAGGCTGAAAACCGCCTCAACTTTTCCCTGCAGGCCTGGCCCAAAATCCGTCTGAAACCCTTATTTTTCCGAGTCGGCGGCTCGCAGAGACAGCGCTGTGCGGAACTCTGCAATCTGTCGGGTGATTTGGCGCCGCGGCCCTAATTTCTGTTGTGCGAGCGCGCGTGCTGCAACCGTAGCTTTTCGGGTGTTTAGGCGCCGCGGCGCTGAGTCTTCGCGACTTCTGCGGATAGTGGAGCCGCGGCCTCGCTTCGATAGGAGGCGCGTGCTGGTGCAGGTTCAGACTCGTTCGCCAATTTCTCTGTTTTAGCTCTGGGATCTCCTTAATTGCCCTCTTTTAGCTCCTTTTCCGCCATTTGGCCATTTTAACCACTTTGACTCAAAAGAAAGGAAAACTATCCTAATATGACACTTATATGTGCAAAACGGGACAAAAGACTAACTAAAACTGACTCAAAAGGTGTATATAAAATACACCGATCAAATACCCCCAAACTTAACCTTTGCTCGCCCTCGAGCAAAGATAGAAAGAAAGAAAGAAATAAAAGACTCAAAGAACGGAAATAAAAGACTCACTGCCATTGATTACTTTTGCTGCATTAGTGTTAACTAGAAAAACATGAAGGTTAGCAAAATAATATGCAGGAACATATAGCATGACATTTCAGCACATTAAGCTAGATATTTCGCAAACTCATATTCATCATGCTTTAATGGAAGTCAATATACTAAATCATGCATATAAATTCAAAAATCCTATGGCATGCTTACTTGATATTCTCCACTAATCCTGGATATGCATAGAAGAGATCTTCAGGACTTTAAGGGTTGTAATGTAGGCTTAGGTAGGGGTTGGTAAAAATAGGCATTTAGGCTCATTTTTGTGTACCATAAGCTCTTTATCTTTTCAGTATTTTCCTTTTCTTTTTGTTCTTTTCTTCATTTCGATTCTATCTTTCCCCTCTTTTGTTTTGGGAGAGTGAAGTATATAATAATGACAAGCACCCCCAAACTTAGACTTTTGCTTATTTCTTATTACTTTTGTATTGGGGTGCAACAGACTTATTCACTCTTTTTGTCTCTTTTTTAACACAATGTATTCCACTATTTCATATTTTCACTTATGGTACAATTTGTGGGAATATAGGGTGTCCAAGAAGAAGTTTCAAATTTAGGCTCAATGGGGCTGATTAGGGATATTTTTAAAGTACGGGATAGAAAAGAATGGTAAGAATTGGCTATCAAAGAAATGCCTGAGTCATCTCCCTAACATGCATATCCTAACTATTTCGCCTCAAATAGCAAGCAATCATAACACATAAGCATTTATCATTTAGCATGCATAATTCAAGCAAGAAACTCCAAATAGACAGTTACGTGAGTTTTGGCATATCTAACCTAAGTGTTTAGATAGTTGCTTCAATTAGTTACATTATTCCACCTTACTTCACTAGGTGTTTCTAGCAACTACAAGATACATGATCTTTGTGGATAATTATGACTCAAAAAGAAAAAAATTTGGTGACTCAAAATAAACATGAAACAATCAAAAAGACTTAAATAAAACATATCATGACACAAATAAAACACGACACAAATAAAACACCCCCAAACTTAAATCATACATTGTCCCCAATGTGTGTAGACTCAAAGACACTAAAAAAAAACACTTACAGACTTTGGCTAAAATGGTGGTGGTGGCGGTGGATAATGCATCGACCATTGGTTGAACAGGGAACTCATCTCGTCATATCTTTGGTGCATTTGTTGCGCTCGCCTCAATTCTTGTTGCCCTTGTCGCAACTCATGTTGTCCCTGTCTCAACTCATTATGTCCTTGTATCAATGTGCCGAAATGTTGCATCATCATTCTCTTGTTCTGGAGCACTTGCTCCATCATTGGCACTGGAGGTTCTGCTTCTGTGGTTGGCTGGTGGCTAGGTCCTGCCGCATATTGAGCCCCTATTTCAGGCTCATCCTCGTTCATTGCGGCCTCTGCTGCTGCTGCTGCTGCTGCTGGTTGTACTCTCCGTCTGGCTGCTGGGGGGCTTGGGTCTGGGAAAGAGTGCACTATCCCATAGGATACCGGCAGTTGGTTTCTCTCATGAGTGTCAGTGGGTAGTTTTGGGACCGCACTTATGTGGCAGAGACTGGTAATAAGTGAACCGTGTCCCAATTCACCTGTTGTCACCAACCTGCTGATTTCTTCAATGCTCTGCACTATTTCTTTCCCCACATCAATCGTCATTCCCCTCATGATTCCATATATCAGTTTAATCCTATCCTTTGGCACTCTGGTGAAGTGCGTGGATGGAATCATGCGGGCGCTGACGAAATATAGCCAACCTTTGGCTACTTTGTTGAATTGGCACCTGTTCAGTGCTCTTGATCCATTTCTTCCAATCAAAAACAGCCCCATGGTAGCTCACGGTGTCTGCAACGGCATTTCAGTCGATGCGGTCGATGCTTCTAGACCATGTTCTAAAGTGATTCCAATCACTTCTTTCTTCAACATCAACCGTCTTCAATTGTGCATTTACATTCTCTGCTGTCACAGACACATAAGCTCCCCTAACAAAGCATCCCCTTTCCACCTTCTCCGGAAAGTTGGCATAAAATTCACGCACCATTGTTGTGTTTACTGGTGCTATCTTCTCCGGATTTACGAATCTCATTCCACCCCCTTAACTCAATCATCGCCTGAATGAGCTCATAAACATCTTCTTCCCCATATGACTCCCTCTGGTAGTCCATTCCCCTTTCTGGTATTAAGGGTCTGGTATCAAGCTTTTTGTATCTTTGGAAGGCTTCGTAGCTCACAAACCTAGTATTATCGTAATGTGGGGTTGGGGTGGATGTGGAGCCTCTTCTCTTCCTGGTGGCCATGGTTAAAATAGTTTCTGGGGCTTTCAATTTAGTGGCACAAATGTTTCCTACACACTCTACAACTAGCAGCGAACACCACACCCCCAAACTTCAATTCTTCTACCCAATACCCACACTCCTTTTCTACACTTTTCTCCAAACTTCACAATCAACTTTTCAAGACTAAACTACTTCAACTACAATACTCCTTCCAACTACTACCTCCTCGTGACTTCAAGAAGGACTCAAGAACAGAAAAAGATTACCTTTTTATGAGAAGATTCAAGCTGTTCTTCTTTCAATTGGTGGTTTGAGGCTATGGAATGGAGCTTTGTTGGTTGAGATGGCTAAGGGTTTTTAGGAATTTAAGAGTTTTGGTTGTGGTTGGGTTTAATTTGTGGAGGATTTGTGGGCAAATTTTTGGAATTTCGTGGGTTTTTGGAGAGGGAGAGTTAGGTTTTTGAAATTGGAATTGGGGAAAAATCTGGTTTCTGGGCGTTTTAAGTTTCTGGATTTCCGCCAGGTCGCGTTCGCTTTTGGCGCGGCTGCAATCTTCTGCACTCGCCCGGGACTTTATGCGCGCCGCACTGTTCTGGTGCCGCGGCGCCTAAACTTGGCAAATTTTCTGGGATTTTGGCGCCGCGACCCTGCTCCTGGGCGCCGCGGCGCTTAAACTTCTGAGACTGTTCAGTTCTTTTGGCGCTGCGGCCCTGCTCCTGGGCGCCGTGGCGCTTACCCGCTTTTCTGGAAATCCTGACTTTCGTTCAGCTTTTCGTCCTCCAGTTTATTTGCATGTACCTGTCAATAACACAAACACAAGAGCCCAAGACCGTGAGACTGTTCAAGATAAAATAAACTAAGGATAGGAATTGAAATAACATAATTGAAACGTTGGGTTGCCTCCCAAGTAGCGCTGTCTTTAACGTCTTTTAGCCGGACGTAAGTTCCTTAGCTTTAATAACCGCAAGTGGATCAAGCCCCAACTAATCCATTTCTCCACATTTTGCGTTTTCTTTCTTTTCTTCTTAGCTTTATCGAAGAGGAGTTCGTAAACACATACCTCATTTAGTGGAATTTCGAAACCATGTCCGCTTTCGGGCTCATCTCTTTTGTTGACTTGTATTGGCTCGCAGGGGGGTTTGATGGTGCTGATTGCAAAGCACCCACTCATGGTTGGTGGCTCAATGACGTGTTTAAAAACTTTAAACACCATTTCTTCATTCTCCACCCTTAATGTTAACTCTCCCCTTTCAACATCAATCAAAGCTCTCCCCGTTGCTAGGAATGGCCTCCCCAATATGATAGGGATTTCCGCATCTTCTTCCATATCAAGAATGAGGAAGTCTGCAGGAAAGAAGAATTTTCCTACTTTCACAATTACGTCCTCAATCTTGCCTCTTGGATGAACCACTGTCATGTCGGCCAGTTGCAGGCTTACTGTAGAGGTTTGGCCTCACCCAACTCCAATCTTTTAAATACTAACAAGGGCATCAGATTTATATTCGCCCCTAAATCACATAAAGCTCTGTTGCAAGTCACCCTGCCCACTGTGCAAGGTAGTGTAAAGCTTCCAGGATCCTTTAGTTTTGGTGGCAACTTCTTCTGCAAGATAGCACTACATTCTTCTGTTAGTGCTACTATCTCGTATTCCGCCAACTTCTTCTTCTTCCCCAATATTTCCTTCATAAACTTGAAATATGAGGGCATCTGCTCTAAAGCTTCTATAAAAGGTATGTTGATATGCAGCTTCTTGATTGTCTCCAAAAATTTGGAGAATTGTTTATCAACCGCCTTCCGCTGTAATCTCTGGGGAAAAGGGATCTTCTCTGTATACTCCTTCTCTGGAGTTTTCTTTACTACTGGGCTAGGCTCAATCACCTTCTCTTTTTCTATCTCTGCCTTCTTCTCACTTCATCGCCGAGGTGAACGCCGCTCCAATCGCTTTCCACTTCTCAACCGCATCGCTCGACATCGCTTCCTGATGCACTCTGTATTTATCGCAATGTACTTGCGCTCGCTGCTTGTCTCATGCTAGCCGACCCACTTGTGTTTCCAAGTTCTGAATGAGGATCTAGCTTCACGAATCTGGTCCGACATTGGTAATTGCTGTCATACCGCCACTGTTCGCTTTTTCACGAACCGCAGATTGAATCGCTGAGGCCGTGGGGCTTGAATGAAGGGCCGCTGATTCGTTCTCGCTGTTCTGCATCGCCTCGATTTGTTCTCGCTGCCCCGGTATTGATTCTGCGTTCTCGGTATTGGTTCTGCCGCTCGTATTGGTTCTCACGCTCGGTCTCCTCTCTATGAGAAATTTGGGTGATTTCTCCACCCTGGATTATAAGTTTTGGAGTATGGATTGTTTTGTGGCCTTTGATAATTACCACTACCGCACTCGCTTCCATTGGTATATTATTGGGATCAGCTGAAGGACACCTATCGAATGTATGTGGGCCACCACATATCTCACAGCTTTTAGGCATCTGCACCGCATTCACTGACACTGTATGTTGCTGCAACTGTTTTGCCAAAAGAGCTACTGATGCGCGTAATATGCACACACTTTAAACGCAAGTGCACGTTATCGTATCAAGTAGTATAGTCTTAGATAAGACCGAATATCGTCCTCTAGGATTAGGGTTCAAGTACCAGTTATCTATTTTCTAGTATCTATTTGGTGAATTAATGATTGATTGTTTGGTTTGTAACTAAGAGTTATGAAAGCTAATTAAATATAAAGATTTAATTCAGATGTGATGAGAATAGGGCTTCTATGTATCCTTACTATCCGCTTATGTTACTTGTTAATGCATTACTTATGGTGTTCTTCTTTTGGAGAAAGCAGTTTATTTAAATCGTTTTATACTCCCGTTAGGGTTATATAAACACTCAACCCCAGTATTGTTCCTTACCTAACTTTCGCTGATAAGGGTAACTCTATAGGAGGATTAAGCACAAAAACCTAGTTGACCGTCACGCACAATGCGCAAAATTAGGTTGTTAAGCCTCTCATCAACGCTTACAAATCTAATTGAGGTATTTTCATCCCCAATTCAAGACCGTCTACCCAACTTACAAGATATTCACAATCCTCCTTTTCGTAACTGATTAGAAATCATATAGTGATAACAAGTTGTCAATTAGCTACCAAGAATTCAACTCAATTATTGGATAGATCTCTCAATAAGAATAATAACCATAAGCATGCATTACTTTATAACATAAGGTTCAAGAATTCAACATAGAAAGCCTTATAAGAGAATTAGTTCCTAGCCATGAATATGACAAGAACTAATTCAAAGTTCATCATGCAAAACCGAATTAAAGAAAAGAAAAAGGAAAGAAATTACTAATGTTTAGGTCTCCAATCTCCTAGGCAAGAAAACCTTGTGTTTGGCAAGAAAGGGAACCCTTGAAAACCGCCTAGGTTCTCCTTTATAGGTTTAAAACGTCTCCTCTTTTCCTCGCAGTTCGCCCAAAAATCCGTCAAAAGACCTAATTTTTCCGCGTCGGCACCGCGGCGCCTAAAGTTCTGCAATACTTCGGGTGTTTTGGCGCCGCCTGATATCTCGCTGTTTGAGCCATGGCTACGCAACTCCTGTGGCTTTCTGATGTTTAGCGCCGCGACTGCTTCGTCTTCGAGAGCCGCGCACAATCTTCGCAGCCTTCTTCGAATAATAGCGCCGCGCCTCGCTTCGATCGCAGTGAGCCGCGCAGTCCGATTTCACCTCGTTTGCCACTTTCTCCGCTTTGACTCTCCTCTTTTTCCCTCTTTTCGCTCCTTTTCCGCCATTTGGCCACTTTAGCCACTTTGACTCAAAAGAAAGAAAATCTATCCTAATACGACACTTTGTATGTACAAAACGGGACAAAAGACTAACTAGACTGACTCAAAAGGTGTATATAAAATACACCGATCAAATACCCCCAAACTTAACCTTTGCTCGCCCTCGAGCAAAGATAGAAAGAAAGAAATAAAATGATGACTCAATAAATAAGAAAATCAAAAAATAAAATAAATGACTCTCGCCATTGATCACTTTTGTCGCATTTAATGTTAACTAGAAAAACATGAAGGTTAGCAGAATAATATGCAGGAACATATAGCATGGAATTTCAACACATTGAGCTAGATATTTCGCAAACTCATACTTATCATGCTTAAATGGAAGTCAGTGTACTCAAGTATGCATATAAATTCAAAAATTCCTATGGCATGCTTACTTGCTATTCTCCACTAATTCTGGATATACATAAAAGAGATCTTCAGGACTTTGGGGGTTGTAATGTAGGCTTAGGTAGGGGTTGGTAAAGATAGGCATTTAGGCTCATTTTTCTGTACCATAAGCTCTTTGGCTTTTCAATTTTTCCCTTTTTCTTTTGATTCTTTACTTCACTTCAATTCTATCCTTCCCCTCTTTTGTTTTGGGAGAATGAAGTATATAATAATGACAAGCACCCCCAAACTTAGGCTTTGCCTATTTCTTATTACTTTTGTATTGGGTGCAACAGACTTTATTCATTCTTTTTGTTTTCTTTTAACACAATGTACTCCTACTGTTTCATAATTTCACTTATGGTACACTTTGTGGGAATATAGGGTGTCAAAGAAGAAGTTTCAAATTTTAGGCTCAATGGGCTAACTAGTGATATTTTTAAAGTACGGGATAGAAAAGAATGGTAAGAATTGGCTATCAAAGAAATGCCTGAGTCATCTCCCTAACATGCATATCCTAACTATTTCGCCTCAAATAGCAAGCAGTCATAACACATAAGCATTTATCATTTAGCATACATAACTCAAGCAAGAGACTCCAATTAGACAGATTCTGTGCTTGTTGGCATATCTAACCTAAGTGTTTAGATAGTCGCTTCCATTCCTTTACATTATTCCACCTTACTTCACTAGGTGTTTCTAGCAACTACAAAGATACATGATCTTTGACAGCAATTATGACTAAAAAGAAAAATTTTGGTGACTCAAAATAAACATGAAACAAATAAAAAGACTTAAATAAAACATAACATGACACACAAATAAAACTAAAGCACAAACACACCCCCAACTTAAATTACACATTGTCCCCAATGTGTAGACTCAAAGGAAAACTAAAAGACAAAAAGACTTACGCTTTTGGCTAAAAATCGTGATGGCGGGTGGGTAGTGCTTCTAATTTTATGAGGAGGAGAGCCTCTGGTGTTTGATTTGGCGGTAGGCTTTTGGATCAAAGTATTTTCCAATTCTTCAGAATCGACACCGCGCGCTTAAACTTCCGCACCTCTTCAGATCTTTCGCGCCGCTCCGCTCAGCCGCGGCTTAAACTCAAGGCCCATCGATTTCATGCGCCATGCCTCGTTTCTGGAGCCGCGGCTAAACTTCAAAGACTTTTCAGATATTTCAGCCGCTGCTCGCTTCGGCCATGGCTACCCGCTTTTCGAAATCTCGCTTTTCGCTTTATTTCTGCACTGCCAATCCCATCACAAAACACAAGACTCCAAGACCGAGATCGTTTCCGAGACAAAATAAAATAAACATAAAAGATGTAAATTAAAATAACATAATTGAAAACGCTGGTTGCTTCCCAACAAGCTGTTTTTAACGCTTTTAAGCGGACGCAAGTTCCTTAGACTTACTAGCCCCGGGTGGATTAAGTCCCCAACTAATCCATTTCCGCCACATTTGGCGCTTTTTCTCCTTTTCTTTTAGCATTATCGGTAGTGGAGTTCCTAACAATTACCTCATTTACTGTCATCTCAGCAAACCATGCTTGCATTCTTGTGCTCATCACTCTTGGGTTCCATTGCAATGGCTCGCATGGGGGTTTGGTGGTGTTGATTGCAAAACACCCACTTACGCTTCTTTCAACGACGTGTTTAAAGACTTTAAACACCATCTCTTCGTTCTCCACTCTTAGCGTTAGCTCTCCTCTTTCAACGCCAATCAAGGCTCTACCCGTTGCTAGAATGGCCTCCCAATATGATCGGGATTTCGCATCTTCTTCCATATCCGAACGAGGAAATCGCAGAAAGAAAAATTTTCCTACCTTCACAATCACATCCTCGATCTTCCTCATGGATGAACCACCGTCTGTCGGCTAGTTGCACAGACTCACAGTGGTGGCTCGCTTCTCCTAACTCCAATCTTTTGAAAACCGATAGGGCATCAAATTTATACTGCCCCTAAATCACACAAGGCTCAATTGCAAGTCACCCCGCCCATCTGTGTGGTAGTGTAAAGCTCCGGTCCTTTAGCTTTGGTGGCAATTTCTTTTGTAAGATAGCACTACACTCTTCATTAGTGCTACTATCTCATATTCGCCGCTTCTCTTTTTCCCAAGATTTCTTTCATGAACTTGAAATAAGATGGCATCCGCTCCAAAGCCTCTATAAACGGTATGTTGATGTGCAACTTCGAATACCTCCAAGAATTTGGAAAATTGTTTATCGACCGCTTCCTTTGTAATCTCCGGGGAAAGGAATCTTTTCAGTATACTCTTCTCCGAGTTTTCTATCACCGGGCTAGGTTCACCACCTTATCTTTTCTAACTCGCTTCTCTCAACTATCGGGTCGAGGCGTTGCTCCAATTGTTTTCCACTTCTCAACCGCATCGCTTACATTGCTCCCTCGGATTTACCTCGCATTGCCGCAATGTCCCCCGTGCTCGATGTTTGCTCGCTTGCTACCGCCCTACCGTGTTTCCAAGTTTCAACGAGGATCTAGATTCGTTATAACCGCTGCCCGGGCGTTGCGCAGTCGCCATGGTCGCTAAGCTCATCCGTTTTTCACGACCGGTGCATTGAGCCGCTGAGGCCGGGGCTTGAGTGAAGCCGCATGATTCTGCATCGCTGTTCTGCATCGCCCCTATACCGATTCTCGCCGCTCGATATTGGTTCTGGCTGCCCTGCATCGATTTTGGCCGGCCCCGTACCGATTTTGTCGCCCCGATCTCTCTCCATGAGAAGTTTGGGTGATTCTCCACCGGATTATAAGTGTTTGAGTAGGGTTGTTCTGTGCCTCCGTAGTTACCACCGCTGACACTCGCCGCTCCATTGGGATGTTGTTGGGATCCGCCAAGGACACCTATCAAATGTATGTGGCCGCCACATATCTCACGCTTTTTCGAGCTTGCACAAAGATTCACCGACACGATGTTGCCGCAATTGTTTCTGTAAGAGCCACTTGTGCGTTCAAAGCGGCAATAGCATCTACTTCACGGACCCTCACGCTTCTTCTCCCACCGTTGCCTCTCTTCGATACGGTTGTTAGTGGCCATATCTTCTAATAACTCGTGGCGCGTGGTCGCTTTTCCTCATGAATGCCCCACCGCACGTGATCTATGATGGTTCGTTGTACCGCCACCGTTGTAGAAAATATGAACCAAGTTCCACAACTCAATGCAATGGTGTGGACACTTCCTCTCAGAGATCCTTGAATCTCTCCCATGCTTCATATAAGGACTTCCATCACTTGATAGAAGTTGTTCAACTCCCTCTTAATTTTGCCGCTTACAGGTGGAAAGAACTTGGCTAGGAATTTCGCGCACCGTGCCATGTAAATATCGAATCACCGGCAGGAATTCAACCATACTTTTGCTCTATCCCCGAGTGAAGGGAAAGAGCCTCAACTGACGGCATCATCGCGAACGCCGTTATATTCGAAAGTGGGCACATAGCTCCAAGAAATTTGCTATGCGTATACGTGGATCCTCCACGGGCGCCTCCGAATCGCATCACAGGCCGCACCATGCTCGTAATCGCTGGTTTTATCTCGAAATTGTTGGCTCCTTATCAGTGAGCCTAATGCAAGTCTGTGCTCCATTCACTTGGTAGCACATAATCTCCTGCACTTCTTTCTCGGCCGGATTCAACCCGCCCTCCATATCTATTGGCACTTGCCGAGGATCTCCCGGGTTAAGTTGATTTTCACCTAACCCTTCTCTCATCCTCGTTATTGTTGGGAGCACCGCCCATTTCTATCAACGTTGCAATTGGCCGATTCTTTCTGCTCGCTTGCAGCTTTCAATTTCCGGATCAAGGGAACAAGAGTGTCAGCTCCTCTTCTCCTTCGCATAAACTGATATCCTGAGAAAGATCAAAAACAAACAAAGAATCACGGCACCCTGATTTTCGTAGAAACTAAAAATAAAAAAATAAATAAAAAAAAAAAATAATGAAAAATTAAATCCAAATTAGAAATTAAAAATAGATAATTTGATATTGAACTATTGCCTAATCCCCGGCAACGGCGCCAAAAACTTGATGCGCGTAATATGCACACACTTTAAACGCAAGTGCACGTTATCGTATCAAGTAGTATAGTCTTAGATAAGACCGAATATCGTCCTCTAGGATTAGGGTTCAAGTACCAGTTATCTATTTTCTAGTATCTATTTGGTGAATTAATGATTGATTGTTTGGTTTGTAACTAAGAGTTATGAAAGCTAATTAAATATAAAGATTTAATTCAGGTGTGATGAGAATAGTGGCTTCATGTATCCTTACTATCCGCTTATGTTACTTGTTAATGCATTACTTATGGTGTTCTTCTTTCGAGAAAGCAGTTTACTAAATCGCTTTATACTCCCGCTAGGGTTATATAAACACTCAACCCCAGATTGTTCCTTACCTAACTTTCACGATAAGTGGTAACTCTATGAGGATTAAGCACAAAACCTAGTTGACCGTCACGCACAATGCGCAAAAATTAGGGTTTTTAAGCCTCTCATCAACGCTTACAAATCTAATTGAGGTATTTTCATCCCCAATTCAAGACCGTCTACCCAACTTACATCATATTCACAATCCTCATTTTCGTAACTGATTAGAAATCATATAGTGATAACTAGTTGTCAATTAGCTACCAAGAATTCAACTCAATTATCGATAGATCTCTCAATAAGAATAATAACCATAAGCATGCATTACTTTATAACATAAGGTTCAAGAATTCAACATAGAAAGTCTATAAGAGAATTAGTTCCTAGCCATGAATATGACAAGAACTAATTCAAAGTTCATCATGCAAAACCGAATTAAAGAAAAGAAAAAGGAAAGAAATTACTAATGTTTAGGTCTCCAATCTCCTAGGCAAGAAAACCTTGTTTGGCAAGAAAGGGAACCTTGAAAACCGCCAGGGTTCTCCTTTATAGGTTTAAAACGTCTCCTCTTTTCCTCGCAGTTCGCCCAAAAATCCGTCAAAGACCTAATTTTTCCGCGTCGGCGCTCGCATGGATAGCCATGGGCGCCAAAGTTCGCAATACATCGGTGTTTTGGCGCCGCGCCTGATATTCGGCTGTTGAGTAGCCGCGGCCTGCAACTCTGTGGGCTTCTCGGATGTTTAGCGCCGCGCTCGCTTTCGTCTTCGGTAGCCGCGCGCTGAATCTTCGCAACTTCTCGAATAATAGCGCCGCGCCCCGCTTCGATCGCAGGAGGCCGCGCGCAGTCCGGATTTCAGCTGCTTACCACTTTCTCCGCTTTCACTCTAACTCTCCTCTTTTTCCTCTTTTTCGCTCCTTTTCCGCCATTTGGCCACTTTAGCCACTTTGACTCAAAAGAAAGAAAATCTATCCTAATACGACACTTTGTATGTACAAACGGACAAAAGACTAACTAGATCGACTAAAAGGTGTATATAAAATACACCGATCACCTACTGGGCATTCAAGGCAAAGAATAACATCTATCTCGGACTCCCAATCGTTTCTCTCCTCCCACTTGTCGACTTCTTACGTGATACGGTTGTTGGTAGCAATATCTTCTAATACCTCGTGAGAGTCGTGGGCTGTTTTCCTCATGAATGCCCCACACGCCGCATCTATGATGGTTCGTTGTACCGCCACCGTTATAGTAGATGTGGACCAATTTCCACAACTCAATGCAATGGTTTGGGCATTTTCTCTGCAAGTCTTTGAACCTTTCTCAAGATTCATATAAGGACTCTCCATCCGCTGTAGAAGTTGTTCAACTCCCTCTCGCTTTGCCGCTTACACGGGAAAGAACTTGGCTTTGTGCCACCGTGCCATGTAAAAATCGAATCGCCGGCAGGAGTTCAACCATACTTTGCTCGCCCCGAGTGAGAAGGGAAAGAGCCTCAATCTGACGGCATCATCAGTAACGCCGTTATATCTGAAAGTTGCACATAGCTCCAAGAAATTAGCTATGTGCATATGTGGATCCTTGATGCGCGTAATATGCACACTTTTAAACGCAAGTGCACGTTATCGTATCAAGTAGTATAGTCTTAGATAAGACCGAATATCGTCCTCTAGGATTAGGGTTCAAGTACCAGTTATCTATTTTCTAGTATCTATTTGGTGAATTAATGATTGATTGTTTGGTTTGTAACTAAGAGTTATGAAAGCTAATTAAATATAAAGATTTAATTCAGATGTGATGAGAATAGGGCTTCTATGTATCCTTACTATCCGCTTATGTTACTTGTTAATGCATTACTTATGGTGTTCTTCTTTGGAGAAAGCAGTTTATTTAAATCGCTTTATACTCCCGTTAGGTTATATAAACACTCAACCCCGATTGTTCCTTACCTAACTTTCACGATAGTGGTAACTCTATAGAGGATTAAGCACAAAAACCTAGTTGACCGTCACGCACAATGCGCAAAATTAGGTTGTTAAGCCTCTCATCAACGCTTACAAATCTAATTGAGGTATTTTCATCCCCAATTCAAGACCGCCTCACCCAACTTACAAGATATTCACAATCCCTCCTTTTCAGAATCTGATTAGAAATCATATAGTGATAACTAGTTGTCAATTAGCTACCAAGAATTCAACTCAATTATTGGATAGATCTCTCAATAAGAATAATAACCATAAGCATGCATTACTTTATAACATAAGGTTCAAGAATTCAACATAGAAAGCCCTATAAGAGAATTAGTTTCTAGCCATGAATATGACAAGAACTAATTCAAAGTTCATCATGCAAAATCTGAATTAAAGAAAAGAAAAAGGAAAGAAATTACTAATGTTTAGGTCTCCAATCTCCTAGGCAAGAAAACCTTGTGTTTGGCAAGAAAGGGAACCCCCAAAAACTGCCTAGGGTTCTCCTTATATAGTTTTAAAACGCCTCCCTTCTTTTCCTTCCGTGCCCGCCCAAAAATCCGTCAAAAGACTCTAATTTTTCCGCGGCGCGCTGTTCGCTGTCAGCGCGCGCCTAAAGTTCTGCAATACTTCGGGTGTTTTGGCGCCGCGCCCGATATTCGCTGTTCGGAGCGCCGCGGCCGCAACTCCCGTGGGCTTCTGATGTTTAGCGCCGCGCTGCTTTCTGGTCTTCGGTAGCGCGCGCTGAATCTTCTGCAGCCTTCTTCGACAATAGCGCCGCGCCATGCTTCGATCGCAGGAGGGCCGCGCGCAGTCCGATTTCACTGCTTGCCACTTTCTCCGCTTTCGCCTAAGACTCCTCTTTTTCCTCTTTCGCCTCTTTTCCGCCATTTGGCCACTTTAGCCACTTTGACTCAAAAGAAAGAAAATCTATCCTAATACGACACTTTGTATGTACAAAACGGGACAAAAGACTAACTAGACTGACTCAAAAGGTGTATATAAAATACACCGATCAAATACCCCCAAACTTAACCTTTGCTCGCCCTCGAGCAAAGATAAAAAGAAAGAAATAAAATGACAGACTCAAAGAATGAAAAATAAAAGACTCCCTGTCATTAATCACTTTTGCTGCATAAATATTAACTAGAAAAACATGAAGGTTAGCAGAATAATATGCAGGAACATATAGCATGGAATTTCAACACATTGAGCTAGATATTTCGCAAACTCATACTTATCATGCTTAAATGGAAGTCAGTGTACTCAAGTATGCATATAAATTCAAAAATTCCTATGGCATGCTTACTTGCTATTCTCCACTAATTCTGGGTATACATAAAAGAGATCTTCAGGACTTTGGGGGTTGTAATGTAGGCTTAGGTAGGGGTTGGTAAAGATAGGCATTTAGGCTCATTTTTCTGTACCATAAGCTTTTTGGCTTTTCAATTTTCCCCTTTTTCTTTTGATTCTTTTCTTCACTTCAATTCTATCTTTCCCCTCTTTTGTTTTGGGAGAGTGAAGTGTATTATACTAACAGGCACCCCCAAACTTAGGCTTTTGCCTCTTTCTTATTACTTTTCCATTGGGGTGCATCAAACTTGTTCACTCTTTTTGTTTCTTCTTTTTAACACAATGTACTCCACTATTTCATATTTTCACTTATGGCACAATTTTGTGGGAATATGGGGTGTCAAAGAAGAAGTTTCAAATTTAGGCTCAACGGGTGACTAGGATATTTTTAAAGTACGGATAGAAAAGAATGGTAAGAATTGCTATCAAAGAAATGCCTGAGTCATCTCCCTAACACGCATATCCTAACTATTTCGCCAAATAGCAAGCACTCATAACACATAATCATTTATCATTTATAATGCATATATTAAGCAAGAAACTCCAAATAGACAGATTATTTGAGCTTTTTGCATATCTAACCTAAGTGTTTAGATAGTTGCTTCAATTCCTTTACATTATTCCACATAAAATCATTAGTTGTTTCTAGCAACTACAAAGATACATGATCTTTGATGCACAATTATGACTAAGAAAGAAAAATTTTGGTGACTCAAAATAAACATAAAACAAATAGAAAAATTTAAATAAAACATAACACGACACACAAATAAAAACTAAAACACAAAAACACAACCCAAACTTAAATCACACATTGTCCCCAATGTGTGTAGACTCAAAGACAGTAAAAGAAAACGACACTTACAAACTTTGGCTAAAATGGTGGTGGTGGCGGTGGATAATGCATCGACCCTTGGTTGAACAAGGCACTCACTGGCCGATTTGTTGCCTTGTTTCTTGCCGCCCTTGTACTCATCAAGTAGTGCGTCTGCATCATCTCCTTCCGTGTTGGTACAATTGCCCTATCAGGCTCAAGGTTCTCGCTTCTTGTGGTTGGCCGGGTCTCGCCTCATATCGAGCCCCTATTTCGTGCTCATCTTCATCCATGGCCTCTCGCTGCTGGTGGTGCTCTCCGTCGCCGCTGGGGCAAGTGGTCTGCTTGGGCGTTTTAAATTTCTCGATTCCACTTTGGCCGCGGCCAAACATCTCAAGGCCTTCGGACTTTCTCGAGCCGCTTCGCTCTCGGGCGTGGGCGCTAAATTTCTGCAAACTTTCGAATTCTACCGCGCCGCTGCTCTCAGCCAAGGCGCTTAAATTTCTGCTCAGTTTCTTTCGCGCAGCACTGCTTCAGCCGCGCGCTTACTCCGCTTTCGAAATCGACTTTCTTTCCATTTTTTCGCCTTTCGCCATTCCTCAGACTATCAATCACAAACCAAACACAAGACCCCATGACCGTGAGATTGTTCTAGACAAAATAAAATAAACTAAAGATCAAATTAAAATAACATAATTGAAAACGCTGGGTTGCTTCCCAACAAGCTGTCTTTTACGTCTTTTAGCCTGACGCAATTAACCTTTCGAGTGCCTATCGATACTTCGCGAATCGCTTGCAATCCACGATTTATTGCTATAGGTCTCAATTTCCTATAACTATTTGTTCAAACAGGGCCTTAAACATACAAGTATCCCCAAGCACACAAGATGAGTTTGTCTTTTAGGCTTCTTATTTTGTAGAAACCGTGAAATTCTCTACATCTCTTGACTGGGGGTTGCCTCGATGGTATGCAATTCCTAATTGGGAGTCATTCGTGATAGCTAGTGGTGTTTCTTCCGTGATAGGTGCATGAAAAGAATTTCCACGTAATCCAAGGTGAATAATTGGGTTTCTCGCAATCTTTTCCTTCTCTACACCACCTATCTCACCAAATTCCTCAATAGTCAGGTGTGATTCGTGCTCTCAACTTGTTGTTCGTTGAATATGATCGCGAAGTTCTCGCTATTTGCGCTTTCCAACCTCTTTATACCCAACCTCATTTCCCCATGAACCGAGCTGGGACCTCGTGAGATCGAGTAGAGTTTCTCGTAATTCCTCCTCTCTTCCTCTATGGTCGAGCTCGATCATATTGACATGAGAAATCCATGTCTTAAGGATCCCCGAGATAAATCAAAACCAACAAAGAATCACGCACTTTGTTTTCACACAATAAATACATAAAATAAACAAAATTAAAAAAACTATACATAAAACCAAATTAGAAATTAAAAATAGATAAATTTGATATTGAACTAATGCCTAATCCCTAACGGCGCCAAAAACTTGATGCGCGTAATATGCACACACTTTTAAACGCAAGTGCACGTTATCGTATCAAGTAGTATAGTCTTAGATAAGACCGAATATCGCCCTCAGGATTAGGTTCAAGTACCGCTTATCTATTTTCTAGTATCTATTCGGTGAATTAATGATTGATTGTTTGGTTTGTAACTAAGAGTTATGAAAGCTAATTAAATATAAAGATTTAATTCGATGTGATGAGAATAGGCTTCTATGTATCCTTACTATCCGCTATGTTACTTGTTAATGCATTACTTATGGTGTTCTTCTTTGGAGAAAGCAGTTTATTTAAATCGCTTTATACTCCCGTTAGGGTTATATAAACACTCAACCCCAGATTGTTCCTTACCTAACTTTCACGATAAGTGGTAACTCTATAGAGGATTAAGCACAAAACCTAGTTGACCGTCACGCACAATGCGCAAAATTAGGGTTGTTAAGCCTCTCATCAACGCTTACAAATCTAATTGAGGTATTTTCATCCCCAATTCAAGACCGTCACCCAACTTACAAAGATATTCACAATCCTCCTTTTCGTAACTGATTAGAAATCATATAGTGATAACTAGTTGTCAATTAGCTACCAAGAATTCAACTCAATTATTGGATAGATCTCTCAATAAGAATAATAACCATAAGCATGCATTACTTTATAACATAAGGTTCAAGAATTCAACATAGAAAGCCTTATAAGAGAATTAGTTCCTAGCCATGAATATGACAAGAACTAATTCAAAGTTCATCATGCAAAACCGAATTAAAGAAAAGAAAAAGGAAAGAAATTACTAATGTTTAGGTCTCCAATCTCCTAGGCAAGAAAACCTTGTGTTTGGCAAGAAAGAGAACCCCAAAATCGCCTAGTGGTTCTCCTTATATAGTTTTAAAACGCTCCATTCTTTTCCTTCCGTGCCCGCCCAAAAATCCAAAAGACCTAATTTTTTCCGCCGGCGCTGGCCATGGCTGGGCCAGCGCGCGCTAAAGTTCTGCAATACTGGTGTTTTGGCGCCGCGCCTCGATATTCGCTGTTCGGTAGCGGCGCCTGCAACTCCCGTGGCTTCTGATGTTTAGCGCCGCGTCTGCTTTCGTCTTCGAGAGCGCGCGCCAATCTTCGCAGCCTTCTTCGAATAGGCGCCGCGCCCCGCTTCTAATCGCAGGAGGCCGCGCAGTCCGATTTCAGCCTCGCTTGCCACTTTCTCCGCTTTCACTCTAAGACTCTCTTTTTCCTCTTTTCGCTCCTTTTCCGCCATTTGGCCACTTTAGCCACTTTGACTCAAAAGAAAGAAAATCTATCCTAATACGACACTTTGTATGTACAAAACGGGACAAAAGACTAACTAGACTGACTCAAAAGGTGTATATAAAATACACCGATCAATCCTCTGATGGCAGTCCTCCGAATTGCACTGTGTGTTGTACCATGCTCAGAATCGCCGGTTTTATCTCGAAGTTGTTGGCTCCTATTGCAGGGAGCCTAATGCATGTCTGTGCTCCATTCACTCTTGGCAAAGACATAGTCCCCAAACTCCTTTCTGGCTGGATTTGGACTCTCTCATCCACGTCTATTGGCACTTGCCGAGGCATTCCTGGGTTATGTTGATTTTCACCTAACCCTTCTCTCATCATGTTATTGTTTTGACCTCCGTCCATTTCTATCAAAGTTGCAATCCGCTGATTCTTTCTGTTCTGTTTGCAGGTTTTCTCAATCTCTGGATTGTAGGGAACAAGAGTGTTTGCTCCTCTTCTCCTTCGCATAAACTGATTTTCTGAAATAGATCAAAAACAAACAACCAATCACGGTACCTCAAATTTTTTGAAAATAATAATAATAAAATAATAACGTAAAAATTTAAAAAAAATAGAAATTAAAAACCAAATTAGAAATTAAAAATAGACATATTTGATATTGAACTATGCCTAATCCTAAATCTACGCCAAAAACTTGATGCGCGCAGAAGATGCACACACTTAAAACGCAAGTGCACGTTATCGTGACAAGTAGTATAGTCTTGATAAGACCGAATATCGTCCTCAAGGATTAGGGTTCAATTACCAACTATCTATTTTTTGGTATCTATTTGGTAAATTGATCTTTGGATTTGTTGTTTATAACTAAGAATTATAAAAGCTATTTTAACTATAAAGGTTTACTTCAGTTGTGATAAGAATAGAGTGTTACACCCCGTATTTACAGGACATGTTTTAAGAACGTACGTAAGAAACTCATAGGTGTCAAGATTTGAGACTTGTAAAATTTTGTGGGAATTATGAAATTGTCGGAAAACGTAATATCAGGATTTAATGGGAGGCGACACTTGTCACCCCCCCTTATAGATGCCTTGGACGAAATAGGCATGGCCAAAATGGTCATTGACCATAGTCTTAAGATGAAGTCTTCCTATTAATTAGCTTGAGTTTCTTGACCAAAGTCAAAGGTCCCACTAGTCTTGATATTTTAATTAAGACCTCATCCTAGCCACCCAATTGTGCACATCTTAACCCTCCATGTTGTTATATAGTCATCCTAAGTAGCAAGACAAGGCATTTACACTTAGGAAAATTTGAAGAACTCTTGTTCTTGCTTAAGCTCACTGCCTGGGTACATCTAGGGAGAAAAAATTTGTTTGTTGTCCAATACCCCACTTTAAACCAAGGTTCATGAGTGTTATGTAAGTATATCTCAATAGAAAATCCTAAAAAGAGAGTTTTCGTATTAGTCGCAAAGTGAAAACCTAGTGGCTTTCTAGGTTTTGATTGAAAGTTTGAAGGAAAGTTGTTGGTGTGGTTCTAAGGGTCTCAAGGAGCGATTGAGGTGTCTTGATGAGGCTCTAGGTTGCTAAGAGCAACTTCGTTTGAAGATCGATTACAATTGTTGAGGTATAATCTTGTTCTTTGAAAGTTACAAGATTATTTTTATTGTTATTGTTAGTTTTACATGCTAGCATGAAGTGGTTAAGTTGAAGTTTATAAGTATTTTGGAGTGCTTGTAGCTAAATTAAATGTTATATAAGCCACTTGAAAATTGGATTACTAATTGTCGCTTATTAGAAATCGTCGCACGTTACCTACTTAGAGATTATGGATTGTTATAATCAAATGCGACTTGATATCATGTTATGCTACCAATTTGGATTGAAATGGAAATTTGATAAGAATTGGTATGGTTGAACTCAAGGTGGCCGAATTTGGACTTTTAGTTTGTTATTCATTTGTATTGAACTACTTTCTAAATTGTGAGCCAATTGGGGGTTTAGTTATTCATTTGCATCGAATACCTTCTATATTGTTGTGAGCCAATCGAGGCTGTTTGGTTATTGTATTCGGCCTTGAAAAAGGTGGCAAAGTTAGTAAAAACAAAGGAGGTGTCCGATTTTCCGTAGAATTTAGCGACTTAGCACCTAGAATATTCTACGATGTAAGTAAAGAGGTTAATGGACGATGGTGACCATTATAGGTTGATGTACTAAGTATAGCGATCCTACTTGAAGAATGGAATAGCCTGGCGTGGAAGTACTTTGGAGCTTTTTGCTACTTGTCGATAATCGTCAGGTATGTGAACCTCTTCCTTCTTTGACATGATTCTATGTATGGAATATACATGTAGTAGTATTTCATGATTCCGCCTACTCTAGAAGTTAAGAGGTAGTTATGTTGATTTACTCTATGTAAAAGCTACGCCTAAGAAATCCTAAGTTCTTACCAAGTCTTATGGGGATGTTGGTAAAGAGTCGTTAGGAAGTATTCGAGTCGAGTTGACTTGGTTAATTTACTAACGAATAAGAATAAGTATCGAACAAGCCATCATAGCGTTAATAAAGGAAAATGTAATGACAATTAATTGTGTTAAAACAAGTAGAATTCTCCATCCGCATAGAAGCTAAGATAAGACAAAATTGTATTACATTTTCTAGATCATGGCTACTTGATTAAGATAGTTATAAATAAGTATAACTTATTCACAACGCACCAAGTATATGTTACTTAATTTATAAGAATTTACGTATGAAGTTTTAAGACTATGGACCTCAAATTGTTAAAAGGTTAAGGGACTTTATTTTTCAAGTTATGAGACTTGATTCTTAAAGGGAGAAATGAATTGATTTAAAAGTATAGAATACTTGATTTGGAAAGTATTGATTTCTTGTCATTCTAAGTTAAGAAACTGGTTTTCCTAAAAGTTAAGAGACTTGAAGTATTTTGAAAGCTATGTGATTTGAATTGAAGTATAAGTGAGGGGTAAATCCCCAAGACGCTGTACCACCTGCTTTATGTGTTATTTGACGACCTACGAGATAGGGTAAGAGTATAAATGGCGGCAAGCCCCAAGACGTTATACCACCTTCTCCGTGGTAATAGTATAAATGGCGGCAAGCCCCAAGACGTTATACCTCGCTTACCACCTTCTCCGTGGTAAGAGTATAAATGGCGGCAAGCCCCGCACGTTATACCACCTGCTTTGATTGATTTTACGGGCGTGAGACCCATGGTTATGTTTTACACTTTAGCCGCCGACGCGATTGGGGATTCCGCGCATGCTTTGATATCGCGTGATCGATCGCGTCCCGCCAGGGTAAGTAGTATATGTGTCCTCCGTAGTGGGCCTGACTATGTTATGAAAGATAAGTAAGTTAGATAGAAATGAACTTAATGACTTCTCCTAAGTAAGTACGTAAGATATGGCTATAACTCTTAATGGAATGGAAAAAGATATTGATGTGAAATTAAGTTCATGTTGGTAATGACACTACAGATCCGTATGTATTTTTATACTTGTCCTTGTCATTCTTTTGTACGCTTATGATCCGCTTATCAGACGTTATTTCGCTCCATATTCGCACTGTTAGATCGACTTCTTCGGCCGCTCACGTCCGCAGTTTAGGTATTACGCTATGGATCCGCGAGCTTAGGATCCTCGGTTCAAGATTTCGAGACGGCTCCAATGTTCGGAGTTGTCATGGCTATGTATATTCAGGGTACGGCGGGCCTTGTCCCGCCATGGTTATGTTAACACTCTTAGAGGTCCGTAGTCACATATCGGGTCGCTTTGTAAAAGAAAGCGAGGCAACCGCTTCGGTTGTTTTTATATATGCATCGGAAGGTAGCCCTATCGCTAACTTTGTCAGACATTCGATGTTTTATTTATAAGTTTCATGTATGTTCCGCTGATTTTTTCTCGATGTTTATTCGTAGCGGTGCCTGTGTAGGCACGGCCGCGTCCCGGTCGGTCGTGACAAAAGTGGTATCGTGAGCGCTTAGTCCTGGAAAGTGTCTACAGATCGTGTCTAGTATAGTCTTGATTATCGATTGTGTTGCGCACCACATCTATAATCGTGAGGTCGCAGGACATTTAGGATTGGTTTCCATTATTCTCACTCGAGATCGTGCGATAGAGTGTTGTTAGTGGTCGCCCTCCCTAACGAGTTATATTGATCGCAATACGAGAAAGCGTGATGACCGGGAATGACTATGTGGATTGCGTATCCGGTTGGTAACGATTATAGTATAGTTGGTATTGTGACATGCATCTATACGGAGTTATGTATGAGGTCGACGCGTGTTGCCTAGAATGATTTTAGATTACCGTGAATCGGTAAAGACTAACTAGATCTGGGAAGGTATGAAATAGTTAATGAATTTTCGCCAAGGTTTTGTGTTTTATTTCGAGATAATCGGGAAAGGATGAGTCATTCGATAAGGTAGTGAACCCAGAAGCCATATTAAGGAACCTAACGGAATGTCATGTTAATAGATTAAGGTGTAGTATGCTTAAGAGAATTATACGGATGAGGCCCGTATAGAGTAAGTAATGGTTGTTGTGATCGAGACAACATGGTTATGATTTTACGAGAAGTTTTTTTATATACCCGTTATTGGGGATTGGTAAGGTAGGCTTGGAGCATGGAAATTGCGAGCCTAAGAATATTGATAATCCGAGACCTTAGATGTATGAGGCTTTCTCGCAATAAGATTTTAAGTCGGACCAAGGATAAGAGTCAAGTGCGGCCGAGTAGGGTCGAGGACTCATACTGGTCTCCCCATGGCCTGGAATGTAGTGGGATCAGTTGGTAGTAGTTCCGCTACGTGACAGGGTCACGAGGGTGCAAGGCCCAAGTCTAGTTAATTGTTTTACGGGTTCGGGGACGCGTTCCACCGGAACCAGGTAGTGAAAGTCGGAAATGACCTTATATTGTTTCATAGAGTGACTCCAAAGATTAGAGGCCGGAATAGGTATGGAAGTTATGTATGTATGTTAGGAGGAGTGGGAAGTACGAAAAAGGTAATCTCTTTTGGGCATATGATGGACAGATATGCGTGTGCGAGGTATTAGGGCCATGTGTGGCATGGTTGGTATGACGGGGTGGTGAAAGGAAACTATATCACTAATTATAAGTTTGACTCCGAAAGAACATTCGGGGACGAATATTTCTAAGGGGGGAAGAATATTACACCCCGTATTTACAGGACATGTTTTAAGAACGTACGTAAGAAACTCATAGGTGTCAAGATTTGAGACTTGTAAAATTTTGTGGGAATTATGAAATTGTCGGAAAACGTAATATTGTGTGAATGGGAGGCGACACTTGTCACCCCTTATAGATGCCTCGACGACATAGGCATGGCCAAAATGGTCATTGACCATAGTCTTAAGATGAAGTCTTCCTATTAATTAGCTTGAGTTTCTTGACCAAAGTCAAAGGTCCCACTAGTCTTGATATTTTAATTAAGACCTCATCCTAGCCACCCAATTGTGCACATCTTAACCCTCCATGTTGTTATATAGTCATCCTAAGTAGCAAGACAAGGCATTTACACTTAGGAAAATTTGAAGAACTCTTGTTCTCGCTAAGCTAGCTCACGGGTTTGGGTACATCTAGGGAGAAAAAAATTTGTTTGTTGTCCAATAATTCCCCCACTTTAAACCAAGGTTCATGAGTGTTATGTAAGTATATCTCAATAGAAAAATCCCGGAAAAAGAGAGTTTTCGTATTAGTCGCAAAGTGAAAACCTAGTGGCTTTCTAGGTTTTGGATTGAAAGTTTGAAGGAAAGTTGTTGGTGTGGTTCTAAGGGTCTCAAGGAGCGGATTGAGGTGTCTTGATGAGGCTCTAGGTTGCTAAGGAGCAACTTCGGTTTTGAAGATCGATTACAATTCGTTGAGGTATAATCTTGTTCTTTGAAAGTGTTACAAGATTATTTTTATTGTTATTGTTAGTTTTACATGTTGCTAGCATGAAGTGGTTAAGTTGAAGTTTATAAGTATTTTGGAGTGCTTGTAGCTAAATTCGAAATGTTATATAAGCCACTTGAAAATTGGATTACTAATTGGTCGTTTATTAGAAATCGTCGCATGTTACCTACTTAGAGATTATGGATTGTTATAATCAAATGCGACTTGATATCATGTTATGCTACCAATTTGGATTGAAATGGAAATTTGATAAGAATTGGTATGGTTGAACTCAAGGTGGCCGAATTTGGACTTTTAGTTTGTTATTCATTTGTATTGAACTACTTTCTAAATTGTGAGCCAATTGGGGTGCATTTAGTTATTCATTTGCATTGGAATACCTTCTATATTGTTGTGAGCCAATTGAGGCTGTTTGGTTATTGTATTCGGCCTTGAAAAAGGTGGCAAAGTTAGTAAAAAACAAAGGAGGTGCTGTCCGATTTTCCGTAGAATTTAGCGACTTAGCACCTAGAATATTCTACGTATGAAGTAAGAGGTTAATGGACGTATGGTGACCATTATAGGTTGATGTACTAAGTATAGCGTATCCTACTTGAAGAATGGAATAGCTCAAGGTGGAAGTACTTTGGAGCTTTTTGCTACTTGTCGATAATCGTCGCGAGGTATGTGAACCTCTTCCTTCTTTTGACATGATTCTATGTATGGAATATACATGTAGTAGTATTTCATGGTTCCGTCTACTCTTAGAAGTTAAGAGGTAGTTATGTTGATTTACTCTATGTAAAAGCTACGTCTAAGAAATCCTAAGTTCTTACCAAGTCTTATGGGGGATGTTGGTAAGAGTCGTTAGGAAGTATTTGGAGTCGAGTTGACTTGGTTAATTTACGGCACGAATAAGAATAAGTATCGAACAAGCCATTGCAGCGTTAATAAAGGAAAATGCAATGACAATTAATTGTGTTAAAACAAGTAGAATTCTCCATCTGCATAGAAGCTAAGATAAGACAAAATTGTATTACATTTTCTAGATCATGGCTACTTGATTAAGATAGTTATAAATAAGTATAACTTATTCACAACGCACCAAGTATATGTTACTTAATTTATAAGAATTTACGTATGAAGTTTTAAGACTATGGACCTCAAATTGTTAAAAGGTTAAGGGACTTTATTTTTCAAGTTATGAGACTTGATTCTTAAAGGGAGAAATGAATTGATTTAAAAGTATAGAATACTTGATTTGGAAAGTATTGATTTCTTGCCATTCTAAGTTAAGAAACTGGTTTTCCTAAAAGTTAAGAGACTTGAAGTATTTTGAAAGCTATGTGATTTGAATTGAAGTATAAGTGAGGGGTAAATCCCCAAGACGCTGTACCACCTGCTTTATGTGTTATTTGACGACCGGTCGAGATAGGGTAAGAGTATAAATGAGGGGCAAGCCCCAAGACGTTATACCACCTTCTCCAGGGTAATAGTATAAATGAGGGGCAAGCCCCAAGACGTTATACCCCCTGCTTTACCACCTTCTCCAGGGTAAGAGTATAAATGAGGGGCAAGCCCCCAGACGTTATACCACCTGTTTTGATTGATTTTATGGGCGTGAGACCCATGGTTATGTTTTACACTTTTAGCCGCCGGTGATGGGGATTCCGCGCATGCTTTGATATCGGTGTGATCGATCGCGCCCCATTTGGGTGGTATATGTGTCCCTCCGTAGTGGGCCGGACTATGTTATGAAAGATAAGTAAGTTAGATAGAAATGAACTTAATGACTTCTCCTAAGTAAGTACGTAAGATATGGCTATAACTCTTAATGGAATGGAAAAAGATATTGATGTGAAATTAAGTTCATAAGTGGTAATGACACGGCAGGATCTGGTATGTATTTTTATACTTGTCCTTGTCATTCTTTTGTACAGTTATGATCACATTTCAGACGTTATTTCTGTCCATATTCGCACTGTTGTATCGACTTCTGTGGCCGCGTTCATGTCCGCAGGTTTAGGTACACAGTTATGGATCCGCGAGCTTAGGATCCTGGTTCAGCATTTTGAGATGGCTCCAATGTTCCGGAGTTGTCATGGCTATGTATATTCAGGGGTACGGCGGGGCCTTGTCCCGCCACAGTGGTTATGTTAACACTCTTAGAGGTCTGTAGTCACATATTGTGGGTCAGTTTGTAAAAGAAAGGAGGCAACTGCTTCGGTTGTTTTTATATATGTACTGGAAGGTAGCCCTATCGGCTAACCTTTCCGATGTTTTATTTATAAGTTTCATGTATGTTCCGCTGATTTTCTCTGATGTTTACCTGTAAGGGTGCCCAGGTAGGGCACCAGTCGCGGTCCCGGGGTCGGGTCGTGACATAGAGCTTCCACGTCTGCTCACTATCCGCTTATGCTACTTATTAATGCAATAACTTATGGTCTTCTTCTTTTGGAGAAAGCAGGTTCACTAAATCGTTTTATACTCCCGTTAGGGTTATATAAACACTCAACCTCAAAGATTGCACCTTACCTACCTTTCGGTGATAAGGATAACTCTATAGGAGGATTAAGAACAAGAACCTAGTTAACCGTCACGCACAATGCGCAAAATTAGGGTTTTTAAGCCTCTCATTAACGCTACATAAATAATTGAGGTATTTTCATCCCTAATCCAAGAATGTCTACCCAACTTACAGCATATTCACAATCCCCCCCTTTCGGAGTCTGATTAGAAATCATATAGTGATAATTAGTTGTCAATTAACTACCAAGCATTCAATTCAATTATTGGATAGATCTCAACAAGAAGAAGAATAACCATAAGCATGCATTAAATCATAACATAAGTTTCTAGAGATTCAACATGGAAAGCCCTATAGAGGAATTAGTTCCTAGCCATTGACATGACAAGAACTAATCCCATGTTCATCATACAAAAACTGAAATAAAGTAAAGAAAAGGAAAAAAATTTACTAAACTATGGTCTCCAATCTCCAAGCAAGAAGCCTTGTGTTGTGCAAGAAGGGGAACCCTTAA
Source organism: Przewalskia tangutica (assembly GCA_029844215.1). Lineage (NCBI taxonomy): Eukaryota > Viridiplantae > Streptophyta > Magnoliopsida > Solanales > Solanaceae > Przewalskia > Przewalskia tangutica. The sequence goes on along the minus strand of CM056723.1, from coordinate 115,837,488 downwards.
AACCTGCCTAGGGTTGTCCTTTTATAGGCTGAAAACCGCCTCAACTTTTCCCTGCATGCCTGGCCCAAAATCCGTCTGGAAACCCTTATTTTTCCGCGTCGCGCTGCCTCGCAGATACGCCGCGGCGCGAATCTCGCAATCCGTCGGGTGATTTGGCGCCGCGGCCCTGATTTCTGGTTCGAGGCGCGCCGCGCAACTTCGTAGCTGAGTGTTTAGGCGCCGCCCTCGCTTTGACCTCGCGCTCGCAGCGCCGCGCCGAGTCTTCGCAGCCTTCGATAGCGCCGCGCTCGCTTCGATCGCAGGAGGCGCCGCGACGTCCGGTTTCACTCGTCGCCACTTTCTCTGTTTTTAGCTCTGGACTCTCCTCTTTTGCCCTCTTTTAGCTCATTTTCCACCATTTGGCCATTTTAACCACTTTGACTCAAAAGAAAGGAAAACTATCCTAATACGACACTTATATGTGCAAAACGGGACAAAAGACTAACTAAAACTGACTCAAAAGGTGTATATAAAATACACCGATCAATATGCCTTTACGTAGACGACATGTTGATCACATGGAGTAGTCCTGGTTCAATCCTAGAGACTATGAATATGTTGAAATAATGTTTCGACATGAAGGAAATGGCTATTGCAGATGTCACCTTAGGGAAGGTCTCTAAAACATCTGACAGACTGGTCTTATCTCAGTCTCAATACATCGAGGATGTGTCGAGAAAGTTTGAGATGTTCGACAGTTCACCGATGAAGTCACCACTAGATATGAATACGAAAACTGATAAAAATTGTGGTGCGCCCGACCTGATATCGCTTATGCAGTCAACAAGTTTGCTAGGTTTATCCGTAATCTGAGTAATGATCATTGGAAAATATTGAATTGGGTACTACGGTACCTAAAATACACACTAACTTATGGGTTGCATCATTCGAGATATCCAGTTGTACTAGAGGGGTACAGTGATGCAAATTGAATAACTGATATAGAGAACACCAAGTCTACCAGTGGATATATATTTACAATTGGTGATGGGGTTGTGTCTAGGAAATTCTCTAAGCAAACTTACATTTCCCGATCCACGATGGAGTCGAAGTTTATTGCTTTAGACAAAGTAGGAGAAGACGTTGAGTGACTTCATGACTTCTTAGAGGACGTCTTGTGTTGGGACAAACCCGTACCTTCTGTAATGATTCACTATGACAGTCAGTCGGCTCTAGAAAGGATATGAAGTTCGATGTATAATGGAAAGTCTCGTTATATTCGACGGAGATATAAGACAGTTATGCAGCTGATCATCACGGGTATTATTCCACTATGTAAAATAAAAGGATAATATAACAGACCCTTTGAATAAGGGCATACCCAGAGATCAAATGTTCTGCCTGTCTAGGGGAATTGGCTTAAAACCCAAACAATAAAGACTGATAAGGTGGTAACCCAACCTTAGTGACTGGAGATCCCAGGAATTAAGTTCAATGGAAAAACTAAGATGTAAAGGTTCAGTTGAGTGCTTCGGTGAAAGCAAGAGCACGTCGAGTTATGATTTATGTAAGGAACATAAACCTAAAGTCATTTCCGCGATAGACATTAAGTGTTATCTGCAGTGTGGTAGAGGTTAAGTTTCCAAAACCTTTAATGATCCTCAACAGTTGAGGTTAGGTTTGGAGAAATTTTTAATGGTTCCTAACACTTGTGAAGTGGAATATAGTAGGATACCTTGTAGGAGATCACATATTTAAGTGCGAGGACAAGCTGCCTTAAATTAACGCACTTAAGAATCTAAGAGTATCCACGACCATAACAGATAAAACATTAAGAAGGGCGGAGTAAGGAAGTTGTTGTGTTGGTACCGTTGACTTGGATTACACTAAACACTGACGGTTCAAGACATCACGTTAACCGCGTAGTAAGTAAGTCCGATGGTATTCAACTAAAAAAGGCTCAAAGCGGAAGCTACCTCTCCTGATGCAACATCGGTCCGCTGAAAAATTGCTAGAAATAGGCACCTTGTGAGTGCTCCAAAATCTCTTTCAAGAGGAGATTGTTGAAAAATTATTAATGTGGAATGCAGTTTATCCATTATTTATGACTCAAACAATTGGGGCCCCGCACATCAGAAATGTCGTTTCCATACACGTGCACATATTGTACCAAGAATCGTAAATTTTATTAGTGAAAGAGATATTGGTACGTAAGTAAAATGTTTGAGACATAGAATGATAGATGATCATTGGCCAAATGACGAGTGTTCCACATTGGTAAACGAAGGAAGAAGTATGCATAGTATAAAGATGGAGCCGAGAAGGGCCGTGGCGCCACTGCGGAGCCGAGAAGGGTCGTGGCGCCAACCCCGTCAGGGCCGCAATGCTAATTCGGTAGAAAGTTTCTGGAGCCGCGGCGCTAATTCGACTTCCCTGGCAGAAAGTCTGAAACAAAAAAATTGATTTTTGGAGACTTTTGGGCTGCCCTCAATATCATTCATTCCAGAATTAGTCAACCATTACTTGGATGATAAATGAGTGCGATTACTTATGCAAGTTATTGTCATTACATGGGTGATTCAATGATATTACTTGAAAAGATAATTCTTACACTAAAAATTGAGGCCTTTGACTCAATTGTCAAGACACTTGAAGAAAATAGAAAATTTTGAAAAACTTCTTCCTCTCTAGCATCTTTCAATACTCAAAGTTATTCAAAAGAAACATTTGAGTTTTCTTTGCTCAAGTGTATTATTATCTCTTTTATCTTGGAAAACTATTGTGTAGCAACGTAAAATAATATATACGGGGCAATCTTGTCTTAAAGACAAAGTGTCATCAATCGATTCTGCAAGGATTCAGATCAAGTGTTGGTTCTAGTTTCCAGTTCCAGCGGCCGCCTATTATAGAATCATCGATAACCTGGCTGCCTCTATCTATCACGAAAACAAAGAGAAAATCACCCCGCAGTTGACCCGATGGAACCCTATTTCTATATGCTATTGACGCCTTTACTTTTCAAGTTGTGCCTTGGTTGTTTTGTTCAGGGGAGCTGCTGAAGAGGCTCACACCTTCCATCAAACTAACCGAGAATATTTTTGGTGTAGAAAGTCTCAGATTCAGGATCGTTTCTCCTCAACAAATAAGTGCTTGGCCCACTAAAATCCTGCCTAATGGAGAGATAGTTGGAGAGGTAACAAAACCTCTCTCGAGCCTCCTGTTGTACCAATATCTCCTGTTAAGATTATTTCTTTTGTTGTAATCTTTTATTCTTCATTTTTCCTAGTTCTTGTAATAGGTGTTTGCTATTTCTCGTTTGTTGCTTTTATTTTTCCTAACAATATATACATTCAAATACTACTGATTCCCTTACTCACAATTTTTGTTCTAGATCCGCCCCTAGCTGTACATTAAATATAACTCTAAAGCACTCACATACTTTCAATTTTCTGAGAGTTCAACTTCTATACGCGTATAGTGAAGCAATATTATTTTTAGAGTAGTTGATGTCCTAGATCCAGTATCATATACAACGATTTGAATATAATTTTTGTGAATTTAATTTGATATAAATTATGACATTTGATAGTCTTTTATCATATTTAATAACAATTGCTTCATTAATATAAAAAAGTTCTTGATTAAATCTTGGAACTTGCTGGAGATCATAGGTAGTGAAAGTCATGTTTCATATAACTTAATCTATCATCTCATGAAGATTCAAACACAAGTAGACATAGAGCCACAAAATGAGACGTTCTTTCACAAAATGATCATTCAGGTGAATGGATACTATTTTTTTTTTTCAAAATATAACTTTTTGTGCGGTATTATCAAAACAAAAAATAAGCTACACATGCTAGAAAATACATACAAGTACCAATCAAATCAAACTACTATATCATTATGTCATTATTACAAAACATACATCCTTGAAAAAGAACTAGGCAAAGAAATATCAAGGGGGGGGGGGGGGAGGGTAAAAAAACTACAAAGCAAAACTAAACATATTACGCCACCCCCAACTTTATATGCATGTCGTGTCCTCAATACTTAAAATCAAAATGTAAAGATAAAAATTTGAGGGACTCCTTGTGGTCATTAAATTCTCCCCGAGTTTGCTTTTATCCCGATATCAGTACACTCGGTCTGTGAAATGGGAGCGAGTAACTCTGAAATGCCCTTCTCGGGCTCTAGTGGCATATGACTAGTAGCATTTGCAGGTGAAGTGATGCTCATAGGTAGTGGAGGCGTGGGATACACCTGTTTTTCCATTAGCTGACTTAGAACCCAAAATACGATCAGGTCGCGAAATTATTCTGCGATACGCATAATGGATCCTTCTCTTCGCAGTTTGTGCTAAAAAATCTCAGGTGGTCTATCATCGTTTTCGGTCCAAAGTGTGGTCCGCATACCAGGAATGAGGATCGTAGAATGATCCGCATTTTTGAATTTTTTTATGTTCCATTTTTTAGTTCATCTGGAGCATTTGGGGATCAAAATGCAATCAGACCGTATTTGCGGTCCGGGGACACTGTTTGCGGTCCCCATAATGATCCTCCTTCTTTTCAACTTTTTTTTCTTCAACACTTGCATCTTCAACTTTCATGCACCAAATTTTTCCAGTTCCTACACACTTAGATAAACGATCAAAGCACACAATGGAATAAAATAAAATAAAAACCAAACAACAAAAAGTAAAAAAATTAGTTTGCCTCCCAATAATGCTTAATTTAATGTCGTGGCACGACGTGTGTCAACCTTACCACTTTTTCCTTCACTTGGAGGATATAAATCATCTCCCTAGTTTTAAATCGAAATTTCGGTGATGCTCATGAGGCGGTGGTAGGAAAGTTAAGAGACCAACTCTTGGGTGTCACATTTTGCACTTTTTGGCCTGCAAGTGAGGGATATCATTTTATCGTTTTGGCATGACAAACGTTAAAATAAATGAACTTTATTCCTCATCTCCAAAATTCTTCATATGCTTGATCATTTCAACTTCCATATCATCAACCAAGTACAATGTTGAAAAATGATTGAAATGCGGTCTAAGATGCTTCATTTTCAAATTTACTCCATTTTTGATATTTTTACCCCCAAATAAACTAGAGTCTTCAAAAATAATTTGATGAACTTTTCTTTGTAGCTCTAGTATTATTTCTTCAACATCGGCATCATTCATTAAAGTTGGCCTGCAAGTGAGGGATATCATTTTATCGTTTTGGCATGACAAACGTTAAAATAAATGCACCTTATTCTTCATCTCCAAAATTATCCATATGCTTGATCATTTCAACTTCCATATCATCAATCAAGTACAATGTTGAAAAATGATTGAAATGCGGCTAAGATGATCCATTTTCAAATTTGCTCCAGTTTTGACATTCTTACCCTCAAATAAACTAGAGTCTTCAAAAATAATTTGATGAACTTTTCTTTGCATATCTAGTATTATTTCTTCAACATCGACATCATTCATTAAAGTTGGGTTGTTGGTTGACATTTCACCATTAGCTCTCCCAAATTGATCTTGACCGCATCTTCCATAAAACCCAACTTAAGAACACTATCCTTGACCATTTATTATTGAACATTGCATTTCTCAGTCTCTGCATTCAATTCGGCCTCCAAGTCCTGGATAGCAATTTCAAGTAGCTTCAATTCTTGACTTTGCTCAACTTTCATCTTTAGAAATTATTTCATCATTTGTGAAATGTCTTCATGATGATCCCCATAGACTCCAAGTTGTTGAACTTGATTCATTAGCCAATATTGGCTTACAATCTCCAATTCGTCAAGTATTTCTTCATGGAGGAATTCGTTCAATGCTTGCAATAATCCATTCATGGTAAAATTCATGTTTTGGACGATTTAATCATCTTCATGTTGAACATTTTTCCACCATTTGGTCAAGACTTTCCCAAAAACTTTATGACTTCCTCATTTGAACCACTTCCTCATTTTCATGACTTTCATCATGGTCATTAAAATATTTGGGATCATCCTTTGGGCTTGAAGTCTCTTCTTCTACCAATTCATATTGAGGAGTGAACAAATCCATGACATTTGAGGAGTTAGCTTTTTAAGGAGTTTATTTGCTCCTTTCAATGCTTTGTCATTTGCCAAGATAGGTTGTAGGATGCTTTTTCTCTCCTCCTCCAATCTAGATTCCTGATCCATATAGGTTTGGATCATTGTTTGGATGCCTTTAAATCCGACACTTTATTCTTTATTTTCCATGTCATTGCTCTTATCAAACTCAAAAGCACAACTAGCATTTTTGTTTGAACAACTTGGGGGAGGGGTTGAAAAATAGTTGAAACAATCACTCCAATGTCTATCTAGACCAACACACATATTGCAAATATTCCCACGATAAGAGTGACACAATGCACATATCTCTCTCTCGGGAGCAATTCACAATCTTGAGAAAAGTGGGATCCTCCACAATATGGACATAATCATCAAAATAAGAGTTGTAACCATAAAACTGATTCCCAGTCCATGATGTCATAGTGACACAAGTAATAAAAACTACTTTAACACAAAGAAACACGAAAATTACAAACACACATTCACAAAGACGCACAAATATTCACAAAATTTGGACAAAGCCTTTTCAGTTTACTTTCTAAACTAACTCAATACACAAATTGTTTTCCAACAATGACACCAAAATTGATGACGTTCAAATTCACTCCTTAACGAGAAAGTATAAACGATCGTCGCAATATAATTTATCCAACTAGGAGTCGGGTCGAATCCCGCTGGGAATAATATACTTGGGAAATTAAGATAGTTATAAAATTGTCACCAATTAAGATAAGTCAAATGATTTTCAATATTTGATTTTTGTTTTAAAGTTGAATAAAGATAAAACTAACTAATGGGGAGCACTAGCTATGGAAATTTGGGGCTTTGGAACATAGTAATTTAACTTAAATTCAATAATGATCCATTACAAGTAATTATCTACCACTAATTAGTCACGGGTCTAGAAAATTAGCCTAGGAATCTCAATTACCCACTAACACCTCTCGACTATTTAATGAGTCTATCTTAGCTTATTCTCTCAAATCAAACTAAGGATCATTAATCACATTCCAATATTAGGCTACACTGGGGTTTTTCCTATCTAAAGGTCAAGCCCATTAGATAAGGGTTAAATCCTAATATCAGAATAATTAGTCTAACCCAAACCCTAATTTTCGTCCCTCAAGTTTAATTAACAGTAAATGAGAAAGTATTAGGGTTTAGCTACTCCGTTTGAAATTTCAAGAACAAAAATAATTAAATAAGCAAGAGACTCATTTCATCAATAGCAAGAAATAATTAATACAAAAGAAACAAGAGTTAAATACAAGTACTACACAACAATTCTTTACAACTTTGTTGTCCAAAGTCATCACCCACGCCAAATATAACAATACAATGTAAGGAAATAAATAGATGAAGTAAGAAATTCTCATTAGTGGCTTCAAGTCTTTACTTCCAAGGTGAGGGGTGATGAAACCCTAGCCTCCAAGGCTTATTCTCCCTCTTCTAGGCTCTTCAAATATGTTGGAGAATGATTTTGGAGATTTGATATAAGATGGTGTATTGTGTAATGTAATGGTCTCTTTCTCCAAACCCTAGACAAGACTTATGTAGTGACCCAAAAATTAGAACAACAGAAAATTACAAAAATGCCACCACCATCCACTCTCCGACCGCAAAAAATGATCTGCGGTATGCAAAATTGGTTTAGGGTTCACAGATGTTTTCACGCTTGGACTGTCTCGAACTGTGCGGTCCGCAGAACTGAACTGCGGTTAGCAGAAATACTCGGAAGCATCGCAATCAGAGTTGCAACTTTTGGAGTATTGGTTCACAAACCGAACTGCGGTCCGCATAATAGGTCACACTTCGGGGCTAAAAAATCCTCTAATCATTAGCAGTAACTACAGTGTAGCTTTCACATCTGTGGTCCGCAATCTGGTTCTGTGATTTGCAGATCTGGTCTTTGCTGCACTTCTTCCCTTTTTACGACACTTTTGTCTACATTTAAGTTATTTTCCTCATGGTGTCCCTGAGGCAAAAATCCGACAAACACAATATAAACATAAGAAATATCATTAAAACTTACTTAAATTGCTAGAAAAGCTTAAAAAAGGATATCAAAAATGCATAATTTCACCGTACATCAACTTGTCCCCCATTAGCGGTGTTAGAAACTGCTATGTCAGTTCCATTACCATAAGTATTCAGAACATTTTTAGCATTAACAACAGGCGGATTCTTAACAGCAACAGACCGCAGACGAATTATTTCTCTGGCTAGAAAAGTTAAGCCACTTCACGCAACCATTTTCCGCAATCTTTCTTGATATGTCCCCTTATACTACAATGATGACAAATACGGTCCTCTCATTCAGACGAATGTTGATTACCACTTTGCGAATATCTGTTCTGATTCTTATTTCGCTGGTCTTGTTTTCCCGATGGAACACTGGCACTAGAGTAGGAGCGAGATTGAGCAGGTGTAGAATACCATCTCCTTTGCACCCCATTATGCAAACCACTAAAATAATTCACAGATCGGACCATCTTATTTTCTTCCCTTTCTAACATACAAGTAGGAGACATAATAGCAGCAACACATTGAGACTTAATACGTGGTATCAGACAATGCACAAACCTAGTTAACTTATGTTTCTCAGTCGGAATCATGTAGATAACGTATCTTGCCATATGGGTAAACTTTAAACTATACTCATGAACAGACATAGTGACCGGCTAAGTTTTGTCAAACTTAGTAGCTAAAGCAAACCACTCTTCATCAGAAAAAAACCTCTCTATAAATGCCCCATCGAATTCAAGCCAAGTAGAAGCAGGAGAATTGATACCTCGTTTAGCCTCCCACATTTCAAGCCAAGCATGTGTAATATCCTTCAACTGATATGCTGCGAATTCCACAACTTCAGAACCATGAGCATTTATTGCGCTTAAAAAGCCCAATCCATAAAGCATGGGGATCATCTTCTTCTCTCGAACCAAAGAATATGGGCGGATTCAGCCCCAAAAAGTGCTTAAGTCTTCCTCTTCCACTAAATGTCAGATCCATACCTATACATTATTGTTGGAATGACACAAGAGTGGTGATCATCTGGATCGCAACCTGCATTGATCTGATATCAGTTACACATTCGACAGGGGCTACATGGACAGGTGGTGCTTGATTCTTGCTGTCATGATTAGCCTCAGTATTGACCTTAGTAGCGGCAGGGTTAGGGACCCTAGTGGGTCATCCACCAGATGATGAACCCGAAGTAACATTGATTCCTAGACTAGAAGATCCCCCACGATTCAACATGTCTTTGAGGCAAGAATTTAACAAATACGTTAGAATGATCCTAAAGAAATTCAAACTCTATAGCATAATCTAGAATCAAGAAAGTAAGAAACACCTAAAATATCATGGTAGACTTACATCTATACATGTGTCTAGTTTGCACGAAGAGGACTCCACTAGACGCAGCTCCACAAACAATCCTAAGACATTTCTAAACCTATATCTCTGATACCAAACTTGTCACACCACAAAGTTGACCCTCGACATAACAGGCATCCAATGTTATGAACAACACCAGAAGCACCTTATAAAATATTTGAACAGTCATTCTAATTCATTATCTATTTCTAACAAGTCGTATAAAGCTTAAAACATGACCATGTTCAACTTAATAAAATCAGCATAAATCTAATATATATATTAAATCATGAAATGTAGCAAAGCCTCAGCAAGTCATACGAGATTTTAAATATCTACAAAAAATCTGACAACTATCTATGAAGTTAAACAAATGAGTATCTAACTTCAGGACTCAACCCAAAACTAAAATAGATAGAAAAATAAAGATAGGGAGGTGTCCCACGAATAAGCATGTGGGCTCACCAAGTGATTCAGAAAGCAGCTAGTTCTCATATCTGATATGTGTATCACGAACCTGCTCTTCTACATTATCTTACTTACCTTAAAAACATAAATGGTATGCCTGAGTACTGGGTACTCAATGAGTGTCTAAGGGGAAATAGTTAACAAAACCAAAATAAGATAGTAAATTCAGTATAAACAATATTAATGAAAACAATTCGAAATCCAAAGTTAGAGTATGATAACAAGCTTAGTAAAATTCAACAAAAGCAACTAATAACGAAAGATACATCAAGTTAACTCATTAAGTGTTTACCATATTAAGTATTTCACTTACAAACCCGAAATCATCGACAAGCCAACTTATGGGCAACAAAGAATTAGCACATGCTAACTCACTACCATTTGATACACCGAGGACTTATCACACGGAGGCTAATCATCTTATGGTCTAGAAAAACAATAAATACACTAGGCTATACGTCTCGGAGGTCAATCATCTTATGGATTGACACAATAATACTCACAAGTGATACGTTAGGATCCATAACGGCTAATCGTCCTTTGGACTAGCACAACTTGCCCATACATGCCAAAACACAAACAAGTATAAGTCCTGTCATATTAACTGAATTCACTTACCAAGTCGTCTTCTAAAAAATATAGGTATTTCAAGTATTAGATCAATTTAGAAACCTTATTCAAAGAACTTATTCAAATCATCTTCTCAATAATATAGGTGTCACGCATTATTTCGACCGCAACATTATATTCAGTGAATCCTGCCAACTGAAAATAAAAATAAAGGTGCAAAAAGTGTGCTAAAGGTGCTAAACGATGCTAAAGGGTTGCTTAAATGCTAAAAGGGTTCGCGGAGTCGCCACCTAATTATTTGAGTGAATTAGGACACCTATTTGTCACTAGATAAAGTCAACATTAACTTCATTTAATGGTCTGCTAAACTATGTGAGATTCTGGACAAGGGTTCTTTATTAATCTAGATGAAAGAGGTTAGGCCCCTCTAAGATCCGCTAACTTACGGTTGTCCGTTCAAACCTAGGTTATTATTATGTTAAGAAAAATGCATGTTTTGAAATTGGCCTAGCATGTAAAGTGCCTAAAATGATTTTCCTATATGGATGCTAATAAGAGAGTTTTGTTGTGTTAGGAATTTGATAGCAAATAATACCTCAGCTACGTGAAGAGTTATGCAAGTGAAAATTATTAGGTTTGTTTAATGTAACTTAAGCAATATATGGCAGGCCTAAAAAAATTAACTTAGAGACACAAATTCTAGTATCAAACTACTTTCTAATAGTGACTTAAAGCTTAACTATTCTAAGTGTTTGACTAGTAATGCAATGTTAGACAATTAATTTACAATAAATAAATGGGCGAGATAGGAATCAATCAAGATGACTCGAAGAATGGCGATGTCATTCCGCCTGTGGTTTTGGAATTTCCTATGCGAGATGCGGCGATGAACATAGATGCAGATCTTCATTTGACGAAAGTCGCAATGAGACTCTTCATTCAGCTCCGATGTATTTCGTGTAAAAATATAAGAAAAGATAAAGATTAGTATACCTTCAAACTTTATCAACAATACAAGTAAAAAATTCTCATATGATATTAATCAAGTAAAGATACCCAATTATGGGCAAAATCACACGTCAACAAAAGCAAACAAAGTGGATATTTTGAAGTGCTAGGGAAATACTCAGACTACATATCTGGCAAAGGAAACATTTAAGAAAAGATGTGCCATGACCAGAATTGAGATACTTTTTAAAAGTACATACCTACTGCCATATCGGTTTCAAATCACCAGATCAACAACAATTCATTTAAGTATAAGAACTACAATTACCTAACCTCAGAATCACGATATTACTTGATAGAGACTGCTAACAGGAAGCCCTACTAAGTAAAGGGGGATACGTTGTTGGCTGCTTTAACCCCACTTCTGCTCAACATCGATCATCTCACATACTTCCTCAAGCACGCTAGTACTCGATAGGAGGATGTAAGCCCTGGTGGCAGAGGTACTTTGGCGAATCAGGCGTCGTTTCTATTTCGTTTTTTATTACTATTTTTTACCGTTTTCTTGATGCTTACGTTTTCTTGCTCGCTTCAATTCATTAAGGTATTATTATAGCCTTCTAAATAGTCAGAGTGGGAACTCAAAAGCAAGAACACTTAACCATCATTCCAACACTCTAAAGCTCGATTTTAAAGACTAAGATGAGTGGAAAGAAGAACAACTACTAATAGTTCTTTAATTAGAACTGCTACGTAACTAATTTCACTATTCTATTACGATAATTGTACGATAATTGCACTTTTCTTCTCTTAATCAATTACTTAAGTCAACTGATCCTTCTATTCAAAGTTTCCTTTCTCCTCTTGAATGTAGTTTGTCCTACAGCTCGCTAAAGAGCATTAGTCGAGACATACCTCCCGCTAAAGAACACTATTGACAATGGGGTCCAGGAGGCCCTCAAAAAAATCCTTGAAATCAATGCTGAACACATGGAATTCAATGTTTTACTTCCTCATTCTAAGTTCAGGGGGACCTCTTACAAAGGAACGTCAGCCAGAAAAAGGCATGGAAGCCCCTGGTTCAAGTAGTAAAACTTTCAAACTACGCGCAGGTTCCACTCTTCTCCTTACTTATAAGAAAGTTGTAAGAACAGGAACAGAGTCAAATGTGATGTCAATAAGGGCCCCGCATCCACTTTTAGCGACATTGATTGCCACGAACAAGGTAATCATTTCTATGATACCGGAAGCAGTCCTTCGGAAAAGTCGTTAGAGCGGGGCGTTGGGGTCACATATGGATTTCAAGACTCAATATAGACATCTTAGAGGATCTAAATTCAATATAATATACCAGACAGTGCACATAGGCTACAAAGACTATGACACAGTGCCAAAGCAGTCTCGAGAACAATGACTTAGATATTATACTGACTTAAGATTAGTAAAATGGACACAGGAGAAATTTAGACAAGCAATCAGGGGCAATGTTCTAAAGAGATAGGGTTGTCCAGGTTACCCAAGACATGCAAAGTCCTAAACATGCCATGTACTAATTAGGATCACACTCAGCAAGTATGCAAACAGGATACGTAATTTAACATGACACAAATTGGTTTCAACATAGTACAAAATACTAATTAGGCAGTACAATAGATAGGGAAGGATATATTATAGATCAAAAGACGACATTTTAAACCCGTGAGACCACAAAGCACACATATAATCTTATTCATGCTATATACTAAACAATAACAATTCTCTAACAGGTAATGTAAATTACAAAGCACACACAATGATTTTGTTTCTGCTTGACAGATGATTTCAGACACATAAATAAGATAATCAAACCTTAGACTAATCTCTTATATCATGGTCTTTACTAGACAAATACTAAAATGGTGTTCCAATCATGTAATACCAAATATGAACCCCAACACAGCATTATAAGTATTAATAGTCAGATGAATAGGTTAACAATCAAGTAAACAGTAGCCGACATCACATAACAACAATAATATGCTAACATTTAGACACGATGCAAGATGCTTGATCCTATACTAACAAATTTAAACACCCAAATAATCCTCATTAAACTCGTTTCTCATTACTTTAACACACCTACACGACAATCTACGTTATGCCAAATATATTTAATAAGCTATAGTCGTCGTACAGATAAAAAATGCAAATCAACAGAAAATCCAGAAGGAAACAAGTTTACCTTCTCCGGACAGGGAACTAAGGCAGCGTATCAAGTCATCGATCCACTCGGGATTTTCGTTGCTATGTAATTTGAAAGGGAACAGATTTTGTGATAAGAGGTGTCTCTGCTGTCCTAAGGGTTTCGCCAATGCTGAAGGATGCACTCTTGTTTTTCTGGATGCCTATTAGGTTTTTTACTGGCTTTCGATCTTGTTCTCTCCCGATTTCTTACTGATGTTTCAATGGGTTCTTCACCGTGGGAGTGATGCCTATTGCATATGTATAAATCTATATATATAGTCCCAATTTTGGGTTCCAATTTATGCGTATAAATCTATATATATAGTCCCACTTTGGGTAAGATTTTATGGTAAGATTCGGTTATGGCAAGTTATGGGTGTGAACTCATATGGAGGGTGAGCTGGCTGGAGGCGTGGATGAAGGGAAACCCCAGATTCTCCGGCGAGAATATCGGGTTGGGGTGCTGGCGGCGATGGATTTGGTTCTAGGTTTCGTTTGTTTGTTTTTGGACGATGGGGGAAGGGAATAAAGACATGGGCGAAATAATGAAGGGGCTTGGTAATTGGGTTGGTCCGGTTGGGCCTTGTTTTATCTGAAAAATGGGGCTGCGAGTTGGGGCCAGGGAATTGGGCTTGAGTTTTAGGTATATTTTATGTATTTTATTAGTTTTAGTATGAGTGTAAATTATAAAAAATATCTATAAAATTGTTTTTGAGTATTATGATATTTAAGGAGTGCTTAATGCTCAATATAAATACGAAATCATTATTAAATTACTTATTTATGTATGTATATGTTTATATATGAGTGTATTATTATTATTTAAATTATTTTGCGGTGTTTAAAAATTAGTTTAATTTTATAGGCAAATGATTGGAATAGAGGGTCAAAATTGGGTGTCAACAACTTATCCCTCTTTGACTTGAGATGATGGAAGAGTTTTCAGACAAAGACCTTAATTTAGAGATAATTTTGTCTCGATCATCGGAATTAGAATTAAGATTAAGAAATACATAGGCAAACGCCGATTCAAAAATTTGTCTCAGTGTCGAATTATGATGACACTGGGTTGTGGTGATAGAAAATGACACTGGGTTGCTGTATTGGAAAATTAAGGAACGGCTAACAAGCGGGCTGACACAGATTTAAAATTTGTCTCAGTGTCGAATTATGATGACACTGGGTTACTGTGTGGTCTAAAATTTGTCTCAGTGTCGAATTATAATGACACTGGGCTACTGTGGTGTCTGAAAACTAAAGGTAAGGTTGACACAAATTTAAAATTTTGTCCTAGTATCGAATTATGATGACACTGAGTTATTGGTGTTGTGGGATGATGGAGGAGAGTGGATCGACGCTCGAGACTGCTTTTGTTCTTTGTTGGGAAGACAGACCCCCCAACAAATTGTCTCAGCTCGTTGTAAGATAAAATCCACGTTGAGCTCCTGCTCTTGTAAATTAAGGTACATGCATGCTAAAGCTTAAGAAAAAGTTAGTGCATAACTATTAAGACAAAAAAATGATAGAGCATGGATATATAAGAAATGTAATTCTTAGAGTAGAGATGTTGTCCTTGGTAGCGTGCTGACGATGTTGTTGATGGTGTCCTTGTGTTAATGTGATGTTGCCAATGCTATCACTGGGAATATTGACATGTTGTCTTATGCAGACGTGTTGCAATTTCTCCTGTAAATTGAGCTTCATGTAGGCTAAAGCCTAAGAAAAAATTAGCGCATAACTGCTAAGACAAAATAATACAGCATAAACATATAATCAATGCGGTCAGGTGAATAGAAATGTCATCCTGTGTAATGTGATGGCGATGTTGTTGACGGCGTCATGATATTGATTTGATGCTGCAAATATTGAGATGTCGTCCCTGTACGGACTTGCTGGATACTGCGAATGCTGAGATGTCATCACTGCGCGAACTTGCTGGATGCTACAAATGTTGAGATGTCATCACTGCACGAACTTGATGGATGTTGTGAATGTTGAGATGACGTTAATGCACGGACTTGCTGGATGCTGTGAATGTTGAGATGTCGCCTCTGCACGAACTTGTTGGATGCTGCGGATGTTGAGATGTCGTTACTGCACGGACTTGCTGGATGCTACGAATTCTGAGATGTCACATCTGCACGAACTTGTTGGATACTGCGAATGCTGAGATGTCGCCTCTGCACAGACTTGTTGGATGCTGCGAATGTTGATGTCATCTCTGCACGGACTTGCTGGATGCTGCGAATGCTGATGTCATCTCTGCACGGACTTGTTGGATGATGCGAATGCTGATGTCGTCTTTGCATGGACTTACTGGATGCTGCGAATGCTAATGTTGTCTATGCACAGACTTGTTGGATGCTACAAATGTTGATGTCGTCTCTGCACGGATTTGCTGGATGCTGTGAATGTTGATGTCGTCTCTGCACGGACTGCGAATGCTGATATCATCTATGCACGGATTTATTGGATGCTGCAAATGCTGATGTAGTCTCTGCACTGACTTGCTGAATGTTGCGAGTGCTGATGTCTTCTCTGCACGGACTTGCTGGATGCTGCGAATGCTGATGTCATCTCTGTACTGACTTGTTAGATGATGCGAATGCTGCAATTGCTGAGATGATGTCCCTGCACATACATGGTGTAACTGCAATGATGTTTTTGACCTGGATGCGATGCGTTTGTGAACCACTTAGATTGCAATGATGCCTTTGTTATTGAGTTGTAATGATGGCTTTCCTCTGGATGTTATGCATTTGTGAACCGCATTGAGTTGCAATGATGTCGTTGCGTAGGCACTGAGCGTTTGACCCGCATTGCTAAAGTGTGACTCTGGGAACGAGCTGATTCGCTGTATTTTGTTGCGGAATTTGATTTTTTATTGTTGTTGTATTCTCTGCTTCTGCTGATATGAAGGATCTTCTTGCGGAATTTGAATATTGATCGTGGTTGTCTTTTCTGTTGTTGTTAATATGGAGAACCTTTGGTCAGGATGCTACGTGTCTGCGAACCGCATGAGCAGCAATGATGTCATGGTCGTTATCTGTACGTTGCGCATTTGTGAATCGCATTTGGTTGTCATGATGTCTTAGTTTTTGCGTTGTGCATTTGTGATCCGCATGACTGGAGTGTGACTCTGTGGCCGAGCTGATGCGCTGAACTTTGTTGCGGAATTTGAACTTTGATTGTTGTTGTTATTTTCTGCTTCTGCTGCTCTTGCTAATATGAAGAACTGCGTAATGTTGTCTTTTCTACTTCTACTGATTCTGAAGAACTGCGGAATTTGAACTTTAATTGTTGTTATCTTTTATTCTTCTACTATTATGAAGAACTGCGGAATGTTGTCTCTTCTGCTTCACCTATCAAATTTGAACTTTGATTGTTGCTATCTTCTCTGCTTCTGCTGCTTCTGAAGAACTGCGGAATTTGAACTTTGATTATTGCTGTCTTTTCTGATGCTTTTTCTACTATGAAGAACTACAGAATGCTGTCTTTTCTGCTTTTGCTGCTTCTGCTGTGGAATTTGAACTTTGATTGTTGCTGTCTTTTCTGCTTCTACTGCTTATGCTAATATGAAGAACATTCTTGTTGTGTTTTCTGATGATGATGTTGTATTTTCTGCTTCTGCTATGAAGAACCTTCTTGTTTTGTTTTCTGCTTATGCTAATATGAAAAACATGCGCTCAAAGAAAACTTGTGAGTTTGGGAAGGGGGTCGATTCGTATTGACTTTACAGCTTTGATCCTTGATATTTGCACGCCTGACTTGTTTGGACCTGTAACCCCTGTCCGATTTTCTGCCTTGGCTATTTATTAATGAAAGTATTTATCGCTTGTGACTAAGTGTGTATTTTTAACAAAAGATTTTGTCGGGTTGACATAGATGAACATCTTACCAAAATTGTACCAATTTTAACATGTAAGGGTGCTTGGTTTAAAACGAGTCTTGTAGGGAATTATTTGTCTATCCTACCAAAAGTGTATATTTTGTTATTACAAAACCAGTAGATAAAAATTTCTAATGGTGTAACCGAAGCTGATTTAGGACACCTACGTATCCCAGCGAGGGAATCATGTCATAACTTAGTTCGTTATAAAAAAGACTAGGTAAAATTAAAATCTCTAAATGTGGGACCGAAGTCGATATGACCGTCTTTGTATCCCTGCCACAGGAATCAGGCCAAACGTAGTTCAAATTAGCAAAAGGGATTGTGATTTTTCTAAAATTGAGACCTAGGCCGAAATGGTCGCCTACGTATCCCACCAAGGGAATCAGATCAAACGTAATTCAAATTACAAGAAAAACGGAAGTAAAACATTTAAAACTTAAATATGAGTCTCGACTCAAATTATTTGTTAAACTAATATGCTTTTTTTTTTATCAAGATTCTAGGTGGGCCAGGACAGGGGTGCAAGTCCAATTTTCAAGCAGCCTCATTGCTCTGCATCACAGCTGGCTGGTTCTTCGACCGGATTGTGCTTTGCTGTCAGTGTCGTCTTCTTTTGTCTCCTGTGTGGTGATACTCGGACCAATGACTTATTCGGGCGGAGCAGGTTTTAGAAAGGGAACATCTCTATTCCTTTGGGGATAGGTCGATGATTCAGCCCTCTCATCTTTCTTGGCCAGTCCAACAGTCCCATCCAGATTGTTTTCTCCATTGACAGTAATCATGTTTTTACTGGGAATTTTCATGATTACCATGATTGGAGGAGGCTTCTTTCAGCTGAATAACTCCCTCTTTGATCAGTTCCTCGACTTTGTCTTTGAGTGTATAACAATTTCCCGTGTCGTGTTCGATGGCTCCGGAGTGGTATTGTTACGCCCCGTAATTTCAAGAGAATAAGATGAAGACGTACGAAAGGAAATAAGATTTGAATTTGGAAAGATAAGTTGGCAAAAATGTTTTAGACAGATTTTGAGTCAACTTTGGAGTGCTATATATCCCAGTTTATTAAGAGTTTTTAGGTGTTTAAAAAGCCTAATATGAAGTTCGTTGAGTCTAGTTTTCAACGCAACAAACCGCTCACAGATGGGACATCGGAGCGGAGAATTATGGACGTTAGAAGTTCAGTTGGCGTATGAAGGAAAATATTCGAGCCAGCGCCACGCCACGCCGTAAGTCCTGAAACTTTCTGAAGTTGCAGCGCCACGGCGCCGGCCGCAGGGCCGCGGCGCCGAGGCGGGATTTTTCACGAAAAATGGGGAAAATCTGAAGATATTTGTGTAAAGGCCTATGGGAGGGCGACAAGTGTCCCTCCCATCTTGTAGACCAAGAAAGGTCTTATATATGGACCAAGTCTTGCAAGACTTGGTCATTTGCAAGGATTCATCCAAAGGAAATTTCCTCTTCTCTTCTCTCTAAAAATTTAAAGAACCCTAAGCCTAGTCAAATTATTGGTGAGGCGGAAAAAAGATAAAATGTTGATAAACTTGTAGAGAGTTCGTGTGGATGATTTTGACAAGAAAAGGAGTTGCGGAAAAAGGGCTACAGTGAGTGAAATCCTAAAGGTAAAATTCCCTATCCTCTTGGAAGTAAATTATGATACATGTAATAGTTGATATTGATCATGTGAATTATACATTGAAGTTGATAAGTGTTATAGAGTATTGGGAGCCTAAATCCGAACACGGGCTTATTAGCCATTGAAAGTACAATACACATTGGTCGATAGTTATAATCGTCGCATGTTGTCTAAATAAGAGATTATAGTTATTGAGATTGGTTGCGACTATATAACATGTGAGAACGATAATAAGGATTAAAAAGAATTGGAAAAGATTTTATGTGGTTGTACCTTATAGTCGAAAATGACATTTAATATTGGACTGTTTTATATGAATTGTGGGGCAGAATTTTATACGTCCTGTAAGGCGTATAATCCCCTTATTGGTTGATGTATTGAGCCTTAAATGTGGCATGTTTGGTTATTGAATTCGGGCCTTGAAAAAGGTGGAAAAGTACGTAGAAACAAAGGAAGTGCTGTCCAATTTTCCGTAGAATAAGTGACTTTACACTTAGAATATTCTACGTTTGAAACTAGAAGTTGATAGACGTATTATGATCATTATAGGTTGACATAATACGTACGACATTTTGGACTTAGCAAGTGGATTGAACCGAATAGGTATGTGGAACTTTTCTTATCTCTTGAGCATGAGTAGTTATAAATGTATAGTACGGTAGACGTACGAGCTTCAAATGAATTCAGTTTCATTTGGTATCCTTGACTTGTTTTAAGAATGTTCAAGTTGGTTGAGTTAGAGAATTAACTCACTTGTTTTTAAAAGGATACGAAGGCCTTAGTGTCTAAAGCATAAAGTTAGTATAACAGCTATGGGAAGTTGGTTATAATAACTTTATGGAAAGTTAATAATGGTTTACTCTAGTGATGTAAACAAAGATAAATGACTTGAAATGAAAAATGGCAAATTGATTTAAAGGCATCAATTGCTTAAAGTTTTAAAGTAAAAAGTCACTTGGTTTAGAAGCTTATAAATGTATTTCTAAAAGGTATTGTGACTTGTCTTGAAAAGTAGATATGACTTGATACTACGGTTATTAGTATCTTGGAGTTTTATACGAAAAAGAGTCATTTTAAAAGAATGGAAGTACGTAGTACTTGGGTTAAATTCCCGGATCTTTCACGATACGATAGTGCCTTAAACTAAAAGAAATGAGAGTGCATGCTAATTAAGTTTAATGAGAAGTTAAGGGGTTTCTTAACTTGCTTATGTTATTTCTAGTAGCCTGTTGTGCTTGTGATATATTGTTCATTACGGGGTCATTCCCCGGGCTTGTGGCATTTGCATATTCCGTGGATTTGCTACCCACGATGCGAGGAATACCTCATGCGAGTCCGTAGGGCTCATGCGGGTGAAATAGTCCTATGCGGGGCGGACTAGTCCTATGCGAGGAAGTTACCTCATGCGGGTACATACGGCCTATGCGGGTGAAATAGTCCCAGGAGTAGGAGTGCGTGATAATACTACTGGCGTATGGTCCTAGGTTAATCACAGGCTTCCTATTTTGAGAACCGGAAATGTTATGTTGTTACTCTCATTGTTAGTAAGGCACAGTATACTGTTAATTTGATTATCATACATGTCTCCCGCTTTATTTTAGACTTATGATGTAAATTACAGTATTTCCAGTTTTACATACTTGGTACATATTGTCTACTGACCCCCTTTCCTAGGGGGCCTGCGTTCATGCCGCAGGTAAGGGTAAGCAGGTGGTGGATCCTCACTCTTAGGATCTCTGATCAGGTGTCAGAAGCTCCATTTCTCCGGAGGCTTGTCTTTTGGTACGGTTTCCCTGATGTTGTAGATATATGTACATTCAGGGGTATGGCGGGGCCCTGTTCCGTCACAGTTGTTATTCTTAGAGGTCTGTAGTCATATCTTGTGGTTTGGGTTGTAAGAACAAAAGATGTAACTATTTTTTTGTTTTGGGTTATGTATATTTCACGGAAGGTGGCCTTATCGGCTAGCCTGTTGATATTCATTGTCTAAGTATTTTATGAAGTTTATGTATGTTCCGCTGCTATTCTCTGATGTATACATGTGAGGGGTGCCCAGGTAGGGCACCAGTCGCGGACCCGGGGTCGGGTCGTGACAAGTATGCACAACTTTTAATTTCGTCATGCGTCTTGGAAGTAGGATTGGGAATATTCTTAGGAATTGGTTGGAGTATCCTTACTATATTCAACCTCTCATACAACTGAGGTAAAGGCTCGACTAGAGGGGTGTATGTTTTGGTTGGTTTTTTCTTTCAATGGGGTGTGGGTGCATTTAGTGGACGGGCTTTTGGCTGCGGTGTGTATATGGGTCGATACCGTAAGGGGTTATCGTATATATCACAAAAAACTTCTTCCGTTGACTGACTCTTTCTCTGATCAATGCCTCGATATTATCTTTGAGAGTGTGGCAATTTTCGGTATCATGCCCAGCGACTCCAGAGTAGTATGCGCAACGCTTGGTCTTATCATACCATTTTGGAATGGGATTAGGGATCCTTCCTGGAATCGGCTGGAGTATCCCTGCAGCTCTCAGCCTTTCAAACACCTGGGGCAAAAGTTCAGCTAGATGGATGTATATTTTTGGTGGCCTTTTATCAAAGTTTGTGTTTGGCTTGGATATGGTAGGCTTCGACTTTGTGAGTATGTAGGTAGGTATGATGAGGAATATATGGGTGTCTGGGATGCATTGTATATGGGTTGAGTGTGGTAAACGGAATATGGAGTAAGTGGGTATTGATAATGTGGAGGATTTCAATTGTTTTGGTTATTTGAACTGACGAGTAGGTTGGTGAGATTTCAGAGCCTTTTAATTTCGGTCTGCAGGGTTGCCATTTGTTGTGGCAATTGGGCGAGGTATTCGACTTGATCTGTAGTGTTTTCCTTTTCTGAGGCATCTACTTCGTTCATAGAGATGAGTCCCAAACCATTCTGCTCAGATGTCCCCAAATTAGTCATGTCATTGGATCGTACCTTTGATCTCGTAAAATATCGGTGCTCGTCCATCTCTCAATCAAATACGAATCGACCTTTGTTTGGGGGAAAGAAAAAGGAATAAAACTTCAAAATGCAGCAAACAATGTTAGTGTAAGGCATATGATTATTGCAACAGTGTACACAACACATATCAAGCATATATATTGCACAAAAGCGAGTCCTAAACATGTATTGGGGCCTTCTTATGTCAGGGGTAGGCCTAAACACCACATATGCAAAATTATAATAAACGGGTCCAAGCCATTGGATTGAGATGCTTTGGGTTGGGAAATAAAGCTAAAGTTTAATAACAAAATAAGCCTAAGACTAAATTGTGCTTATAGTCATGTTACAATAGTCATGATACAAATGCGAAAAATGAGTTTACGTTTCCCAACTTTGGCATGTCACTTTTGGCTTGGATTCATTTATCATGATCATGCAACACATAATATGTTGTTTCTGGTCATTTGGGTCATGAAACCCGTTGACCAGTTTAGTGTTTTCCTAATTGTGGTGTGTCGATACCAGGGACCGACCCACTTAAGGTAAATGTATGCATGACTTAATATAAAAAAAAGAATGTTAGCTCTATCTTAAGTTCTAAGATTTGACTTACTATACGCAAGGTTCCCGAGCGGACTACTCGAGCGAGAAGGCTACGCGGTCACCGGATGGTCCAGACGCTCCGCGCAAATTGCCAACTCTCTTAAATTTGGGTGTTTGAAAGAAATTTGCGGGTGCGCCAAGCACACCTCGCGTGTAGTGTGTGATAGTGTGAATTTTCCGTAAGGGAGGAAATATGAGCGGAATGTCAGTTTAATGAAAGCAGTAAAAAAAATGCAATTAAGCAATTACAAATAAGAAACAATTTAAACACAAAATTAAAGGCATGCAAATAAAAAATAATAATAAATCTAGGTTTGCTATGGTCAAGAACCTGATTATCCCCAGCGGAGTCACCATGCAGTCGCGCCCGATTTCGACCACATTATATTCAGCGAATCCTGCATTTTTAAAAAATAAAAATAAAAAGTGCAAAAAAGGTGCTAAAGTGCTAAAGGGCTGCTTAAATGGGTGATAAAGGGTTTGCGGAGTCGCCACCTAATTATTTGGGTGAATTAGGACACCTAAATGTCAACTAAATAAAGTCAACATTAACTCCATTTAATGGTCTGCTAAACTATGTGAGATTATGGGCAATGGTTCTTTATTAATCTAGAGGCAAGGGTTTAGGCACCCTCTAAGATCCGCTAACTTGCGGTTGTCCGTTCAAACCTAGGTTATTATTATGTTAAGAAAATTGTATGTTTTGAAATAGGCCTAGCATGTAAAGTGCCTATAATGATTTTCCTGTATGGATGCTAATACGGGAGTTTTCTTGTGTTAGGAATTTGATAGAAAATAATACCTCAGCTACGTGAAGAGTTATGCAAGTGAAAATTATTAGGTTTATTTAATGTAACTTAACTATTCTAAGTGTTCGACTAGTAATGCAATGTTAGACAATTAATTTACAATAAATAAATGGGCGGGATAGGAATCAATCAAGATGACTCGAAGAATGGCGATGTCATTCTGCCTGTGGTGTTGGAATTCCTTATGTGAGATGCGGCGATGAACATAGATGCAGGTCTTCATTTGACGAAAGTCGCAATGAGACTCTTCATTCGGCTCTGATGCATTTCATGTAAAAATATAAGAAAAGATAAGGATTAGTATACCTTCAAACTTTATCAACAATACAAGTAAAAAATGCTCAAATGATCTTAATCAAGTAAAGATACCCAATTATGGGCAAACTCACACGTCAACAAAAGCAAACAGAGTGGATATTTTGAAGGGCTAGGGAAATACTCAGACTACGTATCTGGAAAAGGAAACATATAAGCAAAGATGTGCCATGACCAGACTTAAGATATTTTTTTAAAGTACATACCTACTGCCATATCAGTTTCAAATCACCAGATCAACAACAATTCAATTAAGTACAAGAACTACAATTATCCAACCTCAAAATCACGATATTACTTGATAGAGACTGCTAACATGTCATAAGTTGGGGTCACATATGGATTTCAAGACTCAATATAGACATCTTAGAGAATCGAAATTCGATACAATATACCAGACAGAGCACATAGGCTAAAGAGCCTATGACACAGTGCCAAAGCAGTCTCGAGAACAATGACTTAGACATTATATTGACTTAAGATTAGTAAAATGGACACATTTAGACAAGCAATCAGGGGTAATGTTCTAAAGAGGTAGGGTTGTCCAGGTTACCCAGAACATGTAAAGTCCTAAACATGCCATGTACTAATTAGGATCACACTCAGCAAGTATGCAAACAGGAGATATAATTTAACATGACACAAATTGGTTTCAACATAGTACAGAATACTAATACCGACATCATTTAGGCAGTACAATAGATAGGGCATGATATATGATAGATCAAAAGATGACATTTTAAACCCGTGAGACCACAAAGCACACATAGAATCTTATTCATGCTATATACTAAACAATAACAACTCTCCAATAGGTAATGTAAATTACAAAGCACACACCATGATTTTTTTTCTGCTTGATAGAGGATTTCAGACACATAAACAAGATAATCAAACCTTAGACTAATCTCTTATATCATGGTCTTTGCTAGATAAATACTAAAATGGCGTTCCAATCACGTAATACCAAATATGAACCCCAACACAGCATTATAAGTATTAATAAACAGATGAATAAGTTAACAATCAAGTAAACAGTAGCCGACATCACATAACAACACTAATATGCTAACATTTAGACACGATGCAAGATGCTTGATCTTATACTAACAAATTTAAACACCCAAATAATCCTTATTAAACTCGCTTCGCATTAGTTTAACACACCTACACGATAGTCTACATTATGCCAAATATATTCAACACTATACAGTCGTCGTACAAATAAAAAAATGCAAATCAACAGAACATCGAGAAGGAAACAAGTTTACATTCTCCGGGCAGCGAACCGAGGCAGCGTATCAAGTCATCGATCCACTCGAGATTTTGGTTGATATGTGATTTGAAAGGGAAAAGATTTTGTGAGAAAAGGTGTCTCTGTTGTCCTAAGGGTTTCACCGATGTTGAAGGATGCACTCTTGTTTTTCTGGATGCCTATTGGGTTTTCTACTGACTTTCGATCTCGTTCTCTCCTGATTTCTTACTGATGTTCCAATGGTTTCTCTACCGTGGAGTGATGCCTATTGCATGTGTATAAATCTATATATATAGTTCCAATTTTTTGTTCTAATTTATGGTAAGTTTTGGGGCCATCTTTAAGACTGATTTGGGTATCGTTTTTGGTACTGATTTGGGTAAGATTTTATGGTAAGATTCGGTTATGGCAAGTTCTGGGTGTAAAATCATATGGAGGGTGAGCTGGCTGGAGGCGTGGACGAAGGGAAACCCCAGATTTTTCGGCGAGAATCTCGGTTGGGGTGCTGGCAGCAATGGATTTGGTTCAAGGGTTCATTTGTTTGTTTTTGGACGGTGTGGGAAGGGAATAAAGACATGGGCGAAATAATGAAGGGGCTTGGGAATTGGGTTGGTCCGGTTGGGCCTTATTTTATCTGAAAAATGGGAACTGAGCTGCGAGTTGGGGCAAGGGAATTGGGCTTGAGTTTTAGGTATATTTTATGTATTTTATTAGTTTTAGCAGGTGTAAATTATAAAAAAGATCTATAAAATTGTTTTTGAATATTATGATATTTAAGGAGTGCTTAATGCTCTATATAAATGCGGCGCCATTATTAAATTATTTATATATGTATGTATATGTTTATATATGTCTGTATTATTATTATTAATAAAATTATTTTGCGGTGTTTAAAAATTAGTTTAATTTTATAGGTAAATGATTGGAAGAGGGTCAAAATTGGGTGTCAACAATAGGTATTTCAAGTCTTAGATCAATTTAGAAACCTTATTCAAACCAGAAACATTGTAAAATCTACCTGATATATGGAGTGACTTTGTGGAATCGCATTTGGAGTTTGCAGTCGCATTCTGAGTATGCAGTTGTATTCTATCCGGCATCCTAGATATGTTTCAGTAAAATGGGCATCACATTTTTTCACAGATCCTATTGAACTTCACCTTATATATTTGGAAAGGTATTTCAAAGGGTTACAACTATCATGTTTTAAGTTTCCTCAAATTCCTAACGAATCTTCACTCAAAAAGGCTTACAGCCAGGACTACCGAAAATATAGTTGATTCTATCGAATCTTACACACCCCACTATTCGTGTTGATCTTAAAACAACTATTTTCACCCAAACTCACCTCAATAGGACTTTATATGTCTAAAGTGTCATACCAACACTTGTCTAACCCATTCACACCTAACCTAAATTTATAGAGTGTTACACAAGGTCTACTAGAAGTTGGTGCAAGAAGAGCGTAAGAGAGGAATCACATAAAAAACAGAGCACCAGAGTGGGATCATGACTTTTTCTATATAGGGGAGCAATCCTTACCATGACCAAGGTAAAGGGAAAAATTATGGCGCATTATGCACATATTGTAAGAGATCCGTACACATTATGGACATATGTTTTTTACTCATTGGTTATCTGGATTAGTGTCCGGAAAATAAAAAAGGAGACGATAAAATCGGAGGAAGAGGACAACGACAAACAGTAGTGAAGTAGATCATGATCAGGTCGTGGTAGAAGTAACTACCGGGTAAACGTTGTAGTTTCCAAAAAGGAACTCAGATGGAGATAGGAACAATTACCACATGCGACACAAGACCTCACAATTTGAGAGATGAGATCCGGAATACTTTGATTCACATGTAGAATTCTCAGAGAATAAACTCGAATGAGAAAATGGATAGTAAGACTGAATACTCATCCTGGACTATAGACTCCGGAGCTACCAACTATGTGATAGGTAATCCAGAAGAACTGAGTAATATGTGAGACATTTCTAAGTGTCCAATTGGTATTACGGAAGGAAGTAGCTCGATGGCTACAAAAGAAGGAATAACCAGGCTGAATGACAGGATATGGTTGAAGAATGTCTTTTATGTTCTGAATTTGACATGCAATTTTATTTTTGTATCACAACTAGTTGATTGTTTAGATTATGATGTGATATTTAATAGAATTGTGTATGATATACTGGACTCCATCATAAGAAAGTTGATTGGAAAGGGAAAGGGTGAGAGTCGAGCTGGACTTTACTATTTTCGAAATGTGTCATTGATACGGGCTATGAAGGCAGATGCAGTTGATTGCTTCGATCATTGGCACAAACAAATAGGTGATTCTTCAGCACAAGTAACAAAATATATTACTGCATTAGTCTTAAAGGAGAGTGGTAATAGATCAGATAGAGAATGTGATGTATGATGACGGGCAAATCAAATGAGAGATATTTTCCTTTAAGTGATAATATTTCTTCGGACACTTTTGTGATAATTCATTGCAATTTATGGGGACCATATATAACCCCTTCATCTTATGGTGTTTCATATGTTTTACTATTGTGGATGATCGTTCACGAGCTGTATGGATCTTTCTCTTAGTTGATAAAGAAAGAAATGTCCCAAACCTTGAAGAATTTCTTTGATTTGGTGGATAGATAGTTTGGTAAGAAAGTTAAGATTGTTAGAAGTGATAACGAAACTGAGTTCACATGTGTGAAGACTTACTTCTTCAAACATAGAATTATTTTTCAAACATCTTGCACAGGGACACCACAACATAATGGAAGAGTCTAAAGAAAATACCTAACATTTTTAATGTGGCGCGAACATTGAGATTTGAGGGTCATCTTCTGATCAAATTTTGTAGAGAATGTATTTTGACTGAGGGTATTTGATCAATAGAACACCATCTTCAGTGTTGAATGGGAAAATCCGCTATGAAATTTTGATACGGGAAAACACATCTGTATGATTATTTAAGGGTGATAGGATCACTATGCTATACACCCAAAAAAAAGAACTAGGGACAAGTTTGAGAATCGAAGTCATAGGTGTGCCTTCTTGGGATACCCCCTATGGACAGAAAGATTGGAGATTGTATGACTTAGAGAACGATGATTTTTTAGTCTTAGAGATGTAGACTTCTACGAGACTAAGTTCCCTTTTACCATAGGATGAGGTAACTTGGTTGACAACATAGAAGTGATCCCAGATAAAATGGAGGAAGAATGGAACCAACATGAATTCGAAGAAAACCAAATTGATAATGCGAACGAAACTCGAATGGAAGAAGTATGGACACCGGATACCGAACCTACGAATCAATCAGAATTAGACCGGACAAATGTTGGTCCAAATAAAAAAATGTGGAGGAAGTACATACGGGAGGTATCCGAGCCAATGAAATATCACCAGAGAAATAATTGGGTCGGGATAAATATTAGAAGTATGACTCGATTCAGCTATGAGACTACGTCACTGAACCATTTTGGAAACAAAGTGCATCAACTCATCCTTCCAATCCTCAGCAATTCTCTGGTGCACCTTATTCTTTAGCTAACTATATATTCTGTGATAATTTTTTCCTACAACACCAAAGGTTCCTTGCAACAATTATCACAGGAATCAGACTAACAATGAAAAAGGAATATTGAAAAGTAGTCATGTAGTAAGAGATTCAAGCGTTGAAGGATAATGGAATATGGACACTAGAAACTTTTCCACCAGATAATAAAGTAATCGAATGTACATGGGTATATAAAATTAAGTACAACTCTGACGGCACAATCGAGCGATATAAAGCTCATTTGGTCATCTTCGAAAATAAACAGGATAAATGAATTCATTACATCAAAACTTTTACTCTGGTTGCTAAGTTAGTATTTGTTCAGACCTTCCTGGTTGTTGAGGCTGCACAAAATTGAGAGTTACATCAGATGGATGTGTATAATGATTTCTTACATGACAAGCTTACTGAGGAAATATATATGAAATTGCCACCAGAATTTCATGTTCATAATCCAGCGACAGTATGATGACTCTGAAAATCTTTGTATGGTTTGAAGCAAGCTCCAAGGTGTTGGTTTGCAAAATTTTCAAGTGCTTTGATAAAATATGGGTTCAAACAGTCGTACTCTGATTATTCTCTATTCACTATGCATCAGGGAGGTATGCAACTTAACGTCTTAGTCTTTGTGGATGACTTGATTATCTCTGAAAACAACCATAATTCCATTGAATGATAAAAAGACTATCTCTGCACCTGTTTTCACATGATGGATTCATCTGAAGTACTTTTTAGGATTGGAAGTTGCATGTGGACCAACTGGGTTGTTTCTTTGTCAACGAAAATTTGCCTTGAATATAATCTTTGAGTTCGGTTTATTGGAAGCTAAACCAATCAATATTCCTATGGAACAAAATCATAGTTTGATGTTGGTCAAAGGAGCTACTTTAGGAGATCTGAAATCATATCAATGTCTGGTCGGTAGACTATATACCTCAGTTTCACGAGACCCGAGTTGTCGTATTGCATGCATTTTTTGTCCTAACTCATACAACAACCAAATGAAGCATAGAACGCGACTCTTCGTGTGGTGCGATACTTGTAGAAGAACCTAGGACAATGCATTGTGATGAGAAAAGATTTTAATCTCTAATTGTACGAATATTGTGATTCAGACTGGGTCGGATGTCCATTGACTCAAAAGTCACTTACAATTTATTTATATCCCTCAGGAATTCACTCATATCATGGAAAACCAAGAAGCAACACAATATCTCTCGCTCATCAACAGAGATAGAATATCGATCAATTGCAATGACAATATGTGAGTTGAAATGAGTAAAGGGAATTTTATATAGTTTAGGTGTTGAACATAAATCTCCGGTGAAAATGTATTGTGATAGTCAAGCATCATTGTATATTGCACGAAATTCGATGTTTTATGAACGGACTAAACACATTGAAGTCGATTGTCACTATGTTCGGAAAGCGCTCCAATCCAAAATAATACTTTTCAGTCATGTGTCAACCAGTGAGAAATTGGGCGATGTGTTTACAAAGGCTTTGGAAAAATCGCAACATGAATATTTACTTGATAAGTTGGGCATTCGAGACCCTCATGCTCCAACTTGAGGGAGTATTAGAATAAGTTAGGTCTATTTATGGTAATATAGAATTTGATAATTATGGTAATATATACTTTGTAGTCATATTAGAATAGGGGTTACCCTTTACCCTATTTGACTAGAAAAAAGAGGATCATACCTCTATATAAGAAAGTTATTATGATGAATGAGAAGTAGAAAGAATTCTCTCATTATTTTTTTCTCTAAATTCTCCTCCAAATTTGGATGGAGTTATACCTAGTTCCATTTTTTCAAAATTGGACATAATGTAGAAAGTCCATAAATTGTTGCATCGGCCATCACGTAATCCATTAGAATGGGATATGATATTCCAGTGAATTTTTGTTCATAAAGTTTAATTATGAAATCAAATTTGTATCCCAATTTAATCAAATAGAAAACAGGTTCATAAATAATGTTATCTAAGATGAAAAAGTGTCATTGAACTGGATCACGTAATTAAAAAAAGATCATACATTGAATCAAACTCTTAAATCACTATCACAGACTTGCAAGTCATGGAGAGTTCAATTTCTATACGCAAACAATGAAAATAGATTCTGTTTTATTGTTTCAGGGCTAAATTTGTAAATTCACATGGAGAAAAAAACCTAGGTGCCCCATCCATTTAATTTTGTTCCTCTTTTTCTTTACAAGAATCCATTGTTTTGGAGTTGCAGAGAATATAGAGTTTCTGATCCAAAAGAATCTAAAATAAAGCCCTAACATGACATTGTCCAGAAGGAATAAGGTATATTTTCATGACAATGGATGAGAAATTGATGGTTCTATTCTCTCGTGCTACCCTGCTGTCTGTCTTCATGTCTCAAGAATCTAGGGACAGAATTTTTATAGGAAAAAACATGATAAAAGTTGGGCCAATAACTGTGGCGGAAGCATAATTTTCGCTAAGAAAATTCAAAAAAATTTAAAAAAAGAATACGTCGAAAAAGCCATGAATTTTATATAAAGGGGTTGAATCCCCTACCGCTTCCCTAGTTCCGCAATGGCCGAGTGGATGTCAGGAACTGAACCATAATAAAAGTTGTGGGTTCGACGAGCCAGTAGCTTTGACTCAAACTATGTATTTGTAGTAAGAAATTCATCAAATATATATAAATAATTAGTTTATTCAATAAACAAAAAGAGTTGTGATTCAAAATCTAAAAATTTAAAATTATGAATCCGCCGTCACATGTAAGCTAAACTAAGAGTGGAATCAAAATTACATTTAATTTGGCACATTAAAGTAATACACTTCAGAAAACCAATAACAGTAATGTCACTTTAGTGTATTAGATACCATCGATATGGTGAGTAAATTTTAGTGATTTTAATGTTATAATGAGTAAATTAAAACAATAAATAATTTGGTAACTTCATTATGGTAGTAGTTAAAGTTTAATGTATAACTTTACAGTTGTAGTTTTGTATAATAGGCTACTGTATTGTATTATTAAGTTAATTACTTTAATTAATGAATAAAAAACGGTCTTGTAATTACTTCATTGATACAATGAATAAATTACCTTTTTATATGTAATAAGGCATGTTAATTAATTCCTCAACCTTTTTCCAAGCCAAATAAAGTATGCAGATGGTTATCCCCCATTACATTGTAGAGAACTTTAATTATATTATATAAAGTTTCAGCAGAGCTCATAATAAAAATAACACCAACTAAAAAAAAATAACACTAACTGCTTTCTTATTAAATTTTAGTTAGTATAATTAACGTATAATATGTGTATAATTAATGTGTAGATATTATAAACTAATTATATATTTATCACTTATCATATATTTGTTTTACGATAGAAATCTAGTAGTTCAGTTGATTGGTTACTTGAACTTTTACATTGTTGGTGAAGATTAGAATCTCACGTTGTAATCCCCTTTCCCTACCCCTATGTATTAAAAATAAATTTAATATATATATATATATATACCAGTGACGTTTTACAAACTATTATGATCGCATAATTTATTTTAATCACCTGCTAAAAATTATTAAGATCCCTTGATTGTATTTGAAATTGTCCAAAGACAAAGCAAAGGCAAAGATTCTCTAGATAGGCCAGCTAAATGACCCAAACCCTACCTACTCAATAGTTAGTTTTCGAGACTCTTAACTGTTTCTACAGTTAGTACTAGTGTTAATTAAAACAATACAGACAATATAGCTGCTTCTTTAAAAGAAAAACAGAAAGTGTACAATTCTAGCAAGTCCAATACCGACACGTTTAGTGTACTTGACATCTCAATTTTACTACAGTACTTTCGACAACGACTTGCGTTTTCCGTTGTTTTGGTTTTGGCACAATAAATCCCTAATTTAAGGAAGTACTCCTAAGTAGTAGGAACCAGTTTTTATGACACATTAAGTGTCTGTTTAGATTGACTTCTGAATATTAAGTGTCTGTTTAGATTGACTTCTGAATATTAAGTGTCTGTTTAGATTGGCTTCCGTTTAGTAGGATAATTTTAGCAAGTCACGTGCTCTTCTACTCCACCAACTTGGTTATCCTTGCAGGTTATTAGTAATTTTTATTTATATTTATTGATAACAATCACTTTTACATTGTTGCATCCAAACATAAATCAATTCTGACAAAATCAATTCTGCCAAATGTGCACGTTGTTAACGTATATTCTTTACAATATTAACATATATAAGTAAATTATTTTTCTCTAATTTTCTAAAAACAAAAAACGTCCTTTGTAACGAACAACAATGGAACAGTAACCAAACTCCCAAATTCTATTGATAGAAACTTACTCAATTACAATATCTAGTAATCAAACTGATATTTGAATAGCAAAATCAACATAACACCCATAAAACTTATTTTTCTCTCACAGTTGGCTGTTTATCAATACGAATCCCAGACATAGACATTTAATCAGGTTTTAGGTTGTTTTGTAAATACTGACCTAGACCTATTCATAACATCCTCCAATGATGTCCAGTGGTATTTGTATTTGCCTTTTTTCTTCTTCTTATTTATGGAAGAAATTAGATAAAAATTTAGTTTTAGACGAAATGGTAAGTATTTTTGGGAAATATGTAAAATCAAAGTTCTAAAACTGACTAGACATTTTTATTTAGTACTTCCTTCGTTTTAATTTATGGAGAGCTATTTCTATTTTAATCTATTCACGAAAAAATGATACTTCTAATTTTTTTAAATAATATAACTTAAACTCCTATGTTATTTTTAATGTTACTGAACTTATATAGTCACATAAATGTTACAGTTTGTTTTCGCCCACAAATTTCTCAAGTCTTACCTATAATATACAAATATTATGATACATTAAAAGTTACAAGTTCCAAACATATTTTTTCCTTCACTAAATATCATGTTCAATCAAACTACGTTATATTGAATTAAAAATATGTTAAGATAAAGTCAAAAACAAAAAAAATGATTGAAAAGGACCACAGTACACAATTATACAAATTATTTTCTGATTGAAAACATCCTATTGGCTGCTTTCATTTATTTCCTGTGAACGGCCACATGCACAGAAATGGTGTACGTTGATTATTTTATAGAATATACACAATTCAAAATGAATGGTTAGTTTTGAATACATTAAGTGCGTTTGGTTCGAGGTAATAGAATCAGGGTAAGGGAATGAAATTCCCTGATTTTCTTTAAAGTTGTTTGTTTGACCTATTTTTCCATTCCCTTTACCATCTTTTCTTTTTCCATTCCCTTACATTGATTTCCCACCCCCCACTCCTAGGTATTTCCATTCTCTTTCCCCAGTTCATTACCCGGACCCCGGACCCCGTTTTCATTCTGTTTCTGAAACAGACCCAAACATGTAGGGACAATCAAGATAATTATTTTCCTTTCTTTTTCATTTCCTTACTGAATTTCATTCCGTTTACCATGCGCGAACCAAACGCACCCTAATTTATTTGTACTAAGCTGAACGGTTGAAGTGTTCTTTCCACAACTACATATATCATGATGATAGATATCAATTATTGAAAGTGTCCTTTTACCGTATATTGTAACAAATATTTGACCTTTCATTTTGAGTATTTGTATTTAAAATCTATTTTTAGCGTGTTTGTAGTTCGATATTACTTGTTTATAATTTATTGGTATGTTTTGGGATATGAGTCCCGAATGGTTCGGAGTTTTTTGGGACAAGTTGGAACTTAAAGGTAATAGAATCAGTGTAAGGGAATGAAATCCCCTGATTTTCTTTAAAGTTGTTTGTTTGACCTATTTTTTCATTCCCTTTACCATCTTTTCTTTTTCCATTCCCTTACATTGATTTTCCACCCCCACATGCACAGAAATGTTTGTTTGGGTAGAGGAAAATATAAAGTGTATGAAAAAAAGTGAGTGAAAAAAGAGAGTTTTATTTAGTTGAAGTAAGGTGTTATTTTGGTGGAGCTTTGGACTCAACATCTTGCCTAGAATTTATTGAGTTATACGACGTGGTCGGACTTTTGTATTTTGGAGGGGACAAGTCAGGAAGATTACTACTGGACCGGTAAACAATTGCTGCAGCGGGCTTGAATATCCTTAAAGAAAGCGAGATATTCGCGCCTATTATTTTCTTCATTTTATTTTTCAATAGTAATTATAATTTCAGTTGTATTATGACCAACAATTTTAAGAAGATTCAATATGGTTACAATTAAAAAATTTGCGGATGTCAAAATGGGATATCTGAACAAGTCATTTCGATTCAACGATACTCATTTTAAGAGATGAAAGAGTAAAGTACTTTTCTACTTAAGTCTTCTCAATGTTTCTTATGTGTTAACTTAAAAGAATCCAAACAAAGAGACAACTCTTCCATGAATGATGAGAACTTATTTCTCTTCAAGAAAAAGTTAAAAAGTACAATGAAGATTCATATAAGTGTCGGTATTATTTACTAAATTGTCTATCTGATAATTTTTATGATTATTATGATAGAACTTACTCTAGTGCAAAGAAAATTTGAAAAGCATTGCAGAGTAAATATGATACCGAAGAGGCTGGAGCGAAAACATATGCTACTAGTAAAAATTTTTCGTTTTCAAATGATGGACGACAAATCAGTGATAGACCAAGCTCAAGATTTTATAATGATCTTTGGAGAGCTCAGGCCCGAGGAGATCAAAATTGGAGATAACCTTATTGTTTGTGGCATAATAGATAAACTTTTACCTTCTTGGAGGGAATTTTAAAAAATTATGAGCCGCAAACAAAAGGAAACTACAATTAAGACGCTGATTATGCGAATCCACATGGAAAAAGAGGCAAGGGACCAAGATGCACTTTTGCAACCGGAAGAGACCACCTTACATCCCGTCACTAAAAAGGTAAATTTAATTACTTTAAATAATGTTGACCCTAATACTGACAAAAATACCTCTTTGAAGCTTAAGAAGAAAATATTCAAGAAAAATCATGGTAGACATCCCAATAAAAATAATGGTGAAAATAACCAAGCACAAAATCAAGAAGTTCAAAATGGAGGATCATGCTTTGTCTGTGGCAAGAATGAGCATATTGCTCGATTTTGTAAATTTTGGAAACGTGATCCCACACCTCAGGCGAATGTTACCGAAGAGCCATTTGTGACGGTGATAACTGACATAAATATGGTTGAAAATATTGATGAATGGTGGGCTGATTCCGATGCAAACCGTCATGTCTGTTATGACAAAGATTGGTTCAAAGTGTATACTCTTTTTGAAGAGCCCAAAACCATCATGCTTGGTGATTCTCACACCACTCAAGTGCTTGGAAAGAGAGATGTCGATTTGAGCTTCACTTCTGGAAGGCTATTAAATTAAAAGATGTACTTTTTACTCTTTTCATGAGAAAAAAATTGATGTCTAGTTTTTTTCTTAATAAAGCAAGCATAAAACAAATTATTGAGTCTGATCAATATGTAATAGTGAAAAAAAATATTTTTGTGAAAATAGGTGTGTTTGTGATGGGATGTTCAAGTTGAATGTTGAAATGAATAAAGTTGTTAATTTTGTTTACATGCTTTCTTCTACTAATTTTTGGCATGCTCGTTTGTGTCATATTAATAATCATTATGTGAAAATCATGAATAGTTTAGGATTAATCCCAATTATTAAAAGAGATTTTGAAAAATGTGAGACTTGTAGTAAAGCCAAAATCACTAAAAACCTCATTTTCAAGTTGAAAGAAAAAATGAATTGTTAGATTTAATTCACATTGATGTTTGTGAATTTGTAGAAATTTTAACTCAGAGGAGAAAATAGATATTTTATCACTTTTATTGGTGATTTTTAAGTATACATATGTTTTCTTGATGAAAAATAAAAGCGATGCTTTTGAAAATTTTAGTTTCTTTCTCCATGAAGTTGAAAATCAATTTGGTAGAATTTTTTTTTAGAAGTGATAGAGGTCGTGAATACGAGTATAATGAGTTTAATTCTTTTGTTACATCATTGAGAATAATTCATGAAACTACTCCACTTTACTCTCCTACATCTAATGGTGTAGCAGAAAGAAAAAAATAGAACTATAATTGAGTTAATAAATGTCATGCTTCTTGAGTCGAGTGCACCTCTAAGTTTTTGGGGTAAAGTTATTTTAATTGCTTGTTATGTGTTGAATCATGTGTTATAAAAAGACTAAATTAACACCGTTTGAGTTGTGGAAAGGTCACAAGTCAAATTTGGGATATCTAAGAATTTGGGATTGTTTAGCCTATGTGAGGTTAATGGATCCCAATGTAAGATGATATTAATCTCCCTTGAGGAGTCTTTCTCATTACTATCAATATATATAGTGTACAAGATGTATCCCTAATACAATAGGAATCCTAGTCCTAATTACAAGAGAAATCCTAGTTTACCATAATTACATATCACTAATATTTACACAATATAGGGGATATATTCTAATTATGGTGGGATATGTCTTGGTACACATTTACACATCCCCTCAGTCGGAACGGGAGGAGGCCGGACGCTGAGACTGGATTTGAAGTCAAGAAATAACTGTCTGGAAAGTCCTTTGGTAAATATATCGGCATACTGATAGGATGAAGGAACATGTAATACTCTGACATGGCCTAGCACAACTTTCTCACGAACGAAGTGTAGGTCTATCTCAATGTACTTGGTTCACTGATGCTGAACCGGGTTGTGAGAGAGATAGATGACAGATGTTATCACAAGATACAATAGCGCCGACGCAGCGACATCAAGCTCTAACAAGAAATTTCTCGAGCCAACAAATCTCACTATCACATTTGCAACACCTGCATCACTTTGTACATCGAACGAGATAGGGTAGCATGTCGCTTGGCAGACCAAGAAATCAGATTATCCCCTAAAAAAACACAAAAGCTGGAGGTGGAGCGTCGCGTGTTCGGATATCATGCCCAATCTGCATCCGTATATGAGAGCAACTTTTTTGGTGCAGATGGGTATAGGTGCAAACCATAATCAAGTGTGCCCTTAATGTATCAGATAATACACTTAAGGGCAGTGAAATGAGACTCCATGGGGGCATGCATAAATAGGCATATCTGCTGAACAACATAAGCAATGTATGGCCTTGTAAATGTGATATACTGAAGTGCACTTGTAAGGCTCCTATACAGAGTAGGATCAGAGACTGGAGCATCATCCATAGCACTGAGCTTAGATTTTGAATCAACTGGAGTAGGTGAAACTTTGCAATTCGCCATCTTAGCCATGTAAACAATCTCTTCTGCATACTTAAGCTGATACAAGAATATGTGGTCGGCAGACCTGGTCACTGATTTCTCAAAAAATTAACCCAGTTTTCCCAAATCAATCATTGCAAATTCGGACTTAAGCAAGACAATAATCTCATTTTCAACCCGTCGGAGGAAGCAGTAAGAACAATATCATCCACGTAAAGTAATAAGTATGCAGTGCTGCTACCTCGATGAAAAATGAAGAGTGATGTATCACTCTTGCTGCATACAAACTCAATCTGCAAGATATACCTGACAAAACGATCATACCATGCACGGGGGGGGGGTTGTTTCAGGCCATATAGTGACTTACGGAGACGACACACATAGTGAGGAACTGCTGGATAGGTGAACCCAGACGGATGATGCATGTAGACTGTTTCTCTCAGATCCCCATGTAAAAATGCATTCTTCACATCAAGCTGATGGATCGGCCGGTGTTTGCCCATGGTAATGCTTAAAACTGTGTGAATGGTAGTCGATTTGACAACCGGGTTGAAGGTCTCACCACAATCAATGCCCTTCTGCTGATTTGTGTCATTAGCCACAAGTCGTGTCTTATACCTCTCAAGATCTTCACTATCTTTGAATTTGTGACGAAATAGCCACATGCAACGGATCGCATTCACCTCCTCAGGTCTAGGTACTAGATCTCATGTGTGTTGTTTAGTTAAAGCATTAAATTCCTCATACATAGCTGTATTCCAACTAGGGTCTTGTTTAGCCAATTTAGGGTTCTTGGGAATTGGAGAAATGGTTTGGGCAGACAAGTTAAATTGGACTTTAGATTTGAAAATTCCATGCTTGGCACGAGATTCCATTTGGTGAGTGGGGACAGTGGGAGATTGTGTCGGCTGAGTGGGGAAGAGTCGAGACTGAGGGATTGGTTGGATATGAAGAAGGAGGGGGTGACACCGTTAGAGGCGTCGCGGCGCCGTGATCGCGGTCGCGAGTGGAGGACCGATCCCTCTCGAGTTTTAGCCGCGCGCTCATCACCGGTCGCGGCGCCATCACCGTGTCGCGTGCCGAAGATAAATCGGGACTCGCCGCGCGAGTTTTGGCGCCGCGCGTCTCCCATTTAGCCTGTGCACGACTGAAGACACCTGCAGGCGAGAAGGTGATTTTGTAACAGTGTTATGATCTAGTTGACTGAGAATGATGGGAGAGATGACAGGCTCGTCAAGAAAAGAGTAATTTAGTTTTTGGAACTTTTTAAGATTCGAAAACGGGAATGTGGTCTTGTCAAATGTGACGTGACGAGATATGTGAATTTAACGAGTGGACAAGTCATAACAAAGATAGCCCCTATGATTTGGCGAGAAGCCTAGGTAGACACATGAAGTGGACCGAGGAGCTAGCTTATGAGGGGTAGTAGAGGCCAGATTATGATAACATAGACAACCGAATATCCGCCGGTGATCGTAGGATGGGACTCTATGATAGATAATTTCGGTAGGGGTCATATTGTGAAGTGTGCTAGTGGGGGGAATATTTAGATGACTATTACATGACATTTAAATGACCACTACATTGCACTTGAAGAGGCCCTTTTACACTACTATAAATTGAGCATTTGGCTCAATTGGAAAAAACACTCGGAAATTTTCAGAACTTCTTCCTCTCTAGCAACCTTCAAATACTCAAACTTATTCTCAAGAAACACTTGAGTTTTTCTTTGCTCATTTGTTAATTGTTGTTTTATCTTGTGAGACTATTGCTCATTAACGTAAAATGATATATACGGGAGAATCTTGTTTTAAAGACAGAGTGTCATCACTCGACTCGACTTAGCGAATTTTCAAAAGCTTGAATTTGTTCTTGTTTCCAGTTTATTATCTTTGTAATATTTACTTACTTTCCGTTCCATTGCAATTATTGTACACACAATATAACAAATTAAAAGAGAAACCTAGCTAGTTATATATATATACTTCCTCCGTCACAATTTTTTCATATCTTCTTTCACTTTTTCAGTTCATTAAAAAAATGAATGTCAATTTTTTTATTTAGTTAATTTTTAATTCCAACTTTCATATTTAATTTCAATGACATTCCTTTGTACTATTGTTATTCCATTAACTAAAATAATCTAGGTTGTCTTTTCACAAGATATGTACTTGTTTGGAAAAAGGCATCGATCACTAAATAGTAAATACCAACCCCAGACATGTCCATTTGTACAAGAAACTAAAGACGACATAACAAAAGAAGAACGGTGTTAACATAATACGAGTTATAGCCTGTTATTATTTTGGACAAAGGGTAAAATAATTGCAATTGCTAGCCAAGTATACGAAAAAATTCATTAATTATGTCTAATGTTGGCCATTGAATACTCTATAATTAAATGCAATACTTGGCCATTGAATACTCTATAATTAAATGCAATACTTGGCCATTGAATTATATTAAAATTTAATATTGCCAATACTCTCTTCTCTCATATCATGTTCTAATAATCCATTATGAATTTAAGTTATACACACTGACAATTTAATAAATTTTGACACCATCATCAACGTGCTTAGTCTAGATTATCAAACAATCCGATTATGCATGTTTGAATTTTGTAATACAGCGTACCAAACGTGCTCTTAGCTCAGTTGGTTAGAGCATCCTGCTAATAAACTTACTTACGTACTTTTGATATATTTCTTAGTTTTCCCGGCAATTGTTGTTAGGCCCAAAACAAAGTCCTCTTGCACCTAAAGTAAAGCGTTTATTGTGGGCTGTCAGCCCAATAAGGTATACAATCTGCGTTGCTTTTGGGCTGATTTCCCTAAATGTCCCATTTTTCGGTTATCATTTGAATTTTGTCCCCAATTTTCAAAAGTTATGCAGATCTTTTGGAACTGATAGAACATAAGTATGTTATCTAAGGTCTACAAAATTTTAGATTGTGATTTTACATTTTCACATAAAATATTTAGTTTGCTCAATAGGAATTTTAGAATTGTAGGGTCTCAGCCAAATGAAGTATACGACATTTGTGTTGTTCTTGTTATATATAATATATGGATTCAAACATAGTATGTGTAGACAATAAAATTAGTGTCGACAAAATAATAATCAAGACAGAAAAATATCACAACAATCATAGTATTTGATTTCAGATATGAATGTTACAATCTTTATGAATCCTTTAATTCGTTTTTTCGATAATAAATTCAAGGGTTTTTTGAGTTTGATCTTGAACATGGTAAATTTGATCTTGACTTGTACTTAAATTCAAGAGTTTTTGAGCTTGATCTTGAATTTGGTGGTCTTGATCTTGATTTGTATTTGAATTAAAGGGCTTGAAGCTTGATCTTAAAACTTCCTCTTGATCTCTAGAAGTTGTAGAAAAATATTTGAGCGCTTGAATGCTTGTAGAGAAATCTACGGCGTTTGATCCATGAGCTCTCTCTGGCTTCTTATTTGAATTCTAGCCCCTTTTTCTGATTTATCAGACCCTTATTTATAGTTATAGGATGGATGAGTTGTGATAAGGGCAGACTCCTTTCGGCCAATCAGATTAAAGTTGACATGCCGATATTTGATTGGTCGAAACATGTCACTTGTATACATGACACATTTTCATTGATTTTTTATTTGACTAGGCATGTTGTGTCATTTTGACATGTGTCATGATCGTATTGCCTCCTTCATTTGACTTGGCGTGTCACGTCATTTGACATGTGACATCAATTTGGGTCTCTAGGATAAGATGACAACTTGGGCTTGATAAAGTGGGCTCGTCATTTATAGCCCAATGAAATGGGTTGCCCAGTACACTTTGACCATTTTAATTAAATTTGTATTTATTGGACTTAACTAATCAACCCAATTATATCAGCCTATAATTTATTTATTTGGATTAATATATTTTGAATTTAAAATATAGTCCAAACTATTGCACGGATTTGAATTTACCAAAATTTACACGACTACAGTATGAACTATATAAGTTTTGGAGGCAAGATTCTTAGTTTATGATTTTTTTTTATCTCAATTATTTTTGGTATTGAGTGTTATAGGTTATTTATATAATATTAAATATTTTTTTAAACACAAATACAAGTTTTGAGTTAACGTTGTTGACACTCAATTTTATCCCTCCCGTTCGATTATTTATCATAGAATTAAACTACTTTTAAACACCGCAAAATAATTTTAATAATAATACACGCATATAAACATATACATACATAAATAAGCAGTTTAATAATGACCCCGCATTTTATATAAAGCATTAAGCACCCCTTTAAATATCATATCCGCATTTGTTATTGTAATAGCATTTGTTATTGTAATAGTACTTTGCATAGTGCTTGTGTTAATAATCTGTCTACTACGTCGTTGTGTTAAATACTATGTTAATTTATTGCTGCGGTCCATGGGTGCGTATTCAAATCTTAACAATGCGGTTATGGTATCCCAGTCGATCATATGTTAACCAAACCAGTGTCGGCCTCTTCGATCTGATAAATGTGTGCCTAATATGATTTGTATTCACCGTCAAGCGCATGTATATCTGCATATCATGTGTCGGTACAGTGATAATATTCGTCTTGGACCCTATATGTCTGTCCATGTGCTCTGGTAGTCTTAACATTGGCATATCTGGGAACCACGTGATATGGTCCTGACTGGTTTAATTTGTATATTAGGTGACCCTATACATTTGAGTGACCCTTTTGTGTTTATATGTTCGTTATAGCGCCTATATGTGTTCACAAAACTAGCAACCTCAATGTCTTGTATAGTGGCTAAAGGATACCTATACTAGCATGTTAGTCTAAGTTATACACGCAGTAAATCATCTAAGAACCTTACATGATACTAAGTCTGCCCAGCTTAGTGTTTTTTTTCTAAAATCTGGAATTGGCTTCCCCCTTAGACTTGAACATGTCTGGTGTGTGAATCTGCAAATATTTGTGTAATGATAGCGTGAATGGGCTGACTGATATGTGCTTCAAGTATTTTCCTCTCTTTACAATCTAAGACAAAAAATACAAATTTATTGGGGCCTGCTTTGGATTTCTTTCTCGCATGTTTAGCTGTATTCAAGTCCACTGTCTGGGTTAGACAATATTTGAGTTCCCGGTTTAGATTTGACATTTCATTTGGGCTAGTACAATAACAATTAAATCATACGCATATTTGAATACGTGATTATTTACCTGTTTGTTTGTTGATGAGCTTCAGAATATATATTAATCCTTATATCTTATATTTTTTTTTACATGAAATGCATCGGAGCAAAATGAAGAGACTCATGGTGAGATTCATCACGAGCTACAACAAACGAAGACTCGTATTTATGTGCATCTTTTTATCCGCATCGAAAATTCCAAAGCCACAGGCGGAATACCGTCACTCCTCGAGTCTTTTATTTTTCTTCCCCACCCCATTCATTTATTATAAAGTAATTGTCTACCGCTAACATTACATTAGTAGAACACCTAGTATGTTTATGCTTTGGGTCGCTATTAAGAGGTAGTAGAAATTTGTTTCCTTTTAAGTTAATGATTTTAAATTTGTCATACATAGTTTAAGTTATATTAAACTGCTTAATAATCCTCACTTGCATAATTAGTCATGTAGCTAGGGAATTAAGTATCAAAAATATTTCTCACCCATCTTATAAATTCTCACTAACATTCATATAAAAATATTTTTTTTTATCATACTTTATTACCCTTGCATGATAGACATTTTACCTCTTATTTTATAGTCACCTAATTTTGTCATAATAATTTTGCACTATTATTTCTATATATTATGCTAAGCAATATATATACCTTATAGAATAATTTCATATGTTCTCTAATCACTTTATAAATACATATTTTCAACTAAAACTAACTTTATACATCTTAAACATATTCTTATATTTTTACGTTTAGCCAAAATACACTCCCTTACTTACAAATGCCCTTTTTACTTGAACATCTTTCAAAAAATACATTTCTTAGCCA
Source organism: Przewalskia tangutica (assembly GCA_029844215.1). Lineage (NCBI taxonomy): Eukaryota > Viridiplantae > Streptophyta > Magnoliopsida > Solanales > Solanaceae > Przewalskia > Przewalskia tangutica. Next base: position 115,793,529 of record CM056723.1, on the reverse strand, counting down.
AATAATATTACCTAGGTTTGACCGGACAACCGCAAGTTAGCGGATCTTAAAGGATGCATGACCCCTTCTCTTTAGGATAATAAAGAACTCTTATCCAGAATCTCACATTAGTTTTGCAGACCATTAAATGAAGTTAATGTTGACTTTACTTAGTTGACATTTAGGTGTCCTAATTCACCCAATTAATTAGGTGGCGACTCCGCGAACCCTTTACCATTTTTTCACTTTTAGCACTCTTTTTTTTCATTTTTATTTTATTTCTATTCGCTGAATATAATGTCGCGGTAAAAAAAGGGCGTGACAAATGTTATTGAGTTCTGCCGCATCTGTAACTATCACTGTGACTCCGCCTCTGATCGTGATATTCAGGGTCGTCTCTAACATTTTGAGGGCTCTGTTCTAATTCGTAAAAGTTGGCCCTTAATTGGGCCAAGACCTGCGAATTATGAACCTTTACAGTAAATTCTGGGTAATACTACTTAGTGCCCGTTTGGTACAGCTTATTAAAAAGTCCTTATAGAAGTAGAACTTATAGGAGTAGAGCTTTTATCAAAAAGTTGTTAGGTGTTTGGTTGTCAATAAAAAGTGTTTTTGTCTTAAAAATCACAAAATTCATAAGCCATTTTGCATCTACTTTCAAAGACCCAAATTTTAGGCTTTTGGAAGTAGAGGTAAAATAACTTTTTCTTTTGCCAAAAGAACTTTTACTCTTTCAATCAACACTCCAAAAAAAGGCCAAAAGCGTTTTTGTTAAAAAAAACACTTTTGGCCTTTCCAAAAGCCGAACCAAACGGGCACTTAATAAAAAATGAAAAAAGGAAACCTAAAAATTTTCGTCTTTCGGGGAACCCTGTGCGGTAGCACACCTCGTACAGGTCCAAAGACGGCCTGGTGATATTGAACTAGCACAAAGATATCATCTCTTTCTCCAGAAATGTTCAGACAAACAAATCCTTCATTTGTGCTAATGTGATAAACAACTTTTGTTATACGTCCTATTATTTATGTCTTTTCCCTTTTTATGCAAAAAACAACTTTAGATATTTCACACCCAAAACTAACTATTACATATATAAACTCATGACTAAACTCTATCAATAAATTCATCCTTGTGGACATTTCAAAGAAGCAATGGTTGGAAATTTACGAAATGTGAAAGAAAGATTAATCCTATTAATTATGACTCGAATAATTGGGGCCCCGCACGTCGGAAATATGGATTCCACAAACGTGCACATAAAGTATCAAAGATCGTAATTTCCTTAAAAGGAAGAGATATTGACACGTATACGAATTGTTTGACACGTAAGAGAATAGATGGTTACTGGTCAAATGACAAGTGGTTTCGCGTTGGTAAATGAAAGGAAGAAATGTGTAGTGGATGAAACGAATCAGAAATCGCCACGAAACCAAGGAGGATCGCGTCGCTACAAAGACAGGGTCGCGGCACTTGGAGCGTCGTGGTGCCTCCTCCTAGGACCGCGACCCTAATTGGTTTTTCGGTTCCAGTGAGTTATTGGAATTAAGGCACCGCGGTGCACTCTCGAATGGCCATGACGCTTTGACAGTTTTTTAGTACCGTTGGAGAAGGCTGATTCTTAGGCTGACTTTGGTGCAATTAATCTTCATTATTTGGCTATTGATTTCAGCCATTACTAGGCTGAATTAACCTCTATATCAATGGTCATTACTTGACATTGATGACCATTCATTTGGTTAATTGAGAAGACATAATCATCTACCTATAAATTGATGTCTTTGGCACAATTTTAAAAACACATATTGACACAAAAAATTTCAGAATATATTCTTCCTCCCTTGAAATCAAACACTCGAAGATCTTTCTTTCTAAAGCGAACTCTTGAGTCTCCTTTGCTCATTAGTTTGATTGCTGTTTTATCTTGGGAGATAAATTGCCAATATATCGTTTAAAGAAACATACGGGGAAATATTATCTTAAGGATAGATTGTTCATCCAATCGACTCAGCAAGCCAATTTATTTTGTTCATTTCCAGATTCTAACATATTTGTTGTTGTTGTTGCATTCTCATTTCCTTGTTATTACACTTTGTTTCCACAAGCTTAAGATAATATTCACTGTTTCAACGACAATATAACTGGACAAGATCAATTGAACGCTGAAAATTCCATCAATGCTCAAGGCAATCCCACTGTCTTCACCAACACTCCTCAAGGCAATCCTAATTCCTTCAACACCACTGGTTTTGGCATAACAAGTGTAAATACTACCAATGCTCAAGGCATTCCAAACGTCTTTGATTCTGCCCAAGGGACAACTTCAACACTCGCCGGATTCCACCATGAACGTCCTGAAAAATTCATGGTGTGGATTTTAAAAGATGGCAGCACGGTTATGGGAATGTCACATTTCCTAACCGAAGACCCTCCACAAGTTGGGGAAGACACGGACCCTCAGCCAAATGAAATGACGGGAGAGGGCCAAGGTAACCATGTCATTAACGGCATGAAGATGGTCCGAGATGCATGGAACCATAGTGATTTCATGTGCAGGAACTATATTCTGAATAGTTTATCCGATTCTTTGTACACGATATATTACATCGTTAGGACATCCAAGGAAATGTGGGACAAACTGCAAAAGAAATACAACACCCAAGATGCGGGTGCCAAAAAGTTCGTCATTGGGAAATTTTTGAAATTTCAAATGGTGAACAATAAAAGTGTGTCATCCCAAGTCCAGGAATTTCAAATGATTATACATCACTTAGACTTGGAAGGATTGAAGTCCAACGAGCAATTCTTGGTTGGGGAATTGATCGAGAAGTTGCCTCCCTCGTGGACTGAGTTTATGAATTACATGAAACTCAAGACGAAGGAGATGACATTAGATGAGCTTATTATCAAACTCCAAATTCAGGAGGATAATAAGAAGGACATGCCAAAGGGAAAATAACCCGCTGAGGCTAAGACGAATCTGGCGGAAGTCAAAGGGAACCCAAGCAAGAAGTGAAAATTCCAGAAAGTTGGTAAGTCCCAAACAACAGAAAAGTTTAAGGGTACTTGCCATCACTGTGGTAAAGTTGGTCACATGGCCAAAGACTGCCGCAAGCTCAAACATGAGAATAAAGAGAAGGCCAAAGATAAGGCAAAGGCTAACATCGTCGAAGACACGCTTCTAGACGATATGATTGAAGAATTATCAGCGGTGGTGCTAGAAGCTAGCCTCATTGAGAATCTGGTGCAATGGTGGCTAGACACGGGTGCTACCCGTCACATTTGTTCCAATAAAGATGCCTTCTCCACATATACACCAGTCACAAATAAGAAATTGTTCATGGGCAACAATTCTTCTTCAGAGGTGCTGGGGTAGGAAAGGTGATCCTAAAGATGACGTCCGGAAAGGAGCTGACTCTGAAGGAAGTGATGCACGTCCCGGAAATTCGTAGGAATCTAATTTCTGGACCTCTGTTGGTTAATACTGGTTTTAGGCTAGTGTTAGAGGCCAACAAATTTGTAATCACTAAAATCGGAACTTTTGTAGGAAGGGGCTTCGTCTGTGAAAGCCTCTTTAAGTTTAATGTTGCACCTGTAATGCCTTCTATTTCAACTATCAATAAAACTGAGCCTTCTACTTATTTGATTGAGTCGTCTAACTTATGGCATCATAGGTTAGGACATGTTAACTATCAATCTATAAAAAGATTGGTAAAGTTAGAATTATTGTCATCTATCGACATAAACCCTCAACGTAAGTGTAAGGTGTGCGTAGAGGAAAAACTTTCCAAGAATCCCTTTAGATCCGTCGAAAGGGAAACCACTCCTCTAGAAATAATACACACTGATATATGTGATTTGAAGTTCGCTCAAACTAGAGGGGGAACAAGTACTTTGTGACTTTCATAGATGATGACATAAGGTTTTGTTATATTTACTTACTAAAAAGTAAAAATGAAGCCTTTGAAGCATTCAAACGCTACAAAGCAGAAGTTGAGAACCAACTAAGCGGATGGATTAAAATAATCTGTTGCGATAGAGAGGGAGAATACGTAGCACCATTTGAAGAATATTGCACCCAATCGGGTATAGTTCATCAAACAACGACTCCTTACTCACTTCAATCAAATGGTGTTGCTGAACGAAAGAACCGATCACTGAAAGAAATGATGAACGCTTTACTTATCAATTTAGGCCTTCCCCAACACATGTGGGGAAAAGTTGTCCTTACCGCAAATAAGATTCTTAATAGGGTCCCACATAAGGGTAAGGACAAGACTACATACGAGCTATGAAAAGGAAAGAAACCGACCTACAAATATTTGAAGGTATGAGGGTGTCTGGTCAAGGTAAAAGTACCTATGCCAAAGTAAGTCAAGATTGAACATAAGACTGTGGATTGCATATTCATCGGATATGCCAATAATGTCGCGCCCCATTTTCGACCGCGACATTTATTTTTTTAAGCGAACCTCCTGCTTAAATAAAAATTGTTAGAAAATAAATAACAAAAATGCTAAATGTTTAAAAGGGTGCTAAAAATGTTAAGGGGTGCTAAAGTTTTAAAAGGTGCCAAGGGGCGCTAAAATATTAAAAAGATGCTAAAGTGCTAAATGGGTGCTAAAATGCTAAAGGGTTGCTAGAATGCTAAGGGTTCGCGGAGTCGCCACCTAATTAATTTGGGTGAATTAGGACACCTAAATGTTTAACTAGTTTAAAGTAAAACATTAACTCCATTTTATGGTCTGCTAAACTTAGTGAGATTCTGGGTAAGGGTTCTTTATTAATCTAGAGGGAAGGGGTTAGGCACCCTCTAAGATCCGCTAACTTGCGGTTGTCCTGCCAAACCTAGGGTAATTATTATGCTATTGAAAATGCATGTTTTGAAAAAGATCTATAAAAAAGTGCAATGTTAGAAAATAAAGTGCTAAATGTTAAAATAATGCTAAGTAGTTAAAAAGGTTTTAAAATGTTGGAAGATGTTTAAAGGTGCTAAGAGGTTAATTTTAGAAGTAAAGGGTGTTAAATATTAACGTGGTGCTTAAAATGCTAAAAAAGGGTGTTAGAAAATAAAGGTGCTAAAAGGTATGAAAGGGTGCTAGAATATAAAGGTGCTAAAAGATACTAAAAGTGCAAAAGGTGCTAAATGCTAAGGTTTTTAAAGGGCTAGAAATAGGCTAAAGAATGCTAAGGTGCTTTATGGACTAATTATGTATACTGCTCAAAAATGCAAATGTTAGAAAAATAAATAATAAAATGCTAAAATGTTTAAAGGTGCTTAAGTCTAAAAGGGGCGAAAGGTGTTATAAATAAATAAAAGAGCCAAATGCCGAGTGTTTAAAAAGTGCTTAAAATACTAAAGGTTGCTAAAAGGTTTTAAATGATAGAAGAGTGCTAAAGAATGCAAAATGTTAAGATGCTATTTTGAGAGTTTAGGAAGAAATCTGTTTATGGATTTTAACAAACAAAATGTTGGTTTTATGACGCGAGTTAAATCATTTTAAATTATTTTTTTGCAGATTTTAAACATGCCTAATAGTCCTAAAAGACAAATAAAATAGAAGCGTATTCCTAAAATGTAATTACTTCCCGTCTCATATACTTAAAGACCTAATTGCTATAAGTTCCCCTATTAATTACAAAATTAAGTAATAAAATTACAACAAACAAATAGGGGCATAAATGAGATAAGAGAGAGAGCAAAGAGATTGAAGCGGATGACCCCGTCCTATTTGTTTTTCTAGGAATTGCCGAAGAGGGACTCGATGGATGTATATGCATGCCTTTGCGTTTGCCCCGACGAGTCTCATTATGAGACTCTTTGTTGCTCCGGTGCGTGCCATGTAAAAAAAAGAAGATAAGGATTAGTATACATCCAAGTTATATTAACAATGCCGGTGAATATTCGCGCGAGTTAAACATATATGTAATTTGATTATGGCAGTATGGAATAGGTGGCAGGCAACAAGCAAAGGATATCTCAAGATGATTCAATTGAAGATTAAGCTTCAAGTATAAATCACAAACAGAAAATATAATGCAGGCCCTAAGCACGCAATTTTCCATTTCCTTGTTATAAGCAGAGGACAATAAAGCGGCCCGGACTACACTATTTTTAGATCTCCATTCTGCAGACAAGGACAAGAAACAGTTGGGCCATGAATATGGGCAGTACATGGACCAAACAAGTAGACAAATTCATATATGATCTGATGCATATATATGTATATACCAAAGCCTGGCGGAAAAGCTTGAATGTTATACAACCACCTATTGGGCCTTAGATGTGAACTGCACACAGAATCATGAAACAGGTCTAAGACAATGGCCTTTTTTTTCAAATTTTGTTACAGGACAGTAACGAAATGGCAGGGCCCAGGTTTAAATTTTAGATCTTTGAAGGAAGGACCACTCAGTATGTATATGCTAATGATCAGCAGGTGACGGTATGCAGTGGAAATATGCAGCCAACAAGTGGTGAAAGTAAATGAGGATGGGCATGTATATATTTCATATGCTTTGATATACATCGTCTTAAATCACAGAAAAACCAACAAAGGAAGCAGACGAAGGATCATTTAGACATATACGAACCCACAGTTGACACTTTAGCATACCGAGATAGATACATACGAGATATTCAGGATAGTACATGTGATATATGCAGAAGTATACACTGACTCAACCTCAATATACAACTGGTAGACATTGAAATATCCAAGACATACACGTATATCCCTCGTCGCAATCTGATACCCATCCATCAAACTTATGACATTTATATCATTAATCAACATATCGCAGTAAGTATAAATTTAATTAACAATTCAAGTGAGACTATCCATGGATTAAGATCATTCAACAACAGATTTAGGCATTAATGAGGGCCTCGACCTGAATGAACCAAGCCAACACACATTCAACATCAAACACACAAAGTTCCTAATTCCGGGTTCGTATGTTTACAGACAGGGATTCGAACACCATTTAACACATATTAAGCATACTTGAATACTAGATTAACAGTTCTAAAACTGAACTAGAACTTAAACTAAATGATGTTTGTCACAGGATTGATTCATAAGAAACACACAGCCGAAATTAACGAGTAGAACTGAAAGGAAATGGATTTACCTCCTCCGGACAGCGACCCGGGGCAGCGTATCAAGTCGTCGGTCCAATCGACGGGTTTTGGGTTTTGCGATGCGAATGAAAGGTCGACTGGTCCTGACTAAAATGTGTCGATGCTTACTAGTTTTTGGATGTTCTGTCCTTGCTGCGAGTAGTTGACTGCTGCTAGGGGATGCAAATCGATGCCTATCGGTTTTTGGGTGCCCCTGATTTCTGAATCTCTCCCCTCTCTGCTCTCTTGTATATGCTCTCTCCGATCTCCCCTGTATCTGCCCTTGCATGTGCTATATATAGCCTCCTTTTGGGTTCTAAACTTGGTAAGTAATTAAGGCTGCCTTGTATATCGATTTGTATTGATTCTTACCGTTTTTATTTTGGACGAATTTGTGGACGATTTAACGATTTGTTAAGGTAAGATGTGATTTCGGAAGATTTGGTTTCGGTTATGGTAAGAAATCGTTGGCTGGGGGGTGTGGATAAAGGAAAGCCCGGATTCTCCGGCGAGAAATCCGGGCTAGGATCTTGGCGGCGATGGGGGAAGGGGCGGCGACTAGGGTTCTTCGTTTAGGTTAAAAGGATGATGAAGAGGGCTGAAGGGGCGGGGCGAAATGAGGGATAGGTAGAGTGTGATGGGCTAATAATGGGGTAGAGGGGTGCTGGGCCTCGGGCAAGGGAAGATAAAGGGGTAGGGGAACTGGGCCTCGCGGGTCGCGGGTTGAAATTTGAGCAAAAATTAAAGGTGAAATTTGAGTATTAATTAGGTATTGGGTATTAATTTTAGGTTAGTGTTATAATTAATTAATTAACAAATGTGATTAAATTAATTAGGTGCTTTATTATAATTATCTAGGTGCTACATTAGTCTAATTATTTAGGTGTTAAATTAGTCTAATAAATGCGGGCGTGTTATTTAATTAATGCTTAATACTTTAGAATGCGGCGCTATTAAAATCTTATTATTGCATTATTGCGAAGTTAAATTAAAATTGAATTGAGTTTAGATTAAATTATTTAAATGCCAAATGCGAGTATGATATTTAAGAATCGTTTAAAGCTTTATAAATGCGGTGCTATTAAATGCATATATCAGATTAAAATTGATTTTAAATTACAACTGATTACTAATAAATGCGGCTATGCTACCTGACACGACGTTATCGCTAAATTATTTATTTTTATGCATTTATTAATTATTTAAGAATTACGACAAAGCTTAAAGTTAATAAATGCGGGCGCGGGACTCTAAGTGCTTAAAACTCTACGTAAGATGCGGTGTCATTATTAAATTATTTATTTATGCCTGTATTTATGTTTTTATTCGCTGCATTTTATTATTTTAAAATTATTAGAATTATTGTTGAAAATTAGTGTAATTCTATAGTTAATGTCTGGACGGGAGGGTCAAAATTGGGTGTCAACAAATAATAGTAGTGCTTATCTCTTTATAGTGCATAAGTCGGATGTACCGGACATTTATGAAGGTACGATCTTGGAATCAAGGAACGCGTGGTTCTTTGAAGACACGTTCCATATAAAGAAAACAACATAACCTCTCGCAAACGAAGTTATGAACAAATCTCTGAGGATCTAGGAGTTGCTGACTACCTAGATCCAAACAGTTCATATCTAGTAAATTCTGAAGTGGCTGACGATCCAGAATTAAGTATTCCCGATTATTAGGACTTGGAAGATTCAGAGATGGAACTAAGGCGAAGCAAAAAGGGTCGGAAGGACAAGTCTTTCGGTCCAGACTTTGAAGCTTATTTGGTTCAGGACGAACCACGGACAATCGCCGAAGAATTTTCAACTCCAAAAGCACCGCTCTGGAAGGAAGCCTTAGAAAGCGAGATAGAATCCATCATGCATAACCACACCTGAGAGTTGGATTCATCCAGGACACAAACCTTTGGGTTGTAAGTGGGTCCTCAAACGAAAGTTAAAGGCAGATGGTTCTATCGACAAATACAAGTCTAGGTTGTTAATCAAAGGCTATCGCCAAAAGGAGGGTCTTGATTAATTTGACACCTACTCACCGGTGTCTAGAATGACATCCATACGTATGTTCATAGATATAGCCGCCTTGAGGGATCTTGAAATACATCAAATGGATGTCAATAATGCCTTCCTAAATGGTGATTGGAAGAAGAAATATATATGGACCAACCCGAGGGGTACGTGGTTCCAGGATAAGAGACACAAGTGTGTTGGCTTGTCAAATCACTATATGGGCTGAAACAGGCCCCTAAACAATGGCACGAGAAATTTGATAACCCTACTATCAAAAGGGTTCGCCATTAATAAATGTGACAAATGTGTTTAGATGAAAGGAAATGTCGATTCATTCGTCATGATATGTCTTTATGTAGATGACTTGTTGATCACTGGTAGCAGTCCTAGGATAATCGTAGAGACTAAGAACATGTTAAAACAATGTTTCGACATGAAAGATATGGGAGTCACATATGTCATCTTAGGGATCAAAATCTCTAAGACATCTAATGAACTGGTCTTGTCTCAATCACTCTACATCGAAGATGTGCTGAAGAAATTTGAGATGTTCAACAGTTCACCAGTAACGACACCATTGGATAAAAGTCAAAATATTGACAAGCATATTGGTGTACCTGTACGCCGGGAGCAATATGCACAGGTGATTGGGAGTTTGATGTATGTCACAAATTGCACTCGACCTGATATCGCTTATGCAGTCAATAAATTGGCTAGGTTTACCCGAAATCCCTGTGAGGATCACTGGAAAGTGTTGAATAGGGTACTCCGGTTCCTGAAGTTCATAATAAAATTCGGGTTACACTATTCGAGATATCCAGCTGTACTAGAGGGGTATAGTGATGCAAACTAAATATCTAATAGCGAGGACATTAAGTCCATCAGTGGATACATTTTCACAATAAGTGGTGGAGTTGTGTCTTGAAAATTCTCTAGACAAACACTTATTTCCCGATCCACGATGGAATTAGAATTTATCACTTTAGACAAAGCGGGAGAAGAAGCAGAGTGACTTCATGGTTTTCTAGAGGATGTCCCATGTTGGGATAAACTCGTGTCTTCTGTAATGATCCACTGTGATAGTCAGTCAGCTCTAGGAAGGGCACGAAGTTCGATGTGCAATGGCAAGTCTCGTCATATTCGACAGAGATATGAAATTGTTAGGCAGCTGATCACCTCGGGTGTTATTTCTATTGATTACGTAAAATTTAAGGAAAATATCGCAGATCCCTTAACGAATGAAATGACCAGAGATCAAATGTACTGCATGTCTAGGGGAATGGGCTTAAAACTCAATCAATAAGAACCAATATAGTGGACACCCAACCTTACAGACTGGAGATCCCAAGAATAAGGTTCAATGGGAAAACTAAATTGTAAAGGTTCATTTGAGCGCTTCGGTGTAAGCAAGAGCACTTCGGATAATGATTTCTTCTTAAGAAACATAATCCAAGGTCATTCTCGTGATAGACTAAAAGTGCTACCTGTAATAGGGGTAAATGATAAGTTTCCAAACCTTTAATGATCCTCAATACTTGAGGTTAGGTTGGAGAAATTTTTAATGGTTCCTAACGCCATGTAATGGGTATTGCAGGATACCTTGTAGGAGACCACCTATTTAAGTGTGAGGACAGACCGCCTCAAATGAACGCACTTAAGAATCCAAGTGTGTCCACGACCCACGATGGACAAAAACATAAAGAAAGATAGAGTAAGGAAAGATGTTGTGTCGGTACCATTGTCTTGTCATATACTAAACACTGACGGTTCAAGACATCACGTTCACCGCGCAGTAAATATGTCTGATGGTATTCTACTATGGAAGGTTCAAAGCTCCGGCTACCTCTCCAGATGCATCATCGATCCGCCGAATAATTGTTGGAAAGACACCATGTGCGTGCGCCAAAATCTCTTCCAAGAAGGGATTGTTGGAAATTTACTAAACGTGAAATAAAAATTAATCTTATTAATTATGACTCGAACAATTGGGGTCCCACACGTCGAAAACATGGTTTCCACACACGTGCACATAAAGTGCCAATTATTGTAATTTCCTTAAAAGGAAGAGATATTGGTACGTATACGAATTGTTTGACACGTAAGCGAATAGATGGTTATTGGCCAAATGACAAGTGGTTTCACGTTGGTAAATGAAAGGAAGAAATGTGTAGTAGATGAAACGAATCAGAAATTACCACGGAACCCAAGGAGGACCGCGACGCTACAAGAACAGGGTCGCGACGCTTGGAGCGCCGCGGTGCCTCCTCCTAGGACCGCGACCCTAATTGGTTTTTCGGTTTCAGTGAGTTACTGGAATTAAGGCACCGCGGTGCCCTCCCGAAGGGCCGCGACGCTTCGACAGTTTTTCAGTACCGTTGGAGGCGAATTAAGACTGATTCTTGGGCTGACTTTGGAGCAATTAATCTCCATTATTTGGCTATTGATTTCAACCATTACTAGGTTGAATTAACCTCAATATCAATGGTCATTACTTGATATTGATGACCATTTATTTGGTTAAAGAAGACATAATCATCTACCTATAAATTGATGTTTTTGGCATAATTACAAAACACATATTGACACACAATTTTTCAGAATATATTTTTCTTCCCTTGCAATCAAACACTCGAAGATCTTTCTTCCTAAAGCGAACTCTTAAGTCTCATTTGCTCATTAGTTTGATTGCTGTTTTATCTTGGGAGATAAATTGCCAATATACCATTTAAAGAAACATACGGGGCAATATTATCTTAAGGATAAATTGTTCATCCAATCAACTCAGCAAACCAATTTATTTTAATCATTTTCATATTCTAACATATTTATTGTTATTGCATTCTCATTTCGTTGTTATTACACTTTGTTCCCACATCAATCATATTTAGTTTGTCATTTGACAATACATATACCACTTATTATTAGTGGTTGATGAGGTTGTCGTTGAAAAACATGTCGGAGTTTATCTTGTTAGGTGTCGATAATAATGTTAGATGCTGTTCCAATTTGATAATTAGACAATGAAAAAAAATAGTATTAAAGGCACACATAAAATCATAAAACACTATGGTCATATATTGAATGGCAAGAAAAATCCAACCCTCTATGTCATTTTGATTGACATATTTTGTTCTTCTTGTAAATGCATTGATTCTTCCAAAAGGTAAGGGACAAACAACACTTTCTTTTAATCCAGATAAGATAGGGTTTGAATTCTTGTGGTTTTTCCTATCAAGGGACAAATGCATTGTGGTTTATATTGAATTATTTTTGAATCATCTTATCTAATAAATAGTTCAATTTTTTAGCTAACTTACTAGATCAGTAAGCTATTACGTTTTCTTTAAATGATGACTGTTTTCAATTTTTTGTTAATAAAGGTTTATTTGAATATGAAATCCAATATTAAAATATAACATTCCGCTTTTTTTATTATGCAGAGTTTCGATACATTTTGCAACATCCAATAAATCAAAATTCATTGTCCGTGGATAAAGAAAAATCGTTTCCGCATAAAAAAAATTTAGAGCAAACATATAGTAACTGATTTGAAATTGTAACAAACATCGCTCATTAATTATATACCCGACCTATAAGTAGAATGTTTCCCCACTTGTTGAGTTGTTGAGTCAAATTTAGTTTTGGGTCTCTTGTTCAAATAAAAATTTAAGAGTGAGTAGGTTAAAAGCACTTACATTATCAGTGGCACACGAGTTTCATATTTAAATTATTGAATGTTCATAGAAATTTTCTCAATAATCATAAACTTATATTAAAATATCCCCTAAAAGAATTATGATATAGGTTGAAAATTTACTAATGTGCAACTAAGTTTATGATTATTTATGACTCGAACAACTGAAGCCCCGCACGTCGGAAACGTCGTTTCCACACGTACACACGTTGTACCAAGGATCGTAAATTTTCTTATTGAAAGAGATATTGGTAGGTAAATAAATTTTTGAGACATAAAATGATGGACGATTATTGGTTAAATTATGAGTGTTCCACGTTGGTCAATGAAGGAAGAACTGTACGTAGTGTAAAGATTGGAACGAGTCGGAAAAGGATCGCGGCTCGCCCTCGGAAGACAGAGAGTCGTGGCGCTACACCTTTAAGGGTCGCGGCGCTGGGGCGCCCCAAGGGCTGCTCTATTTGGGTAGTGGCTCACTCGAGCCGAGACGTCGCGGCGCCTCCGAGCCGCGGTGCTACCCAGGCAGTGTCTGTGCGACGGAAGTCCAAAAGTTTGACTGATTATGAAGACGTTTTAGGGCATTAAGATGCCAGTTTATCCTCCATAAATCAACCATTATTTGGCTGCATTACTTGGTGAATTAAGTGGCAATTACATGACACTTAAATGTTCATTACATTGGCACTTGAAGAGATTTTCTTACACTAATATAAATTGAGGCCTTTGGCTCAATTGTTCACCACTCAAACCTTGAAGTTCGCACTTACATTTAGATTTTCTGAAATAACTCTTCCTCTCTAAGCACTCTTTCAAACACTCAAATATTTTTCTTTAGTAAACACTTGAGTTTCCTATGTTCATTTGTTTGATGTTGTTTTATCTTGGGAGACAATTACCCATTAACGTAGAAGGATATATACGGGGCAATCTTGTCTTAAGGACATATTGCTAACACTCGACTCATCACAGTTGTAACAAGTAGGTTTTAGTGTCTTTTGGTTTCAGGTTATCAAGATTCACAGGGAGCGTTCGGTAGTTGGAACAAAGACAAAGACTCAAGACGCATTCAAGAACGAAGATCAATATCTCAAAAGCTTGTTGTTGTCACAATAATTGTTGGCTACAAGTTTGTTGTATTGTAACTCTTATTGTTTACTCTTTCGAAGCACTTGTAATAGTTAGTTATTATTCCCGTACATCCATTGTTTTCTAACAACATGTTATATGAAAATCACGCTCCAAAAACTTCTCTAAACAATTCCAAGAGACAGTATTCGTGATTTCTTTTTCTGAGAAGTGAACCAGGAATCGCCCCCATGAATATAGCTCATTCCCTTAGTCATAGTTAGATTAGGTCCACTTCTTTCAAAACAAAAAAATAATAATAGGAATGAATAGCCAAACCCCTAAAGTAGGTTAATCCTCCCTCCACCGGCAAACCCCCTCCCCTCTCCCTTAAACTCAGAGGAGGATCCAGGATTTGAAGTTTCCGGGTGTCATGCGTCATTCAATCAATTTGGGATTCGGGTCGGATTATCGTCTTTTCGAGCTTTGATTCGGGTTATTCATCTTTTCCGATGAAACATTTACTTATAGCAATATACAGAAGTGAAAAGCATAGAACTTTCAATAATATTACTAATATCATAAATATCCATCATTCATTTACAATTGTCCTCGACGAGGTTTCATCTTCTGAAAATGATCAATGACGACATCATTACTTATAGAAATGAGAAAAGAGAATATAAAGTTAATGGGAAATTGAGAATTATTTTATATCCACTGCTTTGCCCAGTCCTGTTGCTACTGCTCATTGTTGTCTGTTGAGCAGCAAGGGTTAAAAAAAAGAATTAAAGTGCAGCATGCAGCCGCTGAGACTCAATCCCGCGATCAGAGAGCAGGAATCAAAGCCTCTGTCCACTGACACCAGCTGGTTAGTTTGTAGTGGGGGTGCCACTTTAAATATTTGTACATAGCTTATGTATATATACATATATATATACAGGGTTTCGGGTGCGGCTTGGGGGTGGCGTGGCACCCCCCGACCCTTAATAGATCCGCCCCTGCTTAAACTATCACCGTTCACCATATTACGAGTTTCATACCTAAACTATTGGATATTCACAAATTCCCCTAATTACAATGAACTTATTATGTTGGGTGGACATATTTTTAAGACTTTTTTCATCTTCAACTCACCTCTCGGGAAGTTATTCAAATATTTTACCACATATTCAATCGGAGAATTTTTAATCTAAAGGGAGTTTGTAGTCCGAGAGGTTATCCTAAAGAGAGTTGTAGTCCAAAGGGTTACAGAAACACCAATAATTTAGACAAATAAC
Source organism: Przewalskia tangutica (assembly GCA_029844215.1). NCBI lineage: Eukaryota > Viridiplantae > Streptophyta > Magnoliopsida > Solanales > Solanaceae > Przewalskia > Przewalskia tangutica. The sequence goes on along the minus strand of CM056723.1, from coordinate 115,778,375 downwards.
TGGCAAAATAGTGATAGTTTAGGGGATTTAACATATTCACTCTACAAGTTATGCACATAATTATGTTTTTATTGTATAATGCATATTCTTATAAAGATGTTTTTAAAGGCCGGAGTGCACAAATACTTGTTTTCGGGACCACCATTTAATTTATACCTAAAGTTTTAAAAATATTTAAAGTTTACCACTTCGATATTGTAAGATGATATTAATCTTTCTTGGGGATTTTTTCATTAATATCAAAGTATATATAGAGTACAATGTTCATCCCTTATACAATAGGAATCCTAAACCTATACAAAAGAGAAATCCTAGTCTTACCATAATTATATTTACACAATATATGGAAATATTCTAATTATGGGTAGGGATATAATTGATTCTATAATATACATGTTTACACACCCCCTCAGTCGGAGCGGGAGGAGGCCGGACGCTGAGACTAGATCTGAAGTCAAGAAATAACTGTCTGGGAAGTCCTTTGGTAAATATATTTGCATACTGATAGGATGATGTAACATGTAACACTCTGACATGGCCTAGTGCAACTTTCTCACGAACAAAGTGTAGGTCTATCTCAATGTGCTTGGTTCGCTGATGTTGAACCGGATAATGAGACAAATAGATGGCAGAGATGTTATCACAGTACAAAATAGATGCCTGACGCAAAGGACACTGAAGTTCTAACAACAAAATTTCTGAGCCAACAAATCTCAACTACTACATTTGCAACACCTCTGTACTCAGCCTCGGCACTGGAGCGAGATAGGATAGCCAGTCGCTTGGCAGACCAAGAAATCAGATTATCCCTTAAAAAATACAAAAGCCGGAGGTGGAGCATCGCGTGTACGGACACCCTGCCCAATCTGCATCCGTATATGAAAGCAATCTGTTTGGAGCAGAGGGGTGTAGGTGCAAATCATAATCAAGAATGCCCTTATTGTATCGAATAATACGCTTAAGAGTAGTGAAATAAGACTCCCTGAGAGCATGCATGAATAAGCACACCTGCAGAACAACATAAGCTATGTCTGGCCTGGTGAAGGTGCGATACTGAAGTGCACCTGCAAGACTCATATACAGAGTAGGATCAGAGACTGGAGCACCATCCATGGCACTGAGCTTAGATTTAGACTCAACTGGAGTAGGCACCTCTTTGCAGTTTGCCATCTTAGCCCTGTACACAATCTCTTCTGCATACTTACGCTGACACAAGAACATATGATTGGAAGACCTGGTCACTGATATCCCCAAAAAATAACTCAGCTTCTCCAAATCAGTCATTGCAAATTCGGACTTAAGCAAGACAAAAATCTCATTTTTTAATCCATCGGAGGAGGCAGTAAGAACAATATCATCCACGTAAAGTAATAAATAAGCAGTGATACTACCTCGATGAAAAATGAAAAGTGATGTATCACTCTTGCTGCATACAAACTCAATCTGCAAGATATATCTGGCAAATCGATCGTACCAAGCACGGGGGGCCTGTTTTAGGCCATATAGTGACTTACGGAGATGACACACGTAGTGAGGAACTGCTGGATGAGTGAATCCTGACGGCTGATGCATGTAGACTGTCTCTCTCAGATCCCCATGTAAGAATGCATTCTTCACATCAAGCTGATGGATCGGCCAGTGATTGCCCATGACAATGCTCAAAACTGTGCGGATGGTAGCCGGTTTGACAACCGGGCTGAAGGTCTCACCACAATCAATGCCCTCATGCTGATTTCTGTCATTAGCCACAAGTCTTGCCTTATACCTCTCAATATCTCATATGTCTCTGAATTTGTGACGAAATAGCCACAAACAACGAATCACATTCACCCCCTCAGGTCTAGGTACTAGATCCCATGTATGATGTTTAGTTAAAGCATTGAATTCCTCAATCATAGCCGCATTCCAATTAGGGTCTTGTTTGGCCAATATAGGGTTCTTGGGAATTGGTCAATGGTTTGGGTAGACAAGTTAAATTGGACTTTGGGTTTGAAGATTCCATACTTTGCACGAGTTTCCATTTGGTGAGTATGGATAGTAGGAGGTTCCAAGGCGGAGGGATTTGTTGGATACGGAGAAGAAGGGACAGACGCCGGAGTAGGCACCGCGGCGCTGGAGGGAACCGTCGGCGGTGTTGTGGCGCCGTGATCAAGTGTTGCGGCGCTGGAGGACTGACAGAACTCTCTGATGTTTTGGCGCCGTGGCGCCTCAGCACTGGGCTGCGGCGCTGTCGATGGTGAATCAGGGACCTGTTCGCAGGAGTTTTGGCGCCGCGGTGCTGGCGTTGAAGAAGAACTGATATGCTCTAGTTGACTTAGGATGATGGGAGAAATGACATGCTCGTCAAGAAAAGAGTAATCTGATTTTTGAAAATTTTTAAGATTCGAAAATGGGAATGTGGTCTCGTCGAATGTGACGTGACGAGAGATGTGGATCTGACGAGTGGACAAGTCATAGCATAGATAGCCCCTATGGTTCGGCGAGAAGCCTAGGTAGACATAAGGAGTGGACCGGGGGGCAAGTTTGTGAGGGGGAGTAGAGGCAAGGTTAGGATAACATAGACAACCAAATATTCGGAGATGATCATAAGAGAGGACTCTATGATAGAGAATTTCGGTAGGGGTCATATTGTGAAGGGTGTTAGTTGGGAGAATATTTAGAATGTATTCTAACATTTTAGCGGCATAGACCCAGAAAGATGGAGGTAGAGAGGCATTAATAAAAAAAGTGCGAATCATATTGTTAATGGTGCGGATGATTCTTTCAGTTTTACCGTTTTGTGAGGAGGTGTTGGGGCAGGAGAAGCGGAAAACCATGTCATTATTAGTACAAAACGGTGAAACATAGAGTTGTTGAATTCACGATCATTATCGCACTGAAAAGATTTTATACCTTTTTCAAATTGTGTTTGAATTGTTCGAAACTCAAGAAATTTGACAAACACTTCCGATTTAAATTTGAGAGGATACAACCAAACAAAGTGAGAAAAGTTATCTAGTAGGATAAGATAGTATTTATGATCGAAAGAACTAGCAATATGTGATGTCCATAAATCGGCATATATAATATCAAAGGGTGCAAAAGTAACACTAGTGGATGACTTAAACAGAAGACGAGTATGTTTGCCTAAAGAACAAGAAACACAGTTTTGGGAAAGCTTCCCATTACAAGTAATAAAATTATTGCATCTAGAAAATTAAAAACTGGGGCTCCTGGATGACCAAGCCTATTATGCCATGTGGAAGAAGAAATGGCCGCTAGAGAGACGGGAGAGCTAGATCTGGCAGCGGAGGTGGGAGTGAATGGATAGAGATCTCTCGTGCTATTGCATCTCGTAAGAGGTATCCCCATATGAAGATCCTTCACAGTGAAATCATAAGGGTCAAAATCAACGGAGACAGAGTTATTGCGAGTGAATTTGCGGATAAAGATTAGATTCTTAATCATATTTGGGGCATATAGGATATTTTGAAGAGGGAATGGATGAGGAGGTGATGTGCAGGATGTAGCATAACCCTTTTACTGGAATGCGGTGGCCATTACCAACTGTCACAAATTGAGGATGCTTTAAACCAAACAGTTTGGAAATATTACCTGCAGACCGGGTGAGGTGAGAAGTGGCTCCGGAGTCCATGTACCAGTTGTTGTCAGGTTGTTTCATGTTGAGACAGCTGAAGGCCTGACCCAACTCAGTGGGTGTCCTGCTGGATCAGGCGGCCGCGGCCATGCACGAGTATTGTTAGGCGCGCCATGCCCGAATCGAATCTATGGGCCCTGTTGTTGTTGCTGCTGATTCTCCTGTCCGCGACCCCTACCTCGACCACGGCCTCCTATGCCGCTACCCTTGCCACCACGTCCATGTTGCGTTTGAGAGTTTTCTGGCGGCGTTAGATCTTGAGGGCGTGTTTCGACAGCTAACGCCTTCTGAGTGTGCTCATCCTACTTAGCACGACGAGTCTCTTCGAGCAACAACTGCGAACGAGCTTTGTTAAAATTGGGAAGCGAATCTGCCTGTTTAATCATGGCGGCTAATGTATCATAGTCGCCTTTGGGAAGGCCTGAAATCAATTGTAACACCATCTTAGTATCCGAGACAAGCGTGTCGACGTTGGAGAGTTGATCCGCCAGTAGTTTCAACTTTCTGCAATATTCAGTCATGTTGGAGAAATTTTCAAGGCATGTATTGTTAAATTGTTCCTCCAAATACACCGCACGAGTGTACTTGTTATCTTGAAAGATTTCCTCCAAGCGGTTCCATAAATCACAGGTTGTGGCACCAGATTTCATGATAGTAAGAAGAAGATCATGAGAAATACTACCATAAATCCATTGTTTGACGTCGGCGTCTAGACGACTCCAAATAGACTCATCCACTTCCGGAGGGCGCGGAATAGTGTCATCGATGTGGTCAAGCACGTTATAGATACATGCATGATTACGGAACATTTCAACCCAAGGAGAATACTGATTGTTTTCTTGATCAAGAAGAATGAAAATATAATTCTTGATATTGGTAACAGTGAGGGCGGGATGAAAAGAAGATGACGACGTGGTGGTGGGATTTGTGGAGGTAGATGCGTCAGAATCAGAAGCGTAATCCTGAGTATCCATTTAGAGAAAAGAGAAAAGAAGAAGAAGAAAAACCAAGAATTTTGGGAGGAGAGAGGGGAGGAACCTAGGCGAAACTGCCCGAGGGGGGGCTGGTCGGCGGCGACGGCTCACACAAAGAAAAATTCTAGGGTTTTGTGTTAGGCTCTTGATACCATGTAAGATGATATTAATCTCCCTTGGAGAGTCTTTCATTAATATTAAAGTATATATAGAGTACAATGTTCATCCCTTATACAATAGGAATTCTAAACCTATACAAAAGAGAAATCATAATCTTACCATAATTATATTTACACAATATATGAAAATATTCTAATTATGGATAGAGATACAATTGTTTCTGGTTACTAAGTATGACTTCAAACATTCACAATTAATGTTGCAAAAATTGTGTCTGAAGTTTGGCAAAATTCAAACATTTTTTTAAAAGTGTGGATTTGACAAGACTTTGATAAGGCTAACTTTAGCTATTTTTTGAAAGTTATTGCCTTGTCAAGGTCTAACTTCATACATCATAAATGGAATGGAAACATGTAGAACCTTAATACAATAAGAATCTTATAGTTATCATAATTATACATCACTAAATATTGACACAATATATGAAATATATTTTAATTATGATATAGGAATTATACACGTTAATAAATACAAAGCAGAAAAAAATACATATAATGTACAGCTCCCAGTTCTGCACGCAACTACTACAACTATAACATCCTTCCCTACATCACCACTCAAGATCTAAATCAAGCAAACTGTTTCTAGGGGTAGAAGTTTATGATAGAATAAAAAAATTATATTTAGTCATAATTATATGTATATTTTGTAAGAAATATATTTTTTGATTAATTCCTTCCAAAGTTATAATACATATATTAAAAGTACAAGCATAATCCTAGATTGCAATTACAGTAAGAACTAATTAAAATATACATCTACCATATACAGAATATACATAATTATGACTAAATATAATTTTCCTATTCTATCAGTTTAAAGAGTTCAGTAGCCTGGCCAGTCTTGGCCTCAGTCTTCCCCTGAGATGGACTTCATGCACAATCATTCATGCTAACGGTAAATGTGTACAACCCAATCTCTATCCATAATGAAAATATATCTCATATATTGTGTAAATATTTAGTGATATATAATTATGGTAAATTAGGATTCCTCTTGTAATTAGGACTAGGATTCCTATTGTATAAGAGATGTATATTGTACACTATATATATTAATATTAATGAGAAAGACTCCTCAAGGGAGATTAATATCATCTTACATGGTATCAGGATCCAAAACCCTAAAAAACCTACAATTTGTTCTCCTTGGCCGCCGACACCCCCCCCCCCCCCCCGGGGTTACCCTCTGCAGCCACCCCTTTCTTTCACGAAAATTCTTGGTTTTTTTTTCTCTTCATTCCTCTCTTCTCTAAATGGATCCTCTTGCTTCTCCCACACTTTCTGACGCTTTCACTTCCACACCTCCCACCACCAATTCATCATCATCTTTCCATCCGGCTCTCGCCGTTACAAACATCAAGAATTCCATCTCACTCATTCTTGATCAGGAAGATGGTCAATACTGGTCGTGGGTTGAACTCTTTAAAATTCATGCATGTGTGTACCATGTGCTCGATCACATCGACGATTTTGTTACTCGTCTCCCGGAGATTAATGACACAACATGGTGTCGTCTTGATGTCGTGGTTAAACAGTGAGTATATGACACTATAGCCAAAGATCTACTTCTCATCATTATGAAAACGGGGGCTTCTGCCAGCGATTTGTGGACACGATTGGAAGAAATTTTCCAAGACAACAAGAACATTCGCGCAGTGTACTTGGAGGAGAAATTCAACAACACACGTCTGGAGAGTTATTTTAATATGTCTGAATACTGTCGACAGCTGAAACTAGTGGCATACCAATTGTCCAATGTTGGTACGCCCGTGTCCGAAATAAAGATGGTGTTGAAATTAATTGCAGGCCTCCTTAAAGGGAAATACAACACCCTAGCCACGATGATTCAGCAGGCTGACCCTCTTCCCAATTTTAACAAAGCCCGCTCGTAACTACTATTGGAAGAAACCCGCCATGCAAAGCAGGACGAACACAATCAGAAGGCGTTAGCTGTTGAAACACCTGCACAAAATACTGTCATTGCCGGCCAGCAGCAACTGCCGGAGAACAACCAGCTGCGGCAGAACCGCGACGACAAGGGTGGCAATGGGCGAGGCGGAAAGGGTCGCGGTAAAGGGAATTACCAGAACCCCAACCAGTTCACTTTATGGGTCGGCACAACAATTAGTCCACAACACCCACAGTGGGCTTCATTCACTGGACAATCACCGGCCCAATATCCCTTTCACGGGCAGAGAGTTCTGGGACCAATACCATGGTATCGCCCAGTCCAACATCCACAGCACCAGGCACACATCACACAGGCCCAGTTCCCGCAACGAGTCCAGCAACGGTTCTCGCAACAGCCCAATATTTCGACAGATTTGGGCCAGGCATTCAGCAGCATGAATTTGCAGCAGCCCGATGCAAATTGGTACATGGACTCCGAAGCCTCATCTGGTCTATAGGTAATCTTTCCCAATTGTTTCGTTTAAAGTCTCTTCAATTTGTTACAGTTGGAAATGGTCACCGCATTCTAATTCAGGGATATGGTCACATCAACACACCACCACCTCACCCACATTTCTCCCTAAATAACGTCCTGTATGCACCACACATCATCAAAAATTTAATCTCCATTAGGAAATTTACTCGCAATAATTATGTGTCTGTTGATTTTGATTCTTTTGGTTTTACTGTGAAGGATCTACGTACGGGGACTCCTCTTATGAGATGCAATAGCACAGGGGACCTATATCCGTTCACAACCTCATCCATCGCCAGTCCTCGCTCACACTCCACCCTAGCTGATCTGTCTCCGTCACTTTGGCATAATAGGCTTGGACACCCAAGAGCTCCTATCTTTAATTTCTTAGAAGCAATAATTTTATTCATTGTAATGGAAAACTTGCCCAAAACTGTGTTTCTTATCAATTAGGCAAACATGTTCGTCTTCCGTTTAATTCATCTGTTAGTATTACGTTTGCTCTTTTTGATTTGTTCATGCTGATTTGTGGACGTCCCCTATTATTAGCTCCCTGGGTCACAAATATTATCTCGTATTATTGGATGACTACTCTCACTTTATTTGGATTTACCCACTCAAGTACAAGTCCGAAGTCTTTGCCAAATTTTTAGAATTTCACACATTTATCATAACGCAATTTGAACTAGCAATAAAATCTTTCCAATATGATAATGGCCGTAAATTTTATAATTCCGCGTTTAAAAAATTTTGCAAAAATCATGGCATGATCTTTTGTTTCTCTTATCCTCACACGTCCCCTCAAAATGGTAAAGCCGAGCGTATCATCCGTACAATAAATAACATGGTCCGCACATTCATGTTTCATGCATCTCTCCCTCCTCTCTTTTGGGTATATGCAATAAAAATGGTAGAATACGTCCTCAATATTTTACCCACTAGTACCCTCCACAACATGACTCCAACTGAAATCTTACACCATCAGGTTCCCTCTTATAATCACCTTCGGATATTCGGTTTTCTATGTTATCCTAACCTTACTCCCAATGCCCCTCACAAATTAGCCCCCCGCACTACACCGTGCGTCTTCTTAGGATTCTCATCTAACCATAGGGGCTATCTCTGCTATGACTTGGCTACTCGTCACATTCATGTCTCTCGCACATCACTTTTGATGAGACCTCATTCCTATTTTCGAACATCCAAAAATTTTGGAAAAATGACTACAATTTTCTTGATGAGTCAGATATTTCTCCCGTCATTCTTCGGGAATTGTGTCAGCCAAACATCACTGCCTAGTCACGTGCACCCACTGCCGGACAACTATACGATCCACCGGCGTCCCTGACACCTATGCCAAATCTGCCACAATCTACATCGATTGTCGCCCCTTGCAATTGACCACACATCTCCACCAGTCCACCGATTGTTCTCCCCATCTTTGTGTCGTCTTTTCATTCTCCTCTCTCAGTCACCAGCAACCCATCCAACGACAACCAGTCAAACAACCCCATCACCGGACCTACTCTCTCACCGACGTCGTACCCCACCTTACCATCCACCACTGGTCCCGGTACACCAACTTTAGTTGCCAGAACATATCCCTACACCGTACCCGACATCGACCCGACTCAATCGATGCCACCAGTTACTGTTCCGATCAATTCCCATTCGGCGGACCAGTCGAGTCATCCCGTTACCCACCCTGCACCCTCACATCGTATGGAAACCCGTGTCCAACACGGGATTTTCAAACCCAAAATCCAATTTAACTTGTCCGCCCACACAGTTTCCCCTATTCCCAAAGGTCCTAAATTAGCCAAACTAGACCCGAATTGGAATGCGGTCATGTGTGAGGAGTTTAATGCTTTAACGAAATAGCATACTTGGGATTTTGTTCCTAAACCAGAGGGGGTGAATGTGGTGCGTTGTATGTGGCTTTTTCATCACAAGTACATGGATAATGGAGACTTAAAGAGATATAAGGTCAGACTTGTGTCTAATGGCACTAATCAGCAGACATGTATTGATTGTGGAGAGACATTCAGTCCGGTTGTCAAATCGGCCACCATTCGCACAGTTCTGAGCATTGCTATATGAAAATAATGGCTGATTCATCAGCTTGATTTCAAAAATGTCTTTCTTCATGGGAATTTAAGAGAAATTGTTACATGCACCAGCTACCAGGTTTGTTCATCCTGTTGCACCTCAATATGTCTGTCGTCTCCGTGAGTCACTGTATGGTTTAAAACAAGCCCCTAGAGCATGGTATAATCGTTTTGCACAGTTTATTATGCGCATTAGTTTTACATATAGCAGATGTGATACCTCCCTTTTTACATTCCATAGAGGTCATGGAACTGCTTATCTACTGTTATATGTGGATGATATTGTTCTTACTGCCTCCACCACTGTGTTGCAAAATGAGATCATTGCACTGCTAAAATCTGAATTTGCTATGACCGATTTGGGGAAGTTGAGTTATTTTTTGGGTATCTCAGTGACTAGATCTACAGACCGTATGTTTCTTTGCCAGCGTAAGTATGCGAAAGAGATTGTGCACAGGGCTAAGATGAACAATTGCATAATAATGTCCACTTCAGTTGATTCTAAGTCCAAACTAAGTGCGACAGATGGTAATCTAGTGACTGATCCTACTCTGTATCGGAGTCTCGCAGGTGCACTTCAGTATCTCACGTTCACCAGGCCTGGCATTCCTTATGTTGTTCAGCAGGTATTCTTGTTTATGCATGCCTCCAGGGAGCCTCAATTTACTGTCCTCAAACGTATCATTCGGTATGTTAAGAGAACACTTGATTATGGACTACACCTATACCCCTCCGCACCGAATAAGCTATAATCCTACACAGATGCAGATTGGGCAGGCTGTCCAGACACTCACCGCTCTACATCCGGCTACTGTGTGTTTTTGGGTGATAATCTCATCTCTTGGTCTGTCAAGCGGCAAGTCACATTATCCTATTCGAGTGCGGAAGCTGAGTATCGAGGAGTTTCTAATGTTGTTGCTAAGTTCTGTTGGCTTCGAAACCTTCTCTTGGAGCTTCAGTGTCCTGTCAGTAAAGTGTCTTTAGTCTACTTTGATAACATATCCGTCATATACATGTCTCATAATCTTGTTCAGCATCAGCGAACCAAGCATATTGAGATGGACATCCACTTTGTTCGTGAGAAGGTTGCTCTCGGACATATTAAGGTATTGCACGTACCTTCCTCCTATCAATATGCGGATATCTTCACGAAGGGTGATCAGTGTATTTTATATACACCTTTTGAGTCATTTTTAGTTAGTCTTTTGCCCATTTTTGTACAAATATGTGTCATCTTAGGATATATTTTCTTTCTTTTGAGTCATAATGGTTTAAAGTGGTACATTGGCGAAAAGGAGCGAAAAGAGGGCAGCAATCGAGGTTCCAGAGCTCAAAAAGCTAAAAAGTTGACAATCCGGGCGAGAAACAGGGAGGCGCCACCAACCAGCGGCATCAGAGCACCACGGCGCCCAAAGAACGAGCGAAGTTTGGCCATGGCTGATTCTGAAACCACGCGAGGCGGAAAATCAGCCAAATCCGAATAGGAATGGGCCAAGGCCAAGAAGGAAAAGTTGCTGGACGTTTGTGAGGCTATAAAAAGGACCTTTTTAGGTCAGATTTGAGAATTCATCACAACTTGGAGATCAAGATTAGAGACTTTCTTTTAAGTAATTTCTTGTTCTTTATTTTATTTCTTTTTAGTTTATGTTGGATATTAGTTTAGTTCTTGGCATGTCTATGGCTAGGAACTAACTTAATTTAGGGTTTTCCATGTCGAATCGCTTGAAACTCGTTCTTACGAATTAATGCATGTTTTGGTTTCTTCTTATTATTGTTGAGATTTATTCAATATTTGTTTTGATTGCTTGGTAATTAATTGATCACTAATTATCATAATTTATATGATTTCTAATCGAAATCCGAAAGGGGAGATTGTGAATATGATATAGTTGAATAAATATAGGTTAAATCGTGGACGAAAGTACCCCGATACTTGTGTAGCTTAATAGGTTATTGCTCTTAATCCTCTTTTATAGTCAATCTTGTCATCGAAAGATAGAAGGGTTCTATATTGGGGTTGAGTGTTTATATTACCTTAACATGAGTATAAAATGACTTAGTTAACCTGCTATCTCAAAATAGAAGAAGAACCATAATTATTTGTATTAACAAGTAAGACGAGCGGCTAGTTGAGGAGATTTGGAAGCCCTATTTCCACCATATCTGAAGTAAAATAAAGTAATTTGGTTAGCATCTATAATCATAGTTATAAACAATTCATCAAATTATCGGTTGCCAAATAGATACCATAGAATAGAGGTTGGTAATTGGACACTAATCCCTGAGGACGATAACTCGGTCTTCTAGACTATATTACTTGTCACGACACGTGCACTTGCGTTTAGCGTATGCATAAATTGCGCGCCAAGTTTTTGGCGCCGTTGCCGGGGATTGACGTAGTTCAATATCATTCTATCTATTCTTAATTTCTAATTTGGTTTTTATTTTTTCTTTTTATTAAGTTTTTATTTTTTGTGAAACCGTGCGCCGTGATCCGTTTGTTGATTTTGATCTGTTGCAGGCATCTAGTTTATGCGAAGGAGAAGAGGAGCAGACACACTTGTTCCCTTCAACCCAGAGATTGAAAAGACTTGCAAGCAGAACCGGAAAAAAACAAACGAATTTTGGCCTTAATAGCAATGGGAGGCTTGCAGAATAACAATGAGATGAACGAAGGGTTAGGTGATTATCAACCTAACCAAAGGATGCCCCGGAGGTTACCTATGGATGTGGAAGAAAGGGTCCAGGTCCAAGCTGAGAGAAACTTGGGAGATTATGTGTTGCCAAGGGTGAATGGAGCACAAACTTGCATCAGGCTCCCAGTAATAGGAGCAAATAATTTCAAAATCAAGCCTACGATCCTGAGTATGGTGCAGAATACAGTTCAATTCGGAGGATTGCCAATCTGAAGATCCTCATATGCACATAGCGAATTTCTTGGAGTTGTGTGCAACTTTCAAGTATAATGGCGTTACTGACGACGCCATCCGATTGAGGCTCTTTCCCTTCTCACTCAGGGATAAAGCAAAAGTTTGGTTAAATTCCCTGCCTACAGATTCTATATTCACATGGTAGGAGTTGGCACAGAAGTTCTTAGCAAAGTTCTTTCCACCGTCCAAAGCAGCTAAGCTGAGAGGAGAGTTGAACAATTTTTACCAGGCTGATGGAGAGTCACTCTATGAGGCTTGGGAGAGATTTAAAGATTTGCAGAGAAAGTGTCCACATCATAGCATTGAGCTGTGGAATTTGGTCCATATTTTCTACAATGGGCTAAACGGGACCACAAGAACCATCATTGACGCAGCTGCAGGTGGAACCTTCATGATGAAGACAGCACATGAGGCCCATGATTTGCTAGAATACATGACCACAAATAACCATGTGATAGATGACAGAGGGGTAAGTGGAAGGAGAGCAATAGGAGTTCATGAAATTGATGCCATCACCGCGTTAAATGCACAGGTTGCTCTCTTGACCAAGCAACTGCAGCAGAACACAGTGTCAGTGAATGCAGTTCAGATGCCATTGAGTTGTGAGATGTGTGGGGGTCCTCATACCGTTGATAGGTGCCCATCAGCAGACCCCAACGACATCTCTATTGAGCAAGCCGAATGTCAGGCAGTGGACAATTACCAAAGGCCCCAGAACAACCCCTATTCAAATACCTACAATCCAGGGTGGAGGAATCACCCTAACTTTTCATGGAGGGGTGATCAAGAGCGTGAGAACGATTTGAGGCCAATACCAAAATCGGCAACCATTTAACAAGGCCTCATCTTGCAACAATTGGTGCACGCTCAACAAGAAAAGCGGATGAGTTGAGAGCGGCCACATGACACTCACCAACTCACAGACCCAGTTCATGGCAAAGACAAGATCCTCTATCAGAAACTTGGAGACGCAGGTGGGACAGCTAGCAAATATGGCGAATAACGAGCCACGAGCACGCTCTACAGCAATCTGAAGATGAACCCGAGAAGCGATGCGAGCGGTGCGGTGAAGTGGAAAAGCAGTTAGAAACGACTACACCCCACTGTGATAGAGCAGAGTAGATGCGAGAGAAGGAGGGTTCACGAAGAGCCCTATGTTAGAGAAGGTTCCAACAGTCCCAGTGAGAGAATACACAGAGAAGATTCCTTACCCTCAGAGGTTGCAAAGAAAAGCAGTTGATAAGCAATTCTCCAAGTTCTTGGAGGTATTCAGAAAGTTGCACATTAACATTCCGTTCATTAAGGCATTGAAGCAAATGCCTACTTATTTTAAATTCATGAAGGAAATTCTTGGGAAGAAGAAGAAGAAGCTAGCGGAGTATGAGACAGTGGCATTGACAGAGGAATGCAGTGCCATCTTACAGAAGAAATTACCCCCCAAACTCAAGGATCTAGGGAGCTTCACATTACCTTGCACAATTGGCAGGGTGACATGTAACATGGCCCTGTGTGATTTGGGAGCCAGCATAAATCTCATGCCCTTATCCGTTTTCAAGAGGTTAGGGTTGGGTGAAGCCAAACCAACCAATGTGAGCTTGCAGTTGGCGGATAAGACAGTGGTACATCCCAGGGGAGTAATTGAAGATGTATTGGTTAGGGTGGGAAAAATTTTCTTTCCTGCAGACTTCCTCATCCTTGATATGGAGGAAGATGATGAGATTCCTATCATATTGGGAAGACCATTCTTGGCAACTGAGAGAGCCCTGATTGATGTGGAGAAGGGCGAGCTGACACTCAGAGTTGAGAATGAAGAGATGACGTTCAAGGTGTTTAAACACATCGTTGAACCCCCAGTCATAAGCCAGTGTTTTGCGATCGGCCTTTGTCGATACATTGGTTGAGCGGCCAAAGCCAAAGCAAGAGAAATCAGGCGCCCGATGCGGTGAGCAACGCTAAACCTTCTCTTGAGAAAAAGGAGAAAAAGAAAAACAGAAGGCGGAAGCGAAAAATGATTATGAAATGGATAGGCTGTGGGGTTAATTTACCCCATGCCTCTTGATAAGGAACTTGCGTCCGGCTAAAAAACGTTAAAGACAACGATACTTGGGAGACAACCAAGGTTATTTTATTTTATGCAATTTAGTTTTAATTAGAACAGTCTCACGGGAGGTATTGTTTGCATGTTGTGATGACAGGTACATGGCCAAAAATTAGAGGACGGAAACGTGAAGAGAATAAAAAATCGGCTCGGCGCCACGGCGCCCAGCAGAGGGTCATGGCGCCGAGAATACAGAAAGGCGCAGGAGATTGGGCACCACGGCGCCGGAGGCAGGGCCGCGGCGCCGAAAGTCCAGAATGTCTCTGAAGTTTGGGCGCCGTGGCGCCAAATCAGAGCGCCACGGCGCCGGAAGTTCAGAAGGTCGCAAATGTTTGGGCGTCGCGACGTCGATTGCAGTGCCGTGGAGCCGCGATGGAAAAACTGAAATTTAAAGGAGCCCTAATCCGATTTCCTATTCCAAATCAAAAACCCAAACCTTTCCTCTCTCCAAAACCCACCAAATCTTCTCCCTTACTAAAAATCTTCCACAAACTAAATTCAATCACAACCAAAGTACTTAAATTCCTTGCACCCTTAACCATCTCAAACAACAACCCTCATTCCAGTGCCTCAATCCATCATTAGGAATAAGAAAATCTTGAAGAACACCGTCCAAGGTAACCTTTATCACTTTTCTTGAAATTTTCAAAACAAACAGGAGAGGTAATAGGTTTGGGGATGTGCTTTATTGGTGGATTGTGTGTGGTGTGTTGAAGTTTGGTGTAAAAATTTCGCAGAAAATTATACGCAGTGATCGTGGGGTGTTGTACCGGTGCTTTGAGTGAAGTTTGGGGGTTGAATGGTGTTGTAGTTTGCTGAGTACGCTGTGTGTTGATTGGTTTGATTGATAGTTGCTGGGTAATATCACTGAAACAAAGGAAACGCTGCCAAATTTATCTAAAAATGTCTGCCAAAAAGATGAGAGCTTCCACATCCACCTCCGTCCCTCAATATGATACTACTAGGTTTGTCAGTCAAAAGCAGAAGACAGATATTACAAACTTAGTACTAGACCCTTGATCCCTGAGAGAGGAATGAAGTACCAAAGAGAGTCATTTGAGGATGGAGATGCCTATTCGGGCGATGATAGAGGCCATGGGGTGGAAGAAATTTGTTAATCCGGAAAGAATAGTACCACAGAATACCGTAATGGTGAAAGAATTCGATTCTAACTTTCCGGAGAGGGTAAATGGTAGATGCTTTGTGAGAGGACAGTATGTGCCTGTGACGGCCGAAGTAGTGAATGAGCTATTAAGAACAACCGATGTTGAAGAAAGAGGCGATGATCGAAGCTATTTCAGAATATGGTCTAGAGACGCCAACAACATCAATTGGGATATCGTCGCAAGCACATTATGCTACCCTAGGGCTGAGTATGATATTGCAAAAAATGGTTCAAGAGGACTGAGCAGATGTCAGTTCAACAAAAAAGCCAAGGGTTGGTTATATTTAAATCGATTGCACTTTGATTCCATCGACGCACTTCACCAGAGTGCCAGCGGATAGAATAAAAATGATATATGGAATTATGGAAGGGAGGACGATTGACGTTGGGAAGGAGATATTGCAGAACATTGGAGAAACCAGTAGGTTGGTCACTACAGGTGGGTTGGGACATGGATCACTTATTTGCAGCTTATGTTCCAGACATGGAGTCGACCACAGCTGCGATACATATGAGAAGGGCAAACTTCCTGTGTCATATGGGATAGTGCATGCCTTCCCAGAACCAGTCCCTCCAGCACCAGCAAGAAGGAGACCAGCACCACCACCACCAGCAGCAGCAGCAGCAGGAGAGGCTGTCATGAATGAAGATGAGCCTGAGATAGAGGCTCGGCGTAGAGGCGGTGCGGCCGGCCAACCCTCGAATTGGAACGCCGGTGCCTATAATGGAGCAGTTGCTCATGAACCAGCGGAGGATGATGCAGAGTTTTGACACAATGATACAAGGTCAGCGGGACTGAGACAAGGACAACAAGAAATAAGGCGGGAAGCAGCAACAGTTGAACTGCGATTTGATGAGATGAGTTCTTGTTCAACCATGAAGTCCATGCATTATCCGCCGCCACCGCCACCATTTTAAACCAAGTTTGTAAGTTGTCCCGTTTTTCTTTTATTTTTGAGTCTTGAACACATTGGGGACAATGTGTGATTTAAGTTTGGGGGGGGGGGGTGTTTTATTTTTTTAAGTCTTTGTGATTTGTTTTGTGTGTTTTTTAGTATTTTTGAGTCATAATTTTTTTTAAAGATCATGCATGTTGTAGTTACTGGAAACGCCTAGTGAAGTAAGGTTGAATAATGTAATGGAATTAGAAGCAACCATCTGAACACTTAGGTTAGATATGCCAATAATTCATGAAATCGAACTATTTGGGGTATTTTGCTTGATTTATGCATTGTTAAGTGATTAAAACCTATGTGTCTGCTTGCTTGCTATTTGAGGCAAAATAGTTAGGATATGCATGTTAGGGAGATGACTCAGGCATTTCTTTGTTAGCTCTTTCTTACCATTTTTACATATCCCTGACATTACAATTGTATCCCTAGTCAGCCCCTTTAAGCCTAAAAATAAGACCTTTCTTTGACACCCTATAATTCCATATTTGTGTCATAAGTGAAAAATTGAGATGATTGGAATATAAAATGTTGAAAAGGAGACAAAAGAAGTGAACAATTTTGATGCACCCCAATGAAAAAGTAATAATAAATAGGCAAAAGCCTAAATTTGGGGGTGTCTACTATTCATAATACACTTCATTCTCTCAAAACAAAAGAGGGGAAAGATAGGTATGAAGTGAAAAAGAAAATCAAAAGAAAATGGAAGAGTTGAAAGAAAAAGAGCTTATGGTATGTAAGTTGAGCCTAAAAGCCTATTTTTACCTACTCCTGCCTAAGCCTACATTACAACCCTGAAAAACCCTGAAGATCTCTTATATGTGTATCCATGATTAGTGGAGAATAACAAGTAAACATGTCATAGAATTTTGAAATTAACATGCATAGTTAGGTATTCTCACTTTCATTGAGCATGATTAAAGTGAATTTGCGAAATATCTAACTTGATGTGTTTAGAATGCTAAAAATTCATGTTATATGTTCTTGCATATTATTCTGCTAACCTTCATGCTTTTCTAAGTAACAATGATGCAGAAAAGTGATCAATGTATTTGAGTCATTTTATTTTCTTTTCCTTCGTGTCTTTATTTCTTTCTTTTGATCTTTGCTCGAGGGCGGGCGAAGGTTAAGTTTGGGGGTATTTGATCGGTGTATTTTATATACACCTTTTGAGTCATTTTTAGTTAGTCTTTTGCCCATTTTTGTACAAATATGTGTCGTCTTAGGATAGATTTTCTTTCTTTTGAGTCATAATGGTTTAAAGTGGCACATTGTGAAAAGAGCGAAAAAGAGCGGCGTAAACCCGGGTTCTGAGCTCAAAAGCTAAAAGTTGGCAATCTGGCGAAAGCAGGCGCGCGCCACCAACCAGAAGCATCAGAGCGCCACGACGCCCAAAGAACAGAGCGCGAAGTTTGGCGCATGGCTGATTCTGCGAACGCCGAGCCGGGAAATCAGCCAAATCCGAATGGGAATGGGCCAAGGCCAAGAAGGAAAAGTTGTTGGACGTTTTTGAAGCTATAAAAAAGACCTTTTTAGGTCAGATTTAGGGGATCCCACTTTGGAGAATTCATCACAACTTGGAATCAAGATTAGAGACTTTCTTTTAAGTAATTTCTTGTTCTTTATTTTTTTTCTTTTTAGTTTATGTTGAATATTAGTTTAGTTCTTGGCATGTCTATGGCTAGGAACTAACTTAATTTAGGGCTTTCCATTTCGAATCGCTTGAAACTCGTTCTTACGAATTAATGCATGTTTTGGTTTCTTCTTATTATTGTTGAGATTTATTCAATATTTGTTTTGATTGCTTGGTAATTAATTGATCACTAATTATCATAATTTATATGATTTCTAATCGAAATCCGAAAGGGGAGATTGTGAATATGATATAGTTGAATAAACATAGGTTAAATCGTGGACGAAAGTACCCCGATACTTGTGTAGCTTAATAGGTTATTGTTCTTAATCCTCCTTTATAGTCAATCTTATCATCAAAAGATAGAAGGGTTCTATATTGGGGTTGAGTGTTTATATTACCTTAACAGGAGTATAAAACGGCTTAGTTAACCTGCTATCTCAAAATAGAAGAAGAACCATAATTATTTGCATTAACAAGTAAGACGAGCGGATAGTTGAGGAGATTTGGAAGCCCTATTTCCACCATATCTGAAGTAAAATAAAGTAATTTAGTTAGCATCTATAATCATAGTTATAAACAATTCATCAAATTATCGGTTACCAAATAGATACCATATAATAGAGGTTGATAATTGGACACTAATCCCTGAGGACGATAACTCGGTCTTCTAGACTATATTACTTGTCACGACACGTGCACTTGCGTTTAGCGTATGCATAAATCGCGCATCAAAGGGCCTCCCAAGACAGTTGTTCCTTGACTTCAGATCCAATCTTAGCGTTAAGCCTCCTCCCGCTCAGACTGAGGGGGTGTGTAAACGTGTACAACCCAATCCCTACCCATAATTAGAATATATCTCATATATTGTGTAAATCTTTAGTGATATATAATTATGGTAAACTAGGATTCCTTTTGTAATTAGGACTATGATTCCTATTGTATAAGGGATGTATATTGTACACTATATATATTGATATTAATGAGAAAGACTCCTCAAGGGAGATTAATATCATCTTACACTAACATCGAGCTTTCTCTAGTTTTCTCCTGAAAGACTCTATGTTTTCTCTCCTGCCATATGTAATATACCAAGATCAATTCTATATACCTCTGCACATGGTTGCTTTCCTTTGCAATGAATTATAAATCACCTGATTTCCAGTGCCGGCCCTTAGCAGGGGTAAACAGGGCAATTGCTTTGGGCCCCAAATTTAGAGGGGCCCAATTTATTTATTTTAGTAAGTAAAAAGAGTATTTTTACTCTGATCTCTCTCTAAGTAATTATACTCTAATCAATATTAATTATTTTAAAAATAATAAATGTCAAGGGCAAAGTAGAAAAAACTTAATTAATTATATCTTGTTTTTAGAAAGTGATCAAATAATTTGGGATGAATATTTTTAGTAATGTGGCCAAGTAATATAGTTGCTAATTATAAGTATTGTTTTATGCAGGGGATTTTAGGATATGGAATTGTGGTGATTTTGATGACACGGTGCTCTCCGAAAAGAGGCTCACTATTTGTCTCGGTCTTCAACCCTTTAATACTTCTTTTCGTGGCACTAGCGAGTTCATTATTGCTTGATGAGACCATATATCTAGGAAGGTAATTCAAACTCCTTTGAAGTATGATCTTTTTCAGCTGTAGCTAATCTTTTAAATTGAAAATTTAGATGTTAAACTCTTTATATATTTTGCTCAATGCTTGAATATTTAGTTTCAACATGCTTAAAAGTGGTATAACTTATAAGTACAACAACATACCCAGTGAATTTTCACAAAGTTGATCTGAAGAAGGTAGAATGAACGCAATCCTTATCCTTACCTTGGACATAAACTTAACTATTTGCATTACTGTGATTATCATTCTATGTGCTCGTTACTTGCAAAAACAATGGACTTATTATATGGAATCAAAGGAAAAAGATAAAGAAATCCATTTTATATCGAAAATCAATTTCTTCTTATTAAGTAAATTTTAACTTGCCTAACTGTAATAATTTGTAGCAGTAATTTGTAGCAGTTATTAGATTATTATAACTATTAACCCTAAACCAACGATGGTCTGTTCCACTTCCACTCCTCAAAAAGAAGAACGTTTTTGTGCATCTGTTCCACTCCTCTAGGTTTGAATTGATATAATTTATTTGTCTTGAATGTTAAATTTTTAGTTAATTTGAACATGTTAGATCTTGGTTGAAAAATAAGAGTGAGTTCATCACTAAATTTAAATATATATAGGGCCTAATTTTTACTTTTGCCCTGAGCCCTCAAAAATTCAAGACCAGCACTGCTAATTTCAGCCTCCCACCTGGTTACTTGCCTATGCATGTTTAGCTAGTATAGAATCTTTTGCCAAATCTGTGCTGAAGGAGCAACTAAAACACAAGTGACTATTGCTTTGCCACTCTGATTTACAAAGTACACACTCAAACACAACCCCAACTAGTCAATTTTTTTTTTTGTGAGTAGCCTGCTATATGAAGAGCTAGGAACAGTATGAACAGCCATTTGGGACAAACAACATTGTTACAAACCAATTTTCTCCACTCAACCTTCTAGTAGTCACCCCATAAATACACATTTTGTCATTTGTATAATCGTACCTTATGCTTATGTTACAAAGTAAACTCAAATGGGATGTTTATTAGGAGTTTTACCTAAATTACAATTAGAGGTGATAAAGTTAATTCATGCAAACATGATTGTTTAACTCGTTCAGTTATTAACTCTATTTATTCGTCAGATTTAATCCATTTAAAATTGGACGGATTTGAGCAAATATATGTGTCCAAATATACCCATGAAAAACCTGATCAAATTTTTTTTTTTTGAATTTATTTTTGTTTGATATGTTATATAGAGACATAATAAAGAAAATATTATTTAATTAATTTTGTAATTAAACAAACTATATAAAAACAAATAAAGAAACTAAAATTCGATAAAAGTTGGGTGGTTTGATAATAAGTCATTGTTGAGTTCATTTTGACTCAGCACAAGTAATATTTAGGTGAGTTAAATACCACATTGATCAAAATATCCCACTTTAACTCATTAAAATGAGTTCAATCCGCTTATTTGACACTCCTAATTACTATCTCGAACATATTTTTAATAATATCGCAAAAGGACAAAGGAAAAAAATGTACTATTCCGTACTATTTCAACATTTTAGGAAGAACAAAAAAATGGGGTTTTCCTTGTTATCGTTTTGGGCCAAGTGGCTAAAGTGAGATAATTGGATCCTATGAAATGGGCACAGCCCGTAGATAGAAATATGTCATCTATGGGGTGTAACTGGGAGTTGGTTTAAGATATTCATGTCCAGTTTCGTCTAATCATTGGGCCCATTGGTGGGCTTCAAAACAACCAACTACACCCATTCAGATAATGAATAAGTTCAATCAATCAAGGACATCAGGTGTAATCGAATTAGCGAAAGAAATGTTATTTTAGTTATATGATAGAAAAAAAATAAAAAAAGAGGTATTTGTAAGTTTTTTTTGCTATTTAAATTGTAAGTGTGCATATGAAATCATTTCCTCTCGACTTTACTATGCTATATTTGTATCATATAGTAATTGAACATTTTTAGACAATACATTTGTTTGCGATATTTTTGTGCTTACGCAAGTGTACGTATCGCAATGTAGTAATAATCTTGGTAAGACCAAGTATCGTCCACAGAGACTGGTTTATCAATTACCGTTTATCTAATCTATGGTTTCTATTTGATTAACGTTCATGTGTTGGGTTTTTAACTAAAATTAAAACTAAACAAAGTGCAGCAAATAACGAATGATGATACTTGGGGTTTTAGACAGTTATGAAGAGAATTAGGGTTTCCAATCTCCTCAACTATCCACTCTTTCACTTGTTAATGCAAGACTAATGATTCTTCTTCTTATTAAGATAACAGGTTAACTAAGATGTTCTATATTCCGGTTAGGACATATAAAAACTCAACCTTATGCAAAAATCTTATATATTTCTATGATAGATTTTACCACACAGGAGGATTAAGAGCAGTAACCTTATTTACTACATAAGTGTCACGCCCTTTTTCGACCGCAACATTTATTCTCGCGAACCCCTGCTTAATAAAAATGTTAGAAAGTAAAATAAAATGCTAAAATGTTAAAAGGGTGCTAAAAGTGCTAAAGGGTTCGCGGAGTCGCCACCTAATTAAATTGGATGAATTATGACACCTAATTAAATTGGATGAATTATGACACCTAAATGTTAACTAGTTTAAAGTAAACATTAACTCCATTTTAATGGTCTGCTAAACTTAATGAGATTCTGGGTAAGGGTTCTTTATTATCCTAAAGGGAAGGGTTTAGGCACCCTAAGGATCCGCTAACTTGCGGTTGTCCGTTCAAACCTAGGGTTGATTATTATGCCATAGAAGAATGCATGTTTTAAAGTATTTAAGCAAAAGATATTTATAAGCGTAAGTGTATTTTAGCCTGCATAAAAATATAAGATTCATTTAAAATACATAAAGCTAATCTTAGTTGAAGACATGCACTTAAAAAGTAGTTAGAAAACATATGAAATTATTCTATAGGGTATATATGTTGCTTAGTATAATATAGAAGTAATAATGCAAAACATATGATGACGAAAATAGGATGTGAAAATATATCTTGCAAAGGTTAATGGTCCTACAATATATATATATATATATGTGTGTGTGTGTGTGTGTGTGTGTGTGAATGCTAGTAAGAGTTTTTTTATTTTTTTTATTTTTTGTTTTTATTTTTTAGGAGATGGGTTTATTGTGCTAGGAAATAACATTTTTTAGCTACCTAAGTGATTGTACCCAAAGATTACTAAGTGTTTTAATGATTTGAGCAACTAACTAATTACTTAAGAGGGAGCAAATCTCTAATATCAAACTACTTACTAATCTATGATTCAAGGTTTAAACTATACTAAGTGTAGCGTTAATAGTGCAATGTCAGTCAAATAATTTACAACAAATAAATGGGGAAGAAAGGATCAATAAATGACTCGAAGGAAAGGCGATGTCTTTTCGCCGGGTGGTTTTGGAATTCCAATGAGGATAGAGAAATGAACATAGATGCGGATCTTCATTTGATGTAGCTTGTGATGAGTCTCGCCATGAGACTCTTCATTTTTTGCTCCGATGCATTTCATGTAAAAATATAAGAAAATATAAGGATTAGTAAATGTCCCAAAGAATAAAACATTGACGTTAATTTGAGCACATATAAGACACTTAGATTTGCCAGTCCAAACGAAGACAGTCCCAAACAACTCAACTTATGTGATATGCAGAAGATAAGAGGGAAAGGGGAGGGGCCAAGTAGCCACCCACAGATTTTAATGCAGTCATTAATACGCCCCAAAATTAACTGGCAGGTCCGAATACAATAAAAAGAAATTTATGGGTATTTCCCACTATTCGAACAAACAATCCAAACAACAACAGGCATAGCCAACAAATTCAGATTAAACAACAAAGAAGAAAATAATTGCACATTTTCCATATTCAAACAAATAACTTGGGCTAAACAAAGCATTGATGACAGTCCGGAGAACAAGGGCAGGCCTAACGACTCATGTTTTCTTTTTAGATTTATAAGGACAATGAGACGAGGAAAGAAGCCCAACTGATATTAATTCAGTTCAGTGCTAAACAACATGAAGATCCATTATAAAGTAACAATACAGATGTATGTACGTAATCAGTCAACCATATAGAGAAAGAAAAATCAGAGAACCAATATGCTATGTAGATTTCAGTTGGTAAAATTTCTATAATCATGCATTCAAGAGGCAAAAATCAAAGAAAAACAGTACATACAGTGACTTCTGTATATCCAAAGAGTACACATTTTCTTCATACAACAGGATGCCTATATTAGGATATGTGTAAGGAGAGTATTTCTAAGCAGATTTCTTTTGTATTTATCGAAGACTTGATGACATGGTGAATGAATAATTCAGAGTAGCCACATGACAAATAGAAACAAGTACGCAGTTAGTTTAATATCAGCAAAGAGGGACATCAGACAAGAGCATTATCCTTCTGAGAATTCTATTTCAATCCTGTGGCCAGTCTGGGAGTATAAAACTTAGAAATTAACTAATAAACTATTTAAATGCAATGGTTCAGTATACAAGGAATCACACAACTAAACATCATTAGAGATCCTAAAATAGACTCAAGAAGCATAACAAGGTTCATATCGATATGCAAGTGTAATGGTATATATTTCAAATAGGGCATGTGATTCTAAAACAGGTCATGGGAACATTCATATTTAGAACTCGAGGCAGTGTATACGTGTTTGACTGCTTCAACGGGATGAGTATTCAATGCACTAATGATTAATAACACCCGTGATATCCATGGATTTGCTGAACATAAGTAATATAACTCAATCGATCCCACAAAATAGCTATTTCATTTAGCCACACAACCAATGCTATCAAGACGTATCGACAACCACAATCGCAAACACTAATGACAGTTAATATTACCAAAAAAGAATGTCCAGCAACTGATTTAATGAGCATAAACAACCATTAACACATGTATAGAGATATCACATCGCACACACTGACATAGAGCGAATCTTAAACAGAAAGGGGGATAATTTTACCTTCTCCGAACAACGAACCGAGACAGCGTATCAAGTCGTCGATCCACTTGAAAGATTTATTGCGATGCGATTGAAAGAGGCAGAGATGGTTTGCTGATTTCTTGACTGAAATTGAAAGAAAAGGTTTTGAATTTGTGCTTAATTGATGGGTTCCTGATTTCGCTGGTAAGAGACCCTTACATACTGGTTCTTCTCTGTTTTTCCATTGATTCCCTCGCCGATTGGGATTGAAGTGCTAATTGATGTTCGAAAGGTTCATTGTTTTTTTTACTAACTGATATTGAAAGGGCTTTTTACTGTGAGAAGAGGTGTGTTATACCCCGTAGTTCTGGCCATGCGTATGAGAGCGTACGAAAGGAGTAAGACTTAAAATTTTCGAAAGATAGGTTGACGGATTGTTTCGGATGGGTTTTTGGTCAACTTTGGGGCGGGTTATGACCCGGTATAGTGAGAGTTCCTAGGTGTTTCAGAGGCCTAGTGCGTAGTTTGTTGAGTCTAGTTTCCAACGCAACCAACCGTTCGTCGATTGGACATCAGAGTAGAAAGTTATGGGAGTTACAAGTTTAGTGCGCAGACGGACAGAAAGGTGTTTGAGCGGGAGCCACGGGGCAGCGCGGCGGTGCGGCGCGACAGGAAAGATCGAGGGTTCGCTGAAGTTGCAGCGTGTGGCCGGGAAGCGAGGCCGCGGCAGAATGTCTGGGAGTCGGAAGTTTATTGCATGGCCGGTTCTGCGGGTTAAGTGGGAAATTGCATCGTTTTGTTTTAAAAGAGGTCATGGGTGGGTGACAAGTGTCCCCCCCATCTGATTTTGCATGCACTACTTATTGACCAAGTCTTGAAGACTTGGTCATTCTTCAAACTCTCATCTCTCTCTAAAGCTAAAGCTCTCTATTCTCTCTAAAATTCCAAGAGGAATTCAAAGCTTGAGGAAAATCTGAAAAAAGTGTGGCAAGAAGGAAGCTCGTGGCTAGCTTGTAGGAGTTATTGTGGTGGTGTTCTTGGAAAGGAGGCTAGCAAAGTTGTTGGAATAATTTTGGCTAAAGCTCTAAGGTAACAATTCTTCTCTTGTAGCTAGTTATTGGTGTTGCATGTGAAGAAGAAGAAACTTGTAGTAGTAAATAATGCTCTTAGATTCATTGCATGTAAGAAATATGGTTTGGATATGAAAGGATTGATTAAAAAGGTTATGTGAGCATGTTGTAGCCTAAAAACTACCTTAAACTTGTTAAGTTAATTGTTGTACCTTATGGGGCAGAATTTTACACACCCAAGTTTAGTTGTATAATCCCCTTTGAAATGTTTGGATTGTTGGGCCTTAAATGTGGCGTTTGGATGTTGAATTCGGCCTTGAAAAAGGTGGCAAAGTATGTAGAAACAAAGGAAATGCTGCCCAATTTTCCATAGAATTTAGTGACTTTGAACTTGGAATATTCTACATTGTAACTAGAAGTTAATAAACGTATTATGGTCATTATAGGTTGACATATTACGTGCGGTATTTTGGGCTTAGCAAGTGGATTGACCAAAGAGGTATGTGGAGCTTTCTTATCTCTTGAGCATGAGTAGTTGTACCTATGTAGTACGGTAGACGTAGAAAATTTGACATTCTTCACTTGTTTTAAGTATATGATACTTGTTTCGTTTAAAAGTATAAGTCCCTTGGATATAAGGAGATGTGTTTGACTAGTGTATAATGGTAATATAACAACTTTATGGGAAGTTGGTTGTATTGGCTTTATGAAAGGTTAATAAGGAAAGGTTTACTCCAAGTAAAATAAGTACGGATAAAGGATTTGAATCTGTGGAAGGCAAATTGTTTTTAAGGCATTAATTTCCTAAGGTTTTAAAAGAGATGAAGTCACTTGATTTTAGAAGCCTAGTGTATTTTTAAAGGTAAACGTGACTTGTTTTGAAAAGTTGTCGTGACTTGATACCACGGTTATTAGTATCTTGGGAGTTTTACATAAAAAGGAGTCATTTTCTTAAAAGGTTTATGGTACGTGGTACTTGGGTTAAATTCCCGGATTTTCTTTTAAAATGACATGTAGTGCCTTAAGTAACTAAAATGAGAGGATGTACTAGAAATGTTATTAAGAAGTTAGGAGATATTCTTAACTTGCTTACGTTATGATAAGTCGGTAGCGCTTATGTTATGTATGATAGCCGGTTGTGTTGATTTATGTATTATTACTATTATTACTATTTATGCCATGAATTTGCTACCCATGATGCGAGTGCGGCGCTTGTATTCATGCGGGCCCACTGGGTCCATGCGGGTGAAATAGTCTCATGCGAGGCGGATGACCTTATGCGGGTGAAATAGTCCCATGCGGGTGAAATAGTCTCATGCGAGGTGATGACCTTATGCGGGTCCACAGGACCCATGCGGGTGAAATAGTCCCAGGAGTAGGATTGCTTAATGATACTACGGACGGGAGACCCTGTTTTGATCATGAGCCTCTTATTTTCATGCAGTAAAGTTTTTACTTGTTACTCTCATTGTTAATAAGGCACAGTGTACTGTATTTTTGACTCTTTTCCATGACTCCAGTTTATTTTAAACTTATGATATTATTACAGTATTTTCCAGTTTTACATACTTGGTACATATTGTGTACTGACCCCCTTCCCCGGGGGCTGCGTTCATGTCGCAGGTAAGGGAAAACAGGTGGTGGATCCTCATTCTTAGGATCTTTACTCAGGTGTCAGGAGCTCCATTTCTCCGGAGGCTCGACTTTTGGTACGGTTCTCCCTGGTGTGGTAGATACTTTGTACATTCAGGGGTATGACGGGGCCCTGTCCCGTCATAGTGTTTTCACATTCTTAGAGACCTGTAGTCCTGTTATAGCTTGGGTTGTTAAGGATGTAACTGTTCATCTTTGTTGTATTAGAGGTAGCCATTTTGGGTTAGCCTGCTTATTTTATATATGGGTTCTTGTTGTGAGTTTATTTTCCGCTGGTTTTCTTTGATGTTGTATCACAAGGGTGCGAGGTAAGGCACGATCCACGGGTCCGTGGTCGGGTCGTGACAAAAGTGGTATCAGAGCAGTTAATCCTCGGAAAGGGTCTACAGGCCGTATCTAGTAGAGTCTTGATTATCGGTGTGTTGTGCACCACATCCATAATCAAGAGGCTACAGGATATTTAGGATTGGTTTCCATTCTTTCACTCTAAGATCGTGCAATAGAGCTGTGTTATAGGTTGAACTCCCTCTGACATATTTTCCTGTATCAGTTATGCCTCGCGCAACAACGCGGCCCGAAGGCGGCAAAGCAGAGGAACTACTAGTAGGACACCGAGGTTACGAGGCACATGCCCGCCTTTACGAAGGAGATGTTTGGACGGCGAGTTCCACGACGTCGCCAACCCAGCGAGTTGAGGCGGCGGCCATCACGAGACGCGATACATGAGCCTCGATTACGGCACTGGAGAAGAGGATATGGGCTACAAGGAGATAGCCCAGTTATTATCCAGGATCGTGGCTAGGCAGGAGGATGAGCGGGAGTAGCGATTCGGTTGTACCGTAGCCCGCGAGTTGATAACGAGGCTGCGGGACTTTTGAGTTGCAGCCACGAGTTCTACGGTCGAGACACGAGGATGACCTCGGGAGTTTATTCGAGCGATTCTGGATCATGAGAGTGATCGGGCTTGAGAGCAGTCGATATTATTTGGTTCACATCGGTGCGGAGATCTGCGGTTGGTAGTATGATTCATGGGAACTATCCGGGGAGCATGCGCTTCCGGTGTTTGGGACGAGTTCTCGAGGCGTTCCTTGGCCATTTCTTGCCTCGCAGATGAGAGGCTCGCCGATAGATTTTTGACACGAGGCGAGTGGGCGGGCGGTCGGAGTACAACGTAGAGTTTGACTTCGTTGGCTCGGTATGTACCCGCTTTGGTAGCGCATGGAGGGCGAGTGCCGCTATATCACAGGGCTCGATGATTACTTGGCGAAGTTGCAGGAGTAGCTCTTCACGGGCATGGATATTGCCGCGTGCAGCATATGCGCAGGTGTGACGCAGCGGTAAGCGGATTGACAGTATCGCGAAGGCGGGGCGAGGTCCTCTGGTAGTTTTCGAGGTAGACAACCTCAGCAGTAGACCAGATTTGCACCTCAGCCGGTTCAGAGCGCTCCTCCACCATCTTCCGGACGTACAGGGCATTCAGGAGCAGGACAGGGTTCTAGGGCTTCGGGTTCCCAAAGGGACCAGGGTTCCAGTCAGATGAGGCCACATATACCTCGGTGTGGTCGATGTGGCGAGTACCATTATGGGGGGTGTCGTGTTACTCCTGGAGCTTGTTACTCTTGTGGCCAGCAGGGCCATTTGAGGAGAGTTTATCCGACTAGAGGCGGAGGGAATGTTATGGCTCAGCCGACAGGGTCAGTGGCTGGATCTTTGTCTTCGGTGGCGTCGCGCCGGAGGCGAGTGTTCACGTCGCGGCCGCAGCGAGGTCGTGGTAGGGGTCCCAGTTCCAGCGGTCCTCAGAACCGCATCTATGCTATGTCGGTAAATCGGGACGCGAGGCGTCACGGATGTCGTCACAAGTACATTATTGATTGCATGTTGTGATGTATATGCTTTGATAGATCCAGGTTCTACCTTGTCCTATATATCTCCTCATATTGCTGGTAGAATAGGGATAGAGCCCGAGTCCATAAGAACTTTTGAGGTGGCTACGCTAGTAGGTGATTCGGTGGTAGCTGAACGGGTATATAAGGCTTGCCCAGTGACTATAGGCGATCATGGACTTCAGCCGACTTGATAGAGTTGGATATGACGGACTTTGATGTAATTATGGGTATGGATTGGCTAGCGTCTTGCTATGCCAATGTGGGTATGAGAGATTAGTTCGGTTCCAGTTTCCGGGTGAGCCGATTATCGAGTGGAAGGGGAATACTGCATCGCCGAGGGGTAGGTTTATTTCTTACCTCAAGGCCAGGAAGATGGTGCGGAAGGGGTATATCTACCATATGGTTCGGGTATTCGATACGGAGGCTGAGATACCGAACCTTCAGTCAGTTCCGGTCGTTAGAGAGTTTCCAGACGTATTCCCGCACGAAGCGGGTATCCCTCCTGAGAGGGAGATTGAGTTTTGCATTGATTTGGCGCCAGACACTCGACCGATATCTATTCCGCCATACAGGATGGCACCTGCTGAGTTGAATGAATTGAAAGACCAACTGAAAGATTTACTGGAAAAAGGCTTTATCAGGCCAAGTGTTTCTCCTTGGGGAGCGCCAGTGTTATTTGTAAAGAAGAAGGATGGGACGCTGCGTATGTGTGTTGATTACAGGCAGCTGAATAAGGTAACTATCAAGAACAGATATCCCCTCCCCAGGATTGATGATTTGTTTGACCAGTTGCAGGGTGCGAGATGTTTCTCCAAGATAGACCTGCGATCTGGTTATCATCAGGTGCGAGTTAGAGAGGCATATATCCCGAAGACTGCATTCAGGACCCGATATGGGCACTATGAGTTCAGGGTGATGTCTTTCGGGTTGACCAACGCCCCGACGGTATTCATGGATTTGATGAACCGGGTGTTCAAGTCATTCTTGGATATGTTCGTTATAGTTTTCATTGATGATATCTTGGTTTATTCGCGCCGAGCGGGAGCACGCGGATCGGCGAGGCGGTATCGAGTCCTCGGGGCCGGCAGTTGTATGCCAAGTTCTCGAAATGCGAGTTTTGGTTGGCTTCAATGGCTTTCTTAGGGAATGTTATCGGGGCCGATGGTATTCAGGTTGATACAACGAATATTGAGGCAGTCAAGACTTGGCCCAGACCCACTACACCAACGGAGGTGCGCAACTTTTTGGGCCTTGCAGGTTATTATCGGAGGTTTGTGGAAAAGTTTGCTTCCATTTCAGCACCTTTGACTAAGCTGACTCAGAAGGCAGCTATGTTCCGGTGGACGGATGCTTGTGAGGGAAGTTTCCAGTTGCTAAAGGAGAAGTTGACGACCGCCCCAGTTCTTACTCTTCCAGAGGGTTTAGATGGATATGTGGTTTATTGTGACACGTCGGGTGTCGGGCTTGGGTGCGTGCTGATGCAGCACAGCAGAGTTATAGCTTACGCATCTCGATAGCTTAGGAAGCATGAGAAGAACTATCCCACACATGACTTGGAGTTGGCAGCAGTGATTCATGCCTTGAAGATCTGAAGACATTATTTGTATGGAGTTCATGTGGATATTTACACAGACCACAAGAGTCTCCAGTATATCTTCAGCCAGAGGGAGCTGAACTTACGACAGAGACGATGGTTGGAACTACTTAAGGATTATGATGTCGACATTCTATACCACCCAGGGAAGGTCAATGTAGTTGCAGATGCTCTTAGTCGCAGATCGATGGGTAGTCTGTCTAATGTACAGCCAGAGAAAAAGGATATGGTCCGAGAGTTACATCAGCTAGCGAGCCTTGGGGTTCGTTTGGTTGATTCTGATAGTAATGAAGTTCGGGTTCGAGAGGTTGCCGAGTCTTCCATCATCGAGGAGGTGAAGAGGCGACAGTATGAGGATCCGATTATGGTACGGTATCGAGATGCCGCTTTTCAGAAAGAGAAAAGCATATTTGAGGTAGCGCCTGATGGGGTGCTAAGATTTGAGGGCCGGTTGTGTGTTCCGATGTAGCGAGGACTTCGTCGCCAGATCGGGAGAGGCACACAGTGCTCGTTATTCTATTCATCCGGGGTCGACTAAGATGTACCATGACCTCAGATGTGTGTATTGGTGAGATGACCTGAAGAGGGACGTTGCGGAGTTCGTGGCGCAGTGCCCGAATTGTCAGCAGGTCAAGGTTGAGCACCAGAAGCCCAGTGGGCTATTGATATTCCGACTTGGAAGTGGGAGGTGGTAAATA
Organism: Przewalskia tangutica; assembly: GCA_029844215.1. NCBI lineage: Eukaryota > Viridiplantae > Streptophyta > Magnoliopsida > Solanales > Solanaceae > Przewalskia > Przewalskia tangutica. The sequence continues at coordinate 115,746,769 of CM056723.1, read as the reverse complement.
TGGATTTTATTATAGGGTTACCTCACACTCAGAGGAAGCATGATTCCATTTGGGTTATAAATCGACGGTGTGAAATCAGCCCATTTTCTTCCGATCGGGGCGACTTTTTACGAGGATTATGCTAGACTGTATATCAGGGAGATTGTGAGATTGCACGGAGTTCCTATATCGATTATTTCAGACAGAGGAGCCCAGGTCATGGCTAACTTCTTGAGGTCTTTCCAGAAGGGATTAGGGACACAGGTGAGTCTCAGTACTGCGTTTCATCCTCAGACCGACGGACAGGTCGAGCGCACTATCCAGACACTTGAGGATATGCTGCGGACTTGTGTTATTGATTTCAGGGGTAGCTGGGAGGATCATTTACCTCTGGTGGAGTTTGCTTATAACAACAACTACCATTCTAGTATTCAGATGGCGCCTTATGAGGCCTTATATGGGAGGAAGTGCAGGTCACCGATAAACTGGTTTGAGGTGGGAGAAGTTCAGTTAGTCGGGCCAGACTTGATTCAGCAGGCAGTGGATAAGGTGAAGCTTATCCAGGAGCGGTTATTGTCACCGAGTCGGTGAAGCGTATCACAGATCATCAGCGTCGACACTTGGAGTTCGAGGTAGATGATTGGGTTTTTCTGAAGGTGTCACCCATGAAGGGCGTGATGAGATTTGGGAAGAAAGAGAAACTTAGCCCAAGGTACATTGGTCCTTATCAGATTGTCCGTAAGGTAGGCAAGGTTGCCTATGAGTTGGATCTGTCGTCCGATCTGGAAGCAGTACATCCAGTTTTTCATGTGTTTATGTTGCGGAAATGTATTGGAGATCCATCTAGAGTGCACCCGATTCATGATGTTCAGGTGACAGAGGGGTTATCGTATGAGGAGAGTCCCATAGCGATACTCGATCGTCAGGTTAGGCGACTTCGGACGAAGGACGTGGCTTCCGTCAAAGTCTTATGGCGGAACGAGAACAGGGAAGAGATGACGTGGGAAGCAGAGGATGACATGATGAAGAAGTATCCTCACTAATTCCCTATACCTCCAGGTAACCCACTTTCCTGCTTGTTAGTTTTAATTTGGCTTTTATGCTAAAGTATTGTTGTGGCTCGTGGAGCGTCTTTAATTGCAAAAAGGAATAGTTAAGAGGGTCTATGTCGATATTGTGAGTTGAGTAAGCCAAAAAGGAACATTCGGGACTAATGTTTCTAAGGGGGGGAGAATGTTATACCCCGTAGTTCTGGCCATGCGTATGAGAGCGTACGAAAGGAGTAAGACTTAAAATTTTCAAAAGATAGGTTGACGGATTGTTTCGGACGGGTTTTTAGTCAACTTTGGGGAGGGTTATGACCCGGTACAGTGAGAGTTCCTAGGTGTTTCAGAGGCCTAGTGCATAGTTCGTTGAGTCTAGTTTCCAACGCAACCAACCGTTCGTCGATTGGACATCAGAGTAGAAAGTTATAGGAGTTACAAGTTCGGTCTTGTGACAGACGAAGGTGTTTGAGCGGGAGCCACGGGGCGTGGCGCAGTGCGCATGGCGCGGAAAGATCCGAGGTTCGCTGAAGTTGCAGCGCATGTGGCCGGAAGCGAGCGCGCCGAATGTCCTAGGAGTCGGCAGAAGTTTCAGCGCCGCGGCGCTGGCTGCATGGTCGCGGCGCCGAGGCGGGTTCTGCGAAGTTAAGTGGAAAATTCTGCACTGTTTTGTTTTAAAAGAGGTCATGGGTGGGTGACAAGTGTCCCCCCATCTGATTTTGCATGCACTACTTATTGACCATGTCTTGAAGACTTGGTCATTCTTCAAACTCTCATCTCTCTAAAGCTAAAGCTCTCCCTTCTCTCTAGAATTCCAAGAGGAATTCAAAGCTTGAGGAAAATCTGAAAAAACGTGTGGCAAGAAGGAAGCTTGTGGCTAGCTTGTAGGAGTTATTGTGGTGGTGTTCTTGGAAAGGAGGCTAGCAAAGTTGTTGGAATAATTTTGGATAAAGCTCTAAGGTAACAATTCTTCTCTTGTAGCTAGTTATTGGTGTTGCATGTGAAGAAGAAGGAATTTGTAGTAGTAAATAATGCTCTTAGATTCATTGCATGTAAGAAATATGATTTGGATATGAAAGAATTGGTTAAAAAGGTTATGTGAGCATGTTGTAGCCTAAAAACTACCTTAAACTTGTTAAGTTAATTGTTGTACCTTATGGGGCAGAATTTTACACACCCAAGTTTAGTTGTGTAATCCCCTTTGAAATGTTTGGATTGTTGGGCCTTAAATGTGGCGTTTGGATGTTGAATTCGGCCTTGAAAAAGGTGGCAAAGTATGTAGAAACAAAGGAAATGCTGCCCAATTTTCCATAGAATTTAGTGACTTTGAACTTGGAATATTCTACAATGTAACTAGAAGTTAATAAACGTATTATGGTAATTATAGGTTGACATATTACGTGCGATATTTTGGGCTTAGCAAGTGGATTGACCAAAGAGGTATGTGGAACTTTCTTATCTCTTGAGCATGAGTAGTTGTACCTATGAAGTACGGTAGACGTACAAGATTTGACATTCTTCACTTGTTTTAAGTATATGATACTTGTTTCGTTTAAAAGTATAAGTCCCTTGGATATAGGGAGATGTGTTTGACTAGTGTATAATGGTAATATAACAACTTTATGGGAAGTTGGTTGTATTGGCTTTATGAAAGGTTAATAAGGAAAGGTTTACTCCAAGTAAAATAAGTACGGATAAAGGATTTGAATCTGTGGAAGACAAATTGTTTTTAAGGCATTAATTGCCTAAGGTTTTAAAAGAGATGAAGTCACTTGATTTTAGAAGCCTAGTGTATTTTTAAAGGTAAACGTGACTTGTTTTGAAAAGTTGTCGTGACTTGATACCACGGTTATTAGTATCTTGAGAGTTTTACATAAAAAAGAGTCATTTTCTTAAAAGGTTTATGGTACGTGGTACTTGGGTTAAATTCCCGGATTTTCTTTTAAAATGACATGTAGTGCCTTAAGTAACTAAAATGAGAGGATGTACTAGAAATGTTATTAAGAAGTTAGGAGATATTCTTAACTTGCTTACGTTATGATAAGTCGGTAGCGTTTATGTTATGTATGATAGCCGGTTGTGTTGATTTATGTATTATTACTATTATTACTATTTATGCCATGGATTTGCTACCCATGATGCGAGTGCGACGCTTGTACTCATGCGGGCCCACTGGGTCCACGCGGGTGAAATAGTCCCATGCGGGTGAAATAGTCCCATGCGAGGCGGATGACCTCATGCGGGTGAAATAGTCTCATGCGAGGTGATGACCTTATGCGGGTCCACAGGACCCATGCGGGTGAAATAGTCCCAGGAGTAGGATTGCTTAATGATACTACGGGAGGGAGACCCTGTTTTGATCATGAGCCTCCTATTTTCATGCAGTAAAGTTTTTACTTGTTACTCTCATTGTTAGTAAGGCACAGTGTACTGTATTTTTGACTCTTTTCCATGACTCCAGTTTGTTTTAAACTTATGATATTATTACAGTATTTTCCAGTTTTACATACTTGGTACATATTGTGTACTGACCCCCTTCCCCGGGGGCTGCGTTCATGCCGCAGGTAAGGGAAAGCAGGTGGTGGATCCTCATTCTTAGGATCTTTACTCAGGTGTCAGGAGCTCCATTTCTCCGGAGGCTCGACTTTTGGTACGGTTCTCCCTGGTGTGGTAGATACTTTGTACATGCAGGGGTATGACGGGGCCCTGTCCCGTCATAGTGTTTTCACATTCTTAGAGACCTGTAGTCCTGTTATAGCTTGGGTTGTTAAGGATGTAACTGTTCAGCTTTGTTGTATTAGAGGTAGCCATTTTGGGTTAGCCTGCTTATTTTATATATGGGTTCTTGTTGTGAGTTTATTTTCTGCTGGTTTTCTCTGATGTTGTATCACAAGGGTGCCGGGGGTAAGACACCAGTCACAGGTCCGTGGTCGGGTCGTGACAAGGTGTCTCCGCTCGAAGGATGAAGGATGGAGAGTAAAGGGCTTCGGACGGTCCCCCCAGATCTCCCTATCGCATGTGTAGAAATTTGTATTTATAGCCATGATTTTGGGTTCTAAATTTGGTAAAATTATGACAAGTTTTAAGGCTAATATTGAGACGATTTAGTATGCTTTTAGTTATGGTAAGTACTGAGTATATTTTGAGGACGATTTTGGTTATGGTAAACTCTGATTTTCGGAAGGAGGTACGCGATTTGGGTCATGATTTTGGAAATCTTTTGGTAACATTTAGTTATGGTAAGTTGTATGGATGGTGTTTGTAGTGAGTACGAGGGTGAGCTGGCGGAATGGACGAGGATGAGAAGCTGGGATTCTCTGGCGAGAATCTCGGGTGGAGCATGGAGGAGTGTTGGCGGCGATGGGAATAGGGCTAGGGTTCGCTGGTCTCGTTTTGGCAGGGATTTTGTACTAGTGTTCTTTGTCTGAAAATGGGGGAGGGAGGTTAAAAGGGCTGAAGGGAAGAGTGGGTCGTGGGTCGTTGGGCTGGGTAATGGGCTGGGCGATTTAAAAGGGTGGGCTGGTGGTATTATATTGGGTATTAGTTTTAGGAGTTAGTTTTAGGTAAAAATTAATTAATGGAGAAATAAATGGGGGTTTAGATTATTATCAAATTATTTAAATGCTAAATGCGGATATGATATTTAAGGATTATTTAATGCTTTTATAAATGCGACGCTATTATTAAAACACATGTATTAGAGCAAAATTAACTTAAATTACAAATAATAATTATGAAATTGCCTTGCGTATAAATGTGAATATGCTATTTAATACGACGTTATTGTTAAATTATTTATTTTATGTATTTATTTATTTATTGCCACGCACTTTTTCAACCGCGACATTTATTTAAATAGCGAACCCCTGCTACTAAGAAAGATTTTAGAAAATAAAATAACGATGTTAGAAATACTAAAACGTGCTAAAAATAAAAGGGTTCTAAAAGGTTAAAGATTAAAAGTAAAAGGTGCTAAGTAGTGCTAGGGTTCGCGGAGTCGCCACCTAATTAGTTTGGGTGAATTAGGACACCTAAATGTCACTAGGTTAAAGTCAACATTGACTCCATTTTTTATGGTCTGCAAAACTTATGTGAGATTCCGGAAAAGAGTTCTTTATTAATCTAGAGGGAAGAGATTAGGCACCCTCTAAGATCCGCTAACTTGCGGTTGTCCTACCAAACCTAGGTTGATTATTATGCTAAGAAAATGCATGTTTTAAAAAAAGGTATTTGAGTAAAAGGATATTTGTAAGTATATAAAAATGTATTTTTGTCAAATATAAAAAGTTGTAAGATTTGTTTAAGAAGATAAAGTTTCAAAAATATTAATTCATAAAGTTCTTAAAGAACATGTATATAATGCAAGAAATTGATTAGGACCAAAGACGTATTTATGAAATAGGCCTAGCATGCAAGGTATCTATCTAAAAAGCGAAACTAATTTTCCTATACTAATGTTAATAATTGAGTTTATGGAATTTGATAACAAATAATATTTTAACTACGTGAAGAGTTATGCAAGTGAAAAATCGTTAGGTTATTTAATGCAACTTTAAGCAATGTATAGCGAGCCTAAAATAATTAAATTAGAAGAAGCAAGTTTCTAGTGTCAAACTAGATAATAAGAAGATAATTTTTATGAAATGAATTATAGTGTCATTTAATGATTTAAGAGAATCAGTTTCTTTTGTTATGCACTAACTTCGTAATTAGATATGCAATCTTAATTGTTATGCAAGAGTTTAGATGATAAGTCTAGGATAAATAAATCAGAAGTGTATTTCCAGTTTTTTTTAAAAACTACCCTCCCAATTCGTTTATTTAAAGGGCTAATTATTTTATGTCTCCTATTAATTACAAAGTTAGATAATAAATTACAAATAAAGAAAAGACATGAATGAAACGAGGAGATCAAGGGAGTAAAAGGAGTTGAGATGGATGACGACGTCATCTTATCCTATTTTGTCTTAGGAGTGCTGAGGCAGGAGCGTGATAGAGAATGCACATAGATGCGGGTCTTCGTGAGTTGCGACGAGTCTCATATTGAGACTCTTCCTTTTGCTCCAAGGCATTGCATGTAAATAAAATAAAAAATAAGGATTAGTACACACCCAAATTTGTCAAAAGTATAAAGAGTAAGCATTTGGCTTAAACACATGATTTACAACTAAGCGCATAGATATTATTGAGGCAGCAAGTGATAAAAAATGACGGAAGCAGATTCCAGTTGTATTCAGGGTACACGTTATATGGGCTTTAATCCCAAAAATAATAATAAGGATAGAAGCAGCAGAGGGAAGGGCAGGGCATGGACACGTACAATAGTTCAAACTACTGGATTTGGGTTTCATTTACCAGTGGTCTCAATGTTTGTTCTAATAATATTGACCTTCTCCCCATGCAAATCATATGCTGTGATTGTAAAGCAGGCCCTAAAAATCATTTTTTGATGTTTTTTTAAAAAAACTAGGCTTTGTTTGAAGAACATACCATTAAACTTAGCAAAATACTCAATAAATGCACATAGAAACTAGGCTTAAACTATCAAGCAACTATGGCCTCAACAAATCAAGGCAAGATTCATATTCAATTCCAAGTTAACAGGATAGACACACAAACAGGATGTATGCAGGGGCAGTCCAATAACTGCATTAGACTGATGGAGGTACTGGGCAGTGGAAATCATAGTTAGACTGAGATCAAGACAGCTTATAAAGCAACTTACATCAGGCAGTTCTATTAGAAGTAAATGATCAAATGAGCCATTCTAAATAATATTTTTAAACAGACTCAACACATCCAACTCTAACTGCAAGCATAATGATAAGATTCAACAAGTGTAACTCAACAGATATGGACCAGGGTACATGATAACTGGGAGACCTTATGAGAGCACTTTGACACTTAACACAGACAAGGCAAGCATACTATAAATCTGGATTAACATGAGAGCACTTGAGTGAACAAGTTGCAGGTCAACAGTGACTAAAGTATGAAGGAAAAGATGTTAGACACAATCATTCCACCAATTCCTAGAAGGGCTATATTACATGAACTAATTTACCAAAAATCAAGGCACACTGCTGAAAGTAATCTGGGCCTAAGGGATAGTTTCAGGTCAGACTTACAAAAATGTGAAACCAATTAAAATAAGCTAGCATATGTAGGGGATCCCAACAGGCTGTGTTACCGATCTTAAATGACATTTGGAACCAACATAAGAGCCACAGGGATAGATTGGATGTATATATATGGCTAAAAGGAATACAAAGGTATTTTCTAATCCTAAATAAAACATGTTCAGATCATGCACGAGGCCAACTTTACTCGTTAAATACCTTCTAGGGTTAGATTACACCCTAATATGCTCACAACATGATATGGGGGTTACAAACCAAGGATAAAAATGCAAGTGGGGAATATAATTCGACACAACGTAGATTGATCATAATACAGTATGCTAGTACCGACATCATTTAATGACTCAATGACATGATTCAAAACAGCTATATAGACTTCCTGTCGACGCGGTGACAAACAAAACCAAACCAGTAATCACATAAGCATCAAACCAACTGATTAATATTACAGTCCCTTTTTAGGCACATATCAAGCAACATAATGGGATTAATAAACATCGATCATAATCGATAACTTCAAATCGACGCCTGCTTAGAAGAACTACGACATATCAAACATGATATGATAATGTCAACAAGTACAGTCGAAGCATACATAACAAGAAAACATACATATTCACCTAAAGAACCGAAATTTGAAAGGGAGATGAGTTTACCTTCTCCGGACAGCGAACCGAGACAGCGTATCAAGTCGTCGGTCTGCTCGGAGGTTTCGTGCTATGCGATTTGAAAGTGACAACGAAGCTGTTTCTGGATTTCTATTTTGTGTTATCGGGGCTAAGATGTGCGAAACTAGGGGTTTCTAGGTGTTCTTGCAGTTGTCTTTCAATTGTATTGAAGGGTTTTTCCCTGTCTCCCCTCCTCTGTCTTGCATATATAAATCGATCGACTTTTGTTAGTCAAGAGGGGGTCTAGATTGTTGTCGACCCCTGCTCTTCTCTCCTGCCATTGCATGTATAAATCGCCCCTTTATAGTCCCGATTTGGGTTCCCCATTAGGTCAATTTTAGATCGCCTTTAGGGTACTGTTTTTTTACCATTTTTGTGTGATTTGCGGGTGATTTTTATGGTAAGCGTTAAAGGAAGGGTGAGTTGGCTCGAGGCGTGGACAAAGGGAAGCCCGAATTCTCCGACGAGAATCGCGGGGTTGGGGGTGTTGTCGACGGTGAGCGTGAGTGGAGTGTGTGCGGCGGATTGGGTGTATTGGGTGTTATGTCTTGTTCTAGGTTTATGTTGGAATGATAGAAGAAAGGTAATAATGGGAGTTGGGCTACCAGCTTTGGGCTCACCCGGTTGGGCCTTGGAAGAATTAAATAAAAGGATGGTAAATAAAAGGTGTACCTTGGGCTATGAATTCAGGGGATGTAAGTGGGCTGGTGCATTATGGTATTGATGGGGTTTGGGTAGTGTTTTAGGTGTTGAGTTTTAATAAGTGGTAAATAAAGATGGGGTTTAAATTATTTATGACATTATTAAAATGCTAAATGTGGATATGATATTTAAGGATTGTTTAATACTTTTATAAATGCGACGCTATTATTAAAACGCATGTATTAGATTAAAATTAATTTAATATGAGTTTAAATTACAAATAATAATTATGAAATTGTCTTGCGTATTAATAAATATGAATATGCTGTGTGATGCGACGTTATTGTTAAATTATTTATTTTATGTATTTATCTATCTTAATATGACTTTAGGCGCTACAATAATTATGAAATTGTTTTGCGTATTAATAAGTGCGACTATGCTATTTGACACGACGTCGTTGCTAAATTATTTGTTGACGTATTTATTATTAATTATCATTTAAGAATTATGACAGGGCTTAGAATTGATAAATGCGGGCGCGAGACCTAAAGTGCTTAATTTTCTACGTAAGATGTGGTGCTGTTATTAATCGCTTATTTATGCATGTATTAATGTATTATTGTTGCATTTTATTATTAAAAAAAATATTTTAAAAATTAGTGTAATTTTATAGTTAAGGACTGGACGGGACGGTCAAAATTGGGTGTCAACAACTTGTCCCTCTTTGTATGGAGATGATGAAAGAGTCTTTGGACAAAGATATTGACTTATAGCCAATTTTGTCTCGATCCTCAGAATTAAAAAAGTTGGGCAATTAAGACAAGGCTGACGCAGACTCAAAATCTGTCCCAGTGTCGAGTTATGACGACACTGGGCTACCATGGTCAAACACCAAGGCGGGCTAATGCGGACTCAAAATTTGTCCCAGTGTCGAGTTATGACGACACTGGGCTACCATGGTCAAAACACCAAGGCGGGCTAACGCGGACTCAAAATTTGTCCCAGTGTCGAGTTATGACGACACTGGGCTACCATGGCCAAAACACCAAGGTGGGCTAACACGGACTCAAAATTGTCCCAGTGTCGAGTTATGACGACGCTGGGTAGAAATAAAAATAAACTGGCTTGAACTTAGGGGTGTACCAGTATTGATTTATGAAAATGCTGGGCTTATTGGTGATGTGGGATGAGTGGACCGACGCTCGAGGCCCTTTCTGCCATTTGTTGGGAAGGTTGGCCCCTCAACAAATTGCCCCAGTTCGCTGTAAGAGAAAATCCACGGTGTGCTCCTGCTCTTGCATGCTAAGACTTAAGCAAACGGTTAGTGCATAACTATTACGTCGAAATGATAACGCATGAATTTATTGATAATGTAACTGTATGAGTAGAAAATGCTATCATGTAAAATGTGATGCCTACTGCAAATGTTGTGATTTCGCCCTTGCACGGACGTGTTGCGATTGTGAATGCGGATATGTTGTCCTTGCTGCAACTGCCCCTGTAGACTAAAGCTCAAGAAAGAATTAGTTCATAACTCCTAAGACAGAATAATAAAACATGAATAAGAAATGCAATTTTGAGAGTAGAGAAATCGTTCTTGCGTAGATGTGGTATGCTGATGACGTCGTTTTGGACGTGACATCGTTTTCGGATTCGGCGTCATTTTCGACAAGGCCGCTTTCGAACTTAGCGTCGCTTTCGACTCGGGTCGCTTTGACTCGGCCGCTTTCGACTGGCGTCGCTTTTGACCTTGGCCATTTTCGGACTTGGCGTCGCTTTCGTGACGTCGCCGCTTTCGGACTTGGCATCATTTTCTGACTTGGCCGCTTTGACGTGGCATCGCTTTCGACTTGGCGTCGCTTTTGACTTGGCGTCATTTTCAGATTTACGCCATTTTCGGACTTGGCGTCGTTTTCGGACTCGGCGTCATTTTCGGACGTAGCGTCGTTTTCAAACTTGGCGTCGTTTTCGGACTTGGCGTCGTTTTCGGACGTGGCGTCGTTTTCGGATGTTGCGTCGTTTTCGGACTTGGGCGTCGTTTTCGGACTTGGCGTCATTTCGGACGCGATGTTGAGGGCGTCATTGCGTAGACGTAATGTTGATGACGTCGTTACCTGGACGTATTGTTGTTGGCGTCGTTGCGTAGACGTAGCGTCGCCTTGGCGTTATTGCAGACATACGCGACGACGCCGTTGCGTGGGCGTGATGCGACGACGTCGTTCGGACGTGGCGCCGCTTGCTCGTGAGAATAAATGCTCCTGCAAGCTAAGCTTGAGAAAAAATTAGTGTATAATTGTTAAAACAAAATGATGAGAAACGTAATTCTGTGAGTAGGGATGTCGTCCCTGTATGATATGTGGGGTGTTTTGTTATAATGCATTTTTGTGAACCGTATGGACTGTCATAATGTCTTTGTTGTGCGTTTGTGCACCGCATGAATTTCAATTTGACTCTATGCCCGAGCTGATGCGCTAGACTTTGTCGCGGGTTTTGAACTTTGATTGTTGATGTCTGTTTGCTTCAGCTGCTTCTTTCTGCTTCTGCTAATATGAAGAACCTGTGCTCAAAGAAAATTTGTGAGTTTGAGGGGGGGCGGTTGATTCGCATTGACTTTGTAGTTTTGACTCTTGATGCTCGGACGCCTGCCTTGTTTGGACTCATAATCCCTGCCTGGTTTCCTACCTTGTCCCAGTTCTGAATATGCAAAGGATGTTCGACCTAAAGTGGGTCTCAATGAGGTTGCTTGTATATTATGTGTATTTTCGTTATTTTCAAAATGAGGGAAGGCTTCCTGATGGTGACCGAAGCCGATTTAGGCCGCCTACGTATCCCCATGAGGGAATCAGGTCATGACGTAGTTCATTACAAGCGAAATTGGGTGAAATTAAAATTTCTAAAGGTGGGACCGAAGCCAAAACGACCGCCTACGTATCCACCAAGGGAATCAGGTCAAACGTAGTTCCATGTTATTACATATAAAAGACAAAATATATTAAATTAAATATTTCAGGACTCGGAGGGCCAAGGCAGGGGCACGAGTCCACTTCTTGTTGCTCTGTGTCTTCAATGGCTGAGTCTTCAGCAGGATCATCTCTTGCAGCACACAACTAGACGAATGACTTATTCAATGGTTAAACAATCTCTGGCAAGGAGCACCTCATTTTCTCTGGCGGTTGGTCGATGACTCAACTTTCTTCCCTTTTCGAGCTGGCGTAATAGTCCCTTCCAGACTATCTTCTTCATTTTTAGCTATCATGCTCACATGGGCATCTTCATAATCGGGGAGAAGGTTATTGTTTACTTTGAGAGGAGCATCTTTCAGCTGAATGACTCCCTCTTCGATTAACACCTCTATTTTGTCCTTGAGTGTATAGCAATTTGCGATGTCGTGCCCCTCGACACCGGAGCGGTATGTACAATGTTTGGTTTCATCGTGCCCTCGGAAAGTAGGCCTGGGGGTATATCTGGGAATTGGCTGGAGTATTCCTGTGGCTTTCAGCTTCACATACACTTGGGCTATGGGTTCGGCTAAAGGTGTATAGGTTCTTGTTGACTTTCTCTCAGCATCTATGCGGGGGTTGGGTCCGTTTGGTGTGCGGATTCGTGATTGTGGTGAGTATTTTGGATATGCTGGTTGGGTATGGTAAACAGGATATGGTGTGGCGCAGTGCTGATAATACGACTGTGGACTTTGAGTGTTTTGGTTATAGTAAGAAGGTGGTGAGTTTTGATACACTGGTAGTTGTTCTGGCCTATGTTCCTGAATGACCATGATAGAGGGTAATGCATCTCTTTTCGCATGAGGTACCTCGATAAATCGATCGCATTGCTCGCTAGTTTCTTGTAGAAATCGCCAAGTTTGTAATCTTGCATGTCTTAATGCCGTCTTCCACGAAGTCGCCCATTCTTACGACTTGTGCAAAATTTCGCCCAATTACACTGATCATCCTTTCATAATACGTCGCGTCTTTTAACGACTGCACGAACAAGGTGGTCATTTCGCTCTCTGCCATTGGAGGTTGGACCTTTGCTGCTTCTGACCGCCACCTCAGGACGTATTCCCTGAAAGTTTCTGTGGATTTATTTTCAAGTTTCATAAGATAAAATCTATCCGGGACAATGTCAGTGTTGAATCTGAATCTATCCATGAAATCTTGTGCCATGGCATTCCAACCGTCCCATTTTCGAGGGTCTTGGCATGTGTACCAGTCCAGCGTCTCGCCGGTTAGACTCCTGATGAACAGTTTCATGATGATTGCTTGATTTTTCCCAACTCCAATCAATTTATCGCAATATGACCTTAGATGAGCTCGAAGATTCCCCTTTCCAGCGAACATGTCAAATTTGGGCGCCTTGTATCCCACAGGTAATTCAACGTCGGGGTGCATACATAAGTTTTCATATTCTAAACCTTCTTTCCCCTTGTTCATTTGAATGCTTTTGAATGCCTCTTTCAAGCTACGGATTTCTTTTGCCACATTTTCATCAGTTCTAACTCGAGTCTGCCGCTCCATTTCCTTGTATTGATCTGTCTCTTGCACGATAAATGGTTGGCTTTCGGTCGGATGTGCTAATGCCCCATATTGCTTGTTAGGACTAGTGATGCGTGTCGTCTGCTCGTATTGGGTGGTTTGACAATTTGGGCTGAGTGGGGAGATATAAGTAGGTGGAGGTTGAGGTATGTATGTAGTAAACGGATCATTTTGGAGGTCGGCTTGCAAATTGACCGGGCGAGTGACATTTTGGTGTGAGCTGGTATGTTGCGGCCTTTGCGGGGAGCTTTGGGGAAGTGGAGGCTCAAGGGCTTGTGACACGATTGCATTTGTCCTTTTCTCTAGAAGTGGTGCATTCGAGATAATAGACAGGTTTGTGATATTTCAGAGCCTTTCTATTTCAGAGCCTTTCTATTTCGGCTTGCATGATTTCCATTTGCTGCAATAGTTTGGCGAGGTGTTGATCATTGGTGTTTCTCCTTTCTAACGCCTCTGCATCCTCTATAGGAACGGGGACGAGTCCTAAGTTGTTTCGTTCCGGTGCCTCTGGATTAGTCATTGAATGATTGTGCTTCTACCAGTCAACGCGAATCAACCTTTTGGGGATAAACTAGGCAAAAATAACCCTCTAACAAATGAAGCAAACCAAGTTAGTATAATATGCAAAGAGTTGCAGGCAATATATAATAATAAGCAAATTGCAAATCAAACGCGTGCTCTAACATGTTTGGGACCTCTTTTATGCCAGAGGGAGGCCTAAACGTGACATATGAGAGGTTATGATAGATTTGTCCAAGTCGTCCAACTGTAATGCTTTCGTTGGAAATGACGACCAAATGACGGTGCATTTTTTCCAATTTCGGCACGTCATGATTAGGTTTGAACTTGTCTATCATTGTCACGCTATACATAATATGCTGGTTGGTCGTTGGGTTGAGAAACCCGCCAACAAGTTTGGTGTCTTCCTAATTGTGGTGTCGATACCAAGGACCGACCCACCTAAGGTAAATGCATGCATTCCTTAAAATAAATGGTGGTATAGCTCTATCCTGAGTTTCTAAGATTTGGATTTACTAGAAGCAGGGTTCCCGAGCGGACAACTCGAGTGAGAAGGCTACTCGGCTGATCAGACGAACCGATCTAACTCCGCGCAGGCGCCAACTCTCCTAAAATTTGGATATTTTGAAAGAAATTTGCGGGTGCGCGAAGCACACCAGCGCGTGAGTGTGTGATAGTGTGAATTTTCCACAGTGGAAGAAATATGAGCGGAATGTCAGTTTAAGGAAAGCAGTAAAGCAAATAGCAATTAAAACAAACAAAATACAGTACATAAAAAATGAAATGCAAAAATAATGTCAAATAATAACCTTAGGTATGTTGTGGTTAAGAACTTTTCTCCCCAGCGGAGTCGCCATTTCTGTCACGCCTTTTTCCGACCGCGACATTTATTTAAATTGCGAACCCCTGCTACTAAGAAAGATGTTAGAAAATAAAATGACGATGATAGAAATACTAAAACGTGCTAAAAATAAAAGGGTGCTAAAAGGTTAAAGATTAAAAGTAAAAGGTGCTAAGTAGTGCTAGGGTTCGCGGAGTCGCCACCTAATTAGTTTGGGTGAATTAGGACACCTAAATGTCACTAGGTTAAAGTCAACATTGACTCTATTTTTTATGGTCTGCAAAACTTATGTGAGATTCTGGGAAAGAGTTCTTTATTAATCTAGAGGGAAGGGATTAGGCACCCTCTAAGATCCGCTAACTTGCGGTTGTCCTACCAAACCTAGGTTGATTATTATGCTAAGAAAATGCATGTTTTGAAAAAAAGGTATTTGAGTAAAAGGATATTTGTAAGTATATAAAAATGTATTTTTGTCAAATATAAAAAGTTGTAAGATTTGTTTAAGAAGATAAAGTTTCAAAAATATTAATTCATAAAGTTCTTAAAGAACATGTATATAATGCAAGAAATTGATTAGGACCAAAGACGTATTTATGAAATAGGCCTAGCATGCAAGGTATCTATCTAAAAAGCGAAACTAATTTTCCTATACTAATGTTAATAATTGAGTTTATGGAATTTGATAACAAATAATATTTTAACTACGTGTAGAGTTATGCAAGTGAAAAATCGTTAGGTTATTTGATGCAACTTTAAGCAATGTATAGCGAGCCTAAAATAATTAAATTAGAAGAAGCAAGTTTCTAGTGTCAAACTAGATAATAAGAAGATAATTTTTATGAAATGAATTATAGTGTCATTTAGTGATTTAAGAGAATCAGTTTCTTTGGTTATGCACTAACTTCGTAATTAGATATGCAATCTTAATTGTTATGCAAGAGTTTAGATGATAAGTCTAGGATAAATAAATCAGAAGTGTATTTCCAGTTTTTTAAAAAACTACCCTCCCAATTCATTTATTTAAAGGCTAATTATTTTATGTCTCCTATTAATTACAAAGTTAGATAATAAATTACAAATAATAAAAGAAAAGACATGAATGAAACGAGGAGATCAAGGGAGTAAAAGGAGTTGAGATGGATGACGACGTCATCTTATCCTATTTTGTCTTAGGAGTGCTGAGGCAGGAGCGTGATAGAGAATGCACGTAGATGCGGGTCTTCGTGAGTTGCGACGAGTCTCGTATTGAGACTCTTCCTTTTGCTCCAAGGCATTGCATGTAAATAAAATAAATAATAAGGATTAGTACACACCCAAATTTATCAAAAGTGTAAAGAGTAAGCATTTGGCTTAAACACATGATTTGCAACTAAGCGCATAGATATTATTGAGGCAACAAGTGATCAAAAATGACGGAAGCAGATTCCAGTTGTATTCAGGGTACACGTTATATGGGCTTTAATCCCAAAAATAATAATAAGGATAGAAGCAGCAGAGGGAAGGGCAGGGCATGGACACGTACAATAGTTCAAACTACTGGATTTGAGTTTCATTTACCAGTGGTCTCAATGTTTGTTCTAATAATATTGACCTTCCCCCCATGTAAATCATATGCTGTGACTGTAAAGCAGGCCCAAAAAATCATTTTTAATGTTTTTTAAAAAAAACTAGGCTTTGTCTGAAGAACATACCATTAAACTTAGCAAAATACTCAATAAATGCACATAGAAACTAGGCTTAAACTATCAAGAAACTATGGCCTTAACAAATCAAGGCAAGATTCATATTCAATTCCAAGTTAACAGGATAGACACACAAACAGGATGTATGCAGGGGCAGTCCAATAACTGCATTAGACTGATGGAGGTACTGGGCAGTGGAAAGCATAGTTAGACTGAGATCAAGACAGCTTATAAAGCAACTTACATCAGGCAGTTCTGTTAGAAGTAAATGATCAAATGAGCCATTCTAAATAATATTTTTAAACAGACTCAGCACATCCAACTTTAACTGCAAGCATAATGATAAGATTCAACAAGTGTAACTCAACAGATATGGACTAGGGTACATGATAACTGGGAGACCTTATGGGAGCATTTTGACACTTAACATAGACAAAGCAAGCATACTATAAATCTGGATTAACATGAGAGCACTTGAGTGAACAAGTTGCAGGTCAACAGTGACTAAAGTATGAAGGAAAAAATGTTAGACGCAATCATTCCACCAATTCCTAGAAGGGCTATATTACATGAACCAATTTACCAAAAATCAAGGCACACTGCTGAAAGTAATCTGGGCCTAAGGGATACTTTCAGGTCAGGCTTACAAAAATGTGAAACCAATTAAAATAAGCTAGCATATGCAGGGGATCCCAACAGGTTGTGTTACCGATCTTAAATGACATTTGGAACCAACATAAGAGCCACAAGGATAGTATGGATGTATATATATGGCTAAAAGGAATACAAAGGTATTTCCTAATCCTAAATAAAACATGTTCAGATCATGCACGATGCCAGCTTTACTCGTTAAATACCTTCTAGGGTTATATTACACCCTAATATGCTCACAACATGATATGGGGGTTACAAACCAAGGATAAAAATGCAAGCGGGGAATATAATTCGACACGACGCAGATTGGTCATAATACAGTATGCTAGTACCGACATCATTTAATGACTCAATGACAAGATTCAAAATAGCTATATAGACTTCCCTGCCGACGCGGTGACAAAAAAAACCAAACCAGTAATCACATAAGCATCAAACCAACTGATTAATATTACAGTCCCTTTTTAGGCACATATCAAGCAACATAATGTGATTAATAAACATCGATCCTAATCGATAACTTCAAATCGACGCCTGCTTAGATGAGCTACGACATATCAAACATGATATGATAATGTCAACAAGTACAGTAGAAGCATACATAACAGGAAAACATACACATTTACCTAAAGAACCAAAATTTGAAAGAGAGATGAGTTTACCTTCTCCGGACAGCGAACCAAGGCAGCGTATCAAGTCGTCAGTCTGCTCGGAGGTTTCGTGCTATGCGATTTGAAAGTGACAACGAAGTTGTTTCTGGATTTCTATTTTTTGTTATCGGGGCTAAGATGTGCGAAACTAGGGGTTTCTAGGTGTTCTTGCGGTTGTCTTTCAATTGTATTGAAGGGTTTTTCCCATATCTCCCCTCATCTGTCTTGCATGTATAAATCGATCGGCTTTTGTTAGTCAAGAGGGGGTCTGGATTGCTGTCGACCCCTGCTCTTCTCTCCTGCCATTGCATGTATAAATCGCCCCTTTATAGTCCCGATTTGGGTTCCCCATTAGGTCAATTTTAGACCGCCTTTAGGGTACTGATTTTTTACCATTATTGTGTGATTTGCGGGTGATTTTTATGGTAAGCGTTAAAGGAAGGGTGAGTTGGCTCGAGGCGTGGACAAATGGAAGCCCGGATTCTCCGGTGAGAATCGCGGGGTTGGGGGTGTTGTCGACGGTGAGCGTGAGTGGAGTGTGTGCGGCGGATTGGGTGTATTGGGTGTTATGTCTTGTTCTAGGTTTATGTTGGGATGATAGAAGAAAGGTAATAATGGGAGTTAGGCTATCATCTTTGGGCTCACCCGGTTGGGCCTTGGAAGAATTAAATAAAAAGATGGTAAATAAAAGGTGTACCTTGGGCTATGAATTCAGGGGATGTAATGTTAGACCCCGTAGTTCTGACCCTACGTATGAGAGCGTACGAAAGCATGTAGGACTTAAATTTTCAAAGGATAGGTTGACGGATTATTCCGGGCGGGTTGTAGTCAACTTTGAGGCGGGTTATGACCCGATTCGTTGAGAGTTCCTAAGTATTTTAAAGGCCTAGGACGTAGTTCGTTGAGTCTTGATTCCAACGCAACCAACCGTTCGTCGATAGGGCGTCGGAGTAGAAAGTTATGAGAGTTACAAGTTCAGCGCGTGATCGGCGAAATGCGTTCGAGCAAAGCGGCAGGCGCGGCGCGTATGCGAGATGCATGGCGCCTAAAGTACTGAGAGGTCGCAGAAGTTGCAGCGCCGCGGCGCCAGGACAGCAGGGCCGCGGCGCCGAAAGTTCAGAGAGCCTGCGGAGGTTTCAGCGCCGCGGCGCCGGCGGCGGGGCCGCGGCGCCGAGGCGGGGAATTTGGGCGGAAAAACTTAGAAAATCTGATTTTTGTTTTAAAAGAGACCATGGGAGGGTGACAAGTGTCCCCCCCCATCTGATTTTCTGTTGCATGCAATATATTGACCAAGACTTGGTCATTGTCTATCTTTCATCTTCTCTCTCTCTCTCTCAAATTGCTCCCCCTTCTCTCTAAAAAACCCAAGAAAAATCTGAAAGTTAAGAACAAGAAAAGGAAGCTTGTAGCTAGCTTGTTGGCATTGTTGTGGTAGTGTTCTTGGCAAGGAAGCTAGCAATATTTGGAATAAGTTTTGGCTAAAACTTTAAGGTAACATTTCTTCCTTTAAACTTAGTTCTAGTGTTGCATGCTTAGAAGCAAGATCTTGTGGTAGTAAAATAATGCACTTAGAGTCTTTGCATGCAAGTAAATGTGGTTTGGATATGAAGAATGGGTTAAGAAGAACAAATGAGCTTGTTGTAGCCTAAAAACTACCTTAGAATTGTTAAGTGATTTGTTGTAAACTTATGAGGCAGAATTTTGGGTGTGAAATCCCCTTTGAATTGTTGGATTGATTGAGCCTAAAATGTGGCGTTTGATGATAATTTCGGCCTTGAGAAAGGTGGCAAAGTGAGTAGAAACAAAGGAAATGCTGCCCGATTTTTCTTAGAATTTAGTGACTTTGAACTTGGATTGTTCTACATTAAGATTAGAGGTTAATAAACGTATCATGACTATTATAGGTTGAAATATTACTCATGTAGTTTGGACTTGGCAAGTGGATTGACCAAAGAGGTATGTGAAGCTTTCCTATCTCTTGAGCATGAATAGATGAAACTATGTAGCTGAGCGTACAAGATTTGGTGTTCTTACTTGTTTTGAGTATAAAATGACTTTTCGTTTTAAGAACGTATAAGTCCCTTGGTTAAGGGAAAAGTATGATTTTTACTAAAGTATAGAGTTAATATAACAACTTTATGGGAAGTTGGTTTATTAGCTTCATAAAAGGTTAATGAGAAGGGATTTACTCTAAGTAAGATAATTATATGAAGAGGCAAATTGATTTAAAGGCATCAATTGCCCAAAGGCTTTTATGTATAAAGAAGAGTCACTTTTGAAAGAGTTGAAGTATGTAGTACTTGGGTTAAATTCCCGGTGTTCTTTTATTAAAGATATGGTTAAGTGCCTTAAGTAAACTAAAATGAGAGAGTATGTGAACAAGACACAAAAGAAGTTATAAGTTTTCTTAACTTATTATTATTATGATATGATGACAGTTTGAGATAGGGTAAGAGTATGTCTGAGGGGCAAGCCCCAAGATCGTCATACCACCTCCTTCAGTGTAAGAGTATGTCCGGCGGGCCACCCCAAGATCGCCATACCATCCGGTGTAAGAGTATATCCGAGGGCGATCCAAGATCGTTATACCATCCGCACCAAGATAAGAGTATATCCGAGGGCAAACCCCAAGATCGTTATACCATCCGCTCCAGCAAAGAGTATATCTGAGGTACAGCCCCAAGATCGTGATACCATCTGTTTCAGGGTAAGAGTATATCTGAGGGGAAAGTCCCCAAGATCGTTATACCACCTGTTCCGTGGATTTGCTACCCATGATGCGAGAATACCTCACGCGAGTCCTTATGGGCTTACGGGTGAAATAGTCCCACGCCCGGCGGTACACCGATGCGAGGAGTACCTCATGCGGGTCCACAGACCTATGCGGGTGAAATAGTCCCGCGAGTAGGGTGCTTATTGATACTACAGGCGAGGTACCGCTTTTGATCCTAAGTCCCTATTTTATGCGATTATATATATATATATATACACTTGTCACTCTCATTAGTAAGGCACAAGAAAAGGTATTTTATTGTCTTCATGACTCCACTTGCTTTTAGACTTATGATATCATATTACAAGATTTTCCAGCTTTACATACTTGGTACATGTCGTGGTAATCGACCCTCTTCCTGGGCCGCTCATGCCGCAGGTAAGGGTAAGCATTGAGGATCCTCGTTCCTGTGGATCACTATCCCTGTCGAAGCTCCATTCCTCGGAAGCTTATTTATTGTACGGATATTCCCCGATGCTATAGGTATTTTGTACATCCGTGGTATGGCGGGCCCTGTCCCGCCACGATGTTATCTTTAAGTACGTGGCCACCTATATATTTTGGGCTATAAGAACCAGTTGTTTTATAAATACTTTGTTTAAGTATGTTTATGGAAGGCAGCCTTATCGGCTGGCCAGATATGTATTACCCTTTTTATGATGTTACGTGTTGTGTTATGTTCCGCTGCTATTCTCTGACATATAACTGACAGGGTACCCCAGTAGGGTACTAGTCGCGACCCTGGGGTCGGGTCGTGACAAAAGTGGTATCAGAGCAGTTAGTCCTCGGAAAGTGTCCACAGACCGTGTCTAGTAGAGTCTTGATTATCGGTGTGTCGTGCACCACATCTATAATCAGGAGGCTGCAGGATATTTAGGATTGGTTTCCATTCTTTCACTCTAAGATCGTGCAATAGAGTGAGTTATAGGTTGAATCTCCCGATGTTTTCCCTTATGTATCGATATGCCTCCACGCAAGGCAACCGCGGCATGGCGGCAAGGCACCGAGGTGCCGCTAGTGGGACGCGAGAGTCACGAGGCACAGCCCGATCCTTACCGAGATGATGTTCGGCGGCAGTTCCACGCCGCCGCCAAATTTCAGCAGAGTTCGAGGCGCGGACGCGCCATCGAGACCGCGGTACGAGCCTCGACCCACGCATGTGGTCCGAGTACAGGATTACGGAATGATTCGTTATCGACCAAAGATAGTGGCGGCAGCGACAGAGCAGCGCCAACCCTAGAGCCGGCGATTACGGATTCGGGATTTCGGGTTGTCACCCACCCGAAGTTCTATGGTTCGAGATTCGATGAGGATCCGCAGGAGTTTGTCCGAAGCGATTCTGACCATGCAGGTTCTTAGGGCATAAGAGACTGAGTTTGTTATACTATATTATTACAGGTTACGCGATATTGCGTTGAACTGGTTTGAGTCATGGGTATTGTCGAGGGTGAAGATGCTCTTCCAGCTGATTGGGAGGAGTTCACAGAGGCGTTCCTAGACCACTTCTTGCCTCCGGAGGTGAGGAGAGCCCGCGTAGATAGGTTCTTGACCTCGAGACAGACGGGAGGACTATCGTGAGTACAACACGAGTTTGACTCCTTGGCCGATACGCACACACCATTGTAGCCGATATGGCGCATGTGGTTCATAGATACGTGATGGGGCTAGACCGTCACATGACATCGCTTAGGAGTGGCACTTCACCGAGGATGGATATTGCCAGGATGCAGCATACGCACAGGATCGAGGCGAGAGAGCGCAGATCGGCTAGATTTGGGCCACCAAGAGGCCGTGACATCGGGTTCTCGTGAGCGATTTCGAGGCGGCCTCAGCAGACCAGTCCACCTTCCACCATTCGGCTCGAGTGCTCCTTCACGCTTTCTAGCGGAGGTCCGATCGCCAGGTTATTCTGAGCAGTCGTGGCTCCGGGACGCCGTTTTCGCGAGGCAGACCAAAGACTAATCGAGACCACCTACCTCTGCGTTCGATGCGGTAGGTCTCATCCGGCGAGTGCCGTATGGGTTCGAGATCATGTTACTCTTGTAGGCAGGCCATCCAAGAAGGATTGTCCGCCCCAGGCGGCGGAGCATTACGGTTCACCGACGGGTGCGTTCTCGGATCTTCATCTTCGATGGTTAGACGCCCGAGGCGTGGTACTTATGGCCAGCAGCCGCGCAGCAGGTCGTGGTAGGGTTCCATTCTAGCGTCCTCGTAACCGCATATATGCTATGTCGGTGACAGACCGAGGCGTCGCGATGTCGCCACAGTACATTATTGGTTTCTTCTTTGTGATGTTTATGCTTTGATAGATCCAGTTCTACCTTGTCCTACATATCTCCTCATATCACGGTGGGAATAGGGATAGAGCCCGAGTCCATAAGACCTTTTGAGGCTACGCCATGAGGTGATTGATGGTAGTTGGCGAGTGTATAAGGCTTGTCTGTGACTATAGATACCGCCGACTCAGCCGACTTGATAGAGTTGGATATGACAGACTTTGGGGTGATTTTGGGTCTGGATTGGCTAGCATCTTGCTATGCCAACGTGGACCGTAGAGAGATTAGTTCGGTTCAGCTTCTACGAGCCGCTATCGAGTGGAAGGAATCTTGCGCCAGCGGTAAGTTTATTTCTTACCTCGGCTAGGAAGATGGTGCGGAAAGGGTACATCTATCATATGGTTCGGTATTCGACATCGAGGTCGAGGTACGGACCTTGATCGATTCGGTCGTTAGAGAGTTTCCGCACGTATTCCCGGATGAGCTCGTATCCCTCCTGAGAGGGAGATCGAGTTTTGCATTGACTTGGCACCAGATACTCGACCGATATCTATTCCGCCATACAGGATGGCACCCGCCGAGCTGAAGGAGTTGAAGGACCAGTTGAAAGATTTGCTGGAGAAAGGCTTTATTAGGCCAAGTGTTTCTCCTTGGGGAGCACCAGTGTTGTTTGTAAAGAAGAAGGATGGGACGCTGCGTATGTGTATTGATTACAGGCAGCTGAACAAGGTAACTATCAAGAACAGATATCCCCTCCCCAGGATTGACGATTTGTTTGACCAGTTGCAGGGTGCAAAGTGTTTTTCCAAGATAGACCTACGGTCTGGTTATCATCAGGTACGAGTTAGAGAGATAGATATCCCAAAGCGCATTCGGACCGGTATGGGCACTATGAGTTCAGTGGTGATGTCTTTCGGTTGACCAACGCCCCAAAGATTCATGGATTTGATGAATAGGGTGTTCAGGCCATTCTTGGATATGTTCGTTATAGTGTTTATTGATGATATCTTGGTGTATTCGCGCACAGAGCGGGAGCATACAGATCATTTGAGGACGGTATTGGGAGTCCTCCGAGACCGGCAGTTGTATGCCAAGTTCTCGAAGTGCGAGTTCTGGCTGGCGTCAGTGGCTTTCTTAGGGCATGTTATCGGAGCCGATGGTATTCGGGTTGATACAGCAAAGATTGAGGCAGTCAAGACTTGGCCTAGACCCACTACACCGACAGAGGTGCGCAGCTTTTTGGGCCTTGCAGGTTATTATCGGAGGTTTGTGGAGAAGTTTGCTTCTATTTCAGCACCTTTGACTAAGCTGACTCAGAAGGCAGCTATGTTCCGGTGGACGGATACTTGTGAGCAAAGTTTTCAGTTGCTAAAGGAGAAGTTGACGACCGCCCCAGTTCTTACTCTTCCAGAGGGCTTAGATGGATATGTGGTTTATTGTGACGCCAGTGTCGGGCTTGGGTGCGTCTGATGCAAAGACGGCAAGGTTATAGCTTATGATCCCGGCCTTAGGAAACATGAGAAGAACTATCCCACACATGACTTGGAGCTGGCAGCAGTGATTCATGCCTTAAAGATCTGGAGACATTATTTATATGGAGTTCATGTGGACATTTACACAGACCACAAGAGTCTCCAGTATATCTTCAGCCAGAGGGAGCTGAACTTGCGACAGAGACTGCGGTTGGAGCTACTTAAGGATTACGATGTTGATATTCTATACCACCCGGGAAGGCGATGTGGTGGCGGATGCCCTTAGTCGCAGATCGATGGGTAGTGCGTGCGATGTTCACGCAGAAGAGGATATGGTCCGAGAGTTACATCGCCTAGCAAGCCTTGGGGTTCGCTTTGGTTGATTACGATAGTGAGGAATTCGGTTCGAGAGGTTGCCGAGTCTTCTATCGTCGAGGAGGTAAGGAGGCGATGTATGAGGATCCGATTTTGGTACGATCGAGACGCAGCTTCCGAAGGAGAAGAGTCTATTTGAGGTAGCCACGGGTGCTAAGATTCGAGGCGGTTGTGTGTTCCCGATGTGACAGACTTCGGCCAGATTCTCGGGAGGCGCGCGGTGCTCGTTATTCTATTCATCCGGTCGACTAAGATGTACCATGACCTCGATGCGCGTGTATTGGTGGATGGCCTAAAGAGGACGCGTTGAGTTCGTGGCACAGCCCGAATTGTCGCCAGGTTAAGATTGAGCACGAAGCCCGAGGGTTGCGAGCCATTGATATTCGACTTGGAAGTGGAGGTGATAAATATGGATTTTATTACAGGGGCTACCTACCACTCGAGGAGCATGATTCCATTTGGGCGATTGTCGACAGTCGATTTAAATCACCATTTTCTTCGATCGAACGACGTTACCGAGGACTATGCCCGATTATATATTAGAGAGATTGTGAGACTGCACGGAGTCCCGGTGTCGATTATATCAGATAGAGGAGCCCAGTTCTCGGCTAATTTCTGGAGGACTTTTCATAAGGGATTAGGGACACAGGTGAGTCTCAGTACGGCGTTTCATCCTCAGACTGACGGACAGGCCGAGCGCACTATCCAGACACTTGAGGATATGTTGCGGGCTTGTGTTATTGATTTCAGGGGTAGCCGGAGGATCATTTACCTCTCGTGGAGTTTGCTTATAACAATAGCTACCATTCCAGATTCGGGATGGCGCTTTATGAGGCCTTATACGAGGAAGTGCAGTCACCGATAGGCTGGTTCAAGGTGGGAGAAGTTCGATTAGTCGGGCGGACTTAGTCCACAGCGATGCCGGATAAGGTGAAGCTTATCCAGGAGCGGTTGTTGGCAGCTCAGAGTCGGCAAAAGTCGTATGCAGATCATCGGCGTCGACACTTGGAATTTGAGATAGATGATTGGGTTTTCCTAAAGGTATCGCCCATGAAGGGCGTGATGAGATTTGGAAAGAAAGGGAAGCTTAGCCCAAGGTACATTGGGTCAGACGGATTGTCCGTAGGTAGGCAAGGTTGCTATGAGTTAGATCTTCCGTCCGATTGGAGGGTGCATCCAGTTTTTCATGTGTCCATGTTGCGGAAATGTATTGGAGATCCATCTAGAGTGCACCCGGTTCAGGATGTCCAAGTGACAGAGGAGTTATCATATGAGGAGAGTCCCATAGCGATACTCGATCGTCAGGTTAGACGACTTCGGACGAAAGACGTGGCTTCCGTCAAGGTCCTTTGGCGGAACGAGAATAGGGAGGAAATGACGTGGGAAGCAGAGAGTGACATGATGAAGAAGTACCCTCACCTATTTCCTATACCTCCAGGTAACCCACTTTCCTGCTTGTTAGCTTTGATTTAGCATTTACGCTTCAGTATGTGGTGGCTCATGGAGCTTCTTTATTTGCAAAAGAATGGTTAAGAGGGTCTATGTTGATGTTGTGATTTGAGTACGCCTAGAAGGAACATTCGGGACGAATGTTTCTAAGGGGGGGAGAATGTTAGACCCCGTAGTTCTGACCCTACGTATGAGAGCGCATTTAAAGCATGTAGGACTTAAATTTTCAAAGGATAGGTTGACGGATTATTCCGGGCGGGTTGTAGTCAACTTTGAGGCGGGTTATGACCCGATTCGTTGGGAGTTCCTAAGTATTTTAAAGGCCTAGGACGTAGTTCGTTGAGTCTTGATTCCAACGCAACCAACCGTTCGTCGATAGGGCGTCGGAGTAGAAAGTTATGAGAGTTACAAGTTCAGCGCGATCGCGTAAATGCGTTCGAGCAAAGCGGCGTGGCGCGCGCCTAAAGCATCGAGAGGTCGCAGAGTTGCAGCCGCGCGCCAGATGCGTGGCGCGCGCGAAAGTTCGTAGAGCTCATGAGGTTTCATTGTCATGGCGCGTGGCGCGCCGAGGCGGGAAATTTTGGCGTAAAAACTTAGAAAAACTGATTTTTGTTTTAAAAGAGAACATGGGAGGTGACAAGTGTCCCCATCTGATTTTCTCACAGCATGCAATATATTGACCAAGACTTGGTCATTGTCTATCTTTCATCTTCTCTCTCTCTCTCAAATTGCTCCCTTCTCTCTAAAAACCCAAGAAAAATGAAAGTTAAGAACAAGAAAAGGAAGCTTGTAGCTAGCTTGTTGGCATTGTTGTGGTAGTGTTCTTGGCAAGGAAGCTAGCAATATTTGGAATAAGTTTTGGCTAAAACTTTAAGGTAACATTTCTTCCTTTAAACTTAGTTCTAGTGTTGCATGCTTAGAAGCAAGATCTTGTGGTAGTAAAATAATGCACTTAGAGTCTTTGCATGCAAGTAAATGTGGTTGGATATGAAGAATGGGTTAAGAAGAACAAATGAGCTTGTTGTAGCCTAAAAACTACCTTAGAATTGTTAAGTGATTTGTTGTAAACTTATGAGGCAGAATTTTGGGTGTGAAATCCCTTTGAATTGTTGGATTGATTGAGCCTAAAATGTGGTGTTTTGATGATAATTTCGGCCTTGAGAAAGGTGGCAAAGTGAGTAGAAACAAAGGAAATGCTGCCCGATTTTTCTTAGAATTTAGTGACTTTGAACTTGGATTGTTCTACATTAAGATTAGAGGTTAATAAACGTATCATGACTATTATAGGTTGAAATATTACTCATGTAGTTTGGACTTGGCAAGTGGATTGACCAAAGAGGTATGTGAAGCTTTCCTATCTCTTGAGCATGAATAGATGAAACTATGTAGTACGGTAGACGTACAAGATTTGGTGTTCTTACTTGTTTTGAGTATAAAATGACTTTTCGTTTTAAGAACGTATAAGTCCCTTGGTTAAGGGAAAAGTATGATTTTTACTAAAGTATAGAGTTAATATAACAACTTTATGGGAAGTTGGTTTATTAGCTTCATAAAAGGTTAATGAGAAGGGATTTACTCTAAGTAAGATAATTATATGAAGAGGCAAATTGATTTAAAGGCATCAATTGCCCAAAGGCTTTTATGTATAAAGAAGAGTCACTTTTGAAAGAGTTGAAGTATGTAGTACTTGGGTTAAATTCCCGGTGTTCTTTTATTAAAGATATGGTTAAGTGCCTTAAGTAAACTAAAATGAGAGAGTATGTGAACAAGACACAAAAGAAGTTATAAGTTTTCTTAACTTATTATTATTATGATATGATGACAGTTTGAGATAGGGTAAGAGTATGTCTGAGGGGCAAGCCCCAAGATCGTCATACCACCTCCTTGATGTAAGAGTATGTCCGGCGGGCCACCCCAAGATCGTCATACCATCCGCTTGATGTAAAGAGTATATCCGGCGGGCAGATCCAAGATCGTTATACCATCTGCACCAGTATAAGAGTATATCTGAGGGGCAAACCCCAAGATCGTTATACCATCTGCTCCAGTGTAAGAGTATATCTGAGGTACAGCCCCAAGATCGTTATACCATCTGCTTCAGGGTAAGAGTATATCTGAGGGGAAAGTCCCCAAGATCGTTATACCACTTGTTCCGTGGATTTGCTACCCATGATGCGAGGAATACCTCATGCGAGTCCTTATGGGCTTATGCGGGTGAAATAGTCCCATGCCGTGGTACACCGATGCAGTGAGTACTCACGCGGGTCCACAGACCTATGCGTGAAATAGTCCCGAGTAGGGGTGCTTATTGATACTACGGGCGAGGTACCCTGTTTTGATCCTAAGTCCCCTATTTTATGCAGTATTATATATATATATATATACACTTGTCACTCTCATCGTTAGTAAGGCACAGTAAAAGGTATTTTATTGTCTTTCATGACTCCAGCTTGCTTTTAGACTTATGATATCATATTACAGTATTTTCCCAGCTTTACATACTTGGTACATGTCGTGTACTGACCCCCTTCCCCGGGGGCTGCGTTCATGCCGCAGGTAAGGGTAAGCAGATTGAGGATCCTCGTTCCTAGGATCACTATCCCTGTCGAAGCATTCCTCCTAAGCTTATTTATCGGTACGGATATTCCACGACGCTATAGGTATTTTGTACATCCGTGGGTATGGCGGGGCCCGTCCCGCCACAGATGTTATCTTTAAGTGCGTGGCCACCTATATATTTTGGGCTATAAGAACCATTGTATTATAAATACTTTGTTTAAGTATGTTTATAGCGACTTTATCTACCGCCGATTATGTTTTACCCTTTTTATGAAGTTATGTGTTGTGTTATGTTCCGCTGCTATTCTCTGACATATACCTGACAGGGTACCCCAGTTGGGTACTAGTCGCGGCCCCGGGGTCGGGTCGTGACATGTAAGTGGGCTGGTGCATTATGGTATTGATGGGGTTTGGGTTGAGTTTTAGGTGTTGAGTTTTAATAAGTGGTAAATAAAGATGGGGTTTAAATTATTTATGACATTATTAAAATGCTAAATGCGGATATGATATTTAAGGATTGCTTAATGCTTTTATAAATGCGACGCTATTATTAAAACGCATGTATTAGATTAAAATTAATTTAATAGGAGTTTAAATTACAAATAATTATTATGAAATTGTCTTGCGTATTAATAAATGTGAATATGCTGTGTGATGCGACTTTATTGTTAAATTGTTTATTTTATGTATTTATCTATCTTAATATGACTTTATGCGCTACAATAATTATGAAATTGCCTTGAATATTAATAAGTGCGACTATGCTATTTGACACGACGTCGTTGCTAAATTATTTGTTGACGTATCTATTATTAATTATCATTTAAGAATTATGATAGGGCTTAAAATTGATAAATGCGGGCGCGAGACCTAAAGTGTTTAATTTTTTACGTAAGATGTGGTGTTGTTATTAATCGCTTATTTATGCATGTATTAATGTAATATTGTTGCATTTTATTATTAAAAAATTATTTTAAAAATTAGTGTAATTTTATAGTTAAGGACTGGATGAGAGGGTCAAAATTGGGTGTCAACATTTATCATTAAGAATTGTTTGATTTTTAATTAAATGGAAATATGACTTATCTTGATAAATGCGGGCGCGAGACTCATGGTGTGCTTAATACTCTACGTAAAATGCGGTGTCATTATTAACTCATTCATTTATGCCTGTATTAATGTTTTATTGTTGCATTTTATTATCAAAAAATTATTTTAAAATTAGTGTAATTTTAGTTAATGACTGGACGGGAGGGTCAAAATTGGGTGTCAACAACTTGTCTCTCTTTGTATGGAGATGATGGAAGAGTCTTCGGACAAAGACGTTGACTTATAGCCAATTTTGTCTTGATCCTCAGAATTAAGAAAAATGTTGGGCAATTAAGGCAGGGTTGACGCAAAATTCAAAATTTGTCTCAGTGTCGAGTTATGACGACACTGGGCTGCCATGGTCAAACACCAAGGTGGGCTGACGCGGACTCAAAATTTGTCTCAGTGTCGAGTTATGACGACACTGGCTACCATGGTCAAAACACCAAGGTGGGCTAATGCAGACTCAAAATCTGTCCCAGTGTCGAGTTATGACGACAGTGGGCTACCATGGTCAAAACACCAAGGCGGGCTAACGCGGACTCAAAATTTGTCCAAGTGTCGAGTTATGACGACACTGGGCTATCATGGTCAAAACACCAAGGCGGGCTAATGCAGACTCAAAATCTGTTCCAGTGTCGAGTTATGATGACACTGGGCTACCATGGTCAAAACACCAAGGCGGGCTAACGCGGACTCAAAATTGTGTCTCAGTGTCTACTTATGACGAAACTGGGTCGTGATAAAAATAAACTGGCTCGTTGGTGATGTGGAATGAGTGGGCCGACGCTCAAGGCCGCTTCTGCCATTTGCTGGGAAGGTTGGGTCCCCAACAAATTGCCCCGGTTCGCTGTAAGAGAAAATCCACGGTGTGCTTCTGCTCCTACATGCTAAGGCTTAAGCAAACAGTTAGTGCATAACTGTTACGGCAAAATGATAACGCATAATTTTATGAGCAATGTAACTGTGTAAGTAGAAAATGTTATCCTGTAAAAATGTGATGTTTGTTGTGTTGATGTGATGCTGCAACTGTTGTGACTTTCGTCCTTGCACGGACGCATTGCGATTGTGAATGTGAATATGTTGTCCTTGCTGCAACTGTCCCTTTAGATTGAAGTTCTGTAGACTAAAACTCAAGACAAAGTTAGTGCGTAACTGCTAAAAAATAAAAGGCATGAATATATAAGAAATGCATTTTTGAGATTAGAGAGAGTGTCCTTGCGTAGATGTGATATGTTGATGACGGCGTGGCGTCGTTTTCGTACGGACGTTGTTTTGGACTCTGCGTCATTTTCAAACTCGGCGTCGTTTTTGGACGGGCGTTGTTTCAGACTCGGCGTCGTTTTCAGATTCGACGTCGTTTTCGGACTCGGCGTCGTTTTCGGACTCGACGTTGTTTTCGGACTTGGCATCGTTTCGGACACGATGTTGATGAAGACGTTATTGTGTTGATGCTACTATTCTTGCGAATTAATGCTCCTGCATGCTAAAACTTTGTGAGAATGTGCATAGCGGTTAAATCAAAATAATGAATATATGAAAAAATAAAAAAAATTGAGTAGAGATGCCGTCCCTGTATGATATGTAGGACGCTGCGGATGCTGATGTCGTCTCTGCACGGACTTGCTGGATGCTGCGAATGCTGATGTCGTCATTGCGTAGACTTGCTGGATGCTGCGAATGCTTGCTGAATGTTGCGACTGCTGATGTAGTCTCTGCACGGACTTGCTGGATGCTGCGAATATTTGCTGAATGTTGTGATTGCTGATGTCATCCATGCCCAGACATGCTGAAATTGTTCCTGTAAATTAAGGACCCTGTAGGCTAAAGCTTAAGAAAAATTAGGGCGTAAATTTTAAGACAAAAAATGGTAGAGCTTGAATGTGATTTTTGTGTAATGTGATGAAGATGTGATTGATGGTGTCGTTGTCTGGATGCGTTGTGTTGATGATGCCGTTTTCTGGACATGTTGTGCTGATGATGTCGTCGTTGTCTAGACGTGTTGCTGATGTGACGTCGTTGTCTGAACGTGTTGCTGATGCTCCTGTAGAATAATGTTCCTGCAAACTGAGCTTGAGAAGAAATTAGTGTATAACTGTTAAAACAAAATGATAAATATATGAGAAATGCAATTATGTGGGTAAAGATGTCGTCCATGTATGATATGTAGGGTGTTGTGAATGCTGAGATGTTGTACTTGGGCGGACATGCTAGATATTGCAACTGCTGAGATGTTGTTGTGATGCGTTTTGTGAATCATATAGATTGTCATGATGTATTTGTTGTGCGCTTGTGCACTGCATGGATTGCAATTTGACTCTATGCCCGAGCTGATGCGCTAGACTTTGTTGCGGGATTTGAACTTTGATTGTTGATGTATGTCTGCTTCTGCTGCTTCTTTCTGCTTCTGCTAACCTGAAGAAACTTTTTATTGTATTTTCTGCTTCTGCTAATATGAAGAACTTTTGCTGTATTTTCTGCTTCTGCTAATATGAAGAACCTGCGCTCAAAGAAAATTTGTGAGTTTGAGGGGGGCAGTTGATTCACATTGACTTTGTAGTTTTGACTCTTGACGCTCGGACGTCTGCCTTGTTTGGACTCATAACCCCTGCCTAGTTTCCTACCTTGTCCCAGTTCTGAATATGCAAAGGGCGTTTGGCCTAAAGTGGGTTTCAATGGGGTTGCTTGTATATTATGTGTATTTTCGTTATTTTCAAAATAAGGGAAGGTTTCCTAATGGTGTGACCGAAGCCGATTTAGACCGCCTACGTATCCCCATGAGGGAATCAGGTCATGACGTAGTTCATTACAAGCGAAATTCGGTAAAGCTAAAATTTCTAAATGTGGGACCGAGGCCGATGTGGCCGCCTACGTATCCGCCAAGGAAATCAGGTCGAACATAGTTCCAATTATTTTTTGGATAAAGCGCAAAAATATTAAACTTAACTATTTAGGACTCGGAGGGCCAAGGCAGAGGCACGAGTCCACTTCTTCTTGCTCTTTGTCTTCAATGGTTGAGTCTTTAGCAGGATCATCCATTGCAGCACACAACTAGACGAATGACTTATTCAATGGTTAACAATCTCCGGCAAGGAGCACCTCCTTTTCTCTGGCGGTTGGTCGATGATTCAACTTTCTTCCCTTTTCGGGCTAGCGTAATAGTCCCTTCCAGATTGTTTTCTTCATCTTTAGCTATCATGCTCACATGGGCATATTCATAACCGGGAAGAAGGTTATTGTTTACCTTGAGAGGAGCATCTTTCAGCTGAATGAATCCCTCTTCGATTAACTCCTCTATTTTGTCCTTGAGTGTATAGCAGTTTTCGATGTCGTGCCCCTCGACACCGAAGTGGTATGCACAATGTTTGGTTTTATCGTGCCCTCGGAAAGTAGGCACGGGGTATTTCGAATTACCGAGTATTCTCGCGCTTTGACCTTCATACACTTGGGCTATGGGTTCGGCTAAAGGTGTATAGGTTTTGGTTGGCTTTCTCTCAGCATCTATGCGGGGTTTGGGTCCGTTTGGTGTGCGGGTTCGTGATTGTGGTGAGTATTTTGGGTATGGTAAACAAGATATGGGGTAGCGCAGTGCTGATAATATGACTGTGGATTTTGAGTGTTTTGGTTATAGTAAGAAGGCGGTGAGCTTTGATACACTGGAAGTTGTTCTGGCATATGTTCCTGAATGACCATGACAGAGGGTGATGCATCTCTTCTCCTCTGTGAGGTACCTCCTATGGAATCTGACTGCATTGCTCTGCTAGTTGCTTGTAGGGCTGTCAAGTTTGTAATCATGTCTGTCTTAATGCCTTCTTCCACGAAGTCGCCCATTCTTACGACTTCTGCAAAACTTCGCCCAATTACACTGATCATCCTTTCATAATACGTCACGTCTCTTAAAGACTGCACGAACAAGGTGGTCATTTCGCCGCCATCGAGGTTGGACCTTGTCGCTTCGACCGCCACCTCGCGTATTCACGAAAGTTTACGTGGATTTCTTTTCAAGTTTCATAAGATAAAATCTATCCGACATTATCGGTGTTGAATCGAATCTATCCATGAAATCTTGTGCCATGGCATTCCAACCGCCCCATTTTCGAGGTCTTGCATGTGTACACCAGTCACTCGCCGGTTAGACTCCTGATGAATGGTTTCATGATGATTGCTTGATTTTTCCCAACTCCAATCAATTTATCGCAATATGACCTTAGATGAGCTCGATGATTCCCCTTTCCATCGAACATGTCAAATTTGGGCGCCTTGTATCCCACAGGTAATTCAACGTCGGGGTGCATACATAAATTTTCATATTCTAAACCTTCCTCCCCCTTGTTCATCTGAATGTTTTTGAATGCCTCTTTCAAACTACGGATTTCTTTTGCCACATTTTCATCAGCTCTAGCTCGAGTCTGTCGCTCCACTTCCTTGTATTGATCTGTCTCTTGAGATGATGCATGCATAATAAATGGTTGGCTTTCGGTCGGATGTGCTAATGCCCCATATTGCTTGTTAGGACTAGTGATGCGTGTCGTCTGCTCGTATTGGGTGGCTTGGCAATTTGGACTGAGTGGGGAGATATAAGTAGGTGGAGGTTGGGATATGTATGTAGTAAACAGATCATTTTGGAGGTCTTCTTGCAAATCGACCGGGCGGGTGACATTTTGATGTGAGCTGGTATGTTGCGGCCTTTGCGGGGGGTTTTGTGGAAGTGGAGGCTCAAGGGCTTGTGATACGATTGCATTTGTCCTTTGCTCCGGGAGTGGTGTATTCAAGCTAATAGTCAGGTTTGTGATATTTCGGAGCCTTTCTATTTCAGCTTGCATGATTTCCATTTGCTGCAATAATTTGGCGAGGTGTTGATCATTGATGTTTCTCCTTTCTAACGCCTCTGCATCCTCTATAGGAACGGGGACGAGTCCTAAGCTGTTTCGTTCTGATGCCTCTGGATTAGTCATTTGTTGGATGATTGTGCTTCTTCTAATCAACACGAATCAACCTTTTGGGGATAAACTAGGCAAAATAACCCTCTAACAAATGAAGCAAACCAAGTTAGTATAATATGCAAGGAGTTGCAGGCAATATATAATAATAAGCAAATTGTAAATCAAGCGCGTGCTCTAACATGTTTGGGACCTCTGTTATGCCAGATGGAGGCCTAAACGTCACATATGCGAGGTTATGAGAGATTTGTCCAAGCCGTTTAACTGTAATGCTTTTGTTGGAAATGACGACCAAATGACGGTGCACTTTTTCCAACTTTGGCATATCATGATTAGGTTTGGATTTGTCTATCATTGTCACGCTACACATAATATGCTGGTTGGTCGTTGGGTTGAGAAACCCGTCGACAAGTTTGGTATTTTTTCCTAATTGTGGTGACGATACCAAGGACCGACCCACCTAAGGTAAATGCATGCATGCCTTAAAATAAAGGGTGGTATAGCTCTATCCTGAGTTTCTAAGATTTGGCTTTACTGGACGCAAGGTTCCCGAGAGGACAACTCGAGTGAGAAGGCTAAGCGGCCACCGGTTAGACCGGACACTCCACATATATTACCAACTCTCCTAAATTTGGGTTTGAAGAAAGAATTTTGTTGATGCACCAAGCGCATCTCGCATGTATTGTGTGATAGTGTGAATTTTCCAGAGTGAAAGAAATATGAGCGGAATGCCAGTTTAAGGAAAGCAGTAAAGTAAATAACAATTAAAATAAATAAAACAAAATACAGCACACAAAAATTAAATGCAAAAAATAATGCCAAATAATAACCCTAGGTCTGTTGTGGTTAAGAACCTTAAGTTCCCCAGCGGAGTCGCCATTTCTGTCACACCCTTTTTCGACCGCGACATTTATTCTCGCGAACCCCTGCTTAATAAAAATGTTAGAAAATAAAATAAAATGCTAAAATGTTAAAATGGTGCTAAAAGTGCTAAAGGGTTCGCAGAGTTGTCACCTAATTAAATTGGATGAATTAGGACACCTAAATGTTAACTAGTTTAAAGTAAACATTAACTCCATTTTAATGGTCTGCTAAACTTAATGAGATTCTGGATAAGAGTTCTTTATTATCCTAAAGGGAAGGGTTTAGGCACCCTAAGAATCCGCTAACTTGCGGTTGTCCGTTCAAACCTAGGATTGATTATTATGCCATAGAAGAATGCATGTTTTAAAGTATTTAAGTAAAGGATATTTATAAGCGTAAGTGTATTTTAGCTTGCATAAAAATGTAATATTCATTTAAAATACATAAAGCTAATCTTAGTTGAAGACATGCACTTAAAAAGTAGTTAGAAAACATATGAAATTATTCTATAGGGTATATATGCTGCTTAGTATAATATAGAAGTAATAATGCAAAACCTATGATAACGAAAAATAGGATGTGAAAATATATCATGCAAAGATTAATGGTCCTACGATTTATATATATATGTGTGTGTGTGTGTGTGTGTGAATGCTAGTAAGCGGTTTTTTTTTGTTTTTTTTTAGTTTTTTTTTAGGAGATGGGTTTATTGTGCTAGGAAATAACATTTTTTAGCTACCTAAGTGATTGTACCCAAAGATTACTAAGTGTTTTAGTGATTTGAGCAACTAACTAATTACTTAAGAGGGAGCAAATCTCTAATATCAAACTACTTACTAATCTATGATTCAAGGTTTAAACTATACTAAGTGTAGCGTTAATAGTGCAATGTCAGTCAAATAATTTACAACAAATAAATGGGGAAGAAAGGATCAATAAATGACTCGAAGGAAAGGCGATGTCTTTTCGCCGGTGGTTTTGGAATTCCAATGAGGATAGAGAAATGCACATAGATGCGGATCTTCATTTGCTGTAGCTTGTGATGAGTCTCGCCATGAGACTCTTCATTTTTTGCTCCGATGCATTTCATGTAAAAATATAAGAAAAGATAAGGATTAGTAAATGTCCCAAAGAATAAAACATTGACGTTAATTTGAGCACATATAAGACATTTAGATTTGCCAGTCCAAACGAAGACAGTCTCAAACAACTCAACTTATGTGATATGCAGAAGATAAGAGGGAAAGGGGAGGGGCCAAGTAGCCACCCACGGATTTTAATGCAGTCATTAATACGCCCCAAAATTAACTGGCAGGTCCGAATAAAATAAAAAGAAATTTATGGGTATTTCCCACTATTCGAACAAACAATCCAAACAACAATAGACATAGCCAACAGATTCAGATTAAACATCAGAGAAGAAAATAATTGCACATTTCCCATATTCAAACAGATAACTTGGGCTAAACAAAGCATTGATGACAGTCCGGAGAACAAGGGCAGGCCTAACGACTCATGTTTTCTTTTTAGATTTATAAGGACAAGGAGACGAGGAAAGAAGCCCAACTGATATTAATTCAGTTCAGTGCTAAACAACATGAAGACCCATTATAAAGTAACAATACAAATGTATGCACGTAATCAGTCAACCATATAGAGAAAGAAAAATCAGAGAACCAATATGCTATGTAGATTTCAGTTGGTAAAATTTTTATAACCATGCATTCAAGAGGCAAAAATCAAAGAAAAACAGTACATACAGTGACTTGCGTATATCGAAAGAGTACACATTTTCTTCATACAACAGGATGCCTATCTTAGGATATGTGTAAGGAGAGTATTTCTAAGCAGATTCTTTTGTATTTACCGAAGCGTTGATGCATGGTGAATGAATAATTCAGAGTAGCCATATGACAAATAGAAACAAGTACGCAGTTAGTTTAATATCAGCAAAGAGGGACATCAGACAAGAGCATTATCCTTCTGAGAATCTATTTCAATCCTGTGGCCAGTCTGGGAGTATAAAACTTAGAAATTAACTAATAAACTATTTAAATGCAATGGTTCAGTATACAAGGAATCACACAGCTAAACATCATTAGAGATCCTAAAATAGACTCAAGAAGCATAACAAGGTTCATATCGATATGCAAGTGTAATGGTATAGATTTCAAATAGGGCATGCAATTCTAAAACAGGTCATGGGAACATTCATATTTAGAACTCGAGGCAGTGTATACGTGTTTGACTGCTTCAACGGGATGTGTATTCAATGAACTAATGATTAATAACACCCGTGATATTCATGGATTTGCTGAACATAAGTAATATAACTCAATCGATCCCACAAAATAGCTATTTCATTTAGCCACACAACCAATGCTATCAAGACGCATCGACAACCACAATCGCAAACACTAATGACAGTTACTATTACCAAAAAAAATGTACAACAACTGATTTAATGAGCATAAACAACCATTAACACATGTATAGAGAGATCACATCGCACATACTGACATAGAGCGAATCTTAAACATAAAGGGGGATAATTTTACCTTCTCCGGACAACGAACCGAGGCAGCGTATCAAGTCGTCGATCCACTCAGAAGATTTATTGCGATGCGATTGAAAGAGGCAGAGATGGTTTGCTGATTTCTTGACTGAAATTGAAAGAAAAGGTTTCGAATTTGTGCTTAATTGTTGGTTTTCTGATTTCGCTGGTAAGAGACCCTTACATACTGGTTCTTCTCTGTTTTTCCATTGATTCCATCGCCGATTGGGATTGAAGAGCACTGATGTTCGAAAGGTTCACTGTTTTTTTTTACTAACTGATATTGAAAGGGCTTTTTACTGTGAGAAGAGGTGTCTCCGCTCGAAGGATGAAGGATGGAGAGTAAAGAGCTTCGGACGGTCCCCCCAGATCTCCCTATCGCATGTGTAGAAATTTGTATTTATAGCCATGATTTTGGGTTCTAAGTTTGGTTAAATTATGACAATTTTTAAGGCTAATATTGAGACGATTTAGTATGTTTTTAGTTATGGTAAGTACTGGGTATATTTTGAGGACGATTTTGGTTATGGTAAACTCTGATTTTCGGAAGGAGATACGCGATTTGGGTCACGATTTTGGAAATATTTTGGTAACATTTAGTTATGGTAAGTTGTATGGATGGCGATTGTAGTGAGTACGAGGGTGAGCTGGCGGAATGGACGAGGATGAGAAGCTGGGATTCTCTGCGAGAATCTCGGGTGGAGCATGGAGGAGTGTTGGCGGCGATGGGAATAGGGCTAGGGTTCGCTGGTCTCGTTTTGGCAGGGATTTTGTACTAGGGTTCTTTGTCTGAAAATGGGGGAGGGAGGTTAAAAGGGCTGAAGGGAAGAGTGGGCCGCGGGTCGTTGGGCTGGGTAATGGGCTGGGCGATTTAAAAGGGTGGGTTGGTGGTATTATATTGGGTATTAGTTTTAGGAGTTAGTTTTAGGTAAAAATTAATTAATGGGGAAATAAATGGGGGTTTAAATTATTATCAAATTATTTAAATGCTAAATGCGGATATGATATTTAAGGATTGCTTAATGTTTTTATAAATGCGACGCTATTATTAAAACACATGTATTAGAGCAAAATTAACTTAAATTACAAATAATAATTATGAAATTGTCTTGCGTATAAATGCGAATATGCTATTTAATACGACGTTATTGTTAAATTATTTATTTTATGTATTTATTTATTTATTTATCATTAAGAATTGTTTGAGTTTTAATTAAATGGAAATAGGACTTAACTTGATAAATGCGGGCACGAGACTCAAGGTGTGCTTAATACTCTACGTAAAATGCGGTGTCATTATTAACTCATTCATTTATGCCTGTATTAATGTTTTATTGTTGCATTTTATTATCAAAAAATTATTTTAAAAATTAGTGTAATTTTAGTTAATGACTGGACGGGAGGGTCAAAATTGGGTGTCAACAATAAGTATCGGGGTACTTTCGTCCACGATTTTAACCTATGTCTAAACAACTATAGCATATTCAAATTTTC
This sequence comes from Przewalskia tangutica, assembly GCA_029844215.1. Taxonomy (NCBI): domain Eukaryota; kingdom Viridiplantae; phylum Streptophyta; class Magnoliopsida; order Solanales; family Solanaceae; genus Przewalskia; species Przewalskia tangutica. Next base: position 115,707,571 of record CM056723.1, on the reverse strand, counting down.
CTTTTCAGATCTCTATTCGAAATTATATAAGTTGTGAAAACTAGTGATACGTTAATTCTCACACAATCGATACAAGTTGAATAGATCTTAACAATTGAAGAAGAAATCACTAATAATGCATTAACTTATGATAAGAGTTTCAAGTTCATTCGATGGAAAACCCTAATAAAGAAATTAGTTCCTAGACATTGTCACGCTAAGAACCAATTTACAAATATCCAACATAAACTGAAAATAAAGTAAAGGAAAAAAAATAACTTGAACAAAAGTCTCCGATTGTGTAGCTTTTTTCCTCTTTTCTCGCCTCCAAAGTATGATCCTCCCTCCTTAGAATAATCCCTAGGGATTATATCTATAAAAATCTCGTTTTGGACCATTTTGCCCTTTTAAAAATCGACTTTTCTACGCAAAAACTCGCGTCGGCGCCGCGACGCTAAATCAGCAGAAACTTTACAGAGGCCACATGACTTTCGGCACCGCGGCCCTTGCCTATAAAAGTCGTGAACTTTCATTCCGACCTTTCAAGCAGCGGCCCTTGCCTTTAAATTGCTTCCCGAGCTTCTCAAGGCTTCTTTGATTTATCTATTGTGACTAGATATGCATTTTTGTCCTCAATAACCGCCTATTTCCTTTGAATTCGCCTTGAACCTTATGAATCGCTTAAATCCTGAAAATACAACATAACACGCATAATATTGTACAAAATAACTAAAAACACATAAAAGACTCCCTAAAACATACTCTAAAACAATACTAAAAATAGACTCAACAACATTATACTAAATCCGCGCACATTTTCTACAAGATAGTTGGGTACAATGGTACTTTGCATCTATGTTGATTTAGAGTTGCTTTTCATAACCGTGATATTTTGGGCAACTTGAACACACCTTAATAATTTCACAGGATACTGCTACATGCTACTTATATAAGTATCGAGTAACTCTGTCCATCAAATATTAGACAAAACTAAAAAAATATCCATTGTTTGTGTCTTTGCTGGAATTGAACCTGAGACCTTAGGGCACGTTTGGTACGTTGTATTAAGCTGGACTGTACTGGACAAAAAAATAATACAGCGTTTGGTAGACATTTTTAGCCGCACTGGACTGTACTATTTTTAAAAATAGTACAGTCCAACTGCCATTTTTGAGACCCATCTAGAAGGTGGGTCTCCCCTATACTGTACTAAATAAAAAAATAAAATAGTACAGTCCAATGCCATTTTTGAGACCCATCTAGAAGGTGGGTCTCCCCTGTACTGTACTAAATAAAAAAATAAAATCCATTATATATTAAGAATCTAATACTGTCCATTATATATTAATACAGTCTAGTCTATTGCAGTACAGTATAATCCAATGAAATTAGTACAATCCAATACGACGTACCAAACGAGCCCTTATAATTCTCAATTACTCATTGACTACCACTACTCTTAGGTCACACCCTTGGATGCCGCTAACCAAAGAGTTTTGAATTAATTAATCTCCACTTAATGAATACATTCAAACTTCTCAATAACAACTAAAAAATTTGGAATCGATTTTTGATGTTATGTTATATTATATATTTTCTAGCATTTTGCTACCTTTGGTCCATAGAACATGATCTATAACATTTTAAACATAGATAAGTAGTCCCACAAAACCCAAAGTCATGGACCAATCTTGATTCCTCCATTGTGTGGAATTGTTAGTGAAAAGTCCATATGACCTAAAAACTTAGGGGAACAGATGGGACTTGTAGGAGAACAATGACCATGTAATTTGACTTTATATATAAGTGGTGCAAACTAAAAGAAAGCTAGAAAACATTCTCATTTTATGTATTTTGATTCATTTGAATTGAATCTAAGTAACATACAAGGAAGAAGGGCAAAATGGGGCACTATCTACACTTGTCATATTGCCATTGGTTAAGACGAATTGGGCCAAAGAAATGTTGCCCCACACAGTGAATCATAGCCTATGGGACCTTCCTCCTTTGTGGCCTTTCATGGCACTTAGATATGAAACAACTCTATCACTTAACTATCGATACTTTTGATCATCCACTCCCATGAAATAGATAACATCATCATTCCTCATTATCCATATTGCATCATAGGGTCTTATAGCTAAAAAGGTGATATATTATCCAGGTTGTCATATGAAATGCGTTTATCGCATTGCACCATCAAAAACGAAAAAAATTTAAGGGTCCCTTTTTTCATTTTTTTTATTAAGTAGTATTAACTGTAATTTCTTCAGAAAGTTCTTTATAATTCAGTGTCTTAAATTTCAATTAAAATAGGGGTTGATTAACTTGAAGTTGTATTGGGTTGTTATTTACAATTTAAAATAATTTTTAATTATTGAAATCATATATTTACTTATATTAAGGTTCCACTTTTACGAATTAGAACAGGACACCCAAAATATTTGAGACGGTCCTGAAATTATCCATAAGGTTATATAATGTAATTTATAATAATCCAGTACCATTGCATAAATCAAGAATACAATAAAAGAGAGATAAGATGCGTACTTGTTAAATCATTTTATTTATCAATTCACAAACGTTGCATATTCAACGAGATTAAATCATTTTAGTAGCTTAGTTAAAGAAATATTATCAACTGAAATCCCATGTAGGGTATATTTTCGAGGATCATTAGTGTAAACTCAGATTTATGGTCCAATGGGCCTAGTTATAGAAAGCAAACTACAACTAAACTTTACGCACACTCCTTAATCCTTATACTACTCAGAACTAATATACATTTAAAAAATTAAGGGATCCATTATTCACTTATAAAACCTGGAAAATAGAGTGAGAACCAGTTTAATTAAACTGATAATGTAAACAATTATGTGATGAGTTAATAAAGAGACAGGTCATTAAACTCGTCCAAAAGTCACGTTGATTAAAATGGGTTGGCCTAAAAAGCGGGTCATAATCCAACCCAACCAATCTTTACTAAGTTTTAATTTCTTTATTTTTTTAAATAATTTTTAATGTATCTAATAAAACTTTATTATAGTTATATATAACAAATTTTAACAAGGTTTTCTCATGGGTCAATTTGGCTACGAATCACCCAATTTTAGATGAACTAAATTGGACAAGTCAAAATAGGCCGAGCAAATAAATAGGCGATTCAATGACTCTCTCAAACTTGAAGGGATTGACCAAGTCATGTTTCATGGGCTAATTTTACCACCTAGATTTTATTAACTTGTGTGTCATTTTAAATCTTTTCACCAAGTTCAAAAACAACGATAATTTGATAAATATAGGAGGATAATAACAAAACCATGCTACCCAATCAAATGGATTTGGCCAGGATCACCTAACAAAGTCAATATTTAGGACCAACTAATATTGGAAAAAATATATGTGGAGTTATCAAAAATGGAATCGTGTTGATTAATATATCAAAGAAAATGACAAAACTTTTGGGATGTGGGAGAGTGACACTGCAAGTCACTTTCTGAAAGCGCCATGCAACTAGATGAAGATGAAAAGGCCAGGAAATTTTGGAAGTGATCTTCAAAATATTTCCTATATATGAACATATTATAACTCATATTTTTTTGTGACTTTTATACAACATGATATGTGCTAAAATTTGACAATACAATGATCTGCAGGAAAGAAGTGTCATGATCACATCTCAAGATTGTCATTTAAAAAAAAAAAAACTAGATGTTATTATCTATGGTCCCAAATATTAATTGTCTTGTCAAATTGAATTTGCAATACATATTATAGATATTTTACAAAACAACGAGAGATCATTTATTACTTATTTTTAATGTAGAATAGTGTAATTCTATATCAGTCTGGTCGATGCAGATGGATAAAGATGTAACTCATAGTCAAGAATACCTTTAATATACTGAATAATATGTTTAAGGACTGTAAAGTGAGGCTCCATGGATCATGCATGAACAAACACATCTGCTGAACCTCATGGCAATATCGGGCCTAGTGAAAGTAAAATACTGAAGTGCATCAGCGAGACTCCTATAAAGAGAAGGATCAAGCACCAGATATCTGTCATATGTGCTAATCTAAGACTTTGAGTCGACTAGAGTGGTCATGATTTTGCAATTTTTCATGTTAGCCCTATAAACAATCTCTTCGGCATACTTAGGCTAACATAAGAACATTGCATTCTTGAATATGGTCACGAATATCCCCAAGAAATAACTCAACTTACCCAAGTCTATCATGGCAAATTCGGATTTGAGCATGGTAATGATCTCATTTTTCAGCAGATCAGAGAGGCAGTCAGGACAATATTGTCGACATAGAGCAAAAGATATGTAGTGTCATTATCTCGATGAAAAATAAAAAGTGAGTTATCACTTTTGCTGCACATAAACTCAATCTACAAGATGTAAGTGGCAAACGGTCATACCAAGCCCCGGGGGTTTGTTTCAAGACATAAAGTGACTTTCGAAGCCGACATACATAGTGAGGAGCCGAAGGATGCACAAAGTCAGGTGATTGAAGGGTGCAGAACAAGTCAATGGGTTTAAGAGGAGGAAGGAGGATCAATTTGATTGTATATGTAAGAATTAAACAGTATATACAACCAGCAAATTGACCTGCAGAACTCAGCGACAAATTCTGAGATTCAATCAGATGGAATCAATAGTAACAAGGTAATTGGAAGGAGCAAAACTCGGATGTCCTCGAATTAGATGACTTTGGAGCAGGCAAAGTGTAATCGTTGCAACCATCAACTTCTTCAGTTAATTGGTCACCTGAGGATAATATTGGAGATTTGGGGTTTGAGAGGAGGGTAGAGTTTGACTTCTGATACCATGTAGAATAGTGTAATTATATAATTACAAAACTTAATTAGAGAAGGATCTCTAAGCCTAATCGGAGAAGGATCTTTATTTTACATAATTATACTAGAATAATAATTACAGAATATATGGAGAATATTAATATATTGTCTATCATTTAAATTCACCCTTGTTGTTCCAGTTAATTAGTGGTATATTAATTAAGTAAAACGTTTAAGGACAAATAAAAGATAAATTAGGCAAAAACTCTTACGTGTAAGGCAATTAAAAACAATTCTAAGAGGAGTGTATAAATTTAAAAGACAAATAATACAGGCCGGAGAGAATAATTCATCGTTCACGTAAATGTGTCTTTAATATTATTTTAGGGTTAATAGCATTTTTTATTTCTTAATTATTGAAAATTGTTAGATCCCGGAGGATAACTATAAAATAGTAAGAGACAAAATGAAAGTAAAATAATATCGTATGCTAAGACAATTTGCAAATGTCAGCGATAATGTCGTCTGACACAAGTGACAACACTTCGATAAAACAGAAAAACTTTGAGTAAACGCTGCGGAAATATTAAGAACACAAATGTTTAATATTTACATAGGTTATATATTGATATAACCTATGACTGTCAGTGACCGAAAGTATTGTATATATTTATATACAATTGAATAAATTCATTGTTTTATAATGTTACAAGATAATACAAAAGGAATTAAAAAGATGAAGTCGCAGATGACTTCTGCCTGAAAAATCTACCTAAATAGACATAAACAACATCTCATTATAATTGCTTCAATAAAGAACAAATTTAGAATCTAGGCAACAACTATAATATTGGACAGAATATTGTCGACACGCTCAGGAAACACTTGTGATCCAGTTTTCTGATGGATATATCGTAGAACTCTCTTTGATATATTTTTTAACTTTTTTTGGATATCGATTCACTGATGCAACCTCTATATTTATAGTTGAGGGTCTTCCTTGAAATGCTCATTAAATCGTTGTAGAGGTTGAGAAAAAGATGGTCAACTGATAGGATTTGTTGGAGAAGATTGTGGAGCAAGATTTTCTAACTTCTTGGACTTGTTTCCCAATTTTAGCAACGACTGGACTTGGTCTTCCCACATTTTTATCAGCTCTAAAACACCTTGTCAAGTCACTTTTACTATCGTGGTAAAAATCCCACGAGATCTTCAGTTTCCGTGAAGTAAGGCAAAATTGTTATTCAGAATGTTGGTCAGAATGTCGTGAAATTTGTTACAACATTTCTGATTTTAACTTAGTACGAAAAATGATATGTTGGGAAAAATGTCACAACACCAAACTCAGCATTAACATTCTCCCCCCTTTTGCCTTAGTAATTGATCTAGCACCAAAGATTCGACTTCATCCGCACATTACGTGCTCTGCCCGGGCCATTGGATGTTGCTTCAGATGTGGTAACATGATGCGCGAAAAGATGCACACACTTTAACGCAGGTGCACGTTATCGTGACAAGTAATATAGTCTTGATAAGACCGAATATCGTCCACAAGGATTAGGGTTCAAGTACCAACTATCTATCTTTTGGTATCTATTTGGTAAATTGATATTTGATTTTTGTTGTTTATAACTAAGAATTATAAAGACTAATTTATCTAATGAGTTTACTTCAGTTGTGATGGGAATAGGTCTTCCATGTCTCCTCAACTATCCGCTTATGTTATTTATTAATACAACGAATTATGGTCTTCTTCTCTCGGAGCTAGCAGGTTTACGAAATCGTTTTATATTCCCGTTAAGGATATATAAACACTCAACCCCAGTATTGCACCTTACCTACCTTTCGGTGATAAGGATAACTCTATAGGAGGATTAAGAACAAAAACCTAGTTAACCGTCACGCACCATGCGCAAAATTATGGTTGTTACGCCTCTCATTAACGCTACATAAATAATTGAGGTATTTTCATCCTCAATCCAAGAATGTCTACCCAACTTACAGCATATTCACAATCTCTCCTTTCGAAGTAAATTAGAAATTATATAAGGATAATTAGTTGTCAATTAATTACCAAACATTCAACACAATTATTGGATAAATCTCTCAAAGAAGAATAATAACCATAAACATGTATTAATTCATAACATAAGTTTCTAGTGAATCAACATGGAAAGCCCTATAAGAGAATTAGTTCCTAGCCATAGATATGACAAGAACTAATTCAAAGTTCATCATGCAAAACCAAATAAAGAAAAGAAAAAGGAAAAGAAAGTACTAAATTATGGTCTCCAATCTCCAAGCAAGAAATTTTGAGTTGTAGAAGGGAACCTCAAAATCTGCCTAGGGTTCTCCTTTTATAGTCAAAACCGCCTTAACTTTTCCTGCAGCTGGCCCGTAAAATCGTCAAAACCTCGATTTTTCCCGCGGCGCCGCAGTACGGAACTTCGTGGCACGGGTGATTTACGCCGCGCCCCGATCTTCGCTATTCGAGGAGCCGCGGCCGCAACTTCTGTAGCCTCTCTGATGATTGGGCGCCACGGCCCTGCACCTGTTGACATGAGGCGCCGCGGCGCTGGCTCTTCTGCAGCCTCTCTGGACATTGGGCGCCGCGCCCCGCTTCGCTCAGATGAGCGCCACGACTGGTTTTTGCCTCATTCGCCACTTTCTCTGTTTTTAGCTCTGGAACCTCCTCTTTTGCCCTCTTTTAGCTTCTTTTCCGTCATTTGGCCATTTTAACCACTTTGACTCAAAAGAAAGGAAAATTATCCTAATACGACACTTATTTGTACAAAAAGGGACAAAAGACTAACTAAAAATGACTCAAAAAGTGTATATAAAATACACCGATCAAATACCCCCAAACTTAACATTTGCTCGCCCTCGAGCAAAGATAGAAAGAAAGAAATAAAAGACTCAAAGAAACAACAAAAAAATAAAAGACTCACTGACATTGATCACTTTTGCTGCATTAGTGTTAACTAGAAAAACATGAAGGTTAGCAAGATAATATGCAGGAACATATAGCATGAAATTTCAGCACACTAAACACATTAAACTAGATATTTCGCAAACTCATATTTATCATGCTTAATGGAAGTCAATATACTAAATCATGCATATAAATTCAAAAATCCTATGACATTTTTACTTGCTATTCTCCACTAATCTTGGATATGCATAAAAGAGATCTTCAGAACTTTAAGGGTTGTAATGTAGGCTTAGGTATAGGTAGGTAAAATAGGCATTTTAGGCTCATTCTGTGTACCATAAGCTCTTTTAGCTTTTCCATTTTTCCCTTTTCTTTTGGTTCTTTTCTTCACTTCAATTCTATCTTTTCCCTCTTTTGTTTTGGGAGAGTGAAGAGTATAATAATAACAAGCACCCCCAAACTTAGGCTTTTGCCTCTTTCTTATTACTTTTTTTTTGTCGGGGTGCAACAAGTTTGTTCACTCTTTTTTTCTCTTTTTTAACACAATTTATTCCACTATTTCACATTTTTACTTATGGCACAATTTGTGGGAATATAGGGTGTCAAAGAAGAAGTTTCAATTTTTAGGCTCAATGGGGCTAACTAGGGATATATTTTTTAAAGTCCGGGATAGAAAAGAATGGTAAGAATTGACTATCAAAGAAATGCCTGAGTCATCTACCTAACATGCATATCCTAACTATTTCGCCTCAAATAGCAAGCAATCATAACACATAGGTTTTCATTATTTAGCATGCACAATTTAAGCAAGAAACTCCAAATAGACAGATTTTGTGAGTTTTTGGCATATCTAACCTAAGTATTTAGATAGTTGCTTCAATTCCATTACATTATTCCACCTTACTTCACTAGGTGTTTCTAGCAACTACAGCATACATGATCTTTTGACAGACAATTATGACTTAAAAAGAAAGAAAAAATTTTGGTGACTCAAAATATACATAAAACAATCACAAAGACTTAAATAAAACATAACATGACACAAATAAAACAAGACACAAATAAAACACCCCCAAACTTAAATCACACATTGTCCTCAATGTGTGTAGACTCAAAGACAATAAAAGGAATAAGACACTTACAGACTTGGCTAAAATGGTGGAAATGGCGTTGGATAGTACTTTGAATTCCGTGAGGGGGAAAGAGCTCTGGGTTTTTGATTTGGCGACAGGGCCTTCGGATCGTATGCCTTTCGTAATTCCGCTTTTTTTGTTTCATGGAGCCGCGCCCGCACTGGTGCCGCGCGCCCAAACTCCCCGTGGCTGGTTCTCAACTTCCCGCGCGCTCGCTATCGAGTCGCGCGCCGACTTCGGGCTTCTTCGATATTTCGCGCGCCTCGCAAATGGGCGCCGCGGCTCTCTGGCGATTTTCTGGGAATCCTTGGCTTCTCTTCGCCTTCCAAGTCCTTGGTCTTCACCTGTCAACACAACAAAGACACTACCTCCGTGAGACTGTTCTAAATAAAGACTAATTGCATATAAACTAAATAAACTGAAATACCTTGGGTTGCCTTCCAAGTACCGATGTCTTTAACGTCTTTTAGCCGGACGCAAGTTGTCACGACCCGAACCTGGGCCCGTGACTGGTGCCTTACCCCGGGCACCCTAGTGATACAACATCAGAGTAATCAGCGGAACATAAAACACATACATGAAACAAATGAAGTACAATACAGTAATCTGAGGAAAACTTGCCTTTCGGCATATATAAATAACAACTCTTACAAAATGAACAGTTTAATCCTTCTTACAAACCCCGCCACAACAAGATTACTGCACTCTAAGAAATAATGCGATAACAATGGCGGACAGGTTCCCCGCCATACCCCGAATGTAAATACCTACAACGACAGGGACTATACCAAGATAAGCCTCCGAGAAACGGAGCTTTCCCAAACGCCGAATCGCGGACTCCTAAGAGCGAGGATCAACGATCGTGTACCTTTACTCGCAGATGAACGCAGCCCGGGCGAGGTCAAGATAACAGTACCAAGTATGTGAAATCGAAAATAGATATCAGAATGAAATCATAGTAGTCTATATAAAGCAGAGACATGTATGATAACCAAACTACAGTTCACAATAAATAAGCAGTCATGTCAAGTCAGGGACTCACGCCCTCAAAGTTATCACAATACAACCGTACGGGGCAAGTACGAAGGCATAGCCGACTACTAAGACCCAAAGTACCAAAATACCACAAACTGTATCCCGAGGTCTTTCTGCACCGCACTACACGATCGGCTCGCCACTCGCCCGCAATATCAATGCGCGTCTATCCTCGAACTCTCGCAGCCCCGCATAGGTCACACACGGACCCGCATGAGGTATTCTCGAATCATGGTCCTGCATCACCGAGGTATACCTCGCATCGGCGGCTTTAACCTCGGTATCCGCCTAGGCTCCCGCAACCCGCATAGTCTCAAAAGACCGCATAGTCTCAATAGACCGCATAGGGAATCCCCGTGATCGTGCTAAACACCGAATGATCAATCCTGAGCTACCGCGACCGCATAGTCACAAGGACCGTGATAGCCGTGAAAGACCCGACTGCGGTGGCAAGCCCTGTATAAGTCAAAGCGGGTAGTGGTATAATAATAGTACAACAGCTTAACGCTTAACAACGTAAGCACAACAAGAATGACCCCTTACATCACGATCACACAAGATACTAACACACGTAGCATCCTAACATGTTTACTTATCACATCAACAAGAAAGTATTTACAAGGCTATTTCAAACCAACACAATCAAGCTATTCACACAAGGTACTTTATGCTAACAAGTTCGTATCTATCCCCAAAGTACTTCATACATTAAATCTTTAAAAGATACGTTACTTCACAAAACCACGCAATAATTCGTAGTATATAGAGTGATTATCTTTTAAAGTAAATCAATTACTTCTTTGTAAAATCAATTAGCAACATTCTTTCCAATGTTCAAGTTTGCCTAATTTCCAATGTTCACTGTTCTTATTTTAGAAAGGTTTCAGAGTTCATAGTCTTATTCATTTAAGAATATAATTCTCCTTTAAACAACTGAGAAACATAAGCCTTATATGTGAGTAGATATTCTTGTTTATAACAATCTTACTACAAAGAACATGATCTAGAAAATATCATTTTGTCTCATCTTAGCTTCATGCAGATGGAAGTTTCTACCGGTTTTAATAATACTTAATCACAAAACATTTCCTTTTATTAACGCCGCAGTTGGTTTGTCGATACACATTCTCGATTTCAAATCAAGAAACATTCTTAAGCCGTTATACCTAACTTCCCATAAAGCTAGTATAACTCTTAAGTTTTTTAAAACCCAAGTATTACTTCAAGTTCTTTATTAACACATAACAAGCCGCTTATAGTTCAAATCACTACCTTTTAAAACCACAAGTATTTTCTTACCAACATACAAATGTTATAACCAACTTCCCATAAACCGTTATAACACTTTATGTTTTAAACCAATCAAATACATTTAGCACACGACGCTCACCGCACTACATAGTTCACACATATCATGCTGTAAGAGATAGAAGAGGTTCACATACCTCGCGACGAGTATCGACTAATAGCAAAACGCCCAAGTACTTCCAACCGCTCGGCTACTCCTGCCAAGTAGATCGCGCCACACGTAGTACTTGACCTATAAGGCCACGCGCGCTTATTAACATTTAGATCTCTTCAGAGAACATTCTACGTAAAAATTCGCAAAGACCTCCCCGCAACAAACAGAAATCTCCTCCTCTATCTGGGCCGCTATCAAGCCAACCAGTGGGGTTCATACATCTAACCCGAACGGGTACAATTCTACTCCACGTAAAAGCTACACAAGTCTCAGTAATACGCCTATGTAAATACGTCAAGACTTTTCTTTCAAAAAGGTTTCTTATTATTCAGCTTAAGTCAAAAGACATTGCCGACAACAACGTTCAGTTCTATATATATAGTATACTTCAACTATATAGTCTAACAATCATGTAATTTCCAATTACAATAGGGACAAGATATTTACCTCGATAAGCCCATAATTATCCGAGTTTAAATGTCGATCCCGAGCAAGGTTTAGCTCCTACTCTGGCGCCCAACCCGCTCCAACAACCCTTAGAAGTTCTAACCAACTTCTACTTATTACTCCAACTAACCATGGAGATTTTCCTGTGGTTTCGGTTTTGTGACTAAGGGAAGTATAATAGTATTTCTGGCTTTTCAGATAAGTATAACCTTAGAATACTACAAGGTATACTGCTAAGGTAATTGGGCATTACAACAATACTTTGAGAGTATTTCTAACAAGAGGGGGTATTATACGAAGACAACTAGCAGTGGTACCCCACTACTAGCACCCCAAGGAGTGGAGGTTCACCCTCTACCTACCCCACTGTGGGGGACTCTCGCCGAGGGGAGAGGGCTCTGGCTAAGGCCTAACAAGGGGGAGAAAGAGAGCTTTCAAGACTTAGGCAAATTTAAGGATGAAGAAGTCTTCAAAGGAGAGGTATTTATAGGACAAGCCAAGGCCAACCAACGGCCAAGATCTTGCCAAGTGCAAGGCAAGTGTAGGGCCAAGATCTTGCCAAGTGCACACTAGCCAACTACCACAAAAATATCCTACCAACCTCGACCACAAAGGCCACACTTTCGCCACCACAATTTCCGCCCAAGGTGTTCCAATGAGAGGTGACAAGCCGCCTCTGTTGGTCCAAAATGTTTCGCCTCCAAAAATCCGCAAAAATTAAAAAGACATAGCCGGAAATTCCCATACGAAAGTCGTGAAAACGCTTCGCCGAAAAACGACTTAACCGTGTTGTGAACAAAGTTAATTCGCCAAGCCTAATTCTCAAGTTCAAATTTTTTACGCACGCCCCACGCATATACTCCGAAATACGGGTATAACATTCTCCTCCTTAGAAACATTCGTCCGAATGTTCCTTCTAAGTCTCAAAACAAACGCGCACAGATAGTCCTCACCGCTATACTTACGAAAACAATCCTCGCCACGCATGGCCACTTTAACCAACTTGGCAAAATACTTACCTCCAAGTCCACGAGGAAACACCTCTAACATCACCACAAACACCTCTCTCCGGGTCTAAAATATACTTCTTCGTGACCTTCTCTTTACAAAAGAAATGATACCACTTTTGTCACTTTGCCGCGAGGTTCACTCCGGCGACCAAACAAATGGTACCGGCCGCACGCGATCCCCGAGGTCGACGACACTCGAACTCTTACCACATTTCGACATCGCTCAGCTTCCAAAACTCGGTTACCATCTCTAACGTGGTCATCATTAATCGGAACACTGACGGATCTCCGATACTTTCCGAACATAACAATACGAAAGATCGGACGATCGCTTCCTAAGTCGGACGCAAAAGCTAACATATAGGCAACCCGCCTATTCTTCACATGAACTTAAAAAGGCCCAAAACAACTCGCTAAGTTTCTCTGCTTTTTCCAAAGCTCACACCCAACCGGTGATACTTTCAAGAAGACCGACCACCAACTCAACTCTAAGCGCCGCCGATTATCCGCACGATTTCTCCGAGCCGCCGTAACTTCTTCTAGACAAGCTTCACTATCCACAATTACCGGAACAAGCTCAACCAACTGTCTGAACCTTGCCAACATCGAACCACTCGACCGGCGACTCACACATCCGCCCCTACAAGGCTTCATAAGGCGACATCCGAACACTGAAATGGTAGCTTAAACACTCCTTCAACAGGAGACAACAATTCTCGAACTACCTCAAATTCCACGACCGGCCCGGTGGCGAACGCGATTCCGAGACTCACCGAGTTCTTAACCCCGCTGGTAAAACTTCCAGAACCAAAAACACGCACTGGCTCCACTGTCGCCATAAGGTGGCGTAGGCACCTCGTGCACTCTTACAACCTTTACGATATATCATCTCGCATAACCTCTCGCGAGTAAACGCCTTTTGCTAAGACAAGACGGCCGACCTCCTACCGACCATCGGGTCGAACGATCCACGAATTCATACGTTGGTTAACTAAACTCGCCTAACACCCTCGTGACTTACCACGCGAGGACCACCACAACCGACCCCACCACCAAACATGCCGCTGGTTGACCCGCAACGTGGCCTCAACCCGACCCAAGAACGCCGCTAAACGCTAGCCTCCAAGGAAAACTCACTAATCACGCTACGAAACCTAGCGGTCTTCTTAGCTCAACTACCCTCTTCATTCCACACTACTCGTGACTAATCCCACAAACATAACTCACGGCACTATGCACTCCTATGCGGTCAAACATAAACAATACATCTTTTACTCGAGACGGCCTTACCTCTAAGGTCTCTACGTATAAAACTCTAAGGCTCACACCTTCTCTATCCCCAATATCTTACCTGCTAACCCACCATGATTTCTAATCACAACTAACACACCGCTATCGTAACATAGCACTTAAGGTATACTCACCTTATCACACATACAGATCTCTGAGGTTAAGGATATATCTATATCTACCGCTTCACTCCCTTCGCTGCTCTAATCAAACTCGCCTGCAGGCGATACCAGGGAGATGATTTAACTACCCACCGATCTCGGGCTAAGTCCTTCGCGCGACACTCTTTCGACATCGCACTGACGGCCATAGGTACAACAAGTACCATCTAAAAGACGACATTCCTCGGGATGACGCCACACCGCGTGAACACCGGAAAAAGAAAATCAATCCGGTGGCCGGAACCTACGCGGTAGCCGCGGAACCTAAGCTCGAGCTCACCAACTCTCGTGATACCCCGAACGCCCCAACCCCGCGGAGGACCTTTCAGACCGTGGATGCGCATAATCAAATCTGCCGCGAGGTGACTCGCCGAAGTTACCAAAGGACTCGCCGCTCGCCCTCTTCGCCGCCCTTCGTTAACCCGCCGATCTCTACGCTGCCTGGCCGCGCATAAGCCCGCATAACCGCCATGCTCAAGCCTAATCAAGAACTTACTTTGCACAACCTTCTCGTTGATATTCATCAAGACTCGCAGACATCGTATACTCGGTAGTCAAATCCCTAGTTAGTAACTGGTCGCCTCCTAGAAATCTATATTCTCTCGCTGGCCGTGGAACCGGCGTTCAAATATCATGGCCGCAGAGGAACCGCCGCCGCAGCAAACTCGCTGGGCGCTGACGCCGCAAAACTCCCCGGCGAAGCACCACCCTGTGATGATTGGGCCTCGCCCACGCAACCCTTCCTCAACTCTACTCGCAGCCTCCTCACCGCTTTGTCCTCCCGGGTTGCCGTCACGCGAGGCATAACGATAAGTGGAAATAATTTCGCCAGAGGTCCAACTTACAACACAGCCTCTAAGGCACGATCTCAGAGTGAGAAGAATAGAAACCAATCCTAAATACCCTATAGCCTCCTCGATTATTGGTGGTGCACAACACACCGATAATCAAGACTTTACATCGGATACGGTCAGACACTTTCCGAGGATTAATCGCTTCGATACCACTTTTGTCACGACCAACTCGGGCGGATCGTGCCTTACCCCGCACCCTAGTGATACAACATCGAGTAATCGAACATAAAACACATACATGAAACAAATGAAGTACAATACAGTAATCTGAGGAAAACTTGCCTTTCGGCATATAGAAATAACAACTCTTACAAAATGAACAGTTTAATCCTTCTTACAAACCCCGCCACAACAAGATTACTGCACTTCTAAGAAATGATGCGACAACAATGGCGGACAGTGCCCGCCATACCCCGAATGTAAATACCTACAACGACAGTGACTATACCAAGATAAGCCTCCGAGAAACGGAGCTTTCCCAAACGCTGAATCAGGACCCTAAGAGCGAGGATCAACGATCGTGTACCTTTACTCGCATGAACGCACTCGGCGAGGTCGATAACAGTACCAAGTATGTGAAATCAAAAATAGATATCAGAATGAAATCATAGTAGTCTATATAAAGCAGAGACATGTATGATAACCAAACTACAGTTCACAATAAATAAGCAGTCATGTCAAGTCAGGGACTCACGCCCTCAAAGTTATCACAATACAACCGTACGG
This sequence comes from Przewalskia tangutica, assembly GCA_029844215.1. Classification (NCBI taxonomy): domain Eukaryota; kingdom Viridiplantae; phylum Streptophyta; class Magnoliopsida; order Solanales; family Solanaceae; genus Przewalskia; species Przewalskia tangutica. The sequence goes on along the minus strand of CM056723.1, from coordinate 115,691,735 downwards.
GGCAAGTACGAAGGCATAGCCGACTACTAAGACCCAAAGTACCAAAATACCACAAACTGTATCCCGAGGTCTTTCTAGACCGCACCACATGATCGAAGCTGGCCACTCGCCCGCAATATCAATGTGCGCCTATCCTCGAACTCTCGCAGCTCCGCATAGGTCACACACGGACCCGCATGAGGTATTCCTCGAATCATGGTCCCAGACCGCCTGAGGTATACCCCGCATCGAGGGCAGCTTAACCCTCGGTATCCACCTAGGCTCCCGCAACCCGCATAGTCTCAAAAGACCGCATAGTCTCAATAGACCGCATAGGGAATCCCCCGCATCAGGCTAAACACCCGGAATGATCAATCCCGAGCTACCGTGACCGCATAGTCACAAGGACCGCATAGCCGTAAAGACCGCATCAAGGGTGGCAAGCCCTGTGATAAGTCAAAGGGGTAGGTGGTATAATAATAGTACAACAGGCTTAACGTTTAACAACGTAAGCACAACAAGAATGACCCCCTTACATCACGATCACACAAGATACTAACACACGTAGCATCCTAACATGTTTACTTATCACATCAACAAGAAAGTATTTACAAGGCTATTTCAAACCAACACAATCAAGCTATTCACACAAGGTACTTTATGCTAACAAGTTCGGGTATCTATCCCCAAAGTACTTCATACATTAAATCTTTAAAAGATACGTTACATTTCACAAAACCACGCACACCCGTAGTATATAGAGTGATTATCTTTTTAAAGTAAATCAATTACTTCTCTTGTAAAATCAATTAGCAACATTCTTTTCCAATGTTCAAGTTTGCCTAATTTCCAATGTTCACTTCTTATTTTAGAAAGGTTTCAGAGTTCATAGTCTTATTCATTTAAGAATATAATTCTCCTTTAAACAATCTGAGAAACATAAGCCTTATATGTGAGTAGGATATTCTTGTTTATAACAATCTTACTACAGCAGCCATGATCTAGAAAATATCATTTTGTCTCATCTTAGCTTCTATGCAGATGGAAGTTTCTACTGGTTTTAATAATACTTAATCTGTCAAAACATTTCCTTTTATTAACGCCGCAGTTGGTTTGTCGATACACATTCGATTTCAAATCAAGAAACATTCTTAAGCCGCTATACCTAACTTCCCATAAAGCTAGTATAACTCTTAAGTTTTTAAAACCCAAGTATTACTTCAAGTTCTTTATTAACACATAACAAGCCGCTTATAGTTCAAATCACCACCTTTTAAAACCACAAGTATTTTCTACCAACATACACCGTATGTGTTAATAGGGTTAAGAACTCGTGAGTCTCAGACCGCATTCGCCTCGCCGTTGTTCGATTTCGTGATAGTTGGGGATTGTTGTCTCTGTGGAGGTAGTGTTTAAGCTACCATCTCGGTGTTCGGATGTCGCTTTGAGGCCTCAGAGGCGGATGTATAAGTCGCGGCCGAATGGTTCGATGTTGGCAAGTTTCGATAGTTGTTCAGCTTGTTCCAGCAGATCGTGGATAGAGTAAAGCTTGTCTAGAAGAGGTTCCGCACTCGTAGAAATCGTATGGATAATCGCGACGACGCTTAGAGTTCAGCCGACGCGGTCTTCTGAAAGTACCACCAAAGCGTGGCGAAGTTTTGGAATACGTATGAACTTAGCCCGTGTTACTTGGGCCCTTTGTGTTCATGTGAAGGATAGGCCGTTGCCTATATGTTAGCTTTTGCCGTCCGACTTAGAGGCGGTATGTCCTGGCCTTTCAGATTGTTATGATCGGAAAGTATCGAGATCCATCCAGAGTGTTCCTTTGACGATGACCACGTTAGAAATAGTAACCCCGAAGTTTTGGAAACCGCCGACGTAACGTGGTAAGAGTTCGAGTGTACGACACTCGTGGATCGATACGCCCGCACCATTTGTTGGGTCGCCGAGAAGGTTAATGCCTCGTGCAAAGTGACAAAGTGGTATCTACGACGAGTAAAGAGAAGCGAGCATGTATGTATGGCGCATAGATGTGATCATTTCTTTTGTAAAAGAAGGCGCGAAGGAAGTATATTTTAGACCGGTGAGGAGTGTTTTGTGGTGATGATTAGAGGTGTTTCGTGGACTTTGATGTAAGTATTTACGCAGTGCTTCGTACACGGCAAGGTGGATTGTTCTCGTAAGTATAGTAGTGAAGACTATACTTGGCGCACGCTTGTTTTGAGACTTAGAAGGAACATTCGGATGAATGTTTCTAGGAGGAGAATGTTATACCGTATTTCCGCAGTATGTACGTGAGGACGCACGAGAAAATTTGAACTTGAGAATAAGGCTTGCCGAATTAATTTTGTGCACAACACCCTGCTAGAGTCGTTTCGACTAAACGCTTCACGACTTTCGTAGGGAATTTCCGCTATGTCGCTTATAATTTTATGGATTTTTCCGAGAGACGAAACATTTTTACAACGAGAGGCGACACTTGTCACCCTCCCATCGTGCACGTCAGCGGTAAAAGAGGTGGACGAATTGGCCATTGTTGTCGGCGGGTTGGTAGGATATTTTGTGGTAGATGGATAAGGTGCACTTGGCAAGATTCGCCCTACACTTGCCTTGCACTTGGCAAGATCTTGGCCATCGTTGGCCTTTGCTAGGCCTATAAATACCCACCCCTTTGGAAGACTTATTCATCCTAAAATGTTCTAAGTCTTAGAAATCCTCCCCTCCTCTTGTTGACTCGCCCAAGAGCCCTCTCCCTTTGAAAGTGCCCCCTCGCCGAGAGCCTTCTTCCCCTCCTGTAGTGTGGCCGTGGGTACCCCAGCCTAGTTGTCTCGTATAATACACCCCCTCTCGTAGAAATACTCTCATACGTATTGTTATAATGACAAAATTACATTAGAATTATACATTTTAGTATTCTAAGGTTATTCCTATACTAATAACCCAGATATACTATTATACTTCCCACAATACCAAACCGAAACCCTAGGAAAATCTCCATAGTCCATTGAGTATTGTGTAGAAGTTGGTTAGAACTTCTAGGGTGGTTTAGAGCTGGTCGAGCGCTGAGTCGAGCTAAACGATTGCCCAGATCGACATTATAACTGATAATTATGGGCTTATCGAGGTAAATATCTTGTCCTCTATTGTAATTGGAAATTACATATTGTTAGAATATATAGTCAAGATATCAGATATAGAATCAACGTAGTTATCGCAATGTCTTTTGACTTAAGCTCGAATAATACTTACGCAATGTCTTCGCGACTTAAGCTCAATTTAAAGAAGATCGAATCGAATCAGTAATTACATAGATCAGACATAAGAGACTTGTGTAGTAGATCGTGAGTAGAATTGTACCCGTCGGTTAGATGTATGAACCCCCGTTGGCTTGATAAGCACCCGATAGAGAGAGATTTACGCCATGTGTGGGGAGGCGCCGAATTTTCTAGAATGTTCTACGATGAGATCTAAATGTTAATAAGTGCCTGTGGCCTTATAGTCAAGTACTACGTGTGGCGCGATCTACTGGGCTTAAGAGTAGCCGACGCTTGGAAGTACTGAGCGCTTGCTATTAGTCGATACTCGCCGCGAGGTATGAACCTCTTCCTATCTCTTCTAGCATGATATGTGTGAACTATGTAGTACGGAGACGCATACGTGCTAAATGTATTTGATTGGTGTAAAACATAAAGTGTTATAACCGCTTTATGGGAAGTTGGTTATAAAACTTTACGTTGGTAAGAAAATACATGTGGTTTTTAAAAGGTAAATCGATTAGAACTATAATCGCTTGTTATGTGTTAATAAAGAACTTGATGTATTTCAAAAGATTTTTGAATCATTTTGAAAGAAGAAGTAATATTTGGTTTTTGAAAACTTAAGAGTTATACTAGCTTTATGGGAAGTTAGGTATAACGCTTAAGAATGTTTTATCGATTTGAAATCGTAATGTATCGACAAACCATCGCAGCGTTAATAAAAGGAAATGTTTTGAATAATTAAGTATTATTAAAACCAAGAGAAACTTCCATCCGCATGTAAGCTAAGATGAGACAAAATGATATTTCCTAGATCACGGTCATTGTAATAAGATTTATATAAACAAGAATATCCTACTCACATATAAGGCTTATGTTTCTCGATGGCTTAAAAGAGAATGATATTCTTAAGTGATTAATACTATGAACTACTAAACCCTTTCAAAACCGAGAAACTTGAACATTGGAAATTAGGCAAACTTGAACATTGGAAAAGAATGTTGCTACTTGATTTTACAAAGAGAAGTAATTGATTTACTTTAAAAAGATAGTCACTCTATTTTTATACTACGTATCAGGTGACTTTTGTGAAAGTAACGATCTTTTAAAGAGTTAATGTATGAAGTACTTTGGGGATAAAACCCGATCTTGTTAATCATATAAGAGAAGTACCTGTGTGAACAACTTGATTGTATTGGTTTGTGATAGCCTTGTAATACTTTCTTGTTGCTTTGATAAGTAAACGTGTTAGGATGCTACGTGTTAGTATCTTGTGATGTTTGTGTAAAGGGTTTCTTGATTGTGCTTATTAACTATCCGTTATGATAGTATTGTGGCATTCATCTCTTGAGATGATTCCGGGTTGTCGCCTCCGACGGGTAGACTCAGTGGGTCGATGGACCTATGATTCGAGAATACCTCACGCAGTCCCGGCCTACGCGAGCTACGAGTTCCGTGTTAGCGTAGGCCCTTACGGGCATGCGATCTCAGGGCTACGCGGACTCGGAAGTCCGTGACGACGCCGGGAGTAGCTACCTCAACGCGGGAATGCCTCACGCGGCCAAGAGATTGGCCTACGCGGAGTCGCGGAGTTCTAGGACTAGACGCGACATTAGATACCGCGCAAGTGGCCGCCTTTGATCATGTGACGGCCTAGACAGATCTTATGATACGATTCATGACCTTGTTGGTACACTGGTGTTAGTAGTCGGCTATGCCTTCGCACTTACCCCGCACGGTGTTATTATGGCACGTGGGACCCGTGTTCATGTGTGTTCCTTGGTGCTTTTATATCAAAACCGCCAGATGAGGAATGTGGTCCCACGCACGATTGATGTCGCGGGCGTGAGACCCACCGATATGTTCTTTGTGATGACTTGAGGCGCGAGTCCCCGACTTGATACGATCGCTAGTTATTGTAAATCAGAGTTTGGTTATCATACATGTCTCCCGCTTTGTATAGACTACTATGATTTCATTTACGATTTATTTTCGCCACATACTGCACTGTTAGATCGACTCCTTCGGGGCCGCTCATGCCGCAGTTGAGGTACACCATCGTTGATCCTAGCCTCGTGGTCACAAGCCATTGGGAAGCTCCGCTTTCTCCGAGGCTTATCACGTATAGTCCCCGTCAGAGTAAGTGTTTACATTCGTGGTTTGGGCCCTGTCCCACCACGGTTGTCATATCATTCGTAGGTCCGTAGTAATCACAAGTGTGGTTTGTAAAAAGGATTAAACTGCTCATGTTGAAAAAGTTGTCATTTTTATATATGCCAAAGGCAAGTTTTTCTCGATTATTGTTTCATATTTCATAATATGTCTTGTATCGCTTTATGTTCTACCGACACTGATGTTGTATCACCAGGGTGCCCGGTAAGGCACGACCACGCCCTAATCGGTCGTGACAAAAGTGGTATCGAGCGCTTAATCTCTGAAAGTGTCTACGCATCAGATCCAAGAGTCTTGATTATCGGTGTGTTGCACCACACCAATAATCGTGAGGCTATAGGATATTTTAGGATCGGTTTCTATTCTTCTCACTCGAGATCGTGCCTTAGAGCCGTGTTGTAAGTCGGACCTCTAACGTATTTCTTTCCTTACCGCTATGCCTCCGTAGGGCAACCCGCCCAGAGGCGCGCGCAGGCGAGCCGCGAGTAGTACAGAGGGTTACGTGGCACAGCCCAATCATCACCGGGTGGTGCTTCATTCGGGAGTTTTGCACGCCACTAGCCCCAACGAGTTTAGTACACGCGGCGCTCATCGCGCCATGACATTTGAACCTTCGGGCCCCACGATCGAACAGAGAATTTAGATTGCAAAGAGCGACCACATTAGCTATGGATTTGACTACCGAGAGTATACCGATGTATCGCGAGTCTTGATGACTACCTAAGAAGGTTGTGCAAGAGTAATCCTTCAGTTGGGCTTGAGCATGGCACGTGGTGCGCTTATGCGCAGCAGGCCGAGAAGCGTAGAGATCGACGGGTTAACGAAGGACAGCAGAGGAGGGCCAGAGCAGCAAGGTCCTTTGGTAACTTTCGAGGCAAGTCGCCTCACCAGCAGATTTGATATGCACCTCCGCCAGTGCAGAGTGGTCTTCCACGGATATCAGGACGTTCGGAGTATGCAGGAGTCGTCGAACCTGTGGCTTCCGCTCACGGTGCGATGCACGCCATCCCGGAATATCGTATTTTAGTTGGTACTTGTTGCACTGCGCCGTTAGGGCCATGTGTCGCAGAGAGTGTCCTCAGGAGGACTTAGCCTTCAGATTGGGTAGTTCGTCATCTTCCTTAGCTAAGCGCCTACAGGCGTGTTTGATTTGAACGACTAAGGAGCAAGAAGAGATATAGATATATCTTTAACCTCTAGAGATCATGATGTGATAAGTGAGTATACCTTAAGTGCTATGTTCGATAATGTGTTAGTCGTGATTAGATCATGGTTGTTTAACCGAGTAAGATTTTGGGGATAGAGAAGGCGTGAGCCTTAGAATGTTTTACGAAAGACCTTGCAGGTAAGGCCATCTCGTAAAGGTGTAGTGTTATGTTTTATCCTTATAGGAGTGCATAGTGCACGTGAGCTACGTTTGTGGGATAAGTCCCTGAGTAGTGTGAAATGAAAGAGGGTAGACCGCTAGGTTTTCGTAAAGTGATTAGTGAGAGTTTTCCTTCGGGGAGCTAATATTGTGCGCGTTGCCGGGTCGGGTTGAGGCGACTTTGCGGGTCAACCCGCGGGTTCAGTGGTGGGGTCGGGTTGTGGGGTCCGCCTTGTGTTAGGGTTGTGAGGGTGTTAGGCCCAAGTTTAGTTAACCAAAGACGAATTCGTGGATGCGTTCGACCGTGGTCGGGCGATGGGGCAGCCCATCACGTTCTTGATCGGGGCCGTTTACCGTGTGTTGAGTTATCGAGAAGGTTGTAAGGCTGCACGGGTGCCTACCTTCACCTTAAGACAGAACGATGGAGCCAGTGCGGCTGTTTTGTTTCGGAAGTTTTACCAAGCGGGGTTAAGAACTCAGCGAGTCTCAGAATCGCATTCGCCTCGGGCGGTGTTTGGATTTGAGGATAGTTGTGGGATTGTTGTCTCTGTGGAGGTAGTGTTTAAGCTACCATCTCGGTGTTCGGATGTCGCCTTTTGAGGCCTTGTAGGGCGGATGTATAAGTCGCGGTCGAATGGTTCGATGTTGGCAAGATTCAGATAGTTGGTTGAGCTTGTTCCGCAGATCGTGGATAGAGTAAAGCTTGTCTAGAAGAGGTTCGCGGCTCGGAGAAATCGTGCGGATAATCGGCGGCACGCTTAGAGTTCAGTTGACGGTCGGTCTTCTTGAAAGTACCACCGGGGTGGGTGTGGCGAGTTTTGGAATACTGAAGGAACTTAGCGTGTTACTTTGGGCCCTTTTGTGTTCATGTGAAGGATAGGCCGGTTGCTATATGTTAGCTTTTGCCGTCCGACTTAGGAGGCGGTATGTCCGATCTTCGTATTGTTATGATCGGAAAGTATCGGAGATCCATCCGCAGTATTCCGCACGATGATGACGCGTTAGAAATAGTAACCCGAGTTTTGGGCGAAGCCGTGTCGAATGTGGTAAGAGTTCGAGTGTACGACAGCCTCAGGGATCGCATACGGCCCGGTACCATTTGTTGGGTCGCCTGAGAAGGTTAATGCCTCAGGCAAAGTGACAAAGTGGTATCTACGACGAGTAAAGAGAGAAGCGAGCATGTATGGCGGGCATAGATGTGATCATTTCTTTTGTAAAGAGAAGGTGCGAAGGAAGTATATTTTAGACCCCGGTGAGGAGTGTTTTGTGGTGATGATTAGAGGTGTTTCCTCGTGGACTTTGATGTAAGTATTTACGCAGTGCTTCGTGGCGGCGGTGGCGAGATTGTTCTCTTAAGTATAGTAGTGAAGACTATTCTGGCGAGATTTGTTTTGAGACTTAGAAGGAACATTCGGGACGAATGTTTCTAAGGAGAGGAGAATGTTATACCGTATTTCAGTAGTATGCGTGAGGACGACGTAGAAAATTTGAACTTGAAAATAAGGCTTGGCGAATTAATTTTGTGCACAACACGGTTAGAGTCGTTTTTAATGAAACGTTTTCACGACTTCGTAGGGAATTTCCGCTATGTCGTTTATAATTTTTGCGGATTTTTCAGAGACGAAACATTTTTGGCCAACGAGAGGCGACACTTGTCACCCTCCCATTGGTGCGTTAGGCGGTAAAAGAGGTGGACGAATTGGCCATTGTTGGTCAAGGGTTGGTAGGATATTTTTGTGGTAGATGGATAAGGTGCACTTGGCAAGATCTCGCCCTACACTTGCCTTGCACTTGGCAAGATCTTGGCCATTGGTTGGCCTTTGCTCGGCCTATAAATACCCCCCCCTTTGGAAGACTTATTCAACCTAAAATGTTCGAAGTCTTAGAAATCCTCCCCCTCCCCTCTGGTTGACTCTCGTCGAAGAGCCCTCTCCCCTTTGAAAGGCCCCAGCGAGAGCCTTCTTTCCCCTCCTTGTAGTGTGGCCGTGGGGTACCCCTAGCCTAGTTGTCTCGTATAATACACCCTCTCTTGGTAGAAATACTCTCAAAGTATTGTTATAATGCCCAAATTACCTTAGCCTTATACCTTGTAGTATTCAGGTTATACCTATCTGAAAAGCCAGATATACTATTATACTTCCCGTCAGTCACAAAACCGAAACCTAGGAAAATCTCCATAGTCCGTTGGAGTATTGTGTAGAAGTTGGTTAGAACTTCTAAGGGTGGTTTAGAGCGGGTTGGAGCGCTCGGAGTTGGAGCTAAACGATTGCCCAGGATCGACATTATAACTTGGATAATTATGGGCTTATCGAGGTAAATATCTTGTCCTATTGTAATTGGAAATTACATATTGTTAGAATATATAGTTGAAGTATATCGTATATAGAATGAACGTAGTTATCGGCAATGTCTTTTGACTTAAGCTGAATAATACTTACAGCAATGTCTTGCGACTTAAGCTGAATTTAAAGAAGAATCTTGAGCTGTAATTACATAGATCAGTATTCTGATAGTCTTGTGTAGTAGTACTGTGGAGTAGAATTGTACCCGTTCGGGTTAGATGTATGAACCCCCCCTGGTTGGCTTGATAGCCGGCCCCGATAGAGGAGGAGATTTACGTTGTTGCGGGGGGGGGAGGTGCTGCCGAATTTTCGGTAGAATGTTCTACGATGAGGTCTAAATGTTAATAAGCGCCTTGTGGCCTTATAGGTTGAAGTACTACGTGTGGCGCGATCTACTTGGCAGGAGTAGCGGCGTTTGGAAGTACTTGGAGCGTTTTGCTATTAGTCGATACTCGTCGCGAGGTATGTGAACCTCTTCCTATCTCTTCTAGCATGATATGTGTGAACTATGTAGTACGGTGAGCGCATGTGCTAAATGTATTTGATTGGTGTAAAACATAAAGTGTTATAACGGCTTTATGGGAAGTTGGTTATAACAGCTTTATGTTGGTAAGAAAATACATGTGGTTTTTTAAAAGGTAACTGATTAGAACTATAACTGGCTTGTTATGTGTTAATAAAGAACTTGAAGTATTTCAAAAGATTTTTGAATCATTTTTAAATAAGAAGTAATATTTGGTTTTTGAAAACTTAATAGTTATACTATCTTTATGGGAAGTTAGGTATAACGGCTTAGAATGTTTCTTGATTTGGAAATCGAGAATGTGTATCGACAAACCATCTGCGGCGTTAATAAAAGGAAATGTTTTGAATAATTAAGTATTATTAAAACGGAGAAACTTCCATCTGCATAGAATCTAAGATTAGACAAAATTCTATTTCCTAGATCATGTCTTCTGTAATAAGATTTATATAAACAAGAATATCCTACTAACATATAAGTCTTATGTTTCTCATATGGCTTAAAAGAGAATGATATTCTTAAGTGATAAATACTATGAACTACGAAACCCTTTCAAAAGAGAAACTTGAACATTGGAAATTAGGCAAACTTGAACATTGGAAAAGAATGTTGCTACTTGATTTTACAAAGAGAAGTAATTGATTTACTTTAAAAAGATAGTCACTCTATTTTTATACTACGGGTATTGTGTGACTTTTGTGAAAGTAACGTATCTTTTAAAGAGTTAATGTATGAAGTACTTTGGGGATAAAAACCCGATCTTGTTAATCATATAGTAGGAAGTACCTTGTGTGAACAACTTGATTGTATTGGTTTGTGATAGCCTTGTAATACTTTCTTGTTGCTTTGATAAGTAAACGTGTTAGGATGCTACGTGTGTTAGTATCTTGTGATGTTTGTGTAAAGGGGTTTCCCTTGATTGTGCTTATTAACTATCAGTCGTTATGATAGTATTGTGGCATTCATCTCTTGAGATGATTCCGGGGGTTAAGCTGCCCTCCGATGCGGGGTAGACTCAGGCGGGTCGATGGACCTATGATTCGAGAATACCTCATGCAGGTCCCGGGGGCCTATGCGGAGCTACGAGAGTTCCAGGTTAGTGTGCGTCCTTTATGGGCATGCGGTCCTTGGCCATGCGGACTCGAAGTCGGGGCGATCGGGAGTAGCTACCCTCGACGCGGGAATGCCTCATGCGGGCGAAGAGATTGGCCTACGCGAGTGCGGGAAGTTCAGGACTAGACGCGCGCATTAGATCTGCGGGCAAGTGGCGGCTTTGATCATGTGACGGTGCAGACAGATCTTATGATACGATTCATGACCTTGTTGGTGCGTAGGTGTTAGTAGTCGGCTATGCCTTCGTACTTACCCCGTACGGTGTTATTATGGCACAGGTGGGACCTGGTGTTCATGTGTGTTCCTTGGTGCTTTTATATCATAAACTGCCGGCAGTGAGGAATGTGTCCCACGGGCACGATTGATGTTGTGGGCGTGAGACCCACTGTTATGTTCTTTTGTGATGACTTGAGGGCGTGAGTCCCTGACTTGATATGACTGCTTAGTTATTGTAAATCTGTAGTTTGGTTATCATACATGTCTCCTGCTTTGTATAGACTACTATGATTTCATTTACAGTATTTATTTTCAGTTTCACATACTCGGTACCTGTTGTACTGACCTCCTTCGGGGGGCTGCGTTCATGCCGCAGGTTGAGGTACACCAGTCGTTGATCCTAGCTCTCAGGGTCACAGTTTCAGCGTTGGGAAGCTCCGTTTCTCCGGAGGCTTATCAGTGGTATAGTCCCCTGTCGTAGTAAGTGTTTACATTCAGGGGTTTGGCGGGGCCCTGTCCCGCCATGGTTGTCATATCATTCGTAAGTGCAGTAATCTTGTTGTGGCGGGGTTTGTAAAAAGATTAAAGCGCTCATGTTGAAAAAGTTGTCATTTTATATACGCGAAAGGCAAGTTTTTCTCAGATTATTGTTTCATATTTCATAATATGTCTTGTATCGTTTTATGTTCCGCTGATTACTCTGATGTTGTATCACTAGGGTGCCCGGGGTAAGGCACCAGTCACGGGCCCGGAATCGGGTCGTGACAGAAACACCTCTAACATCACCACAAACACCTCTCTCCGGGGTCTAAAATATACTTCCTTCGCACCTTCTCTTTACAAAAGAAATGATACCACTTTTGTCACTTTGCCGCGAGGTTCACTCCGGCGACCCAACAAATGGTACCGGGCGTGCGATCCCCGAGGTGACGTACTCGAACTCTTACCACATTTAAATCGCTTCGCTTCCAAAACTCGGGTTACCATCTCTAACGTGGTCATCATTAATCGGGAACACTGATGGATCTCCGATACTTTCCAACATAACAATACGAAGGCGGACGTCGCCTCCTAAGTCGGACGGCAAAGCTAACATATAGGCAACTGGCCTATTCTTCACATGAACTTAAAAGGCCCAAAACAACTCGGGCTAAGTTTCTCTGTTTTTCCAAAGCTCGTCACACCCAATCCGGTGGTACTTTGAAGACCGACCGTCAACTGAACTCTAAGCGCTCGCCGATTATCCGCACGATTTCCTCGAGCTGCGGAACTTCTTCTAGACAAGCTTCTCACTATCCACGATCTGCTGGAACAAGCTGAACCAATCGAACGCTTGCCAACATCGAACCACTCGTGGCGACTCACACATCCGCCCTACAAGGCTTCATAAGGCGACATCCGAACACCGAAATGGTAGCTTAAACACTCCTTCAACAGAGACAACAATTCTCGCAACTACCTCAAATTCACGACCGGCGGGGCGAATGCGATTCCGAGACTCACCGAGTTCTTAACCGCTTGGTAAAAACTTCCGAAACCAAAACAGTGCACTGGGCTCCATGCGCCATAAGGTGAAGGTAGGCACCTCGCGACCTTACAACCTTTCGATATATCATCTTGCATAACCTCTGCGAGTAAACGGTCTTTGCTGAAGACAAGGCGGTGACCTCCTCGGCCCGACCATCGGTCGAATCGTCCACGAATTCATACGTTGGTTAACTAAACTCGGGCCTAACACCTCGTGACCTACCACAAGGAGGACCACCACAAACTGACCCCACCACCAAACATGCCGCGGGTTGACCCGCAACGTGGCCTCAACCCGACCCGGCAACGCGCTAAACGCTAGCTCTCCGAAGGAAAACTCTCACTAATCACGTTACGAAAACCTAGCGGTCTTCTTAGCTCAACTACCCTCTTTCATTCCACACTACTCAGGGACTAATCCCACAAACATAACTCACGTGCACTATGCACTCCTATAAGGGTCAAACATAAACAATACATCTTTTACTCGAGATGGCCTTACCTCTAAGGTCTCTACGTATAAAACTCTAAGGCTCACACCTTCTCTATCCCCCAATATCTTACTCGGTTAACCCATCATGATTTCTAATCACAACTAACACACTGCTATCAGAATATAGCACTTAAGGTATACTCACCTTATCACACATACAGATCTCTAGAGGGTTAAGGATATATCTATATCTCCGCTTCACTCCCCTTCGTCGTTCTAATCAAACCTGCCCCGTAGGGCGCATAGCTAGGGGAGATGACGAACTACCCACCGATCCTGAAGGCTAAGTCCTTCTGCAAGGACACTCTTTCGACATCAGACCCTGACGGTCATAGGTACAACAAGTACCATCTAAAAGACGACATTCCCTGGGATGACGCCTGCCACACTGTGAACACTGGAAAAAAAGAAAACTGAATCCGGCTGGCTGGAACCTACGTGTAGCTGTGAACCGGAAGCTCTGGAGCTCTGACCAACTCCTGCATACCCCGAACGTCCTGAACCCTGTGGAGGACCTTTCTGCACTGGTGGATGCGCATAATCAAATCTGTTGGTGAGGTGACTCGCCTCGAAAGTTACCAAAGGACCTTGCTGCTCTGGCCTCTTTCGCCCGTTAACCCGCCGATCTCTACGTTTCTACTGCTGCATAAGCCCGCATAATCGCCATGCTCAAGCCTAATCAAGAACTTACTCTTGCACAACCTTCTCCGTTGATATTCATCAAGACTCGCGATACATCGGTATACTCTCGGGTAGTCAAATCCCTAGTTAATGCGGTCGCCTTCAGAAATCTATATTCTGTTCGATGCGTGGGCCCGAAGGTTCAAATATCATGGCCGCAGTAGGAGCTGCTGCCGCTGTGCTAAACTCTGCTGGGGCGGTGGCGTCGCAAAACTCCCGAAGGAAGCACCCGGTGATGATTGGGCTGTGCCGCAACCCCTCGAACTACTCTGACTCCGCCGGTGCCTTGTCCTCTGGGCGGGTTGCCTACGCGGAGCATAACGATAAGGAAATAATTTCGTCAGAGGTCCAACTTACAACACGGCTCTAAGGCACGATCTCGGAGTGAGAAGAATAGAAACCAATCCTAAATACCTATAGCCTCACGATTATTGGTGTGGTGCACACAATCGATAATCAAGACTCTTGGATCTGATGCGTAGACACTTTCCGAGGATTAATCGCTCGATACCACTTTTGTCACGACCGAACTGGGCGTGGTGGTGCCTTACCGGGCACCCTAGTGATACAACATCGAGTAATCGGAACATAAAACACATACATGAAACAAATGAAGTACAATCTGATGTCGAGGAAAACTTGCCTTTGGCATATATAAATAACAACTCTTACAAAATGAATAGTTTAATCCTTCTTACAAACCACCGCCACAGATTACTCTGGACCTCTAAGAAATGATGCGACATGATGGCGGGACGGGGCCGCCATACCACGAATGTAAATACCTACAACGACGGGGACTATACCAAGATAAGCCTCGGAGAAACGGAGCTTTCCCAAACGCTGAATGACCTAAGAGCGAGGATCAACGGCGGTGTACCTTTACTGCGGCATGAACGGCCCAAGGAGGTCGAGATAACAGTACCAAGTATGTGGCGAAAATAGATCAGTAAATGAAATCATAGTAGTCTATATAAAACAGAGACATGTATGATAACCAAACTACTGTTCCTGATAAATAAGCAGTCATGTCAAGTCAGGGACTCACGCCCTCAAAGTTATCACAATACAAACGTACGGGGCAAGTACGAAGGCATAGCCGACTACTAAGACCCAAAGTACCAAAATACCACAAACTGTATCCCGAGGTCTTTCTAGACCGCACCACATGATCGGCCGCCACTCGCCCGCAATATCAATGCGGCGTCTATCCTCGAACTCTCGCGACTCGCATAGGTCACACACGGACCCGTGAGGTATTCTCGAATCACGGTCCTGCATCGCCGAGGTATACCGCGTCGAGCGGCTTAACCCCGGTATCCACCTAGGCTCCGCAACCCGCATAGTCTCAAAAGACCGCATAGTCTCGATAGACGCATAGGAATCCCCGCATCAGGCTAAACACCCGGAATGATCAATCCTGGAGCTACCGCACTCCGCATAGTCACAAGGACCGCATAGGCCGTAAAGACCCGCATCAAGGGTGGCAAGCCCTCGGTATAAGTCAAAGGGGTAGGTGGTATAATAATAGTACAACAGGCTTAACGTTTAACAACGTAAGCACAACAAGAATGACCCCCTTACATCACGATCACACAAGATACTAACACACGTAGCATCCTAACATGTTTACTTATCACATCAACAAGAAAGTATTTACAAGGCTATTTCAAACCAACACAATCAAGCTATTCACACAAGGTACTTTATGCTAACAAGTTCGGGTATCTATCCCCAAAGTACTTCATACATTAAATCTTTAAAAGATACGTTACTTCACAAAAACCACGCAATACCCGTAGTATATAGAGTGATTATCTTTTTAAAGTAAATCAATTACTTCTCTTTGTAAAATCAATTAGCAACATTCTTTTCCAATGTTCAAGTTTGCCTAATTTCCAATGTTCACGGTTCTTATTTTAGAAAGGTTTCGTAGTTCATAGTCTTATTCATTTAAGAATATAATTCTCCTTTAAACAATCTGAGAAACATAAGCCTTATATGTGAGTAGGATATTCTTGTTTATAACAATCTTACTACAGCAGCCATGATCTAGAAAATATCATTTTGTCTCATCTTAGCTTCTATGCAGATGGAAGTTTCTACTGGTTTTAATAATACTTAATCTGTCAAAACATTTCCTTTTATTAACGCTGCAGTGGTTTGTCGATGCACATTCTGATTTCCGAAATCAGTAAAACATTCTTAAGCCGTTATACCTAACTTCCCATAAAGCTAGTATAACTCTTAAGTTTTCAAAAACCAAGTATTACTTCAAGTTCTTTATTAACACATAACAAGCCAGTTATAGTTCAATTCAGTTACCTTTTAAAAACCACAAGTATTTTCTTACCAACATACAATTGTTATAACCAACTTCCCATAAAGTCATTATAACACTTTATGTTTTAAACCAATCAAATACATTTAGCACGTATGCGTCTACCGCACTACATAGTTCACACATATCATGCTAGAAGAGATAGGAAGAGGTTCACATACCTCGCGACAGTATCGACTAATAGCAAAACGCTCCAAGTACTTCCAACCGTCGGCTACTCCTTGCCAGTAGATCGCGCCACACGTAGTACTTCGACCTATAAGGCCACAAGGCGCTTATTAACATTTAGATCTCTTCGTAGAACATTCTACGTAAAATTCGTGACACCTCCCCACATGGCGTAAATCTCCTCTCTATCGGGGCGGCTATCAAGCCAACCCGGGGTTCATACATCTAACCCGACGGGTACAATTCTACTCACGTAAAAGCTACACAAGTCTCATGTAATACACCTATGTAAATACAGTTCGATTTCTTCTTCGAAAAGGTTTCTTATTATTCTGGCTTAAGTCAAAAGACATTGCCGACAACAACGTTGATTCTATATATATAGTATACTTCAACTATATAGTCTAACAATCATGTAATTTCCAATTACAATAGGGGGACAAGATATTTACCTCGATAAGCCCATAATTATCCGAGTTTAAATGTCGATCCTGAGCAAGGTTTAGCTCCTACTCCGTGCGCTCCGACCCGCTCCAAACAACCCTTAGAAGTTCTAACCAACTTCTACTTATTACTCCAACTAACCATGGAGATTTTCCTTAGGGTTTCGGTTTTGTGATGGAAGGGAAGTATAATAGTATTTCTGGGCTTTTCGTATAAGTATAACCTTAGAATACTACAAGGTATACGGCTAAGGTAATTTGGGCATTACAACAATACTTTTGAGAGTATTTCTAACAAGAGGGGGGGTATTATACGAAGACAACTAGGCTAGTGGGTACCACGGCTAGCACCCAAGGAGGGGGTGTCTACCCTGGCCTACCCCACTAGGGGACTCTCGGCCAGGGGAGAGGGGCTCTCGGCTAAGGCCTCATGAGGGAGAAAGAGAGCTTTCAAGACTTAGGCAAATTTAAGGATGAAGAAGTCTTCAAAGGAGAGAGGTATTTATAGGACAAGCCAAGGCCAACCAATGGCCAAGATCTTGCCAAGTGCAAGGCAAGTGTAGGGCCAAGATCTTGCCAAGTGCACACTAGCCAACTACCACAAAATATCCTACCAACCTGACCACAAAGGCCACACTTTCGGCCACCACAATTTCCGCCCAAGGTGTTCCAATGAGAGGGTGACAAGTGTCGCCCTCTTGTTGGTCCAAAATGTTTCGTCTCTCGGAAAAATCCGCAAAAATTAAAAAAGACATAGCCGGAAATTCCCATACGAAAGCTGTGAAAACGTTTCGTCGAAAAACGACTCTAACCGGGTGTTGTGAACAAAGTTAATTCGGCCAAGCCTAATTCTCAAGTTCAAATTTTTTACGTACGTCCTTACGTACATACTCTGGAAATACGGGGTATAACACAAGTGATCGGTGTATTTTATATACACCTTTTGAGTCAGTTTTAGTTAGTCTTTTGTCCCGTTTTGCACATATAAGTGTCGTATTAGGATAGTTTTCCTTTCTTTTGAGTCAAAGTGGTTAAAATGGCCAAATGGCGGAAAATGAGCTAAAGAGGGCAAAAGGAGATTCGAGCTAAAAGCAGAGAAAGTGGCGAGCAGTGAAACCCAAACCGGCCGTGGCGCCTCCTGCGATCGAAGCGCGGCGCGCTATCAGAAGGCTGCGAAGACTCAGCGCCAGCGCCTCATGACAGTGCGAGGCGCGGCGCTAAACATCCGAAGCTACAGAGTTGCAGGCGCGCGGCTACCAGAATCGGCGCGGCGCCAAATCATCCGACGGATTGCAGATTCCGGCGCGGCGCATGCGAGCCGCGACGCCGACGCGGAAAAATTAGGTTTCCAGACGGATTTTGGGCCAGGCCTGCAGGAAAAAGTTGAGGCGGTTTTCAGCCTATAAAAGGAGAACCCTAGGCAGTTTTTAAGGGTTCCCCTTCTTGCACAACACAAGACTTCTTGATTAGAGATTGAAGACCATAGTCTAGTAATTTCTTTTCCTTTTCTTTTCTTTATTTCAGTTTTTGTATGATGAACATGGGATTAGTTCTTGTCATGTCAATGACTAGGAACTAATTCCTCTATAGGGCTTTCCATGTTGAATCTCTAGAAACTTATGTTATGATTTAATGCATGCTTATGGTTGTTCTTCTTCTTGTTGAGATCTATCCAATATTTGAGTTGAATTCTTGGTAATTAATTGACAACTAATTATCACTATATGATTTCTAATCAGATTCCGAAAGGGGGGGATTGTGAATATGCTGTAAGTTGGGTAGACATTCTTGGATTGGGGATGAAAATACCTCAATTATTTATGTAGCGTTAATGAGAGGCTTAAAAACCCTAATTTTGCGCATTGTGCGTGACGGTTAACTAGGTTCTTGTTCTTAATCCTCCTATAGAGTTATCCTTATCACCGAAAGGTAGGTAAGGTGCAATCTGAGGTTGAGTGTTTATATAACCTAACGTGAGTATAAAACGATTTAGTGAACCTGCTTTCTCCAAAAGAAGAAGACCATAAGTTATTGCATTAATAAGTAGCATAAGCGGATAGTGATGAGACGTGGAAGCCCTATTCTCATCATCACTGAAGTAAACCCTTTTAGTTAAATAGCTTTTATAATCCTTAGTTAAAAACAACAAATCCAAATATCAATTTACCAAATAGATACCAAAAAATAGATAGTTGGTAATTGAACCCTAATCTTTGAGGACGATATTCGGTCTTATCAAGACTATACTACTTGTCACGATAACGTGCACTTGCGTTTAAAGTGTGTGCATCTTACCGCGCATCAAGTTTTTGGCGCCGTTGCCGGGGATTAGGCATAGTTCAATATCAAATTTGTCTATTTTTAATTTTTAATTTGTTTTTTAATTTTTATTTTAATTTTTAATTTTTACGTTTTTTATTATTTTTGGAAAATTCGAGGTACCGTGATTGGTTGTTTGTTTTTGATCTATTTCAGGAAATCAGTTTATGCGAAGGAGAAGAGGAGCAGACACTCTTGTTCCCTTCAATCCAGAGATTGAGAAAACCTGCAAACAGAACAGAAAGAATCAGCGGATTGCAACTTTAATAGAAATGGACGGTGCTCAAAACAATAACATGATGTGAGAAGGGTTAGGTGAAAATCAACATAACCCAGGAATGCCTCGGCAAGTACCAATGGACGTGGAGGAGAGAGTCCAAATCCAGCCAGAAAGAAGTTTGGGGGACTATGTCGCCAAGAGTGAATGGAGCACGACATGCATTAGGCTCCGCACAGAGCCAACAACTTCGAGATAAAACGGCGATTCCAGGCATGGTACAAAGACACGGTGCAATTTGGAGGATCGCCATCGGAGGATCCACATATGCACATAGCTAATTTCTTGGAGCGATGTGCAACTTTCGATATAACGGCGTTCATCGATGATGCCGCAGTTGAGGCTTTTTCCTTCTCACTCAGGGATAGAGCAAAAGTATGGTTGAATTCCCTGCCGATTCAATTTTTACATGGCAAGAGCTGGCACAGAAATTCCTAGCCAAGTTCTTTCCCCCGTGTAAAGCAGCAAAACTGAGAGGGGAGTTGAACAACTTCTACCAAGCAGATGGAGAGTCCTTATATGAAGCTTGGGAAAGGTTCAAAGATCTCTGAAGAAAGTGCCCACACCATTGCATTGAGTTGTGGAACTTGGTCCACATCTTCTACAACGGGCTGAGCAGTACAACCAGAACCATTATAGATGCAGCAGCAGGTGGAGCATTCATGAGGAAAACAACCCACGACGCTCATGAGCTATTAGAAGATATGGCCACCAACAACCATGTCACAGAAGAGAGGTCGACAAGTGGGAGAAGAACAGTGGGAGTCCACGAAATAGATGCTATTGCTGCCTTGAATGCCCAAGTGGCCCTTTTAAGCGAAACGATTGCGACATACGATGTCGATAAATGCGGTGCAGATGCCTAAAAGTCAGAAATATGTGGTGGCCCACATACATTTGACAGTGTCCTTGGTGATCCCAACAATATACCAATGGAGCAGCAGAGTGTCGTGCCATAGGTAATTATCGAGAGGCAGAACAACCCCTACTCCAACACTTATAATCCGGTGGAGGAACCACCCAAATTTCTCATGGAGAGACCGGGGCATCGTAACAGCACGAGAACCAGCCAGAACCAATACCAAGGGCAGAATCAATACCGGGCGGCAGAACCAACACGGGGCGATGCGAACCAGCAGTGCAGAACCAGCGATGCAGAATCAGCCGCCATTCAAGCCCGCGGCCTCAGCGATTCAATGCACCGGCTGAAGAAAAGCGAGCGAGTGGCGATTGTAGCAAGACTTGCAACGCCTGCACTCCGATTCATGACGAAGCTAGATCCTCATTCAGAACTTGGAAACTCAAGTGGGTCGGCTAGCAAAGCAGTAAACGAGCCACGAGGGACATTGCCAAACAACACAGAGGTAAATCCAGGAGCAATGCCAGCGGTGAAATTGAGAAGCGGCAAGCGGTTGGAGCGGCGATCGCGCGACGATGGTTGAGAAGAAGCAGAGTTAGAAAAGAGAAGGTGATTGAGCCCGGCCATGTAGTAGAAAGCTCGGAGAAGGAGTATCTGAGAAGATCCCTTTCCCAGAGACTACGCGAAAGGCGGTTGATAAACAATTCTCCAAATTTTGGAGACATTCAGAAAAGCGTATCAACATACCTTTCATAGAGGCATTAGAGCGGATGCCCTCCTATTTCAAGTTTATGAAGGAGATCTTGGGGAAGAAGAAAAAGTCGTGAGTACGAAATAGTAGCACTAATGTAAGAGTGTTGTGCTATCTTGCGAAAAAAGTTGCCACCAAAGCTAAAAGATCCGGGAGCTTTACACTACCTTGCACATGGCGGTGGTAACTTGCAATGAGCTCTATGTGATTTAGGGGCAAGTATAAATCTCATGCCCTTATCGGTATTTTAAAAGATTGAGTTGGGTGAGGCCAAACCAACCACAATAAGCCCAGTGGCCCGGCGGATGATGGTTCATCCAAGAGACAAGATCGAGGACGTGATTGTGAAAGTAGGAAAATTATTCTTTCTGCAGACTTCCTCATTCTTGATATGGAAGAAGACGGAAATCCCTATCATATTGGGAGGCCATTCCTAGCAACGGGGAGGCGTTGATTGATGTTGAAAGAGGAGAGTTAACATTAAGGGTGGAGAATGAAGAAATGGTGTTTAAAGTTTTTAAACACGTCATCGAAACCACCAACAATGAGTAGGTGCTTTGCAATCAGCACCATCAAACCCCCATGCGAGCCAATACAAGTCAACCAAAGAGCGATGAGCCCAAGAAAGCAGGCATGATTTGCTGAAATGCCACTAAAGGAGGTAAATATTCCTGAACTCCCCCTTACTGATAATGCTAAGAAGAAAAGAAGAAAAAGAAAACGCCAAATGTGGAGGAAATGGATTGGTTGGGGGCTTAATCCACCCCAGGGTTATTAAGGCTAAGGAACTTGCGTCCGGCTAAAAGACGTTAAAGACAGCGCTACTTGGGAGGCAACCCAATGTTTTTAATTATGTTATTTCAATTCCTATCCTTAGTTTATTTTGTTTTGAACAGTCTCACGGTCTTGGGCTCTTGCGTTTGTGTTGTGTTGACAGGTGAATGCCAAGGATTTGGAAGGCGAAAACCGAAGAAAAGCAATTGATCTCCAAAAAAAAAAAATCGCGAGGCCATGGCGCTGAAGCAGGCGGCGCTAAAGATCAAGACGCCTTCGAAATGAGCGCCGGCCATTTCGCAGGCATGGCGCAGAAGTTCGTAACCAAAGACAGAGTTTGGGCGCCACGACGCCCATTTGCAGGGCCGCGGCTCCACAACGGAAAATATGAATTCTGAAAGATGCCCTGATCCGAAGGCCCTGTCACCAATTCAACCACCCAGAACTCTCCTCCCCTCACGGAATTCAAAGTATTATCCACCGCCATCACCACCATTTTAGCCAAAGTCTGTAAGTGTCTTATTTCTTTTATTGTCTTTGAGTCTACACACATTGGGGACAATGTGTGATTTAAGTTTGGGGGTGTTTTATTTGTGTCATGTTAGGTTTTATTTAAGTCTTTTTATTATTTTTATGTATTTTTTGAGTCACAAAATTTTTTCTTTTTGAGTCATAATTGTCTGTCAAAAGATCATGTATGCTGTAGTTGCTAGAAACACCTAGTAAAGTAAGGTAGAATAATGTAACGGAATTAAAGCAACTATCTAAACACCTAAGTTAGATATGCCAAAAACTCACAGAATCTGTCTAGTTGGAGTTTCTTGCTTGAGTTATGCATGCTAAATGATAAATACTTATGTGTTATGATTGCTTGCTATTTGAGGCGAAATAGTTAGGATATGCATGTTAGGGAGATGACTCAGGCATTTCTTTGATAGCCAATTCTTACCATTCTTTTCTATCCCGTACTTTAAAAATATCCTAGTCATTGTTGAGCCTAAATTTGAAACTTCTTCTTTGACACCTATATTCCCACAAATTGTACCATAAGTGAAAATATGAAATAGTGGAATACATTGTGTTAAAAGAGACAAAAAGAGTGAATAAGTCATTTGCCCAATACAAAAGTAATAAGAAATAGGCAAAGCCTAAGTTTGGGGTACTTGTCATTATTATATACTTCACTCTCCCAAAACAAAAGAGGAAAAGATAGAATCAAGTGAAGGAAAGAACAAAAAAAAAAAAAAAGGAAATAATGAAAGTCAAGAGCTTTACACCTAAATGAGCCTAAATTGCCTACTTTTACCTACCTATACCGAAGCCGACATTACAACCCTTAAAGTCCTGAAGATCTCTTTTATGCATATCCAGAATTAGTGGAGAATAACAAGTAAGCATGCCATAGGAATTCTTGAATTTATATGCATGATTTAATATATTGACTTCCATTAAGCATGATGAATATGAGTTTATAAATATCTAGCTTAATGTCTTTGAAATGTCATGCTATATGTTCTGCATATTATTTTGCTAACCTTCATGTTTTTCTAGTTAACACTAATGCAGCAAAAGTGATCAATGTCAGTGAGTCTTTTATTTTTCGTTTCTTTGAGTCTTTTATTTCTTTCTTTCTATCTTTGCTCGAGGGCGAGTAAAGGTTAAGTTTGGGTATTTGATGGTATATTTTATATACACTTTTGAGTCGCTTTAGTTAGTCTTTTGTCCCGCTTTGCACATATAAGTGTCGTATTATGATAGTTTTCCTTTCTTTTGAGTCAAAGTGGTTAAAATGGCCAAATGGCGGAAAAGGAGCTAAAAGAGGGCAAATTGAGCTAAATTGCAGCTAAAAGAAAGTGGCGAAGTGAAAAACCAGACCAGCGCGCCGCCACGCATCGAAGCGTGGCGCGCGCCCACTATCCGTAGAGGCTGCAGAAGACTGCGCCGCGCTACACAGCAGCAGTGCAGGTCGCGGCGCTAAACATCCGAAGCTACAGAAGTTGCTGGCGCGCCGCATACAGAATCGGGCCGCAGCGCCAAATCATCCGACGGATTGCAGAAGTTCCGGCGCCGCGGCGCCGACGCGAAAAAATTAGGTTTCCAGACGGATTTTGGGCAGCCCGCAGGGAAAAGTTGAGGCGGTTTTCAGCCTATAAAAGGAGAACCCTAGGCAGTTTTTAAGGGTTCCCCTTCTTGCACAACACAAGGCTTCTTGCTTAGAGATTGAAGACCATAGTCTATTAATTTCTTTTACTTTTCTTTTCTTTATTTCAGTTTTTGTATGATGAACATGGGATTAGTTCTTGTCATGTCAATGGCTAGGAACTAATTCCTCTATAGGGCTTTCCATGTTGAATCTCTAGAAACTTATGTTATGATTTAATGCATGCTTATGGTTGTTCTTATTCTTGTTGAGATCTATCCAATATTTGAGTTGAATTCTTGGTAATTAATTGACAACTAATTATCACTATATGATTTCTAATCAGATTCCGAAAGGGGGGGATTGTGAATATGTTGTAAGTTGGGTAGACATTCTTGGATTGGGGATGAAAATACCTCAATTATTTATGTAGCGTTAATGAGAGGCTTAAAAACCCTAATTTTGCGCATTGTGCGTGACGGTTAACTAGGTTCTTGTTCTTAATCCTCCTATAGAGTTATCCTTATCACCGAAAGGTAGGTAAGGTGCAATCTGGGTTGAGTGTTTATATAACCCTAACGGAGTATAAAACGATTTAGTGAACCCGCTTTCTCCAAAAGAAGAAGACCATAAGTTATTGCATTAATAAGTAGCATAGCATAAATAGTGAGACGTGGAAGTCCTATTCTCATCATCACTGAAGTAAACCCTTTTAGTTAAATAGCTTTTATAATCCTTAGTTAAAAACAACAAATCCAAATATCAATTTACCAAATAGATACCAAAAAATAGATAGTTGGTAATTGAACCCTAATCCTTGAGGACGATATTCGGTCTTATCAAGACTATACTACTTGTCACGATAACGTGCACTTGCGTTTAAAGTGTGTGCATCTTACCGCGCATCAGCTAGTTCCTTATTATTCTAAGGTATGAGAGGTTACTAAGTTCATGTATTCCATTTCATTGATCAGATAGGGTTTTAACCTCTGTCCGTTTACCTTGAAGGAAGCTCGATCTCTCCCTTTTATTTCAATCGCACCATATGGGAATACTTTTACCACCGTGTATGGTCCTGTCCAACGTGATTTTAACTTGCCTGGAAATAATCTCAACCTTGAGTTGAATAAAAACACTTGTTGTCCTTCTTGAAAGTCTTTCGGTATCAATTTCTTGTCGTGCCATGCTTTCGTTTGTTACTTGTAGATCTTTGCATTCTCATAGGCATTGTGCCTGAATTCCTCTAACTCGTTTAGCTGTAGTAGCCTCCTCTGTCCTGCTTCCGTGGCGTCCATGTTTAACTTCTTCATTGCCCAATACGCTCTGTGTTCCAATTCTACTGGAAAATGACATGCTTTACCAAAAACTAATTTATAAGGTGACATACCAATTGATGTTTTGAATGCTGTCCGGTATGCCCATAATGCGTCATCCAGTTTGATAGACCAGTCCTTCCTTGAGCCATTCACCGTCTTTTCCAATATGCTCTTCACTTCTCTATTTGACACTTCGCGCCCATTAGCTTGAGGGTGGTAGGCGGTTGTAGTGGTAGACTCCATATCGAAAGCAATGAATTCACCGCTTGTTGCAAAAGTGACTTCTTCACATCGATGATGGCTCTTGGAGTGCCGAACCTTGTGAAAATATTCTTTTGAAGGAATTTTTGAACAGTCTTACTGTCGTTCTCTTTTGTGGCCACTGCTTCTACCCATTTGGACACATAGTTGATGCGCGTAATATGCACACACTTTTAAACGCAAGTGCACGTTATCGTATCAAGTAGTATAGTCTTAGATAAGACCGAATATCGTCCTCTAGGATTAGGGTTCAAGTACCAACTATCTATTTTCTAGTATCTATTTGGTGAATTAATGATTGATTGTTTGGTTTATAACTAAGAATTATTAAAGATAAGTAAATATAAAGAATTACTTCAGATGTGATGAGAATAGGGCTTCTATGTATCCTCACTATCCGCTTATGCTACTTACTAATGCATTACTTATAGTGTTCTTCTTTTGGAGAAAGCAGGTTTACGAAATCGTTTTATACTCCCGTTAGGGTTATATAAACACTCAACCCCAGTATTGTTCCTTACCTACCTTTCGGTGATAAGGGTAACTCTATAGGAGGATTAAGAACAAAAACCTAGTTGACCGTCACGCACAATGCGCAAAATTAGGGTTGTTAAGCCTCTCATCAACGCTACAAAACTAATTGAGGTATTTTCATCCTCAATTCAAGCCTGTCTACCCAACTTACAAAGATATTCACAATCCCCATTTTCGTAACTGATTAGAAATCATATTGTGATAACTAGTTGTCAATTAGTTACCAAGAATTCAACTCAATTATTGGATAGATCTCTCAATAAGAAAAATAACCATAAGCATGCATTAATTTATAACATAAGTTTCAAGAAATTCAACATAGAAAGTCTATAAGAGAATTAGTTCCTAGTCATGAATATGACAAGAACTAATTCAAAGTTCATCATGCAAAACCGAATTAAAGAAAAGAAAAGAAAAAGAAAGTACTAAGTTAATGGTATCCAATCTCCAAGCCAAAATCTTGAGTCATAAGAGGAAACCTCAAAATCGCCTAGGGTTCTCCTTATATAGGTTTAAAAACGCCTCCTTCTTTCTCTCGCAGCTCGCCCAAAAATCCGTCAAAAGACCTAATTTTTCTGCGCCGCCGCTGCCTTCGCAGATAGGCGCCATGGCGCCGAAGTTCGCGATCCGTCGGGTGTTTTGGCGCCGCCCCGATATCTCGCTGTTCGGTAGCCGCGCGCCAGATCTTCTCTGAGCTCTCTGATGTTTAGCGCCGCGCCCGTGATTCGCTGCTCGGCGGCGCCGCGCGCAGTCTTCGCTTCTAAATAATGGCGCCGCCCTCGCTGTCGCAGGAGGCCGCGCGCTGGTCCGGATTTTAGCCTCGTCGCCTCTTTCTCTGTTTCGGCTCGCATCTCTCTTTGCCCTCTTTTTGCTCCTTTTCCGCCATTTGGCCATTTTAACCACTTTGACTCAAAAGAAAGAAAAACTATCCTAATACGACACTTATATGTGCAAAATGGGACAAAAGACTAACTAAAACTGACTCAAAATGTGTATATAAAATACACCGATCAAATACCCCCCAAACTTAACCTTTGCTCGCCCTCGAGCAAAGATAGAAAGAAATAAAATAAAAGACTCAAAGAACGAAAAATAAAAGACTCCCTGTCATTAATCACTTTTTGCTGCATAAATGTTAACTAGAAAAACATGAAGGTTAGCAGAATAATATGCAGAAACATATAGCATGAAATTTTCAAAGACACTAAACACACGGCTAAATATTTCGCAAACTCATATTCATCATGCTTAATGGAAGTCAATATACTAAATCATGCATATAAATTCAAGAATTCCTATGGCATGCTTACTTGCTATTCTCCACTAATTCTGGATATGCATAAAAGAGATCTTCAGGACTTTGAGGGTTGTAATGTAGGCTTAGGTAGGGGTTGGTAAAGATAGGCATTTAGGCTCATTTTTCTGTACCATAAGTTCTTTGGCTTTTCAATTTTTTCCTTTTTCTTTTGATTCTTTCCTTCACTTCAATTCTATCCTTCCCCTCTTTTGTTTTGAGAGAGTGAAGTGTATTATACTAATAGGCACCCCCAAACTTAGGCTTTTGCCTCTTTCTTATTACTTTTCCATTGGGGTGCATCAAACTTGTTCACTCTTTTTGTTTCTTCTTTTTAACACAATGTATTCCACTATTTCATATTTTCACTTATGGCACAATTTTGTGGGAATATAGGTGTCAAAGAAGAAGTTTCAAATTTAGGCTCAATGGGGCTGACTAGGGATATTTTTAAAGTACAGGGTAGAAAAGAATGGTAAGAATTGGCTATCAAAGAAATGCCTGAGTCATCTCCCTAACATACATATCCTAACTATTTCGCCTCAAATAGCAAGCAATCATAACACATAAGCATTTATCATTTAACATGCATAACTCAAGCAAGAAACTCCAAATAGACAGATTCTGTGAGCTTTTGGCATATCTAACCTAAGTGTTTAGATAGTTGCTTCAATTCCTTTACATTATTCCACCTTACTTCACTAGGTGTTTCTAGCAACTACAGCATACATGATCTTTGACAGGCAATTATGACTCAAGAAAGAAAAAAAATTATTTTGACTCAAAATAAACATAAAACAAATAAAAAGATTTAAATAAAACATAACATGACACACAAATAAAAACTAAAACACAAAAACACACCCCCAAACTTAAATCACACATTGTCCCCAATGTGTGTAGACTCAAAGACAGTAAAGAAAATAAGACACTTACAAACTTTGGTTAAAATAGTGGTGGTGGCGGTGGATAATGCATCGACCATTGGTTGAAAAAGGCACTCAGCTCATCGATTTGTTGCCTTGTTTCTTGCTGTCCTTGTACCATCGCTTTGCGCGTCTGCATCATCTCCCTCTGGTGTTGGTACAATTGCCCCATTGTGGGCTCTGAAGGTTCTGCTCTTGTGGTTGGCCGGTGGCTGGGTCCTGCCTCATATTGAGCCCCTATTTCAGGCTCATCTTCATCCATGGCGGCCTCTGCTGCTGCTGCTGCTGGTGGTGCTCTCCGTCTGGCTGCTGGGGGGCTGGGGTCTGGGAAAGAGTGCACTATCCCATAGGACACGGGCAGTTGGTTTCTTTCACGAGTATCTGTGGGTAGTTGTGGGACCGCACTCATGTGGCATAGACTGGTAATAAGCGAGCCGTGTCCCAATCCACCTGTTGTCACCAACCTGCTGATTTCTTCGATGCTCTGCACTATCTCTTTCCCCACATCAATTATTTTTCCCGTCATGATTCCATATACTAGCTTAATTCTGTCTTCTGGCACTCTGGTGAAGTGCGTGGATGGAATCATGCGGGCGCTGATGAAGTATAGCCAAGCCTTGGCTGCCTTGTTGAATTGGCACCTGCTCAGTGCTCTAGATCCATTTCTTCCAATCTCAAAAGCAGCCCCAGGGTAGCTCACTGTGTCTGCAATGTTATTCCAGTCGATGTTGTTGCTGCTCCTAGACCATGTTCTAAAATGGTTCCAATCGCTACTTTCTTCAACATCAACTGTCTCCACTTGTGCATTTACAGCTCCGCTGACATATAAACTCCCCTTACAAAGCACCCCCTTTCCACTCTCTCTGGAAAGTTCGCATAAAATTCACGCACCATTGTTGTGTTGACTGGTGCTATCTTCGCTGGATTGATAAATCTCTTCCACCCCCTTAGCTCTATCATAGCCCGGATGGGCTCATAAACGTCTTCTTCCCCATATGATCCCCTTTGGTAATCCATTCCCTTCGAATTACTGTGCATCGCCTTTTGTATCTTTGGAAGGCCTGGTAACTCACAAATCTATTTTCATCGTATTGTGGGGTTGGGGTGGATGTGGATCCTCTTCTCTTTCTGGTGGCCATTTTTAAACAAAATCTGCAGCTTCTAATTTTTGTAGCACAATGTCTCCTACACACTCAACAACTAGCA
The DNA here is from genome assembly GCA_029844215.1 of Przewalskia tangutica. NCBI lineage: Eukaryota > Viridiplantae > Streptophyta > Magnoliopsida > Solanales > Solanaceae > Przewalskia > Przewalskia tangutica. The sequence goes on along the minus strand of CM056723.1, from coordinate 115,662,457 downwards.
GCGACAACACCCCCAAACTTCAACAATGCCCACAACCGTTTTTTCTACTTTTTTCTCCAACTTCACAACCAACTTTTCAGTACCCAAACTACTTCAACTACAATACTCTTCCCAACTACTACCTCCTATGACTTCAGTGAAAGGATTCAAGAACAAAGATAGGGATTACCTTTTGATGAGAAGATTCAAGCTTGTTCGTGTTTCAATTGGTGGGTTGAGGCTATGGAATGAAGCTTTGTTGTTTGAGATAGTTGGGGGTTTTTGGGAATTTAAGAGTTTAGGTTGTGGTTGGGTTGGATTTGTGGAGAATTTGTGGGAGAGTTTCTAAAATTTCGTGGGTTTTTGGAGAGGGGAGGTTAGGTTTTTGAAGTTGGAATTGGGGAAAATCTGATTTTTGGGCGTTTTAAGTTTTTGGATTCCCGCCGCCGCATGTCTTCTTTTAGCGCGCGCTTAAACTCATGCGCCTTCGACTTCGCGCGCGCCATACACTGAAATGCGCGGCTAAACTCGACAAATTTTCGAATTTCGCCGCGCCGCTTCCCGGGAGCCGCGACTTTAAACTTCAGCACTCTTCAGATATTTTGGCGCCGCCTCGCTCCCAGCGCGCGCTACCCGCTTCTCGAAATCCCGCTGCTCACTTCGTCCTCCGGTTTATTTGCACTGGCCAATCACACAACCACAAGACCCCAAGACCGTGAGATCGTTCTTAGACAAAATAAAATAAACTAATGATGTAAATTAAAATAACATAATTGAAAACGTTGGTTGCCTCCCAAGTAGCTGTTTTTAACGCTTTTAGCGGACGCAAGTTCCTTAGTCTTAATAACCTTGGGGTGGATTAAGCCCCCAACCTATCCATTTCCTCCACATTTGGCGTTTCCTTTTTCTCCTTTTCTTTTTAGCATTATCGGTAATAGGGAGTTCAGGAACACTTACCTCCTTTAGTGGCATTTCGGCAAACCATGCCTGCTTTCTTGGGATCATCACTCTTTGGTTGACTTGTAATGGCTCGCATGGGGTTTGATGGTGCTGATTGCAAAGCACCTATTCATTGGTGGTGGTTCGGTGACATGTTTAAACACTTTAAACATCATTTCTTCATTCTCCACCCTTATTGTCAACTCCCCTCTTTCAACATCAATCAAAGCTCTTCCCGTTGCTAGGAACGGCCTCCCTAATATGATAGAGATTTCCGCATCTTCTTCCATATCAAGAATGAGGAAATCACAGAAAGAAAAATTTTCCTACCTTCACAATCACGCCCTCAATCTTGCCTCGTGGATGAACTATTGTCCCGCTTACCAGTCAGACTCACAGTGGTTGGTTTAGCCTCTCCCAACTCCAATCTTTTGAAAACTGATAAGGGCATCAGATTTATACTTGCCCCTAAATCGCATAGAGCTCTGTTGCACGTCACCCTACCCACTGTGCATGGTAGTGTAAAGCTTCCAGGGTCCTTTATCTTTGGTGGCAACTTCTTTTGTAAGATAGCACTACACTCTTCTGTTAGTGCTACTATCTCATATTCGCCGCTTCTCTTTTTCCCAAGATTTCTTTCATGAACTTGAAATAAGACGGCATTCGCTCCAAAGCCTCTATAAAAGGTATGTTGATACGCAACTTCCGAATACCTCCAAGAATTTGGAAAATTGTTTATCGACCGCTTTCCTTTGTAATCTCCGGGGAAAGGAATCTTTTCAGATACTCCTTCTCCGAGTTTTCTATCACCGGGCTAGGTTCACCACCTTCTCTTTTCTAACTCGCTTCCTTCTCAACTATTGGCCGAGGTGGTCGTTGCTCCAATTGTCTTCCACTTCTCAACCGCATCGCTTCTTACATTGCTCCTCTGATTTACCTCTGTATTGCTTGCAATGTCCCTCGTGGCTCGATGTTTGCTCGCTTTGCCGTCCTACTTGTGTTTCCAAGTTTCAACGAGGATCTAGCTTCGCTATAAATCGCGTCGGCGTTGCGCAAGTCGCCATAGCCGCTAAGCTCATCTCGCTTTTCTTTGAACCGGCATTGAATCGCTGAGGCCGGGCTTGAATGGCGGTCGCTGATTCGTTCTGCCGTTCTGCATCGACTTCGTATTGGTTCTCGCGTTCTTGATACGATTCGCGCCGCTCGACATCGTTCTGCCGCTTCGATATTGATTCGCTGGCCCCGATCTCTCTCCATGAGAAATTTGGGTGATTCCTCCACCGGATTATAAGTGTTTGAGTAGGGGTTGTTCGCTGCCTCGTAATTGCCATCGCTTGAAACTCGCTGCTCCATTGGTATATTGTTGGGATCCGCTGGGCGGCATCTATCAAATGTATGTGGCCACCACATATCTCACGCCTTTTAGGCATCTCACTGCGCATCGATTAATCGTATGTTGCCGCAATCGCTTTCGCTAGAAGCGGCCACTGGGCATTCAAGGCGCAATATCATCTATCTCGTGGACTCACGCTTCTTCTCCCACTTGTCGCCTCTCTTGACATGGTTGTTAGTGGCCATATCTTCTAATAACTCGCGAGCATCGTGGGTCGTTTTCCTCGCGAATGCTCCACCGCCGCATCTATGATGGTCCCGGTTGTACCGCCACCGTTGTAGAAGATGTGGACCAAGTTCCATAACTCAATGCAATGGTGGGCACTTTCTTTGTAGATCCTTGAACCTTTCTCACGCTCATATAAAGACTCTCCATCGCTTTGGTAGAAGTTGTTCAACTCCTCTCGCCACGCTTTACACGGGGAAAGAACTTGGCTAGAAATTTCTGCGGTACCGCGCCATGTGAATATCGAATCGGCCGGGTGGAATTCAACCATACTTTTGCTCTATCCTCGAGTGAGAAGCGGAAAGAGCCTCAACTCGACGCAGATCATCGCAACGCCGTTATATCGAAAGTGGCACATAGCTCCAAGAAATTAGCTATGTGCATACGTGGATCCTCCGATGGCGATCCGAATTGCATCGTGTCGTACCATGCTCGTAATCGCCGCTTTATTTCGAAGTTGGCTCCTATTGCAGGGAGCCTAATGCATGTCTGTGCTCCATTCACTCTTGGCAGCACATAGTCTCCCAAACTTCGTTCTGGCTGGACTTGGACTCTCTCTTCCACATCTATTGGTGCTTGCCTAGGTATTCCTGGGTTATGTTGATTTTCACCTAACCCTTCTCCCATTATGTTATTGTTGTGAGCACCGTCCATTTCTATCAACGTTGCAATTACCGATTTTTCTCGCTCGCTTGCAGGTTTTCTCGATCTCTGGATTGAAGGGAACAAGAGTGTCTGCTCCTCTTCTCCTTCGCATAAACTGATTGCCTGAAATAGATCAAAAACAGAAAACAAATCACGGCAACCTGATTTTCCGAAAAGTAGCGAAAAACGTAAAAATTAAAATAAAAATTAAAAATTAAAGACCAAATTAGAAATTAAAAATAGATAATTTTGATATTGAACTAATGCCTAATCCCCGGCAACGGCGCCAAAAACTTGATGCGCGTAATATGCACACACTTTTAAACGCAAGTGCACGTTATCGTATCAAGTAGTATAGTCTTAGATAAGACCGAATATCGTCCTCTAGGATTATGGTTCAAGTACCAACTATCTATTTTCTAGTATCTATTTGGTGAATTAATGATTGATTGTTTGGTTTATAACTAAGAATTATTAAAGATAAGTAAATATAAAGAATTACTTCAGATGTGATGAGAATAGGGCTTCTATGTATCCTCACTATCCGCTTATGCTACTTACTAATGCATTACTTATGGTATTCTTCTTTGGAGAAAGCAGTTTACGAAATCGCTTTATACTCGCTAGGTTATATAAACACTCAACCCAGATTGTTCCTTACCTACCTTTCGTGATAAGGGTAACTCATAGGAGGATTAAGAACAAAACCTAGTTGACCGTCACGCACAATGCGCAAAAATTAGGGTTGTTAAGCCTCTCATCAACGCTTACAAAACTAATTGAGGTATTTTCATCCCCAATTCAATATCGTCTACCCAACTTACAAAGATATTCACAATCCCCTTTCGTAACTGATTAGAAATCATATTGTGATAACTAGTTGTCAATTAGTTACCAAAAATTCAACTCAATTATTGGATAGATCTCTCAATAAGAAAAATAACCATAAGCATGCATTAATTTATAACATAAGTTTCAAGAAATTCAACATAGAAAGCTTATAAGAGAATTAGTTCTAGCCATGAATATGACAAGAACTAATTCAAAGTTCATCATGCAAAACTGAATTAAAGAAAAGAAAAAGGAAAAGAAAGTACTAAGTTAATGGTATCCAATCTCCAAGCCAAAATCTTGAGTTGTGCAAGAAGGGAACCTCAAAACCGCCTAGGGTTCTCCTTATATAGGTTTAAAACGCCTCCTTCTTTTCCTCGCAGTTCGCCCAAAAATTCGTCAAAGACCTAATTTTTCCGCCGCGCGCCTCGCAGATAGCCTGCGGCCGGAAGTTCGCGATCCGTCGGGTGATTTGGCGCCGCGCCCGATATCTCGCTGCTCGAGCCGCCAGCTGTATCTTCTGTAGCTCCTCGGATGTTTAGCGCGTGGCCTCGTGATTCGCTGCTCGGTAGCCGCGCGCCAGTCTTCGCTCTCGAATAGTAGGCGCCGCGCCCTCGTTGGTCGCAGGAGGCCGCGGCTAGTCCGGATTTTAGCCTCGTTCGCCTCTTTCTCTGTTTTCGGCTCTGGCATCTCCTCTTTTGCCCTCTTTTTGCTCCTTTTCCGTCATTTGGCCATTTTAACCACTTTGACTCAAAAGAAAGAAAACTATCCTAATACGACACTTATATGTGCAAAATGGGACAAAAGACTAACTAAAACTGACTCAAAAGGTGTATATAAAATACACCGATCAATAGTCTACCGCCAGAAGGATATATTGATTTCCAAAGGATGGCGGGAATGGTCCCATGAAATCGATTCCCCACACGTCAAAGAGTTCCACTTCCAATATCCCTTGCGAAGGCATCTCGTTTCGCCTTGAGATGTTCCTGCTCTCCGCAACTATCACATTTCTTCACAAAGGTATGGGCATCCTTGAAAAGTGTTGGCCAATAGAATCCGCATTGCAGTACCTTTGCCGCTGTTCTTGATGCCCCAAAGTGTCCACCACATGATAGGGTGTGGCAATGGGTGAGAACCTGGTGCATCTCTTCCTCTGGTATACATCGCCTGATGACTTGATCGGCACAGTGTTTGTATAACATAGGTTCCTCCCAATAGTAATGCTTTACTTCTGAGTAAAACCTCTTCACTTGCTGTCTTATCAATTCTGGGGGTAGTACCTTAGCTGCAAGAAAGTTAACAAAATCAGCGTACCAAGGTAAATTAGAATTCACACTTACTTGAAATAGTTGTTCGTCTAAAAAATGATCATTTATTTGCACATCCTTGGTGTTCTGGCTCTCTGTGTTCTCCAGTCTTGACAAGTGGTCTGCAACTGAATTCTCTGTTCCTTTCTTATCACGAATCTCCACGTCGAATTCTTGTAGAAGCAGAACCCATCGAATGAGGCGAGACTTTGCATCCTTCTTTGTCATCAAGTACTTTATAGCAGAGTGGTCAGTGTATACTATCACCTTATTCCCAATCAAGTATGGCCTGAATTTCTCAAATGCATATACTATAGCTAGTAGTTCCTTTTCGGTAGTTGCATAATTTAACTGTGCGTCATTTAGAGTTTTACTAGCATAGTAAATGGATCTAAATACCTTGTCGATTCTCTGTCCAAGCACTGCTCCCACTGCATAATCGCTTGCATCGCACATTAGTTCAAATGGGAGCTCCCAGTTTGGTGCAATGACTATGGGTGCTGAAATGAGCTTCTCCTTGAGCGTCTGAAATGCGGATAAGCATTCTTTATTGAAGTTGAAGGCAACCCCCGTCATTAGCAATGTGGAAAGGGGCTTTGAGACCTTTGAGAAATCCTTGATGAATCTTCTATAGAAACCTGCATGTCCAAGGAAACTTCTGACTCCTTTTGTTGATACTGGAGGTGGTAGATTTTCGATCACTGAAATCTTTGCTTTGTCCACCTCAATGCCTTGGCTTGATATTTTGTGTCCCAAGACAATTCCCTCTGTTACCATGAAGTGACACTTCTCCCAGTTTAGCACAAGGTTAGACTCTTCACACCGGCTTAACACTGCTTCTAGGTGCTTTAAACACTCATCGAACGATGCTCCAAAGACCGAAAAGTCATCCATAAAGATCTCTATAGTCCCCTCTACCATGTCTGAGAAAATTGCCATCATACACATCTGAAAGGTTGCAGGTGCATTGCAAAGTCCGAATGGCATCCTTCTAAATGCAAATGTACCAAAAGGACAAGTAAATGTTGTCTTTTCCTGATCTTCTGGTGCTATTGCAATCTGCTGATACCCTGAGTATCCATCCAAAAAGCAGTAGTAGTTATGCCCTGCAAGTCTGTCCAACATTTGATCTAGAAATGGCAACGGGAAGTGGTCTTTTCTGGTTGCCTTGTTCAACTTGCGATAGTCAATGCAGATTCGCCATCCAGTGACTGTTCTAGAAGGAATGAGTTCGTTCCTTTCGTTGGTCACCACTGTCATTCCACCCTTTTTTGGCACCACTTGTACTGGACTCACCCATGTGTTGTCAGATATAGGGTAAATTACTCCTGCATCGAGCCATTTTAGGATTTCCTTTCTGACTACCTCTTTCATGTTTGGGTTTAGTCGCCTTTGGGCTTCGATGGATGGTTTGCTCTCCTCATCTAGACGGATCTTATGCATTACCGTTGACGGACTTATCCTCTTATGTCCGCTAATGTCCATCCAATGGCCCGCCAGGATTCTTCAAGATTTTAGCGCTTATCAATCTCTTCGTGGATAGGTGGCATGAAATGATTATCGTAAGGTTTTCTTCACCTAGGTATTGGTATTGTAGATGATTGGGTAGGGTTTTTAACTCTAACTCGAGCTTTCGATGTGGATGGTAATGATCTTTCCGCATCCGCCCAAGCTCTTCATACTTCCTCGTATCCCATTTTTCATAAACATTCATCCAATTTGCATACTCCATCGATTCGATCGTTACTACTATCATCATCCCATTTGGTCAAGACTTCTTCGCCGTATCATCCTGTCCGAACTCCTTGGTCGACATCGCTTCTTCGATAAGATCAATGGCCGAGCGCTTATCCTTGGCATCTGGAAAAGTTGCTGCTTGAAAAACATTGAAAATCACCTCTTCTTCATCTACTCGAAGCTTCAACTCCCCTTTGTGAACGTCAATAAGAGCCTGTCCTGTGGCTAAGAAGGGTCTGCCAAGTATGATGGGATTCCATCGTTATCTTGTATGTCTAAGATAACGAAGTCGGCGGGAAAGATGAACTTGTCCACCTTCACTAATACATCTTCGATGACTCCTCTCGGATGAACTATTGAGCGGTCAGCTAACTGCAAAATGATGTTTGTAGGTTTGACTTCTCCCATTCCTAGTTTGCAGAAAACTAGATAAGGCATCAGATTTATGCCTGCTCCCAAGTCGCACAATGCTTTCTGACATTCAAACTTTCTAATGGTGCATGGGATGGTGAAGCTCCCAGGATCTTGTAACTTCTGAGGCAGTTGTCTCTGTAGGATGGCACTACATTCCTCAGTCAACATCATTGTTTCGTAGTCCTCTATCCTCCTCTTTTTGCTAAGCACATCCTTCTTGAACTTGACGTAGCTCGACATTTGCTCTAATGCTTCAGCAAACGGGATATTGAGTTGCAATTGTTTGAGGACCTCCACGAATCTAGATAATTGCTTGTCAAGAGTGCATGTTTTTAACTTCTGGGGATATGGTATTATCACCTGGGGTGTAGTTGCTACAGCTTCTGCCGAATTCTCGATTTACAGGTTCGGCGCGCTGCTCGCTTGGCGCCGCGCGCCACTCTCTGCATCGTCTCGAATCTTCGGCGCGCGCCTCGCCATCGGCGCCAGCGCACGGCCGCGAACTATCTATCTCTCCTGATTCGGCATCCTTTAGGTCAATTGCCTGACATTGTGTTTCCTCATTGCCTACCCCAGGTGCAGATTGCTCTTCTTGCGTTTCGCTGTTGAATATGATCGCGAGTTTTGCTATTTGCGTTTCCAACTTCTTCATGGCCATTCTCGTTTCGTCCATGAACTGATTTTGGTACCTCGTGAAACTGAGTATAGCTTCTCGTAATTCCTCCCTCTCTTCCTCTATGGTTGGTTCTCTATCATATTGACAGTAAAAATCCATATCTAAAGGATTCCTGCGATAAATCAAAACCAACAACGAATCACGACACCTCGAATTTTCCGAATTAAATAAATAAGATAAAATAAAAATGTAAAAATAAAATAAAATAAAAATCAAATTAGAAATTAAAAATAGATAAATTTGATATTGAACTATGTCTAATCCCCGGCAACGGCGCCAAAAACTTGATGCGCGAAAAGATGCACACACTTTAACGCAAGTGCACGTTATCGTGACAAGTAATATAGTCTTGATAAGATCGAATATCGTCCACAAGGATTAGAGTTCAAGTACCAACTATCTATCTTTTGGTATCTATTTGGTAAATTGATATTTGATTTTTGTTGTTTATAACTAAGAATTATAAAGACTAATTTATCTAATGAGTTTACTTGTGATTGTGAATAGGCTTCCATGTCTCCTCAACTATCCGCTTATGTTATTTATTAATACAACGAATTATGGTCTTCTTCTCTGAGCTAGGTGTTTACTTAAATCGCTTTATATTCCCGTAAGGATATATAAACACTCAACCTCAAAGATTGCACCTTACCTACCTTTGGTGATAAGGATAACTCTATAGGAGGATTAAGAACAAAACCTAGTTAACCGTCACGCACTACGCAAAATTAGGTTGTTAAGCCTCTCATTAACGTTACATAAATAATTGAGGTATTTTCATCCCCAATCCAAGAATGTCTACCCAACTTACAAAGATATTCACAATCTCTCCTTTCGAAGTAAATTAGAAATCATATAAGGATAATTAGTTGTCAATTAATTACCAAGCATTCAACGCAATTATTGGATAAATCTCTCAAAGAAGAATAATAACCATAAACATGTATTAATTCATAACATAAGTTTCTAGTGAATCAACATGGAAAGCCCTATAAGAGAATTAGTTCCTAGCCATAGATATGACAAGAACTAATTCAAAGTTCATCATGCAAAAACTGAAATAAAGAAAAGAAAAAGGAAAAGAAAGTACTAAATTATGGTCTCCAATCTCCAAGCAAGAAATCTTGAGTTGTGAAAGAAGGGGAACCCTTAAAATCTGCCTAGGGTTCTCCTTTTATAGGCTGAAAACCGCCCTTAACTTTTCCTCAGCTGGCCCAAAAATCGTCAAAACTCGATTTTTCCCGCCACGCGCCATGCCGAAACTTCTGTGGCACTTCGGGTTATTTGGCGCCGCGGCCCTGATCTCTGCTATCTGAGGGCTCCGCGGCGCTGCAACTTCTGTAGCCTCTCTGATGATTGGGCACCGCGGCCCTGCACCTGTTGACATGAGGCGCCGCGGCCAGTCTTCGCAGCCTCTGCGATATTGGGCGCCATACCGCTTCGTCTCAGATGAGCCGCGGCACGACTGGCTTTTTGCCTCGTTCGCCACTTTCTCTGTTTTTAGCTCTGGAACCTCCTCTTTTGCCCTCTTTTAGCTTCTTTTCCGCCATTTGGCCATTTTAACCACTTTGACTCAAAAGAAAGGAAAACTATCCTAATACGACACTTATTTGTACAAAAAGGGACAAAAGACTAACTAAAAATGACTCGAAAAATGTATATTAAATACACCGATCATAACATTTGGGACATCATCTGGTTCTTCAGCAGTCTGCACTTCTCCACTGAAACTATGGTGTTATCTTCTGATGTACTCCCTGTAAAATCAGAAAAATCATCAAATACAACATTCACAGACTATTGTACAGTTTTGGTCCTAAGGTTGTACACACGATAAACATGACTATTTTGAGAATAGCCAACAAAGATTCCTTTGTCACTTTTAGAGTCAAACTTCGCCAAATGATCTTTATCATTTAAAATGTAACAAACACACCTAAACACATGAAAGTAATGCAAATTAGGTTTCTTTCCATTAATTAGCTCATAGAGTATCATTTTTGTTCCAGACCTTAGATAGACTCTATTTATGATGTGACTTACAGTGTTCAAGGCTTCAGCCCAAAAACGTTTTGACATTTTCTTAGAACTAAACATGACTCTAGCCATCTCTTGTAGTGTTCTATTTTTCTTTTCTGCTACACCATTCTGCTGAGGAGTTTTAGGAGCAGAAAATTCATGGAAAATACCTTTTTTCTCACGAAATTTTAAGAACAAATTACTTTCAAATTCTTTTCCATTATTGGACCTATTTAATCCGAAAAATAGGAGAATGAAACAAATTCCTTATCCTAGAGTGCAATACTTTAAACATGTCAAAAGTTTGAGATTTTTTCCTCAAAAAATAGATTCATGAATACCTAGAAAATCATCTACAATCACATAAGAATACCTCATGCCTCCTAAACTGTCTACTTCGATTGGACTCATAAGATCCATGTGCAGTAATTGGAAACAGTGAGACGTACCTGAATGTTGTCCGTCATTTTGGACAACATTATGAGAAACACGAATTTGATTACCTTTTAGATAATCTTCACAGATCACTGTTTTATCTTTAGGAATCAGTTTAGGAATACCTTTTACCGCCTCATAAGAAATTAAACTTTGTATGTTTCGGTAGTTTACATGCCCTAACTTTTGATGCCACAAAGTTGTGTCATCTGCCTTAATATTATTGCAGATTTCTTGTTCTCCAACAAGATAGTAATTGTCACCTGTCCTTGTATATGACATAACACATTCGTTAGCTTCATTTGTAACTACACATGCATTCTTATTAAACTTTACCTCAAGATTGTCGTCACATAGTTGACTTATGCTAAATAAATTAGCTGTTAAACCTTCAACATGTAAGACATTCTTTAGGGCAGGAACACCAGGAGCATTTAGGATTCCTTTCCCAATTATCTTACTTTTAATGCCACCTCCATAAGTTACATGACCTCCACTGAATAACTCGTAGTTCCTTAGAAACTCATTTGTACATGTCATGTGGCGTGAACACCCACTATCAAAGTACCAGGAACCTGCAATATTAGTCCTAAAAGCAGTTATAGCGACATTACAGGTTACATTCTTTGGGAATCCAAACTCTCATAGAACATTTTTCATATTAGGCTCAGATATGTTGCTTCGAATATTGTCAAAAATGTTACACAACCTTTTAGGCAACATTTTGCTCTTAGATTTCTGAAGATTGTAACAGTATGGTTTTATATGACCATGGTTGTAACAGTGATGACACATAAACTTTATATCCTTTGACATATATGAGACTCTATTATTCAATCCTTTTTCTTGTACAAAGCCCGTTTTTTCATTTTTGTCAAACAAATTAGAGCATATAGCGTTAAGAGAGTTTTTGTACCCAATACCTATGTGTGGTGGTTTACTTAAACTGGGTATCTTATCCAGTTTGGAAGTATCTGTATTAAGCTTACGGAAGGTTACTTCAGCTAGATCCAACTTTGCACTTATCTTACCAAAATTAATGTCATTTTTGGTAAGTACAACCTCTAGACGGGTTATTGTACCTTTTAAATTTGTATTCTCAAGAGTCAAAGATTTTACTTTTGATTCAAGTTGCTTGGATTCTAGGATTAAGTCTTTACAAAGTTTTTGTAATTCCTTAATCATTTCTTCCTTGTAGTCAACTTGATTTTCAAGGTTATTCTCACTACTAGAAACAATACAACTAAAACAATTAACATCTGGATAGTTAAAATATTCATACATTTCGGATGTTGCTGGAACTACAGATATCATCGCTGATGTTGAAGCAAATGTGGTGACATTCGGGACAACACTGTCGACAATATTTTTGTGGTCTGATAAGGATTGTTCAAAAACAGTGGCCAGCATTGCTTGTGACTCTATTTCTTGATATCCTTCCTCTTCTCCTTCATCGTCACTAAGAGAGACCCACAGACTTTTCCCAAATTTCCTCAAGGTATTTGCACATTTATTAGCATAATGACCCCACCCTGAACATGTATGACATTGCACAACTTCAAGTTGTTTAGGATTAAATTTGGTACGATCTGAGTTGGTTCTCTTTAGTTGATTTCCTCTTTGTACTATAGGAAAGGAGGTAGTGGACTTTTGATTGAAGTCTTGGTTTTTGTGCTCTTTGGATTTGAACTTATTTCTATCATTGTTGAAATTTCTTACCATCGAATTGAACTTTCGAGTAAGGAGGGCAACATTTGCAACATCACCAATTTCTTCAAGGTTTCATCCTCTTCTTCGATTTGCTCTCAGAGAATTTTACTTGAAGTTCCATGTCTTTGCTTTTATACAATGTCCTTTGATTCTCCATATTCATTTCATAGGTTTTGAGAATACTCATTAAGGTATGAAGGTTCATTGTAGCAAGATTATGAGCTTTTTCAATTGCACAAATCTTTATATTGAACTTTCAGAAAGAGAATGGAGTGCTTTTTTCACAAGTTGAGTGTTGGTTAATGGAGCACCAAGCACTTGGCATTCATTAGAGATGTCAATAAACTTTTCAAAATAGGTTTTAATGTCCTCCGTTTCTTCCATCCTTAAATGTTCATATTTACTCATGAGCATACGAAGCTTCGTTCGACGAACACTAAAGCTAACTTCACAATGAGTTTGTAAAGTATCTCATGAGTCTTTGGCTGTGAAACAATTTTGTATTAGTTTGAACATGTAAATATCAATCCATCCAAAAATGGCATTTAAGTCCTTTTCATTGAAACTTTCATTGTTGGTTTCTTTCGCATTCCATTCGGATTCAGGTTTAACAAGTATGTCACATTCCTCATCCGGTGGTAGCATTGGAACAACAAATCCATTGGTAATAAATCTCCATGTCCTAACATCAATTGATTTGATATGAGAGCGTAAGTGAATCTAAAAATAGGCATAGTTTGAACCATCTAAAATATAAAGCCTACCAATTGTTGGATTATCCGGACCCATAGTTTTAAATAGCATGATCAAGCACTTATTGTGTCAAGTGTTGACTCTGATACCTCTTGTTAGGTCCCGGAGGATAACTATGGAATAGTAAAAGACAAAATGGAAGTAAAATAATATCGTATGCTACGACAGTTTGCAAATGTCAGCGATAATGTCGTCTGACACAAGTGTCAACACTTCGATAAAACAGAAAAACTTAAGATTAAACACAGCGGAAATATAAAGAACACAAAGGTTTAATATTTACATAGATTATATATTGATATAACCTATGATGGTCAGTGACCGAAAGTATTATATATATTTATATACAATTGAATAAATTCTTTCTTTTACAATGTTACAAGATAATACAAAAGGAATTAAAAAGATGAAGTCGCAGATGACTTCTGCCTGAAAAATCTACCTAAATAGACATAGACAACAGCTAATTATAATTGCTTCAATAAAGAACAAATCTAGAATCTAGGCAACAACTATAATTTTGGACATAATATTGTCGACACGCTCAGACAACACTTGTGATTCAGTTTTCTGATGGATATATCAGAGAGCTCTCTTTGATATTTTTTCTAAATTTCTGGATATCGATTCACTGATTGTCACGACCCAGCCGCGGGGCCATGACTGGTACCCTACCGGGGTACCCTGTCAGGTATATGTCAGAGAATAGCAGCGGAACATACATAACACATTACTTAGAAAAAAAGGGTAAACATTATTGGCCAGCCGATAAGGCTGCCTTCTATAAAACATACTTAAACAAAAGTATAGTAATACAACTGGTTCTTATAGCCCAAAACACCAACGTGACTACGGACCTCTAGGAATAACAACTGTGGCGGGACAGGGCCCCGCCATACCCCCTGAATGTACAAAAGTCTATAACCTCAGGGAATCATACCAAAAAGACAAGCCTCCGGAGAGATGGAGCTTCCCAAGAAATGAACAGTGATCCTAAGAGCGGACCAAAAAGTTACGATCTCGACTGCACAGATGAACGCAGCCTCAAGGAGGTCGATAACAGTACCAAGTATGTGAAACCGAAAATATCAGAATGAATTCATAATAGCATATATATAAAGCAGAGACATGTATGATAGCCAAACTACAAGACACAAATATATACGCAGCCATGTCGTTGTGGACTCACGCCTCTAAGTCATCACTCAAATATAACCATAGGTCTCATGCCCATAATATCAATCGTGCGTGGAATTCCTTCCTCACCGCGGCTATGATATAACAACACTAAGCGAGTACATATGAATACTAGATCCCACCAGATCATAAGAACCGACGAGGCAAGTACGGCGCATAGCTACGATCCACCCCGCATCCTCAATCGACCGGGCAAGTACGAAGCCGCCTACCGATCCACCTGCACTAACAATACTATAACCGAAATCACGGTCGACCGGGCAAGTGCGATAGCCTACCAGATCCACCTCGTCACATCACCGACCGGGCAAGACGCAGCTAACCACCGATCCACCTCAGATCACACCACCGCCTCTAACCCCGACCGGCAAGTACGAAGCCAACTACGATCCACCGCATCACGCCTCTCGACCGGCAGTACGAGGGCTAACTACTAGATCCACCCTGCATCAGTAGACCTCATGGAGAGCTAATCCATGGAATAATACTGTCAACAGGGAAACGAACCCTCATCATGGCCGCATACCCGTGGAATCCTCCATCACTGACGGTACGCCCAAATAGACTCATAATTACATGCTTTTAATTCGAATTGCAATACCATGCCTTTACATAAACCAAGACAATTAACATGCCTTCTTTTCACAAAAACCAAGAGAATTCTTATTTAAGCAAGCCAAAGTACTTATAAAGGCACACATAGAATAATTCTCAATTAAACAAGCCAAAGTACTATGTACGTACATTCTTTTCGAAAGCCTCATTTTTATATAAAATCCAAGATACTAACACTCGTAGTATCGAGGCGTGTCTATTTTTCAAAGTAAGTTACTACACCTTTAGAAAAATCATTTCATAGCTTGAAACCAAGTAACTTCCATTTTCCCACAATCTAGACAACTTATGCTCATTAATCAAAATAGACAACTTTCATAACCTTCCATAAAGTTATTATAACCAACTTCCCATAAAGCCGTTATACTAACTTTATGCTTTAGAAATTTACGACATCCTTATCCATTCATAAGGCCGTTATAACTAACTTCCCATAAAGCCGTTATAACTCCTTATGAACCATTTCGTTCTTTTGCTAGCCAAGAGGCTTATACTTCAAACAAATTCATACAATTTTCAAAATACTTCCAGCCTCTTATCCTTTAGAAAACAAGTTTCTTACCTCCAAAAATTTAAGTCTCTTATCTTTTAGAATAATTCAATATTCAATACTTTCACACCAAAAGTACTCTATACTTCATTAGGTCAAGAAAATCCTTGTCTATCTTATTTAGGATAAACCATTCCTTAAGAAAAAACGGGTTAACTTCTTAACCCAACCAACTTAGACATTTTCTTAAAACAAGTCAAGTATAACAAAAGGATTTACTTCATTCAAAACACGTACGTCTACCGTACTATATAGTTATAACTACTCATGCTCAAAGGATAAGAAAGTTTCCACATACCTCTTCGGTCAATCCACTTGCTAAGCTCAAACTACCGCAAGTAATATGCCAACCTATAATAACCATAATACGTTTATTAACCTCTAATTTCAATGTAGGAATAATCTAAGTTCAAAGCCCCTAAATTCTATGGAAAATCAGCATTTCCTTTGTTTCTACATACTTTGCCACCTTTATCAAGGCCGAATTCAACATCCAAACGCCACTTCTTAGGCCCAACAATCCAAACAATCTCAAGGGGATTACACACCTAAACTTGGGTGTGCAAAATTCTGCCCCAAAAGGTAAAACAATTAACTTAACAAGTCTAAGGTAGTTTTTAGGCTACAACATGCTCACATAATTTTCTTAACCAATTCTTTCACATCCAAACCATATTTCTTACATGCAATGACTCTAAGAGCATTATTCACTACCACAAGTTCTTTCTTCTTAACATGCAACACTAGAAACTAATTCTAAAGGAAGAAATGTTACCTTAAAGTTTTAGTCAAACTTATTCCAAATATTTTTGCTATCTTCCTTGCCAAGAACACCACCAACAAGCTAGCCACAAGCTTCCTTCTTGTTCTTAACTTTTCAGATTTTTCCTTAGGCTAGAATTTCTCTTGGGATTTTAGAGAGAAGGAGGAGCTTGAACTTTTAAGAGAGAAGGGAGAGCTTTGTCTAAGAGAGATGAAGTATGACCAAGTCTTCAAGACTTGGTCAATATAGTGCATGCAAAATCAGATGGGGGACACTTGTCACCCTCCCAAGGTCTTTTAAAAGAAAAATCGACTTTTCCTAAGTTTTTCCGCCTGCATCCCGCCTGCCGCGGCCTTCGCTTCCGGGGCGCCGCAACTCCCGCGACCAGATCTTCCGCGCCATGCCTCGCTTCCGGCGGGCGCTGAAACTTCAGCGACCCTCGTATATTCGGCGCCGCGACTCGCATCCGCGCCGCACTCGCGCCTCGTCCAAAACACATTTTTGTCCGATCACAAGACCGAACTTGTAATTCTCATAACTTTCTACTCCGACGCCCTATCGATTTAACGGTTGGTTGCGTTGGAATCTAGACTCAACGAACTACGCCCTGGGCCTTTGAAACACTTAGGAATTCTCAATGTACCGGGTCATAACCCGCCTCAAAGTCTACTAAAACCCGTCCGGAACAATCCGTCAACCTATCCTTTGAAAATTTTAAGTCTTACATGCTTTCGTACGCTCTCATACGTAGGGTCAGAACTACGGGGTATAACACTGATGCAGTCTCTATTTATAGTAGAGGGTCTTCCTTGTAATGCTCATTGAATCATTGTAGAGGTTGAGAGAAAGATGGGCAGCTGATAGGATTTGTTGGAGAAGATTGTTGAGCAAGATCCTCTAACTTCTTGGACTTGTTTCCCAAGTTTAGCAACGACTTGGACTTGGTCTTCCAACGTTTTTTATCAGCTCCAAAACTCTTTGCCAAGTCACTTTTACTATCGTGGTAAAAATCCCACGAGATCTTCAATTTCCGTGAAGTAAGACAAAACTGTTATTCAGAATGTTGGTCAGAATGTCGTGACATTTGTTCCAACATTTCTGATTTTAACTTAGTACGAAAAATGATATGTTGGGCAAAATGTCACAACACCAAACCCAACATTAACAAAAATTTCTTATTTTAGTATCTATAATATTTGAATGAGCATATTAAATCTTAATTAATTTAATTGTGCAATTTTAATCCCTTATTTGTGAATACTCACAAATTTACGATAATTATTAATTGTTCGATCACTAATTTTTTACTTCATATTTGATTGTAATATAATTCTGTAAATAATCAAATATAACACAGTATCTACATTATAGGATAAAAAAATATTAATTAATTGACGGTTAAATATATTAATAATACATCACAAAAATTAAAATGAAAATTTATCAATAATTTAAGGACGGAAAGTGCTATTACTCCTCTATTTTTTTCACCTTAATTTTACATGGCCATCTCCATCGTCACGTTGGTAATGGTGCTATAGCACGTAAGTGAGACGAGTGGTGATATTATTATTGGACTTTAACAAAACTTATTTGCCCAATGCTAATGTATAATATTGGGACGATCACATCTTTAATAAAACGTACGTGCGTGGAGTGCTGAAAATAAAATGGAATGCTTTAATTTAATCCAACATATATATGTGGCCAACACTAAAGTACATATGGGACCTCCACCCTATAAATGCCTTAATTAAGCTATTTCTTGTGTTTGAAAAAAATATGATACAGATTCAAAATTTCAAGTTAACAAGTGTAATGTGATGTTGTATTTTGCTTAATGGATGAGCTATCTCTAGAACATAACGTTTTATGGTATATAGGAGCAACGATATTTATCATATGTACAACTCTACGTACTTGCATATCCATTTTGGTACCTAATGAAAAAAAAAATGGAATCACCCGTTCACACACATTTCAAGTTTTTAGAAGAATTACGATAAATTTATGAGTGTATTGGGTAGACGCCCCCGGGATGGAGAGCGTACCGAGAAGCCTAACTATCCCGAGTCTCCACACAACTGTCTTCCACTCCCAACAACTTTCATCACATCCGCACGCTCACGTCGTCATAACTTTATGGATGCATAATAGTTTAGGTTTGTCTTATACATCAAAGACTTAGAAGAGAATAAGAGGACACATTGTATCCCTAAGCCTACACTTGTAACCAAGATCTCTCTCTCAAAGCAATATACTAAGCAAAGCACTTGTTCATTAATTTTCATTGTTCATTCCGAATCTAGCTCGTTTACTCATTTTACTTGTTTATTCTTATACTTACTTGGTCTTTTATTTTATACATTTGTAACCTAGCTTGTGATACCAGACTCATTAAGAAGTTCTCCGGATCGGATACAACCTACTTTCCTTTAAACCATAGAATATAAATCTCTAACTATGTTTTTAGTTATAATCAATTTTATCGAAAAACAATTTGGTGCTATCTGTGGGGATAGATAGTTATGGTGTTGTCTAGGTCTATAGCTGATCTTCTTGAAAAAACAAAATGAAATCACTAAACTCAAAAAGAAAGAAATATGTCAGGTCAAAACAACAGCGCCCACAGATCGCAGGAACTTAGAGAGGACATGTACCCATTGAACATCGGGACCTGGTCAAAAACACTACGCATGGGGTCAGAGGAGGAGCTCAAACAAGAGCAGCAGAACAAGAGCGAAGTAAGGGAATCCCAGACAATGAGAAAGTCAAAGGCGGAAGAGGACGTCCGAAGGAAGGAGCTCGGCCAAGTCTAAAATCGGTAAACCCAGACCCGCTGATAATGGAGGATCTTTCACCAAGGATACAATCGCAGCCATCCTGGAAGCATAAAATAAAATGATGTTGTGCATGAAAAGAGCAGTGGCCGCTATAGCTACGCATTCTAGGGCCGGGATTCCGGCGTCAAACCAGAATGCAGCAAAAACCTCAGCTTCACTCGAAGCCACCAAGAAAATGGACGACGACGAGAAGGACCGATGGACACGTTCACAGAAGAACTTCATCGGGTGGAAAGAGAAATGAATGAACGGATGAACCAAACACCCGTAGCACCACCCATTATAAAAGGTGCAAGTTCCAGAAGGTGCGGGATCCTGTCGTATCTAGAAAGCATGATCCTCATCCCTATCCCAAAGAAGTTTAAGATGCCCGACATACCAAAATATGATGGCACCATATATCCAGATAAGCATATCATGACCTTCGAGGCAGGCGTCACCGGACATGATCTTAAGCAACATAAAATTGAATTTGTTATGCTAAAAAAAAATTAGCCAACACTCATAAAGGGAGCACTCTCTTGGTATACTAATTTACCTGAAAAATCTATTGATTCATTTTCTACTCTTGCATATACTTTCATTGAGGCTCACGCAGGGGATCGGTAGATAGAAACACACAAGCAAGAATTGTTTACAATAATGCAGTGGGGAGATGAGTTACTGCGAGGATTTGTGGACAGGTTCCAGAAGGAGAGAATGTTGTTGCCATCCATCTCGGAGACTAGGTAGTAGCCGCATTTGCAGATGGGTTGAATCCGAACAGTTTAAATGCCCCTAGAAAGCTGGAAAAAAACCTGAAGGAGTTCCTCACAAAAACATGAAGCAAAATAAACCTCAGGTATACGGCCAAGATGAGAATCGAGAAAGATCAGCGGGTAACGACATCGACTTATGTTGGAGGATGCCTCTCAAGAAAGTGGGGTCAAAGATATAACATTTTCACTGCGAATGAGGGACAATTTGAGCTGTATGATGTGAGAAGATTCTCTGGCATAGAAACAATCCATGGAAGCACCCGTAGTCATCAGGACCTCATTAAATAGGGCCCTCCACGATTAGAAGTGTTCGCATAAAAAAGGACTAGTCCCCCAAAGCCATCTGATCATAAGTTCAACATAAATGCGCCGGAATTGGTGGTGGTAATGAAGACTATAAAGGAAGCCAGATTCCTGGGTGATGTGTGCACCAATCTAGAGAAAAGGAAAACAGGGTTGTTGTGCCATTTTCATAACACGCACATTCATACTACAAAGGATTGTGCCAACTTGAGGAATGACGTGGCATTGCTACTGCGCGCAGGACATGTGAGATAATACATCAGTGACCGAGTGAAGCTCAATCTGAGTAGGAATATTGGGAAAATATAAAACCAAGTACATCTGCCCACTCAGGTTATCAACATGATCTTTAGAACAAAATTGGTCAATAAGATCACCTACACATCAATGAAATCCAAAATCTCAGTCATGACTACGAGTCGCGGACAGAAACCCGTGGAGAGTCAAGACATCATGTTCTCCAGCGATGACTGCACAAAACTTGCTTCACCTTATAATGAGGCCCTGGTAATATCTATGCAAATTAATAAATCTTTTACTAAGCATGTTTTAGTTGATCTAGGGAGTTCAACGAACATCATTCAGTTGCGAGTCCTGGAAGAAATGCGGATGGGCGAGTCCATTACCCCAATAACAAAACTGGTGGCATGATTCAATATGTCAAGTAAGCTGATGAGAGGGGAAGTTGAATTGACGGGTCACACTGATGGCATGGAATAGGATACAACTTTTAACGTCATGTCAGAGACATGGCATAAAATGCAATACTGGGACGGCCATGGTTACATACAATGCAAGCAGTCCCTTCAACTTACCACCAAAATGTCAAATTTTCTACACCTTGGGGGTTCAGAGAAATAAGAGGAAGTAGTAGTAATCACTGGTTGGATGATGCAGTAACAGTGGCAGTTTCACAACAACGTGAGGTAAATAAGTAGCAATTACAAGTGTCGGGCCAAACTAGATATCCGGAGGAAGGAAAGAACAACATATAGAGGAAGGATATTCAGATATAGTCATCCCAAAATGATTCATCAGACAAGGACTCCGCAGACTCAACCATAGAAGAGTTGGGGAGTGTGACATTTTTCGATGAATATCCCAAAAAGAATGTATACCTGGACTCAGAACTCTCGTTCGAGCTCAAGAGCACATTTTTATGTTATTTAAAGATTAATTCTGATTGCTTTTCTTGGTCTCACCTTGAAATAATAGGGATCCCCCCGGAAGTAGCTATCAATTAGCTGAGCATTGATCCCAACCATAACCCGGCGAGACAAATAAAACGTCCAATATCAGTCATCAGAGATCAATTCGTAATGGAAGAGGTGACATACTTAATTAATATAGGGTCAGTACAGAGGTTCAAAGAACCCGCATGGCTGGCCAATACAGTGGTGGTCCTTGAGAAACTTAATAAATTCAGAACGTGTGTGGACTTAAAGGACTTGAACAAAGGGTGTCCTAAGGATTAGTTTCCATTACCACACATCGATCAGATGATTGATGCCACGTCCAGACATGAACTGCTCAGTTTCATGAAAGCATACTCTGGGTACAACTAGAATAGCCTACATCCGGAAGACTAGGAAAAAACCTTTTTCATGATCAATCATGGTAATTTTTGTTACAATGTAATGTATTTTGGTCTTAAAAATGTAGGAGCAACTTACCAGAGATTAGTGAACAATATGTTCGAAAAACAAATCGGCCATACTATGGAAGTCTACATCGATTACATGCTGGTCAAATCCCAAAAAGTTGAAACTCATCTGGTTTCCCTAGCCGAAACCTTCAATGTCTTGCATCGTCACGACATGAAGCTAAATCCGGAGAATTGCGCCTTCAGAGTCTGGTCTGGAAAGTTCTTAGGTTTTCTCATCTTTGGTCGCGACATCAAAATGAACCCGACAAAGTCAAGGTTATTCAAAAGATGCCAAATGCATTAAATAACATCAAAATGGTGCAAAGATTGATGGAAAAGATCGTAGCCCTGGGGAGATTCATATCTCGATCGACGGACCGATGCCATGAATTTTTTAAACTAATGAAAAAGGATCATCATTTCCAATGGATGCAGGAGTGTTGCCAGAGCTTGCAGGACCTCAAAACTTACTTGTCCAGCCCACACGTGATGGCCAAACCCGAAAAAAGAGAGGCTACTCACATATGTGATTGTCTCAACTGTGTCAATTAACATTGTTTCTAGTACGGAAAGAACGAGGAGTGCAGTACCCAATTTATTATGCAAAGAAGATGTTAACCGGGGCAAAGTCACAATACCCAGGTGCATAAAAGCTGACCCTGACCTTCGTTACGACCACATGAAAGTTACGATCATATTTTCAATGTCATCCAATAGTGGTAGTAACAAGTGCCCCGATGTAAACATTATTACAGGGGGAGAATCTCATAAGCCGGCAATCAAAACGGTTGGTCGAGATAAGTGAGTACGGCCTAACATACCAACTTTGCCCAGCAATAAGGACGCCAAGTTTTCCAAAATCTGCAGATGACTTCACTCCCACAATACAACCTTAAAATCACAGTTATGGATTCGTCCTCTTTCTATTTTTTTTTCTCATAATATTTTTATCTCAAAATTGGGATTGGAGTCAAGACTGGGACTAAGTGGAGGAATTACGCACCTCAGGGATAGCAAGTGAAGACTAAAAAATATGTATTTCACTGTTTTCCTTGACCGATTTTATTCCCAAAAGGGTTTTTGCCGGCAAGGTTTATAATGAGGCAACGACTGCATATGTACTTGATCGGTGTATTTTATATACACCTTTTGAGTCATTTTTAGTTAGTCTTTTGCCAATTTTTGTACAAATATCTATCGTCTTAGGATAGATTTTCTTCCTTTTGAGTCATAATGGTTTAAAGTGGCACATTGGTGAAAAGGAGCGAAAAGAGGGCAGAAACAGAGGTTCCAGAGTTCAAAAAGCTAAAAAGTCGGCAACTCGGGCGAGAAACAGGGCGACGTCGTGGCGCCACCAACCAGCAGCAGCAGAGCGCCACGGCGCCCAAAGAACAGCGCGAAGTTTCAGCGCGCAGCTGATTCTGGCCGCGGCGGGAAATCAGTCAAATCCGAATAGGAATGGGCCAAGGCCAAGAAGGAAAAGTTGTTGGACGTTTTTGGTGTTATAAAAAGGACCCTTAGGTCAGATTTTGGAAAATCCCACACTTGACAATTCAACTTGGAGATCAAGATTGGAGACTTACTTTTGTGTAATTTCTTGTTCTTTATTTTATTTCTTTTTAGTTTATGTTGGATATTAGTTTAGTTCTTGGCATGTCTATGGCTAGGAACTAACTTAATTTAGGGCTTTTCATGTCGAATCACTTGAACCTCGTTCTTATGAATTAATGCATGTTTTGGTTTCTTCTTATTATTGTTGAGATTTATTCAATATTTGTTTTGATTGCTTGGTAATTAATTGATCACTAATTATCATAACTTATATGATTTCTAAACGAAATCCGAAAGGGGAGATTGTGAATATGCTATAGTTGAATAAACATAGGTTAAATCGTGGACGAAAGTACCCCGATACTTGTGTAGTTTGATAGGTTATTATTCTTAATCCTCCTTTGTAATCAATCTTGTCATCGAAAGATAGAAGGGTTCTACATTGGGTGTTATACCCCGTGGTTCGAGTCTGGACCGCGGTCAGGGGTCTCAGCGCCGCGGCGCCAAGGCGGGTGATTGAAGGGCGCACCGGTCGGCCGCGGCCGAAATCTTCGAGTCGCTGAAGTTTCAGCCTTGCGGCCGGGAAGCAGGCGGCGGAAGATCTGGTCGCGGGAGTTCTGGCCGTGGCGCCCGGGAAGCGAGGCTGCGCGCCGGCGGATTCAGGCGGAAAAACTTAGGAAAAGTCAGATTTTTTCTTTTAAAAGGGCCTGGGTGGGGGACAAGTGTCCCCCCCCCCATCTGATTTTTGCATGCATTATATTAACCAAGTCTTAAAGACTTGGTCATCTTTCATCTCTCTCTTAGAAAAGCTTCTCCTTCTCTCTTAAATTATTTCAAGCTCCTCCTTCTCTCTAAAACTCCAAGAGGTATTCTAGCCTTAGGAAAAATCTGGAAAAAAGTAAAAGGCAAGAAGGAAGCTTGTGGCTAGCTTGTGAAGGTTGTTGTGGTGGTGTTCTTGGAATAGAAGCTAGCAAATTGTTGGATAAATTTGGCAAAAGCTCTAAGGTAATGATTCTTCCTCTATTATTAGTTTTTAGTGTTGCATGATAAGAAGAAAGTACTTGTGGTAGTAAATAATGCTATTAGAGTCATTGCATGCAAGAAATGTGGTTTGAGTATGAAGGATTTTGGCTAAAGAGATATTATGAGCATGTTGTAGCCTACAAACTACTTTAGAATTGTTAAGTGTATTATTATAACTTATGGGGCAGAATTTTACACACCCAAGATTAGATGTGTAATCCCCTTTGTGTTGGTTTGGATGTTGGGCCTTAAGGAGGCGTTTGAGTGTTGAAAATCGGCCTTTGAAAAAGGTGGCAAAGTGAGTAGAAACAAAGGAAATGCTGCCCAATTTTCCTTAGGAATTGGTAACTTAAATTTGGAATTTCTACATTGAAATTGGAGGTTAATAAACGCACTATGGTTATTATAGGTTGACATATTACTTGCGGTAGTTGGACTTAGCAAGTGGATTTTGACCAAAGAGGTATGTAGAGCTTTCCTATCTCTTGAGCATGAATAGTTGTATCTATGTAGTACGGTATACGTAAAGATTTGATAATCTACACTTGTTTTAAAGTATATGATACTTGTTTCATTTCAAAAGTATAAGTCCTGGGTTGAGGGAAAATGTATTTGACAAAGGGATAACGCTAATATAAGGACTTTATGGGAAGTTGGTTATATTAGTTTTCTTGAAAGGTTCACAAAGAAAGGTTTACTCTAATTAAAACAAGTACGGGTAAAGGATTTGAAAATAAGAAAGGTGAATTGATTTTTAGGCATTGGTTGCCTAAGGTTTTAAAGGAAATGAAGTCACTTGATGTAGAAGCTTATTATAATTCTAAAAGGGAATGTGACTTGTTTTGAAAAGAAATTGTAACTTGATACTATGGTGATTAGTATCTTGGAATTTTTGTATAAAAAAGAGCTATTTCTTAAAAGGTTAGAAGTACATGGTACTTGGGTTAAATTCCCGGATTTCTATTAAAAGACATGTTAGTGCCTTAGGTATACTAAAATGAGAGGATATATATTAATAATGTTAATAAGAAGTTAGGGGATTTCTTAACTTGCTTATGTTATGATATGATAGGCCGGTAGTGCTTATGTTATGATATGATAGGCCTGTAGTACTTATGTTATGTATGATAGCCGGATGAGCTATGTTATATATATTATTACGGGTAAGCCCCGGGTTATTCTTGTTATTTCCTTTGGACATACTGACACGATGGGTGGCCCACGGGTATGCTCCAATAGGATGGTTTACTACTTATGTCATGGATTTGCTACCCATGATGCGAGTGCGGCGTTTGTACTCATGCGGATCCGGTCCACAGGATCCATGCGGGTGAAATAGTCCCATGCGAGTACGGCGATGGTACTCATGCGGATCCGGTCCACAGGATCCATGCGGGTGAAATAGTCCCATGCGAGTACGGCGATGGTACTCATGCGGGTCCACAGGATCCATGCGGGTGAAATAGTCTCATGCGGGTGAAATAGTCTCATGACGAGGCGGATGACCTCATGCGGGTCCACAGGACCTATGCGGGTGAAATAGTCCCAGGAGTAGGATTGCTTAATGATACTACGGGCGAGGTACCCTGTTTTGATCATGAGCTTCCTATTTTTATGCAGTATATATATATATATATTTGTTGCTCTCATTGTTAGTAAGGCACAGTGCAAAGTAAACTGATTTTCGTTTATGACTCCAGCTTATTTTTGACTTATTATATTACTACGATTTTCCGCTTTTACATACTTGGTACGTTGTGCATCGACCCCTTCCTGGCCTGCGTTCATGCCGCAGTAAGGGTAAGAAGA
Source organism: Przewalskia tangutica (assembly GCA_029844215.1). Lineage (NCBI taxonomy): Eukaryota > Viridiplantae > Streptophyta > Magnoliopsida > Solanales > Solanaceae > Przewalskia > Przewalskia tangutica. The sequence continues at coordinate 115,636,334 of CM056723.1, read as the reverse complement.
TTGTGGATCCTCGTTCTTAGGATCACTATTCCTGTCGAAGCTCCATTTCTCGGAAGCTTGTTTATCGTACGGACATTCCACGATGCTATAGGTATTTTGTACATTAAGGGTATGGCGGGGCCCCGTCGCCATAATTGTTATCTTTAGAGGTCTGTGGTCACATTTATGTTTTGGGCTCTAAGAACCAGTTGTACTACTATACTTTGTTTAAGTATGTTTTATGGAAGGCACTTTATCGGTGGCGGTGATGTTACCCTTTTTATAAGTTATGTGTTATGTATGTTCCAATCGCTATTCTCTCGACATATACGGCAGGTACCGGTAGGTACCGCCGCGGCCGGGTTGGGTCGTGACAAAAGTGGTATCGAGCGCTTAGTCCTCGGAAAGTGTCCACGACGATGTCTAGTAGAGTCTTGATTATCGGTGTATCGTGCACCACATCTATAATCGTGAGGCTTGAGGATATTTAAGATTGGTTTCCATTCTTTCACTCTAAGATCGTGCAATAGAGTGAGTTATAGGTTGAACCTCCTCTGATGTTTTCCTTTATGTATCAGTTATGCCTCCACGCAAGGCAACCGCGCCCGTAAGGGCAAAGCGGTGGAGAACTACTAGTAGGGCACCGAGGTTACCAGCACGTGCCCGATCACTACCGGATGAGGTGTTTGGACGGCGAGTTCTACAACGCCGCCAACCCCAAGAAATCCGAGGCAGCGGCGGCCATCGAGACCGCGGTACCGAGCCTCCATCCAGCGGCAGGCGCAGGATATGGGCTACAAGGAGATGACCCAGTTACTAGCCAGGATCGTGGCGAACATGAGATAGGAAGATGCAGCGATTCGGCTATACCGTAGTTCAACCAGAGCGCTAGCTTGAGGCGAGGACTTTTGAGTTGCACCGCGAGTTTTATGGGTCGAGGCTCGAGGATGATCCTCGGAGTTTATCCGACGCTACAACGGATCATGAGGTGATCGGGGCTTGAGACCGAGTCGGTGGTACTAGGTTCGCATCGGTGCGGGACACCGCGATTGGCGGTATGATTCATGGAACCGCCCCGGGGAGCATGCGCTTCACTGCTTGGGACGAGTTCTCGAGGCGTTACTGCCCATTTCTTGCCTCCGCAGATGAGGAGGGCTCGCCGAGAGATGTTTGACACTGTGACAGTGTGGGCTGACTGTTCGGTAGTACAATGTGGAGTTTGACTCATTGGCTCGGTATGTGCCCGCTTTGTTAGCAGACATGGAGGACAGGGTGCACCGCTATGTCACAGACTCGATGATCACTTGGCGAGAGTTGCAGGAGTGGCTCTTCAGGGCATGGACATTGCCCGCACGCAGCATATGCACTCAGGTGTGAGAACGCAGTAAGCGGATCGGCAGTATCGCGAGAGGGCTAGGACAGCAGGTCCTCCGGTAGTTTTAGGGTAGACAACCCCAAAGAACCAGATTTGCACCACGCCGGTCCAGCGCTCCTCCACCATCTTCGGACGCATGAGTATTCAGGAGCAGACAAGGTTCCGTGGCTTCGGTTTCGGAGGACGAGTTCCGGTCGAGATGAGGCCACCTATGCCTCGGTGTGGTCGATGTGGTGATTACCATTATAGGTGTCGTGTTCCTCCGAAGCTTGTTACTCTTGTAGCGGCAGGCCATTTGAAGAGAGATTGTCCGACCAGGCGGCGGAAATGCTATGGCTCACCGACCGGGTTGATTGACGGGTCTTCATCTTGTTGTTATGCGCCGGAGGCGGGGTGTTCACGGGCAGCCAGCGCGGCGAAGTCGTGGCGGGGGTTCTAGTTCAGCGGTCCTCGTAACCGCATCTATGCTATGTCCATCGTCAGGACCGAAGGCGCCACCGATGTCGCCACAGTACATTATTGGTTTCTTCTTTGTGATGTATATGTTTTGATAGATCCAGTTCTACCTTGTCCTATATATCTCCTCATATTCTTTGGTAGAATAGGATGAGCCCGAGTCCATAGAATCTTTTGAGGTGGCTACGCCAGAGTGCTTGATGGTAGCCGAGCGTATATAAGGCTTGCCCAATGACTATAGACGGTCGCCGACTCCAGCCGACTTGATAGAGTTGATATGCACTTCACGTGATTATGGGTATGGATTGGCTAGCGTCTTGCTATGCCAATGTGGACCGCAGAGAGGTTAGTTCGGTTCCGCTTCTGGCGAGCCGCTATCGAGTGGAAAGGAATACCGCATCGCCGAGGGTAGGTTTATTTCTTACCTCAAGGCTAGGAAGATGGTACGGGCGGTATATTTACCATTCGTTCGGTATTCGACATCGAGGTCGAGATACCGACCTTCACCGATCCGGTTGTTAGAGAGTTTCCGACGTATTCCCGCACGAAGCTCCGCATCCTCCCGAGAGGAGATTGAGTTTTGCATCTATTCGCGCCGCACACTCGACCGATATCTATTCCGCCATACAGTGATAGCACCCGCCGAGTTGAAGGAATCAAGGACCAGTGAAAGATTTGGCCGGAGAAAGGCTTTATTAGGCCAAGTGTTTCTCCTCGGGGGCGCCATGTTATTTGTAAAGAAGAAGGATGGGACGCTGCGTATGTGTATTGATTACGTGCAAATAACAAGGTAACTATCAAGAACAGTATCCTCCCCAGATTGACGATTTATTTGACCGCAGGTGCAAAGTGTTTTTCAAGATAGACTGCGGTCCGTTATCATCAGTGCGAGTTAGAGAGATAGATATCCCAAAGACTACATTCAGACCCTATGGGGCACTATGAGTTCAGGTGATGTCTTTCGGGTTGACCAACGCCCCAAAGTATTCATGGATTTGATGAATAGGGTGTTCAGCCATTCTTGATATGTTCGTTATAGTGTTTATTGATGATATCTTGGTGTATTCGCGCACGCAGCAGAGCATACGATCATTTGAGGACGGTATCGGGGTCCTCGTGGACCGATTTGTATGCCAAGTTCTCGAAGTGCGAAGTTCGTTGGCGCTGGCTTTCATAGACATGTTATCTGGCCGATGGTATTCGGGTTGATACAACAAGATCAAGCCAAGATCGCCACGACCGACCAAGCTCGTGGATCGTGCCCTACACAGGCACCCTACGGTAAACATCGAGATAATCACGAACATACATGAAACTTATAAAATAAAACAAAAGTAATTAAAAACAACAGTTAGCCGACAGGCTACCTTCCCGAACGCATATACATAAACGGCTTGCCTTCCTTTTCTTTACAAACAGACCCACCATATGTGACTACGCACTTAAGAGTTTTAACATACCCGAATAAACATAAACGTGACAACTCCGAACACCGAGCCATCTCGACTTGCCAACCGATCCTAAGCTCATGGATCCACAACCGCAGTACCTAAACTCGCGGCATTTAACGCAGCCGGGGGTCGCATAACAAAAATTTAATATGGAATGTAAATAACGCATAAGAAATAGATCACAATCGCATAAAAAGAATGACAAGGACAAGTATAAAAATACATACCGATCCTCGCCGTGTCATTATCACTTATGAACTTAATCGTACCTTATTATCTTTTCCATTCCCAATAAAAGTTATAGTCACATTCTTACGACATTATTAGAAAAAGAATCATTAAGTTCATTACCATATAACTTACTTATCTTTCATAACATAGTCCGCCCATTACGAGGGACACATATACTACTTACCAAACCGACGCGATCAAGTCACACTATCAAAGCATGCCCGTGGAATCCTCCATCACCGCCGATACTATAAGTGTAAAATATAACCACGTGACGCGCTCGTGGCCTCCTACCCCACCGTCGGCGATACATACACAATACATATATACATATCTCCCGCCGTGGAATCCCACATCACTGTCGACAGCTATACGTGTAAAACATAACCATGGGTCTCACGCCCATAATATCAATCAAAGCATGTGGTATAACGTCTTGGGGCTTGCCCCTCATTTATACTCTTACCCTGGAGAAGGTGGTATAACGTCTTGGGGCTTGCCCCTCATTTATACTCTTACCCTAACTCGACCGGTCGTCAAACAACACATAAAGCGGTGGTACATGGCCTGGGCTTACCCCTCACTTATACTCTTACCCTAGAGTAGGTGGTATAACGTCTTGGGGCTTGCCCCTCATTTATACTCTTACCCTAACTCGACCGACCATCAAACAAGACATAAGCACTACCATGTCTTTTATAAAAATCCGGGAATTTAACCCAAGTACTACAAATAACGGAAGCATACCCGTGGAATCCCACATCACTGTCGGTACGTCCGAGTAACTTACAACAAGACAGCCGACCCTCCAACCGAGAGTCGCGGCAACGTAATAAAACATAATACTTGCACTCACAGGCTATCACCAGCACATATAGGCAAGTTCTCAATTAACCAAGCAAAAGTACTTATCCGGGCACAAATAGAATAAATTCTCATTTAACAAGCCAAAGTACTTATCCGGGCACAAATAGAATAAATTCTCATTTAACAAGCCAAAGTACTTATCCGGGCACAAATAGAATAAATTCTCATTTAACAAGCCAAAGTACTTATCCGCACAAATAGAATAAATTCTCATTTAACAAGCCAAAGTACTTATCCGCACAAATAGAATAAATTCTCATTTAACAAGCCAAAGTACTTATCCGGCACAAATAGAATAAATTCTCATTTAACAAGCCAAAGTACTTATCCGCACAAATAGAATAAATTCTCATTTAACAAGCCAAAGTACTTCAGACGCATATTCTTTTCAAAGGACTATTTTCCAAATAAAACTTCCAAAATACTAACAACCATAGTATCAAGTCCTATCCACCTTTCAAGACAAGTCACAATACCTTTTAGAAATACAATTACAGCTTTCTAAATCAAGTGACTTCTTTATTAAAAACCTTAAGCAATTGGTACCTTTAAACCAATTTGCCCTTGCCTAATACAAGTTATTCCTTTGATTACTTTACTAGAGAAAATCATTCTCTTAATCTTCCATAAAGCTGTTATAACCAACTTCCCATAAAGCCGTTATAACTCTTTATGGTTTAGACTAACACGTTCCTTTTATAACCAAGAGACTTCTACTTTTTGAAACCAAGTATTATATACTTTCAAATCAATTTTCTTAACTTTCAAAAATACAATTTGTCTCTTAACCATTTGAAAACAAGTGACTCCTTTTATTATTAAAACTCTAGGCAATTGATGCCGTAAAATCAAGTTGCCTTTCTAATAAAGTCAAGTCATTTATCTTTCCATAAGGCAAATATAACTAACTTCCCATAAAGCCGTTATATTCACTTTATACCTTAGCCATAAACAATTTCCTATCCAAGGGACTTATACGTTTAAAACGGAACAAGTATCACATACCATAAAACTCTTCAAGTCCCTTAACTTTAAAATCAACTTAAGACATCCTTACTATTTTCAAAGAAGTGAGTTAATCTCCTAACCCACCGACTTGGCATTACATTGAAAATAGTAAAGAATGTCATAGTCTTCAGACGCTCACCGCACTACATACGCAAGTAGTCATGCTCAAAAGATAGGAAAAGTTCTACATAGAGTAAATCACACAACTACCTCTTAACTTCTAAGAGTAGAAGGAAACATGAGATGATACCACAAGTATATTCCATACATAGAATCATGCCAAAGGAAGGAAGAGGTTCACATACCTCGCGACGATTGTCGACAAGTAGCAAAATGCTCCAAAGTACTTCAACCTTGATAGCTATTCCATCCTCCAAGTAGAATACGCTATACTAAGTACTTCAACCTATAATGGTCACAATACGCCCATTAACCTCTCACTTCAACGTAGAATATCCTAGGTGCTAAGTCACTAAATTCTACGGAAAATCGACAAAGACCTCCTTTGTTTCTACTTACTTTGCCACCTTTTCAAGGTCGAATACAATAACCAAACAGCCCCAATTGGCTCACCACAATCTATAAGGTAGTACAATATAAATAAATAACCATACAGCCCCAATTGGCTCACCACAATATAGACGGTAGTCCAAAACAAATGAATAACAAACTACTAGTCCAAATTTTCGGCCATAATGAATACAACAATACCAATTCTTATCCAATTTCCATTTCAATCCAAATTGGTAGCCTCACATGATATCAAGTCGCATTTGATTATAACAACCGTAATCTTCAAGTCAATTACTTGCGACGATTCTAACAACGATTAAATTGTAATCCAACTTAATCATGGCTTACATGTCATTTCGGATTTTAGGCTACAACAATCCATAATACTTATAAAACTTCAACACATATACTTCATGCTAGTAAAATGTAAGGCTAACAACAATTACATAATTCAGAACACTTAAAGAGAACAAGATTATACCTCCACGAATTGTAATCCAATCTTTAAAACCGAAGTTTCTCCCTAGCAACCTAGAGCCTCTTCAAGACACCTCAATCCGCTCCTTGAGACCCTTAGAACAACCCCAACAATTTCCTTCAAGCTTCCAATCCAAAACCTAGAAAGCAACTAGGTTTTCACTTTGCGACTAACCCGAAAACTATCTTTTTCCGAGATTTTTCTATTGAGATACACTTACATAACACTCATGAACCTTGGTTTAAAGTGTGGAGCTTATTGGACAAGGAACACAATTTTTTTCTTTCTAAAAGTGAAGAAGCCGAGAGCTCCATTTATGGTTCATCCAATTTTTGTAATTTGGCTAAGTATGGAACTCTTGTCTTGCTACTAATACCCTTATATAACAACATGGAGGGCTAAGATAAATACAAATGTGAGGCTTGGATGCAATTCTTATTAAAAAAATCCATAAGTGGTCCCATTGACCAAGTCAACATTGTCAAGCTTTACTACATTGCAAGACTTAGTCATCCTAGCAAAGGTCAAGTGACCCTTTTGACCTTGCCTAATTCGACCAAGGCATCTATAAGGGGGGTGACACGTGTCGCCCTCCCATTCGTCACAATAATACGTTTTCCGACAATTCCATAATTCCGTTAATTTTTTTTTTTCAAATCTCTAATTTTAACACTTGCGAGTTCTTACGTACGTTCTTAAAACATGTCCTGTAATTACGGGGTGTAACAAAGACTTGTCCCAGACCCACTACACCGACGGAGGTGCACAGCTTTTTGGGCCTTGCAGGTTATTATCGGAGGTTTGTAGAAAAGTTTGCTTCTATTGCAGCACCTTTGACTAAGCTGACTCAGAAGCGCCTATGTTCGATGGACGGATACTTGTGAGGAAAGTTTTCAGTTGCTAAAGGAGAAGTTGACGACCGCCCAGTTCTTACTCTTCCAGAGGGCTTAGATGGATATGTGGTTTATTGTGACGCGTCAGGTGTCGGGCTTGGGTGCGTGCTGATGCAGCACGGCAAGGTTATAGCTTATGCATCTCGACAGCTTAGGAAGCATGAGAATAACTATCCCACACATGACTTGGAGTTGGCAGCAGTGATTCATGCCTTGAAGATCTGGAGACATTATTTATATGGAGTTCATGTGGACATTTACACAGACCACAAGAGTCTCCGACATCTTCACCGGAGGAGCCGAACTTGCGGCAGACGGTGGTTGGAGCTACTTAAGGATTACGATGTTGATATTCTGTACCACCCAGGGAAGGCCAACGTAGTTGCAGATGCCCTTAGTCGCAGATCGATGGGTAGTCTATCCGATGTACAGCCGGGGAAAAAGGATATGGTCCGAGAGATTCGTCACCAGCAAGCCTTGGGGTTCGCTTTGGTTGATTCCAGAGTGATGGACTTCACAAGATATTTTGGGGAGGCACATGCGCTCGTTATTCTATTCACCCGGTCGACTAAGATGTACCGTGACCTCAGTGTGTGTATTGGTGGATGGCCTCAAGAGGACGTGGCGTTTTGTTGCCTGATGTCCTAATTGTCGCAGGTCAAGATTGAGCACCAAAAGCCGGTGGGCTATTGCAGATATTGATATTCGACTTGGAAGTAGGAGGTGATAAATATGGATTTTATTACAGAGCTACCTACCACTCAGAGGAAGCATGATTCCATTTGGGTGATTGTCGACAGGCTGATGAAATCAGCCCATTTTCTTCCTACGTAACGACGCTTCACCGAGGACTATGCCGATTATATATTAGAGAGATTGTGAGATCGCACGAAGTCCCGGTCGATTATATCAGATAGAGTAGCCCGCTTCTCGCTAACTCGGAGGTCTTTTCGTGGGGATTAGGGACACAGTGAGTCTCGATCGCATTTCACCTCGATCGACGGACGGCCGAGCGCACTATCCGCACACTCGAGGATATGTTGGCTTGTGTTATTGATTTCGTGGTAGCCGGGAGGATCATTTGCCTCTTGGAGTTTGCTTACAACAACAGCTACCATTCCAAAGATTCGACGGGCGCTTTATGAGGCCTTATACGAGGAAGTGCAGTCACCGATAGGCTGGTTCGAGTGGGAGAAGTTCGATTAGTCGGGCCAGACTTAGTTCACAGAAATGGATAAGGTAAAGCTTATCCAGAGCGTTGTTGGCGGCTTCGAGTCGGCAAAAGTCGTATGCAGATCATCGGCCGACACTTGGAATTTGAGATAGGTGATTGGGTTTTTCTAGGTATCGCCACGGCGGCGTGATGAGATTTGGAAAGAAGGGAAGCTTAGCCCAAGGTACATTGGGCGTATCGATTGTCCGTAGGTAGGCGTGGCTGCTCATGAGTTAGATCCGCCGTCCGATTTGGAGGCGGTACATCCGCTTTCCATGTGTCCATGTTGCGGAAATGTATTGGAGATCCATCTAGAGTGCACCCGGTTCATGATGTCCAGGTGACAGAGGAGTTATCGTATGAGGAGAGTCCCATAGCGATACTCGATCGACAGGTTAGGCGACTTCGGACGAAGGACGTGGCTTCCGTCAAGGTCTTATGGCGGAACAAGAACAGGGAGGAAATGACGTGGGAAGCAGAGGATGGCATGATGAAGAAGTATCCTCACTTATTCCCTACACCTCCAGGTAACCCACTTTCCTGCTTGTTAGTTTTGATTTAGCAATTGTGCTTAAGTATTGTTGTGGCCGTGTGGAGCGTCTTTATTTGCAAAAGAGTAGTTAAGAGCGTCTACGTCAATTTGTGCTTCAAGTAAGCCTAGAAGGAACATCCGGACGAATGTTTCTAAGGGGAGAATGTTATACCTCGTGGTTCGGTCCGACCGCTGTCGTAAGATCAGCGCCGAGGCGGTACGCGCGCCAAGCGCGGTGATCAGGCCGCGCACCGGTCGGGCCGCGCGCCGAAAGTACCGAGGGTCGCTGAAGTTTCAGCGGCGCCGGAAGCAGGCCGCAGCACGAAGATCTGAGGTCCGCAGAGTTGCAGCCGCGGCCGAAGCACGCCGCGCGCCGAGGCGGATTTCGGGCGAAAAACTTAGGAAAAGTCGATTTTTCTTTTAAAGGGCAGTGGGGACAAGTGTCCCCCTCCCCCCCCCATCTGATTTTTGCATGCATTATATTAACCAAGTCTTAAAGACTTGGTCATCTTTCATCTCTCTCTAAGAAAAGCTCCTCATTCTCTCTTAAATTATTTCAAGCTCCTCCTTCTCTCTAAAAATCCAAGAGGTATTCTATCCTTAGGAAAAATCTGGAAAAAAGTAAAAGGCAAGAAGGAAGCTTGTGGCTAGCTTGTGAAGGTTGTTGTGGTGGTGTTCTTGGAATAGAAGCTAGCAAATTGTTGGATAAATTTGGCTAAAGCTCTAAGGTAATGATTCTTCCTCTATTATTAGTTTTTAGTGTTGCATGATAAGAAGAAAGTACTTATGGTAGTAAATAATGCTATTAGAGTCATTGCATGCAAGAAATGTGGTTTGAGTATGAAGGATTTTGGCTAAAGAGATATTATGAGCATGTTGTAGCCTACAAACTACTTTAGAATTGTTAAGTGTATTATTATAACTTATGGGGCAGAATTTTACACACCCAAGATTAGATGTGTAATCCCCTTTGTGTTGGTTTGGATGTTGGGCCTTAAGGAGGCATTTGAGTGTTGAAAATCGGCCTTTGAAAAAGGTGGCAAAGTGAGTAGAAACAAAGGAAATGCTGCCCAATTTTCCTTAGGAATTGGTAACTTAAATTTGGAATTTCTACATTGAAATTGGAGGTTAATAAACGCACTATGGTTATTATAGGTTGACATATTACTTGCGGTAGTTGGACTTAGCAAGTGGATTTTGACCAAAGAGGTATGTAGAGCTTTCCTATCTCTTGAGCATGAATAGTTGTATCTATGTAGTACGGTATACATACAAGATTTGATAATCTACACTTGTTTTAAAGTATATGATACTTGTTTCATTTCAAAAGTATAAGTTCCTTGGGTTGAGGAAAAATGTATTTGACAAAGGGATAACGCTAATATAAGGACTTTATGGGAAGTTGGTTATATTAGTTTTCTTGAAAGGTTCACAAAGAAAGGTTTACTCTAATTAAAACAAGTACGGGTAAAGGATTTGAAAATAAGAAAGGTGAATTGATTTTTAGGCATTGGTTGCCTAAGGTTTTAAAGGAAATGAAGTCACTTGATTTAGAAGCTTATTATAATTCTAAAAGGGAATGTGACTTGTTTTGAAAAGAAATTGTAACTTGATACTATGGTGATTAGTATCTTGGAATTTTTGTATAAAAAAAAGCTATTTCTTAAAAGGTTAGAAGTACATGGTACTTGGGTTAAATTTCCGGATTTCTATTAAAAGACATGTTAGTGTCTTAGGTATACTAAAATGAGAGGATATATATTAATAATGTTAATAAGAAGTTAGGGGATTTCTTAACTTGCTTATGTTATGATATGATAGGCCGGTAGTGCTTATGTTATGATATGATAGGCCGGTAGTACTTATGTTATGTATGATAGCCGGATGAGCTATGTTATATATATTATTACGGGTAAACCCCGGGTTATTCTTGTTATTTCCTTTGGACATACTGACACGATGGGTGGCCCACGGGTATGCTCCAATAGGATGGTTTACTACTTATGTCATGGATTTGCTACTCATGATGCGAGTGCGGCGTTTGTACTCATGCGGATCCGGTCCACAGGATCCATGCGGGTGAAATAGTCCCATGCGAGTACGGCGATTGTACTCATGCGGATCCGGTCCACAGGATCCATGCGGGTGAAATAGTCTCATGCGAGTACGGCGATGGTACTCATGCGGGTCCACAGGATCCATGCGGGTGAAATAGTCCCATGCGGGTGAAATAGTCCCATGACGAGGCGGATGACCTCATGCGGGTCCACAGGACCTATGCGGGTGAAATAATCCCGTGAGTAGGATTACTTAATGATACTACGCGCAGGTACCTATTTTGATCATGAGCTTCCTATTTTTACGCAAAGATATATATATATATATTTGTTGCTCTCATTGTTAGTAAGGAACAAGGCAAAGTAAACCGATTGCGTTTATGACTCAAATTATTTTTGACTTATGATATTACTACGGTATTTTCCGCTTTACATACTTGGTACGTTGTGTAATCGACCCTTCTCTGGGCCGCTCACGCCGCAGGCGGTAAGATTGTGGATCCTCGTTCTAGGATCACTATTCCTGTCGAAGCTCCATTTCTCGGAAGCTTGTTTATCGTACGCATTCCCCGACGCTATAGGTATTTTGTACATTCAGGTATGGCGGCCCCGTCCGCCACGATTGTTATCTTTAGAGGTCTGTGGTCACATTTATGTTTTGGGCTCTAAGAACCAGTTGTACTACTATACTTTGTTTAAGTATGTTTTATGGAATTTATCTACCGCCAAATGATGTTACCACTTTTATAAGTTATGTGTTATGTATGTTCCGCTGCTATTCTCTAACATATACCTGACAGGGTACCCCGGTAGGGTACCAGTCGCGGCCCCGGGGTTGGGTCGTGACATTGGGGTTGAGTGTTTATATTACCTTAACATGAGTATAAAACGACTTAGTTAACATACTATCTCAAAATAGAAGAAGAACCATAATTATTTGCATTAACGAGTAAAACGAACGGATAGTTGAGAAGATCTGAAAGCCCTATTTCCACCATATCTGAAGTAAAATAAAGTAGTTTAGTTAGCATCTATAATCATAGTTATAAACAATTCATCAAACTATCAGTTACCAAATAGATACTACATAATAGAGGTTGATAATTGAACACTAATCCCTGAGGACGATAACTCGGTCTTCTAGACTATATTACTTGTCACGACACGTGCACTTGCGTTTAGTGTGTGCATAAATCGCGCATCAGTACTCGGGTTTACACGCCAAACGTAATTAATAAAAATAGTCTTGCATTTGTTTCCTACACTCTAAAGTTGTTGGTACAAACGAATCCTCCAGGACTCGATAATATCCACTACGAAAACATGACCTGGCCTGTAAGCCTCAAAGCATGAAGGAAACATAACCTTATGTCAATATAAAAAGGTCGAGACACCCTCCTCATTGGCCCCAAACAAAGGGGTCCTCTTTTTATTATGAAATGGATGATTTTAATTCCCAATCATAAAATTTGCAGATGTTTAACTATTGCATCCGTGTCAGACATATGAGCCTTTTGCATAGCCTCACGGAGGTAAGTATTGCTCTCGGTGAGATCCTCGTTGTGCTGGACATGTCTCTTATACCAGGATGATAGGTTCGCATACTTCTCATCTAAATCACATAAAGCCCTCAATAGAAGCCTTATCCCTCTGACAAGCATCAAGTTCAATTCATATATCCCAGATTCGCTCTACTAGGCCTGACTCCCTCTGGACAACAATGTCTAGGTGCTCCTGAAGCTCAGCGCACTTTTTTTGCAACTCCGGAAGCTCATTATAAAACTTGGCCTCCTCCTCATTGTGGATCTTTTTATCTTGCTATGACTGGGCCAATCTGGCCTTTAGGTCTTCTACTGAAATTAGATGGCTCTCTAAGGTCGAGAAATGCTCTTGCAATTCTGATACTCCAGCTTTCTCTCTCTCCTCGGTAAGCTTCCGTTGAAAACCCTTCATGGTAAGAAGGCTCGCCTAAAGTAAGAGCAGTCCAAGTTGAGTAAGAAATCACTGAAAATGTTCTGTATCTTCTCCTTATATCTCTCGCTCGCCATGGTCCACAAGTAGCTTGCGACTGCTATCGACCAAGAAAGAAGGTTGCATTCTTGAGGAACGATAAAAGTAACCTGTCGGCGAACTGAAGGATTGTGAATGGGTGCTGAAAATGTATCTACTAGCTATGATCAACAGAGCTACGAGAGCTTTCATGAGCGCGCTAGTATTGGGATCCTAAGTAAGATCCTTGGGCATTAGACCTTGAGGCGTGTGAGTCCATCTTTGAGAAACCAAAGTAGGGGCGACCCGCGATGATGACGGAATACAAGGACTGGATATAAGTCCCAGAGTCACACCTCTGACTTTGATGAGAGCATGGGAGAAATAGGTGTAGCAATTCATCTTGTCCAACAATTCCATTTCTTTAAAGAGAATGGTGGTGATAGCCTAAGATTTAGCGACCTTCTAGTGGGTGAGCCCTAGAGCTGAATCTTCTTCCTCTTCACTAGCGTCAGATGCCAAGTTGATAGCCACGGGAGTAATGAAAGAAGCTGCCAAGGTCGGGCCCTGGCTGCCCTGCTCTCTAGCATTCGACCTGACTCTTTTGACTGGGCGAGGGAAGAAATGAGATAGTGACATTTTGGGTCCAGCTGAAGTGATTCTAACCTAGTTGAGATGCAATTTGCATTACTTGTTGCAACGCTGCATTTGGATCTTGGAGAACCTCCACGAAAGCTCGTAATGATGCTCCATTTGGAAGTCCATGATTTTCCCCTTCCAATGTTTTCTTGATGAGATCTCCTACCATGTACGAAGGGTAGAAGGCGCATAATCTACTAGATTTGGACCATCGGGCCAAACCCGACACTAGGTTAGGTTTCCATGCTATATGACAAAAGAAGAGTGAAAGTCAGAAACACCGATTAGGTTAAAAAAGGTCAAAACAAAAAAAAAACATAGATGAAAGACTTACGATCAAAGTTCCATTGCTCCGATATAGGTTCCTTTGAGGCTTGACTAAATCTGAAGCCACAACAACGATGTATCTCTTCATACATGATCGATCAGAGTCGTCATCAATACTAGAAATTAAAGCATTTTGACCACGGTGAGACAATTGAATAACCCCTTCTCCCCCCACCCTGGAAATCTTGAGGGAATAGAGACAGATTAAGTGGGCGAGGGTAAAAGTCCTCCCCCACCTGAGAAGAAAGATATCGGAGGCATGCGATCATCCTCCACACAACCAAACCGATCTAAGCCAGACATATGTTGTATTTCCGACAGAATTCCAAAATCACTGGGTCAATGAGTTCACTTACCCTCAATGAGAAATGGTAGGTGTATACAAAAGAATATCACTGCATGTAAGAAGTGATATCCTCTCTTTTCAGTTGGAGGAACACCTCGATGTCGGTCCATCCACAATCCACCTTCATCCGACTCAGATAACGGATGCTAATGGAAGATTTGTATTTGCTAGCTAGACAACCCCGCTCACAATCGGGAGTCGTGGAAGTCCCTCACTTGGTAAGGTCCCTCGAGCTAGACCAGTTGCTTAGAATTTTGGCGTTGGCTTGAAGATTGGAGGAGGAAAGTGATGGTTTCTTTTTCTTCGAAGTTCTGCTGGCCGACGGTTGACAAACTCCGATGTGAACTTGGTGAATAGAGATGTCAGAGTCGATGTGGGCAAGGTTCTGAGCCCGGGTAGTAATGCCACCAACATCTGAATAGTCTAAAGACATTGTAGAGAGATTTGAGGAAAGAAGTACGAGAGGTGATATGTAAAAGGTAGGGGAAAGATAATGTTTCACTTAAAAGGAAATTAAATAGTCATTATGACACCAACTCCCGAGAAAAGAATATGGATAAACATGTGACGCGTGTAAAATAGATGTTATAGGGCCTGCAGAACATTTAATGAAGGGGGTCAGTGTGTGGAGAAGGGAAATCGTTAGACTAACGCACCAGTTTCAAGAAACGTCATGACAAAGCAGAAATTGACGGTTGAAAAAACTCTTCCACTTCCCGGTCTCATGAGCTCAAAGGCCCCGTAAAGTGGGGGACTATCTGTATCGGGTAGAAACGCCCCCAGGAGGGCTAGCGTAACCGAGAAGCCTAACGACCCCGAGTATCTACACAATTGTCTCCCACTCTCAACAACTTCCATCACATCATCTCTCCTAGATCAGAGCGTCGCGACGCGCGTGGGTGCGATGACATCAGCACGCTCACGTCGTCATAACTTTCGTGGGCATAATAGTCTAGCTTTGTCTTATATATGGAACTTCGAAGAGAAGAAAATGACACATTATATCCTCTAAGCCTACACTTATAACCAAGATCTCTCTATCTCATAGCAATATACTAAGCAAAGCACTTGTTCATTATTTTCCAATGTTCATTCTGAATCTAGCTCATTTACTCATTTTGCTTGTTTATTCTTTTACTTACTTGGTCTTTTATTTTATACATTTGTAACCTAGCTTGTGATACCGGACTCGTTAAAGAGTTTGCTGGATCATATACAACCTATTTGTCTTTAAACCCTAGAATACAAATCTCTAATTGATGGTTCAAATCAATTTTACCGGAACACAATGGGCAAATTCTAATTTTTGAAACTTGTTTCCCTCTTCTATTAATTATATTTGAAGGGGAAAAAATTTCAAAAGGGATAAGAAAAAGAAAACTTATTCTGAAAAAGGTGAATCTTGAATGATTTTACCTTTTTTGGTGGGTCAAATTAGAGAATCCCACAATAATTAAGAAAGCTAATCTCCCAAAAATGCATGCTTAGCACTTTATCTTCTCGACACAAATGACAATCAATAAGACAAGACTTTGCCTAATTATTGAAGTTAATTACTGAGATCCATTAATTATTTGACAGCTTTTTACCAAATAAATCTTCAAGAATGTTTTTTCTAGTTTCGTCTGCTTCCAGTTGCTTAAGAGATGCCGATATGAGAGAACTTTTTTATTTTGTAATGTTGTGCATATTATATTGAAATTAATTTCTATGCACTTACAATATAAAAAATTCACTATTTTATTATTTAAAATCTTTTTATAAGTAATTCTCTGTTAAACATAAATATATAACGTAAAAACATGATAAAATGATCTAGCGCAATAGGTAAAACTATAATTCTAATATTATAATGATTTCTTACAATGTAAATATTGCATATGATACTCCAAATAACATATACTTTTGTGTTCTGGGAACTAATCAATGTCCTTGCAAAACTCCATTTATATATATTGTTGTGTTTAGGACTAACTAATGGTCATGTAAAACTCCATTAACGTACAAATTAAACTGCATCTGCTTTTTTCTTTCTTTCCTTGATTCTGTTTTATTTTCCTTTGTGCTAATTAGTATTTGTAACCTGAACTTCTATTGATTTCAAAATATAACACATTCCTCATTTTTCCTCCATAGGACATGAATTCTTCTAAAAAACTACACCAATCATAAACATATTTTGAAAAATAAAAATAAACCAGTTCTCATTGAACTATTAAACGGTAGCTCGCCTAAAAGGAGATGAACTTTAAAAGGAAAGGAGCTTTAGTTGCTCGACCGTAGGGAAAGGTATTTTAATCACTCTCCTTAACAGTCGAGTCGTGTTGAGTTTGAACTCGAACTTATAGTAAGAGTTTTCTTAGAACAGCGTAGAAACGAATTGAACTATTCCACAGTGATCGGAGGGGATAGAAAGCAAAAGTGATTTCCGTATTAGCTCATCAACTCGACTTACAGTAGAAGACTCCCTCCCTATACCTAGCGGAGTTGGCACTAATAAGGAGAGAAGAAAGCAGCTATCGACCATCAAAAGATCCACGACTTGTTGATCCGCATGCAAGGGAAGATCCGCTTATTCTTTGAGATGACAAAGCTCCCCACTAGACGCAAATTGCCGAATCAACACCAGGCAGTATGGGAGTGCTTTCTCTTATCGGCGTTCCCCAGACCAGAACTGAAAGGACATACCAGCCCCCGAAAAATTCTCGGGCATTCCTTCATGTCGGGAGGAGGTACCGGTTGAAGGAGAAGATAAGAACATTTTTCTAGAAGAGATCCTCCTGTCAAGGTCTCAAGGAAGAGGGCAAAGAAGGAGTCAACGACTCCGAGAATTCAAGATCGGAAGACTCCTTCCCAAGGCCGAGGCCAAAAGAAGTGCAATAATATTGAGGGACTGATTAATCCCTAACCTCTTGCCTCACAATATCATCAATTCATTCAACTAACTAGTTAATGACAAGACACAAATTGCAAATTGAACTATCTTTTGTCAGGCCACAATAACTTCAATATAAACCCTATCATGTTTTTTACAGCCTTCCATGTAGTATTCTTTTCTCTTTCAAATATTGGAGGACACAATATAAAGGCGTCAGAGACTGTGTGTCTCAAGCTAATAATTCTTGGATAAATCTTCTTTTTTTCGGATCCAAAATTCATCAAGACTAAATCCCAGTATCTTAAAGAAAGGGTAATCAATGTTGGTTTTCTTTTTCACCTTCCATTTTTTATAATGGTGGTGTCATTATCAGAAATAGAGATTTTCATCGATATTTATTGATAAATTTGTGTTATAAAATATGATTTTTACCTCATTTTCACCACTAGAAAAACGTATGGTGGGAAACTAATTCTCATTGAAACTGTAAATAATGAATCTTGGGTCTAATTCAACTCCAAAAGATAGTTTGTATGGTGTGGATTATCCAAGTCCATATAAGGAATTCATGTTCTCATTCCATATCCGATGTGAGACTCTTAACACTCCCCGCACGCCCAGACCTTGTTAACTAGAGCGTGAATAATATAATTTCGGGGCCCAACATCGGTGACCGAAAAATTAGAATGGGTCTGACTCTGATACCATGTAAAGAATGGATCTTGGGCTTAACTCAACCCAAAAGCTAGCTTTTAGGGTGAGGATTGTCCAAGTCCATTTAAGGAATCCATGTTCCTATTCCATATCCGATGTGAGACTCTTTACAAAAACATTGAGAATCTTCATATTTTTTCGTATCAAAACACTACTATTTAGATTTTCCCCACCAATATTCAGTGGAAAATAATCACTAAATAATCAATGAAAAAATAAAGATTTTTTAGTAGTGTGTTCCAGATAAATTTGTGTGCACCTTGATATTTTTAAGTATTTGTTATCTTCCACCAGTACAGAAAAAAACACAGAGAAGGATGCAAATTAATAGGGTTCATCCAAATTTCCTTCGTTTAAAAGTTACACTATATATACAAAATCAAAATTAGTTTTTATGTTATTAACTTTTTTCGTGAATTTATTTCTTTATAACTTAAATCACCTAGCTTCGCCATTGATGAGTATATATATATGTATTGCATAACTTTTATCCGTCAAAATTTTAGTAAAGGGAAGAAATAGTACTCTAGCATTTTTCGTATTTGTGGAGAAAAAAAGAATTGTATTTGATTCTTCTTTCCTTTTCTTGTGACAATGAAAATTGAAACACGAATTATATGATTTTTTTTCTTTTTTCTTCTCGTTTTTTTATATTTGGTGGGGGGGTGTGAAGAAAAAAATCATGGTACACACCCTTGCTAACACTACTTGAAAGCAAATATTCCACTTAAAAGGCTTATGAGAATCTGTTAATTTTACTCAGTGCAGATCAATTAAGCACTGCATGTGGGAGTATGAATAAAGTATAAATGGAGAAAGAAGAGATGAGTGCGTAATCTGGGAGAGGAAGAGTCCAGAATTGTAGAAGTTTTCTGAATGATTTATTCAATATGAGACAAAGTATATATAGTGCAAAGTTTGCACTATATTCTACTACATGAAATCTCAACACTATTACAAATATAGCCAAACTAAGTAATATGAAAGTACAACTAATATAAGACCTCTTATGTAATGATAGTATAACTAGTATCACTAGTATATAACTAGTCCTCAACACGCCCCCTCAAGCTAGGGACTGAAAACAAGTTTTTAAGCCCTAGCTTGGATAATAGATAATCATGTCGACCATGAGTCAGCCCCTTCGTAAGAACATCTGCAGGCTGATCTTCAGTGGGAAGATAGATTGTGTAAACCAAGCCTTGTTGCACCTTTTTCCTTACAAAATGGCAATCGGTGTCTATGTGTTTGGTCCTTTCGTGAAAGACAGGATTGGCTGCTATTTGGATGGATGACTTACTGTCACTGTGCAAAGGAATAGGAAGCACAACAGGAACATGTAGCTTAGAAAGCAATCCATAAATCCATACCACATCTGCCACTATGGAGGCTACGTATTCAAGATCTATGAACTTGAGACACTGATGGGATCGCTTTGATTTCCACGAGATAAGAGATAACCCAAAAAACACCAAGTAACATGTAATGGATCTTCTTGTATTGAGACAAGAGGCCCAATCGCCACAAGATGCGGTGAGGTTTTGGTGTCCCTGCCGCATAAATATCCCTGACACGATGCATTTAATGTACCTTGCAACTCGATGTGCAGCCAAGAGATGGGATGTCTTTGGATATTGCAGGAACTAACTTAGGCATTGAACATCAAAGGATATATCAGGTCTGGTGTTTGTCAAATATAATAGCTTGCCAATTAACCTTTGATAGCTTGCTGGATCATCCAGCACTGGATAATCAACCTTTGAGACACCCTCCTTTGTATGTTGATCATATACAACAGATGTTAGCTTTACATTTAGCTCCATAGGAGACCTGACTGTCTTCCCAGCAGATAGCCCAAGATCCGATATTAATTCCACTATATATTTTCTCTGATGCATGAATATACCACTGTTGTTTTGAGCAAACTCAAATCCTAAAAAATATCGCAAAGTACCCAAGTCTTTTATCTTGAAGTTTTGTTGAAGGGACAATTTAGTTTCCTTAATGAGCACCTCATCATTGCCAGTGATGAGAAGATCATCCACATATATGAGTACCACTACAATCTTGTCACCAATCCTCTTTGAAAGAAGAAAATGATCATACAAACTCTGAATAAATCCTGAATCCTTCAAGGCAGTGGTTAATTTTATATTCCACTGCATGGAGGCTTGCTTCAACCCATACAATGACTTTACTAGCTTACATACCTTCCCTTGATAGTGATCAAATCCTTGAGGCATATTCATGTAAACATCCTCATTTAGATCACCTTGCAAGAATGCATTATACATGTTATACCCCGTATTTCCAGAGTATGTACGTGAGGGCGTACGTATTAAATTTTTGCCTTAAGAATTGACAAGTTTCGAAATTTGTACACAAGTGCCAAAAAGAGTCGTTTTTTAAATGCGTTTCCACAGCTTTCGTAGGGAAAATTCCGGCTATGTCATTAATAATTTTTGCGGATTTTTCCGAGAGACGAAACATTTTGGACCAACGGGAGGGGGACAAGTGTCACCCTCCCATTGGAAGCAAGTGGACGGCAAGCTTGACCATTGGCACGTTTTTGGTGTTGAAATTTTGGTCAAGGGTTAGGTAGGATATTTTGTGTAGATGGATAAGGTAGCACATGGCTAAATCTTGGCCTTACACTTGCTATGCACTTGTCTTCATCTTGGCCATTGGTTGGCCTTCACTTGACCTATAAATACCTCTCTAGTTGAAGACATTCTTCATCCAAAACTTGAGCAATCTATCTAAGTCTCAAAATACTCCTCCCACTTGTTTGCTTCGTCCAAGCCCTCCCTCCCTTGAGAAGCTTTGGCCGAGAGGCCTCCCCTCTCAGAGGCTTGGCGTGGGGTACACCCCTAGCCTAGTTGTTTCGTATAATACCCATTTTGTGGTATAGAAATACTCTCCTAGTATTGTTATAATGCCCAAATACTTTAGCCCATATACCTTGTAGTACTTTCCAAAGTACACTTTTTCTACAAAAGCCCAGAAAATATTATTATACTTCCTCTTAGCCTCTAAACGAAACCCTAAGGAAATCTTCATTGTTAGTTGAAGTATTTAATTAGAAGTTGGTTAGAACTTCTAAGGGTTGGTTGGAGCGGGTTGGAGCGCGGAGTAGGAGCTAAACCTTGCTCAGATCGACATATAAACTCGGATAATTTTGGGCTTATCGAGGTAAACACTCTTGACCTTCTATTGTAATTGGAAATTACATGTTGTAGGAATATATAGTTGAAGTATACTATATATAGAACTGAACTTTATAATTGTGCGGCAATGTCTTTTGACTTAAGCCTGAATAATACTTACGGCAATGTCTTGCGACTTAAGCCTGAATTTTAAGAAGTGAACTGAACTGTAATTACATAGGGCTGTATTCTGATGAAGGCTTGTAGTATTCTTGTGAGTAGAATTGTACACGTCGGTTAGGCGTTAAACCCCCACTGGTTGGCTTGGTGGCCTCGATAGAGAGGAGATTCTGTTATTGCGGGGAGAGTCTTTGAATTTTACGTAAGATATTCTACATTGAGATCTAAGATGTTAATAGGCGCCTTGTGGCCTCTATAGGTTGAAATACTACGTGTGGCGTGGTCCGCTTGGCAAGGTGTGGCCGAGCGGTTTAAGGTACTTGGGCGCTTTGCTTTTAGTCGGTAATCGTCGCGAGGTATGTGAACCTCTTCTTATCTGTTCTAGCATGATATGTGTATAACTATGTAGTACGGTAGACGTACATGTGTTAAATGTATTTGATTGTTTTTAAACATAAAGTGTTATAACAGCTCTATGTAAATGAGAAATGCTTTGTGGTTTCTTTTTTTAAAAGATAACTGATTTGACTTATAACCGCTTGATGTGTGATAATAAAGAACCTCGAAGTATTCTAAAAGATTAAGAAACCTTTTTGGAAGAAGTGTATACTTGGTTTGAAAACATAAGAGTTATACCAGCTTTATGAAAAGTTAGGTGTAACGTCTTAAGAGAGATAAAAAGAATGGTTTAATGGTTTAGAAGTTAAGAGACTTATTCTTAAAAGATAAGAGACTTGACTTAATATGGATGTTTGTGTGAAACCTCATTCGTGAGTAATGAGTACTTGGTTTTTGAAAAGAATGATGTTTTACCGATTTCGGAAATCAGAATGTGTATCGACAAACCACTGCAGCGTTAATAAAGGAAAATGTATTGAATAATTAAGTATTATTAAAACCAGTAGAAACCTCCATCTGCATAGAAGCTAAGATGAGACAAAATGATATTACATTTTCTAGATCATGGCTGCTTAATAAGATTGATTATGAACAAGAATAACCTATTACTTTATGGCATATGTTACTCAATTGTTTTAAAAGAGATTAAGACATTGAACTATGAAACTTTTCAAAAAGAGACTTGTGTAATTGAAATTAGGCAAACTGGAACTTTAGGGAAAAGAAAGGCATTGTGTTGTCTTAAAATGGTTTAAAACATAAGGTGTTATAACAGCTTTATGGGAAGTTGGTTATAACGACCTTATGAAAACAAAAGAAGGGTTTTATCATCGGTTAATGTGGTAACTTGACTTTAAAAAGAGAAGTGTTTTGGTCAAAAAAGAAAGAATGGAAGTTGTTTTGGTTTACTTAAAAGATATAAGTCACTCTATTTTATACTACGGGTATCGGGTGACTTTTATAAAAGGAATAGATCTCTTTAAAAGGAATTTAACGTACGTAGTACTTTAGGGTTAAAACCCGGACTTGGGCATAAAATGAAAGTACTTCGAGTTGTGTAGAAACTTGTCTATGCTTGTTGTTGTGAAACTTGCCTATGCTTGTTGTTGTGAAAACTTGCCTATGCTTGTTGTGGTAGCCTTTGTTGTGCAAGAATTGTGTTTCTATACTACCGCGTCTCTCGATGGAGGGTCGGTTGACTTGTTGAGAACTTACTTGGGCGTGGCCGCGGTGTGGATAAATTCCGCAGTGCGTTCGCTGATAGTGTTTCTTTTGTAATCGCTTTGGACATACTGACACGATGCGTAGCGCACGGGTATGCTTCCACTTTGATTACCACCTTGTTGTCTTATTGTTTCCCTTTGGACATACTGACACGATGCGTAGCGCACGGGTATGCTTCCATTTGGAATGATGTCTTATTATTTCCCTTTGGACTCTCGACACGATCGTAGCGCTGCGGGTATGCTTCCATTTGGAATCTTGTCTTATTGTTTCCTTTGGACATACCGACACGATCGTAGCGCGGGTATGCTTCCATTTGGAATCTGTCTTATTCTTTCCCTTTGGACCTACTGACACGATGCGTAGCGCACGGGTATGCTTCCATTTGGAATACTGTGTTATTATTTCCCTTTGGACTCTCGACACGATGCGCGCGGGTATGCTTCCATTGGAATGTTGTCTTATTTGTTCCCTTTGGACATCACGACACGATCGTAGCGCGCGGGTATGCTCCCATTTGGATTGTTGTCTTGTTGTTATCATATCATAGATTAGCGGTGAGGAAGGTACTCCACGGGCAGGATTGATGTTGTGGGCGTGAGACCCTGAATTGATATAACTGTTATGTGTGTGTGCTGTAGTTTGGTTATCATACCTGTCTCCTGCTTTTATAGACTATTATGATTTCATTTACTGATATTTCTGATTTCACATACTTGGTACTGTTATCGACCTCGCTTGAAGTGCGTTCATCATGAGTAGAAATCGTCATTTGTCGATCCGCGTTTAGGATCTCATTTCAGCGTTTTGGGAAGCTCCGTTTCGTCGGAGGCTTATCTTTGGTATGTTACCACAGTCCGTAAGTTCTTGTGCGTTCGAGGTATGGCGGCCTGTCCGTCATAGTTGTTGTATAAATCTTAGAGTGCATGCTTTATTGTGGGCGAGTGTAAGGATTATGCTCGTTCAAATGTTTATATATATATGTTGGAAGGCAAGCTGTTTTGGTTGCCTATTTGCTTTTATTTATCATGTCTCTCGTTTCATATTTATGCTTTATGTTCCGCTGATTTTCTCACGATGTTGTATCACTAGGGTGCCCGGTAAGGCACGATCCACGGGCCGGTTGGGTCGTGACAAAAGTGGTATCGAAGCGATTAATCCTCGGAAAGTGTCTACGCAGTGTCTAGTAGAGTCTTGATTATCGGTGTGTTGTGCACCACATCTATAATCGTGAGGCTATAGGACATTTAGATTGGTTTCCATTCTTCTCATTACGAGATCGTGCCCTGTAGGCGTGTGATAAGTTGGACCCTCGACGTATTCCTTTCTTACCGATTATGCCTCGCGTAAAGGCAACCTGAGCCCGGATGGGCAAGGCGATCGAAGGAGCTGGCGAGTCTTAGCGGCGCAGCCTTGGCCAAGACTGAAGCATGGCTGCCGAGACTACAAGCACTGAGCCTCGGTCCCACGGCTGGAGCGGATGAGATGGGTACAAGGAGATGGCCCCATCGGTCGGGTCGTGGCAGATATGAGATAGGTGGACGCAGCAGCCCAAAGAGCACCGATGGTTCACCCTAGATCGGATAGTTTGAGGCTACAGGACTTCACGAGATGTAGCGCTTGAGTTCTGGTCGAGGCACGAGGATGATCCGCGAGGAGTTCATCAAGCGATTCTGTGGATCGTGAGAGTGATCAAGCTTGGAGACCGAGTCGATGGTCCTAGGTTCGCATCGCTGCGTGATACCGCAATGATCGGTAGTTTGATTCGCGAGCTGTCGGGAGAGAATGCACTTCCGGCTATTTGGGACGAGTTCGCAAGGGCATTTCTTGCACATTTCTTGCCTCGCGGATGAGGAGGCTCGGTGACAGATTTTTGGTGTTGCGGCGAGCGTGCGGTTCGGAGTACAATGTGGAGTTCGACTCATTGGCGTGACGTCCAGCGTTAGTAGCTAGTATGGAGGATCGAGTCCACCGATATGTTCTGAGGCTCGATGATTACCTAGAAGAGAGTTGTTCGGGGTAGCTCTTGGTAGGGCATGGACATTGCCGCGTGCGAGCTTATGCACTGGAGGTGAGGCGGAGAAATCGGCGGAATGACCAAAGTCGCAGAAGAGGCGAAGCTGCAGGTCCTTTGGTGATTTTCGAGGCGCACCGCCTGACAGACTAGTTATGCGCCTCCGCCCGATCTGAGTGGTCTCTACAATCTTGAGCGTCGAGTTTTCGGGGCGGTCGGGGCTCGAGGTTCGATTTGGAGAGCGAGGGTGTTAACGGTGAAGCCACCCATACCTCGTTGTGACTGTGGTAGACTCGCGGTGGGAGTGTCGTGCTAGTCCGGGAGTTTGTTTTACATGCGGCCAGCAGGGCCATTTTGGGAGAAACTGTCCGACCAGGGGTAGCGCTGGTAGGATAGCACAGACTATGGGATCTGTTGCGGGTTCTTCACCTTCCATAGTCAGGCAGGATGTTCATACACCGGCGGGCCACGGTAGAGGTCGCGGTGGAAGTTCCCAGTTTTAGCGGTCCTCTGAATCGCCTATTTTCAAATATCCTTAACCCTCTAGAGTTTTGTATGTATTGATGATGTGATGATGTGTTTAGTGTTATGTTCGGATAGCTTTGTGCTAAAACGTGATGTAGAACCTGGTTGTGAGAAGGGTAAGCTTGAGGGTGAGAAAATGATGAACCTTAGAATATTACAGTTGAGACCTTAGATGTAAGGTCGTCTTGAGTACCAAATTTTGCAAGTGATCCTTGTCGGAGTGCATTTTTATGCCTAGAACGTTTTGTGTGATAAAGTCCCTGGGTAGTGTGCAATGGAAGTGGTAGCTTTCATGACCTGTAGAGGTAAGATTGTTAGGATCAGGGAACAAGAGCGTGATGCGTTAAGTGGGTCGGGTTGGGGCCATGTTGAGGGCCAACCCGCGGCCTGTTTCGAGGTGGGGTCAGCTCTGGGTGGTCCCGCCAGGTGGTAGGGTCACGAGGGTGCTAGGCCCAAGTTTAGATGACCATCGTATGAGTTTGTGGATATGTTCGACCAGAATCGGTTCGTGAAGGCCGGGAATGGCCTTAGAGGAAATAAAGCTAGTAAGATGACCAAGTTTGGAGGTTGTGACTCCAAAGTATTGGAAACTGAAGCAATGACTGAAGTATGGTGCGTATACTAGAAGAGTTCAAGTGTTCGAGGAGGGCACGACGAGTAAGAAAGGAAGAGAACGTGTGTTAGTTCGTGGCCAGGCATGGCGTTGGCAACTTGTTAGAAGATCTTCTTCGTAATCCACCTTGAGAAGGAACATTCGGGACGAATGTTTCTAAGGAGGGGAGAATGTTATACCCCGTATTTCCAGAGTATGTATGCGTGAGGCGTCGTATTAAATTTTGCCTTAAGAATTGACAAGTTTGAAATTTGTACACAAGTGCCAAAAGAGTCGTTTTAAAGCGTTTCCACGACTTTCGTAGGGAAAATTCCGCTATGTCATTAATAATTTTTGCGGATTTTTCGAGAGGCGAAACATTTTGGACCAACGGGAGGGGACAAGTGTCACCTCCCATTGGAAGCAAGTGGACGGCAAGCTTGACCATTGGCACGTTTTTGGTGTTGAAATTTTGGTCAAGGGTTAGGTAGGATATTTTGTGTAGATGGATAAGGTAGCACATGGCTAAATCTTGGCCTTACACTTGCTATGCACTTGTCTTCATCTTGGCCATTGGTTGGCCTTCACTTGACCTATAAATACCTCTCTAGTTGAAGACATTCTTCATCCAAAACTTGAGCAATCTATCTAAGTCTCAAAATACTCCCTCCCACTTGTTTGCTTCGTCCAAAGCCCCTCCCCCCGCCCGGGAGACGCGTTGGCCGAGCGGGCCTCCCCCGCCCCCGGTGGAGAGGCTTGGCCGGGGGGGACACCCCCCCCTAGCCTAGTTGTTTTCGTATAATACCCATTTTTGTGGTATAGAAATACTCTCCTAGTATTGTTATAATGCCCAAATACTTTAGCCCATATACCTTGTAGTACTTTCCAAAGTACCCTTTTTATACAAAAGCCCAGAAAATATTATTATACTTCCTCTTAGCCTCTAAACGAAACCCTAAGGAAATCTTCATTGTTAGTTGAAGTATTTAAGTAGAAGTTGGTTAGAACTTCTAAGGGTTGGTTGGAGCGGGTTGGAGCGCACGGAGTAGGAGCTAAACCTTGCTCAGGATCGACATATAAACTCGGATAATTTTGGGCTTATCGAGGTAAACACTCTTGACCTTCTATTGTAATTGGAAATTACATGTTGTAGGAATATATAGTTGAAGTATACTATATATAGAACTGAACTTTATAATTGTGCGGCAATGTCTTTTGACTTAAGCCTGAATAATACTTACGGCAATGTCTTGCGACTTAAGCCTGAATTTTAAGAAGTGGAATTGTAATTACATAGGAATTACATATGATGAAGCTTGTATTACTGTGAGTAGAATTGTACACGTCCGGTTAGACGTGCAAACCCCCCCCCCCCTGGTTGGCTTGGTGGCCGGCCTCGATAGAGGAGGAGATTTACGCTGTTGCGGGGGGGGAGGTGCTGCCGAATTTTCTGTAAGATATTCTACATTGAGATCTAAGATGTTAATGTGTGGCCTTGTGGCCTCTATAGGTTGAAATACTACGTGTGGCGTGGTCTGCTTGGCTTAAGGTGTAGCCGACGGTTTAAGGTACTTGGAGCGCTTTGCTTTTAGTCGGTAATCGTCGCGAGGTATGTGAACCTCTTCTTATCTGTTCTAGCATGATATGTGTATAACTATGTAGTACGGTAGACGTACATGTGTTAAATGTATTTGATTGTTTTTAAACATAAAGTGTTATAACAACTCTATGTAAATGAGAAATGCTTTGTGGTTTCTTTTAAAAGATAACCGATTTGACTTATAACCGACTTGATGTGTGATAATAAAGAACCTCAAGTATTCTAAAAGATTAAGAAACCTTTTGGAAGAAGTGTATACTTGGTTTGAAAACATAAGAGTTATACCACTTTATGAAAAGTTAGGTGTAACGTCTTAAGAGAGATAAAAGAATGGTTTAATGGTTTAGAAGTTAAGAGACTTATTCTTAAAAGATAAGAGACTTGACTTAATATGGATGTTTGTGTGAAACCTCATTCGTGAGTAATGAGTACTTGGTTTTGAAAAGAATGATGTTTTACCGATTTCGAAATCGAATGTGTATCGACAAACCATCGCGGCGTTAATAAAGGAAAATGTATTGAATAATTAAGTATTATTAAAACCAAGAGAAACCTCCATCTGCATAGAAGCTAAGATGAGACAAAATGATATTACATTTTCTAGATCATGGTCGCTTAATAAGATTGATTATGAACAAGAATAACCTATTCTTTATGGCATATGTTACTCAATTGTTTTAAAAGAGATTAAGACATTGAACTATGAAACTTTTCAAAAAGAGACTTGTGTAATTGAAATTAGGCAAACTGGAACTTTAGGGAAAAGAAAGGCATTGTGTTGTCTTAAAATGGTTTAAAACATAAGGTGTTATAACAGCTTTATGGGAAGTTGGTTATAACGACCTTATGAAAACAAAAGAAGGGTTTTATCATCGGTTAATGTGGTAACTTGACTTTAAAAAGAGAAGTGTTTTGGTCAAAAAAGAAAGAATGGAAGTTGTTTTGGTTTACTTAAAAGATATAAGTCACTCTATTTTATACTACTGTATCGGGTGACTTTTATAAAAGGAATAGATCTCTTTAAAAGGAATTTAACGACGTAGTACTTTAGGTTAAAACCGGACTGGGCATAAAATGAAAGTACTTGAGTTGTGTAGAAACTTGTCTACGCTTGTTGTTGTGAAACTTGCCTATGCTTGTTGTTGTGAAAACTTGCCTATGCTTGTTGTGGTAGCCTTTGTTGTGCAAGAATTGTGTTTCTATACTACCGCGTCTCTCGATGGAGGGTCGGTTGACTTGTTGAGAACTTACTTGGACGTGACCGTGGTGACGGATAAATTCCACGCACGCCTCGCTGATAGTGTTACTTTGTAATCGCTTTGGACATACCGACACGCGTAAGCGCACGGCTATGCTTCCACTTTTATTAACGCCTTGTTGTCTTATTGTTTCCCTTTGGACATACTGACACGATGAGTAGCGCACGTGTATGCTTCCATTTGGAATCTTTGTCTTATTATTTCCTTGGACTCATCGACACGACGCGTAGCGCACGTATGCTTCCATTTGGAATCTGTCTTATTATTTCCTTCGACTCATCGACACGACGCGTAGCGCTCGGGTATGTTTACTTTTGGAATGTTGTCTTTTTTGTTCCCTTTGGACATACTGACTCGATGCGTTGCGCACGTGTATGCTACCATTTGGATTTTTGTCTTGTTGTTATCATATCATAGATTGCCGCAGTGGCGGAAGGTACTCCACGCGCAGATTGATGTTGGGCGTGAGACCAATTGATATAATCATTATGTGTATCGTAGTTTGGTTATCATACCGCCTCTCGCTTTTATAGACTATTATGATTTCATTTACTGATTTTACGCTTTCACATACTTGGTACTGATCGACCTCCTTCGGGGCCGCGTTCATGCCGCAGTAAGTACATCTACCGCCGATCCGCGTTTAGGATCTCATTTCGTTGGGAAGCTCCGTTTCACGGAGGCTTATCTTTGGTATGTTATCCCGAGTCATGTAAGTTCAGACGCTCGTGGTATGGCGGCCCCGTCCCGCCATAGTTGTTGTATAAATCTTAGAGGTCCAGTAGCCGTTGTGGCGGTGTAAGGATTGTAATCGCTCAAATGTTTATATATATATGTTGGAAGGCAACTGTTTTGGTTGGCCTATTTGCTTTTATTTATCATGTCTCTCGTTTCATATTTATGCTTTATGTTCCGCTGATTTTCTCTGATGTTGTATCACTAGGGTGCCCGGGGTAAGGCACCAGTCACGGGCCCCGGTTCGGGTCGTGACAATACATATCCATTTGATATATATGTCATCCTTTGGCTGCAGCAACTGATATCACAGTTCTCACAGTCACCATCTTTGCTACTGGGGAGAAAGTATCCTGATAATCAATTCCTTCTCTTTGATTGTAGTCATTGGCTACTAGTCTTGCCTTGAACCTTTCCACTTCACCATTTGCCTTGTATTTTATCTTGTAGATCCACTTACATCTGATTGCCTTCTTGTGCTTGGGCAGATCAGTCACTTCCCAGGTATGGTTGTCTTCTAAAGCTTGCATCTCAATCTTCATGGCTTCTATCCATCTGATGTCTTTCACTGCTTCAGAATAGGAAGTTGGTTCCTGCTCAGCTTCCATCTTTGCAATGTAGCTTCTGTATCTAGCATAAAGTCCAACATTACTAAGATTATTTGAGAGAGGATATAAGCAATTTTGTCTGCCTTCTGCATCACTTGTGGGTTGTGCACTTGTGGGTTGTGTTTGTATGAAGTCCTTCAACCATGTAGGCTATTTTCTGCATCTTTCTGATCTTCTCAATGAAGGCTCTGGGTCATAATTGATAGTATGTGTTTCTTGTTCTGCATTGTGGTTGTCCTGGTATCCTTCCTCAACATTTGTCCCATCTCTAGACTGATCCACTGGTTCTGTTCCTTCATCATTCTCAGGAACTGGTTGGAAAATATCTCCTCCATCAGCCACCACTGCAAATTGCTTCAAAATTTGTCTGGCATCAGCATCAAGTCCTCCCTTTTGTTGCTGGTGAAAAGGAAAAATATCTTCATAAAATTTCACATCCCTGCTTACAAATAGAACATTGTTAGTTAGGTTTAATAATATGTATCCCTTTTGTCTGGAGGAGTATCTGATCGGTGTATTTTATATACACCTTTTGAGTCAGTCTAGTTAGTCTTTTGTCCCGTTTTGTACATACAAAGTGTCGTATTAGGATAGATTTTCTTTCTTTTGAGTCAAAGTGGCTAAAGTGGCCAAATGGCGGAAAAGGAGCGAAAAGGGGGAAAAAGAGGAGGTACTAGAGCTGAAAACGGAGAAAGTGGCAAACGAGGCTGAAATCCAGACCAGCGCCGCGGCGCCTCCTGCAGTCAGAAGCAGGGCCGCGGCGCCTATTATTCAGAGAAGCTGCAGAAGATTCAGCGCCGCGGCGCCTAAACATCCGAGAAGCCACAGGAGTTGCAGCGCCGCGCGCTCGAACAGCAGATATCGGCCGCGCGCCAAAACACCCGGCACAGAACTTTAGGCCGCGCGCCGACAGCAGGGCCGCGGCGCCGACGCGGAAAAATTAGGTCTTTTGACGGATTTTTGGGCCAGGCCTGGAAGGAAAAGAAGGGAGACGTTTTAAACCTATAAAAGGAGAACCCTAGGCAGTTTTCAAGGGTTCCCTTTCTTGCCAAACACAAGGTTTTCTTGCCTAGGAGATTGGAGACCCAAACATTAGTAATTTCTTTTCTTTTTCTTTTCTTTAATTCAGTTTTTGCATGATGAACTTTGAATTAGTTCTTGTCATATTCATGGCTAGGAACTAATTCTCTTATAGGGCTTTCTATGTTGAATTCTTGAACCTTATGTTATAAAGTAATGCATGCTTATGGTTATTATTCTTATTGAGAGATCTATCCAATAATTGAGTTGAATTCTTGGTAGCTAATTGACAACTAGTTATCACTATATGATTTCTAATCAGATTCTGAAAAGGAGGGATTGTGAATATGCTGTAAGTTGGGTAGACGGTCTTGAATTGGGGATGAAAATACCTCAATTAGATTTGTAGCGTTGATGAGAGGCTTAACAACCCTAATTTTGCGCATTGTGCGTGACGGCCAACTAGGTTTTTGTGCTTAATCCTCCTATAGAGTTACCCTTATCAACAAAGTTAGGTAAGGAACAATACTGGGTTGAGTGTTTATATAACCCTTAACGGGAGTATAAAGCGATTTCAGAAACTCCGCTTTCTCCAAAAGAAGAACACCATAAGTAATGCATTAGTAAGTAACATAAGCGGATAGTAAGGATACATAGAAGCCCTATTCTCATCACATCTGAATTAAATCGTTATAATTAATTAGCTTTTATAATTCTTAGTCATAAACAACCAATCACTCATTAATTCACCAAATAGATACTAGAAAATAGACAATTGGTACTTGAACCCTAATCCTGCAGGGCGATATTCGGTCTTATCTAAGACTATACTACTTGATACGATAACGTGCACTTGCGTTTAAAAGTGTGTGCATCTAATCGCGCATCAAGTTTTTGGCGCCGTTGCCGGGGATTAGGCAATAGTTCAATATCAAATTATCTATTTTTAATTTCTAATTTGGATTTAATTTTTCATTTTTTTTATTTATTTTTAGTTTCTACGAAAATCAGGGTGCCGTGATTCTTTGTTTGTTTTTGATCTTTCTCAGGATATCAGTTTATGCGAAGGAGAAGAGGAGCTGACACTCTTGTTCCCTTCAATCCGGAAATTGAGAAAGCCTGCAAACAGAACAGAAAGAATCAGCGAATTGCAACGTTGATAGAAATGGACGGTGCTCCCAACAATAACAGGATGAGAGAAGGGTTAGGTGAAAATCAACTTAACCTGTGAGATCCTCGCAGTGCCAATAGATATGGAGGATAGGGTTCGAATCCAGCCAGAAAGAAGTCTGGGAGATTATGTGCTACCAAGAGTGAATGGAGCACAGACTTGCATTAGGCTCCCTACAATAGGAGCCAACAATTTCGAGATAAAACCAGCGATTCTGAGCATGGTGCAAAGACACAATGCGATTCGAGGATCGCCATCGGAGGATCCACATACGCACATAGCAAATTTCTTGAGCTATGTGCCACTTTCGATATAACGGCGCATCGATGATGCCGTCAGATTGAGGCTCTTTCCTTCTCACTCAGGGATAGAGCAAAAGTATGGTTGAATTCCTGCCACCGATTCGATATTTACATGGCACGGTACGTAAATTCCTAGCCAAGTTCTTTCCACCCGTAGCAAAGAAATTAAGAGGAGTTGAACAACTTCTATCAAGTGATGGAGAGTCCTTATATGAAGCATGGGAGAGATTCAAGGATCTACAGAGGAAGTGTCCACACCATTGCATTGAGTTGTGGAACTTGGTTCATATTTTCTACAACGGCCGAGCAAAGACAACCGTAACCATTATAGATGCAAATGCAGGTGGGCATTCATGAGGAAAATGCCCACGACGCCCACGAGTTATTAGAAGATATGGCCACTAACAACCATGTCATCAAGAGAGGGCAACCATGGGAGAAGAACCGCGGGGTCCATGTAGATGCTATTGTCGCTTTGAACGCACAAGTGGCTCTTCTAGCGAAACAATTGCAAAGAACATACCGTGGTCGAATGCCGTGCAACCGCCGAAAATCGTGAGATATGTGGCGCCTACATACATTTGATAGGTGTCCTTCAATGATCCCAACAACATCCCAATGGAGCAGGCAGAGTGTCAAGCAGTAGGTAACTACCAGAGGCAACAGAACAACCCCTACTCAAACACTTATAATCCAGGGTGGAGGAATCACCCAAACTTCTCATGGAGAGGAGATCAGGGCCAAGAAAATCGCACTGTACAAGAAACCAATATCGTGGGCAGCAGAATCAAGATAGGCGATCAGAACCAAAGCGTGTAATCACAGCCTCTTCACTCAAGCCCCACCTCAATGTACCAATGCACCAGTCAAGAAGAAAAACCGGGATGAGCTTAAAGCAGCCATGACAACACTTGCCAACGCCCAGACGCAGTTTATAACAGAATCTAGATCCTCGTTCAGAAACTTGGAAACACAGGTAGGACAGCTAGCAAAGCAGGCAAACATCAGGCCACATGGGACATTGCCAAGCAATACTGAGGTAAATCCGAGGGAGCAATGTAAGGCGGCAATGAGAAGTGGAAAACAATTGGAGCAACAACCGCCTCAGCCAATAGTTGAGAGGGAAGCAGAGTTAGAAAAAGATAAGGTGACTGAACCTAGCCCAGTGATAGAGAAAACTCCGGAGAAGGAGTATACAGAAAAGATTCCTTTCCCCCAGAGATTACAAAGGAAGGCGGTCGATAAACAATTTTCCAAATTCTTGGAGGTATTCAGGAAGTTGCACATCAACATACCGTTTATAGAGGCTTTGGAGCAGATGCCATCTTACTTCAAGTTCATGAAAGAAATCTTGGGGAAAAAGAGGAAACTGGCCGAATATGAGATAGTAGCACTAACAGAAGAGTGTAGTGCTATCTTACAAAAGAAATTGCCACCAAAGCTAAAGGACTGAAGCTTTACACTACCATGCACAACAAGGGCGGGTGACTTGCAATGAGCCTTGTGATCTAGGCGAGTATAAATTTGATGCCCTATCGCTTTTCAAAAGATTGGAGTTAGGAGAAGCAAACCCACCACTGTGAGTCTGCAACTAGCCGACAGGACTGTGGTTCATCCACGCGGGAAGTTGGAGGATGTGATTGTGTAGGTAGGTAAATTTTTGTTTCCCGCACTTCCTCATTCGGATATGGAAGAAGATGCGTAAATCCCGATCATATTGGGAGGCCATTCCTAGCAACTGCAGAGCCTTGATTGACGTTGAAAGATGAGAGCTAACGCTAAGAGTGGAGAACGAAGAGATGGTGTTTAAAGTCTTTAAACACGCCATCGAGCCAAGAACTGTAAGTGGGTGTTTTGCAATCAACACCACCAAACCCCCATGCGAGCCATTGCAATGCAACCAAAGAATGATGAGCCCGAGAAAGCAAGCATGGTTTGCTGAGATGACACTAAATGAGGTAATTGCTCCGGAACTCCCTACTACAGATAATGCTAAAAAGAAAAGGAGAAAAAGGAAACGCCAAATGTGGCGGAAATGGATTGGTTGGGGACTTAATCCACCCCAGGGCTAGTAAGTCTAAGGAACTTGCGTCCGGCTAAAAGACGTTAAAGACAGCGCTTGTTGGGAGGCAACCCAACGGGTTTTTTTATTATGTTATTTTAATTTCTGTCGTTATTTTATTTTAGTTTGTCTAAGAACAGTCTCACGGTATTGGATCTTGTTGTTTTGTGATCGATGTGTACAAGAAATTAAACCGGGGACGAAATAAATCAAGAAAAGCAAGGATTTCGAGAGAAGCGTAGCGCCGCGCAGCAGAGTGGCGCGGGCGCCAAAAGATTCGAACAGTGTTCGAGGTTTAAGAGCCGCTTCCTGCGAGCAGGCCGCGGTGGAATTCCGCAAAGTTGGCGAGTTTAGCCGCGCGCTGGGTGAGCAGGTCACGCGCGCAGAAAGTCCCGGGCGAGCGCAGATGTTCAGCCGCGCGCTAAAAGCGTGGCTGCACGCGGAATCCGTAAATTTAAAACGCCCAAAAATCAGATCTTTCCCAATTCCAACTTCCAAAACCTCACCCTCCCGCTCCCAAACCCCACCACATTCCAGGAATTTGCCCACAAACCCTCCACAAAGCCCACCCAACCACAACCTAAACTCTTAAATTCCCAAAACCTCAACTATCTCAAACAACAAAGCTCCATTCCATAGCCTCAACCCACCAATCAAACAAGAACAAGCTCGAGTCTTCTCATCAAAAGGTAATCCCTATCTTTGTTCTTGAATCCTTTCAAGTCATAGGAGGTAGTAGTTGGGAAGAGTATTGTAGTTGGAGTAGTTTAGTCTTGAAAAGTTGGTTGTGAAGTTGGAGAAAAGAGTAGAAAAAGAGGTTGTGGGTATTGTTGAAGTTTGGGGTGTTGCCGCTAGTTGTTGAGTGTATAGGAGACATTGTGCCACAAAAATTAGAAGTCGCAGATTTTGTTTATAAATGGCCACAAGAAAGAGAAGAGGAGCCACATCCACCCCAACCCCACAATACGATGAAAAGAGATTTGTGAGTTACCAGGCCTTCCAAAGATACAAAAGGCTTGATACCAGGCCCGTAATTCCAGAAAGGGGAATGGATTACCAAAGGGGATCCTATGGGAGGAAGACGTTTATGAGCCCATCCGGGCTATGGTAGAGCTAAGGGGGTGGACGAGATTTGTCAATCCGGAGAAGATAAAACCAGTGAATACAACAATGGTGCGGGAATTTTATGCAAACTTTCCGGAGACAGAGAAAAGGGTGCTTTGTAAGTGGGAAATTATATGCCCGTGATCGCATAAGCAATAAATACAATAAAACAATTGATGTTGAAGAAAGTAGCGATTGGAACCATTTTAGAACATGGTCTCAGAGCGGCAACAACATTGATCGGAATAATATCGGTACAGATGAGCTACCCCGCTTTTGAGATCGGAAGGAATGGATCTAGAGCACCGAGCAAAGCCAACAAGGCACCAAGGCTTGGTCAGTATTTCGATGCGCATGATTCCATCTACGCACTTCACCAGAGTGCCAGAAGACAGGATTAAGTTGATTTATGGAATTATGAGGGGGCTAACTCTTGATGTGGGACAAGAGATAGTGCAGAGCATCGAAGAAACCAGCAGGTTGGTGACAACATGTGGATTGGGACACGGCTCACTTATTACCAGCCTATGCCACATGAGTGCGGTCCCACAACTACCCACAGATACTCATGAAAGAAACCAACTGTCGGTGTCCTATGGGATAGTGCACTCCTTTCCGCACTCCTAGCCCCCAAAGAGTGACGAAGAGTACAACCCGCAAAGAAGAAGAACAACAACAAAGCAGAGGCAACCATGGATGAAGATGAGCACGAAATAGGGCTCAATGAGGCGTGACCGAGCCACCGCCAACCACAAGAGCAGAACCTTCAGAGCCCACAATAGGGCAATTGTACCAACACCGTAAGGAGATGATGCAGACCTTGCAAACAAGAGTACAAGGATGAAGCAAGAACCACGGCAACAACTCGACGAGCTGAGTGCCTGGTTCCACCACGGGTCGATGCATTATCCACCGCCCCCACCACCATTTTAGCCAAAGTTTGTAAGTGTAGTTTTCTTTTACTGTCTTTGAGTCTACACACATTGGGGGCAATGTGTGATTTAAGGTGGGGGGTGTGTTTGTGTGTTTTAGTTTTTATTTGTGTGTCATGTTATGTTTTATTTAAGTCTTTTATTTGTTTCATGTTTATTTTGAGTCACCAAAATTTTTCTTTTTTTTGAGTCATAATTGTCACAAAGATCATGTATCAGTAGTTGCTAGAAACACCTAGTGAAGTAAGGTGGAATAATGTAAAGGAATGGAAGCGACTATCTAAACACTTAGGTTAGATGCCAAAAACTCACGTAACTGTCTATTCGAGTCTCTTGCTTGAGTTATGTATGCTAAATGATAAATGCTTATGTGTTATGATCTTGCTATTTGAGGCTAAATAGTTAGGATATGCATGTTAGGGAGATGACTCTGCATTTCTTTGATAGCCAATTCTTACCACTCTTTTCTATCCCGCACTTTAAAAATATCACTAGTTAGCCCCATCGAGCCTAAATTTGCCTAAATTTGAAACTTCTTCATTGACACCCCATATTCCCACAAAATTGTGCCATAAGTGAAAATATGAAATAGTGGAGTACATTGTGTTAAAAAGAAGAAACAAAAGAGTGAACAAGTTTGAGGCACCCTAATGGAAAAGTAATAAGAAAGAGGCAAAAGCCTAAGTTTGGGGGTGCCTATTTGTATAATACACTTCACTCTCCCAAAACAAAAGAGGAATGATAGAATTGAAGTGAAGGAAAGAATCAAAAGAAAAGGGAAAAATTGAAAAGCCAAAGAGCTTCGTACAGTAAAAATGAGCCTAAATGCCTATCTTTACCAACCCCTACCTAAGCCTACATTACAACCCCAAAGTCCTAAAGATCTTTTCTATGTATATCCGTAATTAGTGGAGAATAGCAAGTAAGCATGCCATAGGAATTTTTGAATTTATATGCATACTTGAGTACACCGACTTCCATTTAAGCATGATAAGTATGAGTTTATAAATATCTAGCTCAATGTGTTGAAATTCCATGCTATATGTTCATTCATAAAATTATGCTAACCATCATGTTTTTCTAGTTAACATTCATGCATCAAAAGTTATCAATGGCAGGGAGTCTGTTTATTTTCTTTGTTGATTGTCTTATTTATCGAGTCCGT
Source organism: Przewalskia tangutica (assembly GCA_029844215.1). Taxonomy (NCBI): domain Eukaryota; kingdom Viridiplantae; phylum Streptophyta; class Magnoliopsida; order Solanales; family Solanaceae; genus Przewalskia; species Przewalskia tangutica. The sequence goes on along the minus strand of CM056723.1, from coordinate 115,598,350 downwards.
CATTTTATTGTATTTCTTTTTATCTTTGCTCGAGTGCGAGCAAAGTTTAAGTTTGGGGGTATTTGGTCTGTGTATTTTATATACACCTTTTGAGTCAGTCTAGTTAGTCTTTTGTACCGTTTTGTACATACAAAGTGTCGTATTAGGATAGATTTTCTTACTTTTGAGTCAAAGTGGCTAAAGTGGCCAAATGGCGGAAAAGGAGCGAAAAGGGGAAAAAGAGGAGTACTTAGAAATGAAAACGGAGAAAGTGGCAAACGAGGCCGAAATCAGACCAGCGGCGCCTCCGCAATGGGCACGCGCGCTATTATTCGAGAAGCTGCAGAAGATTCAGTACGCGCGCCTCGTGAGACCGAAAATGGCCGCGCGCTAAACATCCGAGAAGCCACAGGAGCTGCAGTGGCCGCGCGCCTCACAGCCAGATATCGGGCCGCGCGCCAAAACACCAGTATTGCGAACTTTAGCCGCGCGCCGACACAGGCGCGCGCCGACGCGGAAAAATTAGGTCTTTGACGGATTTTTGGGCCAGCCCGGAAGGAAAAGAAGGAGACGCTTTAAACCTATAAAAGGAGAACCCTAGGCGTTTTCAAGGGTTCCCTTTCTTGCCAAACACAAGGTTTTCTTGCCTAGAGATTGGAGACCCAAACATTAGTAATTTCTTTTCTTTTTCTTTTCTTTAATTCAGTTTTTGCATGATGAACTTTGAATTAGTTCTTGTCATATTCATGGCTAGGAACTAATTCTCTTATAGGCTTTCTATGTTGAATTCTTGAACCTTATGTTATAAAGTAATGCATGCTTATGGTTATTATTCTTATTGAGAGATCTATCCAATAATTGAGTTGAATTCTTGGTAGCTAATTGACAACTAGTTATCACTATATGATTTCTAATCGATTACGAAAGGAGGATTGTGAATATCTTGTAAGTTGGGTAGCGGTCTTGAATCGGGGATGAAAATACCTCAATTAGATTTGTAGCGTTGATGAGAGGCTTAACAACCCTAATTTTGCGCATTGCGTGACGGCCAACTAGGTTTTTGTGCTTAATCCTCCTATAGAGTTACCCTTATCGAAAGTTAGGTAAGGAACAATACTGGGTTGAGTGTTTATATAACCCTAACGGGAGTATAAAACGATTTCGTAAACCTGCTTTCTCCAAAAGAAGAACACCATAAGTAATGCATTAGTAAGTAACATAAGCGGATAGTAAGGATACATAGAAGCCCTATTCTCATCACATCTGAATTAAATCGTTATAATTAATTAGCTTTTATAATTCTTAGTCATAAACAACCAATCACTCATTAATTCACCAAATAGATACTAGAAAATAGACAATTGGTACTTGAACCCTAATCCCAGAGGACGATATTCGGTCTTATCTAAGACTATACTACTTGATACGATAACGTGCACTTGCGTTTAAAAGTGTGTGCATCTAATCGCGCATCAGTATCCAAGCATTATTGCTTTTGTAGCTCTAGTGTTGAACTTGTCAGTCTTCACCAAGTTAGTTGCATAGCAAAGACATCCAATGACCCTCAAGTGTGACAGGTTTGGGACCTTATTGTAGAGTTTCTCATATGGTGAGACATTTCCCAACACCACAGAAGGTATCTTATTCATGATGTACATAGCAGCCTCAACACAGTCTCCCCAAAACCTAGCTGGTAATCTGCCTTGAAACTTTATTGCCCTTGTAATGTCTAAGATGTGCCTATGTCTCCTTTCCACTACCCCATTTTGTTGAGGGCTATAAGGGCAAGAAGTGTGATGTATAATCCCTAGTTGAGTGAACAGATCCTTACATGAAATATTGATAAACTCTGAATCATTAGTAGACCTAACATATTTAACAGGTACACCAAACTGTGTTCTAATCATCACACATAGTTCCTTAAGCACAGTAGCAACATCAGATTTAACATGTAAAAGAAACACTCATGTCCATCGAGTGAAGTCATCTACAACAGTCAAAAAATACCTCATGTCAGTATAAGTAGGTATCCTATAGGGTCCCCAAACATCAATATGTATCAATTCAAAAGAAGCATTAGTTTTTACTGTAGCTAGTAGGAAAAGACATTCTGGCATGTCTAGCCATAGGGCATACATCACAGTGCCGAATTGTAAAGCTGGGAGCATTATTGAAAGCACTTATATTCCTTATTACACTCATTGGCACATGTCCTAATCTCATATGCCATAGATCAGCTCTTAACTCTCCTGCCTTGTATGTTGTTGTGTGTGTTTGTGCCTTTATCAACCTGTCCTGCCTCCTTGCAGAATCCAGCATGTAAAGCCCATCCACCTCTCTACCAATCTCCTTCACCTTCCCAGTGAAGAGATCCTATAATACAAAAAAGTCAGGGAAGAATCTTGCACTACAATTCAGCTCTCTGGTCAGTTTTGATACTGAGAGTAAGTTAAACTGAAATCTTGGCACACAAATCACATTTTTAATAATTCCACCTCCTGTCAATCTGTAGTCTCCGGGCGAGTAATGAATACCCAAAGAGGCAACGAACATGTCCCGACTCTCTGTCATATCAGATTTCTCAATCATGTTTTTATCACCAACCATATGATTAGTAGCTTCTGAGTCTACTATCCATGGGCTACTGTGGTTCTCAGTATGAGTATGTATACCTGCCATAGCAGCTATAGAATTCCCATGTTGCTTGTCTCCCTTGTCCTGATTCATCAAGGCTATCACCTTCTTCATCTTTTCTGGTGTACAGGTCCTCGTGATGTGTTGCAGTTGCTCCTGCTGACCTGAAGACAATTGAGATGTCATTCCATATACTTGCACATATCCAGACTGTTGTGGTATCCATCCAGACTGCTGCAATTTTCCAGATTGATGTGATGTTCCATAGTCTTCTAGTTATGGTCCCATAACTGCATTTACTTTTTTTTCCCTTTGAAATCTGCAGGATATCCTATGAGTCTGTAACATGTGTCCCTGATGTGTCCCTTGTTTTTGCAATAATCACAATACATCAATTTGTAGCAACCCTCTCTACCGTGTCCCTTCATGTGACAATGATCACAGAAAGCATACGCATTGTACTTTTTTACTTGTTAAATGATGTTTTGATTGCTAATGCCATGTTGTCTACAACAGAATTTCCCAGAGGTACATATCCTCCTGATATGTGTTTTTGGCTCTCATCATGTTCTATCATCACATAGGCTTGATTTACACTTGGTGTGGGTGACATTAGCAAAATGTGACTCCTCGCTTGACTGTAACCATTATTCAATCCCATGAGAAACTCCAGTAACCTCTGATTTCCTAGATGTAGAATGTCTTCTTTAGGACTTAAGCATTCACATGTAGGTGGAGGTATTATCGAGTCTATTTCATCCCACAAATCCTTCATCCTCGAATAGTAGTGAGATACCGGTGAAACTCCTTAATTTAACATAGTTAATTCCTTCTTCAATTGATAGACTCTAGAGAGATTGATTTTGTCAAATCTCTCCTTCAGGTCCTTCCAGATAGCATACGCACTCGATCTATATAGTATTCCACTCAACAAATTTTTATCAACATTTCTCATTTCCACGATATGACTAATGCATTACATCTATCCCACTGTTTTGTGTAATGAGGTCCATACGTATCGCGCTTTATGGATCCGTCAATAAATCCAATTTTGTTCTTCATCATTAATGTCAACTGCATGACTATGTTCCACAATGTGTAGTTCTCCATATCTATCAACTGAATCTCGATCTGTATTGCACCTGTTGTATCTGATGCACTTACGAACAAAGGATGTTTATGATCTATCACATTCAAGTTAGAGCTCGAGCTCTCGCCTGGTATTACCGATGGTGTAACTGTTGTATTCTCCATGTACTTCTCAATTTACAGATCTGAAAAAAACACTCGATGCAACAATCTCAATAGAAATTGAAATTAACCAGTAGATCAATCTATATCGATCGAAATAAACGATAACAACAACAAATTCAGAATCGACAATGTCGACCGGATTTACTCAGCAAAAACAGCAAATACAGATGCAGAAAATGATGCGATCTAGATCGATCAATCAAATTCCGAAACAGAATACAAACCACTCCAAGCCTATCCAAGGTGAATTCCCCAGTTTCTGCTCCTAATTCAGCAGAAATCTCCTCGATTCGCCTTGCCTAGCTTTGATACCATGTTAACTTTACTCAGTGCAGATCAATTGAGCACTGCATGTGGAGTATGAATGGAGAAAGAAGATATGAATGCGTAGCTTTTCTGAATGATTTATTCAATATGAGACAAAGTATATATTAGTGCAAAGTTTGCACTATATGTCACTACATAAAATCTCAACACTATTACAAAAATAGCCAAACTAAGTAATATGAAAGTATAATTAATATAAGACTTCTTATGTAATGATAGTATAACTAGTAGCACTAGTGTATAACTAGTCCTCAACAGAATCCAAGGATACACAGCTCTAGGCCCCCCCCCCCCCCCCCCCATGATGCTTACACCAACTTCTGGATTTTAAAGCATAATAAACATAAGAAGGATAAAAAGCTTATATTATTCTACCCCACGCTTCCCTTCTCTATTTACTATTCCTAAAGCACAAATATGCATCAAGTGTTAGAGATTTTAATTTAAAATGGCATAAAAAAAAATAAAAAAAAAGAATATCAGTAATAGTATACCTTTATCGAGACTAAGTAATATGGACTGACGATATAAAAAATATTTAAAAGATTAGTTTAATTTTTTATAAGCACACTGATTACAAATAAATCTCTAAGTAAAATATTAACTATAATATAATAAAAATAATGACTAACATGTCAATCATAAATTACAGTGGTAATATAAACTTATTTACTATGCTTGTGTATATATAACTCATATCCTTCATTCACAGCTCAACGCATCACTATATAGAAAAGAGTTTTAAGTTACATTATTAAGTTGTATATAACATTAATATAAGAAATGTTTATATCATCGTGTTAATTTTACTTACCGTAGCAAGTAAGCTGTGTTATTTTCAATAAAGATGGATTCAGGATTTAAATTTTATGGATTCAATCTTAAGATTCTTAATATTGAACTCATTAAAATTTTAAAGTTAAGGATTCATATCTACTATTTATTATAATTTTAGTAATGTTTTACACAAATCTATAATCCGCGTCCAAAGTTGAAACCCCTACTTACAAAGCTAGATACATCTCTGATCTTCAAGATTACAAATCTCACCATTTAAGAATACTTATTTATAGGTGTCATTTGAATGACCTGATGAATGATATAAAAAAATTATTTATATTGACCATATATATAAATTAAACTCTAAAAAGAGTCACTTATCAGCCATTACTCCCAATAATTTCCAAAGCAAACCCCTCCCTCATGACCCTTTCTATAACAACCCTAAACCCCCTCTTGTTTTCTCTTCACAACCACACAAATTGATCTCTCATTTCAACATCCTACATATTTTCTTCTTCTTTAAATGCATTTAAATCTCCATATCTTCTCTATCTTCAACTTCAGTTAAATTCCTTTAATATATACCTTTTCAGTTTCCTTTGATATATACCTTTTCAGTACTCATCATGTCCATCACTGGAATACATCCTGAGAGTACTAATGAAAATATATCCAAGAAAATTATTCAATGGAGGAATAATTCAGGAGAGATTGATGTTTTTGAGGCTGCAAAGTATTTTTCAGGTGCAAATGAAGAATATTATTTTGGCTACAACAACAACAACAATCAAATGCTTCACAACAAGCAGCAAAATTTGAGAGGTGGAAGAATGAGTTTTGACATGCCAATGATGAGAAATTCTTCATCACTTCTCCCTTCACAAACAACTTATCATATTATGGATCAAAAACCAAAGAACAAAAAAGATCAAAAGAAGTACAAGCAACCAAGTTCTCCAGGGAGAAGACTTGCTAGTTTCTTGAATTCCATTTTTAACCAAACATCATCTAAGAAAAAGAAATCATCACAATCTTTGAAAGATCAAGAAGATGAGAGCCCAAGTGGAAGAAGGAAAAGAAGAAGTACCATTAGTCACTTAAGCTTTAGAAGCTCAAGTAATATTACCACTACTACTACTAATACTACTAGTAGTGATTCAAAGTCATCATCAAATTCAGGTTTTAGAAAACCACCCCCTTATGCTCCTACTCCCACAAAATCCTACAAAGATTTCAAAAGCTTTGGATTAGGGAAGCAACACCATGAAGTATATGGTGACAAGAAAAATGCTACTGATTATTCTTGGTTGGATGAGAAGTTAAAGTTGAGCAAAAATAATGGAGTTTATTATTCAGACAAGTACAATAAGAACACAAACAATGGATTATTATTATCAGATAAAAGCAAGACATATAACAAGGTTGTTGATGTTGATTATGATGATGATGATGATGCAGACAGTGATTCAAGCTCTGATTTGTTTGATTTACCAAATATTGATTTGGATTACTATTCATCAAGTGGTTTGCCAGTTTATGAGACTACACATATGGATAACATCAAGAGGGGTGCACCTATTTCGAGTGGCTCAATCTGAAGGCCAGTCTTGGTAAAAATGATGGGATGGTCATGAATTCAAATCGTGTGATCGGGTGGTCATGAATTCAAATTGTGCGTACGATAAATTCAATGCGATCGTATCCATCTCTCAGTTTCACGCATAAAGTGCATCAGACTTTTTTCGTTTTCTTTTTCTTTTTTCGCTTTTATTAATTTCCAAATCCTTCACAAAATACTCATATTGAGTTTTTTTTTTTTTTATGGTTGATGTTTAGACTTTAGAGCCATGAAAAAAGGAAGTCTTGATTTTATTGTCAGGATATGGCCATAGATCCGCCTTTTTCTTTTTCTTTTTCTTTTTTGTGATTCTTTAGATGTTTTTGCAAAGCTTTTTACTGTGTGTACAGTTTGAAATGTCTTCTTTGCCTTGACTTTTAATCTTTACTTTTGGAGCTATTGATATTGATACTGTGCAAGCACATCATCTGTCCACCACTATAACAGCTTTGATATCATTATGCAATATGATTAATAATGAAATTATGGATTTTTTCCAGTATCATGATTGAAGAACCAACCATAGTCATAATAACATATAATTATGCAAAGCTTCCGCGTAATTTCCTTCGGGTTGAGCCGACCGGTCGTCATTCAATTGAAAGAATCTCCATTCCAGAACCGTACGTGAGATTTTCACCTCATACGGCTCCTCCCTTATGTGCATAATGAGAATAATACATAGAATAAAAAAAAATTCAACGATGAAAATATTCTCATTATGAACTCAGCAGGGCTAGTGTTTTTACAAGAAATCTCTAGCCTGCAAGAGATTCTTTCTTAACATCAAGTCTATTGGGACTAGATAGAAATGATAAGATAACTCCAACAATTTCTTTCTTTTTAAGGCAGTCGCTGAAATCTTCTAAAAAATGGAAATTCTTTTAATTAGACCAGTCTGTACGGCCTTTGATGACGTAGTATAAAGAAGCGCTTTCTGCCTGTCCTTTCCTTACCTTACTCTATCAATGCGATGGTATGCCTGAGATGGCAGTCTTTCTCCTTGGCTTGTACTCGAGATCCGATGTTTGTTACAGAATTAATATGGTCAATCAGGCTCCGCACCCTCTCCATTTCACATACTTCTTTATCTACTTGAAAGCTGATGGGAGTACGACTTTCTTCAAGGAAGTTTCATGGCAGTTCCGTCTATCGCTTTATTGTGAAAGACCACTATAACAACTTTGATATCATTATGCAATATGATTAATAATGAAATTATGGATTTTTTCCAGTATCATGATTGAAGAACCAACCATAATCATAATAACATATATATTGAATATATATTCCTATAAACTAGACATGCAGATATTTTAAATAAGATATATATTTAACAAGATTGTAACGAAAGCAAAAATCATATAAACAGGGAGGGAAGGAAACTTAGCGGTATTTCGCTTTTATTTTTTTTCTTTTCTGCGCAGGATTTAACTTTGGGATGCGTCTTCGGGTACCTGCAAAAATACTTAGTAAAAGAGTTAGTAAATAATAAATAAATGCGAGTAAAACCTTCAGATCCGTATAAAACAATATGAGTTTTAATTACGGATGACTCAGATTTATATTTTTTGTAAAAAACATTTCAATCATGTCGTGGTTGTGAACTAGTGACTCGTCAGTCATTTTAGTCATCTTGCCAACACATGTTGGTTTCCTATAGATGTGTAAAAGAATCCATAAGTCTTATCAACGCCTTTTTCCAAAGGAAAGCAAATCGAGGGACAACATTTCCGGAAGGGTCATAGCCTCAAAATAATTATTCTCATCGGCCTAAGTGTAGTATCATGTTCAAATCAGTATTTATACCAAATCGAAGGGACACGACCTCAATTTCAATTTCATTGGCCTAAGTGTAGTATCATGTTCAAATCAGTGATTATACCAAAACCGAAGGGACGCGGCCTCAATTTCAATTTCATTGGCCTAAGTATAGTATCTTGTTCAAATCAGTAGGATTTTTATCAAGTGTAGCGATCTGTTTTGTCTTAGAAACTGCAGCAGTAGCTGCTTCAAAAAACCGACAGTAAAACGGCTCAAATGTGGCCATAAAAAGCAGTTGTTTGGCTTAAAATGCAGCAACAACATATTTAAAAACAGAGCAACAGTGGGCTCAAGAACACTGCAGAAACCAAGTGTAGTGTCTGTTCAAATCAGTAAATTTCAGAAGTATCAATTGTCCAAAATAACAGTAAAACAACAATTTTTGCCAAGAAACCAAAGAAAGAATCAAGCTAAATTACAAAGAAGAAAAGGTCAAAAATTTCAGCAACAAACAGCCCAAAATAGCAGCAAAAAAACAAGTTGTAAATACAACAGCAAAAAAAACAAAATGCAGCAGTTCGCGGGCCAAAATATTGCAGCAAAATCGTAAGAAAACGTAGCAGCAAACAGGTGAATATATAGCAGCAGAACGGGCCAAAATATAGCAGTAAAATGGCAAAAATGCAACATCAAATTTATCCAATGTGTGGTATCTTTCAGTCCCCCGAAAGGTAGCAATTATTTTCAATAAAGGTAGTAATTACACGTTGTAAATACAACAGCAAAAATAATCAAAATGCACTAGCAGATAACATAAACGCATCATCATTTTTTTCAGGAGAGGCGGCATCAAAGTCATCGGGATATGTCTATTAACACAAAAGGGAAACAACAGACCATCCTCTAAATGGAGTTAATAAGTGTATTAATGGTTTGAAACTCATCGTTGGCCTCAGAAGTGCGGCAATACTTTGGCTTAGAGTGCAGAATTCAGGGATACCTGACATTTAACTCTTTAACATGCATCAAAGGATACCTGACAGTAACAACTCAATGGGAATACGATCATTTCTTACTCACATGCTTGTCAACTGATTCAGAAACCAATCCAGCATGCATAAGACTCTCATTGACTATCCCAGACTCATTTATGCAGATTTAAGCATGCTAGTGAATACTTAAAAAATTAATTTACTTCATGCTACTTCTAAAGATCAATGCAAACATATAAACACAAACTTAGCCCCCGTCACTATATTAATATGACATTCAAGTAAATTAAAATGCAAAGCAGAGATGCATAACCCGGACTATAATAAGAATGACATGGAATGAAAAAATGGAATGCAAATAATCAAACGTTCATTGTGCATTCAGACAAATAAAAAGATACGACATGTTTTGGTACCGCGATTAAAACGGCTCGAACGCCCTTTCATTTTTTTGGTTTTCTTTTGTTTATTTTCGGAACCCTTTTCAGATTGTTTTTACCCGAAAATCCCTCATTTATATGAAGAACAAAGAGAACCCATGATCAGTTCACACAAACATGTATTCAAAGTAAAATCTGCTGATTTTGTCACAGTTTAACATGACATAGACAGGTTAAGATCAGAATATAAGCAACATGTTTTAAATATATCAAACGATGACTTATAAAGTGAATTAGAACATCCCTAATCATATACATCACAAGCTCTTAATTATCACAGTCCCCAAACACATTTTTAACGCCTAGTATATATTAACGCACTAAAGAAGACACAAAAATATAAAGATGCAATGAAAGAGAGAGGTGGCTAAGCGATTAAAAAGAGGCAAAAGTTTAAGGATTTTGTGGCTTTTTCGATTCGGACCGAGAGTAAGAAAACAGAAGTTTACTTTTCTGGTTTCTAATAACCTAAGTATTATTTACAGCAGCCAAACCAGCAGCCAAACCAGTAGCCAAACCTCAGGGGGAGGCATTGAAGATTCAACAGAAAATTTTGCAACAATGGCGTTCGAGAATGACGAAAATCAATAGGCTGAAAATTGAGACACTGGGTGTATGATAAATGTAGAGGAAGTTAAGACGAACTCAAGAAGGGAAACATTATTGACCTTTGAATCAAAAACGGACTTCGAGTTTGCTTCAGATTTTGAAATAGGTCAAAACAAAATTTGTTCAAAAAGCTTCACGTTTTGGGACAACAACCTTCAAGGCAAAGGATCAGAAAACTCTTTTTTGTATTAAAGAAATGGTTGTTGCGCTGATGGGTTCAATTTTGTGGTGTTGATACTTCTGATGTTAAAGAAATGGCTGCTGCTGTGAGGCATATTTTATGTAGTATTTTACTCGTTTTTGTTGTGTTTAGTAGAGTATTAGGCTTATTTTCTTTCTTTTGAGTCACAGCGGTCCAAAATGGCAAAATGGCGAAAAGGAATATAAAAATGGCATAAAAGGAGGAATTCGAGGCAGGAAAGGACAGAATATGAAGACCCGGACAAAAGCCAGTCAATAGGGCAGCGGCGCCAGTACGGAAAATCCAGTTCCGAGTTTTAATTGGCAAAGGACAAATTGGTCCATAGGGCACGAAAATTGATAGATACAAAAGCCCTAGGGACTATTCTTTGAGAGAGATTGGTCATTCTACAACATAGCACAACACAAGACAACAAGGGAGACTACAATTGGAGACTTAGTTCGCAGTAATTTCGTTTCTTTCGTTTTTAATTCAGTTTATGTATGGATTTTGTGTTAGTTCTTCGCGTGACTATGACTAGGAGCTAAACACTTTATTAGGGTTTTCCTTATGAATCGCTTGAAACTTCTACTCATGAATTAATGCAGTAGTTAATTTCTTCTTCACTTGATTAAGATTTAGTCAATAATTGGTATGAATGTTTGATAATTAATTGATCACTAATTATCATAATATATATGATTTCGAATCAAGAACCGAGAGGAGAGATTTGGATATGACGTAATTGACTAGACATAGGTTAAAATCGCGGACGACAGTACCCCGATACTTGTGTAGCATTATAGGTTAGTGTTCTTAATCCTCATATGTGGTAAATCCTATCATAGAAATATAGAAGGGTTCTGCAATGGGGTTGAGTGATTATATGTCCTAACCGGAATATAAGACAGTTTAGTTAACCGCTATCTTAACGTAGAATAAGAAGTCATTCTAGTTGTATTAAGGATTGAATAGAGTGGATAGTCGAGGATTTTGGAAGCCCTAATTCATTCATAACTGATTACAACTTAAATAGTTCAGTATTTCTTTCAATTATTCTAGTAGTTAAACAAAAACTCAACTCAAATATCGATTGCCAAATAGATAACATAAAATAGATGAACGGTAATTAGAAACCAGTCTCAGAGGACGATATTCGGTCTTATCAGACTATATTACTTGTCAACGATGTGTGCGCTTGCGTGAGCATTCAAAATATCGTTAATAAGTTTTTGGCGCCGTTGCCGGGGACTGACGTACTTCTAATATCGAACCATCTATTTTTATTTCTAATTTGGCCTTATTTGTATTTTTATTTTTGCTATTAGAACCTTATTGCCTTGATTTTGTTTGTTGATTTTGGTCTATTTCAGGAATCTAGTGTATGCGAAGAAGAAGAGGAGCAGATACACTTGTTCTCTTCAACCCTGAAATCAAAAAATTATGCAAGCAAAACAGGCGTGAGAAAAGAATTGCTGATTTACTAGCCATGAAAAATCAGTAGAACAACAACGGGGTACCTGACGAGGGGTTGAATAATGAGGTACCAGCTGCCATGGGAAAAATCTCACCACCTGCAGAAATGAGCTTGGGAGATTATGTTTTGCCCATGGTTACTGGTGCACAGACATGCATCAGGCTCCCAGCAATAGAGGCGAACAACTTTAAGATCAAGTCAGTCATCCTAAGCATGGTCCAGAACACAGTATAGTTTGGGGGATTGTCATATGAAGACCCCCATATGCACATTGCCAACTTTCTGGAGTTGTGTGCCACTTTCAAGTACAATGGCGTTACTGACGATGCCATTAGACTGAGGCTCTTCCCGTTCTCACTTAGGGACAGGGCCAAGAGCTGGTTGAACTCACTGCCTGCCAACTCCGTCACCACCTGGCAGGACCTAGCCCAAATGTTTCTTGCAAAGTTCTTCCCTCCTTTCAAAGCAGCAAAGTTAAGGGGAGAGTTGAACAATTATTACCAGGTGGATCTGCAAAGGAAATGCCCACATTATGTCATAGAGAAGTGGATGCTGGTCCACATTTTTTATAATGGGTTGAGTGGTACTACGTGTACCATCATTGATGCGGCAGCAGGGGTGCTTTCATGAGAAAAAGTGTCAATGAGGCACATGAGTTACTGGAAGATATGGCTGCTAACAATCATCAAGGGGTAGACGTCAGGTCAGTGATCAGTAGGAAGGCTATGGACATACATAAACTAGATGTCATCACTGCCCTGAATGCACATGTGGCCCTTTTGACTTAGCAACTGCAGCAAAACACCATGTATGTGAATGCAGTCCAGATGCCAGTTAATTGTGAGATTTGTGGTGGGCTGCACTCCTTTGACAGATGCACAGCGGTGGATCCCAATAATGTGTCAATGGAGCAGGTGTAGGCAGTTGGAAATTTGCAGCGGTCGTATAACTCCAATACATACAACTCAGGGTGGAGAAATCACCCTAACTTTTTGTGGAGGAACGATCAACCCCAGGAGCAACCATATAAAGGTGGTTACCAGAATCAGTAGGTACAGAATCAGGCCACTTCATCCCAGCAGTTCAGACCACCTATACAACGGGAGAAGTCTGATGAACTGAGAGTTGCATTGCTTACACTCACCAATTCGCAGAATCGGTTCATGTCTGAAACAAGATCCTCTCTCAGGAGATTGGAAACACAGGTTGGGCAACTTGCAAAGATGGTAACCAACAGGCCGCAGAGCACTCTCCCAAGCAATACAGAGGTAAATCCTAGAGAGCAATGTTAGGCAGTGTTGTTGAGGAGTGGAAAGAAGTTGGAGCAGGGTGCTCCCCAGCCCGCATTGGTAAGTGAGAAGGAGTGTGAGAAAGCAGTTGAGGTAGAGAATGAGGGGGTCACTGAGGATCGCCCTACAGTGGAGAAAGTTTCATCAGCACCTTTGAGGGAATACGTTGATAGAATTTCTTACCCTCGGAGGTTACAAAAGAATGCAATTGACAAACAGTTCTCCAAGTTCTTTGAGGTATTTAAGAAACTTCACATAAATATCCCCTTCATTGAAGCACTAGAACAGATGTCATCATACTTTAAATTCATGAAGGAGATACTTGGAAAAAAGAGAAGGCTAGCGGAGTATGAGACAGTATCTTTGACAGAAGAGTGCAGCGCCATTCTGCAAAAGAAACTGCCTCCTAAGCTGAAGGATCCAGGAAGCTTCACCTTGCCCTGTACTATTGGCAAGGTAACATGCATCAGGGTCCTGTGTGACTTAGGGGCTAGTATCAATCTCATGCCTCTGCCTGTATTTAAGAGATTGGGTTTGAGTGAAGCCAAACCAACCACAGTAAATTTGCAGTTGGCCGATCGAACCGTGGTGAACCCCAGAGGCATAATTGAAGATGTGCTGGTCAAGGTGGGAAAGTTCTTCTTCACAGCAGACTTCCTCATCCTTGACATGAAAGAAGATGATGAAATACCCATCATTTTGGGGAGACCATTTCTTGCAACCGGGAGAGCCTTAATTGATGTAGAAAAGGGAGAACTGAGACTAAGGGTCCAGGAAGAGGAGATAGTATTCAAGGTGTTCAAATCCACCATTGAATCTCAAGCCATCAACAAGTGTTTCGCAGTCAGCACAGTTGATACCGCAGTTCAGCCAGCACAGGCCAAAGCTAAGGAGATCATTCCTACAGTGGTGAACCCACAAGTCAGCAAGAATGCTGAAACAAAAATGGATGCCATGAAAGTCGTCGAACAGGTAAGTATTATTGAGCCCCCTCTTGTGAAAAAAAATAGAGTACGATAGAGAAGAATGATTTTGAAATGGGTAAGTTGTGGGGTTAAATTACCCCAATGATTTTTTATAAGAAACTTGCATCCGGCTACAAGACGTTAAAGACAACGCTACTTGGAAGGCAACCCAAGGTTTAATTTATGTAATTTAGTTTTGTTTGAACAGTCTCACTTGTGGTATTTTTGTGGTGTTGTGATTACAGGTGAAGGAATGGGACACGAAGCACGGAAAAATATGGAAGGAAGAAAATCGGTGCAGCACAACGGCGCCCAGAAGCAGGGCCGCGACGTCGAAAGTCCAGACATGTGCAAAAGTTTCAGCGTCGCGGCACCAAAATACAGGGTCGCGACGCCAGTTAATCAGAGGGAGTGCAGGAAATTGGGCATCGCGGCGCCAATGAGAAATTTCCCCGAAATGCAGTATTCGCCGCCACCACCGCCATTTTGAACCGCTAATGTATGTAAGTCGTCCCTTTTATTTATTGAGTCTTACACATTTGGGACAATGTGTAGTTTAAGTTTGGGGGGATTTTTTATTCTATTTGTGTTTTTGAGAGTCAATTGTTTTTTTTATAATCATGCATGTTGTAGTTGCTTGAAACGCCTAGTGAATTAAGTAAGATAATGTAATGGAATGATATACAAAAATCTATGTGCTTAAGTTAAATATGTCAAAGATTCATGAAAATCTGATTAGTTGGAATATTTTGTGCTTAGCCTGTGTATGTCAATTGCGAAAAATGTCATACGTGCTTGTTATTTGAGGCAAAAATAATTAGGATGTACATGTTAGGAGAAGGATTCAGACATTTCTTTGATAGCCCTTCTTACCAGTCATTTCGCACCTTGCACTTAAATGTATCCCTAGTCAGCTCCGTTGAGCCTAAAATAAAAGGCTATTTCTTTGACACCCCAGATTCTCTTATGTGTCATAAGCAATAATTGATGATAGAGATGAAAAAAGAGTGAAAAATAAATACAAAAAGAGAGCGAAAATTATGCACCCCAATTAAAATATGGAAAAGCTTAAGTTTGGGAGTGCCGATGTGAATGTCTATTATGATCTCAACAAAAAAAATGGATTAATGGGTATGAACTAAAAAGAATACCGCAAAGAAGGAGAAAAGAGTTGAATGAAAAGCGTTTATGATACGTAATTGAGCCTAAATGTCTAATCTTACCTACCCCTGTCTAAGCCTACATTACAACCCTGAAAAGTCCTGATGATCCCTAGTATATATGTCCATGATTAGTGAAGAATAACAAGTGAACAGGCTATATTACTTTGAGAAAAATGAAATGAAGCTGACATGCATAGGTTAGGTATTCATGCTTCCAGTGATTGTGACTGAAATGAATCTGCGAATATCTAACTTGAAATTCTAGATTGTTAAATGCATGCTGCATATATTCATGCATATTATCCCAACTAACGTTCATGTGTTTCTAAGTGATATTGTGCAGCTTCTTGACCTGAGTCTTTGAGTCTTTTGATTTTTGTTTCTTTGTTTTGTTTTGTTCTTTGCTCGAGGACGAGCAAAGTTCAAGTTTGGGGGTTTGTTAGGCATATTTTATATACCCTTTTTGAGTCATTTTAAGTAGTATTTTACTCGTTTTTGTTGTGTTTAGTATAGTATTAGGCTTGTTTTTCTTTCTTTTGGGTCACAGCGGACCAAAATGGCAAAATGACGAAAAGGAATGAAAAAGAGGCATAAAAGGATGAATCTGAGGCAGGAAAGGACAGAAAATGAAGACCTGAACAAAAGTCGACAAATGTCATGGCGCACACAATCAGGGCGCGACACGAATCGCAGAATACCCACAGAAGATTGGGCACCGCGGCGCCATCAATGGTCACACACAGACGAAAATCCAGAGTTTTAATTGGAAAATGACAAATTGGTCCATAGGGCATGAAAATTGATAGATACAAAAGCCCTAGGGACTATTCTTTGAGAGAGGTTGGTCATTCTACAACATAGGACAACACAAGACAACAAGGGAGGCTACAATTGGAGACTTAGTTCGCAGTAATTTCGTTTCTTTCATTTTTAATTCAGCTTATGTATGGATTTTGTGTTAGTTCTTAGCGTGACTATGGCTAGGAGCTAAACACTTTATTAGGGCTTTCCTTATGAATCGCTTGAAACTTTTATTCATGAATTAATGCAGTAGTTGATTTCTTCTTCACTTGATTAAGATTTAGTCAATAATTTGTATGAATATTTGATAATTAATTGATCACTAATTATCATAATATATATGATTTCGAATCAAGAATCGAGAGGAGAGATTTGGATATGCTGTAATTAACTAGACATAGGTTAAAATCGCGGACGACAGTACCCCGATACTTGTGTAGCATTATAGGTTACTGTTTTTAATCTTCCTATGTGGCAAATCCTATCATAGAAATATAGAAGGATCCTGCACTGGGGTTGAGTGATTATATTTCCTAACCGAAATATAAGACAGTTTAGTTAACCACTATCTTAACCTAGAAGAAGAAGTCATTCTAGTTGCATTAAGGATTGAATAGAGTGGATAGTCGAGGATTTTGGAAGCCCTAATTCATTCATAACTGATTACAACTTAAATGGTTCAGTAATTCTTGCAATTATTTTAGTAGTTAAACAAAAACTCAACTCAAATATCGATTGCCAAATAGATAACATAAAATAGATTAACGGTAATTAGAAATCAATCTCTGAGGACGATATTTGGTCTTATCAGACTATATCACTTGTCAACGATGTGTGTGCTTGTTAGGCGTATTTCTTTGAGTCATTTTTAGTTAGTATTTTCCCATTTTTGTTCAAATAAGTGTCGTGTTAGGTTGTTTTTCTTTCTTTCGAGTCACAGCATTGCAAAAAAAGACAAAATGGCGAAAAGGAGTGAAAATTGGGCAGAGAAGGTGCTCCTGAGGCAAAAAGGACGAAAGTTGGCAAATCAGGACGAAGAATTGTCAGCACCGCAGTGCCAATATACAGAACCGCGGTGCCATATTTACTGAGAAGCCACAGGATTTTCAAAGATCGCGCCAACATCTTTGAATCAGCGGTGCGTTATTAATGAGATCGCAGAGTTTCGGCACCGCGGTGCCGTTATGCAGAAACGCGGTGTCGGTGCGGAAAATCACAGTTCTGAAGAAGAATTGACTAAGGGCAGATTGATCCATAGGGCACGAAATTTGGAACATATTTAAGCCTTAGGGATTAATGTTATGCGGGAGGTTGGTCATTCTACAACATAACACAACACAACACAAGACACATATTGAAGGCTACAATTGGAGACTTAGTTCGCAGTAATTTCTTTTCTTTCGTTTTTAATTCAGTTTATGTATGGATTTTGTGTTTGTTCTTAGCGTGACTATGGCTATGTGCTAAACACTTTATTAAGGCTTTCCTTATGAATCACTTGAAATTTCTATTCATGAATTAATGTAGTAGTTTGATTTCTTCCTCACCTGATTAAGATTTAGTTAATAATTGATATGAATGCTTGATAATTAATTGATCACTAATTATCATAATATATATGATTTCGAATCAAGACCGAGAAGAGAGATTTGAATATGATGTAATTGACTATACATAGGTTAAAATCGCGGACGACAGTACTCCGATACTTTTGTAGCATTATAAGTTACTGTTCTTAATCCTCCTATATGGTAAATCCTATCATAGAAATATAGAAGGGTTCTGCACTGAAGTTGAGTGATTATATGTCCTAACCGGAATATAAGACAGTTTAGTTAACCGCTATATTAACGTACAAGAAGAAATCATTCTACTTGCATTAAAGATTGAATAGAGTGGATAGTCGAGGATTTTGGAAACCCTAATTCATTCATAACTGATAACAACTTAAATAGTTCAGTTAATTCTTGCAATTATTCTAGTAGTTAAACAAAAACCAAACTCAATCGTCGATTGCCAAATAGATAACATAAAATAGATGAACGGTAATTAGAAACCAGTCTCAGAGGACGATATTCGGTCTTATCAGACTATATTACTTGTCAACGATGTGTGCGCTTGCGTGAGCATTCAAAATATCGTTAATAAGTTTTTGGCGCCGTTGCCGGGGACTGGCGTACTTCTAATATCGAACCATCTATTTTTATTTCTAATTTGGCCTTATTTTTATTTTTATTTTTACTATTAGAACCCTGTTGCCTTGATTTTGTTTGTTGATTTTGGTCTATTTCAGGAATCTAGTGTATGCGAAGAAGGAGAGGAGCAGATACACTTGTTCCCTTCAACCCTAAAATTGAAAAATTATGCAAGCAAAACAGGCGTGAAAAAAGAATTGCTGATTTACTAGCTATTGAAAATCAGCAGAACAACAACGGGGTACCTGACGAGGGGTTGAATAATGAGGTACCGGCTGCCATGGGACAAGTCCCACCACCTGCAGAAATGAGCTTGGGAGATTATGTTACGCCACTGCCATCGTGCAGAGATGCATCAGGCTCCCAGCAATAGGGGCAAACAACTTTGAGATCAAGTCAGGCATCCTGAGCATGGTCCAGAACACAGTACAGTTTGGGGGATTGCCATCTGAAGACCCCCACATGCACATTGCCAACTTTCTGGAGTTGTATGCCACTTTCAAGTACAATGGTGTTACTGATGATGCCATTAGACTGAGGCTCTTCCCGTTCTCACTTGGGGACAGAACCAAAAGCTAGTTGAACTTACTACCTGCCAACTCTGTCACTACTTGGCAGTACCTAGCCTAAAAGTTTATTGCAAAGTTTTTCTCACCTTCAAAAGCGGCAAAGTTAAGAGAAGAGTTAAACAATTTTTACCAGGTGAATGGTGAGTCACTCTATGATGCATGAGAGAGATTTAAGGATCTGCAAAGGAAATGCCCACATTATGTCATAGAGAAGTGGATGTTAGTCCACAATTTTTATAATGGGCTGAGTGGTACTACTCGTACCATCATTGATGCTGCAGCAGAGGGAGCCTTCATGAGAAAGAATGCCAATGAGGCACATGAGTTACTGGAACACATGGCTGCCAACAATCACCAAGGGGCAGATGACAGGTCAGTGAATAGCAGGAAGACAATGGGTATACATGAATTAAATGTCATCACTGCCCTGAATGCACAGGTAGCCCTTCTGACGAAGCAACTGTAGCAGAACACTATGTCTGTGAATGCAGTCCAGATGCCAGTAAATTTTGAGATTTGTGGTGGACCACACTCTTTTGACAGATGTACAGCGGTGGACCCTAATAATGTGTCAATGGAGCAAGTTCAGGCAGTTGAGAACTTTTAGCGGCCTTATAATTCCAACACATACAATCCAGGGTGGAGGAATCACCCTAACTTTTTGTGGAGGAACGACCACGCCCAGCAACAACCATATCAAGGTAGTTACCAGAAACAACAAGGACAGAATTAGGCTACCTCATCCCAACAGTTTAGACCACCTACACAGCAGAAGAAACCTGATGAACTGAGAGTTGCAATGCTTGCACACCAATTCGCAGAATCAGTTCATCTCTGAAACCAGGTCCTCTCTCAGGAATTTGGAAACGCAGGTTGGGCAACTAGCAAAGATGGTAACCAACAGGCCGCAGAGTACTCTTCCAAAAAATACAGAGGTCAATCCGAGAGAGCTGTGTTTCTAAGGAGTGGAAAACAGTTGGAGCAGGTTGCTCCCCAACCCGTAGTGGTTCATGAGAAAGAGGGCGAGAAAGCAGTTGAGGAAGGAAAGAAGGGGGTCACTAAGGACCACCCTACAGTTGAGAAAGCTCCACCAGCACCTTTGAGGGAATACACTGATAGAATCCCTTACCCTCATAGGCTCCAGAAGAAGGTCATAGACAAGTAGTTCTCCAAGTTCTTGGAGGTATTTAAGAAGCTGCAAATTAATATCCCCTTCATTGAGGTGTTAGAACAAATTCCCGCATACTTCAAATTCATGAAGGAGATACTTGGGAAGAAAAGAAGGTTGGCGGATTATGAGACAGTAGCGCTGACAGAGGAGTGCAGCGTCATCCTACAAAAGAAACTGTCTCCTAAATTGAAAGATCCAGGAAACTTCACCCTGCCCTGCACTATTGGCAACGTGACATGCAACCGGGCGCTGTGTGACCTGGGGGCTAGTATCAATCTTATGCAAAACCGTGGTGCCGGTGCGGAAAATCTCAGTTCCGAAGAAGAATTGGCTAAGGGCAGATTGGTCCATAGGGCACAAAAGTTGGAACATATTTAAGCCCTGGGGATTAATGCTATGAGGGAGGTTGGTCATTCTACAACATAACACAACACAAGGCACGGATTGAAGGCTACAATTGGAGACTTAGTTCGCAGTAATTTCGTTTCTTTCGTTTTTAATTCAGTTTATGTATGGATTTTGTGTTAGTTCTTAGCGTGACTATGACTAGGAGCTAAACACTTTATTAAGGTTATCCTTATGAATCGCTTGAAACTTCTATTCATGAATTAATGCATTAGTTTGATTTCTTCTTCACCTGATTAAGATTTAGTCAATAATTGATATGAATGCTTGATAATTAATTGATCACTAATTATCATAATATATATGATTTCGAATTAAGAACCACGAGGAGAGATTTGGATATGCTGTAATTGACTAGACATAGGTTAAAATCGCGGATGACAGTACCCCGATACTTGTGTAGCATTATAGGTTACTGTTCTTAATCCTCCTATGTGGTAAATCCTATCATAGAAATATAGAAGGATTCTGCACTGGGGTTGAGTGATTATATTTTCTAACCGGAATATAAGATAGTTTAGTTAACCGCTATCTTAACGTAGAAGAAGAAGTCATTCTAGTTTCATTAAGGATTGAATAGAGTGGAGAGTCGAGGATTTTGAAAGCCCTAATTCATTCATAACTGATAACAACTTAAATAGTTTAGTTAATTCTTGCAATTATTCTAGTAGTTAGAAAAAACCAAACTCAATTGTCGATTGCCAAATAGATAACATAAAATAGATGAACGGTACTTAGAAACCAGTCTCTGAGGACGATATTCGGTCTTATCATACTATATTACTTGTGAACGATGCGTGCGCTTGCGTGAGCATTTGAAACACCGCTAACAGTGCTTGCGTGAGCATTCGAAATATCGCTAATAGATGCGCTGCGCTGATGTTAAAGAAATGTAGGGTTTGAATTTGCGTACTGATGGTTGTTGTGCTGATTTGGATTTAGTTTTAAGGGATATTGGGTTTAGAAATAAAATGAGTCGGGTCGGGTATAAATTATTATTTTTTTAAAAATAAATCATATTTTAAAAACCATCACAAAGCTGTGACGGTTAATAAAACCGTCACACATCTGTCACGAACGCCCATTGACCAGAAAGTCAATGCTAAAACCGTCATAACGTGTGATGATTTTAATTAAAACCGTCACACCCAACTTGTATGTGTATCTCCAAACATTTTGGAGATAAATACCAATTAGAAGGTCTGAGACGACCCAGAAAGCACTTGATCATGAATGATAGGTCCTTTTTTTGTAGTGACCCTTAGTAAATATATCTGCAATTTGATATCTCGAAGGGACATGGCGGACACGTACTTGTCTATGAGCTACCTTCTATCGAACAAAGTGTATGTCCATCTCGATATATTTAGTTCGTTAATGTTGGACCGGATTGCCAAAGAGATAGACTGCACTCACATTATCACAGTAGACAAATGTAGCTTTAATAATAAGAAAGTGAAGCTCTAATAAAAGATTACGCAATCAACATGACTCGGATACCACATTGGCCACCCCCACGATATTCAACCTCAGCAATGGACCGTGATAAAGTAGTCTGGAGTTTGGCAGACCACGAGATCAAGTTATCATCAAGAAACATACAATACCTATACATAGACCGTGGGGTATCTGGGCATCCACCTCAATCAGCATATGTATACGACACGAGGGTAGAGATAGAGGATGGATATAAATACAAGCCAAAATCAAGAGTGCCCTGAATGTACCGGATAATACGTTTGAGCGCGTTCAAGTGCTCTATCCGTGGATCATACATAAATAAATACACATGTTGAACCGCATAAGTAATATCTGGTCTGGTGAACGTAAGATACTGAAGATCTCCTGCAAGACTACAATAGTGTGTGAGATCCTCATGTGGTGTGCTAGACGTAGCACTCTTCGGATTAGTATCAACTAGAGTAGAAGTATACTTACACGATGACATGCAAACTCTCTCAATAATCTCTGCCGCATACTTCTTTTGTGATAAAAATAGACCACCTGTATGACGAGTGAAGGCGATGCCCAAAAAATGGCTCAATGGCCCCAAGTCTTTCATAGCAAACTCAAAATTGAGAAGGGATATGATGGACGTGCGGAGATCATCCGATGAGACAGTCAATATAATATCATCAACATATAACATAATGTATGCCAGAGATGTTCCACGCCGATAGATGAACATAGAATGATCAGATATGCTGTAAGAAAACTCAATAATAGACACATAATCTACAAACCTTGTATACCAAGCATGTTGGGCCTATTGAATCCCATACAAGGACTTTTTTAGTAAACATACATGATGAGGATATTTGGAGTCCCTAAAACCCAAATGCTAATGCATTTATACTGTCCCCTTAAGATCACTGTGTAAGAAAGTATTTTCACATCCAGCTGGTGAATGGGCCATGCCTTCGAGAGAGCTAGACTAAGCACATTATGTATGGTAGCCAGTTTGACCACCGGTCTAAATGTCTCCCCACAATCCATGCTAACCTATTATATTTTACCATCACCTACAAGCCGGGCATTATGCCTCTCAAAAGAATCATCGAAATTATCTTTATGAGTAAAAATCCACATAGAGCAAAAAATATTAACACCAGACGGACGGGACATCAACTCCCACATCTTATTTTTAATAAGAGCATTATATTCGTCAACCATGACCAACTTCCAATTCGGTTCATTAAGGGCAAAAATCGGATTACGTGGTAGGGGGATTTATTAACACTAGAATTAAGATTAAAATGTCATTTTGGTTTTAAGATATCCTGTTGAATATGAGTGACGGGCCCCAGACTCGAAATAGAATTGGACAGGATTTTGGTGGGCGAAGGGTCAACAACGGACTGGCCAGCAGGAAATGGGCATGTTGGCCCAAACATCGGCAGTGTGAAATAGTGGACGGGTGGTGGCATATATTTGGCCAGCAGGCAGTGAGCCTGCTGGCCTGAACGCTGGGACTGTAGGTTGGTAGCAGGCAGTGGGTCTGCTGGCCTAGAACCTGGATCGGGAGGCTGATTAACTGGTCCAACATGTATTGATAATGGGCAGCAGGTAGTGGGTCTGGTGGAAGATCCGGGTCACGAGAAGGTGTGTCCCATTGTTGGAGGATATATGGCGATATCCCATCATCTAAAAAAGCATACGATATAGACCTAGAATTAGACAATCTAGAAAACGGAAATTGGGTTTCATAAAAAATGACGTGACAACTAATTATGATTTTATTAGTGGCTAAATAAAAATATTTGTAACTACGATGATTAGATGGATAACCCAAAAATACACAAGCGGTAGACCGTTTGTTAATTATAGTGGGTGGGAAAAGCGGATAGCACAAACACTCAAATACCCTAAGATGAGAATATGAGAAATCTTTATTATAAAGAGTTTTAAGGGGTGATTGTTATGATAAGCCTTTACTAGGGAGTATGTTAAGGAGATAAGTAGTCATTTGTAGCGCATGATGCCAAAACGAAGGGGTACGGATACATGGGCCAATAATGTTCGGACAATATTATTAATGGTGCAAATTTTTCATTAGCTTTCCCATTTTGTGGACGTATACAGACAAGAAAAATGGAAAACTATGCCATTAGCATCACAAAAATCTCGAAACAGTAGATTATCATATTATGTGCCATTATCATATTGAATATTTTAATTTTCTGTTCGAATTGTGTTCGGGCGAATGCTCTAAATTTAAGGTGGAAAACACTTGAGATTTTTTGGATAGGGAAAAGTCCACAAAAAATAGAATAATCATCCAAAAGTAAGAAATAATAACGATGTCCCACATAACTCAAAACGGAAGATGTCTATAAATCACTATGAATAATATCAAATGACATCAAAGTACGAGAAGTAAAAGCTACAAATGATAACTTAACATATTTTCCTAACGGATAAGAGGAACAAGGTGGAGTACTATGTGTACCTTACCAGAAATAAAATTATTTTTATGTAAAGACGAAATAACATACTACCCCGGGTGACCCAGACGTGCATTCCATAGGAAGGAGCAAGAGTTATAAAGGTCGAAGACATGGCTTGACTCGAGGAACTGGTGGTGGTGGTGATTGGATATAGGTCTCCCCTACTATTGCATCTCATTAGTGGTATCCCCGTCTTGAAAATTTTCACAAAAAATCCAAAAGTATCAAAATTAACAAAAACTCAATTATCAGTGGTACATTTGCGAACAGACACTAAATTGTTAATTAGATTAGGGGCATGAAGAGCATTTTTCAAAATCAGAGGTGGATATGGGGGAGACAACGGGGTATGACCATAACCACAAATTGGAATTAAGTTGCCATTACCAACGATAATACCATGATATTTGTTTGAATTAAAATAAGACGAGAGAGTACCTTGATCGGACGTCATGTGAGAAGTGGCACCGGTGACCATGTACCAAGTTTGGTCTGGAGGAGCTAATCCAAGCGTATGCATCACATCTGCAATATCCATCGGCATGGCTCCACCGTCTGGAATGCCTGCGGGGGCCGAGGCCCAAACACACTGGCTTGCTACCCTGACCCAGAAGTGACGTTGCGACCAAAGTTGGGCAGTGAACACAGGCACGGGCGGCTCAGGCGAGCGATTACCAGTGCGGGCTTGGTGGAAAATAAGGACTATTGGGCCAATGGCCACTAGCCCAGCTCCACGACCAAGGATCCCACAGAAGGGACCAGTTCTCGTGCGAGCCCACTGCCTCGAGGGCCCGAGGCCCATTGTCACCGCTACCATTATTTCGGCCACCCCCATTACCACCGCGGTTTTTGCCATTATTTTTTCAATTTGATCCTTTTGTCCCCACCGTTGTTGCGGTTTGGGCCAGAATTCTCGGAGAATGAGTGAGGGTCGTCTGACGTGGCTATCATTCCGATGGAAGTAACACCTGTAGCCGCCTTTTTAGCTAAGCTGGCTTCTTCTAACATGAGCATGGAACGAGCCTGATAAAATGGTGGTAGAGGGTTACTCTGACGCAATAGTGTGCCAACGCTGTGATAGGCCTCAGACAGGACTGCAACCATCTGTAGAATAAGACGATCATTGGTAACTGGCGCACCAACGTTGCAGAGTTGGTCTGTTAATTCCTTCAGCCTTTTACAATAGGCTGAAACGTTAGGAAAATCTTCCATGTTGACGTGTGAAAATTCCTGCTCGAGGGTGACAGTACATGAATTATTGTTATATTAGAATATATCATGCACCCTATTCCAAGTGTCTATTGTCGTAGCGTCGGGCTCAATGATCATTTGTATGAGGTCGGTAGAAATAGTGGAATAAATCCACTGGAGAATGGTAGTATCAAGTGTCATCCAAAACGTAGGACTTTCCTCGGGTCCAGACACCTCCTCTGTGCTAGGTGTCGAGGTAATTATGTGATGGAGGAATTGATGCGAGCGTGCGTGAATTTTGAATAATTTTTCCCATGTCGCATATTGGACGTTTTCCATCTCAAGAACAATAGGGATGTGGTTCCTGATGATGGAAACTGTAAGATCTGAATGAAACACGATGTAGACATAACGTAAGAACAATAGGAGAATTAGGGATTAGGAAGAAAAATTGGGAAGGGAGGAGGTATAACACGACAAAGAAAGAAGTCTCGGAAATTGAGCCGAGAACAACAGAAGAATGTTAAGATTTTTGAGACATACACTTCTGATACTATGAAAGAAATAATTCCTTAATTATTTTCATTAATGAAAAGGTATATATACAATTTACAATCTCTAAATATGATAAATCATATTCCTACTATATAACTAATCTCCTAATTATACATGTACAAAAATTCTACAACTGTGGTAAATTTGTACAACAAATATGGTAAGAGGAAGAGCGAATCTGAGACTGCTCGGTATACATGGTATACACGGCTGGGCAGTGTATACCGTGTATACCTTTTGTATTATCTATCAATAAGAATAGAAGTGTAGTAGTTAGTTAAGTGTTGTCGCGCGTCGTAGTACTCTTGTAGTCTCTTGTCTTTTGATTTATTTTATTATTGGTTGTGTCTTGCACTTCAAATATAGTATAATAAAGAATAAAAATGTATAATGTATTATTAACTCAGCTGTCATATTGATTTTGCATGAAATTGTAATTTTTCATTCCTGATAATTTTCTTTTTCCCCTTTTTTTTTTCTGCCAACAGGGATATAATCTAATTGAGGAGATATGAACCTTCTCTTAAAGTTTACGCCACTTGTTTCAGAGGTGGTGAGGTACATGAAGTAGGGATGGCCATGGTACAGTACATATCGATTATCATATCGAAATTAAAAAAAAATAGATTGTGGTTTCGGTATTATGATATTTGATACGGTATATAGTATGCATTTTTAAAAAGTTTGGTATACGATATTTGGTATTTATAAAAATAATATCGAAATACCGAATATCATACCGGAGTATATAGTTACATATACAATTTATTATATATTAATATTGTAATACTAATAATTATATAAACTAGTATTAGTACAAAGCTAATTATTTGAACGTTGGAATTTTGACTAATCTATCTTGATTGAAATGCACTTTTTGTGTAATTGATTTACGAAGAGAATTGCTTGTACATTCTTTTGAATATTTTTACATGTGTAAGGTGTTAGTATGATATAATTGAGATATTTTTTTAATAGCCGAAGTCATAATTTTCTATTATATCAGTATACGTAACTACGTAAGTCGAAATCGAATAAATTATGGTACTGATTTACCGTACTGCAAAATACTGAAACCGAGCTTAAATTTACCGAACTATACCGAATTAATTTAATATGGTAATAATATCGTATTTTTAGAAATAAAAAACAGTAGTTATCGTACCAAAGTTTCAAATACAGTACCATATCATACCATGCCAACCTGATACGAAGGACTTAAGTTACATATAGTACACTTTAATTTAAAAGATAAAGGGATGTGTACGGAGGAATAACGTATCTCTCCAGCTCTATATATAATGATAAATATGACTTCTAGGCTTAAATCAATAATAATTAGATCTTTGCTATAATTAATAACACACCACTTTGTCTGATCAAAGACAAAGCACTATGAATCATGCAAATCTATACCAAAATCCGAGTTACGAACACACATTAATAAAGACAAAGAATCTAGGCCCACCGCTTCGGTAGCCAAATTGGTGTAGCAGTAGAGCGTGAGACCGCAAAGTCACGAGTTCGATCCCCTACATAAACTTTTTTGGTTGAGTCTGTCACACTTGACATACCAAGTGTTATTAATCGGCTGACGTGGTTTGCAGACTATTGCGTCAATCCGGAGTTTATCTTGTGCGCACTCAAAAAAATAGCGACTACGGATTCCCTAATCAAAAAAAAATCTAGGCCCAACGTTGATTTATTTATGCATAAAAATGACCCGGAATTAAAGCATGCTATACATACAATATAAATCAAAGAAAAGGAAGACAATTAAACAAAATCAAAGGGAAAGGCGATTTATGTTTTTGTGATTATTATAAAAGCTCAAGAAGGGTCCAAAAACTAATGACTAATTATAGGAGATTGGACAAATCTAAAGGTAAAGGACTAGGTTTTGATAATTATTAGCAATATTCGGTTGGAAATTTAATAATGTGGAATTATGTTTAACCCATTATTTATGACTCGAACATTTGAGGCATCGCACGTCGGAAACGTCGTTTCCACACGTGCACACGTAGTGCCAAGTATCGTAAATATGATTAGTGAAAGAGATATTGGTACGTGAGTAAATGTTTGAGACATGAAATGATGGACGGTCATTGGTTAAATGACACGTGTTCCACGTTGGTAAATGAAGGAAGAAGTGTACGAAGTGTAAGATCAAAACGGGTCGGAAAAAGGTCGCGGCGTCACCGCGGAGCCGGAGCACCACGACGCTAATTGGTTCTTTGGCCACTGGAGCCGCGGCGCTTCTCAGGCAGTGTCTGTGCGACGAAAGTCTAAACGTTTGGCTGATTATGGGAACGGTTTGGAGCATTCAAAAGGTAGTTTCTCCTCCATAAATCAACCATTATTTGGTGAATTAAGTGCCCATTACATGACACTTAAATGACCATTACATGGGCACTTGAAGAGGCATTCTTACACTACAATAAATTGAGGCATTTGGCTCAATTGTTGAACACACAATGAGATTTTCTGAAAATTTTCCTCCTCTCTAAGCATTCTTTCACACACTCAAATGTTCTTATTTTAGTAAACACTTGCGTTTCCTTTGCTCATTTGTTTGGTGATGTTTTATCTTGGGAGAGAGTTGCACATAAACGTAAAAGGATATATGCATGGCAATAATGTTTTAAGGACATATTGCTAACACTCAACTAAGCACAGTTGTAACAAGTAGGGATTTAGCATCTCTTGGTTTCAGGTTATCAAGATCAAGGAACTTGTTGCAATTGAAACGAAGATCCAAGACGGAAGATTCAAGACAGATCAAGAACAAGCTTACTGTAGTAACTACTCTTGTTGGCTACAAGATTGCTAACTATTGCAATTCCTTTTGTTTATCCTTTCGAAGCACTTGTAATAGTTGTATACTATTCGCGTACATCCATTGTAACTCACAATCTTAAGACATTATTTATACTAGTGCTAGAAATATGTTTGTCAGCAGATATGATACCAAATCTGGATGCGGGTTTCTTGTTGAAACAAGTTTTGTTGACATTTCTCTAAACAGTTCTCTAAACTATCTCTATCAACAAATCTGGTCTTGGTTATGGGTCTCTTTGGCGATAGCTACAGATATGTTTCCGTCAAAGGTGGGATATCTGGATCTGATGCCGAGCTTTAATATAATGCTGATAGTCATGATATGATCCTGGTAATGGGTCTCTCTTTCACGATAGCTACAGATATGTTTCCGTCAAAGGTGGGATATATGGATCTGATGTCGAGCTTTAATATACTGATGATAGTCATGCTAGCATGACTAAGGGTCAACGAAGAGTTGTTGTCACTTCTCCCGAGAGTGGTGGAAACAAGCGCCCATGAAAGGTGGAGGATATCAACTGGGACAAGAAGAGAAGGTGAAGATGGTGTTCTACCTTATAGAAGAAGGCCTAATTTGTCCCAGACAAAGGATCTCAACCATGGTAAGGAGGATATGGACAGTCAGTCCAACGAATGGACTAACGTGGGCCAGAATCCAAAAGGTTTAAGATAATAATTCTTCCTTGTCCATAATATGTTTAAAGAATTTATGAATAAAAGGGAATAAATCAAGGGTATGAATATTGTCACGACCCGACCCGACGAGGCCGCGACTAAGCGACCTAATGACGCCATTATACTAACCTGTCACATAATCAGACTGACACTATATGAAATTCGGCAGCATAACGCCGCAAACATAATACATGTCCGGTTAGGCAAGCCGGCAAGGCTGCCTTTACACACAACCAACCATGTCTCCTAAGGAGTCACATCTAAGCAAATATAACAAAAGACGCAAGCCGACAAGGCTTCCACTATATACGGGAAATCCCAAAATTAAATACAATAGTACGGCTGAACAAAATATATCTACAATCCTCATATGACTAAACCACATATATACAACCCACAACTGTCTACAGACCTCTATAAGAAGGATGACGACATATGACAGGACAGGGCCCTGTCGTGCCCCTAAATATACATAAGTCAACAAAAGTAGGGTTATGTACCAAAATCACAAAGCTCTGAATCAAAGGAGCTCCTCCAAACAACTGAACGGGAAACCTAGACTGGAGGATCACCAAACTGAGCACCTGTACCTGCGGGCATGAACGCAGCCCCCCGAGAAAAGGGGGTCAGTACGAAATAATGTACTGAGTATGTAAAATATGAAATACTGTAAATGAGATCATAAGTAGCCAACAGATAACAGGAGACAAGTATAAAAATCAGAATCCAATTCCAACTGTGCCGTATACAAATGAGAGTCATATCAAAAATCATGAGTACTTATCCATATAATCATCTATATATACTATCATGGGTATCTATACCCGCATCATGGATGCATGTCCATGAAATCATATTTACTGTCATGGGTATCTATACCCGCATCATAAATACATTTCCATGGAATCACATCTACTGTCACGGGTATCTATACCCGCATCATGGATACATGTTCATGGAATCACATCTACTGTCATGGGTATCTATACCCGCATCATGGATACATGTCCATGGAATCACATATACGGTCATGGGTATCTATACCCGCATCATGGATACATGTCCATGGAATCATATCTATTGCCATGGTTATCTATACCCGCATCATGGATACATGTCCATGGAATCATATATATACATATAACGTGCCCCGGCCATCTAGTGAGGGACTTGGTGAATTCATATAATCATATCCAGCACGAATAGAGTATCATGACTAACTATATAATTTAAATCATCACTTTAACTCTCAAATCATTATAATAAACTCTTACTGAAAAATTATAGGCATTTCTCATGACTAACATCTTTAGAAAATAGACTGTGTAGAAATCATGTACGTCCGCCGTACTTTCAATAAATCATGCCAAAAAGAAAGAAGGAAGAGTTTCACATACCTTTTAGTTGAACTAGCCAACTCACTATTAGAATATGTCTCGTCTTAGTACTTCAACCTATAATAAAGGGTAATACGTCCGTCAATTCTATGATTTCTAGCGTAAGTTATATCGAAAGACGACTCTCTTTTCTATAGAAATTCGGGCAGCACCTCCCCTGTTTATGTGCATATCCACAACTTACAAATCAAGCCAGCAATACCAAATAAAAATCACAAATATTCCAATTACGCCATCAATATATATTCCTTCTCTTTTATATTTATGCAATACAACAACTACAAAACCAAGGTGATTACTACACCTATTTATCATGTTCATCCAACCCTTTAATCATGTTAAAAATAGTCCATTAAAACAGCCCACAATACCTACTCTTTTCATAATTCCTTAAAATCCAATTCATGTTTCAATACTTTCATATAAACAATTATAACTCTAAATATCAAGATTATTTCCAATTTCAACATGCAAGGCAGCGACGAGCTTAACGACACCATAATCGAATACGACAACTTCAAGATTAGTAAAATTAGTCCCAAAATCGGCTACAACATCCAAAATATTCACATGCAATGTCTTAATTCCAATTTTCCCTTAACACAAATTCATTTCCTTAATTATAACAACATGAACTCCAATTATATCATAGGAAGAAGAATTTTATACCTTAAATTGAAGCCAAAATAGTCCCTAATTGGAATTCACTGTTTCATCGATTTTCTTCACCAATTTTCACACTTCTTCAACTCCAAATTGACATGCATACAGTCTACAATGTTAACCCATTATTCTTACACGTTTTTCTTCCCAAAAACTTCACCAAAATCTGAAATTTTCTTGGCCTAATTACCTTGGCGATCATGAAATAGCCATTTGTTTTGGAGCAATTTTTGGCATAAAATTGTAGAGGAACCTTAAATCTACAAAGAGGAATTAGAAGCTTCAAATTCTTGCTAAGGGGAGGGGTAATTTCGGCTGGAGAGGAAGGAGAAGAGAGGGGATGGAGATGGAAAATTTTGTTTGAAGTTAAAGTGGAAGAGATGAAGTGGATAAGTTTGTAAAAATCTGATTTTTTTTTATACTTTGGCCCTCTTTCTTAATTGTCTAATTAAATTGAACCCTCTACTACAATGAATCCCACATAACCCCTCATATCCTCAATGTCAAGATTTTATAATACTATACTATCCCATACTCCATTGGAACAAATTTATCTACTAGTATTAATTCTCGTCGTCTCATTTGTAGTATTCAAAAAAATTATTCTGGGATCATATCTGTTTGTATACTAATTCTCGTATTAACATATGTAATTATACTTTATATCCAATATTCGAATCTTACTTCCTTAATGACGTTCTTAATTATCGTCTTAAACTTACGAGGTGTAACATCATTCCCACTTAGAAACATTCGTCCTCGAATGTTCATCATAGGTCTCATGCTAGAAAAATTTCGGCAGAGTCTCCTTTATAACTATGTCTATCCACCTATATTCAGCAAACCAACAGATGTCACATAGGGCCACGATATAACACACATACAATTCACCAATTACTAATATCAAATAAGGGATCGAGTTGAATTACCTGGAGGCATAGGGGACAAGTGAGGATGCTTCTTCTTCATTTGATCTTCTGCCTCCCAAGTCATTTCCTCTCTATTGTTGTTTCGCCACAATACCTTGACGGAAGCCACATCTTTCATCTGTAATCTCCTGGCCTGGCGATAAAGTATGGATATGAGACTTTCCTCATACGACAGCTCCTCTGTCACCTGGACATCATCTACTGGAAAGACTCTGGAAGGATCACCAATACACACTTACGCAGCATAGATACATGGAATACTGGGTGTACTACTTCCAAATTCGATGGTAGATCCAACTCATAGGAAACCTTACCTATCCTACGAATGATCTGGTAAGGCCCGATGTACCTTGGGCTAAGCTTTCCTTTCTTATCAAAGATCACCACACCCTTCATGGGTGACACCTTCAAGAACACCCAATCATCAACCTGAAACTCTAAGTGTCGACATCGATTATCAGCATATGACTTCTGTCGACTCTGAGCTGCTAATAATCTTTCCTGAATAAGTTTCACCTTATCAACAGCTTGCTGAACCATGTTTGGGCCGATCAACTTAGTCTCACCTACCTCAAACCAACCAATAGGTGACCTGCACTTCCTCTCATATAAAGCCTCATACGGAGCCATCTGGATACTAGAATGGTACTTGTTGTTATAGGCAAACTCAATGAGTGGTAAATGATCATCCCAGCAACCTCTGAAGTCAATAATACAGGATCTCAGCATATCCTCTCGTGTTTGAATAGTACGTTCTGCCTGCCCATCCGTCTGGGGATGAAATGTTGTGCTGAGACTCACCTGTATCCCCAATCCCTTCTGGAAAGATCTCTAGAAGTTAGATGTAAACTGAGCTCCTCGGTCCGATATAATAGATGTGGGAACCCCGTGCTGTCTCACTATCTCCCTGATGTATAGTCTAGCATAGTCCTCAGCTGAGTCAGTAGTCCTGACTGGAAGAAAATGGGCTGATTTCGTCAGCCTATCTACAATAACCCATATGGAATCACACTTCCACTGAGTGCGAGGCAAGCCTGTAATGAATTCCATATTGATCACTTTCCACTTCCAAATCGGGATCTCTATCTCCTGCAATAATCCACCAGGCTTCTGGTGCTCGACCTTAACCTGCTGACAATTCGGACACAGGGCAACAAACTCTGTTATGTCTCTTTTCATGTCATCCCACCAATACAAGCATCTAAGGTCATGGTACATCTTCGTCGACCCTGGATGAATGGAGTAACGAGCATTGTGTGCCTCTCCCATAACTTGTTGTCATAGCCCTGCAACATCAGGTATACATAATCAGCACTCATACCTTAGCACATCATCAGGTGTAACCTCAAATAGAGCCTTCTCCTTTCGGAGAGTTGCATCTCTATATCGTGCCAGAACATGATCCTCATACTGATGTCTCTTTACCTCTTCTACGATAGAGGACTCAGCAACTTCTCGAACAAGAACCCCACTATCTCCTGAATCCGCCTAGTAAAGCCAATTTCATGATGGTCGCTTATATGAGTTCTCTTCTACTATTGTCTTTCCTTTGAATCTTGATAACCGCCAACCGGACTCCAAGACTATCTAGAATGTGTATCTCACGAACCATATCATTTTCGTCTGGCTGCACATCGACAAGATACCCATAGATCTACGGCTAAGAGTATCTGCCACAACATTAGCTTTCCCCCGGTGGTACAAGATATCAACATCATAGTCCTTTAGCAATTCTAGTGATCGTCTATGTCGTAGGTTCAACTCCTTCTACTTAAAGATATATTGGAGACTCTTGTGATCCGTATAAATATCAACATGAACCTCATACAAATAATGTCTCCAAATCTTCAAGGCATGAATCACCGTTGCTAGCTCCAAATCATGAGTGAGATAATTCTTTTCATGTTTTCTGAGTTGTCGGGAGGCATAAGCTATAACTCTGTCATGTTGCATCAATACATAACCCAGCCCAATACCTGAAGCATCACAATAAATGACATAACCATCCGATTCCTCGGGAAGAGTCAAAACTGGAGCCGTAGTCAACTTATCCTTCAACAACTGGAAATTGTGCTCACAAGCATCCGTCCACTGGAACTTAGCTGCCTTCTGAGTTAGCCTAGTCAAAGGCGCTGAGATCGAGGCAAACTTCACCACAAACCTCCTGTAATACCCTACTAGCCCCAGAAAACTGTGTACCTTAGTAGGTGTAGTAGGTCTGGGCCAAGTCTTCACGGCCTCAATCTTCTGTGTATCCACCCGAATACCATCAGCTCTGATGATATGTCCCAAGAATGCCACTGAAGTCAACCAGAACTCGCACTTAAAAAACTTGGCATACAACTGCTGGTGCTGGAGGACCCTAAGTACTGTCTTCAAATGGTCTACATGATCCTGCTCTGAATGAGAATAAACCAGGATATCATCAATGAATACAATGACGAACATGTCTAAGAACGGCTTGAATATCCGGTTCATTAAATTCATAAACACTGCTGAAGCATTGGTCAATCCAAAAGACAACACCTTAAACTCATAATGTCCGTATCAGGTTTTGAATATTGTCTTTGGAATATCTGCCTCCCTTACCCGCACCTAATGATAACCTGACCGTAAGTCTATCTTCGAGAAACACTTAGCACTAGGTTTTCGTGACTTGAATAGTAAGATTGTCTCGGATCGGGAACAAGAGTGTGGTACGTATACTGGAAAGAGTCGAGTGTGCAAGGAGGATACGACAAGTGGAAGAAGAAGCGAACATGTGTTAAGAGGATGGAAGTGATCATTTTGTGAGGAGAATACCCTTAGACCATGGATGAGAACTAATAAGTTGTTATACGTGTTAGAGGTAATTCCTCGTAGGCTGGGAGGTAAGCTTCTGCGTGGTTAGTATATTATGGCCATATATGGCATCATTGGTTTTATAGGTATAGTAGTGAAGACTACACCGGCGCATGCGTTCTGGAGGCGTAGAAGGAACATTCGGGACGAATGTTTCTAAGGGGGGAGAATGTTACACACCGTAGTTCGGGTCATGCTAGGGGGAACGTACGAAAGGAATTAAGTTTTAAATTTTGAATGATGGTTTGATGAAATGTTTCGGACAGGTTGTTGGTCAACTTTGAGGCGGGTTATGACCCGTTACATTGAGAGTCCCTAGGTGTTTCAAAGGCCTAGTGCGTAGCTCGTTGAGTCTAGTTTCCAACGCAACCAACCGTTCGTCGATAGGACATCGGAGTAGAAAGTTATGGGAGTTACAAGTTCAGTCTGTGACGGACGAGAAAGGTGTTTGATCGAGGCCCACAGGGCGCCCAGTGCGAGGCAGCGGCGCGGAAAAGGTCTGAGGGTTCGCTGAAGTTGCAGCGCCGCCGGAAGCGAGCGGCCGAATGTTCTGAGAGTCGCAGAAGTTTCAGCTTGGCGCGATCGCGGCCGCGGCGCCGAGGCGGGTTCTGCGAAGTTGAGTGGGGAATTCTGCACTGTTTTGTTTTAAAAGAGGCCATGGGTGGGTGACAAGTGTCCCCCCCCCCCCCATCTGATGTTTGCATGTCTTATATATTGACCAAGTCTTCCAGACTTGGTCATCTTTCAAAGTCCTTCTCTCTCTCTAAAGCTAAAGCTCTCACTTCTCTCTAGAATTCCAAGAGAAATTCAAAGCTTGAGGAAAATCTGAAAAAGTGTGGCAAGAAGGAAGCTTGTGGCTAGCTTGTAAGAGTTATTGTGGTGGTGTTCTTGGAAAGGAGGCTAGCAAAGTTGTGGAATAATTTTGGCTAAAGCTCTAAGGTAACAATTCTTCTCTTGTAGCTAGTTACTTGTGTTGCTTGTGAAGAAGAAGGAATTTGTAGTAGTAAATGATGCTCTTAGATTCATTGCATGTAAGAAATATGGGTTGGATATGAAAGGATTGGTTAAGAAGGTTATGTGAGCATGTTGTAGCCTAAAAACTACCTTAGACTTGTTAAGTTAATTGTTGTACCTTATGGGGCAGAATTTTACACACCCAATTTTAGGTGTGTAATCCCCTTTGAAATGTTTGGATTGTTGGGCCTTAAATGTGGCGTTTGGATATTGAATTCGGCCTTGTTAAAGGTGGCAAGTATGTAGAAACAAAGGAAATGCTGCCCACTTTTCCATAGAATTTAGTGACTTTGCACTTGGAAAATTCTATGTTGAAGCTAGAGGTTAATAAACGTATTATGGTCATTATAGGTTGACGTATTACGTGCGGTATTTTGGACTTAGCAAGTGGATTGACCCGAAGAGGTATGTAGAACTTTCCTATCTCTTGAGCATGAGTAGTTGTACTTGTATAGTACGGTAGACGTACAAGACTTTGATGTCCCTTACTTGTTTTAAGAATGGCCAAGTTTGGTAAGTAAGGGGATTAACTCACTTCTTTAAAAAGTATTAATGATGTCTTAAGTTTTCAAAGTTAAGGGACTTGTAGTGTTTTAAGTATTTAATACTTGGTTTGTTTTAAAAGTATAAATCCCTTGGTTATAGGGAAGTGTATGTGACTAATGTATAACGGTAATACAACGACTTTATGGGAAGTTGGTTGTATTGGCTTCATGGAAGGTTAACAAAAGAAAGATTTACTCTAAGCAAAATAAGTACGGATAAATGATTTGAATTTATGAAAGGCAAATTAGTTTTAAGGCATCAATTGCCTAAGGTTTCATAAGAAAAGAAGTCATATGATTTAGAAGCCTATTATATTTCTAAAAGGAAAGGTGACTTGTCTTCAAAGTAGTCGTGACTTGATACTACGGTTATTAGTATCTTGGAAGTTTTATATAAAAATGAGTCATTTCTTAAAAGGTTAGAAGTACGTGGTACTTGGGTTGAATTCCCGGATTTTTTTTCTTAAATGACATGTTAGTGCCTTAAGTAAATTAAAATGAGAGGATATATTAATAATGTTAATAAGAAGTTAGGGGATTTCTTAACTTGCTTATGTTGTGATAAGCCGGTAGCGCTTATGTTATGTATGATAGCCGGTTGTGCTAGGTTACGTGTTCTTACGGGGTAAACCCCGGGTGATTCTTGTTATTTCCTTTGGACATACTGACACGATGGATGGTCCACGGGTATGCGTCCATTAAGATGGTTTATTACTTATTCTTGTTATTTCCTTTGGACATACTGACACGATGGATGGTCCACGGGTATGCGTCCATTAGGATGGTTTACTACTTATTCCATGGATTTGCTACCCATGATGCGAGTGCAGCGCTTGTACTCAAGCGGGCCCACCGGGTCCATGCGGGTGAAATAGTCTCATGCGGGTGAAATAGTCTCATGCGAGGCGGATGACCTCATGCGGGTGAAATAGTCCCATGCGAGTGCGGCATTTGTACTCATGCGGGTCCACAGGATCCATGCGGGTGAAATAGTCCCATGCGGGTGAAATAGTCCCATGCGAGGCGGATGACCTCATGCGGGTCCACCGGACCTATGCGGGTGAAATAGTCTCAGGAGTAGGATTGCTTAATGATACTACGGGCAAGAGATCCTGTTTTGATCATGAGCCTCCTATTTTTATGCGGTAAAGTTTATACTTGTTACTCTCATTGTTAGTAAGGCACAATGCATTGTAATTTGGTTTTCTTCCATGACTCCCGCTTATTTTTGTACTTATGATATAATTACAGTATTTTACAGTTTTACATACTTGGTACATATTGTGTACTGACCCCCTTCCCCGGGGGCTGCGTTCATCTGCGGTAGGAGTAGCAGTGGTGGATCCTCATTCTTAGGATCTTTGCTCAGGTGTCAGGAGCTCCATTTCTCCGGAGGCTCGACTTTTGGTACGGTTCTCCCTGGTGTCGTAGATGTTTTGTACATTCAGGGGTATGACGGGGCCCTGTCCCGCCACAGTTGCTATTCTTAGAGGTCTGTAGTCACGTTTGTGGTTTTGGGCTGTAAGAACAAGTTGTACTTTTGATTAAGTATATTTTTATGGAAGGCAGCCTTATCGGCTTGCCAGTGTTGTTTACTTTATACAGGTTTATGTGTTATGTATGCTCATTGCTATTCTCACGATGTATACGACGGTGCCGGTAGGGCACGATGCGACCGGGTCGGGTCGTGACAATACTGGTGCTCCCCAAGGAGATGTACTAGGCCTAATGAAACCCTTTTCCAACAAGTCTCTCAGTTGCTCATTCAACTCTGCAGGTGTCATTCTATAAGGAAGAATAGATATGAGTTGGGTACCTGGCAATACATCTATACTGAAATTTATCTCCCACTCTGGAGGAAGACCTAAAAGATCATCTGGGAATACATCTGGAAACTCACTAACTACTGGGACTGACTGAAGAGCTGGTACCTCTGCTTCTGTATCATGCACCCGAACCAAATGATAAATACAACTCTTTCTAACCATCTTCCTTGCCTTGAGGTATGAAATAAACTTACCCATCGACGATGTTGTATTTCCCTTCCATTCTATAACTGGCTCGCCTGGAAACTGGAATCGAACCAACTTCTCTCTACAATCAACGTTGGCAAAACAAGAAGTCAACCAATCCATACCCATAATAACATCAAAGTCGGTCATATCCAACTGTATCAAATCTGCTAGGGTATGACGACTATATATCACCACCGAGCAATTTTTATATACACGCCTAGCTATAACTGAATCCCCTACCGGTGTAGCTACCTCAAATGGTTCTATCGACTCAGGTTCTATCCCTATTCTACTAGCAACAAGAGGGGATATGTAGGACAAGGTGAAACCTGGATCTATTAAAGCATAAACATCAAAGAAAAAGACCGATAGTATACCTGTAACAACATCTGGTGACGCCTCCTGATCATGTCTACTGGCCAAAGTATATATACGGTTCGAAGGACAGCCAGAACTAGAGACTCCGCCCGACCTCTACCACGGCTCTTTGGCGTCGAATACCTTGCGGTGAAGGCGCATGCATTATTATACCCGTATTTCCGGTATATGCGTAAGGGAATACGTACGAAAGTCTTGCCTTAAAGATAAGCCTTGGACGTTTTATTTTGTACACAACTCACTAAAAGAATCGTTTTCCGACGAAACGTTTCCACAGCTTTCGTAGAGTAAATTCCGGCTATGCCATTTCTTATTTTTGCGGATTTTTCCGAGAGACGAAACATTTTGGACCAACGGGAGGGCAACACTTGGCACCCTCCCATTGATGGACTTGAATCGTCCATGGACGAAATTGGAGAGCCAAGGCACGTTTTGTGCCTTGTGCGCACAAGTCGAGGTTGGTAGGATATTTGTGTTTAGTTAATCCTCACCTACACTTGCCTTGCACTTGTCTTCATCTTGGCCATTGGTTGGCGAGCTTGACCTATAAATACCCTTAGAGATGAAGAGTTCTTCATCCACAAATCTTCCAAGTCTTGAAAAATCCTCTCCTCTCCCTTTGTAGTCTTCTCGTCCAAAAACACCTCCTCCCCTTGTGAAGGCCCTTGGCGAATACCCCTCTCTAGCCTAGTAGTTTGGCGAGGCCCACAGCCTAGCCAAAAATCTACCCTCCTGGTAGAAAAGTTACCTTCTTGTATCGTTATAATGCCCAAAATACCTAGCCCAAATACCTTAGTACTTAGTAGAAGTTGTGAAGAACTTCTAAGGTTCTTGGAGCATACAACTTAGGAGCAAAACCTTGCTCGGTAGCGACTTTTCTAGGATATTATTGGGCTTACCGAGGTAACTAATCCTAACCTCTTTTGAATTAGAAAATATATCTTGTTGTAGTATAAGGATAAGTATAAATACTTAGAAGTATATCACGAGAATAGAATTGAACTGTTATCACGGTAGAAGGGTTTAAAGAAGAATAATTGAGCTGTACTTACATAGAATTTGTTTCACGATGAACTTATATAGCTCACGGGTAGGGAAGTCTTGCCCGACTTTCCGTAGAATTGTGAACCCTCTGTTTAGAATGACCTTGAGTAGTCTTTGATAGATATCTGTGACCATTATAGGCTGACTCTCTGCGCGCGACATATTCAACTTGGCAGGTGGTTTTCGCTGAGAAGGTATGTGATTCTTCCTAAAGCATTATATTTTACAATATATATATATATATGCGGTGAGCGTACATGTGTTAACTGAATAATAACTACGGCAATGTCTTTGACTTAAGCACGAATAACACTTACGGCAATGCCACGGCTTAAGCTCGAATAACGGCAATGCCTCACGCTTAAGCACGAATAATAAAGATCGAAAGCATTTCAAAAGAATCTTGAATCATTTTAAAGAGAACTAATTGGTTTTAAAGCGAAGCTTAAGAGTTATACTAGTTTTATGGGAAGTTAAGTATAATCACTTAAGATTGATAAAAGAAACAAGTTTGCTATGTGTTTATAATGGACTTATATTGTGAAAAGAATAATAAGATGGTTTGATAAGTAGACATGATATGATGCTATGTGTGTTAGTATCTTGTAACGTTTGTATAGGTGAGTATCCTTGTTGTGCTTATGTTGTTTAAAGATAAGTTGTTATGTTAGTATACTATCACTCACCTCTTGAGATGATACAGGGGTTAAGCGCCCTCCGACGCGGGGTAGACTCGGTGATGCAGGACCATGATTCGAGAATACCTCATGCGGGTCGGGGGCCTATCGCGAGCTACGAGAGTTCCGAGTTAGTATGCGGGGTTATGCCTCATGCGGTCTATGTGGCGTGCGGACAATGAGTCGGGGCGATGTCGAGGAGTAGCTACCGCCGATGCGGGGTTATACCTCATGCGGGCCCGTGTGAGTGGCCTATGCGGACTCGGGAGTCGAGATTAGGCTTGCGAGAATGATGATGGGGCGAGTGGCCTGTTTCGATCATTCGCAGCCTAGACAAGACTCATTCTGATTACTATTGTTGCTATTGTTTGTGATGTGGCACTATGTGCGGTTCCTCTGGTTGTTTCACACATATTTGTAAACTGGTTTTAAAAATGATATGTTTTCATTTAAGTACTTTCTGATTTCGCATACTTAGTACTGTTGTCTTGACCTCCTTGAGGCTGCGTTCATGCCGCGGTAAGGGCAAGCAGTGCTAGATCCGCGTCCTTAGGATCTCTACGTTGGTGTCGGGAGCTCCATCTCTTAGGAGGCTCTACTTTTGGTATGATCTCCTGTTGTAGATAGTTTGTATGCGATCGGGGTATGGCGGGCCTGTCGCCATAGTTGTATATTTCCTTAAGTGCGTAGTCATGTTTATGCGATTGTCGGATGTAGCACGAACTATGATTATATATATATCTTAGAAAGCGATGTTTTCTCACATAAAGCGTGTCTTATTTTATAAAGCTGTTTCATGTCTTGTTTTATATTTCCGCTGATTTCTCGATGTATGACTACTTGGGTGCCGGTGAGGCACGATCCAGGCCGGGCAGTCGTGACAAAAGTGGTATCGAGCGATTAATCCTCGGAAAGTGTCTCAGACCGTATCTAGTAGAGTCTTGATTATCGGTGTGTTGTGCACCACCAATAATCGAGAGGCCATAGGATATTTAGGATTGGTTTCCATTCTTCTCATTACGAGATCGTGCTTTAGAAGTGTTATAGGTTGGACCCTCTAACGTATTCCTTTCTGTATGATTATGCCTCGCGTAAGGCAACCGGGCGAGAAGGGCAAAGCGAGGAGGCTAGCGAGACACCCGAGTCACGAGGCTCGAGCCCGATCTATACGAGACGGCGAGTTCTATGGCGCCGCCCGGCCCAGACAGAACCACGGTACCACACCTCGCATCCCGCGGCACAGGCGGAGAGTTAGGGTACAAGGAGATGGCCCGACTTTTGGCTAAAGTTGTGGCCCGTCGAGAGATTGGATCGGCGGTTCGGTTCAGCTCAGCTCGATCGCGCGTGGTACACCCGAGGCCAGATAGTTTGAGGCTCCGAGATTGCTTGAGTTGTAGCCCGCGGGAGGTTTATGGGTCGAGGCCGTAGGATGATCCGCCGGAGTTCATCCGTCGCCTCGAAGGATTTTGAGAGTGATCGGGCGTCGGAGACCGAGTCCGTGATCTTTGGTTCACATAGGTGCGTGATACCGCGATCGATTGGTTTGATTCATGGGAGTTATCCCGGGAGAGCAGCGTCCCACTACTTGGGATGAGTTCTCGAGAGGCTTTCCTCACTCTTCTTGCCTCGCGAGATGAGGAGGGCGGTGATAGATTTTTCTTCTTTGCGAGAGGACGCCTTGTCGGGAGTACAATGTCGAGTTTGATTCATTGGCTCGATATGTCCCGGCATTAGTAGCAGATATGGAGGATAGGGTACACCGCTATGTCAGGGCTGAAGCGACTATATGGCCGAGTCATGTGCGGGGTTTCTCTCGGTAGGTATGGACATTACCGCGTGCGAGCTCACGCCCTTGGATGCGAGGCGCGGTCGGCGAGTGGGCGACGAGAAGAAGGCAGGGCGGGAGGGTCTTACGGTGGTTATCGTGGTGGCGGCCTCGGCGGCGATCTGGGTCGCACCACGGCCCGGCTCGAGCACTCCTGCCGTCCTCGGCCACGGCAGAGTTTCGAGGCGGACCCGGGGCCCGGGGCTTGGGCGTCGAGTAGCGAGTGCGGCGATCGGGACCACCACGGTGTGGCCGTCGGTAGATCCCATTCGGGAAGTGTGGTACTACTTATGGATCTTGTTCTGATTGTGGCGGCAGGTCACTGCGAGGATTGTCCGGCCGGCGTGGCGGTGGTAGGGCTCGGCCCGAGTTACGTGGCGCTTCATCATCTCCTCTGATTACTCGCCGGGCGTGGTGCTCGTGGGTCGGCCAGGTCGCGGCAGGTCGTGGCTCAGTCCCGATTCTAGCGGTCCTCGAACCGCATTTATGCTTTGTCGGTAAGCGGGATCGGAGGCCTCACGATGTCGTCCACGGTACCTTATCGGTTCTGGTTTGATGTTTATGCCTTGATAGATCGGGTTCTACTGGTCCTATATATCTCCCTTGTTGCTAGTAGGATAGGGATAGAGCACGAGTCCATAGACCGCTTCGAGTAGCTACGCTTGTGGGTGATTCGGTGGTAGCTCGGCGGGTATATAGGGCTTGTCTGTGACCATTCTGATCGTCGGACCTAGCCGACTTGATAGAGTTGGAGATGATTGACCGGCGTGATTATGGGGATGGATTGGCTAGCTTCGCTATGCCAATGTAGACTGCAGAGAGAGTAGTGCAGTTCGGTTTCTGAGGCCGGTTGTTGAGTGGGAGGAGCACGGTATCGGCCAGGGGTAGGTTTATTTCCTACCTCAAGGCTAGGAAGATGGTGCGAGAAGGGTATATCTACCATCTAGTTCGAGTGTTTGATCACGAGGTGCGGTACCAGATTTTGATCGATTCCGTAGTCGTGAGTTCCCA
The DNA here is from genome assembly GCA_029844215.1 of Przewalskia tangutica. Classification (NCBI taxonomy): domain Eukaryota; kingdom Viridiplantae; phylum Streptophyta; class Magnoliopsida; order Solanales; family Solanaceae; genus Przewalskia; species Przewalskia tangutica. Next base: position 115,554,186 of record CM056723.1, on the reverse strand, counting down.
GACGTGTTCCCGGATGACCTCGGGTATCCTCACGAGAGGGAGATTGAGTTTTGTATTGACATATTGCCAGATACTCGGCCTATTTCCATTCCGCCATACAGAATGGCACCTGCCGAGTTGAGAGAGCTGAAGGATCAGCTTAGGGATTTGCTAGAAAAGGGCTTCATTAGGCCCAGTGTTTCTCCCTGGGGGGCGCCGGTATTGTTCGTGAAGAAGAAGGGCGGGGCCGCGCATGTGTGTTGATTCTGACGGTGAACAAGGTGACCATTAAGAACGAATACCCTCCCGTGATTGATGATTTGTTCGACCCGATTGCGAGTGCGAGATGTTTCTCAAGATTGATCTGCGATCGGGCTATCATCAGTGCGAGTCGAGAGAGGTGGATGTCCCTAGATCGCATTCGGACGTGCGGGCATTATGAGTTCAGGGTCATGTCTTTTGGGTTGACCAATGCTCCGGCGGTATTCATGGATTTGATGAACCGAGTGTTCAAACCATTTTTGGACACGTTTGTGATAGTGTTCATTGATGATATCTTGGTTTATTCTCGCTCGAGGCGAGAGCATGCGAGCATTTGAGGCGATCTTGTCGAGTTCTCGAGACCAGCTGATTATGCGCCAAGTTTTCCAAATGTGAGTTTTGGTTGACTTGATGGCGTTTCTTGGGCATATTGTCGGGTGATGGCATTCGAGTTGTCTGGCGAATCGGCGATCGAGGACTTGGCGAGACCTACTACTCGGCGAGAGGTTCGCGATTTTACGGGCCTTGCGAGTTATTATCGGCGGTTCGTGGAGAAGTTTGCTTCTATCTACGCACCATTGACTAGGTGACTCGGAAGCGGCCAAGTTTGATGGTGATGCTTGTGGCGGGGTTTCGATTCTTTGAAAGAGGCGACGACCGCCCGTTCTTACTCTTCCGGAGGTCGAGATGGTTATGTCGTGTATTGTGATGCGTCGGGCATCGGGTTGGGATGTGTATTGATGCAGCATGGCGGGGTTATAGCATATGCATCCCGACGGTGAAGAAACACGAGAGGAACTACCCGCATGATTTGGAGTTAGCGGTAGTGATTCACGCTTTGAAGATCTGGAGGCACTATTTGTATGGGGTTCACGTGGATATTTATCTGAGACCACAAGAGCCTCAGGTATATCTTCGACGAGGAGCTGAACTTCACGAGGCGGTGGTTAGAGTTGCTTAAGGATTACGATGTTGATATCCTATACCACCGGGAAGGCGATGTTGTGGCGTATCTCTTAGTCGTAGGTCGATGGGAGCCTATCGGATGTGCAGCTAGAGAGGAGGACATGGTTCGTGATTTGCATCGATTAGCGAGCCTTGGTGTCCGTTTGATTGATTCGATAGCGATGGGGTTAGAGTTCGTGAGGTTGCGAGTCTTCCATCGTCGAGGAGGTGAAGAGGCAATTCGAGGATCGGCTTTGATTCGATATCGTGTCTGACTCTTCGTGAGGGCAAGGTCCTTTTGAGGTAGCACTTTGATGGGGTGCTAAGGTTTGAGGCGGTGTGTGTTCGGATGTTTGAGGACTTGGCGTGAGTTCTTGGGGAAGCACAGCGTAGCGTTACTCTATCCATCCGGTCGACCAAGATGTACCACGACCTTAGATCGTGTATTGGTGGGATGGCTTGAAGAGGGCGTTGCGAGTTCGTAGCTCGGTGCGTGTTGTCGGCGGTGAAGGTAGAGCACGAGGCACGGTGGTTTTATTCTGACGATTGAGATCGAGCACGGAAGTGGGAGGTAATCAACATGGACTTCATCAGGATTACCTCGCACTCGGAGGAGACATGATTCTATATGGGTTATCGTCGACGGTGTGAAATCAGCCCACTTTCTTCCGTCGGACGACTTTTGGTGAGGATTATGCGGACTTTACATCCGAGAGATCGTCGATGCATGGAGTCCCTACTTGATCATATCGCAGAGAGCCCGGTTCTGGCTAAGCACGGAGGTCCTTCCAAAGGGTTTAGGGGCGCGGTGAGCACGAGTCGCATTTCATCCACGAGCAGACGGACAGGCTGAGCGCTCTATCCAGACTCTTGAGGATATGATGCGATCCTGTTTTATTGACTTCAGTGGTAGTTGGGAGGATCATTTGCCTCTAGTTGAGTTCGCTTATAATTATAGCTACCACTCCGGTATTCGGATGGCGCCTTATGAGGCCTTGTATGGGAGGAAGTGCGGTCGCCTATAGGTTGGTTCGATGTGGGCGGCGGCTAGTGGGACCAGATTTGGTACGGCGATGGATAAGGTGAAACTTATCCGAGGCGGCTATTAATGACTCGAGTCGGCGAAGTCGTATCAGATCATCGTCGTCGACATCTTGAGTTCGAGGTTCATGATTGGGTTTTCTAAAGGTGTCACCCATGAAGGGTGTGATGAGATTCGGGAAGAAGGAAGCTCCCAAGGTACGTTGGGCCGTTTCGATTGTCGCGAGGTAGGCAAGGTTGCTACGAGTTGAATCTATTTGTCCGTCTGGAGGCGGTCATCCGGTGTTTCACGTATCTATCTTTGAGGAGATGTATCGGGGATCCATCTAGGGTGCACCCGATTGGCGATGTCGGTGTGACCAGGGGTTATCGTATGAGAGATTCCCAAGCGATAGTCGATCGTCGAGTTAGGCGTCTGCGGACGAAGGGCGTGGCCGTCAAAGTCTTGTGGCGAACGAGCTCGGGAGAGATGACATGGGAAGCCGGAGGACATGAGGCGGAAGTATCCTCACCTATTCCCCACACCTCCAGGTAAATTCACTTTCCTACTTGCAAATTTTCGTTATCATTTCTGCCTATGTGTTGCTCTGTGGCCGTGTGTGGCATTTACAACTGTTTAAGCTTCTTCGATAACTGTCTTGGGAAGGAACATTCGGGACTAATGTTTCTAAGGAGTGGAGAATGTTATACCGTATTTCGGTATATGCGTGGGGAATACGTCGAAAATCTTGCCTTAAAGATAAGCCTTGGGCGTTTTATTTTGTACACAACTCACTAAAAGAATCGTTTTCCGACGAAACGTTTCCACAGCTTTCGTAGAGTAAATTCCGGCTTTGTCATTTCTTATTTTTGCGGATTTTTCCTAGAGAATAAACATTTTGGACCAACGTTAGGGCAACACTTATCACCCTCCCATTGATGGACTTGAATCGTCCATGGACGAGTGGAGAGCCAAGGCACGTTTTTGTGCCTTGTGCACAAATCAAGGTTGGTAGGATATTTGTGTTTAGTTAATCCTCACCCTACACTTGCCTTGCACTTGTCTTCATCTTGGCCATTGGTTGGCCAAGGCTTGACCTATAAATACCCTTAGAGATGAAGAGTTCTTCATCCACAAATCTTCCAAGTCTTGAAAAATCCTCTCCTCTCCTTTGTAGTCTTCTCGTCCAAAAACACCTCCCCTCCTTGTGAGGCCCTTGGCCGAATACCCCTCTCTAGCCTAGTAGTTTGGCCGAGGCCCCCCCTAGCCTAGCCAAAAATCTACCCCCCCTTGGTAGAAAAGTTACCTTCTTGTATCGTTATAATGCCCAAAATACCCTAGCCCAAATACCTTAGTACTTAGTAGAAGTTGTGAAGAACTTCTAAGGTTCTTGGAGCATACAACTTAGGAGCAAAACCTTGCTCAGGCGCGACTTTTTCTAGGATATTATTGGGCTTACCGAGGTAACTAATCCTAACCCTCTTTTGAATTAGAAAATATATACTGTTGTAGTATAAGGATAAGTATAAATACTTAGAAGTATATCACAGAATAGAATTGAACTGTTATCACGATGAAGGGTTTAAAAGAAGAATAATTGAATCAGATTACATGGGAATTTGTTTCACAGTAGACTTATATAGCTCACCGGGTAGGGAAGTGCTGCCCGACTTTCCGTAGAATTGTGAACCCTCTGTTTAGAATGACCTTCAGAGTAGTCTTTGATAGATATCTGTGACCATTATAGGCTGACTCTCTGCGCGCGACATATTCAACTTGGCAGGTGGTTTTCGCTGAGAAGGTATGTGATTCTTCCTAAAGCATGATATTTTACAATATATATATAGTACGGTAGACGTACATGTGTTAACTGAATAATAACTACGGCAATGTCTTTGACTTAAGCCTGAATAACACTTACGGCAATGCCTCACGGCTTAAGCCTGAATAACACTTACGGCAATGCCTCACGGCTTAAGCCTGAATAATAAAGATCTGAAAGCATTTCAAAAGAATACTGAATCATTTTAAAGAGAACTAATTGGTTTTTAAAACAGAAGCTTAAGAGTTATACTAGCTTTATGGGAAGTTAAGTATAACCACTTAAGATTGATAAAAGAAACAAGTTTGCCTATGTGTTTATAACAGACTTATATTGTGAAAAGAATAATAAGATGGTTTGATAAGTAGACATGATATGATGCTATGTGTGTTAGTATCTTGTAACGTTTGTATAGGTGAGTATCCTTGTTGTGCTTATGTTGTTTAAAGATAAGTTGTTATGTTAGTATACTATCACTCACCTCTTGAGATGATCACAGGGGTTAAGCGCCTCCGACGGGGTAGACTCGGTGATGCAGGACCATGATTCGAGAATACCTCATGCGGGTCCAGGGCCTATGCGGAGCTACGAGAGTTCCGTGTTAGTATGCGGGGTTATGCCTCACGCGTCTATGTGGCGTGCGGACAGCGAAGTCGGGGCGATCGAGGTAGCTACCCTCGATGCGGGGTTATACCTCATGCGGGCCCGTGAGTGGCCTATGCGGACTCGGGAGTCGAGATTAGGCTTGCGAGAATGATGATGGCGAGTGGCCTGCTTTCGATCATTCGCGGCCTAGACAAGATTCTGATTACCTATTGTTGCTATTGTTTGTGATGTGGCACTATGTGCGGTTCCTTGGTTGTTTCACACATATTTGTAAACCGGTTTTAAAATGATATGTTTTCATTTAAGTACTTTCTGATTTCGCATACTTAGTACTGTTGTCTGACCTCGCCCGGGGCTGCGTTCATGCCGCGGTAAGGGCAGCAGTGCTAGATCCGCATCCTTAGGATCTACGTTGGTGTCGGGAGCTCCATCTCTTCCGAGGCTCTACTTTTGGTATGATCTCCTGTTGTAGATAGTTTGTCTGATCGAGGGTATGGCGGCCCTGTCCGCCATAGTTGTATATTTCCTTAGAGTGTCAGAGTCATGTTATGCGATGTCGGATGTAACTGCTGAACTATGATTATATATATATGCCGAAAGGCGATGTTTTCTCACATAAACTGTGTCTTATTTTATAAACTGTTTCATGTCTTGTTTTATATTTCCGCTGATTTCTCTGATGTATGACTACTTGGGTGCCCCGGTAAGGCACCAGTCACGGGCCCCGGAACGGGTCGTGACAATAGCTATAGATGATGACGAACCCGCAACCGACCCCATAGGCCGAGCCATACCACCCGAACCACCCATGTAGGGACTCTCTCATCATGTGGCCCTGAAGGCCGCAAGCAAAATAAGCACCAATAGAAAGACGCCATTCCCCTAGATGGGACCTACCACACTGAGAACACCGAGGCAAAGGTGGCCTCGACTGACTAGAACCCCTGTTCCTCTGAGAACCCGAAGCCCTGGAGCTCTGATCGGCTCTTGAATACTATGGACGGTCGAACCTACTATCTCAGATCGTAGGGATCACTTTGCCTTTGGTGGGATAAATATCTAACTCGCCATCGAGGTGTGCCTCGAGACTCACCCGAATAACCTGTCGACCTAGCCCTCTTATGCGGGTCCCTATCATGACCTATGTCTGGCTGTTGCCATCTATGTCGGTCCTCAACCCCTTGTGCATATGCCTGGATACGAGCAATATCCATACCCGGCTGAAAAGCCACCACCATACAACCATCGATCAAATAGTGGTCCAGCCCCATCATATAGCGATGCACCCCGTCTGCCATATCTGCTACAATAGTGGGTGTGTATCTGGCCAATGAAACAAACTCAAGGTTGTAACTCTAATGCTCTTACCGCTCTGCCTCAAGTTTAGAAACCAATCAACTCTGGCCCTCCTCATCTCTGGAGGTAGGAAGTGGTCAAGGAAGGCCTCCGCGAACTCATCCCATCCGGCTAGAGGAGCACCATCGCCCCTAGACAGCTTCCACGACTCATACCAGTTAATAGCCACATCACACAACCGATATGAAGCCAACACGACTCACTCAGTCCCTGAAGCCTTTATCACCCTCAACGTACGATGTATATGTCGGATGAACTCATGTGGATCATCCTCGGCCTTGACCTGAAAAACTCTGGTGGACTGCAGCTTAAGAAATCACGAACCCTCAAACTATCTGATCTAGGATCAACCCTGGTCCCTATCTGTGGGTCTGTCGTGCCACTAATCTAGTCGGCCACCAATGCATCCTCATGGATTCGCTCCTTCGCTCGCCGGTGAGCTGGAGGATCAGGTGTTGGGGTCTCCGAAATTGGTGATCTTGCCCCGAATCGAGCCTCGGAGGTGGCGACGTGCGAGCTCGCCGATCGGGTACGCCTCGGCATAGACTGAGTATGGGACCTGATAACTCTATGAATCCGACTAGTATCCCACAGTAAATTTGCCCGCTGGTAGATGTCGCCGCTTTCGTGAGGCGTAGTAAGTTGTCAGAAATGGATTATCCTAATAACATAGCTCTATTGCACGATCTAAGAGATGAAAGAATAGAAACCAATCCTAAATGTCTGGCACCCTCCTGCGTATAAGTATTGTGCACAACATACCCATACACAAGACTCTACTAGATACGGTCTGTAGACATTCCGAGGACTAACTGCTCTGATACCACTTTTGTCACGACCCGACCCGATGGGCCGCGACTAAGCGCCCAAATAACTCTATTATACTAACTTGTCACGTAATTAGACTGACACTAAGGACAATATAAAATTCGGTAGTGTTGACAGTCAATTTTGACCCGTTTTTTGTATATTTTCGTGCAATTTTAAGTATTTTAGCACATTGCATTTTAATCGTTATTTTGCATTTTTTACATAATATTCTGTGTTTATTTCTTCACAAAAATGGAATTGCATCTCTTTATTTTAAATTAAGCATTATGTCTTTGTTAATATTATGTTTTTTATTTTAATAATATTTGCATCTCTTTAAATAATTAATTGACATCCCGTTTTTACTTTTAATCAGGCATTAAACATGTTTTAAATATTGCATTTTAGTATTATTGCATCGACATTTGAATTTTAATAATTTTGCATTTTTTTAAATAATTTTTCTTTAAATAATTAACCAGCCTTGCATTTTGTCAAACTGCAGACCCAAGACACAATTTGAATCAAGATAACCCAACACCATTTTAATTTCATCCAAACACTCTTTTATTTCCCACTAAATTTTAAACCCCACTTTTCATTTCCCAAATACCAAACCCTAATCCTACCCTATAAAACAAAACATTTCCCAAAACATTGGACCCCAATGCACACTTCATCTCTCAAAGATCATCCTCGCCCTCACTTTCTCCCTTAACCCATCCGTCGCCGCGCCTCCGCCGCCGGAGCTCCAAGCTCCGGTGAACACCTCACGCATGCAGCGCGACGTCTCACCCTCCTCACCTCACGCCCGTCACCCTCTTTCCCCAGTCCCGTCGCCGCCAGTCTCACCGGCGAACCACCACACCACCACCGCCAGTCTCACCGGCGAACACCCTCCACAACGGCCGCCAACACTCTCCCCTTACCCTCACAGCCCAACAGCCCTAAAAAAGAACTCCCTCATCCCTCACTCTCTCGCCGCCCCAGCTCCCTCTCCCGTCGACTTCCACACCTCACCGGCGAATCACCGCCATCTTGCACCTCCCGCCGCCGCCACTATTTCCGTCGACCTCTGTCACCCCCACATCACCGTCGAACTCACCACTGTCCATTAACCACTGGCGGCGTCGCTCCGGTGTTGCACCGTTGAAGTGACGCCGCTGCCCGCTGCCTTTTGTGTTGCTGAAATCACTGTTTGTGTCCCTTCGTGGCTATTATATTATTGACTGTTGGACTGTTTTTACTTCTCTGATTTTTGACTGTCTTGCCGGAGTTTTAAGACTCCGGCGACCTTTGGAACGGAAGGATTTTCTGATTTTCTATATTTGTTGGTTGTTCTTGTTGGTGGGACTGACTTCAGCTCGCTGTTTTGTTGTTGCTGGACTGATTTTCGCCATTTTAATGGACTGATCTTCCGTCGTTGCTACTAATTTTGGTTATTTGTTCGGCTGGTTTTAGCCATGGTGCTGGACTGATTTTTAGGCTATTTGCTACTAATTTTCGGCATTGTTACTACTGTTTTTGGCCATATTATTGGACTGATTTTGGCGTATTTCTATTGATTTTGGGAATTTTTTGCTGGTTTACTGATTTAGAACAAATACTACACTGTTGGTATTTTACTGATTTGAACAAGATGTTACACTTATGGCCGATGAAAAAGTTATCCGTCGATTTTTGAGGCCTCCACAGTTGCAAATACGGAAAAATAAAATAATGAATCTTTCTGGGCAATGATGATTTCTTCCACTTACACCGGATAACCAACATGCGCTGGCAAGGCGAATTCTCGCAGCCGCACTTGTTTAGGCTGTCCTACTTTATATTTTTACATATCTGAGCCCTCCGTGTTTAAAACTATTACTGTTTTGGCGCGGATCCGAAGGTTTTATTTATTTTATTATTTTTAGCAATATTGGCCGATGAAGGAATCTCCGTCGATTTCAGGTCTTCCCTGTACAAAGACGGATTTATTTTTGGCTTTATTTATTAATTATTGCTATTACTTTAAAAATTATTTATTTTATTACTAACACTTTTACTAAGTGTCTATACAGGTACCCGAAGATCATCTTGTGCAGAAAGCCTAAAAAGGGTTAAAGATGTCCCAGATTCTTATCTCATGTCTCATTTAATTTTAGTTTTACTTTTGTATTGCATTTTATTTTAATTGTAAATTATGTAAAAATGCTTAGAATAGGTAGAATAAAAGTCAATATATAATTAATCTAGGTTTGAACGGATAACCGCAAGTTAGCGGATCCTATAGGATGTCTGACCCCTTCCCTTTAGGATAATAAAGAACTCTTACCTAGAATCTCACATAGCTTTTCGCAGACCTTTAAATGGAGATCATTTATAGCATTTTTATGCTATTTAATAAGTGTTCTAATTCACTATAATAATTAGGTCGCGACTCTTTAAATACATTTAGGAATCAACCATACGTAGTACTCCCGTTTTCGACTCCGGTTAAAATGGGGTGTTACAGATGGCGACTCTGCTGGGGATATCAAGTTCTTGATCATAGAAAACCCAGGTTAATTAAATATTGCGTTTTATTTTGCTTTTATATTTATTGTAAATGTTTTATATTGTTTGCTTTTATTTTGTAATTAACTACTTTAATTGCTACATTCCTTTACTGTTTTCCTTAAATTGTCATTCCGCTCATATTTTCTCCACTCTGGAAAATTCACATTGTCACACACTACACGCGTTGGTGTGCTTCGCGCACCCGCGAATTTCTTTCAAAAAATACCCAAAATTTAGGAGATTTGGCGCTTGCGCGGAGTTAGATCGGTTCGTCTGATCAGCCGCGTAGCCTTCTCACTCGAGTTGTCCGCTCGGGAACCTTGCGTCTAGTAAGCCAAATCTTAGAAAACTTAAGATAGAGCTATACCACTTTTTTATTAAGTCATGCATGCATAAATCTTAGGTGGGTTAATCCTTGGTATTAACGCCACAATTAGAAATCCACCAAACTTGTCAACGGGTTTCACAACCCAACGACCCATTAGCATACTATGTGTAGCGTGATGATGATAGACGGATCCAAGCCTGGTCATGACACGCCAAAATTGAAAAAAGTGCATCGTCATTTGATCGTCATTTCCAACAAAACATTGCAGTTTAACGGCTTGGACCTATTTATCATAATCCCGCATATTTGGCGTTTAGGCTCACATCTGGCATAAGGGGGGTCCCAAGCACATTAGGGCACGCGCTTGATTTTCATGTTTTTTGTTTATTATTGTTTGTCGCTAGCAACTCTGTACATATTATTTAATTCAATAATTGCTCTTTTTGTCATTCCGGGCTCGAACATTTGCATTTTTGCACTTTTGCTGTCACATTGCAATCAGGACTTCTACTGTGTAAATCACTCTTGAATAGCGCGACTTGGACTTTGTGAAGCATCAACCACCAGTCTGGTCGAACCAATCAGGGGAGTCTTTGACTATATTGTCACACCTTTGCATTTTTATTATTTTTGTCATTTTCCTACTCACCTACTTCTCATATTTTTGCAGGAAGGTCGTCTTCGCAATCATCCTAGGGCGGTCGAAAAAAAAAATCATCATAAAAATGAGCGTTAGTTATGTTGATTAAAAAAAGTTAGTCTATACCAGATTCAACGATACATCGCTCTCAATTCTTCTTTACTTTGTATTTTTTCATATTTGCAAATTCAATTAATATGTTTAGCGTTGATTGCATAGTTCTTACATATCATGCATTTTACAGCATAATCATTCCGAACTACGCGCACCTGATTCCCTCGGCGGGATACGTAGGCAGCCCTATTCGGGTTCGGTACCCTTTAAAAAAAATGTTCATAAATACAAACAAAAAAAAATGTGTTATTCAAAAATACAAAAACATTTTTAAGTACTATTGTTTGACTTTGTTGATACCAACACAGTTACAAGTGAGCATAAAAAAAATATGGGTTGACTTTGTGGTAAACCATAAATTGTTTTGGTACCTCTTATTCAAACCCGTAAATGACATTGTCTTGCGTGTTTCCAAGATAAGGACGAAACCAACCTCATCGTTTCATATGCATTGTGTGGTGAGTTTTTAGAATAAGTTCAATTGCATTGCATTGTGATCTAGAACTTGGCCTGAATGTTTGTTGAGGCGAAATCCTGAGCAACACTCGGTGTGGGAAATGATCGTAGGCTTTCTTTGACCCGTTTGAGCCTTTTCAGCCTACCAAATAACATTATCCCTAGTACACCCCTTTGAGCCTAAAACTTATTTTTTGACAACCGCATATTACACCTATACCTTTCTGAGTGCGTATGCACTATCCCTCTCTTGGCCCGACCTCCTTGAGTGATTTAGAAATGTGCAAGTGACTGACAAAATTCTAGCTGAAGTTTGCAAAGACAAAAATTGTCAAAGTCTCAAAAACCAAAAGCAGAGACGACTTCACACAATCAAAATCCCCGATAAAAAAAAAAAGGAATATATGATCCCGAAAAAAAGTCTCGAAATGAAAGATTCAAAAGAAGTCAATGCAAAAACTGGGACAAAAAGAAAGCAAATCAGCATCAAAACGCACAAATATCAAGCACGGACGTAGTCCAACTTTCGAGGAAGGATTAGTCACTTTTTACCCAAATGATATCCATCCCTTCCCCAAACCTACATTACAAGCCCATGACAAGCCCTACATGATCTTATACTGAGGGTTCTAACATTAGTGGATACTTACATGACGGCCAAGCCTATGGTATCACAATTGCATGCATTAAACATCTTTCTGAGTGTGAGTGTTTCTTCTCTAAACGTCCCAAAATTCAAAATACTGAAATATATGTGTGAAATGAGACTTTCTTTCAGTGACGGCATTTGAAACGTGAGATTACGTGTAGTTCGAAACCCTGGATGCATGCAGGTGTGTCGACACTCAGGTATGTCTGAGGTACTATCTGAAGCTGTGTGAATTACACCAGAGTCAATCTCGATTAGACTGAAAGCAATAAACGAAAATCCTTATGCACAATACTAATTGTTGGTATCAACTGAAGTCCGAACGTAATGTTGTCTTCCATCTTTTCAAAAAAAAAAACAAACAACAACAAAATGCATATTACATAAAAAAATCTTTATTTTGCATCACGAACTACGTCTTGACCTGATTCCCTCAGCGGGATACGTAGGCGGCCATATCGGCTTCGGTTCCGCATCATTTTTAAAATCATAAAAAATTCTTGTTTTTGCAGCATGAACTACGTCTTGACCTGACTCCCTCGGCGGGATACGTAGGCGGTCACATCGGCTTCGGTCTCGCATCATTTTAAAAAATCATATAAAAAAAATTCTTATTTTTACAGCACGAACTACGTCTTGACCTGATTCCCTCAGCGGGATACGTAGGCGTCCACATCGGCTTCGGTCCCGCATCATTTTTAAAATCATAAAAAATTCTTGTTTTTGCAGCATGAACTACGTCTTGACCTGACTCCCTCGGCGGGATACGTAGACAGCCACATCGGCTTCGGTCACACCGTTAGAAATATTGCTTCTTTGTTTTGTACAGGACTCGATTTTATCCATGGGAGAGTTTAGCATACTCATATATTTTGCATCCATAACTACATACACATGAATGTGCCATATTTTGAGGGTTGCATTCTCATCTACTCAATTGCACATTGTCCATATTCTCGCATTCGCTTTACATTCATGATAAAATAAAAATAAAAATTGCTTACCTGATCGCTTTGATAGCGTCAAGATGCAACCTTACCCAGTTCAACATCTTCATTACCAGAAACTGGGACATTTTAAGAATTCACTGCAAGAAAATGACAATAGAAAAAAAAACAGGCCAAACCATTCTGAGCATGCAAGCGTCAAGGCCAAAGCTACAAAGTCGACGCTAATCAACCACTCATTTCTTAAAAAACTCATAAGTTTTTTTGAGTGCAGGATCTTCATGTCACCAAAGACAGGAGCACAACAATAAATCTATGCGGGTTACAAACGCACAACGTCTATGCAATTACGTTATCTCAACCCGGGCGAGTCACAAAGCAGGTACGCCCATAAACTAACTCATTTCATATAAGCCTATGCAACGGCTTCATTTATGTTTCGTCTATGCAACGACGAGCATCTGCATTGCGTCCGAAAACGACGCTATTTCATTTTAAGTCTATGCAACGACTTCATCTATGTTTCGTCTATGCAACGACGGGCATCTGCATCGCGTCTATGCAACGACGCCATTTCATTTAAGCCTATGCAACGGCTTCATTCATGTTTCGTCTATGCAACGACGAGCATCTGCATCGCGTCTATGCAACGACGCCATTTCATTTAAGCCTATGCAACGGCTTCATTCATGTTTCGTCTATGCAACGATGAGCATCTGAATCGCGTCTATGCAACGACGTCATTTCATTTAAGCCTATGCAACGGCTTCATTCATGTTTCGTCTATGCAACAACGAGCATCTGCATTGCGTCCGAAAACGACGTCATTTCATTTTAAGTATATGCAACGGCTTCATCTATGTTTCGTCTATGCAACGACGAGCATCTGCATTGCGTCTATGCAACGACGCCATTTCATTTAAGTCTATGCAACGACTTCATCTATGTTTCGTCTATGCAACGACGAGCATCTGCATCGCGTCTATGCAACGACGTCATTTCATTTAAGCCTATGCAACGGCTTCATTCATGTTTCGTCTATGCAACGACGAGCATCTGCATCGCGTCTATGCAACGACGCCATTTCATTTTAAGCCTATGCAACGGCTTCATCTATGTTTCGTCTATACAACGACGAGCATCTGCATCGCGTCTATGCAACGACGTCATTTTATTTAAGTCTATGCAACGGCTTCATTCATGTTTCGTCTATGCAACGACGAGCATCTGCATCGCGTCTATGCAATGACGCCATTTCATTTTAAGCCTATGCAACGGCTTCATCTATGTTTCGTCTATGCAACGACGAGCATCTGCATCGCGTCTATGCAACGACGCCATTTCATTTTAAGCCTATCTGGCGGCCGTTCATGTTTCGTCTATGCAACGACGAGCATCTGCATCGCGTCTATGCAACGACGCCATTTCATTTTAAGCCTATGCAACGACTTCATTCATGTTGCGTTTATGCAACGACGAGTATCTGCATCGCGTCTATGCAACGACGTCATTTCATTTTAAGCCTATGCAACGGCTTCATTCATGTTTCGTCTATGCAACGACGAGCATCTGCATCACGTCTATACAACGACGTCATTTCATTAAAAGCCTATGCAACGGCTTCATTCATATTTCGTCTATGCAACGACGAACATTTGCATCGCGTCTATGCAATGACGCCATCAAAATCTACAAACACCATGTCCTTTTCAACACCACATCACCTGCAACCCAGTGTCAATCATACTTCGACACTGGGACATTTTTAAATCAGCGTCAGCTTTGCTTTTTATTTTTTTGCATCACAACGACCCAATGTCATCATGATTTGACACTGGGACATTTTTGGGTCTGCATCATCCCTATTTTTGAGTTCTAGTTTATAAAACAGGACAAAATTGGCTACAAGTCAACATCTTTGTCCGAAGACTCTTTCATCATCTCCGTACAAAGAGGGACATGCTGTTGACAGTCAATTTTGACCCGTTTTTTGTATATTTTCGTGCAATTTTAAGTATTTTAGCACATTGCATTTTAATCGTTATTTTGCATTTTTTACATAATATTCTGTGTTTATTTCTTCACAAAAATGGAATTGCATCTCTTTATTTTAAATTAAGCATTATGTCTTTGTTAATATTATGTTTTTTATTTTAATAATATTTGCATATCTTTAAATAATTAATTGACATCCCGTTTTTACTTTTAATCAGGCATTAAACATGTTTTAAATATTGCATTTTAGTATTATTGCATCGACATTTGAATTTTAATAATTTTGCATCTTTTTAAATAATTTTTCTTTAAATAATTAACCAGCCTTGCATTTTGTCAAACCAGACCAGTCCAAGACACAATTTGAATCAGTACAACCCAACACCATTTTAATTTCATCCAAACACTCTTTTATTTTCCCCCCTAAATTTTAAACCCCACTTTTCATTTCCCCCCAAATACCAAACCCTAATCCTACCCTATAAAACAAAACATTTCCCCCCCCCCCAAAACATGGGACCCCCAGCCGCACACTTCATCTCTCAAAGATCATCCCGCCCTCACTTTCTCCCCTTAACCCATCCGTCGCGCCGCTCGCCACGGAGCTCTAAGCTCCGGCGAACACCCTCACAGACAGCAGCCGCACGTCTCACCCTCCTCACCTCACTCCCGTCACCCTCTTTCCCGCCTCCCGCCGCTGGGCCTCACCGGCGAACCACCACACCACCACCGCCAGTCTCACCGGCGAACACCCTCCACAGCAGCCGCCAACACTCTCCCCTTACCCTCACAGCCCAACAGCCCTAAAAAAGAACTCCCTCATCCCTCACTCTCTCGCCGCCCCAGCTCCCTCTCCCGTCGACTTCCACACCTCACCGGCGAATCACCGCCATCTTGCACCTCCCGCCGCCGCCACTATTTCCGTTGACCTCTGTCACCCCCACATCACCGTCGAACTCACCATTGTCCATTAACCACTGGCGGCGTCGCTCCGGTGTTGCACCGTTGAAGTGACGCCGCCGCTGCCCGCTGCCTTTTGTGTTGCTGAAATCACTGTTTGTGTCCCTTCGTGACTATTATATTATTGACTGTTGGACTGTTTTTACTTCTCTGATTTTTTACTGTCTTGCCGGAGTTTTAAGACTCCGACGACCTTTGGAACGGAAGGATTTTCTGATTTTCTATATTTTTTGGTTGTTCTTGTTGGTGGGACTGACTTCAGCTCGCTGTTTTGTTGTTGCTGGACTGATTTTCGCCATTTTAATGGACTGATCTTCCGTCGTTGCTACTAATTTTGGTTATTTGTTCGGTTGGTTTTAGCCATGGTGCTGGACTGATTTTTAGGCTATTTACTACTAATTTTCGGCATTGTTACTACTGTTTTTGGCCATATTATTGGACTGATTTTGGCGTATTGCTATTGATTTTGGGCATTTTTTGCTGGTTTACTGATTTAGAACAAATACTACACTGTTGGTATTTTACTGATTTGAACAAGATGCTACACTTATGGCCGATGAAAAAGTCATCCGTCGATTTTTGAGGCCTCCACAGTTGCAAAGACGGAAAAATAAAATATGAAGCTTTCTGGGCAATGATGATTTCTTCCACTTACACCGGATAACCAACATGCGCTGGCAAGGCGAATTCTCGCAGCCGCACTTGTTTAGGCTGTCCTACTTTATATTTTTTACATATCTGAGCCCTCCGTGTTTAAAACTATTACTGTTTTGGCGCGGATCCGAAGGTTTTATTTATTTTATTATTTTTAGCAATATTGGCCGATGAAGGAATCTCCGTCTGATTTCCAAGGTCTTCTCTGTACAAAGACGGATTTATTTTTGGCTTTATTTATTAATTATTGCTATTACTTTAAAAATTATTTATTTTATTACTAACACTTTTACTAAGTGTCTATACAGGTACCCGAAGATCATCTTGTGCAGAAAGCCTAAAAAGGGTTAAAGATGTCCCGGATTCTTATTTCATGTCTCATTTAATTTTAGTTTTACTTTTGTATTGCATTTTATTTTAATTGTAAATTATGTAAAAATGCTTAGAATAGGTAGAATAAAAGCCAATATATAATTAACCTAGGTTTGAACGGATAACCGCAAGTTAGCGGATCCTATAGGATGTCTGACCCCTTCCCTTTAGGATAATAAAGAACCCTTACCTAGAATCTCACATAGCTTTTCGCAGACCTTTAAATGGAGATCATTTATAGCATTTTTATGCTATTTAATAAGTGTCCTAATTCACTATAATAATTAGGTGGCGACTCCTTAAATACATTTAGGAATCAACCATACGTAGTACTCCCGTTTTCGACTCCGGTTAAAATGGGGTGTTACAGGTAGCATAACGCCGCAAACATAACACATGTCCGGTTAGGCAAGCCGGCAAAGCTGCCTTTACACACAACCAACCCTGTCTCCTGAGGAGTCACATCTAAGCAAATATAACAAAGGACGCAAGCCGACAAGGCTTCCACTATATACGGGAACATCCCAAAATGAAATATAATAGTATGGCTGAACAAAACATATCTACAATTCTCATATGACTAAACCACATATATACAACCCACAACTGTCTACAGACCTCTATAAGAAGGATGCCGACATATGACGGGACAGGGCCTCGTCGTGCCCCAAAATATACATAAGTCAACAAAAGTAGGGTTCTGTACCAAAATGACAAAGCTCTGACTCAAAGAAGCTCCTCCAAACAGCTGAACGGGAAACCTAGACTAGAGGATCACCAAACTGAGCACCTGTACCTGCGGGCATGAACGCAGCCCCACGAGGAAAGGGGGTCAGTATGAAATAATGTACTGAGTATGTAAAACATGAAATACAGTATATGAGATCATAAGTAGCCAACAGATAACAGGAGACAAGTATAAAAATCAGAATCCAAATCCAATTGTGTCGTATACAAATGAGAGTCATATAAAAAATCATGAGTACTTATCCATATAATCATCATATATATATATATATATATATATATATATATCTACTATCATGGGTATCTATACCCGCATCATGGATGCATGTACATGGAATCATATCTACTGTCATGGGTATCTATACATGCATCATGGATACATGTCCATGGAATCATATCTATTGTCATGGGTATCTATACCCGCATCATGGATACATGTTCATGGAATCACATCTACTGTCATGGGTATCTATACCCGCATCATGGATACATGGAATCACATCTATTATCATGGGTATCTCTACCCACGTCATGGATACATGTCCATGGAATTATATCTACTGTCATGGGTATCTATACCCACATCATGGATACATGTCTATGGAATCATATATATACATATAACATGTCCCGACCCTCTAGTGAGGGACTCGGTGAATTCATATAATCATATCCAGCACGAATAGAGTATCATGAGTAACTATATAATTTAAATCATCACTTTGACTCTCAATGAAATCATTATAATAAACTCTTGCTGAAAATCATAGGCATTTATCATGACCAACATCTGTAGGAAATTGACTGGGTAGAAATCATGTACGTCCGCCGTACTTTAAATAAATCGTGCCAAAAAGAAAGAAGGAAGAGTTTCACATACATTTTAGTCGAATTAGCCAACTCACTATTAGAATACGTCTCGTCTTAGTACTTCAACCTATAATTAAGGGTAATACGTCCATTAATTCTATGATTTTTAGCGTAAGTTATATCGAAATACGACTCTTTTTTCTATAGAAATTCGGGCAGCACTTCTCCAGTTTATGTGCATATCCACAACTTACAAATTAAGCCAGCAATACCAAATAACAATCACAAATATTCCAATTACGCCATCAATATATATTCCTTCTCTTTTACATTTATGCAATACAACAACTACACAACCAAGGTGATTACTACACCTATTTATCATATTCATCCAACCCTTTAATCATGTTAAAAATTGTCCATTAAAACAGCCCACAATACCTACTCTTTTTCATAATTTCTCAAAATCCAATTCATGTTTCAATACTTTCATAGAAACAATTATAACTCTAAATATCAAGATTATTTCCAATTTCAACATGCAAGGCAGCGACGAGCTTAACGACACCATAATCGAAGACAACTCCAAGATTAGTAAAATTAGTCTCAAAATCGGCTACAACATCCAAAATATTCACATGCAATGTCTTAATTCCAATTTTCCCTTAACACAAATTCATTTCCTTAATTATAACAACATGCACTCCAATTATATCATAGGAAGAATAATTGTATACCTTAAATTGAAGCCAAAACAGTCCCTAATCGGAATTCACTGTTTCATCGATTTTCTTCACCAATTTTCACACTTATTCAACTCCAAATTGACATGCATACATTCTACAATGTTAACCCATTATTCTTACACGTTTTTCTTCCCAAAAACTTCGCCAAAATCTAAAATTTGCTTGGCCTAATTCGGCCCAAGCAGTCCGCGAAATAGCCACTATTTTGGAGTAATTTTTGGCATAAAATTGTAGAGGAACCTTAAATATACAAAGAGGAATTAGAAGCTTCAAATTCTTGCTAAGGGGAGGTGTAATTTCGGCTGGAGGGGAAGGAGAAGATAGGGGAGGGAGATGGAAAATTTTGTTTGAAGTTAAAGTGGAAGAGATGAAGGGGATAAGTTAGTAAAAATCTAAAATTTTCTTTTTACACTTTGGCCCTCTTTCTTAATTGTTTAATTAAATTGAACCCTCTACTACAATGAATCTCACATAACCCCTCATATCCTCAATGCCAAGATTTTATAATATCATACTATCACATACTCCATTGAAACAAATTCAACTACTAGTATTAATTTTCGTCGTCTCATTTGTAGTATTCAAAAATATTATTCTGGGATCATATCCGTTTGTATACTAATTCCCATAATAACATATGTAATTATACTTTATATCCAATATTTGAATCTTACTTCCTTAATGATGTTCTTAAGTATCGTCTTAAACTTACGAGGTGTAACAAATAGGAAGTGTTTTCATTAAAAAATTATATTCCCTACACCCTAAAATCAGAAATGGGACTACTCACCCTCCCGTTTAAAGATTGGACTATTGTAAACAATGGTTTAAAAGATATGGACTTAGGTTGTAATAAATTGGATTTATGGACAATCCTAAGTAAGCGCCAGGAATTTCTCTGGGCACCAATCACAATGGAAAAGGACTAGAGACAAACCTGTCACTGTTTCCGATAGAAGATCTGCCTTTTGACAGGATGGTTTTGGAAACTCAGTCATACAAAGCCTACGGGTGACTGGAGTGGGTCAGAGTTTCCAGATCTTAAATGATCTGAAGGACAAAAGAAAGGCATAAAAGAATTTAGACACTCAATTTTCCAAGGCAACTGGAGTGGGCCAAAGTATATAGATCTCATACGATCCGGTTATATCCTAACCACGAGCAAGAGGTTATTCATGTGAAGCACGCCACTTCTAAACTAGAAGGAGTTGAAGAGGTTGTCCTCAAAGGACTTCATGGAATGGGATCACTCTAACAAGAGGTGATACCTGTCCCAAACTTGGTTTCAAGACGTTGTTGGTCAAGCTGGTTTGAGACTATTCCAACAGGTATGTAATAAATAAGAATGGTGCAGTATGAATGATATATTTGTAATTTGTGCATCTATGCCTTCATTTATTAAGACTCGTTAAATAGAATGTCATTCAAAACTAATTAAGTTGATATTGTTGCAGTCTATCGACATAAACCCTCAAATGAATGTGGGGTAGGCGAAGAGGCAAAAACACCTTTCTATTCCGTCAAAGGAATAGTGAAAGAAGCATCGCTCCTCTAGAACTTAGTCACACCTACATGGGTGATTTGAAGCGTGTACGTAATACAGGGGGTACTTTGTGACCTTTATTGACGATAGTACAACATATTGCATCCTTTGTTTGTTGAAAAGCAAAGATGAAGCTATTGAAGCGGATAAGCGCTACAAAAGAGAAGTTGAAGAGCCTACGGATTGAGGAATTCGTAGTGATAGAGGGGGAGTATGTGAAGCATCATTCATTAAAAGACTGCTCCTTACTCAACTCAGTCTAACGGTGTTAGCCAAGCGCATACCGTGCGCCCAAGATATGTGGGCAAGGCGATCCTTACCGCTAATGCGATTCTCAACAGAACTCTGCATAAGGATAAGGATAACCCTCCATGTGAAACATGGAAAGGATCACATCTACAAATGTTGTGATATGGGGTGTATTGGTGGAGGTTGGAATACCGAAACAGGTCAAGTTGGACCTAAGACTGTAGATTGCATATCCACTAGATCTGCAAATAACAGTAGTACTTATCGCATCTTGGTGTCAAAGAATGTTGAATTCTTTGAAGATAACTTTCCTTAAGAAGGGAAAAGAAGTAATTGCTCGAGGTTAATAAGAATTCGTGAGTACCTGACTGCCCGGAACTAGACGTTGTAGGTCTATAGGACTCGAAAGTTGCTGACTATCCGGAACTTAATGTTTCAGATCTATATAATTTAGGTAATCTAGATGTTGAACTGAGATAGAGCAAAATGAGGGGACAAAGGCTTGTTCTAGGCCTTCTAGATTATATGATTGAGAATGAACCATGGACAATTAAGAAAGAATTGTCATCTCCATAAGCGCTGCTTTGGAAAGAAGCTACAGAGAGAGAAATAGCTTCCATCAGATAGAACCATACTTATGTGATGGTCGATCTTCCTCCGAGAAAAGAACCTTTGGGTTGTAAAAGTGGATACTCAAATTGAGTACAAAGTAGATGGATCTATTGATGAGTATAAGGCCTCGACTACTTGGACATGTGCTCCCCTGTATATAGCTTAACATCCAGGGCCACCGCAGTCCTGCGCTACTTGGATGTTAAGACAACCTTCCTAACCGGAGAGTTGGGTTGTGGACTATTGGGCTTCTTCCTAAACTTCCAATTTGGTCCCTGAAATGTTTGCATTTTGGTCTTGGAAGTTTCATATAAAATAGAAACAATGAATCTGATGACAGAAACATTGACACTGAAGCTAAAAAGCCAACGGTTGGAAAATCAAAAGTCCGAAAGTGGAAGAAGAAGGTAATACGGAACAACCCGAGGGGTATGCCGTTCCAGGGAAGAGAATAAAGTCTATCGACTTGTCAAATCTCTGTGCGAGCAAAAACAGGCCCCACAGCAATTGCATAAAAACTTTGATAGTACTCTACTATCGAATGGTTTCTCAATTAATGAGTGTGAAAAATGTGTATACATGAAAGATAATTCTGACTCGTTCATGATATGTCTTTACGTAGATGACATGTTGATCATAGGGAATAGTCATAGTTTGATCCTAGAGACTAAGAGTATGTTGAAATAATGTTTCGATGTGAAATGATATGGGTAGAGCAGATGAATTCTTAGGAATTGAGATTTATAAGACATCTAACTGACCGGTCTAAATTCAAACCCATTTATGAGGTATTTTTACAGTCTTGTTGAAGTCACCAATGGATATGAATCATGGGAAGTGATTGGAATCATGGTGCACCCATATACCAGGAGAGATAGATGCAGGTCACGTGTATTTTAATGTACTTTATATACTTCAGATGACCTGGTGTCGACTCACAAGAGTTGAACTAAGGTTCACTAGAAATAATCAATTGAAGACGTTAAATCAGATATGACGATATCTAAAATATTTGCTTATCTACGCATTATGGTATTCTGGATGTCCAATGGTTCTGGGAGAACATGATCAGTGTATTTTATATACACCTTTCGAGTCATTTTTAGTTAGTATTTTACTCATTTCATTTATGTTTAGTATAGTATTAGGGTCGTTTTCCTTTCTTTTGTGTCACAGCGGTCAGAAATGGAGAAATGACAAAAGGAGATGAAATGAGCATAAATGAGATGGAATTGCACACAAAAGGGCCAAGAAATGAAGTCTAAGAAATTCCGGGAAGTATAGAGGAGATCAGACGAAGCCCGGACGAAAAAAGGACGATGAAACGAAAATCCGCCAGAAAAATGCCTCAGGCGCCGCGACGCTGAAAGTTCTGAAAGTTGATTTCGCTGCAGGTTGACGCGGGATTTCTGAGTTTTGGGCCGAATTTGACACGTTTTCAGGGTCAAAAAGGGATAATTTTTCCTACCTACATAATCCTTAACCCTTTACCAAAAGGATTCCATAACTTTTCCTTAACCCTTTACCAAAAGGATTCCATAACTTTTCCTTAACCCTTTACCTAAAGGATTCCATAACTTTTCCTACCTACATAATCCCTAACCCTTTACCTAAAGGATTCTTGGGTTATAAGTAGTCTCTACATCATTAGAAGAATTCATCCACCATTCTACATTCCATCCCACACTTGACAAATTCCATTCTCCATCCATCATTCTACCACATTCATCTTGTAAATATTCCACAACACAATCATTGGATGCAAGAAGGCTTGGAGACTTGTTCTTGAGTATTTTTCTTTTCTTTCTTTTGCTTTGTTTATTTCAGTTCATGTATGGAGATTGTATTAGTTCTTAGTGTGACTATGGCTAGGAGCTAATTACTTTGTTAGGGATTTCCTTGTGATTCTCTTGAAACTCTTATTCATGAATTAATATATTAGTTTGGTTTCTTCTTCACTTATTTAAGATTTATTCAATAATTGTTTTGATTGTTTGATAATTAATTGATCGCTATTTATCATCACTTATATGAGTTCTAATCGAAATCTGAAAGGGGAGATTGTGAATATGCTACAGTTGAATAAACATAGGTTTAAATCATGGACGAAAGTACTCCGCTACTTGTGTAGCTTAATAGATTATTGCTCTTAATCCTCATTTGTAGTCAATCTTGTCACCGAAAGGTAGAAGGGTTCTCCATTGGGGTTGAGTGTTTATATTACCTTAACGGGAGTATAAAATGGTCTAGTTAACATGCTATCTTAACGTAGAAGAAGAAGTTAGTCTAATTGTATTAAGGATTGAATAGAGTGGATAGTTGATGATCTTGGAAGACCTAATTCTCCATCATAACTGATTTAAATCAAAGTATTTTTATAATTAGTTTATTTCCTGCATTATTAGTTTAGAATTTCAACTCAATTAACGTTAACTAAATAGAAACTAAAGCATAGATAATCGATACTTGAAAACCAGTCCCTGAGGACGATATTCGGTCTTACCTAGACTATATTACTTGTAACGATACGTGCACTTGCGTTTAGCTTGTGTATAAATCGCACATCAAGGGCACCCCCTAGAGTTGAGAGATGTTGGGAATCTCACTGATCCCTACATTATAGAGAGCCTGGAAGACAAGCATGTCTTGTGTACTTGGGAGATAATCTTATATCTGAAGCCCTTAGTTGAAAAGATTGTTGTAGGAAAAGTGAGACCTGCAACAATAACTATGCGGATTGCAAGCAGTTCGCAGAAGGATCCAATGGGCACTCGTAAAGGTTAATTGCGTCCGGCTAAAAGACGTTAAAGACAGCGCTTGTTGGGAGGCAACCCAATGTTTTTAATTATGTTATTTTAATTTTTGTTTTATTTTGACTTGAACAGTCTTACGGTCTTGGGTTCTTGTTTTGTGTTGTTGGATGACAGGTGGACTGAAAGCTAAATCTGAGGGAAAAGGAGCAAAAACGCTGAAAAAAGGAAAAGCCGTCGTCAGCGCCGCGGCGCCCAGAATCAGCGTCGTGGCGCCGGAACTTCAGAGAGCCATATTCCGTGCAAATTCCAGATTTTTTCCTCCCAGACCTCTGTTATGACCGTTGTGTTGTGTCCAGTAAGTTGTCCCTATTTTTTTTTTTGAATCTTGCACACATTGGGGACAATGTGTGATTTAAGTTTGGGGGGATGTTTTATTATTTTTTAGTCTTTTTGATTTGTTTTGGTATTTTTGAGTATTTTTTTTGAGTCATAATTTATTTATTTTTTAAGATCATGCATGTTGTAGTTACTGAAAACGCCTAGTGAAGTAAAAGTTGAATAATGTAATGGAATTAGAAGCAACCATCTGAACACTTAGGTTAGATATGCCAAAAAATCATGAAATCAAACTATTTGGGGTATCTTTCTTGATTTGTGCATTGTTAATGATGAAAACCTATGTGTCTGCTTGCTTGCTATTTGAGGCGAAATAGTTAGGATATGCATGTTAGGGAAATGATTCAAGCATTTCTTTGTTAGCCCTTTCTTACCATTTTTTTGCCTATCCCTGACATTCAAATTATATCCCTAGTCTGTCCCTTTGAGCCTAAAAATAAGACCTTTCTTTGACACCCTACAATTCCATATTTGTGCCATAAGTAAAAAATTGAGACGTTTGGAATATAAAGTGTTGAAAAAAAGATAAAAGAGAGTGAACAATTTTGATGCACCCCAATGAAAAAGTAATAATAAATAGGCAAAAGCCTAAGTTTGGGGGTGCCTGCTATTCATCATACACCTCATTCTCTCAAAACAAAAGAGGGGAAAGATAGGTATGAAGTGAAAAAGAGAATCAAAAGAAAATGGAAGAATTTAAAGCAAAAGAGCTTATGGTACGTAAATTGAGCCTAAATGCCTATTTTTACCTACCCTGCCTAAGCCTACATTACAACCCTGAAAAGCCCTGAAGATCTCTAATATGTGTATCCATGATTAGTGGAGAATAGCAAGTAAACATGTCATAGGATTTTGAAATTGACATGCATAGTTAGGTATTCTTACTTCCATTGAGCATGATTAAATTGAATTTTCGAAATATCTGAATTGAGTGTTTAGAATGTTAACAATCCATGCTATATGTTCCTACATATTATCCTACTAACCTTCATGCTTTTATAAGTGACAATTGTGCAGCAAAATGATCAGTGTCTTTGAGTCATTTTATTCTCTTTCGTGTCTTTGTTTATATTTTTTATCTTTGCTCGAGGGCGAGCAAAGGCTAAGTTTGGGGGTGTTTGATCGGTGTATTTTATATACACCTTTTGAGTCATTTTTAGTTAGTATTTTACTCATTTCATTTACGTTTAGTATAGTATTAGGGTCGTTTTCCTTTCTTTTGTGTCACAGCGGTCAGAAATGGAGAAATGGCGAAAAGGAGATAAAATGGGCATAAATAAGATGGAATTGCACACTAAAAGGGCCAAGAAATGAAGCCTAAGTTAGGAAATATAGAAGAAATCGGACGTAAGGCAACGAACAAAGGACGAAGAAACGAAAAATCCGGAAGAATGTCGTCACCGGCGCATGGCGCGGCAGTGGCGGCGCTGACCATGAAGTCGTCAAAGCTCTCGATTTTCAGCGCCGTGGTGCCCGATCGCAGGCTACGCCGACGCGAATCCCGAGTTTTGGGCCGAATTTGACACGCTTTCAGGGTCCAAAAGGGATACCTTTTCCTACCTGCATAATACTTAACCCTTTACCTAAAGGATTCTATAACTTTTCCTACCTACATATTCCTTAACCCTTTACCTAAAGGATTCCATAACTTTTCATAAACCCTTTACCTAAAAAGATTCCATAACCTTTCCTACCTAAATAATCTCTAACCCTTTACCTAAAGGATTTTTGGGCTATAAATAGTCTCTACATCATTAGAAGAATTCATCCATCACCCATCCCATTCTCCATCCATCACCCATCCCATTCTCCATCCATCATTCTACCACATTCCATCTTGTAAATATTCCACAACACAATCTTTGGATGCTAGAAGGCTTGGAGACTTGTTCTTGAGTATTTTCTTTTCTTTCTTTTTTGCTTTGTTTATTTCAGTTCATGTATGGAGATTGTATTAGTTCTTAGCGTGACTATGGCTAGGAGCTAATTACTTTGTTAGGAATTTCCTTGTGATTCTCTTGAAACTCTTATTCATTAATTAATACATTAGTTGATTTCTTCTTCACTTAATTAAGATTTATTCAATAATTGCTTTGATTGCTTGATAATTAATTGATCACTAGCTATCATCACTTACATGAGTTCTAATCGAAATCCGAAAGGGGAGATTGTGAATATGCTATAGTTGAATAAACATAGGTTTAAATCGTGGACGAAAGTACCCCGATACTTGTGTAGCTTAATAGGTTATTGCTCTTAATCCTCTTTTGTAGTCAATCTTGTCACCGAAAGGTAGAAGGGTTCTCCATTGGGGTTGAGTGTTTATATTACCTTAACAGGAGTATAAAACGGTCTAGTTAACCTGCTATCTTAACGTAGAAGAAGAAGTTAGTCTAATTGTATTAAGGATTGAATAGAGTGGATAGTTGATGATCTTGGAAGCCTTAATTCTCCATCATAACTGATTTAAATCAAAGTATTTTCATAATTAGTTTATTTTCTGCATTATTAGTTTAAATTTCCAACCCAATTAACGTTAACCAAATAGAAACTAAAGCATAGATAATCGATACTTGAAAACCAGTCCCTGAGGACGATATTCGGTCTTACCTAGACTATATTACTTGTCACGATACGTGCACTTGCGTTTAGTGTGTGCATAAATCGCACATCAAGTTTTTGGCGCCGTTGTCGGGGACTGACGTACTTTCAATATCGATTTATCTATTCTTATTTCTAATTTGGTTGCTCCAAGAATAAGTTTCTAACTTGTTCTGCGAGCATCTTTTTATCACTTTTTATTGTTTTCTTATTTTGCAGGTTAAATTTTAAAAAAAAAATTAAATTTAAATTCAGGACACATGGATTACTACTATCAGAGACAGTGGAGTCATCAACAGCAGCTTAACCCACAGGTTCTAGAGGAAGATCTAGATGAGTTGCAGGCAGGCATACTCAGGCTCACCAAGTGTCAGTCTCAGTTCATGGATGAGACAAGAGTGTCCCTCAGAAATTTGGAGACACAAATAGGGCAACTAATGGAAAGGATGAGCAATACACCTCAAGCAAATTTGCCCAGCGACACCATTGTGGGAAGTGATAAGCAAATTCAGGAACCTGAACCACACCCAGCTGTTGAGGAATCTAACGAGATAGTTGGTGTAGAGAAGGAAAAGATTGTTGAGATCCAATTATTCACCTTTTTGGATTATGTGGAGATTTTTTTTCCTGCACCTATTGCAGAAGAAACACCACCAGCTGTCACTGTTGATCCCCAAATAGAAAGTATGGGCACCCCTAGAGTTGAGATATGTTGGGAATCTCACTGATCCCTACATTATAGAGAGCTTAGAAGACAAGCAAGTCTTGTGTACTTGGGGGATAATCTTATATCTGAAGCCCTTAGTTGAAAAGAGTGTTGTAGGAAAAGTGAGACCTGCAACAATAACTATGTGGATTGCAAGCAGTTCGCAGAAGGATCCAAAGGGCACTCGTAAAGGTTAACTGCGTCCGGCCAAAAGACGTTAAATACAACGCTTGTTGGGAGGCAACTCAATGTTTTTAATTATGTTTTTTTAATTTCTGTCTTTAGTTTGTTTTATTTTGTCTTGAACAGTCTCACGGTCTTGGGTTCTTGTTTTGTGTTGTTGGATGACAGGTGGACTGAAAGCTAAATCTGAGGAAAAATGAGCAAAAACGTTGAATAAAAAGGAAAAGTCGTCGCAAGACCACGGCGAATCTCGTGTCGTGGCGCCAAGGATCGAAAACCAGCATTCCGTGCAAATTCCGCAATTTTCCTCCTGCACTCCATTATGACCGCTGTGTTGTATCAGTAAGTTGTCCCTATTTTTAGTCTTCACACATTGGGGACAATGTGTCGATTAAGTTTGGGGGGTGTCTTATTTTGTTTTATTGTCGTGTTTTTTTTATTTGTCTTTGTGTTGTTTTTATGTCTTTTTGAGTCATAATATTTTTTTGGATCATCCATGTTGTAGTTGCTAAAGATATTGAGTGGATAAAGTGGGATAATGTAATGGAATTAAAAGCGACAATCTGTGTGCTTAAGTTAGATATGCCAAAAATTTCTGACATCTAATTATTTGGAATATTTGTGCTTCGCTTATGTGTGTCAATTATGGAAAGAACGGTTGAAAAATGTCTAAAAAATCTGTTTGCTTGTTATTTGAGGCGAAATAGTTAAGATGTACATGTTTAGGGAGATGATTCAGGCATTTCTTTGATAGCCCTTCTGACCATTCATTACCTACCCTGACATAAAATGTATCACTAGTCAGCCCCTTTTGAGCCTAAAATAAAGATCTTTCTTTGACACCCTATGATTCCTTTGTTGTGCCATAAGTAATAATGGAAAAGTATTGGAATGAAAAGTGTTGAAAAAGAAATAAAAAGATAGTGAAAAATTTGATGCACCCCAATGAAAAATATGCAAAAGCCTAAGTTTGGGGGTGCCTGTTATTCATAATACATATCATTCTCTCAAAAGAAAAGTGGGGAGAAGGTGGGTACGAAACTAAAAAGAAAGCCAAAAAGAAGGAAAATGAGTTTGAATGAAAAATGCTTATGGTATGTAACTGAGCCTAAATGCCTATTTTTTTACCTACCCATGCCTAAGCCTATCTTACAACCCTTGAAAGTCCTGATGATCTTTAATATGTATGTCTATGATTAGTGGAGAATAGCAAGTAAACATGTCTATAGCATTTGGGAAAGATTGAATGAAATTGACATGCATAGGTTAGGTGTTTGTATTTCAATTGAACATGATCTAAGTGAATTTGCGAAATATCTAACTTGAAATTCTAGATTGCTGATTATTCATGCTATATATGTTCTAACATATTATCTCATCTTTCATCCATGATTTTAAAGAAGCAATATTATAATTACTTGATCCATCTCTTTGAGACTTTGTTCGTTTTGTTTTATTTTTGTTTTGAGCTTTACTCGAGAGCGAGCAAAGTTTAAGTTTGGGGGTGTTTGATCGGTGTATTTTATATACACCTTTCGAGTCATTTTTAGTTAGTAGTTTACTCATTTCATTTATGTTTAGTATAGTATTAGGGTCGTTTTCCTTTCTTTTGTGTCACAGCGGTCAGAAATGGAGAAATGACAAAAGGAGATGAAATGAGCATAAATGAGATGTAATTGCACACAAAAGGGCCAAGAAATGAAGTCAAAGAAGTTTCGGGAAGTATAGAGGATATCAGACGAAGCTCGGACTAAAAAAGGACGACGAAACGAAAATCCGCCAGAAAAATGCCTCAGGCCGCTGTACTGAAAGTTCAAAGTTGATTTCACGCAGTTTTTTTGCCAGTGGCGCTACTCGAGGCACTGACGCGGGATTTCTGAGTTTTGGGCTGAATTTGACACGTTTTCAGGGTCAAAAGGGGATAATTTTTTCTACCTACATAATCTTTAACCCTTTACCAAAAGGATTCCATAACTTTTCCTTAACCCTTTACCAAAAGGATTCCATAATTTTTCCTTAACCCTTTACCTAAAGGATTCCATAACTTTTCCTACCTACATAATCTCTAACCCTTTACCTAAAGAATTCTTGGGCTATAAATAGTCTCTACATCATTAGAAGAATTCATCCACCATCTTACATTCCATCCCACACTTGAAAAATTCCATTCTCCATCCATCATTCTACCACATTCATCTTGTAAATATTCCACAACACAATCATTGGATGCAAGAAGGCTTGGAGACTTGTTATTGAGTATTTTTCTTTTCTTTCTTTTGCTTTGTTTATTTCAGTTCATGTATGGAGATTGTATTAGTTCTTAGCGTGACTATGGCTAGGAGCTAATTACTTTGTTAGGGATTTCCTTGTAATTCTCTTGAAACTCTTATTCATGAATTAATATATTAGTTTGGTTTCTTCTTCACTTATTTAAGATTTATTCAATAATTGCTTTGATTGCTTGATAATTAATTGATCACTAGTTATCATAATTTATATGAGTTCTAATCGAAATCCTAAAGGGGAGATTGTGAATATGCTACAGTTTGTAACGCCCCATTTTCGACCGGAGCCGGAAAAAGGAGTGCCGCTACGCGTATGGTTTGATTCCCGAAATGCAATTTAAAGGAGTCGCCACCTAATTATTATAGTGAATTAGGACACTGAAAATGTAGCATAAAATACTACGAATGATCTCCATTTTTAAGGTCTGCGAAAGCTATGCGAGATTCTAGGTAAGGGTTCTCTATTATCCTAAAGGGAAGGGGTTAGGCACCCTAAAGGATCCGCTAACTTGCGGTTGTCCGTTCAGACTTAGGTTTAAAATTGTGCTAAATATATCATGCAATTCTAAGGGTATTCTAATTATTAAACTAATCAAAAGATATTTAAACTAGGCATGCAAATATTTAAAATAAATATATACTTAACAAGATAGTAATAAAAGTAAATAAACATAAAAGATGTAATGAAGATAAATTAACAACATTTTGCTTTTATTTCATTTTTATGCGAATTATTTAACTTTGGGGCGCGCCTCCGGGTACCTGCAAAAGACACTTAGTAGAAGAGTTAGTAAATGATAAATAAATTACCAAACAAACAACAATATATGTATATATATAGATATATATGTAAAATGTATTGTAAAAGATATATTTTTATATAGTGTGGGCTCAGCTAGTGTTATGCCAAGAATACTAAGACATGAGAAGCCAATATCGCTACTGTGATCGACTTCGCCTCCCGGTGAACGATACTATGCATTCTCGTCCAATCTTTTCACTTTCCTCGCCCACATATTAGTCTCGCTACCACGGAGGCCTCGGATCGACGGATAAATCCTTCTTTGGCCATGTAGTATCAAATTCAAAATCAAAAATACCAAGTGTAGTAACTTGTTCAAAATCAAGAAATAAATTAAGCCAAATAGCCTAAAATTAATGAGAAAACAATGAACAATGACAACATGCCGAACAAGAGCGGTTCACGGAAGCGATGGTAATTCGCCGAGCGATGGGAAGTCGTGAAACAGTCCAACAGATTTTCAAAACATCACGAGTCTTAAAATTCGCCATAATA
This sequence comes from Przewalskia tangutica, assembly GCA_029844215.1. Taxonomy (NCBI): domain Eukaryota; kingdom Viridiplantae; phylum Streptophyta; class Magnoliopsida; order Solanales; family Solanaceae; genus Przewalskia; species Przewalskia tangutica. Next base: position 115,522,805 of record CM056723.1, on the reverse strand, counting down.
CTAAAATGGTGCAAAATCAGCCCAACAAAATGTATAAGCCGACGAACATAACCGAGTTTTGCAAACTCCGCCAAATACCAAAACTCCGTAAATCAGTCCGACAACCAACAACAGAAACCGAAAGTTAAACTATCATGGTCGCCGGGTTTAAAATTCCGGCGAGATACAAAATTTCCAAATCACCCAACCAAACCACAATATGTATAATAGCAACGAAAGAGAAACAAATCGATGTCGCCGGAGTTCAAACTCCGCAAGTTTCAACAACACAAAAGATAACAGCACGGCGTCGGCCGAGCGACGCCACCGCCGAGGTCGCGCGAGCAGCTAAGCGTCGGTGGCGACGGCGGCGGGTGTGGCGACGAGTTGGTGAAGAGTTGAGGTGGTTCGCCGTGATGGCAGCGTGGGGTGCCGGGTATTTTGAATGGAGGGTTCGCCGAGTTTTTAGAACTCCCGCGAAAGCGCGAACGGCGGCGAAGCGGCAAAGGGAGCGAGGAGAGGCGTTCTCCTTGAAAATCAAATGAAAATAAAAGTGGGCTCAGCCCCTTTTTTTTGTTGAAAAAGAGAAAATGGGCGGATGCCCTTTATTGTGCTGCTCCTCTTTATTTTGTGCTGCTTTTAAAAAAACTCGACCTCTCTTTTTCTCGCCGTTCTCCTCCCTTTTCACATCAAGCTTCAACGCTGTGGTCGCTTTAAAAACGCTGGGTCGCTTCTTATTTTTCTTTAACGTTGTTTTGTGCTCCTTTGCCGTGTTGCCCCCCCTCTTTTAATAAAGGGGGGGTAAGAATTAAATAATAGGGGGATAGATTAGGGTTTGGTATTTTAGGGGGGAATGAAAAGTGGGGTTTGAAATTTAAAAATGAGGGGGAAATAAAGAGGGGGGTGTTTGGATGAAATAAAAATAGTGTTGGATTGGAATGATTTGGATTGGGTTCCGTACTGGACTGGTTTGACAAAATGCAACGCGGGTTAATTATTTAAAGAAAAATTATTTAAAAAGATGCAAAATTATTAAAATGCAAATGCCGACGCAAAAATGCAATATTTAAGACATGTTTAATGTCTAATTAAAATTAAAGCAGGACGTCAATTAATTATTTAAAAAGATGCAAAATATTATTATAATAGAAACATAATATTAACAAAACATAATGCTTAAATAAAATAAAAAGATGCAATGTCATTTTGTGAATAAATAAACATAGAATATTATACAAAATATGCGAAAATAACGATTAAAAAGCGGTGTGCTAAAATACTTAAAATTGCACGAAAATATACAAAAAACGGGTCAAAATTGACTGTCAACAGTATGTCCCTCTTTGTACGGAGATGATGGAAGAGTCTTCGGACAAAGACGTTGACTCGTAGCCAATTTTGTCCTGTTTTATAAACTAGAACTCAAAAGTGGGGTTGATGCAGACTTAGAATTGTCCCAGTGTCGAATTATGATGACACTGGGTCGTTGCGATGCTAAAGATAAAAATAAAGCTGATGCAGATTAAAAATGTCCCAGTGTCGAATTATGATGGCACTGGATTGTTGCGATGCTAAAGTAAAAGTAAAGCTGATGCAGATTAAAAAATGTCCCAGTGTCGAATTATGATGGCACTGGATTGTTGCGATGCTAAAGTAAAAGTAAAGCTGATGCAGATTTAAAAATGTCTCAGTGTCGAATTATGATGACACTGGGTTGTTGCGATGCTAAAGTAAAAGTAAAGCTGATGCAGATTTAAAAATGTCTCAGTGTCGAATTATGATGACACTGGGTTGTTGCGATGCTAAAGTAAAAGTAAAGCTGATGCAGATTTAAAAATGTCCCAGTGTCGAATTATGATGACACTGGGTTGTTGCGATGCTAAAGTAAAAGTAAAGCTGACGCAGATTGAAAAATGTCCCAGTGTCGAATTATGATGACACCGGGTTGCTGTGATAGCGAAAATTAAGGCGGGCAGATTTAAAAATTGTCCCGTTGTCGAATTATGACGACATCGGGCGCGCAGGACGCTTTGGAGGAGGCGGATCGACATTCGAGGTACAAATTGCTTCTTGTCATTGAAGAGGCGCTTCCACGCCAGGCTCTGCTTCTGTATGCTAAGACTTAAACAAACGGTTAGTGCATAACTGTTAAGACAAATGATAACGTATGAATTTATATGCAATGTAACTGTTTGAGTATAAAAATGCTATCCTGCGAAAATGTGATGTCTGCCGCAAATGCTGTGATTTCGCTTCGCGGACGTGTTGCGATTGTGAATGCGGATATGTTGTCCTCGCCGAATCGCCCTCAGACTAAAGCTCAAAAAGAGTTAGTGCATAAATCGCTAAGACAGAGTAATAAAGCATGAATAAGAAATGCAATTTCGAGGTATAGAAATTGTCCTCGCGTAGATGCGATATGTTGATGATAGCGCCATTTTCGGACTTGTTGCCGATAACGCCGCTGTTCGGACGTGTTACCGGCGCCGCTGTGTAGACGCATTCTTCGGCGCCGCTGCGGACTTCTTTGGCGATAACGCCGCCGTTCGGACGTGTCGCCGGCGCCGCTGCGCAGACTTCTTTGCCGATAACGCCGTTGCACGGACGTGTTCTTCGGCGCCGCTGCATGGACTTGTTGGCCGATAACGCCGCGTTCGGACGTATTCGCCGGCGCCGCTGCGTGACGCAGCGCCGATCACGCCGCCGTTCAACGTGTTGACGCCGCCGCTGCCTGACTCAATGTTGAGGTGTCGCCGCGACACACGCCGATAACGCCGCCGCTCGGACGTATTGCCGGGCGCCGCTGCGTAGACGCACGCCGACGGTGTCGCTGTCGACACACGCCGATAACGCCGTTCGGACGTGTTGCCGCTGGCGCCGCTGCGCAGACGCAATGACGACGGTGTCGCTCGACACACGCCGATAACGCCGCGTGCGCGTATTGTTGCCGGGCGCCGCTGCGTGACGCACGCCGATGGTGTCGCCGCTCGACACACGCCGATAACGCCGCGTTCGGACGTGGTTGCCGCCGGCGCCGCTGCGCACGCGCGATGGTGTCGTTCCGACACAATCGATAACGCCGCCGCCGGACGTATTCCGCCGGCGCCGCTGCGTGACGCACGCCGATGGTGTCGTTCGACACACGCCGATAACGCCGCGTTCGGACGTATTGCCGGGCGCCGCTGCGTGACGCACGCCGACGGTGTCGTTACCGACACACGCCGATAACGCCGCCGCCGGACGTATTGCCGCCGGGCGCCGTTGCGTGCAGCGATCTTGATGGTGTCGCCGCCGGACACGCCGATAACGCCGCCGTCAACGCGTGTTGTTGCCGGCGCCGTAGACGCAATGCCGATGGTGTCGCCGCCGACACAATGCCGATAACGCCGTTGCCGTGACGTGCCGCCGGGCGCCGCTGCGTAGACGCACGCCGACGGTGTCGTTCGACACACAACGCCGATAACGCCGCTGCTCGGACGTGTTCCGCCGGGCGCCGTTGCGTGACGCAATGCCGATGGTGTCGCCGTTCGACACACGCCGATAACGCCGTTAGACGACGTATCGCTGCTGCTCCTGTAGAATAAATGCTCCTGCAAGCTAAGCTTGAGAAAAACGTTAGTGTATACCTGTTTAAACGAAATGATAAATACATATGAGAAATGCAATTTTAAGGGTAGAGATGTCGTCCCTGATACGCCAGATGAATACTGAGATGTTGTCCTTGCACGGACATGCTAAATGTCGCAACTGACGAATTGTCATGATGCCTTTGTTGGGCGTGATGCGCGAGTTGCCAATTTGACTTTATGCCCGAGTTGATGCGCTAGGTTTTGTTGCGGAACTCTGAACTTTGACTGCTGATTGTTGATGCCCCTTTCTGCTTCTGCTGCGGACTTTGTATTGTTGTCATCCTCTGCCTTTGCTGCTTTTTTGTTGTTTCTGCTAATACGAAGAAACCTTTTGTCGTATTTTCTGCTTCGGCTATTGCACTTTCTGCTTCTGTTAATATGAAAAGACCTGCGCTAAAAGAAAATTTGTGAGTTTTGGGGAGGGTCGATTCGTATCTGACTTCGCCGCCTTGTCCCTTGACATCTGTGTGCCTGGCCTGTTTGGACTTGCAATCCCTGTCCGGTTTCCTACATTGTCCCGCTTTGAAAAGCGGTATCCGCCTAAAGTGGGTCTCAATGTAGTTGCTTGTATGTAGTGACGTTTCTGGGCGTTCTGATTTCGGCTTGTAGGGTTGCCATTTGCTGCGGTAACTGGGCGAGGTGCTCGATCAGATCTATGCTGCTTTTCTTTTCTGAGACCCCTGCTTTGCCTATAGGAACCAAGACAGGTTCCGCCTCGTTCTGCTCAAATGCCCTTGGATCAGTTATGTTGCTGGACCGTGCCTTTGATCTTGTGGGATATTGATGCTCTGCCATTGCTTAGTCAAATACAAATCGACCTTTGGGGAGATGATGAATCCTTTAGAAAATGCAACAAACGGTGTTAGCATAAAGCACATAATTTGCAGGTATGTAGCAGATATATTGCACATAGCACATTCAAACGTTTCCTAATATGCAGGGGACCTCTTTATGCCAGAGGTAAGCCTAAACGTCACTTACGCGAGATTATGACGGATTTGTCCAAGTCGTCCAACTATAATGCCTTTGTTGGAAATGGCGACCAAATGACGGTGCACTTTTCCCAATTTCGGCATGTCATGATTAGGCTTGGATTTGTCTGTCATTGCCACGCTACACATAATATGCTGGTTGGTCGTTGGGTTGAGAAACCCGTCGATAAGTTTGGTGTCTTCCTAATTGTGGCGTCGATGCCAAGGACCGACTCACCTAAGGTAAATGCATGCATGCCCTAAAATAAGGGTGGTATAGCTCTATCTTAAGTTTCTAAGATTTGGCTTTTCTAGACGCAAGGTTCCCGAGCGGACAACTCGAGCGTAGGCTACGCTGATCGATTTAACCGATCTAACTCGCAGCGCCAACTCTCCTAAAATTTGGATATTTTGAAAGAAATTTGCGGGCGCCAAGCACACCAACGCGCGAGTGTGTGATTGTGTGAATTTTCCGAACGGAAGAAATATGAACTAATGCCGCTTTAAGGAAAGCGGTAACAAATAGCGCTTAATGCAAATATTTATATGTAAAGTAGAATAATTTAGACAAAACATAAAAGCAAATGAATGTGAAACACAGAAGAAGCAATTTTAAGCAGATAAGAAAAATAAAGCACAGTAAATAACCTATGTTTGTTATGGTTAAGAACCTAAATATCCCCAGTGGAGTCGCCATCTGTAACGCCCCATTTTCGAATGAGCCGGAACGGAGTGTCGCACGCATGTTTGGATTCTCGAATGCATTTTAAATGAGTCGCCACCTAATTATTATAGTGAATTAGACATCAAAATGTAGCATAAAATACTACGAATGATCTCCATTTTTATGTCCATAAAGCTATGCGAGATTCTAGGTAAGGGTTCTTTATTATCCTAAAGGGAAGGGGTTAGGCACCCTAAAGGATCCGCTAACTTGCGGTTGTCCGTTCAAACTTAGGTTTAAAATTGTGCTAAATATATCATGCAATTCTAAGGGTATTCTAATTATTAAACTAATCAAAAGATATTTAAACTAGGCATGCAAATATTTAAAATAAATATATACTTAACAAGATAGTAATAAAAGTAAATAAACATAAAAGATGTAATGAAGATAAATTAACAACATTTTGCTTTTATTTCATTTTTATGCGAATTATTTAACTTTGGGGCGCGCCTCCGGGTACCTGCAAAAGACACTTAGTAGAAGAGTTAGTAAATGATAAATAAATTACCAAACAAACAACAATATATGTATATATATAGATATATATGTAAAATGTATTGTAAAAGATATATTTTTATATAGTGTGGCTCAAATTAGTGTTATGCCAAGAATACTAAGACATGAGAAGCCAATATCGCTACTTACTGGCCGACTCGCCTCCTGGTGAACGATACTATGCATTCTCGTCCAATCTTTTTCACTTTCCTCCTCGCCCACATATTCCGTCTCGCTTACCACGGAGGCCTCCAGATCGACGGATAAATCCTTCTTTGGCCAGTGTAGTATCAAATTCAAAATCAGCAAAATACCAAGTGTAGTAACTTGTTCAAAATCAGTAAATAAATTAAGCCAAAGATCCTAAAATTAATGCAGAAAACAATGAACAGCGGACAACATGCCGGAACAGTAGCGGTTCGCCGGAAGCAGTGGCACCACGAGCATGGGAAGTCAACAAAATCCCAACAGATTTCCAAAACGTCACGAGTCTTAAAATTCCGCCATAATACTAAAATGGTGCAAAATCAGCCCAACAAAATGTATAAGTCGACGAACATAGCCGAGTTTTGCAACTCCGCCAAATACCAAAACTCCGTAAATCACCGACAACCAACAAATGAAACCGAAAGTTAAACTATCAGCGGTCGCGGGTTTAGAATTCGGCGAGATACAAAATTTCCAAATCACCCAACCAAACCACAATATGTATAATAGCAACGAAAGAGAAACAAATCAATGTCGTCGCCGAGTTCAAACTCCGCAAGTTTCAACAACACAAAAGATAACAGTGCGCCGTGGCGTCACTTCAACGCGAGGTCGCCGAGCGACGCCACCGCAGCCGTAGATTCGGTGGCTTGAGCGGCGGCGGGTGTGTGGCGACGAGTTGGTGAGGAGTTGAGTGGTTCGCCGGTGGCAATGGCGATGTAGTGCCGTACGCATGTGTGTATATGGAGGAAGGGTGATGGGCGATACGGCGCAGGGTTCGACGAGCTCACGGCGTTGTTGCCGAACTCGGCGCATGACTTCACGAGCTACAGCCGTGTAGATGACAGTTGAGGGGATAGGTGATGGCGGGTGCCGGGTGTTTTAATGGAGGTTCGCCGAGTTTTAGAACTCCGGCGAAAGCGGATGGCGGCGACGGCGGCAAGTGGAAGCCGAGGAGAAAAGCGTTCTCCTTGAAAAATCCAAAACCAAGTGGGTCGCTTCTTCTTTTATTGAACGATGGTCGCTTCCCTTTAAAAAAAAAATGAACGCTGGGGGTTGCCTCTTTGTGTCGAATGTATTTTGTGCTTCCCAAGAAAATCAAACGAACGCTGACTTTCTTTTTTCTTTTGCCTTTTGTGTTGCCGCTCTCGTTGTCCTTGAACCTCCTTTTCACATCGCTTCAACGCTGTGGGTCGCTTTAAAAACGCTGGTGCTTCTTATTTTTTTGCTGAACGTTGTTTTGTGCTCCTCACAGTGTTGCCTCTTTTAATAAAGGGGGGGTAAGAATTAAATAATAGGGGGATAGATTAGGGTTTGGTATTTTAGGGGGGAATGAAAAGTGGGGTTTGAAATTTAAAACGAGGGAAATAAAGGGGGTGTTTGGATGAAATAAAAATAGTGTTGGATTGAATGATTTGGATTGGGTTCCGTACTGGACTGGTTTGACAAAATGCAACGCGGGTTAATTATTTAAAGAAAAATTATTTAAAAAGATGCAAAATTATTAAAATGCAAATGCCGACGCAAAAATGCAATATTTAAGACATGTTTAATGTCTGATTAAAATTAAAGCAGGACGTCAATTAATTAATTAAAGAGATGCAAAATATTATTATAATAGAAACATAATATTAACAAAAACATAATGCTTAAATAAAAATAAAAAGATGCAATGTCATTTTGTGAATAAATAAACATAGAATATTATATAAAATATGCAAAATAACGATTAAAAGCGGTGCAAAGCTAAAATACTTAAAATTGCACGAAAATATACAAAAACGGTCAAAATTGATCACAACAGATGTCCTCTTTGTACGGAGATGATGGAAGAGTCTTCTGACAAAGACGTTGACTCAGAGCCAATTTTGTCCTGCTTTTATAAACTAGAACTCAAAGTGGGCCGATGCATTTAGAATTGTCGATGTCGAATTATGATGACACTGGGTCGTTGCGATGCTAAAGATAAAAATAAAGCTGATGCAGATTAAAAATGTCCCAGTGTCGAATTATGATGGCACTGGATTGTTGCGATGCTAAAGTAAAAGTAAAGCCGATGCAGATTAAAAAAATGTCCCAGTGTCGAATTATGATGGCACTGGATTGTTGCGATGCTAAAGTAAAAGTAAAACTGACGCAGATTTAAAAATGTCTCAAAGGTCGAATTATGATGACATCGGGTTGTTGCGATGCTAAAGTAAAGGTAAAGCTGATGCAGATTTAAAAATGTCTCAGTGTCGAATTATGATGACACTGGGTTGTTGCGATGCTAAAGTAAAAGTAAAGCTGATGCAGATTTAAAATGTCTCAGTGTCGAATTATGATGACACTGGGTTGTTACGATGCTAAAGTAAAAGTAAAGTCGACGCAGATTGAAAATGTCCTGTCGAATTATGATGACACCGGGTCGTGATAGCTAAAAATTAAAACCGGCGGAGCAGATTTAAAAATTGTCCCAAGTGTCGAATTATGACGACATCGGGTCATTGGCCACAGACGCCGGAGGAGGGCGGATCGACATTCGAGGTACAAATTGCTTTTGTCATTGAAGAGGCTTCCACGCCAGGCTCTCGCTCGTATGCTAAGACTTAAACAAACGGTTAATGCATAATCATAAGGCAAATGATAACGCATGAATTTATATGCAATGAATCGCTTGAGTATAAAAATGCTATCCCGCGAAAATGTGATGTCGCCGCAAATGCCGTGATTTCGCTTCGCACGACGTGTTGCGATTGTGAACGCGATATGTTGTCCTTGCCGCAATCGCCCTCGTAGACTAAAGCTCAAAAAGAGTTAGTGCATAAATCGCTAAGACAGAGTAATAAAGCATGAATAAGAAATGCAATTTCGGCGTATAGAAATTGTCTCGCAGATGCGCGTCACGAGAAGGCCATTTTTTCGACTTGTTGCGCCGATAACGCCGCTGTTCGACGACGTGTTACCGGGCGCCGCTGCGGTAGACGCATCCGCCGGGCGCCGCTGCGTGGACTTGCTGCGGCCGATAACGCCGCGTTCGACGTGTCGCCGGGCGCCGCTGCGTAGACTTGCCGCGGCCGATAACGCCGCTGCACGGACGCGGCCGGCCGCGCCGCTGCACGGACTTGTTGCGGCCGATAACGCCGCTGCTCGGACGCATTGTTGCCGGGCGCCGCTGCAGACGCAGCGGTCGATCACGCCGCCGTCAACGCGTGGCCGACGCCGCTGCTGCACCACGTCGGTGGTGTCGCCGTCGACACACGCCGATAACGCCGCCGCTCGACGATTGCCGGGCGCCGCCGCTGCAGACGCACGCCGACGGTGTCGCGTTCGACACACGCCGATAACGCCGCTCGACGCGTTGCCGCCGGGCGCCGCTGGCAGACGCAATGACGACGGTGTCGCCGCTCGACACAACGCCGATAACGCCGCCGCGTGGACGATTGTTGCCGGGCGCTGCCGCGCAGACGCACGCCGACGGTGTCGCCGTCGACACACGCCGATAACGCCGCTGTTCGGACGTGTTCCGCCGGCGCCGCTGCCGCAGACGCACGCCACGGTGTCGCCGTCGACACACGCCGATAACGCCGCCGTCGGACGTATTGCCGCCGGGCGCCGCTGCAGACGCACGCCGACGGTGTCGCCGCCGACACACGCCGATAACGCCGCCGTTCGGACGTATTGCCGCCGGGCGCCGCTGCGCACGCACGCCGACGGTGTCGCCGTTCGACACACGCCGATAACGCCGCCGCTCGACGATTGCCGGCGCCGCTGCGCAGACGCCGGCGCCGATGGTGTCGCCGCTCGACACAACGCCGATAACGCCGCCGTTCGAACGTGTTGTTGCCGGCTGCCGCGAGACGCACGCCGACGGTGTCGCCGACACAACGCCGATAACGCCGCTGCCAGGACGCCGCGCCGGGCGCCGCTGCGCAGACGCACGCCGACGGTGTCGCCGCCGACACACGCCGATAACGCCGCTTGTCGGACGTGTTGCCGGGCGCCGCTGCGCAGACGCACGCCGACGGTGTCGCGCTCGACACACGCCGATAACGCCGCTGCAGACGACGCCGCCGCTCCTCAGAATAAATGCTCCCGCAAGCTAAGCTTGAGAAAACGTTAGTGTATACCGCTTAAACGAAATGATAAATACATACGAGAAATGCAATTTTAAGGGTAGAGATGTCGCCCCGATACGCCGATGAATATCGAGATGTTGTCCTCACGACATGCTAAATGTCGCGAATCGATTTAATTGTCACGATGCCTTTGTTGGGCGTGATGCGCGAGTTGCCAATTTGACTTTATGCCCGAGCCGACGCTAGGTTTTGTTGCGGAACTCAACTTTGATCACGATTGTTGATGCTCTTTTCGCTGCCGCTTCACGCGGACTTTGTATTGTTGTCATCCTTCGCTTTGTCGCTTTTTGTTGTTTCGCTAATAAGAAACCTTTGTCGTATTTTCTCGCTTCGGCTATTGCACTTTCTCGCTTCGTTAATATGAAAAGACTGCGCTAAAAGAAAATTTGTGAGTTTTGGGAGGGTCGATTCAGATTCGACTTCGCCGCTGTCCTTCTCGACATCCGTGTGCTCGCCTGCTTGGACTTGCAATCCCCGTCCGGCTTCCTACATTGTCCCGCTTTGAAAAGGTGTCCGCCTAAAGTGGTCTCAATGTAGTTGCAGATGTAGTGACGCTTCGGGCGCTCGATTTCGGCTTGTAGGTTGCCATTTGTCGCGCGTAATCGGGCGAGGTGCTCGATCGATCTACGCCGCTTTTCTTTTACGAGACCCTGCTTTGCTATAGGAACCAAGACGTTCCGCTGCTCGCTTCAAATGCCTCGATCGCTTATGTTCCGGACCGCGTGCCTTTGATCTTGTGGGATATTGATGCTCTGCCATTGCTTAGTCAAATACAAATCGACCTTTGGGGAGATGATGAATCCTTTAGAAAATGCAACAAACGGTGTTAGCATAAAGCACATAATTTGCAGGTATGTAGCAGATATATTGCACATAGCACATTCAAACGTTTCCTAATATGCAGGGGACCTCTTTATGCCAGAGGTAAGCCTAAACGTCACTTACGCGAGATTATGACGGATTTGTCCAAGTCGTCCAACTATAATGCCTTTGTTGGAAATGGCGACCAAATGACGGTGCACTTTTCCCAATTTCGCATGTCATGATTAGGCTTGATTTGTCTCATTGCCACGCCACATAATACGGTTGGTCGCCGTTGAGAAACCCGTCGATAAGTTCGTGTCTTCCTAATTGTGGCGCCGATGCCAAGGACCGACTCACCTAAGGTAAATGACGTGCCCTAAAATAAGGGTGGTATAGCTCATCTTAAGTTTCTAAGATTTGGCTTTTCTAGACGCAAGGTTCCCGAGCGACAACTCGAGCGAGAAGCTACGCTGATCAGACGAACCGATCTAACTCCGCGCAGGCGCCAACTCTCCTAAAATTTGGATATTTTGAAAGAAATTTGCGGGTGCGCGAAGCACACCAACGCGTGAGTGTGTGATTGTGTGAATTTTCCAGAATGGAAGAAATATGAGCGGAATGCCAGTTTAAGGAAAGCGGTAACAAATAGCAGTTAATGCAAATATTTATATGTAAAGTAGAATAATTTAGACAAAACATAAAAGCAAATGAATGTGAAACACAGAAGAAGCAATTTTAAGCAGATAAGAAAAAATAAAGCACAGTAAATAACCTATGTTTGTTATGGTTAAGAACCTAAATATCCCCAGTGGAGTCGCCATCTGTAACGCCCCATTTTCGACCGGAGCCGGAAACGAGGAGTGCCGCTACGCGTATGGTTTGATTCCCGAAATGCAATTTAAAGGAGTCGCCACCTAATTATTATAGTGAATTAGGACACTGAAAATGTAGCATAAAATACTACGAATGATCTCCATTTTTGGCAATCGCGAAAGCTATGCGAGATTCTAGGTAAGGGTTCTCTATTATCCTAAAGGGAAGGGGTTAGGCACCCTAAAGGATCCGCTAACTTGCGGTTGTCCGTTCAGACTTAGGTTTAAAATTGTGCTAAATATATCATGCAATTCTAAGGGTATTCTAATTATTAAACTAATCAAAAGATATTTAAACTAGGCATGCAAATATTTAAAATAAATATATACTTAACAAGATAGTAATAAAAGTAAATAAACATAAAAGATGTAATGAAGATAAATTAACAACATTTTGCTTTTATTTCATTTTTATGCGAATTATTTAACTTTGGGGCGCGCCTCCGGGTACCTGCAAAAGACACTTAGTAGAAGAGTTAGTAAATGATAAATAAATTACCAAACAAACAACAATATATGTATATATATAGATATATATGTAAAATGTATTGTAAAAGATATATTTTTATATAGTGTGGGCTCAGCTAGTGTTATGCCAAGAATACTAAGACATGAGAAGCCAATATCGCTACATGGCCGACTCGCCTCCGTGAACGATACTATGCATTCTCGCCCAATCTTTTTCACTTTCCTCCGCCCACATATTCCGTCTCGCTTACCACGGAGGCCTCCAGATCGACGGATAAATCCTTCTTTGGCCAGTGTAGTATCAAATTCAAAATCAGCAAAATACCAAGTGTAGTAACTTGTTCAAAATCAGTAAATAAATTAAGCCAAATAGCCTAAAATTAATGCAGAAAACAATGAACAATGACAACATGCCGAATAAGATGTCACGGAAGTGGTAATTCACGAGCACTGGGGAAGTCAGCGGCAACAGTCCCAACAGGATTTTCAAAACATCGCCGGAGTCTTAAAAGTCCGGCCAGAATACTAAAATGGTGCAAAATCACCAACAAAATGTATAAGCCGACGAACATAACCTGAGTTTTGCAAACTCCGCCAAATACCAAAACTCCGTAAATCAGTCCGACAACCAACAACAGAAACCGAAAGTTAAACCAGCGGTCGCCGGGTTTAAAATTCGGCGAGATACAAAATTTCCAAATCACCCAACCAAACCACAATATGTATAATAGCAACGAAAGAGAAACAAATCGATGTCGCCACGAGTTCAAACTCCGCAAGTTTCAACAACACAAAAGATAACAGCACGGGCGTTACTTCAACGGCGAGGTCGCCGAGCGACGCCACCGCGAGCGAGATTCGTCACGAGCAAGTGGCGCGACGTGTGGCGACGAGTTGGTGAAGAGTTGAGTGGTTCACGCCACGGCAGCGGTGCCGGGTATTTTGAATGGAGGTTCACGAGTTCTAAAAACTCCGCGAAGGCGCGAATGGCGCGACGCGCGGCAAAGGAGGGCGAGGAGAGAAGGTTCTCCTTGAAAAATCAAATGAAAATAAAAGTGGCTCACTTTTTTGTTGAAAAAGAGAAAATGGGCGATGCCCTTTATCGTCCGCCCTCTTTATTTTGTGCCGCTTTTAAAAAACCTCGACCCTCTCTTTTTCTCGCCATTTCTCCTCCCTTTTCACATCGCTTCAACGCTGTGTCGCTTTAAAAACGCTGGGTCGCTTATTTTTTTTTTTAACGTTGTTTTCAGGCTCCCTTTGTGTCGCTCTTTTAATAAAGGGGGGGTAAGAATTAAATAATAGGGGGATAGATTAGGGTTTGGTATTTTAGGGGGGAATGAAAAGTGGGGTTTGAAATTTAAAAATGAGGGGGAAATAAAGAGGGGGGTGTTTGGATGAAATAAAAATAGTGTTGGATTGGAATGATTTGGATTGGGTTCCGTACTGGACTGGTTTGACAAAATGCAACGCGGGTTAATTATTTAAAGAAAAATTATTTAAAAAGATGCAAAATTATTAAAATGCAAATGCCGCAAAAAATGCAATATTTAAGACATGTTTAATGTCTAATTAAAATTAAAGCAGGACGTCAATTAATTATTTAAAAAGATGCAAAATATTATTATAATAGAAACATAATATTAACAAAACATAATGCTTAAATAAAATAAAAAGATGCAATGTCATTTTGTGAATAAATAAACATAGAATATTATACAAAATATGCGAAAATAACGATTAAAAAGCGGTGTGCTAAAATACTTAAAATTGCACGAAAATATACAAAAAACGGGTCAAAATTGACTGTCAACACAGTTGAATAAACATAGGTTTAAATCGTGGACGAAAGTACCCCGATACTTGTGTAGCTTAATAGGTTATTGCTCTTAATCCTCATTTGTAGTCAATCTTGTCACCGAAAGGTAGAAGGGTTCTCCATTGGGGTTGAGTGTTTATATTACCTTAACAGAAGTATAAAACGGTCTAGTTAACCTGCTATCTTAACGTAGAAGAAGAAGTTAGTCTAATTGTATTAAGGATTGAATAGAGTGGATAGTTGATGATCTTGGAAGCCCTAATTCTCCATCATAACTGATTTAAATCAAAGTATTTTTATAATTAGTTTATTTCCTGCATTATTAGTTTAGAATTCCAACTCAATTAACGTTAACCAAATAGAAACTAAAGCATAGATAATCGGTACTTGAAAACCAGTCCCTGAGGACGATATTCGGTCTTACCTAGACTATATTACTTGTAACGATACGTGCACTTGCTTTTAGCGTGTGTATAAATCGCACATTAGAACACAATGATGCAAACTGGACATCAGACTTGAAGAACACCAAAGGCACAAGTGGATGTGCATGGTGTGTCTTTGAAAATTCTCTAAGCAAACTTGCATCTATCTATTCGTGATGGAATCAGAGTTTATCGCTTTGTATAAAACATGAGGAGAAGTTGAGTAACTTCACTACCTCTTATAGGATGTCCCTTATGGGGAGAAACTTGTGCCTTCGTCAGTTATACACTATGACTAGCCAGTCGGTGTTAAGAAGGGCACGAATGACGTCATTTGGACATATTTGTCGGAGACGTAAAATCGTATGGCTGTTGATCATCATGGGTGTCACTTCCTTGATTATTAATCAAAGGATATAACGAACCCTTTAATTAAGGGATTACCCAAAGATCAATAGTTCTGCTGGTCTAGGGGAATTGTCATAAAACCCAAACTATGAGAACTGATACGGTGGATACCCAACCTTACTGACTGGAGATCCCAGGAATTAGGTTCAATGAGAAAACTAAATCGTAAAGGTTCAGTTGAGCACTTTGGTGGAAGCAAGAGCACTTCGAATGATGATTTCTACAAAAGAAACATGAATCCAAAGTTAGTCCCGCGATAGACCTTAAAGTGCTATCTGTATGGTGGGTAGAGGTTAAGTTTCCAAAACCTTTAATGATCCTCACTAGTTTAGGTTAGGTTTGGGGAAACTTTTAATGGTTCTTAACACTTGTGAAATGGGTATAGCAGGATACCTTGTAGGAAACCACTTATTTAAGTGTGAGGACTTGCCGCATAAGATGAACACACTTAAGAATCCAAGTGTGTCCACGACCACAACGGACAAAAGATTAAGAAGAACAGAGTAATGAAAGTTGTTGTGTAGGTACCATTGTCTTGGCTTACACTAAACACTTACGGTTCGAGACATCACGTTCACCGCGCAGTAAGTAAGTCCGATGGTATTCAACTATGGAAGGTTCAAAGCTACGACTAGCTATCTAGATACAACATTGGTCCGCCGAAAGATTGCTATAAATGCACCTTGTGAGTGAGCCAAAATCTCTTTCAAGAGGTGATTGTTGGAAATTTACTAATGTGGAATTAATTTTAACCCATTATTTATGACTCGAACAATTAAGGCCTCACACGTCGGACACTTCATTTCCACACACGTGCACACGTAGTGCCAAGTATCGTAAATTTCATTAGTGAAAAAGATATTGGTATGTGAGTAAACATTTGAGACATGAAATGATGGACGGTCGTTGGTTAAATGACACGTGTTCCATGTTGGTAAATGAAGGAATAAGTGTACGATGTGTAAGATCGAAACGGGTTGGAAAAGGTCGTGGCGTCGCCGCGGAGCCGGGGCGCCGCGGAGCCGGGACGCCGCGGCGCCACCACCGCAAGGGCCTCAGCGCCCAAAGCATCAGTCGCGGCGCTAATTGGTCCTTTGGCCACTGGAGCCGTGGCACCACCCAGGAAGCGTCGCGACGCTTCCCAGGCAGTGTTTGTGTTACGAAAGTCCAAAAGTTTGACTGATTAAGGGGACGGGTTGGAGCATTCAAAAGGAAGTTTATCCTCCATAAATCAGCCATTATTTGGTTGCATTACTTGGTGAATTAAGTGTCCATTTCATGGCACTTAAATGGTCATTACATGGGCACTTGAAGAGACATTCTTACACTATTATAAATTGAGGCCTTTGGCTCAATTGTTGAACACACAATGAGATTTTCTGAAAATCTTCTTCCTCTCTAAGCATTCTTTCACACACTCAAAGGTTCTTCTTTTAGTAAACACTTGAGTTTTCTTTGCTCATTTGTTTGGTGTTGTTTTATCTTGGGAGACAGTTGCCCATAAACGTAAAAGGATATATACGAGGCAATAATGTCTTGAGGACATAGTGCTAACACTCGACTCAACATAGTTGTAACAAGTAGGGATTTAGTGTCTCTTGGTTTCAGGTTATCAAGATCAAGAAATTTGTTGCAATTGGAATGAAGATCCATGACGGAAGATTCAAGACGGATCAAGAACTCACAAGCTTACTTTATCCACCACTCTTGTTGGCTACACGATTGTTAACTATTATAATTCCTTTTGTTTATCCTTTCGAAACACTTGTAATAGTTGTATATTATTCACGTACATCCATTGTAACTCACATATTCACCTTCAGTAAATTTTATAATATATAACGAACAAATGTGGTATGTGTTGGTGCGCACATTGTATGCATAATATGTGTGTGTTTGTTTATTGATATAAGGTGTTTGGCCATGAGAATTATTCACTTCTTTCTTAAATATATTTTTGTTTTATTTAAAAACTAGTGTTTGATTATAAATTTTCTATATCCAACTTGTTTGGAAAACGCTCCAAACCTGTTTTCCAACTCCATTTTTATAAATTCCAAATAAAGTGCTTTCTTATCTTATTTGCAAAAAGTATAATCAAACACAATTTTATCTTCATAAATTCCAGATAAAGTGAAAAATATTTGAATGTATAAACAAACGCCTACTGAATATTCCCTCAATTCTAAAATATTTATTTTTACTTTAATTTACACTTTTTAAATTTTTATTTTTTGGTTTCGGTGTTCGGTACTCATTTTAGGCTGGCTAATTCGAGTTTACTTCAAGAAGTTTCACTTTGGGAGTGAACCCCTTCAATCAAAGGCGACTCCATTCTTAAGGCTCTAACCCGAGACTTCTAGTTAAGAATGAAAAATTACTTAGCACTCCATCACAATCTTTCTTGTCACTTGTCCAAGATTCAAAGTAATTTAATTTTGTCTAACATTATTTAAAAAATCGTTAAACTTTTATGTAAGCAAAATTACAAGTTATAATAACTTTTATATATTTTCCCAATTTATGTATCTCAAGATATTAAATTAATGGCAGTCCGATAAAACTTTGAAAATTGATAAAAGTAATCCTCAATGGGCGAATAATGCCAAAATAAAAATGGATGGATGGATTGAGTATATATTCGAATGTCCAGCTGGTTCAAGATTATGATAGTTTTAATAGTTGACACCTTTTTAATTTATCAAAAGATATAATTTGATTCTTATGCACTACTATATAAACTTAAAGCAGGCAGGATAATTAGAAGGATGAGAGCATGGAGAATTTGGACCATGTATATACACCAAGTAATAATTCAAATAAGCATTTGATGTCCCAATATAATATCACTAGCTCTTTCTGGTTCTAGAGAGTTGAATAGAAACAAATGAACCACTTTTATCATTTACTTTTATTATTATTGTTTGGTCCCGGGTATACTATGAAACAGTAAAACATAAACTAAAAGTAAAATAAAATTGAATGCTAATACAATTTGCAAAATGTCAGCGATAATATCGTCTGTCACAAGTGGCAACACTTCGATAAAACAGAAAACTTTAAGAGTAAATGCAGCAGAAAAATAAAGAACACAAATGTTTAATATTTACATAGATTATATTGATTATATAATCTATGACGGTCAGTAACTGAAAGTATTGTATATATTTATATACAATTGAATAAATTCCTTCCTTTATAATATTACAAAAGGAATTAAAAAGTTGAAGTCGTAAATGACTTCTGCCTGAAAAATCTGCCTAAATAGTCATAGACAACATCTCATTACAATTGCTTCAATAAATAACAAATCTAGAATCTGAGCAGCAATTATAATGTTGGACAGAATGTTGTCGACACGCTCAGGTAATATTTGTGATCCAGATTTCTGAGATAAAATCCGGAGAGCTCTCTTGGTATTTTTACATTTTGATTCTGGATGTCGATTCACTCTTCTTCCCTCTCTATTTATAGTAGAGAGTTTTCCTTGAAAAACTCATCGATTGGTTGTAGAAATTGAGGGAAAGATGGGTAGCCGATAAGGTTTGTTAGAGAAGATCATGAAGCAAAATCCTCTAACTTCTTGGACTTGTTCCCCAAGCTTAGCAACAACTTTGACTTGTTCTTCCCACGTTTTTCATCAACTCCTAATCACCTTTCCAAGTCACTTTATCATCGTGGTGAAAATCTCACGAGATTTGCTTCAGTTCCGTGAAGTAAGACAAAACTGTTTCACAGAATGTTGGTCCGAATGTCGTGACATTTGTTCCAACATTTTTGAATTTTAACTTAGTACTAAAAATAATATGTTGTGCAAAATGTCACAAAACCAAAAACAACATTAACATTCTCTCTTTTTTTGCCTTTCTTCACAAAACATATTATATTCTATGCAAGTGACTTACGGCAATGTCATAGATGTTGTCTCAATATGTATGATTATAATAATGCTCCCCCTTAACCTGTGATGACATATAAACACAATATATATACACCTTTATCATAGGATTAGAAAAATATATATAAATATACACAAATCACCCAATATACAAAACCATATTCCATTGTTCACACAAATCAATATACATCCTGTCAAATAGTTAATTGCTCAGACAGATTGAGAAACATTCACGACCTTAGCTCCTCCTAACACATCATACATCAGCAGCTTTCTACTCCTGCATAACGTTTTCTCTGCACAGAACAACAACCTCTAGCCTTTTCTTAGCTTCCTTTGCATCAACACTTCCCTTTGCTTCCCTCGACTTCAGCAACATCATTATTTTCTTCCTTTTTTTGTGAAGAAAGCAGCAACATGAAGTGGTATCTGGCTTGAATTAGAGCATTCCTCACAATATCAACCTCAGAAATTTTTTGGTTGATCTTTCCAATTTGATTCACAAGCCATTCAGTAGGCAGTTGAGACTATCTTGGACCAGTATTGTCAAGAATGTTGGTGATATTTCTGTCAACATCTACACTATTTTCTTCCATTTTCTAGGGTAGATCAATGACTCTGTCTCTACTCTTCAAAACTGTTGTGTTTACTGTGTACAGTTCAGGAGTCTTCCCTAATGTGTTCTCGTCCTTAGGCTTAAGACCTTGGGTAGTTAAAACTTTGTATATCAGATAGAGACAAGGGATGATTGAGCTTGATTCTTTGTGCCAAGTTGACAACTTGATGGAAGATCATTTTGCCCATATCAACTTCAAACCTTTCTCAATTTTATACAGCAGTGTGACTTGTTCTGTAGTTACAATTGAATCATTCATTGAAGAAAGTCAATTGTGTATAACAATTTTTTAAGGGTGGCAAACAAGGCTGTTAATTTAGAGGTTGGACATCTAGAGATCCACTTATGCATTATACCTCCTGTGAGGTACCCAATTACTTCATCTTTATTGTTCGCTATAGGGTCTGCTTCTCTAACATTCTCCTCAACATTTAATCTCATACATTAGTTTATAACAGCAGGTGTGAAAACAAATATACTCTATTATAGAGATATACCTTCCCAAATTTTTTGGAGCCAATATCATCTATAGCTGAAGTCAAATTAGTACAAAACAACCTGACTATTTTATCAGCATATGGTCCTTTCTCAGTAACAGATCCTAGGAGCTGTCTTTCTTTTAAGAACTCTACCAAACCATATTCTAAACAGGAGGCAATATCTAATAATTTTTCAAATCTAATAACTATATTCTTGTACCAGTTCCAATTATCAAAGGTTTTAGAATATAATTTATCTGAGTAGATACATACTTCAAGGTCTAAATCATAATCGGTTTTGCCAGAGGATGTTAGAGTTTGTGTCTCTTCTGATGTTGGCTAAAATGTTGCCTAAGATGTTGTGGCAACATTCGGAGCAACACTCGATTTGGCATATCTGAATATTCCCTTTGGGAACAATTGCTTCACTGGAGTTTCATCATGAACTTTCTTATTTTCTTAGGACACATTTTACAGTATAGAAGCAGTTGGTTCTTCTTCAATCTCTTCAGTTAAGAACACCAAGTATGTGTCGTCACTGCCACGATCGAGCAAGCAGGTATAGAAGTATCACATCTGGACCTTTTGTTGCTAGGCTCTTCATGAATTGTTCTCTCAAATATTATACTCAATCGACAAGTAGGGAAGGTGTAGGATCTTGGTCTCTTACTCAATGTTGAAATATCATATGTTTCATCAACATCTATTGGATTATTGTCATCACCTGGGTAGCTGATGTCTAAAGGTTCATCTACACCTTTGAATACTATAGCTTTAGACAAGTCCTCTGTGGATGGTGAATAAGAAAACCATTAGGGTTATTGTGGTTCAATATGATCAGAAGATTTAGTGTTTATAGGAGGGATAGTGGTCGGTGTGTCGGTTGTCATTGGTGTTGACATTGGAGAGATTTCTATTGGTGAATATTGTGGAGAGGATTTTGAGAAATTTGGGTTTGTGATTGAGGATGGAGTTTGGAATGGTGATAATTCCATCGGGTAAATAGGATTATACTCGAGGTGTGATGTGATTTTCCTTCGAAAATGATAAAAAAAACAAATGAGAAGAATACATGGCAAATCTTTCTAAGCAACAAAAATTCTTTAGTTTTAGGTGTTTCAATTTTACACAATAACTTACACCTAAAATATTGGGATAAAACAACTAAACATCACTATAGGAATAAAACTTAATCTTATCATTTTAAAGTTTGAAATTCCTATTAAATCAAGGCAAAAAAATAGTCAAAAAATCTGATTTTTCTGAAATCGGTTAAGATCAACATCCCAACAAATATCATTATCTGAAAATATCAATAGCAATGTTGGCAATATTTTAGACAACACAAGTATTATGATCCCACAAGAACTTTTCATTTTGGCAACAAATCAAGACATGTTTTATATGTATTTTTATGAGTTTAACCACTGGACCACTGTAATATTTTCTCATCGTGTCCTTGGTCTAATCATAAAACACATACAAAACTATTTTTCGTGTAAAAGATAAGAATACTTATTTAGTATTCTCAAAATTTCTTTTGAAGCACTTGATACTTCTATAGAATAGGAACAATATCATTTCAAGGGTTTTGCCCATTTTGCATAGTTGCTAAAAATTTGAAAATGCTTTGCCTAATTTTGATACTCTTTTTTATGATATCTAATATCATTGCAGAGAACGGTATCACTTTGAAATCATATTCTTATTGAAGGCTCATGCTTGTGTTACCAAAATTAATGCATTATACAACAACAATAATCAGTTTATAATATTACATAGGTAAATGTCACCTGAAATGTATTCAACTGACATTCATCAAAAATGTCTTTTTAGAGATTATAGAGACCAAGAGATTTTTACAAACTGGAAAATCTATCATGGTCCAAAGATTTTATAAAAGTATCAACTAGTTGATGAAGAGTGTCAACATGTTCAATTTGAACTAGTTGTTTTTCAACCAAATCTATTAAAAAGTGATGTCTAATATTAATATGTTTTGTACGTGAGTGTTGAACTGGATTTTGAAAATATTTATAGCACTCAAATTATCACAGTACAAAATCAAAATGTTTCTAGTAAAATCATAGTCGTCTAACGTGTGCCTTAGCCATATTAATTAAGAGAAACACTTCCAGCTGCTACATATTCAGATTCAGCAGTTGAAAGTGAGACACAATTTTATTTATGACTATACCAAGAAACAAGATTATTATCAAGATAAAAACACCATCCACTTGTACTTTTTCTATCATCTACGTTTCCAACTCAATCTGAGGCACTAAATCCTATTAAGTTAGGATTAGTATCTTTGGAATACCAAATTCCCAACTCACATGTGCCGGCAACATATCTAATGATACGTTTCACGACATTTAAATGGGAAATTTTGGGATAGGCTTAGAACCGTGCACAAACACAAACACTAAACATAATATCTGGGCGACTAACAGTAAGATAAAAAAGGTTATCTATCATAGATCGATATAATGTTGGGTCAATATTTTCACCAACATTATCCTTACATACCTTCTGTGACGATCCCATTGGTGTTTTCATCTGTTTAGTGTTCTCCAATCTAAATCTTTTAACTAGATTCTTGGCATATTTACTCTGTGAGATAAAAAATACATCTTCACTTTACTTTATCTGCAAGCCTAATAAAAAAATTAATTCCTCAATCATGCTCATTTCAAATGTTGATCACATAGCTTCAACAAATGAATTTATGTATGACTGTAAAGTCGATCCAAAGACTATTTCATCATAGATTTGAGCAATTATAATATCTACACCGACAACATTCTTTGGTTCTAATGTAGATATAAAACAAGAAAGACTAATCTCTTGGTATATGGTTGACATACACACATACCTTACCATTTCTCTATAATCGATTGGTTCTTTGATTTTTGTTCTAATTCCTTCAAAAAACTATCCCTATCACTTGACCTGATGGATGATTCTTCATAATCCTTGATGAGGGGTCCCTTCAAATTTGATCTAGCAATTCAGTATTTGACTCCTCATCCACACCCTCTGTGGTCTCTGTTTAGGTTCAGATGTTGCTTCGAATGTGGTAATATTTGGGGCAACATCTGGTTCTTCAGCAGTCTGCATATTTTCCACTGAAATTATAGTGTTATTTTTAGTTGTATTTCCTGTAGAAGCAGAAAAATCATCAAAAATAATATTTACAGACTCTTGTACAGTTCTTGTCCTTAGATTGTATACTCGATAAGCATGACTATTTTCTGAATAGCCAACAAAAATTCATTTGTCACTCTTAGAGTCAAACTTAGCCAGATGATCTCTATCATTTAAAATGTAACAAATACACCCAAAAAATATAAAAGTAACGCAAATTATGTTTCTTTCCATTTATAATTTCATAGGGTGCCATCTTTGTTACAAACCTTAAATAGACTCTATTAGTGATGTGACAAGCAGTAAAAACGTTTTGACAATTTTTAAGAACTAAGCATAGCTCTAGTCATTTCTTACAATGTTCTATTCTTTCTTTTTACTACCCCCATTCTGTTGAGGAGTTTTGGGAACAGAAAACTCAAGGAAAATTTTCTTTTTCTCACAAATATTTGTGAAGGAGTTATTTTCAAATTCTTTTCCATGGTCGGATCTAATCCGAAAAATAGGAGAATAGAACAAGTTCCTAATTCTAGAGCACAAAATTTTAAACATGTCAAAAGTTTATGATTTTTCTTTCAAAAAATATATCCATGAATATCTAGAAAAATCATCTACTATCACATAGGAATACCTCATGCCTCCTAAAATGTCTACCTCAATTGGACCCATAAGATCCATGTGCAATAATTAAAAATAGTGAGACGTATCTGAATGTTGTCCGTCATTCTGGACAACATTATGAAAAACACTGATTTGCTTACCTTTTAGACAATCTTCATAGACAGTTTTACCTTTATGGCTAAGATTGGGTAAGCCTCTTAACCGCTTCATATGAGACCAATTTTTGCAGATTGCAGTAGTTGACATGCCCCAACTTTTAATGTCATAGTGTTGTGTCGTCGATCTTGACATTATTGCGTATTTCTTGTCTTGCAACAAGATATCAATTATCACATGTTCTAGTACCTGACATGACACATTCATTAGCTTTATTCGTAACTTTACAGACATTCTTATTAAATTTTACCTCAAGATTGTCATCACACAATTGACTAATACTAATCAAATTAGCCATTAAACCTTCAACGTGTAAGACATTTCTTAAAATTGGAAATCCAGGAACATCCAAGATTCTTTTTCCAATTATTTTTCTTTTACTACCACCTCCATAAGTTATGTTACCTCCATTGAATGACTCATAGTTCTTTAAAACTCATTTGTACCTGTCATGTGGCGAGAACATCTACTATCAAAGTACCAAGAACCTGCAATGTTAGTCCTTAAAGCAATTACTGCAATATTACAAGTTACATCAATTTTGAAAACCCAAACTCTTTTAAAACATTTTTTACCTTTAGGCTCATAAATATTGCTTCGAATGTTGTCTGAGATGTTGGACAACTTTTTAGGCAATATTTTGCTCACAGAATTTTGAAGTTTGAAAAATTATGGTTAAGTGTCCAGTGGAGTTACAGTGGTGACACACAAACTTCATATTCCTTGACATATATGAGAACCTATTATTTAATCTTTTTTCCTTTACAAAGCATATTTTCTCATTTTTGTCAAACAAACTAGAGCATATAGTCTTAAGAGTTTTCGTACACAATACCTGCATGTGAGAGTTTACTAAATCTGAGAATCCCATTCAATTTAGAAGTCCTTGAGTTGAGCTTACGGAAGGTTGTTTCAGCTAAATCCAATTTTGCACGAATCTTACCAAATTCAGAATCATTTTTGGTAAGTGCAACCTCTAATCGGGTTATTATGTCTTTTAGATCTACATTCTCACGAGTTAAAGATTTTACTTTTGTGTCAAGTTTCTTAGATTCTATGATTAAAAATTTACAAATGCTTTGTAATTCATTAACCATGTCATCGTTGCATTCAACTTGTTCTATACACTCAGCCTCACCAATAGAAATAAAACCATGAAAGAAATTTACATCAAGATAGTTTAAAGAATATGTACCTTTCAGATGTTGCTGGAGATGCAAATATTGTTGCAGATGTTTCCTGAAATGTCGTGACATCTGAGGCAACATTACATAAGGCATCTTCATTATCAGACAGAGACTGTTCGTAAATAATGGTCAGCATTGCTTGTGATTCAACTTCTTGATCTTCTTCCTCTTCTCCTTCATCATCACTAAGCGAGACCCACATATTCTTACCAAATTTTCTAAGTGTGTTTCCACATTCATTAGCATAATGTCTCCAACCTGAGCATGTATGACATTGCACATACTCTACTTGTTTGGGATCAAATTTGATACGATCTGAATTGATTCTTCTTAGTGGACTTCCTTTTTGGTTGAAGGAACTTGGTGGGATTTTTATTGAAGCCTTGGTTTTGAAGTTGTTTAGATTTAGATTGATTTCTCTCATTGTTGAACTTCCTCACCAAATTGAATTTTCGAGTGAGTAAGGCAACAATAGCACATTCACCAAGTTCTTCAAGATTCTCATCCTCTTCATTGATTTGATTCTCCGAGGATTGAACTTAAAGTTCCATATTCTTGCTCTTATATTGTTCCCTTTGATTCTCAATGTTCATCTCATAGGTTTTGAGAATGCTCATCAAGGTATGAAGGTCAATAGTAGAAAGATTGTGAGCTTCTTCAATAGCACAAATCTTTAAATTGAACTTTTCAGGAAGAGAACGGAGAGTCTTTTGTACCATTGAATAGGCTCACAATCTTGCTACTATTGAACTTTTCAGGAAGAGAACGAAGAGATTTTTCAACAAGTTGAGTGTTGGTTAATGGTTCTCCAAGCACTTGACATTCATTAGAGATGTCAATAAACTTTTCAAAATAAGATTTAATATCACCCGCTTCTTCCATCCTTAAACATTCATATTTGCTCATGAGCATGCGTAGCTTAGTCCGACGAACACTTGAGCTACATTCATAATGAATTTGTAAAGTATCTCATGCATCCTTAGCCGTTGGGCAGTTTTGAATGAGTTTGAACATGTAAAGGTAAACTCATCTAAAAAATTATTAGTTTACTCCGCCGTCCATTTGGAGTCACCTTCCTCATTTAGAGGCAATATTGGAACAACATACTCATTGGTTATAGATCTCCATGTCCTAACATAAAATTATTTGATGTGAGAACATAGGCGAATCTTCCAATAGACATAGTTTGTACCATCTAAAATGAGAAGTCTACCAATACTTGGATTTGCCGGATCCATAGCTTTGAATAACAGGACCAAACACTTATTGTGTTAAGTGTTGACTCTGATACAACTTTTTGGGTCCCGGGGATATACTATGAAACAGTAAAAGATAAATTGAAAGTAAAATAAAATTGAATGCTAATACAGTTTGCAAAATGTCAGTGATATTATCGTCTGTCATAACTGACAACACTTCGATAAAACAGAAAACTTTAAGAGTAAATGCAGCGGAAACATAAAGAACACAAATGTTTAATATTTACATAGGTTATATTGATTATATAACCTATGACTGTCAGTGGCCGAAAATATTGTATATATTTATATACAATTGAATAAATTCCTTCTTTTACAATATTACAAAATAATACAAAAGAAATTAAAAAGTTGAAGTCGCAGATGACTTATGCCTGAAAAATCTACCTAAATAGACATAGACAACATCTCATTACAATTGCTTCAATAAAGAACAAATCTAGAATCTGGGCAGCAATTATAATGTTGGACATAATGTTGTCGACACGCTCAGACAACATTTGTGATCCAGATTTCTGAGATGAAATTCCGAGAGCTCTCTTGGTATTTTTACATTTTGATTCTGGATGTCGATTCACTCTTCTTCCCTCTTTATTTATAGTAGAAAGTCTTCCTTGAAAAGTTAATTGATTGGTTGTAGAGGTTGAGGGAAAGATGGGCAGCCGATAAGGTTTGTTGGAGAAGATCATGGAGCAAAATTCTCTAACTTCTTGGACTTGTTCCCCAAGCTTAGCAACAATTTTGGCTTGTTCTTCCCACGTTTTTCATCAGCTCCTAATCACCTTGCGAAGTCACTTTACCATCATGGTGAAAATCCCACTAGATTTGCTTCAGTTCCGTGAAGTAAGGCAAAACTATTTCACAGAATGTTGGTCCGAATGTCATGACATTTGTTCTAACATTTCTGAATTTTAACTTAGTACTAAAAATGATATGTTTGGCAAAATATCACAAAACCAAACCTAACATTAACAACTATAATTATAATGCATAATCTGCTTGTAACTTACATTATATTACATATTTTTTAAGTAATTTAACTTTATTCTGAACCACAAATATAATTGGCCTCTACGTACATCGATTCATTAAAAAAGAGGAACTATCAACAAGTTTAAAGCAAGGGATATGTAGTTCGTATTTTATCCAAAAAAAATTCTAAATCAGATTAAAAAAAGTAGGAAGTTACACATTTGAACGCTCAACCAAAAAATTCTAAATCTTGTGCATATTTGTTTATTCCGATGGGGTGGTTGTTAACTTGTGATTGAAGTGAACTTGTGTATTATTTTGTTTATGTCATACAAAAGCTACCGTACACGTGTCAAGATTTTATTTGCCATTTTTATTATAATACAAAGGAAAATCATTAGGTATGACATTTGGTTACAATGCTATTGTTTAAGATCCACATATAAATCAATTTTCGATGCCATGCAAAAAAGAAAAAGAGAGACATAACAGTCCAAATACAATTCAGTAACTCATAATTTGATAAATATAATAAAATTAGATTTCATTTAAAATTGTACATATCCTATATTAGCTAAAATTAGATTTCTATTGTAACTAAAATTGATTAGTACCTAATTTGTAGCAAGGTAAATATTTTTGTACAATTATATATAGTGTAAATCATTAATGAAATAATCAAGGAAGAATATTTCTTACATGGTATCAATAGTTTAGAAAAGTTCCTGAAACCCTAATCATAATTCCTTGTGTCTGAACCCCCCCACCCCCCCCCCCCACCCTATCTTCTGTTTGCCGCCGATCACCCTTCTCCCCGTCAGCCATGTCTGACTCAAATCTTCTTTTCATCCAGCCCTCACAGTTTTCAACATCAAATCTCATGTTTCCATCACTCTTGAGATGGAAAACGTCTATTATGCAACGTGGGCGGAGCTCTTCAAGATTCTCCCACCGGGTCATTCATTACATAATTTCACCGAAAAAAGGCAAGGATAAGGTGCCGAAAATCGACGACGAAAGAGAATTATGGTTAACCCTTGATGCGACAGTTCTTCAGTGGATTTATGTCACTATTTCTAGTGATTTGCTGCATACAATTATTGAGCCTGACTCCATGACGATGGAGGCTTAGGATCGACTACGCGGCATATTCCAAGACAACAAAAATTATCTAGTTGTTACTCATGAACAAGAATTCTCCACCACCAACATCGCGGACTTTCTCAATGCTTTCGCATATTGTCAATGACTCAAGGTGTTGTCAGATCAACTCAAGAACGTCGGCGAGTCGGTCACTAACAATCGGCTTGTTTTACAACTAGTGGTCGGCCTCACCAACGCGTATAGTGGAGTGGGTGCGCTCATCCACCAAAGAAATCCTCTTCACCGTTTTACCAAGCCTGATCTATGCTCATTCTCGAATAAGCGTGTTTGCCAAGAAGACATCCACTGTGTCAAATTCCGCCTTGGTTGCCGCTCCGTCCGATGAAAGTTCGTCACAATTTGAAAATTTACCGCCAAATCGTGGTCAGAATGGTCGAAATGTCAGTAATGAGAGCAAAAAATGTGACGACGGCTGTGGTGGAGGTAAAGGTGGCGACAATCGATGCGGCGTTAGTGGTTGTGGCCAGCAGCAACCGCCAGCCAGTGGCAGCCGAGGACACCCTGGGGAAGTGGGTCAGGCCTATGGGGTCTGGTAGTGGCCTTGGGATGTGCCGCTCTGCCCCTATCCAGGCGACAGTAACTGGGCAAGGCCCAGGTCACATCCAGCAACCCATCCGGTCCAGCAGGAAGCAACCCAAGAACTCTTGGCCCCCTCGGTAGTGGCGACCCCGACAGATATTGAGGTCGCGATGCACACTCTTGGGCTTACTCTGCCTAACGCAAATTGGTACATGGACACCGATGCAACGTCTCATATGACGTCCTCACAAGGTAATCTCTCGTCCTATTTTAATTTGAGTAATAATCATGGTATTATTATCAGAAATGGTCATTCAATTTCAATTCATGCTTATGGTACTACAAACTTGTCTCCCCCAAACCCACCATTAATTTTGAAAAATATCCTTCACGCACCTAAATTAATTTAAAACTTCATTTCAGTTAGAAAATTTACCACTGGTAATTGTGTTTCTGTTGAATTTGATCATTTTGAGGTTTTCGTAAACGATTTTCACACAGGGATGCATCTAATTAGATGTGATAGTCGGGGTGAGCTTTATCCAATCACCACAACCACACATCAAGCCAAAATTACCATCCACTTTTGCGGCTTTATCTCCTTCTTTATGGCATGAACGTTTGGGTCATCCGGGAGCACCTATTTTTGCTTCCCTTAAACAAAATAAATTTATTGAGTGTACAAGACCATGTAGTTCTCATCTTTGTCACTCTAGTTCTCTTGAAAACATGTTAAGTTTTTTTTGTTGCTTCGAATTTTCATACGGTTATGCCACTTGATACTATTCATAGTGATATTTGGATATCTTCCGTTTTGAGCTCTTCGGGCCACCGATATTATCTTCTGTTGTTGGATGATTACTCTAATTTTTTGTGGACATTTCCTTTGTCTAAAAAGTCACAAGCTTTACAACATTTATATCCTTTAGAGCATACATCTGCACTCAATTTAAACGAGACATTAAAAATATTCAGTGTGATAATGGTAGAGAATTTGATAATGAGCCATTTGGAAATTTTTGCAAAATCAATGGTTTGTCGTTTCGTGTCTCGTGTCCACATACATCATCTTAAAGTGGAAAAGCAGAAAGAAAATTTTGAACCATTAACAATATTGTTAGAACCTTACTTGCTCATGCCTCTCTACCACCATATTTTTGGCATAATGCGATACAAATGGCAACGTATCTGTTAAACATACTTCCGAACAAACAAGCAGCCTACCAATCCCCACTTAAAATTTTATACATAAGGGACCCTTCATATTCTCATTTACGATTTTTTGAGTGCTTATGATATCCTCAATTTCCTTTTATTATCATTAATAAACTTCAACCCCGGTCAACTCCGTGTATTTTTTTGAGATATCCGTCAAATCATCATGGTTACAAATGATTCGACTTATCCTCTAATGAAATCATCGTAAGTCGTTACATAATTTTTTATGAAACAAATTACCCTTTTGCCGAATTACATTATTTTGGGCCTCCTACATATGAATTTCTTGATGATAGCATACCCCCTTATTTGATCCATAAATTAGCCTCTAAAATAGGCCCAATATTTTCTGGTGTCTCGGCCCAATCACTGAACCCAGCGGCTGCTGGCCCAGCTGAGTCTCTCATCGGCCAACCACTACCGCGAGGCCAGTGGCTGGTAGTTCGCTAGGTCTCGACCCACCATCCGGCTCGAGTAGCCCATTGCCCAGCAGTCCAATCACTGTCAGCCCACTAGGTTTTGTATAAATCTTAAAAGAACTTTATTCATGGCTAATTAAAAAAGAAGCATATTTTATTTGAAAAATGAGCTTAATTTAAAGGTGTTTTACTTTTGAAAAATCATTTTTAGTACTTTAATTATTTTATTAACTCAACTTTGTGAATTAATTTAATAATTTGGCTACTTGTCAAATGAATTAAGAGAATTCTCTCATTAGTTACAACCAAGGAAATACATTAACGGATCGAGAGGTTGAGTTATATTATAATTTAAAAATTTAAATAACCGTGCACATTTGAAAGAATTAGTTCCTTTATGATTAGCCAAATTATTAAATTAATTCACAAAGTTGAGTTAATGAAATAATTAAAGTGCTAAAATGGTTTTTCAAAAGTAAAACACCTCATAAAGCTCATTTTTCAAATAAAATGTGCTTCTTTTTAATTAGCCATGAATTAATAAACTTTTTTCAAAAAAAAATGATTAAAGAACGGCTAATTAATTAGTAGTGACATTATTATTAGTGGTGCATATTAAATGTGAATGACGAATAATTTAGATCCTTAGTTTTTACCCTTTTAAATTTTGGATATCCTAAATATTTGGATCCGAATCCGATCCAAAATTATCCGAAAATTACGAATATCCGATTTTTGGATATCCAAAATATTCGGATCCTAATCCGATCCGAAATTATCCAAAATTTTGGATATTCGATTTTTTGGATATCCGAAATATTTGGATCCAAATCCAATCCGAAAATTACGAATATCTAATTTTTTGAATATCCGAAATATTCGGATCTGAATTCGATCCGAAATTATCCAAAAATTACGAATATTCGATTTTTTGGATATTCAAAATATTCGGATCCTAATCCGATCCGAAATTATCCGAAAATTTTGGATATCCGAAATATTCGGATTCGAATCCGATCCGAAAATTACGAATATCCGATTTTTTGTATATCCAAAATATTCAGATCCGAATCCGATCCGAAATTATCCAAAAATTATGATTATCCGATTTTTTGGATATCGGAAATATTCGAATCCGAATCCGATCCGAAATTATCCGAAAATTGCGGATATCCAATTTTTTGGATATCTGAAATATCAGATCCGAAATTATCCGAAAATTACTAATATCCGATTTGTTGGATATCTGAAATATTCGGATCCGAATCCAAGGAATTTATGATTATGAGAAGCATAAATATAACAAGTATTTATAGTTGGTTTAGTGGTAGAATGTCACAGTTCCACAGAGGAGGTCCAGGTTCGATTCTTCGCAGGGGTGTATTTGTGGCAATTAATTAATATTGCATAACTAGTGGTGTAGTGGTAGTATAGTACAGTGTCACAGTTCAGATCAGGGTTCGAATCTCAATTGATGCATTTAATTTTTTCTCTTTTTTGAAACATATCAAAAAGAGACCCTTTTTGATCCTCATCAAAGAGGGTGATTTGTCAAGTCGCCCGCTTTGGTAAGGATCAACTTTTTGATGATCTCAAAAAGGGTGAATGTAGTCGTCCTATTTGGTCCTTACCAAAGGAGACGATTTGAAAATTCATCCTTCTTGATCTAAGACAACTGACGTAATAAGACGAATTTAAGGGCAATTAAAAATCGTCCCTTTGATCTAAGGGGGCGATATTTCACCCAAAGAGGGCGACTGTAGTCGCCCTCTTTGAACCGATTTGTTGTAGTGGCATTCTTTTCACTCTTTCCACGTTTTATTTCAAACTCTCACTTCAACTAAAAAATATAAATACAAATTTTAATATATTTTAAGCCTCTTATTTGAGGTAAGGTTGCGTACAATAAATTCTTGTGATCCAGTCCTTATCAAATTCTGCGCATAGCGAAAATTTAGTATATCGGACTGCCCTTTATTTTAAGCTTCTTATTTAGAAAAATTAGCTTTAGGCCACCATATGTATTTAGCAACCCTGAATGTCTGTAGTACTAAAAACTTTCTTGGCATTTTTATCAAAGTTGGCAATACGCCTACGGTGGTTCAAAATTCAAATCCAGCTCGACCTAATAATTAGTATATGTCAGTCACAATAAGGAGTTCAATTGTAGCAAAATGGAAAGCTAACAGCTTCCACTTTATTAGGACATACACAAAAGATATGTCCATAAATCTCATGATTTATTTATTGTACAGTTAATCTTCCCTCGATCTTATCTTATTTTATTTTATAATATTTTATATTATATTATATTAGTTGACTCAACACGCACCATTTAAGATGTAAATTTGGCTTATATATTAGAGTAAGTTGTCAGAGACAATCCTTTATATATGGCTTTTTGCGAGAGACAACCTTTTAAAAAAAATTGAGCAATGTCAGACCTTAATAATTTTTTTTGTTGCGAGAAACAACCTTTTAACATAAATGTTAAGGGAAAATAGGCATTTCTGTTAAAAGGTTGTTTCTCGCAACAACAAAAATTATTAAGGTCTGACATTGCCCAATTTTTTTTAAAAGGTTGTCTCTTGCAAAAAGTCATATATAAAAGATTGTCTCTGATAAATTATCCACATTATATATGATTAATTCCTCATATTCAATCATTTCCTAACCTGGTAACCATCACTTTAGTCCACGAAGACTCCCAAAAAGAATCAAATATCATCATTAATTCAAGAACAAATAATCACACCACTCTTGCGTATATAGACATAGTATTATATATATATATATATATATAAGGAATTATAAATATAAATATTTTGACTATACAAATCGAGATTTATATATTTTAAACAACCAATGGTCTCCTCGGTTTAAAGCAATGGAGCCCGTCGACTTTTTTTTCCGAGCCACTATTTTTTGACATTTTCAAGTTCATTGGTTTTGCCATGTCGATTTTAACCTTCAGTTTGTGACTTGTTTTTAGTACTTAGTGATATGAGATATGATAATCTTGAAAATACATAAGTTACACGATATAACATGTAAAAATAATCGAATAATGTAAAATTTCTTATACTAACGGAATATATAACTTAAATTATATCCAATTGAAAGCCAAGAAAAACTATACCGAGGAAAAAGCGATACCTTGAGTAATTTTTGTTCTATTTCATGGCTGCAAAAAAAAATACCAATGAAGCTGCAAAAATATGAAGATGATGTTGATTTTTAGAGTAAGATCATAAGATATATATTTACGTCAACATACGAAAACAAAAGAAAGTTTGAAATCATTGTTGATGGTTGTTAAGAAATTCCTTAGATGCAAATGTTGAGACCCAACAACTTGCACAAGCTGTTATATCCGTTTCTTTAATTTCTTCATATTCATCATATTATTTATGTATATTAGAATAGTGTTGAGTTGGTCTACTATCTCTAATTTTGTCATTACTTTTTTTCACGTAGAAAGATATTACATTTTGCCAAAATGCAAACCTGCGTGCCCTGGTTCGATTCCCACCTACTATTTTTTAATTTTAGATTTCGTTCTCAACAGTTCATACACATTGATTATATGGACCTACTTTTTATTTTTAAAGAACATTAATATAAATATGTGACATAACTTTTCCACCACGTTCCTATTTTATTGCTCATTAATAAGGAAAATAATGAAATGAGGATCAAAATTGATCCTTTAATATAAAGATTATTAATTACTTTTTAGATATATTTCTATTACATCAAAACAATTTTGTGTTATAATAGTTAATAGATGTTATTTTTTAAATAATTCAAAAGTAACGACATTACTGGATTTAAAAAAAAAATTGAGCAATGTCAGACCTTAATAGTTTTTTTTGTTGCGAAAAACAACCTTTTAACAGAAATTCCTATTTTAAAAGATTGTCTCTCGCAAAAAATAAGAAGGTACACACTCTTTTTTCTTGTAATAATCATTGTTAATTATTATGTACGTATAGAGAAATTTCATGAACTCGTCTATTTAGATGTTGTCATTTAAGCGGTAGTAAATATCTTAAACTTTGTGCATAAATAACATGTATGAACCTTCTGTGCAAACTTCAAACAAAGTTGTTCATCCTATTCTTCTATTTCTCCTTCTTTTCTATTTATTCCTGGGCTAATTTCAACAGGAATAAATCATAGCAAGGTATATGAAGTTTGAGATTATCAAGTCAAACTTTAAACAAAAATATATGAAGTTTTTCTTGCACAAGCAAATGCCAAACTTCAAACACTTATGTATGAAATTAATTGGTTTCCGAAGCGGCTAAATTTGTAATTTTTTATACACTATAATTATATATGACTTAAATAGTGATCCCAAAATCAGGTATATGTGCACTTGTCCCGACACATACTTAGTATCTGCTTTGGCCTAACAAACTTCATAGATTAGTCCATCGAGCCACACCATCATTAAAGCCCAGAAGCACATGTACATAACATATGAATTCGTGTTATGTCTTATAAATTTCTTTATTTTTTCTTTTCATTTTGATATGCACTATTACATTTTAAGGCTAATGTGACGCCTCAAAATCGTTATCATAGGGCCCTTTTGCGACGACTGTATGAGATAATGCAATGAAACTATATTAATTATTGTCAAGCCTAGAGTCACCTAATGCAATGGTTATAGAAAAAAACAATTACAAAATAAATAATAAAAAGAGAAAGATAATAATAAAAAAGGATTGTCATTGGCATAAAAAGTACGATATTACAATATTAGACCCCATAGGACATATTACAAAATAATTGTTCACAAAAGTATCTCCATATATATAACAAATTTAGCATAAGTACTAGAAACAAAAAATTGACTCAAAAACAAACACCCGATAAGAGCCTCCACCCACCATTTGTTAGATTGCTAGATTTCTTCTCCATTTAGCTCACCACACACCTACAAGTTAACATAATGAATAGTCATAAGTAAAAAAATGATAGACTAACCAAAACATCATAAATAATAATTTCAATGTAGTTTACTCATATAAAAACATATAATTTCACAATATAATAATATATAAAATTTCAAAATCTATTCTATCTCCATACACTTAACATCCTAGAAGTCCGTCAATCTTTCTTTGTCTCTCACATCGATCTATCCTCAGTCATAGGCGTCACACGTTATATCTTTCTTTTGGGCCTAGTTCGACAAGACATTAGACTTAATCTTGATTGCAAGTTCAAATCTCACTATGTTCAAAGGTATCTTAAACTCTCTTAATGATGCATAATAATTTTGAAACTTCAAAGATTACTCTTACAACATTTAGAGCCGCTTTGGCGACTTTACCCTTCAAGTTTTGGAAAAAAAATTAAGTTGGAAAGAAAGTGACTTGAGTATGCTTCTTTACCTTTTCTCCATTTAGAACTTAATTCAAGATAAAAATAAATAAATTCTTCAAAAATGAAGCATTATTAATCAAAATTACAATATGAGTAATACGAGCTTCAATCTTTTTGAAGACTTCCAGCATTGCACTCATATTGCAAAACATATCGGATTGCATTTCTGAGAGAGAAAAGTTGAGGCCTAAGCCATTACAGAGAGAAAAGGAAATGTTGCGTACAAAAAATTGAAAGAGAAAATGAAAAGCAGTTACTTAGATATTTATATCAGTATATTTATATCTAATGCTTAAGTCATAATTAATCACTAACTGACTCACTTAACTACAATAGGTATTTACACTATGTATTGCACCCTATGAAACTTGTGTGGGCTTGTGTTATTTTATCAACACCCCCCCCCCCCCCTCAAGCTAGGAGCTATGAAAACAATTTTCATTCCTAGCTTGGAAATAAGACGACAGTGATGAGGACTCCCAAGTGCCTTGGTAAATATATCAGCTGGTTGTTCACTCGGCAGCATATACACAACATGTATTAATCTTTGTTATATCAATTCTCTAATGAAATGATAATCAATATCAATATGCTTCGTTCTCTCGTGAAAAACAGGATTCGCCGCAATTTGTAGAGCTGACTTGCTGTCGGCGTAGACCACTACAGGTAATTGTTTGTGTATACCCAACTCTTCATACAAACCAACAAGTCAAACCACCTCTGAAACTGATGCTTCTAATGCTCTATATTATGCCTCTGCCGAACTTCTCGACACAGTCACTTGCTTCTTCGATTTCCAAGCAATAGGCGACTGTTCAAACAATACCAAATACCCAGTAGTCGACCTTCTAGTGTTAATGCATGATCCCCAATCTGCATCACAAAAGACTTGAAGTGTGGAACTACTGCTGCTAGATAAGAAAATACCTGATCCTGATGCTTTCTTCAAATATCTCACCAATCTCATCCCTACTTCTAAATGCGAGGTTTTAGGCTCCTTCATGAACTGACTGAGGCATTGTACATCAAAGGCTATATTAGGCCTCGTGTTTGTGAGGTACATCAACCTCCCAATCAACCTTCTGTAAACTCCAGAATTCTCCAACAATGCATCTTTCAGTTGACCACCTTCTGCATTTTTTAATTGATCATCTTCTGTCTTTTCTGTATTGATACATTGATCATACACTGCAGTCGTGAGTTTCTGGTTTACTTCCATTGAGGAATGGACACTCTTTGATCCAGATAGTCCCATGTCGGATATAAACTCTAATGTGTATTTTCGTTGGTGCATAATAATCCCATCTGTGCTCCTGGCAAACTCAATTTCAAGGAAGTAACTAAGCTCTCCCAAATCCTTAATTTTGAATGCTTCCTGTAGGACCTCCTTAGTGTGTTGAATCAATCCTGAATCATTTCCCGTAATAAGCAGATCATCGACATACACAAGTATAACTACTAGTCTCTCATCTCTTTGTTTAACAAACAAAGAATAGTCCCTATGACTTTGATTGAAGCCTGCCTCCAGCAGTGCTGTTGAAAGTTTAATATTCCACTGTCGAGATGCTTGTTTCAGACCATACATGAACTTCAATAATCGACACACTTGCCAGATCCTTTGATATGAAACCCCTCTGGTGGTAGCATGTAAACTTCTTCATACAAATCACCTTGCAAAAATGCATTATATACATCCATTTGGTATATCCTCCATTGTTTAGCAACAGTAATAGCTATGACAGTTCTTACTGTTGTCATCTTGACTACAGGAGAGAATGTCGCCTGATATTCAAGTCCATCTTTTTGGTTATATCCTTTTGCCACTAACCTCGCCTTGAATCTTTTCACTTCCCTTGATGCTGTGTATTTTATTTTATACACCCATCGACACCCTATGGCCTTCTTCTCTCTCGGCAGATCCACCATTTCCCATGTATTGTTTTCCTCTAATGCTTGGATCTCAGCCTTCATTGCTTCTATCCATCGTGTGTCAGTTGCTGCCTCTGAATAACTATATGGTTCGATTTCTTTAGAAACTTGACCTACAAAATCTTGATATTGAGGTGATAGGCCAATGTAGTTTACTCCATCTGCAATGGAATAGAGACATCTAGAGGAACCGTGGTTTGTGACATAATCCTTATGCCAAATAGGTGGCTTACTTGTCCTATTTGATTTTCTGACTGTCTCAACATTCGATTCTTGATTGATCCACGATATTTTCGATCACCTGCACATGTTACATTAGAATCTGAGTTCTGCAGAGTTTGCTCATTCCCAGCTTCAGTTGGCTCATTCCCAGCTTGATCCACAGAGCTAATATTGACATTTCTCTGATTATATGACATTATTAGATTCTCAAAGCAAAAATGTTCCTGTGATGTCATGAAATAAGGTTTGCCTTCTGTTGCATTCTTGAAAGGAAAAATTGATTCCATAAACACAACATCTCTACTCATGAAGATTACCCTATTTTCCATATCATACAACTTGTAGCCCTTTTGTGAAGTGCCATACCCCAGTGCTAGCTAAGTTTATCTGATTTGGGCAACATGGTGGCAAACCATAGACATCTTATCACTCTCAAGTGAGTGAGTGAAGGTGTCCTCTTGTATAACATCTCATAGGGAGACTTATTCTTGAGCGATGGCGGTATCCGTTGATGATATATTTGCATTCTCGTCTGAAACCCCAAAACTTGTCTGGCAGATTGGCTTGAATCGTGATAGCTCTGGCTGTCTCCAACAAGTGCCTATGTTTCCTTTCCACAACACCATTTTGTTGAGGTGTGTATGGACATGAGCTCTCATGCACAACACCATGTACCTAAAACAACTGTCTACAACTAGCATTAAAGAATTATGTACCCTTGTCTGATCTCACTCCTTTTATTTTCACATCAAATTGAGTTTCTATTTCTGTGAAGAAATATTTCAGCACAGTGGCAACATCTGATTTCAATCTCAATAGAAATATCCAAGTCCATCTTGAACAATCACCCACAATGGTTAGAAAATATCTCATTCCATTAAAAGTTTCAGCTTTGTAGGGACCCCATACATTCATATGCAACAAATGAAATGGTTCTAACCTTCTGCTAACACTGATAGGAAAAGGAATTCGAACCTGTCTAGCTAATGGACAGATCTCACAATTATTCAATGTAAAAACATCATCACTACTAAAACATGGTATTTTCTTTAGTACTCGCATAGGCACATGACACATCCTTAAATGCCAAGTGACTGCATCTACAGGCTGTGAAGTTGTCATTGCCCTAATCATCTCTTATTTATTCTCGACTGACAGCACATACAATCCCCCTTCTTCATTATCAATCGCTCTCACCTTCCCAGATAAGAGATCCTGAAATACACAATATTCAGGAAAAAATGTAACACTGCAATGTAAATCCTTTGTTACTTTATAAACAAACATAAGGTTGAACTTGAATGTAGGTATACATAAGACACTCTTAAGCACATCACCTCCTCCTAAGTGATAGTCTCCAACATGTGTGATACTAGATGATTCACCTGTTGGCATTTGCACTTTCCCTGCATTTCCTATTAGATGTTTAATCCTAAGCAACTTCTGATTATTAATCATGTGGTTTGTAGCTCCAGTATCCACAATCCACTTGATAATACCTGCCATATTTGCAGCTCCTACACTAGCATTCCCTGTAACTTCATTACTGTCTAGCATCTTCAACAACTTCTGTTGTTGCTGTGGTGTGCAATTTCTGAGTATTTCAAACGCCTTTTGATTCCCTCCACTGTCTCGCTGAGCATAGAGAACATAGTTCATGTCGTTCCCTTGTCCAGTATCTCCAAAGTATGGATCATCTCCAACTACAACATTAGCCTTCCTTGATTTCCCTTTAAAATCTTCAGAATATCCATGTAACTGGTAACAATCATCTTTCACATACCCAGTTTTATGACAATAGCTGCACTTCATGAGCTTGAAGCAATCCAACTTCACATGTCTCTTAACATGACAATAATCACATATTGCATTTGGATTGTAAGGCTTCCTCAGCTTTTGTGGTGCACCAGATCCATTCCTATTCCTGTTATTGAAACCACTTCCACTTCTATTCCTTGTCATAAACATAGCATTAGGCTCTATTAGATCCTGCACCAATCTCTGAGTCTCTTCCTGGTTAATCATAGCATAGACTTAATTTATGCTAGGAACATGTTGCATCATCAACACTTGACTCTTTTCCTGATTGTAGGTGTCACTCAGTCTCATTAAGAATTGAAGTAGCCTTTGATATTGCATATGATCCACAAACTCCTTTGATTTATCACAGCAAGTAGGCAGCGGAATGATCGACTCACACTCATCCCATAGATCCTTCAGTTTCGAGTAATACATTGATATCGACAAGGTTCCTTGTCTTTGCGAAACTATCTCTTTATGCAATTGGAATGTCCTTGAACTATTGATTTTATCAAATCTCTCTATCAAGTCATTCCAAATCGTGTAAGAATCAGAATTATACAACATTCCAGTGAGCAAATTCTTGCTCACATTCCCCATCAACCACGAGACGACTATGGAATTACACATTTCCCATAATCCAGCTAGGGATCCATTATATGAATCCTTCTTCACAGTGTCATCTATAAAACCTATCTTGTTCTTTCTAATAAGGCTAATTTCACAGCCCTACTCCATAAGATATAATTGTCCATACCTGTTAAAATCACTCCGACGGATAATGATCCTGGTGCATCCGAGGGGAACAAGTAAAGCGGATGGTTGTGTTCGATTGTAACAGAAGTTGTTGTTGTATCTTCCACTGTTCCCATTCTTACTGCGATTTACTGGTTGCGATTTTGCGATTCCTCCAATCGTCGATTCCTCAACTGTTCAACTCCTTCAATCCTTCGATTTCTCCTCAGCAATTCCTCCTTCAATCACCGATATCTTCACTGCATGTTCGATTTCGACATGCAATCCTTCGATCTCGATAATCGCCGCCAATTTCGTCTCCTTAGTTCTTCGATGTCCCTGTTTTCTCCTTGATCCTCAATCTTGTGACGGCTCTGATACCATGAAGACTTCCAGGATTGCACTCATATTGCAAAACATATAGGATTGCATTTCTTAGTATAGAAAAGTTGAGGCCTAAGCCATTACAGAGAGAAAAGGAAATATTGCGTACAAAGAATTGAAAGAGAAAATGAAAAGCAGTTACTTAGATATTTACATCAGCCTATTTATATCTAATGCTTATGTCATAATTAACCACTAACTAACTCACTTAGCTACAATATATATTTACACTATGTATTGCACCCTATGAAACTTGTGTGGGCTGTGCTATTTTGTCAACACTTTTTCATATGACAAACATTATACCAACCCTTAGCTAACTATCAATTTATTGACTCAAAAGAATAAAAGAGAACAATCATTTTGGGACAGATGTAAGAATCTCAAAAAGTAAAGAAAGGTACAGTCATTTTAGCACAGATGGATGGACAATCATTTTTAAAAGTGAATATTCTTCAACTACTTCCTATTTATGCCAAAAGAACATACTAACGGTGCGTTTAGTTCGCGCAGGGTAAACGGAATGAAATTCAGTAAGAGAATGGAAAAGAAAAGAAAGGAATTACCCTGATTGTCCCTACATGTTTGGGTCTGTTTCAGAAACGGAATGAAAAAGGGGTCCGGGGGTCTGGGGTCGGTGGTCCGGGGTCCGAGTAATGAATTGGGGAAAAAAAATGGAAATACCTAGGGGGTGGAGAATCAATCTAAGAAAATGAAAAAATAGGCCAAACAAACAACTTCAAAGGGAATCAGAGAACCCTGATTCTATTACCCGAATCAAACACACCCTAAATTTTCCCCAATATGTTTCTTTTCTACTCAACCAAACCCAAGAATAAGTGTCCAATTTTTTTATCTAGAAATGTCATCAACTGCTTCTTCAAGTAAATTGAAATCCTAATAGCAAATCAAAACTATTACGCTATGGAAAGAAAGTAAAATGTAACCTATAAAAAGGAAACTAATATACAAGTGTATGGACCTACCCACTATGATATGTAACTAGGACCCTACCAAATACCATCAATAATTATGCACGGTGGGATTGTAAAGGACCGATCTAAAATTTGAAATTGATGAATTCTTATAGCAATTATAAATTAATATATAATAATAATTAATTTTAAAATCGAATATTTATAGATATTTAGTGACATTTTTAATGTATATATAGAATCTACGTAAAACGATTGGTTCTCGTGAGCCCGTTGGTTCTGTTCTAGATCCGCCTCTGGAAATGAATATGATTTCTACTTCTTTAATCGGATGTTTCGACTTCTAGGAGCGGATGTAGAAGAGAACTTATGAGTTCACGAAATTTCAATGACTTTTACCCAAATCTTATATGTACATTAATCAATTCACTAAATATCTATAAATATTTGATTATGAATTCAGTTATTATTGTATATTAATTTGAGGTTGCTATAAAAACTCATAAACTTAAAATCTTGAGTTCGCCTCTATTGAGTTCGAGTCTTGATCTAAAAAAAATATACCTGATAGGAAGCGTTTACTCCTTTGATAGGTCATATGCAGTGCCAATCAAAGTATGAACGTGACATCCACTGATAGTGGCGGTGGCGTTAGTCAAATTGTGGCGCAGGGTCACAAGTTCGATTTCGGCGGATCGTTAAGGCGTATCGCCGTATTAAAGCCTGATAGCTTAACCGCGCGGGCATGTTGCAGCTCCGGGGCATATGCCTCGTATTAAAGTCTGGTAGCTTAACCGCGCGGGCATGTTGCAGTGTGAGTTTGATTCCCTCCAGACAAGTCGTCGCTGTCGGACGCTTAGCGTTGATCGTTGGTAGCGATCAGACACTTAATGCGGGGTGCATATTCCGCGATTTACCCGAAGGTGGCGGCTAAGGACGGGTTTCATCGCCTCCAGGAGTCTAGTCAAGATCTTGTGCAATCTTAGCGATATGAAGTCTTAAGGCACCCTGCACTGAATTATCAAAAAAAAAAAAAAAGGTATGAACGTGGCATATAATTGAGGGGTTGAGTGTCAAAAGGCAATAGTAAAGGTCAGTTGCATCAAATTTCAACACTCACAGTGATTAGACACACCTAACTACCTACATTTAGTAATAATTAATACTCTAGCCCTTTGTTCATAATAATTTAATCTTCAAAATCACCTAAAATGGAAACAAATGCTATTGGATTTGAAGAAAAAAATTTGAAAGAAATGCCTCCCTCAACTTGCCTTTTTCCTTTCTTTTTCCCTTTACTTGGGTGTTTTAATTTATGTCGCACTTTTCATATAAACTGTATTAATTTTTATCCATATTTTAAAAGGTATTTTTACCAGATTGATATAAAAAAGTTATAACTTATACTATTTTTTATATAGTT
This sequence comes from Przewalskia tangutica, assembly GCA_029844215.1. Taxonomy (NCBI): domain Eukaryota; kingdom Viridiplantae; phylum Streptophyta; class Magnoliopsida; order Solanales; family Solanaceae; genus Przewalskia; species Przewalskia tangutica. The sequence goes on along the minus strand of CM056723.1, from coordinate 115,479,406 downwards.
TTTAAATGTATAAATTTTAATATTAAAATATTAAATTAATCTAATTTAATTCAATTTTAAAATTAAATTAAATTAATTCCGAAAAAATGAAAAGTATCACGTAAATGGGACGGTGAGTATTTTTTTAATTCAAAATGTGGGGAGTGGAAATTATGTTGACTTAAATGTATCTGGTTTACCAAGTGGTTCTTTTCTCCAAGAATAAAAAGTGGCAGAGCACCATAGCACCTGTTCCTAGTTCTTTCTTACTTCAACTCTTCTTCTAGGTAAGCTTGACTAAAAGTTTCAATCTTTATCATCAAATATGACTAATCTTTCTATTTTTGTTTTTCCCTTGTGATTTTCTCAATTGGGTATTTTCTTGTTTCTTATTTGATGCAGTAAGATTAATGTTCTGATTTGGTCTATGCTTGTTTCTTGATTTATAAAGCCTGATAGTTGAATAAAGTTGTGATTTTGTTTTCTGGGTGATCTTGATTTTGACTTCAGTTTGTGCTAATTTTGGTTTAGTTTTCTGTATTCCCTTTTCTTTGAGGCAATTTGTGTTTCCTGTGTTGTTACTATCTGTCATTTCTTGTACTTCGATTATCTCGTATTAGTTTGATGCATTTACTGTTATTTTTGCCATGATCTCTTTACATCTGACTTTTTTTGTCACACTTTCTCTTGAGCCGAGGGTTTTCGGAAACCTCTCTACCTCCCACGGTAGGGGTAAGGTTTGCGTACACTCTACCATTCACGGACCCTACTTGTGTGATTACACTGGGTATGTTGTAATTTGTTTTTCTGGTGTTGTCTTGAAAAAAGCGATCTTTCATGTTTATATCTAAGGTCTGAATTCCAAGATTGGAACTTTAATTCATACTGATGTATTTCTGTCACTTTGTATTTTGTTATTCAGGAATTTAGTTGGCTTTCGCTAGTAGTGAAGAATTCATTTATAAATTTGAAGCACCAATTTTTGTAAGTCTTTGCACTTACTATAGTTTGAGAAGCTTTTGTTTCTGGATGGAACCCTTAAGCTATGTTTTAGAAGGGAGAGGTTTTCTTTTTCCTGATAATGTAAAGGAATGGAATTTGAACCCTTTTTGTGATGTTGATAAAAGCATTTGTGGCCTTAGCCAAGAAATAACCGAAAGCTCGGAGTTGCCGGGATCAGGTATTGCTGATATTTTGAAGAAATCAGCAGCCAGCAACCTGTGCCCTGGAGTTTTAAGTACTGAAATGGGTGATGGTTGTGGTAAAATGTTATCCTCTACTTCTATGTTTTCATTTGAACCAATTACCGGAGAAGTTGGACTTGGAGCCATGTTTAATCATAGTGGTATTAAATCTAACAATCCAGTGTCATCACCGATTGATTTAAAATTGGAGGAGTTGACTGATCATGGAGAATTCAGGACTAGTCAATCTTCAAAAGAAAGTTCGGTTCTTTCTCCAGAACCTTCATTGCCAACTGGAAAAGCCGAAACAAAGAGTTTGCATTCTAAGTTTTCTATCTCTGAGGTTCGTGATCAAAAGGAGGAGTCGACTGTTTATAGGGAAGTCAAGAGTAATCAATCTTTCAAGAGAAACTGGGTCAATTCGTCACTGCAGGGAAGAAGAAGAATACGGACTACGAATTTGCATTCTGAGGTTCCTGTCTGCCAGGTTTATGGTTGTAACAAGGACCTAAGCTCCTCGAAAGACTATCACAAAAGACACAAAGTATGTGATGAACACTCAAAAACTGCCATTGTCATAGTTAACGGCATTGAACAAAGGTTTTGTCAGCAGTGTAGCAGGTATGGTCTAGCTCATGTCTGCTCCTTTTGTCATGTAATAAAATTCTTGGGGTGTGTTTGGTACGAAGGAACATATTTTTTTGGAAAATGTTTAATAGAAAAATAAGTGATTTTCTTACTTAATTTTTGGTGTACGGAAAGTAGGCAGAAAATATTATCCCAAAAACATTTGTATATATCTATTCAAACACTATGAGGACGGGGGCGGGAGTGGGGGTGTGATGTTGGTGGGGATCGAAGGCTATGTAGGGTGGGTTGTGTTGGAGAATGGGTACATAGTGGAATAGTCGAGGTGCGTGCAAGTTGGTCCGAACACCACCGTTATCATAAAAAAACAATGGAACAAAGAAGTGACTTGTGTAGATGTTTACTCTGGAAATATCCTTGCTGATTTTTATGCATTGGGTCTGAATGTCGTAATTTATTAGTTACAATTTCGTATGAATGTCTTGGCTGCTAGTCCTGCATGGAATAACAGTAACCTTTTGAAATGCAGGTTTCACTTGCTGGCAGAATTTGATGAAGGTAAACGCAGCTGTCGCAAACGCCTTGCAGGCCATAATGAGCGGCGGAGAAAGCCTCAATTTGATACTCACTGGGGTAAACCTTTTCTCAAGTTTCATATTTGAGCATGGTAGAACTTTTTATGCTTAATCCAATTTTCTTATCTGGGGTGTTTTCTGAAAGTTCATTGTTTTTAATTGTTCTATTCCCCTAATCTTATCTAGTTAAAGATAGTTTTAGTATCACGTTTTCAATTTTCCATTTGGTAAGCGTATATTTAGCTTCTGGCACTCTCATGTTTGTTCTGCTTTGCGAACAAATTATTTGCAGTTTGACTGACTACGAAGTTATGCAAATGCAGGTTCAAGATTTTTGGATATGACTTCGCAAAGAAGAGTTCCATTTCTTTTCCCAGAAATACTTCCTGGTAGCTTCTTTTATCAAGAAAATTATGAAGATAATAACAATAGCAAGCACCTTAAATTAGAACATAAGCCATTCTGCATCTCTCAATTGGCTATGTCGGTAAAAAATGGGCAATTCCCCGCAAAAAGCATCCACAATCAGTACGGAATGAGAAAACAAGATCTGCCTTTGTTAGTTCAAGAAGTTTCCGAATGGCAAAACTCCTCTTGTGTTCTCTCTCTTCTGTCAGACCATTCACAAAACCTTCTACACAATTCAACGGACATTTCATCAACTCTGCCTTGGACTGTTCAAGGAAACCATCATGCCTACATTAAAGGAGATCATCATAATCTTGAGAAATCTCCAAGAGTTAGTGTTGCAAATAGCTCGACGTCAATTGAGTTATATTCATCTGAAGTAGTTGAGCAAGATGGGGTCGTTCAAGTTTCTGATAGCGAGCCTATAAATCCGAAGAATTGCCTTTCTGCAGAAGGTGGGCCTACCATGGATTTAGTGCAGTTGTCTTCGCACCTACAAAGGGTGGAGCAGCAGAAAAATTATGTCCAAGTGAAGCAGGAAAATTATATCTTTTTTTCTTTGACTTCCACTTGAGGGTTATTGAGAGCTACAAGGTCTGTAAACATGTCCTTTTGATATTTAACGCTTTTTTCGTTTCTATCAGGAATTCAAAATGTCAATCCATGTAAATCCTCACTTGTAGTTCAGGTTGTATGTCTTTGTTAAAGCAAGAAGACAAAATATTTCCACATGTATATACACCTGATGTCTCATGAGATAAAGTTAACAACTTTGAATAATGTGCCATATCACTTATACTTGTTCTTACAGTTACCTGAACATGTTTAGGCAGTAAATCAAGATACGGTTATTGTTTTTAACTGCTTGCAGTTTTTCATTGGTAGTAATTAGTGGGGATTAAGGATCATTATGAGCTTTGGTGAGTGTGTCTGTTTGTGCCGTGATTCTTTTATAGAAGCATGTAAATGACTCTGCTGATCCTCCACAGTGGTGTAGATGTGACTTTACAGTATTCCGATATTTCATTTTTCTCAACTCCCCCACCACCCCCAACTTTATCCCTCTTGAAAAGAGAGAAAACCCAAAAGCAAAAGCTTTTAGGAATAAGAACTCCTTGTCTAAAATATATATAATATAAATTGTTGTTATTATCGTTAGTGGCAGATCCAGCGTGTTAGCTATGGGTTCACGGGAATCAGTAGCTTTTGCTCATATCCTGTATATGTAACATTCATTAAATATTTGTAACTATTTGATTGTGAACCCAGTTATTATTGCATATTAACTTGAAGTCGTCGTAGGAACTCTTGGTTATCTTGTATGACCTTGTCTAATTGTTTATGTCATCCTCACTGCAGTCTGAAGGGTCGACATCTCAAATGAAGATGCTGAAGATAATGAGGAGATTATAATGAGGAGATTAAACTAATACGCAAGTGGCTTTTCCAACAAATCAAAAGGCAAAGGCAGATTAATAAATGGTTGATATCGGTATATCTTTTGTAAGTGTCAGCCATAGCTTTTCTATTTCTTTTCTTACATCACTTGTTCGTTTCAATAGATCCATTTCGTCGAAACAGTGCTCTTTTATTTTAATAATCGGTGTTGTATCCAAGGAATCTTGCAGCATATACTGATGATTTAAGAAGAAAACGTATCTGAATGATAGCAATTCTTGTGTGTAATATTTTATGTTAGGTGGCAATGTAAAAAACCCTATGGAAAAACGATGGTACTACATTTGTCATGACAGATACAAATCTTCACTTTTCCGTCAGCAGTTCTTGTGATGCAAATTCCATCTCCTCATTGTGAAAAGTATAGAATCCTACTGTTTGTAGCAAAAATATCGTACTTTTTTTATGGCTTAGTCTACTTTCCAATTCAACACTTTTGCTGCCATACATGTGTGGCATCAGCATCATTCTTGTGCTGCAGAAAAGTTATGCTTCATGCATGTGTGCACAAGTGTATGCACACGAAAAAAAGAACTAAAAAAAAAAACCTTTCTAGCAGCTATTGGCATGTCTTTTGGGGTTGTAGGCGTGCAGAATTGTATATGGAACATATCATTAAGTACAGTTCCTTATGACAGGTTTTTGTGATCTTTTTAGCTGAATTTGACTTGGTTAATTAGCTTTTCAATTCACTAATAATGTTATTTTATGCAATAGTGTTATTTTATGGATTAGTTTAGTGTGTTTTTGTTGTGGTCCTTGATAGAGAAGGAAGGAAGAGGGAAGTGGTCCTCTATTTATTGGAGTTGCAACATTCCATTTGGTTGAAACATAGGCCCTGCTGTCCCATCATGTAGTAGTATCATTCTAGTAAGCTGTGAAAAATTGTGCAATATGCAAGTGGATGATTTTTTTTAAAAGAAAAAAGAAAATGTGTGGAATATGTGATGGCTCTTTTTGCTACAATGGCTTTGATTAAATGGCAAAGATAGTAAAGCATTCCATTATGAGAATTTGATGACCTATTAATCTTCCTTGATGAGTGATCAACCTATATTTGAGGTTGATGTATCACTTCGTGCTAACCTGTTGCCAATCAAATTTCCCACCTCATACGAGAATAGAAAAGGGGAGCATTTTATCTATCAATAGATGAAGAATCGCGAGCATAGTGATTTTAAGTTGATCATGTTTCAAGAGAAAAGTTAATTTCATGGAAAAAGGAGCACGTGTGTTAAAGATACATGATATACACGTGATATACTCTCAATGTATATCATGTGGTTGATATCGGTTTTGTACATAGATATACCGTGATATACAGTTATGATATATCACGGTTTTGTATATTAATTAGTCTTGTACTATTATCATAATTATATAGTTAGTCTCCAAATAAAATAGAGTTTTAGATGTAACTTGAATATATACCCCTTTCATTAATAAGAATAATCAAGGAATTATTTACTCTTACGAATCTAAATGATTTGATTGTAACTGGAAGTACTAAAACAAGTGGCTATTATACTACAATAAAACTTCTTATTTTTTTCCCTTTTATTTTATTCAGATTGAATTTATGTGTGATGTGAGATACGCATCTTGCAAGTTGATTTAAGTGGAGTCTGGTGAAAATCCACAAGTAATTTCTCTCGAAAAAAAGGTCACTTTTTGAATCATTAATCAAGCTTGAGTCATCGTTTAAAAGAAATAAACTTTTGTCACTTTAATAAGGACATATATATTTCCAAAGTTTGTTTCAATTCAACGTCTAAACCTACATAGAACAACAATATGTTTCTCATTAGATATATCTGTATATTACAAGAAGAAAAAGAGAAAGATATATTACTAATTTTGGGTCTAACTCAACCCCAAAAGCGAGGATTTAACTGGAGCGTGAATAATATAATTTGGGGGTCCAACATCGTTGAATAAAGAATTGAAATGGGTCTGACTCTGATAACATGTAAAGAATGAATCTTGAACCTAACTCAACCCCAAAAGTTAGCTTGTAGTGTGGGGATTGTCCAAATCCATATAAGGAGTCAATGTTCTCATTTCATATCCGATGTGAGCCTCTTAACAAATTGTTGATGCTCTCGGACAAGGACCCGTTTGGCGCACCATTAGAAATGTACCTAGCCCACTATGTACTAAATTTTTTTGTTAGAGATTTGTTACAAAGGGGTTACAAATAAAATTAAAGTTAAAAACAAGATTTAACTTTAATTTTTTCGGGATTACTAATCATGTGATAGAACAAAAAATGACGCATTTGCTTTCTCTAAAGATTTTTCCAAAGTCTTTTAAGAAAGAGAATTAACATTGGAACTAAAAAGTTTATGGTGTAAAATCAAACATATGGTCTATATTATAATATCTGTGTATCCTATTTTTCGTTTAATAAACTAAACATTTACCAATAAAAGCATATATATCACCACTAAATATTTCATCATTATTTAATCCTCATATTATAACACAAATCAAATGACCCCTAAAATAAAGTTTTTTGTCCTGAGCTTAAATTCAAGCTTGAGATCAAGATTAGTAAAATTAACTCATGTTTTTAGCAGCTGCACTGAAAGCTTCTCTACGTGCAAGGCCGTCTTTGGACTCGTGCGATGTGTAGTATCGTATAGGGGCCCCCGAAAAATGAAAAATTTTAGAGCTCCTTTTTTCATTTTTTATTAAGTAGTATTAGCCAAAATTTACTATAAAATTCCATAATTCGCAGGTCTTAACCCAATTAAAAAACTCATTTTTACGAATTAAAACAGGGCCCCAAAATATTTGAAACAACTTTGACACGTTGTATCTCCTCCCTTTATTAAAAAAACATATAATAAGACTCAATAGTATGAGCATGCAATTAATTGCAAAAAAATTGAATAAACAAACAATAGTAATAACAAAAAAAAAAACTGATAATATTTATTTACTTCATGAACAGATTGTAGGCAGATGGAAGCTTGTGTTTCTTCTCAGGAGCTTCAACAAAGTTAAAAAAAAATAGTTAAGTACCATTAGTTTATAATTATTAAGTCAGACATAATCAAAGGAATATTAAAAATTTAAATCATACATACGTTTTACAACAAAAGGTGCATTTGGAGACAAAAGTTGATCACTAGAAATTGATGATGCAGAGGATGAAGCTTGGCCTTTTTTGAACTCACTACAATAATCATGTTGCTTAAAACCAAATATATAAATCAAATCGCCATTATTAATTATGAAACTTATCAAACCATAAATAAATAAAAAATACATACGACACTATAAGTAAAAGGTCCTACGGTTACGGTTAAAAATTGTCATCGAATGGGATGGATGACGGTTTTTGTAAGTGTCATTGTAGCCTGTGTCACGGTAGATCCTTCATAGATGACAGTTTGAATAACTGTCACATAATATGTGACAGACATAAACCGTCACACATTTGGTCGTTGACTTTAACTAGGGATGGCAGGTGGGTATAATTTTGCGGGTTCCGCACCGCACCCTTCCCAGTTGGGACGGGTATGGGTATAACTTTGGCGGGTACTAGGTGGGTATGGTTATTGAAAATGTACTCGCCTCCCCGTGGTGTATTTGCAATTATACCCGCCCCATAAACTAGTCCGCAAACACATAACTCATAAGCCAATATAAAAAATATATTACAAGTTAGTAGGGTTTCATTCCCTTTACTTCTCATTCTCGCACTTCAGCACTTCAACACTCTCACTTCAGCAACCTGTATTACAAGTTAGTAGGGTTTCAACGCCTCCGCCTCCCTCACCCTCTCAGTCTCTCACTTCATCATTGTCACACCGCCATCACCCTCTCCTCCGTCTCCCGTTCTCCGTCACTGTCATGCCGTCATTAGTGTATTGATGCAAATGAAGTCTAATCCTTTTTCAAAGGTGACTAGGTCAAGGATTAGAATAGATAGTTAAAATAAACTAGACTTAACAACTGAAGATTGAGTGGACTTCGAAGAAATGGACTTGGATGTAGATGTGACTTGAAATAGCTTTACCAAAAATCTGCTTCTTCAGTATTGAATGGTCCTATATTATAAAACACCCTTTCTTAGTAAGAAGAATTTCAAGAACGCTTTCCTCAATAAATTTACTAACTGAGAGTAAATTATGCTTAAAAAATAACATAGAAGAAATTTTGTAATACAATATGAGGAGTCAAAATGATGAGAACAAAGATTTGTCAAAATTCATATGATGAGAAATACCTCAAACTATTATCTGAGGGTTAGAATTGAAAATTGAAAGACAAGATGTTTAATCTTTTAAAATGTTAGAGATACCAGCCATGTTTACGCTGTTATTCTTCTGTACCAGTTTTTGTTTTTTTGGGAATATTTTTGGCTTTTTTTTAATGAAATGCATCAAAATAGGGATTGGCGGGTATAGGCGGGTGACGTATATCCACTTGGGTGGTGAAGTGGGTGTGGATTTAAAAATATACCCACCTAAACAGGTATGGATGTTGAAATTGTACCCGCCACGGGTGGCGGGTAGGTGGTGGATATAATTTTTTTTGGCGGGTACGCGTGCGGGGAGGTGGTACCCGCACCGGCCCCGCCCAAATTGCCATCCCTAACTTTGACTATTTCCCGCTTTATTTTTATTTTTCCCAGTATTTATAAATTTTGGCGGTAAAATATTTGATTTTTATTAATTTAATATATTTTTGGCGGTAAATTTTTAAATAAATTTGAATTTAAATTAATTTAATTTAAATATAAAACAATTGCAGGAAATTTGATTTTGACGCATTTGTATTTAATAATTAATTTAAATTAATAAATTATTTTTTTAATGTTTCAATAATAGTTAAATTGGTGGGAAAATGACATATTTTAGTTAAAATGTAACTAATTAATCAAATTATTTTAATACATAATATTGAAACATTTACGATTGTAACTAAAATGTAATTAATTAATCAAATCATGTTATAAATCTTCTTGTTCCCAAATGTATCCAAAACAAAATGTTTTACAAAACAAAATGAGTCTAAGTGCATATTATCCAAACATCATGAAGGTGACACAATTCTGAAAAGAACATGATAGATCTTGAGTTCTGGAGCAATGACACACAATACAAGAATCTCAATGGGTTCAAAAGTAATAATTAAGCCAGATTTAAGTCATGCAATTAAAAGGACAATTTAAAACTTTAATTTCCCACAGTACAAGTTAATATAAAATTGCTACCTTCTGTTTACTGGATTTCAATAGATGTTTAAGTTAATCCCAACGAGCAACATTAATTTCTTCTTTTGAGCGTTTGTTAGACAACCACTTTCCACGAAGCTCAGATGTAACAGCTGCAAAATCAGCTCATCATCGCTAAAAACTCAATGAGATGAAAAGATTTAGAAGAAGTAATGAATGGTAAACTTGAAAAAGATTTAGAAGAAGTAATGAAATGTAAACTTGCATACACTCATCAGGTATCATTTCCAGAATCTTCTCAGATGTTGTCACAGATGTTGTAACATCATTGTTAACATCTTCATTGTCGGACAGTGAATGTTCGAACATTGCTGCCAGCATCTCATGTGATTCTTCTTCTCGATCTCCTTCCTCTTCTTCGTTTTCATCATCACTGAGAGACACCCACATACTTTTACCAACTTTTCTAAGAATGTTTGCACACTCATTAGCATAATGTCCTCAACCCGATCATGCATGATATTGCACTCCCTAGAGTTGTTTGGGTTTAAAATTGGTAATGTCTGAGTTTGTTTTTCTCAGTGGATTATTATTTTTTTGTTCTGAAGGTGATCTTATTGGCTGTTTATTGAAGAATGGGTTTTGGTGCTGCTTTTATTTAGCTTTACTTCGATCATTGTTGATCTTTCTCACTATCTAATTAAATCGTCGAGTGAGTAAGGCAACAGTTGCACCATTACCCAGTTCCTTAAGGTTTTCATCCTCGTCTTCAATGTTTGTTTCTGAGGTTTGTCCTTGGAGTGCCATTGTCTTATCCTTATACAAATCCCTTTGACTCTTGATGTTCATCTCATAAGTTTGAAAGATGCTCATCAAGGCATGTAGATCCATTGTGACATGATTATGAGCCTATTCAATAACACAAATCTTTGTGTTAAACCTTTCAGGAAGATATTTGAGTGCTTTGTCCACAAGTTGTGTGTTGGTCAAAGGAGAACCAAGCACTTGACACTGATTTGTAATGTCAATTAACTTTTTAAAGTAGGACTTTATGTCCTCAGATTCTTCCATCCTCAAACGCTCATATTGGCTCAAAATCATGCGTAGCTTTGTTCGTCGCACACTTGAGATACCTTCACAATGAGTTTGCAAGGTCTCCCAGACATCCTTAGCCGTTGTACAATTCTGAATGAGTTTGAACATGTACAAATCTACCCATCCGAATATAACATTTAAGGCCTTTTCGTTTAAGCTAACATTATTGATTTCTTTCGCGGTCCACTCAGATTCGGGTTTGGTAAGAATATCACCATCTTCATCCGCTGGATACTTGGGAACAACATATCCTTCGACAATAGATCTCCATGTCCGAACATCAATAGATTTGATGTGTGAACATAGCCGGATATAGGGGTGCACAAAAGGTTAAAATCGGACCGGACCGAAGACCGAGAATACCAATTACTTGGACCGAAGACCGGACCGAATTTCTCGGTCCGGTCCAGGTCATTTTCGGTCCGGTCCGGTCTATTGGACCGAATTCCCCAAATTTCCAAAGCCGGACGTATTGACATATCAAATATAAGTTGTAAATTAGTGAAACTTTAAATGGTCATAACTTTGCGCTCGGACGTCCGTTTGATCTAATATTTTTTTTGATTTCGCGTATTTTTTCGAGACGAAGCCATCCCAAACGGACTAAAGCTTCAGCCGATATCTCCAAAAACGTCCATCTTGCCCCTCAATTTCACTTTTCCCCCAAATCGTTACGTTTTTCTCCTTTTCAAATCTAAATATCTCGCGATGTACAATAGATTTCAACGTAAAAATTTTGTGGTAATGTGTCCGAGAATGTCAATTTCAGTATTGGAAATTCAATTTTAAAAAAAAAACGGGCCCCGGAACCCGACCCGGAATTATATATATATATATATATTATATATCAGGAATTTAGAAAATTAGGAATTATATATATTAGGAATTATATAATTCAATATATATTAGAAATTATATATATTAGGAATTATATAAATTATATATATTATAAAAAAAAATCGGTCGGATCGAACTCGACCTGACCGGACCAAAACCGAAACTTATATTTCAAAGGACCAAAGACCGGACCGAAAAATTCGGTCCGGTTCGGTCCGATCCAAACAGGTCCGGTCCGGTCCATTTTTTCGGTCCGGACCGATTTTTGTGCACCCCTAGCCGGATCTCCCAATAGGAATAATTTGTTCCATCAAAAATCGGAAGTCTACCAACATTTTGAATAGCTGAGTCCATAGCTATTAGATACATGACCAAGCACTTATTGTATTAAGTGTCTGCTCTGATACCACTTGTTAGGTCCGAGGCTAAGGATAAACAAGTAGAAGTAAGAAAAAATAAGAATTCCAAAACTTGAACAACTAAACAATTTCTGTATGTTGCCTTCAGTGTTGTGTCAACACTTGAGACAACACTTGATAAAACAATTATAAACCTTAAATAGTAAATGCAGCGAAAAAAGTAAAAGACACAAGGTTTATATTTTTAAGGGTATATGTTAATATTGCCCTTGATGGTCAATGACCGAAGTAATGTATATTTTATATACAGTTACAATTGAATTTCTTTTTATAATTTGTAGAAATAAAATTTAAAAAAAATTACAAAAACGAAGTCGCAGATGACTTCAGCCTAAATATAAAACATCTATAAAGAAACATACAACATCTTCATTACAATTATTTCAACAATAAGCTTAATCTAGAATCTGGGCAGTAATAGTAATGTTGGACTAGAAGTTGCTATACTACTTTAGGCAATGGTGTTTGATCCAGTTTCTGAAGTGAATTTTCAAGAGTTTTCTTGGTGATTCTTTTCGTTGTAATCTGGATATCGATACTCTGACGTTCCTCCTCTATTTATAGTGTGAAACTTCCTTGAAATTCTCACTGGTTGGTTGCGGGAGTTGAGAGAATGTAGGTAGCAGCTTGGACCGATTCTTCCTTCATGAAAACCTCAATAATATTGACTTGGTCTTCACGTCGTTTTCCTTCCAAGTTTGACTTCTTCTTTTCCCACGTTTTAAACATAGCTTCCTGGTTAGCTTGCCTAGGTCATTTTTTACCTCACAGTAACAATCACAGTTTTGATCGGAAGAATATGCAAAATCGTTTATAGAGATGTTGTATGTGATGTTGTCACAACACTGCAGGCAACATCCTTATGTTCATAAGCGATGGTGTCCTGACGATTACTCGTGTTGTCACAACACTCATCCAACATCAACATAAATTACATTTGTCCTAATATAGATTGTCTCTAGGATATACATATACTTTCATTTGCATTAAATTCAATCCTTTTATCAGTTATATTGCCAATTTTTGCAATACTAGTCAACTTGACGGTAGTTACCTGCTTATCAGTCATTTATTGTACTCTACTACTTATAGAAAAACTTCTTCACTCTAATGATCTGGTGTCCAACTTGGAATATGTAATGCTTCTTGATGTTATTTATGTTTTGTTTCTTTTGCTATGTAGTTTGATTTGCTCGATTCAAGGGAAGTTCTTTCTAGAGCAGTAAGAGCCTATTCTGTACTTTCTGATTCAATTCCGCTGCTACGGGAACCCAGCAGATAAAGTACATTACATAGTCGAGGGATTGACGACTTACCCATTCAGCTCCAAAATTCTGAATTTGCGGTGCGGTGACAGAAGAATGTTGTTTGCTGCCACCTGATTGACCACCCTTTTCTTCAACAAAATTGAAAAGAATACCAAATTTTGCTAGTTTGGTTCTTGGATACAATGGATTCCGGGGAATTTAGCCTATGGTAATATAGCTCTTATAATCTTAAAATGATGCTGTACTTGTAACGTGCACACCATGTTTTACTGTTGATCAATTTGCTTATTATGTTTCTCTTCATGGTTCACTTCTTTCTTCACCAAGTCATGCTCATTCTGTCATGAAATAACAGATTAATGATTATACCTCCAGCTTCTATGCAATTGTACGTGCAAATAGCTTCAAGACTCTCTAAATGATATGTATTTTAATGTATGAATGTCATATTGCTAGTCTTTTTTTATACACACACTTCCCGTCATTGTTTAGGATAGAAATTGTTTTGAATGTTTGAAAGGAAGAGTGTGATAGGAATTTTCAGCCGCTGTACCTACCAAGGTAGAGGTAAGGTCTGTGTACACTTTACCCTCCCCAGACCCCACGTTGTGGAATTTTACTGGGTATGTTGTGCTGTTTAACGTCTTGACGTCTTGGGTTGCCTCAAATTGATAACGTGCCATATAAATTTGGACAGGGGGAGTTGGTGATATCGTGTTACGTGTATGACTTAATACAAAGAAACATACTTACATGGAATGACATATATAATATACACGCAGATAGTGCTGAAATATTGATACAGGAAAAAACTCTATGTTTTTATGAGTGAAAAATAAAATAGTAGTAAGTTATTTTAGGCAACTATTTAATTTACAAGGTATGGTGATGATGATGTTACTACCTATCTGTCAGAGTCTCTGAAATATGTTTATTTAATGCTCCATCTTGAGGCTGGTACCTTAAATGAAGTACTCAGTGTTACCATCAATGTCTCATTCTTACCATTGTTTTGACACCAGCCATCTTTGTTTTAGCCTATTTAAAATACATACTATAAAAAAAAAAAAGCAGTCCGGTGCACTAAGCTTCCGCTATGCGCGGGGTCCAGGGAAGGGCCGGATCACAAGTATCTGTTATACGCAGCCTTACGAAATATCTACTGCATTTGGTCAAAATCCTTACTCAGTTAATTACCCTTCCCATTGTTCGTCTCTGGAAATTGTTAGATTTACACTCTTATTATTCAATGAGATAGAACTGGTACTGATCTGGCTAGTGAGTGCTAAAGTATTAGATTTTTATCTTTTTCCTCATGTAATTCACCTAGGATTAGTGGTTTTAAAGACAGAAAGCTAAGGCGAAGACAAAAGCCTTGATGCTGGATGTGATCTCATGTGAACTTTTTACTTTGGTCTTATTTTTTAGCAACAGCCATCAAAGACTGAGAGTAGGAAAGTTAACATTTGTTATGTAAGCGACTACTGTAGGTATAAGGATATAAACTTGCTACTGAAAGAATCAAGGAGTAGGCAGATAAAAGATCTTGACTAAAACCTTTAGGCAGAATGAAATAAGGAAAAACACTGAATGTATTGACTCCTCTTCCATGTATAAGGAGAAGGAAATCTCTAACTCACTTTTGTATGATGTAAACATTGTATTGGAATTTATATTAGGTAGGTGGACTTATTATAGAACTGTTAATCAAACTGTGTAATGAATCTGTAACATATATTTAGAAACGAATGCCAAATTAAAACTCATTCTCACTGAACTTAATGCTTTGGTCTGTTTCTTGAGGATTAACCTGATAATGAGCTTTGCATAAGTCAGAGCTAATTATAGTTGGTACCGGGAAACACAATGAAAGAGATTAAATAATCTCAAGTCTAATTTGCAATACAAACTACTCCCTCCGTCCCAAAAAGATTGACCTACTTTCCTTATTAGTTTGTCCCAAAAAGATTGGTTCATTTCTATATTTAGAAACAACTTAACTTTATGAGATCATTTATAACCACACAAATATCTAAGATTTGTTTTGGACCACATATTTCAAAAGTCTTCCTTTATTTCTTAAACTTTGTGTCAAGTCAAACTAGGTCAATCTTTTTGGGACGGAGGAAGTATCTAACTTCCTGCTTTATTTGCAGTGTACAAGAAGCACCATCCTCCTTCTCTTTCAGATGAAGTATGGAGGCTTGAAAAGATTGGCAAAGATGGAGCTTTCCACAGACGTTTGAGCAAGGAAAGAGTCAACTCAGTGAAAGATTTTCTGACTCTACTCTATCTAGATCCTACAAGGCTTCGGAATGTGAGTGCTGCTGCATTTGTCTTAAATATAAATGGTTTTAACATACATGTCATTTTCTTCCTCTTTGAATAATAAGTAGTAGTAACAAAGATGACTCTGATTGATGGACATAATTCCTAACGTCTGTGATTCTTTAGCAGCCTGACTAATTCATTCACTGGAGTCTTTGATGCTTGCTGACACTTTGTTTTTCTTGGTATATGCTTGTTAAAATTTTCCTTCCTTTGATTCCTTTTGTGTGTTTTCAAGTTAATTACTTAACTTAGTGGATTAGGATCTTCTTTTGAGCATCATCTGTATTCCTTTAGTAGTTCTAAAACAGAATTTGACTTGGTTTGGTTACACCGTGTTGACATCGCGATTCAGAATTTTGATATATCTGGATAAAATATTAGCATTCTCTTATGCTTTTAACAAGATTGACACATCTTTTATTTCCCTTTCCTGTAAATCTTGCAGGTTCTTGGGACGGGTATGTCCACCAAAATATGGGAGGCTACGGTAGAACATGCTCGAACATTCTTACTTGACAAGAAAGTGTACTTGTACTACCCATCTGTATCTGTGCCAAAAAATGGTGTGGTTTTTAACATCGTTGGACAAGTAATGGGGCTTCTTCCAGACTGTCAGTTTGTTTCTTCTGATAAGTTGTCCGAAACTCAAAAGGCATGTAATCATAACAAATAAGAATATTTGTTTTACTGCTCTTTTTGTTTCTTCACATATCAAAGCTATTGTAGATTTTTTTGCTCCTAATAGATTTTCCAATGACGCCAATCCTTTTACTTTCAAGGATGATGCTCGAAATTTGGTGATTTGTGCGTTCAGACATTGGGAAGAAGTAGTCTCTTTTGAGGATGAGTCCTCTCTTATGGACTGGGTTATGCAAATTTCCACTGTTCAGTTCTCCTCAAACTCACCCATGGTGGGTACTTCTGAGGCCAGCGACAATGTTTTAACTTCCCAGAAGGTTTGCAGAAGTGAATATCAGCAACTAAATGCATCAACACCTGATATCATGCCATCCTTCAGTTCAATTTCTGGTTTCAGCAGCTTGGATGACTATGTATTGCATGGTATAGACAACATGGATGTTGGGTTTGACCAACCTCTACATTTCCCCGGGCAAGACACCAACTCCTTGATGGCTGATACTGATTCTATAACTCCCCCATCATTTTGTGATGATGATCATCTGCCTTTCTTTGACACCGACTATTCCCTTCCCAGTCCAAACTTTGCTCCATCACCTGATCTACAGTGTGCTGTCAACAGCTTTCTTTCTCATAGTAGTGGAATTGTTCCCCTGGATAAAGCTCAAAGGAGATGGAAGATGCTATTTAGTGTTCTAAGATGGTTTTCCGTAAGGAGGATTGTGAACAGAAGAACCATCATATCTTGAAGAGAAGTTCTCACTATGCTGAGGCTAAAGAATCTGTAGGAAATTGCTGCCCAATGCAAAATTGTGTGCAGTAGTAGAGTCGGTAGAATTTCTTTTGGATATATGTAAAAATTGGTCAGTTAGCGCCAATCTTGCTTTCCAGTTTCCATACACAAAATTCTCTCTAGCTTTTCTTTTCATTTTTTAATCAAAATTTGAGTCTTGTGAATGGTACACAATTCTTGATGCTTTGTACATATTAGGTCGATGTGTGTAGTGACAGCAGTAATCCTTGCTGCATTATGTATTGATGTGCAAGTGCATATTTCCAATAATATCTTGCATTACATTTCGAAGGGTAAGCATTATAGAACTAGTGAACTGTTGTGGGGTTTAGAAAATGTTTAAAGTGAGTCAAGTTGACAATTTCAAAATTTCTTCATGTGCAGCAGCAGTCACTTTGCTAGAAGGGAAAACAAAATCTACCTTGTTCTAGTTTTTGTTATATAAGCAGCTAGCTAGTAATTAATAACGAGGCTGGAAAAGGAAATAATCCACTGATGCATATATAAACAGAGTATTTCAAGAAAACCGAAACTAATCTCTTAATTAAAACCTCTCCCAATTAATACAAGGCAAAACAGACTAAGCGTAAAGATACAATAGTTCACTCACTGTGTGTATTTATATAAGACAACATGAATGTTTTAAAAAAATGAGTACTTAATCTGCAAAATAATTGTAAGACAAGAAACCTTAAATGAAGTAGACTAATAAATCTATGTTCAAGTCAAGATTTTCAATTAACAACAGATTATATCACCAAAATCGTCAATATTTATGAGCAGATCATTAGCCCAATCGATCTCCTCGTCCATAAGTTGATATTCAGCTTGAGAAATAGTTGTTGATTGTTTTGTGCAGTTGTAGTCATCAGGTTCGTGCAACATTGGTTGGATAATTCCTTCAACATCATGTTCTGTTACCGCATCATCCTTTCCCTTTTTCTCTTTTATAATCTTCTTGATTCGGCACACTATAAAATCTTGCTTAGGAATATCGTTTTCCCTGAAGAAATCATCCCCCACGAAATATTCTCTCATCAACCAATTAGTATAACTATTTTGCTTTTTTTTCTTTACGGCTACTAATTTGATATTTTAAATTTCTTGTAAACCCCACTACACATCCCTTGCGATTCTCGACAGGTATACCACTAGTTTGGCCTCTCCAAGTGTCGTTGCCGCAAGTTCGACAATGTCTTTCATCTGAATTCTTGCGCTTCTTCAAGGGTGAAATAAAATAGCCGACTTTCTCTTGTCCAAAAATGGCAGATGGAGGTTGATCTCCATAGATTTCGGCAAGCCGAATAGGACATTGACTCGGGAAAGATTCACCCTTGAAGAACCTTTTCAGATAGTTGATTAACTCCGCATCAGTAGGGTGAAAACGAACACTCTTGGAATGCCGTGATTCCTTTATTGCGTGCATAGAAAAAATAAAAACGAGAATTGCAAAGACAACAATGATTTGCTATTGTCGCTGTGAAAATATTGAGAGAAGAAACAACACTAAACTCAGAGAAGAGAAAGAATTACTCTTAACTCAACTAATGTTGAGCTTTGAGTATGCATATTTATATGTATAAATATACAATATGAATTTATATGATTCAAGAAACGCCCTTTTCTTTGTGGTACCCTCTCCAATGTCTCATTCTTACCATTGTTTGACATCAACCATCTTTGTTTTAGCCTATTTAAAATATATACTGCATTTGATCAAAATCTTTACTCAGTTGATTACCCTTCGTCTCTGAAAATTGTTAGATTTACGCTCTTATTGTTCAATGAGACAGAGAACTGGCTAGTGAGTGCTCAAGTATTAGATTTATATCTTTTTCTTCATGTAATTCACCTAGAATTAGTGGTTTTATAGACAGAAAGCCTTGAGGCTGGACATGATCTCATGTGAGCTTTTTACTTTTGTCTTATTTTTTAGCAACAGCCATCGGAGACTGAGAGTAGGAAAGTTGACACATTTGTATACACTGATTAATGAGATGTGAGTGACTACTGTAGGTAATAAGGATATAAACTTGCTACTGAAAGAATCAAGGAGTAGGCAGATAAAAGATCTTGACTAAAACCTTTAGGCAGAATGAAATAAGGAAAAACACTGAATGTATTGACTCCTCTTCCATGTATAAGGAGAAGGAAATCTCTAACTCACTTTTGTGATGACTTTTATTAGGTAGGTGGACTTATTATAGAACTGTTAATCAAACTGTGTAATGAATTTGTAACATATTTAGAAATGAATACCAACTCATTCTCACTGAACTTAATGCTTTGGTCTGTTTCTTGAGGATTAACCTGATAATGAGTTGTGCATAACTTGGGTCTCAGAACTAATTATAGTTGGTACCAGGAAACACAATGGAAGAGATTAAATAGTCTCAAGTCTAATATGCAATACAGCACTATCTAACTTCCTGCTTTATTTGCAGTGTACAAAAAGCAGGGTGAAACCGATTCCATTGGAATGTCGTGATTACATTGACATGGTCTCTGCTTTTAGATCACGCATAGAAAAAGAAGACGAGAGAAGATGGTATGTTAGTACTCTCTGATCAGTGAATCAGAAATTGCTTTGCGAATTGTTGTATGAAAGGAAAATTTGCAGTTCTACTCAATGAAGTCATAATTTCAAATAATAAACCAAAATAAAGGCAGAGGGAGGTAAACTCACCGTAAAACTTTATTCGCACTCAGTGTTTACACCAAATTAATAGATGAATATAACATATTTAACGTGTGATTAAAGACTTCAAGCACTTAACTATAGTTAATTAACATGCTTTGTCATTCATTAAATAACTCAAGTTAACATGACTTGGTGTAAAGATAAGGATTTATCACGCAACACCTCCGGTCAAGGCAGTAGTAGTATTTGGTAAATTTGTTCGCTGGTTCTTATGGGCATCTAAAGGCCAAATTAATTATACCTCAGGTGTCACCAACATTATCTAGTACTTTATTATTACTATTAAAACTGCTCAAGCTCGATCTCCAACGACGACAACAATATACCCAGTGTAATCCCACAAGTGGGGTCTGGGGAAGAAAAGATGTACGCAAACCTTACATCTATCTTTGCAGGATAGAGAGGTTGTTTCCGATAGACCCTCGGCTTAAGAGGAACGTAGTCAAAGCAGGAAAAATATGATAGCAAAAAATCAAGAGACAATAAATGGCACAACATGATAATAGCCACATACAGATAATGATCTACACGGTACCAAATTAGTACAACTAAAAAAAGGAGACGAGGAGATGGAAAGGCTAGCCCCCCACCTCTCGCACACACAACACGACAAACTCAAATACCAACTAACCTTCTATCATAATCCTCGACTTCCATGTCTTCCTATTTAAGGTCATGTCCTCAGTCAGCTGGAGCTGAGCCATATCTTGTCTAATCACCTCCCCTAACTTTTTTTCCGCCTACCTCTACTCTTCTGCCTCTTGTGACCGCCAATCTCTCACACCTCCTAACTGGCGCGTCCCCACCCCTCCTCTTCACATGCTCGAACCATCTTAGTCTCGCTTCCCTCGTCTTGTCTTCCACAGAGGCCACTCTGACATTGTCCCTGTATATCTTCATTCCTAATTATCTCTTCTAGTATGACCACACATCTATCTCAACATCCGCATCTCCGCTACCTTCATCTTCTAAATGTGAACGCTCTTGACTGGACAACACTCTGTCCCATACAACAATGCTGGTCTAACCACCACTCGGTAGAACTTACCTTTCAACCTAGGTGCCACCTTGACTATAAATTTTAAAAATTCAAGTGAGTTTCCTACTCGTGATGCAGATAAGGAGAATACTAATTAAGTTGCATACTAGAGCTGCCAAAGCTAAAAGGTCGCAATCAGCATGATAACACCAGAAATCAGCATCAAAATATCAATGTTCAATACCGAATTCAAATGAAAATAGACGGTAAAAAGAGATTTAAACGCCTAGTGGCGACTAAACCAGTTTTATTGATATAGATAATAATCTCAAGTTTGGAACTAAGCCTTATAAATAGTACTCCTATAATGTTTCAGAGAAGGGAAGCAAAAGCTGCTCAACATAGCAGCAATATGACCTAAATCCTCAACCAAAATTAAAACAAGGAAAAACTGATAAACAAGTAAAATCCAGCTCTACTCAACTCAAAGTCTCTTAGCCGTTAAAGAAAGGAGCAAAAGCTATAAATAGCATCTACTTTTTAGTCTTTGCTGGACCATCGGAGATGGACAGTTTAGCCAAGTTCTCCCCAGTAGGGTTGAGCTCATCCCAAGCTTCGATCCATGTGACCATGGCGTCTCCGAGCTTGGTGAAATAGGGATCGACCTTGGAAAGTTTATCCTTGACCTGCTTTGAGAGCTCGAGGTAGCATTGCTGGACAGTTTTGCACTCTTTAGGAAGGGTTGCAGCCTGGAAAAAGGGGATGATCTCCTCTTGCCAGAAGATGCCGTTATACTCCTTTTTGAGGTTAACGAACGGGTTACTGGCTTTGCTGTGCCATATGTAGGGTAGACCAGTCTTGATTCCTAGGCCCAAATGGTCACATATGACCTGCAAGTTTGACAATATTTAATGTCAGAATTATCTGATACGTATTTAATAAAAATGCATCATAAAACAAACAAAATGCTCATCCAAGGTAATCTTGCAGTTGAAATCCCCATGATCAAACCCCACAAGCAGACAGGACATCATAAAAGGTATTGTAGACAAACGAGCTCTCTGTTTTACCAACATAATTACAGGAAATATTAGAAGTAGGAGTACCTTGGTACACCAGCCGGCCCACATATCATCGTAACGACCAATTGGTTGACCGTCACCCATGAGACCAAAGTACATTGCAGGTCCAATGAGATCACGGTCAAACGCCAAGTTCATTCCACACATGGGGAACAAAGTGCCTTTTGGAATAGTCATGACTGCATCTACATATCTGGAATAAGATATTAATGGTAATTGGATAAGTATGTCTTCAAAGGTAATGACAAACTAGATAAGCTCTGATTTGGCTTGTGAAAAGAGTACGTGCCTCGTGTTCCTCTCATGGGGCTTAACAAGCTGTGTGGGCGCATCATAGTCAGGGATGTTGAGCCACAGTCCATGAGAAACAGCTGTTGGAGCACCCTCACGCATGCTGAAAGGGTAGCCACGAACGAAATCTGCACCTTCTCTGTATGGATCATACAGAGTGTTGAAGAAATGTGGGGTGGATGGGCACAAGAGGTTCTTGATGTGCTGCTCAAGTGCATTGATATCCTTGCCAGATGGGTCTTTGGCCACCTTCAAATCAGCAGATAATATTTCAGCACACGAGCAAGAATACCAAAAGCATACTCTTAAGCATTAGAACTTTTGAGATTAAGGCATTCGAACAAAACTCAAATAAAAAAATTCCACTTTAAGGTGCACACAATGGGAGGAGAAACAAATTTCCAATTAATGGGCCTAAGACGTAATGTCGGTGTTGTTAGTAAAACATAGCTCAGTCATTTAAGTGGATTTCATCAATGCCATGGGACCAAGTTAGAGAATGATGCAGATCTGGTGGAGGCCACAGAAACAAAGCCTTTTCGACGTCAGATCAATAAAGATTCACATGGAACCGTTAAATGAGGTACCATGACTGCGCTCAAACAATGGCGCAACCAGTATAATGTTAATCTCGAGGTACAACCCCTTAAACTAAACAGGAATTCAGAAACAGAACAATGCCAAAGCGTAAACTTGTTACCAATCTTGCACCTCTCTGTGTAAGCATATGCCAAAGACCTAATCTTATGGTGCAAAAGAGTAAGATCTGTCAATTAGCAACATGGTCCTTTCTTGATTTCACATAAAACTCATACAGATCCGCTAAAATCTTAACACAGACACTATGAATTTTAGCAGAAGCAAACAATTCATAAGGGAATACTAGATATCACAATTTTTTTAGACAAAGAATTAAGCCTATGATAAAACGATCTGAAAACATGAAATAACTGCAGATCAGAAGCTTTCAATCACTCAGATCTCCTATTTTTTGGTCCAAAATAAAAGCATAACCAAATGCAATTCAGCTAAAGAGATCCATAACAATTAACAAAACACATTACTAAACTTCCCAAATTGGCTCATCCAAAATCCTAGATAAACCCCAAAGTCAATACTTTATAACCCTTCAAAATTCACCAAGATCCAATTTTTCCCTACCCCACCACACATAATCTCAAAACTGAAACACAAATCAGGGAAAAACCCCAAATCCAATACTTTAAAACCCTTCAAAATTCACCAAGATCCAATTTTTTCCTACCCCCATCACACAAAATCTCAAAACTGAAACATAAATCATGGCAAAATCCCAGAAAATCCCCAAGTTCAATACTTTATAAAACCCTTCAAAATTCACCAAGATCCAATTTTTTCCTACCCCCCACCACACATAATCTCAAAACTGAAACATTAATCAGGGCAAAACCCCAGAAAACCCCTACATTCAATACTTTATAAAACCCTTCAAAAAATTCACCAAGATCCAATTTTTTTCCTTCCACAACACAAAAAACTAAATAATCACAAAAATCAGGGCAAACAAACAAACAAAAAATTTAAAAATACTCACAAAGCAATCATCATCAATGGTGTAGATATACTTCTTCTTAGACACCATATACCCAAAGCACCTACAAGCAGAATCCTTAAAGGAAATACAAGAAGCTTTAGGACCAAGAATCCTATTAATATCATTCCTATTATATAACTCATAATCAAATCCTTCAGGGACTTTAATGATCTTAGAAGGATCACCATCTTGAACAATAATCAAATGGTATGGTTGAAAAAAAGGTCTCCACATCTCTAAGAAATCAAGATTTCTTATTGTTGGTATCACTATATCAAGCTCATCTTTCAACAATGGTGTTGATGATGCCATTGCTTAGATTTTTGGTGGAGTATTGAAGGGTTGTGTTGTATTTATAGTGGAAAAGATTTGAAGTTATTGTTTGACTGAAATGTTACTTGAAGTATAGTAGTAGTGTACATGTATTTGTTTGGATTAACATTGAAAAGTATAGTAAAGTGTCTTAAATGTTTTTTTTGTTTTTTTGATAACGGAAATCCGCAATCACAACTTTATTACTAGTGCGCAGAGTAAGCGCCTCTGTATGATAAGCGCAAAACCACGTCGGTCGCTTAAACCACTGACAATAGTCGCGCGATGCGCCAACCAAGAAGGTGTTGCCAGGGAGAATCAAACTTGTGATCTTTCGGTCTCGCGCTCTCCTACTCCACCAACTTGGTTATCCTTGTGGATATCTTAAATGTTTATTTAATTGCTCTAAATCACGACAGAGTTATTAAAAATTCAATTTAGTGATATAAGATGTTATATTGACTTTTTGATCCATGCTTTCAAATTAGGTCATTATTTTATTTTTTTTATTCTTTCGCTTGATTTGTGATACTTCCTCCCTCCCATATTATTTATTATTTTTTCTTTTTTAAAGTCAAAGTCTATAAATTTTGACT
Organism: Przewalskia tangutica; assembly: GCA_029844215.1. Lineage (NCBI taxonomy): Eukaryota > Viridiplantae > Streptophyta > Magnoliopsida > Solanales > Solanaceae > Przewalskia > Przewalskia tangutica. Next base: position 115,455,110 of record CM056723.1, on the reverse strand, counting down.
AATATTTTGGAATTTTTTAAATATGTTTATATGAGAAAAATTATAACTTATAGTACTTATCGTTTGGTTTTTAATATCTAAATTATAATTTTAAAATATTAAATTATCTAATCTAATTTAGCTCTAAAAATTCATCAACTTAACTCTCGAAAAGCGAAACATCACAACTAATATGGAAGAGGGAGTACTCAGTTTAACGTTCATTTGAATCTATGCTGATAAGTTTCGCTTTTGGGGGATAAATTATTTGTTATCAAAAGCGATTTTATTTCATGACTCGAACTCAAGATCTCTGGTTGATAATGGAAGGTTAATTACCATCTCACCATAATCAGAATCGTTTGATTTAAAATTGAGATATCCTAAGATTATATCACATTCGAAATCGTTTGATTTAAAATTGGGATATCCAAAATAATAATTATGGGACTAATATCAGGATTATAACCTGGATAACTTATCCCGTCTTCTATATCGGATAAATTATACTAAGCTTTTGGTATTAAAGTAATACTGATTTTAGTTAATACCTCCAATTAAATATAAATTTAATTTAATTTTAAATAGAAATAATGCACCTAATTCCTCGAACAAAACGGATATGTATTGTGAAAGGAAAATTGGATAATGAGGTCTTAGACGTTAGTAATTATGACGTTGAGCATTTAGATCTCTTGTAATTTTCTTCAATTTAATTTTTTTATCCACCATAATTTATTCGGAAAAGAGCCTAAAATGTCCTTGAATTATGTAATTTGGTATAAAAATGTCCATCGTTTACATATTCGCTCTATAAATACTCCTTACACAACCTATTGTGCCTAAATTGTCCTTGTTTTTAACGGCCCTTAACGGCAGGGGCATATTAGACCGCAAAGATAAACAGAGGCCATTTTTGTACTAAATCCCATAATTCGAGGGCGTTTTATGTCCTTTTCCGTTTTAAAAAAACGTGCTCTCTCGTCTCTTCTCTCTTCCACTTTAATCTTCTTCATCCCATCAACCTCTCCCTCCTCTAATATTTTCTCTAATTACTTATTTATTTGCTCGTTTTTTAAAAGTAAATCGTTTAATTATGCAAAATTATTTTGATTATGAACAAAATAATTAAATTAGTTTGAGTTTGAATCTGATCCTAAGTTTTTTTCATTTACTTAATTATAATCTTCTTAATTAAATGGAGTAAAATATTATTTATTAATTATAAGTTAGTTTGTAAAATTGATTAAATAATTGTTTTCACTATTTAATCTTTAAAATTTTCGATAAATGACTTTAAAATCATAATAATTACGCAACCGTCATTTTAGTTGTGTTAGCTACTGCTTCCTTTTGTCAGAATGCGCTACTATTGCGTATTCGATTTTCCTATCAGCATGTTCTGCTTTAATTTCTTATCTGAGTCTGATCGTTTCTCTTGTTTTGCTTTGCTTGTGATTATGCTTTGTCTTGAGCCGATGGTCTTCCGGAAACAACCGCTCTACCTACTAAGGTAGAGGTAAGGTCTGCGCACACTCTACCCTTTCCAGACCCACGTTGTGGGATTTCAGTGAGTATGTTGTTGTTGTAAATAAGTACAGTTGAATTTATATACGTTGTCAATGACACATTGTCTCAAGTGACTAAGTTAGCAAATTGATTAGTATATAATTATAGAAAATAATGAATAACAAAGTAAGATTAGAATATAGTTAACATGGGCCTCAAAGAAACTTTTGGTGAGGCCTCCATATTAAGTGTTTTCATACTATGAAAATGCATATAAATATATAATGAGACAAACGGTGTGAACTGAAAAGTGATGTTATAGTATCTCGAATATGATGCATTTATAATTAGTTAATTGATCCTATTTATATTTGGACTTATGGGTACACATCTCACGGTTTACGCCCCTAATAATACAAATAAATGAATGTTGTAATAATTAGACAATTACTATCTTCATAAATATCATTAATGAATCCTTGAAAGCCTGAAAGGTGTAGAATCAAACAAGTAACGACCGCCCCGTTGGAATTCGAATCGATCCTCTGATCTACTCGTTTTTCGATACCTGCGACCTTTTGATACCCCAGTGCTACTTCTACGCAACCGATAGTGTTGAAAGCTAACTTGGATCCGACTTATCACTTCTTGCCACGTGTCATAACATAATTTGTTCATCTATATAATACGAATTTTACCTTATACAATTATAGTTCTCCGAAAAGAGATTGGTAAAGATATACAATTGCCTTAATTTCTTTTCTCTCAATAAAGTTATTTATGCTCCTGTTATATGGACTTGATATGGATACCAGTATTTAAAAGTCTACATGCATCGCTAATAATGTACAAATTATGCAACAATATAATGATCACTTAAAACCATTCAACATTGAAAAATAGAAACTTAAAAAATATGTTGTTTTTAAAAAAAAAAAGAGGTTTTCTTTTCATGAGGTCCTAGAATACCCACTGGAATTACTAATAAAAAAAAGTAAAAAAGAGGAAATTAAATTGAATGCGTGGAGGATTTAACTTGATTAGAATTATGTGATCATCTCATCTAAAAGGTTAAACTATAATATATTTTATTTATTTAATTATTCAACATGTCTTCTCATGTACAGATCTAATTCTTTTTCATCAGGGGTGTATGTATTAAAGATGAGGGTTCAATTGAACCCCTAACTTTCGACGCGGAGCATAAATTTATGTGTAAAAATTTATTAAAACTGTAATAAATAGTATATATGAACTCATAACTTTTAAAATATAATAGTAAGTTTAAATGTTGAATTTGCCTCTATTTTTTATGACTCAGACACGTGAAAATTGTCATATACCATATTGAACGGTGTGACAATCACTTCATCTAAAAAAGTAAATTATTAAAAATACGCTTTATTTTAGATTGAATGAGAAGATTCGATCTAACCCTAGCTAGACTAGCTTATCATTTGTTAGCCGTAATCACAAGTACTGCTAATAAACACTAGAAATGACTTTTAACTTTTAAGTAAATGGAAGATTCCAATCCTAGAATACATATATAGCTTATCTTAGCATTACGTAACGGGCGAAGTCAGGATTTTAGTCTAGGGAGTCCGGGTAAGCTTCAGGTGTTTAGGGAGAGCCCAGGGAAGTCAGAATTGAAGACTCTATTGTAATATCACGAATATTACTAGTAGTATACTAGAAAAAAATTAAATTTAAGGGGAAACTCGAGCCTCCTGACTACATGGTGGCTCCGCGACTAACTATGTACTGTCATGCATTTCTTAAGCAGTAATAAATCAGACTGCTAATAAACACTAGAAATGACTTTTAACAAAAATTAATTTAATAGTACATGTTGCATAACTATACAATAATAATCAATATATATACCATGACTCAGTCCATCGCTTCTCTCTCAATCATGTATTCTTCACCTTTTAACACATACAATAATATTATGTAGTATTCGCATTATATCTTATTATTATTTCTTTTGCTTTGTTTATTTTAATTTCTGTCATCATTATTTTTCTTTTTATTCTATTTTGATTATACTTTTTTTAATCGAATGTCTGTCAGAAACAATCTCTATATTCCACAAAAATAGTAGTAAGATATGGATACATACTACCCTCTCAGATCTCATGTTGTAGACTTACATTTATAAGTATGTTGTTGTTAATTTTGGTTAAAAAATAATAATTAAATATAGCAGATCAAAATTTTATTTCTTTTTTATAGTAGTATGGCCATGGGGAGTTGTGTTAATAACTCCCATGTTCATTGTTTCACAGCTAATTTGCACGTCTTCTACACACTGCTTTAACATGTCTTCACATGCCATGAAGTGCTTTGCATGCAACCTTTTGAAAAAGTAAAAAAAAAAAACAAGAAATGTACGTTATAGAAACAATTTTTTTTTTCATGAATTGCATGCAACTATACTACACGAGTGAAGACCGTGATCCTCAGGAAAATTTGTTTTGAGTTAAAATATAATGTAAGTGGATTGTGGAACAGTGGCGGAGCCAGCAAGCAAATTCTAGTGGTGCAGAGAAAAAATTTTGATCGAAAAAAATTAAAACGCACTGTTTCATCCAAAACAACATCGTTTTGATCGAAATGGTGGTGTAGTTTTGCACCACTTGCTTCACGTGGATCCGCCACTGTTGTGGAACTGCAGAATTTTTTTAAAATGGCGCAGTGGAATTTTAGAAAAAATTTATTGAGTTTGAAATAGTGTAAGTAAATTTTAAAAAGTCAAATTGGTGCAAGTGGAATTCCAGAAAAACTCGATAAAATTATCTTTAATAACTAACTTTTAGTGTGTGATGGTTGTAACTTGTAACAATAGTATCAAAGTCACCCACCACCTTTCGTGCAAGTCCTGCCATAAATTGTGACGCCGGTATGACAGTGTGGGCTAGTAATGTGTAGTGCACGACCGTCGAATTGAAGACGATATATACCAAGCGTAGTGGATTGTTATGTTTCAGCCCCACTTTAGTATTACTATGTGCTGATGTGGGGATTTTGGGGTGTGATTCCCTGGGTATACATTTCAAACTCCAAGTAATTCTCAAACTCCATCACAGCTCTCCAGTTTTTTCATATTTTAATTATGGATATTTTTGTTTCATTTTTATTTGGGAAAATGGTCATATTTGTCATTTAACTTTCAAAAAAGGATCATATTTGCCCTCCGTTAAAGTATGAGATCAAATATGTCCTTCAGGTTAGCAAAAGGGTCATATTTGTCTTCAATTGGACGGAAATCTCACGTGGATGCCATGTGGACGCCACGTTGGATCCACATGGCAGGTGGGATCCGACGTGGCGTCAATATTCACGTGGGATCCGACGTAGCGTCTACATGACATTCACGTGGGATCCGACGTAGCGTCTACATGACATTCACGTGGGATCCGTCCCAATGAGGGCAAATATGATCATTTTGTTAATCTGAAGGGCATATTTGACCTCATGCTTTAATGGAGGGGCATATTTGACCCTTTTTCAAAATTTTGATGGAAAATATGACCCTTTTCCCATTAAAAAATTGTATCGTCGGAAGAAAGTCACGAGCTAAATTTGTGAGCAAAATCAAAATTTATGTGATTATTTGACAGACTCTCGTATAGATTTCAAAGGAGAAGAATAAATTACTCTATATAAATAATCGCATAAATTTCATGATCCGACTCTCATATAGATGCTACAATGATGCAACTAGTAGACTAAAAGGATAAAGTAAGAAGCATGAATACATGAGAGTAATATTGCACTTAGAAATTGTGATTTTTTCATTGTTTGAAAATTAATATATGAGAGTTGATTTGCATTTCATAACTTTTATTTCATTGTATTGTTTATACTTATAAAATTATGTTATATATAATTGCAAATTGTAAGTGGCATGAAAGAATTAATCTCTTGATTATTCTTATTGATGAAAGACATATACAAGTTACAATAGGAGAATCATATTCCTATTTTACATCTAAATTCATATTCTATAAGGAGACTAAATCTACACTTATGGTAATATTACAATACTAATTTAGATACAAGACTAAGTCTACAATATACCAAATATACAATAAGGAAAATATTAACAAATCTGGAAAAGGGCCACTGGCTGAGGCCCATTCTCTAACACACCTCATGTTACAATCTGATACCAGACGAGATCGTCTCTCTAAAATCTTCAAAAAGACCAGGAAGACCTTTGTAAAGATGTCGCAATTTGATATCCGGAAGTGACATGGCAGACGCTGCATTTGTCCTTTAGCTACCTTTTCTAACAAAGTGAATATCCATCTCTATGTGTTTAGTACGCTGTCGAATCGATTACGTAAAGGTAGATGACACTTATATTATCACAATAAACCAATGTAGCCTTCTCATTAGGACAATGAAGCTCTAAAAGTAGATTTCGTAATCAACATGAAAGCGTGGATTCACGCTTGGCAGACCATGAGACCAAGTTATTACCTAAAAACATGCAATAGCCAGACGTAGACCGTCTGGTGTCAGGACAACCACCCCAATCAACATCTCAGATAGAGACAAGCAGACGCCGACGAAGGATACAAATGCAAACCATACTCGTTGTTCTCGAATGTACCTAAGGATGCATTTGAGCGCATTCATATGTTCAACTCTAGGATCATGCATAAACAAACACACCTGTTGTACGACATATGTAATATCAGGTCGCGTGACCGTCAGATACTGAAGGGCGCCTGCAAGACTACGATAGCGGGTCGGATCCTCATAGGGAAAGCCAGCTGCAACACCCAACTTGGGTTGAATATCAACTGGAGTAGAAGTGGACTTACAGGATGACATCCCATCTGTCACGACCCGACCCCGGGGCCGCGACTGGTGCCCTACCTGGGCACCCAGTTCAGGTATACATCAGAGAATAGCAGCGGAACATACACAACATACAACATTTAGACAAAAATAACACAGGCTAGCCGATAAGGCCGCCTTCCATAAAATATGCATAATCCAAGAATCAGACAACTCGGTTCTTACATTTCAAACCACAACATGTGACTACTGCACTTCTGACACAGGAATAACATGGACAGGGCCCCGCCATACCTCTGAATGTACATAAATCTACAACATCAGGGAAAGACTTTACCAAAAAGACATGCCTCTGGAGAAATGGAGCTTCTGACGTCTGATAAGTGATCCTAAGTATGAGGATCCACCACCTGCTTACTACTCAAGTCGTGAACGCAACCCAGGAAGGGGTCGACACAATATGTACTAAGTATGTAAATCGAAAAATCGTAATTACATCATAGGTTTAAAACAAAGCCGAGACATGTATGATAATCAAATTACAAGATAATGTTCCTTACTAACAATGAGAGTAAATAGTAGGATACTTACAATATAAAATAGGAAGCTCACGATCAAAGAGGACCACCCGCCCGCAGATCATTACAATCCTACTCGGGACTATTTCACCCGTGATAGGTCGCGTGGACCCGCATGAGGTATTCCTCGCACGGGACTATTTCACCCGCATAAGCCCTTACGACTCGCATAGGTATTCCTCGCATAGGTCAGATCCGCCGCACGGGACTATTTCACCCGCATAAGCCCTCATGGACTCGCACGAGGTATTCCTCGCATCGTGGGTAGCAAATCCACTAATATGCAAATGCCACAAACCCGGAATGACCAGAATGAATAATATACCACTAGCACAAAACCGGCTATCATACAATATATAAGCAAGTTAAGAATCCCCCTAACTTCTTATTATTCTTGTTCACATACACTCTCATTTTAGTTTACTTAAGGCACTAACATGTCTTTTATAAAGATCCGGGAATTTAACCCAAGTACTACATACTTCTACTCTTTAAAACAAATGACTCTTTTTAGTATAAAACTTCCAAGATACTATTAACCGTAGTATCAAGTCAAAATCACTTTTCAAGACAAGTCACAATACCTTTAGAAATAAAGTTAGGTTTCTAAATCAAGTGACTCATTTTCTTATAAAACCTTAGGCAATTGATGCCTTAAAATCAAGTTGCCTTTCATTAAATAAAGTCATTTATCTTTCCATAAAGCTAATATAACCAACTCCCCATAAAGTCGTTATATTCACTTTATACCTTAGTCAAGTACAATTTCCTATCCAAGGGACTTATACGTCTAAAACGGAACAAGTATCACATACTTTAAAACTCTTCAAGTCCCTTAACTTTAATAAAACTTAAGACATCCTTAATACTTTCAAAGAAGTGAGTTAATCTCCTAACTCACCCGACTTGGCTATTCATAAAATTAGTAAAGGATATCAAGGTCTCAGACGTCACCGTACTATATACGTACAACTAGTCATGCTCAAAAGATAGGAAAGTTCTACATACCTCTTCGGGTCAAACCACTTGCCAAGTACAAAGTCCCGCCCGTAGTATGTCAACCTATAATATTCACAATACGTCTATTAACGCCTTACTTCAAACGTAGAATATTATAAGTGTAAAGTCTCTAAATTCTACGGAAAATCTGACAAAGACCTCCTTTGTTTCTACTTACTTTGCCACCTTTTTCAAGGCCGAATACAATAACCAAACACGCCACATTTAAGGCCCAAACAATGCAATCAACAATAGGGGATTACACGCCTACTAGACGTGTAAAATTTCGCCCCACAAACGATATCAAACTACTACAAACTACAAGTCCAATTCGGCCACATTGAGATGCAACAATACCAATTCTTATCCAATTTCCATTTCAATCCAAGTTGTTAGTATAACATGATATCAAGTCGCAATTGATTATAACTACTATAATCTTCAAGTAAGTAACATGCGACGATTCTAATAAGCGACCAAATTGTAATCCAACTTCACATGGATTACATTACATTTTGGATTTTTAAGGCTACAAGCAATCCACAATACTTATAAACTTCAACACATATACTTCATCCTAGCAACATGTAAAGCTAACAACAATAAAAATAATCTTGTAACACTTTTAAGAGACAAGATTATACCTCAACGAATCTTAATCCAACTCCAAATCCGAAGTCGCTCCTTAGTAACTTAGAGCCTCTTCAAGACACTTCAATCCGCTAGTTGAGACCCTTAGAACAACACCAACAAATTTCCTTCAAATCTCCAAACAAAACCTAGAAAACAACTAGGTTTTCACCTTGCGACTAATACGAAAACTATCGTTTTCCGAGATTTTTCTATTGAGATACACTTACAATACACTCAAGAACCTTGGTTTAAAGTGTGGAGCTAAATGGATCACAAACAAATTTTTTTGTTGTAGAGAGTGAGCAAACCCGAGAGCTAGCTCTTGTGGTTCTTGAAATTCTTGAAATTTTTTCTAAGTGTTGGCATTAGTCTTGCTACTAGTTGTATTATATAGGGACATGGAGGGTCAAGATGTAAACAATTGGGTGGTTTGGATGAAGTCTTATTAAATATCAAGACTAGTGGACCCTTTGACTTAGTCAAAATTCTCAAGCTCACTACTTGCAAGACTTGCCATCTAAGACTCTGGTCAATGACCATTTTGGCCATGTCCCAATCGTCCAAGGCAACCATAAGGGGGGTGACACGTGTCGCCCTCCCATTCGTCACAATATTACGTTTTCCGACAATTTCATAATTTCGATAAATTTTTACAAGTCTCAAATCTTAACACTTATGATTTCTTACGTACGTTCTTAAAACATGTCCTGTAGATACGGGGTGTAACATTTTTCTCCCCTTAGAAACATTCGTCCCCGAATGTTCTTTCGGAGTCAAACTTATAATTAGCGACATAGTTTCCTTTCACAACCCCGACATACCAAAAATGCCACACATGGCCACATAATAGCATTTACACAAAACAAATGCTTCAATTAAAACTTGACAAGTAGGGGAAAAGAATTACCTGAAGGTGTAGGGAATAAGTGAGGATACTTCCTCAACATGTCCTCCTCCGCTTCCCAAGTCATCTCTCCTGCTATCATTCCTCCACAAGACTTTGACGGAAGCCACATCCTCGTCCGCAGCCGACCGGGCGATCGAGTATCGCGCATGACTCTCCTCATACGACGATAACCCTCTCACACCGGACCTCACTAGCAGGAAAACTCGCCGGATCTCCGATACACTTCCGCAACATAGAAACATGGAAGACCGGATGTACCGCCTCTAACTCACTGGCGCATCCAACTCATAGACAACCTGCCTACTCGACGGACGATCCGGTAGGCCCAATGTACCTTGGGTGAGTTTCCTTCTACGAATCTCATCACACCCTTCATGGGCGACACCTTCAATAAGACCCAATCGCTCACGAAACTCCAAATGCCGACGCCATTATCCGCGATATGACTTCGCCGACTCGAAGCCGCTATCGCCTCTCGATAAGCTTCACCTTATCCACACCACTGAACCAAGTCCGCCAACTAATCGCACTCGCCCACGCCGAACCAACCAATCGACGATCTACATTTCCGCCATATAAAGCCTCGATGGCGCCATCTCAGATATCAGAATGGTAGCCATTGTTATAAGCAAACTACAAGAGGCAAATGATCCTCCCAGCCTACCCTCGAAATCAATCACGCAGCTCGCAGATATCCTCGTTGTCCGATAGTACGCCCGCCGCCCACACCGAGGATGAAATGTTGACCGAGACTCACCAGTCCCTAATCCCTTCTCGAAAGACCTGGAAGTTAGCCAGAACCGGGCTCCCTATCGATATAATCGACATCGACACCGCGACCTCACAATCTCCGATGTACAACTGACATAGTCCTCACCAAAACGCTGCCCCGACCGAAGGAAATGGGCTGATTTCACCACAACAATAACCCAAATGGAGTCGCATTTCCTCCGAGTACGAGGTAACCTCAGAACAAAGTCCATGTTGATCACCTCCCACTTCTAAGTCGGAATCTCAATAGCCGCATAATCCACCGGGCCTCCGTGCTCGACTGACCGGGCAATTAGGACATCAGGCAACAAAACCTGCCACGTCCCTCTTCAGGCCATCCCACCAATACTAACATCTGAGGTCATGGTACATCTTGGTCGACCCCGGATGAATAGAATAACGAGCACTGTGTGCCTCCCCAAAATCACCGACGAAGTCCTCGCTACATCGGAACACACAATCGCCCTCAAATCTTAGCACCCCATCAGCGCCACTCGACAGGCTCTTCTCTCCAAGAGTTGCATCTCGATACCGTACCAACACTGGGTCCTCAAACTGTCGCCTCTTCACCTCATCAATGATGGAAGACTCAGCAACCTCACAAACCCGTACCCCACTATCGTCGGTATTGATCAACCGAATCCCAAGGCTCACTAGCTGGTGGATATGACGGACCATGTCCTGTCTCTCTGGCTGTACCTCTGACAGGCTCCACATCGATCTACGACTCAAGGCATCAGCAACTACGTTGGCCTTCCCCGGATGGTATAGAATATCAACATCAGAATCTTTCAGCAACTCTAACCACCGTCTCGCCAGAAGTTCGCCTCCTCTCGCTCGAAGATATACCGAGGCTCTTGGTGCTGTATAAATATCCACATGAACCCCATACAAATAATGTCTCCAAATCTTCAAGGCATGAATAATCGCGCCAACTCTAAGTCGCGTAGGGTAATTCCTCTCATGCTTCCGTGAATCGGAAAGCATAGGCTATAACCTTGTCGTCCGCATCAAACACACCCTAACCCGATACCCGAGGCATCACAATAGATCACGCATCTGCCTAACCCCTCAGAAGAGTAAGAACTCGAGTCAGAGTCAACCTTTCCTTCAAAGAACCGGAAACCTTTCTCGCAAGCCTGCTTCATCGGAACTTGGCCGCTCGAGTCACCCTAGTCAACGCGGCTGAAATCAAGCAACCGCTTCCACAAACCTACGATAATAACTCACCCTAAGAAATCGCGCACTCGGAGTAGAGGTCTCGCCAAGACTGATCGCCTCAATCTTTGCCGTATCCACCCAACACCATCACCAATAATATGCCCCAGAATGCCATCGAGGCCAACCAAAACTCACACTGAGAACTTGGCGACAATCGCGGCCCGAGAACCCTGGTACCGCCTCAAGTGATCTGCATGCTCCTCGCTCCGTCGCGAATAAACCAGATGTCATCAATGAATACTATCACAAATGTATCCAAAATGGCTTGAACACCCGCTCATCAAATCCATAAATACTACTGAGCGTTAAACCGAAAGACATAACTCAACTCATAGTGCCCATACCGGGTCCCGAATGCGCTTTGGGATATCTCGCCTCGAACTCGTACTGATGATAACTGCATCGCAGTCTATCTTGATAAACACTCGCACTCAAACCGGTCAAACAAATCATCAATCTCGGGAGGGGTACCTATTCTTGATGGTTACCTTATTAAGCTGCCTGTAATCAACACACATACGCAGCGTCCCATCCTTCTTCCTCACAAACAAAACCGGCGCTCCCCAGGGAGAAACACTAGGCCTGATAAAGCCTTTTTCCAGTAAATATTTCAGCTGGTCCTTCAGCTCCCTAAACTCAGCAGGTGCCATCCTGTATGGCGGAATGGAAATAGGTCGAGTGTCTGGCAACGTGTCAATACAAAACTCAATCTCCTCTCACGAGGATACCCAAGATCGTCGGGAACACATCCGAAACTCCTAACCATCGGCATCGATCAAGAATTGGCACCTCACCAGTATCAAATACCGAACGGATGATAGATGTACCATTTCGCACCATCTTCCTAGCCTTGAGGTAAGAAATAAACCTACCCTCGGCGACGTTGCCGCTTCTTCCACTCGATAATCGCTCGCCAGAAATCGAAACGAACCAACTGTCCCTACGCCAACGTTGGCATAACAAGAAGCCAACCACCATACCCATAATGACATCAAAATCGCCATCTCCAACTCTATCAAGTCTGCAAGGTCCGACGGTCAGAATAAATACCTGACAACCTCTATACACCCGCCGCCTAACACCGAATCACCATAGGCGTAGCTACCTCAAAAGGCTCTATCGACTCCGGCTCTATCCCGATTCTACCCGCACAAGAGGGGACACATAGGACAAGGTAGAACTCGGATCTATCAAAGCATAAACGCCACAAAGATGAAATCAATAATGTATACGTGACGACGCCGTGAAGCTTCCCGATCCCGCGGTGGCTAATGAATATATGCGGTTACGTGGACCGCTAGAATCGAACCACCACCACGACCTACCGCGCTCGCCGTCCGTGAGTACTCGCCCTCCAAGGCGCATAACCACGTAAGGAGATAAGACCCAAAGAATCGATCCCGTCGCACCGCAGACCACCCACGCCGCTCTCGACGACAATCTCTCTTCAAATGGCCCACCGCCACAAGAGTAACAAGCCCTGCAGAACACGACACTCGCCAGGTGAGATCTACCGCATCGAGCACACCGAGATGTGGTGGTCTCGACGGCGACGATCTCGCCTCCCGAAACCCCAAGTCCCGAGTCTCGACTCGCCTCGAATGACACGGGCCGATCGGACTCCCGCGTAAAACCGTGACGGAGCACTCTGTGCTGGATGGAATGTGGACCTAGTTCGCCGAGGCCGCCCGCTCGAAATCGCCTCGAGACTCGCTGCCCCGCCTCGGGCCGGCTCGAGTCAATCTGGTCCTCCTCTCTATCCTCTATCCTCGCGCATAGGCTCGCATCTCCGGCAATGTCCATACCGGCTAAAGAGCCACCCCTGCAGTGCAAGAATCATATGACGGTCTAGCCCCATCACATAACGATGAACTCTATCCGCCATGTCAGCTACAATGGTGTGCGCATGCCTGGCCAATGAGTCAAACTCCAGGCTATACTCCCTGATAGTCCTCCCATTCTGCCTCAAGGTCAAGAATCTATCTACACGGGCTCTCCTCATCTCAGGAGGCAAAAAGTGATCCATGAAGGCCTCTGTTAACTCCTCCCAAACAGCTGGAAGAGCATCCTCACCTCTCGACAACTCCCATGACTCAAACCAGTTCAACGCAATATCACGTAACCGGTAAGAGGCTAGAATAACAGACTCTGTCTCTGAAGCTCTAAGAACTTGCATAGTCCGCTGTAGCTGCCGAATGAACTCCTGCGGATCCTCCTCCGACCTCGAACCATAAAACTCGGGCGGATGACAACCCAAAAAATCCTGAATCCGCAAACTATCGGCCAGGTTACCGTCGCCTGTGTTGCCACGCTCGCTATTATATCGGTCAATAGCCGGATTTGCTCCCCGTAGTCTCTATACTCGCCTCGGCCGTGGACCGAGGCTCGTACCGGAATCTCGAGCTACCGCCGCTCTCGCCTCTAATATCGCCAGGTGGCTGAACTCGTCGACCGCCTTACTATCTCGTGCATAGTCTGCTCTCGAGTCCGTAACCTCTCGAGTACCGCTAGCAGCTCGCCGCTTTGCCCTTCGGGCCCTCGGTCGCTCCGCGAGGCATAATCGTTTCAATAATAGGTCGAGAGGATTCAACCTAATAAGACGGCTTTCCGCACGATCTCACAGAGAAGAATGGAAACCAATCCTAAATGTCTCGCAGCCTCCGATTATAGATGTGGTGAACAACACACCGATAATCAAGACTTACTAGACACGGCCTCAGACACTTTCCGAGGACTAATCGCTCGATACCACTTTTGTCACGACCGACTCTCGGTTACTACTGTGCCCTACCCGGGCACCCTGCCTGTATACATCGAGAATAGCAATGAACATACACAACATACAACATTTAGACAAAATAACACAAAGCAGCCGATAAGGCCGCGCCATAAAATATGCATAATCCAAGAAAATCAGATAACTCGTTCTTACATTTCAAACCACAACACGTGACTGCACTTCAGAATAATAACAAGTGGATGGACAGGCCCCGCCATACCTCAATGTACATAAATCTATAACATCGTGGAAAGATCAGACTAAAAAGACAAGCCTCCGAGAAATGGAGCTTCGACGTCGATAAGTGATCCTAAGTATGAGGATCCACCACTGCTACCCCTACCGCGCATGAACGCACTCGAGGAAGGGTCAAGACACAATATGTACTAAGTATGTAAATCGGAAAAATATCAGTAATTACATCATAGGTTTAAAACAAAACCGAGACGTGTATGATAATCAAATTACAAGACATCGTGGCCTTACTAACAATGAGAGTAAATAGTAGGATACTTACAATATAAAATAGGAAGCTCACGATCAAAGCAGACCACCCGCCCGCAGATGTCATTACAATCCTACTCGCGGGACTATTTCACCCGATAGGTCGCGTGGACCCGCATGGTATTCCTCGACGGGACTATTTCACCCGCATAAGCCCTTACGACTCGCATGAGGTATTCCTCGCATAGGTCAGATCCGCCCGCACGGGACTATTTCACCCGCATAAGCCCTCGCACTCGCACGAGGTATTCCTCGATCGTGGGTAGCAAATCCACGGAATATGCAAATGCCACAAACTCTGGGAATGACCAGAATGAATAATATACCACTAGCACAAAACCGGCTATCATACAATATATAAGCAAGTTAAGAATCCCCCTAACTTCTTATTATTCTTGTTCACATACACTCTCATTTTAGTTTACTTAAGGCACTAACATGTCTTTTATAAAGATCCGGGAATTTAACCCAAGTACTACATACTTCTACACTTTAAAACAAATGACTCTTTTTAGTATAAAACTTCCAAGATACTATTAACCGTAGTATCAAGTCAAAATCACTTTTCAAGACAAGTCACAATACCTTTAGAAACAAAGTTAGGTTTCTAAATCAAGTGACTCATTTTCTTATAAAACCTTAGGCAATTGATGCCTTAAAATCAAGTTGCCTTTCATTAAATCAAGTCATTTATCTTTCCATAAAGCTAATATAACCAACTCCCCATAAAGTCGTTATATTCACTTTATACCTTAGTCAAGTACAATTTCCTATCCAAGGGACTTATACGTCTAAAACGGAACAAGTATCACATACTTTAAAACTCTTCAAGTCCCTTAACTTTAATAAAACTTAAGACATCCTTAATACTTTCAAAGTGAGTTAATCTCTAACTCACCCGACTTGCTATTCATAAAACTAGTAAAGGATATCAAGGTCTTCAGACGCTCACCGTACTATATACGTACAACTAGTCATGCTCAAAAGATAGGAAAGTTCTACATACCTCTTCGGGTCAAACCACTTGCCAAGTACAAAGTCCCGCCCGTAGTATGTCAACCTATAATATTCACAATACGTCTATTAACGCCTTACTTCAAACGTAGAATATTATAAGTGTAAAGTCTCTAAATTCTACGGAAAATCGGACAGCACCTCCTTTGTTTCTACTTACTTTGCCACCTTTTTCAAGGCCGAATACAATAACCAAACACGCCACATTTAAGGCTCAAACAATGCAATCAACAATAAGGGATTACACGCCTACTAGACGTGTAAAATTCCGCCCCACAAACGATATCAAACTATTACAAACTACAAGTTCAATTCGGCCACATTGAGATTCAACAATACCAATTCTTATCAAATTTCCATTTCAATCCAAGTTGTTAGTATAACATGATATCAAGTCGCAATTGATTATAACTACTATAATCTTCAAGTAAGTAACATGCGACGATTCTAATAAGCGACCAAATTGTAATCCAACTTCACATGGCTTACATTACATTTCGGATTTTTAAGGCTACAAGCAATCCACAATACTATAAACTTCAACACATATACTTCATCCTAGCAACATGTAAAGCTAACAACAATAAAAATAATCTTGTA
Organism: Przewalskia tangutica; assembly: GCA_029844215.1. NCBI lineage: Eukaryota > Viridiplantae > Streptophyta > Magnoliopsida > Solanales > Solanaceae > Przewalskia > Przewalskia tangutica. The sequence continues at coordinate 115,438,801 of CM056723.1, read as the reverse complement.
ACACTTTTAAGAGACAAGATTATACCTCAACGAATCTTAATCCAACTCCAACCAAGTCGCCCTTAGTAACTTAGAGCCACTTCAAGACACTGAAATCCGCTACATGAGACCCTTAGAACAACACCACCACATTTCCTGCAAATCTCCAAACAAAACCTAGAACGCAACTCGGTTTTCACTTATGACTAATACGAAAACTATCGTTTTCCGAGATTTTTCTATTGAGATACACTTATAATACACTCAAGAACCTTGGTTTAAAGTGTGGAGCTAAATGGATCACAAACAAATTTTTTTGTTGTAGAGAGTGAGCAAACCCGAGAGCTAGCTCTTGTGGTTCTTGAAATTCTTGAAATTTTTTCTAAGTGTTGGCATTAGTCTTGCTACTAGTAGTATTATATAGTGACACTGAGGTCAAGATGTAAACAATTGGGTGGTTTGGATGAAGTCTTATTAAATATCAAGACTAGTGGACCCTTTGACTTAGTCAAAATTCTCAAGCTCACTACTTGCAAGACTTGCCATCTAAGACTATGGTCAATGACCATTTTGGCCATGTCCCAATCGTCCAAGGCAACCATAAGGGGGGGTGACACGTGTCGCCCTCCCATTCGTCACAATATGACGTTTTCCGATAATTTCATAATTCCGATAAATTTTTACAAGTCTCAAATCTTAACACTTATGAGTTCTTACGTACGTTCTTAAAACATGTCCTATAGATACCGGACCAGATTCTTTTTAAAATTTCGAAAATTTTACTTAATTCAAATTAAATATATAATATAGTTTTCTGTTTTATATTTTATATTTTAAAATGTAAAGTTAACTTTCTATTTTATAGTTTACGAATTTATATTTTATAGTTTATATTGTAGTTATACTTTTAATCTTTTATTAATTTATTAAATTAGTAGACATAAGTTAACAAGTAACAAGTAACAACTAAAAACTAACAACTAAAGAGATAATAAAATAAAAACTAATGATAAGATGTAAACTTTCGAACTTTCATTATTCATAATGTTAATAAGAGTACATAATGAAGTAATAATAATTTTATTTACATATTATGCATCCTTCTACATAGTTCTTCGTAATTTATAGGTTGATTGAATTAGTGATGCTCCACAGTTCATAGCCTCTAAATTTGGAGTATTAATTCCAGTCCCGCTTCCGCTGTTCCGCCGCAACTTGTGTTGTTGTAAAAGTGCTCCATATATCTAGAATCTAGATTCATTATCATCGTCTTCATTAAATCTTGCAGATGTACACAGAACAGAAGCATAACTAGAACGAAGATTAGTAGCATAGTTGTTCAATTATCAAAAAACCAAATAATGTAATTGCATCTTTATATTTTATACTTAATTTGTTGTTGACCAGTGTGTCGGATGAACTCTCTGTACATGCCTAACTAAAGTGCCCATCCCCCCGTCATTACCATGTTTATAAGTTTGCCCACAAATATTACATCTAAATTTATCAGTGTCCCCAATTCTATCATAAAAGTTCCACATTTTACTCCTTATTCTCTGAGGTCTACGACTACGACTAGTAGTACTAACATTGACAGAAGGCACACTAGTAGGTGTATGAGTTTCAGTTTCAACAATATTATCTATATGAGCATTATCATAATAATTATCTTCTATTTCAAAATCTTCTTGCATTTGATCATAATCTATATTTTGATTAGATGATGAAGAACATTTAGATTTTGTACCACTTGAAATTGTTTTACCTTTATTCATTATAAAAAATTTAATTTTAATTTTAATTTAAATAATCAACAAATAAATATGACACTTTAATAAAATAATTAGAGAATGAAACGGGTGTACCAAACTTCGGGACTCAGAACTCAATTGAAACTCGAAGCTCGAAGTCTCGCGTCTTGCTACTTTGAAAATTAATAATGATAATAATAATAACTTGAGAATTGATAATAGAGAGAATTAAGAGAGTATGATAATTGAAAATTGTAGAAATAATTGTGTGATAAAAATGAGAAGAATATAGAGTATTTATAGATTTTTTAAAGGGTAAAAATGTAATTAATAAAGAATAATAAACAAAAAAAATAAAAATAAAAGAGGCCAAACAACCAAAAGACCGTTGGCAACAACCACCCAGCACCCCCCCCCAACGGTAATATTACCGTTGGGCAACAACCCATTTTCTTTTCTTTTTTTAATTTTTTAACCTTATCGGTCTGGACCGGATCGGTTAACTGGTAAGATCACCGGTTTCCGTTATCGGTTCAACCGGTCCGGGTCCTTACCGGATTTATCTACAACCCGTGCGGGTTGGGGTCAAACCAACCCCCCAACCCGGTAAGGCTTACCGGTCTGGGTCGGACCAGATTTTGTACTGGGTCGACCGGTCCAGTTCTGGATCAACCCGAATCGTTAGTCAGGTTTAGACCGAATAATATTAACACCAGATAGACGGGACACCAACTCCCACGTCTTATTATCAATAAGAATATTATATTCATCGGTCATGACAATTTTTCAATTAGGGTCATTTAGGGCAGACGCAAGATTACGTGGTAAGAGAGACTCAAGAACATTAGAATTTAAATTAAAATGTCTTTTTGGTTTAACAATACCCCGTTAACTACGAGTGATTGGACAATGACTTGGGGCTGGATGGTGTGAATTTTGGGAATTTTCGGGAGACGGGACAGACTGGCCAGCAGGTAGTGGTTCTGCTGGCTGAATTTTGGAAATTACCGTCGAAGGCGTCGCGACACTTGATAAACTGTAGAGCTCTCTGAAGTTTTGGCGTCACAAACAACCTCGGGCGGTCTGCAGATCGACGACGGGATTAAATCACCTTGGCATCGACGATCGGGCGCCGCGCGCCCCTAAGGGCCGCGACGCTGACGACGTATTTTTTGAAAAATGACAGAAAAGATAGGGGGAGATATCATCATCCAAAAAATTATAAGAACTAGGCACGGATTTTTCTACTTTAAAAAATGGAAATTGAAATTCATCAAAGAGAACATGACGACTAATGATGATTCATTTAGAGGACAAATCAAAACATTTATATCCACAGTGATTTGACGGATAACCCAAAAACACACACGGTGTAGAACGTGTCTGAAGTTTGTTGATTGTGATGGATGGAAACAGTGGATAACATACGCATCCAAAGACCCTAAGATGAGAATACGAAGGAGTCTTATTGTATAAAACTTGAAGAGGGGAAGAATATGTCAAACCTTTAGAGGGAAGAATATTAAATAGATCGTTAGCCATTTGTAGCGCATGATGCCAAAACAATGGAGGGACGGAAGAATGAATCAATAAAGTGCGGATAATGTTATTAATGGTACAAATTTTTCGTTCAACTTTCCCATTTTGTGAAGACGTACGAGGACAAGAAAAATAAAAATTTATCCCATTTTGAGCACAAAACTCCCTAAACTCCTCATTGTCATACTCTTTACCATTATCACATTGGATGTTCTTTATTTTCCGTTCGAATTGGGTTCTTATGAAAGCTCTAAATTTTACGAAGATGGAAAAAGTTTGTGATTTTTTCGCAATTGAAAACGTCCATAAAAATTTAGAGTAATCATCCAAGAATAAAACATAATATCGATGACCCATAGAACTGAGAACCGGAGATGTCCATAAATCGCTATGAATAATGTCAAATGGTATTGAAGTATTAGAATTTGAAGCTAAAAATGGTAACATAATATTTTTTCCTAAATCACATGATTGATAAAGTGGAGTACTATGCGTACCCTTACATGAAATAAACTTATGTTTATCTAAAGAAGATAAAATAGATGACCCCGGATAACCTAGACGAGCATGCCACAAGGAGCGAGAGCTGCAAAAGTGGAAGGCATGGCTTGACGCGAGATGCTGAGACTTGGTGTGATTGAATAAAGATCTCTCCTACTTTCACGCCTCATGGGAGGACTCCCCATCTTGAAATCCTTGACAGAAAACCCAAACGGATCAAAATCAATAGAAACTCAATTATCAGTGGTGAATTTACGGACATACTAAATTCTTAATCAATTTTGGGGCATAAAGGGTATTTTCAGGACAAGTGGTGGATGAGAAGGGGACAAAGTTTTATTACCATAACCCTTAATTGAAATAGAACTTCCATTACCAACAATTATACCACGATAACTGCTCAAATTGGAATAAGACGAGAGAGTATCTTGGTCGGATGTCATGTGGGTAGTGGCATCTGTGTCCATGTACCAATTAAGGTCCGATTGAGTCAAGCCAAGTGTGTGCATCGCTGCTTCAATGTCGGTCTGAGTGGGGCCTATTGCATGGTGGACCTGAATGGGGCGAGGTCCAAGTATACCGGGCTGCTGGGGCTGCCCATACGCTAGTTTGTACCCTGTAGTCCGACTCGACGGCCGGTCAGCGGGCGCAGACGGCCGAGATCGAGGCGCCATGGTGTCAGGCGCACTGACCCATCGCCATTATCCGGGGCTCTGTGGCCCTGTAATCGTTGTTGTGGCCGACTTGCCACCGTTGTTGCCGCCGCGATTCTTGCCATTATTATTTCGATTTTAGCCCTTCTTACCATCCCGTTGTTGTGATTTTGGGTCACGTTGGCTGGATTGGAAGGGGAAAATTGGAAGCAGTCATCAGGACGACGGGGCTTGGTCTGATCGATGCCCTTTTAGCCAAACCCGCTTCTTTCAAAGTGAGCATGGAGCGGGCTTGATAGAGCTCCGACAGGGGGTTACTTTGACGAACAACCGAAGCAATCCCTGTATAGGCATCGGATAGACCGACAACCATCTGAAGAACTAGACGACTATTAGAAACAGGAGAACCCACGTTGCGATGTTGGTCTTCCAAGTCCTTGAGGCATTTGCAATAAGAAGAAACGTTTGAAAAATTCGCTATAACAACTTGAGAAAATTCCTGCTCAAGGATAACAATGCGAGAATGACTGTTATCTTAGAAGATGTCACACAATCGATTCCACGCCGCCAAAGCTGTGGAGTTGGGTTCCATAATAGTCTGTAAAAGATCCAAAGAGATAGTGGCATAAATCCACTGGAGAACCTTGGCATCAAACATGATCCATAAGTCTGAATCTGCTGCTTTGGTGGGCACAACCATTGTAGACGTCATATCCCCCCCCCCCCCGTAGGAGTAGTGGGAAGGATGATATGGTGAAAAACATTATGTGTCATAGCATGAATCTTGAATAATTCTGCCCACGTCCCATATTGGACGTTCTCTAGATTAAGAACGATAGGAAGAACACTGTTGATGTTAGAAACGATGAGGGCAGGATGAAAAGTGTTCTTATCAGTCATGGTGAATAAAACAAACTTTGACAAGATTTCGAAGAAGAGAATTTGTGAGAGAGGGTTTTCTGGGAGAGAAGGGCCGCGACGCTGGAAAAAATCCGAAAGGGAGGGCCGCGGCGCTGGGCAAGAAATCCGAGAGGGAGAGAGAGTTTTGAGGAGCGGAAGCAGGGTAAAGAGAACCTAGACTCTTGATACCATGAAAGAATTAATCCCTTGATTATTCTTATTGATGAAAGACATATATATATATATATATATACAAGTTACAATAGAAGAATATTAATCCTACTTTACATCTAAATCTCTATTATATAAGAAGACTAAATCTACACACTTATGATAATATTGCAATATTAATTTAGGTACAAGACTAAGTCTACAATATATCAAATATACAATAGGGAAAATATTAACAAATCTGGAAAGGGCCACTGGCCGAGGCCCATTCTCTAACATGGCATATAATGGATTGTTTTGATTAGTTTTTTTTTGTGAGGAATATATATATATATAATATATACACACACATACATTATTATAAAAGCATGAATCTAAATGTTGGTTGACCAAAATATTCTTTAATATTTTTGTTCACCGCAATATTATAAAGGAAAAGGGTCATATTTGCCATCAAACTTTTGAAAAAGTGTCATATTTGCCCTCCGTTAAAAGTATGTGGTCAAATATTCCCTTCAAGTTAGCAAAAGACTCATATTTGCCCTCAATTGGACGGAAATCCCACGTGGATGCCACATGGACGCCACATCGGATCCCACCTGCCATGTGGCATCCACGTGGATCCAACGTGGGATTTTCGTCCAATTGAGGACAAATATGACCCTTTTGCTAACCTGAATGACATATTTTACCTCATACTTTAACGGATGAGCATATTTGATCCTATACTTTAACAGAAGACAAATATGCCCCTTTTTCAAAAATTGGACGGTAAATATGACCCTTTTCCTTTTTATTTTATCATTAAATGTCGTTAAAATTTTAAATAATTTTGGAATGTTGGTTAAAACTTAATTCGCAGTTTAAAAAGTGATTATTTGACAAATTTTAATTTTTAAGTAGTTGTCGTATACGACTTGGACTCTCACACTGGGACAAGTGGTTGGATTTTGATATATTTGCTTATGAGTAAACTTATAATAGTTTGAGGTAAAATAAAAGAGAGCACGCAATTTAAAAATCTGAAGTTCATATAATATGTTCCCAGAATTATGTTCATGGTGTTGGAATTTTGAATTAATTGAATCATCACTACAAAAAAAAAAAAAAAAGTCTACCGTGACGGTTTTAATTGTCACAAAAAGCCTTTCGTGACGGTTTTTCTAAGTGTTAGATACTGTCACAAATGCGTGACGGTTGTTGTGACGGTTATAAAAACCGTCACAAAATGTGATATTTGACTTTGACTTTTCCCTCTTTTTTAAAAAAAAATTCCCGCTAAATTATATTAATTAAATAATATTTTTGGCGCGAAATTTTAAATAAAATTAATTTAAATTGGCGGATTTTTTTTATTAAATTTGTTTTAAATTGGCGAAAAAATAGTTTTTGACATTTTTTTTATATTTTAATTTTAATTTATTATATAAAAATAAATTAGAATTGTAAATATATTATAACTAAAATATCACCCACATATTGAAATTGTTGTAATACATTAAATCGAAAAATTACAAATTGTTTTTCAAAACATCTAATGTATCATCAAATACAAAAAAAAAACATAATATGAGAGTCCGAACCATTGAAAACTTGTGCGATTCCAGCAAATCTTCATCTCCGTAGAATCCCACTTTGAAGTTGTTGTTCCGATCTCTTCTGGATGTTCACTATCAAGTTAAAAGATACATCGAAAGACTTTAGCACATGAAGCCTAGCAGAACAAAAAAAGAAGTCATTAAAATATCTGGATCAACTTTCAAGTAAGATGCTAAAAAGAACCACGTCACAGAAAGAAAAAATAAACTAGCCAAATAAGGACCAATATTTTGAAGACTAATAAGAGTGGGTGCTCACAGCGTTCGCAACAATGTCAGTAAGCTGATCAGCTAGTGATTCATACAACTGCACCAAAACAATAAATTGACATTAGCACCGAAGGAAGAACGTATCAACAGCATAATCAAAAAAATTATTAAATTAAAATTGCAGAAGAAATCTTTGTTCTCAATGTCGTTCTTGCAACCATCTTCAATATCTCTTTATCTAGCTCATTACGCATCACTACATGAGTCTTAAATTTTTCAAGAAATTGTAGAGATGTTCTTTTCGCAATTTCAAAACCATCAACTAGCACACGAGGATGCATCCCTAAAAATATAGGGATAAGCATTGGTTACCTATAGTTTAACCCAAAGGAGATACTTATGCATAAGATGTCATAAGGAGTAAGTAACACACAAGTAATAATGAATCACTGAAATGGTAAGTTACTAATGTAATGAAATTTTTATTGAATGCTTTTATGTTTCTAAGAGCTTCTCTTAAAAAAAAAATCAATGGTGTAAACCATCATAAGCTCGAGGGCTATTTTTATGGAAAAGAGCAGCACAATTCCTTTTTGTTCCTTTTCTAGAGTCATGGATATAGAATGCACCACAAAATTAAGGCAATAAAGTTGCTTGGAAAAGTATATATATATGCCAAACCTTCATCTATGCATCGTTCAGATTTCTTCATGATCTCTCCAATGAAAAGAACAGTAGATGTAGTACCATCCCCACTAGTATCATCTTGAGCTACAGTAGCTCTAGCAATCATTATTGCAGTTGAGTTCTGAATTTGCTGCAGTTTTTAAGTTAAAAATACATTAACATCAATTACAGTACCCATTTCTAAAAAACATATTAAATGATATGGAATAATATGAATATTTATATACCAACACTTAAACAGTCAGATGTACAAGATACTGCTAATAACATATTTTTCAGCAGAATGGTAATGGCCCAAAATCAGAAGCAAAATGACCTAAATCGAAGGGACGCGGCCTCAATTTTTAATGGCCTAAGTATAGTATCTTGTATATTTCTTCACAAGTGTAGCAATCTACAAGTGTAGAAATCTGTTCATTTCAAGGTATAACATCCAATTCGCAGCAAAATGGCCAAAGATCAGTAGCAAAAGGGCCAAGAAATCAGTAGCCGATGGCCAAAAAATTAGAAGCAAAATGTCCCTAAAGCACAGCAGCGAAATGGCCAAAATTAGTAGCAAAAATGGCCAAAAACACTGCAGTGAAATGACCCAAATCAGTAGCAAAAATAGCCAAGAACACAACAGTGAAGTGACCAAAATCAGTAGCAAAAATGGCCAAGAACACAGCAGTGAAATGGCAAAAATCAGTAGCAAAAAAGGCCAAGAACACAACAGTGAAATGGCCCAAATCAGTAGCAAAAATGGCCAAGAACACAACAGTGAAATGGCCCAAATCAGTAGCAAAAATGGCCAAGAACACAACAGTGAAATGGCCCAAATCAGTAGCAAAAATAGCCAAGAACATAGCAGTGAAATGGCAAAAATCAGTAGCAAAGTAGCCAAGAACACAATGGTGAAATGGCAAAAAATCAGTAGCAAAAATGGCCAAGAACACAACAGTGAAATGCCCAAATCAGCAGCAAAAATGGCCAAGAACACAACAGTGAAATAGCAAAAATCAGTAGCAAAGTAGCCAAGAACACAGCAGGTGAAATTGCCAAAATCAGCAGTAGTGTGGCTTAAACAAGGCAGCACAATGGTTAATTCCATTCTGTCCAAAGGTAGCCTTGTTTCTCCTCAAAATACCTCATCTGAATGTAATAAATGCTTGCCCTTAAAGTGCTACCCGTCATAGCAATTAGAATGAGTACCGAATTGTAACAGAGAGCTCATCAGTGACTGGAGGGCTCAGATCTATATTTTTTATAAAGGTACATTTCAATCATGTCGTGGTTGCGAACTAGTGACTCGTCAGTCATTTTAGTCACCTTGTCAACACATGTTGGTTTTCCGTAGATGTGTGAGAGAATCCATAACTCTCATCATCGCCCTTTTCCGAAGGAAAGCAAACCGAGGGACAACCTTTTCGGAAGGGTCATGACCTCAAATTAATTATTCTCATCGGCCAAGTATAGTATCATGTTCAAATCAGTGGGATAAGAGAGCAAAGGGGGATACCACCATCCATTTTCGATGCCGCAACAAGATCAAAAAAGTTTCTAGAACCTTAGGCATGGCAGGCTATCGGAGAGGCTAAATCAACCCAAAACAGTGTAAAAACAGCAGCAAAATATGCTAAAAATAGCAGCAAATTTTTCCGAAGGAAAGCAAACCGAGGGACAACCTTTCCGAAAAGGTCATGGCCTCAAATTAATTATTCTCATCGGCCCAAGTGTAGTATCTTGTTCAAATAAGTAAATAACCAAGTGAGTGAACTGCTGCAAAACACAGCAGTTTCGTCGTCTCAAGAATGGGCATCAAAGACAGTAGTAAGCCTCAAAAGGCAGTCACAACCAGCAGCTTCAAAGAACCATTTTAGCATAGCAAAACTTTGAGAAGGCAACAGCTATCTCCATCGATATACTGTGATGTTTCCTGTCCAATTATATAAATGAACACACAGAATAATGATTAATATCATCACAATCTAGGAGCAGAATGCAATGAAATTGGAATTTACTCTAATAAAAGTGTTACCTTTAAGGTTTTGCACTTGATTGTATAGCTTCCGCAATAAATTCTTGAACCAGAGTTATGGTACTTCTTTGAAAGACATATTCTTTGACAGACATACATAGTACTTCAAAATTCAAATGAATACTAGTATTCAAACATAAAAACTCCTCTGTAGAATGTGCTTGAAACCTATGTTGTTCGGACTCTTCGAAAACTCCACCAGGTGCATGCCCTATCTTCTAAAAGTAGTGCATTTTTGGAGGATTCGACACGGGAGTGACAATATTTTTGAGAGTCGGAGCAACAAAGCTTGAAACAATCAAATTTGCTTTTTTATGCCTACAAAAAGTTTGAAACAACTTTTATAACTAAAGACAGTTTCTTCAGTTTGCGACCACATATTCATAAAACTTGATGCCAACATGATGAAATACATAACAGTAATTTTTGAAAGAAATTGTTATATTACTTTAAACATTTGACAAAACAATTTAAGAAAACAATGCCATGACATCTCGTGTGAAGGATTTTGTACTCCCCAACCCCATAATAAAGGGTTAAAAAATGGGCAAAAGAAGGCGAGAAGTTTGTGTGCTTAAAAAAAAGAAAATGTTTGTGTGCTTAATGATGATTCCAGTAGTTGGACATAAGCAGGCATTCAGACGCTTACTGCAGAGCAGAGTACTACTATAGATATATGATAAATTAAAATATACTATTAGGCCAAGACTTCGTTTATGATCGGTATATCATTTAGTTTCCGGTTTTTCTCAGTTTCGCTCAACTTGATGTAATGTTGTTATAAAAAAAACAAGTAAGAAAACTCGGAAGTAGAGAAATCATGGCATCGTATCTATGCACCCAAGATGTACCTACCTCATTTATCACTGAGCGGTCATTTAGGGGCCTTAGCTGGTGATCCGGGCTGTTTCCCTCTCGAGTTATTTCAAATGCACCAAGGTATTTATCCAGTTTTATGAAGTGGAAAAGCTTATTCCTTCGATAATGAGGCATATGAAAATAATGGTAAAAATCGGATTCAATTGTCAACTGCCCCTATCGGAAATAGGATTGACTATCGATTCCGAAGGAACTGGAGTTACATCTCTTTTCCATTCAAGAGTTCTTATGCTAGTAAATTAGAACCCATTGTGGGGTGCAACCAGGGAACAACTATCAACTTGTTTGAAAAGTTCTTCCATTTTGTAATGGACACCTCGATTGTCCCTTCATCCCTCTCCCTTACGGTCGAGCTCCCTTCATTCCTCTCATGTGATTTTAAAAAGTAAAATTTGTCAATGTTTTGTCCTGAAAAAATGATTAAAAAAAAGCCTGAAATTGGCCAACACCTTCGCGCGCATATGTAACTTATGTCAGAGCGACGCGTCAACGTCTGCGTTGACTCAAAATTAGGTTTCAATGGTCGTCTTCAAAGGATCTCAATGGTAGGGGCTGCATTTTTCGGAAAGAAAGATAGTGGCAAAAGTATGTTAATCAAGAACCGACAACCCACGTTTGCGTCGCCTTTTAGAGAAATAATTACCTTTAGGTTAGCTTTTTTTCTCTGCTCTCATTTCCCCTCTTCTTATTTGTAAAGTGCCATTCTTACCTCAGCGCAGTCTGGGCCTTTCTAAAGCGGGGCATGTAGACTACGGTTAAAGGGGATGTCTTGATCCACCTATTGGTTAGGCTCTTCTAGACGGAATCAGGCGTAGAGGGAGGAACCGTCCTAGAAAGTAGGAAAAATTTTCGGGTTTCTAGCACTAAAAAAGAGAAATTTTGACGTTTTCTCGGGATTTTTGCTTAATTATAAGCTTGCATAGTGCTCTTCCTATTTGTTTTCTCGGCTTTCTTCTGCCGAACCGAACGAATACTGTTTCTCGTACCTCTGTACCTATTGCACTGATATCTTCTCTTTCACTCTCTTTCTTCATTCAGGAAAGGAGTGAAATGAGAATAGGCATATTGGAAAGTACAATTCTAAGCGTAGCTGTTATAAGAAAACTATTACTATAATAAAGGAGAAGAGCGAAGCTGCTTGACTGCTAAGGAAAGAAGCTTCAAGCTAAACCCTTTCTCCTATTCTAAGGCTAATTGCTACGCTGTTCTAAGTTTCTAGTCTCGTTTCTTTTCGCCCCTCGGAACAAAGAAAAAGGGAGTGAAAGCCCGTATTCCAGTTGGTTAAGATAAAGATTAATGGATAGAAAGATTCATGGGTCGAAGCGAAAGGAGCTAAAAGAAGAACAAGAGAGGAGATGAAAGAAGTGGAAAGCAGAACAACTTGGTTTTTCCGCTTCTCACAGCTGCTCTTTCCACACCTCCGGATATCTGGTGCCAAATTGTCGCCCCTTTCCTTATTTCTTTGATAATAGAGTTGGCTATCTTTGTGGCATCGATTGTACAAGTTCGTGAAGAGGGCTGAGCTTCATTACATCCACCCTCTCACCGGGTATGAATTCCTAAATCCATTTACCTCGACCAGGATCTACCGGGTGTGAAGCGCTCTCGAAGAGAGATAGACCGGACCTTAAAAGGTGTAGCTAGTCTCAGAGTGAATCCCTCCCTTCTACAAGATGTAGAGTCTTATAGGGTAGTATTTGGAGGAAAGCGCAAAGGCGACCTTTGACAGAATAAAAAGACAGATTACCCTTGCTATACGAAAGAAAAGGATTTGTACTCTTTTTGGGACATTCTTTACAATTGAAAAATTAGATGTCCAACTCGGGCCTATATGACATGACCGATTAATAGATCCAGCTTTGTCATATATTCCATACATCACACTAGTCGAAGACTAGGAAGACAAATAATCCCTCCTAGAATTTTTTGTTCCCCGCATTTATCCCCCACAGTTATCCTCCTAAATACTAGACATAAGGAAGCGGGGGATAAATGCGGGGAACAAAAAATTCTATGAGGGATTATTTGTCTTCCTAGTCTTCGACTAGTGTGATGTATGGAATATATGACAAAGCTGGATCTATTGATCGGTCATGTCATATAGGATCTTTCAGAGGGGAAATCCCATTTCAATCCGCCATTTCAGAGGTGAAAGCCGAAAGAATAGAATAGATATCATTATTAGCCGGCTAAAGCGAAAGATTATTCCAGAGAAAGGTACGCTTGCAAACCCAGATGATAGATCCTAACTGCCATATAGCTGGTGAATCCTTTGAATCATAGGAATGGAAAAATCAGTAGATACCGGGCTTGGAACATCTCACCACTTTCGTTGTAAGGAGGTAGCTCCAGGAAGGTAGTTCTTTGACCCAGTTCAGTGAGACCGGGGCTTAGCTCTTTGAAGCAGATGTTTAAGGAAGTTTCAAAATGCTTACTCGAAAGAGTAAGGAAGAAGAGTGAAAATATCTCTCGCATCACAACCTATTATATTCTCTACTCTCTACCAGCTTCTGAAACAAGTTCTACTGCCAAGATTGTTTAGTGAAGGCTCCTGTTTAGGGGTAAGCGGGAAATTGATATGAGAAGTTGAATGCCTTGGAAAGGGACATGGGACTGTACAAGTCTGTGAAGGATCAACTTGGCCTCATCGTCAACATAAATTTCCATTGGCTGAAAAGAACAAATGTCATAGTAAAGCAAATTAGGAGTGTTGACAGTCAATTTTGACCCATTTTCGGTCATTTCTTGCAATTTCAAGTATTTTAGCACACCGCATTTTAATCGTTATTTTGCATATTTTTACCTAATATTCTACATTTTATTATTCACAAAATGACATTGCATCTTTTATTAAGCATTAGGTCTTTGTTAATATCATGTTTTATTATTATTACTCCGTTATTTTATTTTAATAGTTTTGCATATCTTTAAATATTTTTATTTTTAAATAATAAACACTGTTGTATTTTTACTCAAGTCTAGTTCGTCGAATCAGTCTAGTCTGAAGCCCAATTTGGATCAGTCCAATCCAACACTTTTTTTATTTATTTCATTCAAACACCCTCTTTTTATTTTCCCATCTAATATCAAAACCCATTTTTCATTCCCCCCCCCCCCTCTCAAAATTAAACCCTAATCCTACCCCTATATAATAAACATTACCCCCTCCTTTAAAGGGGACACCACCTCAGCCGCAATAACACTTCATCCCCTGTTCATCTTTCTCACAACATCAGCGTCCCCCCATTCCCAGTGAACTCCCGTCGAACCCCTACCGTCTCGCCCCACTGCTCGAACCACCACCAGTGAACCACCATCACTGTCCCGTCGAACCCTTATCCCATCGAACCCATATCCCGTCAACCCAGTCGCCGACAAATCACGCACAACCCGTCGCTGAACACCATCATCAGCGAATTCCACTGTTCCCACCGTTCCCGTCAACCCATCGCCAGAGCTCGAAGCTCCGGGGAACCACTCCAACACCACCCATCGAACACCCATCTCCACTACACCTCATCGTCGGCGAACAACCATTCCCATTCACACCGCCGAACCACTGACCCTACTGCTCTTCTTCACTCAACTAACCCCTACTGTCTCACACTTTCCCGTTCCAAACCACCAGGCGGCGTCGCTCTGGCCTTTCGCCGACGAGGCGACGCCGCCCTTTTCCTCTTTTAGTGTGTTCTTGGATTTACTTTTGTTGTTATATGTTTATGTGTGTTGGATTGATTTTTGGCCTTGGTTCGGCTTTACTTTCGATCTATTGCATACTGTTTTTTGGGACTGATTTGTTGATTTTGCTTTATCTCACCGGAGTTTCAAAACTCCGGCGACCTTCAATAGCTTTACTTTTGGGTTCTATTTCGAAACAGACTAATTTGCACAAATTTTGGTCGTCCTGGTTATATTCTATGTTTTCCGAGACAATGGATGTTTTCCGACGTTGGTTCGCCGCTGTATTGATTGGTTTGTCTATGGCCCCGCTACTGTTCTGCCCTTTTTCGGATTACTCTTAATATTGTTGTCATTTTAGTTGGTTGTTGATCTGTTTGCTGGTTTATTCTCATTTGTTAAAAGGGTGATTCATGTTGATTGATGCTCTGATTTTCCATTGACACGACTCTATTTGGCTGTGTCTTGACATTTTTTGCTGGTATTTTTTATATCGTATTGTTTTAGAACAAATGCTACACTGTTTGTATTTTTTTACTGATTTTGAACATGATGCTACACTTTATGGCCAATGAAAAAGTTATCCGTCGATTTTTGAGGCCTCCACAATTGCAAAGACGGAAAATAACATAAAATGAAGTTTTCTGGGTGTTGATGATTTCTTCTACTTACACAGGCTAACCAACATGTGCTGGCGGGGCGAATTTTCGCAGCCGAACTTATTTAGGATGTCCCACTTTATTTTTAGATATATCTGAGCCCTCCGTGTTTAAAACTATTACTGTTTTGGAGCGGATTTGAAGGTTTTATTTATTTTATTGTTTCTAGCAATATTGGCCGATGAAGGAATCTCCGTCTGATTTTCAAGGTCTCCCCTGTACAAAAGACGGATTTACTTTTTGGCTTTACTTATTAATTCTTGTCATTGCTTTAAAATTATTTATTTTATTACTAACACTTTTACTAAGTGTTTATGCAGGTACCCGGAGATCATCTTGTGCAGAAGGCCTAAAAAGGGCTAAAAGATGTTCCGGAGTTTTATTCGATTTTAGCTTTATTATTTTGTATTGCACTCCATTGTAATTGTAAATTATGAAAACTGCTTAAAATATGTAGAATAAAAAGGCAATAAATAATTAACCTAGGTTTGAACGAATAACCGCAAGTTAACGGATCTTAAAGGATGCCTAACCCCTTTCCTTTAGGATAATAAAGAACCCTGATCCAGAATCTCATTAATTTCGCAGACCATTAAATGGAGATTAATTACAGTATTTTTATTGCAATAAATCAAGTGTCCTAATTCACTTAACTAATTAGGTGGCGACTCCTCAAAATCAGCATTATTGCTCCATCCAGGGAATCGCGCCTAAGAGCAACGTTGCGGATACCGTTCAGACCTCGAGGTCAAAAACGGGAGCGACAACATGGTGACTCCGCTGGGGATATCAGGTTCTTGATCATAGCAAACCCAGGTTAATTAAATATTGCGCTTTATTTTGCTTTATATTTTTTGCAAATGTTTTATATTGTTTGTTTTTATTTTGTAATTAACTACTTTAATTGCTACATTCTTTTACTGCTTTTCTTAAATTGTCATTCCGCTCATATTTCCTCCATTATGTAAAATTGACACTATCACACACTACACGCGAGGTGTGTTTTGCACACCCGCAAATTTCTTTCAAATATCCAAATTTAGGAGAGTTGGCATTTTACGGGAGAATCTGATCCAATCGGTGGTCGCGTAGCCTTCTCGCTCGAGTAGTCCACTTGGGAACCTTGCATCTAGTAAGCCAAATCTTAGCAAAATTAGGATAGAGCTATACCACCCTTTATTTTTTAAGTCATGCATGCATACATCTTAGGTGGATCGGACCTTGGTATCGTCTCCACAATTAGGGAATTCACCAATTGTCGACGGGTTTCACAACCCAATGACCAATAAGCATATATGTGTAGCGTGATAATGATAGACGGATCCAAGTCTGATCATGACACGCCGAAATTGGAAAAAGTGCACCGTCATTTGGTCGCCATTTCCAACAAAACATTGCAGTTTAACGGCTTGGACTTATTTATCATAATCTCGCATATTTGGCGTTTAGGCTCACCTCTGGCATAAGAGAGATCTCATGCATATTAGGGCGCGCGCTTGATTTGCATGTTTTTGTTTACTATTGTTGTCGCTAACAATTATGTACATATTGTTTAATGCAATAATTACCCTTTTGTGATTCCGGGCTCGAGCATTTGCATTTTTGCACTTTTTGCTGTCACATTGCAATCAGGACTTCTACTGCATAAATCACTCTTGAATAGCGCGACTTGGACTTTACGAAGTATCAACCACCATTCCGGTCGAACCAATCAGGGGAGTCTTTGACAATATATTGTCACGCCCTTACATTTTATTATTTTTGTGACTTGCCTACTCTCACCCATTTGTCATATTTTTTGCAGGAAGACCGTCCTCGCAAATAGTCAAGGGCGGCCGGAAGAAAATAAAAAAAAGGAAGAAAAAGAAAAAGAAAAAAAATCATCACAAGAATGAGCTGGAGTTATGTTGACGGAAAGAAGTCAGCTTATATCAGATTCAACGAAGCATCGCTCCGGGTCCTATATTTTGTATCTTTATACATATTTGCAAATTCAATTGATATGTCTAGTATCGATTACATAATTCTTTATCATGCATTTTACAACATAATCATTCCGAACTACGCGTGTCTTATTCTCACCACACGGTGTGATACGTAGGCAACCCATTTTGGGTTCGACACCACAAAAATAAAAAATAAGAAAAAATAATAAAGAGCGCATTTGACTCACTCATTCGTCTCATTCATCATATAATGAACTGTCATTTTGCATTACATTCATTCTGTCATGAACATTCATTTTATTACATTCATTCTATCATGGACAATCATGCTTTCATTGCATTCATCCTACCGGGGACAGTTAGTTTACTTTGCATTCATCCTATCATGGACATTCATTTGTTATTTTACACACTTTTTACTTTGCATTCGTCCCATAATGGACAATCATTTATTTTGCACACTTTTACTCTTACTATCATTTCATGCATGAATTCGTTTTTAAGCATACATTTTTATAACATATCTGAATGAACTACACGTATCTGATTCCCTCGGCGGGATACATAGACAACCCTATTCGGGTTCGGTACCATTTATTCAAAAAATACAAAAAAAAAACAATTATTCAAAAAATACAAAAAAGAAATATTTTATTCAAAAAATACAAAAAAATGTGTTATTCAAAAATACAAAACATTTTTAAGTATCATTGTTTGACTTGGTTGATACCAACACAGTTAGGATTGTGCATAAAATAAAATAAAATAAAAACAAGTTATAATCATTATGGGTTGACTTTGTGGTAAACCATAGATTCTTTCGGTACCTCTTATTCATACCCGCAGATGACATTGTCTTGCATGTTTCCAAGATAAGAATGAAACCAACCTCATCGTTAAATATGCATTGTGTGGTGAGTGTTTGAATAACTTCAATTACATTGCATTGTGATCTAGAACTTGGCCTGAATGTTTGTTAAGACGAAATCCTGAGTAACACTCGGTGTAGGAAATGATCGTAGGCTTTCTTTGACCCGTTTGAGCCTTTTCAGTCTACCAAATAACATTATCCGTAGTACACCCCTTTTGAGCCTAAAACTTATTTTTTCGACAACCGCATATTACACCTATAGTGCCTCCAGATCTTCAAGGCGTGAATCACCGCTGCCAACTCCAAATCATGGGTGGGGTAGTTCTTCTCATGTTTCTTGAGCTGTCGAGATGCGTACGCTATAACCTTACCGTGCTGCATCAACACACATCCAAGCCCGATGCCTGACGCATCACAATACACCACATAGCCGTCTAGGCCCTCTGGAAGAGTAAGAATTGGGGCGGTCGTCAACCTCTCCTTCAGTAACTGGAAGCCCTCCTCACAAGCATCCGTCCACTGAAACTTAGCTGCCTTCTGAGTCAGCTTAGTCAAAGGTGCCGAAATAGAAGCAAACTTCTCCACGAACCTCCGATAGTAACCTGCAAGGCCCAGAAAGCTGCGCACCTCTGTCGGAGTAGTAGGTCTAGGCCAACTCCTGACTGCCTCGATCTTGGCCGTATCCACCCGAATACCATCGGCCCCAACAATGTGCCCTAAGAACGCCACCGAAGCCAACCAAAACTCACACTTCGAAAACTTGGCGTACAACCGCTGGTCCTGGAGAACTCTCAGCACAGTCCTCAAATGCTCCGCATGCTCCTGCTCTGAGCGGGAATAAACCAAGATGTCATCAATGAACACTATCACAAACGTATCCAAAAATGGCTTGAACACTCGGTTCATCAAATCCATAAATACCGCCGGAGCATTGGTCAAACCGAAAGACATAACCCTGAACTCATAGTGCCCGTACCGGGTCCGGAATGCAGTCCTAGGGACATCCGCCTCTCTAACTCGCACCTGATGATAGCCCGATCGCAGGTCAATCTTGGAGAAACATCTCGCACCCTGCAACTGGTCGAACAAATCATCAATCCTGGGAAGGGGGTATCTGTTCTTAATAGTCACCTTGTTGTTGCACGTAATCAACATACATGCGCGCGTCCGCCCATCTTCTTCACGAACAATACCGCACTCCGGGGAGAAACACTAGGCTCGATGAAGCCCTTTCTCCAAAGAAATCTCTCACCGTCCTTCAACTCTCTCAACTCGGCGGTGCCATTACGTATGGCGGAATGGATATAGGCCGAGTGGTACGCAAAGACATCGATACAAAACTCTATCTCCCTCTCAGGAGGGATACCCGGGAGGTCGTCTGGAAACACATCTGGGAACTCTCTGACTACTGGAACTGACTGAAAATCTGGTATCGCAGCCTCAGTATCAAACACCCGAATGAGATGGTAGATATACCCCTTATGCACCATCTTCCTAGCCTTGAGGTAAGAAATAAACCTACCCCTCGGCGACACAGTGTTCCCCTCTCACTCAATAACCGGCCTCAGAAATCGAACTGCACCACTCTCTCCCTGCAGTCTACATTGGCGTAGCAAGAAGCTAACCAATCCATACCAATGATCACATCAAAATCGGTCATATCCAACTCTATCAAGTCGGCTAAGGTCTGACGACTGCATAAAGACACCGGGCACGCCCTATATACCCGCCGAGCTACCACCGAATCACCCACTGGCGTAGCTACCTCAAAAGGGTCTATGGACTCAGGCTCTATCCCCATCCTACTAGCAATATGGGGAGATATATAGGACAAAGTAGAACCCGGATCTATCAAGGCATACACGTCACAACAAGAAACTGATAAGGTACCTGTGACGACATCCGGTGATGCCTCCTGGTCCTATCGGTTGGACAAGGCATAAATGCGGTTCTGAGGACCATTAGAACTAGGACCCCTGCCACGACCTCTGCCGCGACCTGCTGGTCCCTGAGCACCCTGCCATCCGGGGCGAGTAACCGTAGGTGAAGAAGACCCGCGAAGACCAGTGGTCGACCCTACCATCTCGCACGCTCTGCCGTGATAGTGACCCTGCTGGCCGCAAGTGTAGCAAACTCCCGAAGTAGTACCACAACTCCCGGAATGGAATCTACCGCACCGGACACACTGAGAGGACCTCGATCGGTTAACACCCCTGCTACCCTGGAAGTCCGAAGTCCTGGGGCCTTGATCTTCCCCCGAATACCCTGGCTGTCCTGAAGACGGTGTAGGAGTGCTCTGAACTGGCGGTGGTGCAAATCTAGTCTGCTGCTGAGATCGTCCACCCCGAGAGCCACCAAAAGACCCTGCCGTCCTGACCTTCTTCTGCTGAAATCTGACAACCCGCTGGCCTCTACGCTCCTCACATCCCAGTGCATAAGCCTGCATGCGAGCAATGTCCATGCCCGGCTGAAGAGCTACACCTAAGCAACCCTCTG
Source organism: Przewalskia tangutica (assembly GCA_029844215.1). Classification (NCBI taxonomy): domain Eukaryota; kingdom Viridiplantae; phylum Streptophyta; class Magnoliopsida; order Solanales; family Solanaceae; genus Przewalskia; species Przewalskia tangutica. Next base: position 115,418,266 of record CM056723.1, on the reverse strand, counting down.
CCAAATAGTCGTCGAGCCCGGTGACGTAGCGGTGCACTCGGTCCTCCATGTCTGCTGTTGACAGTCAATTTTGACCCGTTTTTTGTATATTTGTTGCAATTTTAAGTATTTTAGCACACCGCATTTTAATCGTTATTTTGCATATTTTTACATAATATTCTATGTTTATTTCTTCACAAAAATGGCATTGCATCTTTTATTTTTAAATTAAGCATTATGTCGTTGTTAATATTATGTTTTTATTATTGTTATACCGTCGTTTTTATTTTAATAATATTCGCATCTTTTTAAATAATTAATCGGCACCGCATTTTTACTTTTAATCAGGCATTAAACGTGTCTTAAATATTGCATTGTAGTATTATTGCGTCGGCATTTGCATTTTTATAATCTGCATCTTTTTAAATAATTTTGTTTTAAATAATTAACTCGTCTTGCATTTTTGTCAAATCAGTCCAGTCCAGTCCAAGACACAATTTGAATCAGTCCAACCCAACACCATTTTAATTTCATCCAAGCACTCTTTTATTTTCCCCCCTAAATTTCAAACCCCCACTTTTCATTTCCCCCCCAAATACCAAACCCTAATTCTACCCTATAAAATAAAACGTTCCCCCCCCCCCCATTTTAAAAAAAAAAGCCTGGCCGCACACCCTACTTCCATCAGCAGCCCTCACCACTGCCCTTTCCCCTCACCCGCACACCCTCATTCCCAGTCCCCTCTCGCTGCCGCCGGAGCCCCGAACTCCGGCGAACCCCACCAACACCCCGTCGACCTCATCCCACACCTTTAGCCAGTTGAACACCAACCAGTCACCACCACAACGTAGACTATACTACGCTCGTTGTCTTCACCCGACAAACTACCACCGCGGTGTTGCTCCGGCGTACCCGCCGTGGAAGTGACACCGTTGCTTTTGCTTGTTATGAAACCTAGCCGGAGTTCTTTAAAACTCCGGCAACCTTGGTGGACGTTATTTTTCGGCATCTGTTGTTCGTTTAGTCTAATAGACTGATTTTTTTTTTGTTTTTGTTTAGTTGGTCGGAGTTTTATATCAAACTCCGGCGACGTTGGTTGACGTTTATTTTTCGGTATTTTGTTGGACGTGTTGACTGTTGGACTGATTTCTGGTTTTCCGGCGACGTTCAGAATTTTCCGGTGATTACTTTTCCGGTGAACTATGTTGGCTACTGCTTTTGTTACTATTTGTTGTTTGTCAGACTAATTTTCTAATTTTTTTTGGTATCTGTCGGAATTTGAAAAACTCCGGTGACGTTCTGAAATTTCCGGCGATGTTCTAAAATTGCTGGTGTGTTCGTTGTGTCGTTGGTTACTGATTCTACTATCTTTTGGTACTGATACTGATTTTGCCCATGTTTGTTGGCTGATTTCGGCCATGTTCTGGACTGATGTTTTGGGCTATTTTGCTACTTATTTTTGGGTTATTTTGGTACTTATTTTTTGCCATGTTGACACTGATTTTCGGCCATTTTGCTACTGATTTTTGCCATTTTGTCGGGTTGATTTTGGCCCTGTTGCTACTGATTTTGACATATATTTTTGCTGGTTTACTGATTTGAACTAATACTACACTTGATTGGCCGATGAAAAAGTTATCCGTCGATTTTTGAGGCCTCCACAGTTGCTAAGACGGAAAATAAAATAAATGAAGCTTTCTGGGCAAGGACGATTTCTTCCACTTACACCGGATAACCAACATGCGCTGGCAGGGAGAATTCTCGTAGCCGCACTTGTTTAGGCTGTCCCACTTTATATATTTTTCATATCTGAGCCCTCCGTGTTTAAAACTATTATTGTTTTGGCGCGGATATGAAGGTTTTATTTATTTTATTGCTTTTAATAATATTGGTAGATGAAGGAATCCGTCGATTTCCAAGGCCTCCTGCAAAAGACGGATTTATTTATTTTTGCTTTACTTATTAAATTCTGTCATTACTTTAAAATTATTTATTACGATACTAACACTTTTACTAAGTGTTTATGCAGTGTGAGATCATCTTGTGCGAAAGCCTAAAAGGGCTAAAAGATGTCGGAATGTTATTTTATATCGCATTTAATTTAGTTTTATTATTGTGTAGTGCACTTTATTTTAATTATAAATGCTTAGAATAGGTAGAATAAAAAGAGCAATAAATAATTAACCTAGGTTTGAACGAACAACCGCAAGTTAGCGGATCTTGAAGGATGCCTAACCCCTTCCCTTTAGGATAATAAAGAACCCTGATCCAGAATCTCACTAATTTCGCAGACCATTAAATGGAAGTCAATTGCAGTATTTTTATTGCAATAAACTAAGTGTCCTAATTCACTATAATAATTAGGTGGCGACTCCTTAAAAACATCACTTAATTGCTCTATCCAGGGAACCGCGCCAAAGAGCAACGTTGCGGATACCGTTCAGACCCCCGAGGTCGAAAACGGGCGCGACAGCATGACGACTCCGCTGGGGATATCAGGTTCTTGATCATAGCAAACCCAGGTTAATTAAATATTGCACTTTATTTTGCTTTTATATTTGTTGTAAATATTTTCTATTGTTTGCTTTTATTTTGTAATTAACTACTTTAATTGCTACATTCATTTATTGCTTTCCTTAAATTGACATTCCGTTCATATTTCTTCCACTCTGGAAAATTCACACTATCACACACTACACGCGAGGTGCGCTTGGTGCATCAGCAAAATTCTTTCTTCAAAACCTAAATTTAGGAGAGTTGGCATTTTACGCGGAGAATCCGGTCCAACCGGTGGCCGCGTAGCCTTCTCACTCGAGTAGTCCGCTCGGGAACCATTGTGTCTAGTAAGCCAAATCTTAGAAAATTTAAGATAGAGCTATCGCCTCTTTATTATAAGTCATGCATGCATACACCCTAGGTGGGTCGATCCTTGGTATCGTCTCCACGATTAGGAAATCCACCAAACTTGTCGACGGGTTTCACAACCCAACGACCCATTAGCATACTATGTGTAGCGTGATGATGATAGACGGATCCAAGCCTGGTTATGACATCGAAATTGGAAAGAGTGCACCGTCATTTGGTCGCCATTTCCAACAAAACATTGCAGTTTAACGGCTTGGACTTATTTATCATAATCCCGTATATTTGGCGTTTAGGCTCACCTCTGGCATAAGGGAGGTCCTAGCATATTAGGGCGCGCTTAATTTGCATGCTTTTTTGTTTACTATTGTTTGTTGCTAGCAACTCTGTACATATTTTTTAATGCAATAATTATCCTTTTGTGATTCCGGGCTCGAGAATTTGTATCTTTTGCACTTTTACTGTCACATTGCAATCAGGACTTCTACTGCGTAAATCACTCTTGAATAGCGCGACTTGGACTTTGTGAAGCATCAACCACCAGTCCGGTCGAACCAATCAGGGGAGTCTCTGACTATATGGTCACACCCCTTCATTTTATTATTTTGTCACTTTCCTACTCTCACCTATTTCTCATATTTTTACAGGAAAACAGTCCTCGCAAATAGTCGATGGCGTTCGAAAAAGAAAATAAAAAAAAAGTCATCACAAGGAGCGAGAATTATGTTGACTAATAGAAGTCAGTTTATACCAGATTCAACGAGACATCGCTCTCAATTCTTTTATACTTTGTATTTTTATTCATATTTGCAAACTCAATTGATATGTTTAGCGTTAATTACATAGTTCTTTCATATCATGCATTTTACAGCATAATTATTCCGAACTACGCGTGTCTGATTCTCACCACACGGTGTGATACGTAGGCAACTCATTTTGGGTTCGACACCACAAAAATAAAAACCACAAAAAAATAATAAAGAGCGCATTTCTCACTCATGCATCCCATTCACCATGTTGTCGGACATTCATTTTACTTTGCACAGCTTTATATTGCTATCCTTTCTTTGATAAATTCTTTTCAAGCATACATTTTATAACATATTTGAACGAATCAGGCTGCGCTTTGATTCCTCGGCGGGATACGTAGGCAGCCCTATTCGGGTTCGGTACACGTTATTCAAAAAAAAAAAATGTATATTTTCTTCCACAAATACAAAAAAAATGTTATTCAAAAAATACAAAAACATTTTGTAAGTATTATTGTTTGACTTTGTTAATACCAACACGATTACAAATGTGCATAAACAAAAAAACAAGTGATAATCGGTATGGGTTGACTTTGTGGTAAACCATAGATTCTTTTGATACCTCTTATTCATACGCAGATGACATTGTCTTGCGTGTTTCAAGATAAGAATGAAACCGACCTCATCGTTTCATATGCATTGTGTGGTGAGTGTTTGAATAAGTTCAATTGCGTGCATTGTGATCTAAAACTTGCTTTGAATGTTTGTTGGCGAAATCTGAGTAACACTCGGTGTAGGACATGATCGTAGGCTTTCTTTGACCCGTTTGAGCATTTTCAGCCTACCAAATAACATTATCCCTAGTACACACCTTTGAGCCTCAAACCTATTACTTGACAACCGCATATAACACCGATACCCTTTCTGAGTGCGTACGCACTATCCTCTCTTGGCGACCTCGCCGGCGCTTTAGAAATGTGCAAGTGGTGACAAAATCTGTATTGAAGTTTGCAAAGACGAAAGTTGTCAAAGTTCAAAAGGAGAACAAAACAAAAGCAGAGACGACTTCACACAAAAAAAAGAAATCAAAAGCCTCGATGTTATAAAAAAAAAGGAATACATAACCCCGAAAAAAAAGAAAAAAAAGGGGGGGGGGGGGGCTCCAAATGAAAGATTCAAAAGAAGTCAGTATTGAAAAACTGGGACAAAACGAAAGCAAATCAACATTAAATCGCACAAATATCAAGCACGGACATAGTCCGACGCTCGAGGAAGGATTAGTCACTTTTTACCCAAATGATATCCATCCCTTCCCCAAACCTACATTACAAGCCCGTGACAAGCCCTACATGATCTTATACTGAGGGTTCTCACATTAGTGGATACTTACATGACGGCCAAGCCTATGGTATCACAATTGCATGCATTGAACATCTTTTTGAGTGTGAGCGTAATTTTCTCAACGTCCCAAAATTCAAAATACTGGAATATATGTGAGAACGAGACTTTCTTTTTGTGAGGCATTTGAAACGTGAGATTACGTGTAGTTCGAAACCTTGGATGCAAGCAAGTGTGTCGACACTCAGGTATGTTTGAGGTACTATCTGAAACTGTGTGAATTACACCAGAGTCAATCTCGGTTAGGTAAAACAATAAAAGAACATCCTTATGCACAATACTAATTGTCGGTATCAACTGGAGTCAGAACGTAATGTCGTCTTCCATTTTTTCAGAAAAAAACAACAAAATGCATATTACATAAAAATCATTTTGCATCACGAACTACGTCTTGACCTGATTCCCTCAGCGGGATACGTAGGCGGCCACATCGGCTTCGGTCCCACATCATTTTAAAAAAAAACATCCTTATTTTGCATCACGAACTACGTCTTGACCTGATTCCCTCAGCGGGTTACGTAGGCGGCCACATCGGCTTCGGTCCCACAACATTTTAAAATCATAAAAAATTCTTATTTTTTGCAGCATGAACTACGTCTTGACCTGACTCCCTCGGGGGGATACGTAGGCGGCCACATCGGCTTCGGTCCCACAACATTTTAAAATCATAAAAAAATCTTATTTTTGCAGCACGAACTACGTCTTGACCTGATTTCCTCGGCGGGATACGTAGGCGGCCATATCGGCTTTGGTCCCGCATTATTTTAAAATCATAAAAAATCTTATTTTTTGCAGCATGAACCATGTCTTGACCTGTCTCCCTCGGCGGGATCGTGAGCGACCACGGCCGCATCGCTCCATTAAAAATATTTTCCTTGTTTTGCACGGGACTCGATTTTGTCCATATTCTCGCATTAGCTTTTCATTCAAGATTAAAAAAAAAAATGCTTACCTGATCGCCTTGATAGCGTCAAGATGCAACCTTACCCAGTTCAACATCTTCATTACCAGAAACTGGGACATTTTAAGGAATTCAGTGCAAGAAAATGGCAATAGACAGAAAGCGAGCTAGGTCTTGATTGCAAACGAGAATGCAAGCGTCAAGAGCCAAAGCTACAGAGTCGACGCTAATCAACCACTCATTTCTAAAAACTCACAAGTTTTCTTTGAGTGCAGGATCTTCATCGCCAAAGCGGGAACACAACAATAGGCCCGTGCGGTTACAAACGCACAACGCCTATGCAATGACGTTATCTCAACCAGAAAGTCACAAGCAGTGCGCCATAAACCATGCATTTCATTTAAGCCTATGCAACGACTTCATTCATATTTCGTCCATGCAACGACGAGCATCTGCATCGCGTCTATGCAACGACGCCATTTCATTTAAGCCTATGCAACGACTTCATTCATGTTTCGTCCATGCAACGACGAGCATCTGCATCGCGTCTATGCAACGACGCCATTTTCATTTAAGCCTATGCAACAGCTTCATTTATGTTTCGTCCATGCAACGACGAGCATCTGCATCGCGTCTATGCAACGACGCTATTTCATTAAAAGCCCATGCAACGGCTTCATTCATGTTTCGTCCATGCAACGACGAGCATCTGCATCGCGTCTATGCAACGACGCCATTTCATTTAAGCCTATGCAACGGCTTCATTCATGTTTCGTCTATGCAACGACGAGCATCTGCATCGCGTCTATGCAACGACGCCATTTCATTAAAAGCCCATGCAACGGCTTCATTCATGTTTCGTCTATGCAACGACGAGCATCTGCATTGCGTCCGAAAACGACGTCATTTCATAAAAGTCTATGCAACGGCTTCATTCATGTTTTGTCTATGCAACGACGAGCATCTGCATCGCGTCTATGCAACGACGCCATTTCATTTTAAGTCTATGCAACGGCTTCATTCATGTTTCGTCTATGCAACGACGAACATCTGCATCGCGTCTATGCAACGACGTCATTTCATTTTAAGCCTATGCAACGGCTCCATTCATGTTTCGTCTATGCAACGACGAGCATCTGCATCGCGTCTATGCAACGACGCCATTTCATTTTAAGCCTATCTGGCGGCCATCCGTGTTTCGTCTATGCAACGAAAGCATCTGCGTGTGTCCAAAACGACGTCATTTCATTTAAGCCTATCTGGCGGCCGTTCGGGTTTCGTTTATGCTGACGAGCATCTGCGTGCGTCCGAAAAGCAGCGTCATTTCATTTAAGCCTATCGCAACGGCCATTCGAACCGTTTATGCAACGATGAGCATCTGCGTGCGTCCAAAACGACGCCATTTCATAAAAGCCTATCTGGCGACTTCATTTATGTTTCGTCATGCAACGACGAACATCTGCATCGCATCTATGTTTCGATCCATGCAACGAGCATCTGCGTCAGCGTCTATGCAATGACGCCATCAACATCTACAATAACCTTGTCTTTTTCAAAGACCACATCACTGCAACCCGGTGTCGATCATCATACCGACATCGGACATTTTTAATCAGCGTCAGCTTTGCTTTTATTTCTTGCATCACAACGACCCAGTGTCATCATGATTTGACACTAGGACATTTTTGGATCTGCATCATCCCTATTTTTGAGTTTCAGTTTATAAAACAGGACAAAATTGGCTACAAGTCAACATTTTTGTCCGAAGACTCTTCCATCATCTCCGTACAAAGAGGGACATGCTGTTGACAGCCAATTTTGACCCGTTTTTTGTATATTTGTTGCAATTTTAAGTATTTTAGCACACCGCATTTTAATCGTTATTTTGCATATTTTTACATAGTATTCTATGTTTATTTCTTCACAAAAATGGCATTGCATCTTTTATTTTTAAATTAAGCATTATGTCGTTGTTAATATTATGTTTTTATTATTGTTATACCGTCGTTTTTATTTTAATAATATTCACATCTTTTTAAATAATTAATCGGCACCGCATTTTTACTTTTAATCAGACATTAAACGTGTCTTAAATATTGCATTGTAGTATTATTGCGTCGGCATTTGCATTTTTACAATCTGCATCTTTTTAAATAATTTTGTTTTAAATAATTAACTCGTCTTGCATTTTTGTCAAACCAGTCCAGTCCAGTCCAAGACACAATTTGAATCAGTCCAACCCAACACCATTTTAATTTCATCCAAACACTCTTTTATTTTCCCCCCTAAATTTCAAACCCCCACTTTTCATTTCCCCCCCAAATATCAAACCCTAATTCTACCCTATAAAATAAAACGTCCCCCCCCATTTTAAAAAAAGCCCGGCGCACCCTACTTCCATCGACCCTCACCTGCCGCTTTCCTCACCCGCACACCTCATTCCAGTCCCTCTGCGCACGAGCCGAACTCCGGCGAACCCCACCAATACCCCGTCGACCTCATCCCACACCTTTAGCCAGTTGAACACCAACCAGTCACCACCACAACATAGACTATACTACACTCGTTGTCTTCACCCGACAAACTACCACCACGGTGTTGCTCCGGCGTACCCGCCGTGGAAGTGACACCGTTGCTTTTGCTTGTTATGAAACCTAACTCCGGCAACCTTGGTGGACGTTATTTTTCGGCATCTGTTGTTCGTTTAGTCTAATAGACTGATTTTTTTTTTGTTTTTGTTTAGTTGGTCGGAGTTTTATATCAAACTCCGGCGACGTTGGTTGACGTTTATTTTTCGGTATTTTATTGGACGTGTTGGTTGGGTGATTTACGGTTTTCCGTGACGCTCGTAATTTTCCTGATTACTTTTAGGTGAACTATGTTGGCTCGCTTTTGTTACTATTTGTTGTTTGTCGGACTAATTTTCTAATTTTTTGGTATCCGCCGAATTTGAAAAACTCCGTGGCGTTCAAATTTCCGTGATGTTCTAAAATTCTTTGGTGTGTTCGTTGTGTCGTTGGTTACCGATTCTACTATCTTTTGCATCGATCTGATTTTGCCCATGTTTGTTGGCTGATTTCGGCCATGTTCTGGACTGATGTTTTGGGCTATTTTGCTACTTATTTTTGGGCTATTTTGGTACTTATTTTTGGCCATGTTGACACTGATTTTCGGCCATTTTGCTACTGATTTTTGCCATTTTGTCGGGTTGATTTTGGCCCTGTTGCTCGATTGTGACATATATTTTCTTTGGTTTCTTGATTTGAACTAATACTACACTTGATTGGCCGATGAAAAAGTTATCCGTCGATTTTTGAGGCCTCCACAGTTGCAAAGACGGAAAATAAAATAAATGAAGCTTTCTGGGCAAGGATGATTTCTTCCACTTACACCGGATAACCAACATGCGCTGGCAGGGCGAATTCTCGCAGCCGCACTTGTTTAGGCTGTCCCACTTTATATATTTTTTATATCTGAGCCCTCCGTGTTTAAAACTATTATTGTTTTGGCGCGGATATGAAGGTTTTATTTATTTTATTGCTTTTAATAATATTGGCCGATGAAGGAATCCGTCGATTTCCAAGGCCTCCTACGTGCAAAAAGCGGATTTATTTATTTTTGCTTTACTTATTAAATTCTGTCATTACTTTAAAATTATTTATTCGATACTAACACTTTTACTAAGTGTTTATGCAGTGTAGGAGATTATCTTGTGTAGAAAGCCTAAAAAGGGCTAAAAGATGTCCCGGAATGTTATTTTATATCGCATTTAATTTAGTTTTATTATTGTGTAGTGCACTTTATTTTAATTATAAATGCTTAGAATAGGTAGAATAAAAAGAGCAATAAATAATTAACCTAGGTTTGAACGAACAACCGCAAGTTAGCGGATCTTGAAGGATGCCTAACCCCTTCCCTTTAGGATAATAAAGAACCACGATCCGAATCTCACTAATTTCGCAGACCATTAAATGGAAGTCAATTGCAGTATTTTTATTGCAATAAACTAAGTGTCCTAATTCACTATAATAATTAGGTGGCGACTCCTTAAAAACAGCACTTAATTGCTCCATCCAGGGAACCGCGCCAAAGAGCAACGTTGCGGATACCGTTCAGACCCCCGAGGTCGAAAACGGGCGCGACATCTGCCACCAATGCGGGGACATATTGAGCCAACGAGTCGAACTCCACGTTGTACTCGGTTGTCGCCTCTGCTCAAAGATCGTAATCTGTCGGCGTGCCCTCGCCATCTGCGGAGGCAAGAAGTGGCTGAGAAAAGCCTCCGAGAACTCGTCCCATACCGCTGGAAGGGCATGCTCTCCCCGGGACAGCTTCCACGAATCAAACCAGTCGACTGCAGTATCACGCAGCCGATGTGAACCTAAGACCACCGACTCGGTCTCGAAGCCACGATCACTCGCGATCCGTCAGAATCGCTTCGGATGAACTCCTGCGGATCATCCCGTGCCTCGACCGTAGAACTCGGAGGCTCTGACTTAGAAAATCCGTAGTCTCGAAGCTATCCGATCTAGGATGAACCACGGTGCTCTTTGGGCTGCTGCGTCCGGCTATCTCGTGTCCGCCACAATCACGGCTAATCGGGTCATCTCCAGTAACCCATCTCACTCTGCTTCGGTGTGGGGTGGAGGCGCAGTCTTGTGGTCTCGGTAGCCACCGCGCTCTAAACTCTCTTTGGGGCGGCGTCGTGGAACTCGCCGTCGGTATCGCCTCGGGTAAAGGCGGGCACGGGCCTCGTGACCCTACGTGTCCTACTAGCGACTCCTCGGCTGCCTTGCCGCTTCGGGCGGGTTGCTGGCGTGGAGGCATAGCGGTAAAGAAAAGAAATACGTTAAAGGGTCCAACTTATAACACACTCTAAGGCACGATCTCGAGTGAGAAGAATGGAAACCAATCCTAAATATCCTATAGCCTCACGATTATTGGTGTGGTGCGCAACACACCGATAATCAAGAACTACTAGATACGATGCATGTACACACTTTCAGAGGATTAAGCGCTCGATACCACTTTTGTCATGACCGATCCGGGCGTGGCGAGTGCCTTACCCGCACCCAGTAGACATACATCGAGTAACCCGGAATATAAAAACAAGACATGAAACATATGTAAAATGAGACACGGTTTATCGAAAAGATTGCCTTTCGGCGTATATATACATCAAGAGTGAGCGATTACATCGACTTACAACAGGACTACATACCTCTAGGAATGTAAACCACTATGGCGGGACATGGCCCCGCCATACCCTGAATGTACATAAAGCTATAATGACAGGGAGATAATACCCAAACGATAAGCCTCCGGAGAAACGGGGCTTTCCCAGCAGCGGTGATCCTAGGAGCGGGGATCAACAACAGAGTACCTCTACTGCGTCGTGAACGGCCGAAGGAGGTCGATCTGACAGTTGCAGTATGTGTAATCAGAAGTACTTAAGTGAAATCATATCATTTTAAAACCAATTTTACAAATAAATGCGAAACAACGATGTAACGCGCATAGTGCCACAACATAACCAAGAGCAAAATAGATATAACATAACTGGTCTTTTCTAGGCGCTTAATGATCGAAGCAAGGCCATTCGCCCATAGTATCATTATGCGAGCCTAATCTCGGAACTCCTGCGGTCGCATAGGCCACGTAGGCGCGTGAGGTATTCCGCATCGGGGGTAGCTAACGCGACATCATCCTCGACCCCGGTCGCGTAGTCACTGGACGCATGAGGTATTCTCGCGTCGGCGTAACACCCGGGTGATCAATCACGGAACTCGCGCTCTGCACGGGTCGCGTGGACCCGCATGAGGTATTCCTCGCATCGGTGGCAAATCCTCGGCATCATAACAAGTCGAGGGTATGTGATATAATACCAAGATCTGGCGGGCTTATCGTTTAACAACGTAAGCACAAGAATAACCCTTACACAAACATCACAAGACACTAACACACGTAGCATCATAACATGTTTACTTATCAAACCAACTTACCACACTTTCTAGAAATCATTACAAGGCTTTCATAAGCAAATAAGTAAACCGTTCCTTTTATCTTTCTTAAGTCGTTATACCTAACTTCCCATAAATCTAGTATAACACTTAAGCTTTTAAAACCAAGTATTTCTTTTCTTTCAAAAATGATTCATAACTCTTTTGAAATACTTCAAGATTCTTATTATTTAAAATTCAAGTCAAAAGACATCAAAGTAAAACCAAATTTAGTTAACACACGTACGTCTACCGTACTATATATATTTCACAAATATCATGCTCAAGAGTATAGGAAGGATCACATACCTCCTCGGCTAAATCCACCTGCCAAGTCGAATATGTCGCGCGCAGAGTATCAACCTATAATAGTCAAATACGTCTATCAACGTCTAGACTACTTCGTAGAATATTCTAAGCAGAAGGTTCTCTATTCTACGGAAAATTGGGCAGCATTTCCCTACCCGTCAAACTACACAAGTCTACTGTAAATACAGCCCAATGTAAGTACAGTTCAATTCTCTTCTTTTATACCATCCTTCAATATATCTTATACTTAATTCTAAACTACTACAACATGTAATCTCCAATTACAATAGAAGGATAAAGATTATTACCTCGATAAGCCCAAAATTATCCAAGATTATATGTCGATCCTGAGCAACGTTTAGCTCCTATTCTGTACGCTCCAATTCGCTCCAAGAAACCCTTAGAAGTTTCTAAACAACTTCTACTTAATACTTCAACCAACTATGAAGATTTTCCTAGGGTTTAGTTTTGTGACTAAAGGAAATAAAGTAGTATTTCCGGGCTTTTAGTATAGAGGTAACTTGGGAATACTACAAGGGATTTAGGCTAAGGTATTTTGGAATAGTAACAATACTTGAAGACAATTTTTCTACCAAGGGGGGGGTGTTTCGGACGAGAACAACTAGAAGGGGGAGGGAGTTTTTGGACGAGACTTTACTACAAAGGGGGAAGGATTTGAGACTTGGAAATTGTTAAGTGGATGAAGAAGTCTTGCAACTTAAGGGGGTATTTATAGGACATTCAAGGGCCAAGATTAAAACATGTGTAAGGTGTAGATTTGGTTGCTTGTGCAAGTGAAGTCTTCCAACCAAGTGTCCACCACAACTTTGGGACATATTTCCACCACAACAATGAGACATGTGGCTAGCCACTTGCACCAAAAAAACGTCCAAGGCCTCCCACTTGCTCCACAAAAAAATATCTTCCAAGACTTGACTTCTTGAATTGGCCACTTGCCCACACATTTCGTCCAACATGTGCCACCTAAGAGTGACACATGTCGCCCTCCTATTGGTCCAAAATATTTCATCTCTCGGAAAAATCCGTAATAATTTCCTTCGCAAGGTTCGGAATCTTTTCCATTGGAAGTTCACAATTTCGTCCTTAACCTAATTAGGGCTTATACATTTGTACGTACGTCCTCACATACATACTCTGGAAAAATACGGGGTATAACACAAAAACTGAGACAAAAATAAAGCAGGTCAACATTAAAGTCCACAAATATCAAGCACGGACGCTCGAGGAAGGATTAGTCACTTTTACCCAAATGATATTCATCCCTTCCCCAAACTTACATTACAAGCCCGTGAAAAGACCTACATGATCTTATATTGAGGGTTCTCACATTAGTGGATACTTACATGATGACCAAGCCTATGGTATCACAATTGCAGACATTAAACATATTTCTGAGTGTGAGTGTTTTTTCTCTAAACGTCCAAAAATTCAAAATACTGGAATATATGTGAGAATCTGACTCTCTTTCAGTGAGGGCATTTGAAACATGAGGATACGTATAGTTCGAAACTTTGGATGCAAGCAGGTGTGTCGACACTCAGGTATGTCTGAGGTACCATCTGAAGCTGTGTGAATTACACCGGAGCCAATCTCGGTTAGACTAAAAGAAATAAACGAAAATCCTTATGCACAATACTAATTGTTGGTATCAACTGAAATCAGAACGTAATGTTGTCTTCCATTTTTTCAGAAAACAACAACAAAAGGCATATTACATAAAATTCTTATTTTTTGCATTACGAACTACGTCTTGACATGATTCCCTCAGCGGGATACGTAGGCGGCCACATTGGCTTCAGTCTCATTTTTGAAAATTGTACAATCATTTTTTGCAGTACGAACTACGTCTTGACCTGATTCCCTCAGCGGGATACGTAGGCGACCACATTGGCTTCGGTCTCATTTTTTGAAAATTGTACAATCATTTTCTGCAGCATGAACTACGTTTTGACCTTATTCCCTCGGCGGGATACGTAGGCGGCCATATCGGCTTCGGTCACACCATTAGAAATATTTCTTCCTTGTTTTGCACAGGACTCAATTTTGTCCATTGGAGAGTTTAGCATCCTCATATATTTTGCATCCATGACTACCTACACATGACTGAAGCATATTTTGAGGGTTGCATTCTCATCTACTCAATTGTACATTGTCCATATTCTCGCATTAGCTTTTCATTCATGATAAAAAAAATTGCTTATATTATCGCCTTGATAGCGTCAAGATTCAACCTTACCCAGTTGAAAAGTTCAACATCTTCATTTACCAGAAACTGAGACATTTTAAGGATTCACTGCAAGGAAATGACAATAGAAAAAAAAGCAGGCCAACTAGGTCTTCAGTCCAAACCAAGAATGCAAGCGTCAAGAGCCAAAGCTATAAAGTCGACGCTAATCAACCACTCATTTCCTAAAACTCACTAATTTTCTTTTAGTGCATGATCTTCATATTAGCAAAGGCGGGAGGACAACAATAAGCCCATGCGGATTACAAACACACAACATCTATGCAATGACGTTATCTCAGTCCGGGCGAGTCACAAAGCAGGTACGTCCATAAAACGACACCATTTTATTTTAAGCCTATGCAACGACTTCATCTATGTTTCGTCTATGCAATGACGAACATCTGCATCGCGTCTATGCAATGACGTCATTTCATCTAAGCCTATGCAACGGCTTCATCCATGTTTCGTCTATGCAACGACGAGCATCTGCATCACCTCTATGCAACGACGTCATTTCATCTAAGTCTATGCAACAACTTCATCTATGTTTCGTCTATGCAACGACGAACATCTGCATCGCGTCTATGCAATGACGCCCTTTCATCTAAGTCTATGCAACGACTTCATCCATGTTTTGTCTATGCAGCGACGAACATCTGCATCGCGTCTATGCAACGACACATTTCATAAAAGCCTATGCAACGGCTTCATCTATGTTTTGTCTATGCAACGACGAACATTTGCATCGCGTCTATGCAACGACGTCATTTCATCTAAGTCTATGCAACGGCTTCATCCATGTTTCGTCTATGCAATGACGAGCATCTGCATCGCGTCTATGCAACGACGCCATTTCGTTAAGCCTATGCAACGGCTTCATCTATGTTTTATCTATGCAACGACGAACATGTGCATCGCGTCTGTGCACCAATGTCATTTCATTTAAGCCTATGCAACAACTTCATTTATGTTTCGTCTATGCAACGACGAACATCTGCATCGCGTCTATGCAACGACGTCATTTCATGTGAGCCTATGCAACGACTTCATCTATATTTCGTCTATGCAACGACGAATATATGTATCGCGTCTATGCAACGACGTCATTTCATTTAAGCCTATGCAACGGCTTCATCTATATTTCGTCTATGCAACGACGAACATCTGCATCGCGTCTATGCAACGACGCCCTTTCATCTAAGCATATGCAACGACTTCATCTATGTTTCGTCTATGCAACGAAGAACATTTGCATCGCGTCTATGCAACGATGTCATTTCATTTAAGCCTGTGCAACGACTTCATCTATGTTTCGTCTATGCAACGACGAACATCTGCATTGCATCCGAAAACGACGCCATCTTGTCCAGAAACGACGAACATCTGTACTGCGTCCAGAAACGACGCCATCTTCATTTCCTTTGCATTTTGACCTCGGGAGCAAACACCCTAGAGGCATTTCAGGTAATAAACACCCTGTCTTCTCCAGCATCCCATCGCAATAGTAACCCAGTGTCATCAAGATTCGACACTGGGACATATTTTTGAATCGGTATTCGTTCGTCCATAATTTTAGCATCGCAGCAACCCAGTGTCCTCATAATTCGACACTTGGACATTTTTAAAATTTGTGTCAGCTTTACTTTTTATTTTCGCATCACAACGACCCAGTGTCATCATAATTCGACACTGAGACAATTTTGAGCCCGCATCAGCCCCACTTTTGAGTTCTAGTTTATAAAACAGGACAAAGTTGGCTACAAGTCAACATCTTTGTCCGAAGACTCTTCCATCATATCCGTACAAAGAGGGACATGCTGTTGACAGTCAATTTTGACCCATTTTTCGATCATTTCTTGCAATTTCAAGTATTTTAGCACACCACATTTTAATCGTTATTTTGCATATTTTACCTAATATTCTATGTCTTATTATTCACAAAATGGCATTGTATCTTTTATTAAACATTAGGTCTTTGTTAATATCATGTTTTATTATTATTACTCCGTTATTTTATTTTAATAGTTTTGCATATCTTTAAATATTTTTATTTTTAAATAATAAACACTGTTGTATTTTTACTCAAGCCTAGTTCGTCGAATCAGTCTAGTCTGAGGCCCAATTTGGATCAGTCCAATCCAACACTTTTTTTATTTATTTCATTCAAACACCCTCTTTTTATTTTCCCCCCTAAAATAAAAACCCACTTTTCATTCCCCTTCCCCCCCCCCCCCCCCTCAAAACTAAACCCTAATCCTACTCCTACATAATAAACATTACCCCTCCTTTAAAGGGGACACCACCTCAGCCTCAATAACACTTCATCCCCTGTTCATCTTTTTCACAACATCAGCGTCCCCCCATTCCCAGCGAACTCCCGTCGAACCCCTATCGTCTCGCCCCACTGCTCGAACCACCACCAGTGAACCACCATCACTATCCCGTCGAACCCTTATCCCGTCGAGCCCAGTCGCTGGCAAATCACGCACAACCCGTCGCTGAACACCATCATCAGCGAATCCCATTGTTATCACCGTTCCCGTCACCCCATCGCCAGAGCTCGAAGCTCCGGCGAACCACACCAACACCACCCATCGAACACCCATCTCCACTACACCTCCTCGCCGGCGAACAACCATTCCCGTTCACACCGCCGAACCACTGACCCTACTGCTCTTCTTCACTCAACTCACCCCCACTGTCTCACACTTTCCCGTCGCAAACCACCAGACGGCGTCACTCTGGCCTTTCGCCGATGAGGCGACGCCGCCCCTTTCCCCTTTTAGTGTGTTCTTGGATTTACTTTGTTGTTATATGTTTATGTGTGTTGGATTGATTTTTGGCCTTGGTTCGGCTTTACTTTCGATCTATTGCATACTGTTTATTGGGACTGATTTGCTGATTTTGCTTTATCTCGCCGGAGTTTTGAAACTCCGGCGACCTTCGCTAGCTTTACTTTTGGGTTCTATTTCGAAACAGACTGATTTGCACAAATTTTGGTCGTCCTGGTTATATTCTATGTTTTCCGGGACAATGGATGTTTTCCGACGTTGGTTCGCCGCTGTATTGATTGGTTTGTCTATGGCTCCGCTACTGTTCTGCCCTTTTTCGGATTACTCTTAATAATGTTGTCATTTTAGTTGGTTGTTGATTTGCTTGCTGGTTTATTCTCATTTGTTAAAAGGGTGATTCATGTTGATTGCTGCTCTGATTTGCCGTGGCTCTATTTGGCTGTGTCTTGACATTTTTTGTTGGTATTTTTGATATTGTATTGTTTTAGAACAAATGCTACACTGTTTGTATTTTTTACTGATTTTGAACATGATGCTACACTTTATGGCCAATGAAAAAGTTATCCGTCGATTTTTGAGGCCTCCACAGTTGCAAAGACGGAAGATAAAATAAAATGAAGTTTTCTGGGCGTTGATGATTTCTTCTACTTACACAGGATAACCAACATGCGCTGGCGGGGTGAATTTTCGCAGCCGAACTTGTTTAGGATGTCCCACTTTATTTTTATATATATCTGAGCTCTCCGTGTTTAAAACTATGACTGTTTTGGAGCGGATTTGAAGGTTTTATTTATTTTATTGTTTCTAACAATATTGGTCGATGAAGGAATCTCCGTCTGATTTCCAAGGCCTCCCCTGTACAAAAGACGGATTTATTTTTTGGCTTTACTAATTAATTCTTGTCATTGATTTAAAATTATTTATTCTATTACTAACACTTTTACTAAGTGTTTATGCAGGTACCCGGAGATCATCTTGTGCAGAAGGCCTAAAAAAGGCTAAAAGATATCCCGGAGTTTTATTCGATTTTAGCTTTATTATTCTGTATTGCACTCCATTGTAATTGTAAATTATGAAAACTGCTTAAAATATGTAGAATAAAAAGACAATAAATAATTAACCTAGGTTTGAACGAATAACCGCAAGTTAGCGGATCTTAAAGGATGTCTAACCCGTTCCCTTTAGGATAATAAAGAACCCTGATCCAGAATCTCATTAATTTCGCAGACCATTAAATTGAGATTAATTGCATTATTTTTATTGCAATAAATCAAGTGTCCTAATTCACTTAACTAATTAGGTGGCGACTCCTCAAAATCAGCATTATTGCTTCATCCAGGGAACCGCGCCAAAGAACAACGTTGCGGATACCGTTCAGACCCCGAGGTCCAAAACGGGCGTGACAAAGAGCTTTGTGAAGTTAATGGTATCCAGAATGAAATGAATGATGGTCGAAGAAAAATCGACAGTCCATCTGTGCATTTTCTCCTTGGAGATGGTAAAATCAGGCCAACTATTTCTCATTGTTGCCCATTCCAGATTTGGCTTGACAAATAACATCCATGCACATAATAGCTTGTGGAATACACTCATGTTGCACTGATGAAGAACCAAATATAGTGGAGCCAAAAAGGCTTCAATTTCAATTTTAAAAAGTTTACCACTGTACACTTCTTCCAAAATAGTAGTGATAGTAATATTTTACCTGAAACGGATAGAGAAATAGATTGTTAAGAACCACTCAATAGGCTGAGAAATTATAAATCCAAATACAAAATTATAATCATATGACTGATAAAGTTATAATTATAAATAATTACATATGCAATATACCCATAGAGATATTATATGGGAGTGACTATATGCATTATAAGTGTGTCCACACCTGTGAACATGTAATTAACAAACAATTATGTGTATCTCGCGGTTGAAGTAGAAAATACATGTACCTGTACACATTTCATTTTCCTTACTGCAATTTTTCAGGAAGAACTACGATGAAATCCTGACCTGATCATAATTTAACATGTGATTATCAAAGTAAATAATGAAAAAGAGTAAACACGAAACATCATGGGTCATTTATGGATTTAATCAACACTAAGTGATATAAATAAGCATGATAGGTTAGTAAGCTAGCTAAACATGATTCCTAAATATTAACACATATTTTCAAGCAAGTATTATGACTCAAAGCAGATTGTATACAGCTAAAAAAAATTATAACTAACAAACAATCCATTTAATATGCTTACATTGCCACCAGCGAACTGTCGGAAAAAATGGCGAATGGAGTTCAAGATGAAATCGAGCTTGGGGATTGAATGTATGTTGTAGAGAATGTTGAGACGAACACAGTGATGCCACCCATAGTAAATAAATGGTAAAGAACTGAAGATGTTGAGTGGGTGTATAACGTCAGCAAGATGACGACGAGTGTAATGGTACCAGTCACGATCGTCGATTGTTGCTTCGGTGATCGAAAAATCGATGGCGGCGACAAGGGTTACAACACCTATTGAAATGGTTGAAGGGGCGAAATGGAAGAGACGAAGCACAATGGTGGTATGGAAATGACCGCTGTGATACGACGGTCAGAATGGTGTAACCCACCGTCGAAACTCGCTCAGTCCGTCGGAATTTCCAAAAAACAGACCGAAATAGAGGATATTTTCGATCTGAAATTGGTGAATAAATAGGATGAATCAAAGGTTGTGGTTATTATGGAAATGACGGTCTTGAAGAGACGAAGCTAATGGTGTAAGTATCGCCTCCATTGGATTCCTGTGGTGGCCGAAAATAGTGTTTCGCCGCCGCTGTTACTGTTCACGACGGGTTCACTGCAGAGTTTTTTTTTGGAGATGAATAAATTGGTGTGGTTACGAATTTGGTTAATGTTAGTAATGAAAAATGGGTTTTAGTGTTAAATGGGCCGGGTTGGATGAATTAAAAAAAAGAAAAAAATGTCAATTTAAAAAACCGTCACAAAAATATGTGACGGTTGAAAAAACTGTCACATCACATCCTGACAAAGCGGTTAAAAATCATCACATACACATCACGAAGGCCATTGACCAGAAAGTCAATGCTAAAACCGTCATAACATGTGACGGTTTTTAAAACCGTCATACCCGAACTGTCACGGTAGGTCCTTTTTTTTGTAGTGCATATAATATTGTTTTACCAGCGTATCTCACATGAGGTTGACGTGGAAATGAGGCTTGATACTCAGACAATTCAAATGAAAGAAAGTTTCAAATTCCTTGAGTCGATTATCCAAGGTAATTGAGAGATTGACGATGATGTCACACATCATATTGATGCGGGGATGAAATTGAGGCTTACATTCGGAGTCTTGTGTGACAAGAAGGTGTCACCAAAACTTAAAGACAAGTTCTACATAGTGGCGGCTAGACTAACTATGTTTGTATGGGACGGAGTGTTGATCAGTCAAGGACTCTCACGTTCAGAAGATGAATGTGGCTGAAATGCGGATGTTACGGTGGATGTGTGGGCACACGAGGAGAGACAGTATTAGGAATGAAGATATTTGGGATAAGGTGGGGTAGCCTCGGTGAAGGACAAGCTGAAGGAAGCGAGGTTGTGATAGTTCAGACATATGCAGATGAGAAGCGTGAATACCCTGGTGCGGAGGTATGAGAGATTGCCTATGGATGGTTTCAAGAGGGGTAGAAGTATGCCGAAAATGTATTGGGGATAGGTGATTAGACATGACATAACACAATTTCAGCTCACCAAGGACATGACTTTAGATATGAGGGTATGGAGGACACAGATCAGGGTAGAAGACTAGAAGGTAGTTGGGCATGTCACACTTCATATTACTCGTGTAGTTTTTTGTCCTTTGATTCTTGGTATTATTTGTTATCTGTTGTGACATAATCTTTTTACTTTACTTTTCTTCAAACCTTATCTGACCTTCTTTGTCATGTCTTCTTTTGAGCCGATGGTGTTTCGGAAACAAACATCTTACCTCCCAAGATAGTTGTAAGATTTGCGTACACTCTACCCTTTTCAGACCCCACCTTATAAGAATACAATGGGTGTATTATTGTTGTTGTTGAATCATATAATTAGAGGTGGAAAACTTAACCTATGAAGTTATAACCTACCCAACCCGTTTAAGTTTGGACGGGTTATTGACCCGCTCATTTGTTAGTTAACTCATTTCAGCCCAACCCATTTTAACCCATCAAAATTTGGGTTGACATCTAGCCCAAATTGATCTATGAGAAATCTATCAAAATATGTTCAATTTTTTTTATTTGATATGTTCAAAAATAATATTTTATAAGGTATTAAAAATTATTAAAATAAATAAGGCAATTAAAGCTTAGTAAAAATTGAGTGGGTTGAGTTTTGACCAACTTGTTAGCCCATTTCAACCCAACTCATTTCATTCCAAATAACATTTGGGCAGGTCAATAACCCGCCTATTTATTAACTTAATCCATTTTGACCCACCCAAATTCAACCCAATCCGTCCATTTTCCACCTACATATAATATTGCCGAGCTGGTATATATGATATGGGACAAGATAAGCATTATTGCAAGACTGATAAAAGATTTCACTATAGTGCTTGAATTTGATTTTTTTGAGAAATATCCGTGTCCCAACCTAATTTCTAGAGTAATGATAAGTATAAGAATAGATTTACAACATCATACAACATAATTTTAAGAGCAATGGAAACAAATATGGTTTCATAGAAAACAATACAATAATGAACCACGGGAAACAACCATCCAAACAAGGGTAGGATTTTATGATTCTTTTTAAATTGCATGATGCTACTTTCAAGTTTTTATGTGAATTATGACAATTATCTGACTTGATAGCCATGTTGAATTTTGTTTAGGCTTTTGAATGTTATCATATGTATGTGTTTAGAGTTGGGTTAAACTCTTTGTTCATTGAGTGGTAGTGTATATGATCGGGACATACTCAAATGCCCTATATGGACTAAGTAATAAGTGGCTTAATAGGAAGAGATATGGGCATTTTAATTATAGGTGACAAATAATTTTTAAAATTGAGTTGGGGTAACTCTAGTTTTTTTAATTGAGTAGGGGTGATACACTTTAAATTAGTGATTAGAGAGTTTGACTTACCCCAAAGTTATATTTTTAACACTTTGATACCAAGCTTTATTTTTTACACTTTGCCCCCAAGTTTTATTTTTAACACTTTGACCCAACCCATATAAATCCTACAGAGCCAAAAAAACGCGCCAAATTTTATGTTTGCTTGCGCCGTTTCCATCATTTTTGGCTATTTTGTTTTGCTTCCTTTCTTCTTTTTCTTGATGTTTCTTCTTCTTATTCTGTTGCTCGTATCTTCTTCTTCGTCTTGACTGAATTTTGCTCAAGAAAGAAAAAAATAAGACCACCTGATTTTGCAATTTTTTGACTGAATTTCATTCGTGTAGCACTGGGAATTACTTCATAACTCATTCCATTGTTCTGTTTTCTTCTTCTTCTTCTTCTTCTTCTTCGTCTGCCATTGTTCCTCAAGAAAGAAAAAAATGTGACCACTCAAGGCATGACATCTCCAACTCTCTTATTATTGGTACAAGCCATGGGTTCACAACCTACAACAAAAAAATAGATATATCATAATGGTGCTAAATCATAAAAAGCAAAACCTATTTAAAATAAGTTATCAGGTTGTTGCAAAAGGTTACACATCTGTTGGGCAATGTCCAACATGTAGGTAATTTGTTGCAGCAAGTTGCTCATCTGTTGGATATTGTACAATGTTGACACCCAATTTTGACCCTCCCGTCCAGCCGTTAACTATAAAATTACACTATATTTTCAACAATAATTCTAACAATTTTATAATAATAAAATGCAGCGATAAAACATTAATACAGGCATAATAAGCAATTTAATAATGACACCGCATTTTACGTGGAGTACTAAGCACACCTTGAGTCTCACGCCCGCATTCGTCGTTTTAATAACAAGCAATTTCATTAATGTCATTCATAATTTAAGCCTTATTTTCCATTAATTGAAACTCGAATAATCTTTAACGATAGATAAATAAATAAATAAATACATAAAATAAATAATTTAGCAATGACGTCGCTAAAAGCAAGACAATTTCGTAATTCGTAATTTAAATTAATTTCAATCTAATACATGCATTTTAATAGCGTCGCATTTATAAAAGCATTAAGCAGTCCTTAAATATCATATTTGCATTTAGCATTTAAATAATTTAATAATAGTCTAAACCCCGTTCAATTTTAATTTAAAATACGCATAATAAATAAGTTTTAATAACGGCATCGCACTATGAATATTAAGCACTAATTAAATAGCACGCCCGTCTTTATTTTTGTAATAACTTAAATTAATAAAGCACCTAAGTAATTTAATCACAATTTTGAATTTTTAATTTACCACTAATTAACTCCTAAAACTAATACCCAATATAATACCTAATCAGCCCCACCTTTTAAATTGTCACCACTCTGCAATTTCACACCAACCCAGCCATTTTTCCCCAAGCCCTTTATTTCCTTACGTCGCCCGCCGCATAACCCCTTACTCTTTCATCATCCCCTTAAACTAAACTAAAACTCAACCCCTACCTCCCCGGCGACTTCCTCTTCACCTTCACCCCTGCGCACATCCCTGTCTCCCCTCAATCCCATCATCTTCTCCAACGTCTCGCATGCGTACCTCGCTAACTACTCCTCTGTCACCCGACACACGCCCATGCCGCGATTTGAATTCCCAAAATCCGATCGTCCAAAGTCAGACCCCTAACAGCTTTTTTTCGAATTCAAACCCCATATTTCACCTATAAAAGACCCCATTTGTTCTTCATTGGGGGACCCGGATTTTGATAATTTATCTTGCATATCATCGATTCGTTCTTCGTTTTAAAATTCTTGCGTTTAAGTTTTGTTTTCTTCATTCGCACCCACATACATATTCTTCGAGTAGAATCGACGAGTCGAAACACGCCTCGGTTCGCTGCCCGAAGAAGGTAACCTACTTTCTTTCTAATAATCTTGCTATTTAAATTCACAATTGTATGTTCTGTGTGATGCGATGTGTGTGTCTATTAAATATGTTTGGTTAAAAGTAATTATGGTTTGAATTCGCGAGTTTTAATCATAACATGTTAGTTATGGATTCTTGACAGTATGTTTGGTGTCGATTTATTTGTCAAGTGGTAGCCATGTTTAGTATGTATTAATGACTATTTTAGAGCGTTGAATTTGCTATCAAATATGATTAAGGGACTGCTGATTCTATTTTATGTTTTACTGAGCATGTTGTTAGTTTGTTGTCTAAACCCAGTTCATATTGGTCATTAGCCATGTACCAGGCTAAGACTATGTGAACCTGTATGTATTTATTTGGTATATTTTTAGCCCATGTGGTATTCATTTTAAACCATGAAGTTTTGACATGCTGAATATGTCTACCTTAGGGTATCTAGTTACAGTTTTAAGCCAAGTAGCCATATGTATGTTATATTTGACCATGTTTGTACTTTTGTGTAAGCTAGCTTAATATCACATGCAACCATGTCATATCTGTATGGATTTAGGCCTAGTTAAGTAGTCTCGTTGGCGTTTTAGTCTAAGTTAAATGCACGTGAAGTCTTCCTGAATCTTATATGAGTTCTTATAACGTGAGATGTTCTCAAAGGTCATCTAACATGTGTGTGATTAATGTGAAATGTTGATGTAATCCCATATGATTGTTGGAACTGATTTTGATCATTTTGGGCCACTGTTTTGGCTATTTTTAGACCAATTTTTAGCATATGTCAGACTGATTTTCAGCCCCTGCTTAGACTGATTTTCAGCCCCCTGTTTGGACTGATTTTGGGCCATTTTGCTACTGATTTTTGGCCCTTTTCTGTCGGACTGGTTTTTGCCATTTTGCTGCTGATTTTGGATTATTTTGCTGCTGTATTTATTTATGAAAATGTTCTCTAGTGTTCCTATTGTCATTGTCCATCCGTAAACTCATTTCCTTTTAAGTTTTGTCTATTTAATCTGCATTGTGTGGCCTGTATGATCAAGTTATGTGTTGGTTAATTGTTTTATCTCAATTTAGTTACTACTTAGGTCTGTCGATTGGTTTTAAAACATGTTTAAACGAATGCTAAATGTCATCGGAGTCTATTAAGATAATTATTATGTATGTTGGCTATGTTGTGACTGTTTCTGAATCCTCAAGTATACTTATTGAGTTGTTACTTATTGTTTAGGTTTACTGAATGGAGTAATGTATGTCTCAATTCTTGTTTAGACTCTCTATATGCCTGACATGTGTTCTTTGTTATTCTAGATTTAAAGTTTGGTTCCAATACAATCCTTAATGTTTTGTTAGCTTAATGGATGAATTATATAAGTCTGTGAATTTGATTGGTTTGCCTTGATAATCTTGAATATATGTCCTCAGTTTTAGATTACATGTTAAACTTGACATGAAGTTGCATATGTTTTTAAATGTTATGTTAATGTACTGATGTGTGCCTCTGTGTTCAGTTTTAAATTGCTATAACCCTTTTCTCAATACTGTTTTAGCATTGTGTCATAACTCTATGCCTAAAATGTCATCACTGGATGCTTATTTATTCACCTTCTGACCCTCGTGTTGTTGATATGACTACACACTTAGCCTTACCAGTTTAAATCCTAAAATGGGTCCTTGACAGCATATAATCTCACTCGAGTTAACTGTGGTGCCCTGTTACAGTAATGATCTTTACTATATCTGATAAAAGATATAGTTCTTGTATGCTCAGTGCAGCTCCTGCTACCCTTTTGTGTTTAAAAATGCTATCTCTATTGGTTATTTGGTCGTCTCTATCTCTCATGAATCTGCTGGCTCCTATTTGGTATGTTCAGATGTTTGAAATACCATCCTTGCTTAAATATTGCTAGCTAAACTGATCTAAGTATAGGGCTTCATATAGATGCCATGTTACTGTTAGAATATACGTCATGTGATTAGTCATCCAAGGTGTGGGCGAAGGGCATGTATCAGTTTTACCTCAAAGGGATTTTATGTGAGCAAACATGTTTTCTTTGTTAATTGAATCATACTGTATGTATGTCAAAGATTGTATGTGCTTGTATCTTTATCAATTATATTCTGGATGTGTCATTCATACCTACTCTTATATGCCTAAGAGGATACCAACGTGGGCTTCTACATTTATGAATCTATTGGTTTGGGCCCGTCAATTCATTTCTTGGGGCTGCCATAGTTAAATATAAATTGGATCATATACATGTCTAAGTTTATATTACCATATTATCTATTTGCATTATTAAAATTTTGAGACACTCTACTCCTTTTCTTTTCTTGTTTTTTTTTCCACATGACATGCATCGGGAGTGACGAAAAGTCTCATACGAGACTCATCATGACTTTGTCAAATGAAGACACGCGTCTACATTCCTTGCATCCTCCGATCCCGGGACTTCCAAACAAATAGGGCGGAATGATATCGTCATCCGTTCTAGAGTCGCTGCTTTTTAATCCTTTAATTGCACTTATTTCATACTGTTGTAATTTAATTTATTGCACTTGTATAATTATTGAATTGCTTAGAATAGTTAGTCCTAGAATTAATAGATGGGAAAGGGTAGAATTAAAAATCGGAAACTGCTAGTTATTTATTTTAGGCCCGTCATCCATATTTCCAAAACGGTAGTTTTTATTCATTTTAGGCTCGTCGCCTATATTTTCAAAACACTAGTTTCTTTTACACTATATCTACTTTGGCATAAAACAAAATCACGTTCTATCAAAACTCAATTCTCATTAAATTTCATAAAAATCTATTTTTTATAACAAGGATCTATTTTCTTATTACCAAGTGCAAAAGAGGAAAATCTTTCTACCCATTTGCATACCCTTTATAAAGATTAAGTTTTACATATAATACGTATTTTTAGTAAACCATCTTTTTATTATTTTGCATTTTTTATGATAAACCTCATGCAATTGCTTTGTTCAAATAGAATATTTTCTTGCATTTTACAAATAAACTTCATGCAATTCTATGGAAACTATATATACATACATATCTTTTAAATAATTATTCGCAAACATCTTTTCAGCCCATGTTCTCTTAAATATTCATTTTTAAATAATATTAACCTAAGTTTGACCGGACAACCGCAAGTTAGCGGATCTTTTAGGGTGCCTAACCCCTTCCCTTTAGGATAATAAAGAACTCTTACCTAGAATCTCACATAGTTTCACAGACCTTAAAAAATGGAGATCATTTGTAGTATTTTATGCTACATTTTCAGTGTCCTAATTCACTATAATAATTAGGTGGCGACTCCTTAAATAGCATTTCAGGAATCAACCATGCACAGTAATCCCGTTTCCGACTCCGGTTGAAATGGGGTGTTACATACAACATATTAGTAATTTATTGCAACAGATTATTGTACTTGTTGTAAAAACTTACTGTAACAGATTCAGAAGTTATCAAATTAGCAAATAAAGTGATATGTTGCAACAGATGTGGTACTTGTTGGAAATTGTCCAACAGATTGTCAACCTATTGCAACACCTAGTCATCTGTTGTATTCTAATGCTTACAGCTTTCTTAGGGGGGTTGAAAAGGTCAACACTCAATTTTGTGTTGTTCATGGCAGTGAGTCATCTAAGAATTCTTGGATAGGTAACTTTTTAGGAGTATTCCTTGACTTGATGCCTGAGGTGAGGAATGACTTAAACAACATTCAAGAAAAACACATGCTCATCTTCATCTTCTCTAATCAAAATCATCATTTTCACACTCTGATTTCAAAACCCTAACTTTTGAACCAAGTGAAAAAAAAAGTTTACCTGGGAATGAATAGAGAAGCAACAACAATGGAGAGAGAGAGAGAGAAATGAGCAGCAGCAGCAATGGTGAGAGAGGAACGAGCAGCAACAATGGTGGTCGTCGGTTTTTTACAGAAGCAACGGAAGAGACAGAGACGAGGAAACTGGAACTGTTTTTTTTTTTTGAAATAAAATGAACAAGTAGTTGGGATCGTGGGGGGAAGTGGGTTGGAAGGAGTTTTTGTATAATGTGTGTGGGTTGGAAGAAATTTTTGTATAATATGTATGAGTTTTTGTGTATTTTGTAAAAGATTATAAGTTTTAAAAATTATAATTCAGTCCAATTTTAATTAATCACATTTTAAAAATAAATTTGATCTTGGCTGGTCAAACTTGTTACCATTTCTAATTATGAGATTTTTTTGTCACCATAAATTAAATCTTCCGAGATATAGTCTTGAACATGTTGACCGTCTTTGATAAGTAACTTGGGATTATTTTAGAGGTATGTATCTGATACTGATGTGTGTACATATTATACTGCTTCACGGCCGGGTTGACCGACGGTTGACCCGTAGCCAAACCGGACGCCGGACCGGTAAGGGCATACCGGTTGGGGTTAGATCGCCCCAACCCCAACCCGCACGTTATGAAAAACCGTTATGCCGTAACGAAAAACCTGTTCCATTCTGTTAATCGGTCCGACCAGAACAAAAAACAAAATGTTTTGCCCAAACGGTATTGTTACCGTTGGACTTGGGAGGGGGGGCAGGGGGCTTGCCAACGGTCATTTCGACCGTTGGCCTGTTTTATCTTTTTTTTTTTGTTTTTTTTTTTTTTAATTACATTTTTACCCTTTAAAAAATCTATAAATTATCTACATTTTCTTCATTTTTATCACACAACATTTCTCTCAATTCTCTTATTCTCAATTTCTCATACTCTCTTAATCATCTTTATTATCAATTTTCAAGTTATTATTATTATTAGTTTTCAAATTCAAAGTAGCAAGACGCAAGACTTCGAGCTTCGAGTTTCAATTGAATTCTGAATGCCGAAGTTTGGTACACTCGTTTCATTATCTAATTATTTTATTAAATTATCATATTTATTTGTTGATTATTTAAATATTTTATAATGTCTTTACTAAGGGGAATTGCGTCGGGATTGCGCCGTAAATCTAGTTCAAGGGGTAAAAAATCAGTAGGTTCTTCATCATCTAATCAAAATATAGATTATGATCAAATGCAAGAAGATTTTGGAATAGAAGATAATGAATATGATAACGTTCAATTAGATGATATTGATGAACTTGAAGAACAAGAACAAGAACCTCCTACACCTACTAGTGTTCCTTCACATCGCTGTTAGTGGTAGTCGTAGTCGTAGTCGTAGACCTTCCTTTACCGTGACCGAGCAAGAAAAAAATGGAGTAAAGTGTGGCTCTTTTATGATAAAGTTGTGGGTACTGATAGAGTTAAATGTAATATTTGTGGTAGAACTTATAAACATAAGGCAGGTGGTGCGACGGGGACGCACTATAGTAGACATATAAAACACGATCATAACGCACAATAGGATGTTGTCTCTGATTTAGAAACCTGTCAACAACAACTTAATCCATTAACTGGGGGGGGCTAAGTACGATACAAAAAAAGATCGCATTGAATTATCAAAAATGATTGTTGAGGTTGTTTACCTTTTCTTTCGCTTCTTCTTCTTCATATTTAATTACATATATTCAAAGAGTATATAATCATTTTTTTAAAGGTGTTCCTCGTAGTACTACTAGAGCCGATATTTTTAGACTTCATAATGATTATGTTATTTTCTTGCAATATTTGTTTGCTAACCTTCCATGTCATGTTAGTTTTACTTCAGACATTAGACATCGTTGAGCGTTATGATTATTTAACAATTACTTGTCATTGGATTGATGAAAATTTTAGAATGGAAAAACATATTATTGCTTTGCGTATAGCGAGGATCAAAGTCATCTTCGAAAATATAAGCGAAACTATTTGTTTTTATGCCAAAAAATATAATCTTTATAATAAAATACTTTGTGTATCATTCGATAATGCATCTAATAATACTGCTGTTGTAGATCTTTTAAAAGCGGAAGTGCAACCACCACTTCCTGATATATTTCATGTTCATTGTGCTTGTCATATTTATAATTTAATTGTTAAAAGTGGTCTTGATTTATTTTCACCTGAAATTAAACTTGTCAAAAGAGCTGTTGGAGTTATTCAGGGTAATAATAGGAAAAATAGAATTATAGAATTTAAAGAAAAATGTAAACAATTTAATTTGAGACCTAAATTCATGCGTAAGAGATTATTACAGGTGAAATTATACTTATTTATTTTTAAAAGAATGTTATAAGTATAAAGACCCCATAACACATGTTGCAAATGCGCATTGTAAGAACGTGATGTATATGTTAACCGAAACATTGGAAATCAATTGGTGAACTTTTAAAAATTTACGTAAATTTTACATCGCAATCGTTGAATTTTCGTGATCTTATTACCCAATGATTTGTAATGCTTTAGCTCATATAAATGAAATTTCATATTTACTTTATGGTTTAAAATCAAATGTGAAATATAAAGATGCGATTCTGATTATATTTGAAAAGTTTAAAAATATTTTTTCCTATTCACGATGTTTATTGTATTAGTGCGATCTTAAATCCTTCTATTAAAAAGTAGATTGTCATAATTTAATATTTAGTTTATATACTTATATGGAAATATGTGAAATGTAAACTCCATCTTCATTTGATTGCATAAGTAAACTTGATACTAATTTAACTACATTATATGAATATTATGCTACATTACATGATAACACCAACTCGCTACTAATATTCCTTCTAGTTACGCTCGTGTCTACACTGCAGGATTCAATCATGACGATGAAGAAGAATCTTTAGACATATGGAGCACTTTTACAACACAAGCAACCACAAGTCGATCTTGCGATGAGATGCAATTTTATTTGCAAAAGCAATGAGCCAAGAAAAGTTTTGACCTTTTACAATGGTGGCGGGATAACAAAGGCAATTCGGTACTTGCGATGGCGGGATGTTCTTAATGTGTCGATCTCAACGGTGGCTTCGAAAGTGCATTTAGCCAAGCACGGATCAAATAGAGACACACGCCACTCGTTGGGTGGAAGCACATTAAGTGTTAGTTTGCTAAGGGATTGGATCGATCGGAGAGAAGAAATCAAGGATGTGAGACGTTAATTCTCGGAAGATGAAGAAATAGGCAATATTTTGGAAGGCGGGAGGCGGAGGCGACAGAATTAATACTCGATTTAGAGGCTATGGAGCATAACCAATTCAATCAACCTATAGATTACGAAGAACTTGCAAGAAAGATGCATAATATGTAAATAAAATTATTATTACTTCATTATGTACTCTTATTAACGTTATGAAAGTTCAAAAGTTTACATCTTATCATTAATTTTAATTTTACTATCTATTTAGTTGTTAATCATATTACTTATTTGTTAACTTATATCTACTAATCTAATAAATTAATAAAAGTATAATTACAAATTTACAATATAAAGTTATAAACTATAAAGTATAAAGTTATAAACTATAAAATAAAAAGTTAACTTTAAAGTTTCAATTTTAATATATACAACTAAATTATATATTATATTATTATATTACATATTTAAATTGAATTTAGTTATATTATAGAAAATAAATACTAGAAATAAAAAAATAAAAAATAAAAATATAAATCGGACCAGAGGACGCTTCGACCGAACCGCACGCCGACTGATCCGGAGAACTAACCGGACCGTTGGCGGTAGTCAGGTGAACCGACGTGTCGTCGGAATCCAAGTAAACCCGTGAGGGCTACGGTCCGACCGGTTCAGCCCGTTAGACACCTATAGTACATATCCATATGGGTGCATCTAGTTTTTTGCACAAAGAACCAACGTGCATAACGAGTAATGAAAAGGACAATTCCGGCGACAGTATGAAGGAAAAACCAGATCGGCAATAGTGGATACGAAGGACCGATGGGTAGAGAAGGTTGCGTAACCAGTAATGAAAAGGACAACTTTTCAGTGCCTTTTCAGCCATCGCAGGTTGTATGCCACGTGGGTACATCGATAGATGGGGAAAATTTTAAAAATCCTCCACGTGAGAAGCACGCAGGCCAGCTGGGATTTAAACTCTCTTCTCAGAAGTCGAAATAAGAAACACATACATGGATGTGGATGTGTTGCACCAACAATCTTCTCCTTCTAACAGAAATTCTGTAGATTCTTCGCGAATTGAGTCGATAAGCAGAGAATTATCAACTTACTACAGAAGAAATTCGAGCAAAGGAGAAAAGTCACGATTGGTGAATACTAGTGGAGAGATGCCTATTACAGTAATTAAGGAACCTAAACTCGACTGCAAGATTGTACAAGTAGGGAATTGCGGGGGAATCTGGGAAGGTGAGGATGCCGAACCAATTCTGGTTCAACAGCAACATGAATTCCCAGACAAAGAGCAGATACTCTTATCTGGGTCCGTCAATACTTAATCAAATTAAGCAAATTGTTTGGAGTTGACTTTCAGGGGAACGAGGAAGAAGCCATCAAACTTCTCATGCAGATAGACAGTAGCAGACATGCAAGAAAGATGGAATCGGAATTTAATATCAAGAAGAGCAGGTTCAATGGGACAAAAGTGAAAGTATATGTATCTCTTGCGGACAATCTGTATTAGGACACAATGTATTTTATACACATTCGTATTTATATTAATGATGATTAATAATATGAAAATTTGCATTTGTTGAATTATTAATTGATTGTTTATAATATTCTATAAATGCATCCCTATAAGTTACGTGTTTATTAATGATGTGAGAATTAATATTATAACGTAACTCTTAAATTACTTCGACTAAAGATCATCGAAATTGGGATATCGATGATATGCGATACGTCGACATGTGGTCTGCATTATATCTTTAGGGGATTTAGTATGTCTCACTTGCTACGAGTTATGACAACTCGTGATGGACGCATGAATACTTGTTGAAGTATTAGTATGTGCTGATGTACTGTTTTGTTATATGTCTATAATGTCATCGACATGTGAGAGATAAAAGTCCTTAGACTTGAGGTCAATATCATCTTGTTTACGGAGTAATGTACTTTGATCCTGTCCTAAGCTCCAATGCCTTATAGGTTGAGACGCGGCTTGTTTTGGGTGCATTACGAAGTAGATTAAAGGTGGTATGTGAGCCAAGATTAGGATTCATTCCTTGAATACATATTCGAGTGAACACTCAGATACTCATATGGTATTAGGTTGACTAAGTCATTGACGTCACGATGGACATATACGTGATACGGTCTGTTGTCAACTAATATAGATGAGTTATAATAATCAAGCCATTTGGATAGACAACAGCGGATCCTAAGCTTGATTCGATGTCGTGAATGAATGAATGTATTTTATCTTCTCACATATAGGTTTAGTTCACATATTTTGTGTAGCTAAATTTTACATATTAGGTTCGTCTTCCGGCGCAGTCTAGGAGTTCCGTGAAGATCATAATGTAATTAGTGACGATATGTAAAGACTTGAAGGGTAACACTAAGTCAAAAGTTCCGTCGATTAAAAGATGTAATTAGAATGAGATACTTATATGTTCGGTTGATGACCGGGACATTAAAAAATGGGAAAATGGGCAGAAAATAGGATGGGACCGCGGTACCTTTATTCAGATCGTGCGAGGACCACGTGCGGCAGCGCGGTGCGGGCGTGGCGCAGCGATCCAAGTCTGCCGATTTGTTCGATTAGGCTGGCCTCGCTGAAACCCTTGAGCTCTTATTTTATCTTATAAATAGGAGGCTCATCTTCTCATTTCGATACACCAAACCTAAGAGAGGTAAATCTCTTCTAAAACTCTGTCAGAATCCCTAGCATTTCTGACTTAGCAAATTACATCACAGTTTCATAACATACAAATCGAGGGACTTTTGCGTGTGCACCCTCGGACTACACAAAACATCGAGAATCAACTGATTGGCTGATTGCTACAATAATGTAAGTATTCTGTCGAGGTATTACATTATACTATGTGTTTTGTATTGTTCATTACTTATCATACTGCAGTTCGACCGTTCGTCGGGTTTGAAACATAAATTTTCAAATTTCGCTGTGTGTACGAACCCGACATAAACACCTACAGTGGTATCAGAGCCTAGGCTGTTTCGTGTGATTTGTAGTGAAAATTAATGATAGGGTTAGGATTTGTTTAGATCTATATTTTATGTATTTAAAAGCTTTTAAATCCTAAATTTTTAGAACACATAGTCCTTGTGCCCTAATCTGTTAGAACAATTATGTATTCGAGAAAATCGATCCAATATATAACTCTTCTAAGTTGATATGCGTTATCCGGCTTAAAGCATGATGCATTGAAACGAAGAACGAGAAGAAAATTGGATTTGATGGTCGATGAACATGTTGTTTTAATGGTGATGGTAATGCAAGTGATATATCTGAAAGATTTGGCCCTAAACCAATTTTAGGGGGTCGAAAATTTCAGTATTGTGTTTCTGGGGATAAGGCACCGCGGTTCCACGATGGAGCACCGCGGTGCCTGCTAGGGTTTTGGCGGCGGCACCGCGGTTCCATGATGGAGCACCGCGGTCTTTGCGAATGAAGCAGAGGAAGCGGTCTGATACGTAAGTCGCGATCTTTGTTCATCCAGAAGCTTAAAATTAATTTTTGGACAATGCGCCTTGAGTCACGTGGTTCCCCTGTTGGGACGCGGTGCACGATTATAATTATGAACCTTTGTGGTGCCTAGAACATTAGTGGTTCGGATATACTCGAGAAGCGGACCAAAGCCGGGCCGTAGAACCGGACCGAAACCTTAGCGATCGGATCACGAGTACGAAAAATACCGGACCGATAAGAGGCGGACCGATAACCCAGTAAAATACCCGATCCTCCAGACCCGGCCCCCCACTCGCATCGGCTCTAATTAGTTGTAAATTGATCAAACTTTATATGGTCATAACGTTGCGCTCGGACGTCCGTTTTACCTAATTGTTTTTTTGATTTCGCGTATTTTTTCGATACGGGGGTGGCCAAACAACGAATGCGGTTTGATTCCTCCGATTTCTCCAAACACGTCCATCTTGCCCCTCAATTTCACTTTTCCCCCAAATCGTTACGTTTTCCCCCTTTTCAAATCTAAATATCTCGCGATGTACAATTGATTTCAACGTAAAAATTGTGTGGCACCACGTCCGAGAATGTCAATTTCAGTATTGGAAATTCAATTTTTTTAAAAAAAAGCCCGGCAGGAAAATTTTCTGGTCGGACCGAGAAACCGGGCCGATAAGGTTTGGTCGGGGCCGGATCGTTCGGGGCCAAAACCTTATCGATCGGTCGATCCGGGCCGTGCTTATCGGACCGGTTCGTGAGGATACCGGGCCGGACGGTCCGATACATGACTAGCGGTGCCACTTGTTAGGATTGCGATGCTAATTAATTTGCAGATTCCAGTGACTTACTTGCCTCAGAGGCACCACGGTGCCACCTGTTGGAACCGCGGTGCTGACGACGTTTTAAATTAAAAAAATCGAAAATCAGAAACATAGACTTAAAAGTTTCTGATTCTAAATCTGAGGTTTTAGAAGTTTCAGTTTCTGAAAATAAAGTTTTGAATCGAACAGATTTGGTCCATTCGGGCAAATATGTAATTAAAGAAAGTTTTCTGAAAGTTGATTTTAGGTTCTGAAAATTGCAAACAGGTCCCAAAAGTTTGAAAATATTTTCTGAAGTTTAGAATTGCATTTTTATGAATTTATAAGGGTTCAAAATTGAATTTTAATTTCTTAAGGGACTAAAGTGTAAATTCTGAAAATTTACAGAATACCCGAAAATCAGAATTTTTAAAATCAGAAAATGTTTAGGAATTGTTTGGCATTTACATAGATTATAGAGCTCATAGTTATCATTAATAGTATATTGTTGAATAATATATAAATGTGTTAAGTGATTGAATGTGATGCAT
Organism: Przewalskia tangutica; assembly: GCA_029844215.1. NCBI lineage: Eukaryota > Viridiplantae > Streptophyta > Magnoliopsida > Solanales > Solanaceae > Przewalskia > Przewalskia tangutica. The sequence goes on along the minus strand of CM056723.1, from coordinate 115,382,110 downwards.
TTAAATTATTAGCATAGCGTCCACAATTATTGTCTGGGTAGACGGCGCCCAGTAATTGTTTAATTTCAAATGACCGCTATAACTTTCTGGGTAGACGACGCTCAGTATGTGATTAAAACCATATTTTATCATGTCTATTGGGTTTGATGGTTTCTCATCTAATTGTGTTTAGAAATTGCATGATAGGATGTCATATGATGTATGACTTGATTGTTGATCTTGAAAGAATCCTCGAAAACTAAAAATATTCCCAAACATTAAATACAAGTCTAATTATAACGTGTCGTCCATTTTAATTGTTAGGGTGCTAAGTCTTTTTCGGCGATAAAGGTATTTATGTCAAAGCATTTGCTCTAAGTCTAAGAGGACTGAGGCCTTTTCATAGATGTGTTAAAATGAAAGTAGATAATAAACTTTTGTAGGTATTTACACCAAAGTGTTTGCTTACAAAGACTAAAGTTACTTAGGCATTTAAACACAATCGTGTAATGGGGTTGACTTGTTTAGATGAATCTTGGCGCCAAAGTGTCGGACTAGTCTAAAGACGTAAGATTAAAATGAAAGATATTTATCAAACCAAGAGTTGTAGAGTTGCTTTACAATCGGTTGAGGACCTACCAAAGTGTGTTATTGAAGTTATCAGCCAAAACAAATGCGGATAATATGTTTGGATATTGGCCCATTATGACCTTTATATTAATTTAGGTTCGTATTCTACCTTGGGGTCGTAGAAGTATGCAAAATAGTGGGAGCTAATTTAAAACAAAAGGCCATGTTAAAATTAGCAAATTATGAATGTGTATAATTTAGGAGAATAAATTTTGATTGCATTTTCATGTTCTATCTATTACCTTAAGATCTTCAGAAATGTCAAACTTTATGTTGAAAATGCTTATGGACTCCAACAAACTTATTGGACCCAACTTCATAGACTGACTCAGAAATGTCAGAATTGTCCCGAGACAAGAAGAAATTGAGTATACATTGGACAAAGTATTCCCCACCGCTCCAGCGGAGGACTCTGCAGAGTATGCAACTTTTGACAAGGATGCTTACCAGAAACATTATAAGGATGCCACCTCAGCTCAATGCCTTATGTTGTCTTCTATGTCACAGACATTGCAAAGACAACATGAAACTATGGGGTCCAACGAAATGTTAGCCCATTTGAGGAGTCTTTATGATTCGCAGAGTCAGACAATGGAGTATGACCTGCTCATAGAACTCTTCAAGTGTAGGCTAAATGAAGGGGGCCAAGTTTCACCTCATGTGTTGAGGATGATTGAGTTGATTGAGAGGTTGGCCGTCATTGACATAAGGTTTCATGATAGAGTCTCCACCACCCTCATCCTGCACTCACTTCCAAGATCGTTTGAGAGTTTCATTGTAAATTATAATATGAATAGAACTAAATCAACATTGTCGGAGTTACATAATATGTTGAAAACTTTTGAATGTTCGTCCTCCAAGACCAAGCCTATTCTGATAGTTGGCTCCTCTAGTCGCCCCAAACTGAAAGGTAAGGGACAATAGGAGGGGAAGGGCAAATCTGTTGCTCCGGCAGCAACAATGAAGCCCAAGGGAGGGGCGAAGAAGAAGAAGAAGAAACTGTCGGTATCAGATGTTTGCATGAATTTCAACAGGAAGGGGAATTGGAGAAAGGATTGCACTGCTCCAGGCGGAGGAATGGCACCAGTTTCTAATGTGCAAGGTATGTTTGTAATTGAAATTAATCTATCTATAAATGATTCTCATTCCTGGGTATTTGATACCGCTTGTGGCTCACATATTTGTACAAATGTGCAGGGGCTAACTGATAGCAGGAAGGTCGGGCCTCGCGAGGTGGACCTGTGCGTTGGAAATGGAGCACGAGTTGCTGCTGAGCGCGTGAGAACTTATAAGATAGATTTACCTTTGGCAAAGTTTTAATGTTGAACAATTGTTTTTGTGTTCCTTCTTTGACAAGGAATATTATTTCCATTCCTGTACTTGATTCAGAGGATTTTTCCTCAAACACGTCTAATGGCAATATGGTTTTGACTTTAGATAATGTTGTGTATGGAATTGCGCCTCTTGTGAATGGATTGTATACATTAAACTGCCACAAAGAAATTTTCAATGTACAAAATAAAATGAAAGAAATTCTACCTACTTGTGGCATTGCAGACTTGGTCATATCAATCAAACAAGGATATAACGGTTGAGGAAATTAAATTACCTCGAACCATTTGACTTACAATCTTATGATAACTGTGAATCCTGTTTGAAAGATAAGATGACCATTAAGCCTCTTTACGAAAGGGGATGCATGCGAGGTGCTTGAGTTGGTACATACGGACGTATGTGGACCATTTTCGACTCAAGCTAGAGAGGGTTTGCCTTACTTCATCACTTTCACAGATGAATTATCAAGGTTTGGATATGTGTATCTTATGAGACACAAATCTGAGACTTTTGAGAAGTTTAAGGAATTTAAGTGTGAAGTTGAGAAACAACTCTCAAAGAGTATCAAGACTCTCCGATCTGATCGTGGGGTGAATACTTAAGTAAATAATTTCTTGACTACTTAAAGCTTCATGGAGTTCATTCCGAATGGACACCTCCTGGAACACCACAGATGAATGGTGTTGCCGAGAGGAGAAACTGAACCTTGCTTGACATGGTTCGTTCCATGATGAGCTTTTCAACTCTTCCTACATACCTTTGGGGATACACTATTTTGACCTCAATATATGTTCTGAACAGTGTTCCATCTAAATCAGTAGAAAAGACACCATATAAGGTATGGTGTGGCAGAAAGCCATCACTTAGACACATGAGGCCCTGGGGGTGTCCTGCATATGTCAAGAAGTTGATTACTGATAAGTTGGAATCTAAAAGTGAGAAGTGTGACTTTGTAGGGTATCCAAAGGAAACTAAGAGATACTATTTCTATCTTCCTGGAGAACATAAGATACTTGTTTCTAGGAACACAACTTTATGTCTACAAGGATGAGAGTTGCACGGAGATAGAACTTGAAGAAATTCAAGAACAAGGTAACAAAGAGGTTGAATCCTTGCCCGACGATGAAGGCAAGAATTCAGTGAAAGCTTTTGGCGAAGATTGGGTATTTAGGGTACCCCCTTCGGCCAGTGGGAGTGTGACGAGAAATAATGCAGAAATGAAAGATCTTCTGGCACAGACCTTGGGAGCAAGTGCACCAGTTGCATTTCCTCCCATTTAGGAAAGACATGAAAATGATATTCCTGAAAGCTCTAATGTTGGTGGATCGACCAGAGCACAAGAACCTTCTCACAGTCAGAACATACCTGTAACTGAACTGCAAGAAAATCAACTCCGTAGGTCTACTAGATCTCATCGTCCTCCGGAAAGACTAAATCTACTTGTGGAAACACAAAATGAGCTAGATATTTCAGATGATGACGAGCCTAGACCCTAAAGCGAAGCAATGCTACATATTGATTCGAAGAGATGGCAAGAAGCCATGAAATCCGAAATGGAATCTATGTATATCAATCAGGTGTGGAACTTGGTTGATTTTCCAAATGGGGTTAAACCCATAGGATGCAAATGGGTCTTCAAGAAGAAGATTGATGCATCTGGCAAGGTTCAGACTTATAAAGCTAGACTAGTGGCTAAAGGTTTTACTCAGCGTCCCGGTGTGGATTATGATAAAACTTTTTCACTGATGGCTATGATAAGGTCTATTCGGATTTTGCTTGCGATAGCTGCACATTATGATTATGACATTTGACATATGGACGTCAAAACTGAATTCCTCAATGGTAATCTAATTGAGGAAGTGTATATGAAACAACCCGATGGTTTTTCATGTGAGTCCAGATCAAATGCTGTGAGCAGGCTACAGAAGTCCATTTATGGACTTAAGCAAACCTCTAGGAGTTGGAATATTTATTTTGACAATGCTATCAAATCTTTTGATTTTATCAGAAGCAAAAAAGATCCTTGTGTTTATTCCAAACACAAGGATGAAGGTATTGTCTTCATTATAATATATGTTGATGACATATTGATAATGAAAGATAATAAGACTCTCATGTAGTCAGTTAAGGATTGGTTGTCCAAGACCTTCATGATAAATGATTTAGGTGAGACCTGCTACATTATGGGAATTAGGATCTATAGAGATAGACCTAATAGATTGTTGAGGCTGTCACAGTCAGTCTACATAGACAAAGTGCTTAGACGCTTTTCAATGGAGAATTTCAAGAAAGGCGGTCTTCCGATGGGTCAAGGCATCAAGTTATCAAAGAAGGTCTGCCCTTCTAATGTTACTGAACTTGAGCGCATGAAGAGGATCTCATATGCTTTAACTATAGGATCAATCATGTATGTCATGACCTATACTAGGCAAGATGTGGCCTTTGCACTTAGTATGACCTGCAAGTTCTAGCAGAATACTGGCGAGGAACACTGGAAAACAGTCAAGAGTATGCTCAAGTACCTCAGGCATACTAAAGATTACTTCTTAGTCTATGGTGAATTTGATGAGTTGGTTGCCACTGGGTATACCGATGCTAGTTTCCAGACAGATGTTGATAATTTCAAATCTCAGTTTGGTTACACGTTCATTTTCAACGGAGGAGCAGTGAGCTAGAAGAGTTTCAAACAGGCTATTACTGCAGACTCGACTACTGAAGCGGAGTACAATGCTGGATCGGAAGCTGCTAAGGAATCTGTCGCAATTTCTGAGTTCCTGAAGGAACTAGGGGTTGTTCCGAGTGCTAGTTGTCCAATAACCATTTATTGTAACAACATTGGTGCCATTGTACAGACAAAGGAACCAAGATCAACAAACAGAAACAAACATGTACCGAGGAAGTACCACATCCTGAGAGAGATGGTGGAAGCTGAAGATATTAATATAGATTATATTCCCACAGACAATAATCTAGCAGACCCGTTTACTAAACCATTAAGCTTGGTGAAGCATAATGGTCATTTTGAGAACATGGGTATTAGATATGTTGGTAATTGGCTCTAGGCCAAGTGGGAGATTGAAGTATATGTATGTCCTAGAGATAATCTGTATTAGGACACAATATACTTTATACACATTCGTATTTATATTAATGATGATTAATAATATGAAAATTTGCATTTGTTGAATTATTAATTGACTGTTTATAATATTCTATAAATGCATCCCTAGAGGTTACGTGTTTATTAATGATGTGAGAATTAATATTATAATGTATCTCTTAAAATACCTCGACTAAAGATCATCGAAATTGGGATATCGATGATATGCGATACATCGACATGTGGTCTGCATCATATCCTTAGGGGATGTAGTATGTCTCACTTGCTACGAGTTATGACAACTCGTGATGGATGCATGGATACTTGTTGAAGTATTGGTATGCCCTGCTGATGTACTGTTTTGTTATTGTTAGGGATATTTCGAATGCTCACGCAAGTGCACGCATCGTTGACAAGTAATATAGTCTGATAAGACTAAATATCGTTCTCAGAGACTGGTTTCTAAGTACCGTTCATCTATTTTATGTTATCTATTTGGCAATCGATATTTGAGTTGGATTTTTGTTTAACTACTAGAATAATTGCAAGGGTTAAACTAATAAAGTTGTAATCAACTATGAATGAATTAAGGCTTTCAAAATCCTCGACTATCCACTTTATTCAATCCTTAATGCAACTAGAATGACTTCTTCTTATACGTAAAGATAGAGGTTAACTAAACTGTCTTATATTCCGGTTAGTACAATCACTCAAATCCAGTGCAGAACTCTTATATATTTATATGATAGGATTTACCACATAGGAGGATTAAGAACAGTAACCTATAATGCTACACAAGTATCGGAGTACTGTCGTCTGCGATTTTAACCTATGTCTAGTCAATTACAGCATATACAAATCTCTCCTCTCAGTTCTCGATTCGAAATCATATATATTATGATAATTAGTGATCAATTAATTATCAAGCATTCATACCAATTATTGACTAAATTTTAATCAAGTGAAGAAGAAATCAAACTACTGCATTAATTCATGAATAGAAGTTTCAAGCGATTCATAAGGAAATCCCTAATAAAGTGTTTAGCTCCTAGCCATAGTCACGCTAAGAACTAACACAAAATCCATACATAAATTGAATTAAAACGAAAGAAAAGAAATTACTACGAACTGAGTCTCCAATTGTAGCCTTCAATCCGTGTCTTGTGTTGTGTTTGTTGTAGAATGACCAACCTCATTCATAGCATTAATCCCTATGGCTTAAATATCCTCTAATTTTTGTGCCCTATGGACCAATATACCCTTAGCCAATTTGCCTTCGGAACTAAAATTTCCCGCGTCGGCACCGTAGTTCAAGATACGCAGACCGCGGCGTGCGAAACTCCCGCAGACTTCAAAGACAAATGGCACCGCAAAGATCTTGCTGATGGCACCGCGGTGCTGAAAGTCCTGTGACTCCTCGGTAAATATGGCACCGCGGTTCTGCATAGTGGCACCGCGGTGCTGCCTTCTTTCGCTATTTTTTTGCCTTGGGAGCACCTTTTCTGCCCATTTTTCGTTTCTTTTTGTCATTTTGCCTTTTTTCACCGCTGTGACTCGAAAGAAAGAAAAACAAACCTATTACTATACTAAACATAACAAAAACAAGTAAAATACCAACTAAAAATGACTCGAAAGGCGTATACAAAATACGCCTAACAAACACCCCCAAACTTAACATTTGCTCGCCCTCAAACAAAGATCAAAACAAAAACAAAGACACAAAATTAAAAGACTCCAAGACTCATATCAAGCAGCTGCACAAAGACTTAGAAACATATGAACGTTAGTTGGAAAAATATGCAGGAACAGATATAACATGAATTCAGCAATCTAGAATTTCAAGTCAGATATTTCGCAAATTCATTTCAATCACAAGTAATGGAAGCATGAATACCTAACCTATGCATGTCAATTTTATTTAGTTCTACGGACCTGTGTACTTGCTATTCTCCACTAATCATAGACATACATACTAGAGATCCTCAGGACTTTTCAAGGTTGTAATGTAGGCTTAGACAGGGGTAGATAAAATTTGGCATTTAGGCTCAAATTACGTACCATAAGCGTTGTTCTTATTCAACCATTTGGTCCTTCTTTTTGGTATTTTTTTTCATTTCATACCTATCGTTCCCCTCTTCTCTTTTTGAGAGCATGAAACACATTCACATATGCACCCCCAAACTTAAGCTTTAACATATATTTTTTTATTGGGGTGCATCAATTTTTCACTCTCTTTGTATTTTTTTCACACTTCTTCATCCCAATTTTTTCAATTACTGCTTATGACACACAAGAGAATCATAGGGTGTCAAAGAAATAACTTATTTTAGGCTTAAAGAGGCTGACTAGGGATACAATTTATTGCAAGATAGGTAATGAATGGTAAGAAAGACTGACAAAGAAATGCCTGAATCATCTTCCTAACATGTACATCTTAACTATTTCGCCTCAAATAACAAGCAAGCAGACTTCACAGACATTTTTCAATTGACAACACATAGGCTAAGCATCAAATATTCCAAATAATCAGATTTTCATGAATTTTTGGCATATCTAACTTAAGCACATAAATTTTAGCTTCTCATTCCATTACATTATCCCACTTAGTTTACTAGGCATTCCAAGTAAGCACATCATGCATGATATATAAAAAAAATTGACACATAAAACACAAAAACAACAAAAGACTCACAAAAATAAAATAAAATGAAAACTCTCCCCCCCCCCCCCCAAACTTAAACTACATATTATCCCAAATGTGTAAAAGACTCAAAAATTAAAATGGGACGACTTACAGATATACAACGGCTCAAAATGGTGGTGGTGACGGCAGATACTGCATTGTCCATTAGGTGAACATGGAACTCAAATTATCAACACGCTGGGTCAGGTGTTGATGGTCTTACATCATTTGCTCTTGATTCTGCAGCATCATTTGTTGGTTCAAGAGCATCTGCTCCATCATTGGCATTGGAGGCTCTAAGGACAAGAGAGGCTGATGGCTGCTTTTGCCTGCTTCATTGTGTGCCTCTAGCTCTTCCTCATACATGGTTGTTGGGTCTGCTGTTACTGGGCCCCTTCCCCTTGTTGTCGGTCCTGGTTGGGGGTCAAGAAAGGAGTGCACTAAACTGTAGGTCACAACAGACTGACTCTTCTTTAGGATATCAGTGGCGAATGTTGGGACTCCATGTCTATCACATAAGGCAGTAATGAGTGAATCATGTCCCAATCCGTCAGTAGTCGTCAGCCTACTAATCTCCCTTATGCTCTGCACTATTTCTCTCCCCACATCAATTGTCATACCCGTCATGATGCTATAAATGAGCTTGATTTTGTCTGAGGGCACATTTTTAAAATAAGTTGACGGAATCAAGCGTGCACTTATGAAATATAACCATCATTTGGTTGTTCTATTAAATTGACATCGGGCAAGTCTCCTGGATCCGTTGCGGGCAAAACTAAACTCGGCGCCTGAGTAGCACAATGTATGTGGTACTACGTCCCACAGGAAGTGGTTGGCGTCTCGTGACCAACTTCTGAAATGGTTTGGATTATCACCTCGGTCCTCCACATCATATGTCCTTAGTATCGCATTCACTGTTTCAGAACTGACAGACACATGTTTCCCTCTAACAAAGCACCGCCCATCCTCTTGCGGGGTAGTTCACATAGAACTCCCTCACAAGACTAGAATTTTGAAGTTGAATCCTTTCTGGATTGGTAAACCTTCTCCACCCATTTGCCTCGATCATGGCCCTAATAGACTCGTAGTCATCATCATCATCAAATGACCTGGCCTGGTAATCCATGCCTCTTTTTGGTATCAATGCCCTAGTGCTAATCTTATTGTATCGATCATTCGTCTGTTTGTTGGCGAATCGAGTCACGTCATAGTCTGGGGCGGATGAAGATGGGGAAGCTCTTGAAGTTCGTTTCCTAGAGGCTATAGTGAAGGTTGTTGGGAAATTTTTCGGCAGTGTTTCCTTTATTTCCTTGAGGTTTCCCAACAATTCTCCCACCACACAATAGCAATAACCAAGCAAAAACCGAACCACATCAGCAATACACAATAATTACACCACAATAAGCCTCAATCCACACAACTACACAACACAGCAATACCCAACACACATTCACAATCACACAATGCCCTACCACCACAATACGTACAACCCCCAAACTTGCAAGTTACTTTCCCTACTAGCTTTGAAATTGCAAGCACAATGATGAAGATTACTTGTTTGAAGAGTTGTTCTTCACCAATTTCTTGCCCAAATAGAGGGAATGATGATGGTGTAAGATATGAAGGTATTTTCAATAGGGGTGGTGTGTAGGGATTTTTGAAGAATTTGGTGGAGTTTATGGAAATTTTTGTGGATAGAAGGAGAAGAATTTCGGAATTTGTAGAGAGTAGAAGGGTTTGTGTTTGTGTGGGAAAAGATTTGGGGGATTAGGGCTTTTAATTTGGAAATCCCGTCCTGGCACCGCGGTACTGCCTGATGGCACCGCGGTGCCAAAAGTACTGTGGCCCTTCTGATTATTCAGTACCGCGGTATTGCATAATGGCATCGCAGTGCATAAACTCCTGCGACCCCTCTGAACAATCGGCACCGCGGTCCTACACAATGGCACTGCGGTGCTCCCCCGATTCTGTGTTTTCCATCATCTTCTTCGTGCTTAGTCTCCGCTTCCTCCACTTTCATCACAACACCTCAAAAATACCAAAAGTGAGACTGTTCTAATTAAACTCAATTGCATAATTTAAAAATTGGGTTGCCTCCCAAGTAGCGCTGTCTTTAACATCTTGTAGCCGGACGCAGGTTACTCATTAAATCATTGAGGTATTTTAACCCCACTACCTATCCATTTCAAAATCCTCCTCCTCTTTCTCACTCTATTTTTCTTTTTCACATGAGGGGGTTCAGTAAGACTTACCCGTTCGATGACTTCCATGACATTCATTTTTGTTTCAGCATTCTTGCTGACCTGTGGGTTCACCGCTGTATGAATGATCTCCATAACTTTGGCCTGTGCTTGATGAACTGCTGTGTCAGCTGTGCTGACTGCGAAACACTTATTGATGGCTTGGGATTCAATGGTGGAATTGAACAATTTGAACACCATCTCTTCCTCCTGAACCCTTAGTCTCAGTTCTCCCTTCTCTACATCAATCAGGGCTCTCCCAGTTGCAAGGAATAGTCTTTCCAAAAATGATGGGTATTTCATCATCTTCCTCCATATCAAGAATGAGAAAGTTTGCTGGGAAGAAGAACTTTCTCACCTTGACCAACACATATTCTATTATGCCTCTGGGGTGCACCACGGTTCGGTCGGCCAACTGCAAATTCCCTGTGATTGGTTTGCATTCTCCCAAACCCAATCTCTTGAAGACAGACAAAGTAATGAGATTGATATTGGCCCCTAGATCACACATCGCCTTGTTTTATGTCACCTTACCAATAGTGCAGGGCAAGGTGAAGCTCCCTGGATCCTTCAACTTAGGAGGCAGTTTCTTTTGCAGGATGACACTGCACTCCTCTGTCAAAGATATTGTCCTTATAATCCGCTAGCCTTCTCTTTTTTCCAAGTATCTCCTTCATCAATTTAAAGTATGCTGGCATCTGTTCTAGTGCTTCAATGAAGGGGATATTTATGTGAAACTTCTTAAACACCTCCAAAAACTTGCAGAACTGCTTGTCAATTGCCTTCTTTTGTAATATCTGAGGGTAAGAGATTCTATCAACGTACTCCCTCAAAGGTGTTCGTGGAGTTGTCTCAACTGTAGGGCGGTCCTCAGTGACCCCCTCATTCTCTACCTCAGCTGCTTTCTCACTGCGGGCTGGGGAGCAACCTGCTCTAACTATTTTCCACTCCTCAATAACACTACTTGATACTACTCTTTAGGATTTACCACTGTATTGCTTGGGAGAGTGCCCTGCGGCCTGTTGGTTACCATCTTTGCAAGTTGCCCAACATGTGTTTCCAAGCTCCTGAGAGAGGACCTTATTTCAGATATGAACTGATTCTGCGAATTGGTGAGTGTAAGCAATGCAGCTCTCAGTTCATCAGGCTTCTCCTGTTGTATAGGTGGTCTAAACTGCTGGGATGAAGTGGCCTGATTTTGCACCTGCTAGTTCTGGTAACCACCTTGATATGGTTGCTGCTGAGGCTGATTGTCACGACCCGACCTCGATCGCGATCGTGCCCTACAGGCACCCTTACAGTAAACATCGAGAAAATCAGCGGAACATACATGAAACTTATAAATAAAACATCGAAGTAAATCAACAAAGTTAGCCGACAGGCTACCTTCCGAACATATATAAATACAACCGGCAAGCTTGCCTCATTTCTTTTACAAAGCGACCCACAATATGTGACTACGCACCTCTAAGAGTTTTAACATAACCATTTGGACAGGCCCCGCCATACCACGAATATACATGAATCTACTACCTCGTGGAAAACTGCACAAGAGCTAAGCTACGAGCAAATAGAGCTTTCAAAATCGAACCGAGATCCTAAGAGCAAGGATCACCAACACAGTACCTAAAACTGCGGGCATGAACGCAGCCGGCGGGGTCGATAACAGTGCGAATATGGAATGTAAATAACGTCAAGAAATGATCATAATCTGCAAAAAGAACGACAGGCAAGTATAAAAGTACATACGGATCCTCGCCGTGTCATTACCACTTATGAACTTAATCGTAGCTTATCATCATTTCCCATTTTCAATAAAAGCTATAGTCACACTCTTATGTACATGATTTAGGAAAATCATTAAGTTCATTACCATATAACTTACTTAACTTTCATAACACAATCCGCCCTTATGTGGAGGACGCGTATACTACCCGCCCAATCGGGACGCGATCAAGTCACACAAAATAGCAAAGGGTGGTCGTGGAATCCCATCATCGCCGCGACTATAAGTGTCAAATATAACCATGGGTCTCACGCCCATAATATCAATCTGCGTGGAATCCTTCCTCGCCGGCGATCCATGATATAATATAACACCAATAGGCGTACATGAGCACCAAGTCCCACCGGTGGTATAGCGTCTTGGGGTTTACCTCACTTATACTCTTACCACGGAGAAGGTGGTAAAGCGGTGGTATAGCATCTTGGGGTTTACCCTCACTTATACTCTTACCCTGGAGAAGGTGGTATAACGTCTTGGGGCTTGCCCCTCATTTATACTCTTACCCTATCTCAACCGGCCGTCAAACAACATATAAAGCAGGTGGTACAGCGTCTTGGGGGTTTACCCCTCACTTATACTCTTACCCTGGAGAAGGTGGTATAACGTCTTGGGACTTGCCCCTCATTTATACTCTTACCCTATCTCAACCCGTCGAACAACATATAAAGCGGTGGTACATCGTCTTGGGGTTTACCTCACTTATACTCTTACCTGAGAAGGTGGTATAACGTCTTGGGACTTGCCTCCGTTTATACTCTTACCCTATCTCAACGGCGCCATCAAACAGACATAAGCACTACCGTCTTTTATAAAAATCCGAATTTAACCTAAGTACTACAAATAGCGGAAGCATACCCGTGGAATCCTACATCACCGCTTGCGTCCAAGTAGCTTAGCGAGACAATGACCTACTCCAAGAGAGTCGCGGCAACGTAATAAAACATAATCCTTGCACTCAAAGGCTATCACCAGCACACATAGGCTAATTCTCAATTAACCAAGCCAAAGTACTTATCAAGGCACAAATAGAATAATTCTCATTTAACAAGCCTAAGTACTTATCCGGGCACAAATAGAATAATTCTCATTTTACAAGCCTAAGTACTTATCCGGGCACAAATAGAATAATTCTCATTTAACAAGCCTAAGTACTTATCCGGGCACAAATAGAATAATTCTCATTTAACAAGCATAAGTACTTATCCGGGCACAAATAGAATAATTCTCATTTTACAAGCCTAAGTACTTATCCGGGCACAAATAGAATAATTCTCATTTTACAAGCCTAAGTACTTATCAAGGCATCACATAGAATTATTCTCATTTAACAAGCCAAAGTACTACGTACGTACATTCTTTTCAAAAGACTCCTTTCCAAATAACACTTCCCCGATACTAACAACCGTAGTATCAAGTCCTATTCACCTTTCAAGACAAGTCACAATACCTTTTTAGAAATACAATTACCGACTTCTAAATCAAGTGACTTCCTTATTTAAAACCTTAAGCAATTGGTACCTTTAAAACAATTTGCCCTTCCTTAACACAAGTTCTTTCTTTGATTACTTTATTAGAGAAAATCATTCTCTTAACCTTCCATAAAGCCGTTATAACCAACTTCCCATAAAGCCGTTATAACCCTTTATGGTTTAGACCAACACGCCTTTTATAACCAAGAGACTTCTACTTTTTGAAACCAAGTATTAAATACTTTCAAATAAATTCTCATAACTTTCAAAAATACAAATAGTCTCTTAACCTTTAGAAAACAAGTGACTCCTTTTATTATAAAACCTTAGGCAATTAATGCCTTAAAAATAAGTGGCCTTTTCACTAAAATCAAATCACTTATCTTTCCATAAGTCAAATATAACTAACTCCCCATAAAGCCGTTATATTCACTTTATACCTTAGCCAAAACAATTTCCTATCCAAGGGACTTATACGTTTAAAACGGAACAAGTATCACATACTTGGAAACTCTTCAAGTCCCTTAACCTTAATAAAACTTAAGACATCCTTACTATTTTCAAAGAAGTGAGTTGATCTCCTAACCCACCCGACTTGGCATTACATAAAACAAGTAAAGAATATCATAGTTCAGACGCTCACTGCACTACATAATGCATAACTAGTCATGCTCAAAAGATAGGAAAAGTTCTACATAGAGTAAATCACATAACTACCTCTTAACTTCTAAGAGTAGAAGGAAACATGAAATGATACCACAAGTATATTCCATACATAGAATCATGCCAAAGGAAGGAAGAGGTTCACATACCTCGCGACGATTGTCGACAAGTAGCAAAATTCTCCAAAGTACCTCAACCTTGATAGCTATTCCACTCTCCAAGTAGGATACGCTATACTTAGTACTTCAACCTATAATGGTTACAATACGTCCATTAACCTTCTTACTTCACACGTAGAGTATTCTAAGTGCTACGTCACTAAATTCTACGGAAAATCGGACAGCACTTCCTTTGTGTTTACTTACTTTGCCACCTTTTTCAAGGCCGAATACAATAACCAAACAGCCCCAATTGGCTCACAATTTCTATAAGGTACTCCAATAAAAACTAAACAGCCCCAATTGGCTCACAATTTAGAAAGTAGTCCAATACAAATGAAAAACAAACTAAAAGTCCAATTCGGCTAACTTGAAATACTACAACATCAATTCTTATCCAATGTTAGCATAACATGATATCAAGTCGCCACCAATTATAACTACTATAATCTCTAAGTAGGTAACATGCGACGATTTCTAATAAACGACCAATTAGTAATCCAATTTTCAAGTGGCTTATATAACATTTCGAATTTAGCTACAAGACTCCACAATACTTATAAACTTCAACTTAACCACTTCATGCTAGCAACATGTAAAGCTAACAACAACAATATAAAAATCTTGTAACACTTTCAAAGAACAAGATTATACCTCAACGAATTGTAACCCAATCTTCAAAACCGAAGTTGCTCCCTAGCAACCTAGAGCCTCATCAAGACACTTCAATCCGCTCCTTGAGACCCTTAGAACCACACCAACAACTTTCCTTCAAACCTTCAATCCAAAACCTAGAAAGTCTCTAGGTTTTCTCTTTGCGACTAATACGAAAACTCTCTTTTTCCGGGATTTTTCTATTGAGATACACTTACTATACCCTCATGAACCTTGGTTTAAAGTGGGGAATTAAAATAACAAGGAACAAATTTTTCTCCTTCTAATGCTAAGTGAACCCGAGAGCTAAGCCTATGCTCTTCCAATTTTTGTGTGAAATTTCAAGTGTTGGCTCTCTCTAGCACTACTAGTAATATAAAGAGTAAAGGATGGTCAAGATATCACCAAATGTGAGGCTTGTATAAGCTCTTAGTAAGTCAAGACTTATTGACTAATTGACTTGGTCAAGAATGTCATGCTACACAAGTTGCAAGACTTTAGTCATCCAAGACTTAAGGTAAATGACCAAAATGGCCATGCCATTTCGTCCAAGGCAAAGCTAAGGGGGGCGACACGTGTTGCCCTCCCGTTCGTCGCAATATTTCGTTTTCCGACCATTTCCAAAATTTCGCTAAATAATTACTCGTCTCGAACCTTAACATTTTGAATTTTTACTTACATTCTTATAAACATATCCTGAAATTCCGGGGTGTAACATTCTTCCCCCCTTAGAAACATTCGTCCCCGAATGTTCTTTCGGAGTCAATCTTTATAATTTGCGACATAGTTTCCTTTCACAACCTCACTATACCAACAATGCCACACATGGCCCTAATACCTTGTACACGCATACTGCCCTCTTAAGCCCAAAAGAGATTATCTTTCGCATTTCCAACTCATACTAGCATACATACATAACTTCCATACCGATTCTCGCCTCAAATCTTTGGAGTAACTCTATAAAACAATATAAGGCCGTTTTCCGCCATGACTGGTTCGTGGAACGCGTCCACAAACCCGTAAACAATTAACTAAACTTGGGCCTTGCGCTCGTGACCACACGTAGCGGAACTACTACCAACCGATCCCACTCCATTCCAGGCCATGGAGACCCAGAATGTGTCCTCAACCCACTCGTCGCACTTAACTCTTATCCTCGTCCGACTTAAAATCTTATTGCAGAGAAAACTTTATACATCTAAGGTCTCGGCTTATCAATATTCTTAGGCTCGCAATTTCCATGCTCCCACCTATCTTATCATCCCCAAGAACGGGTACAAAACTTCTCACAAAACCATAACCATGTTGTCTCGATCACAACAACCATTATTTACTCTATACAGCCTCATCCGTATAATCCTCTTAAGCTTACTACACACCTTAATCTATTAACATGACATTTAGTTAGGTTCCTTAATATGGCTTCAAGGGTTCACTACCCTATCGCATACCTCATCCTTTCCCAATTATCTCGAAATAAAACACAAAACTGGCGAAAATTCATTAATTATTTCATACCTTCCCAGATCTAGTTAGTCTTTACCGATTCTGGTAATCTAAAATCATTCTAGGCAACACGCCCGACTTTCATACATAACTCCGTAGAGATGTATGTCACAATACCGACTATACTATAATCATTACCAACCCGATACGCAATCCACCACATCTTTCCCGGTCATCACGCTTTTCTCGTGGCAGAACAACATAACTCGTAGGGAGGGACGACACAACAACACGCCTCTATCGCACGATCTCGAGTGAGAAGAATGGAAACTAATCCTAAATGTCCTGCAGCCTCACGATTATAGATGTGGTGCACAACACACCGATAATCAAGACTCTACTAGACACGGTCAGACACTTTCCGAGGACTAATCGCTCGATACCACTTTTGTCACGACCACCCTCGATCGCGATCGTGCCCTACCGGGCACCCTTACTGTAAACATCGAGAAAATCAGCGGAACATACATGAAACTTATAAATAAAACATCGAAGTAAATCAACAGAGTTAGCCGATAGTGGCTACCTTCCCGAACATATATAAATACAACCAAGCGATTGCCTCATTTCTTTTACAAATCCGACCCACAATATGTGACTACTGCACTCTAAGAGTTTTAACATAACCATTGTGGCGGGACAGGCCCCGCCATACCCCGAATATACATGAATCTACTACCTCAGTGGAAAACCGCATCAAGAGCTAAGCCTCCGAGCAAATAGAGCTTTCAAAATCAACCGAGATCCTAAGAGCAAGGATCACCAACTGGTACCTAAAACTGCGGGCATTTAACGCAGCTCGGCGGGTCCGATAACAGTAAATTTAATATGGAATGTAAATAACGTCTGAAATGCAGATCATAATCGTACAAAAGAACGATGAGCAAGTATAAAAGTACATACAGATCCTCGCCGTGTCATTACCACTTATGAACTTAATCGTAGCTTATCATCATTTCCCATTTTCAATAAAAGCTATAGTCACACTCTTATGTACATGATTTAGGAAAATCATTAAGTTCATTACCATATAACTTACTTAACTTTCATAACACAATCCGCCCTTATGTGGAGGGACGATATACTACCCTACCAATTCAGACGCGATCAAGTCACACAAAAAATAGCAAAGGGTGGTCGTGGAATCCCCATCACCGCCGACTATAAGTGTCAAATATAACCATGGGTCTCACGCCCATAATATCAATCCCGCCGTGGAATCCTTCCTCACCGCGATCCATGATATAATATAACACCAATAGGCATACATGAGCACCAAGTCCCACCGGTGGTATAGCGTCTTGGGGATTTACCCCTCACTTATACTCTTACCCTGGAGAAGGTGGTAAAGCAGGTGGTATAGCATCTTGGGGGTTTACCCCTCACTTATACTCTTACCCTGGAGAAGGTGGTATAACGTCTTGGGGCTTGCCTCTCATTTACACTCTTACCCTATCTCAACCGGCCGTCAAACAACATATAAAGCAGGTGGTACAGCGTCTCGGGGTTTACCCTCACTTATACTCTTACCCCGGGAGAAGGTGGTATAACGTCTTGGGACTTGCCTCATTTATACTCTTACCCTATCTCAACCGGCACAAACAACATATAAAGCAGTGGTACAGTCTTGGGGTTTACCCTCACTTATACTCTTACTCGGAGAAGGTGGTATAACGTCTTGGGACTTGCCTCATTTATACTCTTACCCTATCTCAACGGCCATCAAACAGACATAAGCACTACCGTCTTTTATAAAAATCCGAATTTAACCCAAGTACTACAAATAACTAAGCATACCCGTGGAATCCCACATCACCGCTTGACGCCCAAGTAGCTTACCACAAGACGATCTCCAACCGAGAGTCGCGAACGTAATAAAACATAATCCTTGCACTCAAAGGCTATCACCAAAGACACATAGGCTAATTCTCAATTAACCAAGCCAAAGTACTTATCAAGGCACAAATAGAATAATTCTCATTTAACAAGCCTAAGTACTTATCCGGGCACAAATAGAATAATTCTCATTTAACAAGCCTAAGTACTTATCCGGGCACAAATAGAATAATTCTCATTTTACAAGCCTAAGTACTTATCAGCACAAATAGAATAATTCTCATTTAACAAGCCTAAGTACTTATCAGAAGCAAAATAGAATAATTCTCATTTAACAAGCCTAAGTACTTATCCGGGCACAAATAGAATAATTCTCATTTTACAAGCCTAAGTACTTATTCGGGCACAAATAGAATAATTCTCATTTTACAAGCCTAAGTACTTATCAAGGCATCACATAGAATTATTCTCATTTAACAAGCCAAAGTACTACGTACGTACATTCTTTTCAAAAGACTCATTTCCAAATAACACTTCCCCGATACTAACAACCGTAGTATCAAGTCCTATTCACCTTTCAAGACAAGTCACAATACCTTTTTAGAAATACAATTACCGACTTCTAAATCAAGTGACTTCCTTATTTAAAACCTTAAGCAATTGGTACCTTTAAAACAATTTGCCCTTCCTTAACACAAGTTCTTTCTTTGATTACTTTATTAGAGAAAATCATTCTCTTAACCTTCCATAAAGCCGTTATAACCAACTTCCCATAAAGCCGTTATAACCCTTTATGGTTTAGACCAACACGTTCCTTTTATAACCAAGAGACTTCTACTTTTGAAACCAAGTATTAAATACTTTCAAATAAATTCTCATAACTTTCAAAAATACAAATAGTCTCTTAACCTTTAGAAAACAAGTGACTCCTTTTATTATAAAACCTTAGGCAATTAATGCCTTAAAAATAAGTGGCCTTTTCACTAAAATCAAATCACTTATCTTTCCATAAGTCAAATATAACTAACTCCCATAAAGTCGTTATATTCACTTTATACCTTAGCCAAAAACAATTTCCTATCCAAGGGACTTATACGTTTAAAACGGAACAAGTATCACATACTTGAAACTCTTCAAGTCCCTTAACCTTAATAAAACTTAAGACATCCTTACTATTTTCAAAGAAGTGAGTTGATCTCTAACCCACCCGACTTGGCATTACATAAAACAAGTAAAGAATATCATAGTCTCAGACGTCACCGTACTACATACGTACAACTAGTCATGCTCAAAAGATAGGAAAAGTTCTACATAGAGTAAATCACATAACTACCTCTTAACTTCTAAGAGTAGAAGGAAACATGAAATGATACCACAAGTATATTCCATACATAGAATCATGCCAAAGGAAGGAAGAGGTTCACATACCGCGACGATTGTCGACAAGTAGCAAAATTCTCCAAAGTACCTCAACCTTGATAGCTATTCCACTCTCCAAGTAGGATACGCTATACTTAGTACTTCAACCTATAATGGTTACAATACGTCCATTAACCTTCTTACTTCACACGTAGAGTATTCTAAGTGCTACGTCACTAAATTCTACGGAAAATCTGACAAAGACTTCCTTTGTGTTTACTTACTTTGCCACCTTTTCAAGGCCGAATACAATAACCAAACAGCCCCAATTGGCTCACAATTTCTATAAGGTACTCCAATAAAAACTAAACAGCCCCAATTGGCTCACAATTTAGAAAGTAGTCCAATACAAATGAAAAACAAACTAAAAGTCCAATTCGGCTAACTTGAAATACTACAACATCAATTCTTATCCAATGTTATCATAACATGATATCAAGTCGCCACCAATTATAACTACTATAATCTCTAAAGTAGGTAACATGACGATTTCTAATAAACGACCAATTAGTAATCCAATTTTCAAGTGGCTTATATAACATTTCGAATTTAGCTACAAGCACTCCACAATACTTATAAACTTCAACTTAACCACTTCATGCTAGCAACATGTAAAGCTAACAACAACAATATAAAAATTTTGTAACACTTTCAAAGAACAAGATTATACCTCAAACGAATTGTAACCCAATCTTCAAAACCGAAGTTGCTCACTAGCAACCTAGAGCCTCATCAAGACACTTCAATCCGCCTCGAGACCCTTAGAACCACACCAACAACTTTCCTTCAAACCTTCAATCCAAAACCTAGAAAGTCTCTAGGTTTTCTCTTTGCGACTAATACGAAAACTCTCTTTTTCCGGGATTTTTCTATTGAGATACACTTACTATACCCTCATGAACCTTGGTTTAAAGTGGGGAATTAAAATAACAAGGAACAAATTTTTCTCCTTCTAATGCTAAGTGAACCCGAGAGCTAAGCCTATGCTCTTCCAATTTTTGTGTGAAATTTCAAGTGTTGGCTTTCTCTAGCACTACTAGTAATATAAAGAGTAAAGGATGGTCAAGATATCACCAAATGTGAGGCTTGGATAAGCTCTTAGTAAGTCAAGACTTATTGACTAATTGACTTGGTCAAGAATGTCATGCTACACAAGTTGCAAGATTTTAGTCATCCAAGACTTAAGGTAAATGACCAAAATGGCCATGCCATTTCGTCCAAGGCAAAGCTAAGGGGGGGCGACACGTGTTGCCCTCCCGTTCGTCGCAATATTTCGTTTTCCGACCATTTCCAAAATTTCGCTAAATAATTACTCGTCTCGAACCTTAACATTTTGAATTCTTACTTACATTCTTATAAACATATCCTGAAATTCCGGGGTGTAACACTGATCATTCCTCCACGAAAAGTTAGGGTGATTTCTCCACCCTGGGTTGTATGTGTTGGAATTATAAGGCCTCTGAAAGTTCCCAACCGCCTGTACCTGATCCATTGACACATTATTAGGGTACACCGCTGTGCATCTGTCAAAGGAATGCGGTCCACCACAAATCTCACAATTCACATGCAGTTGTACTGCATTCACGGACATGGTGTTCTCACGCAGCGCTTCGCTGCGGTCACTGCGGCTCAGTGGCGTTGATGTCATCTTGTTCATGTATGCCCATAACCTTCCTGCTGGTCACTGACCTGTCATCTGCCCATTGATGATTGTTGGCAGCCATATCTTCTAGTAACTCATGTTCCTCGTTGACACTCTTTCTCATGAAAGCACCCATGCTGCAGCATCAATGATGGTACGAGTAGTACCACTCAGCCCATTATAAAAAATGTGGACTAACATCCACTTCTCAATGCCATGATGTGGGCATTTCCTTTGCAGATCCTTGAATCGCTCCCATGAATCGTAGAGTGATTCACCATCCACCTGATAAAAGTTGTTCAGCTCTCCCCTTAACTTTGCTGCTTTGGAAGGAGGGAAAAACTTCTTGAAACGGTCCTGCCAGGTAGTGACGGAGTTGGCAGACAGTGAGTTCAACCAGCTTTTGGCTCTATCCCTCAGTGAGAACGGGAATAGCCTCAGTCTAATGGCATCGTCAGTAACGCCATTGTATTTGAAAGTGGCACACAGCTCCAGAAAGTTTGCAATGTGCATGTGGGGATCTTCATATGACAGTCCCCAAAATTGTACTGTGTTCTGGACCATGCTCAGGATGTCTGGCTTGATCTCAAAGTTGTTGACCCCTATAGTTGGGAGCCTGATACAAGTCTGTGCACCTGTGACCGTGGGAAGAACATAGTCCCCCAAACTTCTCTCTGTTGGGACCTGTGTTGACACCCAATTTTGACCCATCTTTTAGTCACTTCTTGCAATTTTAAGCATTTTAGGACACCGCATTTTAATCACCATTTTTTTGGCATTTTTATATATTTTTTACCTAACATTTTATGTTGTTTTATTTTTTGTAAATTGGCATCATGTTTTTTTTTCTTTAATTAGGTATTAAACATTTTCAAATATTATGTTATTATTGTTGCACGATCATTTTATTTTACTAATTTTGCATCTCTTTAAATAATTAACTGACATCCCGTCTTTACTTTTAATTAGGCATTAAATATTTGTTAAAT
Source organism: Przewalskia tangutica (assembly GCA_029844215.1). NCBI lineage: Eukaryota > Viridiplantae > Streptophyta > Magnoliopsida > Solanales > Solanaceae > Przewalskia > Przewalskia tangutica. The sequence goes on along the minus strand of CM056723.1, from coordinate 115,360,021 downwards.
ATTGTATTTTATTATTATTGCATCGGCATTTGCATTTTAATAATTTTGCATCTTTTTAAATAATTTTTCTTTTAAATAATAAACCCGTTTTCCTTTTTTGACAAATCAGTCAAGTCCGAGGTACAACCTGGATCAGTCCAATCCACCGAAAACCAAAGCCCAAACTGAGACCCAAAAATGAGGCCCAGTACATCTTTCATCTTTTCCCTCCAATACCCAATACCCAAACCCAAACCCAAACCCTAAACTTAATCCCACACTATAAAATAAACACTCCACCCATTCTAAAGGGGGCAGCCGCCCAAAACCTCAGCAGCCCTCTCCTTATACTAAAACTCACCCCTGCCCTCTCCCTAAACACCCATCTCCCTCATCCCCTCTCTCACCATCACTCTCCCTCATCTCTCACCTCCACACCCCCCAGCCGCACACCCCTCCCCCTAAAAAACCCTCAGTCAGCCGCACCCCTCATAACTCCTCTTCATCTTCATCTCCCTTATGCCCTCCAATACCTCAACCCAGCACCCGTCGCCGGCAAATCCCATCAACAGCAGCCGCACCTCACCATTCTTTTACCCTACCACTCACAAAAACAATCTTCAGCCTCACAACTTTCACACACACACACACACACCACCTTCACCCTTTTCCCCAGCGAATACCCACATCGTTGCCCTTCGCCGGAGATGCCCTTTCCCATCTCGCCACTGCTCCCTTCGACCACACCGCCAGCGAACCCACTGTTTCCAGGCGGCGTCGCTCCGGCCTTTCGCCGACGAGGCGACGCTGACCTCTTGTCTCTTTCTGGCGTGTTGTCTGCTTCATCTTGTTTGGACTGATTTTTAAGTTTTCTTTATATCTTTCTGGAGTTCTAAGACTCCGACGACCTGTCGGTTTCTTTTTTGCAGTTATCGATTGTTGGTTTGGCTGTTTGGATTGATTTTATATTTTGGATAGCTTGCCGGAGTCTGAAAACCCCGGCGATGTTGTTGTTACTTACTACTACTGCTCTGGTTATTGTTTTGTCTGTTTGAACTGATTTTGAGCTATTTTTAATTTGGCCGGAGTTCTAAAACTCCGGCGATGTCCGTCGGTTTCTATTCTGTTAGAATTGATGCGTTTTGTTGGTGGGTTAATTTGGCATGACTTTTTGCGACAGAGCTATGTTGCTGTTGTCTTCACCGGTTTTGCGGGTCGTTTTGCTTACTGCTTTGCTGTTTAATGTTCTTGGGGTTCGGATTGATTTTTTTTGATGATTTTGCATTTTATTTTATTAAACTGGTTGAATGGATGCTACAATGTTGGTTTTGCTGATTTTGAACAAGATACTACTGGCCAATGAAAAAGTTATCCGTCGATTTTTGAGGCCTCCACAGTTGCAAAGACGGAAAATAAAATAAATGAAGCTTTCTGGGCAATGATGATTTCTTCCACTTACACCGGATAACCAACATGCGCTGGCAGGGCGAATTCTCGCAGCCGCACTTGTTTAGGCTGTCCCGCTTTATTTTTTATATATCTGAGCCCTCTGTGTTTAAAACTATTACTGTTTTGGCGCGGATCCGAAGGTTTTATTTATTTTATTGTTTCTAGCAATATTGGCCGATGAAGGAATCTCCGTCTGATTTCAAAGGCCTCCCCTGTACAAAAGACGGATTTATTTTTTGCTTTACTTATTAATTCTTGTTATTGCTTTTAAAATTATTTATTCTTACTAACACTTTTTACTAAGTATTTATGCAGGTATCCGGAGATGCATTTTAAAAGATGTCCCAGAGTTTTATCTTATGTCACATTTAATTTTAGTTTTTATTATTCTGTATTGCATTTTATTTTAATTGTAATTTATGTAGAAATGCTTAGAGTATGTAGAATAAAGCCAATATATAATTAACCTAGGTTTGAACGGATAACCGCAAGTTATCGGATCTTAAAGGATGTCTAACCCCTTCCCTTTAGGATAATAAAGAACCCTGATCCAGAATCTCATTAATTTCGCAGACCATTAAATGGAGATTAATTGCAGTATTTTTATTGCAATAAATCAAGTGTCCTAATTCACTTAAATAATTAGGTGGCGACTCCTTAAAATCAACATTATTACTCCATCCAGGGAACCGCGCCAAAGAGCAACGTTGCGGATACCGCTTCGCACCGAGGTCAAAAGCGGCGGCGGCATGACTACCGGGATAATCAGGTTCTTGACCATAGCAAACCTAGGTTTATTATTGCTTGGCTTTATTTGCTTTTATTTGTTTTAAATGCCTTAAAATTGCTTGCTTTAATTTTGTATGCTTAACTGTTTTAATTGCTATTTGTTTTTACTGTTTTCCTTAAACTGACATTCCGCTCATATTTCTTCCACTCTGGAAAATTCACATTGTCACACACTATACGCGCTGGTGTGCGTCGCGCACCCGCAAATTTCTTTCAAGACACCCAAAATTTATGAGAGTTGGCGCCTGCGTGGAGTTAGATCGGTTCGTCTGATCAGTCACGTAGCCTTCTCACTCGAGTTGTCTGCTCGGGAACTTTGCGTCTAGTAAGCCAAATCTTATTTAGCTTAAGATAGAGCTATACCACCCTTTTATATTAAGTCATGCATGCATAAACCTTAGGTGGGTTAATCCTTGGTATTAACGCCACAATTAGAAATCATCAAACTTGTCGACGGGTTTCACAACCCAACGACCCAGAAGCATATATGTGTAGCTTGACAATGATAGACGGATCCAAGCCTGGTCATGACACGCCGAAATTGGAAAAGTGCACCGTCATTTGGTCGTCATTTCCAACAAAACATTGCAGTTTGACGGCTTGGACCTATTTATCATAATCTCGCATATTTGGCGTTAGCCGACCTGCGCACAAGAGAGGTCCCATGCATATTAGGTGCGCTGATTTGCATGCTTTTGTTTACTATTGTTGTCGCTAGCAATTACATATATTATTTAATGCAATAATTACCCTTTTAACCCCTGTACATATCATGCTTATAATTCCGGCCACGAGCATTTGCATTTTTGCACTTTTTGTTGTCACATTGCAATCAGGATTTCTACTGCGTAAATCGCTCTTGAACAGCGCGATTTGGACTTTGTGAAGCATCAACCACCAGTCCGGTCGAACCAAGCAGGGGAGTCTTTGACTATATTGCCACACCCTTTTACTATTTTTGTGGTTTGCCTACTCTCACCCATTTGTCATATCTTTTGCAGGAAAACCGTCCTCGCAAATAGTCGAGGGCGGCGGAAAGAAATAAAAAAAAAGGGAAGAAAAAGAAAAGAAAAAAAAATCATCACAAGAATGAGCTGGAGTTATGTTGACGGAAAGAGGTCAGCTTATACCAGATTCAACGAAGCATCGCTCTGGGTCCTATATTTTGTATCTTTATACATATTTTCAAATTCAATTGATATGTCTAGTATTGATTACATAATTCTTTATCATACATTTTACAACATAATCTTCCCGAACTACGCGTGTCTGATTCTCACCATATAGTGTGATACGTAGGCAACCAATCTAGGGTTCGACACCACATAAAAAAAAAGGGGACATACTTGGTTCACCCATTCATTGCATTTATCCAATTACGGACATTCATTATTGCATTTCGATCATTCTATCACATTCATTCATGCATTATTAGATGTACGCCAGTCCCCGGCAACGGCGCCAAAAACTTGTTAGCGATATTTCGAATGCTCACGCAAGTGCACTGATCGGTGTATTTTATATACACCTTTTGAGTCAGTTTTAGTTAATCTTTTGTCCCAGTTTGCATATATAAGTGTCGTATTAGGATAGTTTTTCGTTCTTTTGAGTCAAAGTGGTTAAAATGGACAAATGGCGGAAAAGGAGCAAAAAGAGGGCAAAAGAGGAGATGTCAGAGCTGGAAACAGAGAAAGTGGCGAACGAGGGTGGGCCGTGGCCAGCCCCCGATCAAAGTGCGCGCGCCCACTATTCAGAGAGGCTGCAGAAGATCCAGCGCCACGGCGCCCTCGCAGCCAGATGCGAGGCCGCGGCGCTAAACATCCGAGAAGCAGGAGTCCCAGTCGCGCTACGAGACAGCGAATATCGGGCCGCGCACCAAAACACCCGACGGATTGCAGAACTTCCGGCCAGCGCTGCGGCAGCGGCGCCGACGCGAAAAATAGGTCTTTGACGAAATGGGCCAGCTGAAGGAAAAGAGGGAGGCGGTTTGCAGCCTATAAAAGGAGAACCCTAGGCAGTTTTTAAGGGTTCCCCTTCTTGCACAACTCAAGACTTTTGCTTGGAGATTGGATACCATTAGTTTAGTAATTTCTTTTCCCTTTCTTGTTCTTTATTTCAGTTTTGTATGATGAACTTTGAATTAGTTCTTGTCATGTCAATGGCTAGGAACTAATTCTCTTATAGGGCTTTCCATTGTTGAATTGCTAGAAACTTATGTTATAAATTAATGCATGCTTATGGTTATTTTTCTTATTGTGAGATCTATCCAATAATTGAGTTGAATTCTTGGTAATTAATTGACAACTAATTATCACTATATGATTTCTAATCAGATTCCGAAAGGGGGGGATTGTGAATATGCTGTAAGTTGGGTAGACATTCTTGGATTGGGGATGAAAATACCTCAATTATTTATGTAGCGTTGATGAGAGGCTTAACAACCCTAATTTTGCGCATTGTGCGTGACGGTCAACTAGGTTTTTGCTCTTAATCCTCCTATAAAGTTATTATTATCACCGAAAGGTAGGTAAGGTGCGATACTGGGGTTGAGTGTTTATATAACCCTAACGGGAGTATAAAACGATTTCGTAAACCTGCTTTCTCCAAAAGAAGAATACCATAAGTTAATGCATTAGTACGTAGCATAAGCGGATAGTAAGGATACATGGAAGCTTTATTCTCATCACACCTGAAGTAAATCTTTATATTTAGATAGATTTCATAATTCTTAGTTCTAAACAACCAATCATTTATCAATTCGCCAAATAGATACTAGAAAATAGATAGTTGGTACTTGAACCCTAATCCTAGAGGACGATATTCGGTCTTATCAAGACTATACTACTTGTCACGATAACGTGCACTTGCGTTTAAAGTGTGTGCATCTTACCGCGCATCAAGTTTTTGGCGCCGTTGCCGGGGATTAGGCATAGTTCAATATCAAATTTGTCTATTTTTAATTTCTAATTTGGTTTTTAACTTTTCTTTTAATTTTTAATTTTTACGTTTTTATTTTCGAAAAGTTCGAGGTGCCGTGATTCTTTGTTGGTTTTGATTTATCTCAGGAAATTTTTAGATATGGATTTTTACTGCCAATATGACAGAGAACCAACCATAGAGGAAGAGAGGGAGGAATTAAGAGAAACGATACTCAGTCTCACGAGGTACCAAAATCAGTTCATAGATGAAACAAGAATGGCCATGCAGAAGTTGGAAACGCAAATAGCAGAGCTCGCAATCATATTCAACAGCGAAACACATGAAGAGCAATCTGCACCTGGGGTAGGCAATGAGGAAACACAATGTCAGGCAATTGACCTGAAGGATGCCGAATCAGGGGAGATAGAGAGTTCGCAGCAGCAGCGCCGCGGCGCCGAAGATTCTGAGACTATGCAGAGACAGAAGGTTACGGCATCCGAGGCGATGCAGAAAGTGAGGCCGCGCGCCTAAGATCGGCCGCGGCGCGTAACCTAAAACCGAGAAATCAGCACCAGCTGTGGCAACCGCACCCCAGGTGATGATACCATATCCTCAGAAATTAAAAACATGCACCCTTGACAAGCAATTCTCCAGATTCGTGGAGGTCCTCAAACAATTGCAACTCAATATCCCGTTTGCTGAAGCATTAGAACAAATGCCGAGCTACGTCAAGTTCATGAAGGATGTGCTTAGCAAAAAGAGGAGGATAGAGGATTACGAAACAGTGATGTTAACTGAGGAATGTAGTGCCATCTTACAGAGACAACTGCCTCAGAAGTTACAAGACCCTGGGAGCTTTACCATCCCATGTACTATTGGGAAGTTTGAATGTCAGAAGGCACTCTGCGACTTAGGAGCAGGCATAAATCTGATGCCCTATCTAGTTTTCTGCAAACTAGAAATGGGAGAAATCAGACCTACAAACATCACCTTGCAGTTAGCTGACCGCTCAATTGTTCATCCGAGAGGAGTCATCGAAGATGTTTTAGTGAAGGTGGACAAGTTCATCTTCCCCGCCGACTTCGTTATCTTAGACATACAAGATAACGATGGAATCCCCATCATACTGGCGCACTTCTTAGCCACGGGGACAGCGCCATTGATGTTCACAAAGGGGAATTGAAGCTTCGAGTAGACGAAGAAGAGGTGATTTTCAATGTTTTTCGAGCAACAACTTTTCCAGAGGCCAAGGATAATCGCCACCATTGATCTTAGCGAAGAAACAGTGTCAGCCAAAGAGTTCGGATATGATGATACGCTTGAAGAAGTACTGACCACATGGGATGATGATAGTAGAAACGATCCAGATTTGAGGGAGTAAGCAAATTGGATGAATGCTTATGAAAAATGGGATACAAGGAAGTATGAAGAACTTGGGCAGTACGGAAAGATCATTACCATCCACGAGAAGGCTCCAGAGTTAGAGTTAAAAACCCTACCCAATCATCTACAATACCAATACCTAGGTGAAAAAACCTTACGGTGATCATTTCATGCCACATATCCACCAAGAGATTGACAAGCGCTAAGAGTACTAAAGAATCCTGGCGGGCGTTGGATGGACATTAGCGGACATAAAAAGGGATAATTCCATCAACAGTAATGCATAAGATCCGTCTAAATGAGGAAATCAGACCATCCATCGAAGCCCAAAGGCGACTAAACCCAAACATGAACGAGGTAGTGAGAAAGGAAATCCTAAAATGGCTCGATGCAGGAGTAATCTACCCCATATCCGACACGTGGGTAAGCCCGCAAAGTGGTGCGAAAAGGGTGGAATAACGGTGGTGACTAACGAAAGAAACGAACTCATCCGCCGAGAACGGTGCGGATGGAGAATTTGCATTGACTATCGCAAGTTGAATAAAGCAACGAGAAAAGACCACTTCCGCTTGTCATTCCTAGATCAAATGTTGATGGACTTGCAGGCATAACTACTACGACTTTTGGATGGATACTCGGTATCACCAGGATTGCAATAGCCCGGAAGATCGTGAAAAGACATTCACTTGCCCTTTGGTACATTTGCATTGAAGGATGCCATTCGGACTGCGCAATGCACCGTAACTTTTCGAGGTGTATGATGGCAATTTTCTCAGATATGGTAGAAAGAACTATAGAGATCTTTATGGATGATTTTTCGGTCTTTGGAGCATCATTCGATGAGTGTTTAAGGCATTTAGAAGCAGTGTTAAGCCGGTGCGAAGAATCTAACCTTGTGCTAAATTGGGAGAAGTGTCACCGTAGTAATGAAGGAATCGTCTTGGGACACAAAATATCAAACCAAGGTATTGAGGTGGACAAAGCAAAGATTTACGTGATCGAAAATCTACCACCTCCAAAGATCACAAAAGGAGTCAGAAGTTTCCTTAGATATGCAGGTTTCTATAGAAGATTTATCAAGGATATTTCAAAGGTCTCAAAGCCTCTTTCCACATTACTAATGACGGGGGTTGCCTTCGACTTCAATAAAGAATGCTTAACCGCATTTCAAACGCTCAAGGAGAAGCTCATTTCCGCACCCATAGTCATTGCACCAAACTGGGAGCTCCCATTCGAACTAATGTGCGATGCAAGCGACTATGTAGTTGGAGCGGTGCTTGGACAGAGAATCAACAAGGTATTTAGATCCATTTACTATGCTAGTAAAACTCTAAATGACGCACATTTAAATTATGCAACTACTGAAAAAGAACTACTAGCTATAGTATATGCGTTTGAGAAATTCAGGCCATACTTGATTGGGAATAAAGTGATAGTATACACTGACCACTCTGCTATAAAGTACTTGATGACAAAGAAGGATGTGAAGCCTCGCCTCATCCGATGGGTCCTACTTCTACAAGAATTTGACGTAGAGATTCGTGATAAGAAAGGAACAGAGAATTCAGTTGCGGACCACTTGTCAAGACTGGAAAACACAGAGAGCCAGAACACCAAGGATGTGCAAATAAATGATCACTTTCCAGACGAACAACTGCTTTGGTAAGTATGAATTCTAATTTACCTTGGTACGCTGATTTTGTTAACTTTCTTGCCTAAAATACTACCCCGGGCTTGTCAAGCAGTGAAGAGGTTTTATTCATAAGTAAAGCATTACTATTGGGAGGAACCGATGTTATACAAACACTGTGCCGACCAAGTCATCAGGCGATGTATACCAGATGAAGAGATGCACCAGGTTCTCACCCATTGCCACACCTTATCATGTGGTGGACACTTTGGGGCATCAAGAACAGCAAAGGTATTGCAATACGATTCTATCGCCAACACTCTTTAAGGATGCCCGTACCTTTGTGCGAGAGATGTGATAATTGTCGAGAGAACAGGAACATCTCAAGACGAAGCGAAATGCCTTCGCAAGTGGATATTGGAAGTAGAACTATTCGATGTGGGAATCGATTTCACGGGCCATTTCCGCCTCCTTTGGAAATCAATATATCCTTACGGCGATTGACTATGTGTCCAAATGGGTAGAAGATGGCCACCAAAGAAAACGACAAGAAGACGGTTCAAAAATTCCTCCAAAAGAATATTTTCACAAGGTTCGACACCAAGAGCTCTCATCGATGTGCGGAGCCATTTCTCGCAATAGGCACCGAATTCGGCTTTCCGATATGGAGTTTACCACCGCACTACAACTGCTTACCACCCTCAAGCTAATGGGCAAGCGGAAGTATCAAATAGAGAAGTAAATAGCATATTGGAAAAGACGGTGAACGGCTCAAGGAAAGACTGGTCTATCAAATTGGATGACGCATTGTGGGCATACCGGACAGCATTCAAAACACCAATTGGTATGTCACCTTATAAATTAGTTTTTGGTAAAGCATGTCATTTGCCAGTAGAGTTGGAACACAGAGCATACTGGGCAATAAAGAAGTTAAACATGGATACCACGGCAGCAGGACAGAGGAGGCTGCTACAGCTGAGCGAATTAGATGAATTCCGACACAATGCCTATGAGAATGCAAAGATCTACAAGGAACGAACAAAAGCATGGCACGACAAGAATTTGATACCGAAAGACTTTCAAGAAGGACAACAAGTGCTGTTATTCAACTCAAGGTTGAGATTGTTTCCAGGCAAGTTAAAATCACGTTGGACAGGACCATACACGGTGGTAAGAGTATTCCCATATGGAGCGATTGAAATAAAAGGGAGAGAGGGAGCTGCCTTCAAGGTAAACGGACAGAGGTTAAAACCTTACATGATCAATGAAATGGAATACATGAACTTGGTAACTTCTCATACCTTAAAATAATAAGGAACTTGCGTCCGGCTAAAAGACGTTAAAGACAACGCTTGTTGGGAGGCAACCCAATGTTTTTAATTATGTTATCTAAATTTCTGTTTTTATTTCGTCTTGATCAGTCTCACGGTCTTGGGTTCTTGTGTCTATGTTATGTTGACAGGTGAAAGCCAAGGATGTGGAAGGCGAAAAATGAAGAGAAGCCAAGGTTACCCAGAAAAATCGCCATAGCGCCGCAGCTCCCCAACACAGGGCCGCGGCGCCAAATGATCAGAAGACGCCCAAAAGTTTGGATGCCGCGGCGCCAATTTGCAGGGCCGCGGCGCCACAAAAGAAAATATGAATTCTGGAAGACACCCTGATCCGAAGGCCCTATCGCCAAATCAAAACACCAAGAATGCTCCTCCCCTCACAGAATTCAAAGTAGTATCCACCGCCACCACCACCATTTTAGCCAAAGTTTGTAAGTGTCTTATTTCTTTTATTGTCTTTGAGTCTACACACATTGGGGACAATGTGTGATTTAAGTTTGGGGGTGTTCTATTTGTGTCATGTTATGTTTTATTTTAGTCATTTTGATTGTTTTTATGTTTATTTTTGAGTCACAAAGTTTTTTTTCTTTTTGAGTCATAATTGCCTGTCAAAGATCATGAATGCTGTAGTTGCTAGAAACACCTAGTGAAGTAAGGTGGAATAATGTAACGGAATTGAAGCAACTATCTAAACACCTAAGTTAGATATGCCAAAAACTCACAGAATCTGTCTATTTGGAGTTTCTTGCTTGAGTTATGCATGCTAAATGATAAATACTTATGTGTTATGATTGCTTGCTATTTGAGGCGAAATAGTTAGGATATGCATGTTAGGGAGATGACTCAGGCATTTCTTTGATAGTCAATTCTTACCATTCTTTTCTAGCCCGTACTTTAAAAATATCCCTAGCCAAATTTATCGAGCCTAAATTTGAAACTTCTTTGACACCCTATATTCCCACAAATTGTACCATAAGTGAAAATATGAAATAGTGGAATACATTGTGTTAAAAAAGAGACAAAAAGAGTGAATAAGTCTGTTGCACCCCAATACAAAAGTAATAAGAAATAGGCAAAAGCCTAAATTTGGGGGTGCTTGTCATTATTAGATATTTCACTCTCCCAGAACAAAAGAGGAAAAAGATAGAATCGAAATGAAGAAAAGAACAAAAAGAAAAAGGGAAATATTGAAAAGCTAAGGAGCTTATGGTACACGAAATGAGCCTAAAATGCCTATTTTTACCAACCCCTACCTAAGCCTACATTACAACCCTTAAAGTCCTGAAGATCTCTTTTATGCATATCCAGAATTAGTGGAGAATAGCAAGTAAGCATGCCATAGGAATTCTTGAATTTAGATGCATGACTTAGTATATTGACTTCCATTAAGCATGATGAATATGAGTTTGCGAAATATCTAGCTTAATGTGCTGAAATTTCATGCTATATGGTCCTGAATATTATTTTGCTAACCTTCATGTTTTTCTAGTTAACACTAATGCAGCAAAAGTGATCAATGGCAGTGAGTCTTTTATTTTTCGTTTCTTTGAGTCTTTTATTTTATTTCTTTCTATCTTTGCTCGAGGGCGAGCAAAGGTTAAGTTTGGGGGTATTTGATCGGTGTATTTTATATACACCTTTTGAGTCAGTTTTAGTTAATCTTTTGTCCCAGTTTGCATATATAAGTGTCGTATTAGGATAGTTTTTCGTTCTTTTGAGTCAAAGTGGTTAAAATGGCCAAATGGCGGAAAAGGAGCAAAAAGAGGGCAAAAGAGGAGATGCCAGAGCTGGAAACAGAGAAAGTGGCGAACGAGGGTAAAATCCAGACCAGCGCCGCGGCGCCCACTATTCAGAGAGGCTGCAGAAGATCCAGCGCCGCGGCGCCCTCAGACAGCAGATGCAGGGCCGCGACGCCTAAACATCCGAGAAGCTACAGGAGTCCCAGTAGCGCGCTACTCGCAGCAGATATCGTGGCCGCGACGCCAAAACACCCGACGGACAGACTCAGCGCGCGCCGTTCAGGCGCGCGCCGACGCTGAAAAATTAGGTCTTTGACGAAATTATGGGCGAGCTGAAGGAAAAGAGGAGGCGGTTTGCACTATAAAAGGAGAACCCTAGGCGCTTTTAAGGGTTCCTTCGCACAACTCAAGACTTTGCTTGAGATTGATACCATTAGTTTAGTAATTTCTTTTCCCTTTCTTGTTCTTTATTTCAGTTTTTGTATGATGAACATGGAATTAGTTCTTGTCATGTCAATGGCTAGGAACTAATTCTCTTATAGGGCTTTCCATTGTTGAATTGCTAGAAACTTATGTTATAAATTAATGCATGCTTATGGTTATTTTTCTTATTGTGAGATCTATCCAATAATTGAGTTGAATTCTTGGTAATTAATTGACAACTAATTATCACTATATGATTTCTAATCGATTAGAAGGGGGATTGTGAATATGCTGTAAGTTGGGTAGACATTCTTGGATTGGGGATGAAAATACCTCAATTATTTATGTAGCGTTGATGAGAGGCTTAACAACCCTAATTTTGCGCATTGTGCGTGACGGTCAACTAGGTTTTTGCTCTTAATCCTCCTATAAAGTTATCTTTATCACCGAAAGGTAGGTAATGTGCGATACTGGGGTTGAGTGTTTATATAACCCTAACGGGAGTATAAAACGATTTCGTAAACCTGCTTTCTCCAAAAGAAGAATATCATAAGTTAATGCATTAGTACGTAGCATAAGCGGATAGTAAGGATACATGGAAGCTCTATTCTCATCACACCTGAAGTAAATCTTTATATTTAGATAGCTTTCATAATTCTTAGTTCTAAACAACCAATCATTTATCAATTCGCCAAATAGATACTAGAAAATAGATAGTTGGTACTTGAACCCTAATCCTAGAGGACGATATTCGGTCTTATCAAGACTATACTACTTGTCACGATAACGTGCACTTGCGTTTAAAGTGTGTGCATCTTACCGCGCATCATGCACGCATCGTTGAAAAGTAATATAGTCTGATAAGACCGAATATCGTCCTCAGAGACTGGTTTCTAAGTACCGTTCATCTATTTTATGTTATCTATTTGGCAATCGATATTTGAGTTGAGTTTTTGTTTAACTACTAGAATAATTGCAAGGTTTAAACTAATAAAGTTGTAATCAGTTATGAATGAATTAGGGCTTCCAAAATCCTCGACTATCCACTATATTCAATCCTTAATGCAACTAGAATGACTTCTTCTTCTACGTTAAGATATCGGTTAACTAAACTGTTATATTCTGGTTAGGACATATAATCACTCAACCCCAGTGCAGAACCCTTATATATTTCTATGATAGGATTTACCACATAGGAGGATTAAAAACGGTAACCTATAATGCTACACAAGTATCGGGGTACTATCGTCCGGGATTTTAACCTATGTCTAGTCAATTACAGCATATCCAAATCTCTCATCTCAGTTATCGATTCAAAATCATATATATTATGATAATTAGTGATCAATTAATTATCAATCATTCATACCAATTATTGACTAAATCTTAATCAAGTGAAGAAGAAATCAAACTACTGCATTAATTCATGAATAGAAGTTTCAAGCGATTCATAAGGAAAATCCTAATAAAGTGTTTAGCTCCTAGTCATAGTCATGCTAAGAACTAACACAAAATCCATACATAAATTGAATTAAAAACGAAAGAAAATAAATTACTACGAACTGAGTCTCCAATTGTAGTCTTCAATCCGTGCCTTGTGTTGTGTATGTTGTAGAATGACCAACATCATTCATAGCATTAATCCCTAGGGCTTAAATATCCTCTAATTTTCGTGCCCTATGGACCAATCTGCCCTTAGCCAATTTGCCTTCGGAATTGAAATTTCCCGCGTCGATGCAGATACCGCATCTGCGGCGTTTAAACTCCCGCAGCCTTCAAGACAAATAGCACCGCGGTACTGCCTGATGGCACCGCAGTGCTGAAAGTCCTGTGACTCCTCGGTAAATATGGCACCGCGGTTCTGCATAGTGGCACAGCGGTGCTGCATTCTTTCGCTCTTTTTCTCCTCGGGAGCACCTTTTCTGCCCATTTCTTGTTCCTTTTTGCCTTTTTGCACCGCTGTGACTCAAAAGAAAGAAAAACAAACCTACTACTATACTAAACACAACAAAAATGAGTAAAATACAACTAAAAATGACTCGAAAGACGTATAAAAAATACGCCTAACAGTTATATGTCTATAATGTCATCGGCATGTGAGAGATAAAAGTCCTTAGACTTGAGGTCAATATCATCTTGTTTACGGAGTAATGTACTTTGATCCTGTCCTAAGCTCAAATGCCTTATAGGTTGAGACGCGGCTTGTTTTGGGTGCATTACGAAGTAGATTAAAGGTAGTATGTGAGCAAGAATATGATTCATTCCTTGAATACATATTCAAGTGAACACTCAGATACTCATATGATATTAGGTTGACTAAGTCATTGGCCAATGCAATGGACATGTATGTGACATGGTCCTGTTGTCAACTAATATAGATGAGTTATAATAATCAAACCATTTGGATAGACACTTGACAGATCCTAAGCTTGATTCAGTGTGTCATGAATGAATGGATTTTATCTTCTCACATATAGGTTCAGTTCACATATTTTGTGTAGCTAAACTTTACATATTGGGTTCGTCTTCCGGCGCAGTCTAGGAGTTCCGTGAAGATCCTAATGTAATTAGTGACGATATGTAAAGGCTTAAAGGGTAACACTAAGTCAAAGGTTCCGTTGATTGAAGGATGTAATTAGAATTAAATACCTATATGTTCGGTTGATGACCGGGACATTAAAAGATGGGAAAATGGGCAGAAAATAGGATGGGACCGCAGTACCTTTATTCAGGACCGCGGTGCGTAAACACGCGCAAGACCGGCGTGTGGACGGCCCGACGATCAATTCGCGATTTGTTTGCTAGGCCGCCTGCTGAAACCCTTGAGCTCTTATTTTATCCTATAAATAGGAGGCTCATCTTCTCATTTCGATACACCAAACCTAAGAGAGGTAAATCTCTTCTAAAGCTCTGTCAGAATCCCTAGCATTTCTGACTTAGCAAATTACATCACAGTTTCAGAACTTACAAATCGAGGGACTTTTGCGTGTGCACCATCTGACTACACAAACCATCGAGAATCAACTGCTTGACCAATTGCTACAATAATGTAAGTATTATGTCGAGGTATTACATTATACTATGTGCTTTGTATTGTTCATTACTTATCATACTGCAGTTCGACCGTTCGTCGGGTTTGAAACATAAATTTTCAAATTTCGATGCGTGTACGAACCCGACATAAACACCTACAAAAGGAACCAAAAGGATTGGTCTCTTTTGATGTTAAATTCAAAAGCAATGGAAATAGAAACAGAGGGAAGACCTTATCTTTAGTTGATCAATGCAGCTCAAACTAGGGTTGTCCGATGGTCGCCGACCGACACCGCCCTGCCCCGACTCACCGACCCCCGTATTAAAAAAACGGATCGGGGCTCGAACCGGCGACAGGTATGGTCCCGCCAGACCACCGAGCCCCGATCCCGCCTGGCCCCGCCATTTGCCAAAAATAGCCGTTGCCTAACGAATATTTACATTTTGGTAGTTAGACAACGGCCATTTTGGCTTCCCCACTCCCAACCCCTACCCCCTTTATATTTATTTTTAACCCCTAGGTTATTATATTTACACTTTAACCCAATTTTCCAACTATAAATACCTCATTTTCTCTTCTTATTTCTCACAAATCTTCCTACATTTTCTCTAATTTCTATATGCAACATTGTCTACTACATATTCACTCTATTTATTAATTTGAGAATTGAGAGTGAAGTTGGCAACTAGCTTGAAGATTAATCTATCGAGCAAAGTTTCAATTTTCAACCTCTCGATTACACATCGACTCTACGTCGGCGTTTGGTACATTCGTTCCCTCATTAAATTATTATTTTCTTTTTATTTCATTTAGCACATTTAATTTCATTATCTTTAAGTCTTTAATTATTTATTATCATAATTAAAATGAAAAGAACAAAAAGTCTTTTCGGCAAGGGTACTTCTTCTAGCAGTGCTAACCAAATTAGCGAGTTTGATGTTTTTGTTTTGCAGGGTAATTTACCTTACCAAGCAGTTATCAATGAAGAAGGAAAGGAAGACTTGCTGAAATATTGGATGCAGAATGAGAAGACATTTCCGACACTTTCAATGATGGCTCGAGATATTTTGAACATTGGCGCCATCAATCCTTCCGAAGCGCTTTTACGCAGTGATTTCAAATAGGAGAGCACAGACACTCATTAGCCGGAGACAGCTTGGAGATGGCGGTACTATTCAGAGATTGGATACGAGCGGAGCGAAGGAGGTGCGGTCAACCAGAGATTAACGAAGAAGACGAAAACTACAACGACATTTTATCTGAAGGCATGAGTAGCGACGTGGAACAATTTGACCAAGATATACCAATTCCAACCGAAGAACCACACGAAATTATAAAGAAACTAGAAAAAGTATTTTCAAATTGGTAATTTATTTTATTGCAATTTTTTAATTTTTCTATGTCTTTTGTAAAAATTTTCAACAACAGTACACTACAATGTTGTAATTCTGAATCTTGTATATTTCAATGAAATAATTAATAATATAAGAGGCACAAAAACAGTCTTGGGATGTTTTTTTTACACTCTTCTTGTCTTTGTTTAATTATTTAATTTATACTTTATAGTTTATACTTTATAAATATATTATATATATGAGTATAATTATAATACTATAATATTATAATAGTATAATATGAGTCTATGACTATCACTATATGACTATATGTTAATATTACTTTGTTAGTAATTTAGTATTTTTAATTT
This sequence comes from Przewalskia tangutica, assembly GCA_029844215.1. Taxonomy (NCBI): domain Eukaryota; kingdom Viridiplantae; phylum Streptophyta; class Magnoliopsida; order Solanales; family Solanaceae; genus Przewalskia; species Przewalskia tangutica. Next base: position 115,343,640 of record CM056723.1, on the reverse strand, counting down.
AGTGAAAAAAATTTAAAAAAACCCACTCGATCCGTCCCGGCCCCACTCCGCCCCGACCGCCTGATCGGGACGACGACACAGATCGCCCCGCTAGTCCTGGTCCCCGCCTGGCCCGCCCCAGCCCGACCGCCCCTCCTCCACTCCAACCCCGTCCCGATCCCGCCGGTCCCAATCCCAGTGGGCCCGGCCCGACCCACTGGCCAGCCCTAGGTCAAACTAGTCACTTGGAATTTGAGGGGATTAAATAACATGGATAAAAGGAGGTTGGTGAAAAACTCTATTCTTGATTGGGGTGCAGACATCATATGTTTGCAGGAAACAAAACTTGAAGGGGATGTAGAAAACATTGTCAACCAAATTTGGGGAAGAAGATGGGCAAGTTATGCTTGTCTAGAAACTAGTGGAACTAGAGGCGGAATCATGATGATATGGGATAAAAGGGTATGGAAAGGGGAGATTCTTCAGATTGGGTCATACACTTTGACTTGTAGATTTGAAGGTCAACTACAAAACTTTGAATGCATATTACAGGGGTGTATGCCCCAAATTGTGACATTGAAAGAACAAAGGTATGGGGAGAAATTAAGTGTTGTGAGGGATCCTATCGAGGGTCCTTGGGCAGTCTGTGGGGATTTCAATATTGCGAGATTCCCCCCAGAGAAATGAAATTGCAGGAGAAGGTCCACAGCTATGGTGGAATTCTCAGATTTCATAGAGGAAATGAGATTTATTGATCTTCCCCTGGAAGGGGGTGCTTATACTTGGTACAGAGGGAACTCTCACACTACTGCATCAGGAATTGACAGAATCTTGATCTCTGAAGAATGGAATGACGGCTTCAGCAACATCAAACAATCTCTCATCCAGAGAGTGACATCTGATCACATCCCTATTTTTCTACAAAGTGGAGACTGGGAACAACCAAAGTCTTATTTCAAGTTTGACAATTGGTGGTTGAACACTGATGGCTTTGTTGATAGAATTAAGAGTTGGTGGTCAACTTTTGACTTCTCTGGAAAGCTAGACTATCCTAGCTTGTAAACTGAAGGCCTTGAAAGGCAAGCTAAAGGACTGGAGCAAAAGCAGCCAAGGCAACTTGAAGGTACAAAAAGTAGATTTGCTCAATCAACTAGCAGTACTGGTCACTGGACAAAGTATTGGAAACCAGAATCCTAACTGAGGGGGGAAATGGTAGAGAAGGCATCACTATTGATGAGGTATGAAGAACTTTTAAAGAATGAAGAAGTGGCATGGAGGCAAAGGTCTAGGGCCATCTGGCTCAAAGAAGGAGACATGAATACAAAGTTCTTCCACAAGATTGCCAATGCTCACAAAAGGTGCAACAATATTGATCACCTAATGATCCAGGATGAATTAATCTTAGAGCCACAGAGCATCACGAATGAGATAGTAGGTTTCTACAAAAAACTATTCTGAAACTGAATATTGGAGACCTGCTGGCAATTTTGGGAGCTGTCCAACAATAACTGAGAAGGAAAAGACACTACGACAAAGCAGATTTGATGAACAAGTTTTAGGGTGTTTGAAAATGTGTGCTAGGGATAAGGCACCTGATGGTTTTACAATGGGATTTTTTATCAAATGCTTGGAGGTGCTTAAACAGGACATCATGGGGGTGTTTCACAACTTCCACTCTCATGGTTTTTTTGAGAAGAATTTTAATGCAACTTACATTGCCTTGATCCCAAAGAAGAATTGTGCAAAAGAGCTACGGGACTACATACCTGTAAGCCTAATATGCAGCATTTACAAGATTATTGCAGAAGTCTTGACTGAAAGGCTGAAAAAGGTGATGAGGAAATTGATTGATTCTCAACAAATGACATTTATAAAAGGGAGACAAATAATGGATGCCATACTAATAGCTAATGAAGCAGTGGACTCAAGACATAAACAAAAGAAGCCTGGCATTCTCGGCAAGTTAGATATTGAGAAAGCATTTGACCATGTGAATTGGAACTTCCTATTTAGCATGTTACAACTGATGGGATTTGGTGAGCAATGGATTAAATGGGTGAAATTCTGCATATCTACTGTCAGGTTCTCAGTCATCATTAATGATTCACCGGAAGGATTCTTCCCTTCTCAGAGAGTTCTCAGACGGGGTGACCCCTTGTCTCCATTTCTTTTCATAATAGCCATAGAAGGTTTGAACAACATGGTCAAAACAACCAAGCTTAATGGGTGGATCAAAGGCTTTAGGTAGCCATGAATGGTCACAACAACCAGGGTATTACACATCTTCAATATGTTGATGACACCTTGATCTTTTGTGATGCAGAAGTGGAATAACTAAGAATTTTGAGAACTATCCTGGTGCTCTTTGAAGGCATATCTGGCCTGCATATTAATTGGAGGAAGAGTCATCTTTACCAATTAATGAAGTAACAAACATGGAGGATTTGGCACTAATTCTGGGGGGAGAAGTGGGGACTCTTCCTACTATCTATCTTGGCATGCCACTGGGGGCCAAATCAAAATCTGTTGGAATATGGAACAATGTCCTGGAAAAATGTGAGAAAACACTTTCAAGTTGGTAGTTTTCAATATTTGTCAATGGGAGGAAGGCTCACTCTTATTAATTCTGTGTTAGACTCATTGCCAACCTACACGATGTCCCTTTTTCCCATTTCAGTGGAAGTCATTAAAAGACTGGACAACATTAGAAGGAATTTTTTGTGACAAAGAAAAAAAGAAAGAAAAGTCTATCACCTGGTTAAGTGGAAAGAGGTAATTCTCAAAAAGGCTCAAGGTGGATTGGGAATCAGAAATTTGAAGAATCACAGAAAAGCCCTCAAATTGAAGTGGTTATGGAGATACTCTCAAAACCCTAAAAATTTATGGACCAAGGTGATCAAAGCTAAATATGAAGTGGAGGACAACTGGATGACTAAACCAGTTAACACAACTAATGGAGTTAGCCTCTGGAGGTCCATAAGGGTACTATGGCCAGCTCTGAAAAACCAAGTCTCTATCAGAGTGCTAAATGGTAGCAGGACATCCTTCTGGATGATAATTGGCCGGGGAATGGAGTCTTGAAGAATTTATTTGCTGACATTTATGCTCTAGCTCTCCACCAACAGAGAACTATAGCTGAAATGTGGTCACCTCATGGTTGAGAATTAATACTCAGAAAAACTTGAATGATTGGGAGATGAATAGGTTGATTGAGTTCTACAAGCAACTGGACAACTTCACATGAACTCAGAATGGAGAAGACACATTGAGATGGCAGGGGCATATCAGTGGAAAAGTCAGTGTCAATATAGCCTAGAAAATGATAAACCAACCTAGACTTCAAGTCACCAACTGGCCCTGGAAGCATATCTGGAAGACCAAGATACCATACAAGGTTGCATGCTTCTCATGGTTACTGGCAAAGGAAGCTGTGCTCACACATGAAAATTTCAACAAGAGGAAGTGGACTCTATGCTCAAGATGTTTTCTATGTGAAAAGGAGGTGGAGACAGTTGGCCACCTCTACTTGCACTGTAGGATAACTGATCAGTTATGGAAGATCTTCATTAATCTCAGAGGCATAGCTTAGACAATGCCTAGAAATATTACTGAAGCTCTCTTTAGGAGTAGCTGGAGCTGGAGTAGATGACACAGATGGAGAAATGGTCCCTGCATGTATCTGGTGGACAATTTGGAAAGAAAGGAATTCTAGATGCTTTGAGAACAATAGCAACACTTTGCAGATGATCAAACTTAACTGTATTAAGCATTTTTGTTTTTGGTGCAACCAGATCTACCCACAGGATACTATCTCTATCCTAGACACATTAGGTTCCTGTTAGAAATGTAGACTGGTTTTCTATCTTTTGCTCACTTGTAAATATGGTTTCAGTACAACCTATGTACTTTTTTGTGTTTAATATATACAAATGTTACCTTCTCAAAAAAAAAATTGCATACCGTCAACACAGGTGCATTAAGCCAAATTGACAGATCTATATGACATAGATATCTGTCTACTTTTGTACCAACCACTAAGCATAATGACTGGAAGAGTATCAGCTGTTTGAGGATAGTGTATCTGGTTCTCTGTTGGAATTTGGGTGAGTTCTTAATTAAGAAATAAAGGTAGTGCTAATCTTGCTAGGTTTAGAAGATAATCACCGGGCTTTGCTAGTTTTCAATGGGATTAATGATGTAATTAAGATTGAGTACTGACGTGCCACCAGGATTAGACGACTGAAGATTGTGAAACACATACAAATCGTACATCAGGCTAAGAAGACTGAGAACCATCACACATCCTAATTAATGCTTCCTAACCTTATGAGTAATGCAATTAGGGCCTATAAGTTTATTCATACAGCATGTTAATAAATGCGAGCTGTAAATAACTTGGTTCAGGCAAATATAGATTCATCCACTACCTTTTTCCTTCGTGGTCTTTGGAGAGTGTTTAGAGGAATTGTAATAATGGTTATTGTATCCATGCATTTCGCATAGTTTTATCTGCTTGTGACTAATTTCATATATGTTGTGTGTTATGATTTGGACATTGGCTATTCATGTTCTTTAGTACAACCACATTGTTGTGTTAGCCATCAAAGTAAACTTCACTTGAAGTGAAACCCATATTTAACTTCTTGTGGTACAGACAAACCTGAATATTGGAACACTTGCAACTTGCCAGTCGTGAACTTCTGAAAATGAAACTGGTTTTGGTTAGATATCTAGTCTAAACATAAACCAGGAGGATAAGTTCACATCCCTCAAACTTTAAATCAGATGGTAATAATTTATCAAAAAACAGATGGTAGTATGGCTTAACACACTTTATGCCTTAGAGAACCACGATTTGCTAGAAATAAGATGGTTTTGAAATTACAGCTACACCAAGTGAGGATGATGATCTCTGGTGGTCTTTACAAAAATCTGTTTTGCTAAGCGATAATTTATCTAGAAGGCAAAACTATAAACGAAATTGAACACTTTGAGTTGCACTCAAGGATGTGGTCTAGTTGTCATGAAGTGAGTGCGAACCTTTGGGACCGTGCTTCAAATCTCAACCGAGTCAAAAACACTAAGTGACTTCTTTCCATCTGTCAAAGCTGGGGTACTTGTGCTAGTGCGAAGTAGCAAGTACCGGATGGAATAATCGAGTTGCGCAAGCCGTCCCGGATACTTAGATTAGTCTGTTGATACCAAACTTTTGTTTTCTTAGGTAAGGGCCATACTCAAAAACCATTGTATGATATCTGTACTACCAATGGCTGTGAGCTAGCGTGAAAATTATGTTCCGACTTAAGAAGACATTTTTTCTTCTATTGGCTATTTAAATTAGTTTTTGGTACTGAGCTATTTAGATTAGCAACTTTTTGTCTGTGAGATGTTTTGACTTTCGTGTTGCTCATCAGAAAAATGTCGTGTAGCATATGAACTGATATAGATTATGTTTCATTAGTATACCTGATTCTCCATTTTGCTGCTTCATATTCTTAATTTCTTTGCATGGTGCATTCAGGTATATGATGTTTCATCTTATTTGGACGAACATCCAGGTGGAGATGATGTTCTACTTGGTGCTACAGGTACCAATTAATCTGTGTTCTTTCTTGTGAAATTACTGCACGCTCAAAAGTAAACAGGACTCACTTTTTCGTATGTCATTTTGAAAGACATTTTCTTGTAGGAAAAGATGCCACTGATGAATTTGAAGATGCTGGACATAGCAAAGATGCAAGGGAACTGATGGAAAAATTCTTCATTGGGGAGCTTGATCTATCATCCACTTCCATCCCAGAACGTGAGATTGTCAAGAAGGCAGGCAAAGATATTCCTCGGAAGGTTATGGAAATTACTAAGCAATATTGGTTTGTTCTAGTAGCAGTTGTTGGCATCTCTGTGGTGGTCGGCTTCTTGTACACACGCAAGTTCGATATTCCCTCTTGGATGTTAGTAATGTTGTGCAACATAGACTGAAAAAAGTATTCATCATATCTTTGGAGGTCCAGGAATTTGGGACATGATTGTTGAATGCCCAATTTTGTTACTGTTTGAGATGACAATTTTTTCCAAAGCAAATTATCACAAATAGGTTTTTCAATACACAGTTTTTTTTTTATGACGGGGAACCCGCAGCCACTACTTTTTACAAGTGCGCACTGGGTAAACTCTCTGACGCAATAGCCTGCAAACCACGTCAGTCAGGTAAACCACACTTGGCAAGCCATGTGCGACTGGCTCAACCAAGAAGGTGTTGGCAGGGGAATCGAACTCGTGACCTTTCGGTCCCGCGCTCTCCTACTTCACCAACTTGGCTACCCTTGCGGGTTTTCAATACACAGTTGCTTTCATTTTATATTGATAAGAGTTTTCACTGTCCGTATAACCCTTCTGAAGATATATAATAAAGCACTCAGAAAGGACGTCTTTTTTTTTTTCTCTAGTTTCTTTTATTTTAATTTTTCTTTAGACCAGTAGTATTTGGACCAACTTGCGTTCTCGAGTTTAATATCTCATACTTGATTCTGTTATAGCTCCTCCTGTTCTAAATCAATGGTTACTCTCTTCTTCCCAAAACAATGTAGCACTTCCGTAAATTGTTAATTTTATCTTCCCTTACATAACTTATTTATGACATACGATAACTTTAAACTTCTTTAGTAGTATTCTATGGAAGGCAATTGAAAGTACATTCATCTTTCACTGTGTGGAGGAGAAAGGTTTACAGACACAGTAGAGTACATGTTATATGAAAGTTATAACTATCTAATCAGTGCTGCTTAAGATTGGATGATGTGAATGCTTAGTTCATCTGTCAATTTGTACGTTGTTTCACAAACCAAGAACAAAAAAAAAGGTAATTTTATACAGCATTCCAAAGAGGTTTCGAAACAAAATGATATTAGTTTAGACTTTAGACAATTACTCTTCGATTAAGGTTACTAGATGTCTTTTTTAGGGGGTGTGCAAAAACCGTAAAAGACAGATAATATAGACCGGAAATAACAGTTTAGAGAGATGATGATTTCTTCCTTTAGTATCATAAGTTATCGCTTGATTGAAAATGGTAAAATGCAGAACAAAAAATACATAAAAAGTAAAACACATCTCATCTACGTTTTACGGACTTGGGAAATCAAAGGAAGCAAATGATCCAAGAAATTGGTTTAACTTTGCAAGTAAAATGTTCACTCCCAAAACTTTGCTCTTTCTGGTTATATCACTTCAGCACAAATCTCAGAGTGATAGATGATTTACAATGAGAAAGGAATGAGCCAAAAATAAAACGTAGTTTGTGTTAACTCTTTTATCTCTGTTTCCTTTCCAATAATGCATCACACAGACTAAGAGGATCTGCATTGTATCGAACATTATGTACTCTTATAATATTAGCACCATTCAAACTCCCTGTGGTCACAGCAGCAACAGTTGCTAGATCTCGTTCAGCTGCATCAGGGTGAGCACAAACATCGCCTAGGAATCTCTTTCTGGATGGTCCAATCAATAAAGGGGCATGAGATAAAGCCAAGCTCCTCCTTGCAATCTCACTTCGAATGGTTGTCAAACCCATTAGAATATCCAAATTATGTTCAGTCTTTTTGGAAAATCCGATCCCTGGGTCAATTATTAACCTCCAAGCAGGAATACCGGCCAACTCTGCTTCCTTGAGCCTCTCGTAAAGTTCGAACCCCACATCCTTACAAACTTCGTTGCATTGCAAATTCTCGGGATTTTGCATTGAAGACGGATCACCTCTCATATGCATTGCTACATAAGGTACTCAAAGCGCTGCAACAACACTATACATGCTGGAATCCAAACGTCCACCAGATACATCGTTTACAAGATGGACCCCGTTTTTCACTGCTTCCGAGGCAACTTGTGAATAGAAGGTGTCCACAGATAAAAGCTTCCCTTCAACCTCGGGTATTTTTGTGACAGCCTCTATGACAGGGATTAGCCTATCTAGTTCTTCTTCAACGGATATCTTTGAAGCATTTGGACGTGTAGATTGTGCACCAAAATCAATCATATCCGCACCCTCCGAGAGCATTAGACGTACCTGAGATACCGCTGTTTCTACGGATATATACTTCCCTCCGTCACTAAAGCTATCGGGGGTTAAATTAAGAATACACATAAGGGAGGTTTTCAAAGACGAGTCCAATAGGCGGTTTCCAACTGGCAAAACCCTTTTCATCCCGTTTCTTCCCACAAGAGATTCACCTCCGAGTTTCTCCCACAACTCGAAAAGATCACCTGAATGTTTCGAAAACGAATGCCAACGTGCAACCGTATCGCTATCTATATCTGAACCTAGTATATCAATCAAAGGTGCCACCACAAATGGTCTCTCCCAAATTCTTTCATGTGGAACATCAAGTGTCTCGGAATGAATCTTGAACTTCCCGTAAAACAAAATATCCAAATCAATAGGTCTAGGACCATACTGAATCCCAGTTGTACGACCCACGTCCTTCTCAATCTTCTTGAGCACGCCCAATAACTCGTGAGGCCCTAGTTTCGTGACACCTCTAACAGCAGAATTCAGAAACTGAGGCTGATCAGTTACATAAGCAGGTTCCGTCTCGTATAAGCAAGCATGCCTGGTGATTTGTATGCCTGATTCTTTCATTAGTTGCAACGCTTCATCAAAATTCTGAAGTCTGTTCCCCACATTACTTCCCAAAGCAATTACTACTTCTTGCTCTGGGGAATGAACTTCCACCACACAATCTGGGGACAAATGGATAGAGCAAACGCTCGGTGCTGCAAACAAGATTGAAAAAGAATATCAATAAATCAATCACTATATGTCTACGCCTTAATCTTAAAATGAGTGAGTGTAGACTCTATATATCCTCTGTGTCCATTATGTACTACAATCAAACCTGTCTATAACGGCGTCGTTTGTCTAACTTTTTTTTGGTTGTTATAGCAAAATGTTGTTATAGAGAACATATCATATAACATAACATGAAAAATCGGTTCCAAAAAGAGCTTGGCCGTTATAATGAAATGTTATTATAGAGGATGATTGTTATACAGAGTATGACTGTATTATGGTCCATTTTGTCTCAATTTTTAAGATTAAAAAAGAATATTCTAGAGAAGTGGCTTCTACATCCATCGACATTCAATAAAACCCCTGAATCATATGTTGAAAAGAGAAGCTTAAACCCATTAAAACAGCCTAAAAGCTCAAAGATAAACTTCAGACATCATTCAAAGTAACATCATAAACATGACTTAGTAATTTCTTTAAGAAAAAGCTATATTTTTGTACAAAATAGTAATCTGGTGGGGCGGGGCGGGTTAAGTGTTCCCCTGCTAAGGTTTTGCCCTGCCCCGTTTAAGTCACTGCCCCATTTAGTTCTAGCCCTGCCCTGCCCCATTTAGCCCCCATTTACCTGTTCTATACTTTTGTTCTAACGTCTTTGATATAATCACACTTTAGTCTCTGCTCTCTCTGATTTGATACCTAATGATAATGCTTTTGCTTGCCCACCTTAAGCATTCTTTCTCAACCAAATCCTTCTTCATGAACAAAGGGAAGGGAACCCATAATCATTTATTGAGTGTATATCTGATGCACAAAGAAATTGGAGGGGAAATGTTGGTTGTGGTGGGTAAAAACAGACAAGTGTGTAACAAAAGCTGGATATTCTTAATTAAATTAAAATTAATAAAAGTCACCAAATGTGATGGAGCTTAGAATATATGGGAAGAAGTAAACATCAAGAAAAGGCCAAAGAAGGAGAAAATTAGACCAAAAATGTTCATCTAAGCTAAACTTTCAGTAGAAAAATATAAGAAACACAACACGAGAAATAAAATTAACAAAAGGAGTGTCACATTAGAACTGAAATTCAAGAAATTTATACTAGTTTTCGAAGAACTATTGGATACAAAACTAATAACAGAACTAGCTAACATTTTCTTTTTGCAAATCTGAAATTTTAGCTAAATTTGCAGGTGGAATTGTGAAAAAAGTTGATAAAACAATCCAAAGCTTTGACATGCCCTACAACCTGCCCAGCCCCATTTAAGAAAGAAAATGACAGCACGGTATACTGTGGGGTCCGAAGAAGGATCGGACCACAAAGGTGTAAGCAGTTTTGAAAATAAGAGCTTTGACCCGCCCTGACCTACCCGTTTAGCCTTCGTCCTGCCCAGCCCAGCCCCTGTCATGCCCTATTGCATTAATGCCATTAATTGCACATACCAATCACATCATAACATTGTGAAGATTGATACTTTATGATTGATACAGCACAAAAGAATAGGGGAAAACTAATTAAAAGAGCAAAAAAAGTTTGAAGACAAATATCAAAGTGAAAAAGAGTTACCATAACATGATTTCTTGAATATTTTGAATCCAACTTTTGTGGGCAGTAATCGCCTGAAGATATTCATATCAACAATGATACACACAATCAAGAATATAATGATGTTGATGGCTCTATAATGTTCCAAGATTAACAGAAATGTCCAGGATTGTCATTCTATGAACATGAAATATACATTGGAATAGGATCTTGGAAACAGATTAGATTCCCTCTTTGTTTGCCAAAAACATAACTAGTACCAATTTGTTAAATGCTAATACACACTAGGGACATTTCACTCCTCCAAAAGTTAAGTCTTTTGAACATGGGTTTAAGTGTTTAACAGACTGTTTAAGGTAAGAGTACTAAGGTTGTTGGTCCATGAATTTTGGATCAGATTTTAAAAATTATTCTTGAAATATTTGTTTGGTCATGAATTTTGGATTTTTGAGACTTTTACTCACAAATTTTTAATTTTTTAAGTAAAATATATATCTAAATATAATTTCAAATTACAAAAATTTAAATTTTCAAGTTTCAAATTTCAAAATTAAAATCTATGGCCAAAAGGAAGATAAAGTGCTGGTTTGGCCATGAATACTTCACTTTTTTCATTCGGAAAACTGTTTGGACATAGAAATGTTATGATTTCCGGAGTTATAAAAAATAATGTGAATTACTCCAAAAATCGTTTTTTATAATTTTCACTCTAAATTACTCTTAAAATTAAAAAACAACTCCAATTTTCCTTTACGTCCAAACACAACTCTAATTTCCAAATAACATTTTCAATTTTTTTCTAAAGAGAAAAGGGTCATATTTGCCCTCAACGTTTAGGAAAAGGTTTGTATTTGCCCTCCGTTAACGTTTGGGATCAAATATGTCCACCGTTAATCTAAACTTGTTGTATTTGCCCTTATTTAACAGATCCGCCACATGGATGTCACATGTGAGCCACGTGGATGCCACATGTTCATCTTCATCAGCCTCCAAAAAATCCATACACGACCCAAACCCAAGACTCAGCCCATTCATCTTCATTAGCCACCGCCGTCACCTCCACCGCCGGAGCTTCGATCACCGGGCTCCGGCAAACCCGTCTCCACAACCACCACCACACCACTGCCCCATCTCCGGCGAAGCAGCAACAATGGAGATTTAAAATCGACAAAATGTTGGGGTGAATTGAAGGTGGAGAGTGGGTGCAAGATGTCGGCGTAAGGGTGGTGAGTGTAGTGATACCCACCACGAACGTCGACTATTGCTCAGGTTGCCGAAAAATCCAAAGGCGGCGGCTAGGGTTTGCTCAGCTTCGATTTGTGGGTTGTGACGATTTGGTTGTAATGGAACGACGAGAAAGGTATAGAAATGACGGGGAGGTGATGGCGGTCACAGTGGTGTATACCACTACCGTCGATTGTCGTTGTGGTCGCCGGAAAATGCCAAGAACTGATCGGAAATGTGGGAATTTTCGATCTGAAATTGGTGGAGAATTAGGATGAATCGACGTGATTGGTTAGTATGAAAATGTCGGGCTTGACGAGACGAAGCTAATGGTATAAGTCTCGTCTCCAATGGAGATGGGTTCGCCGGAACCCGGTGATCGAAGCTCCGGCGGTGGAGGTGGAGGCGCTGGAGGTGGCGGTGGTGGCTGATGAAGATGGAGGGGCTGGGTCTTGGGTTTGGGTCGGATATGAGATTTTTTGGTGGCTGATGAAGATGAACATGTGGCATCCACGTGGCTCACATATGGCATCCACGTGGCGGATCTGTTAAATAAGGACAAATACAACAAGTTTAGACTAACGGATGACATATTTGACCCCAAACGTTAACGGAGGACAAATACAAACATTTTTCTAAACGTTAAGGACAAATATGACCCTTTTCCCTTTTCTAAATACTATTGTTTTCCAAAGTTTACCATTTTTATATCCGAATGCCCACTAAATATTATGGATAATATATTTAGAAAATAATTAAATAATAATCTCTTTGTCCCAATTTATGTGGTACTTTTCATTTCTCGAGATTTAAATTATATCAACTTTGATAAATATTTTAAGATGTATTTTTCACCAAAAAAAATTGTAACTCATAATATTGTTTCATGTCGTTTCAAATATATAAATTTAAATATTAAAAAATATTAAGTCTAATACAATTTAGATTCAATATTTAGTCAAATTGACTTTCTAAAAATGACAGATAATTGAGACGGAGGGACTAATTATAATTGAAACAAGAAAATATATTTTGTTCCATCAAAAACCCAAATCCCAAAACCCCTTCTATCCAGTTGTGTTTCACAGTGACCTTGAAGGTCTAAAACCCCAAGTCCTCATTGTTGGGGTTGCAAAGATTGTAACTTTTAAGTTCTTTTTACTACTATGGCTGCTCTCTCTTTCAGCTTTTTCTCTACACACCCCAGGTTCTTTTTCTCAATTTCTTTAATCTTTTTATTTTTCTGTACTATGTTATCTTGTTAGTTGAGCCGAGGTCTCCGGAAACAGCCTCTACCTAACAAGTAGATGGTTTGTGTACACTCTACCCTCCCCAGATCACACGGTGTGTGATTTCACTAGGTATGTTGTTGTTGTTATGTTATCTAGTTTCCTTGTGAAAAGCATGGTACAAGAAACAGACAATTTTGGCATATAACTTATAAAGTTGTCACCTATGCAACTATCTTATGTGTGGATAACGTTCTGTTGTGGTGAAACAGACAATTTTGGCATATAACTTATAAAGTTGTCACCTTTGCAACTATCTTGTGTGTGGATAACGTTCTGTTGTGGTGAAATTTGGAGGTGCAGTTGAATTTCTGTGTCCATGCTTTCATATACTATTAGTTTTGACAGCAAGTTGAATTTCTTCAATTTGCTACTCCCTCCGTCTAAAATTATTTATCGTTTTTTTTAGTTTACATGCCCTTAAGAAATATTATTTTACTCTTATTTATGTCTAAGTTATAATCTCTCTGTTAAATGTTTACTCTATTTATGTGTCACCTTCATTAATAACAAAGGGTAAAATGGAGAAAAATTAATTAATTATGCTTTGAACTTCTAAAACGACAATTAATTTGAGATAATTATTTTTAGTAACCACGATAAATAATTTGAGACTGAGAGAGTATAGGATTTTAAATTAGTGCACAAAGAAAGCCTTGGATTCACTGCTAGAGTTGCTCTTTTGGTGACTCTTTGCTCATTTCCCCCCGGGGAATCTTTAGAATTTCCACTGCTTAGCTTTCAAAATATTGGTTTGAGATGATAAATGGAGTAACATGGTCAATGAGGATTCATGTAGCCGACACCAACTTGTTTGGGACTGAGGGGTAGTAATAGTAATTGTTGTTATATATGCTTTTGATTAGTGCACAGAGACTTGCTCTTTTGGTGACTTTTAGGGAACTAGCCGAGGTCATTCGAGCACGGTGTAAGTCCTTTTATTAGTGCATTATTGGAGTTCATGTGGAGAAAAAAACGATACACTTATCGAGAACCAGAACAAAATCAGTGGCTTTAAATTTGCAATTTTTAATTGCATAATCTGTCATGCAGAGAGTGTTCTTGGTTGTAATCTGAGCATCGAATGGAGATTCATTGTCTTTGATTTTCTCTATGCATCTTAGATTTTCTGATATCGAACATGGAGGAAATTTGAAGGATAATAGCTGGTGAAACTAAAACATGTTTCAAACAGGAAGAAGGAAAAACTCAGGTTCTGTCTTTCTCTAATATGCAGGCAGCATCTGCATTGGAGCTTTTACCCAGATATGAAAGTAATGCAACTTAAAGATCTTAAACTTAAAAATAAATGGGTTCTTATGGCAGTCTCTAAAGAAGGAACTCCAGAGGATATAACTGAGGAGTTATCGGATGCAAAAAGGACTGGCAGGACATCAAAACGAGCTCCCGTTTCGTCTAGGCGAAAGAAAGTAGTTGACACTTCGAATGATGAGGAAGCCGAAAATACATCAAGGTCAGTTGAAAAACCCAAAAAAACCCGGGGACGAACCCGAAAGAAAAAAGAAACAGTGGAGATTTCATTTGGTGATTCTGTATCCGATGTGGAGGGTAATGTCACTGATGAAGAAGCTGTAATAGAACCAGAATCAAGTGAGAAACCAAAGAAAACCCGACGAACCCGGAAGAAAAAAGAGACAGTGGAGAGCTCATTTGAGGATTCCATATTAGATGTAGAGGGCAATGTGACAGACGAGGAAGCCTTACCAACTTCAGGGTCAAGTGAAGAGCCCGTGGAAAAACGAAAACGAACTTCAAAGAAAGGTAAAATCTCTTATATCAAAGACGTACAAACTTCTTCATCATTGAGCACTTATGCCCTCTTTAAATTTGGCATGTTTAGAAGTTTAAATTGTAAATCTCTCTATGCATAATTTTGCGGGCTTTTTTCATTTTTGGCCCGTCGGACGAAATTAATTACGCGCGCTAGCCAAAATATACAAAACCTATACTGATTATGTATATTATATGTATATTTATACTTAATATACAAAACCTATACATTTGATGGCTATTATTCTTTTGAGCGGTCCAAAAATGTAATTTTCCTAATTTGGCAGCTGCTTCTAGCTCTATTAGCCTGGAGAAAGAACCAACTCAGAAGGTCACAAGGCGGAGGAGAAAGAAGGTTGATAATTTAGAGGATGAAGGTAGCCAAACAGAACTAAGTTATATTGAAGAAGAGCTACATGTTGCAAACATTGATGCCGACAGTGAGGAAGAACTGGACTTCGATAAAGATGATGGAGAGGATATTAGCTTCACATATGGATGGCCACCCCTTGTGTGTTGTTTTGGTGCAGCACAGCATGCATTTATTCCTTCAGGGAGGCCATCCAATAGACTTGTAGACCATGAATGGCATGAAAGAATGAAAGATGCAATGTGGGACCCTGAGAAATTTATCAGGGCTCCAGGGGGATGTTCAAGTAATGTTGCTGTGGCACTTGCAAGCTTGGGCGGTAAAGTTGCCTTCATGGGGAAACTTGGTGATGATGACTTCGGTCAGTCCTTGGTATATTTTATGAACATCAACAAAGTTCAAACGCGATCAGTTCGCCTTGATAGTAAAAAAACAACTGCCATTACACATATGAAAATAGGTAAGAGAGGGGGCTTGAGGATGACTACCACCAAACCATGTGCTGAGGATTCTTTATTGAAGTCTGAGATCAATATAGATGTCCTTAAGGAGGTGAGAATCTGAAAGTTTTATTTGGAGTGAAAGGATTAATATTCTAGTTTTCCTTTTGGATGTGAAAGTTTCCTGACAGGTTTCTTGGAGGAGTTTACAAGTATGGAAGTCAATATTGACGTAAAATTCTTAATATTGCATAATCTAAATGACAAAATGACAAAAATGGTCCCTTATGTTTGAGGTAACAAAATGACAAAATGACAAAAATGGTCCCTTATGTTTGAGGTAGGTTCAAAATAGTCCCTTAAGTATGAAATGAACTGTTTTGGTCCTTTAAGTTTGCTAAAAGTTAATACTTTTAGTCTCCGTCAAATATTTATTGAACTCTATCGGTTAGATTTGACGGGAACTACAAAAAATAAATAAGAGGAAACTAACGGGAACTCAGATTTAGAGGTACAATTTTTGTAGTTTATGCTATTTTTGATTTATTTCTAGAATATGGTGCTGCCTTTTGACGTGTAATTTCTGTTATGTTTTATATCTTTTTAGTGTTTAGTGTAGTTTTCTGTGCATATTTTAGGATTTGATGGGACCTTCTTGGCGTTTATTAATAAATCTTTGTTTCCACATTTTTGTCAAATCTAACGAGCATAGATTGTTAAATATATGACGGAGATTGAAAGTGTGAAAGGATTAATATTTTAGTTTTCCTTTTGGGTGTGCCGGTGTGAGTTTCCTGAAAAGGTTTCTTTAACGAGTTACAAGTATGGAACTCATTATTAATTTAATTCTTAATATTGCATAATCTAAGCATACTGTTTTCATATTTGTTTTGTATGCTCTGTTACTGTTAGTGCTAAGTTGTTTCCGTTCATTCTAATATGTCATTCTAATATGTCACACAGGCAAAAATGTTTTACTTCAATACGTTCTCATTGCTTGACCCAAATATGAGATCAACCACATTACGGGCAACAAAGATCTCAAAGAAGCTTGGAGGGGTTGTCTTTTATGATCTCAATATCCCGTCTCCACTATGGGAATCGAGTGATAAAGCCAAGACATTCATACAACAAGCATGGGATCTTGCAGATATCATAGAGGTTACAAAACAGGAGCTAGAATTTCTCTGTGGAATAGAACCCTCCGAGAGATTTGACACCAAGGATAATGACAGGTCCAAGTTCACTCACTATCCACCGGAAGTAATTGCTCCACTTTGGCATGAAAATCTAAAGGTTTTGTTCGTGACTAATGGGACTTCTAAGATTCATTACTACACAAAGGAACATAATGGTTCTGTTCTAGGGTTGGAAGATGTGCCTCTGACACCTTATACTTCTGATATGTCCGCATCTGGAGATGGAATTATTGCAGGTAAAAGAATTACCACTTTCTATATATTCATAATTCGTTCTTTAAAAAGCATATTTATGGATTTTGACTCATTTCCTCAATATTTATACCAACTGGTAACTTGACATATTCGGCATGTATTCTGGGATATATTTACGTAACTTTGGATCAATAGATAGCAGTAAGGTAACGACTAAACATTGAGTGAAGTCATGTCACATCTGGACAGTGAAGTTTTGGCAGGCCAACGGATATCTTTAGCTGTTCGATTAAATTCTCATTATTACTACTCAAATGTTACTTAGAAAAAGCATCCTTGTTACAAAAAAAAAAGTTGTTACTTCAAAAAAAAAATCATACCACTGAAATCTTGCTGCTTCTAGGCACAATATGTATATTTTTGTTGGTAATGAAATGAATATTATATTGTCCAACTTGTGACTGAAGAATGATTGGAAAGTTTTCATTATCTAAATAATGTCTTTATGTGATTACATCTAGTGATGTTGAGAGATGAAAATTGTAATGGGAAAACCAATAGACAAATCCTCCGTAGTTTGGACCGAACAATGTGTGCATTGCATTAGTGACCTTCAAGAAGATTTTTGTTGAACCCGGTTCACTTATTGAATATGAAAATACGACGTGTATGTCATATAGTGTTGTATACTTGTATGCTGGTCTGCAGTATCCAATTTTCCTTGTACAGGCGCAAGTGTAAGACTCGGAGACTTCAGTTTCTCTTGGCTCTTGATCTGCTTACTTATCATGCTAGACATTTGTTTTTAGCATCTTATATTCAGTTTTACTGTATCTCTTTCATTGCTCGTGCTACAGGGTCTTCTCTACTTAATTTCTGTTAAACCTTTTGTTTCAGGTATCATTAGAATGCTGACAGTTCAGCCTCATCTTATGACCGATAAAGGGTACTTAGAACGAACCTTAAAGTATGCTATTAGCTGTGGTGTGGTAGACCAATGGCTACAGGCAAGAAGATTAGGGTATCCTCCTAAAGAAGGTATGGAAGATGATGTGGTCCCGGACGACCATGGCATAAAGTCGGTAACAGAGCGGGAATACAGAACACTGGTGCCTATAAGTTGATGGTGTATATGCTTGTAGCCCATTATGCTTATGTTGCCATGAAATGCCAGATGCCGGCTCCCTTGGAAAGTTGAAAGTCTTGGTGTTGGAAATAGTTCTTTCTTGCATCACAGTGATTGTAGTTGTAACTGCTTGCACACGAATTTTTCTGAGTTTTGGTACAACATGGGTTCAGAGGAATCATACAGAGGGAAAGAAAACGCCGCTAGTTCGATTTCCCCGAGGCTTTCTTGACTGTTCTGCCTTTACTGTAACATTTGTACTATTTGTTGGCATATTGGAGAAATTTAGATTATTTTTACCAGCATAAAAGGCATTGTATTTGTTGTAAATCATACACCAATATCATGTCATCTCCGTTTTGTTTTTCCTGAATTGCACTTGTTAGAGTTTGAACTTCTTTTTACCATCTGCTGGCTGGAACCCGCTGGACCACCTTGGATAGCCCGTAGGATTAGATGTCCACCTTGGACAGCCCTAACAAACAACTTGTATATTTGAACCATTTAAGTAACCCCAGGGTATTTTTGTACCAATAGTATAACGAAGGGTAAAATCAATCCTTTTCAAATAGTAGAGGGGCAAATTTGACCCTTTAACTTTATGTATCAAAGTTTTACATTCAAGGATACTAATTGGGAAGAGTTTTTATGCTATCATGTAGAAATGCCACATTACAACTCTTAAACCTCTTGCAGCAATAAATATGTTAAACTCAACATTCCTCTTGTTGGACATTGTAAATTGCAAGAGTTGACCAATGGTGTTTACCAGAATTTAACAAAGACACTAAGCAAGTTTAAAATTCAATTTTATTGCCATCTTCCCCAACAAAAAAAACACACTTCTCAAACCTCCACTTCAGAAGAGAGGACTGCAGGTGGAAGATACCTAATCCAACAGAACAAAAAGTTCCATTTTTCTTCTCAAACAGGAAAAAGGTGTCAAAATTTGGAAAATCGAAAGGGAAGATCAAAAGAGAAGACTTGATGAAAGATGAGAATGAACTAAAGTTGCATATGCCTTTGCTACATACACAAATCATACATTTTGAAACCCTGGCCCTACTCTGAAAATTTTGGGCCTCCGTCAAGTTTTGAGGCAGCTGCTTTGTCCAGAAACCAAACCAAATTCCCTTTAGTTGGCTGGACCATTTTTGCAGGCAACGTCGGGCAGTCAGGTCCAACATCATCAATCGCCGAATGAACAGCCTCAGCTTTGCTGATTCCGGTAACAACTATAGCCACATTGGACGCGGAGTTGATAACAGGCAAAGTGAAAGTAATCCTCTCCGGAGGGGGCTTGGGTGAGTCGGTGAGAAAAGTTACCCACTCTTCTTTCTCCTCAAGTATGGAGTGATTAGGGAAAAGAGATGCGACATGCCCATCTGGTCCCAGTCCCAGAAGGATGAGGTCAAACTTGGGGCAGTCGCTAATGTCAGAAACGCTGATTACACGAGTCTTCACGAGCTGTCGAATAACAAACTCATAGTCTTCAGCAGCTTTCTCTGCTGAGACCGTGTCGTTAATGGAATGTACATGGCTTGGAACAATAGGCACCTGAACATAAAAGCACAATACAGATGAGAAATGCAAGAGCAGACCACTTTGGAAATTAAAAACAGTACCAAAAATTAACTTCAGAAGCCCTTCAGACTTCAGACTTTCGACAAAAGTGCATTAATGAATTTCAGCTATATGGTAAAAAGGCAGCATTTGAAATCTATGTTTGCAGCCCAACTGTCATGTTTTCAACTTCCTTATTGTTTTCCCTTTCCCTTTTATTAAGGCATAAAATGTAAAAATGTAAAAATGTAAAATCCTGTTATGATAGTTAGCACCATAAAAGCATAATTACCATTAGAATATCTAGAACTGGTTATCAAGTTATTTTTTTTGATAAGTTGGTTATGAAGCTTTATTCAGATAGACGATGATGTCACGCATCACATTGGAGCGAGGTAGGCGAAATGGAGGCTTGATTCCGGGGTACTATGCGATAAGAATGTGTCGCCAAGGCTTAAAGAAAAGTTCTACAAAGTGGTGGTTAGACCAACATTATTGTATGGTGCAAAGTGTTGGCCAGTCGAAAACGCCCACGTTCAGGAGATGAAGGCAACAGAGATGAGGATGCTCAGATGGATGTGTGGGCATACGAGAGATATGATTAGGAACGAAGTTATACGGGACAAGGTGGGAGTGGCTTCAGTGGCGGTAAAGATAAGGGAAGCAAGACTAATGTGGTTCGGGCATGTGAAGAGCAGGGACGATGATGCGCCAGTAAGGAGGTGCGAGAGATTGGTTGTAGCTGGAGTTAGGAGAGATAGAGGTAGGCCGAAGAAGAACTGGGGAGGTAATTAGACAAGACATGACACAACTTCAGTTGACAGAGGACATGACCTTAGATATGAAGATATGAAGATATGAAGGCCTAGGATTAGGGTAGAAGACTAGTAGTAGGTAGGTAGGTGTGGGGAGGGAGGGGCGAGTTTTCCTGATCTCCTCTTTTCCTTTTAGTAGTAGTTGTCAGATATCACATTGTTTTATTTTCTTGATGGTTATTATTGTATGTTTCCACCTTTATTTTATATCTTGTTATTTGCTCTCTCTCATATATTGCGACAGGTACTTTTCTTCTAAGCCGAAGGTCTTCTGGAAACAACCTCTCTACCTCACAAAGGTAGAGGTAAGGTCTGCGTACATAAATTGTGAAGCAGCTATCTTGTTATTTGCTCTCTCCCATATATTGTTGAATATGCCTTTGCTACATACACATATCTTGTTATTTGCTCTCTCCCATATATTGTTGTTGTTGGTGGTGGTTATTAAGCTTTATAATTGTACTTAAATTGTGAAGCAGCATTTCAATGGAGACATCTGCTGGACTTTGGGCATCTTATCCTAATTATACAAAAGAATAAAGAAAAAAATGGAAGATGTCGCAACTCTAAACCGAGTTAACTAGCGTTTGTAACTACAATGGTACAGTTGTATAACTGGTAATTAAGAGACTACTGGGAGGAAACGTTTGGGGACTGAAGTACCAGTTCTCCTCCCACTCGAAGTAAACCTCAAAGTTATACAGAGATTGAAGGTATCTAATTCTTCCACCTCGAAAGTTGAACGATTCTGTGTTCTAAAGCTGAAAGATAGCATCTTTATGATAAACTGAATCAACCCAAAAGAGAAACGCCTCATGAGAGGTTTATTTTTGAGAACACTTGACAATGGTACATGTCATCAAGGATCACAATGCAAAATAGGTAGAGCCATCGTTCCAACTAAGGTTTTCCAACTAAGGTTTGCCGTGTCAATATTCCCATTAAATGGAAGATCAACAGTATGCAACAAGATCATATAAAAGTAAAGAGTTATCTACCTTGGACAAAAGTCCATCCTTAGCTAGCTTGTAATTACTGTCAGCATGATTTTTCGCCACCACACGTTCGTCCACCCAAAATATATACCATTTGGCCCAATCAACAGTTTTGCTATAAGGAGCTTCACATAGTTTTCTGCTTTTCCCAAAGTTTCAAACCAATTCACAACCTTATAGATAAAGGAAACAAAAACATTTGAACAGTAAAATACAACACACTTACATACCCCATCAAGCTGATGAGGGAGCCACCAGATAAAGCAATAGCAAATACCCCTCTCTCCTTCACAGAAGCCTCTGATAATTCAGCAATATAATCTGCCAAATCTGTGTTTAGTTCGTCCAAATACTCGTAAATCCTTACCTCTCTTCCATCTTTATTAGCCACAGAAAGAGCCATAGATAACACTGCTCTACTGCATAAATCATAACATAGCAAACAATAAGTCAACTACAATTGGGACCATAATTCTGTTTGATTCACCTGAAAGAAAAAAAGTCTTAACAATTCCACAATGCTCATTTAGCATGAAACAAAACACAGATTCCACAATTGCACAAGTTGAAGAAAAGTAAAGGGGCCAAACTTGGCTTCCTTTTCGGTAGAACCAGTAACTTTGTCCAAACTCTATTTTTATGTTTAAAAATCTATTAAGTATAAATAATTTATCCAAACCCAAAACCCATAAATTCAAAATCTTGTCTCTGGACTTAAACATTAAAGCAAAATAAGAATTTAGTAGCAACTGTACTACATAATCAAGAAAAAAACTAGTCTTTGACATTGGCAACAACCCCCCCCCCCCCCCCCCAATATCCCCACCAAAAAAGAAAGAACAAGCAAAATTCAGTGATCAAATTCTGAATTTCTTAAAAACTCAAAAATCAAGAACACATGACACTAACCAATTCAAACTCATACATAATTCCAAGGTTAAGATATTTTTGAAACAACAGAAATCAAACAAACAAAGTAGTGCATGATCACTTCACAAACATCAAAAGGGGCCAACAAGAAGATCAAGAATCAAGAACATGCACGTGAAGTAAAGCTAAAACAAAACAAACAGCACAACAGACAAAACCCCAGATCAGAAAAATCATCATCCTCTTCCATTAATAATCTTGAATTGCAAAAAAAAAAAAACACCAACACCAAGAAAATAAAAAATAAAACAACCCCAAATGAAAATAAAAGAACAATTCTTAAATTACTATTAACATAAAATATAGTAAGAGATAGGGGTACTTAGTACTTACAAAGGAGAAGGAAAATGATGTGTTAGACAAAGAAAGGGGAAAATTTGAAGGAAATGAAGATGGGTATCAGCAGTTTCTATAACATATATATAAAGACAAGGCAACACACACACATAAATGTGTATATATAAACATCATAGGCACAAAAACAATTAATCTTGAAACATTTTATTTACTGAATAAAACATGAATTTTGCTATTATGATGAATATATGGTGTACTTTACCTTCTGGGATACCACGTGCATTCAATGATGGTAACAAAAAAGTACAAAAATTCTAATCACGTTCCTTATCTACTTCTAATAAACCAGATAGGAAAATAAATTGTTATGTCATTAACCTTAGGTTTAATAATTAGTGCACATTTAAGAAAATTGAGTGATATGACTTATTAGTTTTGTTTGAGTGCAATAGTGTTTTCTTATACATACATTGTTATATTTTTTGGGTCAGGAGCAGATTTACAATTAAAGTTATGAATTCAGTCTAATTTAGTAACTTAAATATCTATGAATTTTACATTTTTAACCTAACAACTCGAAACATCAATGAATTTAATAATATTTCAAACTCATAAAATTTCAAATTTGTATAATTATGCACATATTTAATATGCATATTTATTTTTGTATGTATTTATTTCAGTTACATTTTTTTCTGTGAATCTAATTGTTGTAATCTCGGTAAGCAAAATTATCTTTCACCACTTGTGATAAATTATCAAGTTACATGCAAACTAACTCAATCAATATTTAAATTCTTGGGAGTAAAAAGGCGAAATTCCTCGCCCCGAAAGTCAATCAATATTTAAATTCTAGTACTAGTAGATATTGATAGGAAACACTTGTTCAACTAGTAATTCGACAAGTGTAGAAATGACTTTCACCATTTAAATTCTAGTTCTTTAATCTTAGGTGGTGGGATTCTTTACCTTATTATATTTTTATTTCTCCTCTTTAACTTTTTCATTTTTTCTTTTAATTATAGATATAATGTACTAACTTTTTTGGTACTTCAATTATTCATAAATTCGGCCTCTTATCCTTGTGATACACAATGATGCATTTAATCGTTAATTAATTGAAAAATTTGTCAGAGATAACTTTTTATATATCATATTTTGTGAGAGACAAATTTTTAATTTTTTTTTTGCAATGTCAGACCTTAAAAAAACCAAATTGTGAAACACAACCTTATAACGGAAAATAAAATTTTCTGTTAAAAAATTAACACCCTTATTTTAAAACCCAAAAATACCCCTTCTTCTATTCCTTTAATTTCAAATGCCCGCATTATCTTATATTCATTTCACAATAGAACCCATTTCCCCCATTTCAGCTGCGACTTCATTCTCTTCAAGACCCATTTTTTCTCATTTAACTTGTAATTCGCTTCTGCGACTTCATCCCCTGATTCTTCATCTTCCCCGGAAACTGCTGCATTTTTTGTTGTTTTACTGCTATATAATTGGGGCCAAGAGCTGCTGCATTCAAGTAAGTTTTTCATTACTTTCGTTTTGCCATTGTTAAATTAGGTCATTGCTTTCTCTGAAAATAACTTGTAATTCACTGCATAAAAATTAGGGTTTTTTTATCTAATTTTCTAATCGATTACTTTCAGGTTTGTTGTTGCTGCAATCATGAGTCGAAATAGTAAAACCATTAACATTAGGTTGTATCATGGGGGTCAATTTATGACAAAAAACAACAAGACAACATATGAAAAATGAGGTATTGCATTGCATCCTAATGTTGAGGAGGCATATTATTTTGAGTTTGTTGATTGAATTAAAGCTGAGTTAGGATATGATGAAGCAGGTGAAATATGATATAGGAGACGTGGATATAGTTTGCATAATGGTAGAAAATAAATTAATAGTGATGTCGAAATTGTTGATTTTTTTGCATGCACCTGAGAGAGATGAGTGGTTCCATCTATACTTGGTACATCCAGAGAAGCACGTTTCGGCTAGTATCGAAGAATCAAGTGTTGAGACTAATAAATTAAATGAGATAAATGAAGATGGGAATGAGCTTATGGAAGGGAATAAAGTATCTGACAGTGAGAATAATGATGTGTTGCTTAGTGATGGAGACTTTGAAGATCATAGTGATGATGATATATTTCAAGAAAATTTGGATCATGACATCACTGAATTAGATGAGGATGAAGATAATGAGCAAAATTGTGCAACTCCAGATGATGTGGAGTTGAATGATAGTGATAGTGAGGTGATTAACATTGTAGGATCAGACGATGAATGTCCACAATACCCTGTTTTCTCCTGAAGTAGATTTTAATGGCAAGATAGTTCTAAGTAAAGGGTTGAAGTTCCCATCTAACAAGATTTTGAGGAAGGCTGTTAGGCACCATGTTATTGAAAATGGGTATAACTATTACAATTTGCATAATAACAATAGTAGGGTGTCTATATATTGTGCTAAGAGATGTGTCTGCTCTTGAAAAAAGGCTAGAATTCTTAAGTGCACTTGCAATCAAAGTAGAAAGTGTAGATTTAAGCTACATTGTAAAAAATTAAAAACTGAAAATACTTGGCAAATCAAGAGCATTAAACCAGATCATATATGTGGTCACCAACATGTGAATCCTAAGGTTACATCTCAATATCTGGCTGAGAGATACACAGATGATTGGAAGGATGGTCCAACTATGAAGATTAAGTCATTTATAAGAGAGCAAGAAGAGAAGTTAAAGCTGAGATAGGGTATCACAAAGCTTATTATGCAAGATCAAGGGCTTTAAAAATGATCTTTGGGGATGCTAGCTTAGAGTACCAGAGAGTTTGGGATTATGCAGAGGCTATTAGGAAATACAACCCTGGTAGCACTGCTGTGGTGAAGGTTGCAGGGATAGAAAACCCACCTCCTGTATTTCAGTTGTATGTGTGTCTACAAGCTTGCAAAGAGGGGTTCCTGAGTGGATGTAGGCACATTACTGGTGTTGATGGGACACATTTGAAAGGCTCATACCCTGGTATTCTTTTGACAGCTGTGGGAAATGATGGTAATAACAACCTTTTCCTTGTGGCTTGGGCTGCTGTGGAGACATAATCATCTGAAACACGGAGTTGGTTCTTGGAGTTGCTGAAAAATGACATTAGTTATGTTGCTGCATCTGTGACTTGGCTCTATGAGAAATATGATTTGACCTATATGTCTGATAGACAGAAGGTATGAGATTATGTAATTCTGCATCAGACCACTTTTTATTCTTATTTACTTAGTTGTTGAAAGAACACCTGATTTATCTTGTTTTAATTCATTATGATGTTGTATGTGGTTGTCAATTTTGTACACATACTTGGCTGCAACAACCAGTGCCTCCTGGAAATACTAGACTTGGCTTGGCTTTTGTTTAGAATATTTATTCTTCATGTTTACTGAATTTGAGCTGTTAGAAAAAACATGTTTCAGCAGGGGTATAACTATATGCCCATTATCATGTCAAATAATAACTTATATAGCTTATTTTTTTGCAGGGGTTACTTGATGCTTTTAACACAGTCATGCCAAATGCAGAGATAAGGTTCTGTTGTAGACACATATGGAGTAATTCAAGAATAAATTTCCTGATGTAATATACAATGAGCATTTCTGGAAGGCTGCAAGATCTTCAACAAAGGTAATATTAAGTGTCTGTTGAATGTGATTGTGTGGCTATATATTGTTAATTATATAGAAATGACTAGTAATAACTAATGTTGTTTTATATGTTGTGACAATATGATTTCAAGGTTCACATGGAAGCTATAAAGGCTTTAAATGTTCATGCCTACAACTACTTGGAAGACATACCCATATGCCACTGGTCAAGGAATGGTTTCAGTACTTCATTCAAATCAGACATGCTTTTAAACAACTGCTGTGAATGTTTCAATAATGTGTTGAGAGAGGCAAGAACAAAACCAATTCTGCAACTCATGGAATGGATTAGAAGGTAAGTAATGCAAAGGTCTTTGGCAAAAAGAGAGGGATTAAAAAAATTTGATGGATTGATTATGTCATCATTGGTGAAAATGGTTAATAGGGATTTGGAGAAAGTAACTAACATGATGGTTAATCAAGATGACCTTCAACAGTTTGAGGTTGATAATGACAATGACATATTTGTTGTGAACTTGGAAACAAAGAGCCGTGGATGTTATAAATGAAATCTAATTAAAATTCCTTATTGGCATGCACTGGCATGCATCCAATTGAGGAGGTTGAACTATGAAGACTTCATACACCCTGCTTACCATGTAGATACTTATAAAATGACTTATGCACCTGCCTTCAAAGCAATGCCAGATCAGAGCCAATGAGATGTTACACCATACACAAGACCTTTGCCTCGTCCCTACAGGAAAATGGCTGGTAGCCTAGCAAAAAGAATAGGACAAAGGAAGCTGGGGAAGATCAAGAAAGACAACAAGTGAAGAGGGCAAAAAAGAAGAACAAGTGTAGTAGATGTGGTGGTCTAGGTCACTACAAAACTAAGTGTTCTAATACTCCGATGTCTGATGCAGAAAAGAAAGGACCTGTACAAAATAAATCTTCATCCAAAACAAAGAAGGCTGGAACTGAATCATGCATTCTTCCTCTAAGTAACTCTATTCAAGCTTTACAAGATCCAACATCAGCATCCACACCACCACCAATGACACAAACTGAGAATTCAAGTCAATGCTAATTTTTTAGTGTATTAGGTCATTAGTTTTTGTAGTACGATGTCACTATGTGTAGTAGTATGCAATCAGTTTTTGTATGAAAATATTTGCAACCCACTTATTTCAGATACTTTGTATGAACTCACTTTCTTTATCTTCTGCTGAAATGCTTTTATCTTCTTCACTTTCTTTCAGCAGTAGTAGTGAACAATGCTAATAACTGTTAACATGGTTGAGTTTTAGCTATTCTGGTATGAGATGAATTCAAATGGAAAAAATATAATCAACGAGGATTCATAATTAACCCTCAATTTGTCTGGGACTGAGGCTTAGTTATTGTTGTTGAATTTTTTCATTGTTTAATGAGTAATGCTTTAGATCTATATTTTTGGACAATACTACATGTATTTCTGATTTGTGAAACATTGCCTGCTATTTTCAAGACCATTGATAATATACTAGTAACATTTGGGGCATTTTTAAGTATTATGTTGGAACTATATATTTTGCCATGTCAATATAACTAGTCACTTAGTACGTGAATTAACATGGAAATGTAATATGTTTTTCACATAATCGACAAGCTCCGCCAGTCATAACAGTGAAGAAGATAAAGGCAAAAGTATTAGTCTTCTTTGTTTTGGAATGCTCTCTTTGAAACTCTTTGAAATTTCAAAAAAAATGCTCTTCTTGAAGCTATTCTTTGAAATTTCAAGAAAAATGCTCTTCTTGAAATTTCAACCAAAAATGCAGCAAGGCAAAGTAAATGCTACTGCTGCATAAAGAAAGGCTACTACTGCTGAAATGTTTAGGAAATGCTACTGATGCATAAAGAAAGGCTGAAAACTTTCAACACATTACGACAAAATAAAATATGAGCATCATTTACAACACATTAAAAGTTACATAATTGAGTACAACAATTACATTACATTAACTGAGTACAGTAATTACATCCTTTGCAACACTACAACTACTAGTTCCTAAACATAACATTAAAAATTCTTATTGAACTACAAATACATAATCATTTCATAATCGATGTCGCAATAAATCCAACAAATAACGCCCATGAAATCATCATATACACGCGCATCTTTAAAACTTTGTTCATTTCAACTTCATTTATACCCTTCAACACACCGATTTCGGCTTTCAACGTATCTCTTTCACTCTTCAAATCTGCTATTACATTCTTAAACACATCCAATGACGACACTAATTCATCGGCGAAACTTTCAATATATTTCTCATCCTCCCATTGTCAATATCGACAAGAACTTCTCCATAAGCAAAAAATGAAGAAAGAATAAAAAAAACAAAAACAAACAAACAAAGACTATCGTCAAAGTATTACATTAATATTACTTGCCTTAGGCTTGGGGCATTTGAAGAATTTCCTTCCATGATTTGAAGTAGTCGTCGAAATAAATTAATTCGCAGTCATACCACAATGACACCTCCTTTGTGAAGAACAACTCACTTGAGACATTTCTTAGTTGTTGAACATAAACTCAATTGTATTAACTTATAATCTAAAACAAACATTGTCGACTATAACAGATTACTTTTCTAAAACAAACTCAATAGAATACAAGCATGAAAAAATTATCGATTATAACAGAACACAATTTTTCAAAACAGATTAGAAGTATGCTCTAACTCAATCGTCGTCGACATCGTCGAAATATAAATTCGAACAAATAGAACAAACAACAACTAATAACAAAACAAAGTTGTCACAATCGTCGAAATTCTGGATTTGTCATGGGGTGATTCTTTTTTTAAGAAATTGGAAAAAATCGATACTTAAAACCTTACACTCAGGTCAAAAAAATAATTTATGTCGACGATTAGAAATTTATAAGTCGACGATTGACTTAGAACCATATAACTATCGATTAACACATAAAGTTAAGATTTAGAAACCTGAAAGCAATCGATTTAGAAAATTAGATAAAAACCTCTAATTTTTATGCAGTGAATTGCAAGTTATTTTCAGAGAAAGCAATGACCTAATTCAACAATGACAAAACGAAAACAATGAAAAAACTTACTTGAATATATAGTTGAACGAATTGCAGCGAATTACAATTTAAATGTGTTCAAACGAAATGGGAAAGAGGGAAAGATGAAGAAGCAGAAATCGATGATAAAAAACGAAATGAATTTTTCTGGGTTTGGATTGTTGAAGACGATGAGGAAAAACGAAATGGGGGAAATGGGTTCTTGAAGAGATGAAGTCGCAGAAGTTTTTGTGATAGTAAGTTCTTGAAGAGATGAAGTCGCAGAAGTTTTTGGGAAAGTAAGTTCTTGAAGAATGCGGGCAAGTCGATATTAAAGGAATAGAAGAAGGGGTATTTCTGAAATTTAAAATAAGGGGTGTTAATTTCTTAACAGAAAATTTGATTTTTCATTATAAGGTTGTCTTTCGGGAAAAAAAATTAAGGTCTGACATTGCAAAAAAAATTAAAAGGTTGTATCTCGCAAAATGTGATATATAAAAGGTTGTCTCTGACAATTAGAATGCATGTTTTTGGTCTCTTTATATGAAAATTATATTATATTTAGATTATTTTAAATTATATTGTCGACAAATATAGAATTTCATTACAAACTTAACATAATACATGAGTAATTAAACAATAGAACAATTATTAATCATAGTAAATTTTCACAAGCAAATGAATTAAAAATGTATATTTCAATTAGCTAAAAATTAACTATGGATAGTGATATATCAATAACAACAACAATAACAACAAACAACATATCTAAGTGTAATCTCATAAGTGGAGTTTGAGAGGATAGTGTGTATTGATAGTAATATATCACAAGGACTAAAATCTAAATTTACTAATCCCTCTATCCCAATTTAAATATCTTACTTACTTTTTTGGTTTGTTTTAAAAAGAGTGTATAATTCTATGTTTAGTAAGTTTTTCAATTCCAATGCAAGTTTAGGACCACAAGATTTAAAAAATTCCATACATCTTTAATTTAATATCACAATATTTAAAAGTATTGATTTATTTTTTAAACTTAATGTCAAGTCAAATTAAGACACTTAAATTGAAACGACTTGAGTAATAACTAAAGGATTAAAAGTGAACAAGTTGGTGTAGCAGAATGAAGAAGCGATGACCGCAAGATCACGAGTTCGATCCTGCATAAACCTTCTTGTTGAGCACACATTGTGGTTTCACCCAGTGACGTGGTTAGCGGCGTGGTATCACGTCGGCCGGGGTTTCTCATGCGCACTCAAAAGAGTAGCGGTAGCGGCTGCGGGTTCCTTCGTAAAAAAAAAAAAAAGGATTACAAGTGTGACTAAACCTTAATTTT
The DNA here is from genome assembly GCA_029844215.1 of Przewalskia tangutica. NCBI lineage: Eukaryota > Viridiplantae > Streptophyta > Magnoliopsida > Solanales > Solanaceae > Przewalskia > Przewalskia tangutica. Next base: position 115,313,047 of record CM056723.1, on the reverse strand, counting down.
ATCTCTAACTTTAACCTGATAGCTGTCTCCCTAAAACCAGCTACTTGACCCTTTTTACTATGTTAAAACATCTGTATCTATTGTACTTCCCTCACTTTTTTTATGTCTCTCTCTTCATAAAATATTTGTGGTCCCAAATTTCATAAAATAAGCCTCACATGTAATGCTTGATTACTTAAAAACGTAAGGTGATAATCACTGATAATCCGAACAAACAATCGGCTAATTGAGTTATGACGAGTACCATTAAGGGGTATGGGGTATAGTGGGAATGTCGGTTGAATCAGATCTTTCTATATTTAATTAGAGATCTCAAATTTATATTTAGAGAACGAATTTTTTTGGCAGGAAGTCCTTTACTTTTATGGGCCGTATGTGTAGATGCGGAGCCAAAATTTCAATTTTATGAATTATGAATTATGAATTTTAGAATGATTACTTCAAACGCTAATAATTGAATTCTACATTTAATATGTACTTATTTGATGATTTTTTCAAAATAAATAAATAATTTGAGCAAAAACTACCGAATTCTATCAAATCCATAGCTGGACTTTTACCTATGCCATTGCCTACATGACACACATGCATCTGAATTAATCAAATTAATAATTTTCGAATATCAAATGATTAAACAAAAAAAAATTATTACCCATACTTCAGATGAATGGGGGTGTTATAAATATAGCCTACGGATTGGGCAAATTATTTATATACAATTATGTATTAGTTTTGTATCTTAATTAGTCTTGTATACTTACTATAATTGTATAGTTAGTTTTCAAATAGAATAAGGTTTTAAGAGTAGAATAGAAATAGGACTTCTATTATGAAAATTGTAAATTGTATATATACCCGTTTCATTAATGAGAATAATTAAGAGATTATTTTTTTCCGGATCCCTTCAAAGTATGATTCGTATAATCAATTGGTGGGATTAATGGTTCCCTCCATATTTTTTTTTGACAAAGGAACTCGCAGTCGCTACTCCATATTTAAGGGATCATATGAGGGATCTTTAATGAATCATACGAAATATTCAAATTAGTTGTACAATAATTTATGAATATTAGATGCTTAAACAAAAATAAAGCTCTGACCTGTAGTTTAATTTAATCACTCTTGACCTGTCCAATCTTAATTCAAGTCGTGTATGTAACATCCCCAAATGTGTTTTTGTTGGGTTCGTGTACGCAGCGGAATTTGAAAATTTTGTGTTTCAAACCCAACAAGCGACGAACTGTAGGATGATTATGTAGTAATGTAACACATGTAAATACATACCATGTATATAATCGTAATACTTCGATAGAATACTTACAATTTGAGAACTCTGAAATCTTTTAGTAATTTGTGAGGGTGCGCACACAATTGATCCTCGACAACAAGTTCCAAGAACTCCGATGGATACCTCCTTAGAACAACTAGAAAATTCGGGAAAAGTTCAAGAGAGAGTTTAATTCAAGGTCTCTAAGACTTAGAATAATATATGAATAATAGTGTATTGAATAATGAATAGAGGCCCTCTATTTATATCTGCGTTTTAGGTTTAAAAACGCAGACAGGATTTCTCGTGGGCCAGGCCTAGAAAACGAGGTGTAATGAGTCAGTCAGACTGGCCCACTTCCTTGGCGGCGGCGCGACCCAGATAGAAGGTGCCGCGACCTTATGCCCCAGGTGTCGCGACCCTCGACGTCAAGTGTGGGACGTCGTCTCGTTTTCATTTTAATTAAATCTGTAATCTAATTTCGACTTAATTAAATAATCATTATTCATTCAAATGTCTCAATTATAAATCGAGCATTTATGTTCTCTCATTACATCCTTATATCGAAGAAACAATTGACATAGTGTTACCCTACATGCCTTCACATATCGACACTAATCATATTAGGGTATGCACAAAATTTCTAGACGGCGCCGGAAGACGAACTCAATATGTGAAGTATATTTACACGAATCTAGTAAACTGAACCTCTATGTGGAAAGATAAAATACTTTCATTCACGACGCACTCGATCAAGCTTAGGATTGCAAGTGTCTATCCAAATGACTTGATAATTATATCTCATCTATATTGGTTGACAGATATGTCTATTGTGTTGGCCAACGACTTAGTCAACCTAATATCATTGAGAAGCTGAGTGTTCTCTTGATTATACATTCGAGGAATGAATCCTAATATTGGCTTAACTACCACCTTTAATCCACATCGTAATGTACCCAATACAAGTTGTATTTCAACCTATAAGGCATTTGAGCTTAGGACATGATCAAATTATATTACTCTGCAAACAAGGTGCGTATCGACCTCAAGTCTTAAGTACTTCTATCTCCCACATGCTGATAGTACTTTAGATATGTACAACAAACAGTATATCCGCAGGGTATACCAATACTTCCAAAATATCCATGTGTCCATCACGAGTATCCGTTACTCGTAGAAGGTGATACATACGACATCCTCTAAGGATGTGATGCAGACCACATGCCGACTTATCACATATCATCGATATCCTATTCTCGATGATCATTAGTCGAGGCTATTTTAAGAGTTATGTTATAATATTAATATCTCACACTATTAATAACAATGTAACCTCTAGGGATGCATATTATGGAATATTATAAACAATCAACTAATAATTCACTAATTAGAAATGACAAATATTAATTTTCATTATAATAATAATAATAATAATACGAATGTATATAAAATACATTTGTCCTAATAAAGATTGTCTCTAGGACATACATATACTGTCAATCTTCCATTTGTCCTAGAACCAATCTCCAACATATCTAATGCATATATTCTCAAAATGACCATTATGCTTGACTAAGCTTAATGGTTTGGTGAATGGGTCAACTAGATTATCGTCTGTGGGAACATAGTCTAATCTAATCTCTTCAATCTCCACCATCTCCCTGAGTATGTGATATTTTCTTGGTACATGTTTGTTTCTGTTAGTTGATCTTGGTTCATTAGCCTGTGCAATCGCACCAGTGTTGTCACAATAAATAATTATTGGACAACTGGCACTCGGAACTACCCCTAGTTCCTTGAGGAACATAGAAATCGTGACATCTTCTTTACCAGCTTTCGATCCAGCAATGTACTCAGCTTCTATTGTCGAATCAGCAGTTGTAGCTTGTTTGGAACTTTTCCAGCTCACTGCTCCACCATTGAAAATGAACGTGTACCCAGACTGAGACTTGAATTCATCAGGGTCCGTCTGGAAGCTAGCATCAGTGTACCCAGTAGCAACTAGCTTTTCTTCCCCACCATAGACTAAGAAGTAATCTTTAGTTCATCTAAGATACTTAAGAATATTCTTGACTGCTTTCCAGTGTTCTTTCCCAGAATTCTGCTAGAATTTGCAAGTCATACTAAGTGCAAAAACCACATCTGGACTAGTACATGTCATGCCATACATGATCGATCCTATACCTGAAGCATATGGGATCCTCTTCATGCGCTCAAGTTCTATAGCATTAGATAAACTGTCCTTCTTAGATAACTTGATGCCTTGACCCATAGGTAGACCACCTTTCTTGGAATTTTCCATAGAAAAACATCTAAGCACTTTGTCTATGTAGACTGATTGTGACAACCCCAACAATCTATTAGGTCTATCTCTATCGATATTAATTCCCACAATGTAGAAGGCTTCACCTAAATCCTTCATCATGAAGGTACTGACAATCCACGCTTTGACTGATTGCAAGAGAGTCTTATTGTCTCTCATTATCAATATGATGTCTACATATATAATAATGAAGGTAATACGTTCATTATGTTTACTATAAACACATGGATCCTCTTTACTTTTAACGAAATCAAATGACTTGATAGCTTTGTCGAAGCAAATGTTTCAACTCCTCGAGGCTTGCTTAAGCCCATAAATAGACTTGTTTTTAGCTTGCATACATCATTTGGTTTAGACTCAGATAAAAAACCTTTAGGTTGTTTCATATACACTTCCTCAACTAGATTACCATTGAGAAAAGTAATTTTGACGTTCATCTGTCAAATGTCATAGTCATAATATGCAACTATTGCAAGCAAAATCCGAATGGACTTAATCTTAAAGATTTCATCATAATCGACCCAGGCAGTTGATTATAACCTTTAGCCACCAACATTGTTTTATAAGTCTGTACCTTGTCAAATGCATCAATCTTCTTGTTGAAGACTCATTTAAATCTTATGGGTTTAACCCCAGTTGGCAAATCAACCAAATTCCACACTTGATTGATGTACATAGATTTCATCTCGAATTTCATGGCTTTTTGTCATTTCTTCGAATCAATGTCCAATATTGCTTCGCTATAGGTTGTAGGCTCATCGTTATCGGGAATATCTATCTCACTTTATGTTTTCACAAGTATATTTAGTATTTCAGGAGGACGATGAGTCATAGTGGACCTACAGAGTTGATTGTTTCGAAGTATTATGCTTGATATATTCTGAATATGAGAGGGTTCTTGTGTCTTGGATAATCCACCATTTTGAGAGCTTTCAGGAATATCATTTCCATGTACTTCCTGAATGGGAGGAGGTGCAACCATTGCATCTACTCCCAAAGGTTGTTAGGAGGATCTTGCATTTCTGCATTATTCCTTGTAACACTCCCACAGGCCGAAGGGCGTACTTGAAGTAACCAATCTTCGCCAAATACTCCCACTGAATTCTTGTCTTGGCCATTCGGCAAGGATTTAACCTCTATGTTATTTTGTGGTTCTTGAATTTCTTTAAGTTCTATCTCTGTGCAACTCCGTTCCTTGTAGACATATTCTTCTTCAAGGAAAGTTGCGTTCTTGAAAACAATGACCTTATGTTCTCCAAGAAGATAGAAGTAGTATCCCTTAGTTTCCTTTGGATACCCCACGAATTAACATTTCTCACTTTTGGATTCCAACTTGTCAGTGAACATCTTCTTAACATATGCAGGACACCCCAGGGTTTCATATGTTTAAGAGTTGGCTTCTTGTCACACCATATCTCATAGGGTTTCTTTTCTACTGACTTGGAGGGAATCCTCTTCGAAACATATATTGAGGTTTGTATAGCATGTCCCAAAGGTATGTCGGTAGAGCTGAGAAGCTCATCATGGATCGCATCATATCTAATAAGGTTCAGTTTCTCCTTTCGGCAACACCATTCATCAGTGGTGTTCCATGAGGTGTCCATTCTGCTTGGACTCCATGTAACTTTAAGTAATTTAGAAACTCCTTGCTCAAGTATTCACCTCCTCGATCAGATCGAATGGTCTTGATACTTATTGCGAGTTGTTTCTCTACTTCAGACTTGTACTTCTTGAACTTTTCGAAGGCCTCAGATTTGTGTTTCATAAGATACACATATCCATACCTTGTGAAGTCATCAGTAAAAGTAATGAATTAAGGGAAACCTCCCTTAGCTTGAGTCGAGAATGGTCCACATACATCAGTATGTACCAACTCAATCACCTCCTTGGCTCGCACATCCTTCCCAGAAAGTGGCTTGTTGGTCATCTTACCTTTCAAATAGGATTCACAGTTACCATAAGACTCCAAGTCAAATGGTTCGAGGTAGTCAAGCTTCATCAACCTTGTTTCGTTGATATGACCAAGTCTGCAATGTCATAGGTAGGTAGAGTTTCTATTACTTATCTTAGCTCGTTTATTTTGTACATTGAATATTTCTCGACTGCAATTTAGTGTATATAATCCATCTACAAGAGGAGCAGTTCTATATATAACATTATCAAAAGACAGTGCTTGATTGTCATTATAATATATGAGGAAAAACCCTTCATGTCCAAAACAGGGATAGAAATGATATTTCTCATTAACGAGGGTACATAGTAACAATCATTTAACACTAGACAATAGCCAGAAGGCAAATTTAATATATAAGTTCCTACACTCTCAACATCCATTCGTGCTCCATTTCCAACATGTAGGTCCACCTCTCTTGGTCCAACCTTCCTGTTGTTAGTTAGCCCCTGCACGTTGGTACAAATGTGTAAGCCACAAGCGGTATTCAATACCCAGGAATGATAGTTATTTATATACATATTTATTTCAATGATGTACATACCTTGTCCACTAGAGGTAGAAGAACCTGGTGCTTTTCCTCCTGCTGGTGCAGTGCAGTCCTTCTTCCAATGCCCTTCTTGTTGCAGTTGAGGCATACATCCTTAGCCAGATTCATCTTCTTCTTCACACCTCCCTTAGGCTTCATAGTTGAGGGCGCAATGACTATTTTTCTCTTCTTCTTCTTCTTCTACTATTCCTTACCTTTCGGCTTGGGCCGACTAGTAGAGTTCACCATAAGCACAACTTTGCCTTTGGTAGTTAAATATTCAAAGGTCTTGAGCATGTTGTGAAGCTCCGACAGACTCGCCTTCATTCTGTTCATATTGTAGTTTATAATAAAATTCTCGAACGAACGAGGGATAGATTTCAGGATGAGGGTGGAAGCGATGTTTTTCTGCAGCTTTATACCAATCGAGGTCAGCCTTTCTATCAGCCCCCTATTATCTTCAACACATGCTGAGACAATTGGCCCCCTTCATTTAGCTTACACTTGAAGAGTTCTGTCAGTAACTCATATTCCATGGTTTGGGACTGAGAGTCATAGAGACTCTTAAAGTGTTCGAGCATTTCGTTAGGGCACATGTTTTCATGTGAGTCATAGAGACTCTTCAAGTGTTCGAGCATTTCGTTAGGGCCATGTTCTCATATTGTATCTGAAGCTCCACTAACATGGAAGACAACATCATCCATTGTACTGAAATGGCGTCATCTAGGTTCTTTTGATAGGCTACCTTATTAAATATGGCCTATTCTGCAGAATCCTCAGCATGGACTGTGGGGAATACTTTGTCCAATACGTATTCTATCTTTTCTTGCCTTAGGATAATTCTCAGATTCCTTAGCCAGTCTAGATAGTTGGGTCTAGTAAGTTTGTTCATTTCCATCAATATTTTCAATGATAGACTCGACATTTTGATAATCTGAAGATTTAGATAGACAGGAAATTAAACTCAAATTTATTTTCTATTACACACATTCGTTTAGGCTAATCAACATAGTCTTTTTTTTAATTAGCTCTCACTATTTTAACATACGTCTACGACCCCATGGTAGAATACGAACCTATATTAAGTTAAGGTCATAATGGGCCAAGATCCAAGCTTATGCTATCTCTGCGTTTGGTTTGGCTGATAACTTCAATAACACATTGTCACGCCCCGACTTTTCCCAAGTCTTTACTTAGGGCGTGATGGCACCTGGACAATTATTTTCCACCAGGAGCACCATTTAATTCTCTTTATTTAGAAATTTAAACTTATATTCAAATACCGAGCTATTAATAAAAATAACAATAAAGAAATTTGTTTATGACTTTATTGAAAATATACCGCGAGCCCATACTCGTGCAAATATTGTTTCTACATAGACATACTGACAAATCTTATTCTAAGTTGGAAGGGAGACCATTCCACACGGGCATTTCCCGAGACACTGGGCGACATTACGAACTGTGAGTACCAGCGAGCGATGGACTTGGTATGACAAGAGGCTGCGGGACGATCGCTAGCCTTGGCGTGGAGCCTTTCCTCTATCACGCTTTCCTGAAACATGTTAAATAAAGAGTCAACCTACCATCGGAGTTGGTGAGAACCTTACCCGCAATTCAAAGTAACACCACAATATTCCAAGTGCAATCACATTATAACGTAATAAGCATATTGCAAAAACATATCAGGTTACAACATTTTTAAATATGCAACAACTCCTCATAGGAAATTCTCGGTTTAACTAACACTTCATTTTATCTCGTATTATACGTTAAGACATCCCCCTGCATTTCCACATGTGTATTACATTTATATATTTGTGAACGCGTATTCACTTTTCATATTTATATATAGGTGAACATGTATTCATCTTTCATATTTGTTGCGGCGTGCAACCCGATCCATTATATTTACGTATTTATGAACACGTATTCACTTTACGTTTTGTTGCGGCGTGCAACCCGATCCATTATGTTTACGTATTTGTGAACGTGTATTCACTTTACGTTTTGTTGCGGCGTGCAACCCGATCCATTATATTTACGTATTTGTGAACGCGTATTCACTTTACGTTTTGTTGCGGCGTGCAACCCGATCCATTATGTTTACGTATTTGTGAACGCGTATTCACTTTACGTTTTGTTGCGGCGTGCAACCCGACCCATTATATTTACGTATTTGTGAACGCGTATTCACTTTACGTTTTGTTGCGGCGTGCAACCCGATCCATTATATTTACGTATTTGTGAACGCGTATTCACTTTACGTTTTGTTGCGGCGTGCAACCCGATCCATTATATTTACGTATTTGTGAACACATATTCACTTTACGTTTTGTTGCGGCGTGCAACCCGATCCATTATGTTTACGTATTTGTGAACGCGTATTCACTTTACGTTTTGTTGCGGCGTGCAACCGATCCATTATATTTACGTATTTGTGAACACATATTCACTTTACGTTTTGTTGCGGCGTGCAACCCGATCCATTATGTTTACGTATTTGTGAACGCGTATTCACTTTACGTTTTGTTGCGGCGTGCAACCCGATCCATTATATATTTATATATTTATGTGAACACGTATTCACTTTTCATATTTTTCAGAAGATCAAATAAATACTATTCTCTTTTCTAACATTCTGTCATTCATACTTGTAACGATTATAACTTTTTAACCATAACTCCAACTAAGGTGTTTCTCAAGCGGAAACTAAGGTAAGACGGGGATATTTCACTGTACCAAATTTCATTTAAAACTACTTTGAGTAACTAACACAAATTTATCCTCAAAACAGCCACATGAAATTTGTTTCGGCAGAATTTTTTATTAAACAACACCCAATCTTATAATAGTCATAACTCCTAATCTGTAAACCCGTTCAAGCCCCATAAATTCTCAAAACGACGAGAACAGAGAGCTACACGTCTCCATGTGAACCATTCTTTCATATCCTGTACCATTTGGTACAGTTTTACACTTTTATTCGCTGCCCTTCCTGGATCTCGATAGATCCGAGGCAGAAACTTTATACAGCGATAACTCTCAATCCGTAAGTCGGATAGACCCCCGTAAGGTCTCAAAATGTCCACAACAAAGAGATCTAGAACTTTCATTTAGAAACAATTTTCATATTCCCCACATATTAGTACAGTTTTACGTTTCAACGTCCTGCCCTTCTGGATTCCGACGAATCCGAGGCAGCAACTTCAAACTACAATAACTCTCAACTCGTAAGTCCGTTTTAATAAATATTTATATATATCTGTCCGTAACAGAGAGATTTACAACCATGTAAATTTTCATATACTTCTAATAAGTAAAACTCAATAAAAACAGTCCGTAATTATGCCTTTCCGAATTTCGACCAAATCTAAGGCAGGAACTTTGAACTATGATAACTTTCAAACCGTACGTCCATTTTACCTCATTTTTGGTTCTATATGATCATATTAGAGAGGTGTACAATTCTTCCGAGTTTCATCAAATTCTAACAATTATAACTCAGTGAGAACAGTTCGTAAAGTTCATGACGCAACTAGTTGTCTAAACAATCAAAAGTTCAATATTTCTTTTCAACACTCAATTCTTATTCCAACATGTATTGAACTAAAAATAAAGGATGTTACCAAGAATTTCTGAGTGAGAAAACTCACCTTGTAAGTGTGAAAAAGATTGTGGTTCGGTTGCTACAAGTGGTCCTTGCTCCTTAGTGTTCCCTAATTTTCTTGTTCTCCTTCCTCCCTTGAGATTTTCTTGATTTTTTTCCTTCTTGTTCACTTGTTTTTTTTTTTCTGATTTTCTAACCTTTATGTTATGTCCTTTGTTTGTGTGTAAATACAATGTATAAATGAAGGAGTTTTCTATAACTTATGGGAGGTGAAAAACCAAAAGATTGAAGGAAAATGAAAAGGGGGGGAGGGGTAAAGGGAAGGGAGCTTGGCTTACGTGCATTCTACATTCTGCATGTTTTTTTTTTTGTTTTTTTTGTTTTTTTTTTTCTTATTTTCATTTCATCTATCTATTTATCCAATTTTAATACTAACTCTATCCCATGCAATTTATTCTTTGTTTTCTTATATATATATATATATATATATATATTTTTTTTTTATTAACCCAACCACAACTATATATATTTTTTTTTTTTCCGGATTTTACATTCTCTCCTCCTTAAGCAACATTCGTCCTCGAATGTGAATAAAATAAATAACATAATCACATAGACACAATAATAACATAATCACATAGACACCATAATGTTTATTGTTATTGTAACAAATTTGGAGCTTCACATTCTCCCTTCCTTAAGGAGCATTCGTCCTCGAATGAGAATAAGGTTGTAACACATGCATATAGACACGCAAATGACACACATATGAAGTACTATGTAACGCATTTTTTATTTATTACCTTAGTCAAATATGAATAGATATTTGACTTTCATCGCCTCTTCATCTTCCCATGTGGCTTCCTCTGTGGAGTGATTCCTCCATAGGACTTTCACGGAAGCAATATCTTTATTCCTAAGGCGTTCTATCAAGTATTTCTACTGGAGCCTCTTCATATTGAAGCTCTTTATTAAGAACTATCTCTGGGAAGGATGGCGTGACTTGGATCGTGCAAGTATTTTCGTAACATTGACACATGAAATACAGAATGCCTTGCTTCGACTCTTGTGGAAGTGCTAATTCGTAAGCCACATTCCCACTCTTGTGAGATCTCATATGACCCAATAAACCTTGGCTCAATTTTCCTTTTTACCAAAAGCATCACTCCTTCATTGGGGACACTTTTAAAATACTTTCTCCCCTCTTGGAATTCAAGATCTCTTTTAGATGATCGCATAGGACTTATGACGGCTATGAGCTGTTTTGATCCGCTCGGAATCATCTGCCTTATCATTTGTTTCTTGAATGACTTGGTCCGAAACGATTGCGTCTACCCACCTCGAACCATCCAAGTGGAGACTACATTTTCGTCCATATAATGCTTCAAACGGGGCCATTTGTATGCTAGAGTGAAAACTATAGTTGTAGGCGAACTCAATTAGACATAGATGGTCCACGGCTTCCACTGAAAATCTAACACACAAGATCGCAGCATGTCCTCGAGTGTTTGAATTTTTCGGCTTGCCCGTCATTTGCGGGTGGAAAGTCGTGCTTAACTTAACTTTTGTCGAGACCTGCTGGAAACTTTGCCAAAAGTGTGAGGTGAAGCTGTGAACCCTATCCGAAATAATTTGTAAGGAATCCTGTAACCGCACAATCTCCTTCAAATAAATCTGTGTATTGTCTTGTGGTGCGCGTCGTAGTCTTGAGATAAGAAATTGGTGACTTTGTATACCACCACCTACCTTCACCGATCTCGATTAAGCTAACCAGGGTTTCCCGATCTTTGTACCTCCGAACAATACCTCTTTTGTATTGTCAAATGGGCCAAGCTGCCCGTTGATCTCTCTTGAGTCGTCGACCACGCGTTAGCTTTCGGGATGGTAAAGAATACAAAGGTCATAATCCTTAAGCAACTCTAACCATCTTCTTTGTCGGAGATTCAAATCCTTCTGCGTGGTTATATCGCAAACTCTTATGATCTGTAAATATGTCCACACGCACATACAAATAATGTTTCCATATTCGTAAGGCAAACACCACATGACTAATTTCAAGTCATGAGTTGGGTAATTCTTCTCATGTATCTTGATTGTCTAGATCATACGTGATAACCTTTCCAAAGCATCAAGACACATCCTAACCCAACTCTGGAGGCATCGCGATAGGCGTGAACCCTAGCATCCCGATGGTAAGGTTAGGGGTGATGCGATGAGTCAACAATTCCTTTAGTTTCAAAACTTGCTTCACATGCTCACGACCATCGGGTACTTAACCGCTTTTGAATCAACGGGTCAAAGGAAGCGTGAGACTAGAAAAACCTTTACGAATCTTCTATAATACCCGGCCAAACCCAAGAAACTTCTAACCTCTGCCGGAGTGGTCGGTTTGGCGATTCTTCATTCTTCTATCTTACGGGTTCTACCATAATTCCATCCTCTTGACACAACGTGGCCCAAAAAGGCTACCTTTTCCAACCAAAATTCACACTTTGAAAATTTAGCATATAGTTTCTCTGTTTCAAGACTTGAAGCACTACCCTCGGATGCTCTTCATGTGTTCTTCACACTCTTCAGTAAATTAGGATATCATCTATGAACGATCACGAACAAATCTAGGAATGGTTTGAAGATTCTGTTCATTAAATCCATAAAAGCATTGGGGCATTGGTTAACCCAAAAGACATGACCAAGAACTCATAATGGCGTATCGGGTTCTAAAAATCATTTTGGATATATCATCCGGATTTATTTTGGTTGATGATATCTCGAGCGGAGATCAATCTTGGAAAAATAGCTAGCTCCGAAGTTGGTCAAAAGATCATCGATTCTTGGTAATGGGTGCAGGTTCTTGATCGTGACCTTATTGAAATGCCGATAATCGATGCACGTTCGGAGCGATCCGTCTTTCTTTTTCACAAGCAGATGGTGCACCCAGGGAAACACTAGGCCTTATAAAACCTTTATCCGAAGATCCTTGATTGTTCTTTTAACTCCTCAATTCATTTGGGGCCATTCGATATGGAGGAATAGAAATGGGTCTTGTACGGAATTAACTCTATGGCAAACTCCACTTCTCTGTCAGGAGGAAGGCATGGAAGATCTTCAGGAAAAACCTCCGGAAAATTTCGAACAATAGAAACATCATTCACCGCTGGGGATTCTTTTTGGGTATCCACTATATTAGCCAGATATGCATACTCAACTCTGTGACTTCTCAATAACTTTTGAGCCCCAAGGTAGGAAATAAGCTGACATGAGGATATTCTTCGCATCATGGGTAGCAAATCCACGGAACAGGTGGTATAACGTCTTGGGGGTTTTCCCCTCATTTATACTCTTACCCTGAAGCAGGTGGTATGACGTCTTGGGGCTTTCCCCTCATTCATACTCTTACCCTTGAGAAGGTGGTATGGCGTCTTGGGGCTTTCCCCTCATTCATACTCTTACCCTGGAGAAGGTGGTATAACGTCTTGGGGCTTGCCCCTCATTTATACTCTTACCCTAGAGAAGGTGGTATAACGTCTTGGGGGTTTACCCCTCATTTATACTCTTACCCTGGAGAAGGTGGTATAACATCTTGAGGGTTTACCCCTCATTTATACTCTTACCCTAGCTCAATGGCTATCCTACATAACATAAGTAAGTCAAGAAATCCACAACTTCTTATTGACATTATTAATATATCCTCTCATTTTAGTTCACTTAAGGCACTAACTTGTCTTAATAAAAGAATCAGAAATTTAATCCCAAGTACTACATATTTCTACTCTTTTAAAACGAATGACTCTTTTTTTATATATATAAAACTTCCAAGATACTAATAACCATAGCATCAAGTCACATCCTTACTTATCTTACTTAAAGTAAATCTCTCCTTTTAACTTTCCATAAAGCGAATATAACCAACTTCCCATAAAGTCGTTATATTAATCTTATACCTTAGTCAATTACATTTTCCTATTTCCAAGGGACTTAAACTTTTAAAACAAAACAAGTATCATATACTCAAAACACTTCAGTCCTTAACTTTGAAAACTTAAGACATCTTTAATAGTTTTAAAGAAGTGGGTTAACCTCCTAACTCGCCCAACTTGGCCATTCTTAAATAAGTAAAGGATATCAAAGTATTGTACGTCTACCGTACTATATAAGTACAACTATTCATGCTCAAGAGATAGGAAAGTTCCACATACCTTTATTGATCTTCTAAACGATAAGTGGAACTCTCTCTGGATGGAGTTGACTATTTTCTATAGTATGACTCCAATCGGATAGTTGAAAAAGATCGAGTCACACAAATGCCTCTTTCGTGAATACTCTCTTTTTGATTTGGCAAAACCTTCTACCCTCGTTGTCATGTTGACGATCTGAAGGTACGTCCGATCATAGGCTAATGCCACTACCTTCTCGCGAGTTCGGGTTTAAATCCTCACAAATCTTTTGACCTTCTCCCTTTCGTAGGAATAATATGCACGTTGTATGATGAAGATCGCATGAATTAGGTATTATATTCTTTCACATTGCGGTCTTCTTGTTTCAACAGTTCAAACTCACGTCTGAGCGCATCTTTTCGGGAGTTAGGCATGTACTTTTCGAATGCAGCTCGAACTCCCACGCGTCGCCGGTGGTGACATCGGAAAATGATTTCTTCTAAAATTTCTCCACCACACCCGTGTGTCGTCCACTAACCGTGCGATTACCAAATTGACGTCATGCGTCTCCACACATCCCCGTGTAAACTGTAGGTTTTCTACCTCATCGAGAAATACTATTGGGTTAGACTTGTAGTCCTTCCCTGTATAGATATGTTCCCTTCTTCTCACAAAATTTGCCCCATAGTCTATCTGGTACCTCTCCTACCTTTTCGGTCGGTAGTGCGATACATATGGTTATTTTATCGTTGTACACTCCTTTCCACAATCCTTTGAAGGAGGTAGTACGAGAACCAAGTCTTTGAAAAGACTCAAGATAGGCACGAGAAGAGTATGAAAGAAGTGAAACTTTAGGATGTTATTCCGTTTACTTATTACTAAGGTGGCGCGCACACCGTCGCAATAAGTAAGTTCAAACACCCAACTCAAGAAACTTCCTAGAATCTCCTAACTTTGGTTTAGCTTTGATACCAACTTGTCACGCCCGACTTTTCCCAAGTCTTTACTTAGGCGTGATGGCACTGACAAGTATTTTCCACCAGGAGCACCATTTAATTCTCTTTATTTAGAAATTTAAACTTATATTCAAATACCGAGCTATTAATAAAAATAACAATAAAGAAATTTGTTTATGACTTTATTGAAAATATACCGCGAGCCCATACTCGTGCAAATATTGTTTCTACATAGACATACTGACAAATATTATTCTAAGTTGGAAGGAGACCATTCCACACGCATTTCGAGACACCGAACCGACATTACGAACTCGACGAGTACCAAGCCCAAGCAATGGACTTGGTATGACAAGAGGTCATGGACGATCGCTAGCCTTGGCGTGGAGCCTTTCCTCTATCACGCTTTCAAACATGTTAAATAAAGAGTCAACCCTACCATCCGGGCCGAGTGAGAACCTTACCTGCAATTCAAAGTAACACCACAATATTCCAAGTGCAATCACATTATAACGTAATAAGCATATTGCAAAAACATATCAAAGTTACAACATTTTTAAATATGCAACAACTCCTCATAGGAAATTCTCGGTTAACTAACACTTCATTTTATCTCGTATATACGTTAAGACATCCTGCATTTCCACACGTGTATTACATTTATATATTTGTGAACGCGTATTCACTTTTCATATTTATATATAGGTGAACATGTATTCATCTTTCATATTTGTTGCGCGGCAACCCGATCCATTATATTTACGTATTTATGAACACGTATTCACTTTACGTTTTGTTGCGGCAACCCGATCCATTATGTTTACGTATTTGTGAGCGTGTATTCACTTTACGTTTTGTTGCGCGTGCAACCCGATCCATTATATTTACGTATTTGTGAACGCGTATTCACTTTACGTTTTGTTGCGCGCAACCCGATCCATTATGTTTACGTATTTGTGAACGCGTATTCACTTTACGTTTTGTTGCGCGCAACCCGACCCATTATATTTACGTATTTGTGAACGCGTATTCACTTTACGTTTTGTTGCGCGCAACCCGATCCATTATATTTACGTATTTGTGAACGTATTCACTTTACGTTTTGTTGCGGCGCAACCCGATCCATTATATTTACGTATTTGTGAACACATATTCACTTTACGTTTTGTTGCGCGCAACCCGATCCATTATGTTTACGTATTTGTGAACGCGTATTCACTTTACGTTTTGTTGCGCGTGCAACCCGATCCATTATATATTTATATATTTATGTGAACACGTATTCACTTTTCATATTTTTGAAGATCAAATAAATACTATTCTCTTTTCTAACATTCATCATTCATACTTGTAACGATTATAACTTTTAACCATAACTCCAACTAAGGTGTTTCTCAGCGGAAACTAAGGTAAGACGGGGATATTTCACTGTACCAAATTTCATTTAAAACTACTTTGGGTAACTAACACAAATTTATCCTCAAAATAGCCACATGAAATTTGTTTCGGCAGAATTTTTTATTAAACAACACCCAATCTTATAATAGTCATAACTCCTAATCTGTAAACCCGTTCAAGCCCCATAAATTCTCAAAACGACGAGAACAGAGAGCTACACGTCTCCATGTGAACCATTCTTTCATATCCTGTACCATTTGGTACAGTTTTACACTTTTATTCGCTGCCCTTCCTGGATCTCGATAGATCCGAGGCAGAAACTTTAAACAGCGATAACTCTCAATCCGTAAGTCGGATAGACCCCCGTAAGGTCTCAAAATGTCCACAACAAAGAGATCTAGAACTTTCATTTAGAAACAATTTTCATATTCCCCACATATTAGTACAGTTTTACGTTTCAACGTCCTGCCCTTCTGGATTCCGACGAATCCGAGGCAGCAACTTCAAACTACAATAACTCTCAACTCGTAAGTCCGTTTTAATAAATATTTATATATATCTGTCCGTAACAGAGATTTACAACCATGTAAATTTTCATATAATTCTAATAAGTAAAACTCAATAAAACAGTCCGTAATTATGCCTTTCCGAATTTCGACCAAATCTAAGGCAGGAACTTTGAACTATGATAACTTTCAAACCGTACGTCCATTTTACCTCATTTTTGGTTCTATATGATCATATTAGAGAGGTGTACAATTCTTCCGAATTTCATCAAATTCTAACAATTATAACTCAGTGAGAACAGTTCGTAAAGTTCATGACGCAACTAGTTGTCTAAACAATCAAAAGTTCAATATTTCTTTTCAACACTCAATTCTTATTCCAACATGTATTGAACTAAAAATAAAGGATGTTACCAAGAATTTCTGAGTGAGAAAACTCATCTTGTAAGTGTGAAAAGATTGTGGTTCGGTTGCTCTTAGTGTTCCCTAATTTTCTTGTTCTCCTTCCTCCCTTGAGATTTTCTTGATTTTTTTCCTTCTTGTTCACTTGTTTTTTTTCTGATTTTCTAACCTTTATGTTATGTCCTTTGTTTGTGTGTAAATACAATGTATAAATGAAGGAGTTTTCTATAACTTATGTGAGGTGAAACCAAAAGATTGAAGGAAAATGAAAAGGGGAGGGTAAGGGAAGGAGCTTGGGTTACGTGCATTATAAATTATGCATGTTTTTTTTTTTGTTTTTGTTTTTTTTTTTTCTTATTTTCATTTCATCTATCTATTTATCCAACTTTAATACTAACTCTATCCCATGCAATTTATTCTTTGTTTTCTTATATATATATATATATATATATATATTTTTGTTTTTATTAACCCAACCACAACTATATATTATTTTATTTTTTTCCGGATTTTACACACATCTTGGTAGGTTCTAAACCAATTGTAAAACTTATCTGCAACTTTTGATTGATCAAATATTATATATTTAATCTTGCGTCATTAGATTAGTCCGACACTTTGGCGCCAAGATTTGTCTAAGCAAGTCAACCCCATTACATGACTGTATTTATGTATCTAAGTAAATTTGGTATTTGTGAGCAAACACTTTGGTGTAAATACCCATAAACGTTTATCATCTACATTAACATTTAAAATACATCTATGAAAGAGTTTGAGTCCCCGTAGACTTAGAGTAAATACTTCGACATAAATACTCCAACATAAATACTCCTATCGTCGAAAATGATTTTGCACTCTTACAATTATAATGGACGACGCATGTTAATTCAGACTTGTATTTAAAATTCAGGGAAAATTTCAGTTTCAGTGATTTTAACCAAGATCAACAATTTGTGTCATATCCAATACGACATCAAGTTCCAAGAACTCTGATGTATACCTCCTTAGAACAGCTAAGAAATTCAGCAAATGTTCAAGAGATAGTTAAATTCTAGGTCTCTAAGACTTAGCATAATATATGAATAATAGTGTATTGAATAATGAATTGAGACTCTCTATTTATAGTTGTGTTTTAGGTTTAAAAATGTAGCCCGGGTTTCTCGTGGGCCAAGCCCAGAAAATGAGGTGTAATGGGTCAGTCAGACTAGCCCACTGCCTTGGCGGCGGCGCGACCCAAATAGGAGGTGTCGCACTCGATCAAGCTTAGGATTTTTCAAGTGTCTATCCAAATGGCTTGATCATTATATCTCATCTATATTGGTTGACAACAAGACCATACCCTAGATATGTCTATTGCGTTGGCCAATGACTTAGTCAACCTAATATCACTGAGAAGCTGAGTGTCCTCTCAAATATACATTCGAGGAATGAATCATAATTTTTGCTCAACTACCACCTTTAATACACATCATAATGTATCAAATACAAGTCGTATCTCAACCTATAAGACATTTGAGCTTAGGACATCATCAAAGTATATTACTCTGCAAACAAGGTGTGTATCGACCTCAAGTCTAATGACTTTTATCTCCCACATGCTGATAATACTTTAGACTTGTACAACAAACAGTATATCAGCAGGGTATATCAATACTTCCAAATTATTCATGTGTCCATCACGAGTAGCCGTTACTCGTAGCAGGTGAGACATACTACATCATCTAAAGATGTGATGCAGACCACATGTCGACTTATCACATATCATCGATATCCCATTCTTGATGATCATTAGTCGAGACTATTTTAAGAGTTATGTTATAATATTAATATCTCACACTATTAATAACAACATAACCTCTAGGGATGCATATTATGAAATATTACAAACAATCAACTAATAACTCAATAATTGTAAATGTCAAAATATTAATTTCCATTAATAATAATAATACGAATGTATATAAAGTACATTTGTCCTAATAAAGATTGTCTCTAGGACATACATATACTTTCAGTTTTATCACTAATTTGAAGAAAAAAATATGCTTAAGTATTCATATCAAGATTAATAGCATATTTCAACAAATTTTTGAAAAGTTGAAAGCACTTTCTTTTTCTTATCTTAAATAAGATATTTATTTTAAAGAGTTTAGATGTTTGTTCAAGCTTTTAAGGAAAGAATAAGTATTTTTGCGTAGTGACAAAAGTTATTTTTAAAAATCGGGAAAAAGTAAAAAAAAAAAAGCACTTTTGATACTTTAGACTAAAATAAACTACTGCTTCAATATTACAAATATATTTTTCAATCTGATTACTCAAATAAAAATTATTACTATCCAAAAGTACTATTTAGAAGAACATTTTTAACAATAAAAACACTTGAAAAATAAGTAAAATTTGAAAATTTAATTAAACATGCACTAGGTATAGCCTTACCAACCCTTGTAGTCTAATTATGTATGTGAGTTCGATTCTCATTGTATTTTACCTTTCTTTTGGTCTTCACTATGTAATCCAAATATAAAAGAAAAGAGTAAAATGAGTATATAATATCAGGTATAATAACAACTTGATAAACATAGTTGTTATTAGTCAATCGTCCTTAAAGATTAACTAGTTTAGTCATTATCAATGTTAATACAGTATAATCTTAATGAATGAAGGTTCGATAAATGAATAGTCTCGTCAAATGAATAATTTTCTCCGGTTCCGATTTAGGCAAATGGGCTAAATGAATAACCTTGCTAAATGCATTAACGAATAAAAAAAATTGAGTCCTTAAAGGCCCCACGTAAACATAAATGAATAATCACTAAACTTCATAAAAATATGTATATATAATAAACGAAAATATTTTATTCAATCAACAATGTTCATATAAGAAGTTATTTCTTCTCAAAAAATGCATCTAAAGTTGTTTGTTTTTTCCTTCCACCAAAATGCATCCCATCCTTAATTTTTTGTAATGCATACACAACTTCTGGAATATTTTCCTCGTGTTGTAGAAAGTAATTTTGTATGGTGACTACTGCTTGAAATGCCTCTTTTGACGACATATTTGGTATGACACTACTATCATCTGGTTCAGGATCTTTCTCATCATTTAGTACGGATTCAATAATTTCTTCGTCTGTAGGCAATTTCATAACTACATCATTATCGTTAGGATAGTTCAAAATATGTTCGACGTCCATTACATTTCTATAGCGTCAATTAGAAATGACGTCAGTTAATCCTTGGATATCTTCTTCTAATTGACCAACTTCTACTTCAGGAACATCAATTTCTTCAGACCGAATCTTGAAATGCCGAAAATAATTTGCAATTGTTTTTGCCTTCATATCAAATCTCCAAGCCATGGTAGAAAAATTAATAACATCCAAAATGTTAATCTTTTCAAGATTTGGTGAGCCAACTTCAAGGCTCTGCAAGATACTAGAATAAAAATGATGTTGATAATGAACTTTGAATGCTCGGATAATTCCAGCATCACATGATTGAATTTTAGACGTTGTGTTAGGGGGAAGAAAAATAACTCTACATTTCTCAAGCGTTCAACAACATTTGGATGAGCTGGGCAATTTTCTACTAACAAGAGAAATTTTTTGTCATTCATTCTCTTGTCAAACCAACGACAAAATTCTTGAAAAAGCAAATCAGTCATCCAAGCTTTCCTATTGAATCGATACTCGCAACTAAGATTGTTCATGTTCACATTTTCAAAGCATCTAGGTTTTGCATATTTATCAATAACCCAAAGGGGTACTTTGTCGGATTGTTAAGTGTATTTTGTATACACTTTTGAGTCATTTTCAGTTAGTCTTTTACTCATTT
This sequence comes from Przewalskia tangutica, assembly GCA_029844215.1. Classification (NCBI taxonomy): domain Eukaryota; kingdom Viridiplantae; phylum Streptophyta; class Magnoliopsida; order Solanales; family Solanaceae; genus Przewalskia; species Przewalskia tangutica. Next base: position 115,292,117 of record CM056723.1, on the reverse strand, counting down.
CGTTTGTGTTTAGTATAGTGTTAGGTGTATTTTTCTTTCTTTTGTGTCACAACGGCTGTAAAGAAGAAATACTACTTTTGAGGATGTAATTGCACAAGAAAAGTCCAAGAAATGAAGTCTAAGAAGTCTCGGGGAGTATAGAAGAAATCAGATGAAGTCCGGATGAGAAAATGACGAAAAATCGCGAAAACCGAGAATTCACGTCGCCGACGCCAGCCTGCAGGGCCACGGCACCGAGGCGGGTTTTTTCGAATCTGGGCCGAATTGTGACACAATTTTCAGGGTCCGCAATGCAATTTTTTCCAGCTATAAATCCCTAAACCCTAATCATATTTTAATCACTTTTTATCATACTTTTGGGAGGCAAGAAGGAGGCTACAATTGGAGACTCTTGTTCAAGTTCTTTTTCTTTCCCTTATTTTGTTTCAGTTAATGTTGGATTATAATTTAGTTCTTGACATGACAATGTTTAGGAGCTAATTACTTTAGTAGGGTTTTCCATCGAATCTTCTTGAAACTCTTTCATATAGTTAATGCATTGATTATTGATTTCTTCTTCATCATATTAAGATCTATTCAATATTGTTATGATTGCTTGATAATTAACTAGTTATTAATTCTCATAACTTATATGATTTCGAATCAAAAGTCTGAAAAGTGAGATTTGAATATGCTGTAATTGTCTAGACATATGTTAAAATCGTGGACGAAAGTACCTTGATACTTGTGTAGTATTTAAAGGTTATTATTCTTAATCCTCCTGTGTGGTAAAACTTATCATAGAAATATATAAGGTTTCTGCACTAGGTTGAGCTCTTGTAGGTCCTAACCGGAATATAATGACAGATTAGTTAACCTGTTATCTTAACAAGAAGAAGAATCATTAGCATTGCATTAATACGTGAAATAGTGGATAGTTGAGGAGATTGGAAGCCCTATTCCCTTCATAATTGTTATAAATTCAAAGTATAATCATCTTTAGTTTAATTTCTGCACTTAGTCATAATTCTTAGTCATAAAAATCTAAAACCAAAGAACGTCAACCAAATAGATACCATATGATAGATAATCGGTACTTAATAAACCAGTCTCTGTGGACGATAAACTCGGTCTTACAGATCTTTATTACTTGAACGATACTTACACTTGCGTAAGCATCTAGAAATATCGCAACACGGATCCATCACCATTACAGCAAACAACAACAATGATTATCTCATTGTCTTTCTTTCGTCCTTCAAGCTGCTTCGTGGCAAGTGAATGGTCAGCTTCCAACCAGTAAAATAATCTAGTTTCATCCATATTATAAATATTTTTCAACTGAAATTGGTCTAATTTTGACTGTATTTCAGGTAAAGTATTTTCAATGTCCTCCATGTTAACAAAATCACTTTCACTGAATCGTCGGTAAGACTTGATTAAATATCTTGCCTTGAAACGTTCTAACCATTCACTAGAAAAACTGAATTCTGACTTTGTTTCACCATACATTTTCTGCAAAAACTCTTTTGCTTTACTTTGGATCATTTCATGACATATTCACTTTCTCTGGTCTTTGAAGAAACCATTCATATAAAGCTTTCTCTAAATCGGGGTACTTAGCTAACTTGTGCTTCTTAACATCGCTATTTTTCATCTCCTCCAACAAATATTCAGATGATCCTTGAGAGTATTTGATATTGTGGTTTGGCTAGTAACCAAATCAAATTTTTGTTTCACCCATGCTTGCATTTTTTTTTTTGGCTAATACCTGGATGTTCCTTCTTATGCGCACATATGACCCTCTTTATCTGGTCGGTTAAAGTTGTTTTTGTTATTGATTTTGACTGATGATTGGAAGCCATTAAATTGAAGATTACGAAAGATACAGTAGTATGAATTCTTTATCAAATTAAGATTTTAGAACTATATATAGTTTGTAGTGTAGGTTAAGTATATTTTCTTAGACTTTAAGTATTTTATAGATACAGTCTTATTAGTAGTCTCAATACATAGTACATTGTACTTAGTCCACAAGTATATTGCATGTATTCCTAATCTAGAGTCTAAAAAAATGAATGTAATTATGTTTGTCATAAGAATTTTGACCATTACCCTCTAGGTACATTTGTACATTAAATGTAAAAATACTAATCATAAGAAAAAAATACTATCTAAATGAATAATATATTTATTTATCGATAAATAAATAACCTCGCTAAACAAATATTTTTTCTAGTCCCGAGGGTATTCATTTATCATGTTATACTGTACAACTAAATGAATCATTAAACAATGTATATTAAACCAATCATGTACCTTTTGGATTGTTAGGATGCTTTTCGATAACGAGGTTTTGAATATATTAATATTTTTAGGGGTAAAACTTATCGCAACAATTTTATATTAAATTAATGTACTTCACCCTGATTAAGTAATAAAATAAAATAAAATAAAAATATACATTAAGTAATCATAATTAGATGATAAACGGATATGTAAAAGACACATCTTATGTTATCATTGATTTGATGTAATCAACTCATGTGAATACATATCAGGTGTTTACATCAAATCATATAAATTTATTATAGTTATGTGATTTAAAGGTGAGAATGCATATTAATTGATCATAATTAAATGTTAAAATTTTATGTTCAAACACATATCATACATTTATTTCTTTGAAAAAGAAAGAGGGTGCGGGTAAAATCCGCATCTTTGCGCCCTTTACTTTAATAATTTTTACCGTACGTATTTACCCTTATTAGGATTATGCTTAATCTTAATACTTGCCATTAATTTTGAAAAACAATTATGTCATTACAATTTCATTTGGGTATTTCAATTTCCCTAGGACAAAACTTCACGTCACCTTTTTGTTATGCTTTGATATTCAAGAAATTATGTCAGCCATCATTTTCTTCTCTAACCTCCAACATGATTAAAAAGAAAAAAAAAAACAGTGAGAAATAATGAGCACATTATCAAAGAGGTTTTTGGAATCTACAAGCAATCATTTCTCAAAGATAGTATTAAGTTTTTCTCAACTAATTGGAAACCCCACTATATTAGTACAAATAAACACTTCCCACCCCAGTTTCAAGTTTTTTTTTTCTTTCATTCTTTTATAAACACTATCTAGATTTAATTTGATCCATGAATATAGAGAGATGAAAATAGAAAAGAAAGGTACTTTGGATAAAATTAAACTTTACACCTAAGTAATATAATATGATTTTGCTAAGAGTCTCACATCAGCACATCAGATATGAAATGAGAACATGAACTCATTACATGAATTTAGAAAATATTTATCCTACAAGCTAATTTTTGGGGTTGAGTTAGGCCCAAGATCCATTATTTACTTGGTATCATAGCCAGACACCAGACCCATTCCAATTATTTGTTCACCGATGTTGGCCCCCTGTTGCGCTATTTCTACGTGCTTACGCAAGTGTACGTATCACTTCAAGTAATATAGTTTGTAAGACCGAATATCGTCCACAGAGACGGGTTGTCAAGTACCGATTATCTATTCTATGATATCTATTTGGTTAACGTTATTTTGTTTGACAATTATAACTACGAATTAAAATAAAGTGCAGAAATTAAACTAATGTTGAAAATACTTTGGGATTTAAAACAGTTATGATGGAGATAGGGCTTCCAATCTCCTCAACTATCCACTCTTTCACGCGTTAATGCAATGCTAATGATTCTTCTTCGTATTAAGATAGCAGGTTAACTAATCTGTCATTATATTCCGGTTAGGACATACAAGAGCTCAATCATGTGCAGAAACCTTGTATATTTCTATGATAGATTTTACTACACAAGAGGATTAAGAACAATAACCCTAAACACTACACAAGTATCGGAGTACTTTCGTCCACGATTTTAACTTATGTCTATTCAACTACAGCATATTCAAATCTCACCTTTCAGAATTTTGATTCGAAAGCATATATGTGATGACAATTAGTGATCATTTAATTATCAAGCAATCAAATCAATTATTGAATAGATCTTAATATGTCTGAAGAAGAAATCAATAACTAATGCATTAACTATATGAAAGAGTTTCAAGCGATTCGACGGAAAACCCTAATAAAGTAATTAGCTCCTAAACATTGTCATGCTAAGAACTAAATTACAATACAACATATACTGAATTAAAGTAAAGAAAAGAGAAAGAACTTGAACAAACGTCTCCAATTGTGTAGCTTGTAGCCCCCGTTCTCCTCTCCAAAGTATGTTTTTGCATATGACAGGATTTAGGATATTTATATCTGAGAAAAACCTTGCCCCGGACCCTTTTACCCCTGTCAAATTTCGGCCCAAAAATCTGGAAATCCCGCGTCGGAGCCGCGACCCTAAATGGCTCGAAATCACTGGCAGTTTCTACTTCTGAGGAGCCGTGGCCTTTGCGACGATGTTTTATTTTCTTGCTCTCTGGAATTTTCACGCCGCGGCCCTAATTCCTTCAGCCGCGGCTCATCTGCGCCGCGGCCCTTCTTTGCCTTGCACTGCGGCCCTTGACCTGTTATCGTCCGGATTTCACCTGATTTCTTCTATTCTTCTTGGGACATTTTAGGCTTCATTCCTTGGGCTGTGCTTGTGCAAATTTCATCGTCATTGAGCTCATTTCATCCTCAATTTTGTATTTCCTTCTTTGGAACCGCTGTGACTCAAAAGAAAGAAAAACAACCCTAATACTATACTAAACACAAACGAAAAGAGTAAAATACTAACTAAAAATAACTCAAAAGAGTGTACCAAAATACACTCAACAAACACCCCCAAACTTACACTTTACTCGCCCTCGAGTAAATCACTAAATAAAAAACAAAAACAAAACAAAAACAATGTCTCTATGAACTGGATTAAGTAGTTGTAGCAATGCTTCTTCAACATCATGAATGAAAGATGAGATAATATGTTAGAACATATAGCATGAATATATAGCAATCTAAAATTTCAAGTTAGATATTTCGCAGATTCACTTAGATCATAATTAATGGAAACATAAACACCTAACCTATGCATGTCAATTTCATTCCATCTTTTCCAAAATGCTAAAGATATGTTTACTTGTTATTCTCCACTAATCATAGATATACCCATTAAGGATCTTCAGTACTTTCAAGAGTTGTAATGTAGGCTTAGGCAGAGGTAGGTAAAAGTGGACATTTAGGATCAAATTACGTACCATAAACATTTTTCATTCAATTCTTTGTCATTCTTTTTTACATTCTTTTCAATTTCATACCTATTTTCTCTTCTCTTTTTCTTTTGAGAGAATGAGATACATTATAAATAACAAGCACCTCCAACTTAGGCTTTTGCATAATTTTTCATTGGGGTGCATCAAATTTATATTCTCTTTTTGATTATTTTTCAACACTTTTCATTCCAAAAGTTTTCAAATATCACTTATGGCACAATATAAGAATCATTGGGTGTCAAAAAAAGATCTTATTTTAGGCTCAAAGGGGATGACTAGTGATATAATTTATGTCAGGATAGGTAATGAATGGTAAGAAGGACTATCAAAGAAATGCCTGAATCATTTTCCTAAATATGTACATCTTAACTATTTCGCCTCAAATAACAAGCAAACAAGTTTTCTAGACATTTTTTAACTTTTCTTTCCATAATTGACAACACATAGGCTAAGCACAAATATCCCAAATAATTAGATGTCATGAATCTTTGGCATATCTAACTTAAGCACACATATTTTTGCTTTCAATTTCATTACATTATCCCACTTTATTCACACAATGTCTTTAGCAACTACATCATGCTTGATCCAAAAAATAAAATGACTCACGAACACATAAAACAAACAAAAAGAAAACAAATAGACTCAAAACAAAACACAAAACAAAGTAGGACCCCCCCACCCCCCAAACTTGATTGACACATTGTCCCCAATGTGTAAAAACAAAAAAATAAATGGGCACTTACAGACACAACACAGCGGTCACAACGGAGGTCTGGGTTGATGGAAAAGTCACTGTGCACAAAGCCGACGGAGGAGCTGCAGCCCTTGGAACGTGCGCCGCAGCCCTAATTTCTGGCAGACCATCGAGGCTATCGCTTCACTTGCGCCGCGCTTCTCTCAACAAAGGCCAGCTCTAATTCCACGAAGTTTGATTTTTCCGCCAGCATTTTTCGCCCTTTTCTCCTCAGAGTAGTCTCTGCTCTTTATCTGTCATCCACAAACACTAAACATACCATATCGTGAGACTGTTCAAGATAAAATTAAAACAAACTAAAATGAAAATTGAAATAACATAATTAAAACATTGGGTTGCCTCCCAAGTAGCACTGTCTTTAACGTCTTTTAGCCGGACGCAAATACCTGTTCACTCAAGGGGGTAGATTATTCCCTCTACATATCCATTTCAGCACCATTCGCTTTCTCATCCTCTTCTTTTTCACAGGGTTGAGTTCCACTCTTTTTTTTAATGGTACCCCACGAGCATCAGTACTTGTGAGGCTGTTGTCAGACACAACCTTGTCAACTATCCCAATATCATAACATCTATCAATGACTTGAGGTTCAGGGAGTGGCTTGAAAACTTTGAAGGTCATCTCTGACTCAGGTGGTGGCTTGAACACTTTGAAGGTCATCTCTTCATCTTGAACTCTGAGTTTTAGCTCTCCTTTTTCAACATCAATCAATGTCCTCCCTGTGGCTAGGAATGGTCTCCCAAGGATCATTAGTATCATCTTATCTTCCTCCATATCTAGAATGAGGAAGTCAGCAGGCAAGATGAATTTTCCCACATTTACCAACACATCTTCAATTATTCCTCTAGGATGCACAATAGAGCGATCAGCTAGCTGCAAGTGGACAGTTGTTGGCCTTGCTTCCCCCAAACCAAGCCTTTTAAACACAGAAAGGGGCATTAGGTTGACACTTGCCCCTAAATCACACATGGCTTGCTTGCATGTCACCTTCCCTATGGTGCAAGGTAAGGTGAAACTCTCTGGATCTTTCAACATAAGGGGAAGTTTCTTCTGCAGGATAGCACTGCACTTGTTACACCTCGTAAGCTAAGACAATAATTAAGAACGCCATTAAGGAATTAAGATTCGAATATTGATTATATAGTATGGTTATATATGCTAAATCCAGAAGTTAGTACATGAAGGATGTGATTCCGGAAATTTTTTGGTTACAACGGGCGTGATAATGGAAATTGAAAATGATATTTATATATATCCCATTATGGATTAGTAACGTATATAAGCTACGACAACAAGGACACGAGACTTCATGAAACTTTCAGAAATTAAAGAAAGCGGGATTTGAGATTTAACTTTTACTCAAGGGATTAAATTAGTTATTCTAGTAGGGACTAAAGTGCAATTAGGCAAAATCAGATTTTTAAGATTGGGTTTGATAAAACCTATGTTTATCTTCTTCATTCTCATTTCAAAAAGAATACACAAAACATCTCCTCTCTTCTCTAAACCCACCCCCTACTGCCGAAAACCACCCCAATCCCATACCCAACTTAAGATTTTCATCTCATCTTCTTAGACTACATTATTCACGAAAATAGAAGCAAAAAAATGGAGAAAAACTGGGCAGAAAATTGGGATTTGCTGGCAGATTTTCAGTCAACTTTGGAGGGGTATATCTCCTCGTATATTAGGAGTTTTTAGGTATTTCAAAAGCCTAAGATGAATTTCGTTGAGTCTAGTTTCCAACGCAATAAACCTCTCATCGATAGAACATCGGAGTAGAGAATTATGGACGTTACAATTTCAGCTGACAAAACAGTGAGCAAACAAAACGCTGGAGCAGTGGTATCGAAATTGGGGACTATTTTGGCTTCGTTTAAGGTAAAAATCATTCTTTTCATTTAATATTTAGAAGTTTAATTGATGTTATAGTTAAGGGATTAACCCATGTTAAAGAAGAATTGGAATTAAGTAGTTGCATGTTGTTGTAGTTGAAGATATGAACTTGGGTTAAGATGGAATTGGAAATATGAGAATGCATGTGACTATATTGAGATATATATGCCGATTGGGACTATTTTGTATGGAATGGAGTTAAGTGTTGTCGTTGTTATTATTATCACCAATTGCATGTTTAAATTGGAGAAGAAATCTTGATACTTAAAAGTTGTAAATTGATTATATGAAAGTATTGAAAGGTGAATTGAATTCTATAGAATTAAGAGAAAGTTATGGAATTATGACATGTTGTTACTAGGACCAAATTTGGGCTATTTGGTATACCTTGGATTTAATTGTTGTTATTATTCTTGTCACTAATGGCATGTTGAGTGGAAGGAAACATTAATACTTAAGTTGTAATGGTTATATGGAATTCTTGAAATATGAATTAGATTTAAAGGACTCCAATTGAATTTTAAGGAATTATGAAAAGAGTTTGGTATTGTGGTGTTGGCCGAGAATTTCATGAAATTATTGGACATATGGTGTTGCATTTTGAGGACTGTTTGGGTAGAGATATAACGTTGAAAGTTTAGTTACAATAAAACATGTTCAATGTAGTAATTACTTATACATGTTTTAAAGAAAGCACATTGTTGTAAAGTGATATGTTGCAAACTAGAAGACTTGCCCTCTTATTAATGTATTGCATAGATATAAAAGAGAAATAATGTATTATGGTAGCATATATGAAATACATGGAACTAATTTGGTTATATCTTGGAATTGTGCTTGGTTACTGGCTTGGTTGGAATTTGTTGTAAATTGTGGATGTACATATAAACAGGGGAAGTGCTGCCCAAATTTCTGTAGAATAGGAAGTCGTCATTCAATTTAACTTGCGTTAGGAATCATAGAGTTGACAGGCCTAATGTTATTATTATAGGTTGGAGTATTAGACGAGGCATATTCTAGTAGTGAGTTGGTTAGCCCGACTATAAGGTATGTGAGACTATCATTTCCTTCTTTGGCATGATTTTGTGAAAATCTTTCTTCCTTCCTTTGGCATGATTTTAATGAAAGTACGGCGGACGTACATGATTCCTTCAAAGTCTAATTTTAGTAAAATAATGATTCATGATATGATCGTGACTTGATTTTCTAAAGGATAGTTTAGTTTACTTATTCCATTGAGTCTTATATGATGATTTAAAATGCATAAGATTATTCCATGACGTCTCAGATGATGGTTTGTATTGCATATGGTTTCTCATGATATTCTCTTTGTGTAAGTTGTGATTGTATGTTATATGGATGGTGTTATGAGGACCGAGTCCCAGAATGGACCGGGTAGCTATATTCACGGAAAATGAGGACCGAGTCCCAAAATGGGTCGGGTAGTTATATGTACGCAGTATGAGGACCGAGTCCCAGAATGGGTCGGGTAGTTATATGTATAAATCATGAGGACCGAGTCACAGGATGGGCCGGGTAGTTATATGTACGGAGATGATCTTGATTATGATGATTGTTAGACATGCATAACTTTCTTTTCATATGGTACAGTTGCATTGGTATCTCTGATTTTTCATATATGTCTCATGTTATCTTCTGGCCAGTTACAATCCTCCTTACAGCAATTCATGTTTTACATACTCAGTACATTATTTCGTACTGACCCCCCTTTCTTCGGAGGGTTGCGTTCATGCCCACAGGTACATGTGATCGGTTAAGTGACCCTCCAGTTTAGGACATCTACCAGTTGCTAAAGAGCTATCTTGTTCCGGAGCCAGTCACTTTGGTACAGATTCTTATATATCAGACTTATGTATATCTTAGGCACGACGGGGTCCTGTCCCGTCATGTGTCATTCTTGTACTCCTAGAGGTCTGTAGACAGTCGTGGGTTGATTTATGAGGAGTGTAGACATGTTTGTTTAGCCATGCTTTCGTATTTCTGTTTGGGATGTTCCCTTATGTTGGTGGCAACCTTGTCGGCTTACTTATTATATTGTGTTGGTTAGTTGTGACTCCTCTGGAGGCAGGTACCCACTTATGTAAAGACATCCTGACCGGCTCGTCTATTCGGGTACATGTTGTAGATGCAGCGTTATGCTGCCGGAATTTTATTAATCTTGGTATCAAATGGATTAAGTATGGCAGGTCAGTAATGGCGTCCAATTAGGGCGCCAAGTCGCGGCCCGTCGGGTCGGGTCGTGACAACACTCCTCTGTCAGCACTATTGTCTCATAGTCTGCCAGCTTCCTCTTCTTACACAGGATGTCTTTCATAAATTTTGCAAAAGCTGGCATTTGCTCCAAAGCTTCAATAAACGGGAGATTGATATGAAGCTTTTTGAAGACCTCTAAAAATTTGAAAAATTGCTTGTCTAATAATTCTTCTGCAGTCTTTGAGGGAAAGGAATTTTGTCAACGTATTCTCTCATAACTGCCGGTGGAGCTTTCTCTACAATAGGGCGATCTTCAGTAGCCACCTCCTTTTCTCCCTCAGTTGTCTTCTCTACCTCATTCTCCTTCTCCCTCACTGGTTGAGATCCCACCTGCTCTAACTGCTTTCCACTTCTCAAGCTAACTGCCTGACATTGCTCCATAGGGTTCATCATTGTATTACTGGGGAGATTACCTTGCTCACTTTTGTTCAGTGTGTTCGTCAGATGTCCCATTTGAACTTCCAGATTTTTAATCTATGATCTTATTTCCATTATGAACAGATTCTGGGAGTTGGTCAGGGTCGAAAGTGAGGATTGGGTCTCTGCCATGAATAGGTTCTGGATTTTGGCCATGGCTAACAGTGCTGCTTCTAAGTTATCTAGTTTCTCTTGTGGTGCTAGTTGGCTGAATCTTTGTGAAGATGAGGCTGGCGTGGTTCCGCCTCGGTCATTCTTCCATGAAAAATTTGGGTGATTTCTCCACCACGGATTATGTGTTGGAGAATGCATTGTTGTAGGGCCTCTTCTCTACCACATTCTCCTTCTCCCTCACTGGTTGAGATCCCACCTGCTCTAACTGCTTTCCACTTCTCAAGCTAACTGCCTGACATTGCTCCCTAGGGTTCATCATTGTATTACTGGGGAGATTACCTTGCTCACTTTTGTTCAGTGTGTTCGTCAGCTGTCCCATTTGAACTTCCAGATTTTTAATCGATGATCTTATTTCCATTATGAACAGATTCTGGGAGTTGGTCAGGGTCGAAAGTGAGGATTGGGTCTCTGCCATGAATAGGTTCTGGATTTTGGCCATGGCTAACAGTGCTGCTTCTAAGTTATCTAGTTTCTCTTGTGGTGCTAGTTGGCTGAACTGTTGTGAAGATGAGGCTTGAAACTGTGGTTGCTACCCCTGGTCATTCTTCCATGAAAAAATTGGGTGATTTCTCCACCACGGATTATGTGTTGGAGAATGTATTGTTGTAGGGCCTCTGAAAATTCCCCACTGCCTGAACCTGCTCCATAGGCACATTATTTGGGTCCACAATTGTACACCTATCAAAAGTATGGGGACCCCCAGAAATCTCACAATCCACTGGTGTCTGAACCGCTTTAACTGCCATGGTACTCTATTGCATCTGCTTTGTCAAAGTGGCTACCTGCGCAGTCAGTGCTGTGATAGCATCCAACTCATGAATTCTAGCCACTTTCCTGTTGTTCACTGCTCTCTCATCGGCCCCCTGATAGTTGTTTGTGGCCATATCCTCTAGAAAATCATGTGCCTCAATGGCACTCTTTTTCATGAACGTACCTCATGTTGCAGTATCAATGATGGTACAAGTTGTACCACACAGCCCATTGTAAAATATGTGGACTAACATCTACTTCTCAATCTCATGATGTGGGCACTTTCTCTGCAAGTCTTTGAACCTCTCCCATGCATCATATAATGGTTCTCCCTCCAGCTGATAGAAGTTATTAAGTTCACCTCTGAGCTTCGCTGCCTTAGCTAGGGGGAAGAACTTGGCAAGAAACTTCTAGGCTAAGTCTTGTCATGTAGTGATGGAGTTCGCCTGTAATGAGTTCAGCCAGCACTTTGCTCTATCTCTGAGTGAGAATGGGAAGAGTCTCAACCGAATGTCGTCATCAGTAACACCATTGTATTTAAACGTTGCACAAAGCTCCAGGAAATTTGCAAGATGCAAGTGAGGATCTTCAGACGACAATCCCTCAAACTGAACTGAGCTCTGAACCATGTGCAATATGGCTGGTTTGATCTCGAAATTATTGGCTTCAACCGCTGGAAGATGGATGCAAGTCTGTACTTCTGTAATGGTTGACATCACATAGTCCCCCAAGCTCCTTTATGCAGGGACTTGTCTTAAAACAGGCGGTAACTCATCATCCCTAAAATTATTATTTCGCTGATCTCCCATTGCTAAGGAATCAGCTGCTCTTTCTCTTTCATTGCATGCGCACAATCTCTCAGCTCGGGGTTGGAGGGATAGGAGTGTCTGCTCCTCTCCTACTTCGCATAAACTAAGTTCATGATACTAATCAAAAACAGCAAACAGATCACGACAAACAACACTAAAACAAAAGAAAAAAAATAAAAATCAAAACTGAAAATCAAAACCAAATTAGAAATAAGAATAGATAAATCGATATTAACAGTACGCCAGTCCCCAGCAACGGCGCCAAAAACTTGTTGCGCTATTTCTACATGCTTACGCAAGTGTACGTATCGCTTCAAGTAATATAGTCTGTAAGACCGAATATCGTCCACAGAGACTGGTTGTCAAGTACCGATTATCTATTCTATGGTATCTATTTGCTTAACGTTATTTTGTTTGACAATTATAACTACGAATTAAAGTAAAGTACAAAAATTAAACTAATATTGAAAATACTTTGGGATTTAAAACAATTATGATGGAGATAGGGCTTCCAATCTCCTCAGCTATCCACTTTTTCACGCGTTAATGCAATGCTAATGATTCTTCTTCGTATTAAGATAGGAGGTTAACTAAGCTGTCATTATATTCTGGTTAGGACATACAAGAGCTCAATCATGTGCAGAAACCTTCTATATTTCTATGATAGATTTTACCACACAAGAGGATTAAGAACAATAACCCTAAACACTACACAAGTATCGGGGTACTTTCGTCCACAATTTTAACCTATGTCTATTCAAGTACACCATATTCAAATCTCACCTTTCAGAATTTTGATTCGAAATCATATATGTGATGACAATTAGTGATCAGTTAATTATCAAGCAATCAAAGCAATATTGAATAGATCTTAATATGCTTGAAGAAAAAATCAATAACTAATGCATTAACTATATTAAAGAGTTTCAAGCGATTCGACGGAAAACCCTAATAAAGTAATTAGCTCCTAAACATTATCATGCTAAGAACTAAATTACAATCCAACATAAACTAAATTAAAGTAAAGAAAAGAGAAATAACTTGAACAAACGACTCCAATTGTGTAGCTTGTAGCCCACATTCTCCTCTCCAAAGTATGTTTTTGTATATGACAGGGTTTAGGGTATTTATATCTGAGAAAAACCTTGCCCCGGACCCTTTTACCCCTGTCAAATTTCGGCCAAAAAATTTGGAAATCCCGCGTCGGAGCCTTGGCTGTGCTGCCGAGAGCCGCGACCCTAAATGGCTCGAAATCACTGGCAGTTTCTGCTTCTGAGGAGTCGCGGCCCTTCGTCCAGGCGTCGCGACCCTTGTGACGGTGTTTTATTTTCTTGTTCTTTGGAATTTTCACGCCGCGGCCCTAATTCCTTCAGCCGCGACTCATCTGCGCCGCGACCCTTCTTTGTCTTGCGCCGCGGCCCTTGACCTGTTTTCATCCGAATTTCACTTGATTTCTTCTATTCTTCTTGGGACATTTTAGGTTTTATTACTTGGGTTGTGCTTGTGCAAATTTCATCGTCATTGAGCTCATTTCATCCTCAATTATGTATTTCCTCCTTTGGAACCGATGTGACTCAAAAGAAAGAAAAACAACCCTAATACTATACTAAACACAAACGAAAAGAGTAAAATACTAACTAAAAATGACTCAAAAGAGTGTACCAAAATACACTCAACACCCCCCAAATTATATTATACACGTTCCAGTTAACAAGGTCCAGGCGTGAGGAGAATGCTAAGAGTCTCACATCGGATATGGAATGGGAACATGAACTCTTTATATGAACTTAGACAATTCTCACCCTACTCTTTATATGAACTCTTTATCTTGGAGTTTAGTTAGGCCCAAGATCAATTCTTTATCGATTTTGAAACGATAATACAAAGTACATCTAAGAGAATAGTGATACTGATGTTGAAACGATAGTATAGAAAACAGAATATAGGGGGAGGAAAATAAGTTCTTTAAAATTAGAAAAATGATTTTTTTTATGTAGAAAACACATATCATAAATAGCATTCCAAGCTCATAATCCCCTTCTCATCCTTAACTACTACCACTTAACCACCACACACCCCACTCAGGGGCCGAGCTAGAAGTTAACATGCAGATTCGACCGAACCTAGTAGGTTTAGTTCAAATCATATATTTATATTAAGAAATTTACTAAATATATATAAAAATTAACTTCATAACTCAGTAACTAATACCTAATACCGCTATTCTAAAATTTAAAACTCATAAAGTTTAAATAATAGATTTGTTTTCGCAGCCCCACTAGCCACCCCACCCTAACTCATACCAAACACACCCTTAATTTCTTGATTTCAAGAATCTAATATGTTAGGAATCCAACATTATCAGACCCTATAGATATTTTTTGTTGCTTAATGGGGCCTTTGGACTTGTTTACTCCATTTGGAAACCAAAACATGATACATGAACAACTCCGTTGGCTTGTGATATGTTTCCTATTTCCTAACATTGATAAGAAAATAATTGAGCTTATACTATACACCTCATCATAATCTATTATTAGTTTCAAATTTATCTTGCATAATTCTACTATGACATCATTATGAAGAAATTTTTAGGTTCTTGTTTAATGTCAACCTTTTGCTCTATTGATTTTGAATCATCAATAACTAGGAGTGGAAGTAACCTATTTAATTTTTCTTGGATATTTTCTAGTGGTTCATATTTAAATCAACTCAAAAACTAGTGATAGTGCTAGTTCGAACCAAGTTGTCAGAAAAATAATTAAAAATATGGGCATTATGAATAATCCTGTTGCAATTATCTAGACTTGGAACTTTTTTATTAAAAAATCAATTACTACTTTTTTATATTTTTAAATAATTCTTTCACTATGGTAGTTTATTTTGTAAGCATCGTTTCTCAGCATTCCACTAAATTTAATTTAAAGAAAAAATCTGAACTTACTTAAAATAAATATCCATTTAAGAGAGAATTAATTTGCATAAAACTAAAATAAATATCCTTCCTGTTTTACTGTAAAAGAAAATCATTTCCCTCCACTTTTCCTGCTTAATTAGCTATTATTAAATTGGTGCTTAGCATTATTTGGATATATGTTGCCCAAGAGAGTAAATATTGGATTATAAAAGATTACTACATTTAGAAATAATTGTGAAATGTGAAATTAAGAAGTTAAAAGACTCCAAAATTATGGATAGATTATGGAAATAATATTTGATTATTGACATAATTTTTGTGTATATTTTATATTTATAATGTAGATTATTCTTGTTTAGAATATCATAATTGTACCCTAAACATTAGTCTTGTAACATGTATATATTATTGATTTCAATGAATGGAAAGATCATGGAAAATATTTCATTCATGGTATCAAGAGCCAAAAATTAACCTCCTAACCCTAAGCCGTCGAAACCAACCCTAATTTGACCATCTTCCTCGCCGAAACCCTAACCTTAATTCGGCCTCTTCCTCACTGAAACCCTAAATGGGTTTTCCTCAGCTCACTGAAACCCTACCTCCTCTCCTCCTCATCTTTTCGTCATTCTCGACTAACAATGGTTGACCAAAACAAATTACATCCCGCTCTTGCTGTCAACAATGTCAAGAACTTCATTCCGGTGATTCTCGAGATGAAAAAATGGTAATATTCATATTATGTGGAGTTATTCAAAATTCATTATCGCGCATATCAAGTCATTGACCATATTCTCCCTCCAAAATCGCAATCGGGTGTCATAGAGAAAAACAAGTCCACTGACATTGATATGGATATATGGTCTCGCTTGGATGCTATAGTCCTTCAATGGATTTACGGCACCATATCAAATAATTTTTTGCACACCATATTGGAACTGAATTCGACGGGTCAACAAGCATGGAAGCATTTGCAAAATATTTTCTAAGATAACAAGACTTCTTGTGCGGTTTATCTAGAGAATCAATTCACCAATGTAAAGATGGATGATTTTATTAATTTCTTCGCATATTGTTAAGAGTTAAAAATGCTTGCCGATAAACTATTCAACGTTGGTGCACCGGTGACGAATCAAATATTAGTTCTCTAATTAATTGTGGGTGTGGATGAACAATATGATGGTGTTGTTACATTCATTCAACAAAGTAATATGTTGCCACCATTCTATGAGTGTTGCCACCATTCTATGAGGCTCGTTCGAGATTGATTCTCAAAGAAACCCAGAAAATAAATTAGGCAGCCATGGTGGCCAACAATGTCGCCACCACCCTCATTTCCACCATCATGTATGCCGATGATTTTGGGCCTTAAAATTCTAGTTCGGGTAATGCAGCGAATCGCAACAACAACGGATAAAACAGAGTCAAAATCGCACCAATAATAAAGGAAAAAATAATGGTAGAAGGGGATGTGGTCATGGTGGCGGTAACTAATCCGGCGGCAGCAGCAACCACCGGCGGCAACAGCAACCACCGGCAGACCAAACTCGGGTAGTGGTAGCGCAGCTTCACCAAACAGCGGCCGTGGCGTACCAGCTGTGGGCTTGGGCACCACAACGAGGCAACCCTCCGCGCACTACATTGTCGTGGGCCAGACAACCATCACCCACTCGACTGCCCATGGTTCTTGGCAGCCGTCCACATCAAGCATATGCAGCTCATGGACCATCTTTTTTGGATTATGTTCTGACGGACATCGAGCAAGCCATTCACACTATGACCCTCAATGCTCCCGACGACACATGGTACATGGACACTGGTGCTACCTCTCACATGACAGCATCTCAAGGTACTCTCTCATCTTATTTTAATATGAGCAGTAATAAAAATATTGTGGTTGGCAGTGGATAAGAAATTCCAATTCATGGCATTGGACAATCAAACATTCCCCCTACCCACTTTATATTTAAATAATCTCCTACATGCACCCAAATTTATAAAAACTTGATATTTGTATGTCATTTCACAACTAACAATAATATTTCTGTTGAGTTTGATCCGTTTGGGTTTTCTGTGAAGGACATTCGGACAAGGATACCACTAATGAGATATACTAGCAATGGAGATTTGTATCCTATGACTAACACCACCAACCACCAAGCCACCTCTCCATCAACTTTTGTTGTTCTTTCTCCTACTTTATGACATAATTGTTTAGGACAACCGAGAGCACATGTGTTAAACTCCCTTAGAAAAAATAAATTTATTGAATGTAAACAATCTTTGTGTTCTCCTGTTAGTTAGTCTTGCGTTTTTTGTGAAACATGTTAAATTACATTTTTCTTTGTCTACTTTGAGCATTGTTATGCCATTTGATATCATGCATAGTGACTTGTGGACTTCTCTGATTTTAAGTTCGAAAAGTCATAAACACTACATGTTTATTTTGGATGACTACTCTAATTTTATATGGACAATTCCAATTGGGAGAAAAGCACATGTTCACACAATTTTCATGTAATTTAGTGCATTCATCCATACCCAATTTGAGAAATCTATTAAGTGTTTCCAATGGGAGGAAATTCATAAATGGCCAATTTAAGGATTTTTGTCGCAAAAATGATATGGTATTTTGTCTCTCTTGTCCACACACTTTTCCTCAAAATGGAAAAGCCGAACGAAAAATACGAGCAATTAATAATTTAATTTACGCACTTCTTGCTCACTCGTCCGTACCACCATCATTTTGGCATCATGCTATTCAAATGGTCACATACCTCCTAAATATTCTCCCTAGCAAGCTACTTTCAAACTTCTCACCTGCTCAAATTCTTTATCATCTGGATTCTTCCTACACACATTTGAGGGTTTTTAAGTATTTGTGTTATCCTCTCTTTCCCTCCACAACAATAAACAAACTTCAAGCTTGTTTCACTCCATGTGTATTTTGGGGATACCCACAAAATCATAGGGAATATACGTGTTATGATATATCTAGTGGGAAAATTTTCATCTCTCGCCACATCATCTTCGATGAGTCCAAATTCCCGTTTTCTAACATATACGCGTCTTCCCCGCCCTCGTATGATTTTTTGGACACTGGCTACATCCTCTCCTGCGGTTTCAAGTCAGTATCCCAACTGATCCAGCCCAAAATAGGGAGCATATTGCTCTCTCTCCCTCATCCCAGTGGCAATCTCGGGAGCCTACTTGTCCCTCGGTCCAATAGCCTTCACCACCTGACCTGCGGTCCAACCTAACTAATTCCACCTCTTCTTTGGTTGTAGTTGGGCCAAGACCCTCTCCAGCTGAAACTGGGCCCATCAACCAGCCGACCACTATACAAGCCCTCCCAGTAGCCCCACTGCTCCAACAACCCTATTCGGATCAGGCCTCGGTTAGGTCCATTAAAACCCGTAGCATGCATGAAGATCTTTTGGCCTAAGCGTTATTTTAATCTAACATCCTTTGTCCAACCATTCCTAATTCCCCGTAATCCAAAAGTTGCCCTATTAGACACAAATTGTAAAAACATTCATGTTAGATAAAATTGATGCTCTTATTAAAAATAAAATATGGGAGTTGGTGCCACGTCCTTCTAATGTAAACATAATTTGTTTCATATGGATTTTTTGTCATAAAAAGAAATATGATGGTTCCTTTGAGAGGCACAAAGCCCCTCTTATTGGTGATGACAAGTCTCAACAGGTTGGTGTGGATTATGATAAAACATTTAGCCCAATGGTAAAATCGGTGATTATCCGGACTGTTCTCAGTTTGGCTTTGTCAAAGTCATGGTCCGTTCATCAGTTGGATGTTAAAAATACGTTTCTCCACAGTCACCTCCAGAAAACAGTTTACATGCACCAACCTTTGGGATTATGAAATCCTATTCATCCAGATTATGTTTGTTTGCTGAAGAAGTCTTTATATGGTCTCCAAAAGGTCCCCCGAGCATGATATAACAGGTTTGCAGATTTTATTTCCACACTGGCCTTCTCACATAGAAAATTTGATCAGTCTTTATTTATTTATTTATCAGAGAGGGAATGACATGGCATACATTATGCTCTATGTTTATGACATCATACTCACAACATCATCTAATTCTTTTCACCAATCTATTATGTATTTCCTTGCATCTGAATTTGCTATGAAGGATTTGCGTCTCTTGAATATTTTTTGGGCATTGATGTAACTCAACATGCATGTGGTCTATTTCTTTATCAAAAAAAATATGTCGAAGAGATAATTGAGAGAGCCTGTATGTCATCATGTAATTCGTCACCCACGTCGATTAATACAAAGGCCAAGTTGAGTAACTCTTCAGGATCTCCATACAGCGATATGACACACTACCGCAATTTGGTAGGGGCGTTGCAATATCTCACCTTTATGAGACCCGATATATCATATAATGTTCAACATGTATATTTACATATGCATGATCCAAAGAAGGAACATATGAATGCCCTCAAACGAATTATGTGGTATATCCAGGGTACTTTGAATTTTGGCTTACATCTTTACAAGTTTGACATTTCTGGTCGCTTATACTTATGTTGATTGTGGTGGCTGCCCGGATACCAGATATTCCACATTGATTATTGTGTCTTTCTCGGAGAGAATTTGATCTCGTGGTCTTCAAAGTGCCAACCCACGTTATCTCGGTCTAGTGCTGAAGTCGAATATATAGGGGTTGCTAATGTTGTTTCTGAATTTTGTTGTCTCTGTAATCTTCTATTGGAGCTCCATTTTCTGACCCAAAATGCTACATTGGTTTATTATGATAATGTTAGTGCGATATATCTGTCAGGGAACCCCGTACAACATCAACGCACTAAACATATTGAGATGTATATTTTGTTTGTCTGTGAAAAGGTTTCATGTGGACAAGTTTGTGTCCTTCATGTCCAGTCCCGTTATCCGATTGTCGATATCTTCACAAAAGAGTTTCCGCATATACTATTTTATAACTTTAGAGACAATCTCATCGTACGAAAGCTTCCCGCTAAGACAGCGGGAGAATGATAGAATATGAAAATAATCTGTGTATATTTTATATTTAGAATGTAAATTATTCTGATTTAGAATACCATAATTGTAGCCTAAACATTAGTCTTGTAACATGTATATATTATTGATTTCAAAGAATGAAAAGATCATGGAAAATATTTCTTTCAATTATGTAGTAAAAAATGCCTTTGCTATTTTTTGGTCGAACATTTTGCAGAGATAAAGTATTAATCAAAGTTCCTCTTTTATTAAAAAAAACAGAGATTTATATTAATTTTCATTTGTTACAACTTACAACCATATAGTGTTTTTTCACTTGAATTTGGGAACTCGATCAATTGTAGGGGTCCATAAAAGGACCCTTTTAACGGTTGTTTTTCCTTAACGTAGACAAACATGTTTGTCTTCTTTTAGACTTTATCCAACCTAATCCATAATTGTCCTTTCATTTCATTTATATAACCATAAACCGTTGGGAATTCGAAGCTTATTATCAGACTAATTCAAATTCGTTTCGGGTAAATTCATTAAAGGAGTAAAATATTTCCTACTATACTTTTGATAACAAGGAAATCAGCAGTCACTATTATTTGGGTGTGCATAAGGTAAACCTCGCTCCTGTGTAATAGCCCGCAAATCAGTGGCGGGATCACCTTGTGCCAAGGGATGTCAAGTGACACCCCTTCGTCAGAAAATTACAATGTTTAGCTAGGCTAAAATTTTAGATTTATATATATACTATATGTTGACACCCCTTATTTTTTTTACGTATGTTATATTTTATTATTTTGACACCCCTTAGTAAAAAAATTGGCTCCGCCACTGCCGCAAACCACACAATAGAGATAATCCACACTAGGCAAATCCTGTGCGATGAGCTCGACCCAAAGACAAATTCTCTGCTATCTTAGGCAGGGATTTTTAAACTTAAGACCTCCATTATGAAAGCCACATTCTCAACCAACTGAACACCCCTTGAAGATACTTCCTACTATAAGATTCTTCATTCCTAAAATTCGTGTTCGAGATCACTAATTGAAACCACCTAGTCGTGGTGATTTTTTTTGTTAGTACAATCATATGGTATTCGAAATTTACTGCCGGACTATCAAGATTTACTAGAAGAGCCTATAACAGAAAAATGCTCCCTACCAAAAATTTCTCCATTCCTACACTTTGAACGTGAAACTTTTAATTAAAGACGAAGAAATGGCATCCATCCTGTAAGATGATATTAATCTCCCTTGTGAGTCTTCTCATTAGTATCAAGTATATATAGGTGTACAATGTTCATCCCAATTACAATAGGTGTCACGAACAGAACCCCGAGCCCGCGACTGTGCCCTACCTGGGCACCCTTCTACTCATACACACAAGTAACCTGCGAAAGCTAAATAACACTTAATTGTTTTTCATTTTTTTTGCAAATAAAGGCAGAGCCGGCAAGACTGCCATCACATATATAACACTCAAAGGCCTACCGCCAAACACCGGTCCATCCCACATATGAATACAGACCTCTAGGAATTTTGACAACAACTATGACGGGACAATGCCCCGACGTACCCATGAATGTACATAAAACCATAATACAACTCCGTACCAATATGGCAAACTTCGGAATAATGAAGCTACCTCACTGAAAGCTGAGTGGAGATCCTAAGCTCGCGGATCACCCAACTGAGTACCTAATACCTGCGGGGATAAACGCAGCCCCCCGGAGAAAGGGGGTCAGTACAACACTTACTAAGTATGTAACCAGGAATTATAGTAAATAAAATCATAACTGTACAAAAGAATGACAGGGGCAAGTATGAAAATCAAATACCAGATCCTACCGTGCCATATAAAATAGAGTCGACTGTACCTTTTAAAAGTGAGAGAGTCATAATAAAATCATGCATGTCTGTTCGTCTAGTCAAATAAACACATCTCATGGGAATTTATATCTGCATTGTGAATACAAGTTCACGGACAATATACATCTCATGGGAATCTATACCCGCATCGTGAATACAAGTTCACGGACAATACATCTCACAGGAATCTATACCCGCATCGTGAATACAAGTTCACGGACAATATACATCTCATGGGAATCTATACCCGCATCGTGAATACAAGTTCACGGATAATATACATCTCATGGGAATCTATACCCGCATCGTGAATACAAGTTCACGGAAAAAACACATCTCATGTGAATCTATACCCGCATCGTGAATATAAGTTCACGGACAAAACACATCTCATGGGAATCAATACCCGCATCGTGAATACAAGTTCACGGACAAAACACATCTCATGGAAATCTATACCCGAATCGTGAATACAAGTTCACGGACAAAACATCTAATGGGAATCTATACCCGCATCGTGAATACAAGTTCACGGACAATATACATCTCATGGAAATCTATACCCGCATCGTGAATACAAGTTCACGTACAAAACACATCTCATGGATAGCTACCTGAGCAACCATGTGCAATTTAAACCATCTTTTGACTCTTAATAAAATCTTTAAATGAACTTTCATTTTAGATCAACCAAGACAATACCATGCCTTCCATTTTAGAATTAACCAAGGTACTATCACATTTTTAGGGAAATGAACCCAAAGTACTATGAAATATTAGGGACGTAAACCAAAAAATACTATGTACGTTCGCCGTATATCCTTTCATTTATAAACCCCAAGACACTAACACTCTTTTTAGACTTAAGTAGCTTACCTCTTTTTAGAACCGTGTAACTTATACCTTTAAATCAAATCACTTCTTCTCTCAAAATCATGTAACTTATACCTTCCTTTTTGAAACCCAAAGGTACTTCTCCTAACACATATCAATAGGATTTAAACCATGTAGAAACCCAAAGTACAATCGAGGGAATATCTAGAACAACTTCTAGTTTAGGAAATCCAAAGTACTATCCAAGAAGTATATCACTAAGGATTAGGTTCCGATAGAACTCTATAAAGATCAAGTCAAGTATACTCTATAAAGAACTCTATAAAGATCAAGGCAAGTATACTTCAAGAAACAATCATGCCGATAGAAGGAAGTAGTTCACATACCTCATTGACGACTAACCAACACGACAAGTAGACTACGCCCCAGTGTACTTCAACCTTATCGGCTATTCCACATGCCAAGTAGAATATGCCACACGTAGTAATTCAACCTAAAATGACAATAACACTTCTATCAACTTCAAGCTTTCAAGTGTAAGACTTATACCAAGTAATGGTCCTCTTATTCTACGGAAATTTGGGCAGCACTTCCCCCGTTTATACCTACTTTTCCACCTTTTCCAAGGTCCGAATTCAACACCAATCAAGCCACACTTAAGGGCACAACCAACAGTTATCCAAAGGGGATTACACGCCTACTAGACGTGTAAAATTCTGCTCTACAACGATATAAAAATAGTCCACAAATTTCGACACAAAACAGCCCACAATTCTACAATAAGAGGGTAAAATATGAGGCCTTTAAACGCCTTTCCACACCCTTATTCCCTTAGGAATTTCATTAGCAACTACCACACTTAAACATGCATAACAACAACTAAATTTTCAGCATTTATACACGTCCAAAATAGTCCATAAAACGACACGACGACGTCTATCAGTTTTGGGCAGTTTTTCGGCCAACAACAACTACAACAATCCAAAATCCTTTTCCATGATTCTATATAATCAAATTCCTATTTCAACACTTATATATGTTCCATATCACATATCAACAACCATATTACTTCATTTTTACATGTGACAAGTGTAGATAACAATATTATAATCCAACGAATCCAATAACACCAAGATTGACAACTCTCGGCCAAAACCAATATCTAACACCTACACTTCTTATTTTCCGTTTCTTCCTTAACACAAATTCATCCCTTAACATAACAACATGTAATATCCAATTACTTTAAAAGAATAAGAACTCTTACCTCAATGTTTATCTCAAAACAGCCCGCAATGTCTCGACCAAAAGCTCTTATTTTGCACCACTTATTCAAGTTCCAATCACATCCATGTATCCTCTACAAGCTTATACCATCTTCACTTTGTATTTTACTTCCAAAAAGTTGATAAAATCTTAGGGTTTCAACCCACCATTTTCGGTCAAGACAAGGTTGGAGGGTCTTGGAGAGTTAACTTGGTTTAGGGGCTTAATATTAGAGAAAAGAAACTAATCAACACTTGTGTTCAAGGCTATGTTGCTCTCGGCCAAGGCTCAAGAGAGAGGAAGAGATGAGAGCTTTATTTGGATGAAGTGTAGATAATGAATCCAAGTCTTGCAAGACTTGGATATATACAAGTGTAATTGCCAAGTGGAGTGGGCCCCACATGCCCACTTGTCCTCAAAATATCTTCAAGACTTGCCATCTTGCAAGACAAGTGGGGGTGACACGTGTCACCCTCTTATTGGTCCAAAAATTAATTCTTTCCAAAATAATTCCATATTGGCCAAAATATCTCAAAATCTTGTGAGCCCCACAAATCCGGTAACCGGTGGGCCCTACATGATCAAATTCAAGACTTAGAAATATAATCCTTCAGAATCATATACTAATCCCTTAAACCAAATTTGAGACTCTAATTCCAAGTAATTAAGTTTTTCCTTCACAAATTTTTCGAAATTTCCTTAAGTAAAAGTAATTATACTTTTCTTTCCAACGTTCAAGTCTTATTTCCTTACGTACGTTCTTATAGTATTTCTTTGAAAATACGGGGTGTAACATCTTTCCCCCCTTCGAAACATTCATCCTGAATGTTCATACAAGTTTCAAGCTAACAAATATTGGTATAGTCTCCTATAACCATACTTCAACGAAACCAAATATGCCACACATGGCCACAATATAACACATAACCTCATTCGTGGTCTAAAATGAATCTTTCTCTTAATTCTCCTATCTTCTCACTACTCGTAACTATAAACAATTTCAATTCTTTTAGCACTTGTTCACTCATTTTCTTATTTGTCGTACTTTTCCCATACTTCCAAAATATTCCGGTATATACGAAATCTCACATATTGCTCCTGTTTTCAATCCTTGGCGTTACTATATCCAAACTTGGTCATTATACTTAGATTCAATTCTATTCACCTTGCCTCATGGCCAAGAATTTCCGTCTTATCATTATTAGGTCTCTCATTGACCGAGCGCCCATTCGTCTTACCTTTTCACTTCCATTTCAAGTTGCCACGGGGGTCTCATATCTCAAGTATTTCTCATACTATACTTCCGATCATTACAGGTTCGTCACTCTTAGCCGAAATGTTCCTACTGTCCATCCTCTACTATTTGTCTTTACACTGTTCCGAGGTGATTCTACCTTGTGGAATCTACACAACTATAGTTTCATTCATCATTATCATTCTTGTTTTCACGCCTCGTACCCCGAGCCCGCGACTGGTGCCCTACCTGGGCACCCTTCTACCCATACAACATAAGTAACTCACGGAAGATAAATAACACTCTTTTTTTTCTTTAAACAAAGGCAAAGCCAATAAGGCTGTCATTATATATATAACTCACTAAATGGGATTACACTGAACAACCATGTAAATACAACTCACGCGTCACCCAACCACATATGAATCTGACCTAAGAATTTGGACAGTAAACTATGACGGGACAAGGCCCCGCCGTACCCCTGAATATACCTAGCCATAATGACAAGCTCCGGAACATTGGAGCCATCTCAAAATGTTGAACAAGGATCCTAAGCTCGCGGATCCACAAATGAGTACCTAGACCCGCCGGCATGAACACAACCCCCTGAAGGGGGTCATTACAACAAGGTACCAAAGATGTAAACATGAAGTACAGTAAACAAGATCATAACTGTACAAAAGAATGACGGGGGCAAGATTGAAAATCAATATCAGATTCTACCGTGCCACATAAAATAAGAGTCAACTGTACCTTGTACCACTGTATCATTGTATCACTGTACTTTTTCAAAGTAGGGAAGCTATGTCAAAATTATGAAATCAATCGTACATTATTTTTCTTCTTTCAATAAAAGTAATATCAATATCATGAAAGCATGCTCAGAGAATCATCAAGTTCATATACACATACATAACGTATCTCATATAACAAAGCTCGGCCCTTTATTGAGGGACTCGATGAAATCAACAATATAACGTAACCCGGCCCATTCTGAGGCTCGATGTAATTACCAATATGTGTGACGTAACCCGGCCCATTTGCGTGACTCGGTGTAATGATGCAATATGTGACATAAGCCGGCCCATCTGTGGGACGCGGTGTGATGATGTAATATGACGTAACCCGGCCCATCTGTGGGGCGCGGTGTGATGATGCAATATGACATAACCCGGCCTATCTGTGGGACGCGGTGTGATGATGCAATATGACGTAACCCGACCCATCTGTGGGACGCGGTGTGATGATGCAATATGACGTAACCCGACCCATCTGTGGGACGCGGTGTAATCTTTTGTATAACGTAACCCGGCCCATCTGTGGGACGCGGTGTATGCATGTCTATATCGTAACCCGACCCATTTGCGGGAATGGTGTATTGCATCTATAATATAAACCGGCCCGTTGTGGGACTCGGTGTATCAATGCAACCATATAACATTTTTAAACCATCTTTTGACTTCCCATTAAGCCGTTGTAATAACTTCTCATAAAGCTATTATAACAACCTTTCATTTTAGAAAACTAAGGCACTACCATATCTTTCTTTTTAAACAAACCAAGGCACTATCACCTCTTTCCTTTTAATAAAACCAAGACATTATCATGTCATGTAAAATTAGGGAAATTGAACCCAAAGTACTATGTACATCTATTCTTATAAAAGAATCACATCATGCAATATAAGGAAGGTGGACCCAAAAGTACTATGTACATTCACCGTACATATCATGTAATATTAGGGAGTTGGACCCAAAAGTACTATGTACATTCACTGTACATATCATGTAATATTAGGGAGTTGGACCCAAAAGTACTATGTACATTCACCGTACATATCATGTAATATTAGGGAGTTGGACCCAAAAGTACTATGTACATTCACCGTACATATCATGTAATATTAGGGAGTTGAACCCCAAAATACTTTTACTATCAAAATCAAGTTACTTACACTTGTAAACTTAAGTAACTTATACCTTTAAATCAAGTTACTTCCTCTTTCAAATCAAGTCATTTATTCTCTTCAAATCAAGTAATCCATACTTTTCAAATCAAGTAATCTATACTTTTCAAATCAAATTACTTGTTCTTTTCAAACCAAGTAATCTATACTTTTCAAATCAAGTAATCTATACTTTTCAAATCAAGTTACTTGTTCTTTTCAAACCAAGTAATCTATACTTTTCAAATCAAGTAATCTATACTTTTCAAATCTAGTTACTTGTTCTTTTCAAACCAAGTAATCTATACTTTTCAAGTAAGGTCTCATATACCTTCAAGTAAAGTCTCATATACTTTCAACTAAGTCTCATAACTTTCAATTAAATCAAGTCTCATAACTTTCAAAATAAATCAAGTCTCATAATCTTTCAAATAAATCATGTCATAAGAAGGAAGAAGTTCACATACCTCGTTGACGACTAACTCATACGACAAGTAGAAATACGCTCCAATGTACTTCAACCTTATCGTCTATTCCACATTCCAAGTAGAATATGTTATACGTAGTACTTCAACCTATCATAACGATAGAAATTCTATCAATATCATACTTACTTAGTATAAGACTTATACCAAATAATGGTCCTCTAATTCTACGGAAAATTGGGCAACACTTCCTTTGTTTCTACATACTTTTCCACCTTTTCCAAGGCCCGTATTCATCAACCAACACGCCACATTTAAGGCACAACCAACAGTTAATCAAAGGGGATTACACGCCTAACTTGACGTGTAAAATTCTGCCCCACAACCTATACAAAACAGTCCACTAAACAGTCCATAATACGACACTACAACGTCTAACAGTTTTGGGCAGTTTTCGGCCAACAACAACAATATAACCAACGAAAACAATGACACAAAATTGCCTCAAATCGGCCAACAACATATCTATCACATACACATCTTATTTTCCATTTCTTCTTTAACATAAATTCATCCCTTAAACATAACAATAAGTAATATCCAATTACTGCAAAGGAAGAAGAATTATTACCTCATTTTTGTGCCAAAAATCATCCAAAACAGTCCGGGGGTATATGGTCCGCAGTTTTCGTTTCGCTTCACTTCTTCAAGTTCCAATCACATATATGTGACCCCTATGGGCTTATAGACAACTTCACTTTGTATTTCACTTCCAAAAAGTCGATGGAACCTTAGGGTTTCACCCTCCTATATTCGGCCAACCCATTGTTCTTGGGGTTTAAGGGGTTATCTTTGCTTAGCACTTCATTAGGGAGCTTAGTCTTGAGTTTGAGGATTTATCATCAAAGATTGAAGAATTTAGGGTCCACCAATGAAGCCCTTGGCCGAGAGCAACATGAAGAGGAGGGAGTGATATTTGGCTAAGTGTTGGCTAAGTCTTGCACTCCCTCTTGATATATAGATACATCTCCAAGTAGCAAGACAAGTAGAGTGGGACCCACATGGCCCACTTGTCCACTTGTCTCAAAAATATCTAGCCAAGTCTTCCAAAAATATCTAAGTCAAGTCTTCCAAGACCAAGACAAGTGGGGGTGTGCCACGTGTCACCTTCTAATTCGTCAAAAATTATTTCATCTCCAAAATATCAATATTTGGCCAAAATATCTCAAAATTTTTTGGGCTCCGCAAAACCGTAAATTTTTCCCATGGGCCCCACATGACCAAATCCGGAACTTAAAATCCAAAATTCCAATTAAATCTATAAGTCCCAAATACCAAATTTGAGAATCAAATTTCAATTAATAAACCTTTTCCTTCACAAATTCTCGATATTTTTTCTTAAGAAAAAGTAATCTTTTTTTCTTTCCAAAATTCAAATCTTATTTTCATACGTACGTTCTCATATCATTCCCTTCGAAATTACAGTGTGTAACACTTGTCATAGTCCTTCCTTCTACTAATTACTAAACAAAATGGTTCTACCTCTGATGGTTCTATCACATTGTACTTCCATTATAATCACCACCACATTCATAGGGTCCTGTTGCAGTTTCCTCTATAATTATAATCATCAAGCGTCACCTTAAAACATGTAGATTTTTATAACCTACCAAACCTTCCAATCAATTAGTAAAGTTCAACCAACCTGTATTCAAAGCCCATATATTCCTTTTGGGCCACTGTCGCTTTCCTCGGAGGCATAGCTGCAATCACAATAATTCGTTAGGGAGGGACTACCCTAACAACACAACTCTATCGCACGGTCCTTTGGACCCTTCGCCCGCCCGCCACCAGTGGAAGCAGGCGACGCCCCCTATGTAGGAAAGTTGGGGGAAGAGTGCATTTCCATCGCGAAAGATTCTTCTTAGAGTAAGAAGAATAGAAACCAATCATAAATGTCATGTAGCCTCCTGTTTATAGGTGTGGTCGACAACTAGGGCTGTTAGTAGTTCGGATATACTCGAGAACCGGACCGAAACCGGACCGATAAACCCGGACCGAAACCGGACCGAAACCTTAACGGTCCGGATACGAGTATCTAAAAAATACCCGGACCGATAAGGGAACCGGACCGGTAACCGATAAATACCGTGAAGTCCCCCTCCACCCACCACCCCCCTCCCACCCCACTCCTCCCACTCGGGCCTCACCCGGCCAGCCAGCCCACTCACTTTCAATTAGTTGTAAATTGTTCAAACTTTATATGGTCATAACTTTGCGCTCGAAAAAATACGCGAAATCAAAAAATAAATTAGGTAAAACTGACGTCCGAGCGCAAAGTTATGACCATATAAAGTTTGATCAATTTACAACTAATTAGAAATGAGGCGAGCTGGCTTGCTGTGGAAGGCTGAGTGAAAATGAGAAGCACGGGTATTTCTGGGTTAACGGTCGGTTCCTATCGGTCGGGTATTTTTAGATACTCGTATCGACCAGATTAAGGTTTGATCAGTTTATCGGTCGGTTTGGTCGATTCTCGAGTATATCCGAACCACTAACAACCCTAATCTCAACTACCATATTTGCAATTCATCTGTACTCAGCCTCGGCACTGGAATGAGATAGGGTAGCCTATCGCTTGGCAGACTAAGAAATCAGATTATACTCTAAAAATATACAAAAGTCGGAGGTGGAGCATCGCGTGTCCGGACACTCTACCCAATCTGTATTCGTATAATACAACATGTTTGGTGCAGAGGGATATAGGTGCAAACCATAATCAAGTGTGCCCTTAATGTATCTGATGATACGCTTAAGAGCAGTGAAATGTGACTCACTGGGGGCATGCATGAATAGGCATGCCTACTGAACGGCATAAGCAATGTCTGACTTTGTAAATGTGAGATACTGAAGTGCACCTGCAAGGCTCCTATACAGAGTAGGATCGGAGACTGGAGCATCATCTATAGCACTGAGCTTAGATTTTGAATCAACTGGAGTAGGTGAAACTTTGCAATTCGCCATCTTAGCCCTGTACACGATCCCCTATGCATACTTACGCTGACATAAGAACATGTGGTTGGCAGACCTGGTCACTAATATCCCCAAAAAATAATTCAGCTTCCCCAAATCAGTCATTGCAAATTCAAACTTAAGCAATGCAATAATCTCATTTTTCAATCCGTCGGAGGAGGCAGTAAGAACAATATCATCCATGTAAAGTAATAAGTAAGCAGTGCTATTACCTCGATGAAAAATGAAGAGTGATTTATCACTCTTACTGCATACAAACCTAATCTGCATGATATACATGGCAAAGCGATCATACCACGCACGGGGGCCTGTTTCAGACCATTTAGTGACATACGGAGACGACACACATAGTGAGGAACTGCTGGATGGGTGAACTCAGGTGGCTGATGCATGTAGACTGTCTCTCTCAGATCCTCATGTAAAAATGCATTCTTCATATCAAGCTGATGGATCGGCCAGTGTTTGCCCATGGCAATGCTCAAAACTGTGCGAATAGTAGCCGATTTGGCAATCGGGCTAAAGGTCTTACCACAATCAATGCCCTCCTGATGATTTATGTCATTAGCCACAAGTAGTGTCTAATACCTCTCAAGATCCCCATTGTCTCTGAATTTGTGACGAAAGAGCCACATGCAACGGATCTCATTCACCCCTAAGGTCTAGGTACTAGATCCCATGTGTGCTGTTTAGTTAAAGTATTGAATTCCTCATACATAGCCACATTCCAATTAGGGTATTGTTTGGAAAATTTAGGGTTCTTGGGAATTGGAGATATAGTTTGGGCAGACAAGTTAAATTGGACTTTGGGTTTGAAGATTTCATGATTGGCACGAATTTTCATTTGGTGAGTGGGGACATTTAGTGATTGTGGAGTCTGAGTGGCGGGAGCAGAAGGCATTGTCGGGTAAGGGGATGGAGGCGGAAAGTCCATCGAAGGTGCCACGGCGCCACGATCAAGGTTCACGACTCCAGAAGGCTCCGTCGAAGGCGCCGTGACGCCACTATGAGGGGCCTCGGCTCTAAATATGTTTCAAGAACTGGGTGCTCACTGGAAGAGAGGCGCTGCAGCGCTAATCCCCAGGACGAATTTAGTTGCTCACTAGAAGGGAGGCGCCGTGGCGCTTGCTCGATGAGCCACGGCGCTGACGTCTGGGATGATTTAGTGAGTTGATTAAGGATAATGGGAGAGATGGCAGTCTCGTCAAGAAAGGAGTAGTCCAGTTTTTGGAATTTCTGAAGATTCAAAAACGGGAATGTAGTCTCGTCGAATGTGACATGACGAGAGATATGAATTTGACGAGTTGACAAGTCTGTCACGACCCGATCCCGGGCCCGTGACTGGTGCCTTACCCGGGCACCCAAGTAGGCATACATCAGAGAAATCAGCGGAATATAAAAACAAGACATGAAACAAGTGTAAAATGAGACACAGTTTATTTGAGAAAAAGTCGCCTTTCGGCATATATATATATAAACCAAGTCAGCGATTACATCCCAACTGCAATGGGACTACAGACCTCAGGAAGTAAACAACTATGGCGGGACGGGGCCGCCATACCTGAATGTATAAAACTATCTACAACAGGGAGATCATACCCAAAAGTCGAGCCTCGGAGAAGATGGAGCTCACGACACGAAAAGATCCTAAAGCGAGGATCCGCTACCTACTTCCCTTTACCTGCGGCATGAACGCAGCCCCCCGAAGGAGGTCAGTACAACAAGTACCAAGTATGTGAAACTGTAAAGTACTTTAAATGAAATCATACCATTTTAAAAGCTATTTTACAAATATGTACGAAACAACCAAGGTAGCGCATATAGTGCCACAGCGATAACCAAAAGCAAAATAGATATAACATAACCGGTCTTTCCTAGGCGCTAATGATCGAAGCAAGGCGATCGCCCATAGTATCATTATGCGAGCCTAATCCTGGAACTCGCGATCGCATAGGTCACGCGGACCCGCGTGGTATTCCTCGCGTCGGGGGTAGCTTGCGGTATCCTCTCGACTCCGCGATCCGCATAGTCACATAGACCGCGTAGTCACACATACGCGTAAGGCATTCCTCGCTTCGGGATTATACACCTGGAATGATCAATCCTGGAACTCCGCGACTCGCGTGGTCACACGCACGCGTAGGCGTATAGACCGCGTCGAGTGTGGCAAGCCCTCGGTATAACAAGTCGTAGGGTATGTGATATAATAACGATACAACAGATTAACATTTAACAACGTAAACGCAACAAGAATAACCCCTTTACAACATCACAAGACACTAACACGCGTAGCATCATAACATGTTTACTTATCAAACTATCTTACTACACTTTTCAGAAATCAATACAAGATTTTCATAAACAAATAAGTAAAACCGTTCCTTTTATCTTTCTTAAGTCGTTATACCTAACTTCCCATAAAGCTAATATAACTTTTAAGCTTTCTGTTTAAATATCAAGTATTACTCTTCTTTCAGAAATGATTCATAATTCTTTTGAAATACTTCAAGGTTCTTATTATTTAGACTCAAGTCAAAAGACGACCAGTAAAACCATGTTCAGTTAACACACGTACGTCTACCGTACTATATATATATATTTTAAAATATCATGCTCAAGAGGATGGGAAGAATCACATACCTTCTCGGCGAAATCCACCTGCCAAGTCGAGTATGTCGCGCGCAGAGTATCAACCTATATGATCAAATACGCCTATCAGCGTCTAGACTACTCGTAGGATATTCTAAGCAGATGGTTCTCTATTCTACGGAAAATTGTGCGGCATTTCCCTACAGTCAAACTACTCAAGTCTCATAAATCTGATCGTATGTAAATCTGATTCAATTCTTCTTCATTTATACCCTTAGACTGTTATTCCAGTTCAATTCTTTTCTTGTGTATCCTACATATCTTATACTCAACTCTTAACTATTCTTATATGTAATCTCCAATTACAATAGAAGGACAAGAGTATTTACCTCGATAAGCCCAAAATTATCCAAGTTAAATGTCGATCCCGAGCAAGGTTTAGCTCACAATTGCACGCTCAAAGCTCGAGAACCCCAGAAGTTTCTAAACAACTTCTACTTAAATACTATAAGGGATTTGGGGCTAGGGTATTTTGGAATAGTAACTATACTAGAAGGCAACTTTCTACAAAGGGGGGGGGGGGGGTCTCGGCCGAAGCCACTAGGAAGGGGGGAGGGAGTTGGGACGAGAACACTACTACAAGGGAGAGGATTTTGAGACTTAGAAAGTGTGGAGTGGATGAAGAAGTCTTCACTCAAGGGGTGTATTTATAGAACACTCAAGGGACAAGATTAAAACAAGTGGAGGGTTGGGATTAGGATCCATGTGAAAGATGAGGTCTTCCAACCAAGTGTCTCCCACAATATTAGGACATATGTCCACCACAATATTGGAACACATGCCCACCACAACAATGAGCCATGTGGACTCCACTACCTCACAAAAACCGTCCACCTCCTACCTACTCCCACTCACACAAAACCAACTTGCAAGACTTGACCAATTGAATTGCCCACTAGGCCCCCCAATTCGTCCAACCAAAGCCAACTAAGGGTGACACATGTCGCCCTCCTAATGGTCCAAAATATTTCGTCTCTCGGAAAAATCCGTAATCGGTTAAAAATATAAAAAAAACGTAGAATTTCCTTCACAAGGTTCGGGATCTTTTCCGTCGAAAGCTTACAATCTCACTCTTAACCTAATTAGGGTTTGTACAAACGTACGTACGTCCTCACGTACATACTCTGGAAATACGGGGTATAACATTCTCCCCTCCTTAGAAACATTCGTCCCGAATGTTCCTTCTCAAGACAGATAACGAAAAAGTTCCTCATAACTTAAACAGTTTGCAAATGTCACACATGGCCACAATACAACACTTAAGCAAATATGTTAATGAAAATTTACAAGTAGGAAAGTGAGTTACCTGGAGGTGTGGGGAATAGGTGAGGATACTTCTGCCTCATGTCCTCCTCAGCTTCCCACGTCATCTCCTCCCTGAGCTCGTTCCGCCACAAGACTTTGACGGAAGCCACGTCCTTGGTCCGCAGACGCCTAACCTGACGATCGATTATCGCTATGAGAATCTCCTCATACGATAACCCTGATCACCGACATCGTCAATCGGTGTACCTAGATGGATCCGATACATCTCCTCAAAGATAGAAACATGAAAAACCGGATGCACTGCCTCAAGATCGGACGACAGATCTAACTCGTAGGCGACCTTTCCCACCCTGCGGACAATCTGATAAGGCCCAATGTACCTTGGGCTGAGCTTCCCTTTCCTGCCAAATCTCATCACACCCTTCATGGGTGACACCTTCAGAAAACCCGGTCGTCAACTTCAAACTCGGATGCCGACGATGATCCGCATACGACTTCGCTGACTCGAAATGCCAAGAATCGCCTCTGGATAAGCTTTACCTTATCCATCGCTGTTGAACCAGTGCGGTCTCACTAATCGCACCTCGCTTATCAAACCAGCCTTATCGGCGATCCGCACTTCCTCTCATACAAGGCCTCATAAGGCGCCATCCGAATCTTGGAGTGGTAGCTATTATAATATGCAAACTCAACTAGAGGCAAATGATCCTCCGCTACCACAAGTCAATAACACAAAGCTCGCAAAGATATCCTCAAGAGTGCGGATAGTGCGCTCGTCCGTCTGCATGCGAGGATGGAATGCGATTCGTGCTCACTCTGCCCCTAATTCCTTACGGAAGGACCTCAGGTTAGCCGAAATCGGGCCTGCATGCGATATGATAGAAATAGGGACCCATGCGATCGACGATCTCGGATGTAAATTACGCATAATCCTCAGAAAAAGTCGTCCCGACGGAAGAAAGTGGGCTGATTTAAATCACTGTCGACGATAACCCGGATAGAATCATGCTTCCTCCGAGTGCGAGGTAATCCCGTGATAAAGTCCATGTTGATCACCTCCCACTTCCGTGTCGGGATCTCTATCGTTCGCAACAAACCACCGTGCCTGCGGTGCTCTACCTTCACCGCCGACAACACGCATCGAGCCACAAACTCGCAACGTCCTCTTCAAGCCATCCCACCAATACACGATCCGAGGTCGTGGTACATCTTGGTCGACCGGATGGATAGAGTAACGCGCGTTGTGCTTCCCTAATCTGCCAAGTCTGCAATATCCGAACACACAACTCGCCTCGAACCTTAGCACCCCATCGTGCTACCTCAAAAGGACCATTCCTCACGAAGAGCCGTATCACGATACCGCATCAAAACCGGATCCTCAAATCGTTGCCTCTTCACCTCTCGGCGATGGAAGACTTCGGCAACCTCTCGAACTCGAACCCCATCGCTATCGTAATCAATCAATCGGACTCGAGGCTCGCTAATCGATGTAAATCGTGAACCATGCCCTCCTCTGCTGCACATCCGATAGGCTACCCATCGACCTACGACTGCGGCATACGCCACAACATTGCCTTCCGGGTGGTACAAGATATCGACATCATAATCCTTAAGCAACTCTAACCACCGTCTCGCCGTAAGTTCACTCCTCGCTTAAGATATACGGAGGCTCTTGTGGTGCGTATAAATATCCATGAACTCCGTACAAATAGTGCCTCCAGATCTTGGCGTGAATCACCGCTAACTCCAAATCATGGGTGGGGTAGTTCCTCTCGTTTCTTAAGCCGTCGGGATCGTGACGCTTATAACCTTGCCCCGCTGCGTCAACACACATCCCAGCCGATGCGGCGACGTCACAATACACGACATAGCCGTCGACCCTGCGGAAGAGTAAGAAGCGGGCGTCGTCTCCTCCTTCGAATCGGAAACCCCGCCACAAGCATCACCATCAAAACTTAGCCGCATACGAGTCACCTAGTCAATGGTGCAGATAGAAGCAAACTTCTCCACGAACCGCCGATAATAACTGCAAGGCCCGAAATCGCGCACTGCCGGAGTAAGAGTGCAGGCCAACTCGATCGCCTCGATCTTGGCGTATCCACCTGAATACCATCAGCCCCGACAATATGCCCAAGAAAAGCCACCGAAGTCAACTAGAACTCACACTTCGAAAACTTGGCGTACAACCGCTGGTCCTGGAGAACTCTCAGCACAGTCCTTAAATGCTCCGCATGCTCCCGCTCGGAGCGAGAATAAACCAAGATGTCATCGATGAATACTATCACAAACGTATCCAAAAATGGTTTGAACACTCGGTTCATCAAATCCATAAAAGCGCCGAGCATTGGTCAAACCGAACGACATAACCACGAACTCATAGTGCGCATCGTCCGAATGCGATCTAGGGACATCCGCCTCTCGACTCGCACTGATGATAGCGATCGCGGATCAATCTTGAGAAACATCTCTCACCGCGGTGGTCGAACAAATCATCAATCACGGGAAGGGTATTCGTTCTTAATAGTCACCTTGTTCAGCTGCCTGTAATCAACACACATGCGCAGCGTCCCATCCTTCTTCTTTACGAACAATACCGGCGCTCCCCAGGGAGAAACATTAGGCCTTATGAAGCCCTTCTCCAGACAATCTCTCAGCTGGTCCTTCAACTCTCTCAACTCGGCAGGTGCCATTCTGTATGGCGGAATGGAAATAGACCGAGTGTCTGGCAGCATATCGATACAAAACTCTATCTCCCTCTCAGGAGGGATACCCGGGAGGTCGTCTGGAAACACATCTGGGAACTCTCTGACTACTGGAACTGACTGAAAATCTGGTACCGCAGCCTCAGTATCAAACACCCGAATGAGATGGTAGATATACCCCTTTTGCACCATCTTCCTGGCCTTGAGGTAGGAAATAAACCTACCACTCGGCGACACAGTGTTCCCCTCCCACTCAATAACCGGCTCCCCAGGAAACTGGAACCGTACCACTCTCTCCCTGCAGTCTACATGGGTGTAGCAAGAAGCTAGCCAATCCATATCCATGATCACGTCGAAATCAGTCATGTCCAACTCTATCAAGTCGGCTAGGGTATGACGACTACATAAAGTCACGGGGCAAGCCCTAAACACCCGCCGATCTACCACCGAATCACCCACTGGCGTAGCTACCTCAAAAGGGTCTATGGACTCAGGCTCTATCCCTATCCTACTAGCAATAAGGGGAGATATATAGGACAGAGTAGAACCCGGATCTATCAAGGCATACACGTCACAACATGAAACTGATAAAGTACCTGTGACGACATCAGGTGACACCTCGCGTCCCGCCTACCGACAAGGCATAAATGCGATTCGAGGACCGCTAGAATCGGGACTGCGCCACGACCTGCTCGCGACCTGCTGGTCCATGAGTACCCCGCCTCCGGTTGAGTAATCGTAGGGATGGACCAAGAATGCACTGTAGCCGACCTCCCATCGTGCCACGCTCGGCTCTGACAGCCGTGATAAGTGACCTGCCGCCACAAGTATAGCAAACTCGAAGTAGTACCACAACTCCTGAATGGAATCTACCACATCGGATACATCGAGCGGATCTCGATCGGTTAGCACTTTGCTACTGGAAGTCCAAGTCACGGGCACGACACGCCCGAATACAGGGCCGCATCAAGACGGTGTAGGAGTGCTCGGCCGGTTGTGGTGCAAATCTAGATTCTTCGAGGCCGCCCACCCCGAGCTACCAAAAGATCTCGTCTGCCCCGCCTTCTTCTGCTGGCGATATCTGCCGACCTGCGGCCTCTACGCCTCGCATCCAAGTGCATGAGCTGCACGCGGCAATGTCCATGCCCGGTGAAGAGACACACTGAGCAAGACTACGCGGATAATCATCTAACGGTGGCGTGGCGGTACACTCGGTCCTCCATATTCGCTACTAGCGCAGGACATATCGAGCCAACGAATCGAACTCAACGTTGTACTCGAATCGCGCGCTCTCTGCCTCAAAGATCAAAACTTGTCGCCAGGCTCCTCATCATGCGGAGGCAAGAAGTGAGTGAGAAAAGCCTCCGAGAACTCGTCCCAAATAGCCGAGGCGCGGTTTCCCGGGATAGCTCGCGAATCAAACCGATCGGCGCGGTATCACGCAGCGATGCGAATCAAGATCACGGACTCGGTCTCAAGCCTTGATCACTCGCATGATCCTTCAGAATCGACGGATGAACTCCTGCAGATCATCCTCAGGCCTCGACCCGTAGAACTCTGGCGGGCTACAACTCAGAAAATCCCGTAGTCTCAGGCTGTCCGATCTAGGATGTACCACGGGTGCCATTGAATCGCCAAGGCCGGCTATCTCACGTTCGCCACGATCACGGCGAATCGCCGTCTTCAGAACCATCTCTCTCGCTCCGGTGTGGGATGAAGGCGCAGTATCGTGGTCTCTCGACCATCGCTGCGCTCTAAACTCGCTGGCCGGCGGCGTCGTGGAACTCGCCGTCGAGGTATCGCCTGTATAGACTCGGCACAGGCCGCGTGGCCTCGTGTCTCTACTAGCGACTCCGCCGCTGCCTCTTGCCGCGGGTTGCCTTACGTGAGGCATAAGCGTTAAAGAAAGGAAATACGTTAGAGGGTCCAACTTATAACACGTCTCTAAGGCACGATCTCGAGTGAGAAGAATGGAAACCAATCCTAAATATCCTATAGCCTCACGATTATTGGTGTGGTGCATAACACACCGATAATCGAACTACTAGATACGATGCCTGTAGACACTTTCGAGGATTAATCGCTCGATACCACTTTTGTCACGACCGATCCGGGCGTGGATAGTGCCTTACCCGGCACCCAAGTAGGCATACATCGAGAAATCGTGGAATATAAAAACAAGACATGAAACAAGTGTAAAATGAGACACGCTTTATTTGAGAAAAAGTCGCTTTCTATATATATATATAAACCAAGTCCGCGATTACATCCCAACTGCATAATAGACTACAAACCTCTAAGGAAGTAAACAACTATGGCGGACAGGGGCCCCGCCATACCTGAATGTATAAAACTATCTACAACAACAGGAGATCATACCCAAAAGTCGAGCCTCGGAGAAGATGGAGCTCACGACACGAAAAGATCCTAAAGCGAGGATTCGCTACTGCTTCCTTTACTGCGGCATGAACGCGGCCTCAAGGAGGTCGATAACAGTACCAAGTATGTGAAATCAGAAAGTACTTTAAATGAAATCATACCATTTTAAAAGCTATTTTACAAATATGTGCGAAACAACCAAGGTAAGCGCATAGTGCACAAAGATAACCAAAAGCAAAATAGATATAACATAACCGGTCTTTCCTAGGCCGCTAATGATCGAAGCAAGGCGATCGCCCATAGTATCATTATGCGAGCCTAATCCTGGAACTCCCGCACCGCATAGTCGCACGCGAACCGCGTGAGGTATTCTTCACATCGGGTAGCTAGCCCGCGGTATCCTCCTGGACTCCGCGATCGCGCATAGTCACATAGACCGCGTAGTCACACGCACCGCGTAAGGCACTCCGCGACGGGATAATACACCGGAATGATCAATCTGGAACTCCCGCACTCGCACGGTCACACGCACCGCATAGCCGTATAGACCGCGTCGCGTGGCAAGCCCTCGGTATAACAAGTCGAGGGGTATGTGATATAATAACATGACAACAGC
Organism: Przewalskia tangutica; assembly: GCA_029844215.1. Lineage (NCBI taxonomy): Eukaryota > Viridiplantae > Streptophyta > Magnoliopsida > Solanales > Solanaceae > Przewalskia > Przewalskia tangutica. Next base: position 115,251,698 of record CM056723.1, on the reverse strand, counting down.
TTAACATTTAACAACGTAAGCACAACAAGAATAACCCCTTACACAACATCACAAGACACTAACACGCGTAGCGTCATAACATGTTTACTTATCAAACTATCTTACTACACTTTTAAATCAATACAAGATTTTCATAAACAAATAAGTAAAACCGTTCCTTTTATCTTTCTTAAGTCGTTATACCTAACTTCCCATAAAGCTAATATAACTCTTAAGCTTTCTGTTTAAATATCAAGTATTACTCTTCTTTCAGAAATGATTCATAATTCTTTTGAAATACTTGAGTTCTTATTATTTAGACTCAAGTCAAAAGGCGACCAAGAAAAACCATGTTCATTAACACACGACGTCACCGTACTATATATATATATTTTAAAATATCATGCTCAAGAGGATAGGAAGAATCCGTACATACCTTCCTGTGAAATTCACTGCCAAGTCGAGTATGTCGCGCAGAGTATCAACCTATAATACCAAATACGTCTATCAACGTCTAGACTACTCGTAGGATATTCTAAACAGAGGGTTCTCTATTCTACGAAAAATTGTGCGGATTTCCCTACCCACAAACTACTCAAGTTCATCAGAATACAAATTCCATGTAAGTGCAGTTCAATTCTTCTTCTTTTATACCGCCTACTGTGATTACGATTCAATTCTATTCTTTTGTATCCTTCATATCTTATACTCAACTCTTAACTATTCTTATATGTAATCTCGATTACAATAAGGACAAGAGTATTTACCTCGATAAGCCCAAAATTATCCAAGTTAAATGTCGATCTGAGCAAGGTTTAGCTCACAATTGACGCTCAAAGCTCGAAGAACCCTTAGAAGTTACTAAACAACTTCAACTCCAATAAGATAAGGGATGTGGGTCTCGGGTATTTTGGAATAGTCACTCTAATAGAAGTCAACTGTCTACAAAGGGGTCTCGTGAAGCCACTAGGAAGGGGAGGAGTTGGGGCGAGAACACTACTACAAGGGAGAGGATTTTGAGACTTAGAAAGTGTGGAGTGGATGAAGAAGTCTTCACTCGAGGGTGTATTTATAGAACACTCAAGGGACAAGATTAAAACAAGTGGAGGGTTGGGATTAGGATCCATGTGAAAGATGAGGTCTTCCAACCAAGTGTCTCCCACAATATTAGGACATATGTCCACCACAATATTAGAACACATGCCCACCACAACAATGAGCCATGTGGACTCCACTACCTCACAAAAACCGTCCACCTCCTACCTACTCCCACTCACACAAAACCAACTTGCAAGACTTGACCAATTGAATTGCCCACTAGGCCCCCAATTCGTCCAACCAAAGCCAACTAAGGGTGACACATGTCGCCCTCCTAATGGTCCAAAATATTTCGTCTCTCGGAAAAATCCGTAATCGGTTAAAAATATAAAAAAAACGTAGAATTTCCTTCACAATGTTCGGGATCTTTTCCGTCGAAAGCTTACAATCTCACTCTTAACCTAATTAGGGTTTGTACAAACGTACGTACGTCCTCACGTACATACTCTGGAAATACAGGGTATAACAAAGTCATAGCATAGATAACCCCTGTGATTTGGCGGGAAGTCAAGGTAGACACAAGGAGTGGATCGGGGAGCTAGCTTGTGAGGGGTAGTAGAGGAAAGGTTAGGATAGCATAGACAGCCGAATATCGGTAGATGGTCATAAGAGGGGACTCTATGATAGAGGATTTCGGTAGGGGTCATATTGTGAAGGGTGCTAGTTGGGAGAATATTGAGAACGTTTTCTGATATTTTAGCAGTGTAGACCCAGAAAGACAGAGGTAGGGAGCCATGAATCAATAGAGTGCGAATTATATTGTTAATGGTGCGGATGATTCTTTTATCTTTAACGAGGTGTGGGGGAAGGAGAAACGAAAGACCATGTCATTATTAGTACAAAAACGGTGAAACATAGAGTTGTTGAATTCATGACCATTATCGCACTGAAAAGATTTATACCTTTTGTAAATTGTGTTTGAATGAATGTTCGAAACTCAAGAAATTTGACAAACACTTCCGATTTAAATTTGAGAGGATACAACCAAAAAAAGTGAGAAAAGTCATCTAGTAAGATAAGATAGTATTTATGACCGAGAGAACTAGCAATATGTGATGTCCAAAGATCGACATGTATAATATCAAAAGGAGCAAAAGTAACACTAGTAGATGATTTAAACGGAAGACGAGTATGTTTGCCTAAAGAACAAGAAACACAGTTTTGGGCAAGCTTCCCATTACAAGTAATGAAATTATTGCCTCTAAGAAAATTAAAAACTGGAGCTCCTGGATGACCAAGCCTATTATGCCATGTTGAAGAAGGAATAGCCGCTAGAGAGACGGGAGAGCTAGATCTGGCAGCGGAGGTGGGAGTGAATGGATATAGATCCCCCATGCTATTGCATCTCGTAAGAGGTGTCCCCGTATGAAGATCTTTCACAGTGAAACCAAAAGGGTCAAAATCAACAGAGACATAATTATTACGAGTAAATTTACGGATAGATATTAGATTCTTAACTATATGTGGGGCATATAGGGTATTCTGAAGGGGGAATGGATGAGGAGGTGGTGTGTAGGATATACCATAGCCCTTTACTGGAATGTGTTGGACACTACCAACTGTAACAAATTGAGGATGCTTTAAACTGAACAGTTTGGGAATATTACCTGCAGACGGAGTGAGGTGAGATATGGCTCCGGAGTCCATGTACCAATTGTTGTCAGACTGTTGCAGATTGAGGTTGCTGAAAGTCTGACCCAACTCAGAGGGGGTCATGCCGGAAGAGGGCTGCTGGAACTGTGGTTGCATAAAGTGGGCTTGTTGCGGGTACTGGGCTTGTCGAGTGGCTGGAGCTGGGCCCAACAACCAATGTTGAGAATACGAGTTAAAGGGTTCTGCATCGGAAAGCGGTCCGTTGCGGCTCAGACGGCGCGCCGCGGTGATCGATATCTTGCGGAGGCGCCGCGACCCAGTTGTTCTGCGGACCCTGTTGTTGATGCTGCTGCTGTTGGTTCTGCTGACCGCGACCCTTGCCACGACCACGACCTCTTCTGTCACCGCGGCCCTGCCGTGGTTGAGAGTTTTCTGGTGGCATCTGGTCTTGGGGTTGCGTGCCGACGGCTAAAGCCTGCTGATTGTGCTCCTCTTGCTTAGCACGTCGGGTCTCTTCAAGCAACAACTGCGAGCGAGCTTTGTTGAAACTGGGTAATGGATCTGCCTGTTGAATCATGGTGGCTAATGTATCATAGTCACCATTAGGAAGGCCTGTAATAAATTGCAACACCATTTTAGTGTCGGAGACAGGCGTGTCGACGTTGGAGAGTTGATCCGCCAGTAGTTTCAACTGTCTGCAATACTTAGTCATGTTGGAAAAAATTTCAAGACGTGTATTGTTAAATTGTTCCTCTAAATACACCGCACGAGTGTGTTTGTTATCTTGAAAGATTTCCTCCAGGAGGTTCCATAAATCAAGGGCTGTGGCGCCAGATTTCATGATAGTAAGAAGAAGATCCTGAGAGATACTACCATAAATTCACTGTTTGACGTCGACGTCTAGACGACGCCGAGTAGAATCATCAACCTCCAGAGGGCGCGGAATATTGTCATTGATATGATCAAGCACGTTATAGAGACATGCATAATTACGAAACAGTTCAACCCAAGGAGAATACTATTTTCTTGATCAAGAAGAATGAGAATAGAATTCTTAATATTGGTAACAGTTAGGGCGGGATGAAAAGAGGATGACGATATGGTGGTGGGTTTGGTGGAGGTTGAAGCGTCAGAAGTATTGGAAGAATTCTGAATATCCATTTAGAGAAGAGAAGAATGTAGGAGAAGACCTAGATTTTTTTAAAGGAGTCGCGGTAGAGAAGGGCTGGAGGCCGGCGGCTTGGACGAAAATTTTCTAGGGTTTTTGTTTACTTGGCTCTTGATACCATGTAAGATGATATTAATCTCACTTGGGGAATTCTCATTAATATCAAATATATATGTGTGTACAATGTTCATCTCAATTACAATAGTAATTATAGTCTCATATACAAGAGGAATCCTTGTCTTACCATAATTATATTTACACAAATATTCTAGTTATGTGTAGGGACCTTATTTGACATCTATTACACGTTTGCACATCCTACCACACCCCTTAGCGATTTTAAACATGTGATTGAGTATCCATAATCCTCAGATTAAAGATACCTTAATTAGATTTATTTTCCTATTTTCATCATCAACATCCGACTAACATAATCAATGAAACTTCACGTTTTAATGTATTTATTTCAGTTAGGATTAGCCAAAGCCTTTTTATCCATTCTTTTTTCTTTCTTTTTTTCCACAATATTCACTTTTTTTGTTCTTTGTGAAGTGTATAAGAAAGAATAAATGAGTGACAAAATAGAAAGAGAAGTAAAAAAGAATTGAATGAGAATGGTGGACAAGTCCATAAAATGATAGGTACTGGTGGTTGAGAATTTCTGAGATATTTTGCATCAACTACGACTCAACAATCAAAATTATGTGGTCCATCTAAGTTTGTTTGTCTTTCATAGTTTTTCTTTTCTTTTAATTTTCTCTTCGTGGTAGCCTAAGTGAATAGGGGGGAGAGAAAAGAGAACTTTCGATAAAGTTTAAATACTAATATATAATGAAGTTGAAACGACTATATTGTGACTCAACAATCTAATTTCGTGGTCATTTTTCTTTATTGAGTTATCAGGATTACATTTTAATACTAACTAATAAGAGGTAAGAAAAGAAATAAATTTTAAACTAAAAGTATGGCATTTCATAAATAAACTTGAATTGCTCCCTATGCGGAAGAAATGTCTATATATGAATAGATTGAATCCCTTCACCCTTAATCGTTAGATTGAGTCTTGAATATTGAAAGATTCTAATAGGAGACACTTTCCCTTGAATGAGTGTTACGCGATACGAATCCATATTATTCGACGTTTTAATACGGATACAAAATATCGGACGAAAAATTGTTAAATATACATACAATATACAAAGTATATACAAAGTATATTGTATGTATATTACAATCAGTCCGGTCTGAAGCTCACTGTCGTAGAAAATCCACTGGCCCAATCAATCATGTGTCTGCGTTAAATGACCAGAATTGGAAAATTTCTATGACCGATGAATATAATGCTCTTATTGATAATAAGACGTGGGAGTTGGTATTACGTCCATCTGATGTTAATATTATTCGGTCTATGTGAATTTTTGCTCATAAGGATAATTCAGATGGTTCGTCTGCAAGGCATAATGCTCATCTTGTAGGTGATGGTAAGACTCAGCAGGTTGGTATCGATTGTGGTGAGACTTTTAGCCCGGTGGTCAAGCCGGCTACCATTGCACTGTGTTTAGTTTGGCTCTTTCAAAAGCATGGCCCATTCATCAGCTAGACGTGAAGAATGCTTTCTTACATGGTGATCTCAAGAAGACAGTTTATATGAATCATCCTTTGGGGTTTAGGGATCCCAAATATTCGCATCATATCTGTTTATTAAAGAAGTCTTTATATGGGCTTAAGCAGTCTCTGATGGCTTGGTATAAGAGGTTTGCAGATTTTGTGTCGACGATTGGGTTCTCTCACAGCAGGTCTGATAATTCGTCATTCATATATCGTCGTGGTTCGTCTTTGTCTTATATAGTCTTATATGTGGATTATATTATCTTGACTGCTTCATCTGATGCATTACGCCAGTCTATCATGACAATGTTCAGTTCTGAGTTTGCTATGAAGGACTTGGGACGCTTGAGTTACTTTTTGGGGATTACTGTCACTCGTCATGCAGGTGGATTGTTCTTATCATAGAGGAAGTTTGCAGCTGAGATCATTGAGAGGGCTGGGATGTCATCCTGTAAGTCCACTTCCACTCCAGTTGATACTAAACCCAAGTTGGGTGTTGCAGCTGGCTCCCCATATGAGGATCCGACTCGCTATTGCAGTCTTGCAGGGGCCCTTTAGTATCTTACGTTCACGCGATCGGGTATTACATATGTCGTACAGCAGGTGTGTTTATTTATGCATGATCCCATGATTGAGCACATGAATGCGCTCAAACGCATTATTAGGTACATCCAGGGGACGCTTGATTATGGCCTGCATTTATATCCTTCGTCGACGTCTACACTTGTCTCATGTACAGATGCTGATTGGGGTGGCTGTCCTGACACTACCGTCTGGCTATTGTATGTTTCTTGGGAATAACTTGGTCTCATGCTCTGCAAAACATCAGTCAACTTGTTCTAGTGTAGACGCCGAGTATCGAGGGGTAGCCAAAGTGGTCTCCGAGTCATGTTGGTTACGTAATCTTCTATTAGAACTTCATTGTCCTATTGAGAAAGCTACCTTGGTTTATTGTGATAATGTTAGTGTCATCTATCTTTCTGAAAATTCGGTTCAGCATCAACGCACTAAACATATTGAGATGGACATTCATTTTGTGCAAGAGAAGGTAGCTCATGGACAAGTACGCGTCTGTCATTTTCCTTTCAGATATCAAATTGCAGACATTTTTACAAAGGGTCTTCCCTGGCCTTTTGAAGATTTGAGACGCTCACGAAGTACATCGCCACATGATCATGGAATGTGTTAAATATACATACAATATACAAAATATATTGTATGTATATTACAACCAGTCTGGTCCGAAGCTCACTGTCATAGGAAGCCCACTGACCCAATCAGTCAGTGACTGTCCAAACAATTATGTATATTAGGAAAGTATATTGTAGTATAATTAGACTTATACTATTATCATAATTGTATAGTTAGTCTTCAAATAAAATATAGTTTTAGATGTATAATAGGAAAACGATTTTTCTATATGTAACTTGTATATATACCCCCATTCATCAATAAGAATAATCAAGAGATTATTTCTTTGATAAATAAAAAGAAAATTGTCCTAAGAAGGGTTGAGAGAACCTTTTTTTCTCTCTTTAAATTTGAGTGATTGAGTTGGGTACCTAATAAAGGAGTGGTCAATAAGTGAGGAAAGGAAGGTCTATTGAGAATAAATGACTTGTTGGCTTGGGGGGCCAATATTTTACTGTTTGCTTGCTACTTAGTCCTTACTTTCTACTTTCTAAATATGGACATTTCTTCTTTCTTTGATTTTGATATTTTATTTCATCCTCTAATTTATTTTTCCTTATCCAATTCTTGGTTTTATCATACTTTGGGTAATGAGAGACGTTTGGTCTCTCAACATATCATCCATGGGCCAACAATTGAGCCCAATACATCACTCTAATTGGGCTAATGTTGTAGACAAAGCATTATGGAAGATTTGCATAAATATAATCTTTCAGTGACACTATTTAAGTTTTGACCTCGTGCATTAGATAGTGAAATCATGATGAATTTCCAGCTTGTATTGTTGCAAAAATCACCAGAATTTCTAGCCAAATCCTAACGCCATAAATATTGACATATTTCGAATTGATGGGTAAAACTTATCCTATCACAGATTATGACGAGAAGATGAAGAAGGAAGAGAAATTCTGGCAAAACCTTTATTTTTGAAAACTTTTCTTAACATGGTAAAAAATTAAATATTAATCCTAAAGAAGGTTCTACCGTGAAAATTCTGACGCAATATGTGGCAAAGAAATGATCGATGATTGTCTCCATTTGTATCAAAAATGAAAAATTGGCTATGGAGATTCTGTCAGAAATTAATACAGGCACAAAAGTCATCTATCCTACTACAGGTGTTGCGACAACCTTTACCATGCGACAACCTTTACCAAGTCCGAACGATTGTTGACCACCCGGTCTGCAATATTCACCCCGGCAAAACGACCCTAATCTTGTGTTGACTTTGCCAACTTACTAGGTTGCGGGCGGAGAAAAGCGGACGTGGGGACTCGGCCAAGCAGAGTCTCACGAAATCTTCCCTCTTTGCTTTCAATTACATTAGAAAATGACTTGTAAACTTTATTATAACCGTCCCCTCATTGGTTGTCCCCCGATACAAGACTAATTATGAAACATTGACATAAAAGTGCTCAAATTGAGTGGTAGATATAGATGATTCATATAGTTAATTCCTAACTAATCTGGTATTAACACATAACTGATCCCAATTTATTCGAGATTGACACAGTTGCTTTTGCCGTCTTCACTTACTAGTATATTTGTATTATTATATATTGGAAAAGAAGGGAGAGTACATGGTGGAAAATCGAATCCTCACCGACTAGGTTAAGGTTCAAATAACAAATAAATTGGATTACTAATATCCCCATTTACTAGTATTAAGTTCTGCAGGAACTATGGAAGAGAGCTAAAAAGGTCAAACATTTGACACAAGCTCCACATTTGAGCTAAAGCTTTTAGGCGAGTCTGAGAACAGTGGATTCAATATCAATAGTAGTGGATCCGATTCCTATTCTTGTATATGCAACCTAAGCAACAACTTTTGTATCTTGAAATCATGTTTTTCACAAGTTCGTATGATAGACAATGATGAGGGAACGCTAGTTCTACATACTCTGAGCTCACATTCTTCCTAGCATGTAGCAACCGGGGTCGATATCAAAGAACTCAGGCGAGTACGAAGTCTTTGCATTCATATGCAGCTAGAGAAGTTGCAGGACTAATTCAATTTCCTAAGCTATATCCTAGAATCTTCAATATAATCAAAATTTTATGTCAAAATCTTGAGTCCTACAACAATGAGACAGAATTCAGTAATCAAGGTACAAAGTTACCCTCTTAACCATTGCATAAGGCAGTCTTAACCTCCAATCTTTCTGTTTTCGACTTAGAGGTCTTCCTTTGGCTGATGGATCTCTATTCTCCTTCACATTCGCCAACTTCCACACACAACTTCCTGATTCTGCATCAATTGATTCCATGAAGAATATTCCATTCTTTTCAATATTTCTAGAGTTCATTTCTTCTATATAGCTAACTCTCATAGGCATGTCCTTGAAGCGGGATAAGTCATCTGGTACTTTTAGTAGCCGCTCCGCACCAGGAGATGATACCTTAGGATCACAGGAAAGAGAGAATGATTATTTCAAAATTCAATACTGCCAAATCATTATCAAATTTCTATCCTTCTATGACAGCAGAGAGAGAAGACAACAGTGCTTTAACAGTTACCTCAAGGGCCAGATCGTCAGGAATTTTCCCTAGTGCACCAGCTTCGTCTAACTTTTTCTTGTATTGGCGGCTAAATTCTTCCATTTCATCCATACTTGGACAGCCATATCTAATGTAAAGAGAGTATGTGATACTACCACGGTGAACAGGATATCAAAAGAACACACATACAATAACCAAGTGAAAATTGCTAACTAGCTATGAACTCCAATTTCAGTTCATTAGAGATTGTTTAATTTGACCAGAAATTATGCTTAAAAGAGGAAAAGGACAGAGAAAGTCTTGGTAGGCAGACTTTCACATATCTAAGTAGTTGACTATATACTTGACCCTATAATTACCTATGACTAAGATGTCTAGACCAATTATTCATCCATCACAAGTTATATAATGTGCATTCTATTTTGTAACATCCAAAATGTTGACAATCTTTCACAAATAATACTACTCCCTTCGTCCCAACTTATGTGAAGGTGTTTGACTTGTCATGGAGTTTAAAACTGAATGAAAGACTTTTGAAACTTGTGGTCTAAAATAAGTCATAGATATTTGTGTGACTGTAAAACCACTCACTAATAATAAAATGAGAAGTTTAAAATTGAATTGTTACTAAATATAGAAAGGTGTCAGTCTTTTTGAGACTTGATAAAAAGAAAAGAGTGTCACATAAATTGGGACAGAGGGAGTATTTTATACTACTCTCACTTATATCTTTGTACTTTCATTGGAATTAGAATTTTAATGACCAATCACAACAAGAGATTTCAGGCACAACATAATCTATATCATTTATGAAAGAGAAAGGGATGCAGAAGTTGTGTGACGTAGACAAGAAACATGTGTTGCAATAAACAACTTCAATCGACAACTTACTCATTTGGAAGTTTGTCTAGTCTGACATAGATGTATCCACGAGGACTAGTTTTGTATGCATAGAGCTCCATGTCATCACCGAACGGCCACAGCACATCACGAGCAATAGACAATGCCTTCTCACCCCAAGGGCAACTTTGCAAAGCTATTCCCCCTCCATCACCTCCATCACCAATCTGAATGTTTGAGCTGCTCAAATCAAATTGAACATATATACCAAAAAATAAACGAAAAAAATGAAATTGAATTGAATATATTAATAAGAATATGTACCTCAGGCTTAGCTTCCTCCTCTTCTTCTTCCCATAAATCTATTGGTTTTACATCCTCAATCGTTTCATCTTCAAACATAAAACACACAACGTGTGACTGTGTGAGAGAATATAAATTGACGATTTCGATAAAATATCACTACATTTAATTCAATGAGAATGTGAAACAAGTAAAGAGGGAACGCCCCAATATTTCTAAGAGTAAATGAACATTTCCAATTCTTTTAATCCCACCATTGAGAATATAATTAAATATTAAAAGTGTGGTCTCTCTAACAACTTAAGCTTTTAGATGAGACGGTCACACACTTCAACATGGTATCAGAGAATCTCACCGCTATCCATTATCAAAAAAGAAATTTCATGTGCATGTGCTTGGTCCATGAGTGAGGGGGCGTGTAACAACCTCAATGGCGTAACTAGGTGGAGGGAACGGAGTTCAACTAAATCCCCTTTGTCGAAAAAATGTACCATATAAATAGGGTAGAAACGAATATTTTTTTGTTAAATATAAGCTGTCGAATCCCCTTCACATTAGAAAATTCTAGTGTAACACTTCAAATCCTAACTGTCACATTCTAGCAATTTGTTGAATCTCCTTATATAAATTCCTGGCTCTGCCACGGCCAAGCCTTACTCGTCAACATTTTCATTTGTTGGTTGACCAACATAACAATATTAAGACTAGGGTGTAGCCTAGTGGTAAATGAAGTAGGAGAGAACCATGAAGTCTCGAGTTCAAATCCCAATTGCATAAAAAACACTAGGGGATTTTTTATATCTGTGTAAGTCTTGATGGACAGAGTTACTCGGTACATGTATTGGTGGAAGATAGTAGGTACCCAGTGGAATAGTCGAGGTTCCGCAAGCTGGTCCGGACACCACCGTAACATCAAACAACAACAGCATATTCAGTGTAATCACACAAGTGAAGTCTGAGGAGGGTAATATATACACGGACCTTACCCCTACCTTCTGAGATAGACTCCCGGCACAACAACACATTACCAAGAGAGGCTAGAAGGAAAAAATAAAGAACAACAAAGTGACAAGATAGACACAACCAATAAAGCAACAAGTAACAACAAAAACAAAGTAAATGACAAACTAATAAAGAGAAAAGGAGAAGAGGAGACTAGCCCCCATCCCTCCCTCCCACATAAAGGTGCTACAACACTTACACTTACTAACTTTCTACCCTAAATATTTCTATCTATAATCATGTCTTCAATAATACTAGACTAGATTTAAAGCATTACATAAACAAAATATCAAACACCTAATAAGCAAACCAACAGAAACAAAACAAAAAAAGAGAGCGTACAGTGAAGTTGGTCGTTCCCATTTCTCTGTGGGGAGATTTGTTCAGAAGAATTAGTGCTCAAGTACCTTATAGCTGAAGTGTGTTTCTTAAAAGGAAGACCATTTTGTAAACCATTATTACAAAGATTGTGCAGTGCTAGTTTAGGCTCAACTATTATAGGAAAAAGATAGCCATGGTGACAGAGAGGTGTAGAAACTAAAGGGTTTCGCAAGAACAGATTCATTTTGCTGCTAAGCATACTCATCATCTTCCTTGAGAGGAGTTGTTGCTGGTTTTGTTCCGTACTCTCTACAATTGATAAAAAATATAATAAGCGTTTTTATTGGTTCGGTTTTACAGTATCCTAATTCTCTTTCGTCTGCTACTTAAATGGCTTGCTCAATTTTTATTTATTTGTTGGGTGGGGAGAAACGAAAATTCAGAGAGTATATACATACTGCCCGTCTCAATTTATCTGAGTGTTGCTATTGAAACAATTTTTTTTTTTTTAAATGAACCAACATATTTACCATGTCGAAGTTTTTAGAAAGTATTGCACATTTCTATCTTGGAAACAAATGTTTTTATCATTCAAATTTAAAACAGAAAACAAGTCAAGCAATAGAAAGTTCAAAGTGAAAGGAACCACTGTCAGTTGATGTGTAACACAACATGATGACCTAATATGTATAACATAACGTGACAACCTATGAGGTCAAATTAGATTTTCAATGTGCTTGGCATGATAAAAACTATTTTTCAGGAAATATTGTTTTGAAAAATGACAGATAAGACGTGCGTAAAACACAACTACAGTCTACAACGAGCACAGGCCTGATGGTATAGTTCGACATAAAAAATTTAGGCAAACAAGTACAATTAAATTTGGCTTTTGCATATATTACTCTTATCGGTATTGGCCTTCTTTTTTGTCATCCCATTCTAGTTGGCATTATTGCCAGATTGTAAAAAGTTGAATAGACCTAATGGAATAGTTTAGCAGTTGCTCAGAACAAAAGAGGGAAGGTTCAAATAACGTAATTAGACTATGCAGAATATTATACAAAATGCTATTCAAGTTGGAGTAAAATTATTCAATTTCTAGTTCAATTTTTTTTTTGTTGAAGGCGAACCCGCATATTGCTTCTTCGAAGTACAGGTAAACCGGATCGACGCAATAGCCGCAAACCACGTCGGGCCGTTAAACCACACTTGACAAGTCAGTGTGATGCTCCCAAGAGCGGGCGCAGTCGCGTTACTGCGGGTTTCGAACTTGTGACCAAGCTCTCCCACACCACTCAATGAGGATACCCTCTGCCTTCGAGACCAACTGGTCTAGGGCTTCGGATAATTACTAGTTCTATTGTTGGAGTAAAATTATTCAATTCCTAGTTCTATTGTTGGAGTAAAATAAGAGCTCAAAGAATACACAATTTGGATGCGAAAACGGTGGTATGAAATCAGGGGCGGAGCTACATGGTGGCCAGGGGGGCCCGGACTCCCCCTCAAATTTAAAATTTTCCTAGTATACTACTAGCAATATTCACGATATTACAATCTCCTCAATTTTTCGCTCACCCTAGACCAAAATAGGCTCCCCCTTCGCCCCGGTATGAAATGTAAGAAAATATCCATCAAATTTCAGGTTAGTGCATATCATCCTTGGGTTGATTTTGTGCTCGCTGAAAAATAGTTTGACAAAGAAATCGCCCAAAAAAATAAATGAAACAAAACGAAGCAGAAATGTAAAAGCAGCAGCATTTATGCATGCTTGTTCTGGAGCTCAAGGCAGAACACTACCTAGATTCGGAAATGAACATACAACTAGATTCAGAAAAAAAAACAGAAATGAACATATAACTAGATTTACATGCGAAGAAGACATTAAGGTTTCAACTAAGAAGAATTATTTACAGTCGTAAAATAGTTCTGAGTGTATCACAGAGGTTTTGAATGGTTTGTTGTTCCTGGGATGCTTGCATTTCTTGAAGAGGCATCTCTTCATAGCACCTACATTCAATAATTCAAAGCTTCACATTATCAGTTCATTAGGACAATAGCAAGGGGAGAATGAAGAAAACCATGTCTTGAGATATTAGTACATTAAAACTCAAGTTATAATAAACCTAAGGGCGTGGACATAGTAGTGAGTCGAATGGAAGAGAAATATTGAATAAATTGTTATCCAATTATAGTGTGATCATCGTACATCTTATGATACGCCAAGGCTTGAGCAAGATTCATCAGTGTAGGACTCGCGGTTAGTCTCTGGTATACACTTGGAGGAAGAGGAACCTGCAATCCATCAATTAAATATTATAAAAGGAGAGAAGATCGAAAGAAATAAAACAAAATAAAAGTCTTCCCAATTTGGAGGTAAAGATGACCTCATTTTGTCTGCTTCGGCCTTTCTTGGATTGAGAATCACCAGAGAAGAGCTCCTGCATTGCTTCTACAGCAATCTGTCCACTATTATCCCTTTGCCAGTCCCCAAGCACATCATCAGACAAGAGTGCAATTGGTGATATATCAGTTGCTCTTAGAAATGGAATTGGCACCGTGTTACCAGCCGAGTATATGGACCAAAGCTGATGTGCATAAATGCAGGAGTCAGAATCATACTTGTACCCAGAACAAGCACGAACAAAGAAAAATGAAATAATGCAGTGACAGCCAGAAGCAAGATGTTATAACAAGGCAAAATAGAGGTTAACGTCAACAGAAAGGCACTTTCAGCTCCTGTTGCGAAACAGCAAAGTAAGAGATCTGGATGCATAGAAATAAATTTTAATCAGAGCTAGAAATATAGCTAGTGGGAGGATGTCTTTTTACATTAAAGAAAATCTTGAATAATCATCATAGTGATTTATAGTACTGACAAGCCAAACCTCAGAAGTAAGCCCGGCAGAACAGAGGCTCACTTTCTTTATAAATATTATATCGTGACAACCAAAACTAATTGATTGAGAAAATGAGGAGAAATAAGAATAAAGGGCTATGATTAATTTACTCCCTGGATAGAGCTCGGGAAAGTGAAGAATGTGTTTAGATGCAATGTGTTACTTTTTTCAGGAGATATGGCTCAATGAATAATGATTAATACTATTAGTGCAAACTAAAACTTAAAGAGTGAAACTTCAAAGTTGCAGCTATAAGTTTATCCTGTGCCTTCTTCCTTCTCTGCTTATGTAATAAAGAATTTACAGATGTCACATCAGTTGTTATGAAACTTCTGGATACAAATGTAGGATCAGGATTTTATGTTAGACGCTTTGGGAGAATTAGCCCGACGATTAGATAGTTTTTCCATGAAATTAAACCACTACAGTGAGTTGACAATTGGGGTAACTTAAGAGTAGCACAAAACACATGTTCCTCATATTATGGAATAAAGTAGAAAAAGAAAAGATTTCACACTTTCCAGTGAAGAGACGTGAGTTGCAGAGTTCATGCTTGAGAACCTTAAATTACCTTGTCCAATGCTCTCCGACTGACAGTTTCACTTGCCAAGGTTCCAGTATTATAGCCGCCGCCACCACTACTAACAGTTGCCTGAGACGTAGTACTTCCCTTAAGGGCCGGATCAGGAGAAGGTAAGGTTCCAGGAGACGATACTTGCATGCTCTGTCTCTGGGAGATTCCAACGGGTGAACTGACATCAACATCATTAAGCAACCTGACAAGAAACATTCAATTTATTTAAGGAACGGACTAACTGAATGGATTAGCAGTAAAGAGATACTCTGTGTGTGTGTGCACAATTTTTACATTTCTACTTTACTGTTGATCGTACTTTGAAGTTAGTAGTAAGATTATGGGGGCAATCTGGTTTATAAACAGTTGGAATGGGATAGACACCTAGAGACCAAGCTAGTTACTCAAAATTTTATTTAGTATAGGTTAAGGAAGAAGACAGTCATAGCCAAGAGAACCAAGATCCACGGCTCAAAGTAATGTAAAGATCAAACTATACATAAAGTTCACACTTAATAGAGCACATCACTCTGCTATTTAGTTCAAAGATCATCTCCCTGAGAAGACATGCGCAGCAACAAAATTTCTAATGGTGAAGTGCAAGGATGGATTACTTTTCTGATTTAATAGATTTCATCTTCGCAATAAATGATAATCAGATTAACATGAAAGAAAATACCAGGGATCATTTGATCTGCTGCTAGCAACGGTGGGGTTGGAAGGACTTCCAGTACGCTGGAGAGTAGATGATGCTTCTGCATTTCTAATTTGACTAGCTGTTTTATCCATATCAGTTCCATCTCGAACTATCATAGTCCCAAAATCACCTGGTATAACATATCCAACTGATTTTATTTTCAGACTAATTATTGTCTAAAATCAGCTTTGATTCTTCAGGACAAACTGACATATTATAGTCATATTTTCAGAAATAGAGATCTATATTTTCACCAATATTACATAGTAAGCTATAAGACAAAAATACAGGGTTTTCCAGTCACCATGATCCACTAAGATCATTGATCTGCAAATGATGTATGGATGTTTCCAAGCAACTCCCAATTGCCTGAATTAAGATGACTCCCTTGACTAGCATAGAGCTAAGATATTATAATAGTTTACTACACTAGAGTTAACCAGTGGTGGAATCCGGTTTTTTACTAAAGAGAGTCAAAATATAAAGAAGTAATCACACGAAGAAGCCAAGGGGATTCAACATATTGTATATATACTTCATCAAAAAACATATCGTGTATATATATAAGTACCTATCTACACAGTGTAAAGTAGTGTCAATTGACACCCTTGGACAAGAAGTAGAGGTATGTAAGATTAAAAGGCGGAAAACACAAAGTAGGTAGTTTAAAGATGTCACTCCAAGACAAGGTAGCAACGTATTCCTTCCATCACGAAACATGTATACTTTGACCAGTACAGATATCAAGTGTACAACACTAACTACTTTGGTAGAGATACTTTTAGAAGTTTGAAACGGGAGAAAACAAAGAAGCTGAAAAGATGTCACCTCAAATTTTGAAATGACATAAACCAGCATTTAATCATATTAGTGTGGATAGTTGAAAGGAAAAAAACTGTCATTTGAGGAACTAAGTCAAGTCTTTTGGGATGGGCCAAAAAGAAGTCAGTGTATTTCGGGACGGCGTTGGCAGTTATATTATTGGTTGAATATTCGGCCATAAAAGTTCCCCAATTGGGAGTAGGAGGTTAAGTAATTGTGGAGTGTGTGGGGGTAATTTTGAGCTGAGCGACAATGTGAAGGTAACATGGCAATGAGAATAATGTTACAACTTTCATATTGATTAAACAATACAACAATCTGAATGCTAAACTTAGTTATAAAATCACACAGTTTCAAAATGAGTTGTCTGATAAAATATCAAAAAATGGTCTTGCATTTTTATGTTGGGCAAACAACGAAACCAGAGCTAGAAATAATAGCTCAGCGATGAGAACCAATAACGAGATATGTAAAATATTCGATATATTCTTCTCCAAATTGTCCATAAGAAGAGATAATTGAACATCCATAATATGTTCAGATACAACTCATTATCAATGGTATCTTGCTTCCGCTCACAGCGAAGAGAACCTCAGTCAAATATATAATGCAAGATGAAACTGCAGGTTACCTTCTCCCACGGGCTCCAAGCCTGTAGAAGGTACATCATCATTTTTAGGCTTAGAAGGAACTGTATCGCCAAATTCATCATTCACTTTTGGACCTCCAATTACCTGAAGTTGCAGAAAAGGCTCTGAAAAAGAGAATCTCACTTTCTCAAGAAGGTTTGGGGTGTGTGTGTGGTGGTGGGACCAACCAAGTTAAAAAAGGAAACACCAAACAAAAGTTCATTAAGAGGGATGTAAATTAATCAGGCATACATCGGGAGTCTCTGAAGCAATATTTTGCTCTTCCAAGGCCATTGATGCCCTAATTTGCTTGGCCTTCTCAATCTTCGGCATCATTACAGAAGGTCCAGCTTTGAATTTTTCGATGAATTTGTGCTTTTCAAGGTAAATCGAAGAAAAATTAGCCATATGCCAAAGACCACACGTCTCTGGAGGTAAGCAAATGAAACAATTCGCCAAGTGACCATAGACACTAATACCTTTAGCATCTCTGAGGCAGTTGGACGAAGTCGGGGCTCTTTTGTAAGGCACTTGGCAACAAAATCATGGAATACAAGAGTCCTGAAATAATCAACGCATTTCCAAATTCCTCAATAGAAAAACCAAATGAGATATAATTCTCTGAAAAGAAAGGAACAGAAGGATGGCAACTAGAATATCTTGTCCATGATTTTACTATACTAACAAAGGATTGGTAAATTTGGACAAAAACAGTGATGCATAGTTGCTCTAAGAGTATTGCAATGATAGGAATTTAAGAGTTTTCTAATAGGACTATTGCAATGATAGGAATTTAAGAGTTCTAATAGGAATTCTTGCTCAAAAGGAGAGTGGACACAAACCAAAAAGCAGTTGAATAGAAACCAACATAAAGAATAGAGAGCACACCATTTCTCTTTATCCTCAAGCATTGGAGCCGGTTCAATGGATATCATAAATAGCACCTATCAAAAGTTACAGATATATCAACTTTCTGAAGCTGTAATTTCACTTAGGAGTCCAGAGGAGATTCTAAATTATAAAGCATGACCAAAATGCAACTCATCCCTGGTAGATCGATTATACTCCCAGTGTCAACATACAGAAGCAGATATAATGTTGATCAAACTTCTATACTTGAAGGAGCATTCTTGAAAGGTTTTAATATTGATTACCAATAAAATTTATTTTGATGACGCTACTATTTTTTTTATCAGGTAAATATATTTTCATTCGTAATCATGGCCAAAATGGTCGTATACCAGGGGTATACCAAAAAGTGAAGCATCTACAAAATATGATTCTCTACAAACTCCGTCCAATCATCTATACAACAAGGAACTTTCTGTTCACACCAAAAGAAAATAAGAGATCGGAGACTACTACTACTCAAACGGGAGAAACTCGACTCTACACCTTCAAAAGCTCTCCTATTCCTCTCTCCAAACTACCCACATTAACGCAAGTGGAACCACGTTCCAAGCCCTTCATCTTCTCCTCCTCCTGCTCTTCCAACTGAAGATCAAATCTTTTACAGTTTTTGGCATTGTCCATGAAGTGCCAAACCACCCGAGCACAGTTTTTTGGCATTGTCCATGATGCCGCTACTATTTATTGATCTAACAGGAGTTTTCCCGCATAACGGATATGTAATCTTACAGTAAACATAAATTTCTACAAAGAGCAGCCAGGCATTGTATCTGCTCCAAACATGTACAAAAAAAGAAAAGGTTCCACTAATCTATACAAAAACTATGATATGAGTGACATAGACGCAATTCATCTTTCTTGTCAAAAGTCCATTTGCTTACTCTTTATCTACACCTCCCTTCAGAAACCACCTCCATAGAGTAAGGGAAAAAATACGAAGACAAAAATAAATTGTAACTCAACATAAAGGAGGCAGAGGATGAAAATTACCCCACAAAAGATGAATTGAGGAAACACAAAGGAAATGATTATTAAAAACAAAGGAAGAATCACACAAGGTGGAAGAAAAACAATGTGTGCCCTCAGATTACCTATGTGACTGATGTCAGAAGTCAGCGGAACGCAAAGAGTTCCAAGTTGCCAACAATCATGTCATCCTCAGGAAGCCCTCATCAGAAGATCATACACTCGAAGTACGGCCCAAATAGAAATCACTAAAATGCCTACACTCTCAGATTTGAAAGACACATGATATGTGATAACCTTTTTTTTTCTCTTGACAGGTGAAATGTGGATAATTATAAGTGAACAAAGAGCTATACTCTGGGTAAAACATTGTTCAAACAGAGGAGAGGAGAGCTCACTGAAAAAAGGTGGGTAGACAAGGTCTCAGCATACTTGATCAAAGAAAGGTCTCAGTCTTTCAAATTTACTTATTTGACATCTCTCGGCCATGAATCATTTATGATATTAAAAGAGGCATTCCCATTTTATTCAGTATGTTTACTGGCAGGACAGTCCACTTACGGAAGACTCATAATTGTGTTGCCACTTGCCAGGCCTCAGTTTCATCCAAAAAAACATGCTTCATAACATTAGAAAACATAAATGCGCTGGAAGAATCAACAATATAGATCAACTTTGATCGTCATGGCAATTCTTTGTGAAATCTATCAAAATGAGATAAACATGCAATGCATGTCCCTGTAAAATAGTTAAAGTAAAGGACTAACCCTCATTGGATGCACTGTTGCCCTAGGTGGAAGACCCTGAAAATAGGAAATAAGAAAGAAAGTTCAGCTCCAACAGTATCGCAATAACAGCAAAAAAATGAAGTGGGTTGAAAATCACGAGGTCTCGGGTTCAATTCCTAGCGGAGGCAAAAATAAATTTAGTCTCGGATTCAACTAGAGCTGATCCAGCAGAGGTATATCTAGTTCAGCTCCAGCAGTATCGCATCAATACATTAGTCTCGGATGAAATTCCAAAGAATATAAAAAAGAAAGGCAGTTCAGAGATTCAACTAGATGTACCTCCGCCATTTCAATAGCAGACACTCCGAGAGCCCATACATCCACCTGGAAAATATCAGATAATAATCAGAAAAATGAAGAGAATAGAGTTTTGCACAACACCAGCATACTTCACATAAGTTATTGGGATTCAGATAAACTCCATTAAGCACCAGCTTGAAAAGACGGAAATCAAAGCAGAGTAATACCTTTCCATCATAACGACTTTCTTGAATAACTTCTGGTGCCATCCAATGGGGAGTACCAATAAACTGGAAATAAATGCACCAACATCAGGAGCTTTAACAGATAAAAACAAGAAGTCAGAAACTATTTGGCATGTTGAACATAACCAGAGTGAAATGTGATTGCAATGCGCCAGAAACTACTAACCAGAGCAACAGAAATCATCAACCCTCCACCAACTAGTGGACGAGACGTCTCCATGGGGCAAGGTTTTAAACACCCAATGTCAATTAGTTGGTTCAGTTTGAAGACATGTCACGAAAAACTGGACATGATAATGACAGATCTATTACACTGTAATACTTGCGCAGGCTTCAATTTCATACACCTTAAATAGGTACATTTGACAGTGTATCACTTCGAACAGACCAGAATGGATATAAGATTCATAAAGGCAACACCATGTAGAGATTGGGGAAAATATAGGGGCTAGGGTTGAATCTCCAATTTACTTTCCACATGGTTATGTAGATTTAACAGAGAAAAAGAACTTCGTAGAGATGTAATTGTGGCCATATATGGGACCATGAAGGTTCGTGGTATTCAATGCAAAGGCATTTGTCCTTTGGAGTCGGATATGATAACAAATAAGAAGTTTGTGGAAATTTCTTTAAAACATGCTTCAAAGTTGGCAATGGAAGAAGAGTTAGATTGTGCCTCGATGATTGGCTTGGTCATCAACAACTAAGATCCATTCTTTAATCTCATGATGCATGCATGACCAGGAATCCTCTCGAGCAAACAATATAGTGGTCGCCAATCTTGAGTCATGCAATGATGGAACTAGCTAGGACTAATCAACTCTTTGACTGTTCTGGAATGTGGACAATTCGTAATCTTCAGGATCCATTCCTATATCAATTTTATTTTTATAATGATAGTGTCGGGGCCAGCTTTTGCGCACCTAGACTATTTCATCGGGTGCCTACTACCTCCGCCCAACACAAGTACCGAGTGACTGTATCCACCAAGGTCAGGCAGATGCATAGAAATCGGATAATCAATTCAAACCTTGGTCTCTAAGGTTTGCACCAACTTCATTGACCACTAGACAACACCTTGGGTGCTCGACTCCTATTATCAACTGATGCCAGATACATATGGGAACACCAGTTCTTTCCCTTTGAAGGTCAACTGGTGTACAGGAGAACCAACAATGTAGCTTTCTTCACATGGACTGCAACATATGAAGCTATTGAGGCTCAGGACATCCTCCAAAGAAGAAGAGAAGTATGGGTTAACAGGTGCTTCTTGTGCGAAGCTGCCGAAGAATCACAACCCTGCCCCCACCCCAATCACTTTATTGGTCTATGCGAGAGCGATGTGGCATATGTTTTTGTGTCTCTATGGACTAACTGTCGTGGAATGTTTATCTATTGGGGCATGACTTCAGTGAAAAAGAAAGTGAATAAGATTGGGATTGCAGTGTATTATGCGGAGTTTGATGGAGGGGAACAGTAGATACTTTGAAGGAAAGCAGCCCACTGTATCTCTTTTTTTATAACTAATAAATTTGAATTTTTTTACCAACTTAGGGAATATCAAAGAAATAGATAGACCGCTGAATTTTTTTAGCTCCTTTGAGCTACAACAAGATGTACACTTACACAGCATTTCATCAGGGCTCTTCTGTGAATAAAATACCTTCCTTGTCGAGAAAAATAAGGCATTACCATATCCGTGTGTACCTTGTCTAGTTGAATATAGTTTACTGTTGTACTTTTGGGCCTCTGGAAACCTCATCAGTGTTTAAACCAGAGAAAGTGTCATACAGAAGGTATTAGTGAGTGATGGCAAGCCAAATCATAAAAGCAGAAAAGGAATTTACACAATGGATTCTTTAAAAATTAGCCATCTGTAGAGCAACAGCTTCTTGTTTTCTTGTTTCTATTTTTGTTTTTCTGCTTCACCCAAAAAGAGGATCTGACTTTAAATTATTGCAAGAATCACCTGAAAACTGCCAATAGATTGAGGGTAATGGCATAATACATACCGTGTTACGTTTGGACATTGTTCTAGTCAGCTGCGCAGCAACACCAAAATCACCTGCTCATTTAGTGACAACTTATTCCAGCTTTCCCCCTTTTGTAAAATCCAAATTCAAAACTAGCTAACGAGATTCTTCTTATTATTCTTTTTTGGGTTAAACAATATTTTGATCAGTTGTAATTTGATTCCGTACAAAATAAAGTAAATTTTAGTTGAAGTAGGCAATCAGAATTTCAAGCAGTACGCGATATGTAATGTACCAAACAGAGGTGTTCTAATATGTGGCTATGTGCAAAGAGCATAATTTGGATGGAAACATGACACTTTATCAAAAGCAGCATCTAATTAGTTGAAATTATTGAAGTATAAGAGCATTTTTCCGTTCAATTTTCCGATACACCAAACAAGAAACTAACCACACTTTGAAGATCTGATACAATAAATTAATATAAGCAATTCAAAATTACCACAAAAGGGAAGCCCGGTACACTAAGTTCCCGCTATGCGCGGGTCCGGGGAAGGGCCGGATGTACGCAACCTTACCTTGCATTTCTGCAAGAGGTGTTTCCACGGCTTGAACTCGTGATCTCCTGGTCACATGGGGGTAAAGCTACTCCAAGACTCCACTTCAAAATTAACACTAAAGATAAAGAATTAAAGACATAAATACTTACCAAAAAAAGAATTAAAGAGATAAAGAAAGCACTCACCTAACTTAACTTCTCCTTGATCAGTCAGCAAGATATTGCCACCTTTAATATCTCTGTGTACTTTAAAAATAGAGTGCAGATAGGAGAGGCCCTACATCACATCTAACATTACTTCAGATGCAAATACAAAAAGCTGAAAAGCTTTTCGAAAGAGAGACATTTAAGTAGTTTTGACTTCATTAAATATATTCTTCTCTAATCATTTTAAGTCCACGTTAATCGAAAAGACATGTTCAAAATGATTCAATATCGGAACCAGCATCTTGTCTCTGCACCATATTCTCCATTAAACTTCTAGAATCCGACTAACAAAATCAATGGTATGAAAAATACAGAACCTTTGAACTCAAGACCAGAAAAAGTTATGTGCTTCAATGAAAAGTCAAAACTTGCTCATCAGAAGTAAGAAAAAGAAAAAAGAACTAATATCTCCAGCACCATTCTTTAAGGACACATACAGGCGGTAGGAATTTCATCCAAGAGCCATACTTGATACTGATGGAGTGTCAAGGATGACTATGAACGATGAAGACAAATGGTAAAGAAAACGCAATTGAATAAAGTTAAAGTATAAAAGAGCAGTGGTATTAAACACAATAGTGACCCTTAAAGTGATGAAGCATGTATAGCAAAGGGTTATCGATTCATGGGTGAAGACATACACCTTAGAGAAGTGTGAACAATGACACATAAGATGATACAGCGAAAAGCGGTTGGTTCTTTGAATTTCAACTTTGAAGAGTTGTTTTTTTCTTTTTCTTTTTTTATGACCGAGAAATTTGTCCGGGTCCAACCCTTAGGGTCAATCGCAGCCTTCGTAACTCGGGTATAATGGGCCCTCCCCCTCTATCATTCTCCACTAAAATACCAAGCTTAGTTCACATGGCTCAAGACTCGAACTTGTGACCTTTCCAATTGAACTAACCCATGGGGCGCCATAACTATAGTAAATTGGACGTCAGGAATTTCAAAAAGTTACTTTGATTGCAATTTGATTATGAAAGTACTTTTTCTCAATAGATTATGATAGTACTAAAATCATATATGTCTGCTATTTTTAAGTCTCCCTTAGTAGTACGCTTCACTTCACGTTTTTCGCTTCAATCTCCATGGACTTTGTCGCTTTTGCGGTTTTCGCTTTTAGAAACACTGAAACAAAGGTGGACTTAGTACTATAATATTTCTTTGATGGTAGCACCAAACTCTAAACGTGCAGTGCGACAAATGACAATATAGGGTCATCCAAATTGTTTCGCTTCCAAGAAAGCGATTACCATGGGGTGGCATATGCAAACAAAAGGGAGAAACCATTATCTAACTATGTTTTATCAAAATATTTAAGGAAATGTTCTGTCCACACAATTAGGCATTTAGGCTAAACTTGGAAAGGTAATATCTTCAAAGAAGAGTAGCTTTTATCTCCACTACAAAGGTAGAGGAAGGTCTCAAAGAAAGCCCAGCTTACAACATGTAGAATCACAGGTTACGAATTACAAATGTAGGAGGAACACATAACAAATCGAAGAACCTTAAGGATACACAGAGTTATTATGCTTTTAAGCTTCAGCGTTTTCAGAGCTTTAACTAGTTTTAGTAGGGAGCTAAATCGAAAGAACCCAGGAGAAGCGAAATAGGATGGGAAAGGAGCATTTATATTATTATCTCTGGTAGCATAGGTAAAAGGAGAAGTTAAGTGGAGGATTCTATAAACCATCTAAGCTATCTTTTGCAGGCCCTCTAAATTTGAATAGAATGAAGGAGAAGAGAATCCCTAGGGAAAAGGTCAAGTGCATGCCTTGTATCAAGAATATCATACAAGCATACCCTAAAACAACATTTGAAATCAAGCATACCTTCAATGCCTCTCGACAAATAAATGCTATTTGATACTCCTCTAAAGGCTCATCTGTGACATTCATTAAGTCAGCAACACTTCCACCCCCACAATACTCCATTACTATCTGCCAGCAAATTATTGTTTTTCATAAATCAACTAAACTGAAAAGTTCTAGTAATGTTTGCAGACATTATAAAAGGGAAGAAACGGAAATGGAAACACTTGAATAAATCAGCCAGAGCATGATTAAATTTTAAAGTCCAAAGAAAGGATGACCCTTCATACCCAGAGGTACTCTTCTCCTTGGTAGCTACCAAGATAGCGAACAACATTTGGATGACTGCACTGCTGCAACATCTCAATTTCACCTCGAATTTCTTCATAGCCTTCCTCCTAAAAGGAAGCAATATATCTATAAATATACAGAGAGACCAACTAAACCACCTGAGATGAACTAATTTAGAGTCTAGAGCACAGAGTAAGCATACCCCTTCAGATAATGATATGACTTTGATGGCAACCATTTCTGAAGTCCTCAAGTCTCGAGCTTTATAAACAGCCCCGTATGAGCCCTTCCCTGTGTTTATCAAAACCATGCACTTTCAGCCACTTTACTTATATAACAAGATAACATTACGGTTGGATACTAAAAAAGGTACAAATGCACCACCAATGTTTTCCGATCACACATATTAGCACCATCATCCAATTCTTCTAATATTGCACTTTGTATAACAGAACCAATATCATACTCATTCATAAGAGAAGACAAAATTGCTTCACATGAGATTCACATTCATAATTTTAGGACTTTTTGTAGGATTATGTTCAAAATCAAAATTATCAGAAGTATCTCGAAACAAGTCGATATAATTTTTTAACCTCTTAATAAAGAGAAAATGTTTCATCAAGTATAAAATTACCACAAAGCTCTGCTCAATAATCCGATTCACAAAAGTTCTCACTACATAGATACTCATTATCTCAATCAGCCAAATAATAGCAAATACAACTACTACTACATCTACATCTCAGTACCAAACATCGGTCTCAACTATATGAATTCTTAGTATCCTTTCTGCTCTGCTTGGACCTGTTTCATTCAATGCTCAATAATATTTTTTTGAGACAATGGTCTATGCCAAATTCAACAGCAGACCAACTCATATGCTGGAAGAGAAAGGGATTCCCCAAGCACCTGTGGAAAATCTGGAACTCATACCTTCTGTGATATGGTGGAGTACTTGGAAAGAGAGAAATAGAAGATGTTTTGACGGTTAAAAGAACTCAATTTGGAAAACTAAATCTAATTGTATTTTTGGTTTCTTTCTAGTGTAAGCTGAATGTAGATGAAGATGCAGACACCTGTTACAGTTCATAGAATCTTTTGTATAGACAGCCAGGATTTACTCTTTTCCTTTTTGCTCCTTCTGAATTTAACTGCAGCACTTTCTTATACCTTGTTTTCACATCAATAATACTTACTTTTTCCAAAAAAGTATCTTTTAAGACAAATTGGGGTTTCTCAGATAACAAAATTGCATTTACTATAACTAGTGATTGGGTAAAGCATTGTCATATTTTTCCTGCAACCCTACTTCGAAAACTTCTCTTTTGAGCGGAGGGTCTATCGGAAACAACTTCTCTATCCCACTAAAGTAGGGGTAAGGTCTGCGTACATCCTACCCTCCCCAGACCCCACTTGTGAGATTACACTGGGTATGTTGTTGTTGTTGTAGTGATTGGGTAAAGCATGACAAAAGCAGATAAATTTACCAAAAAGCATAACAAATTAATTTCACTACTGAAATCATCTCAAAGCAAATAAAGAGGGAAACCAAGCTTTACCTAGCTCGTGGAGCAATTCATATTTAGTGGAAGGATCTTCCCTAGTCACACTGTCTGGTAGTGAGCTCGAAGACATTTTACTCCCCTGCGGCCTCAATGTACCGCCTTCCTCCTCAGACATACCGCCACGATTTCTCTGCCTCCCAATCCCTATCTCCCCTACCGCCTGCATACTAGCCACTGCTCTGCTCATAGTTGATCCAACACCTTCATTACTTCCACTTCTATCAGTTCTCACCATTGTCCCCGAATCAAACTCATTATCCTTCACTACAAACGTCGAAAATCTACCTTCCTCATCCTCATCTTCATCATCCTCATTTTGCTCATATCTCCTGTTGGAAAAAAAAATCAAAATTGTAAAAAACAAAAATTAGTTAGGATTTGGTATTTTAATTCACGTCTAGGTAGGATTTATAGTCAAATTTATATAGGAATGTGTTTTCCAGTTTTGAGTTAGAGTAGGTTTCGTACTATAACAAATCGGGTGTTATAGGGATGTTAGCTATTTTCATATTGTGGAGATTGTAGAGAAAATTCAGAGCATCATTAATTTTATGAATAAAATATTGGGAAATTTTCAAAAATATACAGCCCAACCTAAATTATTAGGCAACGTAGCCCAATATACAATATTACACAACATTATACCTGGGAAAGCATTATACATAATGTACCAACCTTTTATAAAAGTGTATAACTGTATAATAGTGTATAAATGGTGTTTATACACAAATATGGGCTAAATCAGGTAACAAATCAAAGTATGGGCTACGTGGCTTACATATTTTCAAAAATTGACATAGAACATAATTTTTTGGATATTTTCAAAACTATACAGCTTTAGAAAATATTTACACCATGTAGCCCAATATACAATATTATACCTAAGAAAGCATTATTATACATAATCTATCAATCTTGTATAAAAGGTGTTTATACACAAATATGAGCTAAATCGGGTAACAAATCAAAGTATTGGCTAAGTAAATATTTTCAAAAAATAGACAGAGCGTAATTTTCCCCTATTTTCTGTCATTCACCTTGTCATAGGGCTTTTCTCATCCCAATACGACATATACCGAGCAGTTTGATGTTGCGGTTGTAATTTAGGAGTTGTAAATTTCGAACTTCGATCGGTTTTCACAATCATCGTACCGGAGATTGATGTCACGTCATCATCGGAAACGGAATCTAGACCTCCACCTCCACCACCGAAGTCTTTAGGTAGGCGTTTGAGTAAAGGAGGTAGTGATTCGTCGTCGTTTAGGTCATCTACGACCTCCTCGTCTTTGCAAAGCATAGTGGCGTAAATGTCTGTATTGTCCTTTTCGTCGGTTTTCCGGCCATTGTCGTGGATCACAAAGGTGGAGTAAATGTCGGATTGTTTCGCTGTCGCCGGTGGTGGTGGTTTACGAGATCGCCAGGATGATGGACGAAATTCCATTTTTGACCTCGGTCTGTGAATGTGAATGTGAAGTGAGTGACTTGACTGACGAGGTGCAAGTGATGTATGGTGACAGTAATTAAACGTAGGTCAAATACATATATAATCCCCTTTTAACTTATCAAGAATTTCCATTTGCACGGGGGTATTATAAGGCCCCAAATGATAACACTATAGCTGTCATTTGTCTCTCCCATTCGTAAAAAAATAACAAAATAAAAAAGATGTTATGTTATCTATAACTTATTAGGCACTTAAAGTATGCCTAAATTGAATACAATTTGCTGACATGGCAAACATGTGTCACCTCTCTGTAGACGTGTGAGTTGTGTTAAATCATATTTTTCTCTCTTTTTCCTTTAACAAATCATCATAATTTTCAAAAATTAATCACAATCATCATTAAACCCGTATCTACATGTTCCATTGCCACTACACTCCCCCGCCACAAATAAATTCATCAAGAAACAGAAGCCCTCAATTAAGAAAAAAGTGTGTGGTGGTTTACGAGATCGCCGGGATGATGGACGAAATTCCATTTTTGACCTCTGTAAATGTAAAGTGAGTGACTGACTGACGAGGTGTAAGTGATGTATGGTGACAGTAATTAAACTTAGGTCAAATACATATATAACCCCCTTTAACTTATCAAGAATTTCCATTTACCCCGATATTATAAGCCCCAAATGTTACCACAATTAGGCATTTGTCTCTTCGATTCGTAAAAAAAATAAAAAGGTTACTTATTAGGCACTTAAAGTATGCCTAAACTGAACACAATTTGATATGACAAAAATGTGTTTATCACGTCTCTATAGACGAGTGAGTTGTGTCAAATCATATTTTTCTCTTTTTTTTCCTCTAACAAATCATTATAATTTTCAAAAATTAACTACAAACATCATTAAACTCGCATCTAAGTGTTCCATTACTACTACACCCCCCACCACAAATAAATTCGATCAAGAAACAGAAGCACCTCAACAAAGAAAAAAGTAGCACATGTATGAGAATATTAAGCTTCTTGGATCACTGATATAATATACGGGTCCACCAAACACAGTAGAGAACCAGGTTCTCAATATGTTCTCTTAAGTAAAGATAAAAGGTAAATAACACAGTATGTCGTAGAAAACGATTGCTCGAGGGATTAAAAATCATGACCAAGTACTATAGGATTTTCCCAAATTTCATTATAACTACGAAATGTTTCGATTACAACCTCTTGCAACTTAGGAATTAAACTATTAATTCCTCTCCTTTGCAACAACTCTATTGCAAATACACTCATTGAGTAAGTCTAGCCAAGTGAAAGTGTTAACCTCTCTTACTCACAATAACTCTATTGCAAGACATTTACAATAACTCTATTGCAAGGACACTGATCGGTGTATTTTATATACATTTTTTGAGTCATTTTTAGTTAGTATTTTACTCATTTCATTTATGTTTAGTATAGTATTAGGGTCGTTTTCCTTTCTTTTGTGTCACAGCGGTCAGAAACGGAGAAATGGCGAAAAGGAGATGAAATGAGCATAAATGAGATGGAATTACACACAAAAAGGGCCAAGAAATGAAGTCTAAGAAGTTCCGGGAATTATAGAGGAGATCAGACGAAGTTCGGACGAAAAAATGACGATGAAACGGACCGCGTAAAAACGCCACCGAGACGCGCTACCGCAAAGAGCGCGCTTCCCAACGTGGCCGAAAGTCCCGAGAGTTCTTGATTTTTAGCCATGCGCCAGCCTGGCGCATGGCACGCGGATTTATGTCTGGACCGAATTTGACATGTTTTCAGAATCCTAAAGGGATTACTTTTCCTACCTAAAGGGATAACTTTTCCTACCTTAAAACCCTTACCTAAAAGGATTCTAATAACTTTTCCTACCTACATAAATCATTAACCTTTCACCTAAAAGATTCTTGGTCTATAAATAGTCTCTATATCATTAGAAGAATTCATTCTCCATTCCACCATTCACCACTCTACATTCACCCTTCCACCAATCCATCTTGTAAATATTCCACAACACAACCCTTGGATGCTAGAAGGCTTGGAGACTCATTCTTAAGTATTTTCTTTTCTTTTCTTTCCTTTATTTCAGTTTTTATGATGAACCTTGAATTAGTTCTTGTCATGTCAATGACTAGGAACTAATTCCTTTATAGGGCTTTCCATGTTAAATCACTAGAAACTTATGTTATGAATTGATGCATGTTTATGGTAATTCTTCTTCTTGTTGAGATTTATTCAATAATTGCTTTGAATGCTTGGTAATTAATTGATCACTAATTATCATTACTTATATGATTTCTAATCAAACTTCGAAAAGAGGAGGTTGTGAATATGTTGTAAGTTGGGTAGACATATTTTGGATTGGGGATGAAAATACTTCAATTACTTATGTAGCGTTAATGAGAGGCTTAACAACCCTAATTTTACGCATGGCGCGTGACGGTTAACTAGGTTTTTGGTCTTAATCCTCCTATAGAGTCATCCTTATCACCGAAAGGTAGAAAGGAGCAATACTGGGGTTGAGTGTTTATATAGCCTTAACGGGAGTATAAAACAATTTCGTAAACCTGCTAGCTCCGAGAGAAGAAGAACCATAATTCATTGCATTAATAAGTAACATAAGCGGATAGTTGAGGAGACGTGGAAGCCTTATTCTCATCACAACTGAAGTAAACCTATAGTTAATTAACCTTTATAATTGTTAGTCATAAACAACAAAATCAATATCGGTTACCAAATAGATACCAAAAGATAGATAGTTGGTACTTGAACATTAATCATTGTGGACGATATTCGGTCTTACCAAGACTATATTACTTGAGTCGACAACGTGCACTTGCGTTAAAGTGTGTGCATCTTTTCGCGCATCAAGTTTTTGGCGCCGTTGCCGGGGATTAGACATAGTTCAATATCAATTTTATCTATTTTTAATTTCTAATTTGGTTTTATTTCTGTTTTTATTTTTTATTTGTTTTTTGCTCCAAGAACAAGTTTCTAACTTGTTCTGCGAGCATCTTTTTATCACCTTTTGTTGTTTTTCTTATTTTGCAGGATAAATTCGAGAAAAAAAAAATGAAAAAAATAATAAAATCAGGACACATGGACTACTACTATCAGAGACAGTGGAGTCATCAACAACAGCTTAACCCACATATGTCAGAGGAAGATCGAAATGAGTTGCAGGCAGGCATACTTATGTTCGCCAAGTGTCGAGCTCGATTTATGGTGAGACAAGGAGTCCTCGTAAAGTTGGAGACACAAATAGGGCAATTGATGGATGAGATGAGTAATACAACTCAAGCAAATCTGCCTAGCGACATCATTATGGGAGGTGGTAAGCAAATAGAAGAGCCTGAACCACACCCAGCTGTTGAGGAATCTGGTGAGATAAGTGGTGTAGAGAAGGAAAAGGGTACTGAGATCCAATCATTCATCTTTTTGGATTCCTTGGAAATCTTTTTCTTGTACCTATTGCAGAAGAAACACCACCAACTGTCAATGTTGATCCCCAAACAGAAAGTCCATACCATCAAGGGCACCCCATAGAGTTGAGAGATGTTGGGAATCTCACTGATCCCTACATTAGAGAGAGCCTAAAAGACAAGCATGTCTTGTGTACTTGGGGGATAATCGTATATTTGAGGCCCTTGTTTGAAGCAATTGTTGTAGTTGAAGTGAGACCTGCAACAATAACTCGCGGATCGCAGTTAGCCGCGAAGGACCCAATGGGCACTCGTAAAGGTTAATGGCGTCCGGCTAAAAGACGTTAAAGACAGCGCTTGTTGGGAGGCAACCCAATGTTTTTAATTATGTTATTTTAATTTCTATCTTTAGTTTATTTTATTTTGTCTTGAACAGTCTCACGGTCTTGGGTTCTTGTTTTGTGTTGTTGGATGACAGGTGGACTGAAAGCTAAAACCGAGGAAAAAGAAGTAAAACGAAAAAAGGAAAGTTGCCGCGCCAAGGCCTGTAAACAGCCAGCGCGCCAGAACTCAGAGCCACAAGATTTGCAGTGCGCGCGCGAATCTCGTGTCGCGCGAACTTCAGAAACCCAGATTTCGTGCAAATTCCAGAATTTTTCCTCCTAGACCTCCGTTATGACCGCTGTGTTGTGTCAGTAAGTTGTCCATATTTTTTTTTTGAGTCATGCACACATTGGGGACAATGTGTGATTTAAGTTTGGGGGGATATTTTATTGTTTTTTTGAGTCTTTTTGAATTGTTTTGTGTATTTTTGAGTAACTTTTGAGTCATTTTGAGTCATAATTTTTTTTATGATCATGCATGCTGTAGTTACTTGAAACGCCTAATGAAGTAAAGTGGAATAATGTAATGGAATTAGAAGCAACCATCTGAACACTTAGGATAGATATGCCAAAAATTCATGAAATCGAACTATTTGGGGTATCTTGCTTGATTTATGCATTGTTAGTGATTAAAACTTATGTGTCTACTTGTTTGCTATTTGAGGCGAAATAGTTAGGATATGTATGTTAGGGAGATGACTCAGACATTTCTTTGTTAGCCCTTTCTTACCATTATTTGCCTATCCCTGACAGTCAAATTATATCCCTAGTCCCCTTTGAGCCTAAAAATAAAACATTTCTTTGACACCCTATAATTCCATATTTATGTCATAAGTGAAAAATTGAGATGTTTGGAATATAAAGTGTTTAAAAAGAGACAAAAAGAGAGTAAACATTTTTTATGCACCACAATGAAAAAGTAATAATAAATAGGCAAAAGCCTAAGTTTGGGGGTGTCTGCTATTCATCATACACCTCATTCTCTCAAAACAAAAGAGGGGAAAGATAGGTATGAAGTGAAAAAGAAAATCAAAAGAAAAGGGAAGAGTTGAAAGAAAAAGAGCTTATGGTACGTAAATTGAGCCTAAAAGCCTATTTTTACCTACCCCTGCCTAAACCTACATTACAGCCCTGAAAATCCCTGAAGATCTCTAATATGCGTATTCATGATTAGTGGAGAATAGCAAGTAAACATGCCATAGGATTTTGAAATTAACATGCATAGTTAGGTATTCTTACTTCCATTGAGTATGAGTAAATTGAATTTGGGAAATATCTGACTTGAGTGTTTAGAATGCTAAAAATACATATTATATGTTCCTACATATTATCCTACTAACCTTCATGCTTTTTCTAAGTGACAATTGTGCAGCAAAATGATCAGTGTCTTTGAGTCATTTTCTTTTCTTTCACGTCTTTGTTTATATTTTTTATCTTTGCTCGAGGGCGAGCAAAGGTTAAGTTTGAGGGTATTTGATCGGTGTATTTTATATACATTTTTTGAGTCATTTTTAGTTAGTATTTTACTCATTTCATTTATGTTTAGTATAGTATTAGGATCGTTTTCCTTTCTTTTGTGTCACAGCGGTCAGAAACGGAGAAATGGCGAAAAGGAGATGAAATGAGCATAAATGAGATGGAATTACACACAAAAAGGGCCAAGAAATGAAGTCTAAGAAGTTCCGGAAATTATAGAGGAGATCAGACGAAGTCCGGACGAAAAAATGACGACGAAACGGACCGCGTAAAACGTCACTGAGCCGCGGCGCTGGCAGTACGCGCCTACCAATGTGTTGAAAGTCCCGAGAGTTGCTGATTTTTAGGCGCCGCGGCGCCAGTCTGCAGGGCCGCGGCGCCGACACCGGGATTTATGAAGTCTGGGCCGAATTTGACATGTTTTCATAATCCTAAAGAGATTACTTTTCCTACCTAAAGGGATAACTTTTCCTACCTAAAGGGATAACTTTTCCTACCTTAAAACCCTTACCTAAAAGGATTCTAATAACTTTTCCTACCTACATAAATCCTTAACCCTTCACCTAAAGGATTTTTGGTCTATAAATAGTCTCTACATCATTAGAAGAATTTATTCTCCATTCCACCATTCACCACTCTACATCCACCCTTCCACCAATCCATCTTGTAAATATTCCACAACATAACTCTTGGATGCTAGAAGGCTTGGATACTCATTCTTAAATATTTTCTTTTCTTTTCTTTCCTCTATTTCAGTTTTTATAATGAACCTTGAATTAGTTCTTGTCATGTCAATGACTAGGAACTAATTCCTTTATAGGGCTTTCCATGTTAAATCACTAGAAACTTATGTTATGAATTGATGCATGTTTATGGTAATTCTTCTTCTTGTTGAGATTTATCCAATAATTGCTTTGAATGCTTGGTAATTAATTGATCACTAATTATCATTACTTATATGATTTCTAATCAAACTTCGAAAAGAGGAGGTTGTGAATATGCTGTAAGTTGGGTAGACATATTTTGGATTGAGGATGAAAATACCTCAATTACTTTTGTAGCGTTAATGAGAGGCTTAACAACCCTAATTTTACGTATGGCGCGTGACGATTAACTAGGTTTTTGGTCTTAATCCTCCTATAGAGTCATCCTTATCACCGAAAGGTAGAAAGGAGCAATACTGGGGTTGAGTGTTTATATAGCCTTAACGGGAGTATAAAACGATTTCGTAAACCTGCTAGCTCCGAGAGAAGAAGAACCATAATTCATTGCATTAATAAGTAACATAAGCGGATAGTTGAGGAGACGTGGATGTGAAATCCGGAAAAAAAATATATATATATAGTTGTGGTTGAGTTAATAAAAATATATATATATAAGAAAACAATGAATAAATTGCATGAGATAGAGTTAGTGTTAAAGTTGGATAAATAAATAGATAAAATGAAAATAAGAAAACAAAAAAAAAAGGAAAAAAAAAAAAACATGCAGCATTTGCACGTCCTTTACTCCTTTGCTTCCCCCCCTTCCCCCTTTTCATTTCTCCTCCAACTCTTGTCATTTCACCTCCCATATGTTATAGAAAACTCTCCACTTATACATTGTATTTACACACAAACAAAGTACATAACATAAAGGTTAGAAAATCAGAAAAAAACAAGTGAAAAGAAGAGGAAAAAATATCAAGAGAGCAAGAAAAACAAGAATCAAGATACTAGAGAGTAAGGATAATTTTAGCAACCACACAACAATAATCTTCACACTTACAATGTGAGTTTTCTCACTCAGAAATTCTTGGTAACATCCTTTATTTTTTGTTCAATACATGTTAGAATAAGAATTGAGTGTTGAAAAGAAATATTGAACTTTTGATTGTCTAGATAACTAGTTGCGTCATGAACTTTACAAATTGTTCTCACTGAGTTATAATTGTTATAATTTTATGAAATTCGGAATAGTGGTACACCTCTCTAATATGATCATATAGAACCAAAAATGAGGTAAAATGGACATACGGTTTGAAAGTTATCATAGTTCAAAGCTCCTGCCTTAGATTTGGCCGAAATTCGGAAAGACATAATTACGGACTGTTTTTATTGAGTTTTACTTATTAGAATTATATGAGAATTCCCATGGTTGTAAATATCTCTGTTACGGACAGATATAGATAAAGAGTTATTAAAACGGACTTACGAATTGAGAGTTAGTGTAGTTTGAAGTTGCTGCCTCGGATTCATCGGAATCCAGAAGGGCAGGACGTTGAAACGTAAAACTGTACTAATATGTGGAGAATATGAAAATTGTTGCTAAATGAAAGTTCTAGATCTATCTGTTGTGGACATTTTGAGACCTTACGGGGGTCTATCCGACTTACGGATTGAGAGTTATCGTTGTTTTAAGTTTCTGCCTCGGATCTATCGAGATCCAGGAAGGGCAGCGAATAAAAGTGTAAAACTGTACCAAATGGTACATAATATGAAAGGATGGTTCACATGGAGACGTGTAGC
Organism: Przewalskia tangutica; assembly: GCA_029844215.1. NCBI lineage: Eukaryota > Viridiplantae > Streptophyta > Magnoliopsida > Solanales > Solanaceae > Przewalskia > Przewalskia tangutica. The sequence goes on along the minus strand of CM056723.1, from coordinate 115,215,672 downwards.
TCTCTGTTCTCGTCGTTTTGAGATTTTATGGGGCTTGAACGGGTTTACAGATTAGGAGTTATGACTATTCTAAGATTGGGTTCTGTTTAATAAAAATTCTGCCTAAACAAATTTCATGTGACTGTTTTGAGGATAAATTTGTGTTAGTTACCCAAAGTAGTTTTAAATGAAATTTGGTACAGTGAAATATCTCCGTCTTACCTTAGTTTCCGCTTGAGAAACACCTTAGTTGGAGTTATGGTTAAAAAATTATAATCGTTACAAGTATGAATGACAGAATGTTGGGAAAGAGAATATTATTTATTCGATCTTCTGAAAAATATGAAAAGTGAATACGTGTTCACATAAATATATAAATATAAACATAATGGATCGGGTTGCACGCCGCAACAAAACGTAAAGTGAATACGTGTTCACAAATACGTAAATATAATGGATCGGGTTGCACGCCGCAACAAAACGTAAAGTGAATACGCGTTCACAAATACGTAAATATAATGGATCGGGTTGCACGCCGCAACAAAACGTAAAGTGAATACGCGTTCACAAATATGTAAATATAATGGATCGGGTTGCACGCCGCAACAAAACGTAAAGTGAATACGTGTTCACAAATACGTAAATATAATGGATCGGGTTGCACGCCGCAACAAAACGTAAAGTGAATACGCGTTCACAAATACGTAAATATAATGGATCGGGTTGTACGCCGCAACAAAACGTAAAGTGAATACGTGTTCACAAATACGTAAATATAATGGATCGGGTTGCACGCCGCAACAAATATGAAAGATGAATACATGTTCACCTATATATAAATATGAAAAGTGAATACGCGTTCACAAATATATAAATGTAATAAACATGTGGAAATGCAGGGGAATATCTTAACGTATAATACGAGATAAAATGAAGTGTTAGTTAAACCGAGAATTTCCTATGAGGAGTTGTTGCATATTTAAAAATGTTGTAACCTGATATGTTTTGCAATATGCTTATTACGTTATAATGTGATTGCGCTTGGAATATTGTGGTGTTACTTTGATTTGTAGGGTGGTAGTTCTCACTCATTGAGATGGTAGGGCTGACTCTTTATTTAACATGTTTCAGAAAAACGTGATAGAGGAAAGGCTCCACGCCATGGCTAGCGATCGTCCCGCAACCTCTTGTCATACCAAGTCCATTGTTTCGGGCTTGGTACTCGTCAGGTTCAGAATGTCAGTTCCAATGTCTCGGGAAATGCCCGTGTGGAATGGTCTCCCTTCCAACTTAGAATAATATTTGTCAGTATGTCTATGTAGAAACAATATTTGCACGAGCATGGGCTCGCGTTATATTTTTAATGAAGTCATAAACAAATTTCTTTATTGTTATTTTATTAATAGCTCCGTATTTGAATATAAGTTTAAATTTCTAAATAAAGAGAATTAAATGGTGCTCCTGGTGGAAAATAATTGTCCAGGTGCCATCACGCCCTAACTAAAGACTTAGGAAAAGCCTGGCGTGACAACTCGTATCAAAGCTAAACCAAAGTTAGGAGATTCTAGGAAGTTTCTTGAGTTGGGTGTTTGAACGCATTTATCATGGCGGTGCGCGTCACCTTAGTAATAAGTAAACGGAATAACATCCTAAAGTTTCACTTCTTTCATACTCTTCTCGTGCCTATCTTGAGTCTTTTCAAAGACTTGGTTCTCGTACTACCTCCTTCAAAGAATTGTGGAAGGGAGTGTACAATGATAAAATAATCAGATGTGACTGCACCACCGACCGAAAAGGTAGGAGAGGTACCAGATAGACTAAGAGTACTCAAATACAATCTATTCAGGGGAGGTCAGAAGCAACCACAACTGCCTACAGGGGAAATCAGGGAAACCAACCCCGCCAGAGTCAGGGAGGTCAACAACCCAACAATTCTAATCGGCTCTACGCTTTGCCCCAGAGGAATGAGGAAGAAGCATCTAATGCGGTGGTCACAGATATTTTGCTAGTCTCGAGTATTCCTGCATTTGTATTATACGATCCCGGCTCTACATTTTCATATGTGTCAATGGGCTTTGCTAAGAATTTACACGTAGAACCTTCTTATTTAAGTGAACCTTTTGAGGTTATGACACGATGAGGCCTCAATTGGGTCTCTCGTGGTAAATAATTTCCATTAGAAGTGAATGGCAGGAGCACAAGGGTGACCCTAGTACTACTTGATATGGTGGACTTCGACATCATTTTGGGTATGGATTGGTTGTCGGCATGTTATGCCATGTTAGATTGTCGGCGAAAGATAGTGAGGTTAACTTTTCCCGGAGAACCAGAAGTTGTTATAAGGGGTAGGATTGGAATATCCTCACGTCAGTTTATTTCCTACCTTGGGGCTCAAAAGTTATTGAGAAGTCACAGAGTGGAGTATGCATATCTGGCTAATATAGTGGATACCCAAAAGGAATCCCCAAAGGTGAATGATGTTCCTATTGTTGAAATTTTCCGAGGTTTTTCCCAAGATCTTCCGTGCCTTCTCCGGATAGAGAAGTGGAGTTTGCTATAGAGTTAATTCCGGTACAAGACCCATTTTTATTCCTCCATATCGAATGGCCCCATGAATTGAGGAGTTAAAAGAACAATTGAAGGATCTTACGATAAAGGCTTTATAAGGCCTAGTGTTTCTCAGTGCACGATCTATTTGTGAAAAAGAAAGACGGATCGCTCCGAATGTACGACATCGATTATCGGCACTCAATAAGGTCACGATCAAGAACCGATACCCATTACCAAGAATCGATGATCTTTTGACCAACTTCGCGGAGCTAGCTATTTTTCCAAGATTGATCTCCGTCGATATCACCACCGAGAATAAATCGGATGATATATCCAAACAAATTTTTAGAACCCGATACGGCCATTATGAGTTCTTGGTCATGTCTTTTAGGTTAATCAATGCCCCAGCAGTTTTTATGAACAGAATCTTCAAACCATTCCTAGATTTGTTCGTGATCGTGTTCATAGATGATATCCTAATTTACATGAAGAGTGTCAAGAATACAAGAAAGATTCGAGGTAGTCTTCAAGTCTTGAAACAGGAGAAACTATATGCTAAATTTTCAAAGTGTGAATTTTGGTTGGAAAAGGTAGCCTTTTTGGGTCATGTTGTGTCAAGGGATGGAATTATGGTAGACCCCAAAAGATAGAAGCAGTGAAGAACTGACCAAAACCGACCACTCCGACAGAGGTTAGAAGTTTCTTGGGTTTGACTGGGTATTATAGAAGATTCGTAAAAGGTTTTCTAGTCTTGCTGCTCCTTTGACCCGGTTGACTCAAAAGCGGTTAAGTACCATGGTCGAAGCATGAAGCAAGTTTTGAAACTAAAGGAATTGTTGACTCATCGCACTTCCTAACCTTACCATCGGGACAATGGTTCACGCCTATCATGATGCCTCAGAGTTGAGTTAGGATGTGTCTTGATGCGATTTGGAAAGGTTATTGCGTATGCATCTAGACAATTGAAGATGCATGAGAAGAATTACCCAACTCATGACTTGAAATTAGTCGGTGGTGTTTGCCTTTACGAATATGGAGACAGTATTTGTATGGTGTGCATGTGGACATATTTACATATCATAAGAGTTTGCAGGACATAACCACGCAGAAGGATTTGAATCTCCGACAAAGAAGATGGTTAGAGTTGCTTAAGGATTGTGACCTTAGTATTCTTTACCATCCCGAAAGCTAACGTGGTGGCCGACGACTCGATAGAAGATCAATGGGCAGCCAGCCCATTTGGCAATACAAAAGAGGGTATTGTTCGGGAGGTACAAAGATCGGGAAACCCTGGGTTAGCTTAAGCGAGATCGGTGAAGGTAGGGTGGTGGTACATGATACCTCGCATGCGCTTTAGCTTCGTAAATAAAAGAAAGTCATTTGAGGATACGGAGTTTGTTGGATTTCGGGAGAGGATCCAACAGGAAAACCTTCACGATTTACATTGGGAGATAATGGCGAACCTTCCGATAATGGTAGGTTATGTGTTCCTAAGGTAAAGGATCTAAGGAGGAAGATCTTAGATGAGGGTCACAACACAAGATATTCCATTCATCCAGGGTCAACAAAATGTATCAGGACCTCAAGGCAAATTACTGGTGGGACGGGATGAAGAAGGACGCCATGGAGTTTGTCGGAGGTGTCTTATATGTCGCCAGTGAAAATGAACATCAAAACCCGCGGATTACTTCAGACATTGGGGTCCCCATGTGGAAATGGGAGGCGATTCATATGGATTTTGTAACCGGTCTACCAAAACTCGAGAAGCGGTATGATTCTATTTGGGTGATTGTTGATCGACTTACAAAGTCAGCCCATTTCTTACGGTCAAGACTACGATCGCGCACCACAAGACACAGATTTATTTGAAGGAGATTGTGCGGTTACACGGATTCCCTTACAAATTATTTCAGATAGGGTTCCCGTTCACCTCACACTTTGGCAAAGTTTTCACAGGTCTCGACAAAAGTTAAGTTAAGCACGCTTTCCACCCGCAAACAGATGGGCAAATGAGCGAACAATCCAAACACTTGAGGACATGTTGCGATCTTGTGTGTTAGATTTTCGTGGAAGTCGGTTGGACCATCTATGTCTAATTGAGTTCGCTTACAACAATAGTTTTCACTCTAGCATACAAAATGACCGTTTGAAGCATTATATGGACGAAAATGTAGGTCTCCACTGATGGTTCGAGCGGTGACGCGAACTATTCGGACCAAGTCATTCAAGAAACAAATGATAAGGTACAGATGATTCGGGAGCGGATCAAAACAGCTCATAGTCGCCATAAGTCCCATGCGACCATCTAAAAGAGATCTTGAGTTCCAAGAGGGGAGAAAGTATTTTTAAAAGTGTCCGATGAAGGAGTGATGCGCTTTGGTAAGAAAGGGAAATTGAGCCCAAGGTTTATTGAGCCATATGAGATCTTGCGAAGAGTGGGAATGTGGCTTACGAATTAGCACTTCCACAAGAGTTGGAAGCGATGCATCCAGATTTCATGTGTCAATGTTACGAAAATACTTGCACGATCCAAGTCACGTCATTCTTCCCCAGGAGATAGTTCTTAATAAAGAGCTTCAATATGAAGAGGCTCCGGTAGAAATACTTGATAGAAAGGTCCAACACCTTAGAAATAAAGATATTGCTTCCGTGAAAGTCCTATGGAGGAATCACTCCACAGAGGAAGCCACCTGAGAAGCGGAAGAAGCGATGAAAGTCAAATATCCATTCCTATTTGACTAAGGTAATAAAAAAAATGCATTACATAGTACTTCTTATGTGTGTCATTTGCGTGTCTATATGCATGTGTTACAACCTTATTCTCATTCGAGGACGAATGCTTCTTAAGGAAGAGAAAATGTGATGCCCAAATTAGTGTTACAATAACAATAAACATTATTGTGTCTATGAGGGGTATAGTCTATTCTATAATTGTCGCGCCCTTTTTCGGCCGCGGCATTTATTTTCTAAAGGCGAATCCTGCTCAACAAAAGGTTAGAACATAAAATAAAAGCTAAAATGCTAAAATGTTAAAAGGGGTGCTAACATATTAGAAGTGCTAAAAGGGCTAGAAATTGCTAGAATTAATTTTAAAGTAAAGATGTTTAAAGTTTTAAAAAGGTGTTAAATGCTAAAAGTTAAAAAGGATGCTAGAGGTGCAAAATGATGCTAAAGTTTAAAAGGGTGCTAAGATATAAAGTGAGCTTAAAGTGTAAAAAGATGCTAAAATGCTAAAGGGTTGCTAGAATGCTAAGGGTTCGCGGAGTCGCCACCTAATTAATTGGGTGAATTAGGACACCTAAATGTTTAACTAGTTTGAAGTAAAACATTAACTCCATTTTAATGGTCTGCTAAACTTAATGAGATTCTGGGTAAGAGTTCTTTATTAATCTAGAGGGAAGGGGTTAGGCACCCTCTAAGATCCGCTAACTTGCGGTTGTCCTGCCAAACCTAGGGTAATTATTATGCAAAATAAAGCTCCTCCTGCTTAATAAAAATGCTAAAATGTTAAAATGTTTGAAAGGTGCTTAAAGTATAAAAGGGCAAAAGGTGTATTTAAAAACATTTAAGCGGAAGAGTATAAGATATACTTTCTAAAGATATGTTGCGAGGTTTATGTAGGAAAGTCAAGGTTAGTTTTTTAAAACCGTGCAATTAGGATGCCTAAATACTATCTTAGTTAGGAATATAATAGAAGTAAAATGTATGCAAGTATTCCTTTACCTAAGGGGTATATATTGCTTAGCATGAGGATATAATATTTTTGTGATAAGAGGGAGGACGTGTCTATTATGCAAAAGCAGTATTTCTTATTCTGTATTAATAGGAAATTATACCACGGTTTTAAGGATATCTAGGTAAATAATATTTCAGCTTATTATGCAAGTGTAGGGTGCTAAATGATTTATTATAACTATTAAACAAGGCGAGGCAAGCCTAAAGTAAGTAAATCAAACTGATTTCTAGCTATTGATTCAAGGTTTAACTATTATAAATGCTAATTAATTAGTATAGCGTTAGACAATTAATTACAATCAATGAATGGGAGAGGATATGAATTAATAATGGCGACTCGAAGAAAGGCGATGTAATTCCGCCTATAGCTTTGGAATTTCTGATGCGGAGTGGAAATGCACATAGATGCGGGTGTTAATTTGCCACGATGAGTCTCGCCATGAGACTCTTTGTTGCTCCGGTGCGTTTCATGTAAATAAAGAAAAGATAAGGATTAGTATATACTCAAACCATATTAGTAATGAATAAGCATTTATAAAATTCAACACATACAATTTATATTTGAACATACATACTATGATTAATTGTGAAGATCGACAGATAACCCAAATAAATGAAGAGTAAATCCAGTGGGTTTGGCCTAGGACTAGACAGTGCAGAGGCAATGAGGCAGAAATAGAGGATTACGGGTCTGGGATAAGTAGATGTAGCCAGATAGGAATATGACAAGACATGCTTAAACATACAAAGTATACCTAAATTGGGCACGTATATCAATGTATTTAGAACAAAATAAGTGCCCTGAATCATGTTTAAGTTTATAACAAACCAACAATATCAGGCATGCTCCAGACAGTACATGGTCTCAAATTCTCTTATATTCCAGATTCTATTTATCACCTTGATGTGTCTAATTTAAGAGGAAAGAAGGCAAATGATGCAAACACTTAACAAAGATCAGGTTATGCACCCCCCAATCTATCTAAGTTAGTATTATCCCATAGAGTTATTGACTGAGTGAATACCAATCTCCGCAAGTTTTAACAATGACGTATGTCATAACTTAGAAGTTTAGGCAGGGCAACGTAGATGTATTTATAGATTTTGACATGATAATGCAATTATAGACGAATGAGCTACCCAAATCAGTAGGCTTACCACAAGTGATCTAAAGGAAGTATTTTGACAGTATAAGAACTATATTTGGTCATTATAAGAACAGTACTACACACATGAACTAAATAGGTGTGTCATAACAGGAACTTATATGCAGGAATACACTCGACCTTTTATAAGATACTCTTACAGATTTATAAGCCATATGCAGTCAAGCAAAGAGTTGTTATGACATGGGCATTTGATAGAAAAGCATGCATACTTACAAATAAACTAACATACATCCAAAATAGGTTTAAATCCTACCATTTAGGACACTATGTCAAACTATTCTAAATGTGTTTACAAGTGATCTATAGCTATTAAACCAGTAACGTCAAGCATTTACCAATCAGATAACGGTGATCGACACTCTAACAAATGCGATTCATTGAGTGTCCACTTAATGAATACAAAGAAATACAACTTAAAGCATTAGCTACATGTAAATTAGCTAAACCTATACAATATCAATTCGACCGTCACAAACAATCCTCTGAATTTTAATTGAAACTTCACAGTGACCAACTGGGTAGTTACAAAAATACGCAGATATAACTAATGCATATGGATCAAAACATGCTTAAATGCGAAACTAACTGATCTAAAATTGAAACTGAAACTTGAACTGAAAGCTTTTAACACATAATAAATCCGCAAGACACTCACAACAGAAATTAAAGAGTATAACTAAGAGGGGACGAATTTACCTTCTCCGGACAGCGACCCGGGACAGCGTATCAAGTCATCGACTCGCTCGGGTTTTAGTTTTTGCGATGCGAATGAAAGGGAGGAAGCTTTTGCTTTGAGGATACTCACTGATTCGCGACTGATTTTTGCAAAGAAGACGAAGGGGTTTCGAATTTTCGTTTCTTGGGTGCCTAGTGTTTCTTGTGTAAATCGATGCCTTTTTTTATAGCATTTTCTTGTTTTTACGGATCTTGGCTTTAAAATAAAGGGTTTTCCTTGATGCTTCGAGGTTCAAAACGCCTCTTGCATGTATGAATCGCCATACTTATAGTCACGATTTAGGTTGAGAATTTGGTAAGTTTTCCAGTGCGATTTCAGACAGATTTTGTGCGATTTGGGTACTGATTTCGTGTGATTTTAGGACGAGATTTGGGGTGTGTTTATGGTAAGAAATCGTTGGAGGAGGGTGCATGGGTAAGGAAAGCTGACCAGGGTGCGTGGGTGACTGATTCGACGAGATTTTAGAACGATTTGTGGTTATGGGAAACTCTGATTTACGCGATTTGGGTCACGATTTTGGAAGATTCGTTTGGTTATGGAAGGAAGGGCTGGCTAGGGTGCGTGGGTAAAGGAAACTCCCGGATTCTCCGGCGAGAAATCCGGGCGGCGATTGAAGAAGCCCTAGGGTTTCGTCTAGGTTTTGTTCTTCGTTTTTAGGCTTTTCTGAAGACGATGGGAAAGGGGGGTGATGGGCTGAGGGGGCTTTTGGGCGGATATAGGGGAAAATAAGTAAAGGGCTAAGGGGGAAAAGGGCCTGGCGGGTTGGGCTGCGGGTGTGGGCTACTGGTAATTCAGATTGGGTATTAGTTATTTAATTAGGTATTAATTTAGGTGGGCTATTAGTGTTAGGTTAGTGTTATAATTAATTAATTAACAAATGTGATTAAATTAATTAGGTGCTTTATTATAATTATCTAGGTGCTACATTAGTCTAATTATTTAGGTGTTAAATTAGTCTAATAAATGCGGGCGTGCTATTTAGTTAATGCTTAATATTTTAGAAATGCGGTGCTATTATTTAGATGCTTATTATTATGCATTATTGCGAGGTTAAATTAAAATTGAATTGAGTTTAGATTAAATTATTTAAATGCTAACTGCAAGTATGATATTTAGGATTTGTTTAAAGCTTTATAAATGCGGTGCTATTAAATGCATATATCAGATTAAAATTGATTTTAAATTACAAATGATTACTAATAAATGCGGCTATGCTACCTGACACGACGTTATCGCTAAATTATTTATTTTATGCATTTATTAATTATTTAAGAATTACGACAAAGCTTAAAGTTAGTTAATGCGGGCGCGGGACTCTAAGTGTTTAAAACTCTACGTAAGACGCGATGCCATTATTAAATTATTTATTTATGCATGTATTTATGTTTTATCGATGCATTTTATTATAAAAAATCATAAAAATTATTTTACAAAATCAGTGTAATTTTATAGTTAATGACTGGACGGGAGGGTCAAAATTGGGTGTCAACAGCTGTCCCTCTTTGTATGGAGATGATGGAAGAATCTTCGGACAAAGACGTTGACTCATAGCCAATTTTGTCTCGATCTTCAGAATTGCAAAAAATGTTGGGCAGGTAGACAAAGCTGACGCAAAAAAATCAAAATCTGTCCCAGTGTCGAGTTATGACGACACTGGGTCGAAACACCAGGGCGGGCTAAGGCGGACTCAAAGCTGTCCCAGTGTCGAGTTATGACGACACTGGGTCACCATGGTCAAAACACTAAGGCGGGCTAAGGCGGACTCATGTCGATGTCGAGTTATGGCGACACTGGGTCACCATGGTCAAAACACTCGGCGCGGGCTAACGCGGACTTAAAGTCGCCCCGTGTCGAGTTATGATGACACCGGGTTACGGTGCAAAAGTAAGAAAATAAGCGCTTGAACACAGGGTGTCACGCGTGACTTGTGGTCTGGGTTCTACGGTGATGTGGAAGCGAGTGGGCCGAGACGCTGAGGCGCCGCGTCGTTGGGAAGGTTGGCCCCAACATTGCCGGTTGTTGAAGAGAAAATCCACGTTGTGCTCTCGCTGCATGCTAAGACTTGAACAAACGGTTAGTGCATAACTCCTAAGGCAAAATAATTTTTTTTTTTAAAAAAAAAAAAACAATGTAACTGTGAATAGAAAAGGTTATCCTGCAAAACGCGATGGCTGTTGTGTTGATGCGAGGTTGCGAATCTTTGTGATTTTCGCCCCGCACGCACGTGTTGCGATTGTGAACGCGTATGTTGTCCTTGCTGCAATTGTCCTCGTATACTAAAGCTCAAGAAAGAGTTAGTGCATAACCGCTAAGACAAAATAATAAAGCATGCGTAAATGCAATTTCGGAGTATAGAAGTCGCCCGCGTGATATCACGATGATGGCGCTGCGGACTTGTTGTGCTGATAACGTCGTTGCCTGGACGTGTTGCCGTTGGCGTCGTTGCGTAGACTTGCCTTTGGCCGATAACGCCGCCGCTCGACGCATCGCCTTGGCGTCGTTGCGTGTACTTGCCGCTACCGATAACGCCGTTCGGACGACGGGCCGCCGGGCGTCGTTGTATGGACTTGCCGACACGTCGTTGTCCGGACGTGTTGCCGCCGGGCGTCGTTGCGTGACTTGCCGACACGCCGTTGTTCGACGTGCCGCCGGGCTTTGGCGTCGTTGCACGGACTTGCCGACACGTCGTTGTGCGGACGTGTTGCCGGGCGTCGCTGCGCAGACTTCTGCTCGATAACGCCGTTGCACGGACGTGTTGCCGGGCGTCGTTGCGTAGACTTGCGGCCGATAACGCCGCTGTTGCCGCTCGTGAGACTAAAGCTCAAGAAGGAGTTAGTGCATAATCGCTAAGACGAATAAGCATGAAATGAAAATGCGCTTTGAGAACGTAAAAATCGTCCCTGCGTAGATGTGATATGTTGATGATGGCGTCGTTTTCGGACTTGGCGTTGTTTTCAGACTTGGCGTCGTTTTGGACTTGGCGTCGTTTTCAGACTTGTCGTCGTTTTCGGACTTGTCGTCGTTTTCGGACGCGAGTCGTTTCGGACCGGCGTCGTTTTGATCGCGGTGTCGCTTTCGACTTAGCGTCGTTTTGGACGCGGGCGTCGTTTTCGGACGCGAGTCGCTTTCGACCGAGTCGCCGACTCGACGCCGTTTGGGCGTGGTGTCGTTTTGGACTTAGAGTCGTTTTCGACGCGCCGCTTTCGACTTAGCGTCGCTTTTGACGTGGCGTCGTTTTCGGACGCGAGTCGCTTTCGACCGAGTCGCTTTCGACCGATGTCGTTTGGACGTGGCGTCGCTTTCGACGCGAGTCGTTTCGACCGAGTCGCTTTGGACTCGACGTCGTTTTGATCGTGGTGTCGTTTGACCGAGTCGTTTTGACTCGGCGCCGTTTTGGACGTGGTGTCGTTTTGACTTGGCGCCGTTTTCGGACGTGTTGTTGATGCTCCCAGATAATAAATGCTCCCGCAAGTCGAGCTTGAGAAAATTAGTGTATAACCGTAAAACAAAATGATAAATATATGAGAAATGCAATTATGTGAATAAGGATGTCTTCCCGTATGATATGCGGTGTTGTGAATCTTTGAGATGTTGTCCTCGGGCGACATGCCAGATGCCGCCATCGATTTAATTGCCACGATGCCTTTGTTGTGATGCGTTTGTGAACCATGGATTGTCATGATGTCTTTGTTGCGTTTCAGGCAATCGCATTTAGTTGCAATTTGACTTGTGCCCGAGCCGACGCGCTTATAATTTGTCATGACTTTTGAATTATCGATTGATTGCCGGTGCCTCTATCTCTCGGCGTATGGAATCATATTTGCGGTGTCCTTTCGTGGCGAAGTCCTTAAAGATTGTCCCGATTTCGACGAAATCGAAGTCGGATATATGTCGTCGCCTGGACATAATGCTGATAACGTTGCTTGGACGTGTTGCTGCTGCTCCTATAGGATAAATGCTCCTGCAAGCTTGAGAAAACATTAGTGTATACCTGTTTAAATGAAATGATAAACACATACGAGAAGTCTGATTTTATGGGTAGAGATGTTGTCCCTCGCTATGCGGATGAATATCGAGATGTTGTCCTTGCACGACATGCTAAATGCCGCAATCGACGAATTTGTTATGATGCCTTTGTTGTGTGCGATGCGCTGGTTGCAAGTTTGACTTTATGCCCGAGTTGTGCGCCAGGTTTTGTTGCGAGCTCAACTTTGATCGCGATTGTTGATGCCTTTCGCTGCCGCTTCTAATGCGGACTTTGAATTTTGAGAGATTTTTTTCATATCTTACGTCATTGCTTCTTCGCGAAGAAACTTCGCCAGATTTTCGCTTGGCTATTGCATTTCTCGTCATAATATGAAAAGACTCGCTACCAAAGAAAATTTTGTGAGTTTTGGGGGTCGATTTGTATTTGACTTCGCCATTGTCCTCGACATCTGCGTGCACTGCGCTTGGATTTGCAGCCTGCAGTTTCCTACATTGTCCCGTTTTGAGAAGGTGTCACGCTCTTCTTTTCTCGAGACCCTGCACTATAGGAACCAAGACAGGTTCCGACTCGTTCCGCTCAAATGCCCTTGAATCGGTCATGTCGTTGGGTCGTGCCTTTGATCTTGCGAAATATTGCTGCTCTGTCATTGCTTAGTCAAATACAAATCGACCTTTGGGGAGATGATAAATCTTTCTAAAAATGCAACAAACGGTGTTAGCATAAAGCACATAATTTGCAGGTATCTAGCAGATATATTGCACATAGCATATTCAAACGTTTCCTAACATGCAGGGGGACCTCTTTATGCCAGAGGTAAGCCTAAACGTCACTCATGCGAGATTATGACGGATTTGTCCAAGTCGTCCAACTATAATGCCTTTGTTGGAAATGACGACCAAATGACGGTGCACTTTTCCCAATTTCAGCATGTCATGATTGGGTTTGGATTTGTCTGTCATTGCCACGCTACACATAATACGCCGTTGGTCGTTGGGTTGAGAAACCCGTCGACAAGTTTAGTGTCTTCCTAATTGTGGTGTCGATGCGGACCAACCCACCTAAGGTAAATGCGCACGCCCTAAAATAAAGGGTGGTATAGCTCTATCTTAAGTTTCTAAGATTTGGCTTTTCCGACGCATGAGTTCCCGAGCGACAACTCGAGTGAAGTACGCTACTGATCGACGAACCGATCTAACTCGCAGCGCCAACTCTCCTAAAATTTGGATATTTCTTGAAAGAAATTTGCGAGCACACCAAATACGTGAGTGTGTGATTTGTGTGAATTTTCCAGAATGAAAGAAATATGAGCGGAATGCCAGTTTAGGGAAAGCAGTAAAGCAAGTAGCAAAAAATAAACAAAATACAATACACGAAAAATTAAATGCAAAATAATTGCCGAATAATAGCCCTAGGTCTGTTGTGGTTAAGAACCTAAAATCCCCAGCGGAGTCGCCATTTCTGTCGCGCCCTTTTTCGGCCGCGGCATTTATTTTCTAAAGGCGAATCCTGCTCAACAAAAGGTTAGAACATAAAATAAAAGCTAAAATGCTAAAATGTTAAAAGGGGTGCTAACATATTAGAAGTGCTAAAAGGGCTAGAAATTGCTAGAATTAATTTTAAAGTAAAGATGTTTAAAGTTTTAAAAAGGTGTTAAATGCTAAAAGTTAAAAAGGATGCTAGAGGTGCAAAATGATGCTAAAGTTTAAAAGGGTGCTAAGATATAAAGTGAGCTTAAAGTGTAAAAAGATGCTAAAATGCTAAAGGGTTGCTAGAATGCTAAGGGTTCGCGGAGTCGCCACCTAATTAATTGGGTGAATTAGGACACCTAAATGTTTAACTAGTTTGAAGTAAAACATTAACTCCATTTTAATGGTCTGCTAAACTTAATGAGATTCTGGGTAAGAGTTCTTTATTAATCTAGAGGGAAGGGGTTAGGCACCCTCTAAGATCCGCTTAACTCATGTTGTCTGCCAAACCTAGGTAATTATTATGCAAAATAAAGCTCCTCCTGCTTAATAAAAATGCTAAAATGTTAAAATGTTTGAAAGGTGCTTAAAGTATAAAAGGGCAAAAGGTGTATTTAAAAACATTTAAGCGGAAGAGTATAAGATATACTTTCTAAAGATATGTTGCGAGGTTTATGTAGGAAAGTCAAAGTTAGTTTTTAAAACTGTGCAGTTAGGATGCCTAAATACTATCTTAGTTAGGAATATAATAGAAGTAAAATGTATGCAAGTATTCCTTTACCTAAGGGGTATATATTGCTTAGCATGAGGATATAATATTTTTGTGATAAGAGGGAGGACGTGTCTATTATGCAAAAGCAGTATTTCTTATTCTGTATTAATAGGAAATTATACCACGGTTTTAAGGATATCTAGGTAAATAATATTTCAGCTTATTATGCAAGTGTAGGGTGCTAAATGATTTATTATAACTATTAAACAAGGCGAGGCAAGCCTAAAGTAAGTAAATCAAACTGATTTCTAGCTATTGATTCAGGGTTTAACTATTATAAATGCTAATTAATTAGTATAGCGTTAGACAATTAATTACAATCAATGAATAGGGAGAGGATATGAATTAATAATGGCGACTCGAAGAAAGGCGATGTAATTCCGCCTATAGCTTTGGAATTTCTGATGCGGAGTGGAAATGCACATAGATGCGGGTGTTAATTTGCCACGATGAGTCTCGCCACGACTCTTTGTTGCTCCGGTGCGTTTCATGTAAATAAAGAAAAGATAAGGATTAGTATATACTCAAACCATATTAGTAATGAATAAGCATTTATAAAATTCAACACATACAATTTATATTTGAACATACATACTATGATTAATTGTGAAGATCGACAGATAACCCAAATAAATGAAGAGTAAATCCAGTGGGTTTGGCCTAGGACTGGACAGTGCAGAGGCAATGAGGCAGAAATAGAGGATTACGGGTCTGGGGTAAGTAGATGTAGCCAGATAGGAATATGACAAGACATGCTTAAACATACAAAGTATACCTAAATTGGGCACGTATATCAATGTATTTAGAACAAAATAAGTGCCCTGAATCATGTTTAAGTTTATAACAAACCAACAATATCAGGCATGCTCCGCATAGATACGGTCTCAAATTCTCTTATATTCCAGATTCTATTTATCACCTTGATGTGTCTAATTTAAGAGGAAAGAAGGCAAATGATGCAAACACTTAACAAAGATCAGGTTATGCACCCCCCAATCTATCTAAGTTAGTATTATCCCATAGAGTTATTGACTGAGTGAATACCAATCTCCGCAAGTTTTAACAATGACGTATGTCATAACTTAGAAGTTTAGGCAGGGCAACGTAGATGTATTTATAGATTTTGACATGATAATGCAATTATAGACGAATGAGCTACCCAAATCAGTAGGCTTACCACAAGTGATCTAAAGGAAGTATTTTGACAGTATAAGAACTATATTTGGTCATTATAAGAACAGTACTACACACATGAACTAAATAGGTGTGTCATAACAGGAACTTATATGCAGGAATACACTCGACCTTTTATAAGATACTCTTACAGATTTATAAGCCATATGCAGTCAAGCAAAGAGTTGTTATGACATGGGCATTTGATAGAAAAGCATGCATACTTACAAATAAACTAACATACATCCAAAATAGGTTTAAATCCTACCATTTAGGACACTATGTCAAACTATTCTAAATGTGTTTACAAGTGATCTATAGCTATTAAACCAGTAACGTCAAGCATTTACCAATCAGATAACCAACTGATCGACACTCTAACAGTGTCTGATTCACGAGTGTCCACTTAATGAATACAAAGAAATACAACTTAAAGCATTAGCTACATGTAAATTAGCTAAACCTATACAATATCAATTCGACCGTCACAAACAATCCTCTGAATTTTAATTGAAACTTCACAGTGACCAACTGGGTAGTTACAAAAATAGACGAGATATAACTAACAGACAGGGGATCAAAACATGCTTAAATGCGAAACTAACTGATCTAAAATTGAAACTGAAACTTGAACTGAAAGCTTTTAACACATAATAAATCCGCAAGACACTCACAACAGAAATTAAAGAGTATAACTAAGAGGGGACGAATTTACCTTCTCCTGACAAATGACCGACAGACAGATCAAGTCATCGACTCGCCGTTTTAGTTTTTGCGATGCGAATGAAAGGGAGGAAGCTTTTGCTTTGAGGATACTCACTGATTCGCGACTGATTTTTGCAAAGAAGACGAAGGGGTTTCGAATTTTCGTTTCTTGGGTGCCCTAGTGTTTTACTGTGTAAATCGATGCCTTTTTTTTTATAACAGATTTTCTTCTGTTTTTCTGGATCTTGGCTTTAAAATAAAGGGTTTTTCCTTGATGCCATCGAGGTTCAAAACCCGCCTTCAGATGTATGAATCGCCATACTTATAGTCACGATTTAGGTTGAGAATTTGGTAAGTTTTCCAGGCGATTTCGCATGATGATTACGCGATTGGGTACTGATTTCGTGTGATTTTAGGACGAGATTTGGGGTGTGTTTATGGTAAGAAATCGTTGGAGGAGGGTGCATGGGTAAGGAAAGCTGACCAGGGTGCGTGGGTGACTGATTCGACGAGATTTTAGAACGATTTGTGGTTATGGGAAACTCTGATTTACGCGATTTGGGTCACGATTTTGGAAGATTCGTTTGTTATGGAAGGAAGGGTGGCTAGGTGCGTGGTAAGGAAACTCGGATTCTCGTCGAAATCCGGCGATTGAAGAAGCCCTAGGTTTTCGTTTAGGTTTTGTTCTTCGTTTTTAGGCTTTTCTGAAGACGATGGGAAAGGGGGGTGATGGGCTGAGGGGGCTTTTGGGCGGATATAGGGGAAAATAAGTAAAGGGCTAAGGGGGAAAAGGGCCTGGCGGGTTGGGCTGCGGGTGTGGGCTGCTGGTAATTCAGATTGGGTATTAGTTATTTAATTAGGTATTAATTTAGGTGGGCTATTAGTGTTAGGTTAGTGTTATAATTAATTAATTAACAAATGTGATTAAATTAATTAGGTGCTTTATTATAATTATCTAGGTGCTACATTAGTCTAATTATTTAGGTGTTAAATTAGTCTAATAAATGCGGGCGTGCTATTTAGTTAATGCTTAATATTTTAGAAATGCGGTGCTATTATTTAGATGCTTATTATTATGCATTATTGCGAGGTTAAATTAAAATTGAATTGAGTTTAGATTAAATTATTTAAATGCTAACTGCAAGTATGATATTTAGGATTTGTTTAAAGCTTTATAAATGCGGTGCTATTAAATGTATATATCAGATTAAAATTGATTTTAAATTACAAATGATTACTAATAAATGCGGCTATGCTACCTGACACGACGTTATCGCTAAATTATTTATTTTATGCATTTATTAATTATTTAAGAATTACGACAAAGCTTAAAGTTAGTTAATGCGGGCGCGGGACTCTAAGTGTTTAAAACTCTACGTAAGACGCGATGCCATTATTAAATTATTTATTTATGCATGTATTTATGTTTTATCGCTGCATTTTATTATAAAAAATTATAAAAATTATTTTACAAAATCAGTGTAATTTTATAGTTAATGACTGGACGGGAGGGTCAAAATTGGGTGTCAACAATAATATACTCTTTTTCTATCACAGAAATAGCTAAATCTGATTATGTTACGGCCTTATTCACATTCGAGGACGAATGTTGCTTAAGGAGGAGAGAATATGAAATCCGGAAAAAATATATATATATAGTTGTGGTTGAGTTAATAAATATATATATATATAAGAAAACAATGAATAAATTGCATGAGATAGAGTTAGTGTTAAAGTTGGATAAATAAATAAATAAAATGAAAATAAGAAAACAAAAAAAAAACAAAAGGAAAAAAAAAAACATGCAGCATTTGCACGTCCTTTACTCCTTTGCTTCCCCCCCTTCCCCCTTTTCATTTCCCCTCCATCTCTTGTCATTTCACCTCCCATATGTTATAGAAAACTCTCCACTTATACATTGTATTTACACACAAACAAAGTACATAACATAAAGGTTAGAAAATCAGAAAAAAACAAGTGAAAAGAAGAGGAAAAAATACCAAGAGGGCAAGAAAAACAAGAATCAAAATACTAGAGAGTAAGGATAATTTTAGCAACCACACAACAATATTCTTCACACTTACAAGGTGAGTTTTCTCACTCAGAAATTCTTGGTAACATCCTTTATTTTTTGTTCAATACATGTTAGAATAAGAATTGAGTGTTGAAAAGAAATATTGAACTTTTGATTGTCTAGATAACTAGTTGCGTCATGAACTTTACAAATTTTTCTCACTGAGTTATAATTGTTATAATTTGATGAAATTCGGAATAGTGGTACACTTCTCTAATATGATCATATAGAACCAAAAATGAGGTAAAATGGACATACGGTTTGAAAGTTATCATAGTTCAAAGTTCCTGCCTTAGATTTGGCCGAAATTCGGAAAGACATAATTACAGACTGTTTTTATTGAGTTTTACTTATTAGAATTATATGAGAATTCCCATGGTTGTAAATATCTCTGTTACGGACATATATAGATAAAGAGTTATTAAAACGGACTTACGAATTGAGAGTTATTGTAGTTTGAAGTTGCTGCCTCGGATTCATCGGAATCCAGAAGGGCAGGACGTTGAAACGTAAAACGGTACTAATCTGTGGAGAATATGAAAATTGTTGCTAAATGAAAGTTTTAGATCTATCTGTTGTCGACATTTTGAGACCTTACGTGGGTCTATCCGACTTACGGATTGAGAGTTATGACTGTATAAAGTTTCTGCCTCGGATCTATCGAGATCCAGGAAGGGCAGCGAATAAAAGTGTAAAACTGTACCAAATGGTACATAATATGAAAGGATGGTTCACATGGAGGCGTGTAGATCTCTGTTCTCGTCGTTTTGAGATTTTATGGGGCTTGAACGGGTTTACAGATTAGGAGTTATGACTATTCTAAGATTGGGTTCTGTTTAATAAAAATTCTGCCTAAACAAATTTCATGTGGCTGTTTTGAGGATAAATTTGTGTTAGTTACCCAAAGTAGTTTTAAATGAAATTTGGTACAGTGAAATATCTCCGTCTTACCTTAGTTTTCGCTTGAGAAACACCTTAGTTGGAGTTATGGTTAAAAAATTATAATCGTTACAAGTATGAATGACAGAATGTTGGGAAAGAGAATATTATTTATTCGATCTTCTGAAAAATATGAAAAGTGAATACGTGTTCACATAAATATATAAATATAAACATAATGGATCGGGTTGCACGCTGCAACAAAACGTAAAGTGAATACGTGTTCACAAATACGTAAATATAATGGATCGGGTTGCACGCCGCAACAAAACGTAAAGTGAATACGCGTTCACAAATACGTAAACATAATGGATCGGGTTGCACGCCGCAACATAACGTAAAGTGAATACGTGTTCACAAATACGTAAATATAATGGATCGGGTTGCACGCCGCAACAAAACGTAAAGTGAATACGCGTTCACAAATACGTAAATATAATGGATCGGGTTGCACGACGCAACAAAACGTAAAGTGAATACGTGTTCACAAATACGTAAATATAATGGATCGGGTTGCACGCCGCAACAAAACGTAAAGTGAATACGCGTTCACAAATACGTAAATATAATGGATCGGGTTGCACGCCACAACAAAACGTAAAGTGAATACGTGTTCACAAATACGTAAATATAATGGATCGGGTTGCACGCCGCAACAAATATGAAAGATGAATACATGTTCACCTATATATAAATATGAAAAGTGAATACGCGTTCACAAATATATAAATGTAATAAACATGTGGAAATGCAGGGGAATGTCTTAACGCATAATACGAGATAAAATGAAGTGTTAGTTAAACCGAGAATTTCCTATGAGGAGTTGTTGCATATTTAAAAATGTTGTAACCTGATATGTTTTGCAATATGCTTATTACGTTATAATGTGATTGCGCTTGTAATATTGTGGTGTTACTTTGATTTGTAGGATAAGGTTCTCACTCAGCCCCAGATGGTAGGGCTGACTCTTGATGCGCGTTAAGATGCACACACTTTTAAACGCAAGTGCACGTTATCGTATCAAGTAGTATAGTCTTGGATAAGACCGAATATCGTCCTCTAGGATTAGGGTTCAAGTACCAGTTATCTATTTTCTAGTATCTATTTGGCGAATTAATAAGTGATTGGTTGTTTATGACTAAGAATTATAAAAGCTATTTTAAAGTATAAAGATTTAATTCAGATGTGATGAGAATAGGGCTTCTATGTATCCTTACTATCCGCTTATGTTACTTACTAATGCATTACTTATGGTATTCTTCTTTTGGAGAAAGCAGGTTTACGAAATCGTTTTATACTCCCGTTAGGGTTATATAAACACTCAACCCCAGTATTGTTCCTTACCTAACTTTCACGATAAGTGGTAACGCTATAGGAGGATTAAGCACAAAACCTAGTTGATCACACGCACAATGCGCAAAATTAGGGTTGTTAAGCCTCTCATCAACGCTTACAAATCTAATTGAGGTATTTTCATCCCCAATTCAAGACTGTCTACCCAACTTACAAAGATATTCACAATCCCCTTTTCGTAACTGATTAGAAATCATATAGTGATAACTAGTTGTCAATTAACTACCAAGAATTCAACTCAATTATTGGATAGATCTCTCAATAAGAATAATAACCATAAGCATGCATTAATTTATAACATAAGGTTCAAGAAATTCAACATAGAAAGCCCTATAAGAGAATTAGTTCCTAGCCATAAATATGACAAGAACTAATTCCATGTTCATCATACAAAACTGAATTAAAGTAAAGAAAGGGAAAAGAAATTACTAAAATAAATGGTATCCAATCTCCAAGCAAGAATCTTGAGTTGTGCAGAAGGGAACCTCAAAACCGCCTAGGTTCTCTCTTTATAGGTTTAAAACGCCTTCTTTTTCCTCGCAGTTCGCCCAAAAATCCGTCAAAAGACCTAATTTACGCTGCCGCGCCGCGGAAGTTCGCGATCCGTCGGTGTTTTGGCGCCGCGCCCCGATATTCGCTGTTCGAGGCGCCACGGCCACTGTATCTTCGTAGCTCCTCGGATGTTTAGCGCCGCGCCCGTGATTGGCTGCTCGAGGCGCCGCGCCGAAGTCTTCGCCTCTGAATAATGGGCGCCGCGCTCGCTGTCGCAGGAGGCCGCGCTAGTCCGGATTTTAGCCTCGTTCGCCACTTTCTCTGTTTCACTCGACATCTCCTCTTGCCCTCTTTTTGCTCCTTTTCCGCCATTTGGCCATTTCAACCACTTTGACTCAATAGAAAGAAAAACTATCCTAATACGACACTTATATGTGCAAAACGGGACAAAAGACTAACTAAAACAGACTCAAAAGGTGTATATAAAATACACCGATCAAATACCCCCAAACTTAACCTTTGCTCGCCCTCGAGCAAAGATAGAAAGAAATACAATAAAAGACTCAAAAGAATGAAAAATAAAGGACTCCCTGTCATTAATCACTCTTGCTGCATAGATGTCAACTAGAAAAACATGAAGGTTAGCAGAATAATATGCAGGAACATATAGCATGGAATTTCAACACATTGAGCTAGATATTTTGCAAACTCATACTTATCATGCTTAAATGGAAGTCCATATACTAAATCATGCATATAAATTCAAGAATTCCTATGGCATGCTTACTTGCTATTCTCCACTAATTCTGGATATGCATAAAAGAGATCTTCAGGACTTTGAGGGTTGTAATGTTGGCTTAGGTAGGGTTGGTAAAGATAGGCATTTAGGCTCATTTTTCCTGCACTATAAGCTCTTTGGCTTTTCAATTTTTTCCTTTTCTTTTGATTCTTTCCTTCACTTCAATTCTATCCTTCCTCTTTTGTTTTGGGAGAGTGAAGTGTATTATACTAATAGCACCCCCAAACTTAGGCTTTTGCCTCTTTCTTCTTACTTTTTTTATTGGGTGCAACAAACTCATTCACTCTTTTTGTCTCTTTTTAACACAATTGATTCCACTATTTCATATTTGCACTTATGGTACAATTTGTGGGAACATAGGTGTCAAAGAAGAAGTTTCAAATTTAGGCTCGATGGGTGACTAGGGATATTTTTAAAGTACAGGATAGAAAAGAATGGTCAGAATTGGCTATCAAAGAAATGCCTGAGTCATCTCCCTAACATACATATCCTAACTATTTCGTCTCAAATAGCAAGCAATCATAACACATAAGCATTTATCATTTAGCATGCATAACTCAAGTAAGAAACTCCAAATAGACAGATTCTCATGAGTTTTGGCATATCTAACCTAAGTGTTTAGATAGTTGCTTCAATTCCTTTACATTATTCCACCTTACTTCACTATTTGTTTCTAGCAACTACAAAGATATATGATCTTTGGACATGTGCAATTATGACTCAAAAAGAAAAAATTTGGTGACTCAAAATAAACATAAAACAAAGAAAAGACTTAATTAAAACATAACATGACACACAAATAAAACACCCCCAAACTTAAATCACCCATTGTCCCTAATGTGTGTAAGACTCAAAGACAGTAAAAGAAAAAGGCACTTACAGACTTTGGCTAAAATGGTGGTGGTGGCGGTGGATAATGCCGACTATTGGTTGAACAAGGCACTCGGCTCGTCGATTTGTTGCCTTGTTTGGCCGCCCTTGTACCATCGCTTGCGCGTCCGTGCATCATCTCCTCGTGTTGGTACAATTGCCCCATTGTGGGCTCAAGGTTCTGCTCTTGTGGTTGGCCGGTGGTCGGGTCTCGCCATGTTGAGCCTCTGCTTCGTGCTCATCTTCATCCATGGCGGCCTTCACTGCCGCTGCTTCTGGTTGTACTCTC
This sequence comes from Przewalskia tangutica, assembly GCA_029844215.1. Taxonomy (NCBI): domain Eukaryota; kingdom Viridiplantae; phylum Streptophyta; class Magnoliopsida; order Solanales; family Solanaceae; genus Przewalskia; species Przewalskia tangutica. The sequence continues at coordinate 115,192,583 of CM056723.1, read as the reverse complement.
CGTCCGCCGCCGGGGCTGTGGTGCAGGAAAGAGTGCACTATCCCATGTGACACCGCGCTGGTTTCTTTCATGAGTATCTGTGGTAGTTGTGGACCGCACTCACGTGGCATAGATCGTAATAAGCGGCCGTGTCCCAATCCACTGTTGTCACCAACTCGCTGATTTCTTCAATGCTCGCACTATTTCTTTCCCCACATCAATTGTCACTTCATAATTCCATAAATCAATTTAATCCTATCTTCCGGCACTCACGATGAAGTGCGTGGATGGAATCACGCGCATCGACAAAATACAGCCAAGCCTTGGCTACCTTTGAATTGCTTTGCTCGGTGCTCTCGATCCATTTCTTCCAATCTCAAAAGCAGCTCACGGTAGCTCGCGGTGTATGCGGTATTCCAGTCGATGTGGTCAATGCTTCTAAACCATGTTCTAAAGTGATTCCAATCACTTCTTTCTTCAACATCAACTGTCTTCAATTGTATATTAATATTTTCTGCCGTCACAGGCACATAGCTTCCCCTTACAAAGCAACCCCTTTCCACCTTCTCCGGAAAGTTGGCATAAAATTCTCGCACCATTGTTGTGTTTGCCGGTGTTATCTTCTCCGGGTTCACAAATTTTCTCCACTCCCTTAACTCAATCATCGCCCGAATGGGCTCATAAACATCTCCTTCTCCAAATGACGCCCTCTGGTAGTCCATTCCCCTTTCTGGTATTAAGGGTCTGGTATCAAGCTTTTTGTATCTTTGAGAGGCTTCGTAGCTTACAAACCTACTTTCGTCATATTGTGGGGTTGGGGCGGATGTGGAGCCTCTTCTTTTTCTAGTGGCCATGGTTATAACAGTTTCTGGAGCTTTCAATTTAGTGGCACAAATGTCTCCTACACACTCAACAACTAGCAGTGACAACACCCCCAAACTTCAATAATGCCCACAACCTCCTTTTCTACTCTTTTCTCCAACTTCACAACCAACTTTTCAGTACCCAAACTACTCCAACTACAATACTCTTCCCAACTACTACCTCCTATGACTTCAGTGAAAGGATTCAAGAACAAAGATAGGGATTACATTTTGATGAGAATATTCAAGCTTGTTCTTGTTTCAATTGGTGGGTTGAGGCTATGGAATGAAGCTTTGTTGTTTGAGATAGTTGGGGGTTTTTGGGAATTTAAGAGTTTAGGTTGTGGTTGGGTTGGATTTGTGGAGGATTTGTGGGAGAGTTTCTGAAATTTCGTCGGTTTTTGGAGAGGGAAGGTTAGGTTTTTGAAGTTGGAATTGGGAAGGTCGATTTTTGGGCGTTTTAAGTTCGGATTTCCGCCGGCGCGCGGCCGCTAAAGGCGCGCGCCACTCATCCGCGCTCGCCCGGGATTTTACGCGCGCCTGCTCGCTTGGCGCCGCGACGCTTAAACTTAGCAACTTTTCTGGAAGTTTGTCGCCGCGGCCCTGCTCCTGGGCGCCGCGGCGCTTAAACTTCCGAGCCTGTTCAGATCTTTTAGCGCGCGCCTGCTGCCGCATGGCGCTACCACTGCTCGAAATCCGGCTTATTGGCTTTCGTCCCGGTTTAATTTCTGCACTGCCTATCACACAAACAACAAGATCCAATCTGGTAGATCGTTCTTAGACAAAATAAAATTAAGCGTGTGAAATTAAAATAACATAATTGAAACATTGGGTTGCCTCCCAGTAGTATTTGTCTTTAACGTCTTTTAGCGGACGCAAGTTCCTTAGACTTAATAGCCAGGGTGGATTAAGTCCCCAACCAATCCATTTCCGCCACATTTGGCGTTTCCTTTTCTTCTTTTCTTTTTAGCATTATCAGTAGTAGGGAGTTCCGGAACATTTACCTCATTTAGTGTCATTTCAGCAAACCATGCCTGCTTTCTTGGGCTCATCACTCTTTGGTTGCCCGTAAAGGGCTCGCGTGGGGTTTGATGGTGTTGATTGCAAAACACCCACTTACGCTTCTTGGTTGATAGCGTGTTTAAAAACTTTAAACACCATTTCTTCATTCTCCACCCTTAGCGTTAACTCTCCTCTTTCAACGCCAATCAAGGCTCTACCGTTGCTAGGAATGGCCTCCCCAATATGATAGGGATGTCTGCATCTTCTTCCATATCAAGGATGAGGAAATCTGCAGGGAAGAAGAACTTTCCTACTTTCACAATCACGTCCTCAATCTTGCCCCGCGGGTGAACCTTGTCGCCGGCTAGTTGCAGACTCACGCGGTGGTTGGTTCGGCCTCTCCCAACTCCAACCTTTTAAAAGCGACAGGGCATCGATTTATACTCGCCCCAAATCGCATAGAGCTCATTGCAAGTCACCCCGCTTGTGCAAGGTAGTGTGAAGCTTCCAGGTCCTTAAGCTTTGGTGGCAACTTCTTTGAGAATAGCACTACACTCCTCTGTTAGTGCTACTACCTCATATTCCGACTTTCTTTTTCCCCAATATCTCCTTCATAAACTTGAAATAGGATGACATCCGCTCTAATGCTACATGAAGGGTATGTTGATGTCACGACTTCTTGAATACTTCCAAAAATTTGGAGAATTGTTTATCCACCAACTTCCTCTGAACCTCCGGGAAAAGGAATCTTTCTGTATACTCTTCTCTGGAGTTTTCTATCACCGGGCTAGGGCGACCACCTTCTTTTTCTAATGCGCTTTCTCTTCAACTCGGGTGAAGTGTTCTTTCTCAATCGTTTTCCACTTCTCAACCGCATCGCCTTACCGCTTCCTGGATTTACCTCTGTATTGCTTGCAATGTCCTCGTGGCTCGATGTTTGTCTGCTTTGCTAATCGGTCTACTTGTGTTTCCAAATTTACGAGCAGGCTCTAAACACATCAAAAAGCTGCGTCGGCGTTGGCGATCTTTATTCTGACTACTTCAGATCGTCATGCATTCTTTGCTGGCGCATTCGCGCTGAAATTTGGGGCTTAGTGAAGCGGTGATTCTGCGATCTTCTTGGTTTGATCGCCTATCGATTCTGCGCCGCACGATATTGTTCATTGTCCCCTGCATCGTTCGCGCTGGCCGATCGGCCGTGCTGCCCCGATCTCCTCTCCATGAGAAATTTGGGTGATTCCTCCACCCTGGATTATAAGTGTTGGAGTAGGGGTTGTTCTGTTGCCTTTGATAATTACCTACTGCCTGACACTCTGCCTGCTCCATTGATACGTTGTTGGGATCCGCTGAAGGACACCTATCAAATGTATGTGGGCGCCATATCTCACGACTTTTGGACATCATGCAAAGATTCATCGACATCGTATCTTTCTGCATCGTTTCGCTAGAAGAGCCACTTGGGCATTCAAGACAGCAATAGCATCTACTTCGTGGACCCCCACAGTTCTTCTTCCACTAGTCGCCCTCTCCTCAGTGACATGGTTGTTAGTGGCCATATCTTCTAATAACTCATGAGCGTCGTGAGTCGCTTTCCTCACGAATGCTCCACTGCTTTGCATCTATGATGGTTACGGTTGTCTTGCTCGATGATCGGTGTATTTTATATACACCTTTTGAGTCTGTTTTAGTTAGTCTTTTGTCCCATTTTGCACATATAAATGTCGTATTAGGATAGTTTTTCTTTCTATTGAGTCAAAGTGGTTGAAATGGCCAAATGGCGGAAAAGGAGCAAAAATAGGGCAAAAGAGGAGGTACTAGAGCTGAAAACGGAGAAAGTGGCAAACGATGCTGAAATCGGACTGCGCGCGCCTCCTGCATCGAAGCGAGGCGCGGCGCTATTATTCGAAGGCTGCAGAAGATTCCGGCGCGCCTCGAAGACGAAGCAGGCGCGGCGCTAAACATCAGAAGCCACGGGAGTTGCGGCCGCGGCTCCTCGACAGCGAGATATCGGGCGGCGCCAAACACCAGTATTGCAGAACTTTAGCGCGCTGGCCGACAGCCAGGCCGCGCCGACGCGGAAAAAATTAGGTCTTTTGACGGATTTTTGGGCCAACGGAAGGAAAAGAAGGAGAGCGTTTTTAAACTATATAAGGAGAACCCTAGGCAGTTTTTGAGGGTTTCCCTTTCTTGCACAACTCAAGATTCTTGACTTGGAGATTGGACACCATTAGCTTAGTAATTTCTTTTTCCTTTCCTTTATTTATTTCGGTTTTGCATGATGAACTTTGAATTAGTTCTTGTCATATTCATGGCTAGAACTAATTCTCTTATAGGCTTTCATGTTGAATTTCTTGAACCTTATGTTATAACTTAATGCATGCTTATGGTTATTTTTCTTATTGTGAGATCTATCCAATAATTGGGTGAACTCTTGGTAATTAATTGACAACTAATTATCACTATATGATTTCTAATCAGTTACGAAAGGAGGGATTGTGAATATCTTGTAAGTTGGGTGACGGTCTCGAGTTGGGGATGAAAATACCTCAATTAGATTTGTAAGCGTTGATGAGAGGCTTAACAACCCTAATTTTGCGCATTGTGCGTGGTCAACTAGGTTTTGTGCTTAATCCTCCTATGAGTTACCCTTATCGTGAAAGTTAGGTAAGGAACAATACTGGGGTTGAGTGTTTATATAACCCTAACGGGAGTATAAAACGATTTCGTAAACCTGCTTTCTCCAAAAGAAGAACACCATAAGTAACGCATTAACAAGTAACATAAGCGGATAGTAAGGATACATAGAAGCCCTATTCTCATCACTTCTGAAGTAAATCTTTATATTTAAATAGCTTTTATAATTCTTAGTCATAAACAACCAATCAAATATTAATTCACCAAATAGATACTAGAAAATAGATAACTGATACTTGGACCCTAATCCTAGAGGACGATATTCGGTCTTATCTAAGACTATACTACTTGATACGATAACGTGCACTTGCGTTCAAAAGTGTGTGCATAAATCGCGCATCACTCAGCCCGTTGTAGAAGATGTGGACCAAGTTCCACAACTCAATGCAATGGTGTGGACACTTCCTCTGTAGATCCTTGAACCTTTCCCATGCTTCATATAAGGACTCTCCATCAGCTTGGTAGAAGTTGTTCAACTCCCCTCTCAATTTTGCTGCTTTACGCGCGAAAGAACTTAGCTAGAAATTTCGTGCACTGCGTGCCATGTGAATATCGAATCGGCTGACAGGGAATTCAACCATACTTTTGCTCTATCCCTGAGTGAGAAAGGAAAGAGCCTCAACCTGACGGCATCATCAGTAACGCCGTTATATCTAAAAGTGGCACATAGCTCCAAGAAATTAGCTATGCGTGTGTGGATCCTCCGATGGCGATCCGAATTGCACGTGTCTTTGTACATGCCTAAGTGCTGGCTTTATCTCAAAATTGTTGGCTCCTATTGCAGGGAGCCTAATGCAAGTCTGTGCTCCATTCACTCTTGGTAGCACATAATCTCCCAAACTTCTTTTCCGGGCCGATTCGACTCTATCCTCCACATCTATTGGCACTTGCTGAGGATCTCCTGGGTTAAATTGATTTTCACCTAACCCTTCTCTCATCCTGTTATTGTTTAGATTACCGTCCATCTCTATCAAAGTTGTAATTCGTTGATTCTTTCTGTTCTGTTTGCAGGTTTTCTCAATCTCAGGATTGAAGGGAATAAGAGTGTCTGCTCCTCTTCTCCTTCGCATAAACTGATTGCACAAATAGATCAAAACAAAAACAAATCACTGAACACGAATTTTCGTAAAAACTAAAAATAAAAAAAAATAAAAAAAATTTAAAACCAAATTAGAAATTAAAAATAGATAATTTGATATTGAACTATTGCCTAATCCCCAAACTACGCCAAAAACTTGACGCGTTAAGATGCACACACTTTTAAACGCAAGTGCACGTTATCGTATCAAGTAGTATAGTCTTGGATAAGACCGAATATCGCCCTCAGATTAGGGTTCAAGTACCGATTATCTATTTTCTAGTATCTATTTGGCGAATTAATAAGTGATTGGTTGTTTATGACTAAGAATTATAAAAGCTATTTTAAAGTATAAAGATTTAATTCGGATGTGATGAGAATAGGCTTCATGTATCCTTACTATCCGCTTATGTTACTTTACTAATGCATTACTTATGGTATTCTTCTTTGGAGAAAGCAGTTTACTAAATCGCTTTATACTCCGTTAGGTTATATAAACACTCAACCCCGATTGTTCCTTACCTAACTTTCACGATAAGTGGTAACGCTAGGAGGATTAAGCACAAAACCTAGTTGACCGTCACGCACAATGCGCAAAATTGGGGTTAAGCCTCTCATCAACGCTACAAATCTAATTGAGGTATTTTCATCCCCAATTCAAGATGCCTACCCAACTTACAAGATATTCACAATCCCCTTTTCGTAACTGATTAGAAATCATATAGTGATAACTAGTTGTCAATTAGCTACCAAGAATTCAACTCAATTATTGGATAGATCTCTCAATAAGACTAATAACCATAGGCATGCATTAATTTATAACATAAGGTTCAAGAAATTCAACATAGAAAGTCTATAAGAGAATTAGTTCCTAGCCATAAATATGACAAGAACTAATTCCATGTTCATCATACAAAACCGAATTAAAGTAAAGAAAGAGAAAAGAAATTACTAAAATAAATGGTATCCAATCTCCAAGCAAGAATCTTGAGTTGTAAGAAGGGAACCTCAAAACCGCCAGGTTCTCCTTTTATAGTTTAAAACGTCTCTTCTTTTTCCTCGCAGTTCGCCCAAAAATCCGTCAAAAGACCTAATTTTACGCTGCGCGCTGCCTTCGCAGATAGCCGCGCACGGAAGTTCTCGCGATCCGTCGGGTGTTTTGGCGCCGCGCCCGATATTCGCTGTTCGGTAGCCATGGCGCAGATCTTCTGTAGCTCTCTGATGTTTAGCGCCGCGTCTCGTGATTCGCTGCTCGGTAGGCGGCCGAAGTCCTTCGCTCTTCGAATAATGGCGCCGCGCCCTCGCTGTCGCAGTGAGGCCGCGGCTACCGGGTCCGATTTTAGCCTCGCTTGCCACTTTCTCTGCACTCCGACATCTCCTCTTTTGCCCTCTTTTTGCTCCTTTTCCGCCATTTGGCCATTTCAACCACTTTGACTCAATAGAAAGAAAAACTATCCTAATATGACACTTATATGTGCAAAACGGGACAAAAGACTAACTAAAACAGACTCAAAAGGTGTATATAAAATACACCGATCAACTCTTTATTTAACATGTTTCAGAAAAGCGTGATAGAGGAAAGGCTCCACGCCAAGGCTAGCGATCGTCCCGCAACCTCTTGTCATACCAAGTCCATTGTTTCGGGCTTGGTACTCGTCGAGTTCGTAATGTCGCCCAATGTCTCGAAATGCGTGTGAATGGTCTCCCTTCCAACTTAGAATAATATTTGTTAGTATGTCTATGTAGAAACAATATTTGCACGAGCATGGGCTCGCGTTATATTTTTAATGAAGTCATAAACAAATTTCTTTATTGTTATTTTATTAATAGCTCCGTATTTGAATATAAGTTTAAATTTCTAAATAAAGAGAATTAAATGGTGCTCCTGGTGGAAAATAATTGTCCAGGTGCCATCACGCCCTAACTAAAGACTTAGGAAAAGTCGGGGCGTGACAGTGGAAGCCTTATTCTCATCACAACTGAAGTAAACCTATAGTTAATTAACCTTTATAATTGTTAGTCATAAACAACAAAATCAATATCGGTTACCAAATAGATACCAAAAGATAGATAGTTGGTACTTGAACACTAATCCTTGTGGACGATATTCGGTCTTACCAAGACTATATTACTTGAGTCGACAACGTGCACTTGCGTTAAAGTGTGTGCATCTTTTCGCGCATCAGACACCCCTTGACTAACTCTAGTCAAGTTTACAACTCAAGGTTTAGAAACTCAATCACCTACAAACAAACAACTTCTTACAAGAAGAGTAGGTTTACAAGTTAGAGAATAATAGATAAAAACTCAACAAATCTAAGGACTTAAAACATCTTTAGTGAAAGAGAATCGATCCATGTATTTGTTGCAGCTTCGTTCTTTATGAGAGCCATTTTGGGGCAGCGGCTTGCTCTTGGGATATATGAGGTTTTCTGATTTGTGCAAGCTCCCATTTTCACTCTTTAACATGTTGTATATAAAGGATAAGTAAAGAAAGTGACAAAACCTTAAATCTTGGATCAATGGAAATCTCGCAGCAACTATGCAACAGTGCTGCTACACTGCCACATTGTCAGCGGCTTTACAACTGTAGAGTTGACTTGTATGAGCTGAACTGGTTTATTAAAATATGAAACTGGTTCTTTTAAACAAATTTGTCAAATCATAAAAAACAATAAAACAAAACATAACATACATTGTCAATTTCTCTTTTTTTATGATAACAAACTCGGAAGTCAAGGTTCCTTTGAGGACCAGGTCTATGCTTTGTTCCACGTCCTCACACATGCTAGAAATAGACCCATACCCCCTGTTTTGTCCCCCCTAAGAATCAGACCCATATCTATCAAGAATCAGACGAAGTCAGATCCCCATCACATTCATTCTAACACACGTATATACATCCCTATTACACATGCATATACATTTGCTAGATCCCTATTACACATGTGTATACATTTAACTCATATTCATTATATTATACCCTAACACGACACTTATTTAAACAAAAATGAAAAAAATACTAATTAAAAATGACTCAAAAAGTGTATACAAAATACACCTAACACATACATATACATTTAACTCAAATTCATTATACTATACCCTATAGTATACCTCATCACACAAGCATTACGCTTTTGGCATCATTGAAAAGGGACAAAGCAATGGTAAGCACGAAAAACAAGGTAAGAGAATAATGCCCAATTCTAATTGTAACATAACAACATAGTAGTTTAAAAAGTACAAAATATGATACTTAAATAACTAGTAGTGCCATAGTCATTAACAAAAAGAACAGCATGAAGAGGTTTGAGAGGCAAAAAAGATGTAGGGAGGATAAATAGCATAGAAAGCAGAGAAAGAAACTACTTAGGAGGATGAGCCATGTTATTTTATCAAATTTAGGCTTGTGTCGATCCTATCATTTGTAGCCCGTTGATCGTCGACCAATTCCTTGTGCAGTACCTCCAATTGTACCTTCAGTTGTGCATTTTCCTTTTTCAAAACTGCAATGGCACCAGTTTTCTCACTTCCGTTCACAAGCCTTTGATTCTCAGCCTTTAAAATTGAGTTCTCAGCCATCAACCTAGCTATTTCAGTATTTTCTTGCTCATGCGCATTGATCAGGCTTGAAATCGTTAAATTGTTCCTAATTTTTCCCTTTTGGGGGACATATTCGCACTCCTCAAGGGTAATAAGAGAGAATATTTGCTTTTTAGTTTCCATAGTCGCTTTCCCGACCCTGACTTCAAAATGTTCAAATATCTTAGTGAGGAAGAAGCCATAGGCTAGCCCTTGTCTGCTATTTTTGTCATTAACAAATTTTTTTCGTATACTCTATCATGATGACAGGCAAGTTCATGAAATGAAAATTAGCCAAGGATTCAATGAGGAACAAGTATGAAAGTGTATCCATTGCTCTTCGTTCAGAGCGAAGCAGAAGCACTTTCTTGACCAGCTCAAAGAGCAGTTAAAACTCAGGTTTGAGTTCCTTTTTGTAAACATTTTCTCATGTTATGCTTCCTTCTTATTTGACCATAAGATTTAAGAATCTTGTTGAATCTGATTCCCCTTTAACAGATTATATCCCATCGGTGGGAACTTCTAAAATGTCTTCAATTGTTTTCTCATCCAGACTGAATTCGTTTGCATTTTCATTTACCAATAATGAGTTATCAGTGACTATCAGACTCTTGTAAAAGTAAAACTGGACAACCTCTTCTTCAAACAAGTTTGGAACTAGTGGTTTGAAAATATTACTCTATTTCTAAAATTTAACCATTTCTTTCATCCCGAACCTTTCAGCTATTTTTAGGTCAAACACTCTCCCGTTTAGTACCTTTTAAGATTTCAAATTTTCTATTATTTTTCTTTCGGACACTATTACAAGTTTGGAATTAGAAGAATTTATAATGGACGCATATGAGAGTACGTGAATCTTCAAGGAAAAGATAAAACGTTGGTATGATCATCTGATTAAGCCAAAGGAATTCCACGAAGGGGACAAAGTCCTGCTATACAATAATAGGCTAAGACTTTTTCCCGAAAAATTTAAGACAAGGTGGATGGGACCATTTGTGGTGAAACACGTCTCTCCGTATGGGGTGATTGAAATTCAGAACTTGGAAGGTACTGAGAGCTTCAAAGTAAATGAGAACAGGTTGAAATCATACGTTGCTGGAGGATTTGACAAGATACTTCTAACATTGTCATTAAATAAACCATAGTGGTGAAAGTCAAGCTGACGACCATAACTCAGAACTACCTCTAATCTCAGTGTAAATTAGTAGAGTTAGATGTTTTGCTCGTTGAGCCAAAAAACAAACTTGGGACGTGGTGTACGTTGCACGATCGCGCATCTGTAGCTTTGAACGCTCACAGATCGCGCGACAAGGAAACAAATATGCTAACCTCACTGCCTGTTTTGCGCGATCGCGCAGTTGAAGGTAAGAACACGTAGCTACCAGGTAAGTTTTCGGGTTTTTTATTTAATTAAAAAAATAAGTTTTAAAGACATATTTAGGGATCAAACTCCGTCTGATTTTATTTTCCCTAACCCCTTTCCCCCTCTCTTATTCTCCTCACATTCTCAAGAACAAAAAAAAGCCCTAACCCCTTAATCTTCTTCTTCCCCCCTCCAATTCCACTCTCCTCCATTGGTGTCCAAGTTCCTTTCCCATTTTCTCTTAATTTGTCTGCAGGTAGAGCGAATTGCCAAAATAACACTCCCTGAAAAAATTATTCCCAGATTACTATTCTCTCAAAATTAATTCTCACTTTACTACTAATTTTGGAGCGAATTGCCAAAATAGTACTCTAAAAATTTATTCTCAAAATACTAATCTCCCAAAATTAATTCTCATTTTACAACTAATTTTTCCACATGGATTGTCAAGTGGATAAAAACATATTAGATAGTATTTAATCAATATTATGTAAATTTATAAGTTTATATTGTACATTTATTCTATTAGAAAAGTTAAAATATATTTTTTCCATTTATTCTCGGGTCGGGCCTGACAGATTTTTTATTTATTTTTAAAAAACGAAACTGAAAATTCAATTTTAAAAAAAATGAAAATTCATTTTTTTAAAAATGAAACTTAAAATTCATTTTTTTTATTTTTTTTTAAAACGAAACTGAAAATTCAATTTTTTTAAAAATAAATAAAAAAATCTGCCGGGCCACGTCAGCCCGACCCGAGAATAAACGGAAAAAATATATTTTAACTTTTCTAATAGAATAAATGTACAATATAAATTTACATTCCTACAATATATGCGACATGTGAAATATTGATTAAATACTAACTAATATGTTTTTATCCACTTGACAATTCATGTGGCAAAATTAGTTGTAAAATGAGAATTAATTTTGGGAGAACATTATGGGAATAACTTTTTCAGAGTGTATTATTTTGACAATTCGTTCCAAAATTAGTAGGGAAAATTAATTTTGTGAGAATAATATTTTGAAAATAATTTTTTCAGAAAGTGCTATTTTGGCAATTCGCTCCTGCAGGTATGTCTCTCATTCTTAACCCTCTTTAATTTATTTCTACTCTACTTTGGGAAATTTGATAGTCATGAAGAAGTGGGTTGAAAATTTATTTTCTTGTTAGGGAGAATAGAGAGGAATTTCTACTATTGTCTCCATTTGGACGGAGTAGTTGGTATCAATGGTTGCTTGTTGCTTTCCAATTAGGGGTGACAATGGGGCAAGTTAGGGCAGAGCAAGCCTTGACTAACCCGCTCTACGCTATCCCGTTTAATATTTTTAAAAAATTTGCCCTGCCCCGTCCTGCCCTGCCCTGTTTATGTTATTTTTCATTTTTTACTTTCAACTTGGTATTTATTTTGTTATTTTCTTTTAATTTTTTTTAAAAAATGGATGAACAATCAATCTATTGTCATAATTTCTTAATATCAAGTAATTTATGAACTGAGTTTATTTTTTAAATGTTATTCTTTTCTTTCAATCTTTCACACTTCCCACTTGTATGTGTTACAACTCTCAAATCGTAACCCCAAATAAGGTATTTCTTACGTTGAGCTGAAGGTAACACGGAGACCTAACACTATTCCAAGTTTACTCTTGAAATACTTAGTGTAACTAGTACAAATTCACGCAAGAACAACCCTACAAAAACTGTCTCGCCAGAATTTTTATGAAACAATATACAATCTTAAAACAATCATAACTTTTTATCCGTAAGTCAGATTAATCTTCATAAGGTATCAAACAGTCGAGAACAGAGAACACTAGAACTTTTATTCAGAACAAAATTTTAGATTCTTTACCGATTGGTACAGTTTTTACGTTATATATTCTGCACTTCCAGATTTCGGTTGATCCGAGATAAATCTTTAAATATTGATAACTTTCAAACCGTAAGTCAGATTTATCCCCGTAAAGTCTCAAACTGATTATAACGGAGTAATATATAACTTTTATTCAGCACTAACTTTCAGATTCTTTACCGATTTGTACAGTTTTTACGTTATACATTCTGCCCTTTCAGATTTCGATTGATCTGAGGCAGAAACTTTAAACAGTGATAACTTTCAAATCGTAAGTATGATTAATCCCCGTAAAGTCTCAATACGACCGTACCAGAAAGATGTACAACTCTATAAATTTTTATCCAATTCTAACAAGTACAACCCAACGCAACAGATTATAATTGCACAATCCAAACTAGTTAGAATTTTTTAAAAATTATAACCTATTAACTGCCCTGCTCTATTTAGAATTTTCTAAAAATATGTTTTGACCTGTTCCGCCCTGCCCTGTCCCGTTTAAGCATTGTCCTGCCCCGTTTAACGTTTGACCTGTCCTATCGCGCCCTGCCCCATTTGTCATCCCTATTTCCAATGTGCAATAGTTATGCAAGTTAGAGTGTAGCCATGAAGTGATATTTGTTATGCACCTTAAGTGTTTGATAAAATGCCACAATGCCCAAAATTCTTTAGCAAGGTGCAAGGTGCAAGGTCATAAAATTTTATTTGCTCTACTATAATTAAAATAATTCATGAGAATAAAGAATCATGAGAAAGAGCAAGAATTGTGGTGATGTGAATGAAATAAAGAGGAAAAAGATTAAAATTTAATGTAATAAGATTTTGGAGAAGTATTGAGTACCCAAAATATTTTTTTCTTCCTCTTGTGATTACAAATACGGATTTGAATACTAATTTGTTGAAATAAATTGCAGGAACAATGGTTACATCTAAAAAGAGGAAGCAACTGAGTTGTGCAACTAGCAACAAAGCTAGCACCTCTAAAAGAGTTAGCACCTTAAAAGGAAAAGCTCTGGCACCTCCACACACTTATGATAAAAGCAAAATTGTCTCATGGAATCCTCCGAAGCGTTTCAAGGACAAATCTACAAAGAAACCTGTTATGGAGAGGGGAATTGAGGTGAAACCACTGATGAGTGAATGTCCAGAGGTTTATGGGGAGTTGATTAGGCGAAAACTGAAAAATTTCATGGAAGAACCTGAAGAAGTGAACCTAGCTATAGTACGCGAAATCTATGCCAACTGCTCTAAGCACTAGAATTTCGTGAGCATGGTCTACAAGAAGAAAGTGGATTTCTCACTTTAGGTGAACCGGGCAGTGATGGGTCAGATGATTTGAATGAGGAAGACGCTATGGATGTTAGTGTAGCTACTGAAGCGCAAGCCCCGCAATGTGTGGGAGAGCCCTCGAGCAACACGTTAGAGGAGATAGTTACTAGGCTTGAATGAGATGTTGGCAATGTAAACCTCGATAGATGGGGCTACACACTAAATTGGATGAGCTCACGGTTCAGAATAAGAAGTCTGCGAAGACAATCATGGTGTGGTTGTGTGCACTTGGTCGGGCCTGTAAAATAGACCCAGCGCCATCTCCGACTCAGAGTGACCCTTTCAGGGAATTTTCTTTCCCCTCTTGTATTTTATTTATATCACGGGGACATGCCATAATTTAGTGTGGGGGTTGGGGTTGTATACTTTATTAAAAAAAGTGAAATCAAAAGAAAACATCAAAAAGATTTTTTAGTGTTAAGACTTAGAGGTGGATGAGACTGTTTCTGACCTATATGATGTATGTTCACTATTTTCTTAAAGTTAAATTAACCTTGTTGGAAATTGAATTTGAGTTACCAATCCTTGACAATTGTGTGGTGAGGAAGCTTAGTGAGTAATCATGCTCTGGGAGAATCTAGAACTTGACTTGGTAGTGATTTGAGGCAAAAGTTTTAGGACATTCCAATAATTGATTGTTATTATTCCTAGTCAACCCCTTAGTGCCTAACGATAATTTTCTATTTCTTTGATAACCAAATATGTACCCTTATCCTTTCGTGTATATCTTGATAGCATGTTCACATTGTCCCCTTCGTAGCACTCGACTTGAGCTTTATTGCAAGCAACAAGTGTGGGGGTGTTCTTTGTGAAAGGAGAAGAAATGGGTTTCTTAATTGTGTTATAAATTGGAAGAAGGAAAATTGATTAGTAAGGTGTGAAATGGATTTGCTCAAAAAAAAGAGCAAATATAATTTGCAAGTGTTTGTTGGTAGTTTAAAGAAAAAAAAGGGAGATACTATTGGTGGTTGGTTTAGAGTTGAAAATAAAATTGGGGTGTTTTGCTAAAGATTCAAAAAGTGTAGTGCCATGAGGGGATTATGTCACTTTTATTCATATGTACCCTACCTATCTCTTAGCCTATGTTACAACCAAATGCAAGTCCTACCAGATCCCAACTTGAGAGTTTTTTACATTAGTAGTGAGTCAATCGATTATCAAGCTTATGGTATTTTTGAAAAGTATGATTTACTTCTTTGTGAGTGTGAGTGCACGTAAATATAATGACGTGCTGAGCATTCATAATTTCATGCTAGTCACAGAGGCATCTCAATTTTGGTGAGACATGTCGAAGATTGATATTTGATTTAACTTTGGTTGTCAATCGGGTGGAAAGGCCAAGGACGAGTGTTGTATGCATCGAAAAGGTGAGGTTGAGTTGATTCTTGTCTCTAATGTCTTGTGAATCCGTGTTTAGTGAGATTTTATTTATTTTAGTTTGATTGGGACGAGCAAAACTTAAGTGGTATTTGATGAGTAATAATTTCCTCTAGTTTTGAGAACTATTTTGACGTGATTTTTCATGTTAAGATAGCGATTTTATATGACGATATTGCTAAATCATGTTGTCTTGCATGTAGGTGGAGATGAACCCTTGTTCTCTCCTTGTTGAGAACGAAATTGACGTGATGAAGGAAAAACGAGCAAGAATGAGCATGTAGAGGGCGTGATCGCGCACATGGTATTAAGTGCATGTGTAAGAATGCGCGTGACTAGCAGTGTCATTGTGTCATCCGTACAATATGTGTGAGTTTGGCCTCTAGGGATGCACAATCGCGTAGCGTGATTTCGTCAACTTTAAGTTGGGCTAGTTTGGATCTTTCACGAACGAACCTTTGGAATTATATAACGTGTAACCCACCTACATTAGGTATCAGGGATATTTGAGAGTATAAACAATTGGAAGCTTAGAGTATTGGCTACTTTCAAACTTCCTCCCATTGATTCAATAGAGAAGTTTGGATCGAAAGTGGTTGTAATGAATTCTAGTTTGTTTTCTTCCTCTCTATTTCTTATTGCTACTATTATGGAGTAGATTGTTTTAGGGTTTTTGACGGACATGATTGATTGAGACTTAATTATGGATTAACTTTGTTCCTTTCTTTAATTATCGTATGGAGTTTTGAACTTTAAGCATATGAATTCCTTAGTTTAGTTTAATCGATAGAGGAACTACTTTATTGCATATTTATGCGAGCTTGTTGTGGTTTAATTGCAATTCTTTTTAGTAATCGTAAGAGCTTTCTTGAATTGTGTTTGACTAAAGATAGGAAGATAACAGAAAGAAGTTTTCCATTTATTTAATACATTCGATAGTTTTTACATATGTTCTTGAGTTTGATTTAGTCTATTCTTGACAATAGTTAGTTCATTCGAAAGAAGAATTAAGTATCACATGTAGACTAATACATGTAGACTAATAATTCGTTGAAATCGAAAGGGTCAACGAAACCTAAGAAAAGAATTGTGAGCGCTTATTAATCCTACATATTTCTCTTGCACTAGTCTCGTCATTGCCCTTATTTCTCTTATTGATATCATTCTCTTTGAATTGCCCTATTGAGTAAGGGTCGGTGCTTGCAAAAATGTCGAGCCGACGGGGTTCTACATTTAATAGTAAAAATTGTACTCATTGTTTACACAATAAAATTCTAAAGAATGGATTCCCTGAATAATATTGAGCAAGACCTTGTTGAATTATTAATTACACAAATTCATGTGGAGAAGATCTTAAACTATTTTTAACTAGTGAAGCGCTTAAAAAAATTATATTATTTTTTGCGGTCATCAGTTGTATATAAAAAATAAGCGAAGAAGTGACAAAATATTAAACCTTGGACCAATGAAAATCCCACTAGCAACTCTGCAGTACACTGACACAGTGTGCGGATTTACATATGTAAAGTTGACCTGTATATGCGAAACAGGTACATCAAAATATGAATATGGTTCCTTTAAATAAGTTTGTCAAATTATCAAAACAATACAACAAAACATTGCATACATTATCAATCACCCTGCAACTCATGTCTCTTAGCCTCTTTCTGTTTTTGTTTTTTGTTTTTGTCTGAGCTGCTTGAATTTCACAATCAATGTCTGGGTATGAAAAAATAGTTATTCTGAGAATAGTACCTACCACAATCATCGACAAAATTAGAACAAATCCTCCTTATAGCTCCGACCGACAAAAGAGATGGTTTGGTATGAAGTTGTACGTATTGGTGTGTTATTTTAATTGAAGATGAAGAATTAAGATGTAACACTCCGTAAATTTAAATGAGGTGTGAATATGTATAATGGGTGTTAATGTGATATTTTAACTATATGAATCCCTTTGGGATGAATTTGGGTGAATATAGTCACTATAAAGTCAAATCAAATGGTGAAGTTCGTAAGAGTTCTTCAAATTTATCTAAGTCTGAGGTAGTTTTCACTAATGTTCAGTTTTCGGATAGTTACGTTAGGAATTTGAGCAAACTCAAAACATAAAAGTTACAGGTCTTTGAGATAACTTTCCAACCATATATTATGTAGCTCAAACGGATCTCTGTGAAAAAGGTTATGCGTATTTTACTAGATGTTGCATAGTTTGCGCGAAGTGCTACGTGAAGTGTCCTTCAGGTGCGCGACCGCGTACCAAAGGCAGTGCTACTTCTCCTGTTGCACGGTCAGCTACGTGAAGTGGGCCTCTAACAACTTCATCGTGCATGGGAATGACGTTTTAAAAGCCTAATTTCATTATAATTTTTCCCCACCTTGTTTTGGATGAATTCTAGGAGGAAAAGAACCCTAGAGTCCTCTCTCAAATCCTAAAGTGAGTTTCTAATCCATATCTATTAATTTTATACCAAATTCAAACCTCTTTGATATTAGTTCGTCTTCCCAAATCATAGATTCTTGAAAATCAAGGAAGAACAATTGAAGAGGAATTTTGGGAGAATCTCAATAAAGGTAAGATCTTTGACCTCTAATGATATTTACTAAATGGAATGAGACTAGTGTGAGTTATTGCAAGTGATTAAAGTCCATGGGTATATCATACGAAAGACAGAACATGAATGTTGACTTAAAATCCTAGTTTTCCAAAAAGGGTTAGATGGGTAGAATTAGATGGAAGTTCTAATCTTTATCGTCCTAATCAATTGTAGAGTGATTGTTGAACGTGGAAAAATCTGTTGGTAGCATTTTTAGTAGAAATTGAGGTATGTCTATTTTTTAAAAGTGTTATATATGTATACCTATATTTTTGGAAATTATTCTTTGAAGTACGTTTATCTTGTTTGATTGTTTGTAAAAGTTAAAACCCTAGTTTGGTGATTGTTCTTTGTCGAACTTATTTTCCAATTAAAAGATGATATTCAAACATGTTCATGTGATTGTAGGGTCAAACCCGCATCTAACCTTATATGAATTATACTATCGGAATGAACATGTTTTCCCTAATATGGATGATTAAACTTATTTTTCTAAAGGTTGAAACTTTAAACATGTTTTCTTGTATGAGTTTCTTGAACTTGAATAAATAATTTGGACAACAAATTCTAAATTGATTGTGACTTGAAATGCCTCTATTGTGAGAAGACAACTTGAGAAGTGAATTTTGCTATAAGCCATGATTGATGATTCAGTTATTATGCCATGACTTGTAATTGTTTGTGTTTGGTCCTATATGGGCAAACTATCCTAGTCCAGAGGATGATTAGCCATTGGGAATCCTAACGTATCACTGGTAAGTATTGTTCTGTTAGTTCAGATGACGATTGACCTCTGAGACGTGTAGCTCAGGGTATATATTATTGTGCTAGTCAAGAGGACGATTAGCCTCCACGAGAACATAGCCCCGGTGTATCTATTGATGTGCTAGTCCATAGGACGATTAACCTCCATGGGAATATAGCCCCGGCGTATCTATTATTGTGCTAGTCCAAAGGAAGATTTGTCTCCGTAGGAGCGTAACCTCGGTGCATCGTATGGTTATTTTCCCGTGAGGTGGCATCTGATATTTCTTTGACTACCCATGAGTTGTCATGTCTTAATATTTTGGTTTTCTGTGAGTGACTTGTGATGATCTTGAGTTTGTAAGTGAAAGACTTAACTAGATGAACAATATAATAGGTTGAAATTGATATATTATTGTGTCTTGGCTTTTACAGGTTATTTGTTTAAGTTTACTTATTTACCTTATCTCTGGATTTTGAACTGCTTTTCATTGATATTGTTTTACTACTATTGACTCACAAGTTTGATTATAACTATCTTATTTTGGATTTATTAACCATTGTCCCTTAGACACTCATTGAGTATCAGTACTAAGCATATCAGTATTGTTTTTTATGGTATGTTAGGTAACACAAAAGAAGAAGGTTCGCGATATGCGTATGAATTAGGAGAACTTGTTGCTTTCCAGACTTATTGGTGACCCACATGCTTGTTTGTGGAACACCATTCTATCTTTATCTGCTTATTTATTTTAGTTTCCAGACTTAAGATGAATAAAATTTGTAATGCGATGGATATATATAGCCAAAATATGATATAGTGATGGATGAAAGTATCTTGTTGAGTTCCATTTATTTGTTAGGTGAAGAGTGAGATATCTATGTCCTTAGGTTTTGACAAAGAGGTAATGTGATTTGGGGATATTTCGTATTAGCAAGTTGAGGAAAGTCTATTTTGAGAGTTATATTCTTTCCTTGTTGCCTTATGTTGCAGTAACTACTTTTTTTTAATATTATACGGTTATATTTTATTTATCAAATGAGAACCATAGAATTATTAGTAGTAAGCTTCTCAAGAGTTCTATATTTGAGACCGTCAAGAACTTTGCACAGTATGATACTTTGAACATTGCTCATAACAGGAGATTAGTGGCGGTGGTTACCTACATTAAATTAATTGGCTATTTAAAGTATACGGTGAGAGTTTTCTTATGGTATAACTAGTATTTTATTAGAATTTTTTAGGGTTGTAAAGAAGTTACGAGACTTAGAGTGTATTAGAAACAAGGATGAAATATTATGATGGTCTGTCATTGTAGTGTTGATCATAAAGAAAATCAATTATAAGGCATGAATAAGAGGATAAAATCGTCAAAAATTAAAAGTTGTAGGCTATACTTCTAGAATTTGGGGAAAAGGACTCTATAATTTATGTTGACCTATGAATTTAATTTGGGAGATGATATGTAATGAAAGAATAAGAAATAATAAGACCATGAAAAGAGGGTGTGCTTTTAGACTACATCCTTTGAGTTTTTGTTCTTGTTTCTTTAGTTTGTTCTTTTGTGGTGTTTAAAGTTTCGGGATTGAAGGTTTTGAACTTTGATATATATATATATATGTGTGTGTGTGTGTGTGTGTAAACAAATTCGTTGGTGTGACTAGATTAGAGACACTCATATGCATATTTCTGGATTGTGCTATGATGCTATGGTGCTTTCTACGGGTATAAGTAGAAAAATCTATAAGTTATTATGGCTTCGAGACATACTTAAGATGTGATATGTTTAGAGTACTGAAGATTAAGATAAAAGAAAAGTTGAAGGTATCTTGGAGTGAATTAAGAATTATCGTACATTGAGGATATATTCTTATTGGGTTAAGATATATGTGCTCTTTTGATTTTTAGTGGAAGAACAATATTTTAGGCTTGAAACTCAAAAACAACCGCTTATGGAAGAATGATTTAAAAAGATGATGGAATTTGGTTTAGGCTTTAATTTATTATCCTAGGTTTTGATATAAAGAATTCAAATTTGAGGTTGTAGTTAGATGGACCTGTATGATTTGGATAAACTACTTTTGTCATGGAATCTCAATAGAATAGTGTTTCTTGATTGTACTCTAAAAAAAGTAATTTTATCTAAGCCCAAAAAGAATTTGTGTTGCTGCTTAGATTGGTATCAATTATTAGGTTGGAACTTTAAGTAATCACCTTGGTGGGAGAACGATAGTATGAGAGTGGTAACAACTAGATTTTTCTAGTAAGTTTGATATAGAAAATACAAGAACTCAAGTAATCTATGACACATGTGAAGGTGTGAGTATGATATATGTGAGTTTTAGATGAATACGTGAATGAAAGTTAAGGCATTAGATAAAGATGAAACCTTAGTTACAAAAGTAAGATGGTGTGCCTAAGGAGGTATATTGTTACAAAACGTGATGCTAAGCTTATTTACTCTGAGAGTTTAAATTAGTATTCTAGAGTGGCAATAACTGAAAAAAACACTTAGTATATTCTTATGGTGTTCTTAAGAGTTGAGTTGAGATGTGATAGAACTAAGATTAAATAAATATTTGCATCTTAAGAGCGGCGATAATGTTGATGGTAAGTCATAAAGTCGAGGAACATGCTTTTATCATATTATGAATATTAATATATTTAATTTAAGGCTAAATAATTATGCATCAAAGATCATATATGTTGAGGCTAGTCATATATATATATTTACTATGTCTGGAGGGTAATGTCTTTTTGGCTATGACTAGCGAGATATGATTGACCAAAAGAGATCAGAGAACAATGCCCTAAGGCCAAAATGTCATAAGTATTTAGTCTTAAAGAGCAGGTCCTTAGAGTTATAAAAAATTTAAAGAGTCTGATGGCAAAAAGCATGCTAAGAAGGGGAGATATTCCAGAAAATTCCGAAAGTTATATGATTTAAAAAGCATATGATATGTGAAATATAGTATTAAAATGGCGTGAAAGATTGTATAGTGACAAGAGTGAAGGGATATTATGTTAGACAAAATTAAGGTCTGAATGAGCCACTTCAGATTAAGAAAGGGGAATATATAAGTAGTTGATAATCCCTCTTATTGACAACTATTAGTATGCTTGTTCTTTCAAAATTTAATGAAAACGGGAATTAAGGTAAGATAGACTTGAATCATGTGTTGTTGAATTAGCCTTATTGCCTGAGTATATTATCTAGATTGGTATATTGTGCGCCTCCTTGTTAAAGCATATACGTGTTAAACCTTTTGGTTATCCAACTCTTGGGAAAGTGAGTTAAAGGAAACCCCCCCCCCCCCCCTTAATTTGTGTTGAGACTTTAGTATTCTAGTTGTTAGAATTCCACTGAGGACTATGTTGTTCTTATTTAGGTGTTAGTTGTTTCTTCATCTTTCTGGGATCATTTAGTACAAAAGAATCTCTACTTCATGATTTGGCTCGTAAGGAAGTGGCCAAAGCCTTTGTGATCACATGTATTCTAACTATTTGTTTTCTTGAGGCGTATTCACTGATCGATCCGGGTCCAAATCTTCTTTATGTGACTCCGTACTTGGTCCTTGAATTTTGGTGAGGGATCCGAACAATTGTTAGGACCCTTCTTATATGAATACCCCTACTAGTGTTCCCGTTGATTTTTCTAGGATCTATAGAGATTGTGTAGTTGTAGTTAAGGGTCATGAGATTAATGCTGATTTGATTGAATTAGAAATGGTGGATTTCGAGGTGATTGTGGGGATAAAATAACTTTCTAGGTGTTATGAAACTCTGGATTTGCAATCAAAATAGTTAGGCTTGAATTTCTTGATGAACCCATTATACAGTGAAGGAATGATATTGTTAAACCTTGAGGACTCACTAATTCTTTATTATCCTAAAGGGTCCTCACTAATTCTTTATTATCCTAAAGGGTCCTCACTAATTCTTTATTATCCTAAAGGGAAGAGATTAGACATCCTTCAGGATCCGCTAACTTGCGATTGTCCGGTCAAATCTAGGTTAATTATTGTATTAAAAATGCATATTTTTGGAAAGCTTTAGAGTTAAGGAAAGGGTATTTCAAATAACTACTTGAAAGATATATAATTTGATAAATTTGTATAAGATTTGTTTTATGAAAATATATGTAAAAGATTTGTTGGAAGAGTATATGTTGCATGTAAAAAAAATGGTTTTTGATAAAGATATGCATTTGTAGGGCATTATTAAAAATGTATGTTTTAGAGATATGAAAGTAAATTTCAGTTTTTAAGCTACCCTCTCCTTTAATCTATTGAAAGAGACAAAATTGGGTGTCAACAGTGTAAAATTAGATGGGAGTTCTAATCGTTATCATCCTAATAAATTGTAGAGTAATTGTTGAATGTGGGAAAATCCGTTGATAGCGTTTTTAGCGGAAATTGAGGTATGTCTACTTTTTTTAAAAAAAATGTTATGGATGTATACCTATATTTTTGGAAATGATTCTTTGAAGTAAGTTTATGTTGTGATAATATGATTGATGTTTGAGAATCGTACTTTGATTATTTTGTAAAAGTTAAAACTCTGGTTTAATGGTTGTTCTATGTTGAACTTTTTTCCACTTAAAAGATGATATTCTGACAAGGTGATGAAAGAAAGCTCGTGGACTTAAATTTTCATCATGAGCTTAGATGAGACTTGTTAAGGGTGCCAATGGCTGCCCGTCGATCTATGATAATATGCCTTTGTTAGGCGTATTTTGTATACGTTTTTTGAGTCATTTTTAGTTAGTATTTTACTTGTTTTTGTTGTGTTTAGTATAATATTAGGTTCGTTTTTCTTTCTTTTGAGTCACAGCGGTTCAAAAAGGCAAAATGACAAAATGGAGCGAAAAATGGGCAGAAAAGGAGGGTCCCGAGGCAAAAAAAGGTTGAAAACAGGAAATTCGGACGAAGGCAGAAAGACCACGCGCGGTCGCAGTGGACGCGGTGCCATATTTACTGAGAGGTTGCAGGACTTTCGGCATCGCGGTGCCATTCTGTAGAACTGCGGTGCCGACGCGGAATTTTCCAAGTCCGAAGTAGAATTGGCCAAGGGCAGAAGGGTCCATAGGGTACGAAATTTGAAACATATTTAAGCCCTAGGGATTAGTCTAGTGAATGGAGTTGGACATTCCATCACACAACACAACTCAGGGCAGATTTGAGGCTACAATTGGAGACTTAGCTCTACATAATTTTTCTTTCTTTTCTTTGCAATTCAGTTTATGTTGATATTTGTATTAGTTCTTAGCATGTCTATGACTAGGAGCTAAACACTTTATTAGTGTTTTCCTTATGAATCTATTGAAATTCGTATTCATGAATTGATGCAGTAGTTTGATTTCTGCTTCACTAGATTAAGATTTATTCAATAATTGGTATGAATGTTTGATAATTAATTGATCACTAATTATCATAATCTATATGATTTCGAAACAAGAACCGAGAGGAGAGATTTGGATATGTTGTAATTGAATAGACATATGTTAAAATCGCGGACGAAAGTACCCCGATACTTGTGTAGCATTATAGGTTACTGTTCTTAATCCTCCTATGTGGTAAATCCTATCATAGAAATATAGAAGGGTTCTGCACTGGGGTTGAGTGATTATATATCCTAATTGGAATATAAGACAGTCTAGTTAACCGCTATCTTAACGTAGAAAAAAAAGTTATTCTAAGTTGCATTAAGGATTGAATAGAGTGGATAGTCGAGGATTTTGGAAGCCCTAATTCCTTCATAACTGATTACAACTTAAATAGTTTAGTTAATTCTTGCAATTACTCTAGTAGTTAAACAAAAACTCAACTCAATTATCGATTTCCAAACAGATAACATAAAATAGATGAACGCACTAGAAAGAAACTACTGTGGACGATAAACTCGGTCTTACAGACTATATTACTTGTGAACGATACGTACACTTGCATGAGCAACGTGGAAATCGCCCAACAAGTTTTTGGCGCTGTTGCCGGGGACTGATGTACTCCTAATATCGAACCATCTATTTTTAATTCTACTTTGGCTTTATTTTTATTTTTATTTTTACTGTTAGAACCCTGTTGCCTTGATTTATTTGTTGATTTTGGTCTATTTCAGAGATTTAGTGCATGTGAAGAAGGAGAGAAGCAGATACACTTGTTCCCTTCAACCCTGAGATTGAGAAAACGTGCACGCAAAACAGGCGAAATAAAAAGATAGTTGATTCAGTGACCATGGGAAACCAACCACCGAATCAGAATGGGGCAAACAACGAGGTCCCTGAACATGTAGAGGAGCCAATACCTGTCCTAGCAGAAAGAAGCTTGGGAGATTATGTTCTGCCCATGGTTACTGGTGCACAGACATGCATCAGGCTCCCAACAATAGGAGCAAACAACTTTGAGATCAAACCAACGATCCTGAGCATTGTATAGAACACAGTACAGTTTGGGGGATTGCCATCTGAAAACCCCCACATGCACATTGCCAACTTTCTGGAGCTGTGTGCCACTTTCAAGTACAATGGCGTTACTGACGATGCCATTAGACTGAGGCTCTTCCCGTTCTTACTTAGGAACAGAGCCAAGAGCTGGTTGAACTCACTGCTTGTCAACTCCGTCACCACCTGGCAGGACCTAGCCCAAAAGTTTCTTGCAAAGTTCTTTCCTCCTTCAAAAGCGGCAAAGTTAAGGGGAGAGTTGAACAATTATTACCAGGTGGATGGTGAGTCACTCTATAATCCGTGGGAGCGATTTAAGGATCTGCAAATGAAATGTCCACATCACGGCATAGAGAAGTGGATGTTGGTCCACATTTTTTACAATGGGCTGAGTGGTACTACTCGTACCATCATTGATGCTGCAGCAGGGGGAGCGTTCATGAGAAAGAGTGCCAATGAGGCACATGAGGTACTGGAATACATGACTGCCAACAATCATCAAGGGGCAGATGACAGGTAAGTGAATAGCAGGAAGACTATGGACAT
The DNA here is from genome assembly GCA_029844215.1 of Przewalskia tangutica. Classification (NCBI taxonomy): domain Eukaryota; kingdom Viridiplantae; phylum Streptophyta; class Magnoliopsida; order Solanales; family Solanaceae; genus Przewalskia; species Przewalskia tangutica. Next base: position 115,167,130 of record CM056723.1, on the reverse strand, counting down.
ACATGAATTAGATTCCATCACTGCCGTGAATGCCCAGGTGGCCCTTCTGACGAAGCAACTGCAGCAGAACACTATGTCTGTGAATGCAGTCCAGATATCGGTAAATTGTGAGATTTGTGGTGGACCGCATTCCTTTGACAGATGCACAGCGGTGGACCCCAATAATGTGCCAATGGAGCAGGTTCAGACAGTTGGAAACTTTCAGCGGCCTTATAATTCCAACACATACAATCCAGGATGGAGGAATCACCCTAACTTTTTGTAGAGGAGCGACCAGTACATCAGCAACCATATCAGGGTAATTACCAGAACCAGCAAGCACAAAACCAGGATACCTCATCCCAGCAGTTTAGACCACCTACACAACAGGAGAAGCCTGATGAGCTGAGGGCTGCATTGCTTACACTCACAAATTCACAGAATCAGTTCATGTCTGAAACCAGGTCATCTCTCAGGAACCTAAAAACGCAGGTTGGGCAACTGACAAAGATGGTAACCAACAAGCCGCAGGGTACTCTCCCAAGCAATACAAAGGTCAATCCAAGAGAGCAGTGTCAGGCAATGTTGTTAAAGAGTGGAAAGCAGTTGGAACAGGTTGCTCCCTGACCCGCAGCGGTTCATGAGAAAGAATGTGAGAAAACAGTTGAGGAAGGAAAGAAGGGGGTCACTGAGGACCACCCTACAGTTGAGAAAGCTCTACCAGCACCTTTGAGGTAATACACTGATAGAATCCCTTACCCTCAGAGTCTCCAAAAGAAGGACATAGACAAGCAGTTCTCTAAGTTCTTGGAGGTATTTAAGAAGTTTCACATCAACACCCCCTTCATTGAGGCGTTAGAACAGATGTCCGCTTACTTTAAATTTATAAAGGAGATACTTGGGAAGAAGAGAAAGTTGGTGGATTATGAGACAATAACGTTGACAGAGGAGTGCAGCGCCATCCTACAAAAGAAACTGCCTCCTAAGTTGAAAGATGTAGGAAGCTTCACCCTGCCCTGCATTATTGGCAAAGTAACATGCAATAGGGCACTTTGTGACTTAGGGGCTAGTATCAATCTCATGCCTCTTTCTGTGTTCAAGAGACTGGGTTTGGGGGAATCCAAACTAACCACAGTTAATCTGCAGCTGGCTGACCGAACAGTGATGTACCCCAGAGGCATAGTGGAAGATGTGCTTGTCAAGGTGGGAAAGTTCTTCTTCCCAGCAGACTTCATCATTCTTGACATGGAGGAAGATGATGAAATACCCATCATTTTGGGGAGACAATTCCTTGCAACAGGCAGAGCTCTAATTGATGTGGAGCAGGGAGAGTTAAGACTCAGGGTTCAGGAAGAAGAGATGGTATTCAAGGTGTTCAAATCCACCATTGAGTCCCTGGCCAGCAACAAGTGCTTCACAAGATAATAACCCAACAACAGCCAAAGCACAGAACAAAAATAGGGAGATCATTCCTACAACTGTGAACCCACAGGCTAGTTTCGAAGCTGCAACAAAAGTTCATGACATGAAAGCTGACAAACAGGTAAGTCCTACTGAACCCAATGAAAAGAAAAAGAAAAATAGAGCGTGTAAGAGGAAAATGATTTTAAAGTGGATAGGTTGTGGGGTTAATTCACCCCAATGATTTGATAAGGAACCTGCGTCCAGCTAAAAGACGTTAAAGACATCGCTATTTGGGAGGCAACCCAATGTTTAAATTATGCAATTTAGTTTAAATAGAACATTCTCACTTTTTGGTATTGTTTTTGTGTTGTGATGTCAGGTGAAGGAAACAGAGACTAAGAACGAAGAAAATGATGGAAAACACGAAATTGAGTCAGCACCGCGGTTCTATTCTGCAGGACCGCGGTGCCGAATGTTCAGAGAGGCCACAATACTTTAGTACCGCGTGCGCCGCCATGCAGTAACTCACGTCGGGCGCGATTTGTAAACACCAGCCTCCCATATCCTTAGAGCCTCCAATGCCAATGATGGAGCAGCTGCTCCTATCAACAAAGGATGCTGTAAAACCAAGAGAACATGATGCAGAATCAGCAGCAAATGATGCAAATCCATCAACACCTGACCCAGCGTGTTGATGGTTTAAGTTCCATGTTCACCCAATGGTCAATGTAGTATCCGCCTCCACCACCACTATTTTGAGCCACTATTGTCTGTAAGTCGTCCCTTTATTATTTTTTGAGTCGTTACAGATTTGAGACAATGTGTCATTTAAGTTTGGGGGGTACTGATATTTTTGAGTCTTTGTGATTGAGTTTTTTTTTTGTATCTTTTATTCTGTCTATATAAGTCAATTTTTTTTATGATCATGCATGCTGTAGTTGCTGAAAACGCCTAGTGAACTAAGTGAGATAATGTAATGGAGTTAGAAGTTAAAATCTGTGTGCTCAAGTTAGATATGCCAAAGATTCATGAAAATCTGATTATTTGAGATATTTGTGCTTTGATGATGCGTTGTCAATTTAAAAATATCTACGAAGTCTGTTTTCTTGTTATTTGAGGCGAAATAGTTAGGATGTACATGTTTAGGGAGATAACTCAGACATTTCTTTGTTAGCCCTTCTTACCTTTCATTACCTACCTTGTAATAAATTGTATCCCTAGTCAGCCCCGTTGAGCCTAAAATAAGTTATTTTTTTGACACCCTATGATTCTCTTGTGTGCCATAAACAGTAATTGAAAAATTGGGATGAAGAAGTGTGAAAAATAAATATCAAAAGAGAGTGAAAAATTAATGCATCCCAATGAAAAATATAAAAGCTTAAGTTTGGGGGTGCCTATGTGGATGTTTCATCCTCTCAAAAAGATAAGAGGGGAACGATAGGTATGAACTGAAAAAGAATACCAAAAAGAAGGACAAAATGGTTGAATGAGAAAAACGTTTATGGTACGTAATTTTAGGCTAAATGTTTACTCTTACCTAACCCTGCATAAGCCTACATTACAACCCTGAAAAGTCCTGAAGATCTCTAGAATGTATGTCTATGATTAGTGGAGAATAACAAGTAAACAGACCCATAAAACTAAATAAAATTGACATGCATGGGTTAGTGTTCATATTTCCATTGAGTGTGATTGAAATGAATTTGCGAAATATCTGATTTAAAATTCTAGATTGCTATATATTCATGCTACATATGTTCCAACATATTATCCAACTGACGTTCATGCTTTTCTAAGTAACGTATTTCCAAGAGATTGAGATGAAAACGTACGTAAGAAAATGAGATTTGAATTTTGGAAAAAAAGAAATTTTCAAAAAAATCTCGGAACCTCGTGAAGGAAAAAAGTTTATTATTTGAAATTTGATTCTCATATTTGGTATATGGGATTAGTAGAGTATATTGAGGTTTTGAATTTTTCAAGTCTCGGATTTGGTCATGTGTGGCCCACCGGAGAATTTTACGTTTTTATGGGGCCCACAATATTTTGAGATATTTTGGCCAAATATGGATATTTTTGGAGATGAAATAATTTTGGACCAATCGGAGGGTGACACGTGTCACCCCTCCACTTGGTCTTGCAAGACTTGGATTTTAGATATTTGTGGAGACAATTGGACAAGTGGGTCCCACTCCACTTGTCTTGCTACACTTAGGCCATACACTTGTCAATATCTCATCCCTTGATATAATTATATATACAAAAGAGAGGCTTGCAAGACTTCATTTTGCACTTAGAAAATATTTCTATCTCTCTCATTCTCTCTTGAGTTTCGGCCAAGGTACCATTTGAAGAGAAAAAATTCTCAAAACCTTCCAAGCTTAGTTTATTATACAAGATTAAGGTCCCTAACCAAGTGTTGAACCAAGATTAACATCTCACCTTTGAAAAACTTGTTTGGCCGAGAGGATGATGGTGAAACCCTAAGATTCCATCGACTTTTTGAAAGTAAAATACAAAGTGAAGTTGTGTATGAGCTCATAGGGGTCACATATATGTGATTGGAACTTGAAGAAGTGGAGCGAAACGAAAACTGCGGACCATTGTAGCCCGGACTGTTTTGGACGTTTTTGGGCTAAAAAATGAGGTAATAATTCTTCGTCTTTTAAAGTAATTGGATATTACTTATTGTTATTATGTATGGATGAGCATGTACTAAAAATAATGAAGATTGAAAAGTATTTGATCCATTGTTGGCAAGTTGGCCGAGAATAACATTTTTTGTCGTCGTTGGATTCGTTGGTTATTATTGTTGTTAATAACACTTGTTGCATGTTATATAATGAAGGAAATATTGTTATTGATAGTTTATATAACTTATATAACATGTTGGAATGTGAATTGGATTAAAATGAATTAAGGAAAAGGACATTGGATTGTTGTAGTTATTGTTGGACGAAAACTGCCCAAAACTGTTAGACGTTGTGATGTCGTTTTATGGACTGTTTTGGGCGTGTAAAATGCTGGAAATTCATCCCCTAATATGCATGTTTAAGTGTAGTAGTTGCTAATGAAAGTCCTAAGGGAATAGGGGTGTGGAAAGGTGTTGAAACGCCTCACATTTTACCCTCGATATTGTTGGATTACAGACTGTTTTTATGGGCTGAATTGTGGATTGTTTTGTATAGATTGTGGGGCAGAATTTTACACGTCAAGATAGACGTGTAATCCCCTTTGGTTAATTGTTGGTTGTTGAATTCGGACCTTGGAAAAGGTGGAAAAGTACGTAGAAACAAAGGAAGTGCTGCCCAAAATTTTCGTAGAATTAGAGGGCCATTATTTGGTATAAGTCTTATACTAGTAAGCTTGAAGTTGATAGAAGTGTTATTGTCATTTAGGTTGAAGTACTATGTGTAGCATATTCTACTTGGCTTGTGGAATAGCCGATAAGATTGAAGTACATTGGAGCGTATTGCTACTTGTCGTATGGGTTAGTCGTCAACGAGGTATGTGAACTACTTCCTTCTATCGGCATGATTAATAATTGAAGTGTACTTGTCTTGATTCTTGAAGTACACGCCCCTTGTTTCTTGAAGTATACGTGCCTTGTTATTTGGAGTATACATGACTTATTTCTTGAAGTATACTTGCCTTGTTATTTGGAGTATACATGACTTGTTTTCTTGAAGTATACTTGCCTTGTCATTAGGAAGTATTCATGTTATTGATTTTATGCTAAAGACATGTCTAAAATATTCCTAAGTTCTTACCAAGTCTTATGAGGGATGTTGGTAAGAGTCGTTAGGAAGTATTTGAGTCGAGTTGACCTAGCTAATTTACTGAACTAATGAGAATAGGTATCGAACAAGCCATTTCAACGTTAATGAAAATGTATCGACAATCAATTATATTGAAAAAAGTAGAAGTAACTTGGGGTTAAAAGTATAGATTACTTGATTTGAAAAGTATAGATACTTGATTTGAAAAGTATATGTTACTTGATTTAAAAATAATAAGTTACTTGATTGATTTAAAGAGAATAAATGACTTGATGTAAAGAGAAGTAACTTGATTTAAAGGTATGAGTTACTTGAGATTTGAAAGTAGAAGTTACTTGATTTCAAAACCTTGAATTGAATTTCTAAAGGTGCAGTAACTTGATTGGAAAAGTAGACGTGCCTTGATACTATGAGTGTTAGTATTTTGGGGTTTATTACATAAAAAGATTCTTTCTAAAGAATAGATGTACGTAGTACTTTGGGGTTCAAGTCCTTAATATTGCATGAAATGATTCTTTTTGTAAAGAATATATGTACAAAGTACTTTGGGTTCATTTCCCTAATGTTACATGGCATGATAATGCTTTGGTTGTATTAAAAGGAAAGATGTGGTAGTGCTTTGATTTTCTAAAATGAAAGTTGTTATAACGACTTTATGGGAAGTTTGTTATAACAGTTTTATGGAAAGTCAAGAGATGGTTTAAAATGTTATATGGAAATCATGTGAGAAGGTCCATGATTATTGTGAAAATTGTGTAGTTGGATCATGTGAGAATGTCCATGATTACAACATAAATCTTATTGTGAAAATGTTATATAGAAATCATATGAGAATGTCCATGATTAAATCCTTAATATAGTACATGAAATGAAAGTGTCTTGAGTTTATAGAATGAAACTCATTAATTGTGTATGGTACACGAGATGTTGGTACCTAGGTTTGTCTAAAATGAAGTTCATTATATGCGTTTGGTACATGAGATGTTGGTACCTTGGTATTTATAGAATGGTAGTTCATTCACTTTGTTTAATGAGAGTTAAAAATTGTTTAACTTGCATATGTTGTTCATGATAGTCATTTGTGCTAGTGTTATGTTATTCATTACGGGTTCAAATCCCAGGACCTAATCCATGGACAGATGCTCATGCGAGTCCACATGACTCATGCGAGTGAAATAGTCTCAGCGGGTGAAATAGTCCTATGCGGGGCAAATTGTCCTATGCGAGTCCACAAGACTCATGCGAGTGAAATAGTCTCATACGGGTGAAATAGTCCTATGCGGGAAAAATTGTCCTATGCGGGTGAAATAGTCTCATGAATAGGATTGCATAATGATTCTGTGGGCAGATGTCTCTGATTTTTACATGACTTGCATACCTTGAAAAGGTACAGTTGACTCTCGGTGTTATAGTAGTACAGTTATACAGTGATACACGATGCAGTTGACTTTTATTTTATATGACACAGTTGGATCTGGTATTTGATTTTCATACTTGCCCCTGTCATTCTTTTGTACAGTTATGATCTTGTTTACTGTACTTTATTTCCGTTCCATACTTAGTACTTGTTGTGCGATTTCTTCTGGAAGTGCGTCATGTCCGCAGGTATTAGGTACTCAGTTGTGGACCTGCGAGCTTAGGATCCTTGTTCAGCATTTTGAGATGGCTCCAATATTCCGAAGCTTGTCATTATGGCTAGGTATATTCAGGGGTACGGCGGGGCCTTGTCCCGTCATAGTTTACTGTCCAAACTCTTAGAGGTCTGTATTCATATGTGGGCTGGACTGGTGAGAGTTGTATTTACATTGTTGTACGGTTGTAGACCCATTCAGGTGTTATATATATTATGACAGCTTTTCCGGCTTTGCTGTTGTTTAAAAAAAATGAGTGTTATTTATCTTCCGCGGTTTACTTGTGTTGTATGGGTAGAAGGGTGCCCAGGTAGGGCACCAGTCGCGGGCCCAGGGTTCGGGTCGTGACAAATGGAGTGGAATTGGACTTGTTACGTGAATATTCAAGTACATATTTTATTCGACTTTGTATGTAGGTCTTGGTCGAACACCATGCATTTCTTTTAAGCTTGTTGTTTTCTTTTATTTCTTAGCTTACCTTTTAGCTCTAATCTTAGGACATAGTATGCCAAGTTATGGCACAATTAATAGGTCATGCAAGGGGTGGCAAAGCCGAGAGTCCTTGTCACAAGATGACTAAGCCAAAAGGTCTTCCAAAAAGATGACTATGCCGTGAGTTGGAGGACAAGGATGTTCTAGAAGATGAAGCTTCCAAGATAATAATCCATGAATTTAAGGACAACAAAGTCGTCCAAAGGGGAGATGAGGAGTTGGCAAAAATGGTTCATCAAACAAGTGCAAGGAATGAAAGCTTCTTAACATATTCTAAGAAGATGAGATTGTTGGAAGAATCAAGTTCATGTATTCTTACACTTGGACTCCACAAAGGGATGTGAAAAGGATTGAGTTTACCCTTGTCTCCAAGTAAGACCATTCACATTGCCTTGGTTTGGCCGAGAAGTTCATTGGGCACCAAGTACACCCGAACTCGTTCACATGGCTGAAAGTGTACTAGTAGTTTGTGTCCTTTAGTTTGCTTTCTAGAATAGTCTTTTAGTTACAATAAATAGGGGCCTTTGGCCGTTGTAAATTAGACAAGAGTTGATATATAAGTGTGTTTTACAAAATCATAATTGTATTCACTTGTGTGTGTTTACTTTTAGTTGGTTCTTGTGTGAACCAAACCCTTGGTGCAAGTCGAAGCTAGGACTGTGTGGCCTAGTTAAACCCAAATTAAGGTTTCCCTTTTGTGTAAGTTAGGTAAAGTCTTTGTGACTTAACTAAAACCAAGCTTAAGAAACCCCATTTAGTACGAGTGGACGTTGGGACTGTGTGACCCAACCAAACCCAAGCCTTTGGGTCTATCTTAAGGTTTCCGGCCAACCTTACTTGGTTAGTATTTGGGCTTGTACTTAGAAATCCCGGTCTAGTTCTTGTTAAATTGGTCACCCTCATCAAGGTGTCTATTTGGGCATTAAAACCCCTGTGTCATTATCCTTACCACATCGATCGTATCTCACTTGAGCCATACCGACTGATCCAACACTTAATCAAATCGATCCTAAACTCACCCGAGGTCGCTACTCTTAACGCGTGTTCAACCCTTGTCCATACCTCCAAATACTGATCACTTTCACATTCCACAACACCACATAAACACTAACAATAAATTCCAACACCCAAACCCAAGTGTACCTCTCCGTTCAAACCCAACAACACCAAACAATCCACAAAGTCAACCCTTATCGGAAGCTCACTGGTTCAGTTCAGTTCCGACACCCTCCACCATCAAACCACCGAACCCCAATCACCAATACAACCCTCAACGTATTTATAACAACCTCCTTAAATGCCTAGACCCAAATCCCCCTGAATCCACCCGAAACAACCACCACATCCCCACCATATAATCACTGAACCCCAACCATCACAATAACCCTTAACACACCCTCAATGACCCCCATAAATTTTCTAAGCACACCTTCTCACCAAACTATCCTAAACAGTCATCAAACACCACACTATCCAACCAAATCAAGAACCCGAGAATCCCACTTTGGCATCTATTTTTGGGTCAATGCGTATATATCCAAGACCCGACCCACTTACCAAACATCACTCCTCCGTACTTACATCATAAAGTCATGTGCGTATAGGGTCAAGCTCGCATCGAACATTATATACATTATACTATTGGAATGGACATGTTTTGCCATAATATGGATGATTAAACTTATTTTTCTAAAGGTTGAAACTTTAAACATGTTTTTATTGTATGAGTTTCTTGAACTTGAATAAATGATTTGGACATCAAATTCTAAATTGATTGGGACTTGAAATACCTCTATTGTGAGAAGATAACTTGAGAAGTGAATTCGGCTATAAGCCATGATTGATGATTCAGTTATTATGTCATGACTTGTAATTGTTTGTGTTTGGTCTTATATGGACAAGTTATGCTAGTCCAGAGGACGATTAGCCATTATGAATCCTAATGTATCACTGATAAGTATTGTTGTGTTAGTCCAGAGGACGATTGACCTCTAAGACGTGTAGCTCAGGGTATCTATTGTTGTGCTAGTCCAGGGGACGATTAGCCTCCATGGGAACATAGCCCCGATGTACTATTGATGTGCTAGTCCATAGGACGATTAGCCTCCATGGTAATATATCCCCAGTGTATCTATTATTGTGCTAGTGTAAAGGAAGATTTTCCTCCGTGGGAGCGTAACCCGGTGCATCGAATGGTTATTTTCCCGTGAGGTGGCATCTGATATTTCTTTGACTACCCATAAGTTGGCATGTATTGATCTTTTGGTTTCCTATGAGTGGCTTGTGGTGATCTTGAGTTCGTAAGTGAAAAAATTAACGAGATGAACAGTATAATAAGTTGAAATTGATATATTCTTGTGTCTTGACTTTTACTGGTTATTTATCTAAGTTTACTTGTTTACCTTATCTTTGGATTTCGAACTGTTTTTCATTGATATTGTTTTAGCACAAAGCAATTCAGAGATATCTCAATCAATCATTTGATTCCCTACATAATATTGAGCTTTCTGTACAAATTTGCTCACTTCATCTGTTACATTTTTCTCTCTTAACTTTTATATCGAGCACCACCTGCATGAAGTCAGCAACATTCGCTTCCACAAAATCAAGACTACGTCCTGTTGATTGTGCGTTTTTCCGAGTCCAGTATGACCACAACTTCAGAAGCAATTGTTGGATTTGAGGATGAGACAGAAGTTCTGATCAGACAACTTATCTGTGGTCGGAAAGATTTAGATGTGGTCTCCCTTGTTGGAATGCCTGGAATAGGTAAGACAACTTTAGCGAGGAGATTATATACTCATAATGATGTTATATGTCGCTTTGATGTTTGTTCATGGTGCACTATTTCTCAAGCATATAATAAGAGAAAGACATTGCTTGAATTATTGGGTAATTCAGATCCTCTCAATGACAACACAAAGAGCGATGATGAACTAGCAGATGAGCTACGAAGACATTTGTTGAGAAAGAAATACTTCATTGTCATTGATGATTTATGGAGCACTAATGTATGGGATGACTTAAGGAGATGTTTTCCAGATGATAAAAACAGAAGCAGAATCATCTTGACAACTAGACAAGACGAAGTTGCTTCTTATACTGAAGTTTTAGTGCTCCTCGTCGTCTTCGTTTATTCACAGATGAAGAAAGTTGGTGCTTATTGCAGAAAAAAGTGTTTGGAGAAGAAAGTTTCCCTCCACAACTTGAGTAGATAGCACAGAGTTGCAGAGGGCTTCCACTTGCAATTATTTTGGTAGCTGGTGTTCTTGCAAAACTGGACAAGGACAAAGCCCGTTGGCAAAAAGTTGCCTATGGTTTAAGATCATGTATTGCTGGTGTTAAGCAAAAGTACATGGACATAATTGAGTTGAGTTTCAATTTTTTACCTGATCAGTTGAAACTATGTTTTCTCTACATTTGAGAATATTTTGGAAATGGAGTTAAGGTCCGAAAGTTGATAAAGCGTTGGGTTGCTGAAGAATTTGCAGTAGGTAATGAATTAAAGAGCGCGGAGAATGTAGCAAAGGACTACATGATGGAGTTAATAGATAGTAACCTTGTAATGGTTGTCCGAAGGAGTTTCTCCGGCAAGGTGAAAACAATTCGGATGCATGATTTATTACGTGAGTTTTGCTCCACTAAGTGTATACATCAATGGGACGTAGGGGGGTAAGATTTTATTTGAACTACCACATACTTTATCACCTAAGACTATTAACTCTACTGGTTCTTACAAATTTCTTCCTTTTGGTATGTTGTTATTGTTATAGCTAGTTCATGGTTAAAGCTAGCTAAGTTGGTGTGAATGAAAAATGGAGTGAAAAATGAAATGAAGTTCAAAGCAAAGTTTCTTTTCAAAGGAGCTTTGTACCACATCGGTATCGGTGGTAGAAAGAGAAAATTATGTGCTTATATTAGAAAACACTTCCTCTAGCTCTTAAAGGGTTGAGAAGAGGACTCCCCTCGCGCCGTCGTCGTCGCTCGGCTCGGCTTCAGATGGATTTGAATTTGGTCAAATGATCTGATTGATTGATAATGTTTTTGGACCAAATTTATTTAATTTCAAATCTTCATTTTCTGAAAATATTTTTTTTATTTCCGCCGGAATTTCCCAAACGTTTTTTTTTTCATTTTCCGAAAAGGCAAAGTGGTCTTTCCGAACAGTCACCAACCTTTCAGAACAGTCACCAACCTTTCCGAACAGGCACCTTCGAGGCTATATAAACTGAGGCAATGTCTCATTTTTTGAATACACTGAAAATAATTTCCTTCATTGAAATTCTGCATTCTCTTTCACAAATAAAACTATCGAGTCTTACTATGGTTCGTTGCCAACTTTGAGTTCGTCAAAGTCGTCGGCGTTTAAAGTACCGCTACTCCTGGGACAGGTATATCTGTTTTATCATGAGAGGAAGTAATCCATCACCTCGGGTACAGTAAGGGGATTAAATTCCTTAAGGACACACAGTGAATTCTGTTGTCTCAGATATTTTTCTTACTTTCTGCATTATTCCTTTTTCAGTTTCTGGTTTTTTTTCGTTTTCTGATTTTGAACACAGGCATACTAACAAGCTTAAGGAATTTATAATTATTTCTGTGTTCACTTGTTCTTGTTTAACGATTACAGAACATTGTCAGGAAAAAAAGGAAAAAAATGTGTTTTCCCAGAAAATAAAAAAGGTGTTTTTCCAGAAAGTAAAAATAAAAAGGAAAGGAAACGTATATGTTTGCTGTTTCAGTGTAACGAACTTGTATGTTGTTTGGAGACTAAAATCTTCGGATTTTCTACTCCGGTTGAGATTAAAGTTTTCGTAACTTTCTATTCATTTGAGTACTTGATTTGAAGATATAAAAACTTCATCAAGTATACAACATACAATTTACTGCATTTCGTTTCAAGTATTTTGATTCGGTTTGAAAAAATAAAATCTTCACCGTTGTGTATTATATTTGTTGCTATCAAAATTGATTTGGTTTGAAGAAATAAAATCTTCACCGTTGTGTATTATATTTGTTGCTATCAAAATTGATTCGATTTGAAGAAATAAAATCTTCACCGTTTACTAAATTTTTCTGTTGTTTCGTTTGCGACAGAAATGAGAGACATGACTCCAGATATGAATGCTACTGCCACACCAGCCCCCGTGGTTGGTTCTACGAACAATATCAAGGCCCCTCCAACAGATCGCACCAAAGACTGCCCGGCTGCAGAAGCCTGGAAAATTCACCGGAATTGATTTCAAAAGATGGCAACAAAAGATGTTTTTCTATTTAAGTACTTTAAGCCTCCAAAAGTTTATTAAGGAGATCGTTCCAGTTTTGCCGGAATCAACACCTAAGAATGAACGTTTTGTTGTAACTGAGGCATGGAAGCACTCATATTTTTTGTGCAAGAATTATATTCTTAGCGGACTGGAGGATGATCTTTACAATGTCTATAGTAATGTGGGAGCATCAAAAGAACTATGAGATGCGTTGGAAAAGAAATATAAAACAGAAGATGCCGGATTAAAGAAGTTTATCGCTGCCAAGTTTCTGGACTACAAAATGGTAGATGGCAAGTCTGTTGTTACTCAAGTTCAAGAGTTGCAGGTTATCATCCACGATCTCCTCGCTGAAGGTTTGGTGCTTAGTGGGGCGTTTCAAGTTGCGGCAGTGATAGAAAAGTTGCCTCCTTCATGGAAGGACTTCAAAAATTACTTGAAACACAAGCGAAAGGAGATGACACTGGAAGATCTCATCTTCCGGTTGAGAATCGAGGAAGATAACAAGGCAACTGAGAAAAAGGCAAATGGGTGATCAACCATAGGGGGAGCACATATTGTTGAAACTGCCCAACTAATCTAAAAAAGAGGAAAAAGGCATCGGGACCAAGAAACTATCCCAACAAGTAGAGATTCCAGGGAAACTGCCACAATTATGGAAAAATCGGACACAAAGTTGCAGACTGTCGTTCTCCGAAAAAGGAAAAGAAGAAGGGTCAGGCTAATATGGTTGAAACAAATGAGGAGGTTGATGTTTTGTGCGCTATGTTGTCTGAGTGCAACCTAGTGGAAAATCCGAAAGAGTGGTGGATTGACTCTGACACCACTTGCCATATTTGTGCTGTTAGAGAAGCCTTTGCTTCATATGCTCCCGCCGGGCCCGACGAGACCATATATATGGGAAATTCTGCAACGGCCAAAATTGAAGGTTATGGAAAGATACTGCTGAAGATGACCTCTGGCAAGGTGGTGACTCTCAACAACGTCTGTTATGTTCCTAAAATTAAGAAAAATTTAGTATCTACCGGACTTCTAGTGAAAAACGATTTTAAGTGTGTTTTTGTTTCTGACAAGGTTGTAATAAGTAAGAACGAGATGTACATAGGAAAATGTTACCTTACAGAGGGCCTTTTCAAACTGAATGTAATGGTCGTTGCCAATAATAATAAAGTTTCTGCTTCGTCTTACTTGATTGAGTCAAATAATTTATGACATTCACGTTTAGGACATGTCAATTATAGAACCTTGCGAAAAATGATTAGTTTGGAAGTATTGCCTAAGTTTGAATGCAATCAATCAAAATGTCAAATTTGTGTTGAATCTAAGTATGTTAAACATCCTTATAAGTCAGTTGAAAGGAATTCAAGTCCTTTAGACTTAATCCATACATATATTTGTGACATAAAGTCAATCCCATCTCGCGGTGGAAAGAAGTATTTCATAACTTTTATTGACGATAGTACGCGGTATTGCTACGCTTATTTACTTAATAGTAAAGATGAAGCAATTGAAGCATTCAGGCAATACAAAACTGAAGTTGAGACTCAACTTAACAAAAAGATTAAAATGATAAGGAGTGATAGGGGCGGTGAATATGAATCTCCTTCTGAACAAATATGTTTGGATTATGACATTATTCATCAAACAACTGCCCCTTACTCGCCACAATCAAACGGAATTACGGAAAGGAAAAATAGAACACTGAAAGAAATGATGAATGCCCTGTTAATACGTTCTGGTTTACCCCAGAACTTGTAGGGGGAAGCCATTCTAACAGCTAACCGAATACTCAATCGAGTGCCCCATAGCAAAACAAAATCTATTCCATACGAAAAGTGGAAAGGAAGGAAGCCCAATTTGGGATACTTCAAAGTGTGGGGGTGTTTGGCCAAGGTGTAAGTTCCTAAACCCAAAAGGGTAAAAATAGGACCTAAAACCATTGATTGTGTTTTCATAGGATATGCCACAAATAGTAAGGCATATCGATTTCTGGTTAACAAATCAAAAAATCCCGACATTAAAGTGAATACGGTAATTGAATCAGATAATGCTGACTTCTTTGAAACCATATATCTGTATAAAAAGGAATGTGAGTCGTCTAGCAAAAAATCTAAAAGACCTCGGGAAGAAACAAAGGAAAATGTTCCTGATGAGGAAAATCCAAGATGCAGCAAATGTCAAAGGACGTCTACTTCCTTTGGACCAGAATTTCTAACATTTTTGTTGGAAAATGAGCCTCGAACTTTCAACGAAGTTATGTCTTCATCGGAAGCTCGGTGTTGGAAAAAGGCAATCAATAGTGAGATAGAATCCATATTGAACAACCATACTTGGAAATTGGTTGATCTTCAGGGAATAAACCTTTAGGTTCCAAATGGATTTAGAAGCGGAAAATGAAAGCTGATGGTACTATTGATAAATATAAGGCAAGACTAGTTGTTAAAGTGTTTAGACAATGAGAATGTCTTGATTACTTTGACACATACTCGCCGGTAACGAGGATTACATCTATTCGAGTGTTAGTAGCGTTAGCCACCATGTACGGTCTTGAAATCCATCAAATGGATGTGAATACAGCCTTCTTAAATGGAGAGTTAGAGGAAGAAATTTATATGAAACAACCTGAAGGGTTTGTAGTTCCAGGGAAAGAGAAGAAGGTGTGTCAACTTGTTAAGTCTCTTTACGGACTAAAACAAGCACCCAAATAGTGGCATGCAAAATTGACCATACAATGCTGTCAACTGGATTCAAGATAAATGTGTCTACATTAAGAACACTCCGAACCACGTCGTCATTGTTTGTTTGTACGTGGATGATATGTTGATAATGAGTAACGACATTGTTAAAATAAATGCTACTAAGCGCATGCTTGCTAGTAAGTTTGATATGAAAGACGCAAGACTCCTCAAGGTCTAGCATTGTCTCAATCTCATTATATTGAAAAGGTACTTGAAAAGTTCAAGTATTTGGACTTTAAAGTTGCAAAGACGCCAATTGATATGAACCTTGCTCTTGCAAAGAATAAAGGTGAAAGTCATTCTCAATTGGATTATGCCAGAATGTTGGGAAGTTTGATGTATATCATGAACTGTACGCGACCTGATATTGCGTGTACTATAAGTAAACTAAGTCGCTACACTAGTAATCCCGACCAAAATCATTGGCTGACTTTGAAACGAGTTTTGGGGTATTTGAAACATACTCAAAACTTTGCTTTGCATTATAACAGGTATCTTGCAGTTATTGAAGGATACAGTGATGCAAATTGGATCACCAGTTCAACTGAAACTAAATCCACAAGTGGATATGTTTTTACCATAGGTGGATGAGCAGTGTCTTGGAAGTCATCCAAACAGACATGTATCTTCCACTCTACAATGGAATCTGAGTTCATAGCTTTAGACAAAGCCGGTGAAGAAGCTGAATGGCTCCGGAATTTCTTAGAAGATATTCCATTTTGGCCCAAACTGTTGGCTCATGTATGCATACATTGCGATAGCCAAGCGGCAATAGGAAGAGCCGGGAGCGTTATGTACAACGTAAAGTCTCGTCACATACGACGAAGACATAATACCGTTAGATAACTACTCTCTAGTGGAATTATCACAATTGACTATGTTAAGTCAAGAGATAATGTGTCGGATCCACTAACTAAAGGCCTAACTAGAGAGGTAGTTGAAAGATCATCGAGGGGAATGGGACTATGGTCGAGGACAAGTCATCGTGACGGTAACTCTACCTAGAAGACTGGAGATCCTAAGATCTAGGTTCAAAGAGATCAAACAAAGTCATTGATAACGGTTCAACATTGTCACGATAATTTTTTGGTCCATTCTCGTGATGAGACAATGTTTAGTACCAGGATAAAACATTACGACTTTTTGATGGTTCCTAAGTTTGGTACGGGGTATATCAAATAGTGTATCTACGGGATGACACATTTAGGAATCACCTATGTAAGTGTGAAATGTAAGCCGCTTCAAGGAGAATTCTGTAAGGCCAATTCTCTACGCACTTATGAACCAGACAGTGTTCATGGCTGAAACGAACAAAACAATGAGAATCAAAGACAGTTAAAGGGTTAATTATGTGACATATGGTTGTCAAGGTATATACCTAATCTCGACGGTTCAAAGATATCACATCTACCGATTAACCGAGTATATCCGACATATGTTCACTACAGAAAGTTCAAAGAGAAATCTACTTATCCAGATGCGATTAATCCTTGCTTATGAATCACACAATTTTTTGTCATGCATGTTTTTCATCATATAGTCATTCCCCATTCATGTGGGGGATTATTATAGCTAGTTAATGGTTAAAGCTAGCTAAGTTGGTGTGAATGAGAAATGGAGGGAAAAATGAAATGAAAGGAAAATGAAGTTCAAAGCAAAATTTATTTTCAAAGGAGCTTTGTACCACATCGGTGGTAGAAAGGGAAAGTTATGTGCTTATATTAGAAAGCACTTTCTCTAGCTCTTAAAGGGTTGAGAAGAGGGACTCCCCTCGCGCCGTCGTCGTCGCTCGGATCAGATTTGGTCAAATGATCTGATTGATTGATAATTTTTTTTGACCAAATTTATTTAATTTCAAATCTTCATTTTTTGAAAATATTTTTTTTATTTCTGCCGGAAAAAGATTAATTGGTAATTAATTTTCGCGGAATAAAAATTAAATTTCCCAAACATTTTTTTTTCATTTTCCGAAAAGGCAAAGTGGCCTTTCCGAACAGCCACCAACCTTTCGGAACAGTCACCAACCTTTCTGAACAGGCACCTTCGAGGCTATATAAACTGAGGCAATGTCTCATTTTTTGAATACACTGAAAATAATTTTCTTCATTAAAATTCTGTATTCTCTTTCACAAATAAAACTATCGAGTCTTACTGTGGTTCGTTGCCAACTTTGAGTTCGTCGAAGTCGTCGGCGTTTAAAGTACTGCTACTCCTGAGACATGTATATCCGTTTTATCATGAGAGGAAGTAATCTATAACCTCGGGTACAGTGAGGGGATTAAATTCCTTAAGGACACACAGTGAATTTTGTGGTCTCGGATATTTTTCTTACTTTCTACATTATTCCTTTTTCAGTTTCTGGTTTTTTCGTTTTCTGATTTTGAACACAGGCTTACTAACAATTATCTTACCAGTTCAGATGATTCAAGTTTCACTCTTCCTCGAAGTGGCTATGAAATCCATCATCTCTATTCGCTTAAAAAAAGTTCCTCATGCTCTCATTCTTTTATCACTCATTTACTCCCTTCTGATGATATACTTAATAGGAGAAATTTATTGTTTGATTGCAACTCAATCCTTTCTCATGAGTTATTGACATTAAGAGTGTTGGATTTGGTGTGCGTCATATTAAGAAGTGCATCCTATATTCAATTCTTGATTAATTTAAGATACTTGGCCCTAAAGGGGAATTTTGAGGAAGATCCATCATGGTTATACGAGCTCAAGAACTTAGAAACATTGATACTTGTTAATGTTAGGATTGGTATCATGACATTTTTCCTAACATATCGTTTTTCAGAAAATGTCGGAACAAATGTCTTGACATTTGGGCTGACATTCTGGTAACAGTTTTGCCGATCTTCATGGACTGTTTTTCAGGAAACTGTGACCTTATTTAACACATGGCAAATTGACTTGGCAAGGAGTATTTAAAGCAGATTATGATCGATGAATACCAAGTCCAAGTAGAGCATAACTTGAGGAGCAAGATGTGGAAGGAAAAATCCAAGCTGTTGAGAAATTCTCTCCTCAAGTTTCTGCCACACGTGACCACTTTTAGCTCAACCTCTACAACCAATTGATGAGCTTTTCAAGGAGGACTCTCTACTATAAATAGAGAGGCAGATCAGTGAATCAATATCCAGAAACAAAATGTAAAAATACCAATAGAGCTCTCGGGATTTCTTTTCAGAAATCTGGATCACAAAATGTTGCCTGAGTTTGTGACGACATTCTGCATGACATTTCAGTCGATGTTTCAGATTCTAGATTAGCTTTGTATGGAACGATTGTAATGAGATATTTGTCACTTCTATTTAGATAGATTTTTCAGGCATAAGTCATCTGCGACTTAACCTTTTTATTCCTTTTGTATCATCTTGTAAAGAAAGGAATATATCAATTGTATATATATATATATATATATATAATACTCTGGTCATTGACCATCACGAGTTATATTAATATATAACCTATGAAAATTAAACGTTTGTGTCTTTATTATTTCCGCTGCATTTTACTCTTTAAAGGTTTTATTATGTTTTTAACTGAACAATGTTTTTACCGAAATGTCGTCAATTATGTCAGACGACATTTTCACCGATATTTGCAAATTGTTCCAGCATTCGAATTGAGTTAATTTTCAATTTATTTTTATTATTCCATAGATGTACTCCCGGGACCCAACAAGTGGTATCAGAGCCAACACTTGACATAATAAGTGATTGGTCATATTATTCAAAGTTATGGATCCGGCTAATCTAAATATTGGTAAACTTTCCATTTTAAATTGAACAAAATGTACCTATTGAGGATTTGCCTACGTTTTCACATCAAATCAATTGATGCATGAAGATCTGGGTATGTTGTTCAAATGTTGTCGCCGGATGAAGAATGTGACATTCTTGTTAAACCTGAATCCAAATGGACGGCGGAAGAAACCAATAATGCTAGCTTAACGAAAAGGTCTTAGATGCAAATTTTGGATGTGTTGATCTTTACATGTTTAAACTCATTCAAAACTGCCAACGGCTAAAGGATGAATGAGATACTTTACAAATTCATTGTGAATGTAACTCAAGTATTCGTCGAATAAAGCTACACATGATCATGAGAAAATATGAACATTTAAGGATGGAAGAAGCGGATGCTATTAAATCTTATTTTGAAAGACTCTCCGTTCTCTTCCTGAAAAGTTCAATTTAAAGATTTATGCCATTAAAAGAGCTCACATCTTGCTACTATGAACCTTCATACCTTGATGAACATTCTCAAAACCTATGAGATGAACATTAAGAATCAAAGGGAACTATTTTAGAGCAAGAATGTGACACTTCAAGTTCAATCCTCAGAGAATCATATTGATGAAGAGGATGAGAATCTTGAAGAAATTGGTGAAGGTGCTAATGTTGATGT
The DNA here is from genome assembly GCA_029844215.1 of Przewalskia tangutica. Lineage (NCBI taxonomy): Eukaryota > Viridiplantae > Streptophyta > Magnoliopsida > Solanales > Solanaceae > Przewalskia > Przewalskia tangutica. Next base: position 115,147,424 of record CM056723.1, on the reverse strand, counting down.
TATACCCCGTATTTCCAGAGTATGTACGTGAGGGCGTACGTATATAATTTAAGCCTTAAGATTTGGCAAGTTTCGAAATTTGGGCACAAGTACCGAAAGGAGTCGTTTTTCGACGAAACGTTTCCACAGCTTTCGCAGGGAAAATTCCGGCTATGTCATTAATATTTTTTGCGGATTTTTCCGAGAGACGAAACATTTTGGACCAACGGGAGGGTGAAACGCATTTCTGCCCGACTGCGCGCTGAACTTGTAACTCTCATAACTTTCTACTCCGACGCCCTATCGACGAACGGTTGGTTGCGTTGGAATCTAGACTCAACGAACTACGCCCTAGGCCTTTAAAATACTTAGGAACTCTCAACGAATCGGGTCATAACCCGCCTCAAAGTTGACTAAAACCCGCCTAATAATCCACAACCTATCCTTTGAAAATTTTAAGTCTTACATGCTTTAAACGCCTCATACGTAGGGTCAGAACTACGGGGTATAACATTCTCCCCCCCTTAGAAACATTCGTCCCGAATGTTCCTTCTAGGCTTACTCAAATCATAATATCGACATAGACCCTCTCAACTACTCTTTTGCAAAAAAATAAGGAAGCTCCACGAGCCACAACATACTTAAGCGAAATTACTAAATCAAAACTAACAAGCAGGAAAGTAGGTTACCTGGAGGTATAGGGAATAAGTGAGGATACTTCTTCATCATATCGTCCTCTGCTTCCCATGTCATTTCCTCCTCGTTGCCCGCCATAGCACCTTGACGGAGGCCACATCTTTCGTCCGAAGTCGCCTAACCTGACGATCGAGTATCGCCATGGGACTCTCCTCATACGATAACTCCTCTGTCACTTGGACATCCTGAACCGGGTGCACTCTAGATGGATCTCCAATACATTTCCGCAACATAGACACATGAAAAACTGGATGCACCGCCTCCAAATTGGACGGAAGATCTAACTCATAGGCAACCTTGCCTACCCTACGGACAATCTGATACGGCCCAATGTACCTTGGGCTAAGCTTCCCCTTCTTTCCAAATCTCATCACGCCCTTCATGGGCGATACTTTTAGAAAAACCCAATCATCTATCTCGAATTCCAAGTGTCGATTCCGATGATCAGCATACGACTTTTGCCGACTCGAAGCCGCCAACAATCGCTCACGGATAAGATTCACCTTATCCATCGCACTTGAACTAAGTGCGCCCGACTAATCGAACTTCTCCCACTCGAACCACCTATCGGTGACTGCACTTCTCCCGTATAAGGCCTCATAAGCGCGCCATCCGAATCCGGAATGGTAGCTATTGTTATAAGCAAACTCCACAAGAGGTAAAAGATCCTCCCGTACCACGAAATCAATAACACAAGCCCGCAACATATCCTCGTTGTCCGATAGTGCGCTCGGCCGTCCGTCGACCGAGGATGAAACGCCGCATCGAGACTCACCTGTCCTAATCCTTCCGGAAAGACCTCCGAGTTAGTCGAAATCCGGTCTCTCTGTCTGAAATAATCGATACAGGCACACCGTGCAGCCTCACAATCTCCCTGATATACAGTCTCGCGTAATCCTCGTAGAAAAGGTCGTCATTGGAAGAAAATGGGTGATTTAACACCGCCGACGATATAACCCAAATGGAATCACGCTTTCCGAGTGGAAGGTAATCTCGTAATAAAATCCATATTTACCACTTCCCACTTCCAAGTCGAATGTCAATAGCCGCAACCCACCGGCTTCGTGCTCAATCTTAACTGGCGACAATTCCGCACGCGTACGAACTCCGCAACGTCCCTCTTTAGGCCATCCCACCAATACACGCATCTGAGGTCATGATACATCTTAGTCGACCCCGGATGAATAGAATAACGAGCACTGTGTGCCTCCCTGCAATCTGGCGAAGTCCGTCACATCGGGAACACACAACCGACTCAAATCTTAGCACCCCATCGTGCTACTCAAATGCACTCTTCTCCTTCGAGCAGGCATCTGGCATCGCATCAAAATCGGATCCTCATATTGTCGCCTCTTTACCTCCTCGACGATAAGACTGCAACCTCTCGAACCCGAATTCTCACTATCGAATCAACCAAACGAACCCCAAGGCTCGCTAATGATGTAACTCTGACCATATCCTCTTCTCCGGTGAACATCGCATGGACTACCCATCGACTGCGACTGGGCATCCGCAACCACATCGCCTTCCCCGGTGGTATAGAATATCAACATCATAATCCTTAAGTAGTTCCAACCACCGTCTCTGCCGCAAGTTCAGCTCCCTCTGGCTGAAGATGTACTGGAGACTCTTGTGGTCTGTGTAAATGTTCACATGAACTCCATATAAATAATGTCTCCAGATCTTTAAGGCATGAATCATCACGCTAACTCCAAGTCATGTGTGGGATAGTTCTTCTCATGCTTCCTAAGCCGCCGAGATGCATAAGCTATAACCTTTCCGCGGCCGCATCAAGACGCACTCCAAGCTCGACACCGACGTCACAATAAACCACATATCCATCTAAGCCCTCGGAAGAGTAAGAATCTGGGACGGTCGCCAACTTCTCCTTTAGCAACCGGAAACTTTCTCACAAGTATCCGTCCATCGAACATAGCCGCTTTCCGAGTCACTTAGTCAAAGTCTTTGAAATAGAAGCAAACTTCCCTACAAACCGCCGATAATAACCTGCAAGGCCCAAAAGCCGCGACTCTCCGTAGCTGGTCTGGTCCAGCCAAGTCTTGATCGCTTCAATCTTCGCCAGATCAACCCGAATACCATCGGTCCCGATAACATGCCCTAAGAAAGCCATCGACGCCACCGTAACTCGCACTTCGAGAACTTGGCATACAATCGCCGGTCTGAGGACTCCCAATACCATCCTCAAATGACCAGTATGCTTCCCGCCTGCGGCGCGAATACACCAAGATATCATCAATAAACACTATAACGAACATATCCAAGAATGGCACGAACACCCTATTCATCAAATCCATGAATATTCTTTGGGCGTTGTCAACACGAAAGACATCACCCCGAACTCATAGTGCCCATACCGGTCCCGAATGCGATCTTTGGGATATCTATCTCTAACTCGCACTGATGATAACTGCACCGCAGTCTATCTTGAAAAACACTTTGCACCTGCAATCGGTCAAACAAATCGTCAATCCCGGGAAGGGATATCTGCTTGATAGTTGCCTTGTTCACCGTCGTAATCAATACACATACGCAGCTGGCCCCATCCTTCTTCTTTACAAATAACACCGGTGCTCCCACGAGAAACACTGCCTAATAAAGCCTTTCTCCAAAGAAATCTTTCACCGCCCTTCAACTCCTTCACTCGAAAGCCATCCGGTATGGCGGAATAGAAATCGGTCGAGTATCCGCGCCAAGTCAATGCAAACTCAATCTCCTCTCGGGAGGATACCCTAAGCTCATCCGGGAATACGCCCGAAACTCTCTAACGATCGGACCGATCAAGGTCCGTACCTCGCCTCGATGTCGAATACCGAACCATATGATAGATGTACTTTCCGCACCATCTTCCTAGCCTTGAGGTAAGAAATAAACTTACCCTACGCAAAGGTATTCCCTTCCACTCGATAACGGCCACGGAAACCGAACCGAACTAATCTCTCATACCCACGTTGGCATAGCAAGATGCTAGCCAATCCATACCCATAATCACATCAAAGTCCGACATATCCAACTCTATCAAGTCGGCCAGAGTCCGACGGCTTATCTATAGTCACAGGACAAGCCTTATACACTCGCCGCCTACCATCGAATCACTCATCGGCGTAGCCACCTCAAAAGGTCTTATGGACTCGGGCTCTATCCCTATTCTACCGCAATATGAGGAGATATGTAGGACAAGGTAGAACTCGGATCTATCAAAACATATACATCACAAAGAAGAAACCAATAATGTACTGCGGCGACATCCGCGACGCCTCGGTCCCGCTGACCGACATAGCATATATGCGGTTACGAGGACCGCTAGAATCGAACCCCTACCACGACCTTCGCCGCGCTCGCCGCCCATAAGTACCACTCGCCTCCGGGAGTCTAACCATCGAAGATGAAGATCCAAAGAATGCACTTCGCCACGAACTGTAATGCTCCCGCCGCCAAGCGACGACAATCCTTCTTCGGGATGGTCCGCCGCCACAAGAGTAACATGATCTCGAACCCATACGCACTCGCCGGATGAGACCTACCGCATCGAACGCACCGGCAGGTAGGTGGTCTCGACAGTCCGGTCCTCGCCTCCTAAAACTCGATGTCCCGAGCCCGACCGCCTCGAATAACCTCGCTGATCGGACCTCCCGCCGAAATCGCGAGGAGCACTCTGCTGGCCGGAAGGTGGACCTAGTTCGCCGAGGCCGCCTCAAAATCGCCACGAGAACCCGATGTCACGCCTCTTGGCCGCCCAAATCTAGCCGATCTCGCTTTCGCCTCAATCTCGCAGATGCGCTGCATCCCGAAATATCCATCCTCGGTGAAGAGCCACCCCCAAGCATGCAGTAATCATGTGACGGTCTGGTCCCATCACGTATCTATGAATCCCGCTCGCCATATCGCTACAATGGTGTGTGCATATCCGCCAAGGAGTCAAACTCAGTGTCAGACTTCGATAGTCCTCCCGCCCCGTCTCAAGGTCAAGAACCTATCCACGCTGGCTCTCCTCACCTCCGAGGCAAGAAGTGGTCTAGAACGCCTCGTGAACTCCTCCCAATCACCGGGAGAGCATCCTCACCCTCGACAATACCCATGACTCAAACCAGTTCAACGCAATATCGCGTAACGGTAAGAAGTTTAGTATAACGACTCACTCCGATGCCCTAAGAACTCGCATGGTCCGTCAGAATCGCCGGACAAACTCCCGCGATCTCATCAAATCTCGAACCATAGAACTCGGGTGGGTGACAACCCAAGAAATCCCGAATCAGAAATCGTCGGCTTAGGGTTGCCGCCGCTCTGTTTGACGCCGCCACTATGCCGATGGCAAGAATCGACCGTTTCTCGTAATCTTCGTACTCGCACTTCGATCGCGGATCGAGGCTCGTACCGCGGTCTCGTGAGCCGCGTCACGCCTCGAAATCTGCTGAGGCGGCGACGACGTGGAACTCGCCGCCTAAACATCATCTCGGTAAGGATCGGGCTCGTGCCTCGTGACTCTCCGCCCCACTAGCGATTCTCACCGCTTGCTCTTCGCCGCGCGGTTGCTGCGCGAGGCATAATCGATACATAAAGGAAAACATCCGGGAGATTCAACCTATAACTCACTTTCTATTGCACGATCTTAGAGTGAAAGAATGGAAACCAATCCTAGATATCCTGCAGCCTCACGATTATAGATGTGCACGACACACCGATAATCAAGACTCTACTAGACACGGCTCGTGGACACTTTCCGAGGACTAATCGCTCGATACCACTTTTGTCACGACACCCGGGCCGCGACTAGTACCCTACCGAGTACCGCCGGTATATGTCGAGAATAGAATGAACATAACACAACACGTAACTTCATAAAAAGGGTAAAACATATCCGCCACCGATAAGGTCGCTTTCCATAAACATACTTAAACAAAGTATTTATAATACAATGTTCTTATAGCCCAAAACACATAGGCCATGCACTTAAAGATAACAATCGTGGACGGGGCCCCGCCATACCACGGATGTACAAAATACCTATAAGATCGTGAAAATATCCGCACCAATGAATAAGCTTCCGAGGAATGGAGCTTCGACACCGGAATAGTGATCCTAAGAACGAGGATCCTCAATGCTACCTTACTACCGCGGATTGAACGCACTTCGGAAGGGGTCGATACAGATGTACCAAGTATGTAAAGTCGGGAAAATGCCGTAATATGATATCATAAGTCTAAAAGTAATTGAGTCATGAAAGACAATAAAATACCTTTATCGTGCCTTACTAACAATGAGAGAGTGACAAGTATATTTATAATCTTCGCATAAAGTAGGAGGCTCGTGATCAAAACAGGTACCTCGCCGTAGTATCAATAAAACCATCCTACTCGGGACTATTTCACCCGCACGGGTCCCGCGACCCGCGTGAGGTACTCGTGACGCATTTGTACCACGCGACGGGACTATTTCACCCGCATAAGCCCATAAGGACTCGCATGAGGTATTCTCGCATCACGGGTAGCAAATCCACTGCAATGTGGTATAACGATCTTGGGACTTTCCTCGATATACTCTTACCGCCAGCGGATGGTATAACGATCTTGGGGTCAGACCTCGATATACTCTACACGGAGCGGATGGTATAACGATCTTGGGGCTCGCCGATATACTCTTATCTTAGTGCAGATGGTATAACGATCTTGGATCCGCCTCGATATACTCTACATCGAGAAGGTGGTATGCGATCTTGGGGCTTGCCTCGGACATACTCATTACCCCGAGAAGGTGGTATAACGATCTTGGGGCTTGCCTCGATATACTCTTACCCTAACTCAAATCACATCATATCATAATCATAAATAAGTTAAGAAAACTTATAACTTTATTAGTCTTGTTCACATACCCTCTCATTTTAGTTTACTTAAGGCACTTAACCATATCTTTAATAAAAGAATAGGAGTTTAACCCAAGTACTATATACTTCAACTCTTTTGAAAAGACTCTTCTTTATACATAAAAGCCTTTGGGCAATTGATACCTTAAAATCAAGTTGCCTCCATATACTTATCTTATTTAGAGTAAATCTCTTCTCATTAACCTTTTATGAAGCTAATAAACCAACTTCCCATAAAGTTGTTATACTAACTCTACACTTTAGTAAAATCATACTTTTCCCCTAACTAAGGGAATTATACATTCTTAAAAAGAAACAAGTCATCATATACTTAAAACGAGTAAGAATACCAAATCTTGTACGTCTACCGTACTACATAGTTTCATCTATTCATGCTCAAGAGATAGGAAAACTTCACATACCTCTTTGGTCAATCCACTTGCTAGGTCCAACTACCGCAAGTAATATTTCAACCTATAATAACCATGATATGTTCAACAACTCTAATTTGATGTAGAATAATCTAACTCAAATCCACTAAATTCTATGGAAAATTGGGCGGCATTTCCTTTGTTTCTACATACTTTGCCACCTTTCTCAAGGCGAATTTATCATCCAAATGCCACATTCAAGGCTCAACAATCCAACAATGCAAAGGGGATTACACCTAAACTTGGGTGTGTAAAATTACCCACAAGGTCTGATAATTCATTTTAACAAGTTTAAGGTAGTTCTTAGGCTACAACATGCTCATTTGTTCTTTTAACCAATCCTTTCATATCGACCACATTTCTCACGCAATCAATCTAAGGACCTTATTTCCAACTAAAAGTTCTTCCTACTTAACATGCAATACCAAATACCAACTATAAAGAAGTTAATGGTTACCTTAGAGCTTTTAGCCAATTTACTCCAACAATTGCTAGCCTCTACTCCAAGAATATCACCACAATAGTCTTCATGAGCTTGTAATAACCTTTCCTTCCTATCACACTTTTGATTTTCTTTAGGCTTAGAATTTCTCTTGGAAACTTAGAGAGAAGGAGAGCTAAAGCTTTAGAGAGAGGAAATTGGAAGATGACCAAGTCTTCAAGACTTGGTCAATATATTGCATGCAAGAAATCAGATGGGGACACTTGTCACCTCCCAAGGTCTTTTACAAGAAAAATCGACTTTTAAGTTTTTCGCCCAAATCCCGCCTCGGCGTGCACTAAACCTCTGCAGCTCTCGAACTTTCAGCGCGCTGCATCTGGCGCGTGCTGCAGCTTCAGCGACCCTCGATGCTAGGCGCGCATGACCTGCATCCGCGCCACCACGCCGCTTTGCTCAATGCATTACGCCGATCATTTGAACTTGTAACTCTCATAACTTACTCGACGCCCTATCGACGAACGGTTGGTTGCGTTGGAATCTAGACTCAACGAACTACGTCCTAGGCCTTTAAAATACTTAGGAACTCTCAACGAATCGGGTCATAACCCGCCTCAAAGTTGACTAAAACCCGCCCGGAATAATCCGTCAACCTATCCTTTGAAAATTTTAAGTCTTACATGCTTTCGTACGCTCTCATACGTAGGGTCAGAACTACGGGGTATAACAGTACAATTGGAGGATATTGTTTTTATCTTGACAATAATCTTATTTTTGGTATAGTCGTAAATAAAACTGTGTCTCACTGTCAACTGCTGAATTTGAAATATGTAGCAGCTGAAAGTTGTTGTTCTCAATGAATATAGTTAAGACACATGTTAAACGACTATGATTTTACTAGCAACATATTATTTGTTTTTGTACTTTGATAATTTGAGTGCTATAAATATTTCCAAAAATTCAGTTCAGCACTCACGTACAAAACATGTTGATATTAGACATCACTTTTTAAGAGATTTTCCATCTTGAAAAGCTCTTCTAGTCTTTGAAATCTCTGAAACAGGCACTGTTGGGCGAATGTCGACTGAAATATCTCTAACATTTCGGGTGACATTTACCCTTGTAATATCAGAATCTGATTTTCAGTATTGTGTAACGACTGATTTTTGTTCGCACAGGTATGATTCCCAAATAAGAACGTGATTTTAATGTGATAATGTTCTCTGCGATGATATTAGATATCATAAAAATGGAGTATCAAAATAAGGCAAAGCCTTTCTAATTCTCGGCAACTGTGCAATACGGGCAAAGCCTTTAAAATTGATATCGTTCATATACTATAAGAGTATCAAAGTGCTTAAACAAAGAAAAATATTATGAGGATACTAAATAAGTATTCTTGTTTTTTACACGAAAATAAATTTTGTATGTGTTTTATGATTAGATCTAGGACTCAATGGGAAAATGTTACATTTGTCTGGAGGTTAAACTCATAAAAGCATATATGAAATGTGTCTTGATTTGTTGCCGAAAGAAAGATGTTCTTGAAGGATCATGATACTTGTGTTGTACAAAATGTTGCCAACATTACTGTTGACATTCTCAGATAATGATATTTGTTGGGAAGCGATGTATAACTGATTTTGAAAATTCAGTTATTTTTCTCCCTATTTGTATGCCTTGTTTTGATAGGAATTTCAAACTTTAAAATGATAAAATTAATTTTTATTCCTACTATGATGTCTAGTTATTTTATCCCATTATTTTAGGTGCAAGTTATTGTGTAAAATTGAAACACCTAAATCTAAGAAATTTTTGTTGCTTAGAAAGATTTGCCATGTATATAGATATTCCTCTTATTTGTTATTTTTTTTATCATCTTCGATTTTCCCTATAAAAATAAAATAAAATAGGAAGATCACATCACTTTGGTATATACAACCGATGGAACACTCAAGCCCTCCATCTTTCAAAATTCCTCAAAACCCTCTCCACTATATTCACCTATGGAAACTTTCCAATGTCAACACCAATATCAACCAACCCACCGACCAACTTTCTTATGAGTACTAGCCCTCCAATGAACACTGAACCTTCTGAGCATGTTGAACCACAGTAAACAACCCCACTGGTTTCCTTCTTCACCATCCATAGAGGACTTGTCTAAAGCTACAGTATTGGGTAAGAGACCAAGATCCTTCACATTCCCTACTTGTCGATCGAGTAGATTGTTTGAGAAGAAACAGTTCGTGCAGAGCCGAGCAACAACAGGTCAAGGTCCAAATGTGATATTGCTATATCTTCTTGCTCTGCGATGGCGGTGGCGACCACGAACTTGGTGTTCTCAATGAAGAGTGAAGAAGAAACAATCGATCATGTCTCGCAAAGCGTATGCGAAGAAAATGAGGAAATTTTTGGTGAAACTCCATTGAAGCAATTCTTCCCAAAGGAAATTTCCAGATATGCTAAATCGAGTGTTGTTCCGAATGTTGCCACTGATGTCACAACATCTCAGGAAACCTTTCAACCAACATCAGAAGAGACACAAACTCCAACATTCTCCAGCGAAACTGAATCTGATTCAAACCTTGAGGTATGGATCTGTTACTGAGAAAGGATCGTATGTTGATAAAATAGTCAGGTTTTTATGCTAATTTGAGTTTTGCTATAGATGATACATCCTCGAAGAAATTTGAGAATGTATATCTCTATAACAGAATATTTTTTTTTCCACACCTGCTGTTTTTAAACCAATGTATGAGATGAAATGCTGAGGAAAATGTTAGAGGTACAAATCCTGCAGTGGACAATAGAGATGAAGTAATTGAGTACCTCACTTAGGGTATAATGCATAAGTGGATCTCTAGATGTCCAACATCTGAATTAACAGCCATGTTTGCCACCCTGCTGTACAAGTTACCAACTTGGCACAAAAAGAATCGACCTCAATCCTCTCTTCAATCTCTCTGATATACAAAATTTAAACTACCCTGGAAAATGGAAGGAAATAGTGCAGATGTTGATAGAAATATCACTAACATTCTTTACAACACTGGTCCAAGACAGTCTCCACTGTCTACTGAATAACTTGTGATTAAAAATTACGAAGATCAACCAACAAATCTCTGAGGTTGATACTGTGAGGAATACACTGATTCAAGCCAGAGATCATTTCATGCTGCTGCTTTCTTCATAAAAAGGGGGAGAAAATGATATGCATATGCTACCGTACTGTCGAGATAATGATAATGCATATGCTACTGTCAAGAAAATAATGCTGCTGCAGAGGAAGTGTTAATGCATGAGGAGCAGAGAAAGGAGGCTAGATGCTGTAGAGGAAATGCTAATGCAGAGGGAGCAGAGAAAGAAAGCGAGATGCTGATGTTCTGTGCAGAGAAAGAGTTATGCAAGAGTAGAAAGATGTTGAAAGCTGCTACTGCTATATGCTACTGTTATATGCAGAGAAAGAATTATGCAAGAGCTACTGCTACTGTGCTGGAAGCTACTGCTGTTTGTTGAAAATGTTATTTTGTGAAGAAAGACAAAAAGGGGAAGAATGTTAAAATTAGAAGTTTTGCCCTTCCTTCAAGGACTGAAGCTAATGCTACCAGTCGATACGAAGCTGATGCTACTAGTTGGTGTTGAGAATATGGTCTGTGTATAAATCTGTATAAGTGGATGATATGTGTATATGTGCTAACATCTTTCTTCTTTTCTAATCCTATATAAATGGTATATATATGTATATCTTGTATATGTTGTGTTTATATGCCATTACAAGTTGAGGGGGAATATTTGTGTGAATTTGCCATTGTTAGGTCACTTATGCTTAGTTGGTTAAGTTTTGTGAAGAAAGGCAAAAAGGGGGAGAATGTTAATGTTAGGATTGGTATCATGACATTTTTCCTAACATATCGTTTTCCAGAAAATGTCGGAACAAATGTCTTGACATTTGGGTTGATATTCTGGTAACAGTTTTGCCTATCTTCATGGACTGTTTTCTTGTGACCTTATTTAACACATGGAAAATTGACTTGCCAAGGAGTATTTAAAGCATATTATGATCGATGAAGACCAAGTCCAAGTGGAGCATAACTTGAGGAGCAAGACGTGAAAGAAAAAGTCCAAGCTGTTGAGAAATTCTCTCCTCAAGTTTCTGCCACACGTGACCACTTTTAGCTCAACCTCTACAACCAATTGATGAATTTTTCAAGGAGGACTCTCTACTATAAATAGAGAGGCAGATCAGTGAATCAAGATCCAGAAACAAAATGTAAAAATACCAAGAGAGCTTTCGGGATTTCTTCTCAGAAATCTGGATCACAAAATGTTGTCTGAGTTTGTGACGACATTCTACATGACATTTCAGTCGCTGTTTCAGATTTTAGATTAACTTTGTATGGAGCGATTGTAATGAGATGTTTGTCACTTCTATTTAGATAGATTTTTCAGGTATAAGTGAACTGCGACTTAACTTTTTTATTCTTTTTGTATCATCTTGTAAATCTTGTAAAGAAAGGAATATATCAATTATATATATATATATATATATATATATATATATATATATATATATATATATATATATATATATATATATATATAATACTTGGTCATTGACCATCATGAGTTATATTAATATATAACCTATGAAAATTAAATCTTTGTGTCTTTATTATTTCCGCTGCATTTTACTCTTTAAATGTTTTATTCTGTTTTTAACTGAACATTGTTTTTACTGAAATGTCGTCAGACGACATTTGCAAACTATTCCAGCATTCGAATTGAGTTAATTTTGTTTTTATTATTCCATAGCTGTACCCGGGACCCAACAATCGCACAGATTAAATCTGTCACATGTAATATGGGGTATGGTAAGCTTAAAACATTTGGAAGTGATTGGTAAACCAGCTGTCATTAGGTGTGATGTCACAGAGTTTGAGACGTACCCTCCTTTAGAGAAATTACAATGGCTTTCCTTTGCACACTTGCCTGGAGGTGAGGAGTTCCAAAAGTTCGTGTCGAAGGTACCCTGTTTAGTAAAGCTGAGGTGCTTGGTTGATGAGCCACATGTTGGTCGGAGATGCATTAGGCTTCCAGGTATACACTCTTTAAATAAACTTGAATCACTCAAAGTCTATTTTCTAAAACGTGGTGCAAAGAGACTTGAAGTCAACTTCCCTAGGAACCTAAAGAAGTTGACGTTGTCATCATGTCAATTACCATGGACTGAAATTTCAACCATATGAAGATTGGAGAATCTGGAGGTGCTCAAGTTGGATTCTTATGCTTTTAAGGGAAGGCAATGGGATGTCAAAGATGAGGAGTTCCAGAAACTCAAGATCTTAAAATTCCACAGCATGAATATTCCACAATGGAACTTTTTTCATACGTCCTTTCGCAACCTTCAACTGGTGATTTTCAGAAACAGTCAACTGGAAGCATTTCCTCACAACCTTGAAAACTTACCTTCGTTGAAGATGATTGAGGTGCGCAAATGCAACCGCAGTGCATTGAGATCTGCTAGGGAGTTTGAGAGAACTCAAATTGAGGATTTGGGAAATCATGAATTCAAGTTCATCATCAAGTCTAGAGATGAGGAATCAATGAGTGAGGATGAAGAAGAACTTGGACTGACTTGGCAAGTTGACTCGAAGCTTTTGCAATGTGTTTTCTGTTTTCTACTTTTTTTCTTGATTATTTCTGTCCCTGTTAAATGGGCTGACCCAGACCCGATCCAGTTCATTATTTGAATTGCAGGCCGTGACCAGTCCGATAGGGAGAAGTGCACAAACAGCAGTATTTAGGTCCCCTTTAAAGTATAGGCAAAATTTCTAAAGGTTTTAAAGTTTAGTTGCCTTAGTTTAAACTTCAAAAATGTTTTAGAACGTCAGGTCGTAGTTAGGCTCCGCCGGAGCCTAAATTCAGACAGAAGGTTTGAATTTGAACTATGTCTTTTCAGATTTCAGACCTCCGGGTATGAAGTTAGGCTTTGGCGGAACCCAGCTTCTGACCCTCTAAAGAAGAAAAATAAACATGAGGTTACTCAGTGAAGAGAGGTTACTCACTACTATGCTCCAATAAGGACCTGATTGACATATGGCCTTGGAAACTCATCCACCAAAGTCTGTTATAGTTGGATAACACTATATGAATCTTGTCTCACACAGGACAATCTCAGGTGGAGGAGTATCCAGGCAGTTAGTCGATGTTATATGTGCCAGTTGAATTCTGAAAGTGTTAGGCACCTCTTCCTGCATTGTACAGTACCAGTAGATATCTGGAGTATGTTCTCCATTTATGAACTAGCCTGGGTCATGCCGGACAATATCAAAAAAGCTTATGAAAGTTGGTGTTCATGGAGGGTTGGGAAGTTCATCAAAAGATTTGGCCAATAGCGGCTGCTTCATTTTTTTGGTGCATCTGAAATGAAAGAAATCACAGATGTTTTGATGGGATTTCAATTCCATTTCATGTCATTAAGCAAATGTTTGCTTAATCTTTTTTGTTGGCTAGACCAGACTCTTGTAACTAGTTGTGACTATTTTTTTTGGAATGTGTAAGCTCCCTTGTGTTGCACTAGTAATCTAGTATAGTTTTGTTTTACAGGAGCAATCACATTCTTTCTCTTTTGTAACTTTTGATGCATCTTCTTGATGCCTTTAATGAAATCTTCTTACTTCATAAAAAAGAAAAAAGAATAAACAACTTGAGGTTCAGTTTGAAGTTTGCCAAAACTGGCTAAACTGCAGGCTATAAGCGACTTGACATAGTCTATTAAGCTTTGCTTTTCTTATGGTCGACATGTAATGCCTTTTGAATAGTTTATAGAAACTGGATTATATATCAAATAGGGGTGCTACAAGCAGGTCGGTATGATTTACACCAAGTAGCTGATTTTACATGTGCAATTTAAGTTATATCCATTCAGACTTTGCAAAGTACTTAATTTATAATAATAATCAGGGTTGGCATTGCGTCCATTCTCCTAGGATCTTTTTCTTTTGCTTCTTCTTTGTAATATATAGGGTTGGCCAGTGGGCCGGGCCGATCCGACCCCGTTCCGACCCCGACCCTGACACGACCTCGTATATAAAAAAAAAAAAAAGCGGGACCGGGGCTCAAATCGGGGCGGGACAGGGTATGGTCCCGCCCGACCCGACCCCGCCAGGCCCCGATCCCGCCCCGACCCGCCCCGCCCCGCCTGGGCCTCGCTTTGCGAAATAGCGTTGTCTAACGACCATTTTACATTTTGGCCGTTAGACAACGGTCATTTTTGGCTTCCCCCCCTCCCCTAACCCCCCTACCCCCTTTATATTTATTTTTAACCCCTAAGTTATTATATTTACACTTTAACCCAATTTCCCAACTATAAATACCTCATGTCCTCCTCTTATTATTTTCACAAATCTTTCTACTCTCTAATCTCTCAATCAATCAATCTCTATTCTCTATACAACATTATCTACTACATATTCAATCTATTTATTAATTTGAGAATTGGGAGTGAAGTTGGCAACTAGCTTGAGGATTATCTATCGAGCAAAGTTTCAATTTTCAACCTCTCGATTACACGTCGACTCTACGTCGGCGTTTGGTACATTCGTTCTCTCATTAAATTATTATTTTGTTTTTATTTCATTTAGCACATTTAATTTCATTATCTTTAAGTCTTTAACTATTTATTACCATGAAAAGAGTAAAAAGTGTTTTTGGCAAGGGTACTTCTTCTAGTAGGGCGGGTAACAAGGGCAAGGGTACTTATTTTAGTATTCCAGCTATTCCTAGACAAGATGATTTTATAGATCCTGAACTGTTTCCTAAAATACCATTTGATCTTGACACAAATGTTTATCCTCAAATTGAAGAAGATTTTAATTTAGATGACACTCTAGATGATGATACACCTACTAATGAAGATGATGATACACCCACTAGTGAAATGCCTCCTATCCCCCCTAGTATGAGACGAGGTCCGGCAAAACGATCATTAAAATCAGTTGTATGGAAATATTTTGACAGGGACGTACCGAATCAAGTAGCTGTATGTAAAACTTGTAAAAATATTTATTCTTTTAAAACTGGACAAGGTCATGGTGGGACGGGGGGTTTAGCAAGACACATATTGTAAAAACACAAAGTCTTGCATGCCCAATACATTATTGAAAAAGATGGTGAACAGACATCTTCTCAATCGGGACAAGGTTCACATCGCATTGGGACAAAGCATGTGGTCAAATTAACCACATGACGGGGAGTTGTAGGCCACTAAATACGATAAACATAAAGATAGGGAAGACTAGCAAAATTAGTTCTTTGTGGAGGGTTTGCCTTTTTCATTTCCTGAATCTCCTGGTTTTATTCATTATATTAGAGATATGTATAATCCTGCTTATAAAGGTTTTCCTAGATCAACTGTTAAAAGAGATGTATTTAAATTTGCACATGAATATCAACAGTATTTACGTTATGCATTATATCATTTAAATTGCAAAGTCGCTCTAACTTCTGATATAGGTCGTAGTACTAACGACCATGATTATTTAACGATAACCTGTCATTGGATAGATTATAAATGGTCTATGCAAAAACGTATTTTAGCATATAGATACATAGATAGTAGACACACTGGTGAGTTTATTTCAAAAAATATTTATTCAGTCTGCGATTATTACGGAATAACTGATAAAGTTACGAGTATTACATTAGATAATGCATCTTCTAACAATGCTGCTATTTGTATTTTAAGAGATGTTTTAACTCCGTATTTTCCAAAACATTTTTATATCAAATGTGCGTGCCATATTTATAACTTAGTTGTAAAGGATGGTCTTTCACTTTTTCAAGATATTCTTGAAAAAATACAATTTGCTATACACTTTATTTTTAAAAATAATAGAATTCAACAGAGAAAAGAATATAAAACAACTTGTCACGATTGTGGACTATCTTACAGAAAAATTTCCGAAGGTGGAATTCTTTATATGACCAACTAGTTGTTGATTATGACTATAGAAAACCTATCACTTTATTTTTTAACGCCCATAATCAAAATCCAAATGATATGATTGTGGATAATGATTGGGACAAAATTAGAGAACTTATTGTATTTCTAGAGAATTTTCAACGAGCAACAAAAGAATTTTATACTTTATATTATCCTACTATTTCAACTATGTTGTTTTATATAACTATAATATTTTTACTTCTTAAAGAATATATGGAAAAACCTGCTTATAAGGCAGCTATTAAAAAAATGTTTATGAAATTAAAGAAATATTTTATTCCTATTCCCCCTATTTATATTATTGGTGCTGTATTAAACCCAACTATTAAAGTAGAGGGTTGTAAAAGTCTTATTGAAAATATTTATACCTGTATGGACGTACTACCACCTCCAACTCCCAAAAATTTAAATGTTGAGCCACCTATTGAACAAACGCTAGAAGAAGTGTTGAATAGCGTAGAAGATGAATGCAAAAAAGTATATCGGCATTACCAGCAAGAAAGTGCTAGTAACCAACCGACTTTCGTACCATCTTCTTCTTCAACACAACCTAAAAAAAGACATGCTGTTTCTGGGGCTAGTATTGATTCTATTGAAAGCCTCAGAAATAGAATGTGCGGTGGTAGCAGTGCTAACCAAATTAGCGAGTTCGATGTTTTTGTTTTGCAGGGTAATTTACCTTACCAAACAGTTATCAATGAAGAAGGAAAGGAAGACTTGCTTAAATATTGGATGCAGAATGAGAAGACATTTCCGACACTTTCAATGATGGCCCGAGATATTTTGAACATTCAAACGTCATCAATCGCTTCTGAAAACGCTTTTTCTGCAGGCAGATTTCAAATAGGAGAGCACATACACTCATTAGCCGGAGACAGCTTGGAGATGGCGGTACTATTCAGAGATTGGATACGAGCGGAGCGAAGGAGTCTGATCGTGAGATTAACGAAGAAGAAAGCGACAACTGGCGACATTTTATCTGAAGACATGAGTAGCGACGTTGAACAATTTGACCAAGATATACCAATTTCAACCGAAGAACCACAAGAAATTATAAAGAAACTAGAAAAAATATTTTCAAATTGGTAATTTATTTCATTGCAATTTTTTAATTTTTCTATGTCTTTTGCAATTTGTTTCAACAACAGTACACTACAATGTTGTAATTCTGAATCTTGTATATTTCAATGAAATAATTAATAATATAAGAGACACAAAAACAGTCTTGGGATGTTTTTTTTACACTCTTCTTGTCTTTGTTTAATTATTTAGTTTATACTTTATACTTTATAGTTTATACTTTATAAATATATTATATATATGAGTATAATACTATAATTATATATATGAGTTTAATACTTTAATTATAATAGTTAATGACTTAATGTTACTTTGTTAGTAATTTAGTATTTTTAATTTAGTGAAAAAATTTAAAAAAAAAAAAAACCGCCCGACCCGTCCCGACCCCATGCCCAACGGGACCGGGACCGGGGCGGGACACGGTATGGTCCCGCCCGACCCGACCCCGCCAGACCCGCCCCAGCTCGACCCCGCCCCTCTTCTCCGCCCTGACCCCGTTCCGACCCCGCTAGTCCCGACCCCGGTGAGCCCGGCCCGACCCACTGGTCAATCCTAGTAATATATGTTTCTTTACTTAAGAGTGTTAGCTTTTGCTCTGTAAAAATCATGCACTGGGTTATTTATTGAAAAGGTACAATAAAACACTTCTAAGCTTGATAAGAATATCTTCTCAGGAATTGTTGACTCATGACCCATTTTAACCGAGCTGATCGGGTCTGGCCATGTGTATAATCAAGCCAAACATTTGATCAAAGTTATAAATCGTGTAATGAAGGTGTTCACTATCTAAGTTGCTATCTTGCTTCAATCATTTGTCTGGTGTAGTTATTTTTTTCAACTGGAAAGTTGGTAGTTGACTTACCAAACTAAGTTCACATCTCATTTTCAGATGCATGTATCTATGAGATAAATAATAGTCAACTGGATTTATTTATTGTACTTAATTGCTAGTTGATGACATGCCAGAACAAGTCAATCCTTCCGTGGGTAGAATTTTGTAAAGAATGGATCTTGGGCCTAATCATGTTCTCATTTCATATTCAATATGTAACTCTTAACACTCCCGCACGCGTAGACCTTGTTAACTGGTGTGTGTATAATATAATTTGGGGCTCAACATTGGTGAATAAAGAATTGAGTGTGTATAATATAATTTGGGGCTCAACATCGGTGAATAAAGAACTTGAATGGTTATGGCTCTGATACCATGTAAAGAATTGATCTTGGGCTTAATTCTACCCCAAAAGTTAGCTTGTAAGGCGAGGATTGTCCACGTCATATAAGGAATCCATATTCCCATTTCATATCTGATGTGGGACTTTTAACAAATTTAAAGTGGAATGCATCTAGCACTTCCTAATTCTCTTTGTCCCATTTCAATATCTGTATTTTTCTTCCACTTGTGTCATAGTAACTACCAAGAAAGAGATACTTAAATACAACAATCTCGAATTTATCTCAAGCATTTCGTTGACTAGCTTAATTTACATTGTTTATAGGGATCATTTAATATGCAGCTATCTGCTATAGATTTTTAATCAACAAACTTATTAATGTCAACAAAAATTATAAATTGGGATGTAGGACAGCACATAGCTGGGTTTCTTAACTAGAACTCCTTTAAAAAGAGTTGTTTTCTGTAACATGTTCTTCCATAGCACAAAGCAACTCAGAGATATCTCTATCCATTTGATTCCACTCACGACATCTCTAGGTTAGATACAAATTGAGCCTACTGTGCGAGAACATCGATCACTTCATCTGTTACATTATTCTGTCTAACTTTATTATACCCTTTTTCAACAACAATATATTGAGCACAGGGACGAAGCCTCCCTCACCCCATGGGGCTATAGACCCCAACAATTTTTTTTATTATTACTACTATATTAACAATTGTCAAAAAGCCCCCACCCACAAATTTGTATAATATAGTACTAGCCCCTCGGAGTCCGGTATGACCACAACTTCAGAAGCAATTGTGGGATTTGAGGACGAGACATCAGAGCTAATACATCAACTTGCATGGGGCGCGAAACATTTAGATGTAGTCGCCCTTGTTGGAATGCCTGGAATAGGCAAGACAACTATGGCGAAGAGATTGTACACTCATAATGATATTACCAATCGCTTTGATGTTTGTTCATGGTGCACTATTTCTCAAGCATATAATAAGAGAAAGACATTGCTTGAATTATTGGGTAATTCGGATCCTCTCAATGACAACACAAGGAGCGATGGTGAACTAGCAGATGAGCTACGAAGACATTTGTTGAGAAAGAAATACTTCATTGTCATTGATGATTTATGGAGCACTAAAGTATGGGATGACTTAAGGAGATGTTTTCCAGATGATTACACTGGCAGTAGAATCATCTTGACAACTAGACAAGACAAAGTTGCTTCTTATACTGAAGTTTTTAGTGCTCCTCATCATCTTCGTTTATTCACAGATGAAGAAAGTTGTTGTTTATTGCAGAAGAAGGTGTTTGGAGAAGAAAGTTATCCTCCACAGTTTGAAAAGATAGGAGTGCAAATATCACAGAGCTGTGGTGGGCTTCCACTTGCAATTATTTTGGTAGCTGGTGTTCTTGCAAAACTGGACAAGGACGAAGCCCGTTGGCAAAAAGTTGCCTATGGTTTAAGATCATGTATTGCTGGTGATAAGCAAAAGTACATGGACATAATCAACTTGAGTTATAGACGTTTACCTGGTCACTTGACGAATGGCTTTCTTTACTTTGGAAAACATTTTGAGGATGAGCTTTTGGTTCGAGAGTTGATACAGCTTTGGATCGCTGAAGAATTTGCAGTAGGTAACGAGTTAAAGAGCGCAGAAGATGTCGCAAAAGACTACTTGAAGGAGTTAATAGATAGTAACCTTGTAATGGTTGTCCGAAGGAGTTTCTTTGGTGAGGTGAAAGCAATTCGCATGCATGATCTGTTGCGTGAGTTTTGCTTGACTAGCTGTAAGAGTTACAGGTAAGATCTAAGTTGAACCAGACCTTATTACTTCAGACTATTAACTCTACTGGTTCTTAACTCTTTACTATTTTCTTCCTTTTGGTATTTTTGTTTTCTTAGCAGATCACATAATTCAACTGCTGCTGAGCAGGAACGTGGCATTTCACTCGATTTTCGCTATAATTACAAAGAAGCTGAACATTTATATCCCCATTCTGCTATCTCTCGGGTACCCTATCATGTTGATGATATACTTAACCAGAGAAATTTTCTCCTCTTTGACTGCAACAGTTTTCGTGAAAAACCCAGAATCACATCATTGAGAGTGTTGGATTTGGTATGCGTCACATTAACCAGTGCA
The DNA here is from genome assembly GCA_029844215.1 of Przewalskia tangutica. Lineage (NCBI taxonomy): Eukaryota > Viridiplantae > Streptophyta > Magnoliopsida > Solanales > Solanaceae > Przewalskia > Przewalskia tangutica. The sequence continues at coordinate 115,126,589 of CM056723.1, read as the reverse complement.
TCCTATATTCAATTCTTGATTAATTTAAGATACTTGGCCCTAAAGGGGAACTTTGAGGAAGATCCATCATGGTTATCCAACCTCAAGTACTTAAAAACATTGATACTAAGGGAATCACGCAGATTAGATCTGTCACATGCACTATGGGGTATGGTAAGCTTAAAACATTTGGAAGTGACTGGTAAACCAGCTGTCATCAGGTGCCATGCCCCAGAATTCAAGATGAACTTCCGTTTAACGAAATTACAATGGATTTCCTTTGTACACTTACCTGTAGGCAAAGAGTTCCAAGAGTTTGTGTTAAAAGTACCCAATTTAGTAAAGCTGAGGTGCTTGGTTGATGAGCCACAAGGTTATCAAAGATGCATTAGACTTCCAGGTTTAGACTCTTTGAATAAACTCAAATCACTTAAAGTCTATTTTTTAAAACGTGGTGCAAAGCGACTTGAGGTCAACTTCCCTAGGAACCTCAAGAAGTTGACCTTGTCATCATGTCAATTACTATGGAGTGAAATTTCAACCATAGGAAGATTAGAAAACCTGGAAATTCTCAAGTTGGAGTCCGATGCTTTTAAGGGAGAACGATGGGATGTTGAAGATGAGGAGTTCCAGAGTCTCAGGCTCTTGATATTCTACAACATGCATATTCCACAATGGAATTTTTCTGATATGTCCTTTCCTAACCTCCAGCAAGTGATTTTCAGAAACAGTCGAGTGAAAACAATTCCTCGCAACTTTGAAAACTTACTTTTGCTGCAGATGATTGAGGCGTCTTGGTGCAAATGCAGCCGCAGTACCTTAAACTCTGCTGAAGAGATTAAGAAAACTCAAATTGAGGATATGGGAAATCATGAATTCAAGCTCATTATCAAGTCTAGAGAGGAAGAGGATGAAGAAGAATTTGGACCGACTTGGCAAGGTGACTCGGTTATGCAGAATTGGAAATATCTTTTCTGTTTTCTTCTTGTTCTTTTCTTGATCATCTTCCAGCATTTTTTAAGTTACTGAAGAAATGCAGTTAGTTAGATGTTGTACTCTCCCAATTTTCTGCCAACACTTTTCCCCCCCTCTGTACTTCATACGACTACTTGATTGTTGTTTATCCAAATTTGGTATTCCAATTTGCAATTGTTAGTTCAGTTTTGCTAGAATAATAGTAATTCAAACACAGCAATTGTTTTGGTTCATTCACTGTTGTTTTTAATCTCTTGATGGTATATTATTCAGGATGCTAATGTTCATTTTTTTCTTTTCTTATAGTTGATCCAAGCACCATTCTTACCAACTCTTCTTTTCTGTGTGTGTGCTCAATTTCTCATAGAAATTTAGATGCTTTAACACTCACAATCCCAACCAATGATTTTTCCTTCCTGAGACAAGGGGAGTACTGCTATTAGCATTATTGTTAATTTTTGTGTGGCATTAGCTTCATATGTAATATATTGATTTGTTTATTTTCTAAACTTGCTTGCTTTATTATCCAAATAGAGCAAAATGGATAGTGAAGAGTCATATACCGGACCTCATCTAGCTTAGAATTGAGGTGGTGTTGTTATTTATGTAATGACGTTTGTGCTGGATTTTCTTTATTGTAGGTTTCTGTTAGCATCCTTCTAGTACTGTTATGGGCAACACATGCTGAAGGCCAACCTAGGTAGTTCCTTTTTCCAGGATTTTTTTCATACTTTTATTTGTTCTTGGGTGTAGGCAAACTCCAGCTATGATTTCCAAAATCAGTTTATTCTTGCAATATGAATAATCTACTACGTGCATGAATAGGATGGAAAAGAAGCAATCACAAATTCAGCTTATTCCTAAGTTAATCTGCATATACTTTCATTACATAATGTGGTTGTCTTCGTTTTTTGGAAATTGGTACTGTTGTATTTCTCAGCATTTAGAGGAATGATGGAGACCCTCAAAAGGAAACAAAAGAAAACAGAAAGTATATGTTATTTACACCAATAGTAGTAGTGTGTTTGTCTTCTTGACAACAACAAAAGGTATAAATATAAGAAGTGCATGCAATCAGAAACATAAATTGGGAAAATCTTGTTGTGTGCAATCATCATATTGAGATTCACATCCATCTCTTTCAACACAGTCCTACAAAGATGTTTTTTAATTATTTATGAAGTGGATTCAATAAAATGGTGTAAAGAAGATGCAAAAGATTACAAGGATGATCTATTTAAGGTCACAAATATACTTGGTCTAGAGTAGTAGAGTAATTTATGTTGGAAATTTATTAATGTGGAATAAAGTTTATCTGGTTATTTATGACTCGAATAATTGGGGTCCCACATGTCGGAAACATCGTTTCCACATACGTGCACACATTGTACCAAAGATCGTAAATTTCATTAGTAAAAGAGATATTGGTACGTAAGTAAAATATTTGAGACATAGAATGATGGACGGTCGTTGGCCAAGTGACAAGTGTTCTACGTTGGTAAACGAAGGAAGAAGTGTGCATAGTGTAAAGATGGAACGGCTCGGAAAGGGCCGAGAAGGGCCGCGACGCAAATTCAGGCCCAAGTTATTGGAGTCGCGGCGCCATGGCGCTTCCGAGGCGCAACCGCGACGCTACACAAGCAGAAAGTCTGGAACAAAAATATGATTTGTAGAGACTTTTGGGTTGCCCTCAATAGCATTCATTCCATCATTATTCATCCATTATTTGACTGATAAACGGGTGTCATTACTTAGGCAATTCATTGTCATTACATGGGTAATTCAATGCCATTACTTGACACTGAAGAGACAATTCTTACACTATAAATTGAGGTCTTTGGCTCAATTGTTAAACACTTTTATTTTCAAAAAATCTTATTCCTCTCTAGCATCTTTCAATACTTAAAGTTCTTCAAGAGAAACACTTGAGTTTCATTTGCTCAAGTGTGTTAGTAATTGTTTTATCTTGGGAGACTATTGCCTAGCAACTTAAAAGGATATATACAGGACAATCTTATCTTAAAGACATAGTGTCATCACTCGACTCAGCAAGAAATTCAGATCAAGTGTTGATTCTGGTTTTAAGTTGTTTCTTATGATTATTTCTTTTGATTGTAATATTTTGTTCTTCATTTTTTCTAGTTCTTGTAATAGGTGTTTGCTATTTCTCATTTGTTGCATTCATTTTTCCTAACAATTTAAGACAAGATCGTATTAGTACTTAGTGAAAATGACTGAACAAGAACAATTTATTTCTGAATCTTCTGCTGCTACTCAAGGCAATACTTTTGCCTCTCCCTCTGCTGCTACTCAAGGCAATACTTTTGCCTCTCCATCTGTTGTTGCTCCTCAAGGCAATACTTTTGCCTTCCCCACTGCTACCCAAGGAACAACTAATGGCTTTTCTGCTACTCAAGGAAATGTCAGAATCTTCCCACCTGTCGGGTTTCACCATGAACACCCTGAAAAGTTCATGGACATCGATTTCAAAAGATGGCAACAGAAAATGTTGTTTTTCCTTACCATGATGGGAGTGACACGCTGTGTCACAAAAGACCTTCCTAAAACATGAGATGGTGTGGACCCTCAATTTATTGATACGATTGAAAGGGGCCAAGATTTTCAGGCTCGTCTCGAAATAACTCTGGATGCATGGACTCATAATGATTTCATGTGTAAGAACTACATCCTTAACTGCTTGTTAGACCCGCTCTACACAATGTATTGCACCGTAGGCTCTGCCAAAGAGTTGTGGGAGTTCAGAAGAAGTACAACACACAAGATGCAGGTACAAAGAAATTCATCGTTGGAAAATTCTTGAAATTTCAAATGGTAGATAGCAAGATAGTGATGTCTCAAGTCCAGGAATTCCAAATAATTCTACATCGCCTGGATTTGAAGGGTATGAAACCAAATGAGCAGTTTTTGGTTGCATCACTGATTGAAAAATTGCCTCCCTCATGGAGTGAGTTTGAGTTACTTAAAACTCAAAACAAAGGAAATGACCTTTAAAGAACTTATTATCAAAATACAAATTCAGGAAGATAATAAGAAGTCATTGCCTAAGGGAAAGCAACCAGCTGAGGCCAAGGCAAATCTGGTTGATGCCAAAGAGAACCCAAGCAAGAAGCGCAAGTTTCAGAAAGATGGCAAGACCCAGACATCGGTGAAGTTCAAGGAAAGCTGTTACCACGGTGGAAAAGCTGGTCACATGATCAAGAACTATCGCAAGCTCAAGATGGAGCAGAGTCAAAAGGCCAAAGGCAAGGCAATGACCAACATCGCCGAGAACATGTTTCTTGATGACATGATTGAAGAGTTTTCTGCGGTGGTGCTAGAAGCAAACGTTGTAGAGAATCTCAAGTAATGGTGGATGAACACAAGTGCTACCCGTTACATCTGTTCCGATAGAGATGCCTTCTCCATGTATACACCAGTTACAGACAAGAAGATATTCATGGGTAATAATATTACCTTTAACGTGCAGGGGGTAGGAAATGTGTTCCTTAAGATGACTTATGGCAAGGAGCTCACTCTGAAGGATGTGATGCATGTCCTTGAGATTAGAAAAAAATTAATTTCAGGTCTTATATTGGTTAATGTTGGGTTTAGGCTAGTATTTGAGTCTAATAAGTTTGTAATCACCAAAAATAGAACCTTTGTGAGAAGGGGCTTCATCTGTGAAGGCCTCTTCAAGGTTAACGCCATGTCAATCATATGTTTAAGCAATAAAAGTGAAGATTCTTCTTACTTGCTTGAGTCTTCTAATTTATGGCATCATAGATTAGGACACGTGAACTACAAATTCATCCAAAGGTTGGTAAAGTTGGAGTTGTTATCGTCTATCGACGTAAACCCTCAACATAAGTGTGAGGTGTGCGTAAAGGCAAAACTCACTAAGACTCCATTTAGATCCATCGAAATGGATACCGCTCCTCTAGAACTTGTTCACACAGATATATGTGATTTGAAGTTTACACAAACTAGAGGGGTGTTAGGAATATTTTGTATACACTTTTTGAGTCATTTTTATTTAGTATTTTACTCATTTCGTTTGTGTTTAGTATAGTGTTAGGGTTGTTTTTCTTTCTCACAGCGGTTCTAAATGGTAAAATGACAAAAAGAAGCTAAAAGTGGGCAGAAAATGAGCTCCCGAAGTAAAAAGAACGAAAGTTGGCAGATCAGGACGAAAGATCATGCGGGGCCGCTGATCGTATGGGGCCAGCGGTGCCATAATTGCGAGAAGCGCGATACTTTCGGCGCCGCGGTCACCATTCTCGCGATCTGCATGCCGTCACGGAAATTTCAAATCCGAAAGAGAATTGGCGAGGGGCAAAAGGGTCCAAGGTACACGTTTTTTACAACATATATAAACCCTTGGGACAGATTTTAGGAATTTTTGCATCACATATATCTCTGAGAACACAACACAACGCTTGGCGGCTACAATTGGAGACATTAGTTCTAAGTACTTTTCTTTCCTTTATTTTCATTGAGTTCATGTTTGGATTTGTATTAGTTCTTAGCATGTCTATGGCTAGGAGCTAAACACTTTATTAGAGCTTTCCTATTGAATCGCTTGAAACTCTCTTTCATGAATTAATACATTAGTTTGATTTCTTCTCCACTTGATTAAGATTTATTCAATATTGGTATGAATGTTTGATAGTTAATTGATCACTAATTATCATAATCTATATGATTTCGAATCAAGAACCGAGAGGAGAGATTTGGATATGCTGTAATTGAATAGACATAGGTTAAAATCGTGGACGAAAGTACCCCGATACTTGTGTAGCATTATAAGTTATTGTTCTTAATCCTCCTATGTGGTAAAACCTATCATAGAAATATAGATGGTTTCTGCAATGGGGTTGAGTGATTATATATCATAACCGGAATATAAGACAGACTAGTTAACCTGCTATCTTAACGTAGAAGAAGAAGTCATTCTTGTTGCATTAAGGATTGAAAAGAGTGGATAGTCGAGGATATTGGATGCCCTAATTCCTTCATAACTGATTAAACCTCAATAACTTAGTTTAATTCTTGCAATTACTCTACTAGTGTTAGATAAAAACCAAATCAACCATCGCTTGTCAAATAGATAACCTAGAATAGATGTTCGGTAATTAGAAACCAGTCTCTGTGGACGATATTCGGTCTTACCAGACTATATTACTTGTAACGATACGTACACTTGCGTGAGCAATTGGAAATCGGTCTAACAAGTTTTTGGCTCCGTTGCCGTGGACTGACATACTTCTATATCGAACCATTTATTCTTAAGTCTACTTTGGTTTTTATTTTGTGTGTTTATTTTTATTTTATTTTTAGAACCCTGTTGCCTTGATTTGTTTGTTGATTTTGATCGATTTCAGGACGTAGTTTATGTGAATAAGAAGAGGAGCAGATACACTTGTTCCTTTTAATCCTAAAATTGAGAAAACTTGCAAGCAGAACAGTCGAAACAAGAAGAGATCTGATTCAGTGACAATGGAAAACCAACCGAATCAGAATGGGGCGGACAATGAGGTTCCCGAGAATGTAGGGGAGCCAATACAGGTCCCAGCAGAGAGAAGTTTGGGGGACTACGTTCTGCCCACGATTACTGGTGCACAGACATACATCAGGCTCCCAACAATAGGGGCAAACAACTTTGAGATCAAGCCAGCCATCCTGAGCATGGTCCAGAACACAGTACATTTTGGGGGATTGCCTTCAGAAGACCCCCACATGCACATTGCCAATTTTTTGGAGTTGTGTGCCACCTTCAAGTACAATGGCGTTACTGACGACCCCATTAGATTGAGGCTATTCCTGTTCTCACTTATGGACAGAGCCAAGAGCTGGTTGAACTCATTGTCTGCCAACTCCGTCACCACCTGGCAGGATTTAGCCCAAAAGTTTCTTGCAAAGATCTTCCCTCATTCAAAGGCAGCAAAGTTAAGGGGAGAGTTGAACAATTACTATCAGGTAGATGGAGAGTCGTTGTATGATGCATGTGAGCGATTCAAGGATTTGCAGAGAAAATGCCCACATCATGGCATAGAGAAGTGGATGTTGGTCCACATTTTTTATAATGTGTTGAGCAGTACTACTCGTACCATCATTAATGCTGCAGCAGGTGTTAGACGATTTCCATACGCGTAAAATGCAAGTGTACGTATCGTCTCAAGTAATATAGTATGTAAGACCGAATATCGTCCACGGTCGGTTTCTAAAATGCAGAGCATCTATTTTGTGTTATCTATTTGGCGAACGAATATTGATTGGTTTTTTTTATTTAACTACTGGAATGATTGCAAGAAATAAGTAAAATAATTAGGTTGTATTCAGATTATGAAGGAAGTAGGGCTTCCAAAATCATCAACTATCCACTTTATTCAATCCTTAATGTGTTCTAGAATGATTCTTCTTCTATGTTAAGATAGCGGTTAACTAGACTGTCTTATATTCCGGTTAGGATATATAATCACTCAACCCCAGTGCAGAACACTTCTATATTTCTATGATAGAATTTACCACTTAGGAGGATTAAGAACAGTAACCTATAAAGCTACACAAGTATCGGGGTACTGTCGTCCATGATTTTAACCTATGTCTATTCAACTACAACATATCCAAATCTCTCCTCTCGGTTGTTGATTCGAAATCATATATGTTATGATATTTAGTGATCAATTAACTATCAAGCATTCACATCAATTATTGAATAGATCTTAACAACTGAAGAAATAATCAAACTATTGCATCAAATCATGAATAAAGGTTCAAGTGAATCATAAGTAAAGCTCTAATTAAGTGTTTAGTTCCTAGCCATAGACATGCTACGAACTAACACAATATCCAACATAAAACTGAAATAAAAAATGAAGATAGAAAATTACGAAGATTAAAGTCTCCAATTGTTGCTCCAAGTGTCTTGTGTTGTTCTTGTGTTCAAGAATGGACTCCCCTCCTAAAAACTGATCATATGGCTTTAAATAGGTATCAATTTCGTTCCCTAGGGACCCTATTGCCCTTGGCCAATTTCAACTCGGCACTGAAAAATTCCATACCTGCATGATTCTGCAGTCGACAGCGTGTGCAAAACTCTGCGACTCTGAATAAATGGCACGATAGTTACGTCGGAATGCACGGTCTTTGAAAGTCTGCGGGTTTACGCTATTTTGCACCGTGATCCGCCTCTGGGCACCGCGGTGCTGTTGTGGTTTTTCCGAGTCATCGATTTTTGACCTTTTTCTACCTCGGGACCTCCTTTTATGGGCACTTTTTGCTCCTTTTTCCCATTTTGCCTTTTTGAACCGCTTTGACTCAAAAGAAAGAAAAACAACCCTAAAATGTACTAGACGCAACGAAAATGGGTAAAATACTAATCGAAAATGACTCAAAATAGATATATGAAATATGCCTAACAAACCCCCAAACTTAAACTTTGCTCGCCCTCGAGCAAAGAAGCAAACAAAACAAAGAAATAAAATAAAAAAGACTCAAAGACTCACGTCAAGCAGTTGCAAAAATGTCACTTAAAAATACATGAACGTTAGTTAGGACAATATGTAGGAATAGATGTAGCATGCATTGAACAATCTAGAATTTCAAGTTAGATATTTCGCAGATTCATTTCAGTCACAATCACTGAAAGCATGAATACCTAACCTATGCATGTCAATGTCATTGCATTTTTATCAAGGTACTATAGCCTGTTTACTTGTTATTATCTACTAGTCATGGACATACATACTAGGGATCATCAGGACTTTTCATGGTTGTAATGTAGGCTTAGGCAGGGGTAGGTAAAAATAGGAATTTAGACTCAAATTACGTACCATAAGAGCTTTTCATTCAACTTGTTTCTCTTTCTTGCTGTATTCTTTTTAGTTCATACCCATTACTCTCTTTTCTCTTTTTGTTGAGAGCGGAACATACACATTCGCATTGGCATCCCCAAACTTAAGCTTTTTCATATTTTAATTGGGGTGCATAATTTATTTTTGCTCTCTTTTGTATTTCTTTTTCACTTTCTTTTTCCTCCGTATCATCAGTTATTGCTTATGGCACATGAGGGAGTTGGGGTGTCAAAGAAATAACTTTTCATTTTAGGCTCAAAAGACTGACTAGGGATACAATTCACTATCAGGGTAGGTAATGAAAGGTAAGAAGGGCTAACAAAGAAATGTTTGAATCCTCCCCTAACATGTACATCCTAATTATTTCATCTCAAATAACAAGCATGCATGACATTTTTTCGCAATTGACATACACAGGTTTTCATGAATCTTTGGCATATTTAACTTAAGCACACAAATTTTTGCATATCATTCCATTACATTATCCTACTTAATTCACTAGGCGTTTCAAGTAACTACAACATGCATGATAAAAAAAAATTATGACTCATATAGACACATAAAAGACATAAATCAACGACTCAAAATTATAAGAAAATACAAGTACCCCCCAAATTTAACTGACACGTTGTCCCAAATGTGTATGACTCAAAGATGAAACAGGATGACTTACAGACGTACAGCGACTCAAAATAGTGGTGGTGGCGGCGGATATTGCATTGTGACGGTATCTGTGGGAGGAGATTTGGCGATTCCGGGCCTTTTCATATTTTTGGAGATCGTGAACTGGCACCGCGGTTCTGCCTCTGTGGCACCGCGATGCATAAATTTCTGAGGCTTTCCTAAAGATTCGGCACCGCGGTGCTGACTTGTTTTCATGTCTTTTTCCCCTTTCCTTCATGCTCCATCCACTGAGTCATTCACCTGGCATCACAACATAACAAACACATCAAAAGTGAGACTGTCCTAATTAAAATAAACTGCATAATTTAAACATTGGGTTGCCTCCCAAGTAGCGCTGTCTTTAACGTCTTTTAGCCGGACACAATTAATCCTTACTATTGCCTAGTGGATCCTTCTGCGAACGGCTTGCAATCCGAATAGTTATTTTTGCCGGCCTCACTTCACCTACACCATTTCTATAGAACACAGAAAAGGGTAGTACTTTTATGTTTGCCCCTAAATTGTCCAATACTTGCTTGCATTCAAAATTCCCTATAGTGCAAGGAATAATGAAGCTCTATGGATTTCTAGACTTCTGGGGCTTCTCTTGAGGGTATGGACTTTCTGTTTGGGGGTCAACAAAGACATCTGGTGGTGTTTCTTCTGCAATGGGTACAACAAAAAGGCACTCCAAGGAATCCAAAAAGGTGAAAATTGGATTCAAGTAACCCCTTCTTTCTCTACACCAACTACCTTTCTCAACTCCTCAACAGCTTGGTGTGGTTCAGGCTCCTCACTTTGCTTACCACTTACCACAATGGTGTCTCTAGGCAGATTTTCTTGAGGTGTATTGATCACCATATCCATCAGTTGCCCTATTTTTGTCTCCAAATTTCTAAGTGACACACTGGTCTCAGCCATAAACTGAGTCTGACACTTGGTGAGCTTGAGTATGGCTTCCTGCAGCTCATTTTGATCTTCTGGAACCTGTGGGTTAAGCTGATGTTGATGACTCCACTGCCCCTGATAGTAGTAGTAGTCCATGTGTCCTTATTTTTTTTTTTACTAACTTTACCTACAAAATAAGAAAAATAACAAAAAGTGATAAAAAGATGCTCGCAAAACAAGTTAGAAACTTGTTCTTGGAGCAACCAAATTAGAAATAAAATAACATGTCCAAATATATACAAACCAAATTAGACATAAGAATAGATAGTTCGATATTAAAACTATGCCAGTCCCCGGAAACGGCGCAAAAACTTGTTAGGCGATTTTCACACGCGCAAAACGCAAGTGTACGTATCGTCTCAAGTAATATAGTCTGTAAGATCAAATATCGTCCACAGAGACTGGTTTCTAAGTACCGAGCATATATTTTGTGTTATCTATTTGGCGAACGAATATTGATTGGGGTTTTTATTTAACTACTGGAATGGTTGCAAGAAATAAGTAAAATAATTAGGTTGTATTCAGATTATGAAGGAATTAGGGCTTCCAAAATCATCAACTATTCACTTTATTCAATCCTTAATGTGTTCTAGAATGATTCTTCTTCTATGTTAAGATAGCGGTTAACTAGACTGTCTTATATTCCGGTTAGGATATATAATCAATCAACTTGATCTGAGAACCCTTCTATATTTCTATGATAGGATTTACCACATAGGAGGATTAAAGCGATAACCTATAATGCTACACAGTATCGAGTGCGTCGTCCATGATTTTAACCTATGTCTATTCAACTACAGCATATCCAAATCTCTCCTCTAGGTTGTTGATTCGAAATCATATATGTTATGATATTTAGTGATCAATTAACTATCAAGCATTCACATCAATTATTGAATAGATCTTAACAACTGAAGAAGTAATCAAACTATTGCATCAAATCATGAATAAAGGTTCAAGTGAATCATAAGGAAAGCCCTAATTAAGTGTTTAGTTTCTAGCCATAGACATGCTACGAACTAACACAATATCCAACATAAAACTGAAATAAAAAATAAAGATAGAAAATTACGAAGATTAAAGTCTCCAATTGTTGCTCCAAGTGCCTTGTGTTGTTCTTGTGTTCAAGAATGGACTCCCCTTCTAAAAACTGATCATAAGGCTTTAAATAGGTATCAATTTCGTGCCCTAGGGACCCTATTGCCTTTGGCCAATTCCAACTTCGGGCGAAAAATTCCGATCGCGTGATTCTGCAGTCGACCGCATGCGTTTAAACTCTGACTCTCTGAATAAATGGCATCTTGGTTCATGCGAATGCACCGGTCTTTGAAAGTCTGCGGGTTTCTGCTGTTTTGCACCATGATCCTACCTCACAGGCACAGTTGATCTGCTTTGTGGTTTTCGAGGAGTCATCGATTTTCGACCTTTTTCTGCCTCGGGACCTCCTTTTATGCCCACTTTTCGCTCTTTTTTGTTATTTTGCCTTTTTGAACTGTTGTGACTCAAAAGAAAGAAAAACAACCCTAAAACTGTACTCGACGCAACAAAAATGGGTAAAATACTAATCGAAAATGACTCAAAATAGGTATATGAAATATGCATAACAGCAGGGGGAGCATTCATGAGGAAGAGTGCCAATGAGGCACATGAGTTTCTAGAAGACATGGCTGCGAATAATCACCAAGGGGCAGATGACAGATCAGTGAGTAGCAGAAAGACTATGGGCATACATGAGATAGATGTTATCACTGCATTGAATGTACATGTGACCCTTTTGACGTGAGAACACTATATGTAAATGCAGTCCGGATCTTGGAATTGTGAGATTTGCGGGGACACACACTCTTTTGACAGATACACAGCGGTGGATCCTAATAATGTGCCATGGAGCAGGTTCAAGCAGTGGGGAACTTTCAGCGCCCTTATAACCCCAACACATACAATCTGGGGTGGAGAAATCACCCCAACTTTTTGTGGAGGAATGACCAAGCCCAGCAGCCACCATATCAAGGTAATTACCAAAACCATCAGGCATATAATCAAGCTACATCTTCCCAGTAGTTTAGACCACCTACCCAACAGGAGAAACCTGATGAACTGAAAGCAGCATTGCTTACACTCACCAATTCACATAATTAGTTCATGTCCGAAACAAGGTCTTCTCTCAGGAACTTGGAAACGCATGTGGGGCAACTGACGAAGATGGTAAATAACAGATCGCAGGGTACTCTCCCAAGCAACACAGAGGTTAATCCGAGAGAGCAGTGTCATGCAGTTTTGTTGAGAAGTGGAAAGTAGTTGGAGCAGGTTGCTTCCCAACCAGCAAAGGTGAATGAGAAAGAGTGTGAGAAGACAGTTGATGTAGGAAAGGAGGGGGTCACTGAGGACCACCTCAGATAAAGCTCGCTTTGCGCTTTGAGGGAATACACTGACAAAATCCCTTACCCTCAAAGACTCCAAAAGAAGGCCCTAGACAAACAATTCTCCAAGTTCTTGGAGGTATTTAAGAAGCTCCACATCAATATCCCCTTCATTGAGGTGTTAGAACAAATGCCCACGTATTTCAAATTCATGAAAGAGATACTTGGGAAGAAGAGAAGATTGACGGATTATGAGACAGTAGTGCTGATAGAGGAGTGCAACGCTATCTTACAAAAGAAACTGCCTCCTAAATTGAAAGATCTAGGAAGTTTCACCCTGCCCTGCACAATTGGAAATGTAACCTGCAATAGGGCACTTTGCGACTTAAGGGCTAGCATAAATCTTATGCCTCTATGAGTATTCAAGGGATTGGGTTTGGGGGAAGCCAAGCCAACCACGGTTAATCTGCAGCTTGCTGACCGAGCTGTGGTACACCCCCGAGGTATAGTGGAAGATGTGCTAGTCAAGGTGGGCAAGTTCTTCTTCCAAGCGGACTTCCTCATTCTTGACATGGAGGAAGATGAGGACATGCCCATAATATTGGGAAGACCATTCCTTACAATGGGTAGAGCCCTAATTGATGTGGAGAAGGGAGAGTTGAGACTCAGGGTTCAGGAAGAAGAGATGGTATTCAAAGTTTTCAAATCCACCATTGAACCCGTGCCAAAGAACAAATGTTTTGCGATGCACGGTGACCAAAGACTCATCAAGCATAAACCAAAGGTAGGGGAATCATTGCGACAGCTTTGAACCCACATGTTAAGTGGATTGCTGAAAACAAAAGTGGATGAGATGGAAGCTGACAAAAAGGTAAACCTTACTGAACCCAAGCCTGTGAAAAAGAAGAATAGAGTAAGGAAAAAGAAAATGATTTTTAAATGGAGAGATTGTGAGGTTAATTTACCCCAGTGATTGATTAAGGAACCTGCATCCGGCTAAAAGACGTTAAAGACAACGCTGCTTGGGAGGCAACCCAAGGTTTAAATTATGCAATTAGTTTAACCTGAACAGTATCACTTGATGGTATTTTGGTTGTGTTGTGATGACAGGTGAGGGAATCAGAGACTAAGCACGAAGAAAAGGGTGGAAAATACGGAATCGGGTGACGCATGATGCCGTTCTTCAAGCATGTTGAGCGCGATTTCAGAAATAAAAATCCCTAAAATCCCCAATTCTTCCCACTTTCACACAAACCCTTCCCATCTCTACCAAGCGCCGAAAATACCTTCCCAAACACCAAAAATATACCACAAATTCTCCCAAATCCTTCCAATCCCCACAAACCATCCCATCTCAAAACTTCTAGCATCGCTCCACAACATCATTCTTTCACTTGGGTCAAGGAAATGGTGAATAACAACCACTCAAAAAGGTAACATTCATCACTGTTCTTGAGATTTAAAGGTTAGTGGAGAGAATAACTTGTAGACTTGGGTGTGGTACAGGCTGCGTGTTTTTGGTGCTGTGAAGGTGATTGTTGCTTGGGTATGTGCTGTGTTATGGAATATTGCTGTGAGAGTTTGTGATTTTGGGGTTAAGTGTGTTGTGTAGTGTTGATTCGTGGTGTATTACTGATATGGTCTGATTTTGCTTGGTTATTGTTGTTGTGTGGGGTGATAGTTGTTGGAAACCCTCAAAGAAAAAAAGGAAATGCTGCTGAAAATTTTCCAACAACTCGCACAATGACCTCTAGAAAATGAACCGTCAGAGCTTCCTCATCTCCATCAGCTCCAGAATATGATGTTACTCAATTTACCAACAAATAGATGGAAGATCGATATAACAAAATAAGTATTAGAGCATTGATACCAGAGAGAGGCATGGACTACCAGATCATGCTATTTGATGATGATGATGACTACGAGCCCATTAGGGCCACGATCGAGGCGAATAGTTGGAAAAGATTCACTAATCCAGAAAGGATTCCACTTCAGAACACTAGCCTTGTGAGGAAATTCTATGCGAATTATCCCGAGCAAAAGAATGGGATATGCTTTGTTAGAGGGCGATATGTGCCCGTAAGTTCTGAAACAGTAAATGCGCTACTGAGGACCAATAATGTTGAGGACCGAGGTTATAACCCACACCATTTCACAATTTGGTCGAGAGACGTCAACCACATCATGTGGGACATAGTTGCATCAGTTTTTTGCTACCCAGACATCGAATTCAACATTTCTCGTAACAGGTCCAGGAGACTTGCCCGGTGCCAATTTAACAGAACATCCAGAGGATGACTATATTTCATAAGTGCTCGCTTAATTCCGTCAACTTATTTTACCAATGTGCCTACAGACAGAATCAAGCTCATCTATGACATCATGTCGGGCAAGACAATTGATGTTGGGAAAGAAATAGTGCAAAGCATATGAGAGATTAGCAGGCTGGCTATTACTGGCGGACTGGGACATGGGTCACTCATTTTTGCCTTATGTGCTAGGCATAGAGTCCCAATATTCGCCACGGATATTCTCGAGAAGAGTCAGCCTCATGTGACCTACAGTTTAGTGCACTCTTTTTTTGACCCCGCTCCAAGAGCAACAACAAGGAGAAGGGACCCATTAGCAGTAGACGCAACAACCATGGATGAAGAAGAGCCTGAGGCAGCTGCACACGATGAAGCAGCGCAAACAACCACCAGAATCCCCTATCTTTGGAGCCTCCAATGCCAATGATGGAGCAGCTACTCCTAAATTAACAAAGGATACTGCAAAACCAAGAGAACATGATGCAGAATCAACAAAAAATGATGCAAGACCATCAACACCAGACCCAACATGCTGATAGTTTAAGTTTCATATTCACCCAATGGTCAATGCAACATCCGCCGCCACCACCACCACCATTTTGAGTCGTTACACATTTGGGACAATGTGTCGTTTAAGTTTGTGGGGGGGTTTATTTTATTTTTGTGTGTTTGAGTCTTTTTTATAGTCAACTTTTTTTATGATCATGCCTGCTGTAATGCTTGAAACGCCTAGTGAATTAAGTGAGATAATGTAATGGAACTAGAAGCTAAAATTGGTGTGCTTAAGTTAGATATGCCAAAAATTCATAAAAATCTAATGATGTGGGATATTTGTGCTTAGCATATGTATTGTCAATTATGGAAAGAATGATTGAAAAATATCTATGAAGTCTGTTTGCATGTTATTTGAGGCGAAATAGTTAAGACATACATGTTTGGGAAGATGATTCAGACATTTCTTTGTTAGCCCTTCTTACCTTTCATGACATACCATGCAGTAAATTGTATCCCTAGTCAGCCCTTTTGAGCCTAAAATATGTTATTTCTTTGACACCCTGTGATTCCCTTATGTGCCATAAGCAGTAATTGAAAAATTGGGATAAAAGAACTGTGAAAAAGAAATACGAAAAGAGAGTGAAATATTGATGCACCCCAATGAAAAAAATGTAAAAGCTTACGTTTGGGGGTGCTTGTTATTTATAATGTGTCTCATTCTCTCAAAAGAAAAGAGGGGATAAATAGGTATGAGACTGAAAAGAAAATCAGATTTTCCGCGTCGCGCGGTAGCCTGCGGTGGCGCCACGACGCGAAATGCAAGCCAAATCAGAACTCGCAGGACATTTAGCGCCGAGGCGCCTGTGGCGTGATTTTTTCCAGTTTACTGATTTTTCATCATTTTCTCGTCCAGACTTTGTCTAATTTCTTCTATACTTCCTGAGACTTCTTAGACTTCATTTCTTGGCCTTTTATTGTGCAATTTCATCTCAATTATGCTCATTTCATCCTTTTTTTGTCATTTCTCCATTTAGGACCGCTGTGACTCAAAATAAAGAAAAACGACCCTAACACGACACTAATTTCAACGAAAATGAGGAAAATACTAACTAAAAAAGACTCAAAAAGTGTATATAAAATATGCCTAATAAATATCCCCAAACTTAACCTTTACTCGCCCTCGAGTAAAGATTAAAACAAAAACACAACATAAACAAGGACTCTATGAAATGGATCAAGTAGTTATAGTAGTGCTGTTTCAAAATCATGGATGAAAAATGAGATAATATGTTGGAACATACATAGCATGAATATTTAGCAATCTAGAATTTCAAGCTAGATATTTCGCAAATTCACTTGGGTCAAAATCACTGAAAATACAAACACCTAACCTATACATGTCAGTTTCATTCCATCTTTCCCAAAATGCTATAGGTTTGTTTACTTGCTATTCTCCACTAATCATAGACAAACACATTAGTGATCATCAGGACTTTCAAGGGTTGTAATGTAGGCTTAGGCAGAGGTAGGTAAAAGTAGGCATTTAGGCTCAATTACGAACCATAAGCATTTTTCATTCAACTTTTTTTCCTTCTTGTGATTTTCTTTTCAGTATCATACCTATTTTATCCCTTTTTTTTTAGAGAATGAGACACATTATAAATAACAAGCACCCCCAAACTTAGACTTTTGCATATTTTTCATTCGGGTGCATCACATTTGCATTCTCTCTTTATTGTTTTCTTCAACACTTTTCATTCCAATACTTTTTCATTATTACTTATGACACAATCAAAAAAATCATAGGGTGTCAAACAAAGATATTTTTTTAGGCTCAAAAGGGCTGACTAGTGATACAGTTTATGTCAGGGTAGGTAATGAACGGTAAGAAGGACTATCAAAGAATGCCTGAATCATCTCCCTAAACATGTACATCTCAACTATTTCGCCTCAAATAACAAGAAAACTGATTTTCTAGACATTTTTTCCAACATTTCTTTCCATAACTGACACACATAGGTTAAACACAAATATCCAAAATAATTAGATATCATGAATTTTTGGCATATCTAACTTAAGCACACAGATTTTTGCTTTTAATTCCATTGTATTATCCCACTTTATCCATTCAATGTCTTTAACAACTACAACATGCTTGATCCAAGAAAAAAATATGACTCAAAGACACATGGAACAACACAAAGACAAATAAAACAGACACAAAAACAAAATTAATGAAACAAAATAAGACACCCCCAAACTTAATCGACACACTGTCCCCAATGTGTGAAGACTAAATAAAGGGAAAACTTACTGACACAACACAACGATCATAACGGAGGTCTGGTAGGAAAAATTATGGATTTGCACAGTTTTCATAATTTCAGCATTTTTGACACCTTTTTCTTCAGAGTTAGCTTCCAGTCCAACTGTCATCCAAAAACACAAGATAAGAAACCAAGACCGTGAGACTGTTCAAGACAAAATAAAATAAACTAAAATAGAAATTGAAATAACATAATTAAAACATTGGGTTTCCTCCCAAGTAGCGCTGTCTTTAACGTCTTTTAGCCGGACGCAATTAATCTTTACTAGTGCCCATTGGATTCTTCTGCGAACTGCTTACAATCCACACAATTATTGTTGCAGGTCTCACTTCTCCTACAACACTTTTTTCAAACAAGGGCCTCATATCTAAGATTATCCCCCAATTACACAAGGCAGACTTGTCTTTTAGGCTCTCTATAATGTAGGTATCAGTGAAACTCCCTACATCTCTCAATTTAGGGGGTGCCCTTGAGGGTATGTACTTTCTGGTTGGGGCTCAGCAATGATAGTTGGTGGTATCTTTTCTGCAACGGATATAGGAAAAAGAAATTTCAAGGAATCCAAAAAGGGAAAAAATTGGATCTCAGTAACCGTTTCTTTCTCTACACCAACTATCTCTATCAATTCCTCATTATTCTTAACAACTTGTTGTGGTTCAGGTTCCTCACTCTGTTTATCACTCCCCGCAACTGTGTCGCTAGACAGATTTTCTTGCGGTACATTGATCACCATATCCATCAGCTGCCCTATTTGTGTCTTCAATGTTTTTAGGGACACCTTTGTCTCAGTCATAAACTGAGTCTGACACTTGATGAGCACGAGAATGGCTGCCTGCAACTCATCTAGATCTTTCTCTGGAACCTGTGGGTTAGGCTGCTGTTGTTGATTCCACTGCCCCTGATAGTAGTAGTCCATGTGTCCCTTTTTTATTTTTTTATTTTTACACTAGCTTTATCTATAAAATAAGAAAAAAACAAAAACTGATAAAAAGATGCTCGCAGAACAAGTTAGAAACTTGTTCATGGAGTAACCAAATTAGAAACAAGAATAGACAATTCGATATTGAAAGTACGCCAGTCCCCGGCAACGGCACCAAAAACTTGTTAGCGATTTTCCAAATGCTCACGCAAGTGTACGCATCGTTCCAAGTAATATAGTCTGTAAGACCGAATATCATCCACAGAGACTGGTTATCAATTACCGAACATCTACTCTATGTTATCTATTTGGCTAACGTTAATTTATTTGGATTTTTCTCTAATAACTAACTACAGTAAATTGCAGTTAATAAATTAAGATGATGATACTTAGGGTTTAAAACAGTTATGATGGAAAATTAGGGCTTCCAATCTCCTCAACTATCCACTCCTTCACGTGTTAATGCAATGCCAATGATTCTTCTTCTTATTAAGATAGTAGGTTAACTAGTCTGTCTTATATTCCGGTTAGGATATATAAAAGATCAACCCCAGTGCAGAAACCTTCTATATCTCTATGATAGATTTTACCACATAGGAGGATTAAGAACAATAACCTAAAGTGCTATACAAGTATCGGAGTACTTTTGTCCGCGATTTTAACCTATGTCTATTCAATTACAACATATCTAAATCTCTCCTCTCGGTTCTTGATTCGAAATCATATAAATTATGATAATTAGTGATCAAGTAACTATCAAACATTCAAACCAATATTGAATAAATATTAACAAGATGAAGAAGAAACCAAAATAATGCATGAATTGATGAAAACGAGTTTCAAGCGATTCAATAAAAATCCCTAATTAAGAGTTTAGCTCCTAGCTATATACATGCTAAGAACTAATTTACAATCCAACATAAACTAAAATAAATAAAAGAGAAAGAAAAGAATTTGAACAAAAGTTGTCTCCAATCTTGAGTTGTAGCCTCATTTCTTGCCTCCCCAAAGTATCATATAGAATATGTACAAGATCTCATATCCTGAATAAGGTTAGGGTTTAGGGATTATATAGTTGGAAAAAATTGTGTTTTGGACCCTTTTGCCCTTCTAAAATTCAACCAAAAAATCAGATTTTCTGCGTCGGCGCCGTGGCCCTGCAGGCTGGCGCCACGGCGCTGAAATTACTGAAGCCAAATCAGAACTCATAGGACATTTAGTGTCGCGGTGCCTGTGGCGTGATTATTCCAGTTTTATGATTTTTCATCATTTTCTCGTTTGGACTTCGTCTAATTTCTTCTATACTTCCCGGGACTTCTTAGACTTCATTTCTTGACCTTTTATTGTGCAATTCCATCTCAATTATGCTCATTTCATCTTCTTTTTGTCATTTCTCCATTTAGGATCACTGTGACTCAAAAGAAAGAAAAACAACCCTAACACGACACTAATTTCAACGAAAATGAGGAAACTACTAACTAAAATGACTCAAAAAGTGTATATAAAATATGCCTAACAAATACCCCAAAACATAACCTTTACTCGCCATCGAGTAAAGATTAAAACAAAAACACAACATAAACAAATACTCTATGAAATTGATCAAGTAGTTACAGTAGTACTGCTTCGAAATCATGTATGAAAAATGAGATAATATGTTGGAACATACATATCATGAATATTTAGCAATCTAGAATTTCAAGCTAGATATTTCGCAAATTCACTTGGGTCATAATCACTGGAAATACAAACACCTAACCTATGCATGTCAGTTTCATTCCATCTTTCCCAAAATGTTATAGGCTTGTTTACTTGTTATTCTCCACTAATCATAGACAAACACATTAGTGATCATCAGGACTTTCAAGGGTTGTAATGTAGGCTTAGGCAGAGGTAGGTAAAAGTAGGCATTTAGGCTCAATTACATACCATAAGCATTTTTCATTCAACTCATTTTTCCTTCTTGTGAATTTCTTTTCAGTCTCATACCTATTATATCCCTTCTTTTCTTTTGAGAGAATGGGACACATTATAAATAACAAGCACCCCAAACTTAGACTTTTGCATATTTTTCATTGGGGTGCATCACATTTGCATTCTCTTTTTATTGCATTTTTCAACACTTTTCATTCCAATACTTTTTCATTATTACTTATGGCACAATCAAAGGAATCATAGGGTGTCAAATAAAGATATCTTTTAGGCTCAAAGGGGCTGACTAGTAATACAATTTATGTCAGAGTAGGTAATGAACGGTAAGAAGGGCTATCAAAGAATGTCTGAATCATCTTCCTAAACATGTACATTTCAACTATTTCGCCTCAAATAACAAACAAACAGATTTTCTAGACATTAGTTTTTCCATCTTTTCTTCCATAACTGACACACATAGGCTAAGCACAAATATTCCAAATAATTAGATGTCATGAATTTTTGGCATATCTAACTTAAGCACACAGATTTTTGCTTTTATTATCATTACAGTATCCCACTTTATCCATTCAATGTCTTTAGCAACTACTACATGCTTGATCCAAAAAAATATATGATTCAAAAACACATGGAACAACACAAAGACAAATAAAAAAGACTCAAAAACAAAACAATGAAATAAAATAAGACACTCCCCCAAACTTAATCGACACACTGTCCTCAATGTGTGAAGACTAAAAATAAAGGGACAACTTACTGACACAACACATCGGTCATAACGGAGGTTTGGGAGGAAAAAATCTGGAATTTGCACAGTTTTCAGAATTTCAGCATTTTTGACACATTTTTCCTCAGAGTTAGCTTCCAGTCTACATGTCATCCAAAACCACAAGATAAGAAACCAATACCGTGAGACTGTTCAAGATAAAATAAAACAAACTAAAATAGAAATTGAAATAACATAATTAAAACATTGGGTTGCCTCCCAAGTAGCGTTGTCTTTAACGTCTTTTAGCCGGAGGCAGTTAATCTTTACTAGTGTCCAGTGGATCCTTCTGCGAACTGCTTGCAATCCGCACAGTTATTGTTGCAGGTCTCACTTCTCCTACAACACATTTTTCAAACAAGGGCCTCATATCTAAGATTATCCCCCAATTACACAAGGCAGGCTTGTCTTCATGGCTCTCTATAATGTAGGGATCAGTGAAACTCTCTACATATCTCAACTTTAAGGGGTGCCCTTGAGGGTATGGACTTTCTGGTTGGGCCTCAGCAATAATAGTTGGTGGTGTCTTTTCTGCAATGGGAATAGGAAAAAGAAATTCCAAGGAATCCAAAAAGGTGAAAAATTGGATCTCAGTAACCCCTTCTTTCTCTACACCAACTATCTCCCTCAATTCCTCATTATTCTCAACAACTTGTTGTGGTTCAGGTTCCTCACTCTGCCTATCACTCCCCACAACTGTGCCGCTAGGTAGATTTTCTTGTGGTACATTGATCACCATATCCATCAGTTGCCCTATTTGTGTCTCTAATATTTTTAGTGACACATTTGTCTCAGTCATAAACTGAGTCTGGCACTTGGTGAGCACGAGTATGGCTGCATGCAACTCATCTAGATCTTCCTCTGGAACCTGTGGGTTAGGCTGATGTTGTTTATTCCACCGCCCCTGATAGTAGTAGTCCAAGTGTCCATTTTTTATTATTTTTTATTTTTACACTAGCTTTACCTACAAAATAAGAAAAACAACAAAAACTGATAAAAAGATGCTCGCAGAACAAGTTAGAAACTTGTTCATAGAGCAACCAAATTATAAATAAGAATAGACAATTCGATATTGAAAGTACGCTAGTCCCCGGCAACGGCGCCAAAAACTTGTTAGCGATTTTCCAAATGCTCACGCAAGTGTACGCATCGTTCCAAGTAATATAGAGTGTAAGACCGAATATCGTCCACAAAGACTGGTTATCAATTACCGAACATCTACTCTATGTTATCTATTTGGCTAATGTTAATTTGTTTGGATTTTTCTCTAATAACTAACTATAGTAAATTGTAGTTTATATGATGATACTTAGGGTTTAAAACAGTTATGATGGAGAATTAGGGCTTCCAATCTCCTCAACTATCCACTTCTTCACGTGTAAATGTAATGCTAATGATTCTTCTTCTTATTAAGATAACAGGTTAACTAGTCTGTCTTATATTCCTGTTAGGATATATAAAAGCTCAACCCCAGTGCAGAAACCTTCTATATTTCTATGATAGATTTATCACATATGAGGATTAAGAACAATAACCTAAAGTGCTACACAAGTATCGGGGTACTTTCGTCCGCGATTTTAACCTATGTCTATTCAATTACAGCATATCCAAATCTCTCCTCTCGGTTCTCGATTCGAAATCATATAAATTATGATAATTAGTGATCAAGTAACTATCAAACATTCAAACCAATATTGAATAAATCTTAACAGTATGAAGAAGAAACCAAACTAATGCATTAATTCATGAAAACGAGTTTCAAGCGATTCAATGGAAAGCCCTAATTAAGTGTTTAGCTCCTAGCAATATACATGCTAGGAACTAATTTACAATCCAACATAAACTAAAATAAATAAAAGACAAAGAAAAGAACTTGAACAAAAGTTATCTCCAATCTTGAGTTGTAGCCTCCTTTCTTGCCTCCCCAAAGTATCATATAGAATATGTACAAGATCTCAGATCATGAATAAGGTTAGGGTTTAGGGATTATATAGTTGGGAAAATTGTGTTTCGGACCCTTTTGCCTTTCTGAAATTCAACCAAAAAATAAGATTTCCCGCGTCGGCGCCGTGGCCCTGCAAGCTGGCGCCACGGCGCCAAAATTACTGAAGCCAAATCTGAAATCGCAGGACATTTAGCGTTGCGGCGCCTGTGGCGTGATTTTTCCAGTTTTCTGATTTTTCATCATTTTCTCGTCCGGACTTCGTCTAATTTCTTCTATACTTCCCAGGACTTCTTAGACTTCATTTCTTGGCCTTTTATTTTGCAATTCCATCTCAATTATGCTCATTTCATCTTCTTTTTGTCATTTCTCCATTTAGGACTGCTGTGACTCAAAAGAAAGAAAAATGACCCTAACACGACAATAATTTCAACGAAAATGAGGAAAATACTAACTAAAAATGACTCAAAAAGTGTATATAAAATATGCCTAACAAATACCCCCAAATTTAACTTTTACTCGCCCTCGAGTAAAGATTAAAACAAAAACACAACATAAACAAAGATTCTATGAAATGAATCAAGTAGTCATAGTAGTGTTGCTTCAAAATCATTGATGAAAAATGAGATAATATGTTGGAACATACATAGCATGAATATTTACCAATCTAGAATTTCAAGCTAGATATTTCGTAAATTCACTTGGGTCATAATCACTGGAAATACAAACACATAACATATGCATGTCAGTTTCATTCCATCTTTTCCAAAATGCTATAGGCTTGTTTACTTGTTATTCTCCACTAATCATAGACAAACACATTAGTGATCATCAGGACTTTCAAGGGTTGTAATGTAGGCTTAGGCAGAGGTAGGTAAAAGTAGACATTTAGGCTCAATTACGTACCATAAGCATTTTTCATTCAACTCATTTTTCCTTCTTGTGATTTTCTTTTCAGTCTCATACCTATTTTATCCATTCTTTTCTTTTGAGAGAATGAGACACGTTATCAATAACAAGCACCCCCAAACTTAGACTTTTGCATATTTTTCATTGGGGTGCATCACATTTGCATTCTCTTTTGATTACTTTCTTCAACACTTTTCATTCCAATACTTTTTCATTATTACTTATGGCACAATCAAAGGAATCATAGGGTGTCAAACAAATATATCTTTTTAGGCTCAAAGAGGTTGACTAGTGATATAATTTATGTCAGGGTAGGTAATGAACGATAAGAAGGGCTATCAAAGAATGCCTGAATCATCTCCCTAAACATGTACATCTCAACTATTTCGCCTCAAATAACAAGAAAACAGATTTTCTAGACATTTTTTTCCAATCTTTCTTTCCATAACTGACACACATAGGCTAATCACAAATATCCAAATAATTAGATGTCATAAATTTTTGGCATATCTAACTTAAGCACACAGATTTTTGCTTTTAATCCAATTACATTATCCCACTTTATCCATTCAATGTCTTTAGCAACTACAACATGCTTGATCTAAAAAAAATATGACTCAAAAACACATGAAACAACACAAAGACAAATCAAAAAGACTCAAAAACAAAATAATGAAACAAAATAAGACACCCCCCCCCCCCAAACTTAATCGACACATTATCCTCAATGTGTGAAGACTAAAAATAAAGGGACAATTTACTGACACAACACAACGGTCATAACGGAGGTCTGGGAGTAAAAATTCTGGAATTTGCATAATTTTCAGAATTTCAGCATTTTTGACACCTTTTTCCTCAGAGTTAGCTTCCAGTCCACCTGTCATCTAAAAACACAAGACAAGAAACCATGACCGTGAGACTGTTCAAGACAAAATAAAACAAACTAAAACAGAAATTGAAATAACATAATTAAAACATTGGGTTGCCTCCCAAGTAGCGTTGTCTTTAACGTCTTTTAGCCGGACGCAGTTAATCTTTACTAGTGTCCAGTGGATTCTTCTACGAACTGCTTGCAATCCGCACAGTTATTGTTGCAGGTCTCACTTCTCCTACAACACCTTTTTCAAACCAGGACCTCATATCTAAGATTATCCCCCAATTACACAAGACAGATTTATCTTCTAGGCTCTCTATACTGTAGGGATCAGTGAAACTTCCTACATCTCTCAACTTTAGGGGGTGCCCTTGAGGATATGGACTTTCTGGTTGGGGCTCAGCAAAGATAGTTGGTGGTGTCTTTTCTGCAACGGGTATAGGAAAAAGAAATTCCAGGGAATCCAAAAAGGTGAAAAATTGGATCTCAGTAGCCTTTTTTTTCTCTACACGAACTATCTCCCTCAATTCCTCATTATTCTCAACAACTTTTTGTGGTTCAGGTTCCTCACTCTGCTTATCACTCCCCATAACTGTGTCGCAAGGCAGATTTTCTTGCGGTACATTCATCACCATATCCATCAGCTGCCCTACTTGTGTCTCCAATTTTTTTAGGGACGCTTTTGTCTCAGTCATAAACTGAGTCTGGCACTTGGTGAGCACGAGTATGGTTGCCTGCAACTCATCTAGATCTTCCTCTGGAACCTGTGGGTTAGGCTGCTGTTGTTGATTCCACTGCCCCTGATAGTAGTAGTCCATGTGTCCGCGTCGACGCCGTGGCCGTGCAGGCTGGTGCCACGGCGCCGAAATTACTGAAGCCAAATCAGAACTCGCAGGACATTTAGAGCCGCGACGCTGCCAGCAGCGCTTGTGGCGTGATTTTTCCTGTTTTCTAATTTTTCATCATTTTCTCGTCTGGACTTCGTCTAATTTCTTCATCATTTTCTCGTCTGGACTTCGTCTAATTTCTTCTATACTTTCCGGGACTTCTTAGACTTCATTTTTTGGCCTTTTATTGTGTAATTCCATCTCAATTATGCTCATTTCATCTTCTTTTTGTCATTTCTCCATTTAGGACTGCTGTGACTCAAAAGAAAGAAAAACGGCCCTAACACGACACTAATTTCAACGAAAATGAGGAAAATACTAACTAAAAATGACTCAAAAAGTGTATATAAAATATGTCTAACAATTGTGTCTTGAAAATCCTCTAAGCAAACTTGCATCGCCCGATCCACGATGGAGTCAGAGTTTATTACTTTAGACAAAGCAGGAAAAGAAGCTGAGTGGCTTCATGACTTCTTAGAGGAAGTCTCATGTTGGGAAAAACTCGTGCCTTCTGTAATGATTCACTACATCAATCAGTCGGCTCTAGGAAGGGCATTGAGTTCTATGTATAACGGCATGTCTCATAATATTTGACGGAGACATAAGACCGTTAGACAGCTGATCACCATGAGTATTATTTCCATTGATTTTGTACAATCAAAAGATAACATAGCAGACCATTTGACTAAGGGCATACCCAGAGATGTCTAGGGGAATGGGCTTAAAACCCAAACAATAAGGACTGATATCGTGGTAACCCAACCTTACTGACTGGAGATCCCAAGAATTAAGTTCGATGAGAAAACTAAGATGTAAAAGTTCAGTTAAGCGCTTCGGTGAAAGCAAGAGCACTTCGGGTTATGATTTTTGTAAGGAACATAAACCCAAAGTCGTTCCCGCGATAGACATTAAGTGATATCTGCAGTGTGGGTAGAGGTTAAGTTTCCAAAACCTTTAATGATCCTCAACGGTTGAGGTTAGATTTGTGGAAATTTTTAATGATTCCTAACACTTGTGAAGTGGGGTATAGCAGGATACTTTGTAGGAGACCACATATTTAAGTGCGAGGACATGTCACCTCAAATGAACGCACTTAAAAATCTAAGAGTGTCCACGACCACAACAAATAAAACATTAAGAAGAACAGAGTAAGGAAAGTTGTTGTGTTGTTACCGTTGACTTTGCTTACACTAAACACTGACGGTTCAAGACATCATGTTCACCGCACAGTAAGTAAGTCCGATGGTATTCAACTAAGGAAGGTTCAAAGCGAAAGCTACCTCTCTTGATGCAACATCAATCCGTTGAAAGATTGCTAGAAATAGACACCTTGTGAGTGCTCCAAAATCTCTTTCAAGAGGGGATTGTTGGAAATTTATTAATATGGAATAAAGTTTATCCCGTTATTTATGACTCGAACCATTGGGGCCCCGCACGTCAGAAATATCATTTCCACACACGTGTACACATTGTACCAATGATCGTAAATTTCATTACTGAAAGAGATATTGGTACGTAAGTAAAATGTTTGAGAAATAGAACGATGGACGGTCGTTGGCCAAATGACAAGTGTTCCACATTGGTAAATGAAGGAAGAAGTGTGCATAGTGTAAAGATGGAATGGGTCGGAAAGGGTCGCGGAGCCGAGAAGGGTCGCGGCGCCGGCGAACCGCGACGCAAATTCCGGCCCAAGTTACTGGAGTCGCGGCGCCGCAGCGCTACCCAGGCAGAAAGTCTAAAACGAAAATCTGATTTTTGGAGACATTTGGCTGCCCTCAATGACATTCATTCCAACATTATTCAACCATTATTTGGCTGATAAATGTGTGTCATTACTTGGGCAATTCATTGCCATTGCATGGGTAATTCAATGCCATTACTTGATACTTGAAGAGACAATTATTATACTATAAATTGAGGCATTTAGCTCAATTGTTAAAAACATGTATTTTCAGAAAATTTTCTTCCTCTCTGGCATCTTTAAATACTCAAAAATTTCTTCAAGAGAAACACTTGAGTTTCCTTTGATCAAGTGTGTTAGTAGTTGTTGTATCTTGGGAGACTATTGTCTAGCAACGTAAAATGATATATATACGGGACAATCTTGGCTTAAAGACAGAGTGTCATCACTCGACTCAACAAGAAATCCAGATCAAGTGTTGATTCTAGTTTCCAGTTGTCAGTTGTTTGTTAAGATTATTTCTTTTGATTGTAATATTTTGTTTTTTATTTTTCTTAGTTCTTGCAATAGGTGTTTGCTATTTTCGGTTGCATACATTTTTCCTAACACTTTATACCTTGTATTAGTTACTGTTAAAATTTGGAAAGTACTTGCTCTAAAAATATGTTTAAAAGATTACGTACGTGATCTTGACTTGGTATAAAAATGTCATTCATTTTCAATACTCAATAGAAAATACTTGGTCTAGATAATACTTAGTCTTAAAAGTACTTGGTCTAAAGTACTTTGTACCTTGTATTATTTACGGTTTAAAAAATACTTGCTCTATGAATATATAATAAATAATACTATTTTTTTTTGTGACTAGGAACCCTACGCTTACTCTTTCGAGGTAAACTCGGATGTGCAATAGCTTGCAAACCACGTCAGTAGATTAACCACTTGGCAGTGTGTGTGCACTCAACCAAGAAGGTTTATACAGAGGATCGAACTCGTGATCTTGCGGTACCGCGCTCTACTGCTACACCAACTTGACTACCCCGAAGGGTATAAATAATACTACTTGTATATATTATCAATGTAAGCACAGTATTATTCTACCGTTATATACACTTATATGGTATGTCCATATTATACAATTTTATACCTTATATACAATGACGGATCTACGCCACTAAAAGTGGTTGTTCGAAAAAAGAATTTACATCGTTGTATAAGAGAATGAAGATGATGTGTTTGTTCAAAAGTGTAAAATAGCACTGCAAAAAATTGTGCAAGCTTGTTCAACTGAACAAGCTTGCACACCATGGGTCCGCCCCTGCTTATATATTTATGATTAGAAAATACTTATCTAAAAAGTACTGTCTTAAAAATACTTGGTCTAAATATACTTAGTACTTTATACCTTGTACTATTTACGGTTGAAAAGTACTTGCTCTAAAAATATGTCTAAAAGATTACGTGATCTAGACTTGGTATAAAAATGTCGTTATTCATTTTCAATACTCAATAGAAAATACTTGGTCTAAATATATTTTGTACTTGTATTATTTTACGGTTAATAAAGTACTTGCTCAATAAATTTATCTATATTAGCATGAATATAAATATTGATTGATCAAAATATCCTTAAAATGTTGAGCGACTTTTATACATTTAAAAATTTAATTATTCTACAAACATTAATGTCCAAAATTGTAAAAGTACTTCATAATAAATAAAAAATCATTAATTAGAACTTTAACTGTATTGTCCACTCCTATTTTCTCTTGGTTGAATTTACAATAACTCATTAACCACAAATCTAATTAAAATTGACTAATGATTCATTGCGGATTTTGATTTGTACAAATTACTTGGTGCACCTTCCTCCTCAGTCCTCATCTCACTCAACTATATTTTGAAGATCATAATTTTTAAGCCAACACTTTAAAGCACATACAGCTTGAGCTAGTCGAGTTTGTTAGGGAGAACATGGGTAACGAACGTCAGGTGGGAGATTAAAAAAGAAAGTCTGTGTAGATTCTAAGATTAGCTTCTTTCTTTTCTTCTTATGAGGATTTGGTGGTTTATAGATTTTGAATCAAGTCGTCTCAAATATTTTGGAATCTCTGTTTTAATTCGTAAAAGTGAGCTCTTAATTGGGTTAAGAACTGCGAATTATGAGCATTTATAGTAAATTCTGATTAATACTACTTAACAAAAAATGTAAAAAAAGGCCCTGAAATTTTGCATTTTTGGGGGTTCCTGTGCAGTAGCACACTTCGCACGAGTCCAAAGACGACCCTGAATCCTACTTGTGCTCTTGAGAAAGCACATATCTTGACGAGTACAAACATATCACAATTAACTTTGAGTTTCAATTAACTTAATATCCTAAGTTATTTTCCTTACTTATATTTCACTCTCTCCTAACAGTGTAAGATATATAGCCATTTAATTAATCTATATCTATATTTATATTATTTTAAAAGCATGAATACAAATGTTGGTTGACCAAAATATCCTTTAAATATTGAATGACTTTTATACCCTTTCAAACTAATTTAATATTCTTAAAAATAATAAAACCCGTTGGACATGTGGTAACTTAATTTGAATGAAATTCTAATACTACTCAATTACTGCCAACGGAACGTACTCCCATACATAATACTTAACGCGTTAGAGTGGGAAAACAACATTTGGGAAGAAGATTGCTCCCCGTGGAAATACAACAAACATGGAACAGCCGGAAACGTTGACCCATTGAGTCAAAAATACTATAAGAATAATACTAATGAGACCTAACAAATTAGGCTACGCTTTTTGTTGCATAAGATTATAAAGCATTGTCACTCTTTAAATTTTGGATGAATTAATATATGAAACTTTGAATTCAACATTGATTTTGCTAGTTGGAGACAATGATTTTGCATAAGATTATGAAGGTTAGTATATGATATTTAGTATGATGGATATAAGGATCTAATTAAGTTAGTGTATTAGTTAAAATCCGTAGACATCAGGTGAACGTATTAAATGTTGACATGTGGTGGTGGATGACAGACCATGTGCAAGTCAGCAAGTGGAGAGTATCGGGTAAGTCTTCGTGACCGGATAAGAGTTTTAACATGAGTCTCCATCTCCGGAGACGAAGGTCGTGAAGGGTTCGGGTAATTATGACGGCTCACCGGTTGAGTGCCGAAGCAAGCTCAGTAGTCCGCCGTTATAGTAGATCTCGGGTCTTCCTCCAACCTTTATTACTCATTACAGTTGACATTTATATTAAAAATAAAGAGGCACGATTGAGGAAGCTTTAATACGTCCATTCATGTCCTAATTTTTTTATTCTTCGTGGATATCGATTGCATTTATTTTAATGAAAAATGTATACTTCTTATATAAATTATTTATTGATTCACGCGATAAACACGTTCATGCGTACACTTAAGACTAGTATATAATAAATAATACTTGTATATTATCATGGTAAATACAATATTATTGACCATTATATATCACTTGTATTTTATTTTTTGGTACAATATTAGTCTAGATAATAAAGTGTTTTGTACTTGTATTATTACAGTTAAAAAGTAATTGGACTATGAGTATTGTTGGGTCCCGGGGTATGCTATAGAAATAAAAACAAACTGAAAGTAAAAATAATTCGAATGTCAATACAGTTTGCAAATGTCAGCGATAATGTCGTCTGTCACAACTGAAAACACTTCGATAAAATAAAAAATCTTTGAAGAGTAAAATGCAGCGAGAATAGTAAAGAACGCAAAGATTTAATATTTACATATATAACCTATGACGGTCAGTGACCGAAAATATTGTATATATTTATATACAATTGAATAAATTCATTCTTGTACAATTTTACAAAATAAAACAAAAGGAATTAAAAAGTTGAAGTCGCAGATGACATCTGCCTGAAAAATATATCTAAATAGACATAGACAACATCTCATTACAATTGATTCAATGAAGAACAAATCTAGAATCTAAGTAGCAATTATAATATTGGACAAAATGTTGTCCACAAGCACAGAAAACACTTGTGATCCAATTTTTTGAGATGAATTCTCGAGAGCTCTCTTGATATTTTTGTAATCTGATCCTGGATATCGATTCACTCTTCTTCCCTCTCTATTTATAGTAGAGAGTCTTCGTTGAAAAGTTCATCAACTTGTAGTAGAGGTTGAGGGAAAGGTGAGCAACCGATAAGGTTTGTTGGAGAAGATCATGGAACAAAATTCTCTAACTTCTTGAACTTGTTCCCCAAGCTTAACAACAGATTTGACTAGTTCTTCCCATATTTTTCATCAGCTCCTAATCCCTTGCCAAGTCACTTTTCCATCGTGGTAAAATATCCATGAGATTTCTTTCAGTCCGTAAAGTAAGTGTTGCGATATTTCTAGATGCTTACGCAAATGTACGTATCGTTCAAGTAATAAAGATCTGTAAGACCGAGTTTATCGTCCACAGAGACTGGTTTATTAAGTATCGATTATCTACCCTATGGTATCTATTTGGTTGACGTTCTTTAATTTGAGAATTATACTAAGAATTATGACTAAGTGCAGAAAATAAACTAAAGATTATAATACTTTGAGAAGGAAATAGGGTTTCAATCTCCTCAACTATCCACTCTTTCACGTGTTAATGCAATGCTAATGATTCTTCTTCTTATTAAGATAACATGTTAACTAATCTGTCATTATATTCCGGTTAGGACATACAAGAGCTCAACCTAGTGCAGAAACCTTCTATATTTTTATGATAAATTTTACCACACAGGAGGATTAAGAATAATAACCTTTAAATACTACACAAGTATCGAGGTACTTTCGTCCACGATTTTAACCTATGTCTAGACGATTACAGCATATTCAAATCTCACCTTTCAGACTTTTAATTCGAAATCATATAAGTGATGACAATTATAAGCTAGTTAATTATCAAGCAATCACAACACTATTGAATAGATCTTAATATGATGGGGGGGAAATAAAAAACTATGCATTGACTATATGAAAGAGCTTCAAGAAGATTCGATGAAAACCCTACTAAAGTAATTAGCTCCTAAACATTGTCATGTCAAGAACTAAATTACAATCCAACATAAACTGAAATAAAATAAGGGAAAGAAAATAACTTGAACAATAAGATATCTCCAATTGTAGCTTGTAGCCATCGTTCTATTCTCCCAAGCGTCCTCTCATAATGACAGAGTTTAGGGTATTTATATCTGAAAAAATCTTGCTTCGGACCCTTTTACCCTTGTCATCGACTCGAATGCTGATTTTTATGCGTCGGCACCGCGGTGCTAATTGGCTGAAATCACTGACAGCTTACTGGAAATATGGTACTGCGGTGCCTCTTGCCTGGACCGCGGTGCCTTCGACGGTGATTCAGTTTCGGACTTTCAGAAATTTTTACGCCTCGGTGCTAATGTTCTTGACCGCGGTTCTATGGCACCATGGTCATCGGGCGAACGCTGCGGTCTCTCTGTACTCGGCCCGATTCGCTGATTTGTTCTATTCTTCGTGGCACTTCTTAGGCTTCATTCCTTTGGTTGTGCTTGTGCAATTATCATCTCAATTAAGCTCGTTTCATCCTCAAAAGTGGTATTTCTCCTTTATGACCGCTGTAACACAAAAAGAAGGAAAAACACACCTAACACTATACTAAACGCAGAATAAAAGAGTAAAATACTAACTAAAAAGGAATCAAAAGTGTATACAAAATACACTTAACAAACACCTCGAAACTTACACTTTACTCGCCCTCGAGTAAAGCACTAAACAAAAACAAAAACAAAAATAAAAGTCTCAATGAACTGGATCAAGTAAGTTGGGATAATATGTTAGAATATACATATCATGAATATTTAAAAATATAGGATTTCGAGTTAGATATTTCGCAAATTCACTTAGATCATGATCAATGAAAATACAAACACATAACCTATGCATGTCCATTTCATTCCATCTTTCCCAAAACGCTATAGATATGTCTACTTGCTATTCTCCACTAATCATAGACATACATATTAGAAATCATCAGGGCTTTCAAGGTGTAATGTTGGCTTAGGCCGGGGTAGGTAAAAGTAGGCATTTAGGCTCAATTACGTACCATAAGCATTTTTCATTCAACTTTTTTTCCTTCTTTTTGACTATCTTTTTAATCTCATACCTATTTTTCTCCTCTCTTTTCTTTTGAGAGAATGAGATACATTATATATATCAAGCACCCCCAAACTTAGATTTTTGCATATTTTTTGTCACGACCCGACCCCGGGCCCGCGACTGGTGCCCTACCTGGGCACCCTTACAGGTATACATCAGAGAAAATCAGCGGAACATACATGAAACTCATAACATACATCAGTAGTAAGTAAACCACAGGCTACCTCCCTGGATATATATATATATACATTGCCAAAAGCAGTTACATCCCTTTTTTTTTTTACAAACCGACCCACAAGATATGACTACAGACCTCTAAGAGTTTTTGGACATAATAATTGTGACGGGACAGGGCCCCGCCATAACCCTGAATGTACAACAACCGACAATACCAGGGATCTGAACCAAAGATAAGCCTCCGGAGTAATGGAGCTTCTCAACAGCTGAACAGTGATCCTAAGAGTGAGGATCGACACATTTAACTCTACTGCGGCGTGAACGCAACCCCAAGAAAATTCGATCTGAAAATATGTACCAAGTATGTGGCGAAATCTTGAAATGAAATCATATAGTCTAAAATAAAGCTGGAGACATGTATGATAACCAAAATAACAGTACACTGTGCCTTACTAAAAATGAGAGCAAACAAGAGTACACTTTACTGCATAAAAATAGGAGGCTCATGATCAAATTAGGGCCACCCGCCCGTAGTATCATTAAGCAATCATACTCCTGGACTATTTCACCCGCATAGAACCAGTGGACCCGCAATGGAGCAATTTGCTCCGCATGAGACTATTTCACCCGCATGGGCCCGGTGGACCCGCAATAAGTACAAATCAATGATATCAAAATAAAACTAAATTCATTTAAAGCCCGTACGTCCACCGTACTATACATTTATAAATACTCATGCTCAAGAGATAGGGAAAGTTCCACGTACCTCTCCGACTTAATCCACTTGCCAAGTTGAATATGCCGCACGTAGAATGTCAACCTATAATGACCATAATACGGCTATCAACTTCTAGCTTTTAAAGGTAGAATAATTCTAAGTATAAGGTCTCTTATTCTACGGAAAATTGGGCAGCACTTCCTTTGTTTTTACGTACCTTTCCACCCTTTTCAAGGCCCGAAATCAATAACCAACATGCCACATTTAAGGCTCACCAATACAGCTAACCAAAGGGGATTATGCGCCTAACCGGACGTGTAAAATTCTGCCCCACAATTAATATAAAATTTTCCAATAATTAAAGCAACTCTCGGGTATAATCAATGCCAACAACAATGTCAATTTCCGTTCAATTCCTTTTCAATCCAAGTTGTTATTCCAACACGTTATATACATAACAACAATTACAACAACTATATTCCATTTTCTTATATAACATGCGACGATTATAACTATCGACCAAATTGTTTTACAATCTTAATGGCTAACATGCCAATCTCGGATTTGAGCTTCTAAATTCCATAACATTAATAGATCTTCATTGTATATATCACATGATCATTTCTAACTTATCATAACATGAAATCTTCAATTACTATAGTAAGACGAAGATTTTTACCTCAATAAGCCCAAATTTAATCCAAGACTTCAAGTCGATCCTTAGAAAATTTAGCTTCTCTTTTCGACGTTCCAATCCACTCCAAGCACCCTTAGAAGCTTATGAAGAACTCCTCTTCAAGTTCCAACTCCAACTATGAAAAAACCCTTAGGTTTTCATGTTGCGACTAACGAAAAAACGTAGTTTTTCCGAGATTTTTGTATTGAGATACCCTTAGAATACCTTTAGGAACTCTTGGTTTAAGTATTGTGATTTATGATCCACAATTGCAATTTTTTTTGTGTGAGCTAAGGGCTATTGCCGAGAGCCCCTTAAGAGCAAGAAAGTTATTGGAAAATTTTCTAAGTGTTGTGAGCTTGTCTTGCTACTAGTGTGTTGATATACTACACTCAAGGGTCAAGATTAGAACACTTGTGTGGTTGAGATTCAAGAAGACAAAAGATCTTGTACAAGTTGGCTAGTTGACTTGGTCAATTATGTCAAGCCTTGGCTTTCAAGACTTGACCATCTAACCCTTGGTCATTTTCGACCAAGACCTTATGGGGGTGACACGTGTCACCCTCTCATTCGTCCATAGAATTTCGTTTCCCGAAAATTTCATAATTGGTCAAAATATCGAAAACCCTGTGGGCCCCACAATTACGTAAGATTTCTCGGGTGGGCCCTACGTGACCAAATTCGAAAATAATTTTCCATAATTCTAATAATTTCCTTAAGTCTCAAATAACGAATTTGAGAACCCAATTCTCATTAACAACCATTTCTCTTTCCCGAGGTTCAGAAGATTTTCCTTAAGAATAACGAATTTTTGTTTCGTTCAAAAATTTTAAAGTTTTTCTTCCTTACGTACATTCTCTTAAACATGTCCTGGAATTACGGGGTGTAACATTCTCCCCCCCCCCCCCCCCTTAGAAACATTCGTCCCCGAATGTTCTTTCGAGGTTCAACCTAGGGAGATATCGGCATAGTCCCCTTTTACTACGCCCACATAATCATATATGCCACACATGGCCACAAGACTTGACGGAAGCCACGTCCTTAGTCCGTAGTCGTCTGACCTGGCGATCAAGTATCGTTATAGGCTCATCTCATACGATAACCTCTCTGTCACCTGGACATCACTAACTAGGAAAACTCTGGATGAATCTCCGATACTCTTCCGTAATATAAAGACATGGAAGACCGGATGTGCTGCCTCCAAATCGGACCGCAGATCTAACTTATAGGCAACCTTTCCTATTTTAAGGATAATCTAATAAGTCTCAATGTACCTTTCCTGGATAAGCTTCACATTATCCACAGCCTGCTGAATCAAATCTGGGCCAACTAACTGAACCTGGCCAAATCAAACCAACCACTCGGCGACTTACACTTCTTTCCATATAAAGCCTCATACATGGTCATCTGAATACTGGAATGGTTACGGGTATTATACGCAAACTCAACGAAAGGCAAAAGATCTTCCCATCTACCCCTGAAATCAATAACACAGGCCCGCAACCTATCCTCAAGTGTCTGGATAACATGTTATGTCTGTCTGTCGGTCTGAGGGTGAAATGCAACACTGAGACCCACCTGTGTCCCTAACCCCTTCTGGAAAACCTCTAGAAGTTAGTCGTAAACTGAGCTCATCTGTCTGACATCATAATGTAGGAACCCCGTGCAGTCTCACAATCTTCCTGCTATAAAATCTAGCAAAAATCCTCAGCAGAGTAAGTGGTCCTGACCGGAAGAAAATGGGCTGATTTCGTCAACCTGTCTACTATGACCTACAGGGAGTCGCACTTCCTCAAGTACGATATAACCCTGTAACAAAATCACCTCCCACTACCAAGTCGGGATCTCAATCGTCGATAATAGCCCACTGGGCTTCTGGTGCTCACCCTTGACATGCTGCCAATTTGGACACTGAGCAATAACTCTGCTACCTCCCTCTCCAGACCATCTTACCAATACATACATCTGAGGTCATGATACATTTTAGTCGACCCCGAATAAATAGAGTAACGAGCACTGTGTGCCTCCCCTAAAACCTGCTGACGAGTCCTGCAGCATCGGGCACACACAATCTATCCTCATATCACCACACCCCATCCGGTGCTACTCAAAGAGGATCTTCTCCTCTCGGAGAGTCGTATCTCAATTCCGCACTAGAACTGGATCCTTATACTGTCGCCTCTTCACCTCCTCAACGAGAGAAGACTTGGCAACCTCCCGGACCCGAACTCCATTATCATCGGGAACAAGCAACCGAACTCCTCGGCTCGCTAGCTGATGAATCTCATGGACTATGTCCGGTCTATCTGGCAGACTACCCATAGATCTATGACTAAGAGCATCCGCAACCATATTGGCTTTCCCTGGGTGGTATAGGACATCAACATCATAATCTTTGAGTAACTCTAACCACCGTCTCTGTTGCAAATTCAGTTGTCTCTGTCTGAAGATATACTGGAGGCTCTTGTGGTTTGCATAAATATCCACATGAACTTCATATAAGTAATGCCTCCAAATCGTCAAGGCATGCCTAACTGCCGCCAATTCAAATCGTGAGTAGCGTAATTCCTTTCATGCTCCCGTAGCCGCCGGAAAACATAGGCTATAACCTTACCGTGCTTCATCATCACACAACCTAGCCCAACACTCAAAGTATTACAATAATAACCTAACCCTCTAGTCCCTCGGGAGGGGTTAGAACTGTAGTCGTAGTCAGCTTATCTTCCAATAACTGGAAGCCTTTCTCCAACTTTCGAAATATTTGGGCATCACTAATCTCAATTATGGTTCCTGTTTCTAATTCTCTGTTGCAACCAGACTTGGTCACTATACTTAGATTCAATTCCTTCGGTTGTCTCATGGCTACGACTTTCTGCCGATCACAATCTAGGGGGAGATTTCCTTGATCTCGTCAAGTAGTAATCCTATTGTCACGACCCGTCCCGACGGGCCGCGATTAACGTCCTAATTGGACGTCATTACTGACCTGTCACTCTTAATCTATTTAATACAGATGTCTACATAAATTTCGGCAGCACAACGCTGCTTTTACAACATATCCCTAAAATGGGCGAGCCGACAAGGCTTCCAAAACAATAACAAAACAACAGTCATAATAGGCTAACCGACTAGGCTGCCACCAAACACATCACGCGCACAAAGGCATAAATCAAAATACGCAAGCCGGCAAGGCTGCTACTAGAGAACGACATCAAAACTCATAACAAGGTGCAAACATCCAACCCACAACTGTCTACAGATCTCTAAGAGAGTAATACTGACATATGACGGGACAGGACCCCGTCGTGCCCAAAATATGCGTAAGTCTAAAAAATAAAGGTCTGTACCAAAAATAGTTGGCTCCGGAACAAAGGAGCTCTCCAACTGCTGTACAGAAATCCTAGACTGGAGGGTCACCTATCTGAACACTGAACTGCGCAGGCATGAGCAGCCCAGGAAAGGAAATTCGATGAGATAATGTACTGAGTATGTAAAACATAAAATACTGTAAAACTGAATAACAACTGTACCAAGTAAAACAGAGAGTCATCAAACTTTCATAAAACTGAGAATCATGTCTGAAAATCATATCATGTATACTGAATCATAAAACATCGCGCTCATGTTTGTAAATAAAACTGTATAACATGTCTCGGCCCTTTATGGAGGGACTCGATGGAATCTGTATCTGCGCGCGTAACATGTCTCGGCCCTCTAAGGAGGGACTCGATGTAATCTGTATATATATAACGTGTCTCGGCCCTCTAGTGAGGGACTCGATGAATGATGCATGGCTGTGCATGAACATGATCTGGCCCGGGACTCAGTGGAATGAAATAGTAACACTTAGCACGAGTAGATATCATGAGCAACTGTATGCAGCTAAAATCATTATGTGTCTCTCAATAACATTACTACCATAAACTCTGTTACTGAATCATAATCTTTAGTAAATAATCATTTTTAAAACTGAACTGGTAGGAGTTAAGTACGTCCGCCGTACTTTACTAAAAATCATGCCAAAAGAAATAAGGAAATGTCTCACATACCTCTTAGGCGAACTAATCAGCTTGGTATTAAGGTATTCCTCGTCTAGTACTTCAACCTATGATAAGGAACAACATGCTCGTCAATTCTATGATTCCTAATGTAAGTTATATGCTTAAAGGCTCCCTTATTTCTACAAAAAATTGGGCAGCATTTCCTTTGTTTATGTGCGTATCCACAATTTTCCAATAATCCAAATCAACCAATAATTCAACTCCAACTACAATCCAATCAAACCAACAATCCCCCTTATTCCAGAATATAAAATTAACATCTTTCTACACTTAATCCTTTCGAGGCATGTATAGGTAACTTATTTCAATACATATGCATGTTTGTAACTTATTTACATACTAATTCAGCCCGTAATACATTACCATAATGTTCAATAATTTCTATCAATTTTCCGGCCGTATCAACATGTTATAAATTCCAAACTTTTCCTTTTAAATTCTTAAACATTTCAATTCATCTTGTAATTCCTTCATACAAATAATTATCTCTTAATCATCAAGGCTACATCTCAATTCTCAACATGCAAATGGTAAGCAAAATACAATTCAACCATAGAAGCCAATAACTAACTATTTTAGTTCGAAATTTGCCAACCAATTCTAACAACAACTACATGCGATTCTTATTCACGTTCCATCATAATTTAGGCTTGTTATTTTAACCCAAATTCGTCTCCTTAATTCTGAAAATAAGCATTCCATTTATATCCAAAAAAAAAGAATTTTTACCTCAAAGGAATGCTAAAAAAATTGCTCAGTTTTTTCGATTTTAAGCCCAAGTTTCTCATCAATTTCATGTCCAATCCTTCACTTCTTCATCTTCAATCCAACATGCAACCATTCTACCATGTTAATCCCTCATTCTTACACCTTTTCCTTCAAGAAAACTTGTCCAAAAAATTTAGGAAACCGCAGCCCTAAAATCGGCAGATTGCCGAGAACCCCCACTGTTTTGGGGTGATAATTTCGCCTCAAAATGGTGGGACAATTTAACCCAAGAAGATGGAGTAACAAGTTAAATTTTCTTGCAAAGAAATGGGAATTTTCGATCAACTAGGGGGGGGGGGGAGAAAGGAGAGGAATAGTTTTGCTCTTGGTTATGGAAGGAAATGGAAAACTTAGAGTAGTTTATTAGAATTTTCAGTTTTTTCTTTAATTCACTTAGCCCCCTTAAATGCCACACTTTGCCCCCTCTAAGTATTTATTTAACTAAATCAATCCCACTTCTTTTAATCTAATTTCCCATTGCCTTAATTTCTTATCATCGTACCTTATATACCTTACTAACTTATAACGGAAAAATATATGTTTATTTACACCACCATTTCTAAAGAGATTTCCGGCGTCACATTCGTCATTGTCAAAAATTAATCCGTATTAGCACGTAAAATATATGTAATTTCGAAAATTGGAAATCTCAATCCTTAATGACGTTCTAAATCTTGTCTTAACTTACGAGGTGTAACACCTATTATTCTCTCCAGCTCATATATCTTATAGTCCGGTGTTCAACCTCAATTCATGGTATTACATAATCCAAAGGCTTTCCAAGATTTCTTATCTTGTCAAGATTAGGTCTCTCATCGTTCGAGTGTCTACTAGTCTTACCTTTATTTTTTTCCATTTCATGTTGTCCTGGGGTCTCTTATCTCCCCGTAATTTTCTTTTTATCTTTTTCGTCATTACAGATTTTTGCCACCTTTCATTGGTGTTCTTACTGCCCATCATTCACTAATGGTCTTTACACTAGTCTGGGGTAATTATATCTCGTGCAAGGTATATAACCATAGTTGCATTTTCTTTTATCATTCTGGTCATAACCCTTCATTATACTTATTATTATCCCCAACATATTACTATCTTGCTCCTCGATCATACGTTTCCATTCATGCTTATACCAATATTTATAACCTTATGACACATCCTCGTCCTCAGTTACCCCAACACAATGCTTTTTCCACGGTTATCTAAAATTGTAACCTATAGCATGATGAAACTGAAGACTTTACTAGCCTCATATCCATCACCTAATAATATGGGTACGCATAACCCTCAATAATACGTAAAACTATCTT
Source organism: Przewalskia tangutica (assembly GCA_029844215.1). Classification (NCBI taxonomy): domain Eukaryota; kingdom Viridiplantae; phylum Streptophyta; class Magnoliopsida; order Solanales; family Solanaceae; genus Przewalskia; species Przewalskia tangutica. Next base: position 115,084,884 of record CM056723.1, on the reverse strand, counting down.
TTTTACGTGGGGGAGAGAGCTTACCTCCCTTTCATAATCTTTTTCTTGAAGTTACAACCCTTTTCACAGGGTCCTGTCGCGGTTTCCTTTATAATTCTAATCATCCAGCACCGCCTTAAAAATCGGGTAGATTTTCAAAACCTACTAATGATGTCTTCTGTTTTTCGTCGGTATCACTCATACTTATCTTATTCTTGCTTTGCGCATTCTCTGGAGATTATTCGGAAAGTCGTGGCCCTGACTGTCACACTAAACCGACTCCAAGTACCTCCAAGGGTACTTATCATAAAATCCTCAAATAATCGTACGTTCTTATCTCCGTCTCTTAACGTTCAAATTCAAATCAATTACTTCCATGAAACAAGCCACATAGACTCCACACTTTATCATGTCCAAGAAAGAAGGAATAACTTACATATTATTAACACTTCCATTCCTTTCCCATCGATAACCGGCTCACCGGGAAAACTGGAATCGAACCAATCTCTCTCTACAGTCAATATTGGCATATAAGAAACCAACTAGTCCATACCCATAATGACTCAAAGTCTGTCATCTCCAGCTCTACTAGGTCTGATATGGTCTGACGACTGTATCATCACCGGAAAATTCTTATATACCCGCTCAGCTACCACCCAACCACTCACGGGTGTAGCTACCTCAAAAGGTTCTTATGGATTCAGGCTCTATTCTTTTACACTTGGTTGCTCTCTTTCTTACTGGTCGTACTCTTTCCGTACTTCCAAACTTTTTCTAGCATTGGTCTAGTAACCGTTGCAGTCCTTCAATTAACCATTCTTTCTCCCATAGGTTCTATCTCTAGGTAGGAATAGTTTACAGTGAGAGGGTAATTGAATTAGGTTGAATTCGTACATAACCTCCATACTGATTCTGGGCTCCAATATTTGGAGTTACAATATCACACAATTTAAGGCCATTTCCAGCTCTCACGATCCGGTTCCGGTGGAATGCGTCCACGAACCCGTAAAACGATTAACTAGACTTGGGCCTTGCACCCTCGTGACCCTGTCACATAGTGGGACTACCACCAACTTATCTAACTCCATTTCAGGCTATGGGGCGGCCCGTAATAGGTCCTCAACCCGACCCACCGTCGCACTTAACTCTTACCCTTGGTCTGACTTAAATTTTTACTACCCGAGAAGGCCTTATATACCAAAGGTCTCGGCGGTTATCAATATTCTTAGGCTCGCAATTTCCATGTTCCAAGCCTACCTTATCAGTCCCCCCGTATTCGGGTAAAATAGTTTCTCATAAACTCGCAATCGTATTGTCTTAATCATAACAACCATAATTACTCCATACAGATCTCATTCGTACAATTCTCTTAAGCGTACCACGTAGCTTAATTTACTAACATAGTCTTCCATTAAGTCCCTTAACGTGATTTCTTAAGGGTTCAATACCTTCTCAGACAGCTCATCGTCTCCTAATTATCTCAAATTAACACGTAAAACCTTGATGAGAATTCATTAAACTGTTTCATACCTTCCCGATATCTATTTAGTCCTTACCAATTCTTGGTAATCTATAAGAATTCTAGGCAACCCATAAATGACCCTCATACTTAAATCTGTATAGTTGTATGGCATTATACCAACTATACAACAATTATTACCAACCTGGATATGCAATCCAAATAATCCTTCCTGGGTCGCTGTTGCATTTCTCATAGTTGTAATCAACATAACTCGTTAGGGAGAGACGACCCTAATAACACAGCTCTATCGCACGATCTCAGAGTGAGAAGAATGGAAACCAATCCTAAATGTCCTGCAGCCTCCTGGTTATAGATGTGGTGCACAACACACTGATAACCAAGACTCTACTAACACGGTCTGTAAACACTTTCCGAGGACTAACTGCTCTGATACCACTTTTGTCACGACCCGACCCCGGGCCCGCGACTGGTGCCCTACCTGAGCACCCTTACAGGTATACATCAGAGAAAATCAGTGGAATATACATGAAACTCATAACATACATCAGTAGTAAGTAAACCACATGCTAGCCGATAAGGCTACCTCCCTGGACATATATATATGTACATTGCCAAAATCAGTTACATCCCTTCTACAAACCGACCCATAAGATATGACTACAGACCTCTAAGAGTCTTTGGACATAATAACTGTGACGGGACAAGGCCCCGCCATACCCCTGAATGTACAACAACCGACAATACCAGGGATCTGAACCAAAGATAAGCCTCCGGAGTAATGGAGCTTCTCAACAGCTGAACATTGATCCTAAGAGTGAGGATCAACAACCTGTTTAACTCTACCTGCGGCATGAACGCAACCCCCCGAGGAAAGGGGTTCAGTACAAAATATGTACCAAGTATGTGAAACTGAATGTACTGAAATGAAATCATATAGTCAAAAATAAAGTTGGAGACATGTATGATAACCAAAATAACAGTACAATGTGCCTTACTAAAAATGAGAGCAAACAAGAGTACACTTTACTGCATAAAAATAGGAGGCTCATGATCAAATTAGGGCCACCCGCCCGTAGTATCATTAAGCAACCCTACTCCTGGGACTATTTCACCCGCATAGGTCATGTGGACCCGCAATGGAGCAATTTGCTACCCATGAGACTATTTCACCCGCATGGGCCCGGTGGACCCGCAATGAGTACAAACGCCTCACTCGCATCGTGGGGAGCAAATCCACGGAATATATAGTAACCCGGGGATTTACCCCGCAAGAATATCATAACACTAGCACAACCGGCTATCATACATAACATAAGCAAGTTAAGAAATCTCTTAACTTCTTATTAGACTTAATTATCATGCACTCTCATTTTATTTAACTTAAGACACTAACATGTCATGAAAAAACCGGGAATTTAACCCAAAGTACTACGTACTTCTATTATTTTCAAAAGACTCCTTTTATATAAAACCCCAAGATACTAACACCCTTAGTATCAAGGCATACTTACTTTCTCAAAACAAGTCACTACTCCTTTAGAAAATTCAGTTCAAGGCTTTTAAACCAAGTGACTTCTACTTTCAAAACTTAGGCAACTTATGCCTTTAAATCAAGTTGTCTTTCTTAAAACCAAGTCATTTATCCTTGTTTAAATCATTTGAGTAAGCCACTCATTTAACTTCCCATAAAGTCGTTATAATTAACTTCCCATAAAGCCATTATAACACTTTATGTCTTTCTAAACCAAGCATTGCATTCTTTAAAATTACATGAGTTTAACTTTCCAACTCAACCAAACTTTCATACTTTAAATCAAGTCAATGATATCAAAATGAAATTGAATTCATTTAAAGCCCGTACGTCTACCGTACTATACATTTATAAATACTCATGCTCAAGAGATAGGGAAAGTTCCACGTACCTCTCCGAATTAATCCACTTGCCAAGTTTAATATGTCGCACGTAGAATGTCAACCTATAATGACCATAATACGGCTATCAACTTCTAGCTTTTAAAGGTAGAATAATTCTAAGTATAAGGTCTCTTATTCTACGGAAAATTGGGCAGCACTTCCTTTGTTTCTATGTACTTTTCCACCTTTTTCAAGGCCCGAAATCAATAACCAACATGCCACATTTAAGTCTCAACAATTCAGCTAACCAAAGGGGATTACACGCCTAACCGGACGTGTAAAATTCTGCCCCATAATTAATATAAATTGTCCAATAATTAAAGCAACTCTCGGCTATAATCAATGCCAACAACAATGTCAATTTCCGTTCAATTCCTTTTCAATCCAAGTTGTTATTCCAACACGTTATATACATAACAACAAATACAACAACTATATTCTCTTTTCTTATATAACATGCGATGATTATAACTATCGACCAAATTATTTTACAACCTTAATGGCTAACATGCCAATCTCGAATTTGAGCTTCTAAATTCCATAACATTAATAGATCTTCATTCTATATATCACATGATCATTTCTAACTTATCATAACATGAAATCTTCAATTACTATAGTAAGACGAAGATTTTTACCTCAATAAACCCAAATATAATCCAAGACTTCAAGTCGATGCTTAGCAACTTTAGCTCCTCTTTTCGACGTTCCAATCCACTCCAAGCAACCCTTAGAAGCTTATGAAGAACTCCTCTTCAAGTTCCAACTCCAACTATGAAAAAACCCTTAGATTTTCATGTTGCGACTAACAAAAAAACATAGTTTTTCCGGGATTTTTGTATTGAGATACCCTTAGAATACCTTTAGGAACCATTGGTTTAAGTATTGTGATTTATGATCCACAATTGCAAAAAAATTGTGTGAGCTAAAAAGGCTATTGCCGAGAGCCCCTTAAGAGCAAGAAAGTTTTTGGAAAATTTTCTAACTGTTGTGAGCTTGTCTTGCTACTAGTGTGTTGATATACTACACTCAAGGGTCAAGATAAGAACACTTGTGTGGTTGATATTCAAGAAGACAAAAGATCTTGTACAAGTTGGCAGTTGACTTGGTCAATTATGTCAAGCCTTGGCTTTCAAGACTTGACCATCTAACCCTTGGTTATTTTCGACCAAGACCATGTAGGGGTGACACGTGTCACCCTTCCATTCGTCCATAGAATTTCGTTTCTCGAAAATTCCATAATTGGTTAAAATATCGAAAACCCTGTGGGCCCCACAATTACGTAAGATTTCTCGGGTGGGCCCTACGTGACCAAATCCGAAAATGATTTTCCATAATTCTAATAATTTTCTTAAGTCTCAAATAACAAATTTGAGAACTCAATTCTCATTAAAAACCATTTTTCTTTCCCGAGGTTCGGAAGATTTTCCTTAAGAATAACGAATTCTTGTTTCGTTCAAAAAATTTAAAGTCCTGCTTTCTTACGTACATTCTCTTAAACATGTCCTGGAATTATGGGGTGTAACATTTTTCATTGGGGTGCATCAAATTTTCACTCTCTTCTTATTTCTTTTTCAACATTTTTCATCCCACTAACTTTCAATTATTACTTATGGCATAAACAGGGAATCATAGGGTGTCAAAGAAAGATCTTATTTTAGGCTCAAAGAGGCTGACTAGTGATATAATTTATGGCAGGATAGGTAATGAATGGTCAGAAGGGCTATCAAAGAAATGTCTGAATCATCTCCCTAAACATGTCATATTAACTTTTTCGCCTCAAATAACAAGCAAACATATTTTTTAGACATTTCTCAACCTTTCTTTCCATAACTGACACATAGGCTAAGCACAAATATCTCAAATAATTAGATGTCATGAATTTTTGGCATATCTAACTTAAGCATACAGATTTGCTTTCCATTACATTATCTCACTTTATCCACTCAATATCATTAGCAACTACAACATGCATGACCCATAAAAAACAATTATGACTCAAAAACACATAAAACAACACAAAGACAAATAAAAAAGATTCAAAAATAATAAGACACCCCCCAAACTTAATCGACACATTGTCCCCAATGTGTGAAGACTAAAAAAATAAAGGGACAACTTACCGACACAACACATCGGTCATAACGGAGGTTTTGAATGAAGGACAAATTACTATGCACATCAAGGCGAGGAACCGTGATTCGCTTCCAAGCATGCATGCTAATTGCCAAAAAAATTCGGTGTCTTGATTACGCATTGTTAACCATCCGCCCTTCGGAGTGAGTCCTGCCCTTCATATGTCATCCAAAAACACTAGCATACCGGATCGTGAGACTGTTCAAGATAAAATAAAACAAACTAAAATAAAAATTGAAATAACATAATTAAAACATTGGGTTGCCTCCCAAGTAGCGATGTCTTTAATGTCATTTAGCCGGACGCAAATACCTTGTTCACTCAAGGGGGTAAATTACTCCCACAGCATATCCACTTCATTATTATTCCCTTCCTCATTCTCTTTTTTTTTCACAGGGCTAGGTTCAGAAGGGTTCATCCTTTGGAGATTATTTGCAGGTTCAGAATTCTTACCATTAAGGGCATCAGTACCTTGAAACTTTCATGGGGAGCTCCTTTATCAACTACACCAACAGCAAAGCATCTATCCTTGGCTTGAGGTTCAGTGGGTGGCTTTAAAACATTGAATATCATTTCTTCACCTTGGACTCTGAGCTTTAACTCCCCCTTTTCAACATCAATGAGGACTCCCCCTGTGGCTAGGAATGGTCTCCTAAGGATCATGGGCATATTTTCATCTTCATCCATGTCTAAAATGAGGAAATCAGCAAGAAGGATGAATTTACCCACTTGTACCAATACATCTTCAATAATTCCCTGGGGATGCACAACTGAACGATCAGTTAGCTGCAGGGCGACCGTGGTTGGTCTTGCTTCCCCCAAACCAAGCCTTTTGAACACAGAGAGGGGCATTAGGTTGAAACTTGCCCCCAAGTCACACAAGGCTTGCTTGCATGTCACATTCCCTATAGTGCAAGGGAGGGTGAAACTCCATGGATCTTTCAACTTAGGGGGAAGTCTCTTCTGCAAGATAGCACTGCACTCCTCTGTCAGCGCTATTGTCTCATAGTCCGACAGCTTTCTCGTCTTAAACAGGATGTCTTTCATAAATTCCACATAAGCTGACATCTGCTCCAAAACTTCAATGAATGGGAGATTGATATGAAGCTTTTTGAAGACCTCTAAAAATTTGGAAAATTGCTTGTCTAAGGACTTCTTTTGCAGTCTTTGAGGGTAAGGAATTTTGTCAGTATACTCTCATATCACTGCGGGTGGAGCCTTCTCTAAAATAGGTCGGTCATCAGTAACCCCCTCCTTCTCTGCCTCAGCTGCTTTCTCCAACTCTCTCTCTTTTTCAGCCACTGATTTAGGTGAAACCTGTTCAAACTGCACGGTCCTAGGCTTATTTCACGACATCGCTTCCTCGGATTCACCACGATGTCGGGAAGAGTTCCTTGTTCTCTATTGTTCAGCATGTTCGCCAGCTGTCCTACCTGTGCCTCCAAGTTTCTGATGGATGACCTAGTCTCTGTCATAAACTGGGTCTGTGAATTTGTGCGTGTAAACAGTGATGCTCTTAGCTCATCAGGCTTCTCTTGTGGCTGCTGAGATGAAAAGACCTGAAAATGTGCTTGCTGCCCTTGGTCATTTTTTCACAAAACAATTGGGTGATTTCTCCACCCCTGGTTGTATGTGTTGGAGTAAGGGTTGTTGTAGGGCCTCTGAAAATTTTCAACTGCCTGAACCTGCGTCATAGGCACATTATTCGGATCCACTGTTGTGCACCTATCAAAAGTATGAGGACCCCCACAAATCTCACAGCTCATTGGTGTCTGAATGGCCTTTATGGACATGATATTCTGTTGCATCTGCTTTGTCAAAGTGACAACCTGCGTAGTCAATGCAGTGATAGCATCCAACTCATGAATCCAAGCCATTTTCCTGATGTTTGGAGCTTTTTCATCGGCCCCTTGATGGTTATTCGTGGCCATGTCTTTTAGAAAATCATGTGCCTCATTGACACTCTTTCTCATGAATGTTCCCCCTGCTGTAACATCAATAATGGTACGAGTAGCACCACACAGCCCATTATAGAATATGTGGACCAACATCCATTTTTCGATCCCGTGATGCGGGCACTTCCTCTGCAAGTCTTTGAATCGCTCACATGCATCATAAAGTGACTCTCCATCCATCTGATAGTAATTATTAAGCTCTCCTCTGAGCTTTGCTGCTTTGGATAGAGGGAAGAACTTGGCAAGGAACTTCTGGGCTAAGTCTTGTCATGTAGTGATGAAGTTCGCCTGTAATGAATTCAACCAACACTTTGCTCTTTCCCTGAGTGAGAATAGGAAGAGCCTTAACCGAATGACATCATCAGTAACACCATTGTATTTAAATGTTGCACATAGCTCCAGGAAGTTTGCTAGATGCAGATGGAGATCTTCTATTGGTAATCCCCCAAATTGGACTGAAACTTGGATCATGTGCAAGATTGCTGGTTTGATTTCAAAATTATTGGTTTCACAAATGGTTTGATGCAAGTCTGTACTTCTGATCAGAGGCAACACATAGTCCCCCAAGATCGTTTCTGCAGGGACTTGTCTTAAAACAAGCAGTAACTCATCATTCACCAAATTATTGTTTCGCTAATCTCCCATTGCTAATAAATCAACTGCTCTTTTCTCTTTTATGTTCTGTCTGCACAATATTTCAATCTTCAGAGGGATAGGAATGTCATCTCCTCTCCTACTTCGCATAAACCAAATTCCTGAGACTAATAAAAACAACACGCAGATCACGGCAGAATGTTCTGAAATAAAAATAAAAACTAAATTAGAAATAAGAATAGATAATTCGATATTAACAGTATGCCAGTCCCCGGCAACGACGCCAAAAACTTGTTGCGATATTTCTAGATGCTTACGCAAGTGTACGTATCGTTCAAGTAATAAATATTTGTAAGACCAAGTTTATCGTCCACAAAGACTAGTTTATTAAGCATCGGTTATCTATCCTATGGTATCTATTTGGTTGACGTTCATTAGTTTGGGAATTATACTAAGAATTATGACTAAGTGCAAAAAATAAACTAAAGATTATAATACTTTGGGAAGAAAATAGGGTTTCAATCTCCTCAACTATCCTTCTTTCACGTGTTAATGCAATGCTAATGATTCTTCTTCTTATTAAGATAACAGGTTAACTAATCTGTCATCATATTCCGGTTAGGACATACAAGAGCTCAACCTAGTGCAGAAACCTTCTATATTTCTATGATAAGTTTTACCACACGGGAGGATTAAGAATAATAACCTTTAAATACTACACAAGTATCGAGGTACTTTCGTCCACGATTTTAACCTATGTCTAGACGATTACAGCATATTCAAATCTCACCTTTCAGACTTTTAATTCGAAATCATATAAGTGATGACAATTATAAGCTAGTTAATTATCAAGCAATCACAACACTATTGAATAGATCTTAATATGATGAAGAAGAAATCAAAAACTATGCATTGGCTATATGAAAGAGCTTCAAGAATATTCGATGAAAATCCTACTAAAGTAATTAGCTCCTAAACATTGTCATGTCAAGAACTAAATTACAATCTAACATAAACTGAAACAAAATAAGGGAAAAAAATAACTTGAACAATAAGATGTCTCCAATTGTATCTTGTAGACGTCGTTCTATTCTCCCAAGTGTCCTCTCATAATGACAGAGTTTAGGGTATTTATATCTGAGAAAAACCTTGCTTCGGACCCTTTTACCCTTGTCATCGACTCGAATGCTGATTTTAACGCGTCGGCACCACGGTGCTAATTGGCTGAAATCACTGACAACTTACTGGAAATATGGCACCGCGGTGCCTCTTGCCTGGACCGCGGTGCCTTCGACAGTGATTCAATTTCGGACTTTCAGAAATTTTTACGCCTCAGTGCTAATGTTCTTGACCGCGGTTCTATGGCACCGCGGTGCTACTGGGCCAGGCACTAGGGTGCCTCTGTACTTTTCTGGCCCGATTCCGCCTGATTGTTCTATTCTTCGTGGAACTTCTTAGGCTTCATTCCTTTGGTTGTGCTTGTGCAATTATCATCTCAATTAAGCTCGTTTCATCCTCAAAAGTGGTATTTCTCCTTTATGACCGATGTGACACAAAAAGAAGGAAAAACACACCTAACACTATATTAAACGCATAATAAAAGAGTAAAATACTAACTAAAAATGACTCAAAAGTGTATACAAAATACACTTAACAAACACCTCCAAACTTACATTTTACTCGCCCTCGAGTAAAGCACTAAACAAAAACAAAAATAAAAATAAAAGTCTCAATGAACTGGATCAAGTAAGTTGGGATAATATGTTAGAATATACATAGCATGAATATTTAAAAATCTAGGGTTTCGAGTTAAATATTTCGCAAATTCACTTAGATCATGATCAATGAAAATACAAACACATAACCTATGCATGTCAATTTCATTCCATCTTTCCCAAAACGCTATAGATCTGTCTACTTGCTATTCTCCACTAATCATAGACATACATATTAAAAATCATCAGGGCTTTCAAGGTTGTAATGTAGGCTTAGGCTAGGATAGGTAAAAGTATGCATTTAGGCTCAATTACGTACCATAAGCATTTTTCATTCAACTCTTTTTCCTTCTTTTTGACTATCTTTTTAATCTCATACCTATTTTTCTCCTCTCTTTTCTTTTAAGAGAATGAGATACATTATATATAACAAGCACCCCCAAACTTAGATTTTTGCATATTTTTCATTGGGGTGCATCAAATTTTCACTATCTTCTTGTTTCTTTTTCAACACTTTTCATCCCACTAACTTTCAATTATTACTTATGGCACAAATAGGGAATCATAGGGTGTCAAAGAAAGATCTTATTTTAGGCTCAAAGGGGCTGACTAGTGATATAATTTATGTCAGGATAGGTAATGAATGACCAGAAGGGCTATCAAAGAAATGTCTGAATCATCTCTCTAAACATGTCATCTTAACTATTTCGCCTTAAATAACAAGCAAACTGATTTTTTAGACATTTCTCAACCTTTCTTTCCATAACTGACACATATAGGCTAAGCACTAATATCTCAAATAATTAGATGTCATGAATTTTTGGCATATCTAACTTAAGCATACAAATTTGCTTTCCATTACATTATCCCAATTAATCCACTCAATATTGTTAGCAACTACAACATGCATGACCCATAAAAAATAATTATGACTCAAAAACACATAAAACAACACAAAGACAAATACAAAAGATTCAAAAATAATAAGACACCCCTCAAACTTAATCGACACATTGTCCCCAATGTGTGAAGACTAAAAAAATAAAGGGACAACTTACTGACACAACACAGTGTTAGGCGTATTTTGTATACGTTTTTGAGTCATTTTTAGTTAGTATTTTACTCATTTTGTTGATGTTTATTATAGTATTAGGGTCATTTTCCTTTCTTTTGTGTCACAGCGGTCAGAAATGGAGAAATGACGAAAAGGAGAGGAAATGAGCTTATTTGAGATGGAATTGCACACAAAAGGACCAATAACTGAAGCCTAAGAAGTCCCTGAAAGTATAGAAGAGATCAGACGAAGTCCGGACGAAAAAAGAGACAATAAACGGGGGAAAAAACCCGTCACCGGCGCCGCGGCGCCGACCCATGAAATTTCCGGAAACTTGCAGATTTTTTGGCATCGTAGCGCCCAATCTCAGGGCCACGGCGCCGACGCGGGATTTTTGACATTTTGGGTCGAATTTGACACGTTTTCAGAGTCCACAAGGGATAACTTTTCCTACCTACAAAACCTATATAATCCCTAAAACCTTGCTCATTAATCTATCATCCTTCAGACCTCCTCATACCACCATTCTACATTCATCCACCTTGTAAATATTCCACAACACAACTCTTGGATGCTAGAAGGCTTGGAGACTTGTTCATAAGTATTTTCTTTCTTTTTTTCTTTGTTTATTTCAGTTCATGTATGAAGATTGTATTAGTTCCTAGCGTGACTATGACTAGGAGCTAATTACTTATTAGGGATTTCCTTGTGATTCGCTTGAAACTCTTATTCATGAATTAATGCATTAGTTTGTTTTCTTCTTTATATAGTTGAGATTTATTCAATAATTGCTTTGATTGCTTGGTAATTAATTGATCACTAATTATCATCACATATATGATTTCTAATCGAGATCCGAAAGGGGAGATTGTGAATATGCTATAGTTGAATAAACATAGGTTAAAATCGTGGACGAAAGTACCCCGATACTTGTGTAGTTTAATAGGTTATTGTTCTTAATCCTCTTTTGTGGTAAATCCTATCATCGAAAGATAGAAGGGTTCTCAGATCGGTTGAGTGTTTATATATCCTAACCGGAATATAAAACGACTTAGTTAACCTGCTATCTTAACATAGAAGAAGAACTTTTATTGTTGCATTAAGGATTGAATAGAGTGGATAGTTGATGATCTTGGAAGCCCTAATTCTCCATCATAACTGATTTAAATCAAAGTCTTTTTATAATTAGTTATTTCCTGCATTATTAGTGTAAAATTCTAAACCAATTAACGTTAACCAAATAGATACTATAGAATAGATAACCAGATTGAAAACCAAACGAGGACGATATTCGGTCTTACCTAGACTATATTACTTGTAACGATACGTGCACTTGCATTTTAAGCGTGTGGATAAATCGCTAACAAGTTTTTGGCGCCGTTGCCGGGGATTGACGTATTTCACTATCGATTTATCTATTTTTATTTCTAATTTGGTTGCTCCAAGAGCAAGTTTCTAACTTGTTCTGCGAGCATCTTTTTATCAGTTTTTTTTGTTTTTCTTATTTTGCAGGTAAAGTTCTTTAAAAAAAAAAAAGGAACGTGGACTACTACTAATATCAGGGGCAGCATTACTACGACTACTATCCACAACAACAGTATCAACAACAACAATTTAACCCACAGGCTCCACATGAAGATCGAAACGAACTGCAGGAAGCCTTACTCAGGCTCACCCAGTGCCAGAATCCTCAAGGGCAATTTCAACAACCACAGATTCAGGCCCCATCCGAGGAGCCAGACGAATTGAGAGCAGCATTGTTGGCACTCACAACCGTCAAAACTCAATTCATGGTGGAAATAAGACCCGCTCTTCAGAACTTGGAAACTCCAATGGAACAAATTCTGAATTGGGAACCACAAATCGGGAAATTAATGGACATGGTAACCATTACACCTCAAGAAAGTCCACCAAGTGACCCAATTACGAGGAATGGTGAGCATATTGTGGAACCTGAACCACAACAAGCTGTTGAAAAATTTGGAGAGATAGTTGGTGTAGATAAAGAAGAGGTCACTGAGGACCACCCTATTGCGGAAAAGACTACACCAAAGGTCATTGCTGACCTTCAACCAGAAAGTCCATACCCTCAAGGGCACCCCCAAAGGTTGAGAGATGTAGGGAGATTTACTGATCCCTACATTATAGAGAGCCTAAAAGACAAGTATGTCTTGTGGAATTGGGGGATAATCTTAGATCTGAGGCCCTTGTTCGACAAAGGTGTTGTAGGAAAAGTGAGACCTGCAACAATAATCGCATGGATTGTGGCGCTCGCAGAAGGAATCGTCGGGCACTAGTAAATGTTAATTGCATCCGGCTAAAAGACGTTAAAGACAACTCTTGTTGGGAGGCAACCCAATGTTTATTAATTATGTTATTTTAATTTTTGTTTTAATTTATTTTATTTTGTCTTGAACAGTCTCACGGTCTTAGGTTCTTGTCTTGTGTTGTTGGATGACAGGTGGACTGAAAGCTAACTCTGAGGAAAAAAGAGCAAAAACGCTGAAACAAGAAAAAAGTCATCATCAGCGCCACGACGCTCAGAATCAGGGCCGTGGCGCCAAGAGTTCAGAGAGCCCGCAGAATTTTGGGCGCCACAGTGCCGAATCTCAGGGCTGTGGCGCCGAAAGTTCCGAGAGCCAGATTCCGTGCAAATTCCAGAATTTTTCCTCCCAGACCTCCGTTATGACCGATGTGTTGTGTCAGTAAGTTGTCCCTATTTTTAGTCTTCACACATTGGGGATAATGTGTCGATTAAGTTTGGGAGGTGTCTTATTGTTTTTGAGTCTTTTTGATTTGTTTTGGGTGTTTTTGAGTATTTTTGAGTCATAATGTTTTTTTAATGATCATGCATGTTGTAGTTACTTGAAACGCCTAGTGAAGTAAAGTGGATAATGTAATGGAATTAGAAGCAAAAAATCTGAACGCTTAAGTTAGATATGCCAAGAATCCATGAAATCAAATTATTTGGGGTAATTGTGCTTGATTTATGCATTGTTAAAAATAAAGCCTATGTGTCTGCTTGCTTATTATTTGAGGCGAAATAGTTAGGATATACATGTTAGGGATATGACCCAGACATTTCTTTGTTAGCCCTTTCTTACCATTCATTGTCTATCCCTGACATTAAAATTGTATCCCCAGTCAGCCCATTTGAGCCAAAAATAAGATCTTTCTTTGACACCCTATAATTCCATATTTTGTGTCATAAGTGAAAACTTGAGATGTTTGGAATGAAAAGTGTTGGAAAAAAAAGACGAAAAGAGAGTGAACAAATTTATGCACCCCAATGAAAATAAAATAAATAGGCAAAAGCCTAAGTTTGGGGCTGTCTGTTATTCATCATGCACCACATTCTCTCGAAACAAAAGAAGAGAAAAGATAGGTACGAGATTAAAAAGAGAATCAAAAGAAAAGGGAAGAGTTGAAAGAAAAAGAGCTTATGGTACGTAAATTGAGTCTAAATGTCTATTTTTACCTACCCCTGCCTAAGCCTACATTACAACCCTGAAAATTCCTGAAGATCTCTAGTATGTGTATCCATGATTAGTGGAGAATAACAAGTAAACATGCCATTAATTTTGATATTGACATGCATAGGTTAAATGTTCTCACTTCCATTGAGTATGATTGAATTGAATTTGCGAAATATCTGACTTAAGAGTATTAGAATGCTAAAAAAATCCATGTTATATGTTCCTACATATTATCCTACTAACCTTCATGCTTTTCTAGTGTCAATTGTGCAGCAGATTGATCAGTGTGTTTGAGTCCTTTTATTTTCTTTTCTTTCGTGTCTTTGTTTCTATTTTTTATCTTTACTCGAGGGCGAGCAAATGTTAAGTTTGGAGGTGTTTGTTAGGCGTATTTTGTATACGCTTTTTGAGTCATTTTTAGTTAGTATTTTACTCATTTTGTTGATGTTTAGTATAATATTAGGGTCGTTTTCCTTTCTTTTGTGTCACAGTGGTCAGAAATGGAGAAATGACGAAAAGGAGAGGAAATGAGCTTATTTGAGATGAAATTGCACACAAAAGGGCCAATAACTAAAGTCTAAGAAGTCCCGGGAAGTATAGAAGAGATCAGACGAAGTCCGGACGAAAAAAGGGACAAGAAACGAAAAATCGAAAAAAAAAGTCGTCACCGGTGCCGACCCCTGAAATTTCCGGAAACTTGCAGATTTTTCGGCGCCGTGGCGCCCAATCTCAGGGCCACGGTGCCGACGCGGGATTTTTGACGTTTTGGGCCAAATTTGACACGTTTTCAGAGTCTACAAGAGATAACTTTTCCTACCTACAAAACCTATATAATCCCTAAAACCCTGCTCATTAATCTATCATCCTTCAGACCTCCTCATACCACCATTCTACACTCATCCACCTTGTAAATATTCCGCAACACAACTCTTGGATGCTAGAAGGCTTGGAGACTTGTACTTAAGTATTTTCTTTCTCTTTTGCTTTATTTATTTCAGTTCATATATGGAGATTGTATTAGTTCTTAGCGTGACTATGGTTATGAGCTAATTACTTATTAGGGATTTTCTTGTGATTCGCTTGAAACTCTTATTCATGAATTAATGCATTAGTTTATTTTCTTCTTTATATAGTTGAGATTTATTCAATAATTACTTTGATTGCTTGATAATTAATTTATCACTAATTATCATCACATATATGATTTTTAATTGAGATCCAAAAGGAGAGATTGTGAATATGCTATAGTTGAATAAACATAGGTTAAAATAGTGGACGAAAGTACCCCGATACTTGTGTAGTTTAATAGGTTATTGTTCTTAATCCTCCTTTGTGGTAAATCATATCATCGAAAGATAGAAGGGTTATGCATCGGGGTTGAGTGTTTATATATCCTAACCGAAATATAATACGTCTTAGTTAACCTGTTATCTCAATATAGAAGAAGAACTTTTATTGTTGCATTAAGGATTGAATAGAGTGGATAGTTGATGATCTTGAAAGCCCTAATTCTCCATCATAACTGATTTAAATCAAAGTCTTTTTATAATTAGTTATTTCGTGCATTATTAGTCTAAAATTCTAAACCAATTAACGTTAACCAATAGATACTATAGAATAGATAACCTGCAGATTGAAAACCACCCACGAGGACGATATTCGGTCTTACCTAGACTATATTACTTGTAACGATACGTGCACTTGCGTTTTAAGCGTGTGGATAAATCGCTAACACACAGCGGTCATAACGGAGGTTTGGAATGAAGGATAAATTATCGCGGCATTATCGCCGGGCGAGGAACCGCGTTCGCTTCCAAGCATCATGCTAATTGCCGAAAAATTCCAGTGTGTTCAGTTTTCTGCATTGTTAATCATTCGCCCTTCGGAGTGAGTCCTGCCCTTCATCTGTCATCCAAAAATACTAGCATACCAGATCGTGAGACTGTTCAAGATAAAATAAAACAAACTAAAATAAAAATTGAAATAATATAATTAAAACATTTGATTTCCTCCCAAGTAGCGTTGTTTTAACGTCATTTAGCCGGACGCAAATATTTTGTTCACTCAAGGCAAAACTGTTATTCACAGTAATGTTGGTCCGAATGTTGTGACATTTGTTCCAACATTTTTTAAATTTAACGTAGTACTAAAAATGATATATTGGGCAAAATGTCACAACACCAAACCCAATATTAATATTCTCTCCCTTTTTTTTCCCACAAAACCTATTATAATCTATGCAAGTGACTTACGACAATGTTATAGATGTTATCCCAACATCTATGATTACAATAATGCTCCCCTTAACCTGTAATGACATACACACAATCATATGTATACTAAACTCCGGGCGTTAAATTTGATTTTTATTATTTTAAAAATATTTTTGCTATAGATTATGATTTTTATTATTGGTTTAATGATATTTATACTTTATGCTATCATGTTTTCTTTTATAGTGATTTTTTCTAAATATATAAATAAATAAAACAACTCTCGTAGAAAATAACACTGTCATAAATAACTTTTTAGATGATTATGTCTGAAATTGATATGATAAAAATTTCACAACACTATATTTCTGAATTAACTTTATCCATTTTTTATCGCTGCTCTTACACTTTTCGCCCTTCTCCTTCTTTCAATATATAAATAAAATCAATACAAATATTAATTAATGGTGGGAAGGACCGATACATCCGGAGATTGATGATGAAGTGAATGAAGATTTCATGTTAAAAATTATCTAGCCTATTATCATTTTTGTGTTGTTAACTTTCTTAAATAATAATTATAATAATTTTTTATGTTAAGAGTGATTTATTTAAATTTATTAATAGAATTTTACTTTTATTTATTTTTTATTAATAAATTTATAAAATTGAACATACATAATATATACACCTCGTAGATCTATGAAACTTACGTCCTGTATCTCAAGGCTTACGGCTCCGTATTACGCAAAACGCCTTGCGTCTGGCCCCCGCCCCTTAAAACAATGCTCCATATTTTTGTGAACAGAAAACATCCTCAAATACTCCTACTCCTACTATTTAAGAAACCAAGCAAGTGTCCATCTTTTATCTAACCACACCACTAATGGCACTTTCCTTAAAACACCATCTTCTTTCTTAGTTTTTCTTCATGCACCCTTTCTCAGTTGATATCCAACACCTTTCAGTTTTCATAAAATTCATATCCATACCCAATTTGTATAGATGGCTACTGTTAATGAAATTGCAACTTTTACCTATCTAGGGTTAAGCAACTCCATTTCACCTAAACGACATCGTTTAGTTATAACTCAAACTTGGTTGAAATTGAGGAATACTAGGGTTTTCAGTTGTTTTGGTTGTACTAGTCATGAAAACCCTAATTTTGTTACTACTCAAAGGAGGAATAATAAAATACTTGAATTTAGGTTGTTTAATTCAGTTGAATTGGATATGTTTGTTACAAGTGATGACGAGGAAGATGAGATGAGTGAAGGTTTTTTCGAGGCAATTGAGGAATTAGAACGAATGACTAGAGAACCTTCAGATGTACTTGAAGAAATGAACGAGCGGTTATCGGATAGGGAATTGCAGTTGGTGTTGGTGTACTTTGCGCAGCAAGGGAGGGACTCATGGTGTGCATTAGAGGTATTTCAAGGAACATTTTTATTCGAAATAACAATTTTCACTTTATGAAAATAACTATCTATTATACTCCCTCCGTTTTAATTCTTGTTTGTCATGATTTGATTAGTCACAAGACTGCGTACAATTGAACTAGTGGTTCGGCCCTTCCCGAGCTCGCACCGCATAGCAGGAGCTTAGCGCATGCCTTTTTTTAAAATTTAAAATTTGTACTCCCTCAGTTCCAAAATAAGTGAATTTTTGACTCTTTGTTTGGTCCAAAATAAGTGAAATTTTCAAAGTCTAAGACATTAGTATTTTTTTTTTCAAAGTTAACCTTCTTTTTTAAAGTTTTTTCAAATCCCAATTCTCACTATTTCAACCTTTAAGAAAAATTTGGGGGAAAATATAGGGCAATTTAGTCAAATGACCCCTTAATTAATGTCATTAATTAGATTTTTTAATGGGTGTGCCACGCCCCTAAAATTCATTTATTCTGAAATGAAGGGAGTATAATGTACTAAAATGTTATTCGAGTTGATGGTGTTTCGAAAACAGTCTCTCTAGGGGTAAAGTCTGCATACACTCTACCCTTTCCGGATTCCACACTGGGTATGTTGTTGTTGTATATTGTACTAAAATGTTATTTTCATCTTATAGTTATAAACTTGTCAGGTAGGATGTTTGAATTGTCAACTTACCAAATATAGAAAAGATGCTTTTTTTTGACATATCAAAAAGAAAAGTAAGACACTTAAATTGGGGCGGATAGAGTAGTATGAAACCTAATTTTAACTTAAATAGAAAAACCTATTCATATATGAATTTGACTACAAATTCTAATTAGACATGAATTGAAATACCAAATCCTAATCAGTTTTGGTGTTCTACAACTTTAAATTATTTTTTCCAACAGGTATTTGAGTGGCTAAGAAAAGAGAATAGAGTCGACAAGGAGACGATGGAGCTTATGGTTTCGATAATGTGTGGATGGGTGCAGAAGTTGATTGGGGCGAAGAGTGAAACCGGGGATGTAGTGGACTTGCTGGTGGATATGGATTGTGTAGGATTGAACCCTAGTTTTAGTATGGTTGAGAAGGTTATTTCTTTGTATTGGGACGCAGGTGAGCGGGATGGAGCTGTGTCTTTTGTGAAGGAGGTGTTGCGGAGGCATATTGCTTATTCGGATGGCAATGCAGATGGGCATAAGGCTGGTCCTACTGGTTATCTTGCTTGGAAGATGATGGTAATCCTTATATACTTATCGAGTTTAATGCTAAGCTTGTTAGCTATAAATATTTGGTGTGTTTCTCCCATTAAAAGGTGATGTCATAGAGTCTTGTCCTGGACTCTTGATTGAAAAAACAAGGCTGAATACAGTGGTAGCCCCTTAATTTACCAGTAAACTTCATTTAGCTACAACTACAGACTGTTTCCATTGAGCACTTTATTACACACTTCCGCTTCAAAATTTTGAATAAGGTTTTCCGCATGTATCAAGCACCCATTACATAGACAAGTTAACCACTTAAAATATTGTGCCTCCTTTAGTTATATAGCCTAAAATAAGCTGTAAAACCTCATGCATGTTCCAATTGATGCTAATATGTAAGGAGGAGATATATTTATTAACTTATTTACTAATGAGGTCTTGAGAACACGCGCATAAATTTTTCGAAAATATGAGTCTCAAGTGTTAGTAGGTACACTTTATCATGTGTTCAAGCGCTCAATTGGAACAGTCCTAGTTCGAGTAGCTAAATGAAGTTTACTGAAAAGTTTAAGGTACTGTCGATGTTCCAAAAAACAAAGAAAGGATAATCTAAGTTGCTCGGACTCGGGTGTGGGTATCCGATACGGGTACGGATCCGAGTGTCGTATTCGGTAAAATCGAAATTTTAAAATTAGGGGATGTGTATCCAGGATACAAATGCGGGGATTCGGCTAAGAAAAAAATTATAAAAAATAGATCACGTCTTAGTTCTTATTTCAAGAGAAAAATAAAGTCATTCAGGGCCTTCCAACAACTCTCCATCTATATCGCTGCTCCGAACTCAAGAACACGACCTTGAATTCTTGGTTTCACTGAAACACGAAGCAGCAAAAATGAGACAAAAAGTACTATAATATTGAAGGTATGTCATTTCCCTTATCTTAAATCCGTTTTATCTTTAATTTTGAGAAATCAAAATCTCAATTTTCTCCCAAATTTGTGGAGTATCCAAAGTTGGTTGACCGTATCCCCCATATCGAGACGGGAACAGCACCAAAATCGGAGAGTTCGCGCAATCTAGGGCATAATCATGCCTTCGGCTGGCTTGTATACTTTCCTAGTCCTTCAGTTTGGTCATGTAAGCAAATAACCCCCACCCCCCCACCCCCATGATATTTGGGCAGTTACGTATATATTCTGTTTTTCTGCAGGCTTATTGTGAGAAACATGTGTGCCACTTGAATAAGTTTACTTGTAGATGGTCATTGGATAAATAATTGAGTCGGTCTGGTTGTGGAAGCCAAATTCACAAAATAATGATTCCCAAATAACGTTACGATTAACAATGATAAGGGGACTCTTTTGCTATGGGATCTAGGGTCACTTCACCCTGTATTTATCACTGCAAACTGTGTCTCCCGGTTAAACTGCTCTATATTTTAGTTTTGAGAAAGTGATATGGTCCAAGTAGATGGGAAAAAGGTCTGATGGTAACTTCTTCATGTTTTATATTACCTTATCAAAAAAAGTATTTGTATGTATGCATATACATAATATGTATGAATGTTTGCATATGTATACCTGGTCTTTTTTTATGCACGATATTTCTGCTCTTCTAGGATTTGCTTTGCAAAATTATATCCATGTCTTATAGCTTTAATCTTTCTGTCAGGAGGAGGGTAATTACAAGGATGCAGTCAAATTAGTTATTGACATTCGAGATTCTGGGTTGAAGCCAGAGTTATACAGCTATTTGATTGCAATGACAGCTGTGGTAAAAGAGCTGAATGAATTTGGAAAAGCTTTACGCAAATTAAAAGGTTTTGCCAGAACTGGTCTCATTGCTGAGCTTGATTTAGAAAATCTAAGGCTCATTGAAGAATATCAAGCAGATCTGTTAGCTGAGGGTGTACAGTTGTCCAATTGGTTGATTCGAGAGGGTGTCCCTTCTCTTTTTGGGGTGGTTCACGAGAGGCTTCTTGCAATGTATGTCTGTGCTGGTCGTGGAATAGAAGCCGAGAGACATTTGTGGCAAATGAAATTAGCTGGCAAGGAAGTCAGCGGAGATCTTCATGATATTGTCTTAGCAATATGTGCTTCCCAAAACGAGCTAGGCCCCATCTCGAGGTTGCTTGCTAGAACGGAGGCTTCAACCTCGTTACAGAAAAAGAAAACACTGTCATGGCTATTGAGAGGTTACATTAAAGGCGGGCATTTAGAGAACGCTGCGGAAACAGTAATTAAGATGCTTGACTTGGGTTTGTATCCAGATTTTCTGGATAGAGCAGCTGTTCTGCAGAGACTAAGGAGAAGAATTCAACAATCTGGAAGCTTGGAAACTTACCTTAACCTTTGCAAACACCTTTCAGATGCGAGTTTGATTGGTCCATGTCTTGTATATCTGTATATAAAGAAATATAGACTTTGGATAATAAGGACGCTTTGAGCAACTCGGAGAAGCCGCCGCCTGTTTGAAGCTATAGAAGACGGTGCTCTTGTTTGTTGCAGGCCATGATGTGGATTTGATTTCTCAAATGGTAACTAATAGTTATTATTTTAGAAAGTCACATTCTAAAACTGGAATCACGAAGAAAGACTACTTTTTGATATAATAACTATTAATTGAGTGTCCATTTAAGTTTCAACCCCTTTGATGTGTATAATATGTATAGTTGTAGATGGTTTGAGAAAACCGTAAAGTGAGAGCAAGATGTTGGCTGCTGGTTTAATTTAGATGTCCAGAATTGCAATATTGAGCATCTTGTTCTCAAGTTAAGTTTGTATAATATAATGTACATGTAAAAGTACTCCATTACCTCCCACGTAGTGAGAATGAATAAAAAATAATGCCCTATATTTCAGGTTTGTAGTTTCTTGTCCTGCCATTACTTTTCTGCAATCTTCCACCTCAATTTATATGTCAATAATGCTATTAAAAGTCAAATGATTTCATTTAGATAATTAAAACTGAAGTTAAGCACAAGTTTAAAATTCAACAGAGATAAAAATATTAGTATGCCCAGACCCTACATTGTGAGATTTCACTGAGTATGTTGTATAAAAATATTAGTATGTGGTTTTTCTCATTTGTTTTAGTCTCGGTGGACAGCGTTGTTTGATATTTCTTGCTAGTGGAGGTGGCAAGTATTCTGTAAAATTAATCGAGGTGTGGGCAACCTGACCTCGAATTATAAAAAATGTTGAAGTTAAGCAAGTTTTGTAAATTAATTAGTAGTTCGAATTATATATCTGGGGTTTCAACAATTGCGTAACATCATTATATAGTTAAGTAATTTAATATATTAATTAAAAAACATAATAATATTGGAGGAGTATATGAGGAAGAAAAAAAGGAATCTGAGGGGGTTAATAATCATGAATAAGGGTTTAATTATATGGGTAGGTCTAATATATATATATATATATATATATATATATATATATATATATATATTTGGTAATTTGATTCATATTGGATTAACACGCGGATCAATCATACACTATGTCACTATTATATGGCTTTTTATAAAGCTCTCAACTAGTCAATCATTAATTTTAGGGCCATTTCTAAGCCAAAAATAACAGTTTTGGTCCAATAAATTGGAGGGTAGCTTAATTTAATAGGTTAGGGGAATTAGCCAAAAGATAGCATTAGCTTTTTCTGGTCGAATAGAAAATAGGTGGAACGGCAGTATTTTTTAGCCAAATTCCATAAACTAGGAGCATTTTGTCCCTTTGTTAAAAGGCCCATTCAAATCTTTTATCTAATTAAAAGGCTCACAAGTTTTTTTTCTTACCCTCTATTTGGATGGTTGTTTTCCGTAGTTCATTAATGTATAATATGATATGGTATAGTATGATGTTGTGTTGTATTGAATTGTATTGTATTGTATTGTATTAATGAACATAATATTTAGATAAATTGTATCGTTTGTTGTGATTTAATCATATATTTTATTGTTTGATTTGACTGTATAATAGCGTATAAGTTTACTAAAATATCATTAATCTTTAATTACAAATTAATTTTAATATATTGATAAAATTATGATAAAAAAAGTGGAAACTTTAAAAAATAAATAAGTGATGGGTGGGTTGGGGGTTGGGTGGTACGAGGGTGGGGGTTAGTGGGTGGGAGGTGGTGAGGGTGGGGGTGGTGAAGGAGCATGCGGTATGGTCCCTTCGTGGTCATTCATTAAAAAGAGAGAAAAATAAAGAAAAAAGAGTAAAAACATATTCCTCTACTTTAAGAAAAGAGCTAAAAATATTCTTTGTTATGAATTTGGGTCAAAAATATATTTTTACTTTAAAAAAAAGCTAAAAATACTCATCTCTTAAGGAAATTTCCCAAATCACCCAAAATAATTCGATTTTATTTTTTAAATTCGCTCTAAAATATGATTTTTTTTTAAATTCATTTTTTTTAAATTAAATCTGGAAATGTGTTTTTTATTCAAAAATCTGATTTTTTTCCTGATTTATGATTTTTTAATAATTTTCTTTTCAGATTTAATTTTTAAAAACAAATTTTTAATTTTTTTTATATTTTAGAGCAACAACATACAACATCTTATCCAGTAAAAGTCCCACCACGTGAAATTTGAGAAAGGTAGATTGTACGCAAAAATTACATCTATCTTGGTAGATAGAGCGGTTGTTTCCGAAAGACCCTCGGCTCAAGACAAAATATAAGCACAACCAAAGAAAAATAATCAAAATAAGAGAAACAGTCAGAACCAGACACGAAATTTAAAGTAGTATGAAAATGATGGTAACAAAAGCGAATAAGTCATGATAGCGCATTCTGGAAAAGGAAGCAGTAACTAACGCATGTAAATAAGATAAACAAAGTGCACTAAATAATCCAACATAACACGACTATAAAGTAGTATTGCGCTTACTAATAGACTAAGAAGGCCTACAATAATAATACTACAACTACCAATTTGTAAGCGTAAGTAGGGCTACGTTCAACTACTTACTACCTTTCTATCCTAATTCATATTTTCCACAACCCCTATCTAAGGTTGCACATGCACCATAAAATCGAGTTATTTTAGGTGATTTGGAAATTTTCATTAAGAAAATATGTTTAGCCCTTTCCCAAAATAGAGGGGTATAAACCCAAATTTATAAAGGTGAATATTTTTAACCCTTTTCACCAAGGTAAAGAGATATTTTGACCCTCCCCCCAAAAAAAATAGTGTGAACAGTTTTTATTTTTTTTATTTTTAGTGAAAAGAATTACTCTTTATTAAAAAATAAAGGGGCAAAAGAAAAAACAAAACGCCATTTCAGCTCTGAGGCTCGTTGCTCTTCTCTCTCTCTCTCTATCTCTCCGTTAAACTAATCGGTATTAAAATTATGCTTATTTTCCCATTATTTTAATGTATAACAACCAATCAGTAAAACCTTTATCCATCTTAAATTCTTTTTAAGATTTGCAATCTCATTTTTGCCTACTAACTGTTTGTGAAAATGCCTCAACCAATTTTTCGTTTAGAATTTGACGAATTATGTTGATATATGTTGGTGGGTCCTATTTAGTTTGAGGAAATTAATGATCTTGATTTCAATTTTTTTTCTATCGAGTCCTTTTACGATTGGTGGTCCTTGATGTTTATGTAATTGGGTTGAGGAAATTAAGGATTTTGATTTCAAATTTTTGTTTCCTTCTAAGATTTGCAATATGATTTTTGCCCACAGTGTTTGTGAAAATGCCTCGACCAATTTTTCGTTTATCATTTGGCGAATTATGTTGATATATGTTGGTGGGTCCTTGTAAGTTTATGTAATTGGGTTGAGGAAATTAATGATCTTGAATCCTTTTAAGATTTGCAATATGATTTTTGCGCACCAAATGCTTGTGAAAATGCCTCAACCAATTTTTCATTTTTCATTTGTCGAATCATGTTGATAATTGTTGGTGGGTCCTTGAAGTTTATGTAATTGGTTTGAGGAAATTAAGGATTTTGATTTCAAATTATTGTTTCCTTTTAAGATTTACAATATGATTTTTGCCCACTACCTGCTTGTGAAAATGCCTCAACCATTTTTTCGTTTAACATTTGGCGAATCATGTTGATATATGTTGGTTGTTCCTTGAAGTTTATGTAATTGGTTTGAGATAATTAAGGATTTTGATATTAAATTTTTGTTTCCTTTTAAGATTTGCAATATGATTTTTTCCCACTAGCTGTTCCTGAAAATGCCTTAACCGATTTTTCATTTATCATTTGGCGAATTATGTTGATAAATGTTGGTGGGTCCTTGAAGTTTATGTAATTGGTTTGAGGAAATTAAGGATTTTGATTTCAAATTTTTGTTTCCTTTTAAGATTTGCAATAGGATTTTTGAACACCAACTGTTTGTGAAAATGCCTCAGCCAATTTTTCGTTTATCATTTGGCGAATCATGTTGATATATGTTGGTGGGTCCTTGAAGTTTATGTAATTGGTTTGAGGAAATTAAGGATTTTGATTTCAAATTTTTGTTTCCTGATTCAGCCTCTTGTAGAAATGCAGAGTAAGACTGCATATAATAGACCTTGTGGTCTGGCCCTTTTCCGGACCCCGCGCATATCGGGAGCTTAGTGCACCAATCTCAATTTTACTCACTAACTGCTTGTGAAAGTTCCTCAACCAATTTTTCGTTTATCATTTGGCGAATCATGTTGATATATGTTGGTTGGTCCTTGATGTTTATGTAATTGTTTTTAGGAAACTAAGGAATTTGATTTCAATTTTTTGTTTCCTGGTTCAGTTTTTTTTGTTTTTTGTTTTTCAGAATTGGGTTGCGATGATACAAGGTAGTCATCTTCGGTTGAAAGGGTGGCAGCAGGCTGCTGTTGCACTTGGTTCTGCCGTGGGTGCGTTGTTAGATCCTCGAAGAGCAGATCTTATTGCTGCTTTGGGCGAGACGACGGGGAAACCAGCTTTTGATAGGGTTCTTGAAAGGATGAAGAAGAGCCCTGAAGGCAGAGTAAGGCCTTTACTTTATTTATTTAGTATTTTAATTCATTTTCAATTGAATGTAATGAACTTTCTCTTCATTTATATACTGGATTTGCACTTTCCATCACATTGGGTGAGTAGTCTTTAAGAAATACTCCTATATATATTTTGTGAAAGATTCTTTGTAATGTAATTAGAAGGTATTTGTGTTACCCTGTTTGGTTCAAACGTCCATGAACTACTACATAGAATTAAATATGCAAACTGTTGAAAAACGATTTTCTGAAAAAGTTTTTCAAACATTTCTGAAAACTTTTTTTTTTGCAGTTGGCCTATCGGAAACAGCCTCTCTACCCCACAAAGGTAGGGGTAAGGTTTGCGTACACCACCCTCTTTACACCCCATTTATGGGAATATACTGGGTATTATGTTGTTTTCAATTTCCTCGGAAGGATACCAATATCCTTTCTGTCCTCTTTCTTCTCTGGTGGAATTGACTTCTTTCGCATCTTATTTTCTCCCTCTCTTAATGCTCCCTGATACTCTCTCGCAATTCCTCTCACTGGGTCAGCTGCATTTCCAAATCTTGTTCTCTTAAGACCTGGAAACAAGGTACTCGCAGGCTCCTTGACAAAATTGGATGAATAAAATGGTGGAGCGTCGTCTATATTAAGTAGGTTCCCATGAGAAATATTTGGCTTCAAACTCTTTTGCACAGGAGGGACTGTTTGCTCCGCGATGAAGTTAGAGTTGATGTTCTCATTAATAAATTCATCCCGAGGTTGGCATGACTTGGCATTTGTCAAGGTGATATGTTCCTTGCCAGGCTGAGGCTCTGCCAGATAACAGAGGAGTTAAAGAAGACATCAAACAGCTTGCTTTATTCAAAGCTATCATCACCTTTATTCATTCTTGAGATGGGAATCTATACCTCTAGGTCCATCTACCAGTGCTGGTTTAACTCTCCAAAGTGCCTTTTGCCTCACCAACTTTATCAAGCAAATACCCAAATTGTACTTCTTGTTGTTTTCTGGTGCAATAACTAGTGCCCTCATGTAAGCATCCCCTACTTTAATGTGGTTATTTTGCTGCATCAGCGCCCACCCTAAGATTTCAGCATCTTTTGGAACCTTTGTATCACTTACACCATGTACCTGACTGAAAGCAGTGTGAACCTGCCAGTAGCTGTGTAGGGCATGTGTCCCGGTGTTGAGGTACTAGGTACAACTTTAGTGATAGCTTGATGTAAGGTTCAGTTAGGGGCTCAATTATGCAGTGAACAACGTGGCTCAAGCAAAAGCTAGGAAGTTTTTTGCTGCGTCTTTCTTCTCTTTTGCTTTCCTAACGGGAAAAAGGGTAAAAAATTCCCCTCAACTATGGGAAATAGAACAACTTTGCCCTCCGTTTGAATACTCATTATCTAATGTAATGAGTACAAATTTGGCTCCTTTTCATTCTATCAGTTTTTAAGTTTCCTATAATTAGTTTGAACTCTGAAGTATATTTCGTCTAATGATTGTAGTTTTGGATGTATTTACAATTGTACGTCAGGAAATACTGTTGGAGCGACCTCGCGTGATCTCTACAAAAGTGGGGCATGCATGGGACCTACCTGATAACACTTTTGGGGCTGCATACGCAAGGTTTATGGGATCTAGGAACTTTTCACCAGATGATCGTCCGCCAGTGCGATTCATGGAAACTGAAGAGTTGGCATATGTAGCTATGCGTGCTCGCGAGGTGCATGATTTTTGGCACACCCTTTTCGGCCTTCCGACAAACCTGATAGGAGAAACAGCACTAAAGGTGATTGAGTTTGAACAGATGCTACTACCCATGTGTTTGATGTCTGTGCTAGGGGGTACAGCAAGGTTTAGTGATAAGCAGAGGAGCTTGTTCTACCAGCATTACTTCCCATGGGCGCTTAAGGCTGGAGCTCGTAGCACAGATCTTATGTGTGTGTACTATGAAAAACATTTTCACGAGGATTTGGAAGATGTTCGCCGCAAATGGGGAATAATTCCAGCTCCAGCTCCTCCAAGACCAAATGCAACAATTGTTGTACCTCTTTGAAGAGGAATAGAAACTATTACTGATTCTCTATGCGATTTGCTCTATACGAACAAATGTAAATACCTACTATGAGTGTAGTGACACGAACCTTTTAGGTTTTTGTGAGCTATTTTCTTTTGTTCTCATTTCCATTTGGTTAAGCTGTTTGTACTTGCTTAGTTTTGAGGTGGTATGAAATGCTCTTTTTATCGCACCATTGCCATGGAACCAACCTGATGTTTCCACTCTTGCTATGAAACTAATCTTACAACTCCAATTCTATTTTTTTTTTTTGTATAATTTTGTAAAGATGAAAGACAGAAAAAATGGTTTGCAATGATAAAATAGCGGCTCCACTTGATAGATAAGAAGTCGAGAGTAGCTTGGACATTTTTTCAACTAGTCATAATAATGCATACTGAGATGAAATCTCTCTTTTTTCATTGCCAGCAAGGATGATCTAACATATATAACTCTCTCTAGATCTCTTTTTTTCACAAAAAAATTGATTATGTAAGGTTCACATAAAGCCGTAAAAACATAGGGTATTGGATAAAGATAATGACTTCAGAAGCCAAAATCTGATCTGAAACTATCAATTGTATGTGATCAAAGCACAAATATGAAATTTAGGCAAGAAAAACTTGTTCAATCAAATGATCAATCAACAAAAGTCACATATTACATTCGATAGTAACTTTAGTTTCATGGGTGTCAACCGGGACTTTGGACCGAAGCTTATGCAACTAACACTCCACAACAATCTGAAGTACTCACAATTACAATTACAACATAGTCGAAAGACAAAAGGTAAAGAAGTGATAAATCAATTTTCCAACTGTAGATTGGAGAATTCCTTAGCTGCTGCCATCGCCGAAGAGATAACCCAAAGAAGATCCACCTCCAGGAGCAGCATGTATTTTGGTAGATGGCCGTTCCTACATCAAAGTGATAGCCCAGTTAAAACTACATACGCTTACCTAGAAATCAACATGATATGATTGTACAAGACAAGAATTAACAAGATCTACTCCTTATAAGAGGCAAAATTATTTCATCATAATTCAATGGCAACTGACATGTCATTTTGAACTAGGAACTAAATCATATTTATCTGAATGGGATTCTAACATGACAAGAAAATGCCACAGATAAATCTCAAAAAGCCACAACAATATATTATAAGTCGGTCAGCAAATCAGTAGTCCCCCCCCAAAAGCGCAAGGTTACACATTATTCTCACTTGACAACAGGAGAGTTTACATCAACAGAATGTGCTAGCAGCTTATCCTAACCTGAAACACATAGTCAGTGAGACCACCTATGGTTGCAGCAACATAAGACGCACACTAACTCATGGACTGAGGTTAATGTATCATTTGAGTAAAATGCAAATCAAGAAATTCACTTCCTGTCCTGAATTTCTTGATTACAATTTCCATAATTGATAGATCCACAAACAATTGTTCACCTGGCTAACTACATCCTAAATTAAGCCAATTCTATTATCTTTTCCATGCTACCTACGATATGTCAGATATGGATGGATCTCAGATTGCACTGCACTGCCTCACCTAATTTTAATATATACGCAAAAATCTTGATTTATGTACAAGAGCGCATAGCTTAATACATCATACATCTTACAATTTGTATTATTTTTACCCTTGCAAAAAAATTCAACTTCTTTAAATAGCCTCATTAATGCCTCTTCAGGGCTAGAGAATTGATACCATTAGAATCAATAATGCAAGGGTTTAATTAGACTCTGCTGAAGGAAGCCCCAAGCATCTCAGGCATTCAGGTCCTTCCTGACATACATTCCTCGCGACCTTGTAATTGGTATGAAGAGGGAACTTTGAAGTTGTCTTTGATTCTACTTAAAGCTGGTTGTGATCGTCAATAGTTTCCGAATAACAAACAACAACAACATACCCGGCGTAATTCCACGAGTGGGGTCTGGGGAGGGAGGGTAGGATGTAGGCAGACCTTGCACCAATATTTTCAGAATAACAAGACTTTCATATGCAATCTATATTACTCTCCGAACAATCAAAATATTTCTCCAGTACTTCATACTAATTGACATGAGGGCAATATCGTGATAAAGTTGCCTGTGTTTTGACCATCTCCCCTGTTTTTCAAAGAGGTGCTCTGAATACCAGCAGGAATCTGCTTAGTAGCATCAACTGTAGCAGAAACAGCAGGCTTTGAAGCTGGCTCTCTATTTATTGCCTGCCTTTCACTTTGAACAGCTTGGGTATTAGCCGTGGTTGGTTTTGGCGCCTCGCTGCTCCCAAATAAGTATCCCAGTGAACTTTGCCCTCCTCCATAGCTGACTCCACGACCCATATCTCCAATTCTCGCTTGTTAAAGAGTTCCAGGAACAACCTGATTCGAGAAACTATCAAGATGATAGAAGCAGACCATATGCATAAAGCTAAGAGCAAGACTTTCAAATAAACCAGTGAAGATGAAATGCACCAAGCTACAACAGAAAACAAGAAACATGGCAGATAGTCAAACAGCAGAAATGAGGAAAGCCATTGTACTTTGAGCATTAGTGGAGACTGTGTCGCTCCTACTAGTCTTTTTGTAATTCAGAAAAGAAACAACACTGAAGTTGATTAAAATCTTCTTGTAACCACGAAGTCCACTATGACAATGCTGGTCGAAACCATGATGAACCAAGAAAATAGTGATAGAACTTCAAAAAATTTGCAAGTCTGCATTCTCCTTCCATTTCGACTAGGGAAACTTGGAGAGTGACATTTACGATTCAACCATCTATCAGAATAAGAATACAGCTATTTTTGCCAACACAAGGCATCCTAAGAATGCGGGGAGAATGAAAAGAAGCACAAGAAAGTAGTAACAGAGATATTCTTAGTCACAACCGGAAGAGTAATTTTCACAAGTTACCTGCCAATCATATTTCCCTCGTTTGAATTAGACCAGAATCACCATTATTTTTTATGGTCTAGAACAAATAAAAGAGCTCTCTTGTCTTTAAGACAATTTCAGACTTCTATATTCCACCATAATCCAACCTTACGGATGAAAGGGACCTTTCTACTCTCCTTTATTGTGTCCCTTTTTAGTTGATTGAACTCTCTCTAGGCTCCACATTTTCTCCTAAACTTTCACTAAATCTCTTACAACCTTTCCATTACTCATCACTCCTCCGGTGTTTTCCCCAACTAATTGATCAACACCTCCCTAAACAAACACCATGTCTGAGTTCTCTTCCGTCGGCCCCAAACAACTGAAGGAAGTTCATCTCCCACTCAAACAGAGACTCCCTGAAGTCCTGAAGTCCTAATACCCCAGATCTCATGTCAAAACCAATAGTATCCCCATCACTCACACCAGTGTTCTAAAAGTCGGCCTAGGCGGCACCTAGGCGCTAGGCGGAATACCCCCGACCCGATATACCCCTAGGCGGCCCATTCCTATTTTTTAAATTAATTTTACCCCTAATTGTTTGCCCTATTTTATTTCTTATAGCAGCGATTTCTTCAACATCAACAAGCAGCATTTCTTCAGCGATTTCTTCAACAATTCAACATCAACAAGCAGTGATTTCTTCAACAACTTTTCACTTCAACTCTTCACTTCAAGAATCAAGAAATAAGAATACAAAAAAAGAAAAAAGCCCTAAAAATTTTCAATCAAGCTTCTTCTTCAAGGTTAGTTTTTCTTCTTCTTCTTTTACTTCATATCTTCTATTTCTTCGTCTTTTACTTCATATCTTCTATTTCTTCTTCTTCTTTTACTTCATATCTTCTATTTCTTCTTCTTTTACTTCATATCTTCTATTTCTTCTTCTTTCACTCTTCCATCATCATTATTTTTCTATTTTTTCCCGGTCTGTTTCGCCTCAATCTCCGCGACCCGACCCGATTTTTTTTGGTTCTGCTGCTGCGGTGCTGCCTGCTGAAAAAAATTAAAAATTTAGTATAAATTAGAAGATATATAAATTATCAATTGTGAAGTTCTAGTGATTGAGTTTATTGTTATTGTCTTATTGATTATTTGCTTTATATATTTTACTATTTTATGGACATTAAAAAAACCGCCTAGGCGCTAGGCTGCCACTCCCCGCCCTGGTCCCGCCTAGCGTTTTTAGAACATTGACTCACACTCCCCCTTTCTGAGGCCTCATTTGTTTTCATTAAGATTGAGACGTCAGAATCTGAATAATTAAGATTTTGTATCTAGTGTTGGTGGAGATGTTTTGTGGTGGTGGTGGTTGATGGTTGATGCCAGTGGCTAGTAGTGGTGGTGGTGATAGTTGTGATGGTGGCGGTTGGTAGTGGCGGTGATGGTTGTGATGGCGACTAACAATAGTGGTTGTCAACGTTGATGGTTGTGATGGTAGAGGCGGTTAGTGGTGATGGTTGGAGACGGTGGTAGTAGTTGACAATGGCGGTGGTTGTGATGGCAAAGATGGTTAGTGGAGGGTGGGGTGGGTGGGGGTGAGGTGGAGGGGTGGGGCAAGAGCTTGTGGTTATGGACACAGTGGCGGTAAAAATTATTCATAAAAAAATACCTCTTAATGATATTAAGACTTTGTTCAAGATATTAATGATTAAGACCTAGTCAAACCAAATAAGTGTTTAGATCTTAATATAAACAAATACACTTAATGGCATCTTGTTCAGACCTCCAACAAATGAGGCCTGAATCAGTAACCTTTTAATTTAACAACTTCAAATCAAGCCTTAACAATCAAGAATTAACACCCAATATTACCATTTTCATCAACCACTGGTTCTCAATTGTTAAAGATACCTAAATTGCTTCTTAAAGCGAAACCCAAAATCTCAGTGACAAAACAACTAACAACAAATTAACAAGCACGCAAACCCAAATTCAAATTCATCACAAAAATCAAACATTCAACAAAAAAAATCACCACAAAAAGCTTAATTTCCCCTAACTCTGAATCAAAATCACACACACAAAAAAAACCCAAATTCAACTTCATCACAAAAATCAAACTTTTAACAAAAAGAATCACCACAAATACCTTAATTTCCCTTAACTTTGAATCTTTATCACACACATACAGATACACACAAAATAGAGACAACCTCAAATGCATGCATATAAATAAATCAGAATAATTCTAAACAGAAAATAAAGATCCGAGATTTAAAACTTTTCGAGTTACCTTTGATTCTTTCGGATCAGATCAGTGTTTAGATGTGAAGAAATGGGAAGTACAGTACACTAGTGGAGTGAATGTATGATATATTGCCTTTCGTTTAAAAAAAAAATAATGATGGGCTTTGTTAGTGAAAATACAAAAAAATGGTCCCCAATGTTTAAAATATGTTTGGAGAAAGTATAAAGTAGATGAGGCTATTATTCTCTTAATGACTTTGGTGAGTTTTAGGTATATAATTTTTTTTTGATAGGAAGTGTTTCTCTCAGAAATAAGTTCTACCCTTTGCGAATTAAATGTAATCGGGCTCTAATGGAGGTACCGGGTGGAAAATCTAAAAAAAATACCCCCGTACAGTTTTGTCTTTGCAGCTTTTGAATTTACGAGACTTTTCTGGGCATTTCTAGTTAAATCACCACCAATTATTATATATTTTGTGAAAATATTTTGTTGTACGGAGTATTTTGTGTGAGATTATATTTATTAATATTTAAATAAAGAAATATTTTTTCAGATATGAGAAAATAAATAATCTTAATTATTTAATATTCATATTTTAATATAATTTTTAATATTTTAAATATGTATTCAGACATTTAAATTCTAAATTTCTAATACACATATTAATATTCAGATTCATACTTTTTAATTTTAATAAAAATAAATGAGGTCTTAATATAATTTGATTCTAACACTGAATACTGATAAGTTTTTACAATTAATAAGAAAATAGTAAAGTCCCAAATGGGGGCGGCTTAACACTATTAGGGGTCTAAAGTCAAAATTCAATAAGGGCGTTAATCTTTTTTTCACAAAAAGGAGAAAA
This sequence comes from Przewalskia tangutica, assembly GCA_029844215.1. Taxonomy (NCBI): domain Eukaryota; kingdom Viridiplantae; phylum Streptophyta; class Magnoliopsida; order Solanales; family Solanaceae; genus Przewalskia; species Przewalskia tangutica. The sequence goes on along the minus strand of CM056723.1, from coordinate 115,050,747 downwards.
GAAAAAAATATCATATATATTTTCATTTGAAGTCTAGAGGATCTATATGAGATATATATATCTCATTAACTTCTTCAAAAGTTCCTTTTTGCAATTGTATCAAAAATTTAATTCTTTTTTTTAGTTTTGAACACCGAATCATATTTTCTAATTGACATATTTTATATTCTAATAAATAATTTAAATGACAATATATGTTAGTGGTAAAAGATCAAAACAAGCAAGTATTAGATGAAAACAATACTAAAAAGTTGAAATAATAGAACTAGATTCAAGAAGTTAATAACTTGATTTGAGAATACTTGTTTGGTGCTTTAATATATTTTTTGTAATATTCGGTGTCAGAGAAAAAATAACAATAGCAAATTCATATGTTGTAGCTCTTGTCTTTCAGAGCAATTTAGTCAAGATTCTATTGAAAAAACAATGAAGAAATATAAAAGCGCATAAGTAAAAAAATTAAAGAGAAAAGTTAAAAATAGATTAAGCATCGTAGAAAAATCAATCTAGAGCCTTCTTTTTTGTCAATATACTAAAATTATATTCAACCTTTATACTAAATATACGTTACTTGCATTCCTTTCTATCCATTAGTTAAGTATTTCTTTTTAATGACAAAAAGTTCAAAGTGCTTTATAATTTTTTTTAAAAGAAAAAATATATACTATATTGATAAAAAATGGGACCCCAAAAATGAGGGGTCTGAAGCCTGGGCTTTATCCAAAAGCCACCCCTAGTCCCAAAGGGCTCGTTTGATACATCGCACTAGACTTTATATTTTTATATAGACTGTACTGTATTGTAATGAACTAGATTGGACTGTATTAATATATAATTGACGGTATTGGAGTATTAATATATAATGGACTGTATTTTTTTTGTATTTTTTATTTTTAGTACAGTCTTGGGGAGACCCATCTACTAGATGGGTCTCAAAAATGACAGTTGGAGTGTACTATTTATAGAAATCGTACAGTCAGTCCGACTGAAAACGCCCACCAAACGTTGTATTATTTTTTATCCAGTGCAGTCCAGCATAATACATCGTATCAAACGTGCCCAAAACGTCTAAGATCTTGAGTTCGTTTCTCTCTAAATGTGTTATGTTTCTAGTAGTGCATACTTCATATATCACTAATCACATTAGATGGAATCTAATTTTAATCATATTTACTCTTATATGTGAAAGTATATGTATGTCCTAGAGACAATCTGTATTAGAACACAATGTACTTTATACACATTCGTATTTATATTATTGATGATTAATATTATGACATTTGCATTTGTTGAATTATTGGTTGATTATTTATAATATTTTATAAATGCATCCCTAGAGGTTACATGTTTATTAATGATGTGAGAATTAATGTTATAACGTAACTCTTAAATTACCTCGACTAATGATCATCGAAATTGGAATATCGATGATATGCGATATGTCGACATGTGGTCTGCGTCATATCCTTAGGGGATGTAGTATGTCTCACTTGCTACGAGTTATGGCAACTCATGATGGACACATGAATACTTGTTGAAGTATTGGTATGCCCTGCTGATGTACTGTTTTGTTATATGTCTATAATGTCATCGGCGTGTGGGAGATAAAAGTCCTTAGACTTGAGGTCAATATCATCTTGTTTACGGAGTAATGTACTTTGATCCTGTCCTAAGCTCAAAAGTCTTATAGGTTGAGACACGACTTGTTTTGGGTGCATTACGAAGTAGATTAAAGGTGATATGTGAGCCAAGATTAGGATTCATTCCTTAAATACATATTCGAGTGAACACTCAGATACTCATATAGTATTAGGTTGACTAAGTCATCGTTAACGATGATGGACATCGTGATACGGTCTGTTGTCAACTAATATAGACGAGTTATAATAATCAAGCCATTTGGATAGACACATGACAGATCCTAAGCTTGATTGAGTGTGTCATGAATGAAAGAATTTTATCTTCTCACATATAGGTTCAGTTCACATATTTTGTGTAGCTAAACTTTACATGTTGGGTTCATCTCCCGGCGCAGTCTAGGAGTTCCGTAAAGATCCTAATGTTATTAGTGACAATATGTAAAGGCCTGAAGGGTAACACTAAGTCAAATGTTCCGTCGATTGAAGGATGTAATTAGAAGGAGATTATACCTAAATGTTCGGTTGATGACCGAGACATTAGAAATGGGAAAGGGCTGAAAATTGGGACAAGACCGCGGTGCCTTTGATTTAGGACCGCGGTTCCGAAAACAGACACAGGCACCGCGGTGCCACTTACTTTGGGCCGCGGTTCCTAGCCGATTTCGGGCGGTCCGCATTTTAGTCAGTCCGAGGTTTAGCTGGGTCTGGCCCACAAAAACCCTAAAGCCTATGTTTACAATTATAAATAGAGGGCTTACCTCCCATTCCAAACACACAAAACCTAAGAGAGGTAAATCTCTTCTAAAACTCTGTCAAAATTCCTAGCATTCCTGACTTAGTAAATTACATCACAGTTTCCAGAACTTACAAATCGAGGGACATTTGCGTGTGCACCCTCGGACTACACAAAGATCCAGAAGATTCAACTGCTTGGCTGATTGCTTCGAGAATGTAAGTCTTCCATCGAATTTTTACATTATACTTTGTGTTTGTATTTTCATTACATATCATATTGCAGTTCGACCGTCGTCGGGTTTGAAACATAAATTTTCAAATTCCGCTGCATGTACGAACCCGACGTAAACTCCTTCAACATGAAGGTAGTTACTTCTTTATATTTATATTAGGGCAAAGATGCAAATATATTTATCAAAGCGATTTAGAGCCGGTATATTCCATGTTATAAAGTGATGAATATATACCCATGCCATTACAAAATGGTGAAAATATGATTGCAGATTGATTGGTCAAGAAGAGTCTTGAGAATTCAAATGAAGATCGAAAAAGAGAATATTTTGATAATTTTTTACACTCTCCTCACGTTTTTCTGTAACTATTATGTACTCGACTTGAATGGAACTAAGTTACCTTGAGAAGTTCCACTATGTAATATGATGCAATAATATTAATAAAAATTGTCTTTTGAGTACTTTCTGTTCCGACAATTGAATTTTACTACTCTTTTCGTGTCAAATTGTTTGTCAGGTTTTGACTTGACATGAAATTTAAATAAGTGAAGAAGACTTCAGAATGAACTAAAGATATGTAAAATATATCAAAATGACCTTTAATTTTATGGTACTTAATATGCTATATGAAAAACTGAAATATATTATTGCCAAAAAAGAAAAAAAAATAAGATAAATATTTTAAAACGGAGGAAGGATTGTTCTTCAGCGACCATCCCGGACAATTCCAGAGCACTGAGAGTACGTTAACAAGCACACTATTATACGCCTAGGAGGGAGCAACTAACCAATCCTAAATCTCTTCTTTTTTAAAAAAAAAAATCATTCCAAAGAAATTGGTTTCTTATAGTAATAATTTCACAACACTATCAACATGTCACGCATATCTTCATTTTTTAAAATTAATTACCGTCAATTTGGATTTTGATAAATAAGTGTTAATTTTCTGTAATCTAGATTGTGATAATGTTGCATGTAACGATTGTGCACATGATGAACAATTTGGATGGAAGAGAATGAAGATTTTGTGGGAACTTTTCTTATATTTTTCTGTACCAATACAATGTGCCTAGAACACTAATTTATAGCTGTGAGAATTACAACAAAATGAAAGAGTCTAACAAACTTATAACTAATCTAACAAACTCAACAACCAACTCAACAAACTAACAACTTAAACTAACTAGTGTGAAGATATTGTGTGTGTGCTATAGCAGCAGTCGTGCTATCCTTCTCTGCACCAGCAGTAGCAGTAACAATCTCAACATCTCGAGCACATTGTATCTCAACATCCCCCTTCAAGCTAGGTCCTGAAAATAAGTTTTTTCATACTTAGCTTGTACAATAAGTGTTTATGAACCCCTTGTGTTAGACTTTTGGTCAGCAAGTCTACTGGTTGTTCTGCAATGGATCATATAAGGTATAAACTAGTGCATGTTGGACTTTTTCTCTGATGAAATGACAATCGATGTCGATATGTTTCGTACGCTAATAAAACACTGGATTAGCAAGAACTGAATGGTGATTTATCACATCAGATATCTTTGGAATAGAAGTCGAAACAGATATGCAATTCTGCAAATAAGCCTGAAATCGAAACTAATTCTGCTACTACAGAGGCCAAGCTCCTATATTCTGCTTCAGCAGAGCACCTGGAAATGGTGACTTGTTTCTTGGACTTCCAAGATATAAGGGAAGAGCCAGCAAACACAAGATATCTTATGACTGATCTTCTAGTATTTGGGCAAGATGCCCAGTTTGCATCACAATATACTATCAGTTTGTTTATGTCTCCTGCAGACATAAAGATACCAATACATGATTCATGTTTGATATACTTAACCACTCTTTCAGCTACCACTTGATGAGATACCTTTGGTGCCTGTATAAACTGGCTTAGACTCTACACTGCAAAAGCAATATCTTGCCTAGTGTTGGTTAGATACATGAGTCTATCAATTAACTTCTGATACCCAGTAGAATCCTTTAGCAAAACATCATTGATTACATCCCTAGAACCTGCACTATTATTCACATGGTTATCATATGTAATAGAAGTCAACTTCTCATTTAATTCCATTGGTGACTTTGCTAGTTTTGCTCATGTGAACCCCAAATCAGCAATTAACTCAAAAGCATACTTACCTTGATGCAACACAATACCACTTTTATTCCTGGCAAACTCAAATCCTAGAAAGTATCTCAACTCTCCCAGATCTTTAATTCTGAAGTGTTGTTGTAATGTGGCCTTAGTCTGTTATCAGCTCCCAGCATTTCTAGTGATTAGTAAGTCATCAACATAGATCAATATTACCATAATCCTTCCTTGTCCCTTTTTGTAAATAAAGAGTAGTCTAAATGACTCTGAGTAAAACCAGATGTCGTCAAGGCATTAGTCAGCTTAATATTCCATTGTCTAGAAGCCTGCTTAAGGCCATATAGAGATTTAAGCAGTCTACATGCCTTTCCCTGCTCATGTGCAAAACCCTGAGATAGACACATGTACATTTCTTCACTAAGATCTCCTTGTAGGAATGCATTAAACACATCCATCTGATATATGGTTCAGTCTTTTGCAGCTGCCACAAAAATGACTCACTTGACAGTCACCATTTTCACCACTGGGAGAAGGTATCTTAGTAATCAATACCTTTTCTCTGATTATATCACCTTGCCACCAACTTTGCTTTAAGACTCTACACCTCTCTGTTAAGTGTATTTTATATACTCTTTTGAGTCCTTTTTAGTTAGTATTTTAATATTTTATTTTGCGTTTAGTATGGTATTAGGTTTGTTTTTCTTTCTTTTGAGTCACAACAATCATAAAGGAGAAAATACAGAATTGAGGATGAAATGAGCTTAATGGAGATGGAAATTGCACACTAAAAGGCTAAGAAATAAAGCCTAAGAAGTCCCGGAAAGTACCAAAGAAATCTGACGAAGTCAGGACGAGAAATTGACGAAAAATCACAAAACCTGAGAAATTGAAGCCACCGGCGTCGTGGCGCCCAAAGTCCTGCAGCTTCTGACGGAAATCAACGTGACCGGCGCCATGGCGCCAGCCAGCAGGGTCGCGACGCCGAGGCGAAAAATCACTGTTCTAGGCCGAATTATTGACAGGATTTTTAGGGTCCTAAATGCAATTTTTCTCAGCTATAAAATCCCTAAATCCTGACCTTATTTGAGGCATCTCATATCATACTTTATGGAGGCAAAAAAGGAGACAAGAGCAAGAATAGAGACATCTCATTGTTCAAGTTCTTTTCTTTTCCTTATTTTATTTCAGTTTATGTTGGATTGTAAATTAGTTCTTGACATGACAATGTTTAGGAGCTAATTACTTTAGTAGGGTTTCCGTCGAATCTTCTTGAAACTCTTTCATATATTTAATGCATAGTTATTGATTTCTTCTTCAGCCATATTAAGATCTACTCAATATTGTTTTGATTGATTGATAATTAACTGATCACTAATTGTCATCACTTACATGATTTCGAATCGAGATCCGAGAGGGGAGATTTGAATATGCTGTAGTTGTTTAGACATAGGTTAAGATCGTGGAAGAAAGTATCCCGATACTTGTGTAGTATTTAAGGTTATTGTTCTTAATCCTCCTGTATGCTAAAATCTATCATAGAAATATAGAAGGTTTCTGCACAAGGTTGAGTTTTTATATATCCTAACCGGAATATAAGACTGATTAGTTAACCTGCTATCTTAAAAATCATTAGCATTGCATTAACACGTGAAATAGTGGATAGTTGGGGGTGATTGGAAGCCTTATTTCCTTCATAATTATTTTAAACCCAAGGTATTATCATTCTTTGTTTAATTTCTGCACTTTACTATAATTTTAGTCTTAGTCATAAAAACAAATAAAACAACGGTAACCAAATAGATACCATAAATTAGGTAATCGGTACTTGATAAACCAGTCTATGTGGACGATAAACTCGGTCTTACAGATCTTTATTACTTGAACGATACGTACACTTGCGTAAGCATCTAGAAATATCGCAACAAGTTTTTGGCGCCGTTGTCGGGGACTGACTTACTTTTAATATCGAATTATCTATTCTTATTTTTAATTTGATTTTTACTTTATATTTATTTTTATTTTAGAACGTTTTACCGTGATCTGTTTGATGTTTTTGATTAATTTCAGGAAATTCGTTTATGCGAAGTAAGAGAGGAGGAGACACTCATATTCCTTTGAACCCTGAAATTGAAAGATTGTGCAGATAGAATCGGAAAGAGAAGAGAATTATTGATTCATTAGCAATGAAAAATCAGCAAAACAACAATTTGATGAATGATGAGTTACCGCATGTCTTAAGACTGCAGAAATGAGCTTGGGGGACTATGTGCTGCCTACAATTATAGGGGTGCATACTTGCATCAGACTTCCAGCTGTTGAAGCCAATAATTTTGAAATCAAACCAGCAATCTTGCATATGGTTCAAGGCTCAGTTCAATTTGGGGTGCTACCGTCTGAAGATCCCCATATGCATCTAGCAAATTTCCTGGAGCTGTTTGCAACCTTTAAATACAATGGTGTTACTGACGATGTCATTCAGTTGAGACTCTTTCCATTCTCACTCAGGGATAGAGCAAAGAGCTGGTTGAACTCATTGCAGGCGAACTCCATCATTACATGGCAAAACTTAGCCCAGAAGTTCTTTGTCAAATTCTTCCCTCCATCCAAAGCAGCAAGGCTCAGAGGAGAACTTAATAATTACTATCAGATGAATGGAGAGTCACTCTATGATGCATGGGAGCGGTTTAAAGATTTGCGGAGGAAGTGCCCACATCATGGGATTGAGAAGTGGATGCTAGTCCACATATTCTACAATGGGTTGTATGGTACAACTCGTACCATTATTGATGCTGCAGCAGGAGGGACGTTCATGAGAAAGAGTGTCAATGAGACACATTATTTGCTAGAAGACATGACCATAAACAACCATCAAGGGGGATGAGAGAGCAATGAATAGCAGGAAAGTGATTGGGATTCATGAGTTGGATGCTATCACTGCATTGACTGCGCATGTTGCCACTTTGACAAAACAGATGCAACATAGTACCATGTTAGCTAAAGCTGTCCAGACACCAGTGAGTTGTGAAATTTGTGGGGGTCCCCATACTTTTGATAGGTGTACAGCAGTGAACCCAAATAATGTGCCTATGTAGCAGGTTCAGGCAGCGGAGAATTTTCAGTTGCCCTACAATAATGCATTCTCCAATACATATAATCAGGGGTGGAGAAATCACCCAAATTTTTCATGGAAGAATGACCAAGGGTAGCAACCACAATTTCAGGCATCATTCTCACAGCGGTTCAGCCCACCAGCCCCACAAGATAAGTCAGATGACATAAAAGCAGCACTGTTGACCTTGGCCAACTCTCAGACTCAATTCATGGCGGAAACCAGGTCCTCAATTTCATCCTTGGCCAATACGCAGACAAAATTTATGGCAGAGACCACTCAGTTCATGACAGAGACTATGTCATCTATTAGAAATATGGAAACACAGGTGGGACAGCTGGCGAACACGCTGAACAATAGAGAACAAGGTAATATTCCTAGCAATACAGTGATGAACCCAAGGGAACAATGTCAGACGATCAGCTTGAGAAGTGGGAAGCAGTTAGAGCAGGTTGGATCCAAACCAGTAGTGGAGAAGACAGCTGAGGTAGAAAATGAGGGGGTTACTGATGACCACCCTATTTTAGAGAAGGCTCCACCCGCAATGATGAGGGAGTATACAGACAAAATCCCTTACCCTCAAAGACTATAGAAGAAGGCTTTGGATAAGCAGTTTTCGAAATTTTTGGAGGTATTTAAAAAACTGCACATTAACCTTCCTTTCATTGAAGCCTTGGAGAAAATGTCAGCATATGTGAAGTTCATGAAAGACATTCTCTTTAAGAAGAGGAAGCTGGCAGACTACGAGATAGTGGTGCTGACAGAGGAGTGCAGTGCTATCTTGCAGAAGAAGTTTCCCCCAAATTTGAAAGATCCAGGGAGTTTCACTTTACCTTACACTATAGGTAAGGTGACATGTAAGTAGGCTCTATGTGATTTGGGGGCAAGTGTCAACCTGATGCCCCTCTCTATGTTTAAAAGACTTGGTTTGGGGGAAGCAAGGCCAACCACTGTCACCTTGCAGCTAGTTGATCGCTCAATTGTGCATCCTCAAAGAATAATTGAAGATGTGTTGGTAAAAGTAGATAAATTTATTTTTCCTGCTGACTTCCTCATCTTAGACACGGAATCAGATGAAAATATGCTCATTATCCTTGGGAGACCATTCCTAGCTACAGGGAGGACACTCATTGATGTCGAGAAATAAGAGCTAAAACTCAGAGTTCAAGATGAAGAGATGACCTTCACTATTTTCACGCCTTCAACTGATCCACAAGTCAATGATAGATGCTTTGCTGTTGGTATAGTTGATAAACAGGCTCCTCCTGGAAGTTCCAAGGGTACTGATGCCCTTGATGGTAAGAAGTATGAACCTGCAAATGATGTCAAAGGGGTGAACCCTTCTGAACCTAGCCCTGTGAAACAGAAGAGGAGGAAGAGAAAGAGAATGATGCTGAATGGATATGCGGAGGGGGTAATCTACCCTCTTGAGTAAACAAGGTATTTGCGTCCGGCTAAAAGACGTTAAAGACAACGTTATTTGGGAGGCAACCCAATGTTTTAATTATGTTATTTCAATTTTTGCTTTAGTTGTTTTATTTTATCTTGAATAGTCTCACGATCTGGTATGTTTAGTGTTTTTGGATGACAGATAAAGACAGGAACTGACCCTGAGTGAAAAAAGGATAAAAAATGTTGGAAAAGGGAAAATTGGCAGCAGCGCCGCGGCGCCGGAAGTTGAGAGAGCCCAAATGTTGTGCAATTTCAAGAATTTCCTCACAGACCTCCGTTATGACCGTTGTGTTGTGTCAGTAAGTTGTCCCTTTATTTTAGTCTTTACACATTGGGGACAATGTGTCGATTAAGTTTGAGGGGGTTCTTATTTTAGTTTTTTTATTTTGTTTTGAGTCTTTTTGTTGTTTTATGTGTTCGTGAGTCATAATTTTTTTTTCTTTTATGGATCATGTTGTAGTTGCTAAAGTTATTGAATGGATAAAGTGGGATAATGTAATGAAATTAAAAGCAAAAATATGTGTGTTTAAGTTGGATATACCAAAAATTCATGACATCTAATTACTTGGGGGTATTTGTGCTTAGCCTATGTGTTGTCAATTATGGAAAGAAAGGTTGAAAATGTCTAGAAAATCTGTTTGCTTGTTATTTGAGGCGAAATAGTTAAGATATACATGTTTAGGGAGATGATTCAGGCATTTCTTTGATAGCCCTTCTTACCATTCATTACCTACCCTGACATAAATTGTATCTCTAGTCAGCCTCTTGAGCCTAAAATAATATCTTTGTTTGACACCCTATGATTCCCTTGTTGTGCCATAAGTAATAATTGAAAATGATTGGGATGAAAAGTGTTGAAGAAAGCAATAAAAAGAGAATGCAAATGTGATGCACCCCAATGAAAAATATGCAAAAGCCTAAGTTTGGTGGTGCTTGTTATTTGTAATAAGTCTCATTCTCTCAAAAGAAAAGAGGGAAGAAGATAGGTATGAGACTAAAAAGAAAGTCAAAAAGAAGGAAAAAATGAGTTGAATGAAAAATGCTTATGGTATGTAATTTGAGCCTAAATGCCAACTTTTATCTATCCCAGCCTAAGCCTACATTACAACCCATGAAAGTCCTGAAGATCCTTAATGTGTATATCTATGATTAGAGGAGAATATCAAGTAAACAGGTCTATAGAATTTTGGAAAAAAATGGAATGAAATTGACATGCATAGGTTAGGTGTTTATGTTTCCATTAATTATGATCTAGGTGAATTTGCGAAACATCTAACTTGAAATTCTAGATTGCTAAATATTCATTCTATATATGTTCCAACATAGTATCCCAGCTTTCATCCATTTTATAGTCTTTGTTTTTGTTCAGTGCTTTACTCGAGGCGAGTAAAGTATAAGTTTGGGGTGTTTGTTTAGTGTATTTTATACACTCTTTTGAGTCCTTTTTAGTTAGTATTTTACTCTTTTATTTTGCGTTTAGTATAGTATTAGGTTTGTTTTTCTTTCTTTTGAGTCACATTGATCATAAAGGAGGAAATGCAGAATTGAGGATGAAATGAGCTTAATTAGGATGGAAATTGTACACTAAAAGGCTAAAAAATGAAGCCTAAGAAGTCTCGGGAAGCACGAAAGAAATCTGACGAAGTCCAGACGAGAAAATGACAAAAAATCACAAAAACCGAGAAATTGACACCACCAGCGCCGTGGCGCCCAAAGTCCTGCAGTTTCTGACAGAAATCAATGTGACTGGCGCCGCTGCGCCGAGGCGGAAAGTCACTGTTCTGTGCCAAATTTTTGACAGGGTTTTTAGGGTCCGAAATACAATTTTTCTCAGCTATAAAATCCCTAAATCCTGACCTTATTTGGAGCATCTCATATCATACTCTGTGGAGGCAAAGAAGGAGGCAAGAGCAAGATTAGAGACATCTCATTGTTCAAATTCTTTTCTTTCCCTTATTTTATTTCGGTTTTGTTGGATTGTAAATTAGTTCTTGACATGACAATGTTTAAGAGCTAATTACTTTAGTAGGGTTTTCCGTCGAATCTTCTTGAAACTCTTTCATATAGTTAATGCATAGTTATTGATTTCTTCTTCAGCCATATTAAGATCTACTCAATATTGTTTTGATTGCTTGATAATTAACTGATCACTAATTGTCATCACTTACATGATTTCGAATCGAGATCCGAGAGGGGAGATTTGAATATGCTGTAGTTTTTTAGACATAGGTTAAAATCGTGGACGAAAGTACCCCGATACTTGTGTAGTATTTAAGGTTATTATTCTTAATCCTCTTGTGTGCTAAAATCTATCATAGAAATATAGAAGGTTTCTGCACAAGATTGAGTTTTTATATATCCTAATCGGAATATAAGACTGATTAGTTAACCTGTTATCTTATAAGAAGAAGAATCATTAGCATTGCATTAACACGTGAAATAGTGGATAGTTGAAGAGATTGGAAGTCATATTTCCTTTATAACTGTTTTAAACCCAAGGTATTATCATTCTTAGTTTAATTTATGCACTTTACTATAATTTAAGTCTTAGTCATAAAAACAAATAAAAGAACGGTAACCAAATAGATACCATAGATTAGATAATCGGTACTTGATAAACCAGTCTATGTGGACGATAAATTCAGTCTTACAGATTTTATTACTTGAACGATACATACACTTGCGTAAGCATCTAGAAATATCGCAACACTCTCCTGATGCCTTGTATTTAATTTTGTACACCCATGTAAAATCCGGAAAAATATAGTTGTGGTTGAGTTAATAAAAAAAAAAATATATATATATATATATAAGAAAAACAAAGAATAAATTGCATGGGATATAATTAGTGTTAAAGTTGGATAAATAGATAGATGAAATGAAAATAAGAAAACAAAAAAAAAAAAAAAAAACAAACAAAAGGGCATGCTGCACGTCCATTTCCTTCCCCTCCCCCCCTTTTCATTTCCCCTCCAACTCTTGTCATTCCACCTCCCATAGGTTATAGAAAATCATCCACTTATACATTGTATTTACACACAAACAAAGTACATGACATAAAGGTTAGAAAATCAGAAAAAAACAAGTGAAAAGAAGAGGAAAAAATACCAAGAGGGCAAGAAGAACAAGAATCAAAATACTAGAGAGTAAGGATAATTTTAGCAACCACACAACAATAATCTTCACACTTACAAGGTGAGTTTTCTCACTCAGAAATTCTTGGTAACATCCTTTATTTTTAGTTCAATATATGTTGGAATAAGAATTGAGTGTTGAAAAGAAATATTGAACTTTTGATTGTTTAGACAACTAGTTGCGTCATGAACTTTACGAAAATTTCGCACTTAGTTATAATTGTTAGAATTTGATGAAATTCGGAAGAATTGTACATCTCTCTAATATGATCATATAGAACAAAAAATGAGGTAAAATGGACGTACGGTTTGAAAGTTATCATAGTTCAAAGTTCCTGCCTTAGATTTGGTCGAAATTCAGAAAGGCATAATTACGGACTGTTTTTATTGAGTTTTACTTATTATAATTATATGAAAATTTACATGGTTGTAAATCTCTCTGTTACGGACAGATATATATAAATATTTATTAAAACGGACTTACGAGTTGAGAGTTATTGTAGTTTGAAGTTGCTGCCTCGGATTCGTCGGAATCCAGAAGGGCAGGACGTTGAAACGTAAAACTGTACTAATATGTGGGGAATATGAAAATTGTTGCTAAATTAAAGTTCTAGATCTCTTTGTTGTGGACATTTTGAGACCTTACAGGGGTCTATCTGACTTACGGATTGAGAGTTATCGCTGTTTAAAGTTTCTGCCTCGGATCTATCGAGATCCAGGAAGGGCAGCGAATAAAAGTGTAAAACTGTACCAAATGGTACAGAATATGAAAGGACGGTTCATATGGAGACGTGTAGCTCTCTGTTCTCGTCGTTTTGAGATTTTATGGGGCTTGAACGGGTTTACAGATTAGGAGTTATGACTATTCTAAGATTGGGTGTTGTTTAATAAAAATTCTGCCGAAACAAATTTTATGGGGCTGTTTTGAGGATAAATTTGTGTTAGTTACCCAAGGTAGTTTTAAATGAAATTTGGTACAGTGAAAGATCCCTGTCTTACCTTAGTTTCCGCTTGAGAAACACCTTAGTTGGAGTTATGGTTAAAAAGTTATAGCGTTACAAGTATGAATGACAGAATGTTGGGAAAGAGAATATTATTTATTCGATCTTATGAAAAATATGAAAAAGTGAATACGTGTTCACATAAATATATAAATATATAATGGATCGGGTTGCACGCCGCAACAAAACGTAAAGTGAATACGCGTTCACAACTACGTAAATATAATGGATCGGGTTGCACGCCGCAACAAAACGTAAAGTGAATACGCGTTCACAAATACGTAAATATAATGGATCGGGTTGCACGCCGCAACAAATCTGAAAGTGAATACGGCGTTCACAAATACGTAAATATAATGGATCGGGTTGCACGCCGCAACAAAGCGTAAAGTGAATACGGCGTTCACAAATACGTAAACATAATGGATCGGGGTGCACGCCGCAACAAAACGTAAAGTGAATACGCGTTCACAAATACGTAAACATAATGGATCGGCCGCGACGCCGCAACAAAACGTAAAGTGAATACGTGTTCACAAATACGTAAATATAATGGATCGGGTTGCACGCCGCAACAAATATGAAAGATGAAATCATGTTCACCTATATATAAATATGAAAAGTGAATACGCGTTCACAAATATATGAATGTAATAAACATGTGGAAATGCAGGGGAATGTCTTAACGTATAATACGAGATAAAATGAAGTGTTAGTTAAACCGAGAATTTCTCATGAGGAGTTGTTGCATATTTAAAAATGTTGTAACCTGATATGTTTTTGCAATATGCTTATTACGTTATAATGTGATTGCGCTTGGAATATTGTGGTGTTACTTTGAATCGCAGGGTAAGGTTATTCTCACCAAATTTTGCAGTAGGTGACTTTATTTAACATGTTTCAGGAAAGCGTGATAGAGGAAAGTCTCCACGCCAAGGCTAGCGATCGTCCCGCAGCCTCTTGTCATACCAAGTCCATTGTTTCGGGCTTGGTACTCGGCAGGTTCAAAATATCAGTTCCAATGTCTCGGGAAATGTCCGTGTGGAATGGTCTCCCTTCCAACTTAGAATAATATTTGTCAGTATGTCTATGTAGAAACAATATTTGCACGAGCATGGGCTCGCGTTATATTTTCAATAAAGTCATAAACAAATTTCTTTATTGTTATTTTTATTAATAGCTCCATATTTGAGTATAAGTTTAAATTTCTAAATAAAGAGAATTAAATGGTGCTCCTGGTGGAAAATAATTGTCCAGGTGCCATCACGACCCTAGTAAAGACTTAGGAAAAGTCGGGGCGTGACAAGTTGGTATCAGAGCTAAACCAGGTTAGGAGATTCTAGGAAGTTTCCTGCTGACTTCCTCATCTTAGACATGGAATCAGATGAAAATATGCCCATTATCCTTGGGAGACCATTCCTAGCTACAGGGAGAACACTCATTGATGTCGAGAAATGAGAGCTAAAACTGTTTTAAACCCAAGGTATTATCATTCTTATGCTTCTGTATTTGAATTGATATCAAGCACTTCCATATAGGCGAAAAAATGAATTAAATCTCCATATCAAGCAAACATTTAATCAATTACCTAATAACTAAAAGGGGAAATAGCGATTTAAGTCTTTAATAATTAACAAACATTAATTTTATCAATATTTGAGGGATTAAAAATGTATCAGAAAAAGAATTGCGTCTTGTACTATTCATTTTAGGAGAAAGTATTAATAGTTTCTTATATTAAGACGTGTCAAATGAATCTAGCAAATCAATAATTCATCCATTTATTATTTTACCTTATATTTCTTTTTAATTCAAATCAATAGGCGTATGAGCACTATTCATATTTAAAAGATTTAATTTTGCATATTCACAAATGGCTAAACTTTCATCAACTTGGTGTTTGTTCTTCCTCCTTGCTTTTGCAGCAGGTATCTTTTCCTGTACTCACCATTTTTTTTATTCCTTCAACTACTGAATGATGATATAAATTTATAAATAAATAGAAATTAGTTATGAAATCTATTGTTAATTACTCTATCTGTCCCAAAATACTTGTCACATTACGTTTTTCAAGAGTCAAATTATATGAACTTTGACCAACGTTTTAAGCTATAATTTTTTATTAACTTATAGTACTTTTCGTATAATTTTCGAATATCTAAATTTTAATATTAAATTAAGGTGGGCAATGATTTAATTTCGATAATCGATTGATATAAAAGATAAATATAAGATTAGAGCATGCTTATTTAATATTTGCCATTTGTTTTCCTTATATATAGGTTCAATGGTAGCAGATGGTCAATGCATGAGTAATTTGGGCATATGTGGTAAGCTTTGTGACACACAATGTTGTGAAAAAAATTGTTTTCACAATTTCAAGAAAAAACATCCAAATGGACTTTGCGAGAAAATGCCGGGAACTGCACTTCGTTTATGCAATTGTTACCATGATTGTTAATTAAAATATGCTATTTTTATTTAGAAGTCATATACTCTACACTAAGTGGTTTATATTTAATTATTGTTGTTGGTTTAGATGTCATTGTATGAACCAAATGTTGGTTTATATTTAATATCATTTCTACTTTTCTATTAGAACAAATGCTGCTACACAAACGGTTAAGGTAGTGTTTGAGACCATATATTATTATCAACACAAAAGGATACTTTTGGTATTTAAATTGAGTATAAGAAAATTCTAGCATCTTTAATTTGCTTTTATCACATTACTTTTTCGTTGAAATTATGTCAATAAACTAAGAAACAAAATAACGTTTGAGATATCACATGTCTATAAAGATGATTCATCATTATAACTGTTATAGATGAGTAAATTTACAAAGACCGTATTGTTATAAAGATGATTTTTGTTGTTATAGATAAAAAATCTGTTATACAAAGGTAAAATAAAATATAATATAAAAAATCGATTATAAGAAAAATTTAATTATTATAAAGAGATACTATTATATGAGGATGCCGTTATAAAGAGGTTTGTCGGTATCATATCTGAAGCGTGTTATGAGTCAATAGATTTGGATATAACACTCCCTAACATCTTAGCCATCATCAATCCAATTGGATCTTCCCACTTTTGTTATTAACTCAACAAAAAAAAATTAGAAAATGTTGCGAGGATGAGGTTAATTTATTTTGAGTTTAAGTTTTACGCACTAATAATTTAAAGGACACTTATATGAACGCATCAGTAGACAGCTGTTGTTGCCTACTGCTGTTGATTGCTGCTGCTGCTTCTTCAACAACTTCAGCATGCATCACCAGTAGCAACAACTTCAGCCTCGAGCACCAGTAGCAACAGCTTCAGCCTCGACATCAGTTGCCTCAGTACCAACATCAGCAACTGCAGCAGGTTCTCAGGTTCAAAAGTTCAAAAGTTTACCTTCCTTTTTGCACCCATATTGCTAGTGGTTTCCTCCATCATATTCATATGTGGCCTCATCATCTCTTTCTTCCAACAAGTCATTGCGCTGTCCACCGCTACTTGGACGATCCAAACCAAGAATCTTTTTACGTAGTATTTGGTTAGCCAAATATCCAGCACCTTTAGCATTCATTATTTCTCCATTCATTTTCAAATTCTCGATCTGTTGTCGCTCATACTCTGAAATCTGACTTTGTGGAGCAGAAAATTTGGACTTATTAGCTTTCATCTGCACATATCAATAAATATAAAAACAAGTACATAAGTCAAAACGTGATACAAAATTAGTTAGAAAGTAAAAATAAGTTAAAACACGAGTAAATAATTAGATATTTTAATACCATCAGAAATTTCCCTAGGAGGGATTTCAACAGCATAATGCCAACCCTTTTTGTTTAAATTTTCAATAAAAAAAACTTGATGTGCCTGAGATGCCAAGATAAATGGTTCTTCTGCATAAATTATCTTATTCGTGTTAACCATGATAAACTCATCATCATCTTTTTTCGAGTGAAACCACAAACATTTGAACAAGATAACAATAAAATGCCCATGATAAGATATCTCAATGATGTCTTGTATTGAACCATAATAATTGACATCTCTCAGTATATGATTTTGATCTTTAGAACTCGCAAAGCTATGTGTTACGACTGTGAGAGTGACTCCATCGTTTTGAGTTACGCACTTCGCGTCACAGTATGAAACCTATATCTGTTAGCAGAGTACTCTATGTACTTTTTAACAACAAAAGAAGGTCTTTTCAATAATGATGCGCGAAAAGATGCACACACTTAAACGCAAGTGCACATTATCGTGACAAGTAATATAGTCTTAGCAAGACCGAATATCGTCCACAAGGATTAGGGTTCAAGTACCAAATATCTATCTTTTGGTATCTATTTGGTAAATTGATACTTGATTTTGTGGTTTATAACTACGAATTATAAAGGCTAATTTAACTAATGAGTTTACTTCAGTTGTGATGAGAATAGGGCTTCCACGTCTCCTCACTATCCGCTTATGTTACTTATTAATGCAATAACTTATGGTCTTCTTCTTTTGGAGAAAGCAGGTTCACTAAATCGTTTTATACTCCCGTTAGGTTATATAAACACTCAACCTCAGATTGCACCTTACCTACCTTTCGGTGATAAGGATAACTCTATAGGAGGATTAAGACTAAGAACCTAGTTAACCGTCACGCCCATGCATAAAATTAGGCTTGTTAAGCCTCTCGTTAACGCTTACATAAATAATTGAGGTATTTTCATCCCCAATCCAAGAATGTCTACCCAACTTACAAAGATATTCACAATCCTCCTTTCGAGTCCGATTAGAAATCATATAGTGATAATTAGTTGTCAATTAACTACCAAGCATTCAATTTAATTATTGGATAGATCTCAACAAGAAGAAGAATAACCATAAGCGTGCATTAAATCATAACATAAGTTTCTAGAGATTCAACATGGAAAACCTTATAGAGGAATTAGTTCTAGCCATTGACATGACAAGAACTAATTCCATGTTCTTCATAAAACCAAATAAAAACAAGAAAAGGAAAGAAAATTACTAAACTATGGTCTCCAATCTCCAAGCAAGAAAGCCTTGTGTTGTGCAAGAAGGGAACCCTTAAAACCGCCTAGGGTTCTCCTTTATAGGCTCCAAACCGCTCAACTTTTCCTCGCAGCTCGCCCAAAATCCGTCTCAAAACCCTTATTTTTTCGCTGCTGCGCGCTGAAATTTCAGAATCCCGGGTGATTTGGCGCCGCCCGATCTCTCGCTGTCATGGCGCCATGGCCGCAACTTCTGTAGCTTCTGATGTTTAGGCCGCGACCTCGCACTGCCGACATGAGGCCGCAAATACTGGATCTTCGCAAAGATCTTCGATATTGGCCGCGCCCCGCTTCGATCGCAGGAGGCCGCGCTGGCCGTCCGGCTTTTGCCTCGTTCGCCACTTTCTCTGTTTTTAGCTCTGGAACCTCCTCTTTTGCCCTCTTTTAGCTCCTTTTCCGCCATTTGGCCATTTTAACCACTTTGACTCAAAAGAAAGAAAAACTATCCTAATACGACACTTATTTGTACAAAAAGGGACAAAAGACTTACTAAAACTGACTCGAAAAGTGTATATAAAATACACCGATCAAATACCCCCAAACTTAACCTTTTCTCGCCCTCGAGCAAAGATAGAAAGAAAGAAATAAAAGACTCAAGAAACGAAAATAAAGGACTCACTGACATTGATCACTTTTGCTGCATTAGTGTTATCTAGAAAAACATGAAGGTTAGCAGAATAATATGCAGGAACATATAGCATGAAATTTCAGCACACTAAACACATTAAGCTAGATATTTCGCAAACTCATTTTTATCATGCTTAAAGGAAGTCAACATACTGAATCATGCATGAAAATTCAAAAATCTTATGACATGCTTACTTGCTATTCTCCACTAATTCTGGATATGCATAAAAGAGATCTTCAGGACTTTAAGGGTTGTAATGTAGGCTTAGGTATAGGTAGGTAAAAATAGGCATTTAGGCTCATTCTGTGTACCATAAGCTCTTTAGCTTTTCAGTATTTCCCTTTTCTTTTTGTTCTTTCCTTCACTTTGCTTCTATCTTTTCCCTCTTTTGTTTTGGGAGAGTGAAGTATATAATAATGACAAGCACCCCCAAACTTAGGCTTTTGCCTATTTCTTATTACTTTTAATTGGGGTGCAACAAGCTCATTCACTCTTTTTGTCTCTTTTTTAACACAATTTATTCCACTATTTCATATTTTTACTTATGGCACAATTTGTGGGGATATAGGGTGTCAAAGAAGAAGTTTCAACGTTTAGGCTCAATGGGGCTGACTAGGGATATTTTTAAAGTCCGGGATAGAAAAAGAATGGTAAGAATTGGCTATCAAAGAAATGCCTGAGTCATCTCCCTAACATGCACATCCTAACTATTTCGCCTCAAATAACAAGCAATCATAACACATAAGTATTTATCATTTAGCATGCATAATTCAATCAAGAAACTCCAAATAGACAGATTTTGTGAGTTTTTGGCATATCTAACCTAAGTGTTTAGAGAGTTGCTTCAATTCCGTTACATTATTCCACCTTCTTTCACTAGGTGTTTCTAGCAACTACAGCATACCTGATCTTTGACAGACAATTATGACTCAAAAAGAAAAAAAAATTGTGACTCAAAAATACATAAAAACAATCAAAAGACTTAAATAAAACATAACAAGACACAAATAAAACAAGACACAAGTATAACACCCCCAAACTTAAATCACACATTGTCCCCAATGTGTGTAGACTCAAAGACAGTAAAAGAAATAAGACACTTACAAACTTTGGCTAAAATGGTGGTGGTGGCGGTGGATAGTACTTTGTATTAGTGAGGAGAAAGCTCTTGGTGTTTGATTTGGCGACGGGCCTTGGATCGTGCCTTTCGAATTCATATTTTCCGTTGTGGCGCCATGCGCATACATGGCGCGGCGACCAAACTCTGTGCTGGTTACGAACTTCCCGCGCGCCCCGCTTTGTGAGCGCGACGCCCGGCGATTTTCTGGGGATCCTTGGCTTCTCTTCAGTTTTTGCCTTCCAAGTCCTTGGCTTTCACCTGTCAACACAACACAGACACAAGAACCCAAGACCGTGAGACTGTTCAAGACAAAATAAAATAAACTAAAGACAGGAATTGAAATAACATAATTGAAAACGTTGGGTTGCCTCCCAAGTAGCGCTGTCTTTAACGTCTTTTAGCCGGACGCAAGTTCCTTAGCTTAATAAATGTGAGGTGTATTAACCCCACAACAAATCCATTTTTTCCACATTGTTCGTTTTCTTTTTCTTCTTCTTCTTCTCTTCTTAGCATTATCATCAAGCGAAGTTTCAGGAACACATACCTCCTTTAGTGGAATTTCGGCAAACCATGCCTGCTTTCTTGGGCTCATCTCCCTTTGGTTGACTTGTATTGGCTCGCAGGGGGGTTTGATGGTGCTGATTGCAAAGCACCCACTCATGGTTGGTGGCTCAATGACATGTTTAAAAACTTTAAACACCATTTCTTCATTCTCCACCCTTAATGTTAACTCTCCTCTTTCAACATCAATCAAAGCTCTTCCCGTTGCTAGGAATGGTCTCCCCAATATGATAGGGATTTCCGCATCTTCTTCCATATCAAGAATGAGGAAGTCTGCAGGAAAGAAGAATTTTCCTACTTTCACAATCACGTCCTCAATCTTGCCTCTTGGATGAACCACTGTCCTGTCGGCCAGTTGCAGACTTACTGTGGTTGGTTTGGCCTCTCCCAACTCCAATCTTTTAAATACTGATAAGGGCATCAGATTTATACTTGCCCCTAAATCGCACAGAGTCTGTTGCATGTCACCCTGCCCACTGTGCAAGGTAGTGTAAAGCTCCCTGGATCTTTTAGCTTTGGTGGCAACTTTTTCTGCAAGATAGCACTACACTCTTCTGTCAGTGCTACTATTTCGTATTCTGCCAGCTTCTTCTTCTTCCCCAAGATCTCCTTCATGAACTTGAAATAGGAAGACATCTGCTCCAAAGCTTCTATAAAAGGTATGTTGATATGCAGCTTGCTGAATGTCTCCAAAAATTTGGAGAATTGTTTATCAACCGCCTTCCGCTGTAATCTCTGGGGAAAAGGGATCTTCTCTGTATACTCCTTCTCTGGAGTTTTCTCTACTACTGGGCTAGGTGTCACGCCCCGAACCCCGGGCCCGTGACTGGTGCCCTACCTGGGCACCCTTCTACCTTAACAACTAAGTATATTGCGGAAATTAATAACAACTCATTTTTTTTTAACCAACGTACGTGTAAGGCAAAGCCGACTAGGCTACCATATAATATACATAAACAAAAGACACTACACTGTACACGAGTCCAATCCCACATATGAATACAGACCTCTAGGAGTTAAACTGAAATATGACGGGACAAGGCCCCGGCGTACCCAAAACTGTACAAAGCCTGTACTGAAGGATATATACCAAAAAGATAAACTCCTGGACAGAGGGAGCTATCCAAAAACCCTGAGCAGGATCCTACACCTGCCGATCACCAAACAGCGTACCTAAACATGCGGCATGAACGCAGCCCCCCGAAGGAGGTCAAGACGGGAATGTACCAAGTATGTGAGAACGATGAATCAGTAATGAAATCATAACAGTCTAAACAAAGCAGGAGACATGTATGATAGCCAACCTACAGTACACAATACATAAGCAGTCATATCAAGTCAGGGACGCAGGCCCTCAAAGTCACTACTCAAATATAACTATGGGTCTCACGCCCATAATATCAATCATGCCCGTGGAATCCTTTCTCACTGCCGGCAGTCCATGATATAACATAGCACCAATAGGCATACATGAACACCAAGTCCCACCTGTGTTCTAAAATCAGACGCCAAGTAGGCAAACGAGCAGTGGTATAACGTATTGGGTTTACCCTCATTTATACTCGACCGGGCGAGGTGGTAAGCGGGGTATAACGCCTGGGCTTGCCCCTCATTTATACTCTTACCCTGGAGAAGGTGGTATAACGTCTTGGGGCTTGCCCCTCATTTATACTCTTACCCTATCTCAACCGGCCGTCAAACAACACATAAAGCAGGTGGTACATCGTCTTGGGGGTTTACCCCTCACTTATACTCTTACCCTGGAGAAGGTGGTACAGCGTCTTGGGGGTTTACCCCTCACTTATAATCTTACCCTATCTCGACCGACCATCAAACAAGACATAAGCACTACCATGTCTTCTATAAAAATCCGGGAATTTAACCCAAGTACTACAAGTAACGGAAGCATACCCGTGGAATCCCACATCACTGTCGGTACGTCCCAGTAACTTACAACAAGACAGCCGACCCTTCAACCGAGAGTCGCGGCAACTTAATAAAACATAATACTTGCACTCAAAGGCTATTACCAGCACATATAGGCAAGTTCTCAATTAACCAAGCCAAAGTACTTATCAAGGCACACATAGGATAAATTCTCATTTAACAAGCCAAAGTACTTATCAGGGCACAATTAGAATAAATTCTCATTTAACAAGCCAAAGTACTTATCAGGGCACAAATAGAATAAATTCTCATTTAACTAGCCAAAGTACTTATCCGGGCACAAATAGAAAAATTCTCAATTTATCAAGCCAAAGTACTAATCAAGGCATACATAGAATAATTCTCTTTTAACAAGTCAAAGTACTTATCAAGGCACACTTAGACAAATTCTCAATTTATCAAGCCAAAGTACTACGACGCATATCTCTTTTATAAAAGACTTCTTTCTATGTAAAGCCCCAAGATACTAACACCCGTAGTATCAAGGCGTGTCTATTTTTCAAAGTAAGTTACTACACTTTTAGAAAACTCATTTCAAGTCTTGAAATCAAGTAACTCCAAATTTTCACAATCTTGGCAACTTATGCCCTTTTATCAAAATAGACAACTTTCTAAATCTTTCATAAAGCCGTTATAACCAACTTCCCATAAAGCCGTTATAACCCTTTATGATTTTAGACATATCCATTCCTTCAATGACCACGAGACTTATACTATTAAAACCAAGTATCACATACTTACAAATCAAGTTCTTAACTTTCAAAAATACTCCAAGTCTCTTAATAGTTAGAAAACAAGTTTTCTTCTACTTTTTAAACCTCAAGTAACTTCACCCTTAACACAAGTTACTTCTCTTAAATCATGTCATTTCTCCTCTTTTAAATCAAATAAGTAAATCACTCTTTGACTCCTAAAGTCACTATAATGACCTTTAGGTTTTAGAACTAAGGCACTAGCCAAAAGATTTGGAAACCACTTCCTTTAAGACTACATGTACTTTAAGAAAAATACCTTCACTTTTAAGAATCCAAACTTCCCTAAGGAAATGGATTATACTACTTACAATTTAAACATCAAAGTACACTCAAGGAAGTACATAGAACAAATTCTATTTTAGGCAATCCAAATACAAGCAAGGAATGGATCATTCGAGTAGAACCTACTTTCTTTATCTTTAGGAATCATGCTAGAAGAGGAGATAGTTCACATACCTTTCGCTAATATCCACAAGCTAAGCCGAATACGCTGTACGTAGAAGTGTCAACCTATAATGGTCACAACAAGACTATCAACTTCTAGTCTCTACGTAGAATAATACTAAGTATACTGGCCTCTAATTCTACGGAAAATCGGGCAAAGACTTCCTTTGTTTCTACTCACTTTGCCACCTTTTTCAAGGCCGAATACAATAACCAACAAGCCACATTTAAGGCTCCAACAACAACCAAACAAAGGGGATTACACGCCTTACAATACGTGTAATATTCCGCCCCACAATTCATACCAAATAGTATAATACTACACTAGCCATTCTCGGCCAACATATAACCAATAACACAACGTCTTTTCCAATCCTTTTCCAATTTCAAGTTCTTAAGTCGACATGTTACTTAGTCATAAACAACTTCAACAACTAAAATTTCCTTCTTACACAACATGCGACAACTTAAACTAATAATCAACTTGAATTCCAATCTTAAAGCTAAACATGCTAGTTTTCGGATTAGGGTTCCAATAGCCCATAAACATATCAAACTTCATACTATATAACACATGCTTGCTAAAATCCATAGCTACAACAATAAGTAAGTCTTAACTACTAAAACGACAAAATTTATACCTTTCCAAGCCCTTAAAATTTCCAAGATCCAAAGTCGCGCCTTAGCAATTCTTAGCTCCTTTCCTTAAGTTCCAATCCACTCCAAGCATTCCTTAGAGGCCTATGAAGAACCCTTCTTCAAGTTCCAACTTCAAAGTTGAAGAACTCCCTTAGTTTCCGCCTTGCGACTGTAACACCCCATTTTAACCTGGGTCGAAACGGGAGTACCACGTGTGGTTGATTCCTAGAATGTATTTTAAGGAGTCGCCACCTAATTATTATAGTGAATTAGGACACTTGATTTATTGCAGTAAATACTGCAATTAATGATCTCCATTTAAAGGTCTGTGAAACTATGTGAGATTCTAGGTAAGGGTTCTTTATTATCCTAAAGGGAAGGGGTTAGGCATCCTAAAGGATCCGCTAACTCGCGGTTGTCCGTTCAAACTTAGGTTTAATATTATTGTGCTAACATGTAGTCTATAATTCTAAAAGTGTTTTAATTATTAAACTAGCCAAGAGATATTTGAGCTATGCATGCAAATATTTAAAATAGATACATATTTAACAAGATGGTAATAACAACAAATAATCATAGAAGATGTAATGAGAAGAAGTTAACAACATTTCGCTTTTATTTTATTTTTTTATGCGAATGCTTTAACTTTGAGGTGCGCCTCCGGGTACCTGCAAAGACACTTAGTGGAAGAGTTAATAAATAATAAATAAAAGCAAATAATCATAAAAGGTGTAATGAAGAGAAATTAGCAACATTTCGCTTTTATCTTATGCGAATGCTTTAACTCTGAGGTGCGCCTCCGGGTACGCGAATGCTTTAACTTTGAGGTGCGTCTCCGGGTACCTGCAAAGACACTTAGTAGAAGAGTTAGTAAATAATTAATAAATTACCAAACAGACACAATGCATATATATAGATATATATGTAGAAGATAATGTAAAAATATATTTTTTATATAGTGTGGGCTCAGCTAGTGTTATGCCAAGGATACTAAGACATGAGAAGCCAATATCGTCACGGTGGCGGTCGACTCGCCTCCTGGTGAACGATATTGTGCATTCTCGTCCAATCTTTTCACTTTCCTCCTTGCCCACATATTCCGTCTTGCTTACCATGGAGGCTCGGATCGACGGATAAATCCTTCTTTGGCCATGTAGTATCGTGTTCAAAATCGAAAATACCAAGTGTAGCAACTTGTTCAAAAATTAGTAAAAATACCAAGTGTAGTATCATGTTCAAAATCAGTTTAATACCAAAGTGTAGTATTAGTTCTAGATCAGTTTAACAACAGGGTAGAATCGCCAAAATCAGTCCCGAAAGAAAAGCCAAAAAACAGTAGCATCAGTAGCCAACAACAGAATAACCGTATGACCGTTGGTCACTGAAGCGGAGCAAAGCTCGGAGATATAACTGAGCAGAAATCCAGCGGTCCGCCAACAGATAACAACCGACAAATACTGAAAATCGAGCCAACAGGGTCCAACGAACAAACGGTTCGTAATCAGTCCAAAAATGAAACATAACATAGATCGCCGGAATTTGTTAAAAACTCCGGCGACATTCGAAATAATAAATTAGCCCAACAAAAGATAGTAAGACGATAACCGCCGGTCGACAAACACACAGAAAAAATAGTAACAGAAATAGATATAACAAAACACATCGACGGAGACGGTTAAGGGAGAAGAGAGCGAGAATGGTGCCGCGACGGGAAATGGGGGTTTTGTGGTGTTGAGGTGTTGTGAGGTTCGTGGGGGGGTTCGACGGGCAGAGGGTTCAGCGACAGGGGTCTCGGTTCAGTGACTGGTTCGCGTGATGGTCGACGACGAAGCGATGCGATGGTGGTCGACGGGTTGTTGAGCGATGGGTGTGTAGTGGTGGTTCGCGTGGTGGTGGTCGACGGGAGATGGGTGTTCGACAGTGGTTCGTCGGCGAGACAGTGGGGTTCAGCGACTGGTTATGACTGTAGTGTGTGTTCGCCGGTGATGACGGAAAGGGCGATAGTGGAGAAGGGCGACAGGAGGGTGGCGGAGAGGGTGCAGACGAGGATTGTGGGGTGTTTGACGGTAACTGAAAGGGATCTCTTTTTTGGGGCTGAGTGTGATGAGATGGGAGATCATAGCTGCTGAAGGGATCTTTTTTCGCCCCCCCTAATAATAGGTTAGGTCTGGGTTATGTAGTAAGGGCTGGTAGGGTTAAGTAGGGTCCATGGCTGTTGGGCCTGCGATGTGGGCTGGGTGATTAATTAGGGTATTAGTGTTTAGGAGTTAATTAATTAATTAGTGGTTAACTTAAATTAACAAATTGTGATTAAATTATCTAGGTGCTTTATTAGCCTAAGCTTGAGATTTAAAATTACTACCATAATAAATGCGGGTGTGCTATTTAATTAGTGCTTAATGTTTTAGAATGCGGCGCTATTATTAAAACTTATTTATGCATGTATTAATGTTTTATTTGCTGCATTTTATTATAAAAATTATTAGAATTATTGTTGAAAATTAATGTAATTTTATAGTTAATGACTGGACGGGAGGGTCAAAATTGGGTGTCAACAGTTGTCCCTCTTTGTATGGAGATGATGTAAGAATCTTCGGACAAAGACGTTGACTCATAGCCAATTTTGTCTCGACCCTCAGAACTAGAACAATGGGCAATTAGGCAAGGCTGACGTGGACTCAAAAAATTGTCCCAGTGTCGAGTTGTGACGACACTGGGCTGCGGTGTAAAGAATAAAAATAAAATAAACGAGCTTGAACCTGGGGTGTACCGCTATGGCTTATGGTATTGGTTTTTATGGTGATGTGGTACGAGTGGACCGACGCTTGAGGCCTCTTCTGCCATTCATTGGGAAGGTTGGCCCCCCAACAAATTGCCCCGGTTCGCTGTAAGAGAAAATCCACGTTATGCTCCATCTTGTGTAGTTCCTGTAGATTGAAGCTAAGATAGAAGCATTAGTGCATAACTGTCAAAACAAAATAATGTAAGAATGTAAATTTTGTGTTGTGGTTGTAGTCAAATCATATATGGAATGATGTGATGATACGCCGTCTTGCATAGACGAGATGCAGATGACGCCTTGTGTGGGCGTTATCGCCTTGTATGGACGAAATGCAAATGACGCCTTGTATGGGCGTTATCGTCTTGTATGGACGAAATGCAAACGACGCCTTGTATGGGCGCTGTCGTCTTGTATGGACGAAATGCAAACGACGCCTTGTATGGGCGTTATCGTCTTGTATGGACGAAATGCAGATGACGCCTTGTATGGGCGTTATCGTCTTGTATGGACGAAATGCACATGACGCCTTGTATGGGCGTTATCGTCTTGTATGGACGAAATGCAGATGACGCCTTGTATGGGCGTTATCGTCTTGTATGGACGAAATGCAGATGACACCTTGTATGGGCGTTGTCGTCTTGTATGGACGAAATGCAAATGACGCCTTGTGTGGGCGTTCTCGTCTTGTATGGACGAGATGCAAGTGACGCCTTGTATGGGCGTTATCGTCTTGTATGGACGAGATGCAAATGACGCCTTGTGTGGGCGTTCTCGTCTTGTATGGACGAGATGCAAGTGACGCCTTGTATGGGCGTTATCGTCTTGTATGGACGAGACGAATCGACGCCAGATGGGCGTTATCGTTTGTATGGACGAAATGCAGATGACGCCAGATGGGCGTTATCGCTTGTAGATGATTTAAATGCAACGACGCAAATGGCGCCTTGTATGGCGTTATCGCTTCATATGGACGAAATGCAAATGACGTCTTGTATGGGCGTTATCGTCTTGTATGGACGAAATGCAAATGACGCCTTGTATGGGCGTTGTCGTCTTGTATGGACGAAATGCAAATGACGCCTTCTAGGGCATTATCGTCTTGTATGGACGAGATGCAAGTGACGCCTTGTATGGGCGTTATCGCTGTATGGACGATGCAATCGACGCCAGTATGGGCGTTATCGCTTGTATGGACGAAATGCAGATGACGCCTTGTATGGGCGTTATCGCTTTGTATGGACGAAATGCACACGACGCCTTGTATGGGCGTTA
Source organism: Przewalskia tangutica (assembly GCA_029844215.1). NCBI lineage: Eukaryota > Viridiplantae > Streptophyta > Magnoliopsida > Solanales > Solanaceae > Przewalskia > Przewalskia tangutica. The sequence goes on along the minus strand of CM056723.1, from coordinate 115,022,133 downwards.
TCGCCTGTATGGACGAAATGCAGATGACGCCTTATGGGCGTTATCGTCTTGTATGGACGAAATGCAAATGACGCCTTGTATGGGCGTTGTCGTCTTGTATGGACGAAATGCAAATGACGCCTTGTGTGGGCGTTCTCGTCTTGTATGGACGAGATGCAAGTGACGCCTTGTATGGGCGTTATCGTCTTGTATGGACGAGATGCAAATGACGCCTTGTGTGGGCGTTGTCGTCTTGTATGGACGAAATGCAAATGACGCCTTGTATGGGCGTTATCGTCTCGTATGGACGAAATGCAGATGACGCCTTGTATGGGCGGAATCGTCTTGTATGGACGAAATGCAAATGACGCCTTGTATGGGCGTTATCGTCTCGTATGGACGAAATGCAAATGACGCCTTGTATGGGCGTTATCGTCTTGTATGGACGAAATGCAAATGACGCCTTGTATGGGCGTTGTCGTCTTGTATGGACGAGATGCAAATGACGCCTTGTATGGGCGTTATCGTCTTTTATGGACGAAATGCAAATGACGCCTTGTATGGGCGTAGATAAAAATCGTGTTATGCATAATCAAAGCTAGATGAAATAATTAAAGTGTAAATGATGTAGCCTGAGTAACGAAGATGTGGTTTTTGCGAGATGTATTTGATGTAGACTTGTTGCAGTGAGCGAATCTGTTGTATTGGAATGTTGCCATTGGCGTCGTTTTCGGACTTGGCGTCGTTTCGGACTTGTTGTCGTTTTTGGACTTGTTGTGTTGATGACGTCGTTGTGTTGCTGCTGCCCCTGTAGACTAAAGCTCAAGAAGGAGTTAGTGCATAACTGCTAAGAATAATAATAAAGCATGAAATGAGAAAAATGCAGTTTTGAGAACAGAAAAATCGTCCCTGCGTAGATGTGATATGTTGATGATGGCGTCGTTTTCGAACTTGGCGTCGTTTTCGGACTTGGCGTCGTTTTCGGACGTGGAGTCGTTTTCGGACTCGGAGTCGTTTTCATACTCGACGTCGTTTTTGGACGTGGCGTCGTTTTCGGACGAAATGCAGATGTTCGTCGTTGTATGGACGAAACGTAGATGTTCGTCGTTGTATGGACGAAATGTAGATGTTCGTCGTTGTATGGACGAAATGCAGATGTTCGTCGTTGTATGGACGAAATATAGATGTTCGTCGTTGTATGGACGAAATGTAGATGTTCGTCGTTGTATGGACGAAATGCAGATGCTCGTCGTTGTATGGACGAAATGCAGATGCTCGTCGTTGTATGGACGAAATGTAGATGTTCGTCGTTGTATGGACGAAATGTAGATGTTCGTCGTTGTATGGACGAAATGTAGATGTTCGTTATTGTCCTCCTCGTTCCTGTTGACCTGCAACATTCACTCAAAGAAAAATTGTGAGTTCGGGGAGGGGGTCGGCCGATTTGTGTTGGCTCTTGATATTTGCACGCGTTATCTTGTCTGGACCATGTAACCCCTGTCTGATTTCGAGTCTCGGTCGAAAACATTTGTTGAAAATATTCTATCTTGAGAAAATACTAGTAGGAAATTATGTCGATTTTTTGAATAGCGACATGTTATGAAACAGAGCGAGCATCCTTATCCGAAATCGGCGGTATATTCTCTCATACTCTCGGTGCTCCGCTGCCGTCAGGCTTTCTTTTTTTAAAATTTTGTCCCAGTTTTAGGACATGGAACCCTTCGCGTAAATCGACCATGTCCATTGATGTCATTTGTAGTAACGTCCTTAAAATTGTCCCAGTTTATGTCGATCTTTCAAGCATATGGGATCATATTTGTCAATGTCCTTTCGTGGCGAAGTCCTTAAAATTGTCCCAGTTTTGACTGACGAAACTGAGTCGGATATATATCGTCGCCTGGACATAATGCTGATAACGTCGTTGTCTGGACGTGCTGCTGTTGCTCCTGTAGAATAAATGCTCCTGCAAGCTAAGCTTGAGAAAACGTTAGTGTATACCTGTTTAAACAAAATGATAAATATATATGAGAAGTGCAATTTTATGGGTAGAGATGTCGTCCCTGAGATGTTTCCTTGCAACTGACGAATTGCCATGATGCTTTTGTTGTGTGCTTTATGCCCGAGCTGATGCGCTTAGACTTTGTTGCGGACTTTTGAATTCGATCGCTGATTGTTGGTGCCTCTCTCTCGAGCATATGAAATCATATTTGTCGGTGTCCTTTCGTGGCGAAGTCCTTAAAAATTGTCCCGATTTGATCGTAAACCGAAGTCGGATATATGTCGCCGCCGGGCATACGCGATAACGTCGTTGCCTGGACGTGTTGCTGCTGCTCCTGTAGAATAAATGCTCCTGCAAGCTAAGCTTGAGAAAAGTGAGTGTATACCTGTTTAAACGAAATGATAAGTACATATGAGAAGTGCAATTTTATAGGCAGAGATGTCGTCCCTGATATGCCGGATGAATACTGAGATGTTGTCCTTGCACGGACTGACGAATTGCCATAGTGTCCTTGTTGTGTGCGTGGGTTGCAACTTTGACTTTATGTCCGAGCCGACGCGCTAGGCTTTGCTGCGAATCGCCGATTGTCGATGTCTTTTTCTCGCTTTTCGCTTCGACGCGGACTTTGGATTGTTGTCATATCCTCTGCCTCTGCAACTTCTTTCTGCTTCTGCGAAGAAAATTTTTTGCCGCATTTTTGCTTCGGATGTTGCACTTTCTGCTTCTGTTAATATGAAAGACCTGCGCTCAAAGAAAATTTGTGAGTTTGGGGGGTGGTCGATTCATATTTGACTTCGTCGCTTTATTTCTTGATATCTGTGCGCCTGGCCTGTTTGGACCTGCAACCCCATGCAGTTTCCTATTTTGTCCCAGCTTTGAATATGCAATCTGGGGTAGACCAGAATAGGGATGCAAATCCAATCTTTCAATACGTCTCATTGCATGCGTTAAGGCTGGCTGGGTCTTCATACTCTGTTTTTGCTTAGTCAAATACAAATCGACCTTTGGGGAAGGTGATAAATCCTTTTTAGACAAAATGTAGCAAACTACGTTAGTGTAAAGCACGTGATTTTGCAAGAGTGTAAAAACATTTAGCAAGTACATGTTGCATATAAATTGTCACATTGCAAGCGAGTCCTAGCATGCATGGGGACCCTTTGATGCTAGGGGTAGGCCTAAACGTCACATATGCGAGGCCATGATAGATTTGTCCAAGTCGTCCAACTATAATGCCTTTGTTGAAAATGACGACCAAATGACGGTGCACTTTTTCCAATTTCAGCATGACATGATTAGGTTAGGATTTGTCTATCATTGCCACACTACACATAATATGCTGATTGGTCGTTGGGTCGTGAAAAACCCGTCGACAAGTTTGGTGTTTTCCTAATTGTGGTGTCGATGCCAAGGACCGACCCACCTAAGGTAAATGCATGCATGCCCTAAAATAAGGGTGGTATAGCTCTATCTTAAGTTTCTAAGATTTGGCTTTTCTAGACGCAAGGTTCCCGAGCGGACAACTCGAGTGAGAAGGCTACGCGACCACCATTGACCGGATTCTCCGCGCAAAATACCAACTCTCTTAAATGTGGTGTTTGAAAGAAATTTGCAGTGCGCAGCACACCCGGCGTGTGAGTGTGTGATTGTGTGAATTTTCCAGTGGAAGAAATATGAGCGGAATGTCGGTTTAAGGAAGCGAAAAGCAAATAGCAATTAAAACAGTTAAGCATACAAAATTAAAGTAAGCAATTTTAAGGCATTTAAAACAAATAAAAGCAAATAAGGCCAAGCAATAATAAACCTAGGTTTGCTATGATTAAGAACCTGAGTATCCCCAGTGGAGTCGCCATCTGTAACACCCCATTTTAAACCGGAGTCGAAAACGGGAGTACCACGTGTGGTTGATTCCTAGAATGTATTTTAAGGAGTCGCCACCTAATTATTATAGTGAATTAGGACACTTGATTTATTGCGAAATCGCAATTAATGATCTCCATTTAAAGGTCTGTGAAACTATGTGAGATTCTAGGTAAGGGTTCTTTATTATCCTAAAGGGTGGGTTAGGCATCCTAAAGGATCCGCTAACTCGCGGTTGTCCGTTCAAACTTAGGTTTAATATTATTGTGCTAACATGTAGTCTATAATTCTAAAAGTGTTTTAATTATTAAACTAGCCAAGAGATATTTGAGCTATGCATGCAAATATTTAAAATAGATACATATTTAACAAGATGGTAATAACAACAAATAATCATAGAAGATGTAATGAGAAGAAGTTAACAACATTTCGCTTTTATTTTATTTTTTTATGCGAATGCTTTAACTTTGAGGTGCGCCTCCGGGTACCTGCAAAGACACTTAGTGGAAGAGTTAATAAATAATAAATAAAAGCAAATAATCATAAAAGGTGTAATGAAGAGAAATTAGCAACATTTCGCTTTTATCTTATGCGAATGCTTTAACTCTGAGGTGCGCCCGGCACGCTGAATGCTTTAACTTTGAGGCGTCCTGCACTGCAAAGACACTTAGTAGAAGAGTTAGTAAATAATTAATAAATTACCAAACAGACACAATGCATATATATAGATATATATGTAGAAGATAATGTAAAAATATATTTTTTATATAGTGCTGGCTCACTAGTGTTATGCGAAGGATACTAAGACGAGAAGCGAATATCGTCACGGTGGCGGTCGACTTCGCCCGGTGAACGATATTGTGCATTCTCGTCCAATCTTTTCACTTTCCTCCTTGCCCACATATTCCGTCTTGCTTACCATGGAGGCCTCCAGATCGACGGATAAATCCTTCTTTGGCCAGTGTGTAGTATCATGTTCAAAATCAGTAAAATACCAAGTGTAGCAACTTGTTCAAAAATTAGTAAAAATACCAAGTGTAGTATCATGTTCAAAATCAGTTTAATACCAAAGTGTAGTATTAGTTCTAGATCAGTTTAACAACAGGGTAGAATCGCCAAAATCAGTCCCGAAAGAAAAGCCAAAAAACAGTAGCATCAGTAGCCAACAACAGAATAACCATATGACCGTTGGTCACTCGAAGCTTCGCCGGAGCAAAGCTCCGGCATATAACCAGAACAGGAAATCCAGCCAGTCCGCCAACAACAGATAACAACCGACAAATACTGAAAATCGAGCCAACAGGGTCCAACGAACAAACGGTTCGTAATCAGTCCAAAAATGAAACATAACATAGATCGCCGGAATTTGTTAAAAACTCCGGCGACATTCGAAATAATAAATTAGCCCAACAAAAGATAGTAAGACGATAACCGCCGGTCGACAAACACACAGAAAAAATAGTAACAGAAATAGATATAACAAAACACATCGACGGAGACGGTTAAGGGAGAAGAGAGGAGGCAAGAATGGGCTGCTGGCGACGGGAAATGGGGTTTTGTGGTGTTGAGGTGTTGTGAGGTTCGTGGGGGGGTTCGACGCGAGGGTTCAGCGGTGGTTCTGATGGATCGTTCGCGTGATGGTCGACGGCGAACAAGAATGATGGTGGTCGACGGGTTCGCTGGCGAACAGTGGGTGTGTAGTGGTGGTTCGCGTGGTGGTGGTCGACGGGAGATGGGTGTTCGACAGTGGTTCGTCGGCGAGACAGTGGGGTTCAGCGACTGGTTATGACTGTAGTGTGTGTTCGCCGGTGATGACGGAAAGGGCGATAGTGGAGGCGGCGAGGTGGCGGAGAGTGCGACGAGGATTGTGGGGTGTTTGACGGTAACTGACTGGGTTCTCTTTTTTGGGGCTGAGTGTGATGAGATGGGAGATCATAGCTGCTGAAGGGATCTTTTTCGCCCCCCCTAATAATAGGTTAGGTCTGGGTTATGTAGTAAGGGCTGGTAGGGTTAAGTAGGGTCCATGGCTGTTGGGCCTGCGATGTGGGCTGGGTGATTAATTAGGGTATTAGTGTTTAGGAGTTAATTAATTAATTAGTGGTTAACTTAAATTAACAAATTGTGATTAAATTATCTAGGTGCTTTATTAGCCTAAGCTTGAGATTTAAAATTACTACCATAATAAATGCGGGTGTGCTATTTAATTAGTGCTTAATGTTTTAGAATGCGGCGCTATTATTAAAACTTATTTATGCATGTATTAATGTTTTATTTGCTGCATTTTATTATAAAAATTATTAGAATTATTGTTGAAAATTAATGTAATTTTATAGTTAATGACTGGACGGGAGGGTCAAAATTGGGTGTCAACAGCGACTAACGTGAAAACTCCGTTTTTCCGAAATCTTTCTATTGAGATAACCTTACAACACCCTTAGGAACATTGGGTTTAAGTCTTGTGGCTAATGGATCAAAATCACAAAAATTTTGTGTGGGAGAGGGCTTGAACCCGAGAGCTATTGTGAAGAACAAAATGTTCTCTAATTTTTCTAAGTGTAAATGAGTTAGTCTTGCACTAGTAGTAAGTTTATAACACACAATGGAGGGCTTAGATAAAAACACTTGTATTAATTGGATGATAGGGATCAAGCCAAATGGCCTCGACTCGTCAACAATCTCAAGCTCTTAATTAGCAAGACTTATCTTCCACCATGGTAAATGACCATTTTACCCTTAACATTTTCGTCCCAAGACCACTTGTCAGTGCCACGTGTCGCCTCTCATTCGTCCATAAAATTCAGAACCCTCGTGGCCCCGCAAAACGTAAAATTCCTCGGGTGGGCCCCACGTGACCAAATCCGTAAAAAATAAATTTCCATAGTGTTAATAAGTTCTATACTTTACAAATAATACATTTTGAGAATCCAATTCTCAACAACGAATATTTTTCCTTTCCGACGTCCGGAAGACTTTCCGTCGGAAAAACAATCCTTCCTTTCGTACTAATTTCCAAGTCTTGTGTTCCTTACGTACATTCACTTACACATGTCCTGAACTTACGGGGTGTAACACTAGGCTCAATCACCTTCTCTTTTTCTATCTCTGCCTTCTTCTCACTTTCATCGGCCGCTTCCAATCGCTTCCACTTTCTCAACCGCATCGCCGACACCGCTTCCCTGGATTTACCTCTGTATTGCTTGGCGGTACCGCGCTCGCTGTTTGCTCGCTGCTAGCTGACCCACTTGTGTTTCCAAGTTCTGAACGAGATCCGCTTCGTCATGAACTTCGCCCGGGCGTTGCAAATCTCGCCATACCGCCACTCGTCGCTTTTCACGAACCGATGCATTGAATCGCTGAGGCCGGGGCTTGAATGAAAGGCCGCTTATTCAGTTCTGTTGGTTCTGCATCGCCTCGTATTGATTCTCGCTGCCTAGTATTGATTCCCGCCGCCGGTCTCTCTCCATGAGAAATTTGGGTGATTCCTCCACTGGATTATAAGTGTTGGAGTAGGGGTTGTTTTGTTGCCTCGATAATTACCTCTTGCTCGACACTCTTCTCGCTCCATTGGTATATTGTTGGGATCACCAAGGACACCTATCGAATGTATGTGGGCCACCACATATCTCATGACTTTTAGGCATCTGCACGATTCACCGACATCGTATGTTCTCAGAATCGCTTTTCGCCAACAGGCCACTTGGGCATTCAAGGCAAGAATAGCATCTATTTCGTGGACTCCCAACGTTTCTCCTCCCACTTGTCGACCTCTTCCGTGACATGGTTGTTAGTGGCCATATCTTCTAATATCTCACGAGGCCGTGGCTGTTTTTCTCATGAATGCTCCACTGGCCAGATCTATAATGGTTCCTGTCTTGCTCGCCACCGTTGTAGAAGATGTGGACCAAGTTCCACAACTCAATGCAATGGTGTGGGCACTTTCTCAGAGATCTTTGAACCTTTCCAAGCTTCATAAGGACTCTCCATCTGCTTGGTAGAAGTTGTTCAACTCCCCTCTCAGTTTTGCTGCTTTACACGGGGGAAAGAACTTGGCTAGGAATTTCTGTGCCAGCTCGTGCCATGTAAAAATCGAATCGGCCGGCAGGGAGTTCAACCATACTTTTGCTCTGTCCCTGAGTGAGAAGGGAAAGAGCCTCAATCTGACGGCATCATCAGTAACGCCGTTATATTCGAAAGTTGCACATAGCTCCAAGAAATTAGCTATGCGTATACGTGATCCTCCACGGCGCCTCCGAATTGCAGCGGTCGTACATCATGCTCAGAATCGCTGGTTTTATCTCGAAGTTGTTGGCTCCTATTGCAGGGAGCCTAATGCATGTCTGTGCTCCATTCACTCTTGGCAGCACATAGTCTCCCAAACTTCTCTCTGGCTGGATTTGGACTCTCTCCTCCACGTCTATTGGCACTTGCCGAGGCATTCCTGGGTTATGTTGATTTTCACGTAACCCGTCTCTCATCATGTTATTATTTTGAACACCGTCCATCTCTATCAAAGTTGCAATCCGCTGATTCTTTCTGTTCTGCTTACAGGTTTTCTCAATTTCTGGATTAAAGGGAACAAGAGTGTCTGCTCCTCTTCTCCTTCGCATAAACTGATTTCCTGAAATAGATCAAAAACAAACAACAAATCACGGCACCCTGATTTTTACCAAAAAACGTAAAAAATAAAAAAATAAAAATTAAAAACCAAATTAGAAATTAAAAATAGACAAAATTGATATTGAACTATGCCTAATCCCCGGCAACGGCGCCAAAAACTTGATGCGCGAAAAGATGCACACACTTAAACGCAAGTGCACGTTATCGTGACAAGTAATATAGTCTTAGCAAGACCGAATATCGTCCACAAGGATTAGAGTTCAAGTACCAAATATCTATCTTTTGGTATCTATTTGGTAAATTGATACTTGATTTTGTGGTTTATAACTACGAATTATAAAGGCTAATTTAACTAATGAGTTTACTTCAGTTGTGATGAGAATAGGGCTTCCACGTCTCATCACTATCCGCTTATGTTACTTATTAATGCAATAACTTATGGTCTTCTTCTTTTGGAGAAAGCAGGTTCACTAAATCGTTTTATACTCCCGTTAGGGTTATATAAACACTCAACCCCAGTATTGCACCTTACCTACCTTTCGGTGATAAGGATAACTCTATAGGAGGATTAAGACTAAGAACCTAGTTAACCGTCACGCCCCATGCGTAAAATTAGGCTTGTTAAGCCTCTCGTTAACGCTACATAAATAATTGAGGTATTTTCATCCCCAATCCAAGAATGTCTACCCAACTTACAGCATATTCACAATCCCCTCCTTTCGGAGTCTGATTAGAAATCATATAGTGATAATTAGTTGTCAATTAACTACCAAGCATTCAATTTAATTATTGGATAGATCTCAACAAGAAGAAGAATAACCATAAGCATGCATTAAATCATAACATAAGTTTCTAGAGATTCAACATGGAAAGCCCTATAGAGGAATTAGTTCCTAGCCATTGACATGACAAGAACTAATTCCATGTTCTTCATAAAACTGAAATAAAAACAAGAAAAGGAAAGAAAATTACTAAACTATGGTCTCCAATATCCAAGCAAGAAAGCCTTGTGTTGTGCAAGAAGGGGAACCCTTAAAAACTGCCTAGGGTTCTCCTTTTATAGGCTCCAAACCGCCTCAACTTTTCCCTGCAGGCCTGGCCCAAAATCCGTCTGAAACCCTTATTTTTCCGCGTCGGCGCCGCGGCGCCGGAAATTCTGTAATCCTTCGGGTGATTTGGCGCCGCGGCCCTGATCTCTGCTGTCTGTGGGCGCCGCGGCGCTGCAACTTCTGTAGCTTCTCGGATGTTTAGGCGCCGCGGCCCTGCACCTGCTGACATGAGGCGCCGCGGCGCTGGATCTTCTGCAGCATCTCTGGATATTGGGCGCCGCGGCCCTGCTTCTGACTGCAGGAGGCGCCGCGGCGCTGGTCCGGGTTTTTGCCTCGTTCGCCACTTTCTCTGTTTTTAGCTCTGGAACCTCCTCTTTTGCCCTCTTTTAGCTCCTTTTCCGTCATTTGGCCATTTTAACCACTTTGACTCAAAAGAAAGAAAAATTATCCTAATACGACACTTATTTGTACTAAAAGGGACAAAAGACTTACTAAAACTGACTCGAAAAGTGTATATAAAATACACCGATCAAATAACCATAAAATATGATTCGGAATAATGTCTTGACCTTCTTGAAGTTTTACTTCAATTTTCTCCCTAAACCAATCAATGAAATCCTTATTGTGATCTTGTGCACTATACCATTTTCTTTTCCGTTTGGTGCTTATACATATTTTGTGTTCACTGTGATAAAAAATAGAAAAACAAATATCTTAATAACACAATACAATTGAATAATACATATAAAAAATAAGGTAAAAAATTACATGATGGTTTGTCATCTTACTTTATGTATCTCTGAACTTCCTCACAATTGCAATTGAATAAGACATAGCGATGTGTTTGTGTCCATGTAGTTTGATCAATCATGTGTCCACAATGGTTTTTCTTTAAGGTCCTTCCCTTTCCCTTGATAGGACGCCCAATATTAGGTAAAAATGATTGTGCGACACTATCCTTATTAACATTAGGTGTGGACGAGTTTGATCGTTTCAGATGTTAGCAATGAAGGTAATACATTCTTTAGCTTGGTATCCTTCTGCCATTGAGCCTTCTGGATGACTGTTGTTTCGAACATCCAACTTTAACTCTAGAAGATACCTCTCAATCTCATACATACACCTTGAACTAACCGGTCCACCCATCTTAATTTGGTCCACAGATGTACAAGTAAATGCACCATTACGTCAAAAAATGTGGGTGGAAAAATATGTTCAAGCAGGCAAAATGTTTCAACTATCTCTGACTTGAGTTTGTCAAGATGTCGAGGATCAATAGTTTTATTCCATATGTCTCTAAAAAAAGCACAAAGTCTTATCAATGGAGTAGCAACATCTTTGATTAATGTTGTTTTCACAGCAATAGGGAGCAAGTAATTCATCATAAAATGAGCATCATGACTTTTGTAGCCTATGATTTTCCTTTCTTCAACATGCACACATCGAGCAATATAGCGTAACTTTGTGGTAACTTAGCATTTTTTATGACTTGACATAACTTGCGTTTTTCTTCAAGTGACATCCAGAAGCGAGAGCATGGAATTACTTCACTACCATCTTCTAATTCTATTGGTTGAAGCTCTGACATAATTTTAAGTTCTATCAAATCTCGACGAGCGCTTACATGATCTCTAGTCTTCCCCGGTATGTCTAACAATGTTCCAATGACATTATCAAACACATTTTTCTCGATATGCATTGGGTCGAGATTATGGCGATTAGAACAATGCTTCCAGTATGACAACTGAAAAAGTATGGATATCTCTCTCCATGTATTTGGATCATCATTATCATTACTCCTCTTTTTTCTCTTCTTTCAAAATTCATTTGGAAAATCACGCAACATATTCTCAATATCAATTCCTTTCAAAGGAATAGGTTCACTTCTTTCCTCAGTTTTTCCAACGAAATTCCTCTTATTTTGACGCCAAGGGTGAGTTGAATCAAGAAATCTACGAGTTGCCCTATAACAATTCTTATTACTATAAGACAATAATTCAGAATCTATTTCATAATGACATGAAAGGCATGTCAAATATCCTTTTGTGCTCCACCCGGACAACATTGCATAAGTTGGAAAATTACTAACATTAGTCATCAAAGCTACACGCATGTCAGCAAATGCAACATTGGTAAGCCTGTGATCACACTTCAAAATAAATAGTCGAATCATAAAAGAAAACTTTGAATGTTTCTTGCATCCGGGATATAGTTCCTCCTGACCTTCTTCAATTAACTTGAAAAACTTTTTTGCCTCGTCATTCGACCCCTCTGTAAAAACATCACGAGTATCATTCAGCAACCCTGCTATGTCATCATTGCAATCATCCATATTTGATTGTTCATCATGATCCAGATTAGTTCTTTCTCTTTCAATTTCGATCCCTAATTCAGATAACTTATCTGTTATTGGCACAAAACCATTACATATTAGGTGATCTCTCACAAAATTCTCATGCTGCCAATAACGATAGTGACAACTATCACATGGATAATATAAACCTAAATCTCTCTCTCTTTTCTCTCTCTCTCTCCCATTTCCCCTTCTTCTCGATCGATTCAGTGTAGCAGACCTCCAAGTCTGTTACAAATGGTATCAAAGCTCAGTTCGACGATGAGAGTGGGCATCTCACCGGAGATGCAAAACCTTCGAGACATCTCACCGGAGATGTGAAACATCGAAGACCGGATTCAGATGCGTGAAATAAATCGAAAATTTGAGAACATTATGGCAAGCGTGAACACCATGCAGGCGAGGAGGTCAGCACCGTCTACTCCAGCAGTAAACACAGCAACGACGACGAACTCAAATCCTAGTTCTCCGGCGATACTAGGAACCACGCCGAAAGTAAGGGCATTAACAGAGGGAATACTACCAGTTCCAAGTCACAGTGAAGAAGAGGAGCAGAGTCAATCGGTCCTCAGAGAAATACACAGGAAGTTGGATCTATTATTGACGAGAATGATTCAGCGACAGTCTGGTGAACCACCGGTGACACATGAGAACATCACACTCGGTTCTATTCCAACTCACATGCCAGTTCTACAACCAAGCTACGACGTCGACAAAGTTTCAGGTAGCAAAACCCCTAAATCTGCTGCCATGTTAAACTTATCACCAACAATGGAGCAATGTCTCAATCCGAAGGAAGTTCAGCAGCCTAATACTCATTTTGCCGTATTACAGAGTCCATATGAAGCACAAGGATTGGGCATTACTCCTGCTCCTGCACACAGAAATGAGCATACAATGACGACAAGATTTAAGAAGAACAAAAAAAAGAAAGGGTACGTCAATGCTTTCCATGACCAAATCGGAAAACATCCTCGAGGTAAAGGAAACGTCAACAGAAGGTACCATCGCATAATCATCTTTAATATATACCATCGAGGTTATTTTGGGAAAGTGGATATGAGGTATTTTGATTCTGATGATCGTGATGAATGTTCACATGTGAAAATTGAAGATAATAAAGAAGGAAAATCAGTTGTTGAGGTTGAGAATGGACTAACGGAAGTTCAACATGAAGATATCGAAATGAAGTCAGAAATTAAAGAGTACCAGGTGTTTGATCTAAGTTCTCTTAATGACGAAGATGAGGATATAAATGACGAACAAGTGCAAACAGTTGAATTCTCACTCGTAAATCCAATCTCGCTCTCTCAAAATATGGTTCCCAACGTTATGGTGTTAACTTGTGAAGAGGTTAAAAATAGGGAGCCTGTTCTAATTACCTTTGATTGCCAGAACTTTCTACAGCCTAAGAAATTTGCCCAGACCGTTTCAGCACTATTGATAGATATCGACAAGGTGATTTTGTTGTAGCAGTTTCTGATCCAACAGTTGGTACTGCTAGCGTAAAAGAGAACATGAAACATCCTATAATTTGTCACTATGTAACTAATGATGTCTCTGGATATAAAACTCAAGCAGTTAATGATGCTAGAAATCTCATTCTAACTGGGAATAATGTTCAATCTATTCTCAAGAAGTTACTAGAGAAGATCACAATAAGTTGGGATGTAATTGTGGGTTGTGCTCCCCATGCTTATAGTAGTTCTAATATGTTGTAGATTGTTTCGCCCATAAAAAATGTGAGAAAGAAGGGAATGAAGTATTTGGTGGATTTTGCTTATGTAATTTACAGTGAGACATTTGGTGAAAGTAATGTGGGGCTTCTCACTGGAGATTCAGCTGTTAATAGAGATGCCCAGGTTTTAATTATGGCAACTGAGATTTTGCGCAACATGCTATACCAGAGCGTAGGGATTGCTTCCTCAGTTGGTGGTCTTCTTCATGTTGATGTAATTGTTTTGGATAAAGTACACTATGAGGACGCGATACAGTGTAAAGTGGCAGCGTTAGTGAGATCAGATAGTATAGAAGAAGTATTGTCTGCTATAAAGTGGTCTGCTAAGATCTTGAAAGAAGGGGAAGGATATAAGAAACCCAATGAAAGAGCTGTAGTTAAATTAAAACTAGTCGGCAGGCTGCTAGATGACACAGTCTTCATAAAGAAGGGCCATGATGGGGAAAATGAATACAACCTTTTTGAGTTCAAGACAGATGAGGAACAAGTAATAGATGGGTTGGATAGAGTTGTCATGACAATGAAGAAGGGTGAAGCGGCACTGCTTATAATTGCACCTGAATATGCCTTTGGTTCATCCGAGTCAAAGCAAGATTTAGCTGTTGTTCCTCCTAATTCAAATGTGCATTATAAGGTTGAACTTGTTTCTTTTGTCAAGGACAAAGAATCATGGGATATGAATACTCCAGAGAAAATTAAGGCTGCTGGCAAAAAAATAGAAAAAGGGAATGCACTATTTAAGGCTGGAAAACACGCAAGTACATCCAAGAGATATGAAAAGGCTATAAAATTTATCGAGCATGATACTTCCTTTAATGAGGAGGAAAAGAAACAGTCTAAAGCGTGGAAGATCAGCTGCAACTTAAAAAATGCATCTTGCAAGTTGAAATTGAAAGATTACAAAGCTTGTTGTGGAGATAGGTTTCCAGTTCGTGAACCGAATGTCTCACCTGGCCTAAGATCACACCGAATCTCCATAGACCAATTCATAGGTGTGACAAAGCACCCACACTCCTTGAGTTTGACGTCCTCGTCAACCACACTCAAAGATAACTTGGAGATGTTAGTACCGCCCCTGTTCATTCAGCATGGAAGGAACACCTTCGGGAAGAATCAAAGTTTTTCGATCACTGAACCTGTGCCAGACATGGACCGGGTTAAGGGGATACTTGGGGAGTTGAAGGCTTCTTTTCACAGACTACAACCCTTGTATCTTCCCGCGATCCGAACTTATCCTCTTTAAAAGGGGTTTCAGTTCATTACTTCTTGGAAGTCTACGCTGAATGATGATGGGGAAGGAGCGAGCAGAAAAAGACTCCTCATAGTAAGAAGAAGAAGCTTACAGCCTGGGTTAGACCAAATGGCGAGGTTTCGTATCTTGTAGAGGGCCTTTGCTTGGATTCGTCATTCATTACTTTATAGTTACCACGAGGATGGAACCCATTAGCTGAGAAATTGTGTACCAAGGTGTTGGAACTGGGTGTTGGTATTTACCGTTTCACTTGCGAATTAGCCAAGAAAGTTTGGCAACTTATAACATTGGATTTTATTGAAGGCGCAATTAAGAAGAGTGAAAGCATAATGGGCACCATAAGAATGTCAAGTTCATGTATATTGATGTGACTTCTCCAGATTTGAACTTTTCACCTGAAGCAGTGGACTTGATACTTTCTAATTTGCTACTGATGTATCTTTCTGATGAAGAGGTTCAGGATCTTGCTAAGGGCATGGTTAAATGGTTGAATGTTGGTGGTTACATGGTTTTCATAGAGTCATGCTTCCATCAATTAGGAAACCACAAGCAAAAGAACAACCCAACCCACTATCGAGAGCCTAGCTTTTATACAAAGGTTTTCAGAGAATATCATGTAAATGATGTTAATGTAAAATCATTTGAACTTTCTCTCGCTGGTTGCAAGTGCATTAGAGTTTATGTCAGGAATAAAAAGAATCAAAATCAGATTTGTTGGATGTGGCAGAAGGTTGGTTCTGAGGATGACATGGAATTTCATCGTTTCTGGGATACTATTCAGTACAAGTGTAGTGGCATACTGCCCTATGAACGCGTCTTTGGACAAGGTTTTGTGAGCACAAGAGGACTTGATATTACAAAAAAAATTGTAGCCATGTTGGATCTTCAGCTTGGCCAAAGGTCCTTGAGGTTGGCTGTGACAGTGGAAGAGGTGACTTCTACATGGCTGAAAAATACGTTGTTCACGATGTTGGCATTGACCTGTCAATCAATATGATATCTTTTGCTCTTGAGCGTGTATTGGTCTCAAGTGTGCTGTTGATTTCGAGGTTACTGATTGCTTGAAGTCAGCATCTGAAGAGGACGATGCAGATGATCCAAATCACATTTGTTCTTGATAAAGTTCTTCCATAAATTTGAATCCTTACCTACTCCAAAGAACTAATACGAAAAGCTCATCCTGGTGTCTTAGAAGAACAACCCGCCTTTAGCTTGATTGTAAAGGTCATGGTCATGGAACCGAATGATTGCATTACGCTCACAAACTCCTCGACACAACTCGATGACCATGAGGTTGCAAACAGATTAAAAGTTCGGTGTCGAGTACTTTCCGTGCTCGACTTACTTTGGATCTGCAGCTGCGGGATCTCAAGGATCCCTCCTAAAGGTACACTTGTTTGTGCTAAAGAAAACTATTGGAGCGACACCTTCTTCGCCGTCAAAAGAGCTTGTGGATATGCTAACAGGGGCTATCCATGTGACCAAGTTTCTAAAGCCTCTCATATTCTCCGAATGATAGTGAAGCTTGTAATTATGGGAAGGAAAACGATATTGGTCTTGCCATTATTAATTTCTTACTTCAGTGTGTCCTTAAAGTTGAAATCGGGAGGTACAACTCCAGCGTGCTTACTGGAAGAGACTGATTCAGAGAAAATTATGCTTCTCGATATAGGGACGTCACTTCTTATTACAAAACACCAGCTCCCTGATCCAAAGGTAATCGTTTCAATATTAATGAAATTAGATGGTGGCTGTACATATCTGTCTGATCAACTGAATGTGGATGCGTTTTGATGCGCGTAATATGCACACACTTTAAACGCAAGTGCACGTTATCGTATCAAGTAGTATAGTCTTAGATAAGACCGAATATCGTCCTCTAGGATTAGGGTTCAAGTACCAGTTATCTATTTTCTAGTATCTATTTGGCTAATTAATATTTGGATTTGTTATTTATAACTAAGAATAATAAAAGCTATCAAGAATTACTTCAGATGTGATGAGAATAGGGCTTCTATGTATCCTTACTCTCCGCTTATGCTACTTACTAATGCATTAACTTATGGTATTCTTCTTTTGGAGAAAGCAGTTTAAAATCGCTTTTATACTCCGTTAGTTATATAAACACTCAACCCCAGATTGTTCCTTACCTAACTTTCACGATAAGGGTAACGCTATAGAGGATTAAGAACAAAACCTAGTTGACCGTCACGCACAATGCGCAAAAATTAGGGTTGTTAAGCCTCTCATCAACGCTTACAAATCTAATTGAGGTATTTTCATCCCCAATTCAAGACCGTCACCCAACTTACAAAGATATTCACAATCCCCTTTTCGTAACTGATTAGAAATCATATAGTGATAATTAGTTGTCAATTAATTACCAAGAGTTCATTGAATTATTGGATAGATCTCACAATAAGAAAAATAACCATAAGCCTGCATTAATTTATAACATAAGGTTCAAGAAATTCAACATAGAAAAAGCCCTATAAGAGAATTAGTTCCTAGCCATTGTCACGCTAAGAACTAATTCAATATTTAACATCAAAATCAAATAAAGAAAAGAAAAGAAAAGAAACTTAACTAAACTAAGAACGAGACTCAGCCAAGCATCCAAGGGTTGTGTTGTGGAATATTTACAAGATGGATTGGTGGGTGGATGGATGTAGAATGGTGAATGGTGGAATGGAGAATTGGTTGGAGAATGAAGAATTCTTCTAATGGTGTAGAGTATTTATAGCCAAAGAATCCTTTAGGTGAAGGGTTAAGAATTTGTAGAAAAGGAAAAGTTTAGGTAGAATCCTTTTTGTAAAGGTTTTAAGGTAGGAAAAGTTATTAGGTAGGAAAAGTTATTAGAATCCTTTTAGGTAAGGGTTTTATGGTAGGAAAAGTTATCCTTTAGGAAGGAAAAGTTATCCCTTTAGAAAGGAAAATAATCCCTTTAGGATTCGAAAATATGTCAAATCGGCTCAGACTTCATAAATCCAGCGCTGCGTGCCTTCGCAGATCAGCCATGCGCTCAAATTCAGCAACTCTCGGGACTTTCAAGACTTTGGGCGCCATGGCCATGTCTCTGGCCAAGGCGCTGTGACATTTTTCTTCGCGAATTCCGCTTGTCGTTTTTTTCGTCCGGACTTAATCGATTTTCTCTATAATTCCGGAACTTCTAGACTTCATCTCGCCCTTTTAGTGTGCAATTCCATCTCATTTATGCTCATTTCATCTCCTTTCCGCCATTTCTCCATTTTTGACATTTGTGACACAAAAAGAAAGGAAAACGACCTAATACTATACTAAACATAAATAAAATGAGTAAAATACTAATTAAAAAGACTCAAAAAGTGTATATAAAATACAGATCAAATACCCCTAACTTAACCTTTGCTCGCCTCGAGCAAAGATAGAAAGAAAGAAAATAAAAGACTCAAAGAACGAAAAATAAAAGACTCACCGCCATTGATCATTTTTTTGTATTAGTGTTATCTAGAAAACATGAAGGTTAGCGTAATAATATGCAGAACATGTAGCATGAAATTTCAAAGACAAGAAGCTAGATATTTCGCAAACTCATATTCATCATGCTTAATGGAAGTCAATATACTAAATCATGCATATAAATTCAAGAATTCTTATGGCATGCTTACTTGCTATTCTCCACTAATTCGGATATGCATAAAAGAGATCTTCGTGACTTTAAGGGTTGTAATGTAGGCTTTAGGTAGGGTAGGTAAAAATAGGCATTTAGGCTCATTTTTGTGTACTATAAGCTCTTTAGCTTTTCAACTTTTCCCTTTTTCTTTTGGTTCTTTCCTTCATTCGATTCTATCTTTCCCTCTTTTGTTTTGGGAGAGTGAAATGTATAATCATAATAAGCACCCCAAACTTAGGCTTTTGCCTATTTTATTTTTACTTTTATTGGCACACGCTTATTCACTCCTTTTGTCTTCCTTTTTCAATACACAATGTATTCCACTTTTTCATATTTTTACTTATGGCACAATTGTGGGAATATGGGGTGTCAAAGAAAAGTTTCAATTTTTGGCTCAATGGGTGACTAGGATATATTTTTAAAGTACGGATAGAAAAGAATGGTAAGAATTGGCTATCAAAGAAATGCCCGAGTCATCTCTCTAACACGATATCCTAATTATTTCGCCAAATAGCAAGCACTCATAACACATAAGTATTTATCATTTAGCATGCATAACTCAAGCAAACTCCAAATGACAGATTCTGTGAGTTTTTGGCATATCTAACTTAGGTGTTTTAGATAGTTGCTTCAATTCCGTTACATTATTCCACCTTACTTCACTAGGTGTTTCTAGAAACTACAGCATACATGATTTTTGACAGGCAATTATGACTCAAAAAAAGAAAAGAAAAAAAGAAAAAAAATTTGTGACTCAAAAATAAACACAAAACAAATAAAAAAGACTTAACTGAAACATAACAAGACACAAATAAAACACCCCCAAACTTAAATCACACATTGTCCCCAATGTGTGCAATACTCAAAAAAAAAAAAAATATGGACAACTTACTGACAAAACACAGTGGTCATAATGGAGGTCTAGGAGGAAAAATTCTGGAATTGGCACGGAAAAATTGCATGTGCTAAAGTTAGTCATGTATCATATGTTGATCCGCGGCCTGAAGAAGATACTTGGGGAGATTATCAATTCATCAAATTACATTTCCATAAATTGGTGAATTTTGAAGGCCCAAGAACATTTTCAAGGAGAGTGGAATGTCACAATTGTATTATGTGACAAGAAGTAGAAATTATGTACTTTAGTCCCTAAGTTTATTTTTATACTATTTAGTATTTGCATTTCCAGTCTTTTACTTTTAAGTACCCAGGTAACGTTCATTTGAGATTTTATTCAGAAAGTATAAACCTAAATCTCTCTCTCTTTTCTCTCTCTCTCCCCTTTCCCCTTCTTCTCGATCGATTCAATGTAGCAGACATCTAAGTCTGTTACACAGTCCATCGCCCACACTCTTTATCCATCGGATAAACACCATCGACACACCTGTCATCTCATCCCTGCACATCCCTGAAAACTCGTTCCTTTTACCCCTTAAAACCCGCGATTTCAGACCCTTTACATCGATATATCACCCATGATGTGTCCTTTGGCTGTTAGCTCGAGCCATGCACCAGAATAGCCTTCGACCGTACCTCACCTTTCCCATCTTATTTTCGTTCTCCTTTTCAAAATTTGAATTGAGGTGGGGGAGTATGAGAAGAATTATTGGGCTATAAATACACCCTTCTAGTTGCGAGTAGAGGGAATAAACTTCTTTCTTTGATATCGAGTTTCTGTTTCAACAAACCAAGAATAAAAACCCAAATAAAAGCTTATTTTTTATTCTCAAATTGAGTTCTAAAATCATCGATCTTCTTCTTTCCAGAACCAAGAACCACGAAAATCCAATTCCTACTGCTCTAAAATCATCGGAAAATCAGAAAATTTTCGTCCTTTTACTCTCAATCGTGTTTCGAAAAGAAACCACAAAACTCTTAAACTGTCGCCCTTATTCAATCTCATAAACAACAATCTTCTTTTTAGCGGATTCGACGAGTCGGGATGACGCCTCGGTTCGCAGCCCGAAGAAGGTCCGTAACTACACTTTCTTTTTGTTTATTCTGTATATTTTCTATTTATTTTGTTTTGTTAATCAAGTGGTAGTTTATTCGTGTTGTTATGTTTTAAATGCCTAAGTTATATGGTGTATGATGGCATGTTTGATTATGTTAATATGGGTTAGACATGTTTTCTTTCTTGCTAGACTTCTGATTAATGTGTTGTCGCCAAATATGAAATGCCCTATGATATTAGCTTATCTAGCTGCTTATTTATGTCTCAATGTGTTAGGATTCAGGTCAGGTTCATGTGATTTGCATGTTGTCTACATAAAACTTATAATGTGAATGGTCAGTTTGGTGGTTGGAATGGTATGCATCTGTGCTTTGCATTTCAACTCGCTCAATCTCATATCAATGTAAATGAGAAGATAAGTTTTGAGTATATGTTTGCATTGGTCTCTAGAGGTAGCGTGAAGTATACTTGCTTTAAATATTCACTAGTATGCCAAATATTGTAGGAAATGAACTTGAAATAGTCAATATGAGGTTTATGTATATATGCTGGTTTTGAAATACGAAATACTAAGGGTAATTAAGTAGCATCTAAGCATGTTTATTTCTAACAAGTTTTGTGTTGAGACGTGTTCTGGATATGTTTCTGTCTGATATATGATAACTTGTGGATTTAGAATCTGTGTGATCACCATATTGATTATGTCATCGCTCGTCTAAAGAGTCATCATGTATAATACAATCAAACCATGATCAGGCATTTATCCCATCTTTTGTCGAATCAAAGCCAACCCATTGTGCTTTCTGTTCCCTTTTAACTCAATCTGGTTTCTTGCACCTACTCTCTTAAGCGTGCCTATGAACTAATGTAGAAAACCTCAGCCATGCGTGCATCTATAGAGAAATTACGATAATTTTTTGCTACATTATGTCTGAGCATGCATATAGTAAATGTTGAAGTTCCATATTGAAATCGTCATATCTCCTTGTCTGTTTACCTAATCTGCCTATTATGTACCTAAGGATATGATATGTCTATTCTGATTATTGGGAATGGTGTGCAGTATATTGTTTCTCCTCCCTGATTGAGATTGAACATGCTTGTATTTTTGTGCCATCTAGATTCAATGAGTAGATGTATTTCCCTCTTACTGTTTTAAAAAGTTTACTTGTGTTGTGGTTTGCCTTCTTTAAACTTTTCTATCCTTTTCTAAAGAGAGTATACGATGATATACTCTAAAGTATATAAAAGGGATAGAGACTTAGGTATACTATATACACCCTGAATATTTCATGTATATAAGTTTTCTTTATGTCCTTAAGTGTCGTATAAAATATGGGCTCATATATGTATGAATGTGAATATTTATCAATTGGGCCTATCACATATACGGGGACTGATTGGTTCCCACTATAAAATCTGAAAACTTCATATTTGGGCCTGCTTATGTTCTAGTATATGTCTTGAGGCCCAATTCTACTTCGCTCTCAAATGGGGATGGACCAATATCCTTTGGACCTGCCTTCTTATTTTTATTCCCTTAAGATCTGAAACTTTAAGTTATTAGGCCTAACATAGGCATTGGGTCAACATGTTTTCCCTTCTAAATTGGAAATTGTGTTTCTTGGGCCTGTTTCAGATTACTGTCCATTGTGTGCATCTAAGGCAAATGTCCAGATTTAATAGTATAGAATTGTCCTTTGTTTGGGCTTAATGATTCATGTCGTGCTGCTTAATTAAACATGAATCAATATTTGACTGAACGTGTTTGGGCAGGCCCATCTATTTGATTGTTTTAATTTGAGGGAATTAAAACATGCATGTTTAAGTTTCTTTATTTTATGAGGGAATTAAATCATGCATGTTTAAGTTCCTTTATTTTATATTGTTAGTAAATCGAGCAGGTACTAATCCGTTTCTTTCCTTTTTGTTTGTATGACGTATCGGGAGCATCAAAGAGTCTCGGTATGAGACTCGTCGTGACAAATGAAAACCCGCATCCAATACATTGCATCTTCCGGCCTATAAAATCATTAAACAAATAGGGCGGGATGACGTTGTCACCCGTCTTAGTCATCTTAGTTCTTTTATATTTCGTTATTTTATTTTCCTCTTGTCGTAATTTGGTTATGTAACCTTGTATAACTATTGGAATGCTTAGAATAGTTAAGCCTAGAATTAGTAAGGGGGGGTAGTTAAATAAAATAACATCGCCTCTAGTTTATTTATCTTTTAGGCTTGTTATGCATGTCTAAGCTTTTCAAAACAATTTAGTCATTTTTATGCATCATTAGTATTACAAAATTTATAAGGTTTAAATTTTTTCAAACCCCATAAAAACTCCACTTTATATATAAATACGTATTCTTCCAATAAACTATTTTCTATGCATTTTGTAAACAAACCTCATGCAAATTTTATGAAAATATATCTTTCAAGTAGTTATTTGCAACATTTTTTCTTAAGTTTATGCTTTCAAAATATGCATTTATTAAGCCTAAGTTTGACTGCATAACCACGAGTTAGCGGATCTTAAAGGATGCCTAACCCCTTCCCTTTTAGATAATAAAGAACCCTTAACTAGAATCTCATAATTTTCGTAGACTTTTAAATGGAGATCATTTTGTAGCATTTTATGCTATTTAAAAGTGTCATAGTTCACTATAATAATTAGGTGACGACTCCTTAAAATCAATTCAGGAATCACTCATATGTCGTACACCATTTCGACTCTGGTTAAAATGGGGTATTACAGTAGGTTGAAGCTGCGGCTGCTTTGAAATCGTCGACCAAGAGGAAGAGAAAGATTACTAAAAAAGATTTTGGTTCAAACTTTGATTTTCTAAGATGAAGCTTCGGCTACTTTGAGTTTTGATATCGTCGACCAAAACGATTTAGGGGTTACTAGTTAGGGATTAGATTTATATTGGGTATGGAAAATTACTAATATACCCTCGGGTTTTTGGTTCGGTGTATCCATAAATTAAAATAACCGAAACGAATTAATTTCCAATTCAAATTCGATTTTTTGCTACCACCGGTTTTTTTCCTTGCATTTAACCAAACCGGCGGTTCGGTTCGGTTCGGTTTTTTCGGTTCATCCAATTATTTGCCCACCCCTACTTATCTTCTTAACATATTTCCTACCAAAGGTTTGGCATATTCCTCCCCTCTTCAAATCTTATATAATAAGACTCCTTCGTATTCACATCTTAGGGTCTTTGAGTGCTTATGTTTATCTGCTCTTTCCGTCAACTACAATTAACAAAATTCAAGTCCGTTCTACTCCTTGTGTATTTTTGGGTTATCCCTCTAATCATCGTGGTTACAAGTGTTTTGATTTGTCGTCTAACAAAATCATCATTAGTCGCCTTGTTATTTTCGATGAAACCCAATTTTCGTTTGTAAAAGTAAATAATCCCAGGTCTAGTTCGTATATTTTTTAGATGACGATGTCTCTCCGTATATTATCCACCATTTATCGGACATGTCCCACACCCAAAATCCGGCAGCTGGCCCACTGCCCGCTGATTCTCCAGTACCGTCTCGATCTCCCGTCTTGGGCTCAAAAACTGGGCCACCGATCCAGCCCTATTATATGAGGATGTCGTTATAAAGAGGTTTGGCGGTATCATATGCGTTACGAGTCAATAGATTTGGACATAACACTCCCTAACATCTTAGCCATCATCAATCCAATTGGGTCTTCCCACTTTTGTTATTAACTCAACAAAAAAAATAGAAAATGTTGCGAGGATGAGGTTAATTTATTTCGAGTTTAAGTTTTACACCCTAATAATTTAAAGGACACTTATATGATCAGATCATACATAAATTAATTATAAATAATTTTATAATAAGTATTAATTTGCAATCTGATAAAAATGATAATTAACTCAATACATGTAATATATTAAAATCCATCGAGAATATAATTTTTTTATATTATCAGTGTATATAATTTAAATTTATTATTTCTTATTAATTGATTCTCAGGTTGGGGTACTATGTTTTGGAAAAAAATGTTGTCAATAATTATTCTCTTACCCTTTTTTTTTTTGTTGACGAAGGAACCCGCACCACGCTTCTTTCGAGCGCATGATTAAACCCCTGATCGACGCAATAGCCGCAAAACCACGTCTCTCTCTCTATATATATATATATATATATATATATATATATATATATATATATATATGCAACATACTTTGATAATCCAATTCACAAGATTAATTTGATACGTTTTCTCGAAGAAAAAATAGTAAATTCCTCAACCACTATATGCATGTTTCTCCTTTTGATTTTTGCATCAGGTATGCTATACTTAAAGAAATATTTTTTTGATTATTTTTATTAATAAAAGAGATATATATATTACATATTTTGATAATAGGAAAATCATTTTCTATTCTATTCCTAAAATCCTATTCTATTTGGATACTTAACTATACAATTATGGTAAGAGTACAACATTAATTGTACTACAATATACATTCCTAGTATACATATTTCTGCCGGTGATGGGTTGGATGAGACTTGGGCCTTCTGCCCTGAAGCAAACACAAATCATTCATTAGATCTTTAATGAAATGCAGCATATAGTAGCACAATCGTATCCATAAGGTTGTTGTGGTACCTTAAAACAAAATTAACCAAAGCATTAACTTGACAGTCAAATTTAAACTTTCACTACATACCAATTAAATACTTGAATAAATGGATTACCTTAATAATTATTACCATTCTTGATAAAATCCACTTTAGTTTATAACCTTTCTGCGCTGTATACATCAACATGGCTACAAAAATGACAACACATATTAAAACATGCTTGTCATCATTAATAAAAAAAATAATTGACTAAGAATATTACAACAAGAGTAAATAATAACAAGTAATAGATACATACTGTGTGATCAATTTGACCAACTCTTGATGTGGTGCAACATTAAGTGAATCAAGATAGAATACCTCAAATTTTGACACATCAAATACAATCACTACCCAATGATTCCTATAAATCATGTATTATTAGTGTTTCTCGAAATAATTGAGGTTATATATATATAAATGCAGAGATTCAGTTCTGAGAGTGTCACAGCAACATGCAGATACACAAATACATGAGGAAGAAGAAGATCTTCATAGAAGAAGTTGCAGTGAGGTAATCTGTGTTAGAGAGAAAGAGGTAGAAGAAGAGATAGAGAGTAAAGAACAGATCTATTCAATATTCTAAATGAATGAATAATAATCGTCAATATTACAAATGGTATGTAATATATCCTATACCTAGGTTGTATACAAGACTGGGCTTACATAACTTGGGCTGGACTGACCCATTATCGGGCTTAACATCTAAGATAGTGTCCATTATCAGACTGGCCCAATTATACTTCTATTTCTTTTCTTAACATACCCCCTCAAGCTGACTACCGGAAGATATTCAGGAGTCCAAGCTTGGAGCAAAGATGTTGATGCTGTAATCTGTTCAGTCCTTTTGTGAGCAAGTCAGCTGGCTGATTTGTTGTATGTATATATTCTGTCTTTATCACCCCTTTCTGAATTTTGTCCCGGATGAAGTGTAAATCAATCTCTATGTGCTTGGTCCTCTCATGAAAGACTGGATTTGCTGCAATTTGTATTGCTGATTTACTGTCAGTGAAAACTGTGACAGGATGGTCAAACTGAATACCTATGTCTTTTAGTAGACCAAGTATCCAGATTAATTCTGCCACTGTACTTGCTAAACTTCTATACTCTGATTCTGCTGAACTCCTGGAAATTGTACTCTGTTTTTTTGACTTCCAAGAAATAAGGGAATCACCAAATTTTATTGCATAACACATTATCGATTTTTCGTATGTGGCGCAGCAACCTGCATCACAAGAGGCGATCTGTCTTCGCGCATCGCTTGACATCGCATTCCCGTCTGTGTGGCTCTTGATGTATCTCACTATCCTTAGTGCTGCATTGAGATGAGACCTTTTTGGTTGTTGTAAAAACTGACTGAGCATCTGCACACTATAAGAAATATCTGGTCTAGTAGTGGTTAGGTATAACAGTTTTCCTATTAATCTTTGATACAGACTGATATCTTCTATGACTTCATCCTCTATTAATACTTTACTGCTGTCTGTAGTCTGTTTAGTATGGATATAACAGTCATATTCTTTTGTTGTCAACTTGAGGTTGCAGTCTATAGGTGTGTTAAAAGGCTTTGCAGCAGAGAGTCCTAATTCAGCTATAAGTTCTAAAGCATACTTTCTTTGATGCATAAGAATTCCTTTGTTGGACCTCACAAACTCTATTCCTAGAAAATACCTTATTTCCCCTAGGTCTTTCATTTTAAAGGCTTGTTGTAGAGACCTTTTAGTCCCTGTTATCAGTTCTAAGTTGTTACCAGTAATAAGAATGTCATCAACATACACTAAGACTAAAACCATTCCTTTATCAGTTTGTTTTAAGAACAGAGAGTGATCATATTCAGATTGTCTAAATTTCATATGTCTTAGAGCTTCTGTGAGTTTAAAATTCCATTGTCTAGGAGCTTGTTTTAGACCATAAAGAGATTTGATTAGCCTACATACCTGAGCAAGTCTTAAAAGGAAATTCATTTTCTCTGAAAGTTACATCTCTATTTACTAGGAACCCTTTAGTTTCTAAGTCATATAGAATATACCCCTTTTGTGTTTCTGAATATCCCATGAGGACACAACTTCTGGTTCTAGGTAGTAGCTTATCATTTATAGACAGATTATTAGCAAAACATAGACACCCTAGAATTCTTAAGTGATGGATAGAAGGTTTTCTTTTGTACAGCATTTCATAAGGAGTCTTCCCAGTGACTGAAGAAGGTAATCTATTAATTATATATACTGCTGCCTGGATACACATACCCCAAAATTTCAGAGGAATATGCCCCTGAAACCTTATAGCTCTAGTCAACTCAAGAATATGTCTATGTTTTCTTTCAGCCACACCATTTTGTTGTGGTGTGTAAGCACAAGATTTCTGATGAATTATGCCTAACTTAAGAAACATAGTAGTACATGCTTTATTTACAAATTCAGTCCCATTATCAGTTCTGAATATCCTAACTGTTTTGTTAAATTGGGTTTGTACAAAAGCTAGAAATTGTTGTAATATAGTACACACATCAGATTTAAGAGTAAGCAGATATACCCAAGTCATTCTGGAAAAATCATCCACTATTGTAAGAAAGTACCTTTTTCCATTATGAGTTTGGACTTTGTAAGGTCCCCAAATATCCATGTGAATCAGATTAAAAGCTTTTGTACTCCTATTGCTGCTCAATGGAAAAGGTAACCTACATTGTTTAGCACATGGACAGATATTGCAATTCTTTGTTATTCTGGCTATAGTGCCAGAATTAGCTTTAATCAATTTACTCAATACATTGCTAGAGATGTGTCCAAATCTTTTATGCCAAGTATCTATTTCTTCTTTAGTAAGTGTGTCATCAGTGATTCTATTTACATTCAGACCTACTGTCTCTGGATTTTTTAACAGTTTTGAGGAAGTATGATTTACTAGTATGTAAAGCCCGTCTTGTAGTCTACCAATCTCTTTCACCTTCCCATTGTAAAGATCCTGAAATACACAAAAATCAGGATAGAAAATAGCAGCACACTGCAATTCTTTGGTTAGTTGAGAAACAGACATTAAATTAAACTTAAATTGTGGTATGAAGAAGACATTCTGTAGTGTACTTCTGTCTGATATATGACTGGAACCAGTGTGTGTTACATTAACTAATTCCCCATTTGGCAGATGTACTATCTTAGAATCAGCATGATTCTCTACTATGGTTTCCTCATTAATTAATTGTATATTAGACACCATGTGATTAGTTGCCCCTGTGTCTATTACCCACTGTTTTGTTATTTCTGTTCCTAAGAGGGCTTTGTGTTCAGGAATACCTGTAGTTACTGCATTTGAGGCATGCTGTGGACTGCTGTTTTGTGTAGCTCCAGCTTGATCAATTCTGAGATTAAGTAGCTTTACAATCTGCTCATACTGTCCTTTGGAGAATACAACCTTTTCAGCAAGATCAGCATTAGCATTATCTGGGGAAGCAGCAACTTTACCCTTCTTTGCTTCCACAAATTTCATACGCAGATGTTCTTTCCTTTTGATTTAAATCGGTGGATATCCAACCACCTTGTAGCAAACTTCTTTAGTATGTCCTCTCATCTTGCATACATCACAAAAAGATTCGACGAGGCCTTTTGTACTTTGTGCCCCGACTTCTTAGAGAACAGGCGCAAGAGAGGGTCACGAGCAAGATTCGCTTTTCCTCCACTGGTCCAAATTTCAATAATCCAAAGAGATCTTGCAAGAATGTGATTTACGCCTTTCATCACTTGTAATCATAGAATATGCTTTGTTGACGCTGGGAAGAGATGGCATGAGGAGTATCTGGCTTCTAGCTTGCATATAGTGCTCATTTAAACCCATTAAGAACTGATATAGTTTCTGTCTTTCAAGATATTCAACAAATTCTCTAGACTTAGGACATCCACAATTAGGGGGGGGAACAAGTGACTGAAATTCAACCCACAGCCCTTTTAATTTGGAGAAATATTCAGAGACAGAAGTGTTCCCTTGAGAAATAGTAGCAATTTCTCTATGTAGGTCATAAGTTCTTGACCCATCTACTTTGTCAAATCTCTCCTTTAAATCTTCCCATACTTCAAATGTAGATTCAGCATATAGTAACCCACTCAGTAGGTCTTTCGAGACTGAATTTAAGAGCCATGCTTGTACTACCGCATTGACTCTATCCCAATTGTCTCCCAGATCTTCTCCAAACTGATCTTTCTGGTGCTTCCCATTGACAAAGCCCATCTTATTTCTTCCTAGTAGTGCTATTCTCATTGATTTACTCCATATAGTGTAGTTTTCAGTCCCTAATAACTGAAAGGAGATCAAGGAGGCACTGCTTAGGTCTGATGCTTGTAGAAATAAGGGATGGTTATGATCTATCGTGACAGTGGCCGTAAGGTTAGAGGTTCTTGATATATCGTTGTCCATTATCTCTTGATTTTGACCAGTACTCATTTTTTCTCCGATTTCAAGAGATATTCCAGAGAGGAACAAGAGTTTGTGGATATTTGATAATATCAAGCCTTTTTAAGTAAACAATAACCAAGAAGCCCTAATTCTTGCTTGGACTGGTCTTCCCCTTATTTTAACTAAAAAACCCTAATTCAATCAAGAAGCATACGAGCAAAGAAAACCAGAACTGTCTTGCCCTAATTAAACAAGGAAGCATACCAGATCAAGACAGTGAAGGAGATTCACTGAGAACAACGAGAGTCACCAGATCCAGTCGATAGTCACCAGATCCAGTCGATATTGTCACCGAAGCGGATCGCTGCTCTGATACCATGTAGAGATTCAGTTCTGAGAGTGTCACAGCAACATGCAGATACACAGATACATGAGGAAGAAGAAGATCTTCATAGAAGAAGTTGCAGTGAGGTAATCTGTGTTAGAGAGAAAGAGGTAGAAGAAGAGATAGAGAGTAAAGAACAGATCTATTCAATATTCTGAATGAATGAATAATAATCGTCAATATTACAAATGGTATGTAATATATCCTATACCTAGGTTGTATACAAGACTGGGCTTACATAACTTGGGCTGGACTGACCCATTATCGGGCTTAACATCTAAGATAGTGTCCATTATCAGACTGGCCCAATTATACTTCTATTTCTTTTCTTAACAATAAAGAATTAGAATGACGTACTGAGGTCTATATGGCATGAACAACACTTGACCGTCTTTCGCTTTCGCCAGTTTATCACATACACTTGTCGCTTCTTTTCAGTGGATCGCTTGGTTTACCTTTATCATTTATATTTGCACACACCAAAGCATGATGTACAAACCCAAATAGTCGGACTCTTTCTCTTTCCAACGGGTTGTATTTTTCATGCAACAAGCTAAAATTAAAACCAGTTAAAAAGATGTGCAATCTGGTTTTAAATCACCACAAAGCAAGGAAACAAAGCTTTAGGATTGAGCAAATAGAGTTTTTCAATGTTTGAGTAAAGTCCTACTTTTCCAGCCAATGAATCAAAAACAGTTCAATAACGCAGAAAAATCAGCAACTAAAATAGTGTAAAAATGCAGAAAAACAACAAAAAAAAATGGCCAAAACAGCAGCAAAACAGATTTGATTGTAATGGGAAGACGTACCAAATATAAACGAAAACTTGATTAGTACCTAGCCAATCCATTTTTAGCAGTGACTCGCATTCATCCTTGCTAATCCAAGTCTTGACAGATTTTGTGGTCTCAAACACGATATCATTTATGAGGTATGGCGTAGAATACTCTGATGGCAATCTAATATCCACAATGTCCCCAAATATGACAAGAACTTTATTTTGGTGTCGTTGTTGTACCCCCGAGTGTCTTGTTCTACTTCTAGTTCAAATTTGCCATCTCTTTTAATCCGAGCTTTGCCTCCAAAGCTCGCTCATATCAATCTTCTCCTTCGAAATACTGGATGTAGAACACTATATATTATAACAAAAAGATCAAATTGGTTTAAGTTCGATATTCTATATTAAATGAAAAGATAAAACTTACATTTTTTTCTATAAGCCCCTTGTATTCTATTCTGCTCAAGCGATGATTGAACTTATTCTTTGTCTTTATTTCCTTTGCATCTTTACTTATTCGCTAACTAAAGAACATTAGAAAGGAATTTAGTTAAATACATAAATTTATTCAGTTTATTCAACTGTATTTGTTAAGTAATTTATAAGTTTCTTTATTTTATATTGTTAGTAAATCGAGCAGGTACTAATCCGTTTCTTTCCTTTTTGTTTGTATGACGCATCGGGAACACCAAAGAGTCTCGGTATGAGATTCGTCGTGACAAATGAAGACCCGCATCCAATACATTGCATCTTCCGGCCTATAAAATCATTAAACAAATAGGGCGGGATGACGTTGTCACCCGTCTTAGTCATCTTAGTTCTTTTATATTTCGTTATTTTATTTTCCTCTTGTCGTAATTTAGTTATGTAACCTTGTATAATTATTGGAATGCTTAGAATAGTTAAGCCTAGAATTAGTAAGGGAGGGTAGTTAAATAAAATAAAATCGCCTCTAGTTTATTTATCTTTTAGGCCCGTTATGCATGTCTAAGCTTTTCAAAACAATTTAGTCATTTTTTATGCATCATTAGTATTACAAAATTTATAAGGTTTAAATTTTTTCAGACCCCATAAAAACTCCACTTTATATATAAATACGTATTCTTGCAATAAACTATTTTCTATGCATTTTGTAAACAAACCTCATGCAAATTTTTTGAAAATATATCTTTCAAGTAGTTATTTGCAACATCTTTTCTTAAGTTTATACTTTCAAAATATGCATTTATTAAGCCTAAGTTTGACCGCATAACCGCGAGTTAGCGGATCTTAAAGGATGTCTAACCCCTTCCCTTTTGGATAATAAAGAACCCTTACCTATAATCTCATAACTTTCGTAGACCATTAAATGGAGATCATGTTGTAGCATTTTATGCTATTTAAAAGTGTCCTAGTTCACTATAATAATTAGGTGGCGACTCCTTAAAATCAATTCAGGAATCACCCATATGTCGTACACCATTTCGACTCCGGTTAAAATGGGGTATTACACTAGATTGAAGCTGCGGCTGCTTTGAAATCGTCGACCAAGAGGAAGAGAAAGATTACTAAAAAAGATTTTGGTTCAAACTTCGATTTTCTAAGATGAAGCTTCGGCTGCTTTGAGTTTTGATATCGTCGACCAAAACGATTTAGGGGTTACTAGTTAGGGATTAGATTTATATTGGGTATGGAAAATTACTAATATACCCTCGGTGTTTCGGTTCGGTGTATCCATAAATTAAAATATCGAAACGAATCAATTTCCAATTCAAATTCGATTTTTTGCTACCACCGGTTTTTTCCTTGCATTTAACCAAACCGGCGGTTCGGTTCGGTTTTTTCGGTTCATCCAATTATTTTCCCACCCCTACTTATCTTCTTAACATACTTCCTACCAAAGGTTTGACATATTCCTCCCCTCTTCAAATCTTATATAATAAGACTCATTCGTATTCACATCTTAGGGTCTTTGGGTGCTTATGTTATCTGCTCTTTCCGTCAACTACAATTAACAAAATTCAAGTCTGTTCTACTCCTTGTGTATTTTTGGGTTATCCCTCTAATCATCGTGGTTACAAGTGTTTTGATTTGTCGTCTAAAAAAATCATCATTAGTCGCATTGTTATTTTCGATGAAGCCCAATTTTCGTTTGTAAAAGTAAATAATCCCAGGTCTAGTTCGTATATTTTTTAGATGACGATGTCTCCCCATATATTATCCACCATTTATCGGACATGTCCCACACCCAAAATCCGGCACCGCCCATCGCTCACGATTCTCCAAGATCGCCTCGATCTCGTCGTGGCTCAAATCGGGCCACCGATCCAAATTTAATTTGCCCCGCTGCTTTCCGACGTCGGTCCCCACTGATTATTGGGCAAGAAGCTCCATCGCTGGCCACCACACCTACCCAGTTTTTCTCAAAATCCACCCAATTCTCCCCCGAGTCATAGACCGGTTACTCATAGTCAGTAGGATATTTTTAAATTAAAAAGATATTTTAATCTCAATTCTAATGTTCTAATATCACCCTTACCCCGTAATCCAATTTCCGCTTTAAAGGACCCGAATTGGAAAATTGTTATGACCGACAGATATAATTCTCTTATTGATAGACGTGAGAGTTGATACCCCGTCCTTTTAGTTTTAATATTATTCGGTCTATATACACTAATTAATCAACCAAAACCGTAATATACACTTCAAATATAATACCTAGGTGGGAAAGAAAAAATAAACTCAAATCTCTAATATGGAATATGTTTTTCGCTCCATCCTTATTCAGTAAATATGTGTCCTAATTTTCTTTCTAAGAAACAATTTTAATCTTTTTTCTAGCACTTCCATATAGGCGAAAAAATGAATTAAATCTCCATATCAAGCAAACATTTAATCAATTACCTAATAACTAAAAGGGAAAATTGTGATTTAAGTCTTTAATTTTATCAATATTTGAGGGATTAAAAATGTATCAGAAAAAGAATTGAGTCTTGTACTATTCATTTTAGGAGAAAGTATTAATAGTTTCTTATATTAAGACGTGTCAAATGAATCTAGCAAATCAATAATTCATCCATTTATTATTTTACCTTATATTTCTTTTTAATTCAAATCAATAGGCGTATGAGCACTCATTTTAATATTCATATTTAAAAGATTTAATTTTGCATATTCACAAATGGCTAAACTTTCATCAACTTGGTGTTTGTTCTTCCTCCTTGCTTTTGCAGCAGGTATCTTTTCCTGTACTCACCATTTTTTTTATTCCTTCAACTACTGAATGATGATATAAATTTATAAATAAATAGAAATTAGTTATGAAATCTATTGTTAATTACTCTATCTGTCCCAAAATACTTGTCACATTACGTTTTTCAAGAGTCAAATTATATGAACTTTGACCAACGTTTTAAGCTATAATTTTTTATTAACTTATAGTACTTTTCGTATAATTTTCGAATATCTAAATTTTAATATTAAATTAAGGTGGGCAATGATTTAATTTCGATAATCGATTGATATAAAAGATAAATATAAGATTAGAGCATGCTTATTTAATATTTGCCATTTGTTTTCCTTATATATAGGTTCAATGGTAGCAGATGGTCAATGCATGAGTAATTTGGGCATATGTGGTAAGCTTTGTGACACACAATGTTGTGAAAAAAATTGTTTTCACAATTTCAAGAAAAAACATCCAAATGGACTTTGCGAGAAAATGCCGGGAACTGCACTTCGTTTATGCAATTGTTACCATGATTGTTAATTAAAATATGCTATTTTTATTTAGAAGTCATATACTCTACACTAAGTGGTTTATATTTAATTATTGTTGTTGGTTTAGATGTCATTGTATGAACCAAATGTTGGTTTATATTTAATATCATTTCTACTTTTCTATTAGAACAAATGCTGCTACACAAACGGTTAAGGTAGTGTTTGAGACCATATATTATTATCAACACAAAAGGATACTTTTGGTATTTAAATTGAGTATAAGAAAATTCTAGCATCTTTAATTTGCTTTTATCACATTACTTTTTCGTTGAAATTATGTCAATAAACTAAGAAACAAAATAACGTTTGAGATATCACATGTCTATAAAGATGATTCATCATTATAACTGTTATAGATGAGTAAATTTACAAAGACCGTATTGTTATAAAGATGATTTTTGTTGTTATAGATAAAAAATCTGTTATACAAAGGTAAAATAAAATATAATATAAAAAATCGATTATAAGAAAAATTTAATTATTATAAAGAGATACTATTATATGAGGATGCCGTTATAAAGAGGTTTGTCGGTATCATATCTGAAGCGTGTTATGAGTCAATAGATTTGGATATAACACTCCTAACATCTTAGCCATCATCAATCCAATTGGATCTTCCCACTTTTGTTATTAACTCAACAAAAAAATTAGAAAATGTCATGAGGATGAGGTTAATTTATTTTGAGTTTAAGTTTTACGCACTAATAATTTAAAGGACACTTATATGAACGCATCAGTAGACAGCTGTTGTTGCCTACTGCTGTTGATTGCTGCTGCTGCTTCTTCAACAACTTCAGCATGCATCACCAGTAGCAACAACTTGACTCGAGCACCGTGAGCAACAGCTTCACGACATCGCTTGCCTCGCATCAACATCAAGAATCGCAGCAGTTCTCGTGTCAAAAGTTCAAAAGTTTACCTTCCTTTTTGCACCCATATTGCTAGTGGTTTCCTCCATCATATTCAGATGTGGCCTCATCATCTCTTTCTTCCAACAAGTCATTACGCTGTCCACCGCTACTTGGACGATCCAAACCAAGAATCTTTTTACGTAGTATTTGGTTAGCCAAATATCCAGCACCTTTAGCATTCATTATTTCTCCATTCATTTTCAAATTCTCGATCTGTTGTCGCTCATACTCTGAAATCTGACTTTGTGGAGCAGAAAATTTGGACTTATTAGCTTTCATCTGCACATATCAATAAATATAAAAACAAGTACATAAGTCAAAACGTGATACAAAATTAATTAGAAAGTAAAAATAAGTTAAAACACGAGTAAATAATTAGATATTTTAATGCCATCAGAAATTTCCCTAGGAGGGATTTCAACAGCATAATGCCAACCCTTTTTGTTTAAATTTTCAATAAAAAAACTTGATGTGCCTGAGATGCCAAGATAAATGGTTCTTCTGCATAAATTATCTTATTCATGTTAACCATGATAAACTCATCATCATCTTTTTCCGAGTGAAACCACAAACATTTGAACAAGATAACACTAAAATGCCCATGATAAGATATCTCAATGATGTCTTGTATTGAACCATAATAATTGACATCTCCCAGTATAGGATTTTGATCTTTGGAACTCGCAAAGCTATGTGTTACGGCTGTGAAAGTGACTCTATTGTTTTGAGTTACGCACTTCGCGTCACAGTATGAAACCTATATCTGTTAGCAGAGTACTCTGTGTACTTTTTGTCGCGCCCGTTTTTTACCTCGGGGGTCTGAACGGTATCCGCAACGTTGCTCTTTGGCGCGGTTCCCTGGATGGAGCAAATAGTGCTGTTTTTAAGGAGTCGCCACCTAATTAGTTAAGTGAATTAGGACACTTGATTTATTGCAGTAAAATACTGCAATTAATCTCCATTTAATGGTCTACGAAATTAGTGAGATTCCGGATCAGGGTTCTTTATTATCCTAAAGGGAAGGGATTAGTCATCCTTTAAGATCCGCTAACTTGCGGTTATTCGTTCAAACCTAAGTTAATTATTTATTGCCTTTTTTATTCTACGTATTCTAAGCATTTTTCATAATTTATAATTAAAATAAAATGCAATACAAAAACAATAAAACTAAAATTAAATGCGACATAAAATAAAACTTCGGGACATCTTTTAGCCCTTTTTAGGCTAGTTGCACAAGATGATCTCCGGGTACCTGCATAAACACTTAGTAAAAGTGTTAGTAGTAGAATAAATAATTTTAAATGCAATGACAAGAATTAATAAGTAAAGCAAAATAAATAAATCCGTCTTTTGCACAGAGGAGGCCTTGGAAATCAGACGGAGATTCCTTCATCGGCCAATATTGTTAAAAGCAATAAAATAAATAAAACCTTCATATCCGCGCCAAAACAAGAAGAATAGTTTTAAACACGGAGGGCTCGGATATAAAAATGTAAAGTGGGATGACCTTAAACAAGTGCGTCATGAGAATTCGCCACAGCATGTTGGTTATCCGGTGTAAGTGGAAGAAATCATCCTTGCCCAGAAAGATTCATTTATTTTATTTTCCGTCTTTGCAACTGTGGAGGCCTCAAAAATCGACGGATAACTTTTTCATCGGCCAAACAAGTGTAGTATCTTGTTCAAATCAGTAAAATACCAACAGTGTAGTATTTGTTCTAAATCAGTAAACCAGCAAAAAATGTAGCAAAAATAGCCTAAAAATTAGTCCAGCGTCATAGCCAAAATCAGTAGAAAAATAGCCTAAAACCAGTCCGCAAAAATGGCTAAAACAGTGACAACAAAGGCTGAAAAACAATCCAAAATCACCCAAAGAATTAGTAAAAACACGATCCGAACACAGCCCAACACCCACAAACAGTCCACTAATAGCAAAAAAAAACAGTGAGAATCAGTGGATACAACAATCTGCAGCCAAAATGATCCCAACAATAAAAATAAAAAAATAAAAACAGTGGGTCGCACAACCATCGGAGACAGTGATAAATCCGGGCAAGGTTACCGGAAAACTTAGAACGTCGCCGAAAAATCTATTAGAGAGATTAAATCAGTCCAACAAACAACAATGATATAATAGCATCAAAATCGAAAACAAATAGGAGCGAGGAGACGGTGGCGTCGCTTCCACGGTGAGGTCGCCGGAGCAACACCATCAGAATAATGTGTGTCGACGAGACGCGTGGGAAAGCAATGGTTGTGATGGTGACGGGTTGCCGTGAAGTTTGCCGGTGATGGGAAGGTCGTCGGAGTTGTGTCACGCGAGTGTTTACCGGGAAGGTGAGGCGCTAGGGTTTAGGGAATGGCGGTCCGCCGGTGAGGTGTGGGGTTATGTGGGAACGAGAGGGTCAGGGCTAGGGTAGTAGAGAGGGTGAGAATGTGAGGCTGAGGTATAATGTAGGGCTGTTCGCCGGAGCACTGAGCTCCGGAGGTAGGCGACGGGAACGGGGTGTGGGGAGTCTGGGCGACGGGAGACAAAGTGGGGGAGGGGTGCTAGGTAGAGAGAGGGTGAGGGCTACTGAAAGTTTAAAGAGGGCAGGGGTGAGGGGACAAAGGGGAATGGGCTTTGTGCGACTGACTGAAGGGTATAATAGGGTAGGTCTTTAGAATGGGGGGTAAGGTTTTATTTATAGGGTAGGTGTAGGGTTTGGTATTCGTGGGGAATAAAAGTGGGTTTTGATTTTAGGGGGGAAAATAAAAGTGTGGTATTGTTTGGATGAAATAAAATAAAAAATAGTGTTGGATTGGACTGATTCAAATTGTGTCTCGGACTGGACTGGTTTGACAAAATAGAAAGAGGGTTAATTATTTAAAAGAAAAATTATTTAAAAAGATGCAAAATTATAAAAATGCAAATGCTGACGCAATAATACTAAAATGTAATATTTAAAACATGTTTAATGTCTGATTAAAAGTAAAAACGGGATGCCAATTAATTATTTAAAGAGATGCAAATATTATTAAAATAAAACGACGGTATAACAATAATAAAAACATAATATTAACAACGACATAATGCTTAATTTAAAAATAAAAGATGCAATGCCATTTTTGTGAAGAAATAAACATAGAATATTATGTAAAAATATGCAAAATAACTATTAAAATGCGGTGTGCTAAAATACTTAAAATTGCACGAAATATACAAAAAACGGGTCAAAATTGATCACATGACATGTCCTCTTTGTACGAGACGATGGAAGAGTCTTCTGATAAAGATGTTGACTTGAGCCAATTTTGTCTGTTTATAAACTAGAACTCAAAAATAGGGATGATGCAGACTAAAATGTCCAGATGTCAAATCATGATGACACCGGATCGTTGTGATGCAAAAAAATAAAAGCAAAGTCGACGATTAAAAAATGTCTCGTCGTCGATGATGATTAATCGGGTCAAGGTGATGTGGTGTTGAAAAGGACATGGTGTTTGTAGATGTTGATGGCGTCATTGCATGGACGCGATTCAGATGCTCGTCGTTGCATAGACGAAACATAGATGCGATGCAGATGTTCGTCGTTGCATAGACGAAACATGAATGAAGCTGTTGCATAGGCTTATATGAAATGGCGTCGTTGCATAGACGCGATGCAGATGTTCGTCGTTGCATAGACGAAACATGGATGAAGCTGTTGCATAGGCTTAAATGAAATGGCGTCGTTGCATAGACCCGATGCAGATGCTCGTCGTTGCATAGACGAAACATAGATGAAGCCGTTGCATAGGCTTTGATGAAATGGCGTCGTTGCATAGACGCGATGCAGATGTTCGTCGTTGTATAGACGAAACATGGATGAAGCCGTTGCATATGCTTATATGAAATGACGTCGTTTTCGGACGCAATGCAGATGCTCGTCGTTGCATAGATGAAACATGGATGAAGCCGTTGCATAGGCTTATATGAAATGACGTCGTTTTCGGACGCGATGCAGATGTTCGTCGTTGCATAGACGAAACATGGATGAAGCCGTTGCATAGGCTTAAATGAAATGACGTCGTTGCATAGACGTGATGCAGATGCTCGTCGTTGCATAGATTTAAACATAGATGGCCGCCAGATAGGCTTTTATGAAATAGCGTCGTTACATAGACGCAATGCAGATGCTCGTCGTTGCATAGACGAAACATGGATGAAGCCATTGCATAGACTTTTAATGAAATGACGTCATTGCATAGACGTGATGCAGATGTTCGTCGTTGCATAGACGAAACATGAATGAAGCCGTTGCATAGGCTTTTAATGAAATGACGTTGTTGCATAGACGTGATGCAGATGCTCGTCGTTGCATAGACGAAATATGGATGAAGTCGTTGCATAGGCTTAAATTAAATGGCGTCGTTGCATAGACGCGATGCAGATGTTCGTCGTTGCATAGACGAAATATGAATGAAGCCGTTGCATAGGCTTAAATGAAATGGCGTCGTTGCATAGACGCGATGCAGATGCTCGTCGTTGCATAGACGAAATATGGATGAAGTCGTTGCATAGGCTTTTAATGAAATGACGTCGTTGCATAGACGTGATGCAGATGTTCGTCGTTGCATAGACGAAACATGGTGAAGCCGTTGCATAGGCTTTGATGAAATGGCGTCGTTGCATAGACGCGATGCAGATGTTCGTCGTTGCATAGACGAAACATGAATGAAGCCGTTGCATAGGCTTAAAATAAAATGACGTCGTTGTATAAACGCGATGCAGATGCTCGTCGTTGCATAGACGAAACATAGATGAAGCCGTTGCATAGGCTTAAAATGAAATGACGTCGTTGCGTAGACGCGATGCAGATGCTCGTCGTTGCATAGACGAAACATAGATGAAGCCGTTGCATAGGCTTAAATGAAATGGCGTCGTTGCATAGATGCGATGCAGATGTTCGTCGTTGCATAGACGAAACATGAATGAAGCCGTTGCATAGGCTTAAATGAAATGACGTCGTTGCATAGACGTGATGCAGATGTTCGTCGTTGCATAGACGAAACATGGATGAAGCCGTTGCATAGGCTTATATGAAATGACGTCGTTGCATAGACGCGATGCAGATGTTCGTCGTTGCATAGACGAAACATGGATGAAGCCATTGCATAGGCTTAAAATGAAATGACGTCGTTGCATAGACACGATGCAGATGTTCGTCGTTGCATAGACGAAACATGGATGAAACCGTTGCATAGGCTTATATGAAATGGCGTTGGTTTATGGGCGTACCTGCTTTGTGACCCGTCTGGGTTGAGATAACGTCATTGCATAGACGTTGTGCGTTTGTAACCCGCATAGGCTTATTGTTGTGCTCCCGACTTTGCTGATATGAAGATCCTGCACTCAAAGAAAACTTGTGAGTTTTAGGAAAGGAGTGGTTGATTCGCGTCGACTTTGTAGCTTTGGCTCTTGACGCTTGCATGCTCAGACTGGTTTGGCTTTTTTTTTTCCCGTCTATTGTCATTTTCTTGCAGTGAATTCTTAAAATGTCCCAGTTTCTGATAAGTGAAGATGTTGAACTGGGTAAGGTTGCATCTTGACGCTATCAAGGCGATTAGATAAGCATTTTTTTTTATAATGAATGAAAAGCTGATGCGAGAATATGGACAATGTGCAATTGAGTAGATGAGAATGCAATCCTCAAAATATGGCACAGTCATGTGTATGTAGTTATGGATGCAAAATATATGAGTATGCTAAACTCTCCCATGGACAAAATCGAGTCCTGTGCAAAACAAGGAAGAAATATTTCTAACGGTGCGGCCGGCCGATGTGGTCGCTCACGGATCCCGCCGAGGGAATCAGGTCAAGACGTAGTTCATGCTGCAAAATAAGAATTTTTTATGATTTTAAAATGATGCGGGACCGAAGCCGATGTGGCCGTCTACGTATCCCGCTGAGGGAACCAGGTCAAGACGTAGTTCGTGATGCAAAACAAGGATTTTTATGTAATATGCATTTTTTTGTTTTTTTTTCCTGAAAGAATGGAAGACAACATTACGTTCTGACTCCAATTGATACCAGCAATTAGTATTGTGCATAAGGATATTCTTTTATTGATTTCAGTCTAACCGAGATTGACTCTGGTGTAATTCACACTGCTTCAGATAGTACCTCAGACATACCTGAGTGTCGGCACACCTGCATGCATCCAGGGTTTTGAACTACACGTAATCTCACGTTTATCACATGTCGGCACACCTGCATGCATGATAGTGTGTACGCACTCAGAAAGATTATAGGTGTAATATGCGGTTGTCGAAAGAAATAGGTTTAGGCTCAAAGGGGTGTACTAGTGATAATGTTATTTGGTAGGCTGAAAAGGCTCAAGCGGGTCAAAGAAAGCCTACGATCATTTCCCACACCGAGGGTTACTCAGGATTTCGCCTCAACAAACATTCAGACCAAGTTCTAGATCACAATGCAACGCAATTGAACTTATTCAAACACTCACCACACAATGCATATGAAACGATGAGGTTAGTTTCATTCTTATCTTGGAAACATGCAAGACAATGTCATCTACGGGTATGAATAAGAGGTACCAAAAGAATCTATGGTTTACCACAAAGTCAACCCATACTGATTATCACTTGTTTTTTTTTGTTTTTTATGCACAATCCTAACTGTGTTGGTATCAATAAAGTCAAACAATAATACTTAAAAAATGTTTTGTATTCTTGAACAACATTTTTTTTTTGTATTTTTGAATAATAATTTTTTTTTTATATTTTTTGAATAATTGTTTTTTTTTGAATTTTTTGAATAAATGGTACCGAACCCGAATAGGTCGCCACGATCCCGCCGAGGAATCAAAGCGCGTAGTTCATTCAAATATGTTATAAAATGTATGCTTGAGAATAATTTATCAATGAAAAGATAGCAATATAAAGTTGTGCAAAAGAAATGATTGTCCTTTGTGGACGAATGTAAAGTAAAATAAATGCCCGAAAACATGATGAATGGGATGCATGAGTGAGAAATGCGCTCTTTATTGTTATTATTATTATTTTTTTTGTTTTTTTTGTGGTGTCGAACCCAAAATGAGTTGCCTACGTATCACACCGTGTGGTGAGAATCAGACACGCGTAGTTCAGAATAATTATGCTGTAAAAATGCATGATAAATAATTATGTAATCAACACTAGTGTCACAGCCCGAACCCCGGGCCCGTGACTGGTGCCCTACCTGGGCACCCTTCTACCTTAACAATACAAGTAAGCTGCGGAACTGAAATAACACCTCATTTTTTCTTTTTTTAAAAACAAACGTACGTGCAAGGGCAAAGCCGACAAGGCTGCCATATATACATAAACAAAAGACACTACACCGTACATGAGTCCAATCCCACATATGAATACTGCACTTGTGAGTTAAATCGAACTATGACGGACAAGGCCCCGCTGCACCCAAAACTATACAAAGCCTGCATCAAGGACATATACCAAAGATAAACTCCTAATGAAGGAGCTTATCCAAACCCCCGAGCAGATCCTACACTGCCGATCACCGAATCAAGGACTCTAAACTCATGCAGATTTAACGCAGCCGGGCGAGGTCTGAAGAATGTACCAAGTATGTGAACAATAAGCATCAGAATGAAATCATAACAATCTAAACAAAACAGAGACATATGATAGCCAACCTACAAGACATAACACATAAGCCATATCAAGTCGTGACGCAGCCCTCAAAGTCATTACTCAATATAACCACGGGTCTCACGCCCATAA
The DNA here is from genome assembly GCA_029844215.1 of Przewalskia tangutica. NCBI lineage: Eukaryota > Viridiplantae > Streptophyta > Magnoliopsida > Solanales > Solanaceae > Przewalskia > Przewalskia tangutica. The sequence continues at coordinate 114,979,053 of CM056723.1, read as the reverse complement.
TATCAATCACGCCGTGGAATCCTTCCTCACCGGCGATCCATGATGTAATAACACCAATAAGGATACATGAACACCAAGTCCCACCGTGTCCTCAATACTCATGTCCCATGCCCTAATCCCACCTCGTAAAAGCATGACCATAGGGTAGCACAAACAAATCCGGGGACATATATGATAATCAAAATACAACACATTGTGCCTTACTAACAATGAGAGTAAACAGTAGTATCCTTACAATATAAACTAGGAAGCTCATGATCAAACAGGACCATCCGCCCGCAGTATCATTTAGCAAGCCTATACCACGTACTCTCTCACACGCATAGGTCGCGTGGACCCGTGAGGTATTCCTCGTGACAGTCGGACTCCGCCCGCATGGGACTATTTCACCCGCATAAGACCTTTCGTATCCGAATGAGGTATTCCTCGCATAGGACTATTTCACCCGCATAAGCCCTTACGGACTCGCATGAGGTATTCCTCGCATAGGTTGGACCCGCCCGCATGGGACTATTTCACCCGCATAAGCCCTACGGACTCGCATGAGGTATTCCTCGCATCGTGGGTAGCAAATCCATTGCACTATGCAAATGCCACATACCCGGGAATGACCCCAAACGATCGATATACCAATAGCACACAACCGCTATTTCCAAAGACACATAGGCAATTCTCAATTAACAAGCCCAAGTACTTATCACGGCATACTTAGACAAATTCTCAATTTATCAAGCCAAAGTACTAATCAAGGCATACATAGAATAATTCTCTTTTAACAAGCCAAAGTACTTATCAAGGCACACTTAGACAAATCCTCAATTTATCAAGCCAAAGTACTAATCAAGGCATACATAGAATAATTCTCTTTTAACAAGTCAAAGTACTTATCAAGGCACACTTAGACAAATCCTCAATTTATCAAGCCAAAGTACTAATCAAGGCATACATAGAATAATTCTCTTTTAACAAGCCAAAGTACTTATCAAGGCACACTTAGACAAATCCTCAATTTATCAAGCCAAAGTACTAATCAAGGCATACATAGAATAATTCTCTTTTAACAAGTCAAAGTACTTATCAAGACACACTTAGACAAATCCTCAATTTATCAAGCCAAAGTACTAATCAAGGCATATATAGAATAATTCTCTTTTAACAAGTCAAAGTACTTATCAAGGCACACTTAGACAAATCCTCAATTTATCAAGCCAAAGTACTACGTACGTACATTCTTTTATAAAAGACTCCTTTCTATGTAAAGCCCCAAGATACTAACACCCGTAGTATCAAGGCGTGTCTATTTTTCAAAGTAAGTTACTACACTTTTAGAAAACTCATTTCAAAGCTTGAAATCAAGTAACTCCAAATTTTCACAATCTAGGCAACTTATGCCGATTTAATCAAAATAGACAACTTTCTAAACCTTCCATAAAGCCGTTATAACCAACTTCCCATAAAGCCGTTATAACCCTTTATGGTTTTAGACGTATCCATTCCTTCAATAACCAAGAGACTTATACTATTAAAACCAAGTATCACATACTTACAAATCAAGTTCTTAACTTTCAAAATACTTCAAGTCTCTTAATAGTTAGAAAACAAGTTTTCTTCTACTTTTTAAACCTCAAGTAACTTCACCCTTAACGCAAGTTACTTCTCTTATGTCATTTCTCCTCTTTTAAATCAAATAAGTAAATCACTCCTTTGACTCCCCTAAAGTCATTATAATGACCTTTAGGTTTTAGAACTAAGGCACTAGCCAAAAGATTTGGAAACCACTTCCTTTTCAAGTCTCTATGTACTTTAAGAAAAATACCTTCACTTTTAAGAATCCAACTTCCCTAAGGAAATGGATTATACTACTTACAATTTAAACATCAAAGTACACTCAAGGAAGTACATAGAACAAATTCTATTTTAGGCAATCCAAATACAAGCAAGGAATGGATCATTCAAGGAGTAGAACTTACTTTCTTTATTCTAAGGAATCATGCTAGAAGAGGAGATAGTTCACATACCTTTTCGGCTAATATCCACAAGCTAAGCCGAATACGCCGTACGTAGAAGTGTCAACCTATAATGGTCACAACAAGGCTATCAACTTCTAGTCTCTATGTAGAATAATACTAAGTATTTAGTCTCTAATTCTACGGAAAATCGGGCAGCACTTCCTTTGTTTCTACTCACTTTGCCACCTTTTTCAAGGCCGAATACAATAACCAACAAGCCGCATTTAAGGCTCCAAACAACATCCAAACAAAGGGGATTACACGCCTTACACTACGTGTAAAATTCCGCCCCACAATTCACACGAAATAGTATAATACTTCACTAGCCATTCTCGGCCAACATATAACCAATCACACTACGTCTTTTTCAATCCTTTTCCAATTTCAAGTTCTTAGGTCAACATGTTATATAGTTATAAACCACTTCAACAACTATAATTTCCTTCTTTATTCAACATGCGACGACTTAAACTAATAATCAACTTGAATTCCAATCTTAAAGCTAAACATGCTAGTTTTCGGATTAGGGTTCCAATAGCCCATAAACATATCAAACTTCATACTATATAACACATGCTTGCTAAAATCCAAAGCTACAACAATAAGTAAACCTTAATTGCTAAAACGACAAGATTATACCTTTCAAAGCCCTTAAAAATTTCCAAGATTCAAAGTCGCGCCTTAGCAATTCTTAGCTCCTTTCCTTAGGTTCCAATCCGCTCCAAGCACTCCTTAGAGGCCTATGAAGAACCCATCTTCAAGTTCCAACTTCAAAGTTGAAGAACTCCCATAGTTTCCGCCTTGCGACTAACGTGAAAATGCGTTTTTTCCGAAATCTTTCTATTGAGATAACCTTACAACACTCTTAGGAACCTTGGGTTAAAGTCTTGTGAACAAAGGATCACAAACTAAATTTTTTGTGTGGGAGAATCATCAAACCCGAGAGCAAGTCTCCAAGAACAATTGTGTTGTGATATTTTCTAAGTGTAAAGTGAGCTAGTCTTGCACTAGTATGATACATATAACACATTGGAGGGTCTAGATATCAACAAATATGAGGCTAGGATGAATATCACAAGGATTGAGCCCATGTGGACAAGTTGACTTGGTCAAATATGTCAAGCTTGCAAGACTTATCTTCCAAGGTGGTCAATGACCATCTTACCCTCACTCTAATTTCGACCAAGACCTTGTGGGGGTGCCACGTGTCGCCCTCTCATTCGTCCATAAAATTCCGTAACCCTCGTGGGCCCCACAAAATGTAAAATTCCTCGGGTGGGCCCCACGTGACCAAATCCGTAAAAATAAATTTCCATTAGGTTAAGAGTTCCATACTCTTCAAATAATGCATTTTGAGAATCCAATTCTCAACAACGAACATTTTTCCTTTCCGACGTTCGGAACATTTTCCGTCGGAAAAACAATTCTTCCTTTCGTACTAATTTCCAAGTCTTGTTTCCTTTCGTACATTCTCTTATACATGTCTTGGACTTACGGGGTGTAACATTCTTCCCCCCTTAGAAACATTCATCCCCGAATGTTCTTAGTCGGTTGCCAAGCTATACAAACTCCGACATAAACTCTATACTATGCCTATTAATCAATACTCCACAAGACTAACGACGCCACACCTGGCCATCGCCTAACATACGTAAACATATCAATGGACCTTCCGTCCGCTACCCCTTCTCACAAACTCGAAGGTTACAGTCTTTTAAAATACGGGATCCTTAGAGGTTCCTTTTTTTTCCTTACTTGTCATTCTTTCTTGTACTTTCAAACTTATCTAGTACACGTACAAAATCTCAATATCGTTTCTGTTCTCCACTCCTTGGAGTTACTAATCAAACCTGGCCATTAAGCTACTTGAATTTCCGCTAAGGCTCTTCTCGGTCCTTACGACCTAGTTCCGGTGGAACGCGTCCACAAACTCGTACAACGATTAACTAAACTTGGGCCTGGCATCCCCAGGACCCTATCACATAACGAAACCATTTCTAGCTGACATCACCCCATTCCATACTACCGGCTAACACGAAATGAGTCCATAACCCGACTCATCGTCACACTTAAATTCTCATTCTTAGTTTGAAATAAATTTCTCTCTTATCTCAAGGTACTTCTTACCTTACCCCCTATTCACTGGAGGTTCGTCTCATAAGCCAAAGTATTTCTACTGCACAATCTTCCCTATCGGTCTTACACTTATACGGGGTAATTACAACTTGTGAACTTTATACAACTATAGTCTCAGTTCACCTATCATTCTTGTCAACATTCTTACTTCTCACTTACTAATCAAAGTATCCCTACCTCTGGGGTACTATCACTTACAACTGCTAGCACCGCTATCTTGGTCAACAACACAACGGCTTTCCTCATGACCCTATAGTCTTCTCCTAACCGAGAAACTGGAGGCTCTGGTGCTGGGGCCTCAAAACCTGGCGAAGAAGAACTCGCCGACTGTGGAACAACATCCGGTATAACCTGGGCATAAGCCCTATCAACTCTCTGAGTCTGACTAGTAGCTCCTGCTACTCCTTTGCCCTTCTGGGCGTTGCTCCTCGAGGCATAATCAGAACACAACAATACGTCAGAGAGGAATTATCTTACTAACACAGCTCTAGGGCACGATCTTAGAGTGAGAAGAATAGAAACCAACTCCTAAATGTCCTGTAGCCTCCTGTTTATGGGTGTGGCGCGCAACACACCGATAATCAAGACTCTACTAGACACGGTCTGTAGACATTCCGAGGACTGATCGCTCGATACCACTGTCACGGCCCGAACCTCAAGCGTGGATCGTGCCCTACCCGCACCTTCTACCTTAACAATACAAGTAAGTCATGAATCGAAATAACACCTCATTTTTTCTTTTTAAAAACAAACGTGCGTGCAGGGCAAAGCCGACAAGGCGCCATATATACATAAACAAAAGACACTACACCGCATACGAGTCCAATCCCACATATGAATACGGACTCTCAGGAGTTAAATCGAACTATGACGACAAGGCCCCGTACCCAAAACTATACAAAGCTCTTGAAGGACATATACCAAAGATAAACTCCTAATAGAAGGAGCTTATCCAAACCCGAGCAAGATCCTACACTGCCGATCACCGAATCATTACCTAAACTCGCGCATGAACGCACTTCCGGGCGAGGTCGACGTAAGAATGTACCAAGTATGTGAACAATAAGTACTGTAATGAAATCATAACAGTCTAAACAAAACAGGAGACATGTATGATAGCCAACCTACAGTACATAACACATAAGCAGTCATATCAAGTCAGGGACGCAGGCCCTCAAAGTCATTACTCAATATAACCATGGGTCTCACGCCCATAATATCAATCATGCCCGTGGAATCCTTCCTCACCGCCGATCCATGATGTAATAACACCAATAAGGATACATGAACACCAAGTCCCACCTGTGTCCTCAATACCTCGTGGTCCCATGCCCCGGAATCCCACCTCGTAAAAGCATGACCATAAGGTAGCACAAACAAACCCGGGGACATATATGATAATCAAAATACAACACATTGTGCCTTACTAACAATGAGAGTAAACAGTAGTATCCTTACAATATAAACTAGGAAGCTCATGATCAAACAGGACCATCCGCCCGCAGTATCATTTAGCAATCCTATTCCTGGGACTATTTCACCCGCATAGGTCGCGTGGACCCGCGTGAGGTATTCCTCGTGATAGGTCGGACCCGCCCGCACGGGACTATTTCATCCGCATAAGCCCTTTCGGACCCGCATGAGGTATTCCTCGCATAGGACTATTTCACCCGCATAAGCCCTTACGGACTCGCATGAGGTATTCCTCGCATAGGCTGGACCCGCCCGCATGGGACTATTTCACCCGCATAAGCCCTACGGACTCGCATGAGGTATTCCTCGCATCGTGGGTAGCAAATCCACGGAATTATGCAAATGCCACATACCCGGGGAATGACCCCGAAACGACTGATATACCAATAGCACACAACCGGCTATTTCCAGCACACATAGGCAATTCTCAATTAACAAGCCCAAGTACTTATCACGGCATACTTAGACAAATTCTCAATTTATCAAGCCAAAGTACTAATCAAGGCATACATAGAATAATTCTCTTTTAACAAGCCAAAGTACTTATCAAGGCACACTTAGACAAATCCTCAATTTATCAAGCCAAAGTACTAATCAAGGCATACATAGAATAATTCTCTTTTAACAAGTCAAAGTACTTATCAAGGCACACTTAGACAAATCCTCAATTTATCAAGCCAAAGTACTAATCAAGGCATACATAGAATAATTCTCTTTTAACAAGCCAAAGTACTTATCAAGGCACACTTAGACAAATCCTCAATTTATCAAGCCAAAGTACTAATCAAGGCATACATAGAATAATTCTCTTTTAACAAGTCAAAGTACTTATCAAGGCACACTTAGACAAATCCTCAATTTATCAAGCCAAAGTACTAATCAAGGCATACATAGAATAATTCTCTTTTAACAAGTCAAAGTACTTATCAAGTCACACTTAGACAAATCCTCAATTTATCAAGCCAAAGTACTACGTACGTACATTCTTTTATAAAAGACTCCTTTCTATGTAAAGCCCCAAGATACTAACACCCGTAGTATCAAGGCGTGTCTATTTTTCAAAGTAAGTTACTACACTTTTAGAAAACTCATTTCAAAGCTTGAAATAAAGTAACTCCAAATTTTCACAATCTAGGCAACTTATGCCGATTTAATCAAAATAGACAACTTTCTAAACCTTCCATAAAGCCGTTATAACCAACTTCCCATAAAGCCGTTATAACCCTTTATGGTTTTAGACGTATCCATTCCTTCAATAACCAAGAGACTTATACTATTAAAACCAAGTATCACATACTTACAAATCAAGTTCTTAACTTTCAAAATACTTCAAGTCTCTTAATAGTTAGAAAACAAGTTTTCTTCTACTTTTTAAACCTCAAGTAACTTCACCCTTAACGCAAGTTACTTCTCTTATGTCATTTCTCCTGTCACGACCCGTTCCGGGGCCCGTGACTGGTGCCTTACCCGGGCACCCCAGTAGTCATACATCAGAGTAATCAGCAGAATATAAAATAACCAAGATATGAAACAGTATAAATTGAGACACAGATATCTGAAGAAAGTTGCCTTTCGGCATATATATATATACAACAACTCTTTCAACATGAACAGTTTAATCCTTTTTACAAACCCTGCCCACAACAGTACTACAGACCTCTACGAATGATATGACAACAACGACGGGACATGGCCGCCATACCCCGAATAAGCACCTACAACAACAGGGGACTATACCAAGATAAGCCTCGGAGGAACGAGCTTCCCAAACGCTGAATCGTGACCACAGAGCGAGGATCAACGATCGTGTACCTTTACTGCGGCAGATAACGCAGCCCGAAGGAGTCGATCTGGCAGTGCAGTATGTGGCCCGAAAATCAGTAAATGAAATCATAGTAGTCTATATAAAGCAGGAGACATGTACGATAACCAAACTACAGTTCACAATAAATAAGCAGTCATATCAAGTCAGGGACTCACGCCCTCAAAGTCATCACTCAAATATAAACATGGGTCTCACGCCCACAACATCAATCATGCCCGCGGAATACCTTCCTCACTGTCGGCAGTCTATGATATATAAAAGCACCCAGAGATACACATGAACACCAGGTCCCACCTGTGTCATAATAAAACCGTACGGGGTAAGTATGAAGGCATAGCCGACTACTAAAACCCACCGTACCAACAAGGTCATAAACTGTATCATGAAATCTGTCTGCATCATTACATGATCAAAGCCGCCACTCGCCATGATATCTAATGCGCGCGTCTTAGCCTCGAACTCCGCTGACTCGCATAGGCCACTCCAATGGCCCGTGAGGTATTCCGCGTCGGGGTAGCTACTCCGGCGTCGCCGACTTCGCGATCCGCATGGCCACATAGACCGCATGCCCATACAGGTCGCAAACTAACCTGGAACTCTCGTAGCTCCGCATAGGCCCCTGGGACCCGCATGAGGTATTCTCGAATCATAGGTCACTAGACCACTTTGAGTCTACCCGTGACGGAGGGCAGCTTAACCTCCGGAAAAGTCAAGGTGAGTGGTATAATACCAACATAACGGCTGATAGTCAAACAACTTTAAGCGCAGTCGAGGGGAAAACCCCTTTACACTAACATCACAAGATACTAACACACGTAGCATCCTAGCACATTTACTTATCAATCAACAAGAAAGTATTACAAGGCTATCACAAACCAACACAATCAAGTTATACACACAAGGTACTTTCTACTATATGCCAACATGTTCGGGTTTCTATCCCCAAAGTACTTCATACATTAACTTTTTAAAAGATACGTTACTTTCACAAAAGTCACACAATACCCGTAGTATATGAAAATAGAGTGATTATCTTTTGAAGTAAATCAAAACACTTATCTTTGTAAAATCAAGTAACAACATTATTATCCAAACGTCCAAGTTTGCCTAATTTCAAATGTTCCCGTTTCTTATTTTAAAAAGGTTTCGTAGTTCATAGTCTTATACTTAAGATTATAATTCTCCTTTAAACAATCTGAGAAAGATAAGCCTTATATGTGAGTAGGATATTCTTGTTTATAACAATCTTATTACAGCAGCCATGATCTAGGAAATATCATTTTGTCTCATCTTAGCTTCATGCAGATGGAAGTTTCTCGGTTTTAATAATGCTTAATTATTCAAAACATTTCCTTTTATCGACGCCGCAGTGGTTTGTCGATACACATTCGATTTCAAATCAAGAAACATTCTTAAGCCGTTATACCTAACTTCCCATAAAGCTAGTATAACTCTTAAGTTTTCAAAAACCCAAGTATTACGCTTCTTTCAAAATGATTCAAAAATCTTTTGAAATACTTCAAGTTCTTATTATCACATAACAAGCCAGTTATAGTTCAAATCAGTTACCTTTTAAAAACCACAAGTATTTTCTTCCTACATAAAGCTGTTATAACCAACTTCCCATAAAGCCGTTATATCACTTTATGTTTTAAACCAATCGAATACATTTAGCACACGACGCGTCACCGTACTACATAGTTCACACATATCATGCTAGAAGAGATAGGAAGAGGTTCACATACCTCGCGACGAGTATCGACTAATAGCAAAACGCTCCAAGTACTTCCAAACGCCGGCTACTCCTTAAGCCAAGTAGATCGCGCCACACGTAGTACTTCAACCTATAAGGCCACAAGGCGCTTATTAACATTTAGATCTTATCGTAGAACATTCTACAGACAAATTCGGCAAAGACTCCCCGCAGCGTAAATCTCTCCTTTATCGAGGTCGGCTACCAAGCCAACCAGGGGTTTGCACGTCTAACCGGACGTGTACGATTCTACTACACAGCAAAGCTACACAAGTCTACTGTAATACAGTCCTATGTAATTACAGTTCAGTACTCTTCTTTCGAAAAGGTTTCTTATTATTCAGGCTTAAGTCAAAAGACATTGCCGATAACTACGTTCAGTACTATATATAGTATACTTCAACTATATAGTCTAACAATCATGTAATTTCCAATTACAATAGAGGGACAAGATATTTACCTCGATAAGCCCATAAGTATCCAAGTTATAATGTCGATCCTGAGCAAGGTTTAGCTCCTACTCGTGCGCTCCAAACAACCCTTAGAAGTTCTAACCAACTTCTACTTAAATACTTCACCAACTATGAAGATTTCCTTGGTTTCGGTTTGAGACAAAAAGGACAAAAGGTAGTATTTGCTCTACGTAGAGGTAACTTTTGGAATACAACAAGGTAAAGGCTAAGGTATTTTGGGCATTATAACAATACTTGGAGAGTATTTCTACCAAGAGGGGGGGTGTATTATACGAAACAACTAGGCTAGGGGGGGGGGGGTACCCCATGGAAAGACACCACAAAGGAGGAAGGGAACCCCTCGGCCAAAGGCCACACGAAAAAGGGGGGGGGGGGGGCGGGGGAAGCTCACGGCTAGAGCAACAAGAAGGGACGTGCGGGTTTCAAGAATTGGAAGTTTTTGGATGAATTAAGTCTTGGCCTACGGGGTATTTATAGCAAAACTCAAGGCCAACCAATGGCCAAGATCAAGCCATGTGCAAGGCAAGTGTAAGGCCTAGATCAAGCCAAGTGCACCCTAACCCTACTCCACCAAACATGGCACAAAACAAGCCACAAAACAAGGCCCAAAATAAGGGACCAATCGGCCAAGGCCAACCAACCCTTGACCGCCCCTCTAAACCGTCCAATGAGGGTGACAAGTGTCACCCTCCCGTTGGCCCAAAAATATTTCGTCTCTCGGAAAAATCCGCAAAAAAATATAAATGACATAGCCGGAATTTTCCCTACGAAAGCTGTGGAAACGTTTCGTCGAAAAACGACTCTAATCGGGTGTTGTGCACAAAGGGAAAATCGGCCAAGCCTACTTAAGCTTCAAAATTTTTCTACGTACGTCCTTACGTACATACACTGGAAATACGGGGTATAACATCTCCTCTTTTAAATCAAATAAGTAAATCACTCATTTGACTCCCCTAAAGTCATTATAATGACCTTTAGGTTTTAGAACTAAGGCACTAGCCAAAAGATTTGGAAACCACTTCCTTTTCAAGTCTCTATGTACTTTAAGAAAAATACCTTCACTTTTAAGAATCCAACTTCCCTAAGGAAATGGATTATACTACTTACAATTTAAACATCAAAGTACACTCAAGGAAGTACATAGAACAAATTCTATTTTAGGCAATCCAAATACAAGCAAGGAATGGATCATTCAAGGAGTAGAACTTACTTTCTTTATTCTAAGGAATCATGCTAGAAGAGGAGATAATTCACATACCTTTTCGGCTAATATCCACAAGCTAAGCCGAATACGCGTGCGTGAAGTGTTGTCAACCTATAATGGTCACAACAAGGCTATCAACTTCTAGTCTATGTAGAATAATACTAAGTATTTAGTCTCTAATTCTACGGAAAATCGGGCAAAGACTTCCTTTGTTTCTACTCACTTTGCCACCTTTTTCAAGGCGAATACAATAACCAACAAGCCGCATTTAAGGCTCCAAACAACATCCAAACAAAGGGGATTACACGCCTTACACTACGTGTAAAATTCCGCCCCACAATTCACACGAAATAGTATAATACTTCACTAGCCATTCTCGGCCAACATATAACCAATCACACTACGTCTTTTCCAATCCTTTTCCAATTTCAAGTTCTTAGGTCAACATGTTATATAGTTATAAACCACTTCAACAACTATAATTTCCTTCTTTATTCAACATGCGACGACTTAAACTAATAATCAACTTGAATTCCAATCTTAAAGCTAAACATGCTAGTTTTCGGATTAGGGTTTCAATAGCCCATAAACATATCAAACTTCATACTATATAACACATGCTTGCTAAAATCCAAAGCTACAACAATAAGTAAACCTTAATTGCTAAAACGACAAGATTATACCTTTCAAAGCCCTTAAAAATTTCCAAGATTCAAAGTCGCGCCTTAGCAATTCTTAGCTCCTTTCCTTAGGTTCCAATCCTCTCCAAGCACTCCTTAGAGGCCTATGAAGAACCCATCTTCAAGTTCCAACTTCAAAGTTGAAGAACTCCCATAGTTTCCGCCTTGCGACTAACGTGAAAATGCGTTTTTTCCGAAATCTTTCTATTGAGATAACCTTACAACACTCTTAGGAACCTTGGGTTAAAGTCTTGTGAACAAAGGATCACAAACTAAATTTTTTGTGTGGGAGAATCATCAAACAGGAGCAAGTCTCCAAGAACAATTGTGTTGTGATATTTTCTAAGTGTAAAGTGAGCTAGTCTTGCACTAGTATGATACATATAACACATTGGAGGGTCTAGATATCAACAAATATGAGGCTAGGATGAATATCACAAGGATTGAGCCCATGTGGACAAGTTGACTTGGTCAAATATGTCAAGCTTGCAAGACTTATCTTCCAAGGTGGTCAATGACCATCTTACCCTCACTCTAATTTCGACCAAGACCTTGTGGGGGTGCCACGTGTCGCCCTCTCATTCGTCCATAAAATTCCGTAACCCTCGTGGGCCCCACAAAATGTAAAATTCCTCGGGTGGGCCCCACGTGACCAAATCCGTAAAAATAAATTTCCATTAGGTTAAGAGTTCCATACTCTTCAAATAATGCATTTTGAGAATCCAATTCTCAACAACGAACATTTTTCCTTTCCGACGTTCGGAACATTTTCCGTCGGAAAAACAATTCTTCCTTTCGTACTAATTTCCAAGTCTTGTTTCCTTTCGTACATTCTCCTATACATGTCTTGGACTTACGGGGTGTAACAACTAGCCATGTCAATTGAATTTGCAAATAAAGATACAAAATATAGAAAAACTGAGAGCGGTGTCTCGTTGGTATAAAACTGACTTCTATTAGTCAACATAACTCCCGCTCATTTTTGTGATAGTTTTTTTTTTCCGACCGCCTTAGGCTGATTGCGAGGATGACCTTCCTGCAAAATATGAGAAATTGGTGAGTAGGAAAATGACAAAATAATAAAAATGAAGAGGTGTGACAATACAGTCAAAGACTCCCCTGATTGGTTCGACCGGACTGGTGGTTGATGCTTCACAAAGTCCAAGTCACGCTATTCAAGAGTGATTTACGCAGTAGAAGTCCTGATTGCAATGTGACAGCAAAAGTGCAAAAATGAAAATACTCGAACCCGGAATCACAAAAGGGTAATTATTGCATTAAATAATATGTACAGAGTTGCTAGCGACAAGCAATAGTAAACAAAAAAGCATGCAAATCAAGCACGCGCACTAATATGTATGTGACCTGTCTTATGCCAGAGGTGAGCCTAAACGCCAAATATGCGAGATTATGATAAATAAGTCCAAGCCGTTAAACTGCAATGTTTTGTTGGAAATGACGACCAAATGACGGTGCACTTTTTTCTAATTTCGGCGTGTCATGACCAGGCTTGGATCCGTCTATCATTATCACGCTACACATATATGCTTATTGGTCGTTGAGTTGTGAAACCCGTCGATAATTTGGTGGATTTCCTAATTGTGGAGATGATACCAAGGTCCGATCCACCTAAGATGTATGCATGTATGACTTAAAAAAATGTGGTATAGCTCTATCCTAATTTTGCTAAGATTTGGTTGACTAGACGCATGATTCCCGAGCGGACTACTCGAGTGAGAAGGCTACGCGGCCACCGGTTGGACCGGATTCTCCGCGCCTTTGCCAACTCTCATAAGATTGGGTAATTGAAAGAAATTTGCGGGTGCGCAAAGCACACCTCGCGTGTAGTGTGTGATAGTGTCAATTTTCCAGAATGGAGGAAATATGAGCTGAATGTCAATTTAAGGAAAGCAATAAAATAATGTAGCAATTAAAGTAGTTAATTACAAAATAAAATAAACAATATAAAATATTTACAACAAATATAAAAGCAAAATGAAGTGCAATATTTAATTAACTTGGGTTTGCTATGATCAAGAACCTGATATCCCCAGCGGAGTCGCCATGCTGTCGCGCCCGTTTTTGACCTCGGGGGTCTGAACGGTATCCGCAACGTTGCTCTTTGGCGCGGTTCCCTAGATGGAGCAAATAGTGTTGTTTTTAAGGAGTCGCCACCTAATTAGTTAAGTGAATTAGGACACTTGATTTATTGCAGTAAAATACTGCAATTAATCTCCATTTAATGGTCTGCGAAATTAGTGAGATTCCGGATCAGGGTTCTTTATTATCCTAAAGGGAAGGGATTAGGCATCCTTTAAGATCCGCTAACTTGCGGTTATTCGTTCAAACCTAGGTTAATTATTTATTGCCTTTTTTATTCTACGTATTCTAAGCATTTTTCATAATTTATAATTAAAATAAAATGCAATACAAAAATAATAAAACTAAAATTAAATGCGACATAAAATAAAATTTCGGGACATCTTTTAGCCCTTTTTAGGCTAGTTGCACAAGATGATCTCCGGGTACCTGCATAAACACTTAGTAAAAGTGTTAGTAGTAGAATAAATAATTTTAAATGCAATGACAAAAATTAATAAGTAAAGCAAAATAAATAAATCCGTCTTTTGCACAGAGAAGGCCTTGGAAATCAGACGGAGATTCCTTCATCGGCCAATATTGTTAAAAGCAATAAAATAAATAAAACCTTCATATCCGCGCCAAAACAGTAATAGTTTTAAACACGGAGGGCTCAGATATAAAAAATGTAAAGTGGGACAGCCTAAACAAGTGCGGCTGCGAGAATTCGCCCTGCCAGCACATGTTGGTTATCCGGTGTAAGTGGAAGAAATCATCCTTGCCAAGAAAGATTCATTTATTTTATTTTCCGTCTTTGCAACTGTGGAGGCCTCAAAAATCGACGAATAACTTTTTCATCGGCCAAACAAGTGTAGCATCTTGTTCAAATCAGTAAAATACCAACAGTGTAGTATTTGTTCTAAATCAGTAAACCAACAAAAAATGTAGCAAAAATAGCCTAAAAATCAGTCCAGCATCATAGCCAAAATCAGTAGAAAAATAGCCTAAAACCAGTCCGCAAAAATGGCTAAAACAGTGACAACAAAGGCTGAAAAACAATCCAAAATCAGTCCAGCAATTAGTAAAAAACACCAGTCCAGAACACAGCTCAACACCCACAAACAGTCCACTAATAGAAAAAAAACCAGTGAGAATCAGTGGATACAACAATCTGCAGCCAAAATGATACCAACAATTAAAAAAAAAAAAAAAAAACAGTGGGTCGCACAACCATCGGAGACAGTGATAAATCCGGGCAAGGTTACCGGAAAACTTAGAACGTCGCCGGAAAATCTATTAGAGAGATTAAATCAGTCCAACAAACAACAATGATATAATAGCATCAAAATCGAAAACAAATTGGAGCGAGGAGACGGTGGCGTCGCTTCCACGGTGAGGTCGCCGGAGCAACGCCACTGTAACAGTGGGTGTGTCGACGGGAGAAGGGTGTGGGAAAACAATGGTTGTGATGGTGACGAGGGTTGCTGGTGAAGTTCGCCGACAGTGATGGGAAGGTCGCCGGAGTTGTGGGCTGTTGTGGAGTGTCGGCTGGGAAGGTGAGGGCGGCTAGGGTTTAGGGAATGAGGGGTCTGCTGAGGGTAAGAGGGCTGGGGTTATGTGGGAACGAGAGGGTCAGGGCTAGGGTAGTAGAGAGGGTGAGAATGTGCGGCTGGGGTATAATGTAGGACTGTTCGCCGAGACCGAGCTCGTGATGGCGACGGGAACGGGGTGTGGGGAGTCTGGGCGACGGGAGACAAAGTGGGGGAGGGGTGCTAGGTAGAGAGAGGGTGATGACTACTGAAAGTTTAAAGAGGGCAGGGGTGAGGGGACAAAGGGGAATGGGCTTTATGCGGCTGACTGAAGGGTATAATAGGGTAGGTCTTTAGAATGGGGGGTAAGGTTTTATTTATAGGGTAGGTTTAGGGTTTGGTATTTTGGGGGGGAAAATAAAAGTGGGTTTTGATTTTAGGGGGAAAAATAAAAGTGTGGTATTGTTTGGATGAAATAAAATAAAAAATAGTGTTGGATTGGACTGATTCAAATTGTGTCTCGGACTGGACTGGTTTGACAAAATAGAAGGAGGGTTAATTATTTAAAAGAAAAAATATTTAAAAAGATGCAAAATTATAAAAATGCAAATGCCGACGCAATAATACTAAAATGTAATATTTAAAACATGTTTAATGCCTGATTAAAAGTAAAAACGGGATGCCAATTAATTATTTAAAGAGATGCAAATATTATTAAAATAAAACGACGGTATAACAATAATAAAAACATAATATTAACAACGACATAATGCTTAATTTAAAAATAAAAGATGCAATGCCATTTTTGTGAAGAAATAAACATAGAATATTATGTAAAAATATGCAAAATAACGATTAAAATGTGGTGTGCTAAAATACTTAAAATTGCACGAAATATACAAAAAACGGGTCAAAATTGACTGTCAACACTTTTTAACAACAAAAGAAGGTCCTTTCAATAACCATAAAATATGATTCGGAATAATGTCTTGACCTTCTTGAAGTTTCACTTCAATTTTCTCCCTAAACCAATCAATGAAATCCTTATTGTGATCTTGTGCACTATACCATTTTCTTTTCCGTTTGGTGCTTATTCATATTTTGTGTTCACTGTGATAAAAAATAGAAAAACAAATATCTTAATAACACAATACAATTAAATAATACATATAAAAAATAAGGTAAAAAATTACATGATGGTTTGTCATCTTACTTTATGTATCTCTGAACTTCCTCACAATTGCAATTGAATAAGACATAGCGATGTGTTTGTCTCTATGTAGTTTGATCAATCATGTGTCCACAATGGTTTTTCTTTAAGGTCTTTCACTTTCCCTTGATAGGACGCCCAATATTAGGTAAAAATGATTGTGCGACACTATCCTTATTAACATTAGGTGTGGACGAGTTTGATCGTTTCAGATGTTAGCAATGAAGGTAATACATTCTTTAGCTTGATATCCTTCTGCCATTGAGCCTTCTGGATGACTCTTGTTTCGAACATCCAACTTTAACTCTAGAAAATACCTCTCAACCCCATACATACACCTTGAACTAACCGGTCCACACATCTTAATTTGGTCCACAGATGTACAAGTAAATGCACCATTACGTCAAAAAATGTGGGTGGAAAAATCTGTTCAAACATGAAAAATGTTTCAACTATCTCAAACTTTAGTTTGTCAAGATGTCGAGGATCAATAGCTTTATTCCATATGCCTCTGAAAAAAGCACAAAGTCTTATCAATGGAGTAGCAACATCTTTGATTAATGTTGTTTTCACAGCAATAAGGAGCAAGTAATTCATCATAAAATGAGCATCATGACTTTTGTAGCCTATGATTTTCCTTTCTTCAACATGCACACATCGAACAATATTAGAAGCGTAACTTTGTGGTAACTTAGCATTTTTTATGACTTGACATAACTTGCGTTTTTCTTCAAGTGACATCCAGAAGCGAGAGCATGAAATTTCTTCACTACCATCTTCTGATTCTATTGGTTGAAGCTCTGACATAATTTTAAGTTCTATCAAATCTCAACGAGCACTTACATGATCTCTAGTCTTCCTCGGTATGTCTAACAATGTTTCAATGACATTATCAAACACATTTTTCTCGATATGCATTGGGTCGAGATTATGGCGATTAGAACAATGCTTCCAGTATGACAACTGAAAAAGTATGGATATCTCTCTCCATGGATTTGGATCATCATTATCATTACTCATCTTTTTTCGCATCTTTCAAAATTCATTTGGAAAATCACGCAACATATTCTCAATATCAATTTCTTTCAAAGGAATAGGTTCACTTCTTTCCTCAGTTTTTCCATCGAAATTCCTCTTATTTTGACGCCAAGGGTGAGTTGAATCAAGAAATCTACGAGTTTTCCTATAACAATTCTTATTACTATAAGGCAATATTTCAGAATCTGTTTCATAATGACATGAAAGGCATGTCAAATATCCTTTTGTGCTCTACCCGGACAACATTGCATAAGCTGAAAAATCACTAACAATAGTCATCAAAGCTACACGCATGTCAGCAAATGCAACATTGGTAAGCCTGTGATCACACTTCAAAATAAATAGTCGAATCATAAAGGAAAACTTTGAATGTTTCTTGCATCCGGGATATAGTTCCTCCTGACCTTCTTCAATTAACTTGAAAAACTTTTTTGCCTCGTCATTCGACCCCTCTGTAAAAACATCACGAGCATCATTCAGCAACCTTGCTATGTCATCATTGCAATCATCCATATTTGATTGTTCATCATGATCCAGATTAGTTCTTTCTCTTTCAATTTCGATCCCTAATTCAGATAACTTATCTGTTATTGGCACAAAACCATTACATATTAGGTGATCTCTCACAAAATTCTCATGTTGTCAATAACGATAGTGACAACTATCACATGGACAATATAAACCTAAATTTCTCTCTCTCTCTCTCCTTTTTCCCCCTCTTCTCGATCGATTCAGTGTAGCAGACCTCCAAGTCTGTTACAAATGGTATCAAAGCTCAGTTCGACGATGAGAGTGAGCATCTCACCGGAGATGCAAAACCTCCGAGACATCTCACCGGAGATGTGAAACATCGAAGACGGGATTCAGATGCGTGAAATAAATCGAAAATTTGAGAACATTATGGCAATCTTGAACACCATGCAGGCGAGGAGGTCAGCACCGGCTACTCCAGCAGCAAACACAGCAATGACGGCGAACTCAAATCCTAGTTCTCCGGCGATACTAGGAACCACGGCGAAAGTAAGGGCATTAACAGAGAGAATACTACCAGTTCCAAGTCACAGTGAAGAAGAGGAGCAGAGTCAATCGGTCCTCAGAGAAATACACAGGAAGTTGGATCTATTATTGACGAGAATGATTCAGCGACAGTTTGGTGAACCACCGGCGACACATGAGAACATCACACTCGGTTCTATTCCAACTCACATGCCAGTTCTACAACCAAGCTACGACGTCGACAAAGTTTCAGGTAGCAAAACCCCTAAATATGCTGCCATGTTAAACTTATCACCAAGAATGGAGCAATGTCTCAATCCGAAGGAAGTTCAGCAGCCTAATACTCATTTTGCCGTATTACGGAGTCCATATGAAGCACAAGGATTGGGCATTACTCCTGCTCCTGCACACAGAGATGAGCATACAGTGACAACAAGATTTAAGAAGAACAAAAAAAAGAAAGGGTACGTCAATGCTTGCCATGACCGAATCGGAAAACATCCTCGAGGTAAAGGAAACGTCAACAGAAGGTACCATCGCATAATCATCTTTAATATATATCATCGAGGTTATTTTGGGAAAGTGGATATGAGGTATTTTGATTCTGATGATCGTGATGAATGTTCACATGTGAAAATTGAAGATAATAAAGAAGGAAAATCAGTTGCTGAGGTTGAGAATGGACTAACGGAAGTTCAACATGAATATATCGAGATGAAGTCAGAAATTAAAGAGTGCCAGGTGTTTGATCTAAGTTCTCTTAATGACGAAGATGAGAATAGAAATGACGAACAAGTGCAAACAGTTGAATTCTCACTCGTAAATCCAATCTCGCTCTCTCTAATTACCTTTGATTGCCAGAACTTTCTAGAGCCTAAGAAATTTGCCCAGACCGAGAATTTCAGCACTATTGATAGATATCGACAAGGTGATTTTGTTGTAGCAGTTTCTGATCCAACAGTTGGTACTGCTAGCGTAAAAGAGAACATGAAACATCCTATCATTTGTCACTATGTAACTAATGATGTCTCTGGATATAAAACTCAAGCAGTTAATGATGCTAGAAATCTCATTCTAACTGGGAATAATGTTCAATCTATTCTCAAGAAGTTACTAGAGAAGATCACAATAAGTTGGGATGTAATTGTGGGTTGTGCTTCCCATGCTTGTAGTAGTTCTAATATGTTGTAGATTGTTTCGCCAATAAAAAATGTGAGAAATAAGGGAATGAAGTATTTGGTGGATTTTGCTTATGTAATTTACAGTGAGACATTTGGTGAAAGTAATGTGGGGCTTCTCACTGGAGATTCAACTGTTAATAGAGATGCTCAGGTTTTAATTATGACAACTGAGATTTTGCACAACATGCTATACCAGAGCGTAGGGATTGCTTCCTCGGATGGTGGTCTTCTTCATGTTGATGTAATTGTTTTGGATGAAGTACACTATGAGGACGTGATACAGTGTAAAGTGGTAGCGTTAGTGAGATCAGATAGTATAGAAGAAACATTGTCTGCTAAAAAGAATCAAAATCAGATTTGCTGGATGTGGCAGAAGGTTGGTTCTGAGGATGACATGGAATTTCAGCGTTTCTGGGATGCTATTCAGTACAAGTGTAGTGGCATATTGCGCTATGAACGCGTCTTGGACAAGGTTTTGTGAGCACAAGAGGACTTGATATTACAAAAAAAATTGTAGCTATGTTGGATCTTCAGCTTGGCCAAAGGGTCCTTGAGGTTGGTTGTGACAGTGGAAGATGTGACTTCTACATGGCTGAAAAATACGTTGTTCACGATGTTGACATTGAACTGTCAATCAACATGATATCTTTTGCTCTTGAGCGTGTATTGGTCTCAAGTGTGTTGTTGATTTCGAGGTTACTGATTGCTTGAAGTCAGCATCTGAAGAGGACGATGCAGATGATCCAAAATCACATTTGTGCTTGATAAAGTTCTTCCATAAATTTGAATCCTTACCTACTCCAGTAACCAATACTGAAAAGCTCATCTGGGGTGTCTTAGAAGCAGAACAACCTGCCTTTAGCCAGTTGTAAAGGTCCAGGTCATGGAAACTGAATGATTGCATTACAGTTCACAAACTCCTCGACACAACTCTGGATGACCATGAGGTTGCAACCAGATTAAAAGTTCGGTGTGCTGAGTACTTTCCGTGCTCGACTTACTTTGTATCTGCAGCAGCGGGATCTCAATGATCCCTCTTAAACCTACACTTGTTAGTGCTAAAGGAAACTATTGGAGCGACACCTTCTTCGCCGTCAAAAGAGCATGTGGATATGCTAACAAGGGCTATCCATGTGACCAAGTTTCTAAAGTATTATCCCTCTCATATTCTCCGAATGATAGTGAAGCTTGAAATTATGGGAAGGAAAACGATATTGGTCTTGTCATTATTAATTTCTTACTTCAGCGTGTCCTTAAAGTTGAAATCGGGAGGTACAACTCCAGCGTGCTTACTGGAAGGGACTGATTCAGAGAAAATTATGCTTCTCGATATAGGGACGTCACTTCGTATTTCAAAACACCAGCTCCCTGATCCAAAGGTAATCGTTTCAATATTAATGAAATTAGACGGTGGTTGTACATATCTGTCTGATCAACTGAATGTGGATGTGTTTTTAGAGCAAGCTCGCTCTATGAGAAGGCATCACCAAACCCAGTCGAGTGGTATATTAGAAATGCTCAAACTAGGCAACGTTCACATCCATTCCCTATTTTACGTGTGTGAGCTTGATAAAATTGCATGTGCTAAAGTTAGTCATGTATCATATGTTGATCCGCGGCCTGAAGAAGATACTTGGGGAGATTATCAATTCATCAAATTACATTTCCAGAAATTGGTGAATTTTGAAGGCCCAAGAACATTTTCAAGGAGAGTGGAATGTCACAATTGTATTATGTGACAAGAAATAGAAATTATCTACTTTAGTCCCTAAGTTTATTTTTATACTATTTAGTATTTGCATTTCCAGTCCTTTACTTTTAAGTACCCAGGTAACGTTCATTTGAGATTTTATTCAGAAAATATAAACCTAAATCTCTCTGTCTTTTCTCTCTCTCTCTCTCTCCCTTTTCCCCTCCTTCTCGATCGATTCAGTGTAGCAGACATCTAAGTCTGTTACACAGTCCATCGCCCACGCTCTTTATCCATCGGATAAACACCATCGACTTACCTGTCATCTCATCCCTGCACATCCCTGAAAACTCGTTCCCTTTACCCCCTAAAACCCGCAATTTCAGACCCTTTACATCGATATATCACCCATGTTGTGTCCTTTGGCTGTTAGCTCGATCCATGCACCAGAATAGCCCTCAACCGTACCTCACCTTTCTCATCTTATTTTCGTTCTCCTTTTCAAAATTTGAATTGCGGTGGGGGAGTATGAGAAGAATTTTTGGGCTATAAATACACGCCTCTAGTTTTGAGTAGAGGGGAGAAACTTCTTTCTTTGATATCGAGTTTCTGTTTCAACAAACCAAGAATAAAAACCCAAATAAAAGCTTATTTTTTATTCTCAAATTGAGTTCTAAAATCATCGATCTTCTTCTTTCCAGAACCAAGAACCACGAAAATCCAATTCCTACTGCTCTAAAATCATCGAAATATCAGAAAATTTTCGTCCTTTTACACTCAATCGTGTTTCGAAAAGAAACCACAAAACTCTTAAACCGTCACCCTTATTCAATCGCATAAACAACAATCTTCTTCGAGCGGATTCGACGAGTCGGGATGACGCCTCGGTTCGCAGCCCGAAGAAGGTCCGTAACTACACTTTCTTTCTGTTTATTCTGTATATTTTCTATTTATTTTGTTTTGTTAATCATGTGGTAGTTTATTCATGTTGTTATGTTTTAAATGTCTAAGTTATATGGTGTATGATGGCCTGCTTGATTATGTTAATATGGGTTAGACATGTTTTCTTTCTTGCTAGACTTCTGATTAATGTGTTGTCGCCAAATATGAAATGTCCTATGATATTAGCTTATCTAGTTGCTTATTTATGTCTCAATGTGTTAGGATTCAGGCCAGGTTCATGTGATTTGCATGTTGTCTACATAAAACTTATAATGTGAATGGTCAGTTTGGTGGTTGGAATGGTATGCATCTGTGCTTTGCATTTCAACTCGTCTGAATCTCATATCAATGTAGTGACAGAAGATAAGTTTTGAGTATATGTTTGCATTGGTCTCTAGAGGTAGCGTGAAGTATACTTGCTTTAAATATTCACTAGTATGCCAAATGTTGTAAGAAATGAACTTGAAATAGTCAATATGGGGTTTATGTATATATGCTGGTTTTGAAATACGAAATACTAAGGGTAATTAAGTAGCATCTAAGCATGTTTATTTCTAACAAGTTTTGTGTTGAGACGTGTTCTGGATATGTTTCTGTCTGATATATGATAACTTGTGGATTTAGAATCTGTGTGATCACCATATTGATTATGTCATCGCTCGTCTAAAGAGTCATCATGTATAATACAATTGGAACCATGATTGTGCATTTATCCCATTTTTTGTCGAATCAAAGCCAACCCATTGTGCTTTCTGTTCCCTTTTAACTCAATCTGGTTTCTTGCACCTACTCTCTTAAGCGTGCCTATGAAATAATGTAGAAAACCTCAGCCATGCGTGCATCTATAGAGAAATTACGATCATTTTTTGCTACATTATGTCTGAGCATGCATATAGTAAATGTTGAAGTTCCATATTGAAATCGTCATATCTCCTTGTCTGTTTACCTAATCTGCCTATTATGTACCTAAGGATATGATATGTCTATTCTGATTATTGGGAATGGTGTGCAGTATATTGTTTCTCCTCCCTGATTGAGATTGAACATGCTTGTATTTTTGTGCCATCTAGATTCAATGAGTAGATTTATTTCCCTCTTACTGTTTTAAAAAGTTTACTTGTGTTGTGGTTTGCCTTCTTTAAACTTTTCTATCCTTTTCTAAAGAGAGTATACGATGATATACTCTAAAGTATATAAAAGGGATAGAGACTTAGGTATACTATATACACCCTGAATATTTCATGTATATAAGTTTTCTTTATGTCCTTAAAGTGTCGTATAAAATATGGGCTCATATATGTATGAATGTGAATATTTATCAATTGGGCCTATCACATATCTGAGGGTGATTGGTTCCCACTATAAAATCTGAAAACTTCATATTTGGGCCTGCTTATGTTCTAGTATATGTCTTGAGGCCCAATTCTACTTCGCTCTCAAATGGGGATGGACCAATATCCTTTGGACCTGCCTTCTTATTTTTATTCCCTTAAGATCTGAAACTTTAAGTTATTAGGCCTAACATAGGCATTGGGTCAACATGTTTTCCCTTCTAAATTGGAAATTGTGTTTCTTGGGCCTGTTTCAGATTACTGTCCATTGTGTGCATCTAAGGCAAATGTCCAGATTTAATAGTATAGAATTGTCCTTTGTTTGGGAAGTTACTAGAGAAGATCACAATAAGTTGGGATGTAATTGTGGGTTGTGCTCCACATGCTTGTAGTAGTTCTAATATGTTGTAGATTGTTTCGCCAATAAAAAATGTGAGAAAGAAGGGAATGAAGTATTTGGTGGATTTTGCTTATGTAATTTACAGTGAGACATTTGGTGAAAGTAATGTGGGGCTTCATTTGGAGATTCAATTTGTTAATAGAGATGCCCAGGTTTTAATTATGACAACTGAGATTTTGCGCAACATGCTATACCAGAGCGTAGGGATTGCTTCCTCAGATGGTGGTCTTCTTCATGTTGATGTAATTGTTTTGGATGAAGTACACTATGAGGACGCAATACAGTGTAATGTGGCAGCGTTAGTGAGATCAGATAGTATAGAAGAAGTATTGTCTGCTATAAAGTGGTCTGCTAAGATCTTGAAAGAAGGGGAAGGATATAAGAAACCCAATGAAAGAGCTGTAGTTAAATTAAAACTGGTCGGCAGGCTGCTAGATGACACAGTCTTCATAAAGAAGGGCCATGATGGGGAAAATGAAGACAACCTTTTGGAGTTCAAGACTGATGAGGAACAAGTAATAGATGGGTTGGATAGAGTTGTCATGACAATGAAGAAGGGTGAAGCGACACTGCTTATAATTGCACCTGAATATGCCTTTGGTTCATCCGAGTCAAAGCAAGATTTAGCTGTTGTTCCTCCTAATTCAAATGTGCATTATGAGGTTGAACTTGTTTCTTTTGTCAAGGACAAAGAATCATGGGATATGAATACTCCAGAGAAAATTGAGGCTGCTGGCAAAAAGATAGAAGAATGGAATGCACTATTTAAGGCTGGAAAACACGCAAGTGCATCCAAGAGATATGAAAAGGCTATAAAATTTATCGAGCATTATACTTCCTTTAATGAGGAGGAAAAGAAACAGTCTAAAGCGTGGAAGATCAGATGCAACTTAAAAAATGCAGCTTGCAAGTTGAAATTGAAAGATTACAAAGCTTGTTGTGGAGATAGGTTTCCGGTTCGTGAACCGAATGTCTCACCTGGCCTAAGATCACACCGAATCTCCATAGACCAATTCATGGGTGTGACAAAGCACCCACACTCCTTGAGTTTGACATCCTCGTCAACCACACTCAAAGATAACTAGGAGATGTTAGTACCGCCCCTGTTCACTTCAGCATGGAAGGAACACCTTCGGGAAGAATCAAAGTTTTTCGATCACTGAACCTGTGCCTGACATGGACCGGGTTAAGGGGATACTTGGGGAGTTTAAGGCTTCTTTTCACCGACTACAACCCTTGTATCTTCCCGCGATCCGAACTTATCCTCTTAAAAAGGGATTTCAGTTCGTTACTTCTTGGAAGTCAACGCCGAATGATGATGGGAAGGAGCGAGCAGAAAGAGGCTCCTCATAGTAAGAAGAAGAAGCTCACAGCCTGGGTTAGACCAAATGGCGAGGTTTCGTATCTTGTAGAGGGCCTTTGCTTGGATTCGTCATTCATTACTTTATAGTTACCACGAGGATGGAACCCATTAGCTGAGAAATTGTGTACCAAGGTGTTGGAACTGGGTGTTGGTATTTGCCGTTTCACTGGCGAATTAGCCAAGAAAGTTGGGCAACTTATAACATTGGACTTTATTGAAGGCGCAATTAAGAAGAGTGAAAGCATAATGGGCACCATAAGAATGTCAAGTTCTTGTATATTGATGTGACTTCTCCAGATTTGAACTTTTCACCTGAAGCAGTGGACTTGATACTTTCTAATTTGCTACTGATGTATCTTTATGATGAAGAGGTTCAGGATCTTGCTAAGGGCATGGTTAAATGGTTGAATGTTGGTGGTTACATGGTTTTCATAGAGTCATGCTTCCATCAATTAGGAGACCACAAGCAAAAGAACAACCCAACCCACTATCGAGAGCCTAGCTTTTATACAAAGGTTTTCAGAGAATATCATGTAAATGATGTTAATGTAAAATCATTTGAACTTTCTCTCGCTGGTTGCAAGTGCATTAGAGTTTATGTCACGAATAAAAAGAATCAAAATCAGATTTGCTGGATGTGGCAGAAGGTTGCATCTGAGGATGACATGGAATTTCAGCGTTTCTGGGATACTATTCAGTACAAGTGTAGTGGCATACTGCGCTATGAACGCGTCTTTGGACAAGGTTTTGTGAGCACAAGAGGACTTGATATTACAAAAAAAAATTGTAGCCATGTTGGATCTTCAGCTTGGCCAAAGGGTCCTTGAGGTTGGCTGTGACAGTGGAAGATGTGACTTCTACATGGCTGAAAAATACGTTGTTCACGATGTTGGCATTGACCTGTCAATCAACATGATATCTTTTGCTCTTGAGCATGTATTGGTCTCAAGTGTGCTGTTGATTTCTAGGTTACTGATTGCTTGAAGTCAGCATCTGAAGAGGACGATGCAGATGATCCAAAATCACATTTGTTCTTGATAAAGTTCTTCCATAAATTTGAATCCTTACCTACTCCAGTAACCAATACTGAAAAGCTCATCTGGGGTGTCTTAGAAGTAGAACAACCTGCCTTTAGCCAGTTGTAAAGGTCCTGGTCATGGAAACTGAATGATTGCATTACAGTTCACAAACTCCTCGACACAACTCTGGATGACCATGAGGTTGCAACCAGATTAAAAGTTCGGTGTGCTGAGTACTTTCCGTGCTCGACTTACTTTGGATCTGCAGCAGCGGGATCTCAAGGATCCCTCCTAAACGTACACTTGTTTGTGCTAAAGGAAACTATTGGAGCGACACCTTCTTCGCCGTCAAAAGAGCTTGTGGATATGCTAACAGGGGCTATCCATGTGACCATGTTTCTAAAGCCTCTCATATTCTCCGAATGATAGTGAAGCTTGTAATTATGGGAAGGAAAACGATATTGGTCTTGCCATTATTAATTTCTTACTTCAGTGTGTCCTTAAAGTTGAAATCGGGAGGTACAACTCCAGCGTGCTTACTGGAAGGGACTGATTCAGAGAAAATTATGCTTCTCGATATAGGGACGTCACTTCTTATTTCAAAACACCAGCTCCCTGATCCAAAGGTAATCGTTTCAATATTAATGAAATTAGATGGTGGCTGTACATATCTGTCTGATCAACTGAATGTGGATGCGTTTTTAGAGCAAGCTCGCTCTATGAGAAGGCATAACCAAACCCAGTCGAGTGGTATATTAGAAATGCTCAAACTAGGCAACGTTCACATCCATTCCCCGTTTTACGTGCGTGAGCTTGATAAAATTGCATCTGCTAAAGTTAGTCATGTATCATATGTTGATCCGCGGCCTGAAGAAGATACTTGGGGAGATTATCAATTCATCAAATTACATTTCCATAAATTGGTAAATTTTGAAGGCCCAAGAACATTTTCAAGGAGAGTGGAATGTCACAATTGTATTATGTGACAAGAAGTAGAAATTATGTACTTTAGTCCCTAAGTTTATTTTTATACTATTTAGTATTTGCATTTCCAGTCCTTTACTTTTAAGTACCCAGGTAACGTTCATTTGAGATTTTATTCAGAAAAATATAAACCTAAATCTCTCTCTCTTTTCTCTCTCTCTCCCCTTTCCCCTTCTTCTCGATTGATTATGTGTAGCAGACATCTAAGTCTGTTACACAGTCCATCGCCACGCTCTTTATCCATCGGATAAACACCATCGACGCACCTGTCATCTCATCCCTGCACATCCCTGAAAACTCGTTCCCTTTACCCCTTAAAACCCGCGATTTCAGACCCTTTACATCGATATATCACCCATGATGTGTCCTTTGGCTGTTAGCTCGAGCCATGCACCAGAATAGCCCTCGACCGTACCTCACCTTTCCCATCTTATTTTCGTTCTCCTTTTCAAAATTTGAATTGGGGTGGGGGAGTATGAGAAGAATTATTGGGCTATAAATACACCCTTCTAGTTGCGAGTAGAGGGAATAAACTTCTTTCTTTGATATCGAGTTTCTGTTTCAACAAACTAAGAATAAAAACCCAAATAAAAGCTTATTTTTTATTCTCAAATTGAGTTCTAAAATCATCGATCTTCTTCTTTCCAGAACCAAGAACCACGAAAATCCAATTCCTACTGCTCTAAAATCATCGGAAAATCAGAAAATTTTCGTCCTTTTACTCTCAATCGTGTTTCGAAAAGAAACCACAAAACTCTTAAACCGTCGCCCTTATTCAATCGCATAAACAACAATCTTCTTTTTAGCGGATTCGACGAGTCGGGATGACGCCTCGGTTCGCAGCCCGAAGAAGGTCCGTAACTACACTTTCTTTCTGTTTATTCTGTATATTTTCTATTTATTTTGTTTTGTTAATCATGTGGTAGTTTATTCATGTTGTTATGTTTTAAATGTCTAAGT
Organism: Przewalskia tangutica; assembly: GCA_029844215.1. Lineage (NCBI taxonomy): Eukaryota > Viridiplantae > Streptophyta > Magnoliopsida > Solanales > Solanaceae > Przewalskia > Przewalskia tangutica. Next base: position 114,950,778 of record CM056723.1, on the reverse strand, counting down.
TATATGGTGTATGATGGCCTGTTTGATTATGTTAATATGGGTTAGACATTTTTCTTCTTGCTAGACTTCTGATTAATGTGTTGTCGCCAAATATGAAATGCCCTATGATATTAGCTTATCTAGCTGCTTATTTATGTCTCAATGTGTTAGGATTCAGGCCAGGTTCATGTGATTTGCATGTTGTCTACATAAAACTTATAATGTGAATGGTCAGTTTGGTGGTTGGAATGGTATGCATCTGTGCTTTGCATTTCAACTCGTCTGAATCTCATATCAATGTAGTGACAGAAGATAAGTTTTGAGTATATGTTTGCATTGGTCTCTAGAGGTAGCGTGAAGTATACTTGCTTTAAATATTCACTAGTATGCCAAATGTTGTAGGAAATGAACTTGAAATAGTCAATATGGGGTTTATGTATATATGCTGGTTTTGAAATACGAAATACTAAGGGTAACTAAGTAGCATCTAAGCATGTTTATTTCTAACAAGTTTTGTGTTGAGACGTGTTCTGGATATGTTTCTGTCTGATATATGATAACTTGTGAATTTAGAATCTGTGTGATCACCATATTGATTATGTCATAGCTCGTCTAAAGAGTCATCATGTATAATACAATTGGAACCATGATTGTGCATTTATCCCATCTTTTGTCGAATCAAAGCCAACCCATTGTGCTTTCTGGTCGCTCTCAAATGGGGATGGACCAATATCCTTTGGACCTGCCTTCTTATTTTTATTCCCTTAAGATCTGAAACTTTAAGTTATTAGGCCTAACATAGGCATTGGGTCAACATGTTTTCCCTTCTAAATTGGAAATTGTGTTTCTTGGGCCTGTTTCAGATTACTGTCCATTGTGTGCATCTAAGGCAAATGTCCAGATTTAATAGTATAGAATTGTCCTTTGTTTGGGCTTAATGATTCATCTCGTGCTGCTTAATTAAACATGAATCAATATTTGACTGAACGTGTTTGGGCAGGCCCATCTATTTGATTGTTTTAATTTGAGGGAATTAAAACATGCATGTTTAAGTTTCTTTATTTTATGAGGGAATTAAATCATGCATGTTTAAGTTCCTTTATTTATATTGTTAGTAAAACGAGCAGGTACTAATCCGTTTCTTTCCTTTTTGTTTGTATGACGTATCGGGAGCATCAAAGAGTCTCGGTATGAGACTCGTCGTGACAAATGAAAACCCGCATCCAATACATTGCATCTTTCGGCCTATAAAATCATTAAACAAATAGGGCGGGATGACGTTGTCACCCGTCTTAGTCATCTTAGTTCTTTTATATTTCGTTATTTTATTTTCCTCGTCGTAATTTTATATAACTATTGGAATGCTTAGAATAGTTAAGCCTAGAATTAGTAAGGGAGGGTAGTTAAATAAAATAAAATCGTCTATAGTTTATTTATCTTTTAGGCTTGTTAAGTTGTTATGCATGTCTAAGCTTTTCAAAACAATTTAGTCATTTTTATGCATCATTAGTATTACAAAATTTATAAGGTTTAAATTTTGCCAGACTCCATAAAAACTCCTATTTATATATAAATACGTATTCTTCCAATAAACTATTTTCTATGCATTTTGTAAACAAACCTCATGCAAATTTTATGAAAATATATCTTTCAAGTAGTTATTTGCAACATTTTTTCTTAAGTTTATGCTTTCAAAATATGCATTTATTAAGCCTAAGTTTGACCGCATAACCACGAGTTAGCGGATCTTAAAGGATGCCTAACCCCTTCCCTTTTAGATAATAAAGAACCCTTACCTAGAATCTCATAATTTTCGTAGACCTTTAAATAGAGATCATTTTGTAGCATTTTATGCTATTTAAAAGTGTCCTAGTTCACTATAATAATTAGGTGACGACTCCTTAAAATCAATTCAGGAATCACTCATATGCCGTACACCATTTCGACTCCGATTAAAATGGGGTATTACACTAGGTTGAAGCTGCGGCTGCTTTGAAATCGTCGACCAAGAGGAAGAGAAAGATTACTAAAAAAGATTTTGGTTCAAACTTCGATTTTCTAAGATGAAGCTTCGGCTACTTTGAGTTTTGATATCGTCGACCAAAACGATTTAGGGGTTACTAGTTAGGGATTAGATTTATATTGGGTATGGAAAATTACTAATATACCCTCGGGTTTTCGGTTCGGTGTATCCATAAATTAAAATAACCGAAACGAATTAATTTCCAATTCAAATTCGATTTTTTGCTACCACCGGTTTTTTTCCTTGCATTTAACCAAACCGGCGGTTCGGTTCGGTTTTTTCGGTTCATCCAATTATTTGCCCACCCCTACTTATCTTCTTAACATATTTCCTACCAAAGGTTTGACATATTCCTCCCCTCTTCAAATCTTATATAAAAAGACTCCTTCGTATTCACATCTTAGGGTCTTTGGGTGCTTATGTTTATCTTCTCTTTCCGTCAACTACAATTAACAAAATTCAAGTCCGTTCTACTCCTTGTGTATTTTTGGGTTATCCCTCTAATCATCGTGGTTACAAGTGTTTTGATTTGTCGTCTAACAAAATCATCATTAGTCGCCTTGTTATTTTCGATGAAACCCAATTTTCGTTTGTAAAAGTAAATAATCCCAGGTCTAGTTCGTATATTTTTTAGATGACGATGTCTCCCCGTATATTATCCACCATTTATCGGATATGTCCCACACCCAAAATCCGGCAGCTGGCCCACTGCCCGCTGATTCTCCAGTACCGTCTCGATATCCCGTCGTGGGCTCAAAAACTGGGCCACCGATCCAGCCCTATTATATGAGGATGTCGTTATAAAGAGGTTTGGCGGTATCATATGCGTTACGAGTCAATCGATTTGGACATAACACTCCCTAACATCTTAGCCATCATCAATCCAATTGGATCTTCCCACTTTTGTTATTAACTCAACAAAAAAAATAGAAAATGTTGCGAGGATGAGGTTAATTTATTTCGAGTTTAAGTTTTACACCCTAATAATTTAAAGGACACTTATATGATCAAATCATACATAAATTAATTATAAATAATTTTATAATATGTATTAATTTGCAATCTGATAAAAATGATAATTAACTCAATACATGTAATATATTAAAATCCATCGAGAATATAATTTTTTAATATTATCAGTGTATATAATTTAAATTTATTATTTCTTATTATTTGATTCTCAGGTTGGGGTACTAAGTTTTGGGAAAAGATGTTGTGAATAATTATTCTCTTACCTTTGTTCTAGCACTAACTGTATCAGATAAAATTTAATCATTCACCAAAATTAATTAAGAAAAAACATCATATTATTTCCATTTTACTGTAACCAAAACAGATTTCTGACTTAAAAATATAAAAATATTTCAAACTTCTTAGATTGTGCACTCTATATATATATATATATATATATATGCAACATACTTTGATAATCCAATTCACAAGATTAATTTGATACGTTTTCTCGTAGAAAAAATAGTAAATTCCTCAACCACTATATGCATGTTTCTCCTTTTGATTTTTGCATCAGGTATGCTATACTTAAAGAAATATTTTTTTGATTATTTTTATTAATAAAAGAGATATATATATATATATATATTACATATTTTCATAATAGGAAAATCATTTTCCTATTCTATTCCTAAAATCCTATTCTATTTGGATACTTAACTATACAATTATGATAAGAGTACAACATTAATTATACTACAATATACATTCCTAGTATACATATTTCTGCCGGTGATGGGTTGGATGAGACTTGGGCCTTCTGCCCTGAAGCAAACACAAATCATTCATTAGATCTTTAATGAAATGCAGCATATAGTAGCACAATCGTATCCATAAGGTTGTTGTGGTACCTTAAAACAAAATTAACCAAAGCATTAACTTGACAGTCAAATTTAAACTTTCACTACATACCAATTAAATACTTGAATAAATGGATTACCTTAATAATTATTACCATTCTTGATAAAATCCACTTTAGTTTATAACCTTTCTGCGCTGTATACATCAACATGGCTACAAAAATGACAACACATATTAAAACATGCTTGTCATCATTAATAAAAAAAATAATTGACTAAGAATATTACAACAAGAGTAAATAATAACAAGTAATAGATACATACTGTGTGATCAATTTGACCAACTCTTGATGTGGTGCAACATTAAGTGAATCAAGATAGAATACCTGAAATTTTGACACATCAAATACAACCACTACCCAATGATTCCTACAAATCATGTATTATTAGTGTTTCTCGAAATAATTGAGGTTATATATATATAAAGAATTAGAATGACGTACTGAGGTCTATATGACATGAACAACACTTGACCGTCTTTCGCTTTCAGCAAGCGATCACATACACTTGCTGCTCTTTTTTCAGGTGGACTGCTTGGTTTACCTTTATCATTTATATTTGCACACACCAAAGCATGATGTACAAACCCAAATAGTCGGACTCTTTCTCTTTCCAACGGGTTGTATTTTTCATGCAACAAGCTAAAATTAAAACCAGTTAAAAAGATGTGCAATCTGGTTTTAAATCACCACAAAGCAAGGAAGCAAAGCTTTAGGATTGAGCAAATAGAGTTTTTCAATGTTTGAGTAAAGTCATACTTTTTCAGCCAATGAATCAAAAACAGTTCAATAACGCAGAAAATCAGCAACTAAAATAGTGTAAAAATGCAGAAAAACAACAAAAAAATTGGCCAAAACAGCAGTAAAACAGATTTGATTGTAATGGGAAGACGTACCAAATATAAACCAAAACTTGATTAGTACCTAGCCAATTCATTTTTAGCAGTGACTCGCATTCATCCTTGCTAATCCAAGTCTTGACAGATTTGGTGGTCTCAAACACGATATCATCTATGAGGTATGGCGTGGAATACTCTGATGGCAATCTTATATCCACAATGTCCCCAAATATGGCAAGAACTTTATTTCGGTGTCGTTGTTGCACCCCCGAGTGTCTTGTTCTACTTCTGGTTCAAATTTGCCATCTCTTTTAATCCGAGCTTTGCTTTCAAAGCTCGCTCATATCAATCTCCTCCTCCGAAATACCGGATGTAGAACACTATATATTATAACAAAAAGATCAAATTAGTTTAAGTTCGATATTCTATATTAAATGAAAAGATAGAACTTACATTTTTTTCTATAAGCCCCTTATATCCTATTCTGCTCAAGCGATGATTGAACTTATTCTTTGCCTTTATTTCCTTTGCATCTTTACTTATTCGCTAACTAAAGAACATTAGAAAGGAATTTAGTTAAATACATAAATTTATTCAGTTTATTCAACTGTATTTGTTAAGTAATTACTCACCTCGAAGTCTTCAGAAAGTCAAGACTTCACAAACTCCTCCCAATCAGATTTTGTAATGTGTTTGTGTTCAATCGGAGGTATGTACAACTCACGGTCATCTACACGCGGAAAAATATACTTCTTTGCCACTCTGTACTTGAAGTTTCAGAATAATTGTCCAATTCTTTCTACAACTTGTTTCTTACTTCGTGGATGAACCACAAAGTGTACCTGTAATTTCATTTATATATCACCAATTGCATAAAAATAGAAACTTGAAATTTTGCAGTAGTAAATTGAATTTACCTTAACGGCTTCCCAAAGTCGGTCTTTTTCTTCATCAGGAACCAACTGCCAATCATCATGAGTTATAGAAGCTGACGTGCGTGCCAAAACTCCTAAATGAGTGAATAAATCATATCATGATCCGCCTACGGGAATACCCAACTTATTGTACTTAACGACAATTCTTCATTTCTTTTCTCTTTAAATTTTGCTTATGCCCAATAGAAACACCTTTATAGCTGCTATCAGTTGGTTTATCTCCATCACTTGCATCTTCTTCATCATGTTCACCATCACTAAAATTAGGAATGAGTTTTAGTTTGCATTGTACTTGAGTATCATCACGCTCTTCCTCACTATCGGAATATACATATCCCTTTTTACTCATTTTCTTATCCATTTCAGATCTGCATAGAGACAACAAAAATGATCTAATAACAGTAAAAAATAATGAACTAAAAACAATAAAAATCAAACAACAAAATAGAAGCAAAAATGTTACAACAGTAGCAAAAAAAATAAACTAAAAACAGTCAAAAAATGCAACAAAAAATAGTAAAAATCAGCAGCAAAACAACAACATAACAACATATATACAACAACAACAACGTGCCAAAACCAGCAGCAACACAACAACATAACCAACAAGAAAAACTTTGTAAAAAACAGTTGAAAACAGAAAACAGGCAGCAAAACAGAGCAGCAAAATAATAACAAAAATTGCTAAACAACAACCAAAATAGATGCTATAACATCAGCAAAATAGTAGCAAAAATATGTGCAAAACAGTGACCCAAATGTACTAAAAATTGCAAAAAATAGCAGCATTTGAACTTTAAAAACACCAGCAAAACAGCGTATATACAGCAGCAACAAAACTAAATAAACTTACTTGAAAAAATGCATAATTAGGTACACCCAAATTCCCTCTTTTCCATCACCGATGTATACACCAACATCGTCATCATCATTCACCGATAATTCATTCGCAATGGAGCATTATCCATCGTAATGTCTATATCATCATCAGTACCTTTATTTGGCAATGACACACTACATACCACTTTACATCACTTGGATCAGATACGTAAAAGACTTATGTTGCTTATGAAGCCAGAATGAACGGTTCTGACTTATGTCATAATCGTTTGAAATTTACAAGTGTGCATCCAGGCTCATCATTTAATAGAACACCACCAACATTCTCTACCCAATCACATGAACATTGCAACTCTAAATATATTGTAATTGATATCCCAAATCTCATTAATAACTCCATAAAATTCCATGTCACGTGTTTTTGGATTTTGATCCTTCGAACTCGCAACTTGCATGGTTGAAGCAACAATAGTTACACCACTATTTGGAAGTAAAGTCCCATACAAACTCTCACACACATTCTTTTCAATGTGCATAACATCTAATTGGTGTCTCACAAGTAAGTGCTTCCAATACTCTAAATTGTAGAATATTGATTTCTTCTTCCACCATGATCTATCATATGAATCATCCCCATATTTTGGATTCTTCTCATTTTTCTTCCCCTATGTATTCTCAACACATTCAACTAAGTGTAATATTTCCTCACCATTCAACTGTACAGGGGCTGTCTTCTCTTCAATTTTGTTGTTAAAGGCAGATTTTTGGCTTCTGTATTGATGTCCTTCTAGAAGCCAACGTCGATGACCAGGTATACATATTTTTTTGCTATGTCGAAGTCTACACCCAGGAGTATCAACACCACAAAATGGACATGCATAATAACCCTTAACTGTACACTCGGCTAGATTTCCATAGGCTGAAAAGTCATTTATAGTCCACATCAAGACAACCCGCAAATTGAAAAACTCTTTCTTAAAAGAATCAAAACACTCAACCCCTTCTTCCCATAAGGATTGCAAATCATCTACTAAATGTGCTAAATAGACATCAATGTCATTTCCCAGTTGTTGTGGACCAGAAATTAAGAGAGATAACATCATGAATTTTATTTTCATACAAAGCCACGGGGGGAAGGTTATAGATTGTAAGAATGACTGGCCAACAACTATATGTACTACTAAAAGAGCTATGTGGGTTGATTCTATCTGCTGATAGAGCCAGACGGAGGTTTCTAGGGTCTTTTGCAAACTCAGGCCACTTCTCATCTATTAACTCTCAAGCTTTAGAATTTGCGGGATGTCGAAGCTTTCCATCTTTGATCCTATCATTTGCATGCCAAGTTAAGTCTTTAGCTGTTTGAGAGCACTGAAACATTCGACTAAACCTAGGAATAATAGGAAAGTACCATAAAACTTTAGAGGGTAACCCTACTCTATCTTCTTCACTCCCATATTTTTTCCATCTTGAAACAGAACATGTAGGACATTTTTCTAGTTTTTCATATTGTTTTCTATAAAGTATGTAGTCATTAGGGTATGCATGAATTTTAATATACTCTAACCCTAATGCAGTCATTATTTTCTTGGCATCATAAAAAGACACATGCAATACATTTTCCTCTGGCAACATCTGAGATACAACATTCAATATCTCAGAAAAGCTTTTATCGGATAAACTAAACTTACTCTTGATATTAAAAAGTTTAACTAGAGCACCTAACTTAGTGAAATTTGTGCACCCTTTATATAAAGGTTTCTCTGCGTCTTCAAGCAACTCTTTCAAAGCATTATCATCACAATTAATAAAAGCATCATTAATTATATCTACAGTATCTTCATCATTGTAATCCATGTTGTTAGACTCAAACTGGTCATCTATTCTAGAGTCTATGCTTCTACACTTCTACACTTTTTCCCGTGCCAAAACCAGATTTTATATTCACTGTCTATCCCATTAAAGAACAAATGTTAAAATATAATTTTTACGGGGTGAAAAGACAAATTTCCACATTGATTGCAAGAACACTTAATCACACTACTGTCTACAGCATTGGCTACAGTAAATTGCAAAAAATTCTTAACCCCTTTATCATATTCATGTGATAATCGAGAACATGTTGTTACACCCCGTATTTCCGGCAGTTGAGATAAGAACGTACGTAAGAATTTGGGAATTGAATTTTGGAAAGAATGAAAGATTCTGAAAATTTCTCCGAACCTTGTAAAGGAAAAAAGGTTTATTAGTTGAATTTAATTCTCGAAATTCGGTATTTGGGACTTTTAGAATTTAATCGGAATTTTGGAATTTAATTTCGAAATTTGGTCACGTGGGACCACCCGAGAAATTTTGTATATGTTGGGGAGTTTGGGAAGGCAAAACGCAGAACAAAATACCAAAACGTGTATGAACAGTGAAAACCCGTCCATGAACAGTGTTGTTCGATGAACAGTGTTCGGAAAAACGCCAAAAGCTTCGTCTCGTCGAGCCCGTCACGTCCATACCAACCGCCACCGTCGATTCTCCCGGAATCGCCGGCAGTTTCAGATCGAAGTTTCGGTCACTGTTCATCCATCTTCCCCGTTCGGCTTTACGATTTTCCACCAACCGAGGTGCAATCGACGGAGTGGAGTATACCATCAGAACCACCATCTCCTTGCCGTCATTTCCATGTAAACCAGACCTCGATTCTTGCTCAAACTCGCCGTCGACGGATCGATTTTCGCCGAAACCCCAGGTCGTCGACGAGCATTTTCCCGCCACCACGGTGAGTCGACGGCCGTGGCTAGTGTAGAAATATTCAGGGTGGAAAGGCCGACATTTTGGCACCACCCACGACCTCCGATTCAACCTGCATCGTCGTCAACTAAAACATTTTCTTCGATCGGTTGGAAGATTCGATCGATTCTCGTACGATTGAGGGCTAAGGCATATACCATTGTGTTCGTATTGATCTTAGCTACGTTTTGCAACCAATCCCGAGCCTCAATTCTCAGTATTTTGGAATCCGCCATTGATGCCGCCTTGAGCTCGCCGGCGGCGGCGGCGCCGCCGCAGGACCACCAGCAGACCTCCAAAAAAATTGATTTTCAAGGCTATGGACGTATTGTGGCCATTTTTAGGTTGAAGTACTTTGGAGCGTTTTGCTAATTGTCGATAATCGTCGCGAGGTATGTGAACCTCTTCCTTCCTTTGGCATGATTCTATGTATGGACTATACTTGTGGTATCATTTCATGTTTCCTTCTACTCTTAGAAGTTAAGAGGTAGTTATGTGATTTACTGTATGTAGAACCTTTTCCTATCTTTTGAGCATGACTAGTTGCACGTATGTAGTAATGCAGAGACGCAAGACTATGACATTCTTTACTTGTTTTATGTAATGCCAAGTCGTGTGGGTTAGGAGATTAACTCACTTCTTTGAAAATAGTAAGGATGTCTTAAGTTGATTTTAAAGTGAAGGGACTTGAAGAGTTTTAAAGTATGTGATACTTGTTCCGTTTTAAACGTATAAGTCCCTTGGATAGGAAATTGTTTATGGCTAAGGTATAAAGTGAATATAACGGCTTTATGGGAAGTTGGTTATATTTACTTTATGGAAAGATAAATGACTTGTTTTATTGAAAAGGAAATTTGTTTTAAGGCCAATTGCCTAAGGTTTTAAAATAAAATGAGTCACTTGAGTTTTAAAGGTTAAGAGACTAATTGTATTTTTGAAAGTTATGAGAATTGATTTGAAAGTATTTAATACTTGGTTTCAAAAAGTAGAAGTCTTTTGGTTATAAAAGGAATGAGTTTGTATAAAACCATAAAGGGTTATAACGCTTTATGGGAAGTTGGTTATAACGGCTTTATGGAAGGTTAAGAGAATGGTTTTCTTGAAGAATGTAAGCAAAGAATAATTTGAAATAAAGAAGGGGCAATTGTTTTAAAGGTACCAATTGCTTAAGGTTTTAAAGAAAGAAGTCACTTGATTTAGAAGTTCTAATTGTATTTCTAAAAAGTATTGTGACTGGTCGTGAAAAGTAGATATGACTTGATACTACGGTTATTAGTATCTTGGAAGTTTTATTTAAAAGAGAATCATTTTAAAGGACTAGAGGCACGTAGTACGTTGGGTTAAATTCCCGGATTTTATAATGACATGATTAGTGCCTTAAGTAAACAAAAATGAGAATGTATATGAACAAGCTAATAAGAAGTTAGTGGATTTCTTAACTTGCTTATGTTATGTATGGTAAGTCGGTAGTGCTTATGTTATGTATGATAAGTCGGTAGTGCTTATGTTATGTATGATAAGCCGGTAGGGCTTATGTTATGTATGATGGCCGGTTGAGTTAGGGTAAGAGTATAAATGAGGGGTAAACCCCCAAGACGTTATACCACCTGCTTCAGGGTAAGAGTATAAATGAGGGGTAAACCCCCAAGACGTTATACCATCTGTTCCGTGGATTCGCTACCCGTGATGCGAGGAATACCTCATGCGAGTCCTTATGGGCTTATGCGGGTGAAATAGTCCCACGCGGTAGTGCGACCTATGCGAGGAATACCTCATGCGAGTCCTTATGGGCTTATGCGGGTGAAATAGTCCCATGCGGGCGGGTACAGCCTATGCGAGGAATACCTCATGCGGGTCCACAAGATCTATGCGGGTGAAATAGACCCAGGAATGGGCCGGGCAGTATACCTTTACGGGCAGACTATATGACATTATCGACCCAGGAATGGGCCAAAGATACCTTTACGCGCACTAGATGGCGTTATCGACCCGTGATCGGGCGCAAGATACCTTACGCGCACTATGTGATCTTGATCGCGCCCTAGATGGCGGGTAGTATAGGTGCCCTCCTTACAGGCGGAACAACCTTATGAAAGATAGTTAAGTTATATGGTAATGAACTTAATGATTCTTTTCTAATAATGACGTAAGAAAGTGGCTATAACTTTTATTGAAAATGGAAAAGATGATAAGGTGCGATTTAGTTCATAAGTGGTAATGACACGCAAGATCCGTAAGTATTTTTATACTTGTCCTTGTCATTCTTTTGTACGATTATGATCCGCTTTATCAGACGTTATTTCATTCCATATTCGCACTGTTATCGACTTCTTCGGGGCTGCTCATGCCCGCAGTTTTAGGTACCTGTGTTGGCGATCCTTGCTCTAGGATCTCGGTTGATTTTGAGAGAAAGCTCCATTTGCTCCGAGGCTTATCTCTGTACAGCTTTTCCCTGAGGTAGTAGATTCATGTATATTCAGGGGTGTGGCGGGGCCCTGTCCCGCCACAGTTGTTATGTTAAAACTCTTAGAGGTCTGTAGTCACATATTGTGGGTCAGTTTGTAAAGGAAATGAGTCAACTGCTTCGGTTATATTTATATATGTTCAGGAAGGTAGCCCTATCGGCTAACCTGTTGTTTACTTCTGTTTTTTTTTGTTTGTATAAGTTTCATGTATGTTCCGCTGATTTTTCTCTGATGTATACCTGTAAGAGTGCCCAGATAGGGCACTAGTCGCGGTCCCGGGGTCGGGTCGTGACAAAAGTGGTATCAGAGCAGTTAGTCCTCGGAAAGTGTCTACAGACCGTGTCTAGTAGAGTCTTGATTATCGGTGTGTTGTGCACCACATCTATAATCAGGAGGTCGCAGGACATTTAGGATTGGTTTCCATTCTTCTCACTCGAGATCGTGCCATAGAGTCGTGTTGTTAGGGTCGTCTCGCCTAACGAGTTATGTTGATTGCATTCTGAGAAGGCAACAATGACCGGGAAGGACTATGTGGATTGCGTATCCAGGTTGGTAATGATTATAGTATAGTTGGTATTGTGACATACCTCTATACGGAGTTATGTATGAGGGTCATTTATGGGTTGCCTAGAATGGTTTTAGATTTACCAAGAGTGGTAAAGACTAACTAGATACCGGGATGGTATGGAATAGTTAGTAAATTTTCGCCAAGGTCTTGTGTTTTATTTTGAGATAATTGGGAAAGGATGAGCTGTCTGATAGGGTAGTGGACCCTTAAGAAGCCATGTTAAGGAACCTAACGGAATGTCATGTTAATAGATTAAGCGGCGTAGTAGGCTTAAGAGAATTGTACGGATGAGGTCCGTATAGAGTAAGTAATAGTTGTTGTGATCGAGACAACATGATTTTGGTTGTATGAGAAGTTTTGTACCCGCTACTGGGACTAATAAGGTAGGCTTGGAACATGGAAATGCGAGCCTAAGAATATTGATAACCGAGACCTTAGATATATAAGGCTCTCTGCCATAAGATTTTAAGTCGGACCAAGGATAAGAGTTAAGGCGCGACCAGTCGGTTGAGGACTATGCACGGGTCTCCCCATGGCCTGGAATAGAGTGGGATCAGTTGGTAGTAGTTCCGCTACGTGACGGGGTCACGAGGGTGCAAGGCCCAAGTCTAGTTAATTGTTTTACGGGTTCGTGGACACGTTCCACCGGAACCAGGCCGTGAAAGCCGGAAATGGTCGTATATTGTTTTATAGAGTGACTCCAAAGATTAGAGGCCAGAATCGGTATGGAAGTTATGTATGTATGCTAGTAAGAGTTGGAAGTACGGAAAGAGTACGGTCAGTAAGAAGATAGCAACCAAGTGTAAAGGAATAGAGCCTGAATCCATAAGAACATTTCGGGGTAACTACACCCGTGAGTGTTTGGGGTGGTAGCTGAGCGGGTATATGAGATTGCCCGGTGATGATACAGTCGTTAGACCCTAGTAGACCTAGTAGAGATGGTTACGACAGGCTTTGTGGTCATTATGAGTATGGGCTAGTTGGCTTCGTGAGTGCCAAGGTTGACATTTTAGTATAAGTATTGTTATGTGGCCATGGGTGGCATATGTTGTGTTAAGGGTGTAGTAAAATGAGACTATGTCGCTATCTAATTAGATGGAACTCCGAAAGAACATTCGAGGACGAATGTTTCTAAGGGAGGAAGGATGTTACACCCCGTATTTCCGGCAGTTGAGATAAGAACGTACGTAAGAATTTGGGAATTGAATTTTGGAAAGAATGAAAGATTCTGAAAATTTCTCCGAACCTTGTAAAGGAAAAAAGGTTTATTAGTTGAATTTAATTCTCGAAATTCGGTATTTGGGACTTTTAGAATTTAATCGGAATTTTGGAATTTAATTTCGAAATTTGGTCACGTGGGACCACCCGAGAAATTTTGTATATGTTGGGGAGTTTGGGAAGGCAAAACGCAGAACAAAATACCAAAACGAGTATGAACAGTGAAAACCCGTCCATGAACAGTGTTGTTCGATGAACAGTGTTCGGAAAAACGCCATTTCCGGCCAAACCAGGAATCACGGGGCGAGACATATACCAAAAGCTTCGCCTCGCCGAGCCCGCCACGTCCATACCAACCGCCACCGTCGATTCTCTCTAATCGCCAGCTTTCAGATCGGGTTTCGGTCATCGCTCATCCATCTTCCCGCTCGGTTTTCTCGATTTTCCGACCAACCGAGGTGCAATCGACGGAGTGGAGTATACCATCGTAACCACCATCTCCTCGCCGTCATTTCCATGTAAACCAGACCTCGATTCTGCTCAAACTCGCCGTCGATCAGATCGATTTTCGTGAAACCCTAGGTCGCCGACGAGCATTTTCCGCCACCACAGTAGAGTCGACGGCCGTGGCTAGTGTAGAAATATTCAGTGGTGGAAAGGCCGACATTTTGGCACCACCCACGACTCCGATTCAACCCAGATCGTCGGGTCAACCAAAACATTTTCTTCGATCGGAAGTTGGAAGATTCCGATCGATTCTCGTACAGTTGAGGGCTCAGGCATATACCATTGTGTTCGTATTGATCTTAGCTACGTTTTGCAACCAATCCGAGCCTCAATTCTCGTGATTTTGAATCCGCCATTGATGCCGCCTTGAGCTCGCCGCGGGCAAGCGCGCCAGCAGACCACCAGCAGACCTCCAAAAAAATTGATTTTCAAGGCTATGGACGTATTGTGGCCATTTTTAGGTTGAAGTACTTTGGAGCGTTTTGCTAATTGTCGATAATCGTCGCGAGGTATGTGAACCTCTTCCTTCCTTTGGCATGATTCTATGTATGGACTATACTTGTGGTATCATTTCATGTTTCCTTCTACTCTTAGAAGTTAAGAGGTAGTTATGTGATTTACTGTATGTAGAACCTTTTCCTATCTTTTGAGCATGACTAGTTGCACGTATGTAGTACGGTAGACGTGCAAGACTATGACATTCTTTACTTGTTTTATGTAATGCCAAGTCGGGTGGGTTAGGAGATTAACTCACTTCTTTGAAAATAGTAAGGATGTCTTAAGTTGATTTTAAAGTTAAGGGACTTGAAGAGTTTTAAAGTATGTGATACTTGTTCCGTTTTAAACGTATAAGTCCCTTGGATAGGAAATTGTTTATGGCTAAGGTATAAAGTGAATATAACGACTTTATGGGGAGTTGGTTATATTTACTTTATGGAAAGATAAATGACTTGTTTTATTGAAAAGGCAATTTGTTTTTAAGGCGTCAATTGCCTAAGGTTTTAAAATAAAATGAGTCACTTGAGTTTTAAAGGTTAAGAGACTAATTGTATTTTTGAAAGTTATGAGAATTGATTTGAAAGTATTTAATACTTGGTTTCAAAAAGTAGAAGTCTTTTGGTTATAAAAGGAATGAGTTTGTATAAAACCATAAAGGGTTATAACGGCTTTATGGGAAGTTGGTTATAACGGCTTTATGGAAGGTTAAGAGAATGGTTTTCTTCAGTAATGTAAGCAAAGAATAATTTGAAATAAAGAAGGGCAATTGTTTTAAAGGTACCAATTGCTTAAGGTTTTAAAGAAAGAAGTCACTTGATTTAGAAGCCGGTAATTGTATTTCTAAAAAGTATTGTGACTGGTCGTGAAAAGTAGATATGACTTGATACTACGGTTATTAGTATCTTGGAAGTTTTATTTAAAAGAGAATCATTTTAAAGGACTAGAGGCACGTAGTACGTCAAGTTAAATTCTGATTTTATAATGACATGATTAGTGCCTTAAGTAAACAAAAATGAGAATGTATATGAACAAGCTAATAAGAAGTTAGGGGATTTCTTAACTTGCTTATGTTATGTATGGTAAGCCGGTGGTGCTTATGTTATGTATGATAAGTCGGTAGTGCTTATGTTATGTATGATAAGCCGGTAGGGCTTATGTTATGTATGATGGCCATTGAGTTAGGGTAAGAGTATAAATGAGGGTAAACCCCAAGACGTTGTACCACCTTATTCAGGGTAAGAGTATAAATGGCGGTAAACCCCAAGACGTTATACCAATTGCTCAGTGGATTTGCTACCCATGACGCGAGGAATACCTCACGCGAGTCCTTATGGGCTTACGCGGTGAAATAGTCCCACGCGGTAGTACACCTATGCGAGGAATACCTCACGCGAGTCCTTATGGGCTTACGCGGT
This sequence comes from Przewalskia tangutica, assembly GCA_029844215.1. Lineage (NCBI taxonomy): Eukaryota > Viridiplantae > Streptophyta > Magnoliopsida > Solanales > Solanaceae > Przewalskia > Przewalskia tangutica. Next base: position 114,934,843 of record CM056723.1, on the reverse strand, counting down.
GAAATAGTCCCACGTGCGGGCAGTACTTTATGCGAGGAATACCTCACGCGGGTCCACAAGATCTACGCGGTGAAATAGACCAGAACGGGCCGGGCAAAGATACCTCACGCGACTATATGACATTATCGACCCAGAACGGGCCGGCAAGATACCTTTACGCGCACTAGATGGCGTTATCGACCCGTGATCGGGTCGCAAAGATACCCACGCGCACTATGTGATCTTGATCGCGTCTAGATCGGGCGGGTAGTATAGGTGCCCTCCTTACAGGCCGAACAACCTTATGAAAGATAGTTAAGTTATATGGTAATGAACTTAATGATTCTTTTCTAATAATGACGTAAGAAAGTGGCTATAACTTTTATTGAAAATGGAAAAGATGATAAGGTGCGATTTAGTTCATAAGTGGTAATGACACGGCAAGATCCGTAAGTATTTTTATACTTGTCATTGTCATTCTTTTGTACGATTATGATCCGCTTATCAGACGTTATTTGCTCCATATTCGGCACTGTTAATCGACTTCTTCGGCCGCGTCATGCCCGCAGTTTTAGGTACCTGTTGGCGATCCTCGCTTTAGGATCTCGGTTGATTTTTGAGAGAAAGCTCCATTTGCTCCGAGGCTTATCTCTTGTACGCTTTTCCACGAGGTAGTAGATTCATGTATATTCGTGGTATGGCGGGCCTGTCCCGCCACAGTTGTTATGTTAAAACTCTTAGAGGTCTGTAGTCACATATTGTGGGTCAGTTTGTAAAGGAAAGGAGTCAACTGCTTCGGTTGTATTTATATATGTTCAGGAAGGTAGCCCTATCGGCTAACCTGTTGTTTACTTCTGTTTTTTTTTGTTTGTATAAGTTTCATGTATGTTCCGCTGATTTTTCTCTGATGTATACCTGTAAGAGTGCCCAGATAGGGCACCAGTCGCGGTCCCGGGGTCGGGTCGTGACACATGTCATCCAGGACTTATCCATTAATGAATGGTAATAAGAACAACACCTGACACACAACAAAAGTCATGCACACATATCATTCAACCACTTAAAAGTACAAAATTACCCAACAAAAAAAATAACAATGAAATGCTCGATTAAAATAGCAACAAAAAAAACAGTAAAAATCACAATTGGACAGTTACAAATGAAATTTATCAATCCAAACATGCTCAACATCAAATATTTATAAGTGAATCACTACCCTAAGTCCATTTTTTACTCCTAAGTTACTCAAAACATATTCATAGGCATATAACACACATTTGTTTTAAGATCATTCTTGAACTAAACTGCCTAAAATTAGTTAATGAATAATCACTCGAACAAAAAAAAGTACTTGTTAACTAGCAAAAAGTACTTGTTGACAAATAAAAAAATATTGTTTTCGTTGTGGTTTAAAACAATGGTAAGCAAAAAATCACAACAGCAACAAATCGTTGAGGTATGTCGTCGATTAGAACAACAACAAATCACAACGAAATATATATAAAAAATAGTAAATGGTCGATTAAAATAGCAAAAAAAAAAAACAGTCAACAATAACAATGAAATGCTCACACCGAAATTATAAGTAAGAAACGCAAAACAGTGAAATGCTCACAAATGATCGATTCAAGGATGAGTGTTTTCGCTTGAAGAAATGCACAAGCCAACGATTAGAGTTGTGTGTTGAACAAATCTGGTGTTGTTGATGAAGAAATTGGTGTTGTTGATGATGAATTACACGATTTCTTGCTTGAAATGAAGATTTTGTTTATGAACAATGAAGTTCTTTACCTAGGGTTGAAGAAATAGGTTTAAAATTGAAATGGGGTGAAAGTCGACTGAGGGGATTACTAATTAGAATCGCGGGTTTAGAAATAAAATGGGTCGGGTAAGTTATACATAATTTTTTTTTAAAAAAAGAAAATTAAATTCGTATTTTAAAAACCGTCACAAAAATATGTGACGATTGAAATCAGCGTCACACTGTTGTCACAAAGCTGTGACGGTTAATAAAACGGTCACATATCTGTCACGAAAAACCATTGACCATAAAGTCAATGCAAAAACCGTCATAACGTGTGACAATTTCTAAAACCGTCACACTCAAACTGTTACCGTACATCATTTTTTTGTAGTGTATAATTATGGTAGAATTAAGAATCCTTATTCTTAATACAATCTTACATTAACTATCGTCAAGAATAGACTAAATTAAACTCAAGAACATATGCGAAAACTATCGAATGAATTTAATAGATGAAAAACTTCTTTTGATTTTCTTCCTATCTTTAGTCAAACACAATTCAAGAAAGCTCTTACGATTACTAGAAAGAATTGTAATTCAACTACAACAAGCTCGCATAATTATTCAATAAAGTAGTTCCTCTTTCGATTAAACTAAAATAAGGAATTCATATGCTTAAAGTTTAAAACTCCATACGACAATTCAAGCAAAGAACAAAGTTAATCCATACATAAGTCTCAACACATCATGTCCGTCAAAACCCTTAAGAAAATCTACTCCATAATAGTAGCAATAAGAAATAGGGAAGAACAAAGCAAACTAGAATTCATTATAATCACTTTCGATCCAAACTTACGTATTGAATCGATAGAAAAAATGTGAAAATAGTGAAAACCCAAGCTCCCAAGAGTTTCTACGCTAAAAAAAATCCAACATAACCTAATTTAGTTGTGTCAAAACGATATATAGCTAGTGGGTGAGTCCGTGAAATGCCAAAACTAGCCTCGATTAAAATTCCTCGCACGCTGCGCAATGCGCAGCTGAGGATCCCTTCGCGCGGAGTTTCACGTAGGTGATGGACACACATTCCTTTTCACTACCTCCTCCGCGCGAAGTTCGAGTGTGCGATCGCGCCCAGCTGGTATGGCACTATCTCCTTCTTTCTTCTTTGTTTCATCTGTTTCTTCTTCAAGTTAGGTTCAACTTTACCTAGACACAAAACAACATCCATTAGCAATATTCACACGTAAAACCTCTCAATTCACATTGAAATCACGTCAAATAAGGTTGTAAAACTCAAAGAAATATATAGCCATCAACGAGAAAGAAAAATACTCAAAATTCACAATATGAAAGAAAAAAAAGAACGAAAAACTTAAGCCAAATACCCCATTGTCAAAAATAATTTATTTAGACACTTGAATTAAGGTTTATACTTGTCTAACACTTGAACTCGAGCACCTGATCTTATACACTTAGTGCTCTATAAATACACTTCAATTGACAACTTTTTGTTCAAGGAAAATGACATGTACTATTTAATGATTTACTTCTCGTAATCTCCATCCCTTCAGTAATGTCAATGATAGTTAATTACGACATAACAATTTCTTCATTATTAATTATCTCATGAACAATTTTCTACATTAGTAAGTGTACCAAAACAACCCCAAGTTTAATGCTATGGCTAGCCCTAAACTAATCGATTTGTATATATATTTACTGAGTCAACCTTACTCGTCTTTAATATATACTTTCTCCGATTCATAATAAGTATCTACTTAAAAAACTTAATTTAGTTCAAAATAATTTTTCACTTACATAATCAAGAAGAAAATTTTCAGATTTGCCTCTATTTACTCAAAGACAATAAATAGGCAAGATACTTATTAATTAAGGATAGCTTAATCAAAATATCTATTTTTTTCTAGGAGATAGTATTCTCTTATAGAGTTAGTGTTTTCTTAAAAGGTGTGAAAAAAATTAAGTAAACACTTAATTTGAACCGGAGGAAATACTACACTATCAATATATAAAAGCTAAATTAGTTCGTATTATTGGTGGCTAAAGATTAATTCATTAAGACGGTATGGATAAGTAATTCTATATTATAAAGGTGAAAATAACTCTAAAAAGGGATGACCGCAAGAACATAAGCCCCGTTCAGTTAGTCCAGTTTAGAGAGACTGGACCACGTGAATAACTGTTATTATCGGCCAATAGTGCTTCCGGTAGGAGTCCATAGGCTCCACCTCATCTCAGCCCAATTGAACTCTAAAAAGGGTTGACCGCAAGAACATAAGCCCCGTTCAGTTAGTCCAGTTTATAGAGACTGGACCACATGAATAACTGTTATTATCGGCCAATATTGCTTCCGGTAGGAGTCCATAGGCTCCACCTCGTCTCAGCCCAATTGAACTCCCAAAGCCCATGAAGCTAACTCGTTTCCGAGCCTGCATCTCTGCAGAAATGGCCCGGGGACTTTCCTGAGCCCTGACCCATTACAAGAACAGATCCAAGCCCATTCACGTCGTCTTGCGGTCAAGATGCTGCATTGACCTTCAGAGCTATATTAAAACAGATATTCGAACTGGTTGAAAAACGATGTGGGACATTAGTTAGTTTCTCCCCCCTCCGCTTTTAATTAAAGGGCAAGTTTTGTTTTGAATATTTGTTGGGCATCTATTTTGAGTCTTTCTTATCTTAGGCTCACTTTTTTTTTGTGTGTGCGCGCGCCGCGGGGGTGGGGGACTATTCTGGCACATATTAGATTTAAAGAAAATCAACTTTCTATTAGTGTTCGGTATTTGTTTTGGGCTTCGATTAATCCGGATTCACATCGTGTAAAGTCCAATAAAAGGGAAGCACTTCCGACCAATTTTTTTTTTAATTTCTATGACTCGAATCTCAGACCTCTAATTGAAAGTAATGTAATTCTATCCATTCCAACATAATTTTTGGTTGTAGAAGATTATTTTTTCTTACCTACTATCCGATATTCGCGCTCAAACTAATTTGGATTCCCACTAACGAGGTCCATTAAATGGGGGAACACTCCTTACTAGATTTTTTTTATTATCAGAGCTATCACCCAAAGTCTATAATTAAAGGTGAAGAGATTTTATCCATCCTACTACAACTCAAGAAGTAGAAAATTATTTAATTATCTGAGAATGAATATTATCACATTCACATGGAGTATTTGCTCCATTACAGAACAATGGGGTTATGAATGCGAATATTGATAATAATTTTTAAAGAGTTGATCTTGCACTATAAAAGGGCAAGTCGATGAACAAATCATTCCTTGTTAGCAAGATTTGGGAAAAGGCAACACCCCAAATGGTGATGTAGACAATCTAACCTAATATAAACATTAGTGACTGCTTCTACGGTTCGAATCCGTAACCTGTAGGTCATACGTAGACAACTTCACAGTTTCTCTAAGGTTCCCCTTCAACGATGATTTTGCATTATATACTTGAATATATAATAAATACATATCAATAATTATTTTCATTTAGAAGGCACAAATCTCAGGTTTAAAGAGCAATAAAGAGAAAGAGCTAGTCTTGTAACGACTAGTTTGGTCGTTTAGCACCTTTAGGCCTATTATTCATAAAATACCCTTTACAGTGTCTTATTTCAGTGTTTATATCTTACGGGGAGGGGTGACGCTCTTTGAGAAAATTGGGTTCGCTTTGGAAGGAAAATCCTAAATTAGAATTTAATTAATTTTTGAAATGGAAAGGTTTGACTAGAAGTTGACTTTCAAGTAAGCGCGTTCGTAATTGTGTTTTGTCGATTCCATTAAGTCTGGAACATCATTTATTGTCACACCCCAACCTTGGGGTGCGTGGCCGGCACCCGACGCCTGAACGACCACCTGGATATTATCACACAAACATACGACCATCTGGGATGATGAGGCCTCAGAATAGTACCTGTGACACACATGCCATAAAATCTTGCGAACAAAAGATACCACCCTAATAGATATATACATACTAAGGCCGACAAGGTCATACCAAACAAACTGTACAATATAGGGTATGTCTATAAAGCCTTTAGGCAACTGCCAACACTAAACTAAGTCAGGACAGGGGCCCCGACATACCTAAGGTATCAAAAGAAATATATGCATAACCTGACTCGACACTACTCCAGAAGGAAATGGAGCTCACCAACAACGCTGATATCTACTCATGATCTGCAGGAGCGGGTCCTGTCCCCGCCTACCTGAACCTACGTGACATGAACACAGTGTCCCCGGACAAAGAGACATCAGTATGAATAATGTACTGATTATGTAAGGGGGGAAATAAAATATAATAGTGCATAATCATAAGAGAAAAAGAAGATTCGAGTCAACCTGAGTCTCCGAACTACCGCTAAGGTTACAACATATACAAAGATCATGCCTATCATATACCCTTATCTAGCCCTCTACGTCAACATAATAGAATTACATGTTTTCCCAGTCAGTGGTATCCAACAATACATATCTGCCCAGTTGGTGGTAACTACATAACTGCCCATCCAGCTATGGCCCAGTGATGGATTCATATTTGTCTAAATATGGTCAATATCATAGCGTACCCGGCTTAAAGAGGGACTCGGTCGTACCCGACCCAAGTATGAGGCTCGGTATTATCGTGTCCAACTACATTAGTAATACTCAACTGCCTAACCGATCATCGCTCTGTGGTAAATATGTATCTACCTAACTGGACGCAATCCGATGGTACGTCACACTATTATGTTCATGCCCCTATAGATATTCTATACGTACACTCATATATGAAAATCCATACTATGTTTCTTAAAACTTATCGTAATACATAAGATTATTACTTTCTTAACTAACGTATGAGGACTATCACTATGATGACAATATATTCTTTCTCTTTCCCCTATTTTCAAGAATTAACAAGACCACATACATCATTTATAACCATAAAGACACTAAACAAAGACTAGCAATGACTATGTAATTCTCTCAAGAATCAAATATGAGCATATCCCTTTTAGCAGATGTTTCTTCGTACGACACCTCAATAAACATGCCAAGAAAAGGAGTGAGCCTTAACATACCTTTAACATCCCTCTTTGCAAGTTTTCAGATAGGGTCAATCATTTGCGTCAATCTTAAATAAGCCAAGAAAACTTGTAGCTTTAATTCTCCTTCAATCTCAAAAAAGCCTTTCACTCCATCTTGCCAATAAGAGGATTTCCATGCTTTGTAATGGCTATTTACGGATAATTTGCCTTCAATATGGTATAAAATGGTTCCTTGAAGATCTAAGAACCCTAAATAGGTGTTTGAGAGGGTGTGCGAAATGTTTGGATCGAAGTGGAGATGAAAGGAGAAAGCCACTGCTTCAAGACTATTTATAGAGTCATCCACTGCCTCCCATCCGCAGATGGGTCTGCGCCGCATACCACCATATGCGGCCGTAGAACCCATCGCATATGGTGGTAGTGTGGTGAAAACATTGGGGTTCTGATCTGTGAAATGGATTGACTTTCGTGGGGCGAAATGCTTAGTGTATCGCCTTATCTTTGTCAAACTTTGCTGAGATGTACTTCATTTAATCCAATTGACTTCCAATCTTCCGTATACCTCTGTAATACTCATATAAGTCATACATGACCCTTGGGAAGAGTCTCGAGTCACCGGGGCTCAAGTCGTCTAGCTACACTCTCATTCGCATGCCAAACTTTAGGGTGTAATATTTATGACTTAGTCGAGTCTTTGGTTTTAGACCTGAGGCATTCGTGTGCTTTTTGGGCATTTGGTTGTCTAGTTTGAGTTTTGAAAAAGTTAAAGTGTTTTTGTGGAAAAACATATTGTAACGATGTCGTATTAGTGTTTTGAGTGCGCGAGTAAGTTCATAGCATCGTTTATACTCGGGTAGTGTTGCGATATTTCTAGATGCTTACGCAAGTGTACGCATCGTTCAAGTAATAAAGATTTGTAAGACCGAGTTAATGTCCACAGAGACTGATTTATCAAGTATCGAATATCTAATCTATGGTATCTATTTGGTTAACGTTCTTTGGTTTGAGATTTATAACTAAGAACTATAACTAAAGTAAAGTGCAGGAATTTAAACTAAGAATGATAATACTTTGGGTTAAAACAGTTATGATGGAAATAGGGCTTTCAATCTCCTCAACTATCCACTCTTTCATGTGTTAATGCAATGCTAGTGACTTTTCTTCTTATTAAGATAGCAGGTTAACTAATCTGTCATTATATTCCGGTTAGGACATACAAGAGTTCAACCTTGTGCAAAAACCTTCTATATTTCTATGATAGATTTTACCAAACAGGAGGATTAAGAACAATAACCTTAAATACTACACAAGTATCGGGGTACTTTCGTCCACGATTTTAACCTATGTCTAAACAACTACAACATATTCAAATCTCTCCTTTAGGATCTCGATTCGAAATCATATAAGTTATGACAATTAATGACCAGTCAATTATCATACAATCACAACAATATTGAATAGATCTTAATAAAGCTGAAGAAGAAATCAATAACTATGCATTAACTGTATGAAAGAGTTTCAAGAAGATTCGACGGAAAACCCTACTAAAGTAATTAGCTTCTAAACATTGTCATATTAAGAACTAATACAAAATCCAACATAAACTGAAATTAAAATAAAGGAAAGAAAAGAACTTGAACAATTCGATGTCTCCAATTGTAGCTTGTAGCCTCCTTTCTTGCCTCCAAAGTATGATAAAAAGTATGAGAACAATCCCTAGGTCTTATAGATGTAAAAACTACGTTTCAGACCTTTTTGCCCTTCAAAAAAATGGACTTTTCTCGCCCAGTTCCGCGTCGGCGTCGTGGCCCTGCATTCTGGCGCCGAAATTCCTGCAGCTCTCTGAACTTCCAGCGTCATGGCCCTGCATTCTGGCGCCATGGCGCTGCAGCCTGGCGCTTCTTGGCACTGTCAGTGAAAAATTCCATATTTTGTCTGATTTTCTTCTATTCTTCTCGGGACTTCTTCGGCTTCATTTCTTGGGCTTTGCTTGTGAAATTTTACCTTAATTAAGCTCATTTCATCCTCAATTATGTATTTCCTCCTTTAGGACCGCTGTGACTCAAAGAGAAAGAAAAACAACCCTAATACTATACTAAACACAAACGAAAAGAGAAAAATACTTAACTAAAAAGGACTCAAAAGAGTGTCTAAAATACACTCAACAAACACCCCAAACTTACACTTTACTCGCCCTCGAGTAAAACATTAAACAAAAACAAAAAACAAAGACTCTATGAAATGAATCAAGTAGCTATAGCAATGCTTCTTCAAAGTCATGGACGAGAATTGGGATAATATGTTATAACATACATAACATGAATAATTAGCAATCTAGAATTTCAAGTTAGATATTTCGCAAATTCACTTAGATCATAATCAATGGAAATACAAACATCTTACCTATGTATGTCAATTTCATTCTATCTTTCCGAAAACGCTATAGACCTGTTTACTTGCTATTCTCCACTAATCATAGACATACACATTAGAGATCATCAGGACTTTCAAGGTTGTAATGTAGGCTTAGACATGGGTAGGTAAAAGTAGACATTTAGGCTCAATTACGTACCATAAGCATTTTCCATTCAACTCATTTTTTCTTCCTTTTGACTTTCTTTTTAATCTCATACCTATTTTTTCTCCTCTTTTCGTTTGAGAGAATGATATATATTATAAATAACAAGCACCCCCAAACTTAGGCTTTTGCATATTTTTCATTGGGGTGCATCAACTTTTTACTCTCTTTTTATTTATTTTTCAACACTTTTCATCCCAAGAGTTTTCAATTACTACTTATGGCACAATCAAATGAATCATAGGGTGTCAAACAAAGATATTATTTTAAGCTCAAAGGGCTGACTAGTGATACAATTTATGTCGGGTAGGTAATGAATAGTAAGAATGACTATCAAAGAATACCTGAATCATCTCCCTAAACATGTACATCTTAACTATTTCGCCTCAAATATCAAGCAAACAGATTTTCTAGACATTTTCAACCTTTCTTTCCATAATTGACACACATAGGCTAAGCATAAATATCCCAAATAATTAGATGTCATAAATGTTTCGCATATCTAACTTAAGCACACATATTTTTGCTTTCAATTCCATTACATTATCCCAATTAATCCAATCAATATCTTTAGCAACTACAACATACATGATCCATAAAAAATATTTAGACTCACAAAAAAACATAAAACAAATAAAACATCACAAAAAGACTAAAAAAACAAAGTAAGACCCCCCCAAACTTAATCGACACATTGTCTCCAATGTGTGAAAATAAAAAAATAAAGGGACAACTTACTGACACAACACAACGATCATAACGGAGGTCTGGGATGAGGTTCTTGAAATTACACAGGCATCGGGACTCTCTGAAATTCTGGCGCCTTGGCCCTGCATTTTGGCGTCACGGCGCTGATGACGGGAACGACTACCAATATTTCCCTTTTTCAGTATTTTTATCCTTTTTTCCACTTGGGGTCAGCTTCCAGTCCACATGTCATCCAAAAACACTAAACATACCAGATTATGAGACTGTTACAAAATAAAATAAACTAAAACAAAAATTGAAATAATATAATTAAAATATTGGGTTGCCTCCCAAGTAGCACTGTCTTTAACGTCATTTAGACGGACGCAATTTTCTTACTCAATCAAGGGGGTAGAGTATCCCCTCCGCATATCCATTTCAACATCATTATCTTCCTCTTACTCTTCTTCTTCTTCTTCACTGAATTAAGTTCAGAGGGATTTACCATCCTGGTATCATTCACCAATTCCTTGGCCTTACTTTCAGGTTCTACACCTTCCTTTAATGGTACCCCACGAGCATCAATAATTGTGAGGCTTTTCTCAGATACAACCTTGTCAACTATCCCAATAGCATAACATCTATCAATGACTTGAGGTTCAGTGGGTGGCTTGAAGACTTTGAATATCTCTTCCTCATCCTGCACTCGGAGATTTAATTTCCCCTTCTCCACATCGATGAGAGCTCGCCATGTAGCTAGAAATGGTCTCCCAATGATGATGGGTATCTTCTCATCTTCCTCCATATCAAGAATGAGGAAGTCAGTAGGAAAGATGAATTTGGCCACTTTCACCAATACATCTTCAATTATTCCTCGGGGATGCACGATTGAGCGATTTGCTAGCTGCAAGTGCACTGTAGTTGGCCTTGCTTCCCCCAATCCAAGCCTTCTAAACACAGAGAGGGGAATAAGGTTGACACTTGCCCCCAAATCACACAAGGCCTGCTTGCATGTTACCTTCCCTATAGTGCAAGGTAAGGTGAAACTCTTTGGATCTTTCAACTTCGGGGGAAGTTTCTTCTGCAAGAGCACTAAACTCCTCTGTCAGTACCACTTTCTCATAGTCTTTCAGCTTCCTCTTTTTAAAAATGATTTCTTTCATGAATTTAACATACGCTGACATTTACTCCAAGACTTCAATGAATGGAAGATTGATATGTAGCTTTTTGAACACTTCTAAAAAAATTGAAAACTGCTTATCCAGAGACTTCTTCTGCAGTCTTTGAGGGTAAGGAATTCTATCTACATATTCCCTCATGACTGTCAGTGGAGCCTTCTATAAAATAGGGCAGTCCTCAGTAACCCCCTCTTTCTCTGCCTCAACTGCTTTCTCCAACTCACTCTCTTTTTCAACCACTGGCTGGGGTGCGACCTGCTCTAACTGCTTCCCACTTCTCAAGCTTATTGTCTGACACTGTTCTCTTTGATTTATCATATTATTGCTGGGAAGATTCCCCGAAGGTCTGTCATGCCCTTTCTCTGCCAATTGCCCCATTTGAGTATCCAAGTGACTAATGGATGGCCTGGTTTTCGACATGAATTGATTCTGGGAGTTGGTCAAGGATGAAAGTGAGGACGTCAAAGATGAAAATGAGGACTCCAAGTTGCTAATGGATGACCTGGTTTCTGCTATGAATGATCTGGTCTTTGTTATGAACTGGGTTGTCTCCTTCATAAATTGTGTCTGGGCGTTGGTGGATTGATTCTGGATGTTGGTGGATTGATTCTGGGCGTTAGCCAAGGTTACTATTGCTGATCTTATTTCTTTTATTTCATCTGACCTCTCTTATGGGGATGGTGAGCTGAACTGCTGTGAGGACGATGCTTGATTCAAGGGTTGTTGTGGACTGCTCTGTTGATACTGCCCCTGAAACTGAGGTTGCTTCCCTTAATCATTCCACCATGAAAATTTGGGGTGATTTCTCCACCCGTGATTATATATGTGTTGGAGAATACATTATTGTAGGGCCTCTGAAAATTCTCTATGGTCCGACACTGAGCTTGCTTCATAGATAGATTGTTGGGGTCTGTGGTTGGGCATCTATCGAATATATGGGGACCCCATAAATCTCACAACTTACTGGTGTTTGGATGATCTTAACGGACATGGTGCTCTGCTGCAACTGTTTCACCAAAGAAGCCACCTGAGCAGTAAACGCGGTGATAACATCCATCTCATGTACCCTAGCCACTTTCGTGATGTTCGTTGCTCTCTTATCTGCCCCCTGGTGGTTGTTTGTGGTCATTTTTTCTAGCAAATCATATGCCTCATTGACACTCTTTCTCATGAACGATCCACCTGCAGCAGCATCAATTATGGTACAAGTAGTACCACATAACCCATTATAAAAAATGTGGACTAACATCCACTTTTCAATCCCATGATGTGGACACTTCCTCTGCAAGTCTTTGAACCGCTCTCATGCATCATATAGTGACTCTCCCTCCATCTGATAAAATTATTTAGCTCTCCTGTGAGCTTTGCTGCCTTCGCTGGAGGTAAAAATTTGGCAAGGAACTTCTGGGCTAAGTCTTGCCATGTTGTGATAGAGTTCGTCTGCAATGAGTTCAACCAGTTCTTTGCTCTATCCCTGAGTGAGAATGGGAAGAGTCTCAACCGAATGACATCGTCAGTAACACCATTGTATTTAAATGTTGCACATAACTCCAGAAAATTTGCTAGATGCATATGGGATCTTCAGATGGTAACCCCCCAAACTGGACTGAACCTTGAACCATGTGCAATATTTCTGGTTGGATTTCAAAATTGTTAGCTTCTACAGCTGGAAGCCTGATGCAAGTCTTCACCCCTGTAATTGTTGACAATATATAATCCCTTAAGCTTCTCTCTGCAGGATGCAGGACTTGTCTCATCACAGTCGCTAACTCATCATTCACCATATTGTTGTTTTGTTGATTTTCCATTGCTAATAAATCATCAATTCTTTTCTCTTTCCTGTTCAGTCTGCACAATCTTTAACAAATAAACAGATCACGACAAAATGTTCTAAAATAATAAAAAAAATACAATAAAATAAAATAATAAAAAACCAAATTAGAAATAAGAATAGATAATTCGATATTGAAAGTACGCTAGTCCTCGGCAACGACGCCAAAAACTTATTGAGATATTTCTAGGTGCTTACGCAAGCGTACGTATCATTCAAGTAATAATGATCTGTAAGATCAAGTTATCGTCCACAGAGACTGATTTGTCAAGTACCGAATATCTAATCTATGGTATCTAGTTGGTTAACGTTCTTTGGTTTGAGATTTATAACTAAGAACTATAACTAAAGTAAAGTGCAGGAATTTAAACTAAGAATGATAATACTTTGGGTTAAAACATTTATGATGGAAATAGGGCTTCCAATCTCTTCAACTATCCACTCTTTCATGTGTTAATGCAATGCTAATGACTCTTCTTCTTATTAAGATAGCAGGTTAACTAATCTGTCATTATATTCTGGTTAGGACATACAAGAGCTCAACCTTGTGCAGAAACCTCTTATATTTCTATGATAGATTTTACCACACAAGAGGATTAAGAACAATAACCTTAAATACTACACAAGTATCGGAGTACTTTCGTCCACGATTTTAACGGAGCTCTGTGATCGTGTGGGTGCACGTATTGGGCTAGGCGTAGAGTGGGTCATCGCGGTCGTAAGCCATGGCATCGCGATCGTGATGAGCTCAGTTGCGCCGGGTCACAGTTGAGCCTCTCGATCGCGTGGTCTCAGACCGCTATCGTGAAGAAAGATCGGGGTTCAATGGTATTTCTTTCCCAAATTTCAATTTCAAACCCCATTTTCACACAACTCAAGTTCTAGAGCTCGATTTTAGGAGACATTAAGGAGATTCTTAAAGGTTCTTCTTTGAGGTAAGATTCTAATCTTAAATCATTCATTTAATATTTATTCCTTCTATTTATTTATAGTTTAAATCATGATTTGGGGTAGAAAATTTAGGGTTTATCCCCAAGTCTTAAGAGAGAGTGTTTCATGAAATTGAATGTCAAGATCTATATTTTTTTATTTGATCTTTTGGATTTAGACTAACTAAGCTTTGGGTAAAATAATTTTGATATAATATTCTAGTTTTGCCTCCAGGGCTTAGATTTGACTATTTTGGGTTCATCTTGATTTTTGGGCAATAGTATGGAAATATGAGTATCCTTAGATTTGTATTTTAACGTAGAATTTATATTTGATAGACTCTGATCGTTTGGAAATACTCCAAAAGGGGAAGGCGTTGGCTTGAGGTTCGTGGCACGTAGTCGACCTTCAAAGTAAGTTATGCATGTGAGCATTCGAGCATTGAAGGTGGTGCATAAATCCACTTGGGATTGGTTTGGTTGCTGTTTTTGTGGGTTACGCTAGTCAAATTTTAAATTTAGTTGTAAATTGGCTTGACTCATATTTGTTTCTCTATAATTGATAATAATGTGAGATAATGATCATTCTCTGACTGATTTGCTATCATGTTTTCAGGTTTTAAGCAATTCATAAGGTTCGAGGCGAATTCAAAGGAAATAGGCGGTTATTGAGGACAAAAATGCATATCTGGTCACAAGGGATAAGTCAAAGAAGCCCTGAAAATATCGAGAGGAAATTTAAACAAAATTACACTGTCAACTGCAGAGGGTCTACAAGGCTAATTTGCAGAAGTTGCTCGGGTGACGAGCTGCGACGCTTTGAGGCAAGAGCCACGGTGCTTAGAGGCAAGGGTCGCGGCGTTCAAGTGCCGGGGCTCCTGGAAGAAGCGTCGTGACGTCTTATTGGCAGTAACATCCCAGGGAATTAGCACCGCGACTCCTGGCTGAAGAGTCGTGGCGCCGATGATGTAAATTAAAGAGAAAAAAATGGTTTTTAAAGAGGGTAAAAAGGTCCAAGACGGTATTTTCTCAGTATATAAGCTCTGAGAACAAATTTTAGGGATTATCCTATCTCATATCATACTTTGGAGGCAAGAACGGAGGCATAAACAATTAGAGACATAGATTGTTCAAGTTTTTTTCTTTTCTTTTTACCTTAATTTAGTTTATGTTGGATATCGAGTTGATTAGTTCTTTAGTATGTCTATGAGCTAATTACTTTTATTAGGGTTTTCCATCGAATCACTTGAAACTCTTTCATAATTTAATGCATTATTAGTGATTTCTTCTTCGTCTATTAAGATCTATTCAACTTGTGTCTATTGAATGAGAATTTACTGGCTATTAGTTTGCATTACTTATATGATTTCAAATCGAGATCTGAAAAGAGAGATTTGAATATGCTATAGTTGATTAGACGTAAGTTTAATCTTGAACGAAAGTATCATGATTACTTGCGTAGAGTGTGTAGGTTATTGATCTTAATCCTCTTATGTGGTAGAATTTATCATAGAAATATAGAAAATTCTTGCTTAGGTTGATTTTTATATGTCCTAACCGGAATATAGAACACCTCAGTTAACCTACTATCTTAATAAGAAGAAGAATCATTAGTCTTGCATTAACGAGTGATAGAGTGGATAGTTGATGAGATTAGAAACCCTAATTACATTCATAACTGATTTAGACTCCAAGTATTATCATCTTTAGTTTATTCTTGCTTATTGCTTAGTTGTTAGTTCTTAGTTTAAAAACAAAACTTATTAACGTTTGTCAAATAGAAACTAAAAGTTCGTTAATCGGTACTTGATAATTCAGTCTCTGTGGACGATACTCGGTCTTATCGAATTTTATTACTACTTGTGATACATACACTTGCGTAGCATATAGAAAAATCGCAACAATAACGAATAGTGAACAACGATAATTCTTGAGTAAGTTTTTCCTCCTGTTCTATCATGGTATCAAGGCAATCAACTGACTCGTCGTCGACCACTATGAACACGGGCAATGTTTCTTCTCCGGCCACTCTCAATCATGCACACCACTTTATTTCCATTAAACTAAAGTACTCCAATTATCTCTTCTGGCAAACCCAGATTTTGCCCTTTCTTTTTGGTCAAGACCTTTTCGATTATGTTGATGGCAGTCACCCGTGCCCTCCGTCTCATGTGTCAAGAAAAGATAGTAAAGAAGTTACCACTAATCTAGCCTATTCTCGCTGGATTCAATAGGACCAAGTGATCCTTAGCCTGCTTATCTTCTCGCTATCCGAAGAAATTATCCCGATTGTAATTTGACTTTTCACAGCCAAAGAAGTTTGGAACGCGCTGAAGGCGGCTCTCCTCCTATTGGGCGATTTCCACGTGCTCACGCAGATATACGTATCGTTCACAAGTAGTATAGTCTGATAAGACCGAATATCGTCCTCAGAGACTGGTTTCTAATTACCGTTCATCTATTTTATGTTATCTATTTAGCAATCGATAATATAGTTGGGTTTTTTTGTTTAACTACTAGAATAATTGCAAGAATTAACTAAACTATTGAAGTTGTAATAAGTTATGAAGGAATTAGGGCTTCCAAAATCCTCGACTATCAACTATATTCAATCCTTAATGCAACTAGAATGACTTCTTCTTCTACGTTAAGATAGCGGTTAACTAGAATGTCTTATATTCCGGTTAGGATATATAATCGCTCAACCCCTGTGCAAAACCCTTCTATATTTCTATGATAAGATTTACCACATAGGAGGATTAAGAACAGTAACCTATAATGCTACACAAGTATCGGGGTACTTTCGTCCGCGATTTTAACCTATGTCTATTCAATTACAGCATATCCAAATCTCTCCTCTCGGTTCTTGATTCGAAATCATATAGATTATGATAATTAGTGATCAATTAAATATCAAACATTCATACCAATTATTGAATAAATCTTAATCAAGTGAAGAAGAAATCAACTAATGCATTAAGTCATGAAATAAAGTTTTAAGCAATTCAAAAGGAAAGCCCTAATAAAGTGTTTAGCTCCTAGCCATAGTCACGCTAAGAACTAATACAATTCCAAACATAAACTGAATTAAAAGGAAAGAAGAAAAGTACTACCAACTAAAGTCTCCATTCCTTGCCCTGTGATGTGTTGTGTGTTAGAATGACCCCCATTTCTCATAGAATAATCCCTAGGGCTTTTAGTATGTTGCAATTTTCGTGCCATATGGACCCTTCTGTCCCTGGCCAAATTAACTTCGGATTCTCGATTTTCGTACCGGCGCCACGGCGCCCAAAGTTCTGTGGCTTCTCTGATGTTCCGGCGCCGCGGCCCTGCTGACCGGCGCTGCATGACTTTCGTCCGGGTCTTCAATTTATGTCATTTTCGGCCTCAGATTCCTCATTTTATGCCAATTTTTCGTTTCTTTTTACCATTTTGCCTTTTTGAATCGCTGTGACTCAAAAGAAAGAAAAACAAAACTAATACTATACTAAACACAACAAAAACGAGTAAAATACTAACTAAAAATGACTCAAAAAGCGTATACAAAATACGCTTAACAAATACCCCCAAATTTAACGTTTGCTCGCCCTCGAGCAAAGATCAAAGCAAAAACAAAGAACAAAAATAAAAGACTCAAATCATGCAGCTGCACATGATTACTTAGAAACACATGAACGTCAGTTGAGATAATATGTAGGAACAAATGTAGCACGAATTTAGCAATCTAGAATTTCAAGTCAGATATTTCGCAAATTCATTTCAGTCACAATCAATGGAAGCATGAATACTCAACCTATGCATGTCAATTTTATTTTCATTTTTTCTCAAAGTTCCATGGGCATGTTTACTTGCTATTCTCCACTAATCATGGACGTACATACTAGAGATCTTTAGAACTTTTCAGGGTTGTAATGTAGACTTAGTCAGGGGTAGATAAAAAATGGCATTTAGGCTCAAATTACGTATCATAAACGTTTTTCTCATTCAACCATTTTATCCTTCTTTTTGGTATTTTTTTCGTTCATACCTATCATTCTCATCTTCTCTTTTTGAGAGCATGAAACACATTCACATAGGCACCCCCAAACTTAAACTTTTACATTTTTTTATTGGGGTGCATCAATTTTTCACTCTCTTTTCGTATTTCTTTTTTACTCTTTTCATTTCTCTCTTCAATTACTGCTTATGGTACACAAGGGGTGTCAAATAAATAACTTTTGTTTTAGGCTCAAAGGGGCTGACTAGGGATACAATTTATTGTCAGGGTAGGTAATGAAGGGTAAGAAGGGTTAACAAAGAAATGTCTGAATCATTTCCCTAACATGTACATCCTAACTATTTCGCCTCAAATAACAAGCAGCAGACTTCACAAAAGTTTTTCATAATTGACAATACACAGGATAAGCACATAATACTCTAAATAATCAGGTTTTCATGAATCTTTGGCATATCTAACTTAAGTAGACAGATTTTAGATTTTCATTCCATTACATTATCCCACTTAATTCATTAGACGTTCCAAGTAAACACATCATGCATGATCATAAAAAAATATTTGACTCATATAAAACAAAACAAAAACAAAAAGACTCAAAAATAGACGCACAAAAATAAAATAAAATAAAATAAGAACTTCCCTCCAAACTTAAACGACACATTGTCCTAAATGTGGAAGACTCAAAAATAAAAGGGACGACTTACATACAATAGCGGTTCAAAATGGTGGTGGTGGCGGCATATACTGCATTGACCATTGGTTGAACCTGGTGCTCAAATCATTGACGCGATGGCTCAGGTCCTGATGCCCTTGCATCATCTGTTGCTGATTTAAAAGCATCTGTTCATGGTTTTCGCAACATCTGTTATTGATTTAGGAGCATTTGCTCCATGATTGGCACTGGGTGCTCTAAAGCTAAGGGAGGTTGGTGGCTGCTTTCGCCGGGCTCATGCTGTGTGGCTGTCTCTGTCTCCTCTTGCTCCACTGCGGCTGCGCCTGCTCCGCCTGCTTCTTGACCTCGTCTCCTATCCGCTGGGTTTGCAGGGTCAGGGTATGAATGGACCACTGTATGTTATAGGTGGCAGAGTCTTCTCAAGAATGTCCGTGGCGAATGTTGGGACTCTGTGCCTAGCACATAATGAAGTGATGAATGAACTATGTCCCAAACCGCCAGTAGTAGTCAATCTGCTGGTTTCTACAATACTATGCACTATCTTCATTCCAATATTAATAGTCAGGCCCCTCATGATGCCAAAGATGAGCTTGATTCTGTCTGCTAGTATATTGGTGAAATGAGTTGACGGAATCAAGCGAGCACTCACGAAATATAGCCAAGCCTTGGCTACTCTGTCGAATTGGCACCGGGCAAGTTCTCTGCCCCCGCTGCGGGAATAACGAAACTGCGCTCCTGGGTAGCATATGGCCTCAGCAACTACATCCCATGGTATGTGATTGACATTCCTTGACCAGGTTCTGAAATGGTTTAGATGGTGGCCCTGGTCCCCAACATCAGCTATCCCAAAAATAGCATTCACTGCTTCAGCACTAACAGGTACATAACACCCTCTTACAAAGCATCTCCCATTGCTTTGTTCTGGGTAGTTGGCATAGAATTCTCTCACAAGGCTGACATTTTATTGTGGAATAGCCTCATGATCGACGAACCTCTCCCAACCATTGGCTTCAATCGCGGCTCTAATGGGCTCATAAACGTCATCCTCATCGAGTGGATCGGCCTGATAGTCCATTCCTCGCTATTGTATTACTGCCCTACCACTTATCCTGTTGTACCTATCCTCTGCATCCCTGTTGGTGAACCGGGTCACATCATGATCTGAGACTGATGAAGATGAGGTGGTTCGGGCCGTTCATTTCCTTGAAGTCATTATGAAGGTTGGGAAAATTTCAGCAGCGTTTCCTTTGTTTCTTTGAGGTTTCCCAACAAATTTCACTCCACACCGCAACAATAACCAACCACAATTCAAACATAACAACAATACACCAATAATTACACCACAATACACCTAGTCCACACACACCGAACAGTAACAACAACACACAGCACACACCATGCAACCCCAAATCACACAACATATAATACCAAATTAGCCCGTACACTACCCAATTCTGGAAGCTACTTTCACCACTAACCAAGAAATATCAAGAGAATTGATGAAGATTGACTTTTTGAAGTGTTTTTCTTCACAAATTTCTTGACCCAAGTGAAAGAGTGGTGACGGTGAAGGATGTGAGGGTTTTTAATGGGGGTGGTTGTAGGGATTTTTTTTGGAGAATTTGGTGGAGTTTGTAGAAGATTTTTGGTGAAAGAGAGAGGATTTTCGGAAGTTTTTTTAAAGGGATGAAGGGTTTGTGTTTGTGTGGGAGAGGATTTGGGAGATTTAGGGCTTTAAATTCTGAAATACCGTCCGTGACTGCGGCTAAGTCTTGCGACCTACAGACTTTGTGTAGTGCCTTCTAAGCGCGCGTACTGCTGCACAATTTCTTCCTTTCGTGTTTTCGTGCTTCATGTCCAATAATTTCACTTGTCATCACAACACCACAAAAATACCAAAAGTGAGACTATTCTAACAAAACTAAATTGCATAATTTAAACCTTTGGTTGCCTCCCAAGTAGCGTTGTCTTTAACGTCTTGTAGTCGAACGCAGGTTCCTTATCAAATCATTAGGGTAAATCAACCTCACAACCTACCCACTTAAAAATCATATTTCTCTTCCTCATTCTATTTTTCTTTTTCACATCATTGGGTTAAGTAAGATTTACCTGTTTGTCAGCTTTCATGTCATGAACTTTTGTTGCAGCTTTCAAACTAGTCTTTGGGTTCACAGCTGTAGGAATGATCTCCCTAGTTTTGGTCTGTTCTTGCTGAACTGCTGTGTCAGTTGTGCTTATTGCGAATCACTTGTTGTTCGCCTGGGACTCAATGGTGGATTTGAACACCTTGAATACCATCTCTTCTTCCAGAACCCGTAGTCTCAATTCTTCCTTCTCCACATCGATTAAGGCTCTACCCGTTTCAAGAAATGATCTCCCCAAAATGATGGGTATTTCATCATCTTTCTCCATGTCAAGAATGAGGAAGTCTGCTGGGAAGAAGAACTTTCCCACCTTGACAAGCACATCTTCCACTATGCCTGCAGGGTGCGCGCGGTTGATCGGCCACGGCAGATTAACTGTGGTTGGTTTGGCTTCCCCCAAACCCAATATCTTGAACACAGATAGAGGCATAAGATTGATACTAGCCCCTAAGTCACAAAGTGCCCTGTTGCATGTTACTTTGCCAATAATGCATGATAGGGTGAAGCTTCCTGGATCTTTCAACTTAGGAGGAAGTTTCTTTTGTAAGATGGCGCTGCACTTCTCTGTCAGCGCTACTATCTCATAATCAGCCAACCTTCTCTTTTTCCCAAGTATCTCTTTCATAAATTTGAAATATGCGGGCATTTTTTCTAACGCCTCAATGAAGGGGATATTGATGTGAAACTTCTTAAATACCTCAAAGAACTTGGAAAACTGCTTGTCTATGGCCTTCTTTTGGAGCCTCTGAGGGTAAGGGATTCTATCAGTGTATTCCCTCAAATGTGCTGGTGGAGCTTTCTCAACTGTAGGGTGGTCCTCAGTGACCCCCTCCTGTCCTTCCTCAACTGCTTTTTCACCCTCTTTCTCATGAACCACTGCGGGTTGGGGAACAATCTGCTCCAATTGCTTTCCACTCCTTAACAACACTGCTTGACACTGCTCTCTTGGATTGACCTCTGTATTACTTGGAAGAGTACCTTGCGTCCTGTTGGTTAGTATCTTCGCCAGTTGTCCAACCTGCGTTTCCAGGTTCCTGAGAGGACCTGGTTTCAGACATGAACTGATTCTGTGAAATGGTGAGTGTAAGCAATGCATCCTTCAGCTCATCAGGCTTCTCCTGTTGTGTAGGTGGTCTAAACTGCTGGGATGAGGTAGCCTGATTCTGTGCTTGCTGGTTCTGGTAATTAACTTAATATGGTTGCTGCTGGGCCTGGTCGTTCCTCCATGAAAAGTTAGGGTGATTTCTCCATCCTGGATTGTATGTGTTGGAATTATAAGGCCGCTGAAAGTTTCCAATTGCCTAAACCTGTTCCATTGACACATTATTAGGGTCCACCGCTGTGCATCTGTCAAAGGAGTGCGGTCCACCATAAATCTCACAATTTATCGACATCTGGACTGCATTCACAGACATAGTGTTCTGCTGTAGTTTCTTCATCAGAAGGGCCACCTGTGCATTCAGGGCAGTGATGACATCTAATTCATGTATGCCCATAGTCTTCCTGCTATTCACTGACCTGTCATCTGTCCCTTGATGATTGTTGACAGCCATGTCTTCCAGTAACTCATGTGCCTCATTAGCACTCTTTCTCATGAACGCTCCCCCTGCTGCAGCATCAATGATGGTACGAGTAGTACCACTCAGCCCATTATAAAAAATGTGGACTAACATCCACTTCTCTATGCCATAATGTGGGCATTTCCTTTGCAGATCCTTAAATCGCTCCCATGCGTCATAGAGTGACTCACCATCCACCTGGTAATAATTGTTTAACTCTCCCCTTAACTTTGCCACTTTTGAAAGAGGGAAGAACTTTGCAAGAAACTTTTGGGCTAGGTCCTACCAGGTGGTGACGGAGTTGACAGGTAGTGAGTTCAACTAGCTCTTGGCTCTGTCCCTAAGTGAGAACGCGAAGAGCCTTAGTCTAATGGCATCGTCAGTAACACCATTGTACTTGAAAGTGGCACACAGCTCCAGAAAGTTGGCAATGTGCATGTGGGGGTCTTCAGATGGCAATCCCCTAAGCTGTACTGTGTTCTGGACCATGCTCAGGATGGATGTCTTGATCTCAAAGTTGTTTGCCCCTATTGCTGGGAGCCTGATGCATGTCTGTGCACCAGTAACCGTGGGCAAAGCATAATCTCCCAAGCTTCTTTCTGCAGGGAACGGTATTGGCTCATCTACATGTTAGGAACCTCGTTGTTTGCCCCATTCTGATTCGGTGGTTGGTTGTCCATGGTCACTGAATCAGCTATCCTTTTATTTCGTCTGTTTTGCTTGCACGTTTTCTCAATTTCAGGGTTGAAGGGAACAAATGTATCTGCTCATCTCCTTCTTCACATACACTAAATCCCTGAAATAGACCAAAATCAACAAACAAATCAAGGCAACAGAGTTCTAACAGAAAAAATAAAAATAAAGCCAAAGTAGAAATAAAAATAGATGGTTCGATATTAGAAGTACGCCAGTCCCCGACAACGGCGCCAAAAAATTGTTGGGTGATTTCCACGTGCTCACGCAAGTGTACGCATCGTTCACAAGTAGTATAGTCTGATAAGACTGAATATCGTCCTCAGAGACTGGTTTCTAATTACCGTTCATCTATTTTATGTTATCTATTTAGCAATCGATAATAGAGTTGGTTTTTTTTGTTTAACTACTAGAATAATTGCATGAATTAACTAAACTATTGAAGTTGTAATCAATTATGAAGGAATTAGGGCTTCCAAAATCCTCGACTATCCACTCTATTCAATCCTTAATGCAACTAGAATGACTTCTTCTTCTACGTTAAGATAACAATTAACTAGACGGTCTTATATTCTGGTTAGGATATATAATCGTTTAACCACAGTGCAAAACTCTTCTATATTTCTATGATAGGATTTACCACATAGGAGGATTAAGAACATTAACTTATAATGCTACACAAGTATCGGGGTACTTTCGTCCGCGATTTTAACATATGTCTATTTAATTACAACAAATCCAAATCTCTCCTCTCGGTTCTTGATTCAAAATCATATAGATTATGATAATTAATGATCAATTAACTATCAAACATTCATACCAATTATTGAATAAATCTTAATCAAGTGAAGAAGAAATCAACTAATGCATTAAGTCATGAAATAAAGTTTCAAGCGATTCAAAAGGAAATCCCTAATAAAGTGTTTAGCTCCTAGCCATAGTCACGCTAAAAACTAATACAATTCTAAACGTAAACTGAATTAAAAAGAAAGAAAGAAAAGTACTGCGAACTAAAGTCTCCAATTGTAGCTTCAAATCATTGCTCTGTGATGTGTTGTGTGTTAGAATGACCCCCCTTTCTCATAGAATAATCCCTAGGGCTTTTAGTATGTTGCAAATTTTCGTGCCCTATGGACCCTTCTGCCCCTGGCCAAATTAACCAGTTCTCGATTTAAAATGCGCGCGCCTGCAGACTGGCGCCGCGACGCCCAAAGTTCTGTGGCTTCTCTGATGTTCCGGCGCCGCGGCCCTGCTAACCGGCACTACCTGGCTTTCGTTCGGGTCTTTAATTTTTGTCCTTTTCGGCCTCAGATTCCTCCTGTTATGCCCATTTTTCATTCCTTTTCGCCATTTTACCTTTTTGAACCGCTGTGACTCAAAAGAAAGAAAAAAAACCTAATACTATACTAAACACAACAAAAATGAGTAAAATACTAACTAAAAATGACTCAAAAAGCGTATACAAAATACGCTTAACACCTCCCCATATAATAATAGAATACTCAATATTCATATGCAACTTCACAATATATGGACTTGGATCCTTACCATACAAACTAAATTTTGGGGTTTAGTTAGGCCCAAGATCCATTATTTACATGGTATCAGAGTCAGACCCATTTTAATTATTTGTTCATCGATGTTGGGGCCCTGTTAGGCGGATATTTCCACGTGCTCACGCAAGTGTACGTATCGTTACAAGTAATATAGTCTGATAAGACCGAATATCGTCCTCAGAGACTGGTTATCAAGTACCGATTATCTAAGCTTTAGTTTCTATTTGGTGAACGTTAATTTGTTTGTATTTTTAGCTAATAACTAAGACTAAGTAATTGCAGAAAATAAACTAATTATGATAATACTTTGGTTTAAATCAGTTATGAAGGAATTAGGGCTTACAATATCTTCAACTATTCACTCTTTTAAATCCTTAATTCAACTAGAATGACTTCTTCTTCTACGTTAAGATAGCGGTTAACTAGACTGTCTTATATTTCGGTTAGGATATATAATCGCTCAACCCCAGTGCAGAAACCTTATATATTTCTATGATAGGTTTTACCACATAGGAGGATTAAGAACAATAACCTATAATGCTACACAAGAATCGGGGTACTTTCGTCCGCGATTTTAACCTATGTCTATTCAATTACATCATATCCAAATCTCTCCTCTCGGTTATTGATTCGAAATCATATAGATTATGATAATTAATGGTCAGTTAACTATCAAACATTCATACCAATATTGAATAAATTTTAATCAAGTGAAGAAATCAAACTAATGCATTAATTCATGAAAGAGAGTTTCAAGCGATTCAATAGGAAATCCCTAATTAAGTAATTAGCTCCTAAACATTGTCATGTCAAGAAATAATACAAACCAACATAAACTGAAATAAAAACAAAGGAAAGAAAAGAAACTTGAACCAAAGTTGTCTCTAATTTTGTGTTGTAGCCTCATTTTCCTCTCCAAAGTATGATATGAGATGTAAGATCCCAGATAAATAATAAGGTTAGGGTTTAGGGATTTTATAATTGAAAAAATTTATGTTTCGGACAGTTTTGCCCTTCGAAAAATCGAAAAAATTGACTTTTTCTCACGCAGACCCGCCTCGGCACCGCGGTGCCGAAAGTACTGTGGCTTCTCAGTAATTATGGCACCGCGGTCCTGCTTTGCCTTCGTCCGAATCTCCAATTTTCAACCTTTTTTGCCTCGGGACCTTCCTTTTATGCCCGCTTTTCGCCATTTTACCTTTTTGAACCGCTGTGACTCAAAAGAAAGAAAAAAAACCCTAATACTATACTAAACACAGACGAAATGAGTAAAATACTAACTAAGAATGACTCAAAAAGTGTATATAAAATATTCCTAATAAATACCCCCAAACTTTACCTTTGCTCGCCCTCGAGCAAAGATCAAAATAAAAACAAAGACTCTATGAAATGGATCAAGTAGTTATAGCAATGCTTCTTCAAAATCATGGATGAAAGTTGGGATAATATGTTAGAACATACATAGCATGAATATCTAGCGATCTAGAATTTCAAGTTAGATATTTCGCAAATTCACATAGATCATGATCAATTGGAAATACAAATACCTAACCTATGCATGTCAATTTCATTTCATCTTTCCCAAAATGCTATAGACTTGTTTACTTGTTATTCTCCACTAATCATAGACATACAAATTAGAGATCATCAGGACTTTCAAGAGTTGTAATGTAGGCTTAGGCAGGGGTAGGTAAAAGTAGGTATTTAGGCTCAATTACGTACCATAAGCATTTTTTCATTCAACTCCTTTCGTTCTTTTTTATTTTCTTTTTAATCTCATACCTATTTTTCCCTTCTTTTCTTTTGAGAGAATGAAATACATTATAGATAACAGGCACCCCCAAACTTAGGCTTTTGCATATTTTTCATTGGGGTGCATCAATTTTCACTCTCTTCTTGTTTCTTTTTCAACACTTCATCCAAGAATTTCAATTATAACTTATAGCACAAACAGAGAATCATAGGGTGTCAAAGAAAGATCTTATTTTTAGGCTCAAAGGGGCTGACTAGTGATACAATTTATGTCAGGATAGGTAATGAATGGTTAGAAGGGCTAACAAAGAAATGCATGAATCATCTCCCTAAACATGTACATCTTAACTATTTCGCCTCAAATAACAAAAAAACAAAATTTCTAGATATTTTTCAACCGTTCTTTCCATAACTGACATACATACGCTAAGCACAAATATCCCAAAGAATTAGATGTCATGAATTTTTGGCATATCTAACTTAAGCACACAGATTGTTGTTTTCAATTTCATTACATTATCCCACTTTATCCACTCAATATCTTTAGCAACTACAACATGCATGATCCATAAAAAAAATTATGACTCAAAAAACACACAAAGACAATAAAAAGACTTAAAAACAGAACAATAAAACAAAATAAGACACCCCCAAACTTAAACGACACATTGTCTCAAATGTGTAAAGACTAAAAATTAAAAGGGACGACTTACATACATCAAAACAGTGGTTCAAATGGTGGTGGTGGCGGTGGATGTTGCATTGAGGCGGTATCTGAAGATGTCGTGTTTTATTAACGGGCGCCGCGGCGCTGTGCCAAATTTCTCCCGTTTTTGCAGCATTTTTCTCAATCCCTGATTTTCTCTGTCATCCACAAAACTCAACATACCAGATCGTGAGACTGTTTAATTTAAAATAAAACAAACTAAAACAAAAATTTAAATAACATAATTAAAACCTTGGGTTGCCTCCCAAGTAGCGTTGTCTTTAACGTCTTTTAACCGGACGCAGTTAATCCTTACTAGTGCCCAGTGGATCCTTCTGCGAACGGCTTGCAATCCGCACAGTTATTGTTGCTGGTCTCACTCTACCTATAGCAATTTCACCAAACAAGGGCCTCAGATCTAAGATTATCCCCCAATTACACAAGGCAGACTTGTCTTCTAGGCTCTCTGTAATGTAGGGATCAGTGAAACTCCCTACATCTTTCAACTTTTGGGGATGCCCTTGAGGGTATGGACTTTTTGGTTGGGGCTCAGCAATGATAGTTGGTGGTGTCTTTTCTGCAACGGGTATAGGAAAGAGAAGTTCCAAGGAATCCAAAAAGATGAACAATTGGATCTCAGTAACCTTTTTTTTCTCTACACCAACTATCTCTCTCAATTCCTCATTATTCTCAACAACTTGTTGTGGTTCAGGTTCTTCATTCTGCTCATCAATCCCCACAACTGTGTCGCTAGACAAATTTTCTTGCGGTACATTGATCACCATATCCAGCAGCTGCCCTATTTGTGTCTCCAAATTTTTGACGGACATCCTTGTCTCTGCCATAAACTGAGCCTGGTATTTGGTGAGCGTGAGTATGCCTGCCTGCAACTCATTTTGATCTTCCTGTGGAAACCTGTGGGTTAGGCTGTTGTTGATGATTCCACTGCCCCTGATAGTAGTAGTAGCCCATTGTTTTTTCAACTTTACCTCCAAAATAAGAAAAACAACAAAAAGTGATAAAAAAATGCTCGCAGAACAAGTTAGAAACTTGTTCCTGGAGCAACCAAATTATAAATAAAATAATATAATCAAATATATACAAACCAAATTAGAAATAAGATTAGATAATTCGATATTGAAAGTACGCCATTCCCCGACAACGGCGCCAAAAACTTGTTATGAGGATATTTCCACGTGCTCACACAAATGTACGTATCGTTACAAGTAATATAGTCTGGTAAGACCGAATATCATCCTCAGAGACTGGTTATCAAGTACCGATTATCTAAGCTTTAGTTTCTATTTGGTGAACATTAATTTGTTTGTATTTTTATCTAATAACTAAGACTAAGTAATTGCAGAAAATAAACTAATTATGATAATACTTTGGTTTAAATCAGTTATGAAGGAATTAGGGCTTTCAATATCCTCAACTATCCACTCTTTTCAATCCTTAATGCAACTAGAATGACTTCTTCTTCTACGTTAAGTTAGCGGTTAACTAGACTGTCTTATATTCCGGTTAGGATATATAATCGCTCAACCCCAGTGCAGAAACCTTCTACATCTCTATGATAGGTTTTACCACATAGGAAGATTAAGTACAATAACCTATAATGCTACACAAATATCGGGGTACTTTCGTCTGCGATTTTAACCTATGTCTATTCAATTACAGCATATCCAAATCTCTCCTCTCGGTTCTTGATTCGAAATCATATAGATTATGATAATTAATGACCAGTTAACTATCAAACATTCATACAAATATTGAATAAATCTTAATCAAGTGAAGAAGAAATCAAACTAATGCATTAATTCATGAAAGGGAGTTTCAAGCGATTCAATGGGAAAGCCCTAATTAAGTAATTAGCTCCTAAACATTGTCATGTCAAGAACTAATACAAACCAACATAAACTGAATAAAAACATAGAAAAGAAAAGAAACTTGAACCAAAGTTGTCTTCAATCTTGTGTTGTAGCCTCCTTTTCCTATCCAAAGTATGATATGAGATGTAAGATCCCAGATGAATAATAAGGTTAGGGTTTAGGGATTTTATAATTGAGAAAAATTACGTTTCGGACCCTTTTGCCCTTCGAAAAATTGAAAAATTGACTTTTTCTCACGCAGACCCGCCTCGGCACCGCGGTGCCGAAAATCGCGACTTTTCGATAATTATGGCACCAGGTCCTGCTGATCAACTGCGTGATTACCTTTGCCTTCGTCCGAATCTCCAATTTTCAACATTTTTTGCCTCGGGATCCTCCTTTTATGCCCGCCTTTTGCTTCTTTTTGTCATTTTGCCTTTTTGAACCGCTGTGACTCAAAAGAAATAAAAACAACCTAATACTATACTAAACACATACGAAATGAGTAAAATACTAACTAAAATGACTCAAAAAGTGTATATAAAATATGTCTAACAGGCCCCAAATTATATTATCCACGCTCCAGTTAACGAGGCCTGGGTATGCGGGGGAGTGTTAAGAGTCCCACATCAGATATGAAATGATAAAATTGACTCCTTATATGAACTTGGACAATCATCACCCTACAAGTTAGCTTTTAGGGTTGAGTTTGACCCAAGATCCATTCTTTACATGGTATCAGAGCCAGACTCATTCCAATTCTTTGTTCACCGATGTTGGGTCCCCAAATTATATTATCCACACTCCAATTAATAAGGTCTGAAAGTGCAGGGAGTGTGATGTGTCACTTTAACAAAAATATCTACGTACAAGGGCCTCCGAAGCAAATTTAAAAATATTTTTACCATTTTATCTGCTCGCCCAGAACCAGTCTCATTTAGTGCATTATATAAGCTTCTCCTAAACCATGAATTTATTCATGGGCAGAGCCTCTCCTCTCTATCGATCACAGGTTCGTCATCATCGGAACTCACATCCAATCCAACTGCGAATCTTAGTTAGTATCATCCCAATATGATCGCAACTCGAATGAAAATTGTGGTCTTTGCCGCCATAATGGTCGAGGCAAAGGAGGATACCTCGATGATAGAAACAACTCCTACAAAGGGGGTTCAAAAGTTGGACAATAATAGTCTGATTCGCACTAACGCTGCCAAATATGTAATGGTTTTAATCATCTAGCACTGACGTATTTTTAGCGGTTTAATCATACAATTAACCCTACGACATACTTGTCATAATATTCTGCTCCAATCATTGGCAATTCGCAGTCGCTACACATCATATCACTCCTGATCTTGATAACCTTCAACAAGTAGAAGACTATCGAGGTAATGATCAAGTTCACGTCAGCAATGGACAAGGCCTTCCAATCTATCACACTGGTAACTCAACTTTAACCCTCCCCTTAAAATCTCTTGCTCTTAAAAATATTCTCTATGTTCCTTCTATTACAAAAAGCTTACCCTTCGTTCAAAAATTTGATAGTGACAATAATGCATTTTTTGAGTTTCATCCTTCTTATTTTCATGTCAAGGATCGAGCATCCAAGAAGTTTCTTCTTTCAGGTCGGAGGCCTCTACTCTCTTCCTCTCAAGTTGTTCTCTAGCCAATATTCCTCAAAGTCACCTTCCGTTTTCCTTTCAGCAAAAGAATTCTCTACATGTTGGCATCTTCGGCTAGGACACCCTCACCAGCGTGTGTTACATCAAGTCATTCAAAAACAAAATTTCCTTGCTCTAGTTTCAATTTTACTCATATTTTTAGTGCGTGCCAGCTTAGCAAGTCACACAAGTTACATCTTCTAGTTTCAATTAATAAAAGTACTTCTATTTTCCAATTACTTTTTATGGATGTTTGGGGCCCTGCTCCTACTTTGTCGTCTGATGGTCACAGGTACTTTCTCTTCTTTATTTATGATTATTCAAACCACCTGAGGCTTTTTGATGAAACACAAATCTGAAGTCGTCGATGTATTTCATCAATTTTAACTTCTTGTCGAAAAATAATTAACAAAGCAATAAAATCCATTCAATCGGATTGGGGTGGTGAATTTCGTTCACTTTCACCTATTCTTGCATCCTTTGGTATTGCTCATTGTATTTCTTTCCCACACACTCATGAACAACAATGCAAAGCTGAGCGTAAACATCATCACATAGTTAAAACAGGGCTAAGTATCTTATCACGTAGTTCCACACCATCTCGCTTTTGGCACTTTTGCATTTGAATCAGCCATCTATCTTATCAATCAATTCCCTTTCCCCCTCGAGTGATGGCCAGTCGCCTTTTGAACTCTTTCTACACAGGTCTCCAGGCTATTCTTTCCTCTGAGTGTTTTGAAGCGTGTCGTGCCTATTTCTTGGCTACATCTCTATGCATCTTGGGTATCTATGCCTTGATAGGGTGTCAGGCCATATATACATAGCTTGTTACGTGCGCTTTGATGAATCCAATTTTCCTTTTGCTCGTCCCTCCATCTTAGGTCCTCATCCCTCTACACTACCTTCGGCACAACCATAGGCCTCTTCTTTAATTTCTCTGTCCCCGCTATTGTTGTCTCCGCAATCAGATCCACCTAGAAAACCCACTAATCCCTTTCTTGTTCCATTGCCTTTACAAATTATTTATCCATTTATGCCCAGCACTGACTTTACTCAAACCCGCTGTTTCGGATAGTCCAGTAACATCATACCGGGCAGATTTGTCTCCTACGTCCATAGCTAGCCTCCCAGCTCCTCCTCAATGTACCCATCACACAATTCTTCATCATATGCCTTATTCATCACACATATCAACTGTTACATCTGCTTTCGTCCAAACTGAACCATCCATAAAACCTACTAGTTTCACCGAAGCAAATAAACATAAAGTTTGGCGTGATGCAATGACCTTTGAGATGAATGCCCCTTTACGCAATGGGACTTGGTATTTAGTCCCTTTTTAGCCTTTCATGAATATTCTCTGTAGCAAGTGGGTGTTCCAAATTAAATAGAACTCTATTGGAAACATCGAGCATTACAAGGAACGTCTAGTTGCCAAATGATTTCACCAACTTGAAGGACATAACTATTATGAAACATTCAATTCGTAAGTAAAACCCTTCACCATTCGGGTTGTTCTTACAATTGTAGTCTTGATGGGATAACCCTTACGATAACTAGATGTGCAAAATACCTTTTTACATGGCCACTTTCAAGAGAGTGTATTTATGTCTCAATCGGGCTTTATTCATCCATCATACCTCAATCATGTTTGTCGATTACATAAAATGATTTATGGGCTCAAACAGACTCCTCGAGCATGGTATATGAGGTTTCATTAGTTTCTTGTCGCTATTGGATTCTCGCCTTCAAGAGCTGACACGTCCTTATTTGTGTATGATGCTACATATGTTTGTGCATACTTACTCGTCTATATTGATAATATCATATTAACTGGCAGCCATAAAAAGTTCTCGATGATGTGATCTCAAAGCTGGGAGCTGAATTTTCCATTCGAGATTTAGGTCCCCTGAGTTTTTTTTGGGTGTTGAAGTGCGGCGTACAACCACTGGTTTGTCCCTCTCACAACGATAGTACATTCACAACTTGTTTTCCAAGACGGGAATACAGAAACGTAAACCAGTTCGCACACCTATGGCACCAAAACCCAGGTTACACGCAAGTGATAGCTCTCAGTTCAATGATCCTACAATGTATCACACGTTTGTTGGTGCATTACAGTATGTCTCACTCACAAGGTCGGACCTTGCATTTGCAGTTAACAAAGTTCGTCAATTTATGCACTATTTGAGTCAGAATCACTGTGCAGCAGTTAAACGCATACTTCAATATCTCAAGCACACTATTGATAGTCAGTTTTTCATTCTCACGTCTACCGGCCTCGCACTTCAAGCCTTCACTGATTCTGATTGGGCTGGTTCACTAGATGATCGCAAGTCGATAGGTGGTTATGCTTTTTTTCTTGGGAATGAGTTGGTTTCATGGTCCTCTATGAAACAATGCACTGTTGCACACTCTTCCACCGAGTTTGAGTAGAAGGCCCTGGCCGATGCTGCTGTTGAACTTTCTTGGCTCCAATCTCTATTGTTTGAGCTTGGTGTAACCATTCGCAACACTTCTGTTCTTTGGTGTGACAATATGTCATCAACATATATAACAATGAAGATAATACCCTCATCATTGCGTTTTCTATAAACACAATGATTTTTTTGCATCTAACAAAATCAAATGACTTGATAGCTTTGTCAAAACAAATATTCCAACTCCTAGAGGCTTCCTTAAGTCCAAAAATAGACTTTTGTAGCTTGCAAACAGTATTTGGTCTGGACTCGGATGAAAAACCCTCGAGTTGTTTCATATACACTTCCTCAATTAGATTACCATTGAGGAATGCAGTTTTGACATCCATTTGCCAAATGTCATAGTCATAGTGTGCAGCTATAACAAGCAAAATCCGAATAGACTTTATCTTTGCAACTGGTGAAAAGGTTTCATCATAATCTACACCAGGACGCTGATTATAACATTTAGCCACCAGCCTAGCTTTATAAGTCTGAACCTTGCCAAATGCATCAATATTCTTCTTGAAGACCCATTTGCATCCTATGGGTTTAACCCTATTTGGAAATCAACCAAGTTCCATACTTGATTGACATACATAGATTCCATTTCGGATTTCATGGCTTCTTGCCATCTCTTCGAATCAAAGTCTACCATTGTTTCATTATAGGTTGTAGGCTCATCATCATCTGAAATATCTATCTCACTATGTGTTTCCACAAGTAGATTTAGTCTTTCTGGAGGACGATAAGTTCTAATCGACCTACGAAGTTGATTGTCTTACAGTTCAGTTCTAGGTATGTTCTGACTGTTAGAAGGTTCTTGTGTGTTGGTTGATCCACCAACATAAGAGCTTTCAGGAATATCATTTTCATGTCTTTCCTGAATGGGAGGAGGTGCACTCACTGCACTTCTCCCAAGGTCTGTGTAGGAGGGTCTTGCATTTCTGCATCATTCCTCGCAACACTCCTACTGGCCGAAGGGCGAACCCTAAGTACCCAATCTTCGCCAAAGGCTCCCATTCAATTCTTGCCTTGATCATTCGACAAGGATTCAACCTCTATGTTACTTTGTTGTTCTTGAATATTTTCAAGTTCTATCTCTGTGCAGCTCTCTTCCTTGTAGACATATTCTTCTTCAAGAAAAGTTGCGTTCCTAGAAACAATGATTTTATGTTCTCTAGGAAGATAGAAATAGTATCCCTTAATTTTCTTTGGATACCCTACAAAGTAACATTTCTCACTCTTGGATTCTAACTTATCAGTGAGCATCTTCTTGACATATGCAGGGCACCCTCAGGGCCTTACATGTCTAAGAGTTGGCTTCTTGCCACACCATACCTCATATGACGTCTTTTCAACTGATTTAGAAGGAACCCTGTTTAGAACATAAATGGAGGTTTGTATAGTATATCCTCAAAGGTATGTGGGTAAAACTAAAAATCTCATCATGGATCGAACCATATCAAGTAGGGTTCAGTTTCTCCTCTCAGTAACACAATTCATCTGTGGTGTTCTAGGAGGTGTCCATTCTAAATGAAATCCATGTAGATTCAAGTAATCTAGAAATTATTTACTTAAGTATTCACTTCTTCGATCAGATC
The DNA here is from genome assembly GCA_029844215.1 of Przewalskia tangutica. Taxonomy (NCBI): domain Eukaryota; kingdom Viridiplantae; phylum Streptophyta; class Magnoliopsida; order Solanales; family Solanaceae; genus Przewalskia; species Przewalskia tangutica. Next base: position 114,900,178 of record CM056723.1, on the reverse strand, counting down.
GAAGAGTCTTGATACTCTTTGAGAGTTGTTTATCCACTTCACACTTATACTCCCTAAACTTTTCGAAAGCCTCAGATTTGTGTTTCATAAGATACACATATCTATACCTCGTAAAGTCGTTTTTAAAAGTGATGAAGTAAGGGAAACCTCCTCTAGCTTGAGTTGAAAATGATCCACATACATCAGTATGTACTAACTCAAGCACCTCCTTGGCTCGTTGTCAGATTCGTACACGCAACGGAATTTAAAATTTATGTTTCAAACTCGATGGACCGTCAAATTGAAGGATGATTACATAATGTAAAATACATAGAAACTGTAATGCTTCGAACGAAAACTTACAGTTTGCAAATCTGGAGTCTTCTTCTTGAATTTTCAAGTGTGTAGCCGAGTGTGAACACGCAATCGTCCCTCGATTTGCAAGTTCAAGACTTCGATATAATTTATATTTTGGAAAGCTAGGAAATCCAACAGAGTTTCAGCAGAGTTTAATTCAGCTAGACTTCCCCAAGTTGCAGGATCAGCTAGACTTCCCCAAGTGGGTCAGGCCCAGAAATCGAAACAGATTGGGTCACTGGGACCCACTAGACATGTGGCGCCGCGGCTCTGCATAAGTAGCATCGCAGCGTGGTTCAATTCTGCCTCATTTCTATTTTATTCTAATGTCTCGATTATAAACCAAATATATATATTCTTTCTGATTACATCCTTGAATCGACGGAACAATTGACTTAGTGTTACCCTACATGCCTTCACATATCGACACTAATATCATTAGGGTCTACACGAAACTCCTAGACGGCGTCGGAAGACGAACTCAATATGTGAAGTATAGTTACACGAAACCTGTGAACTGAACCTCTATGTGGGTAGATAAAATCCTTTCATTCGCAACACACTCGATCAAGCTTAAGATCTGTCAAGTGTCTATCCAAATGGCTTGATCAATATATCTCATCTATATTAGCTTACAAAAAGACCATATCATAGATATGTCTACTGCGTTGGCCAACGACTTAGTCAACCTAATACCATATGAGAATCTGAGTGTTCTCTCGAAGATACATTCGATGAATGAATCCTAATCTTGGCTCAACTACCACCTCTATCCACTTCGCAATGTACCCAAAACAAGAGACATCTCAACCTATAAGGCATTTGAGCTTAGGACATGATCAAAGTACATTACTCTGTAAACAAGGTGGTATCGACCTAAAGTCTAAGGACTTCTATCTCCAACACGCCGATGACACTTTAAACATATATAACAAACAGTGCATCAGCAGGGTATACCAATACTTCAACAAGTATCCATGTGTCCATCACGAGTTGTCATAACTCATAGCAGCTGAGACATACTACATCCCTAAGGATATGATGTAGACCACATGTCGTCGTATCACATATCATCGATATCTCATTCTAGATGATCATTAGTAGAGACAGTTTAAGAGTTTATGTTATAATATTAATCTTTCACATTATTATAACCACGTAACCTCTAGGGATGCATTTATAGAATATTATAAACAATCAACTAATAATTCAACAAATGAAAATGTCATAATATTAATCTCCATTAATATAAATATAAATGTGTATAAGTACATTTGTTCTAATACTGATTGTCTCTAGGACATAAATATACTTTAATGATTGTTTAAAAATTCCTGGCTCTGCTATTCGCCTTTGTGAATGTTATCATCGTTAGAATGTGTAAACGTGTATATTTACACGTTTACATAGATAAACCAAATAAAATAAGTGATCTCTTGATTGATCAAACTCAATACCAGAGAATCATAGGCAAACTATTATACCTAACTATGACTAGACCTGACATAGGCTTTGGAGTTCAAATTCTAAGTCAATTCTTACAGTAACCTAAAGATTCACATATGGAAGAAGCTTTCAGGCTTGTGAGGTATATAAAGAATCAACATGGCCAAGGGATTTTACTGTCAAGTAAGTCAGATACTAAGGTAACAACCTGTTGTGATGCAGACTGGGCAACATACCCTTTAACTGAAAAATCAGGTTTTATAGTTAAGATTGGTGAATCACTTGTATCTTAGAAAGCAAAAAAATAAACAACAGTTTCAAGAAGCTCAGTTGAAGTTGAGTATAGGAGCTTGGGTACAACAATATCAGAAATTATATGGTTACTTGGTTTACTTAAGGAAATTGATCTTAAAACAAATTTACCAGTTGAAATATACATTAACAGTAGAGCAGCAATGCAAATAGCTGCAAATCTTGTCTACCATGAAAGAACAAAACGCATAAAATAGATTATCATTTTGTGAGAGAAAAACTACAACAAGGACTGATCACAACTATATATGTTCCTACAAAAGATCAACACTTACCAAAGTACTAAGTAAGGTTCAACATGAGTATATTATGTCCAAGCTAGGAATTTTAAATATTTTTTCTCCACCTAACTTGAGGGGAGTGTAAAATAATATAGGGGCAATTCTATCATTTACTACAGATTCACAAAGTTAGTTAATTAGGCACTTAACCACATGAATTAGTTAGATGGTTAGAAGTTAGTTAGTGGTAGTTATAGGATTAATATTCTATACAAATAGAGATGATGTGAAAATGTATATGTATTTGTTGAGTTTAACAGAGAAATAAGATTACACACTGCCTTCTATCATGTCTTTATCTTCTTCATTATTGCTCTTACTTTCTTCATACGAATACCACTAGTTTTATCCTATGTCTAAGTGTTTGTGAGTTTAATCATCTCTGAGTTCACGGTTCATGCATCCTATGATAGACCTATCAACCTTGTTTCGTCTATTAAATCTATCGAAATTCCTGTGAGATACAATGGTGGATATAAGGAAATGAGAAGTAAGTAACAACAACAAGGATTACAATTTCTGAAAATAAGAACAACAAAAAGGGGTTAGCTGAGTCAAGTGATATTAACTCTGTCCTTAAAATAATATTGCCCCGTATGTATCCTTTTACGATCTTGTCTTCCAAGATAAAACAACAACAAACAATTGAGCAAAGGAGACTCAAATTTTTACTAAAAAGAAGAACCTTTTGAGTGTGTGAAAGAAAGAAGGAGAGGAAGAAGTGTTCAGAAAATCTAATTTGCAAGTGTGTTCTTCAATTGAGCCTAAGACCTCAATTTATAGTGTGTATAATATGACCTCTCATCTAGCCAACTAATGGAAATCAAAGCCATGTAATGGAACTTTATTGAGAGGTTATAATTCTGCCAAATAATGGCTGAATTCAAGTGCCAAGTAATGGAGGATCAATACTCCAAAACCAACCCAAAAGTCAGAAACTTTCCGTCTTCCGTCGAGCATTCTGCCATCGAAGTGTCGTTGTGCTAATGTCACGACCCGACCCCGGGCCCGCTACTGGTGCCCTACTTGGACACCCCTTTCAGGTATACATCAGAGAATAGTAGCGGAACATACACAACACATATAAATACTTAGACAATAAACAACAACAGACTAGCCGATAAGTCCACATTCCGTAAAATATACATAATTCAAAAATAAATCAGTACATCTCTGTTCTTAAAACCCAATCCACAAATATGACTACAGACCTCTAAGAATAACAACTGTGGCGGGACATGGCCCCGCCATACCCCTGAATGTACATAAATCTACAACATCAGGGAAAACCGTACCAAAAGACAAGCCTCCGGAGAAATGGATCTTCTGACACCTGATCAGTGATCCTAAGAATGAGGATCCACCACCTGCTTACCCCTACCGCGTGATTTAACGCAGCCCCCGAGGAAAGGGGTCGATTACAATATGTACCAAGTATGTAAATCGGAAAATACCGCAATTTACATCATAAGTCTAAAATAAAGCCGAGACATGTATGATAATCAAATTACAAGACATCGTGCCTTACTAACAATGAGAGTAAACAAGTGTATGCTTTCTCGCATAAAAATAGGAGGCTCGTGATCAAAGTAGGTCACCCGCCGTAGTATCATTAAGCAATCCTACTCGGACTATTTCACCAAGATAGCCGTATGGACCCGCATGAGGTAACTTCCTCGCATAGATCAGATCCGCGCAAGATAGTCGTGGACCCGCATGAGGTAATCTCTTCGCATAAGACTGGTCCGCCCCGTATAGGACTATTTCACCCGCATAAGCCCTACGGACTCGCATGAGGTATTCCTCGCATCATGGGTAGCAAATCCACGGAATATGCAAATGCCACAAACCCGGAAAATGACCCCGTAATGAACAATATATATCTCTAGCACAACCGGCTATCATACATAACACAAGCACTACCGGCTTATCATACATAACACAAACAAGTTAAGAAATCCCCTAACTTCTTATTAGCTTTGTTCATATACACTCTCATTTTAGTTTACTTAAGGCACTAACATGTCATTATAAAATCCGGGAATTTAACCCAAAGTACTACGTACCTCTATTCTTTTAAAATGACTCTTTTTCATATAAAACATCCAAGATACTAATAATCGTAGTATCAAGTCGTATCTACTTTTCAAGACAAGTCACAATACCTTTTAGAACTACATTTAAAGACTTCTAAATCGAGTGACTTTTTACTTTAAAACTTTAAGCAATTGATGCCTTCAAATCAATTTGCCTTTCCTCTTTTCAAGTCGTTTATCATTATTTACCTTACTTAGAGTAAACCACTCTTTTAACTTTCCATAAAGCTATTATAACCAACTTCCCATAAAGCCGTTATACTAGCTTTATACTTTAGATACTTACATTCTTCTTTATAACCAAGAGACTTAAACTTTCCAAACAAAACAAGTATCATATACTTTCAAAATACTTTAAGTCTCTTAACTTTTAGAAACTAAGATATCCTTAATATTTTTAAACAAGTGAGTTAATTCCCTAACTCAACCAACTTGGACATTCTTAAGATAAGCCAAGGATATCAAATGGACTAGATTCGTCAAAATCTCGTACGTCTACCGTACTATATATTTACAACTATTCATGCTCAAGAGATAGGAAAGTTCCACATACCTCTTCGGTTCAATCCACTTGCCAAGTCCAATATGCCGTACATAGTATGTCAACCTATAATGACCATAATACATATATTAGCTTCTAGTTTCGAACGTAGAATATTCTAAGTGCAAAGTCACTAAATTCTACGGAAAATCGGACAGCACTTCCTTTGTTTCTACATACTTTTCCACCTTTTTCAAGGCCCGAATTCAATAACCAAACACGCCACATTTAAGGCTCAACAATGTAGTTAAAAATAGGGGATTACACGCCTACAAGACGTGTAAAATTCCGCCCCACAATTGATATCAAATTAGTCCAAAAAGGCAATGCCATTCACGGCCAAAAGGTGTAACAACATATCATCATTTCCAATTCCTTTTCAATTCAAGTTGTTTAGTATAACATGTTATAAAGCCGAAATCGATTATAACAACTACAATCTCCAAGTAGATCACATGCGACGATTCTAATTATCGACCAAATTGTATTTCAATTTCAAATGGCTAGCCATGTCATTTCGGATTTAGGCTTCAATATCCATAACACTTATCAATCTTTATTACATATACTTCATTCTAGTTAAAAAGTAAGGCTACAACAATATGTAATCTTATAACACTTAAGAGAACAAGATTGTTACCTTAACGAGCCTTAATCCAACTTCAAGATCCGAAGTCGCTCCCTAGAAACTTAGAGCCTCTCCTTGACACTCCAATCCGCAACTTGAAGCCCTTAGAAGATCACAAACAACTTTCCTTCAATTTCCAATCCAAACCTAGGAAAGTGACTTAGGTTTTCACCTTGCGACTAATACAAAAACGACACTTTTCCGGGATCTTTCTATTGAGATACCCTTACAATACTCTTAGGAACCTTGGTTTAAAGTGTGGAGGTTAATGAACAACACACGAATTTTTTTTCTTCTTCTTGGAACCCTAACCCGAGAGCTCCCTTATGTTCTTCAAAGTTTTTTTGAAAATTTACTAAGTATAGAAGCCTTGTCTTGCTACTAGTATACTTAAATAACACAATGTAGGGTCAAGATTTGCACATATGGGTGGCTTGGATGCATTCTATTAAAAGATCAAGCCAAGTGGCCCTTGGACTTAGTCAACATTATCAAGCTCTTAGCCTTAGCAAGACTTGCTCATCTTAATATTGGTCAAATGACCATAAAGCCCATGTCCATTACGTCCAAGACCATCTAAGGGGGGGTGACACGTGTCGCCCTCCCATTCGTCGCAATATTTCGTTTCCCGACATTTCCATAATTCCGATAAATTTTTACTAGTCTCAATTCTTAACATTTGAGTTCTTACGTACGTTCTTATAAACATGTCCTGGAATTACGGGGTGTAACAGCTAAATTCCAGTAACTCACTGCCACCAAGGCACCGCGGCTCCGACGGTGGTTGCCCGCGGCCCTTCACAACTATTTCTTACTCGTTTCATCTTTTACACTTCATACGCTTCTTCATTCATTTACCAACGTGAAACACTCGTCATTTGGCCAATAATCTTCTATCATTTCATGTCTCAAACAATCCATTTACGTATCAATATCTCTTTCACTAAGGAAATTTACGATCATTGGTACAACTTGTGCACGTGTGTAGAAATGACATTTTCGACGTGCGGGGCCCCAATTGTATGAGTCATAAATAATAGGATTAAATTTATTCACATTAATAAATTTCCAACAATCCCCTCTTGAAAGAGATTTTGGCGCACTCACATGGTGTCTTTCTAGCAATCTTTCGGCGGATCGATGTTGTATCTGGATAGGTAGCCATAGCTTTGAACCTTTCATAGTAGAATACCATCAGACTTACTTAATGTGTGGTGAACGTGATGTCTTAAACCGTCAGTGTTTAGTGTAAGCCAAGACACGGTACCAACACAATAACTTTCCTTACTCTGTTCTTCTTCAATGTTTTGTCAGTTGTGGCTGTGGACACGTCTTGAATTATTAAGTGCGTTCATTTGAGGGGGCCTGTCCTCACACTTAAATAGGTGGTCTCCTATAAGGTATCCTGTTATACCCCACTTCACAAGTGTTAGGAACCATTAAAACTTTCCCCAAACCTAACCTTAACTGAACCTTTATGATTTAGTTTTCCCATTGAACCTAATTCCTGGGATCTCCAATCAGTAAGTTTGAGTATCCACCATATCAGTTCTTATTGATTGGGTTTTAAGCTCATTCCTCTAGACAGGCAGAACATCTGATCTCTGGGTATGCCCTTGTCAAAGGGTCTGCTATGTTTTCCTTTGATTTTATATAATCAATGGAAATAAATACTCGTGGTGATCAGCTGCCTAACGGTCTTATGTATCTGTCGAAAATGACGAGATTTGCCATTGTACATAGAACTACGTGCCCTTCCTAGATCCGATTGACTATCGTTGTGGATCATTACAGAAGGTACGAGTTTATCCCAACATGGGATATCCTCTAAGAAGTCATGAAGCCACTCAGTTTCTTCTCCTTCTTTGTCTAAAGCGATAAACTCTGATTCCATCGTGGATCGGGAGATGCAAGTTTGCTTAGAAGATTTCCAAGACACAACTCCACCACCAATTGTAAAGATATACCCACTGGTGGACTTGATGTTCTCTATATCAGATATCCAATTTGCATCATTATACCCCTCTAGTAATCTGGATACCTCGAATAGTGCAACTCGTAATTTTGGGTGTATTTTAGGTATCATAGTACCCGACTTCACGCTTTCCAGTGGTCATCACTTGGATTACATGTGAACCTAGCCAACTTATTGACTGCATAAGCGATATCAAGTCGAGTGCAGTTTATGATGTACATCAAACTACCAATCACCTGCACATATCGCTTCTGGCGTACGGGTGCACCACGATTTTTATCAATCTTTTGATTATATCCAGTGGTGTCGTTATTGGCGAACTGTCGAACATCTCAAATTTCTTCAACACATCCTCAATGTGGTGAGATTGAGATAAGACCAGTCTGTTAGATGTCTTAGAGATCTTGATCCCTAAGATGACATATGTGATACCCATTTCATTCATGTCAAAACATTGTTTTAACATGTTCTTAGTCTCTAGGATTAACCTAGGACTGCTCCCTATGATCAACATGTCATCTACGTAAAGGTATATCATGACGAATGAATCGACATTTTCTTTCGTGTAGACACATTTGTCACACTCATTGATGGCGAATCCTTTCGGTAGTAAAGTACTATCAAATTTCTCGTGTCATTGCTTTGGGGCCTATTTCAACCCATACAGAGATTTGACAAGCCGACAGACTTTCTTCTCTTGTCCTGGAACCACATACCCCTCGGGTTGGTCCATTTAGATTTCTTCTTCCAAATCACCATTTATGAAGGTTGTCTTAACATCCATTTGATGTATTTCAAGATCCCACAATGTAGCGATAGCTATGAAAACTCGTATGGACGTTATTCTAGACACCAGAGAGTAGGTGTCAAAGTAATAAAGGTCGTCCTTTTGTCGATAGCCCTTGACTACTAACTTGGACTTGTACTTGTCTATGGATCCATATGCTTTCAACTTCCGTTTTAGTATCCATTTACAACCCAACGGTTTGTTTCCCAGAGGAAGATCAACCAACTCCCAAGTATGGTTGTTCAGAATGGAGTCTATCTCACTCTCTATAGCTTCTTTCCAAAGCAGTGCTTCTGGAGTTGACAATGCCTCAGAAAATGTTTGTGGTTCGTCATGAACCATATAAGCTACAAATTCTGGACTGAAGAACTTATCTACCTTGGCCCTTTTGCTTCATCTTGGTTCCATCTCAGGAACCTCCAAGTCCTAAGAGTCTGGAACACTAGATTCCGGATACTCAGCCACTTCGGAGTTCACTAAATCTGAACTGACTAGATCCGGGCAGTCAACGACTTCTGGATCTTGAGAGTTTTGTTCATAACTGATCGGTGTATTTTATATACACCTTTTGAGTCATTTTTAGTTAGTATTTTACTCATTTCATTTATGTTTAGTACAGTATTAGGGTCGGTTTCCTTTCTTTTGTGTCACAGCGGTCAGAAATGGAGAAATGGAGAAAAGGAGATGAAATGAGCATAAATGAGATGGAATTACACACAAAAAGGGCCAAGAAATGAAGTCTAAGAAGTTCCGGAAATTATAGAGGAGATTAGACGAAGTCCGGACGAAAAAAGGACGACGAAACGGAATCCGCCAGAAAAACGTCACCGGAGTCGCGACGCCTGGCAGCAGCGCCGCGGCGCCCAAAGTGCTGAAAGACCCGAGAGTTGCTGAATTTCAGCGGCGGCCGACGAGATTATGAAGTGCAGGCCGAATTTGACATGTTTTCAGAATCCTAAAGGGATTACTTTTCCTACCTAAAGGGATAACTTTTCCTACCTAAAGGGATAACTTTTCCTACCTTAAAACCCTTACCTAAAAGGATTCTAATAACTTTTCCTACCTACAAATCCTTAACCCTTCACCTAAAGGATTCTTGGTCTATAAATAGTCTCTACATCATTAGAAGAATTCATTCTCCATTCCACCATTCACCATTCTACATCCTTCCATCCACCAATCCATCTTGTAAATATTCCACAACACAACCCTTGGATGCTAGAAGGCTTGGAGACTCATTCTTAAGTATTTTCTTTTCTTTCTTTTACTTTATTTCAGTTTTTATGTTGGATATTGAATTAGTTTTTGTCATGTCTATGACTAGGAACTAATTCTAATATAGGGCTTTCCATGTCAATTCTCTTGAACCTTATTTTATGAGTTAATGCATGTTATGGTTGTTCTTCTTATTGTTGAGATTTACCCAATAATTGCTTTGCATGCTTGGTAATTAATTGATCACTAATTATCATTATTTATATGATTTCTAATCAAACTTCGAAAGGAGGAGGTTGTGAATATGCTGTAAGTTGGGTAGACATATTTTGGATTGGGGATGAAAATACCTCAATTACTTGTGTAGCGTTAACGAGAGGTGTAAACACCTAATTTTACGCATGGCGCGTGACGGTTAACTAGATTTTTGGTCTCAATCCTCCTATAGAGTCATCCTTATCACCGAAAGGTAGAAAGGAGCGATACTGGGGTTGAGTGTTTATATAGCCTTAACGGGAGTATAAAACGATTTAGTAAACCTGCTAGCTCCAAAAGAAGAAGAACCATAATTCATTGCATTAATAAGTAATATATGCGGATAGTTGAAGCGACTTGGAAGACCTATTCCCATCACTACTGAAGTAAACACATAGTTAATTAGTAATTATAATTGTTAGTTATAATCAACAAATTCAATTTACGTTAACCAAATAGATACCATAGGATAGATAATCGATACTTGAAAACCAATCCTTGAGGACGATATTCGGTCTTACCTAGACTATATTACTTGAGTCGACAACGTGCACTTGCGTTAAAGTGTGTGCATCTTTTCGCACATCAAGTTTTTGGCGCCGTTGCCGGGGATTGGCTTACTTTCAATATCGATTTATCTATTCTTATTTCTAATTTGGTTGCTCCAAGAACAAGTTTCTGCGAGAATTTTTTATAACTTTTTATTGTTTTTCTTATTTTGCAGGTTAAATTCGAAAAAAAAAACAATCAGGACACATGGACTACTACTATCAGAGACAGTGGAGTCATCAACAACAGCTTAACCCACATGTTCCAGAGGAAGATCGAAATGAGTTGCGGGAAGGCATACTTATGTTCGCCAAGTGTCAGGCTCAGTTTATGGTCGATACAGAGAGTCCTCGAGAAAGTTGGAGACCTGAATAGGGCAATTGATGGATGATATGAGCAATACAACTCAAGCGAATCTGCCTAGCGACATCATTATGGGAGGTGGTAAGCAAATAGAAGAGCCTGAACCACACCCAGCTGTTGAGGAATCTGGCGAGATAATTGGTGTAGAGAAGGAAAAGGGTACTGAGATCCAATCAGTCATCTTTTTGGATTCCTTGGAAAATCTTTTTCTTGTACCTATTGCAGAAGAAACACCACCACCGCCAATGTTGACCCCAAACAGAAAGTCCATACCATCAAGGCACCCTCGAGTTGAGAGATGTTGGGAATCTCACTGATCCCTACATTAGAGAGCCTAAAAGACAAGCATGTCTTGTGTACTTGGGGGATAATCGTATATTTGAGGCCCTTGTTTGAAGCAATTGTTGTAGTTGAAGTGAGACTGCAACAATAACTCGCGGATTGCGCGATTCGCGAGAAGGATCCAATGGGCACTCGTAAAGGTTAATCGCGTCCGGCTAAAAGACGTTAAAGACAGCGCTTGTTGGGAGGCAACCCAATGTTTTTAATTATGTTATTTTAATTTCTGTCTTTAGTTTATTTTATTTTTGTCTTGAAACAGTCTCACGGTCTTGGGTTCTTATTTTGTGTTGTTGGATGAGGTGGATCAAAGCTAAAACCAGGAAAAAGCAAAAACGCTAAAAAATGAAGCGATGCGTCGGCGGCCGAACCGTGGGCAGCGCGCGGAACTTGAGAGCCATACTAGCAGCCATGGCGCCGAATCTCGAGGGCAGCGAACTTCAGGGTCATATTCCGTGCAGATTCCAGAATTTTTCCTCCTAGACCTCCGTTATGACCGCTGTGTTGTGTCAGTAAGTTGTCCATATATATATATATATATATATATATATTAGTCTTGCACACATTGGGGACAATGTGTGATTTAAGTTTGGGGGGGTGTTTATGTGTGTCTTATTGTTATAGTAATGTTTGAGTCTTTTTGATTGTTTTTGTGTATTTTTGAGTCATATTTTTTTTTTATTTTGAGTCATAATTGTCTGTCAAAGATCATGCATGTTGTAGTTACTAGAAACACCTAGTGAAGCAAGGTTGAATAATGTAATGGAATTAGAAGCAACCATCTAAACACTTAGGTTAGATATGCCAAAAACTCATGAAATCTGTCTATTTGGAGTTTCTACTTGAATTGTGCATTGTAAATGATTAAAACCTATGTGTTATGATTGCTTGCTATTTGAGGCGAAATAGTTAGGATATGCATGTTAGGAGAGATGACTCAGGCATTTCTTTGTTAGCCAATTCTTACCACTCTTTTCTATCTCTGACATTAAAAATATCCCTAGTCAGCCCCGTTGAGCCTAAACATGAAAACTTTTTCTTTGACACCCTATATTCCCACACTTGTGCCATAAGTAAAAATGTGAAATAGTTGGAATAGAATGTGGAAAAAAAGAGACAAAAAGAGTGAACAAGTTTGATGCACCCCAATAAAAAAGTAATAAGAAATAGGCAAAAGCCTAAGTTTGGGGGTGCTTGTTAGTATAATACACTTCACTCTCCCAAAACAAAGAAGGGAAAGATAAATTTGAAGTGAAGAAAAGAAATCAAAAGAAAAGGGAAACATTGAAAAGCTAAAGAGCTTATGGTACACAAAATGAGCCTAAATGCCTATTTTTACCTACCCATGCCTAAGCCTACATTACAATCCTGAAAAGTCCTGAAGATCTCTTAGATGCATATCCATGATTAGTGGAGAATAGCAAGTAAACATGCCATAGGATTTTGAAATTAACATGCATAATTCAGTATTCTTACTTCCATTAAGCATGATTAAAATGAGTTTGCGAAATATCTAGCTTGATGTGTTTAGAATGCTAAAAATTCATGGTATATGTTCCTGCATATTATTCTGCTAACCTTCATGTTTTTCTAAGTAACATAAATGCAGCAATTTGATCAATGTCTTTGAGTCATTTTATTTTCTTTTCCTTCACGTCTTTGTTTATATTTTTGATCTTTGCTCGAGGGCGAGCAAAGGTTAAGTTTGGGGGTATTTGATCGGTGTATTTTATATACACCTTTTGAGTCATTTTTAGTTAGTATTTTACTCATTTCATTTATGTTTAGTACAATATTAGGGTCGTTGTCCTTTCTTTTGTGTCACAGCGGTCAGAAATGGAGAAATGGCGAAAAGGAGATGAAATGAGCATAAATGAGATGGAATTACACACAAAAAGGGCCAAGAAATGAAGTCTAAGAAGTTCCAGAAATTATAGAGGAGATCAGACGAAGTCCGGACGAAAAAAGGACGGCAAACGAATCCGCGAAAAACGTCCACGGAAAGCGGCGCTGGCGGCGCGGCGCAAAGTGCTGAAAGACCCGAGAGTTGTTGAATTTGGCGCCGACGCGGGATTTATGAAGTCTGGGCCGAATTTGACATGTTTTCAGAATCCTAAAGGGATTACTTTTCCTACCTAAATGGATAACTTTTCCTACCTAAAGGGATAACTTTTCCTACCTTAAAACCCTTACCTAAAAGGATTCTAATAACTTTTCCTACCTACAAATCTTTAACCCTTCACCTAAAGGATTCTTGGTCTATAAATAGTCTCTACATCATTAGAAGAATTCATTCTCCATTCCACCATTCACCATTCTACATCCTTCCATCCACCAATCCATCTTGTAAATATTCCACAACACAGCCCTTGGATGCTAGAAGGCTTGGAGACTCATTCTTAAGTATTTTCTTTTCTTTCTTTTACTTTATTTCAGTTTTTATGTTGGATATTGAATTAGTTTTTGTCATGTCTATGGCTAGGAACTAATTCTAATATAGGGCTTTCCATGTCAATTCTCTTGAACCTTATTTTATGAGTTAATGCATGTTATGGTTGTTCTTCTTATTGTTGAGATTTACCCAATAATTGCTTTGCATGCTTGGTAATTAATTGATCACTAATTATCATTATTTATATGATTTCTAATCAAACTTCGAAAGGAGGAGGTTGTGAATATGCTGTAAGTTGGGTAGACATATTTTGGATTGGGGATGAAAATACCTCAATTACTTGTGTAGCGTTAACGAGAGGTGTAAACACCTAATTTTACGCATGGCGCGTGACGGTTAACTAGATTTTTGGTCTCAATCCTCCTATAGAGTCATCCTTATCACCGAAAGGTAGAAAGGAGCGATACTGGGGTTGAGTGTTTATATAGCCTTAACGGGAGTATAAAACGATTTAGTAAACCTGCTAGCTCCAAAAGAAGAAGAACCATAATTCATTGCATTAATAAGTAATATATGCGGATAGTTGAAGCGACTTGGAAGACCTATTCCCATCACTACTGAAGTAAACACATAGTTAATTAGTAATTATAATTGTTAGTTATAATCAACAAATTCAATTTACGTTAACCAAATAGATACCATAGGATAGATAATCGATACTTGAAAACCAATCCTTGAGGACGATATTCGGTCTTACCTAGACTATATTACTTGAGTCGACAACGTGCACTTGCGTTAAAGTGTGTGCATCTTTTCGCGCATCAAGTTTTTGGCGCCGTTGCCGGGGATTGGCTTACTTTCAATATCGATTTATCTATTCTTATTTCTAATTTGGTTGCTCCAAGAACAAGTTTCTGCGAGAATTTTTTATAACTTTTTATTGTTTTTCTTATTTTGCAGGTTAAATTCGAAAAAAAAAACAATCAGGACACATGGACTACTACTATCAGAGACAGTGGAGTCATCAACAACAGCTTAACCCACATGTTCCAGAGGAAGATCGAAATGAGTTGCGGGAAGGCATACTTATGTTCGCCAAGTGTCAGGCTCAGTTTATGGCTGATACAAGAGAGTCCCTCAGAAAGTTGGAGACACAAATAGGGCAATTGATGGATGATATGAGCAATACAACTCAAGCGAATCTGCCTAGCGACATCATTATGGGAGGTGGTAAGCAAATAGAAGAGCCTGAACCACACCCAGCTGTTGAGGAATCTGGCGAGATAATTGGTGTAGAGAAGGAAAAGGGTACTGAGATCCAATCAGTCATCTTTTTGGATTCCTTGGAAAATCTTTTTCTTGTACCTATTGCAGAAGAAACACCACCAGCTGTCAATGTTGACCCCCAAACAGAAAGTCCATACCATCAAGGGCACCCCCTTGAGTTGAGAGATGTTGGGAATCTCACTGATCCCTACATTAGAGAGAGCCTAAAAGACAAGCATGTCTTGTGTACTTGGGGGATAATCGTATATTTGAGGCCCTTGTTTGAAGCAATTGTTGTAGTTGAAGTGAGACCTGCAACAATAACTCTGCGGATTGCAAGCAGTTCGCAGAAGGATCCAATGGGCACTCGTAAAGGTTAATTGCGTCCGGCTAAAAGACGTTAAAGACATCGCTTGTTGGGAGGCAACCCAATGTTTTTAATTATGTTATTTTAATTTCTGTCTTTAGTTTATTTTATTTTTGTCTTGAACAGTCTCACGGTCTTGGGTTCTTATTTTGTGTTGTTGGATGACAGGTGGACTGAAAGCTAAAACCGAGGAAAAAGGAGCAAAAACGCTAAAAAAGGAAAAGCAGTCGTCAGCGCCGCGGCGCCGGAACTTCAGAGAGCCACAGTACTAGCATCGCTGAATCTCAGGGCCGCGGCGCCGGAACTTCAGAGAGTCATATTCCGTGCAAATTCCAGAATTTCTCCTCCTAGACCTCCGTTATGACCGCTGTGTTGTGTCAGTAAGTTGTCCCTATATATATATATATATATATATATATATATATATATATATATATATATATATATATATATATATATATATATATATATTAGTCTTGCACACATTGGGGACAATGTGTGATTTAAGTTTGGGGGGGTGTTTATGTGTGTCTTATTGTTATAGTAATGTTTGAGTCTTTTTGATTGTTTTTGTGTATTTTTGAGTCATATTTTTTTTTTTATTTTGAGTCATAATTGTCTGTCAAAGATCATGCATGTTGTAGTTACTAGAAACACCTAGTGAAGCAAGGTTGAATAATATAATGGAATTAGAAGCAACCATCTAAACACTTAGGTTAGATATGCCAAAAACTCATGAAATCTGTCTATTTGGAGTTTCTACTTGAATTGTGCATTGTAAATGATTAAAACCTATGTGTTATGATTGCTTGCTATTTGAGGCGAAATAGTTAGGATATGCATGTTAGGAGAGATGACTCAGGCATTTCTTTGTTAGCCAATTCTTACCACTCTTTTCTATCTCTGACATTAAAAATATCCCTAGTCAGCCCCGTTGAGCCTAAACATGAAAACTTTTTCTTTGACACCCTATATTCCCACACTTGTGCCATAAGTAAAAATGTGAAATAGTTGGAATAGAATGTGGAAAAAAAGAGACAAAAAGAGTGAACAAGTTTGATGCACCCCAATAAAAAAGTAATAAGAAATAGGCAAAAGCCTAAGTTTGGGGGTGCTTGTTAGTATAATACACTTCACTCTCCCAAAACAAAAGAAGGGAAAGATAAATTTGAAGTGAAGAAAAGAAATCAAAAGAAAAGGGAAACATTGAAAAGCTAAAGAGCTTATGGTACACAAAATGAGCCTAAATGCCTATTTTTACCTACCCATGCCTAAGCCTACATTACAATCCTGAAAAGTCCTGAAGATCTCTTAGATGCATATCCATGATTAGTGGAGAATAGCAAGTAAACATGCCATAGGATTTTGAAATTAACATGCATAATTCAGTATTCTTACTTCCATTAAGCATGATTAAAATGAGTTTGCGAAATATCTAGCTTGATGTGTTTAGAATGCTAAAAATTCATGTTATATGTTCCTGCATATTATTCTGCTAACCTTCATGTTTTTCTAAGTAACATAAATGCAGCAATTTGATCAATGTCTTTGAGTCATTTTATTTTCTTTTCCTTCACGTCTTTGTTTATATTTTTGATCTTTGCTCGAGGGCGAGCAAAGGTTAAGTTTGGGGGTATTTGATCGGTGTATTTTATATACACCTTTTGAGTCATTTTTAGTTAGTATTTTACTCATTTCATTTATGTTTAGTACAATATTAGGGTCGTTGTCCTTTCTTTTGTGTCACAGCGGTCAGAAATGGAGAAATGGCGAAAAGGAGATGAAATGAGCATAAATGAGATGGAATTACACACAAAAAGGGCCAAGAAATGAAGTCTAAAGTTCGAAATTATAGAGAGATCGACGAAGTCCGGACGAAAAAAGGGCGACGAAGCGGAATCATGACGTCACGAACGCATGGCGCTGCAGCAGCCGTGGCTGAAATCTTTGAAAGACCGAGAGTTGTTGAATTTGGTAGCGCGCTGATCTATGGCAAGCGGCACGCGGATTTATGAAATCAGGCGAATTTGACATGTTTTCAGAATCCTAAAGGGATTACTTTTCCTACCTAAATGGATAACTTTTCCTACCTAAAGGGATAACTTTTCCTACCTTAAAACCCTTACCTAAAAGGATTCTAATAACTTTTCCTACCTACAAATCTTTAACCCTTCACCTAAAGGATTCTTGGTCTATAAATAGTCTCTACATCATTAGAAGAATTCATTCTCCATTCCACCATTCACCATTCTACATCCTTCCATCCACCAATCCATCTTGTAAATATTCCACAACACAGCCCTTGGATGCTAGAAGGCTTGGAGACTCATTCTTAAGTATTTTCTTTTCTTTCTTTTACTTTATTTCAGTTTTTATGTTGGATATTGAATTAGTTTTTGTCATGTCTATGGCTAGGAACTAATTCTAATATAGGGCTTTCCATGTCAATTCTCTTGAACCTTATTTTATGAGTTAATGCATGTTATGGTTGTTCTTCTTATTGTTGAGATTTACCCAATAATTGCTTTGCATGCTTGGTAATTAATTGATCACTAATTATCATTATTTATATGATTTCTAATCAAACTTCGAAAGGAGGAGGTTGTGAATATGCTGTAAGTTGGGTAGACATATTTTGGATTAGGGATGAAAATACCTCAATTACTTGTGTAGCGTTAACGAGAGGTCTAAACACCTAATTTTACGCATGGCGCCTGACGGTTAACTAGGTTTTTGGTCTTAATCCTCCTATAGAGTCATCTTTATCACCGAAAGGTAGAAAGGAGCGATACTGGGGTTGAGTGTTTAAATAGCCTTAACGAGAGTATAAAACGATTTAGTAAACCTGCTAGCTCCAAAAGAAGAAGAACCATAATTCATTGCATTAATAAGTAATATAAGCGGATAGTTGAAGCGACTTGAAAGCCCTATTTCCATCACTACTGAAGTAAACACATAGTTAATTAGTAATTATAATTGTTAGTTATAATCAACAAATTCAATTTACGTTAACCAAATAGATACCATAGGATAGATAATCGGTACTTGAAAACCAATCCTTGAGGACGATATTCGGTCTTACCTAGACTATATTACTTGAGTCGACAACTTGCACTTGCGTTAAAGTGTGTGCATCTTTTCGCGCATCAAGTTTTTGGCGCCGTTGCCGGGGATTGGCTTACTTTCAATATCGATTTATCTATTCTTATTTCTAATTTGGTTGCTCCAAGAACAAGTTTCTGCGAGCATTTTTTATCACTTTTTATTGTTTTTCTTATTTTGCAGGTTAAATTCGAAAAAACAAAATCAGGACACATGGACTACTACTATCAGAGACAGTGGAGTCATCAACAGCAGCTTAACCCACAGGTTCCAGAGGAAGATCGAAATGAGTTGCGGGAAGGCGTACTTATGTTCGCCAAGTGTCAGGCTCAGTTTATGGCTGAGACAAGAGAGTCCCTCAGAAAGTTGGAGACACAAATAGGGCAATTTATGGATGAGATGAGCAATACAACTCAAGCAAATCTGCCTAGCGACATCATTATGGGAGGTGGTAAGCAAATAGAAGAGCCTGAACCACACCCAGCTGTTGAGGAATCTGGCGAGATAATTGGTGTAGAGAAGGAAAAGTGCGAGATCCAATCAGTCATCTTTTGGATTCCTTGGAAAATCTTTTTCTTGTACCTATTGCGGAAGAAACACCACCGGTATGCCAATGTTGACCCCCAAACAGAAAGTCCATACCATCAAGGGCACCCCCTTGAGTTGAGAGATGTTGGGAATCTCACTGATCCCTACATTAGAGAGAGCCTAAAAGACAAGCACGTCTTGTGTACTTGGGGGATATTCGTATATTTGAGGCCCTTGTTTGAAGCAATTGTTGTAGTTGAAGTGAGACCTGCAACAATAACTCTGCGGATTGCAAGCAGTTCGCAGAAGGATCCAATGGGAACTCGTAAAGGTTAATTGCGTCCGGCTAAAAGACGTTAAAGACAGCGCTTGTTGGGAGGCAACCCAATGTTTTTAATTATGTTATTTTAATTTCTGTCTTTAGTTTATTTTATTTTTGTCTTGAACAATCTCACGGTCTTGGCTTCTTGTTTTGTGTTGTTGGATGACAGGTGGACTGAAAGCTAAAACCGAGGAAAAAGGAGCAAAAACGCTAAAACATAAATTGATAGTCATGTTGTGACCATATTTTATGAGTTAATGCATGTTATGGTTGTTCTTCTTATTGTTGAGATTTACCCAATAATTGCTTTGCATGCTTGGTAATTAATTGATCACTAATTATCATTATTTATATGATTTCTAATCAAACTTCGAAAGGAGGAGGTTGTGAATATGTTGTAAGTTGGGTATACATATTTTGGATTGGGAATGAAAATACCTCAATTACTTGTGTAGCGTTAACGAGAGGTCTAAACACCTAACTTTACGCATGGCGCAAAAACTTGATGCGCGAAAAGATGCACACACTTTAACGCAAGTGCACGTTGTCGAATTAGGTGTTTAGACCTCTCGTTAACGCTACACAAGTAATTGAGGTATTTTTATCCCCAATCTAAAATATGTCTACCCAACTTACAGCATATTCACAACCTCCTCCTTTCGAAGTTTGATTAGAAATCATATAAATAATGATAATTAGTGATCAATTAATTACCAAGCATCTGCAATTATTGGTAAATCTCAACAATGAAAGAATAACCATAAACATGCATCAATTCATAACATAAGTTTCTAGTGATTTAACATGGAAAGCCCTATAATGGAATTAGTTCCTAGCCATTGACATGACAAAAACTAATTCAATATCCAACATAAAAACTGAAATAAAGAAAGAAAGAAAAGAAAATTACTAAGTTAAGGTCTCCAATCTTCAACTCCAAGAATCCTTGTGTTTGTGCAAGAAAGGGAACCCTTTAAAACTGCCTAGGGTTCTCCTTTTATAGGCTCAAAACCGCCTATAACTTTTCCGCCCGCCTGGCGAGTCGTCATTAAACTCGATTTTCCAGCGTTGGCGCGCGACCTGCTATCAGCGCGCGCCGAGATGCGATGTTTACGGAGATTTGGCGCGCGGCCGATCTCTGTCATGCAGGCGCGCGCTGCAACTTCGCGCCTTACGGATATTGGGCGTCGCGACCTCGCACTGTTGATAGGGCGCCGCGCCACGCCCCGTCCTGCTCGCCACTTTCTCTGCTTTTAAGCTCTGGAACCTCCACTTTTGCCCTATTTTCGCTCCTTTTCCGTCATTGGACCATTTTAACCACTTTGACTCAAAAGAAAGAAAATCTATTCTAATACGACACGTATTTGTACAAAAAGGGACAAAAGTAACTAAAAATGACTCAAAAAGTGTATATAAAATACACCGATCAATAACTTTGTTTGCGAGAGGTTGTGTCTCTTTCCTTTCTAGGAAATGAGTCTTAAAAGAAACTAGTTTTCCTTGATTCCATAATTATACCCACATGGATGTCTGGTACATCTGACTTATGCACTAAGAAGCAATAAGAACTACTGTTATTTGCATATCCGATGAATATGTACCTGCTTTGGATTAGGTACTTCCACCTTTGCCAAACAACCCCACACCTTCAAGTATTTGTAGGTGGGTTTCTTTCATTTCCATAGCTCGTATGGAGTCTTGTCCTTATCCTTATGTGGGACTCTGTTAAGAATCTTATTGGCGGTAAGGACAGCTTCTCCCTACATGTTTTGGGGAAGGCCAAAATTGATGAGCAAGGCATTCATCATTTCCTTCAAAGTACGGTTTTTGCATTTAGCAACACCGTTTGATTGAGGTGAGTAAGGAGACGTAGTTTGATGAACTATATCCGATTGGGCATAATATTCTTCAAAAGGCACTACGTATTATTCCCCTCTATCGCTACGAATTGATTTAATCCGTCCGCTTAGTTGGTTCTCAACTTCTGCTTTGTAGCGTTTGAATGATTCAAAGGCTTCATCCTTACTTTTTAATAAGTAAAGGTAACAATACTTTGTGTCATCATCTATTAAAGTCACAAAGTACTTATTCCCCTTTAGTTTGTGCGAACTTTAAATCACATATATCGGTGTGAATGAGTTCTAGAGGAGCAGTTTCCCTTTCGACGGATCTAAAGGGACTCTTTGAAAGTTTTTCCTCTATGCACACCTCGCATACTTAGTACATATTGTGTCTCGACCCCTTCCTCGGGGCTGCGTTCATCTGCGCAGTAGGGGTAGCGGTGGTGGATCCTCGTTCTTAGGATCACCGTGCGGTGTCGAAGCCGTTCCTCCGAGGCTTGTTTTGTTGGTACGGTTTTTCCCTGATGCTATATGTATTATGTACATTCAGAGGTATGGCAGGGCCCTGTCCCACCACAGTTGTTATTCCTAGAGGTCTGTAGTCACGTTTGTGTTTTGGGCTGTAAGAACAAGTTGTACTGTTTTACTTTGATTAAGTATATTCTATGGAAGGCGGTCTTCTCGGCTAGCCAGTGATGGTTACTATATACAGGTTTATGTGTTATGTATGTTCCGCTGCTATTCTCTGATGTATACCTGACGGGGTGCCCCGGTAGGGCACCAGTTGCGGCCCCGGGGTCGGGTCGTGACATTTTTCATGGAAAACTCATAGCTGAGTATTGTCATGATAGAGTTGTGTAATACGTCAGAAGAGCCAGTCAAGATAATATCATCCACATACAATAGTATATAAGCCATCGAAGAACCCTGACGATATATGAATAATGAATTATCAGACATTCTGTGAGAGAACCCAATAATCGAAACATAGTCAGCAAACCTCTTATACTAAGCCTGTGGAGATTGCATAAGCCCATACAACGACTTCTTCAACAAACATACATGATTAGGATATCGAGTATCCCTAAACCCCAAGGGCTGATGCATATAAACTGTCTCTTTGAGATCACCATGTAGGAAAGCATTCTTCACGTTTATATGATGAATGGCCCATGCTTTTGAAAGAGTCAAGCTGAGCACAGTGCGAATGATAGTCGGCTTGACCACCAGACTAAATGTCTCACCACAGTCAACCCCAACCTTGTGAGTCTTACCATCACCTACAAGACGACCCTTATGTCTTGCAAATGAACCGTCAGAATTATCTTTATGAGCAAAAAATTACATAGACCGAATAATATTAATACCAGATAGACGGGGTATCAACTCTCACATCTTATTATCAATAGGAACATTATATTCATCGGTCATGACAATCTTTCAATTTGGGTCATTTAAAGCAGACACAAGATTCCGGGGTAAGGATGATTTAAGAACATTAGAATTTAAATTAAAATGTCTTTTGGTTTAAAAATACCTCGTTGACCTCAGGTGACTGGACCATGACTCGGGGCTGAATTGGGTGAATTTAAGGAGTTTTTGGGAGACGTGACGGGTTAGCCAGCTAACAATGGGCTCTTGGCACAATCGAACAGATGGACACGGAAGCAGTGGACCAGTTCGAGTGGGTGGGTAGCTGGCCCAGCGGCCGATGGCGGCACAGGTTAGTTTATTGTGGCAGTAGGGTGGGACCAGCGGGCAGTGGGCCCGCTGGAGAAATTTGAGTGCGGGACATATCTGTAAAATGGTGAATAATATATGAGAATATATCATCATCCAAAAAATTATACGAACTAGGCACGGGATTATCTACCATAGAAAACGGAAATTGGGACTCATAAAAAATAAAATGACGACTAATAATGATTCTTTTGGATGACAAATCAATTTATAACCACGGTGATTTGACGGATAATCCAAAAACACACAAGGGGTAGAACGGGCCTGAAGTTTGTTAATTTTGATGGACGAAAAGAGTGGATAACATAAACACCCAAAGACCCTAAGATGTGAATACAAAAGAGTCTTATTATATAATGCAAATGGGCCATAGCACTCCCATTGAAAACCTGATACTCTTGCTTCACTTTGTATGGAACTTGTTTGATATTTATTTAGAGAAAACTTCTTGTCACGCCCCGAACCGGGCGTGGTAGGTGCCTACAGGCACCGCCACTGGCCCGACACAAGTAAATCGCGGAACTTAAATAACACCTCATTTTTTTTAAAACCAACGTACGTACAAGGGCAAAGCCGACAAGGCTGCCATATAAAATACATAATCAAAAGATACTACACTGAACACGAGTCCAATCCCACATATGAATACAGACCTCTAAGAGTTTTACTGACATATGACGGGACAAGGCCCCGTCGTACCCATAACTGTACAAAAGCCTGTACTGGAGGATCTATACCAAAATGATAACTCCTGAACAGATGGAGCTATCCAAAAACTCTGAGCAGGGTCCTACACCTGCAGATCACCAAACTGCGTACATAAACCTGCGGCATGAACGCAGCCCCCCAAAGGAGGTCAGTACGAAAAATGTACCAAGTATGTGAAACAATAAGTACTGTAAAGAAATCATAATAGTCTATACAAAACAGGAGACATGTATGATAGCCAAACTACGATTACAATACATAGCGATCATATCAAGTCGTGGACGCGTGCCCTCAAAGTCATTACTCAAATATAACCATGGGTCTCACGCCTGAATATCAATCATGCGTGGAATCGCCGCTCACCGCCGTGATCCATGATATAATATAACACCAGATAAGCATACATGAACACCAAGTCCCACCTGTGTCCTAAAAATTGTACGGGCCAAGTAGGAAAACGAACCACCAGATCCAGCCTGCATCATAAAACTGACCGGGGCAAGTACGAAAGCCAACTACCAGATCCAGCCTGCGTCACGAGATATGATCGGGGCAAGTGCGAAAAGCTATCCATCGGGGCCTACTGTACCAAACTGTTCCACTTTAAGTCATGAACACACTGCACCCTTTCATTAATGAAATCAATACCGTTTCAAAACATGAAGGTTGTGTCAGTGTCAGGGTCAACCACCCTCTGTGTTATAATGCAACCTATCATAGGACTATTTCACCCGCTTAGGTCATGTGGACCCGCAATGAGTCATCGGTACACGATACTCACATCACGGATAGCTAATCCATGGCTTATATATATATCCCGGGAATTTAACCCGCCCAAGTCAAATACCGACCTGCCGTGAGTGTGTACCACTCCTTCCCACGAGAGCTAACCCATGGTATCCTTGAAACAAGTTGTCGGCCCTTTATGGAGGGACGCGGAGATGTGGAAATATGACACTTGCACGAATGTCTATATGAGCAACCCATATGCAAGCAAACCAAGACAAAACCATGCCTTTACACAAATCAAGACAATTACCATGCCTTTCTTTTTGTCATAAGCCAAGACAATACTATGCCTTTACACAAACCAAGACAATTACCATGCCTTCTTTTCACATAAACCAAGAGAAATCCTTATTTAAGCAAGCCAAAGTACTTATCAAGGCACACATAGAATAATTCTCAATTAAACAAGCCAAAGTACTATCAAGGCACACATAGAATAACTCTCATTTAAACAAGCCAAAGTACTATCAAGGCACAAATGGAAAAATTCTCATTTAAACAAGCCAAAGTACATTCTTTTCAAAAGACTCCTTTTTATGTAAAACCCCAAGATACTAACACCCGTAGTATCAAGACATGTCTATTTTTCAAAATAAGTTACTACACCTTTAGAAATTCATTTCAAGGCTTTGAAACCAAGTAACTTCAATTTTTACCATCTAGGCAACTCATGCCCATTAATCAAAATAGACAACTTTCTTAACCTTCCATAAAGTCGTTATAACCAACTTCCCATAAAGCCGTTATAACCCTTTATGGTTTTAGACATATTCATTCCTTTTATAACCAAGAGACTTATACTTTTAAAACCAAGTATCACATACTTACAAATCAAGTTTCTTAACTTTCAAAATACTTCAAGTCTCTTAGTCTTTAGAAATCAAGTTTCTTCTACTTTTAAACCTCAAGTAACTCACACCTTTAAAACAGGTTACTTCTCTTAAATCATGTCATTTCTCCTCTTTTAAAACAATTAAGTAAATCACTCATTTGACTCCCCTAAAGTCATTATAACAACCTTTAGGTTTTGGAACTAAGGCACTAGCCAAAAGATTTGGAAACCACTTCCTTTTCAAGACTCTATGTACTTTAATTAAAATACTTTCACCTTTGAGAATCCAAACTTCACTAAGGAAATGGATTATAACAACTTACAATTTAAACATCAAAGTACAATCAAGGAAGTATATAGAACCAATTCTATATTAGGCAATCCAAGTACAACAAAGGAATGGATCAATTAAGGAGTAGGACTTACTTTCTTTATCTTAAGGAATCATGCTAGAAGAAGAGGAGATGGTTCACATACCTTTTCGGCTTAATCCACAAGCTAAGTCGAATACGCCGCACGTAGAAGTGTCAACCTATAATGGTCACAACATGACTATCAATTTCTAGTTTCTAACGTAGAATAATACTAAGTATACGGTCTCTTATTCTACGGAAAATTGGGCAGCACCTCCTTTGTTTCTACATACATTTCCACCCTTTTCAAGGCCCGATAATCAACAACCAACATGCCACATTTAAGGCTCAATACATCAACCAACAAAGGGGATTACAAGTCTTACAATACGTGTAAAATTCTGCCCCACAATTCATACGAAGTAGTTTAATACTCAAAAGCCATTCTCGGCTAACAATATAACCAATCCTAAGTCCTTTCCATTTCTTTTTCAATCCAAGTTCTTAGGTCAAACATGTTATATAGTCATAAACAACTTCAACAACTATAATTCCTTCTTTATATAACATGTGACGACTTAAACTAATAATCAAATCGAATTGTAATCTCAAAGGCTAAACATGCTAGTTTTCGGATTAGGGTTCCAATAGTCAATACACTTATCAAACTTCATACTATAAACTTCATGCTTGCTAATATCCATAGCTACAACAATAAGTAATCTTAATTACTAAAACGAAAAGAATTGTTACCTTTATAAGCCCTAATAATTTCCAAGATTCAAAGTCGCTGCTTAGAAATTCTTAGCTTCTTTCCTTTACGCTCCAATCCGCTATTTGAAACCTTTAGAAGCTCACAACCAACTTCTCTTCCATTTCCAATCCAAGACTATGAAAACGACTTAGGTTTTCGCCTTGCGACTAACGTGAAAACGTCATTTTTCTGAAATATTTCTATTGAGATATCCTTACAATGACCTTAGGGACCTTGGGTTAAAGTCTTGTGAATAATGGACCAAAACTACAAATTTTTGTGTGGGAAAAACCTTGAACCCAAGAGCCTTATGGAGAACAAGAAATGTTGTGATTTTTTTCTAAGTATTGAAGACCTTGTCTTACACTAGTGTGGTATATAAAACACAATGTAGGGTCAAGATATCAACATATGTGTGGCTAGGATGAAGAACACTTGGATAACTAGCCAAGTGGACAAGTTGACAAGTCAACAATCTCAAGCTTTGAAGACTTGTTCATCTACCATGGTCAATGTCACGACCCGAACCCGGGCCCGTGACTGGTGCCTTACCCCGGGCACCCTAGTGATACAACATCAGAGAAAATCAGCGGAAATAAAAACATGAACATGAATTTAGAGACAAAATAAATAAACAGGCCAACCAAAACAGTTGTCTTCATCATATATACATAAATACCCGAACAATTATCCTTTTTACAAACCCTGCCCACACAGTGCTACAGACCTCTAAGAGTTTATACAACAACTATGACGGGACAGGGCCCCGCCATACCCCTGAATGTACAAGAACCTACAGACTCAGGGTAACATACCAAAGATAAGCCTCCGAAGGAACGGAGCTTCCCAACACGCTGAAAGGTGATCCTAAGCGAGGATCGGCGACGATGTACCTACCTGCGGCGTGACGCAGCCAGAAGGAGGTCGATAACAGTACCAAGTATGTGGCGTAAAATCATCATCGAAATCATAATAGTCTATAAAAGCGAGAGCGGTATGATAACCAAACTACAGTACATACACATAACAGTTATATCAATTCAGGGTCTCACGCCCACAACATCAATCCTGCCCGTGGAGTACCTTCCTCACTGCCGGCAGGCTATGATATGATAACAACAAGATAGAAATCCAAATGGGAGCATACCCGTGCGCTACGCATCGTGTCAGTATGTCCAAAGGGAACAAATAAGACAACATTCCAAATGGAAGCATACCCGTGCGCTACGCATCGTGTCGATGAGTCGAAGGGAAACAATAAGACAAAGATTCCAAATGGAAGCATACGTGCGCTACGCGTCAATATGTCCAAAGGGAAACAATAAGACAACAAGGCGGTAATCAAAGTGGAAGCATACCCGTGCGCTACGCATCGTGTCAGTATTTCCAAAGTGATTTAACAAAAGTAACACTATCAACAGGAACGTACCCGTGGAATTTCTCCGTCACTGCCGGCACGTCCAAGTAAGTTCTTAACAAGTCAACCGACCCTCCATCGAGAGACGCGGTAGTATAGAAACACAATATTTGCACAACAAAGGCTATCACAACAAGCATAGGCAAGTTTCACAACAACAAGCATAGGCAAGTTATACACAACTCAAATTACTTCCATTTTATGCCAAAGTCCGGGTTTTAACCCTAAAGTACTACGTACGTTAAATTCCTTTTAACGGGATCTAATCCTTTTATAAAAGTCACCCGATACCCGTAGTATAAAAATAGAGTGACTTATATCTTTTAAGTAAACCAAAACAACTTCCATACTTTCCTTTTTAAAGTCAAGTTACCACATTAAAACCAATGATAAAACCTTTCTTTTGTTTTCATAAGATCGTTATAACCAACTTCCCATAAAGTTGTTATACACCTTATGTTTTAAACCATTTTAAGACAACACAATGCCTTTCTTTTTCCTAAAGTTCCAGTTTGCCTAATTTCAAATACACAAGTCTCTTTTTTTGAAAAGTTCATAGTTGATGTCTTAATCTCTTTTAAAACAATTGAGTAACATATGCCTTAGGCGAGTAGGTTATTCTTGTTCATAATCAATCTTATTAGCGACCATGATCTAGAAATGTAATATCATTTTGTCTCATCTTAGCTTCATGCAGATGGAGGTTTCTCTGGTTTTAATAATACTTAATTATTCAATACATTTCCCTTTATTAACTGCGGTGGTTTGTCGATACACATTCGATTTCGAAATCGGTAAAACATTATTCCTTCCAAAACCAAGTACTCATTACTCACGAATGAGGTTTCACACAAACATCCATATTAAGTCAAGTCTCTTATCTTTTAAGAATAAGTCTCTTAACTTCTAAACCATTAAACCATTCTTTTATCTCTCTTAGGCGTTACACCTAACTTCTCATAAAGTGGTATAACTTTTATGTTTTCAAACCAAGTATACACTTCTTTCAAAAGGTTTCTTAATCTCTTAGAATACTTGAGGTTCTTTTACAACAAGTCGGTTATAAGTCAAATCGATTATCTTTTAAAACCACAAAGCATTTCTCATTTACATGAAATTTGTATAACCAACTTCCCATAAAGCCGTTATAACACTTTATGTTTAAAGACAATCAAATACATTTAACACGTATGCGTCTTCACCGTACTACATAGTTATACACATATCATGCTAGAACAGATAGGAAGAGGTTCACATACCTCGCGAGAGTATCGACTAATAGCAAAACGCTCAAGTACCTCAAACCGTCTGCTACTCTCGATCAGCGGATCACTCCACACGTAGTACTACAACCTATAGAGGCCTGGCGCTATTAATATCTTTAGATCTCAATGTAGAATATTCTACGAAAAATTGTAAGACATCCCCGCATGGCAGTAAATCTCTCTCTATCGAGGCCGCTACCAAGCCAACGAGGGGTTAACACGCCTAACCTGACGTGTACAATTCTACTACTACACAAGAATGCTACATGTCTGATCTATGTAATTCTGATTGATTCTCTTCTTTAAATTCAGCTTAAGTCGCAAGACATTGCCGTAAGTATTATTCAGCTTAAGTCAAAAGACATTGCGTAAGTATTATTCGGGCTTAAGTCAAAAGACATTGCGCACAATTATAATGTTCAGTTCTATATATAGTATACTTCAACTATATATTCTACAATGAGTAATTTCCAATTACAATAGAAGGTCAAGAGTGTTTACCTCGATAAGCCCAAAATTATCCGGGTTTATATGTCGATCTGAGCAAGGTTTAGCTCTACTCGTGCGCTCAGGCCGCTCCAACCAACCCTTAGAAGTTCTAACCAACTTCTACTTATAACTTCAACTACGGGTGAAGATTTACTTAGGGTTTCGTTTTGTGTGAGGAAGTATAATAGTATTTTAGGCTTTTGTACAAGTGTAACTTTGGGAATACTACAAGGTATTTGGGCAGGTATTTGGACATTAACACTACTAGGAGAGTATTTCTATACCACAAAAGGGGGTATTTATACGAGACAACAAGGCTGGGGTACCTCGGCTAGGCACCACAAAGGGGAGGAGGCCTCGGCAAGACTCTCGAGGAGGGGAGAGTTGGGCGAACTCAACACTAAAGGGGATGGATTTTTAACACTTAGAAAAGATTTTGGATGAAGAAAGTTCATCACTTAGAGGGTATTTATAGGTCAAGTGAAGGCCAACCAATGGCCAAGATGAAGACAAGTGTGGTGCAAGTGTAGGGCTAGATTTAGCCATGTGCTACCTTATCCATCTACACAAAAATATCCTACCTAACCCTTGACCAAAATTTCACAACAAAAACGTGCAAGACTAGCCCAATTGTCGTCCAACCTCTTCGATGTGAGGTGACACGCCACCCTCCGTTGGTCCAAAATGTTTCGTCTCTAGGAAAAATCCGCAAAATTATTAATGACATAGCGGAATTTTCCTTCGAAAGTCATGGAAAGCGTTTAAAAAAACGACTCCTTTTGGTAGCTATGCACAAATTCGAACCTATGCCTACTTTAAGGCTCAAATTGTATACGTACGCCCTCACGTATATACTCTGGAAATACGGGGTATAACAGTCAATGACCATTTTACCCTTGCATACTTTCGTCCAAGACCATGGGGGGGTGCCACGTGTCGCCCTCCCATTCATCCATAAAATTTCGTAACCCTCGTGGGCCCCACAAAATGTAAAATTCCTCGGGTGGGCCCCACATGACCAAATCCGTAAAAATAAATCTCCATAATGTTAATAAGTTCCATACTCTTCAAATAATGCATTTTGAGAATCCAATTCTCATCAACGAACATTTTTCCTTTCCGACGTTCGGAAGATTTTCCGTCGGAAAAACAATTCTTTCTTTCGTACTAATTTTCAAGTCTTGATTCCTTACGTACATTCTCTTATACATGTCCTGGACTTACGGGGTGTAACATTCTTCCCCCCTTAGAAACATTCGTCCCCGAATGTTCTTAGTCAGTTGTCAAGCTATACAAACTCCGGCTTAGTCTCTTCACTGTGCCTATCAATCAATACTCCACAAGACCAACGATGCCATACATGGCCACCATATAACATACGTAAACATATCAATGGACCTTCCATCCGCGGTCCCTTCTCACAAAAACTCCAAGGTTACAGTCTTATCACAAATGGGATCTTTAGAGGTTACTTCTTCTTCCCCGCATAAAGGGATGGCCCTGTCGTATTCTAAGTCATGGGACTAACACTACCTGAATCCTTCAGTCGGACTCCTACTCATCTAACTGACGTGTTCCCCCGTGTTACTCCCCCTTCTCTGTCTCACTTAGTCACCAAACTAGTTGGGACATAAACTTATAATCTGCCTAGCTTAGTTTACCAACCGGTGTAAACTCTAATACTAGTAGTATCTCAATCACGAGCACCTATGGACAGTGTTACTGAACCTAAGGCATGTGTATCATCACAAATAACCTCCACTCATGGCCTAAAAGGAATTTTCTCTACGCACCTTCATTACTTATAACTATAATCACTATAGTTCTCTTAATCCTTGTTCCTTCCTTTTCTTACTTATCATACCTTCTCGTACTTCCAACTTATTTGAGCATACGTACAAAATTTCAAGTATTGATTCTGTTCTCCGATCCTTGGAGTTACTATCCAAACTTGGCCATTATGCTACTTGAATTTCCGCTAAGGCTCTTCTCGGCCCTTACGACTTGGTTCCGGTGGAACGCGTCCACGAACTCGTACAACGATTAACTAGACTTGGGCCTTGCATCCTCGTGACCCTATCACATAGCGGGACCATATCCAACTGATATCACCCCATTTCATACTACCGGTTGACCCGAAATGAGTCCATAACCCGACTCATCGTCATACTTAACTTCTCATTCTTAGTCTGAAATAAATCTCTCTTATCTCAAGGTATTTCTCACCCTATCCCCCTATTCACTAGAGGTTCTTCACGTAGGCCAAAGTATTTCTATTGTACATCCTTCCCTATCGGTCTTACACTGTTATGGGGTAACTACAACTTGTGAACTCTACACAACTATAGTCTTCCCCTAACTGAGAAACTGGAGGCTCTGGTGTTGGGGCCTCAAAACCTGGCGCAGAAGAACTCGCCGACTGTGGCACAATATCCGGTATACCCTGGGCATAAGCCCTATCAACTCTCTGAGTCTGACTGGTAGCTCCTGCTACTGATTTGCCCTTCTGGGCGACTGTTTCCCTCCTTGGAGGCATAGCTGTAACACAAAAATACGTAAGAGAGGAATTATCTTAATAACACAGCTCTATGGCACGATCTCAGAGTTAGAAGAATAGAAACCAACTCCTAAATGTCCTGTAGCCTTCTGTTTATGGGTGTGGCGTGCAACACACCGATAATCAAGACTCTACTAGACACGGTCTGTAGACATTCCGAGGACTGACTGTTCTGATACCAATATGTCACGCCCCGAACCTCGGGCCCGTGACTGGTGCCCTACCTGGGCACCCTTCTACCTGACTGACACAAGTAAATCGCGGAACTTAAATAACACCTCATTTTTTTAAAAAAACAACGTACGTACAAGGGCAAAGCTGACAAAGCTGCCATATAAAATACATAATCAAAATATACTACACTGAACACGATTCCAATCCCACATATGAATACAGACCTCTAAGAGTTTTACTGACATATGACGGGACAAGGCCCCGCCGTACCCATAACTGTACAAAAGCTTGTACTGGAGGATCTATACCAAAATGATAACTCCTGAACAGATAGAGCTATCCAAAAAATCTGAGCAGGGTCCTACACCTGCAGATCACCAAACTGCGTACCTAAACCTGCGACATGAACGCAGCCCCCCGAAGGAGGTCAGTACGAAGAATGTACCAAGTATGTGAAACAGTAAGTATTGTAAAAAAATCATAACAGTCTATACAAAACAGGATACATGTATGATAGCCAAACTACAGTACACAATACATAAGCAGTCATATCAAGTCAGGGACGCATGCCCTCAAAGTCATTACTCAAATATAACCATGGGTCTCACGCCCAGAATATCAATCATGCCCGTGGAATCCTTCTCATCGCCGCCAGCCCATGATATAATATAACACGGATAAGCATACATGAACACCAAGTCCTACATGTGTCCTAAAATCAGACGCCAAGTAGGAAAACGAACCACCAGATCACTGCGCATTATAAACCGATCGCCAAGACGAAAGCCAACTACCAGATCCAACCTGCGTCACGAGATATGACCGGGGCAAGTGCGAAAAGTTATCCACCGGGGCCTACCGTACCAAACTGTTCCACTTTAAGTCATGAACACACTGCACCATTTCATTAATGAAATCAATACCGTTTCAAAACATGAAGGTCGTGCCAGTGCCAGGGTCAACCACCCTCTGTGTTATAATGCAACCTATCATAGGACTATTTCACCCGCAAGGGACTATTTCACCCGCTTAGGTCATGTGGACCCGCAATGAGTTATCGGTACACGATACTCGCATCACGGATAGCTAATCCATGGCTTATATATATATCCCGGGAATTTAACCCGCCCGAGTCAAATACCGACATACCGTGAGTTTGTACCACTCACCCCCATGGGGAGCTAACCCATGGTATCCTTGAAACAAGTTGCCGACCCTTTATGGAGGGACGCGGAGATGTGGAAATATGACACTTGCACGAATGTCTATATGAGCAACCCATATGCAAGCAAACCAAGACAAAACCATGCCTTTACACAAATCAAGACAATTACCATGCCTTTCTTTTTGTCATAATCCAAGACAATACCATGCCTTTACACAAACCAAGACAATTACCATGCCTTCTTTTCACATAAACCAAGAGAAATCCTTATTTAAGCAAGCCAAAGTACTTATCAAGGCACACATAGAATAATTCTCAATTAAACAAGCCAAAGTACTATCAAGGCACACATAGAATAACTCTCATTTAAGCAAGCCAAAGTACTATCAAGGCACAAATGTAAAAATTCTCATTTAAACAAGCCAAAGTACTACGTACGTACATTCTTTTCAAAAGACTCATTTTTATGTAAAACCCCAAGATACTAACACCCGTAGTATCAAGACATGTCTATTTTTCAAAATAAGTTACTACACCTTTAGAAATTCATTTCAAGGCTTTGAAACCAAGTAACTTCAATTTTTACCATCTAGGCAACTCATGCCCATTAATCAAAATAGACAACTTTCTTAACCTTCCATAAAGCCGTTATAACCAACTTCCCATAAAGCCGTTATAACCCTTTATGGTTTTAGACATATTCATTCCTTTTATAACCAAGAGACTTATACTTTTAAAACCAAGTATCACATACTTACAAATCAAGTTTCTTAACTTTCAAAATACTTCAAGTCTCTTAGTATTTAGAAATCAAGTTTCTTCTACTTTTAAACCTCAAGTAACTCACACCTTTAAAACATGCTACTTCTCTTAAATCATGTCATTTCTCCTCTTTTAAAACAATTAAGTAAATCACTCCTTTGACTCCCCTAAAGTCATTATAACAACCTTTAGGTTTTGGAACTAAGGCACTAGCCAAAAGATTTGGAAACCACTTCCTTTTCAAGACTCTATGTACTTTAAGTAAAATACTTTCACCTTTGAGAATCCAAACTTCACTAAGGAAATGGATTATAACAACTTACAATTTAAACATCAAAGTACAATCAATGAAGTATATAGAACCAATTCTATATTAGGCAATCCAAGTACAACCAAGGAATGGATCATTTAAGGAGTAGGACTTACTTTCTTTATCTTAAGGAATCATGCTAGAAGAAGAGGAGATGGTTCACATACCTTTTCGGCTTAATCCACAAGCTAAGTCGAATACGCCGCACGTAGAAGTGTCAACCTATAATGGTCACAACATGACTATCAATTTATAGTTTCTAACGTAGAATAATACTAAGTATACGGTCTCTTATTCTACGGAAAATTGGGCAGCACCTCCTTTGTTTCTACATACTTTTCCACATTTTTCAAGGCCCGATAATCAATAACCAACATGCCACATTTAAGGCTCAATACATCAACCAACAAAGGGGATTACACGTCTTACAATACGTGTAAAATTCTGCCCCACAATTCATACGAAGTAGTTTAATACTCAAAAGCCATTCTCGGCTAACAATATAACCAATCCTAAGTCCTTTCCAATTCTTTTTCAATCCAAGTTCTTAGGTCAAACATGTTATATAGTCATAAACAACTTCAACAACTATAATTCCTTCTTTATATAACATGTGACGACTTAAACTAATAATCAAATCGAATTGTAATCTCAAAGGCTAAACATGCTAGTTTTCGGATTAGGGTTTCAATAGCCAATACACTTATCAAACTTCATACTATACACTTCATGCTTGCTAATATCCGTAGCTACAACAATAAGTAATCTTAATTACTAAAACGACAAGAATTGTTACCTTTATAAGCCCTAATAATTTCCAAGATTCAAAGTCGCTCCTTAGCAATTCTTAGCTCCTTTCCTTTACGCTCCAATCCGCTATTTGAAACCTTTAGAAGCTCACAACCAACTTCTCTTCCATTTCC
Source organism: Przewalskia tangutica (assembly GCA_029844215.1). Taxonomy (NCBI): domain Eukaryota; kingdom Viridiplantae; phylum Streptophyta; class Magnoliopsida; order Solanales; family Solanaceae; genus Przewalskia; species Przewalskia tangutica. The sequence continues at coordinate 114,864,999 of CM056723.1, read as the reverse complement.
AATCCAAGACTATGAAACCGACTTAGGTTTTCGCCTTGCGACTAACGTGAAAACGTCGTTTTTCCGAAATCTTTCTATTGAGATATCCTTACAATACCCTTAGGGACATTGGGTTAAATTCTTGTGAATAATGGACCAAAACTACAAATTTTTGTGTGGGAAAAACCTTGAACCCGAGAGCCTTATGGAGAACATGAAATGTTGTGATTTTTTTTCTAAGTGTTGAAAACCTTGTCTTGCACTAGTGTGGTATATAAAACACAATGGAGGGTCAAGATATCAACATATGTGTGGCTAGGATGAAGAACACTTGGATAACTAGCCAAGTGGACAAGTTGACAAGTCAACAATCTCAAGCTTTGAAGACTTGTTCATCTACCATGGTCAATGACCATTTTACCATTGCATACTTTCGTCCAAGACCATGTGTGTGGGGGGGGGGGGGTGCCACGTGTCGCCCTCCCATTCGTCCATAAAATTTTGTAACCCTCGTGGGCCCCACAAAACGTAAAATTCCTTGGGTGGGCCCCACATGACCAAATCCGTAAAAATAAATATCCATAATGTTAATAAGTTCCATACTCTTCAAATAATGCATTTGGAGAATCCAATTCTCATCAACGAACATTTTTCCTTTCCGACGTTCGGAAGATTTTCCGTCGGAAAAACAATTCTTTCTTTCGTACCAATTTTCAAGTCTTGATTCCTTACGTACATTCTCTTATACATGTCCTGGACTTACGGGGTGTAACACTTCTTTATGCTCCTCGACCTAATTTTGAGTTCTCCTTCACTAATTTAGCAAAAATTTAATTAGTTAAATTACAATCTTTTATATTAATATAATTAGGTTAAAAAAGTTATTACACAAAAAAATAAATATAAGAAAGGTAAGCTGTAAGAATATATAAACCACGAATAAAGTAAGTATTAAATAACCAAATTTGAGGGGAGGTTTATGTCATTATCTCTGTTAATATTGGGTTTGGTGTTGTGATATTTTGCCCAACATATCATTTTCAGTTCTAAGTTAAAATAAAAAATGTTGGAACAAATGTCACGACATTCAGACCAACATTCCGTGAAACAATTTTGCCTTACTTTACGGAACTGAAGATTTCATCGGATTTTTACCACAATGGTAAAAGTGACTTGGCAAGGAGTTTTGGAGCTGATGAAAAAAGTGGTAAGTCCAAGTCAAAGTTGTTGCTAAGCTTGGGGAACAAGTCCAAGAAGTTAGAGGATCATGCTCCACAATCTTCTCCAACAAACCTTATCAGCTGCCCATCTTTCTCTCAACCTATACAACGATTCAATGAGCATTTCAAGGAAGACCATCTACAATAAATAGAGAGGCTGCATCAGTGAATCAACATCCAGAAAAAATTAGAAAAAAAATATCAAGAGAGTTCTCCGATATATTCATCAGAAAATTGGATTACAAGTGTTGCCTGAGCGTGTCGACAATATTCTGTCCAAAATTATAATTACTGCCCATATTCTAGATTAGTTCTTTATTGAAGCAATTATAATGAGATGTTGTCTATATCTATTTAGGTAGATTTTTCAGGCAGAAGTCATCTGCGACTTCAACTTTATAATTCTTTTTGTATTATCTTGTAATATTGTAAAAGAAAGAATTTATTCAATTGTATATAAATATATACAATACCTTCGGTCACTGACCGTCATAGATTATAATTTAAATATAATCTATGTAAATATTAAATTTTTGTGTTCTTTAAATTTACATTGCATTTACTCTTAAAGTTTTCTGTTTTTATTGAAGTGTTGTCACTTGTGTCAGACGACATTATCGCTGACATTTGCAAATTTTATTAGCATTCGATTTTATTTTACTTCAAGTTTGTCTCTTACTAGTCCATAGCTAACCCCCGGGACCTAACAAGTGGTATTAGAGCCGACACTTAACATAATAAGTGCTTGATCATGCTATTTAAAACTATAGATCCGGCTAATCCAACAATTGGTAGGCTTCCTATTTTAGATGGTTCAAACTATGCCTATTGTAAGATTCGCCTACGCTCTCATATCAAATCAATTGATGTTATGGCATGGAGATCTATTACCAACGGATATATTGTTCCAATGCTACCACCAGATGAGGAAGGTGGCATACTTGTTAAACTTGAATGGAATGCGGAAGAAACCAACAATTCAAGCTTCAACGAAAAGGCCTTAAATGCCATTTTTTGATGGGTTGATCTTTACATGTTCAAACTCATACAAAACAGCTCCACGACACATGGGATACTTTACAAACTCATTGTGAAGGCAACTCCAGTGTTCGTCGAACGAAGCTTTGTATGCTCATTAGTAAATATGAACGTTTAAGGATAGAGGAAACAGAGGACATTAAAACCTATTTTGAAAAGTTGATTGACATCTCTAATGAATGTCAAGTGCTTGGTGCTCCATTGACCAACACTCAACTTGTGGAAAAACACTCTGTTCTCTTCCTGAATAGTTCAATATAAAGATTTGTGCGATTGAAGAAGCTCATAATCTTGCTACAATGGACCTTCATACCTTAATGAGTATTCTCAATGTGATGAACATTGAGAATCAAAGGACATTGTACAAGAGTAAAGATGTAGCACTTCAAGTCAAATCCTTGGAGAGTCAAATCGAAGAAGATGAGAATTTTGAAGAAATTGGTGATGGTGCAAATGTTGCCCTCCTTACTCAAAAATTCAGTTTGATGGTAAGGAAGTTCAACAATGATAGAAATAAGTTCAAATCCAAAGAACACCAAAACCAATACTTCAATCAAAAGTCCAATAAATCCCTTCTTATAGTTTAAAGAGGAAATTAACTAAAGAGAACCAATTCAGATCGTACCAAATTTGATCCCAAACAACTTGAAATCGTGTAATGTCATGCATGCTCAGGATGGAGTCATTATGATAATGAATGTGCAAATACCTTGAGAAATTTTGGTAAAAGTCTGTAGGTTTCCCTTAGTGATGATGAAGGAGAAGAGGAAGAAGATCAAGAGGTAGAGTCACAAGCAATGCTGGCTACAATTTTCGAACAATCCTTATTAGATGAGGAAAATGTCGTCGATAGTGTTATCCAAAATGTCACAATATTTGCGTCAACATCAGTGACAACATCTACATTTCCAGCAACATCCGAGAGGTCTGAATACTTTAACTATCCCGATGTTAATTGCTTTAGTGGTTTTGTTTCTAGTAGTGAGACTAACTGTGAAAATCAAGCTGACTCCAAAGAAGACATGATTAAGGAATTACAAAAACTCTGTAAAGACTTAATCATAGAATCCAAGCAACTTGACACAAATTTAAAATCTTTAACTCTTGAGAATGCAGATTTAAAAGGCACGATAACCCATTTAGAGGTTGTACTTACCAAAAAAGACTTTGAACTTGGTAAGATAAGTGCAAAGTTGGATCTAGCTGAAGCAACCTTCCGTAAGCTCAACTCAGGGACCTCCAAAATGGAGGAGATACTCAGATTCAGTAAACCACCGCATGCAGGTATTGAGTATAAAAACTCTCTTAAAACAATATGCTCTCGTTTGTTTGACAAAAATGAGAAAATGTGTTTTGTAAAAGAAAAAAGCTTAAATAATAGTTTCTCATATATGTCAAAGGATATGAAGTTTGTGTGTCATCACTGTAACTCTCCTGGTCATTTAAAACCACAATGCTTCAAACTTCAGAAGTCTATGAGAAAAATGTTGCCTAAAAGGTTGTCCAACATTTCTGACAACATTCAAAGCAACATTTCTAAGCCTAAAATTAAAAATTGTTCAAAAAGAGTTTGAATTTCCAAACTGAATGTAACTTGTAATATTGCTATAACTGCTTTTAGGACTAACATTATAGGTTCTTGGTACTTTGATAGTAGGTGTTCAGACCACATGACAGGTACAAATGAGTTCCTAAGGAACTGCAAACCATTCAGTGGAGGTAACGTAACTTATGGAGGTGGCAGTAAAAACAAGATAATTGGAAAAGGAATCCTAAATGTTTCTGGAGTTCCTGCCCTAAATAATGTCTTACATGTTTAAGGGTTGATGGCTAATTTGGTTAGCATAAGTCAATTATGTGACGATAATCTTGAGGTAAAGTTTAATAAGAATGCATGTGTAGTTACAAATGAAGCTAACAAATGTGTTATGTCAGGTACAAGAACAAGTGACAATTGCAATCTTGTTGGAGAACAAGAAATCTGCAATAATGTTAGGGCATATGACACAACTTTATGGCATCAAAAGTTAGGGAATGTAAACTACCGTAACTTAGAAAGATTAATTTCTTATGAGGCGGTAAGAGGTATTCCTAAATTAGGTCCTAAAGATAAAACAATAGTTTGTGAAGATTGTCTAAAAGGTAAGCAAACTCGTGTTTCCCATAATGTTGTCCAGAATGACGGACAACATTCAGGTATGTCTCACTGTTTCCAGTTACTGCACATGGATCTAATAGGTCCAATCAAGGTAGACAATTTAGGAGGCATGAGGTATTCCTATGTGATTGTAGATGATTTTCTAGGTATTCATGGATATACTTTTTGAAAGAAAAATCTTAAACTTTTGGCATGTTTAAAGTACTGCACTCTAGGATAAGAAATTTGTATCATTCTTCTATTTTTTGGATTAGGTCCAATCACGGAAAAGAATTTGAAAATAATCTGTTCTCAACATTTTGTGAGAAAAATGGTACTTTCCATGAATTTTCTGCTCCCAAAACTCCTCAGTAGAATGGTGTAGCAGAGAGGAAGAATAGAACTCTACAAGAGATGGCTAGAGTCATGCTTAGTTCTAAGAAAATGTCAAACCGTTTTTGGGCTGAAGCCTTGAATACTGCAAGTCACATCACAAATAGAGTCTATAAGGCATAGAACAAAAATGACACCCTACGAGCTAATTAATGGAAATAAACCTAACTTGCATTATTTGGGTGTGTTTGTTACATTTTAAATGATAGAGATCATTTGACGAAGTTTGACTCTAAAAGTGACAAAGGAATCTTTGTTGGCTATTCTCAAATAGTCATGCTTATTGTGTGTACAATCTTAGGAACAAAAATGTACAAGAGTCTGTGAATATTGTATTTGATGATTTTTCTGATTCTACATGGAATACATAAGAAGATAACACTATAATTTCAGTAAAAAATGTGCAGACTACTAAACAACCAGATGTTGCCCCAAATATTACCACATCCGAAGCAACATCTGAACCTGAACCCGAGAGCACAAAAGGTGCAGATGAGGAGTCAAACTGCTAGATCAAGTATGAAGGGACCCCTCATCTAGGATTAGAAAGAACCATCCTACAGTTCAGGTGATAGGGGGAGTGGTTGAAGGAGTAAGGACAAGAGGGAAGGAACCACTCAATTACAGAGACATGGTAAGGTATGTGTGTGTGTCTACCATGTACCAAAAGGTTAGGCTTTCTTGTTCTGTATCTACTTTAGAACCTAAGAATGTTTCAGAAGCACTGAAGGATAATTGTTGGATTCAAGCAATGCAAGAAGAATTTGAATAATTCTCTAGAAATGAAGTATGGGATTTAGTTCCACGCCCTAAAGATATCAATGTAATTGGAACTAAATGGATTTTTAAAAATAAGTCAGATGAATCAGGAACTGTTGTAAGAAATAAAGCTCGTCTAGTTGCTCAAGGATATACTCAGGTCGAAGGGATTGACTATGACGAAACTTTTGCTCATGTGGCTAGAATTGAGTCAATTAAACTACTACTTCCCATTGCTTGTTGTCTAAAGATTACTCTTCATCAAATGGATGTTAAAAGTGCTTTCTTGAATGGATATCTTGATAAGGAAGTCTACTTTGAACAACCTAAAGGATTTGAAGATCCTCATCATCCACCGTTTGTATACAAGCTCAAAAAGGCCTTGTATGGATTGAAACAAACTCTTTGTGCATGGTATGGTCGTCTAACTCACTTCCTTCTTGAATTTGGTTTTAAACGTGGTGAATCTGATTGTACCTTATTTATAAAACATCACGGTGTAGATATTGTTATTGCTCAAATCTATGTAGATGACATAGTTTTTTGTTCGACCTCACAGTCCTACCTTAAAACATTTGTTGAAGCAATGTCATCAATATTTGAGATGAACATGATTGGGAAACTAACTTTTTTCTTAGGCTTGCAGATAAAGAAAAGTGAAGATGGAATCTTCATCTCCCAAAGCAAGTATGCGAAGAATCTAGTTAAGAAATTTGGATTGGAAAATGCTAAATAAATGAGTACTCTAATGGGATCATCATAGAAGATATGCAAAGATGATGTTGGCGAATATGTCTATCCAACACTGTACTGATCTATGATAGGTAGTCTTCTATATCTCATTACTAGTCGTCATGATATAATGTTTAGTGTTTGTGTTTGTGCTCGATTCCAAGCCTGTCCCAAAATCTCCCACTTAAATGTCATAAAATGTGTCATTAGATATGTTGTCGGCACATGTGAGTTGGGAATTTGGTATTCCAAGGACACTAATCCTAATCTAATAGGATATAGTGACTCGGATTGGACTGGTGATGTGAATGATAGAAAGAGTACAAGTGGAAGATATTTTTATTTTGGCAATAATCTTGTTTCTTGGTATAGTCGCAAACAAAATTGTGTCTCACTTTCAACTGCTGAATCTGAATATGTAGGAGCTGGAAGTTGTTGCTCTTAATTGATATGACTAAGACACATGTTAGACGACTATAATTTTTCAAGTAATATCTTAGTTTTGTATTGTGATAATTTGAGTGCTATAAATATTTCCAAAAATCGATTCAAAGACTTCAGTACAAAACATATTGATATCAGACATCATTTTTTAAGAGATTTGGTTGAAAAACAGCTAGTTCAAATTGAACATGTTCACACTCTTCATCAACTAGCTGAAAATTTTACAAAAGCTTTAGACCATGAGAGATTTTCTAGTTTGAAGAAATCTCCTGGTCTTTGTAATCTCTGAAAATGCATGTTTGGTGAATGTCGGCTGAAATGTCTTTAACATTTCGGGTGGCATTTACCTTTGTAATATCATAATCTGATTAGTGTTACAATATAGTGTATTCATTTTGGTCACACAAGCATGATCCTCAATAAGAATATGATTCAAATGTGATATTTTCTCTGCGATGATATTAGATATCATAAAAAGGGAGTATCAAAATAAGGCAAAGTCTTTTACTAATTTCTGGCAACTGTGCAATATGGGCAAAGCCCTTGAAATGATGTCGTTCCTATTCTATAGGAGTATCAAGTACTTAAACTGAAATTATAAGGATACTAAATAAGTATTCTTATTTTTGCCACAAAATAATATGTATTTGTTTTATGATTAGTCAAGGACAATGGGAAAGTGTTACATTGGTCTAGTGGTTAAATTCATAAAAATACATATAAAACTTGTCTTGATTTATTGCCAAAACAAAAAGTTCTTGCGGGATCATAAACTTGTATTGTCCAAAATGTTGTCAACATTGTTGTTGACATTCTCAGATAATGATATTTGTTGGAATACTTTTTGTAACTGACTTTTTAAAAATCAGTTTTTATCTTCCCTATTTTTATGCCATATTTTTTTGGAATTCAAACCTTTAAATAATTAGATCAAATTCCAAATTGTGATATCTATCGTTTTTCATAAATTTAGGTGCAAGCATTTAAATACAACTCAAACACCTAAAACCAATTATTTTTGTTTACCAAGAGTATAAATATCTTCTTCACTTGTTCATCTTTTTGTTTTTGTCTTTTCCGAATATAAAAAAAAGGGAAAGATCACATCACCATCGGTTAAAACAACTAAACCCGATGGATTCACCACATCACTCTTCATTCAAAAACCTCAAAAATCCTAAATCTCCATTACCTTCTTCTCCAATCTCACCCATGGATACATCACCAGTGTCAAACCAAATGTCCAACAACACCACAGACAACACTCACATGAGAACCAGTCCACCAGTGTGCTCAGCTATTGTTATAAGTGTTTTTCAAGAACCCTTGGAGATAAGTTACCCTGGAGATGACAACAATCCCATTGATGTGGACTCAACTCCTGATGTTACTGTCCTAGGCAAAGGACAAGCTCTTCATCTTTTCCCTCAAGAAGATCAAGCAGAGTGTTTGAACAAACATTCCAATAAGAACCTGCTGTGAAGAAGTCCAGGTTTGATTTCAAAGTTCCTGCTTGCTCAAGCAGTGATACAGATGATATGGACTTTGAAATATCTTCCGAGGATACTGAAGAAGACACTCCCATAGCAGATCATCAAGATGAACCACAAATGTTTGTTCCTCAAGATGAATCCCCAATCTCTGTTCCTTAATGTGCATCTGAGAAAGAGGAAATTCCAGATGACACCCCCCTTGAAGAGGTTATGTCCAAAAGGAGTTCCCAAATCCACAAGATCAAGTGTTTTCCCAGATGTTGCCCCAGATGTCACAACATCTAAGGCAACATTTCAGCCAACTACTGAAAAGGCACATTCAATCTCCTCCAGAAAAATATAATTAGACTCAAAATCAGACTCTGACCAAGAGGTATCTTTCTTCTCCAAAAAATTATATTCTAAAACTAGTTTAGATAGATGGGACTAGTACAAAAATAGAATCATTAGGTCCTAAAAGGTATTAGACATTGCCTCTTGCTCAAAATATGTCTTGGTAGAGTTTTAAAAAAAGACAACTCCTCGGATCTGTCACGAACAAAGGACCATATATTGATAAAATAATCAGGTTGTTTTATGCTAATTTAGAGAATCTGTTGTAGAAGATACCAGCTCAAAGAAATTTGGAAAAGTATATCTCTATAACAGAATGTATTCTTTCACACCTGCTATTATAAATTAATGTTTGGAACTAAATGATAAGGAGGATGACAAAGAAACAGACCCTGCAGTGGATAATAGAGATGAAATAATTAAATATCTCACATGAGGTATAATGCAAAAGTGGATCTCTAGATGTCCAGCCTCTAAACTGACAGCTCTGTTTGCAACTCTACACAAAATTGTTATACACAATTGGCTTCCTTCTATGAATGAGTCAATTGTAACTTCAGAATAAGCCATCATGTTGTACAAATTGGCAAAAAATTGAAAGTTAATATGGACAAAATAATTTTCCATCAAGTTGTTAACTTGGTACAAAAAGAATCAACTTCAATCCTTCATTTTCCCTCTTTATTTTCAAAGTCCTTACTACACAAGGCTTTCAACCAAAGAAAAAAGACATATTTAGGAAAAATCCAAAGTTGTACACAATCAACAAAGCAGATTTGAAAAGAAAAGACAGAGTCATTGATCTACCCTAGAAAATAGAAAGAAGCAGTATAGATGTTGAAAGAAATGTCACCAACATTTTTCGAAACACTGAATCAGGACAGTCTTCAATGACCACAGAATGACTTGTAAATCAAATCACAAAGATCAACCATCAAATTTCTAAAGTTGATACTATGAGGGAAGCCCTGGTTCAAGCAAGAGATTGTTTCCTTCTACTGCTTTCTTCACAAAAAGCGGGAGAAAATGCTACTATTGTTGCTGATGAAGATGTTGATGTTAATGCTGCTGCTGAGAGAGAAAATGCAGGGGGAGCTGAGGAAGAATGATGGAGGATGCAAGGGGAGCTGAGGAAGAATGATGGAGGCTACTGTTGTTGCAGTGCATAGTCAAGAAAAAGTAGAAAGCGATTGAAAGCTACTACTGATGTTTGACATGCAAGGGAGGTGTGAGAGATGTTGATGTTGTTAAAATATTGCTAATTGGTTACTGATTGGTTACTGTTGATATTTGGGATGTAATGATCTGACAATTTTTTTTTATTTTGGATGATGTAATTAAATGACTATGTTTTAAATATTTCTAATCATATATGAATGACATGTATATGTGCTGCTTGTATATGATGTGTTTATATGCCATCACAGGTTAAAGATGAGCATTATTATCAATATCTATGATATTGCCATAAGTCACTTACACATAATAGAATAGGTTTTGTGAAGAAAGGCAAAAAGGGGGAGAATGTTAATGTTGGGTTTGGTGTTGTGACATTTCGCCTAACATATAATTTTCAGCTCTAAGTTAAAATCCGAAATGTTGTAACAAATGTCACGACATTCAGACCAACATTCTGTGAAACAGTTTTGCCTTACTTCACAGAACTGAAGATCTCGTGGGATTTTTACCACGATGGTAAAAGTGACTTGGAAAGGAGTTTTAGAGCTGATGAAAAACGTGGGAAGACCATGTCAAAGTCGTTGCTAAGCTTGGGGAACAAGTCCAAGAAGTTAGAGGATCTTGCTCCACAATCTTCTCCAACAAACCTTATCGGCTGCCCATCTTTCTCTCAACCTCTACAACGATTCAATGAGCATTTCAAGGAAGACTCTCTACAATAAATAGAGAGGCTTCATCAGTGAATCAATATCCATAAAAAATAATATCAAGAGAGCTCTCCGATATATTCATCAGAAAATTGGATCACAAGTGTTGCCTAAGCGTGTCGACAATATTTTGTCCAACATTATAATTGCTGCCCAGATTCTAGATTAGTTTTTTATTGAAACAATTATAATGAGATGTTGTCTATGTCTATTTAGGTAGATTTTTCAGGCAGAAGTCATCTGCGACTTCAACTTTGTAATTCCTTTTGTATTATCTTGTGATATTGTAAAAGAAGAAATTTATTCAATTGTATATAAATATATACAATACTTTCGGTCACTGACCGTCATAGATTATAATTTCAATATAATCTATGTAGATATTAAACTTTTGTGTTCTTTAAATTTCCGCTGCATTTACTCTTAAAGTTTTCTGTTTTTATCGAAGTGATGTCACTTGTGTCAGACGACATTATCGCTGACATTTGCAAACTGTATTAGCATTCGATTTTATTTTACTTCCAGTTTGTCTCTTACTATTTCATAGCTAATCCCCGGGACCTAACAATCTCTTTTATTTTCTGGTTATGATGACTTTGTAGGAAACTAAATCTAGACTTTATAAGAAAAAGAATTATAAATTGAGTAATTTTATTGATACAAAATTAAGTTAAAGTGACTTTACTAGATAACTCTAGCTACTTGAGTGAACTATTGAGATATTTACTCCAAAGATTGATAAGTAACCTAAGTGATCCTCACTAGAGAAATTCACAAGTTACTGCATCAGCAGAAACCCACACACTTACATACCTGGAATTTACCTTTCTGTCTTTGGGATATTTTGAACCTAAAAGACTTTTTCCATAAAACATGACCTGGACTTGGTCTTAGGATATTTTGAAGGCCCCTTTAAATATCCAGCGTGTATCCTTTTCAACTTCAAAGTTCAAACTCGGTGTTCTTTTTGGGAAATTCGCACAAATGCCCTTTTGAGGTGGCTTTAGTTTTTGTCCCTTAAATTGATAATTTTTAATTTTTTTCCCCTTCGTCAAAGAGTTTTTAGTTTAGAGTTCGAACTTTCGCTCAGTCAAAAATTTAAAAATTTTGCCTCAAACTCTAGCTTATTGAGCAGAGTTTCAAACTTTGCTTTTTGACTAGAAATTCTACAAAGGGAGCGTTTTGACTTCAGGCATAAGGCAACCTCTACTTTAAGGAATTTTTTTTTGCTAAGTTGAAATTTTGCAAAACTCTACCTTAAGACTTAATTTTTGCCCAAATAGGCTTAATTTTGCTACGAAATTCTGTCTTGCGATTTTTTTTTACTGAACCTGGGTTCGAACCCGAAACCTCATAATATTAAGCGAAGAAAAAAAAGTTAAATATTATTAATTTAAGGGACAAAAATTAAATATCATTCCATTTGAAGGGAAATCCAGACAAAAAATGGTTCGGGTCATCAAACTTTTAAGCTTTAAATCAATAAAGCTTCACTTCCACTATAGTCTACAAAGTCGGATTTGGGGAGGGTAGAATGTACGCGGATCTTACATCTACCTTGGTGGGATAGAGAGGTTGTTCTCGATAAATCATCGACTCAAAAGTAAAGTAGTCAATGTAGGATTGCAAGAAAAATAAGACAGCAAAATATCAAGATATAAAGCAAATGAAGTAATACATAGTAATAAACACATAAAAAGTAGGGATCTGCACGATATTAGAGTACACGAACAATTAAACTAGTACTCCTATGAAGTGAAGGAAGTATAATATAATCTTTATACAATTGAAAACACCAAGAAAATGCAAAAATGGTGGCACTGCTCATACATAATATGAATATTGCAATCAAGCCTAGTAGAAAGAAACTAATGAAAACATATTTTTACAAAACTACATATCGAAACTCAACAACGTGGCATGCAATTTGTGAAAGCAAAACATTTCGTCTTATTGCTCTTGAACTCGTCCAATAGAGGACGTGAATAGTAAATGCCAACTGTCAATTGTCGCCCTCTTGGCTATGTTTATATGGTATAATACTAAATAATTGATATGTTTATATGATATAATTTTTCGGTGAAAGATGTTCTTGAAAGAAATAATCTCTTGATTATTCTTATTAAATAAAGATGTATATATATAAGTTATAATAGGAAAATCTTTTTCCTACTCTACATCTAAAATTTTATTATATTTGAAGACTAACTATACAATTATGGTAATAGTACAAGACTAATTAAGGTACAAGACTAATACACAATATATACCAAATATACACCAAATATAAATCTTCCTGTGATGGGCTGAATCTGGAATTCTTCCTGTATGGGCCTTTTGGCTTTGATCATTATTTGTCTAATATACATAAGTATACATGTGTATATCATCTGTATACTTATGTATATTTAACACACCCATGATCATAGCAAGTGTCTTCAGACGTTGAGATCGTCTCTAAAATCTTCAAAAATGACCGAGAGAAGACCCTTTGTAAAGATGTCTGCAATTTGATATCTGGAAGAAACATGACAGACGCGTACCTTTCCACGAGATACTTTTTCGCGAACAAAATGAATGTCCATCTCAATATGTTTAGTGTGATGGTGTTGAACTGGATTCCCAGAAAGATAGATGACACTAACATTATCACAATAAACCAAGGTAGCTTTCTCAATAGGACAATGAAGTTCTAATAGAAGATTACGTAGCCAATATGACTCGGAGACCACATTGGCTACCCCTCGATACTGGGCCTCTTTACTAGAACGAGACAACGTTGACTAACGTTTTGCAGACCATGAGACCAAGATATTTCCAAGAAACATACAATAGCCAGACGTAGATCGCAGTATCGTGACGCCACACCAATCAAGATTCAGATACGAGACAGTGTAGACGCCGACGGCGATACAAATGCAAGCCATAATCAAGTGTCCCCTGGATGTACCTAATAATGCGTTTGAGCGCATTCATGTGTTCAATCCTGAGATCATGTATAAACAAACACACCTGTTTTACGACTTATGTAATATCGGGTCGCGTGAATGTGCCATCGGGCGACTTCGCAAGATCGCGATAATGGCCTGATCCTCATATGGGAGCCACCGCGGACTCCAACTTGGGTTTAGTATCAACTGGAGTGGAAGTGGACTTACAGGATGACATTTCAGCCCTCTCAATAATCTCAGCTACATACTTTCTCTATGATAAGAACAATCCACCAGCATGACGAGCGACATCAATCCCTAAAAAGTAACTCAAGGGTCACAAGTACTTCATAGCAAACTCAAAAATGAGCATTGTCATGATAGACTGACGTAATGCATCAGATGAAACAGTCAAGATAATATCATCCACATATAAGAGTATATAAGCCAATGACGAACCACGATGATATATGAATAACGAATTATCAGACCTGCTACGAGAGAAACCAATAGTCGACACAAAATCTGCAAACCTTTTATACCAAGCCCTCGGGGACTGCTTAAGCCCATATAAGGACTTCTTCAATAAACAGACATGATGAGGATATTTGGGATCCCTAAACCCCAAAGGTCGACGATATATATCGCCTCTCGAGATCACCATGTAAGAAAGCATTCTTCACATCTAGCTGATGAATGGGTCATGCTTTCGAAAGAGCGAAGCTAAGAACAGTGCGAATGGTAGATGACTTGACCACTGGGCTAAATATCTCACCACAATCCACACCAACCTGCTGAGTCTTACCATCACCTACAAGCCGAGCCTTATGACTTGCAAATGAATCGTCAGAATTGTTAGCAAAAATCCACATAGACCGAATAATATTAACACCAGATGGACGGGGAACCACCTACCACGTCTTATTATCAATAATAGCATTATATCCATCAGTCATAGAAATTTTTCAATTCGGGTCATTTAAGACAGACACATGATAAGGGTGATTTAAGAACATTAGAATTTAAATTAAAATATTTTTTTGGTTTAAAAATACCCCGTTGGCTACGAGTGACTGATCCATGACTCGGAGCTGAATTTGGTGAATTTTAAGAAATCATGGACACGGATGGGTGGCCGCAGCTACCGGATCGCCCAATGGCCGAATCGCCCAATGACGGAATGGCACGATGGATTGAGACAGTGGCATAAGACCAGCGGGCAGTGGGTCCGCTGGAGAATTTTAGGTGTGGGACATATCCGAAAGATGATGAATAATATATGGGGATATACGATCATCCAAAATATTATACGAACTAGGCACAAAACTATTTACATTAGCAAACGGAAATTGAGACTCATCAAATATTACATGATGACAAATAAAAATTCGATTAGATGATAAATCAAAATATTTATAACCACAATGATTTGATGGATAACCCAAAAACACACAAGGGGTAGAGCGGGCCTAAAGTTTGTTAATTGTGATGGACGGAAAAAATGGATAACACAAGCACCCAAAGACCCTAAGATGTGAATACGAAAGAGTTTTATTATATAAAATTTGAAGAGATGACGAATATGTCAAACCTTTGGACGGAAGAATGTTAAGAATATCTGTAGTCATTTGTAGAGCATGATGTCAAAAAATGGGGGTACAGAGGCATGAATTAATAATGTTCGGACAATGTTATTAATGGTACGAATTTTGCGTTCGACTTTCCCATTTTGTGAAGACGTATGAGGACAAGAAAAATGAAAATAGATCTCATTATTAGCACAAAACTCTCGAAACTCCCCAGTGTCATTGTTATACCCCGTAGTTCTGGCCACGCGTATGAGAGCGTACGAAATGAGTAAGACTTAAAATTTTCGAAAGATAAGTTGACGGATTGTTTCGGACGGATTTTAGTCAACTTTGGGGCGGGTTATGACCCGGTACATTGAGATTTCCTAAGTGTTTCAAAGACCTAGTGCGTAGTTCGTTGAGGCTAGTTTCCAACGCAACCAACCGTTCGTCGATAGGACATCGGAGTAGGAAGTTATGGGAGTTACAAGTTCAGTCTTGCAGACGACAGAAATGTATTTCAGACAGCCGGCGGCGCGGCCGGATGCAGGCCGCGCGCCGAAAGTCCCGAGAGCGGCAGAGTTTCAGCGCCGCGGCCGCCGCAGGCCGCGCGCCGAGGCGGGTTCTCGCAGTTGAGTGGGATTTCGCACCGCTTTGTTTTAAAGAGGTCATGGGTGGGTGACAAGTGTCCCCCCATCCGAATTCTCAGATGTCTTATATTGACCAAGTCTTGAAGACTTGGTCATCTTTCAAATCCCTCTCTCTCTAAGCTAAAGCTCTCACTTCTCTCTAAAATTCCAAGAGGAATTCAAGCCTAAGGAAAATCTGAAAAGTTAAGGACAAGAAGGAAGCTTGTGGCTAGCTTGTAGGAGTTGTTGTGGTGGTGTTCTTGAAAAGGAGGCTAGCAAAATTGTTGGAATAATTTTGGCTAAAGCTCTAAAGGTAACAATTCTCTCCTATAGCTAGTTATTTGTGTTGCATGTGAAGAAGGAGGAACTTGTGGTAGTAAATAATGTTCTTAGATTCATTGCATGTAAGAAATATGGTTTGGATGTAAAAGAATTGGTTAAGAAGATTATGTGAGCATGTTGTAGCCTAAAAACTACCTTAGACTTGTTAAGTTAGTTGTTTTACTTTGTGGGGCAGAATTTTACACATCTAAGTTTAGGTGTGTAATCCCCTTTGAAATGTTGGATTGTTGGGCCTTAAATGTGGCGTTTGGATATTGAATTCGGCCTTGAAAAAGGTGGCAAAGTATGTAGAAACAAAGGAAATGCTGCCCAATTTTTCTTAGGAATTAGTAACTTGAACTTGGAATATTCTACATTGAAATTAGAGGTTAATAAACGTATTATGGTCATTATAGGTTGACATATTACGTGCGGTATTTTGGACTTAGCAAGTGGATTGACCGAAGAGGTATGTGGAACTTTCCTATCTCTTGAGCATGAGTAGTTGTACCTATATAGTACGGTAGACGTATAAGATTTGATATCTTTCACTTGTTTTAAGTATATGATACTTGTTTCATTTTAAAAGTATAAGTCCCTTGGATTTAGGGAAAAATGTATTTGACTAAGGAATAACGCAAATATAATGACTTTATGGGAAGTTGATTATATTAGCTTTTGAAAGGTTAACAAAGAAAGGTTTACCCTAAGTAAAACAAGTACGGGTAAAGGATTTGAAACTATGGAAGGTGAATTGATTTTTAGGCATTGATTGCCTAAGGTTTTAAAAAGGAAATGAAGTCACTTGATTCAGAAGCCTACTATATTTCTAAAAGGAAATGTGACTTGTCTTGAAAAGAAATCGTAACTTGATACTATGGTGATTAGTATCTTGGAATTTTTCTATAAAAAGGAGTTATTTCTTAAAAGGTTAGAAGTACATGGTACTTGGGTTGAATTCCCGGATTTTTTCTTAAAAGACATGTTAGTGCCTTAGGTATACTAAAATGAGAGGATATATTAATAATGTTAATAAGAAGTTAGAGGATTTCTTAACTTGCTTATGTTATGATAAGCCGGTAGCGCTTATGTTATGATATGATAAGCCGGTAGTGCTTATGTTATGTATGATAGGCCGGTAGTTCTTATGTTATGTATGATAGCCGGTTGTGCTAGGTGATATGTTCTTACGGGGTAGACCCCGGGTTATTCTTGTTATTTCCTTTTGACATACTAACACGATGGATGGTCCACGGGTATGCGTTCATTAGGATGGTTCACTACTTATTCTTGTTAATTCATGTTGGCATACTGACACGATGGATGGTCCACGGGTATGCGTATTCTTGTTATTTCCTTTGGACATACTGACACGATGGATGGTCCACGGGTATGCGTCCATTAGGATGGTTTACTACTTATTCCATGGATTTGCTACCCATGATGCGAGTGCGGCGATTGTACTCATGCGGGTCCACAGGATCCATGCGGGTGAAATAGTCTCATGCGGGTGAAATAGTCCCATGACGAGGCGGATGACCTCATGCGGGTCCACAGGACCCATGCGGGTGAAATAGTCCCAGGAGTAGGATTGCTTAATGATACTACGGGCGAGAGACCCTGTTTTGATCATGAGCCTCCTATTTTTATGCAGTAAAGTTTATACGTGTTCTCTCATTGTTAGTAAGGCACAGTGCAATGTAAATTGATTTTCGTATATGACTCCAGCTTGTTTTAGACTTATGATATTATTACAGTATTTTCCAGTTTTACATACTTGGTACTGTTAGATCGACCTCCTTCTGGGCTGCATTCATGCCGCAGGTGGAGGTACGTAGCTTGCTGATCTGCGCTCTTAGGATCACTGTTTAGTTCTGGGAAAGCTCCATTTCTCCGGAGGCTTTGTATTTTGGTACGGTTCTCCACGGTGTTGTAGATATTTGTACATTCAGGGGCATGACGGGGCCTGTCCCGTCATAGTGTTTACTCATTTCTTAGAGGTCTGTAGTCCTGTTATAGTTTGGGTTGTTAAGGATGACGAATCGTCACTTGTTATATTAGGGGTAGCCATTTTGGGTTAGCCTGTTTGTTTTCCATATGGGTTCTTGTTGTGAGTTTATTTTCGCTGGTTTTCTCTGATGTTGTATCACAAGGGTGCCCGGGGTTAGGCACCGGTCACGGATCCGAGGTCGGGTCGTGACAGTCATATTCTTTGTCATTATCACATTGAATATTTTTTATTTTCCGTTCGAATTGAGTTCTAATGAAAGCTCTAAATTTTACGAAGATGGAAAAAACTTGAGATTTTTTATTGGAAAAGTCCATAAAAATTTAGAATAATCATCCAAAAATATAACATAATATTGATGACTCATAGAACTTAAAATAGGATACGTCCATAAATCACTAAGAATAATATCAAATGGTATTAAAGTATAAGAAGTAGAGTCTACAAATGGTAACTTAACAATTTTTCCTAAGGAACAAGATTGACAATTCGGAGTACTACGCGTACCCTTACAAGAGATAAGTTTATTTTTATCTAAGATAGACAAAATAGATAGCCCCGGATGACCTAGAAGAGCATGCCACAAGGAAGGAGCAAGAGCTACAAAAGTGGAAGGCATGACTTGACGCGAGAAACCGAGACGTGGTGTTATTGGATAAAGATCTCCCCTACGGTCACACCTCATAAGAGGACTCCCCGTCTTGAAATCCTTCACAGAAAACCCAAAAGGATCAAAATTAACAGAAACTCAATTATCAGTTGTGAATTTACGGACATACACCAAATTTTTAATTAATTTTGGGGCATGAATGGTATTTTGCAAGACAAGTAGTGGATGGGGGGAGACAACGTTTTATGACCATAACCCCAAATTAAAATTGAATTATAATTACCAACAATTATACCACGATTAGGGCTGCACAAAAAATAGACCGGACCGAAAATAACCCCTGGACCGAACCGGACCGGACCGACTTTTTTGGTCCGATCTTCGGTCATATGTTTCTGAAAATTCGGTCCTCAGTCCGGTCCGAGGGTTTTGTGCAGCCCTAACCACGATTACTGCTTAAATTGAAATAAGATGAGAGAGTATCTTGATCGAAGGTCATGTGTATAGTGGCGTCGGTGTCCATGTACCAATTCGGGTCGAGTTGAGTTAATCCAAGTGTGTGCATCACGACCTCGATATCTGTCGGAGATGGTGCAAAAGCGTGCCCCTCAACCGCAAAGTCCTGCTGTGGCTGAGGCCCAAGCAGGCCTGGGGCTGACCAAGGCCCAATAGGGCACGCCGAAACCGCGCACGCCGAATCGGGCACAGGCTTGAACCGGGCCTTTGAATCGGGCCGAACGGGCAGGCCCGCGATTGCAGTATCTTCTTCGGAGGCGTGCGTGGGCCATTGGCTATTGGCCCCTGGCCAGTAGGCCCAAGACCAGTAATTTGATTGTCCTACTAGCCGGGACCCACCCGTGTCGCGTCCTCCACCGTTGCCATTATTATCACCACGTCCAATACCTTTATTTTTATTTTTGCGATTTTGACCTTTCTTGTCGCCACCGTTGTTACGATTTTGGCTCGAATTGTCAAAATATGCTGGGGAATTATGTGATGTGGATATAATGCCGGAGGACGTACCTGTAGCCGCCTTCTTAGTCAAACCGACTTCCTCCAATATAAGCATGGACCGGGCTTACTTTGACGGAGGATCGAAGCAACACCGTTATAGGCCTCAAACAGGCCTGCAACCATCTGTATAATGAGACGACTATTGCTCACAGGAGCACCCAAGTTGCGAAGTTGATCCGCCAAGTCCTTGAGTCATTTACAATAAGATGAAACGTTTGGAAAATTTTCCATAGCAACATGAGAAAATTCATGTTCAAGGGTGACAATGCGTGAATGATTGTTATCTTGGATGATATCACACAACCGATTCCAAGCATCCATAGCTGAAGAGTCGGGTTTCATAAATTTTTGTAAGAGGTCAAGGGAGATAGTGACATAAACCACTGGAGAACCCTCCGTAGTAATAGCCTCTGTATCACCCTTTGTAGTAATAGCCGGAGGGATGATGTGGTGTAGAACTTGATGTGTCATTTCATGAATTTTGAACAATTCTGTCCACGTCCCATATTGAACGTTTTCTAAGTCAACAACAATAGGAAGAACGCTCTTGATGTTAGAAACCGTTAGGGTTGGATGAAACATGTTCTTATCGGTCATACTGAATAAAACACGAAATTTTGGAGAAGGCAAATTTATGGGTGTGTCTCGGGTTTGGAGAAGAAAAGCCGGGAGAGGGGAGGGATGATTCACGTAAATCGAGAAAAGAGAGGAGCGGAAGCAAGGTAAAAATAACCTAGACTTTTGATACCATAAAAGAAATAATCCACTGATTAAAGGTGTATATATAGAAGTTACAATATGAAAATCATTTTCCTACTCTACATCTAAAACCCTATTCTATTTGGAGACTAACTATACAATTATGGTAATAGTACATGAGTAATAAAGTTACAAGACTAATACACAATATATACCAAATATACACCAAATATAAATATGCCCGTGATGGGATGAATATGGAATTCTGCCTGTATGGGCCTTTTGGACAATCTGTCGTGATGGGCCTTTTGGCTTTGATCATGATTTGTCTAATATACATAAGTATACATGTGTATATCATGTGTATACTTATGTATATTTAACAGTTCTGAACACCCTTGATGGACTGTGACTCCGCCACTACTTGGCTATATACGTACAAGCTGGTTCTTTGAAATTTTAACATTTTTGTTAACTTAGGCCCAATAGTAGTAAAGTAATACTTTTAAAACAACGTATAAGATAATAAAATTAAAATTAAATGTTATCGATTTTTAAAATTAAAATCAAACTTAAAATATTAATTTTCTTTTCGTGGTTCTATTTATCGATTTTCCGTGAAACCCACACATTTAGCTAGCGTTTGACCATAGATTTTGTGTCAGATTTTGAAAAAATATCTTCAAATATCTGTTTGGTCATAGATTTTGGAGCAGATTTTGAAAATTTGTCTTCAAAAAATCTTTAAGTTCTAAAAATTGGTCTTGAGTAGTTTTTGGGATTTCACTCACGAAAATTTTAAAAAAATCAAAATAAAATGCATGTCCAAACGCAACTTCAAATTTTAAAAAACACAACTTTAATAACTCAAATTTCAACTTGAAAATCTATGACCAATCGGGAGCTTAAAGACTTTGAATGTACCTTTTTGTCTTGGGATATTTTGAACACAGAAAGATTAATGCATCAGCAGAATTCATTGTCCAATAAAACACTTGAGCTTGGCTTAGGATATTTTAGGGCTGGCTAGTATGTCGGGATGATCCGACCCCATTTCAAAAAAGAATTACGGTATCGGGACTCAAACTCGGGACGGGAGATGGATTTGTCCCGCTCCGTCCCGCCCTCCCGCCCTGATCCCCTATTCGGGCCCCGATCCCGCCAAACCCCGGCCCGACTCTTCCCGGCCCAGCCCACCGGCCACCCCTAGGATATTTTGAAGGCCCCTTTTAAAATCCAGCGGGTCTCCTTTTCAACCTCAAACTCGGTGTTTTATTTGGGGTCATCAAACTTTTTAGCTTCAAATTAAAAATGCTTCACTTCCACTATAGTCTATAAATATATAGAGAACCCACCTACATCACATTAAACCAAAAAGAAAAAACCTCTAACTGAAGAAACATCCAACACTACTCTTTTACTCTCTCAACCAGCAGTGTCCAAGAATGGATATTTTTAGAAGCTATTTTTAGGACCCACTTACTGAGTCTGATACTAGCAGCAGCTCCCATAATAGTAGTATTGAATATTCATCAGTGTTGTTAGCTTCAAATAACCCGAAAAAGCGAGCCAGGAGGAAGAAATTTCAGGAAACTCGACATCCAGTATAGAGGGGAGTGAGAAAAAGAAATTCAAATAAATGGGTTTGTGAAGTCAGAGAACCTAATAAGAAATCAAGGCTTTGGCTTGGCACGTTCCCAACGGTAGAAATGGCGACTAGAGCTCATGGCGTGGCAGCTATAGCATTAAGGGGTCGTTCTGCTTGTTTGAACTTCGCTGACTCTACTTGGAGGTTTCCTATCCCGGCTTCCTCTTGCACCAAGGATATTCAAAAGGCGGGCTTCCTCTTGCACCAAGGATATTCAAAAGGCGGCCAGTGAGGCCGCCGAATCTTTTCGACTGCCACTAAAGTTGGAAAGAGCTTCAGGAGAACACATATACATTCCTAAAATGCCACAGAGTGTGTTCTTTGGGAAGAAGCGCTCTTTTACATGCCGGGATTACTTGCCAATTTGGCCCAAGGACTGATGCTACCTCCACCTCTATGTTTAGAAATCGAAGATCATGCCGAAGCTGATGGTGACATTTCTTTGTGGAGCTATTCCATCTAAATAATTTTGGATCATTACTCCTATGCCAGTTCATATGCAATCGGCGTAATTGATTTTTTTATCGGAGTAAGCTATTATTTAAATCAATTAATCAATAATAAGTAATTCGACATATATGTTATTTGTGTTACCGGTTAATAATCCAAACATGCCTATTTTTATAACATATTGTTAAAGAATTGACCCAATTATGTAATAAGTCTAATTAGTGTTATTGATAGTGGGCCAATTGTGTAATATGTCTTGTATTATTAATTAAGGGGGCCAGCCCATATTAAGAGAGGCCAGCCCCTTAGGCGAGAAGCCCAGTCAACCTCAGCCCAGTCGACCATCAGCCTTTAGGCAAGAAGCCTTGTGATAAATACCAACAGGATACCACTCCTAGGTTAGAAAAGAGAGAAGAGAAAAAAGAGGCGTTCTGCTAACAGTACAAACCCTCTTTGTACTCCTTCTTCCTCTCGTTTTCATCTTCTCTAATTGTTCTTCTTCTTCTCAAAAGTAAATACAAAGAGTTATGTCTTCTTCCTTGTTACTGTGACTCTGTTCATTCACAAGATCTGTGGTTGTTGCATGTTCACTGGTAAACCTAGATCTAGTTGTATTCTCTGTAAATCTTGAGCAGACTAGAATGCTTCATCAATGGAGGTGCTCATATTTTCAACATGGTATCAGAGCCAGTCACCGACATCAGATGTTGCATGAAGCTGCACAAGATCTGGGTAAACCATCGTTTTTCTTTAGATCTCAAAACTGATTTTTCTACTTCTGTGAAGTCGAGTCTGTTAATATTGTATATTGGTTCTATATTCGAAGGAACACCTGTATATTGATAAAGATCTGTTGAGATCTTGATAGAAATCTGTTGATACTGCATATTCCCAAAAGAAACCGTTTAGATCTGGATAAAGATCTGTTGAAATCTTGATAAAGATTGTCACTTCTACTTTTCTTCTGGTTGTTGACCTTTATCAAATAAAATGGGAACAGATCCACCCACCGATTTACTCGAAGGAACACCTGGTTCCACTACAATTTACATAGAGAAATTGCTACCTTATCACAAGGAAATGCTAGTATTGCAGAATATTACACTAAACTAAAGAATTTGTGGGTGGAATTCCAAGCCATTGTGCCACCACCAAGTTGTGCATGTCCTACATCCAGAGAATTTACAGATTTTCTGCAGAGACAGAAGCTTTACCAATTTCTCATGGGTCTGAATGAGAGTTACATGCAGGCTAGAAGCCAAATTCTGCTCATGTCACCTCTTCCTACAGTCAATAAAGCCTACTCCATGATAGTAAGTGATGAAAATCAGAAAGGGATTAGTGCTAAGTCTGTAGGACTTCTAGGTGCTGGTCCCTCTACTGCTATGTACTCTAAGAATGAATTCCAATCTAAGAATGGAACAACAGGAAACCAAAGATCAAGAAGGAATTCCAATCTAGTCTGTGAAGAATGCAAGATGAGAGGTCACACAAAGGAATTCTGCTACAGACTAGTTGGATACCCTCCTGGTTTTAAATCAAAAAGAAAGGAATTTGCTGCTGCTCATAATGCTCACAACAGAGGTCCAGAGCCCTCCTCTGAAAATACTAAAACCAATTGGCAAGTTGAAGGAGCACCAACATTCTCTCAAAATCAGTATGAGCAGATAGTAAAGATGTTGAACAATAACCAGTTACATAAAGGAGCATCTCTGGACACACAAGGTATTCAATCATCTACAAACTTAGCAGGTATATCAGAACTCAAAGCCTTACATGTCTTTAATATAATGAAAAGGTGGATAATAGACACATGTGCTACAAATCATATGGTAAATGATCTAAACATGTTAGATAAAATTACTGAAAGAAGTGATTCAGTCATACCAAAGAAGGTTTTTTTACCAAATGGCCAATCAGCCCAAGTTACCCACACTGGTATCAGTACTCTCTCTAATAGAAGTACACTTGAAAATGTGCTCTTTCTACCTCAATTCAAATATAATTTATTGTCTGTCTCCAAACTAACAAGAGAGCTGAACTGTTCAGCTATCTTCTATCCTGATTTTTGTCTATTTCAGGATCTCTCCAGTGGGAAGGTGAAGGAGATTGGTAGGCTTCAGGATGGACTTTATATGTTAGTTAATCATGCTAGTGACATACAGGACTCAAGAAAAACAGTTCTACATGCACAAGCTCAACAGAAGAAAACAGTGACAGAAGAAGATATTAATATGTGGCATAGAAGACTGGGCCACACTTCTAGTAAGGTACTTAGTAAATTGATAAGTGCTAATAATGATGAGATAGCTGAGGCAATAAAGACATGCAATGTGTGTCCTTGTGCAAAACAGTGTAGACTGCCTTTTCCTAATAGTACTACTTGCAGTAATAAAGCTTTTGATATTGTTCACATGGATGTATGGGGTCCATACAAGGTTGAAACACATAATGGGAAGAGATTTTTTCTCACTATTGTAAATGATTACACTAGAATGACTTGGATATACCTACTTAGACTTAAATCTGAAGTATGTGTGGTAATTAACCAGTTTCTTAAGTACATATCAACACGGTTTAATCAAATAGTAAAGATAATCAGAACTGACAATGGGACAGAGTTTGTTAATGATTTTTGCACCACTCTCTTTCAGAACTTAGGAATTATCCATCAAAGAAGTTGTGTATATACACCACAGCAGAATGGAATTGCTGAGAGAAAACACAGACATATATTAGAAATTACCAGGGCTATAAGAATGCAAGCTAATATTCCTCTAAGATTTTGGGGCTTATGTGTACAGGTTGTTGTATACTTAATCAATAGACTACCCTCCTCTATTACTCACTCTACACCTTTTGAGTGTCTTTACCATAAGAAACCATCTTTAAGTCATATAAGAACTATTGGATGCCTATGCTTTGCTAATGATCTAATTGTCACTGATAAGCTTCAGTCTAAGGTTAAAAAATGTGTTCTGATGGGATACTCTGAAACACAAAAGGGTTACATTCTTTATGATCTGCAAGCTAAAACCTTTATGGTTAGTAGAGATGTTAAATTTAGAGAAACTACTTACCCTTTTAAAGAAAATATGTCTGAAGCTCCTATCTTCCACAATCTACTGGGTAATGATGATGATCAACTTATACCCCAAGTAACCTCACAGAATAGTACTGATAAATCAGGAAAGGGAGGTGCAGATATTACTAATATAGAATCAGTTGAAGACAGTAATCACAATAAGAATACTGTAGAAGATGGAGATTCTGATAACATACAATCTTGTAGTAATCCTGTCATAGAACCAGGTGACAGAGAAATTAGTAGGAGATCTAATAGACTCAAACAACCTCATATATGGCTTAAAGACTTTATTACAACAAATGCTAACAATGTTCTTTATCCTATTGCTAACTATATATCTTATGATAACATAAAACCTACATATCAAGCCTTTTTAAGCTGTTTTTCTGAACTAACTGAACCCAAAGGCTACATGGAAGCCTCAAAAGATCCTAGGTGGGTTGATGCAATGAAAGCTGAAATAGATGCCTTACAAGAAAATCACACTTGGGAAATAGTTACTCTACCAGAAGGAAAACAACCAATAGGCTGTAAGTGGATCTACAGGATCAAATATAAAGACACTGGAGAAATAGAAAGACTGAAAGCTAGACTAGTTGCTAAAGGTTATAGTCAACAAGAAGGAATAGATTATCAAGAAACCTTCTCTCCTGTTGTAAAGATGGTCACCATAAGAACTATTCTTTCTATAGTTGCCTCTAGGGGATGGCATGTTCATCAAATGGATGTGTATAATGCCTTCCTTCATGGAGATTTATTTGATGAAATCTATATGAGTCTTCCACAGGGTTTCAGTAGCAAAGGGGGCAGTAAACTAGTGTGTAAATTAACTAAGTCCTTGTATGGGCTCAAGCAAGCACCAAGACAGTGGAACTTTAAACTTACAGAGGCATTAGTTCAGATGACGCTTTAGCGATGCGAGTTTGATCACTCTCTGTTTTTAAAACAGACTAATCAAGGTATAATAGTTATACTTATTTATGTGGATGACATGTTAGTCACTGGGGACAATATAATGCTCATAAAGGAGACTAAGAAGTCACTGCAGAATGTCTTTAAAATGAAAGATCTTGGAGAGTTGAGGTATTTTCTAGGAATAGAATTTGCTAGATCCAGCAAGGGGATCATTATGCATCAAAGAAAATATGCCTTAGAACTCATTTCTGAACTAGGATTAGCTGCTGCCAAGCCTATTAATACTCCAACTGACTCTAATATAAAACTTACTACTAAAGAATATGATGAGTACAAGGTAAATCAGTTTCCAGATAAAGGGAAAACAGTTACTGGTGATGAGCCAGTAGGTGATATCAGTTCATATCAAAGAATAATTGGTAAGTTGTTATATCTTACTCTTACTAGACCAGATATAGTCTATAGTGTACAAACACTTAGTCAGTTCCTAAAAAACCCAAAGAAATCACATGTTGATGTTGCAATCAGAATTGTGAGGTATGTAAAAGGTAAGTCAGGACAAGGAGTGTTGTTATCTAGTAATAGACAAGAAACACTAACTAGTTATTGTGATGCAGATTGGGCTTCATGTCCACATACAAGAAAATCTATTACAGGTTATGTAGTCAAATTTGGAGATTCTCTCATATCCTGGAAATCAAAAAAACAAAGCACATTCTCAAAAAGCTCCGCTGAAGCAGAATATAGAAGTTTAGCCAGCACTGTTGCTGAAATAACTTGGCTGATAGGCTTACTGAAGGATATTGGTGTTGACATCAAACAGCCAGTAACTGTGTACACAGACAGTAAATCTGCAATACAAATGGCAGCTAATCTTGTGTTCCATGAAAGGACCAAACACATCGAGATTGATCTCCATTTCATCAGGGAGAAGATTAAAAAAGGAATGGTACAAACAGAATACATCAACACTGCGGAACAGCCGGCAGATATCTTACAAAAGGGCTAACAAGATTACAACATCTTCATCTATGTTCCAAGCTAGGGTTGCTGGATATTTTCGAACACCCAGCTTGAGGGAGGCTGTTAAAGAATTGACCCAATTATGTAATAAGTCTAATTAGTGTTATTGATAGTGGGCCAATTGTGTAATATGTCTTGTATTATTAATTAAGGGGGCCAGCCCATATTAAGAGAGGCCAGCCCCTTAGGCGAGAAGCCCAGTCGACCTCAGCCCAGTCGACCATCAGCCTTTAGGCAAGAAGCCTTATGATAAATACCAACAGGATACCACTCCTAGGTTAGAAAAGAGAGAAGAGAAAAAAGAGGCGTTTTGCTAACAGTACAAACCCTCTTTGTACTCCTTCTTCCTCTCGTTTTCATCTTCTCTAATTGTTCTTCTTCTTCTCAAAAGTAAATACAAAGAGTTATGTCTTCTTCCTTGTTACTGTGACTCTGTTCATTCACAAAATCTGTGGTTGTTGCATGTTCACTGGTAAACCTAGATCTAGTTGTATTCTCTGTAAATCTTGAGCAGACTAGAATGCTTCATCAATGGCGGTGCTCAGATTTTCAACACATATACAGTATGAAAATACTGAGGACAAAAAATAAATAATGGCGCCCGAGCAATTCTCTTTGGTTGTCCGCCATGTAGATTATAGGCTAAGGCCAATTATATTTCCAACGAGGTCCTTACAGAGTCACTGAGTATCCACCACAAAATATTTGTTGGTTGTAAAACCAATATTAATAATGTTTAGGAGATGTGTTGTGCTTTGATGAACTAGTTTGATAAGAACAGATATCATTATGCAGGACGGAGCTACCGCTTCTGCAATGGATTCAGATGAATTCAATAGATTTAGTTCAAACTTTGTATTTATATTAAAAAATATCACATTGAATATGTATAACTTATTAATTTAGAATCCAATAATTTTAAATAACTAACATTTTTGAACCCGTAAAATTTAACTTCTGGATCGTCTCTGCCGGTACGTGGTGCACTCGACATCAATAGTTTTAACTGTTAGCATTGTTGTCCCACATCAGAAAATAAAGTTTTTGTTTTATGTATTAGACCCCTATATAAAATGATGTAGTTGCTTTTCTTTTACTTATCAATTCACTATCAATAATATTCTTATTCTCTTTTCTTTACTCTTGTTATTGCCTTGTAAAGATTCATAAATCATATGAATTCTAACATGGTATCAGAATGAATAAAATAATATTAATTTTAAATTAATATTAATTTAAATTATTGGTCGATTCTACTGCCTATTATATAAATTCTTGCATTATGATATTGGTCGGTTATACCTCCTATTACATAAATTCTTGCATTATAATATTGGTTGGTTCTACCGCCTATCTTGTTAGCTTCGTTTTTTATTTCGCTATTTGTGTTCGTTCTTATTAAATTTGGTTCTTGTTCTGATCGGTTCCACCACTTTCGCATTTTGATTAGTGAGATTGAGATTGTTGCTTGTTATTTGCAATTTTTCTGTTTAAATTGTTTTCGATGGCTGGAGGTGACGATTCATTACAATCTTTTGGTGTTCGTTTAGATGGAAAAAATTATTCATATTAGAGTTATGTAATGATAAATTTTTTGAAGGGTAAGGGTCTTTGGGACTATATTTCTGAAAAAGTCAAATGTCCTAAAATTGAAGATGAAAAATTTGATGAATTATTTCGTATTTGAGAGACCAATAATTCAAAGATTATTACTTGGATCAATAACTCTGTTGAACAAAAAATTGGTGTCCAATTGGCTAAATTCAAAAATGCTAAAGAGATTTGAGATTATTTGCCAAGACTGTTTGTGCAGAATAATTTTGATGTTAAATATCAATTACAATCTGAAATTCGTGCACTAGTACAGAATGATTTGAGTATTCAAGATTGTTTTTGTGCAATGACAACTCTTTGGGATCAATTAGCTTTGACGGAATCTATTGAATTACAAGCATGTGATGCTTATATTAAATGTAGAGATGAAGATTGTCTTGTTCAACTATTGATGGGTCTTCGCCCAGAATTTGAAAATTGTCGTTCAGGCCTTTCGCACCACAAATCTTTCCATCTGTTGAAGATGTGGTAAATGAACTCATGGCCGAAGAAACTTTTTTGACTACTCTAAAGAGGGTGCATAATGCTTCTACCTCCATCTTTACACCTTTTTCATCTACATCAGTCTTTGCAGCTCCTACACATCATTATAAAACATTTTTCATAGGTAATTGTAATTATTGCAAGGAACCAGGACACTGGAAGGATCAATATCCTGAGCTACGAAAGACATTAGGTTGGAAGCCTCCACAGTCAGGACAAGGTTGGAAGTCTACAGGGCAAGGTTGAAAGAATCCACAGTCAAGGTCACAAGGACGGAAGCCTCCACAACAATATCATAGCGGGCAACAAAAGTCATACTCTGGGGGTCAATTCCAGATCTCATATCCACATACTTAGCTGGCTTTTTACCCGCTATTGATCACTCAGCTTCAGGAACTCATGTGAGTCCCAATACTGATTTTGTAGCTGACCAATTTAAGAAGTTCCTCGCCTTCCAACAGTTTCAAACTAATCCACAATCTTATGCTTTTTCTTCTCCTTCCGGATCATCACAATCTATTGGTTCATGTATGAATTCGTCTTCTTGGATTTTGGACTCTGGAGCTGGAAATCATATGTCTCCTGATTCTTCTGTTTTTTATATCTATGTCTTGTGACCCCCATCCACTTCTATTGTGACTGTTGATGGCACACATATGTCATTGACAGACATTGATACCATTTATACATTCACTATATCTTTACCTGATGTTTATTGCATTCCCAAATTACATATGAATCTTGCTTCAACTGGTCAAATATGTTACTTTGGCTATTTTATTGGCCTTTTTTCCAATTTTGTTATGTGCAGGATCTAAAATCCAAGAGAGTGTCAAAGACTTTCTTTCATAAGAAAGAAAATACTTACTATCTTTGGGACACGTATATCTATTTATTCTACTTTCCAAATTTTGTAAGGCAAACCGTTCTCTTTTTTTATGTCAAAGCAACGGTTCTCTCTAACCTTCTCTTACTCGTCTTACTTGAAACCTGTCCATTTTTCGTGCCTTCGTATCTAGAATCTAAAAACTTCTCACCTCTGTGCCTTCTGTATTTCTCGGCTCAAGCAAGAGCCACAGTGACTGGAACAACAGAAAAGCCACCAACATCAGTCAAGCAAGCAATTTGAATAGGGATTATGAACAGGCCCTTACCTTGGCCTTACCCGTTCGATTGATTGTTCTAAAGTCGAAGTAATTTCGTTACGTCGAATTGAAAGGTTGGGACAGGACGTAGGAAGGTGAAAGGTCTATATGTTTTGGATGAGATGCATCCTACTCATGCAACGGTTGTCACACCCGTTTTTCACCGTGGCTTCGACGTGCGTCTGGTGTCCCTATGTTAGAATCACCGTTTTAAGGAGTCGCTACCTAATTATTCGGGTGAATTAGAACACCTAAATGTCAACTAAATAAAATCAACATTAACTCCATTTAAAGGTCTGCTTAAATTTATGAGATTCCGAGTAATGGATTAGACATCATTTAAGATCCGCTAACATGCGATTATCGGATCAAACTTAAGCTTAATATCATGCTTTAGAAAACATATGTTTTGAAAATATGTGGTTTTAATAAAAGATGTAGCAAAGAGTTAATTTTAAAAGAAGCGTTCAAAAATATATACAAAAGCAATTTTGTGTAACATCATCACATAGATTTAATTTGATAAAGTATGATAAAATGCATTATGAAAATTGAGTTTTGATATAACATGATTTTGTTTTAGGCCAAAGTAGAGATAGTATAAAAATAAACTAGTGTTTTGAAAATATGAGGGACAAACCTAAAATAAATAAAACTAACGTTTTGAAAATATGGGCAACAGACCTAAAATAAATAAACTAGCAATTTCCGATTTTAAGTCTAACCTTTAAAAGTTATTAATTCTAAGTCTATCTATACTAAGCATTCTAATAATAATACAAAATTACATAATTAAATTACAACAACATAATAAATAGGTGTAATAAACAGTGCGCAGAAACAGAAAATAGGCTCGACATATGCAATTTTCAGATTTAAAAGAAAAGCAGAATAGTCCAATGAGAGTGATAGGCCCATTTTAAAACTCAAAATATGCGGAGACAAGTATGTAGTCAATTTAACAATCATGAAGCTTGGAATACAAACAAGTAACCACAAAGAGATGGCATTTCAGACATATATATAATCATGCTCAGAATGTATTAGTCATGGTGACACTTCAAATTAAGCATGAGTATTCCACTCATTCGGAAACCAGCAAACACACATAAGATTCATATTAACTATATCTCAGATTCATTTTAGATAGGTTTAGGCATGCGGGTGAACATTCAAAGCTAAAATGCTTCATGCTACTTTCAAAGCACATAAATAGACCAAATATGTTATTCAAGACTGGACCAAACAGGACATGATCCTCAAATTAGACCAGAATATCAAAATGACAATTCATATCATAAGCTTCTCTTAACAAATACGCAAATTACACAGGAGTATATCTAAAACTCAACATGTCCCAACATAAATAAACAACTAGACATGCCAATATCATAGGGCATTCAGCTAATCGCATTATATTCATTTTATAAGGAAACAATGCTGGATCTTAAATGACCCTGCCTCATGATCTAAATTTAGTAAACAAGTACTGAGCCATATATATGGCACATGCTCTTAAGTAGAATCTTACATGATATTCAAGTATATAATATCAGCTATACGAGCAAAACATCACATAGCACTTAACCAAAGTAATAACGATCCTTTCAGAATAGGTTACTATTAATATTTCGAAACGCTGTATAAAAATATAAATAACAACTATGTTAAATGATTTCATTAAGGTCATAATTTGACCAAAACATGTTTAGTAACCAACTGAAACAAATATAAACAGGCAATAATGTCAACTAAACGTGCTTATCATGTATACAAATACATCACACAGATCATATCAAGAAATTAACAATAGAATTTTGTTTACCTTCTCCGGGTAGCGAACCGAGGCGGCGTCTCGACTCGTCGAATTCGCTCGGAGTTGTTGTGTGTCTATGCGACTGAAGAGGAGTAAAAGCTTAGGTATTTGTGGTTTTTCTGAACCAAAACTAAGCGTAAAATGGGATTCTTGAGGTCGATTCTAACAGAGGATATCTATTCTCTGATTGCAAATCCTTCGGAAGTAATAAGGATGCAAATTTTGTTCTTCGTTTCTAAACCAAGACTCCAAATTTCTTTTGATGAAGAGCAGAGGGTATTGCTTTCAAAATCTGGCAAATCCCGGCCCCTTCCATTAAGGAAAGAAGGAGTTTTTATAGGCAAAATTATGGGGTTTGAAATTCGAAATAAAGCTGTTAGAGGTCTGATTTTTTGGACGATTTGTTGGTTCAAATCGCGGGATTTTGAGGGATAGGGTATGGGAATGTCAGGGAAGTGGGTGAAGTGAAAGGGGTGGTTGTTGAGATGATGGTAAGAGCCGTTGGGCGAGATGGGGGTTGAGTTTTAGGTTTTTTTTCTGATTTTGGAAGAGAGGGGAAGACGTTGGGCGCTGGTTTGGGATTTTTGGGGTTCTTGAAGGAATGGATGCGGGCCGGGTCGATGAGGATAATGGGCTGCGGGAGTTGGAAAATGGGGTCTAAAATTAATTAGCCCAATTATGATATTAGTAGGTAATTAATCCAATTTTTCTAATTAATTAAAATATGCTTCTTCGTCCTAATTAATTTCAAAAGTGCACACACACAAAATACGATACAAAAGATTTAATATATGTATTTAATTTAAGTAAAAATATAATATTTATATGAAAATAATTGATTTGGTAATTGGTGAAAGTATTAAGGGAAAATCAATCACCAATACCGATGTCGAG
This sequence comes from Przewalskia tangutica, assembly GCA_029844215.1. NCBI lineage: Eukaryota > Viridiplantae > Streptophyta > Magnoliopsida > Solanales > Solanaceae > Przewalskia > Przewalskia tangutica. The sequence continues at coordinate 114,831,730 of CM056723.1, read as the reverse complement.
ATATTAAAATTATTTTGCTTATATTTTAATTATAAAAAATGTAATACCCGATATTTTAAAATTATGCAGTAATTAGTGAAAAAATATTAAAACATAGCATTTTTTGAGAATTTTCAAAACTGATAAACATAGTGAAATTAATTGAAGATAAAAGGACGATCTGAATGAAATGTTCATTAAAGAGGGGACAACATTGGGTGTCAACAATGGCTATGCTTGTTAATTTGTCTTATTTCCATTTGACGCCTTCTTCTTCGAAATTTTATTTGTGGCACCCTAGACTCGGTCAAGTATCAGAGACTCGGTCAAGTATCAGGCTCTCGCCTAAATTTTATGTGTACTTCTGGTATTCTTGGTGATTTACAATCCGATGATATTTTTTATTGTAGTGGATGTAAACTTAGAAAAAAAATCGTTTTGCCTTTTAATCTCAGTACTTCTACTTCTTTTACACCGTTTGATCTAGTTCATTCTGATGTTTGGGGGTGACACATATCCCTACTAAGGGGGCTCCAGATATTATGTTTCTTTTATTGATGATTATACTCGTTATTGTTGGGTTTATTTACTGAAACGACTTTATGATCTTGTTCATATTTATACTGAGTTTCAAGCCTATGTGAAAACTCAACATGGTGCCACTATTAAATATTTTTGAGCTGATTTAGGGGGTGATTATACTAGTGGAGATATTTCTGGTATTTTCAAAGTTGATGATACAATACATCAATCTTCTTGTACTGAAACCCCAAAACAAAATGGGATAGCCGAGAGAAAGCATAAGCATATTATGGAGACCGCTCGATCTATGCTTGTGTCCGCTAGTGTCCCTAGCTAATTTTGGAGAGAAGCTGTCCTAACATCTGTTTATCTTATTAATAGGATTCCTACCTCTCATAATTTCGGGATTTTTCCGTATGCTGGACTATTTGGTCACACCCCATTTCATTTGAGAGTTTTTGGCTCAACATATTTTGTTCTGCGTCCACATGCAGAGCGTACTAAGTTATCATCTCGTGTCTCTATTTATGTTTTTCTTGGATATGAGATTGGGAAAAAAGGTTATCATTGTCATGATCCAGTTTCTGGAAAATTGTATGTTTCTCGTAACGTTTCTTTTATTGAGCATGTTCCTTTCCTCTCCATCTCATCTACTTCACATGGCATATCAAACTCTGACCTTGTTGATATTGATTCTTTTACTACTTATTATCCATTTGATTCTACATTTATATCGTCTGTTCCTTCTCAGTCTTCTGGCAGGTCCCATGATATTGATACTCACCCCCCTCTTACGACTGTTCCAGAACCTCTTGTGATTGCAGATCCAGATCCACCTCGCTATCCTAAATGCACTACTCGATCTACCTAGGTATCTGATTATGATTATTCTTGCTATTCTCCATCATTCACCTCTTTTTTAGTTTCTATTAATTCTCTTTGTGAGCCTACCTCTTACTCTGAGGAAAAAGGCTATGAGTGAGGAATTGTCTGCTTTGAACAGAACTAGTACTTGGGATTTGGTTTCTCTACCATCTAGTAAGAAAACTATTGATTCTCGATGGGTGTACAAGATTAAAACCAAGTCTGATGGTTATATTGAACGATATAAGCTCGTTTGGTTGCAAAGGTCTTTGCTCAAGAGTATGGTATGTATTATGAGGAGACTTTTGCACCTGTTGCAAAGATGACATCTGTCCGGATTCTTATTGCAGTAGCCTATGTTCGTCATTGGCATATTTCACAAATGGATGTTAAAAATGTCTTTTTGAATATGGATCTTCAAGAGGGAGTCTACATATAGTCCAGGACAGGTGCAGGCTTAAGAAGGCTTTGTATGGTATCAAACAAGCCCCAAGAGCTTGGTTCGACAAGTTTTTCACTGTAGTATCTTCTCTTGTGTTTATTTCCAGCTTTCATGATTCAGCGTTATTTATTAGATCGTCACCGGCAGGCCATATTTTTCTTTTGTTGTATGTTGATGATATTGATGGTATCACAAATCTAAAATCCACTTTGTCTCGTCACTTAGAGATGAAAGATTTAGGCCATCTACGATACTTTTTAGGCATTGAGGTAGCTTATTCTGAGAAAGGGTATATTCTCTCTCAGTCTAAGTACGTTGCAGATATTCTTGAGCGGGCTCGTCTCATAGATACTCGTATTGTTGACTCTCCTCCTGAGGTTAATGTTTGTTATACCCCTACTGACGGGGATCCTCTTTTTTATCTCAATTTATATCGTTCAGTTGTGGATAGCCTGGTGTACCTTACCATTACTCGCCATGACATTTCATATGTTGTTCACATTATCAATCAGTTTGTTTGTTCTCCTACACCTGTACATTGGGTTGCGGTTATGCGTATTCTTCGCTATCTCATAGGAATGATTTATCAAAGTCTCTTGTTTTCACCAACCTCATCATTAGAGCTTCGTGCATTTTCTGATGCAGATTGGGCTAGTAACCCGACTGATCGGAAATTCACTATTGGTTATTGTGTATTTTTTGGAGATTCACTCATATCATGGAAAAGTAAGAAATAAGATGTTGTTTCTCGCTCTTCAACCGAGGCAGAGTATCGTACTATGGCTTCTACTACGTGTGAGATTGTATGGTTACGTTGGTTATTGGTTGATATGAGTGTCTCTCTTTCCTCACCGACATCGATGTACTGCGATAATAAGAGTTCTATTCAGATTGCACACAACACAGTCTTTCATGAACATACCAAGCATATTGAGATTGATTGTCATATTATTTGATATCATCTTCAACAAGACACTCTATCCTTGTCATTTGTGTCATCTTCGATGCAACTTGCAGATTTCTTCACAAAGACACATACCTTACAGCGTCACCAGTTCTTTCTTGGCAAACTCTCGATGTTTCTTTCTACACCATCGCGAGCTTGAGAGGGAATGTTAGCATTGTTGTCCCACGTCGGAAAATAAAGTTTTTGTCTTATGTATTAGACCCTATATAAAGGGATGTAGTTGTTTTTCTTTTACTTACCAATTCACTATAAATAATATTTTTATTCTCTTTTCTTTACTCTTATTATTGTCTTGTAAGGATTCATAAATTATATGAATTCTAACATTAACTTCAGCATGCTTGCATAATCTTCGATAAGATGGAGTCAAAATATTAAAATTTAGATGCTAAAAAAGCAACTACAATTGAAGTTTTGATATTTTTTTAATATCAAAGTGGCAAAAGAATACATTCTAGAATATATTGAATACTTTGTGATAGATTAAATAGCTCCTAAATTAACTTGCCCACTTCTTTCATTCAAATATACAACGGACCGAATATACAATGGCTTGAAATAACAAAACTAGTTTTCTTTTCACTTGCCTAAACCAAGTCAACAAATTATTAGATGACCATGCTTACGCTATAATAGTCTTGTCCTCACGTCTAGGCCACATTAATTTGCATTATGCTGGAACCACTTTCTATTAATAGGACAACAACGGACACACTGTTTTTCTTTTAGTTGGAAGTATCTATATTGTCACTATATTACAATGCTTATTCACATCCGTACAGTCCAAATATTGAGTACGAAATGTCTCCTAACTATCCTAATTTACGCCCACTTTGAGTATTCCGATTGCATATAAACTATCAAAGGAAAGTACTTCCTCGTCTTAAATTATTAGTCGTGATTTTATAATTAGTTATCTTAAATTATTTATCTTTTTCAAAATTCTAAGACAAATTAATTTTTTCATTTTAACCTTAGCAATAATTGTATTGAAAACTACAAACACCTCAATTATGAGAAGACGACACATAAATTGAATAAATATTTAAAAAAAGAGAATATTGAAAGTATGAATGTCCTAGAAATAATCATTTTAGGGACAAATGTACTTGAACCCATTCGTATTATTAATGAGATTAATATATTTTGACATTTTTGCAATTATTGAATTATGATTTTGATTGTTTGTGATTATTCATTAATGTGCATTCCTTGAGTTTACGTTGTCATTAATAAAGTGAGATATTAATGATAGAGCATAACTCTCAAAATAGTCTCGCCTGATGATCATTGAGAATGGGATATCAATGATATGTTATAAGTCAATATGTGATCTGCATCACATTCTTAGAGAATGTAGTGTTGACAGTCAATTTTGACCCGTTTTTTGTATATTTGTTGCAATTCTAAGTATTTTAGCACATCGCATTTTAATCAGCATTTTTTGCATTTTTTATCTTTTTATGTTAAATTAAGCATTATGTTTTTGTTAATATTATGTTTTTATTATTGCTACACCGTCGTTTATTTTAATAATATTTTCATCTTTTGAATAATTAATTGGCATCCCGTTTTTACTTTTAATCAGGCATTAAACATGTCTTTAGAATTGTATTTTAGTATTATTGCGTCGGCATTTGAATTTTAATAATCTTGTATCTTTTTTAAATAATTTTCTTTTAAATAATTAACCAGCCTTGCATTTTTGTCAAACCAGTCCAGTCCAAGACACAATTTGAATCAGTCCAAGCCAACACTATTTTTAATATCACCCAAACACCCTCTTTTATTTTCCCCCCCTAAAATCAAATACCACTTTTCATTTCCCCCCCCCCCCAAAACAATACCCCACTTTTCATTTCCCCCCCAATACCTAACCCTAATCCTACCCTATAAAACAAAACTTCCCCCCTTTCTATTAACCCCCTCAGCCGCACACATCATCAGCCCACTTTCCCACTCTCCCTCATCCCTTCCCCGTCGTCTCCGCCGCCGCTCAACTCCGGCGACCTTCCCACATCACCAGCAACCCTCGCCCTCTCTCCCTGCTGCTCCCGTCGACCACCCCTTCCCTCTCCACTCATCTCCCTCACCCCACTGCCCGTCGCCGCCAGTCCCCGTCGCCGCCAGTCTCACCGGCGAACTACTCTAGCCGCCAGCAGTCCACACCTCAACACCATCACTGCACAAACCAGTCGACCACCCTCTCCTCTCCCAGTCCTCCTCACCTTACCGTCACAATCAGTCATGAACCCCACCAGCATTCCCGTCGACCTCACACTCCACCACGTCATTCCCGTTGACCAACACCCAACACTGCCACTGCAACTCGCCGGCGAACCTTCACCGCCACCCACTGTTCTCGTCGACCCCGCCACGCCACGCCGCCGCTTGTGTTGTTGAAATCACTGTTTGTGTCTCTTCGTCGCTATTATATAATTGATTATTTGGACTGATTTATTATTTTGAATCTCGCCGGAGTTTGTTAAACTCCGGCGACCTATGTTGTATACTGTTTGTTGGACTGATTGCGTACTGTTATCTGTTGTTGGCGGATTGGTTTGATTTCTTGTTTGGTAATACGCCGGAGTGAAACTCCGGCGAAGCTTTGAAATTTCCGGCGATGTTGGTCACTGTTCTGATTTTGGGCTCTGTTCGTCTCTGTTTGTGGCATTTTGTTGGACTGATTTTCGATAATTTTCGCTACTGTTTTGGCCATATTGCTGGACTGATTTTAGGCTATTTTTGCTATATTTTTGCTGGTTTACTGATTTTGAACATGATACTACACTTTGGTATTAGTCGATTTTGAACATGATACTACACTCTGGCCGATGAAAAAGTTATCCGTCGATTTTGAGGCCTCCATTCTGCAAAGACGGAAAATAAAATAAATGAAGCTTTCAGGCAAAGATGATTTCTTCCACTTACACCGATAACCAACATGCTACCGGCGAATTCTCGCACCGCACTTGTTTAGCCGCCCCACTTTATATATTTTTCATATCCGAGCCCTCCGTGTTTAAAACTATTCTTGTTTTGACGGATCTGAAAGTTTTATTTATTTTATAGCAATATTGGTAGATGAAGGAATCTCGTCGATTTCCAAGGCCTCCTCTGCAAAAGACGGATTTATTTATTTTTTTGCTTTACTTATTAAATTCTGTAATTACTTTAAAATTATTTATTCGATACTAACACTTTTACTAAGTGTTTATGCAGTAATGGAGATCATCTTGTGCAGAAAGCCTAAAAAGGGCTAAAAGATGTCCCGGAATGTTATTTTATATCGCATTTAATTTAGTTTTATTATTGTGTAGTGCACTTTATTTTAATTATAAATGCTTAGAATAGGTAGAATAAAAAGAGCAATAAATAATTAACCTAGGTTTGAACGAACAACCGCAAGTTAGCGGATCTTAAATGATGCCTAACCCCTTCCCTTTAGGATAATAAAGAACTCTGATCCAGAATCTCACTAATTTCGCAGACCATTAAATGGAAGTCAATTGCAGTATTTTTATTGCAATAAACTAAGTGTCCTAATTCACTATAATAATTAGGTGGCGACTCCTTAAAATACATTTAGGAATCAACCACGTGGTACTCCCGTTTCGACTCCGATTAAAATGGGGTGTTACAGCATGGCGACTCTGCTGGGGATATCAGGTTCTTGATCATAGCAAACTCAGGTTAATTAAATATTGCACTTTATTTTGCTTTTATATTTGTTGTAAATATTTTATATTGTTTGCTTTTATTTTGTAATTAACTACTTTAATTGCTACATTCATTTATTGCTTTCCTCAAATTGACATTCCGTTCATATTTCTTCCACTCTGGAAAATTCACACTATCACACACTACACGCGAGGTGCGCTTGGTGCATCAGCAAAATTCTTTCTTCAAAACCTAAATTTAGGAGAGTTGGCATTTTACGCGGAGAATCCGGTCCAACCGGTGGCCGCGTAGCCTTCTCACTCGAGTAGTCCGCTCGGGAACCATTGTGTCTAGTAAGTCAAATCTTAGAAAATTTAAGATAGAGCTATACTGCCCTCTTTATTATAAGTCATGCATGCATACACCCTAGGTGAGTCGATCCTGGGTATCGTCTCCACGATTAGGAAATCCACCAAACTTGTCGACGGGTTTCACAACCCAACGACCCATTAGCATACTATGTGTAGCGTGATGATGATAGACGGATCCAAGCCTGGTTATGACACATCGAAATTGGAAAGAGTGCACCGTCATTTGGTCGCCATTTCCAACAAAACATTGCAGTTTAACGGCTTGGACTTATTTATCATAATCCCGTATATTTGGCATTTAGGCTCACCTCTGGCATAAGGGGGGTCCCAAGCACATTAGGACACGCGCTTGATTTGCATGCTTTTTGTTTATTATTGTTTGTCGCTAGCAACTCTGTACATATTATTTAATTCAATAATTGCTTTTTTGTGATTCCGGGCTCGAGCATTTTCATTTTTGCACTTTTTGCTCTCACATTGCAATCAGGACTTCTACTGTGTAAATCACTCTTGAATAGCGTGACTTCGACTTTGTGAAGCATCAACCACCACTCCGGTCGAACCAATCAGGGGAGTCTTTGACTATATTGTCACACTTTTGTATTTTTATTATTTTGGTCATTTTCCTACTCACCTATTTTTTATATTTTTTGCAGGAAGGTCGTCCTCGCAAACAACCGAGGGCGGGCGAAAAAAAAAAAGAAAAAAAATGAGCGTTAGTTATGTTGATTAAAAGAAGTTAGTCTATACCAGATTCAACGATACATCGCCCTCAATTCTTCTTTACTTTGTATTTTTATTCATATTTGCAAATTCAAATAATATGTTTAGCGTTCATGGCATAGTTCTTACATATCATGCATTTTACAACATAATTATTCCGAACTACGCGTGTCTGATTCTCACCACACAGTGTGATACGTAGGCAACTCATTTTGAGTTCGACACCACAAAAATAAAAACAAAAAAAAAAATAAAACAAAACAAAACAAAAAACGCATTTCTCACTCATGCATCCATTCATCATGTTTTCGGGCATTCATTTTACTTTGCATTCGTCCACAATGGACAATCATTTCTTTTGCACAACTTTATATTGCTATCCTTTCATTGGTAAATTATTTCCAAGCATACATTTTATAACATATTTGAACGAACTACGCGCACCTGATTCCTTCGGCGGGATATGTAGGCAGCCCTATTCGGGTTCGGTACCCTTTATTAAAAAAAAAAAAATTGCTCATAAATACAAAAAAAAATGTTATTAAAAAATACAAAAACATTTTGTACGTATTATTGTTTGACTTTGTTGATACCAACACAGTTACAACTGTGCATAAAAAGAAAAAAAAAACAAAAAAAAAAAACAAGTGATAATCAGTATGGGTTGACTTTGTGGTAAACCATAGATTCTTTTGGTACCTCTTATTCATACCCGCAGATGACATTGTCTTGCATGTTTCCAAGATAAGAATGAAACCGATCTCATCGTTTCATATGCATTGTGTGGTGAGTTATTTGAATAAGTTCAATTGCATTGCATTGTGATCTAGAACTTGGCCTGAATGTTTGTTGAGGCGAAATCCTGAGCAACACTCGGTGTGGGAAATGATCGTAGGCTTTCTTTGACCCGTTTGAGCCTTTTCAGCCTACCAAATAACATTATCCCTAGTACACCCCTTTGAGCCTAAAACCTATTTTTTTTTACAACCGCATATTACACCTATAATCTTTCTGAGTGCGTACGCACTATCCCTCTCTTGGTCCGACCTCCTCGAGTGCTTTAGAAATGTGCAAGTGGCTGACAAAATTCTAGCTGAAGTTTGCAAAGACAAAAATTGTCAAAGTCTCAAAAAAAAAAAAAAAAAAAAAAAGAGCAGAGACGACTTCACACAAAGAGGAAATCAAAAGCCCCGATAAAAAAAGGGGGGGAATACATAACCCCAAAAAAAAAAAGGGGCTCGAAATGAAGGATTCAAAAGAAGTCAGTACAGAAAAACTGAGACAAAAAGAAAGCAAGTCAGCGTTAAAGCGCACAAATATCAAGCATGGACGTAGTCCAACTCTCGAGGAATGATTAGTCACTTTTATCCAAATGATATCCATTCCTTTACCCAAGCCTACAACAAGCCTGTGACAAGCCCTACATGATCTTATACTGAGGGTTCTCACATTAGTGGATACTTACATGACGGCCAAGCCTATGGTATCACAATTGCATGCATTGAAAATCTTTTTGAGTGTGAGTGCAATTCTTTCAACGTCCCAAAATTCAAAATACTGAAATATATGTGTGAAATGGGACTTTCTTTCAGTGAGGGCATTTGAAACGTGAGGCTACGTGTAGTTCGAAACCTTGGATGCAAGCAAGTGTGTCGACACTCAGGTATGTTTGAGGTACTATCTGAAACTGTGTGAATTACACCAGAGTCAATCTCGGTTAGACTGAAAACAATAAAAGAACATCCTTATGCATAATACTAATTGTTGGTATCAACTGGAGTCAGAACGTAATGTCGTCTTACATTTTTTCAGAAAAAAAAACAACAAAATGCATATTACATAAAAATCATTTTGCATCACGAACTACGTCTTGACCTGATTCCCTCGGCGGGATACGTAGGCGGCCACATCGGCTTCGGTCCCGCATCATTTTAAAATCATAAAAATTCTTATTTTTGCAGCACGAACTACGTCTTGACCTGATTCCCTCGGCGGGATACGTAGGCGGCCACATCGCTTGGCCCCGCATCATTTTAAAATCATAAAATTCTTATTTTTGCAAAGACGAACTACGTCTTGACTGATTCCCGGCGGATACGTGGCGCCACATCGCTTCGGCCCCGCATCATTTTAAAATCATAAAAATCGTTATTTTGCGTCACGAACTACGTCTTGACTGATTCCCTCGGCGGGATCGTGGCGCCACATCGCTTCGGTCCCGCATCATTTTAAAATCATAAAAATTCTTATTTTTGCAGCACGAACTACGTCTTGACCTGATTCCCTCGGCGGGATACGTAGGCGGCCACATCGGCTTCGGTCCCGCATCATTTTAAAATCATAAAAAAATCGTTATTTTTGCGTCACGAACTACGTCTTGACCTGATTCCCTCGGCGGGATACGTAGGCGGCCACATCGGCTTCGGTCCCGCATCATTTTAAAATCATAAAAAAATCTTATTTTTACAACATGAACTACGTCTTGACCTGACTCCCTCGGCGGGATACGTAGACAGCCACATCGACTTCGGTCACTCCATTAAAAATATTTTCCTTGTTTTGCACTGGACTCGATTTTGTCCATATTCTCGCATTAGCTTTTCATTCATTATAAAAAAAAAATGCTTACCTGATCGCCTTGATAGCGTCAAGATGCAACCTTACCCAGTTCAACATCTTCATTAAACTGGGACATTTTAAGAATTCACTGCAGGAAAATGGCAATAAAAATAAAAAAAATAATAATAATAAAAAAAAAACAGGCCAAACCAGTCTGAGCATGATCTTCATATCAACAAAGGCAGGAGCACAACAAAAAAAAAAAAAAAAGAGCCCATGCGGGTCACAAACGCACGACGTCTATGCAATGACGCTATCTCAACCCAGGCGAGTCACAAAGCAGGTACGCCTATAAACCAACGCATTTCATTTAAGCCTATGCAACGGCTTCATCTATGTTTCGTCTATGCAACGACGAGCATCTGCATTGCGTCCGAAAACGACGTCATTTCATTTAAGCCTATGCAACGGCTTCATCCATGTTTCGTCTATGCAACGACGAGCATCTGCATCGCGTCCATGCAACGACGCCTTTTCATTTTAATCCTATGCAACGACTTCATTCATGTTTCGTCTATGCAACGACGAGCATCTGCATCGCGTCCATGCAACGACGCCTTTTCATTTTAAGTCTATGCAACGGCTTCATTCATGTTTCGTCTATGCAACGACGAGCATCTGCATCGCGTCCATGCAACGACGCCTTTTCATTTTAAGCCTATGCAACAGCTTCATTCATGTTTCGTCTATGCAACGACGAGCATCTGCATCGCGTCCATGCAACGACGCCCTTTCATTTTAAGCCTATGCAACGACTTCATTCATGTTTCGTCTATGCAACGACGAGCATCTGCATCGCGTCCATGCAACGACGCCTTTTCATTTTAAGCCTATGCAACGGCTTCATTCATGTTTCGTCTATGCAACGACGAGCATCTGCATCGCGTCTATGCAACGACGTTTTTTCATTTTAAGCCTATGCAACGGCTTCATCCATGTTTCGTCTATGCAACGACGAGCATCTGCATCGCGTCCATGCAACGACGCCTTTTCATTTTAAGCCTATGCAACGGCTTCATTCATGTTTCGTCTATGCAACGACGAGCATCTGCATCGCGTCCATGCAACGACGCCTTTTCATTTTAAGCCTATGCAACGACTTCATTCATGTTTCGTCTATGCAACGACGAGCATCTGCATCGCGTCTATGCAACGACGCCATTTCTTTTAAGCCTATGCAACGGCTTCATTCATGTTTCGTCTATGCAACGACGAGCATCTGCATCGCGTCTATGCAACGACGCCATTTCTTTTAAGCCTATGCAACGGCTTCATTCATGCTTCGTCTATGCAACGACAAGCATCTGCATTGCGTCCGAAAACGACGCCATTTCATTTAAGCCTATGCAACGGCTTCATTCATGTTTCGTCTATGCAACGACGAGCATCTGCATTGCGTCCGAAAACGACGTCATTTCATTTTAAGCCTATGCAACGGCTTCATTCATGTTTCGTCTATGCAACGACGAGCATCTGCATCGCGTCTATGCAACGACGCCATTTCTTTTAAGCCTATGCAACGGCTTCATCTATGTTTCGTCCATGCAACGACGAGCATCTGCATCGCGTCTATGCAATGACGCCATCAACATCTACAATAACCTTGTCTTTTTCAGCAACACATCACCTGCAACCCAGTGTCAATCATACCCGACCTCGGGACATTTTTTATCGTCGACTTTGCTTTTAATTTTTGCATCACAACGACCCAAAGGCCGTCATGATTTGACCTTTGGGACATTTTGGTCCGTGATCATCCCTATTTTTGAGTTTATAATTTATAAAACAGGACAAAATTGGCTACAAGTCAACATCTTTGTCCGAAGACTCTTCCATCATCTCCATACAAAGAGGGACATGCTGTTGACAGTCAATTTTGACCCGGTTTTTGTATATTTGTTGCAATTCTAAGTATTTTAGCACATCGCATTTTAATCAGCATTTTTTTGCATTTTTTATCTTTTTATGTTAAATTAAGCATTATGTTTTTGTTAATATTATGTTTTTGTTATTGCTACACCGTCGTTTATTTTAATAATATTTGCATCTTTTGAATAATTAATTGGCATCCCGTTTTTACTTTTAATCAGGCATTAAACATGTCTTTAGAATTGTATTTTAGTATTATTGCGTCGGCATTTGAATTTTAATAATCTTGTATCTTTTTTAAATAATTTTCTTTTAAATAATTAACCTTTGCATTTTGTCAAACCATCGATCCAAGACACAATTTGAATCATCCAAGCCAACACTATTTTTAATATCACCCAAACACCCTCGTTTATTTTCCCCTAAAATCAAATACCACTTTTCATTTTCCCCCCAAAACAATACCCCACTTTTCATTTTCCCCCCCAATACCTAACCCTAATCCTACCCTATAAAACAAAACTTCCCCCCTTTCTATTAACCCCCTCAGCCGCACACATCATCAGCCCACTTTCCCACTCTCCCTCATCCCTTCCTCGCTGCCTCCGCCGCCAACTCGGCGACCTTCCCACATCACCAAAGAACCTCGCCCTCTCTCCCTGCTGCTCCCGTCGACCACCCCTTCCCTCTCCACTCATCTCCCTCACCCCACTGCCCGTCGCCGCCAGTCCCCGTCGCCGCCAGTCTCACCGGCGAACTACTCTAGCCGCCAGCAGTCCACACCTCAACACCATCACTGCACAAACCAGTCGACCACCCTCTCCTCTCCCAGTCCTCCTCACCTTACCGTCACAATCAGTCATGAACCCCACCAGCATTCCCGTCGACCTCACACTCCACCACGTCATTCCCGTTGACCAACACCCAACACTGCCACTGCAACTCGCCGGCGAACCTTCACCGCCACCCATCGCTTCGCCGACCCCGCCACGCTGCCTTTTGTGTTGTTGAAATCACTGTTTGTGTCTCTTCGTCGCTATTATATAATTGATTATTTTGACTGATTTATTATTTTGAATCTCGCCGGAGTTTGTTAAACTCCGGCGACCTATGTTGTATACTGTTTGTTGGACTGATTGCGTACTGTTATCTGTTGTTGGCGGATTGGTTTGATTTCTTGTTTGGTAATACGCCGGAGTGAAACTCCGGCGAAGCTTTGAAATTTCCGGCGATGTTGGTCACTGTTCTGATTTTGGGCTCTGTTCGTCTCTGTTTGTGGCATTTTGTTGGACTGATTTTCGATAATTTTCGCTACTGTTTTGGCCATATTGCTGGACTGATTTTAGGCTATTTTTGCTATATTTTTGCTGGTTTACTGATTTTGAACATGATACTACACTTTGGTATTAAGCTGATTTTGAATAGGATACTACACTTTGGCCGATGAAAAAGTTATCCGTCGATTTTTGAGGCCTCCATTTGCAAAGATTCTGAGGAAAATAAAATAAATGAAACTTTCAGGCAAGGATGATTTCTTCCACTTACAGGATAACCAACATGCTACCGGCGAATTCTCGCAGCCGCACTTGTTTAGGCTGTCCCACTTTATATATTTTTCATATCTGAGCCCTCCGTGTTTAAAACTATTACTGTTTTGACGCGGATCTGAAAGTTTTATTTATTTTATAGCAATATTGGCCGATGAAGGAATCTCCGTCTGATTTCCAAGGCCTCCTCTGTGCAAAAGACGGATTTTTTTTTTGCTTTACTTATTAAATTCCTGTCATTACTTTAAAATTATTTATTCTGATACTAACACTTTTACTAAGTGTTTATGCAGGTAGCCGGAGATCATCTTGTGCAGAAAGCCTAAAAAGGGCTAAAAGATGTCCCGGAATGTTATTTTATATCGCATTTAATTTAGTTTTATTATTGTGTAGTGCACTTTATTTTAATTATAAATGCTTAGAATAGGTAGAATAAAAAGAGCAATAAATAATTAACCTAGGTTTGAACGAACAACCGCAAGTTAGCGGATCTTAAAGGATGCCTAACCCCTTCCCTTTAGGATAATAAAGAATCCTGATCCAGAATCTCACTAATTTCGCAGACCATTAAATGGAAGTCAATTGCAGTATTTTTATTGCAATAAACTAAGTGTCCTAATTCACTATAATAATTAGGTGGCGACTCCTTAAAATACATTTAGGAATCAACCACGTGGTACTCCCGTTTTGACTCCGGTTAAAATGGAGTGTTACATGTAGTATGTCTCATTTACTACTAGTAATGACTACTAGTGATAAACACATGAATACTCTTAGAGGGTATTGGTATGCCCTGCTGATAAACTATTTGTTATACATGTCTAGAGTATTATCAGCGTGTGGAAGATAGAAGTCATTTGACTTGAGGTCAATGCACACCTAATTTGCAGAGTAATGTGCTTTGATCATGTCTTAAGCTTAAATTCCTTATAGGATAAGACATAACTTGTATTGGGTACATTGCGATGCAAACTAAGGTGGTAGTTGAGCCAAGAATATGATTCATTCCTTGATTGGATATTCGAGAGGAACATTCAGCTCTAAGTGATGTTAGATCAACCAAGTCATTGACTAATGCAAGAGACATATTTAGGATATGTTTTAGTTGTCTACTAATATAGCTGAGATAAAGTGATCAAGCCATTTGGATAGACACATGACAAATCGTAAGCTTAATCGAGTGTACCGCGAATGAAAGTAATTTATCATCTTACATAAAGGTTGTGTTTACAGGAGTCATGTAAACGTACTTCAAATATTGAGTTCGTCATATGGGGCAGTCTAGGAGTTCCGTGTGAACCTTAATTTGATTAATGTCGATGTGTGAAGGCCTAAAGGGTCACATTAAGTCGATTGTCTTTTCTGTCTAAGGGTATATTGAGAGAATGTAAAATATTTGATTTAGAATCAAGATATTTAAACAAATAATAAATTATGGGATAATTTCTATTTGATGAAAAATTATTTAATTAAGTCAAAATTGAATTTTGAATTTAATTAAATCAATATATACTGAAAACATTAAAAGGGCAGGAGCGTCGTGGCACCTGAAAGGCTGAGCTGCGGCGCCTGTACGGTAGTGGGCCACGTGGGAGTGTTTGGAAAGACTCATTCTTGAAGAAATACAAAAAACAAAGCGGGTAGCGACTAATTCCAGCACAGCCGACGCCGCCCCTCGTAGCCACCGACGACAATCATGATGAACCAAGAGACTCGGCTCCCACCCCATCCCACAGGCAAGCCAACTGTTCGAAATGTGGCTCACATTCCCGGAATAACAACAGAGGAAGAAATTATGGGAACCGCTGCGACAACAATTGCGAAAACAACGATGACAATAGTGGTAGCGCGGGAAACAGTGGTAGCGGTGGTATCCCCACCTGCTGGCAGCCACCAACAGCGGCAACAACCTCCGTCATGGGCTGCGTGGGCCCCACCAGCATGGGCTACTCCATATTTCCCATACCCGGCGTTCTTATAGGCCTAACCTCTGGCCTGATAGGCACAATCCGACATCCTCAACATACGTCCACAATAGGCATATAGTGCACAAGTTTGTCCTCATTTAACCTACGCACCGACAAATATTGAGGCAGCTATGAACACGATGTCTCTCAACGTTCTTGACAATATTTGGTCCATGGACACTGGCTCCACATCTCATATGACAACATCCCAAGGTACTCTCTTGTTGTATTTCAATATGAGCAGTTTAAATCATAATATTATTATTGGTAGTGGACAAAGCATTTCCATTCGAGGTTATGGACAATCATCTCTTTCCCCACCACACCTCTGTTAGCCTTAAAAATGTCCTTCATGCTCCGAAAGTTATCAAAAATCTAATCTATTTGCATCGTTTCACAACAGATAATAATATTTTCCTTGAATTTGATCCTTTTAGTTTTTCTGTGAAGGACCTTATGACATGGTGCGATAGCACCAGAGACCTTTATCCTATCACCACCTTCATCGGTCATCCAGCCTCCTGTTACACCTCGTGAGTTAAGACAAAGATTTAGAACGTCATTAAGGATTGAGATTTCCAATTTTTGAAATTACATATATTTTACGTACTAATACGATTTAATTTTTGGCAATGACGGATGTGACGCCGGAAATCTCTTTAGAAATGGTGGTATAAATAAATATGTATTTTTCCGTTATGAGTTAGTAAGGTATTTAAAGGTACGATGATGAGAAATTAAGGCAATGGAAAATTAGATTAAAAGAAGTGGGAGTTGATTTAGTTAAATAAATACTTAGAGGGGGCAAAGTGTGGCTTTTAAGGGGGTCTTAGTGCATTATTTAAAAATCTGAAAATTGATAAAAACTCTTCTAAAACCTTCATTTCTTCCACAAAACAAAATCAGAATTTATAAGCTCTCCTTTCTCCCCCCCCTTTCTTGATCGAAAATCCCCACCCTTTACAAGAAAATTTAGCTTGTTATTCCATCTTCTTGGGGTAAATTATCCCACCATTTTGAGGCGAAATTATCACCCCAAAACAGTGGGGGGTTCTCGGCATTTCTGCCGATTTTTGGGCAGTGGGTTCTTGGGTTTTTGGACAAGTTTTCTTGAAGGAAAAGGTGTAAGAATGAGAGATTAACATGGTAGAATGGTTGCATGTTGGATTGGAGATGAAGAAGTGAAGGATTGGACTAGAAATTGATAAGAAAATTGGGCTTGAAAATCGAAAAGTGAGCAGTTTTTTTTAGCATTCTCTTAAGGTAAAAAATTCTTTTTTTGTGATATAAATGAAATGCTTATTTTCAGAATTTAGGAGATGAATTTGGGTTAATAAAACAAGCCTAAATTATGATGGAACGTGAATAAGAATCACTTATAGTTGTTGTTAGAATTGGTTGGCAAAGTTCGAACTAAAATAGTTAGATATTGGCTTCAATGGTTGAATTGTATGTTGTTTACCATTTGCATGTTGAGAATTGAAATGTAGTCTTGACGATTAAGAGATAATTATTTGTATGAAAGAATTGCAAGATGAATTGAAATGTTTAAGAATTTAAAAGAAAAATTTTGGAATCGATAACATGTCGATACAGCCGGAAAATTGATAGAAATTATTGAACATGTTTGGTAATGTATTACGGGCTGAACTAGTATGTAAATAAGCTACAAACATGCATAAGTATTGCAATAAGATACCTATGCATGCCTCGAAAGGATTAAGTGTAAGAAATGTGTTAATTTTATATATTCTGGAATAAAGGGGAAATTGTTGGTTTGAATTGAATTGTTGGTTTGAATTGGATTGTTGGTTGATTGAATTGTAGCTGGAGTTGAATTGTTGGTTGATTTGGATTATTGGAAAATTGTGGATACGCACATAAACAAAGGAAATGCTGCCCAAATTTTTGTAGAAATAAGGGAGCCTTTAAGCATATAACTTACATTAGGAACCATAGAATTGACGAGCATGTTTTTCCTTATCATAGGTTGAAGTACTAGACGAGGGATACCTTAATACCAAGCTGATTAGTTCGCCTAAGAGGTATGTAAGACCTTTCTTTCTTTCTTTCTTTTGGCATGATTTTTAGTAAAGTACGGTGGACGTACTTAACTCCTACCAGTTCAGTTTTAAAAAATGATTATTTACTAATGATTATGATTCAGTAACAGAGTTTATGGTAGTAATGTTATTGAGAGTCACATACTGATTTTAGCTGCATACAGTTGCTCATGATATCTACTCGTGCTAAGTGTTACTATTTCATTCCACGAGTCCGGGCGGATCATGTTCGTACACCACATCATCATTCGAGTCCTCACCGCAGAGTAGAGACACGATATATATCTGATTACATCGAGTCCCTCCTTGGCGAGACATGTTACTGTAGCAGTCTGATTCCATCGAGTCCTCCACAGAGGCCGAGACATGTTATCTGATTTTATACACGCATACGAGCACGATGTTTTATGATTCAAGATACATGATATGTTTTGAACATGATTCTCGATTTTATAGCGGTTTGATGACTCTGTTTTGCCAGTACGATTGTTAATCAGTTTCTGATATTTTATGTTTTACATACTCGTACATTATCTCGTCGACCCCCTTCCTCGGGGGGCTGCGTTCATGCCCGCAGGTTCAGGAGTTCAGATAGGTGACCCTCCAGTCTAGGATTTATGTACAACAGTTGGAGAGCTCCTTTGTTCCGGAGTCAGCTATTTTTGGTACAGACCTTTATTTTCAGACTTATGCATATTTTTGGGCACGACGGGGTCCTGTCCCGTCATATGTCAGTATTACTCTTAAGTGCATGAAGCGATTGTGGGTTGGATGTTGGTACTTCGTTTTGGGTTTTGATATCGTTATTTAGTAGCAGCCTTGCCGGCTTGCGTATTTTGACTTATGCCTTTGTGCGCGTGATGTGGTTGGTGGCAGCCTAGTCGGCTAGCCTATTATGACTGTTGTTTTGTTGTTGTTTTGGCAGCGTTGTCGGCTCGCCCGTTTTTAGGGATATGTGTAAAAGCAGCGTTGTGCTGCCGAAATTTATGTAGACATCTGTATTAATTGGATTAAGAGTGAAAAGTCAATAATGACGTCCAATTAGGACGTTAATCACGGCCCGTCGGGTCGGGTCGTGACAAAAGTGGTATCAGAGCAGTTAGTCCTTGGAATGTCTACAGACCGTGTTTAGTAGAGTCTTGTATATGGGTATGTTGTGCACCATACTTATACACAGGAGGCTGCCGGACATTTAGGATTGTTTCTATTCTTCCACCTCTTAGATCGTCCTATAGAGCTGTGTTATTAGGATGATCCGTCTTCTGATAAGTTTACTATGTTTACAGCTATGCCTTCGAGGAAGACGCGTGGCATGAAGGGCAAATCTCGATAGTGGACACTAGTCGTGCGGAGAGCTACTGTGTCTTGCGCGGTCTACTCACGAGTGTGCCCCGGACGGGTTACGCCTCGTCGCGAATCTAGAGGCTCCTTCTCGAGGGCAACATCACCGTATCAGAGACCCGTGCACGAGCCTTGATTCCCAGGCGAAGTGCAGGATGGAGACTTGAGAGAGACAGTCCAGTTATTAGCAAGGATAGTGGCGGGACAGGTTCATGGCGAGGCCGCGATTAACGAGGCGAGCGGTTTGAGGTTAGAGATTTTACGAGTTGCGATCGCGAGTTTTACGGTTTGAGCACGAGGATGATCCACAAGAGTTCATCCGCGACGCGAAGGACATTGAGGTGATCCGGGCTTGAGAGATCGGTTATATTGGCGTCATACTGGGTTGCGGCGTAGTGATCGGCTGGTTTGAGTCACAGGAGTTGTTTAGGGCGAGGTGCTCCTCTGCGGTATGGGATGAGTTTTGAAGCATTCGCCACTTTATGCCTCGGAGATGAGGCGGGCAAGAGTCGGCGATTCCTGATTTCGGCATAATGGGAGGGCGGTCGAGTATAGCTTAGAGTTCGACTCGCTTGGCGTGCGCGCCACTATGGTAGCGAACATGGCGGATAGGGTGCACCGTTATGTGATGGGGTTGGACCATTATCTTATTGATGGGTGCTAGCGGCCGCCACCGACCATGGACATCGCCGGATGCGAGCATTTGCGCGAGGATTGAAGCGGCATGGAGAGCGGCGGAAAGAAGGGGCAGAGATCGGCCAAGAGGCGAGCAGCGAGGTTTTCGGTGGCGTCGGCGGACATTCTATCGGTATTCCTCGGCCCGGCCTGAGTACACCTTCGCGGACTCGGTAGACGATTTGATCGCTCGGGGCATTCAGGAGCTGGTCAGGGCTCGGCGGCAGTCGCGCAGCGAGGGTTACGGGCAGTGAAGACCATCTCTCCCTCAGTGTCCACAGTGTGGCAGGCGTCATCCGGGGGAGTGTCGCATTGATACTGGTACTTGTTTTTCTTGCGGCCGTCCAGGCCATTTGATGAGGGAGTGTCCGTATAGAGATGGCACGGGTGCTATGGCTCAGCCTACGGGCTCTATTGCCGGTTCATCGTCATTGATTATCGCCCGTCCAGGCGGTACTCGGACATCGGTGGCGTGGCGGCCGTGGCGAGTTCGATTCTGGCGGTCGCCGAACGCATTTATGCCATATCGATGAAGCGCGTCGAGGCGTCACGGATGTTATCGCAGTACATTGTCGGTCTTTTTCTATGATGTGTATGCTTTGATTGATCCAGGTTCCACCTTATCCTATATATCCCCTCTTGTTGCTAGTAGGATAGGGATAGAACACGAGCTATAGAACCATTCGAGTTAGCTACCGGTGGGAGATTCGGTTATAGCTAGGCGTGTGTATAAGAATTGCTCGGTGGCGATATATAGCCGTCGTACCTCGTGAACTTGATAGAGTTGGATATAACCGACGTTATTATGGGTATGGATTGGTTGGCCTCTTGTTTTGCCAACGCGTTGATTGTCGAGAGGTTGGTTCGATTCGGTTCTAGACGAACGGTTATTGAGTGGAAATGGAACACCGTCGCCGAGGGTAAGTTTATTTCATACCTCGAGGCAAGGAAGATGGTTCGAAAGGGTGTATTTATCACTTAGTTCGGGTACATGATACGGGTAGAGACAAGCCCTTGATCGATTCAGATAGTCGGTGAGTTTCGGATGTTTTCGGATGATCTCAGTCTTCCTCCAGGCGGGAGATAGATTTGATATAGATATATTGCGGTACCCAACCTATATCTATTCCTCCATAGAATGACACCGCAAAGTTGAAGGAGTTAAAGGCAGTTGAGAGACACATTAGAAAGGCTTCATTAGGCCTAGTGCGTCTCCGTAAGTGCGCCGGTGTTATTCGTAAAGAAGAATGATGGTTCGCTGCGGATGTGCATTGACTATAGGCAGTTGAATAAGGTGACCATCAAGAATAGGTATCCCCTTTCCAGGATTGATGACTTGCTCGACCGATTCTGAGCGCTAAGTACTTCTCGAAGATAGACTGCGATCCGGTTATCATCAGTCACGAGTTAGAGGCGAGATATCCCAAAGAGCTGCGTTCGGGACGTCACGGACATTATGAGTTGAGGTAATGTCGTTTGGGTTGACTAATGCTCAGCGATGTTCATGGACCTTATGAGCAAGGGTGTTCAAACCATTCTTGGATACATTTGTTATAGTATTCATTGATGATATCCTGGTATATTCTCGCTCAGAGCAGGAGCACGCGGATCACGAGGCGATGCTTGAGTCGCCCGGCGGCAGTTGTATGCCAAATTTTCGAAATGTGAGTTTTGGTTGGCCTCAGTGGCATTCTTGGGGCATATTGTCGGGGCAGATGGTATTCGGGTGGATACTCAGAAGATTGAGGCGGTGAAGACATGGCCCAGACCCACTACACCTACTGAGGTACGCAGTTTTCTGGGTCTAGCAGGGTATTATAGGAGGTTTGTGGAAAATTTTGCCTCGATCTCAGCACCCTTGACTAGGCTAACCCAGAAGGTAGCTAAGTTCCAGTGGACCGATGCTTGTGAGCACAGTTTTCAGTTGTTGAAGGATAAGTTGACTTCGGCCCCAGTTTTGACTCTCCCGGAGGGGTTAGACGGGTATGTGATTTATTGTGATGCTTCAGGTATCGGGTTAGGGTGTGTGTTGATGCAGCATGGCAAAGTTATAGCTTATGCCTCCCGACAGCTCAGAAAACATGAAAAGAATTATCCCACTCATGATTTAGAGCTAGCGGCGGTGATTCATGCTTTGAAGATATGGAGACATTACTTGTATGGTGTTCATGTTGATATTTACACAGATCATAAGAGTCTTCAATACATCTTTAAATGAAGGCTGAATGCGAGACAAAGCGGTGGCTTGAGTTGCTAAAGGATTATGATGTTGATATTACGTACCACGCGGGGAAGGCAGCGTTGTGGCGGATGCTCTCGGTAGTAGATCCACGGGTAGTTTGTCGGATGTGCAGCCGGACAGGAAAGAGATGGTTCGAGAGATTCACAGGCTAGCCAACCTTGGAGTCCGGTTGGCGGATTCTGGAGATAGTGGTATCCTTGTTCGAGGAGTTGTTGAGTCCTCTATCATAGAAGAGGTAAAGAGATGTCAGTATGATGATCATGTTCTGGCACAGTATAGAGATGCAACTCTCCGAAAGGAGAAGGCTTTATTTGAGGTGACCTCTGAGGGTGTGCTACGATATGATGGTAGGTTATGTGTACGACATTCTGAGTGCGTCGTGAGTTATGGAGTGAGGCGTACAATTCCCGTTATTCTATTCATCCAGGGTCGATGAAAATGTATCATGACCTTAGGAGCTTGTATTGGTGGGATGGCATGAAGAGAGATGTGGCAGAGTTTGTTGCTCAGTGCCCGAATTGTCAACAGGTTAAGGTCGAGCATCAGAAGCCTGGTGGGTTACTGCAGGCGATAGAGATCCCGACTTGGAAGTGGGAGGTAATTAATATGCATTTTATTACAGGATTGCCTCGTACTCAGCGAAAGTGTGATTCCATCTGGGTTATTGTAGATAGGCTGACAAAATCAACCCATTTTCTTCCAGTCCGGACTACTTACTCAGCTGAGGACTATGCTAGATTATACATTAGAGAGATAGTGAAGATGCATGGGGTTCCTATATCTATCATATCTGACCAAGGAGCCCAGTTCACAGCTAACTTCTGGAGATATTTTCAGAAAGGATTGGGAACGCAGGTGAGTCTCAGCACAACATTTCATCCTCGGGCAGATGGGCGAGCGGCGTGCGTCTGCACAACTGGAGGATATGTTGAGGGCTTGTATTATTGATTTTAGAGGTAGCTGGGATGACCACTTGCCGCTTATTGAGTTTGCCTACAATAATAGCTACCACTCTAGTATTCAGATGGCCCCGTATGAGGCTTTGTATGGGAGGAAGTGCAGGTCGCCCATTGGTTGGTTTGACGTAGGTGAGACTCAGTTGATTGGTCCAGATATAGTTCAGCAGGCTGTCGACAAGGTGAAACTCATACAAGAAAGATTACTAGCAGCTCAGAGTCGACATAAGTCATATCGCGATGTCGGCGGCACTAGAGTTTGGATCGGATGGGTATTCTTGAAGGTATCACCCATGAAGGGTGTGATGAGATTTGGGAAGAGGGAAAACTTAGCGAGGTATATTGGGCCTTATCGGATCATTCGCGAGGTAGGCCAGTCGCGCATGAGTTGGAGTTACACTCGGACTTGTGAGTACATCGATTTTCCATGTGTACATGATACGAGTGTATTGGTGACCGCTTCCAGTCTTCCACGTGGGCGATGTCGGTGGCGAGGGTTGTCCTATGAGGAGAGTCCTGTGGCCATATTGGATCGCCAAGTCAGGAGGCTGCGGACTAAGGATGTTGCATCCGTCAAAGTGTTATGGCGAAACAATAATAGAGAGGAAATGACTTGGGAGGCTGAGGACGAGATGAAGAGGAAGTATCCTCACTTAGTCCCTATACCTCCAGGTAATTCAATCTAACTCCCTTAATTGATTATGGTATTGGTGAACTATATGTGTGTTTTTTTTATGGCCCTGTGTGGCATCTGCTGGGTTGCTGGATATAGATGGTTAGTTACTATTGTAAAGGAGGCTTTGCCGAAATTTCTAGAACTCGAGACTTGTTATGAACATTCGAGAACGAATGTTTCTAAGGGGGGAAGAATGTTACACCTCGTGAGTTAAGACAAAGATTTAGAACGTCATTAAGGATTGGGATTTCCAATTTTCGAAATTACATATATTTTACGTACTAATACGATTTAATTTTTGGCAATGACGGATGTGACGCCGGAAATCTCTTTAGAAATGGTGGTATAAATAAATATGTATTTTTCCGTTATGAGTTAGTAAGGTATTTAAAGGTACGATGATGAGAAATTAAGGCAATGGAAAATTAGATTAAAAGAAGTGGGGGTTGAGTTAGTTAAATAAATACTTAGAGGGGGCAAAGTGTGGCTTTTAAGGGGGTCTTAGTGCATTATTTAAAAATCTGAAAATTGATAAAAACTCTTCTAAAACCTTCATTTCTTCCACAAAACAAAATTAGAATTTTTAAGCTCTCCTTTCTCCCCCCCTTCTTGATCGAAAATCCCCACCCTTTGCAAGAAAATTTAGCTTGTTATTCCATCTTCTTGGGGTAAATTATCTCACCATTTTGAGGCGAAATTATCACCCCAAAACAGTGGGGGGTTCTCGGCATTTCTGCCGATTTTTGGGCAGTGGGTTCTTGGGTTTTTGGACAAGTTTTCTTGAAGGAAAAGGTGTAAGAATAAGGGATTAACATGGTAGAATGGTTGCATGTTGGATTGGAGATGAAGAAGTGAAAGATTGGACTAGAAATTGATAAGAAAATTGGGCTTGAAAATCGAAAAGTGAGCAGTTTTTTTTTAGCATTCTCTTAAGGTAAAAACTTCTTTTTTTGTGATATAAATGAAATGCTTATTTTCAGAATTTAGGAGATGAATTTGGGTTAATAAAACAAGCCTAAATTATGATGGAACGTGAATAAGAATCGCTTATAGTTGTTGTTAGAATTGGTTGGCAAAGTTCGAACTAAAATAGTTAGATATTGGCTTCAATGGTTGAATTGTATGTTGCTTACCATTTGCATGTTGAGAATTGAAATGTAGTCTTGACGATTAAGAGATAATTATTTGTATGAAAGAATTGCAAGATGAATTGAAATGTTTAAGAATTTAAAAGAAAAAGTTTGGAATTGATAACATGTCGATACGGCCGGGAAATTGATAGAAATTATTGAACATGTTTGGTAATGTATTACGGGCTATGTAAATAAGCTACAAACATGCATAAGTATTGCAATAAGATACCTATGCATGCCTCGAAATGATTAAGTGTAAGAAAGGTGTTAATTTTATATATTCTGGAATAAAGGGGAAATTGTTGGTTTGAATTGAATTGTTGGTTTGAATTGGATTGTTGGTTGATTGGATTGTAGCTGGAGTTGAATTGTTGGTTGATTTGGACTATTGGAAAATTGTGGATACGCACATAAACAAAGGAAATGATGCCCAAATATTTGTAGAAATAAGGGAGCCTTTAAGCATATAACTTACATTAGGAACCATAGAATTGACGAGCATGTTTTTCCTTATCATAGGTTGAAGTACTAGACGAGGGATACCTTAATACCAAGTTGATTAGTTCGCCTAAGAGGTATGTAAGACCTTTCTTTCTTTCTTTTGGCATGATTTTTAGTAAAAATGCACGGGCGTACTTAACTCCTACGATTGATTTTAAAAATGATTATTTACTAATGATTATGATTGAATGAAGTTTATGGTAGTAATGTTATTGAGAGTCACATCGATTTTAGCTGCATCTGATTGCTCATGATATCTACTCGTGCTAAGTGTTACTATTTCATTCCACCGAGTCGGGCGGATCATGTTCGGTACGGCCATGCATCATTCGTCGAGTCCTCACAGAGGCGATACACGATATATATATACAGATTACATCGAGACCTCGCCAGAGGTAGAGACATGTTCTGTGCAGTCTGATTTCATCGAGTCCTCCATGAGGGTCGAGACATGTTATCTGATTTTATATCTGAGCATGAGCACGATGTTTTATGATTCAAGATACATGATATGTTTTGAACATGATTCTCGATTTTATAGCGGTTTGATGACTCTGCTTTTTTGTACGATTGTTAATTAGTTTCTGATATTTTATGTTTTACATACTCGATACATTATCTCGTCACCCCCTTCTCGAAATTTGCGTTAAATGCCGCGAGTTCGGGAGTTGAATAGGTGACCCTCCGTCTAGGATTTCATGCAGCGTTGGAGAGCTCCTTTGTTGGAGCCGGCTATTTTAGTGCAGACCTTTATTTTGGACTTATGCATATTTTTGGGCACGACGAGGTCTGTCGTCGTATGTCGATATTACTCTCTTAGAGGTGCAGAAGCGATTGTGGGTTGGATGTTGGTACTTCGTTTTGGGTTTTGATGTCATTATTTAGTAGCAGCCTTGCCGGCTTGCGTATTTTGACTTATGCCTTTGTGCGCGTGATGTGGTTGGTGGCGGCTGATGGTTCAGCCTATTATGATTGTTGTTTTGTTATTGTTTTGGCGACGCTTCGGCTCGCCCGTTTTAGGGATATGTTGTAAAGCGGCGTTGTCTTTGCGAAATTTATGTAGACATCTGTATTAATTGGATTAAGAGTGACATGTCAGTAATGACGTCCAATTAGGACGTTAATCACGGCCCGTCGGGTCGGGTCGTGACACCTCCGCTCCATCAACATTTGCAATAATTTTCTCCTTTATGACACAATAGATTAGGACACCCGGGAGACTCTGTTTTACACTCTCTTAACAAAAATAGATATATTGCTTACAAATATGTCCATTCTCTTCTTGTTTGTGAATCTTGTGTTTTTGAGAAACATGTCAAGTTGCCATTTTATTCTGTATCCACTGGTACTTTAATTCATTTTGATAAAATACACAGTGATTGTGGACTTCTCTTATCTTAAGCACCACCGGACATCGATACTATATGTTATTTTTAGACGATTATTCAATCTTCCTATGGACATTTCTCATTGGAAATAAGTCTCAAGTCTATTCTATTGTTCTGTTATTCAACACTTTTATTAAGACACAATGTCAAAAGAATATTAAATGTTATCAATGTGACAATGGAAGGAAATTCGATAATAATCAATTCAAACTTTTATACACCAAACACGACCTTGTTTTTTATTTTTCATGCCCCCACACCTCTCCACAAAATGGCAAATCCAAATGAAAAATTAGAACCATAAACAACTTAGTTCGTGCCCTCCTTGCTAACTCATCTATCCCCCTCCCATTTTTGGCATTACGTTCTATCAATGATAATTTATCTATTGAACATTTTCTCAAACATAATTCTCCCACTCAAATTGTCTATCATCGGGATTCTTCCCATAATCATTTATGAATTTTTGGATGTTTGTGCTACCCGCATCACCCTCCACACAAATCAACAAGATGTAACCTCGGTCATCTCCGTGTGTCTTTATTGGCTACCCCCATTCATCGCGGTTGTAATTATTACGAATTGTCAAGCCGAAAATAATGATTTCTCGGCATGTCATATTCGATGAGTCTCAATTCCCCTTTTTCAAACTCAATTCTTCATCCCCAAATTCCTATAAATTCCTAAATGATGGCATAAATCCTCTTTTAATTCATCACTTGCAAAATCAGTCCTCTCTACCACTACCGTCCCGAGGTGGACAGTCCACCCAACCCTTTAATGGGAGCCTATGAACAACCAATCACGACCTTCTGTCTAGTCACTCGGCCATCCCCCCCTCCCCGACGCCATTGCCCTTCTCGGCCCCACCCATCCCGACTGTCCACCCAGTCCCGCCTCCACTTCTCGGCCACCCTATCTCAATCTTGTCTAACCTCCAATGGCATACCCACAGATAATGGAAACCCATGCTATGCACGATATTTTCAAACCCATCTAGCTATTTAACTTGTCTACTTCGGTTGCTCCTTCCCCTATTCTTCATAATCTGAAAGATCCTTTGTCTGATTCTAATTGGAAAAATGTAATGATTGACGAATATAATGCTCTTATTGATAATATGACATGGAATCTAGTACCTCATACTCCTGATGCTAATATTATTCGTTCTATGTGGATTTTTCGACATAAAAAGAAATCTGATAGTTCTATTGAGAGGCACAAGGCCCGTTTTGTATGTGATGGCAGGTATCAGTATTGCTTTGTCCAAGTATTGGCCTATTCATCAGCTTGACGTCAAAAATGCTTTCATGCATGAAGACCATCATGAAACCGTATGTATGCATCAACTTATGGGATTCAGGGATCCGATTCATCCATATTATGTGTGTCTTTTGAAGAAATTACTCTATAGACTGAAACAGGCTCCTCGTGTATGGTATCAATGTTTTGCCGATTTTGTATCCTCTATCGAGTTTTCACATAGCAAATATGACCATTCACTGTTTATCTATAGAAAGGGTAATGACATGACATACATCCTACTAAATGTTGATGATATCATCCTCACCACATCTTCTGATGCACTTCGCTGATCCATTATGTCACTCATTGCCTCTTAGTTTGCTATGAAGGATTTGAGCCCCTTAAGCTATTTTTTGGGCATTGTTGTTAGGAGACATGCATGTGACTTATTTCTTTGTCAAAGGAAGTAAGCCGAAGAAATCCTTGACCGAGCATGCATGACGTCTTGCAAATCGGCCAACACATCGGTGGACACTAATTCCAAACCAGTGCCTCTTCGGATTCTTTGTATGCCGACCCGACTCACTATCGTAGTTTAGTAGGAGCGTTGTAGTATCAAACTTTCACAAGACCAAATATATATTATGTAGTACAATAAATATGCTTACATATGCACAACCCGATGGATGAACATATGAATGCCCTCAAACATATTTTGCGATATGTACAAGGTACTCTTCATTTTGGCTTACACCTGCATAAGTCCTCACTCTCTAGTCTCACATATTATTCTGATGCTGAGTGGGTTGGATGTTCTGACACTCGTCGATCCATATTGGGTTACTGTGTGTTCCTCGAAAATAGTATGCTTTCTTGGTCTTCTAAAAGACAACTTACTCTGTCTCGATCTAGTGCCGAAGATGAGTACAAAGGTATAGCAAATGTTTTTTCTGAGTATTATTGGATACGCAACCTTCTACTTGAGCTTCACTGCCCAATCCATAAGGCTACAATGATTTGCTATGATAATGTAAGTGCGATATATCTTTGCAGCAATTCTGTTCAACATCAGCGCACTAAACACGTTGAAATGGATATTGACTTTGTACTTGAGAAAGTTGCTCGTGGACAAGTTCGTGTTCTTCATGTTTTTCCCGATACCAGATTTCTGACATATTCACTAAAGGACTTTCATGCATACTCTTTGATGACTTCCAAGCCAGTCTCAACATATGAGAACCTCCCGCTTCAACTGTGGGTATGTGATAGAATATTATCATATCTCGTATATTACCATTAATAGAATTTTATCATATTTTATATATCTTTTATATTAGGTAAATTTATATTCCAATTGTAATTAGGAAGATTTAGTTACCTAGTTTGTAATTATGTAACACTATATATATTATACATAATAATCAATGGAAGCAAGGGAAACATATTCCTACAGTATATTCTCCCCTAGAAATGCTTTCCTAGTAGTAGTGTTCTTGTGTACTGCGGAATGTTGTTGCCTTTTGAATATCCTTAGCTTGCAGTCGGAGGAAGTTGGGATAGGTAACCTCCAAGTAGAGTCAGAAAGTTCAAGCAAGCATAACAACAAATTAAAAATGTTATAGCTGCCACGTCATGAGCTTTAGCCGACATTTCTACCTGGGAATGTGCCGAGCCAAATCTTTGATTTTTATTGGGTT
Organism: Przewalskia tangutica; assembly: GCA_029844215.1. Classification (NCBI taxonomy): domain Eukaryota; kingdom Viridiplantae; phylum Streptophyta; class Magnoliopsida; order Solanales; family Solanaceae; genus Przewalskia; species Przewalskia tangutica. Next base: position 114,802,283 of record CM056723.1, on the reverse strand, counting down.
ATCTGACTGCACAAACTGATTTTTCTGAATATTTTTCATCCCTCTTATATATTGGATATCGAGTTTCCGGAAACTTCTTCCTCCCCAACTCAATTTTGAAGGCCCCTTTTGAAAGAGAAATTTATCAAAAATATACCGCCCAACATAAAGTAAATATTATGCCTCGTAGCTCAATATACAATATTATACAATATTATATAGTGTTATAAAATATTATACCTGGAAAGCAATATTATACAGCCCAGCTTAATAATTGTTTGAATGAAAGAAGTTTTGTTTTCAAAGCATATTTGAATGAAAGAAGTTTTGTTTTCAAAGCATATTTGAATGAAAGAAGTGCGCAAGTTAATTTAGGAGCTATTTCATCTGTCACAAAATGTTCAATATTCATTCTTTCGTATGTAAGAAGTTGTTGAGTGTATTTTATACATTTTTTTAGTCCTTTTTAGTTAAGTATTTTTCCAGTTTTGTTTGTGTTTAGTATAGTATTATGGTTGTTTTTTGTCTTTTGAGTCACAGCGATCATAAAGGAGGAAATACATAATTGAGGATGAAATTGTACAAAAAAAAGTCCAAGAAATGAAGCCTACGAAATCCGGACGAGAAAATGACGAAAAATCGAAAAACTGGCCCAGGATGTTTTTGTTGATTCTTCAAACAATGGTATGGCTGTGGTAACCGCTGCATCCAAGTGCTTCAAACAGTCCTCAAACATCCTGAGCCAGTTTTTCGGTTTTTCGTCATTTTCTCGTCCGGACTTCGTAGACTTCATTTCTTGGACTTTTCTTGTACAATTTCATCCACAATTATGTATTTCCTCCTTTATGATCGATGTGACTCAAAAGACAGAAAACAACCATAATACTATACTAAACACAAACAAAATGGGGGAAATACTTAACTAAAAAAGACTCAAAAGAGTGTATAAAATACACTCAACATAAGTGATTGAAATACCACTAAAAGATCGATGTGTAATGGGTGGGACTGCTTCTCTCTTAATCAGAATCTTGCATTCGAGTTCTGGTATTGAAAAAATCTCTGGGAGGAAGAGCTTCATCGAATGAGCCCTACGAGACATTTAAATATAATCAGATTTCAATGTAAATTACGGGCATCGGAATGAAAAAAAAGTGGTGGAAATTAGGTGAAGCACACAGGACAGCTCTTATCCTTGCTTAGTAGTGAAGGGCTTTTTTGTTTTTTCAGGAACTTTGTGGACCACCCTGACTTTGCAGACGACTTCTGATAGCCACGTACGTGTTCTTTCACTGATGGTTTATTTACAACCCACTCGGCCACTAGAATGGTAGAATGTATTCTTTTGCCATTTTGATATTAAGAAAATTAAAAATATCTAATTAACTTAATTTCTAACCACAGAATATTCTGCTCGTGGAGTAATTGGGCTTAGCCTACGTGTCAGACATCCAAGAAATGGAGATTGTTCTTCATTTTTGTCATCGTTTTTCCGTATGTTATGAAAATAGTCTTGAAAATTTATTAACTTTAATTAAAGTTGATCCTATTATTTATGACTTGAGTAATTGGGGTTCTGTACGTTGGAAACGTCGTTTTCATATACGTGCACACGTTGTACCAATGATCGTAAATTTTCTTAGTGAAAGAGATATTGGTACGTAAATAAAATGTTTGACACGTAAAATGATAGACGGTTGTTGGTCAAACGACGAGTGTTTCACTTTGGTAAATGAAGGAAGAAGTGTACGACGTGTAAAAGATGAAACGAGTCGGAAATCGTCGTGGAGTCGCAAAGGGTCGTGGTGCAGCACCGTCGGAGTCGCGACGCCTCCACCAAGAGCCGCGACGCTTACGTGTTGTTTACATCGGAATTTAGGCATTTGGCTCCTGCAGCGGCGCAAGGCCAGAGCGTAATGGTCGACGAAAAGCTGAAAAGTTTCTGACTTTTGGGCTAGTTTGGGGCTTTGATTCTCCATTACTTGACATATGAATTCAACCATTATTTGGCTGAATAAAGCCTCGCAATAAGTGGCATTACATGGCTATTGATTGTCATTAGTTGGCTAGATGAGAGGTCATCTTAACACACTATAAATTGAGGACTTGTCTCAATTGAAAGACACACCAAAATCATATTTCTGATCTTCTTCTTCTCTAGGTTTCTTTCACACACTCAAAAGGTTCTTTTTGTAGTAAACATTTGAGTTTCCTTTGCTCACTTGTTAGTTGATATTTTATCTTGGGAGATAAGTTGTCAATCACCGTAAAAGAATATATACGAGACAATATTGTCTTAAGGACAGGGTGCTAACACCCGACTCAGCAAATTATTTGTAATAGTTCACTTTTGTTGTTCCAGATTTATCTTTGTATTTCCCTGTAACCTTCATTGTACTCACAAATAGACATATTTCTTATTTACATGCAGGAAAATGACAAATATGTTCTTGATATTGGATGGTTTTAACTTTCAATCTTTAGGTTGTTACTGTAAACGTACACCCAAAACCCTAGAAAATTCTCTTTTTGCCGCCGAGAACCCCTCTCCCCCCCCCCTCCCCTCGGATCTCGATGCGGTCCTCCTTCAATTTCTAGGTTTTCTTCTTCATTCCTCTCTTCTCTAAATGGCTACCCCCGATTCTTCCACATTTCTGACCCTTCCACCTCCACAAATACCACCACCACGTTGTCATCCTCTTTTCATCCCGCCCTAACTGTTACCAACATCAAGATTTATATTTCTATTCTTCTTGATCAAAAAAACAGTCAGTATTCTCTTTGGGTTGAACTGTTTCTTAATCATGCATGCCTCTATAGCGTGCTTGACCAAATCGATGACACTATTCCGCGCCCTCCGGAGGTTGATGAGTCTACCTGGCGTCGTTTAGACGCCGGCGTCAAACAGTGGATTTATAATAATATTTCTCAGGATCTTCTTCTTACTATCATGAAATCTGACGCTACAGCCCTTGATTTATGGAACCGCTTGGAGGAAATTTTTCAAGATAACAAGCACACTCGTGCGGTGTATTTGGAAAAACAATTTAACAATACACACCTTGACAATTTCTCCAACATGACCGAGTACTACAGACAGTTGAAACTACTGGCGGATCAACTCTCCAATATCGACACGCCTGTCTCAGACACTAAGATGGTGTTACAATTGATTGAAGTCCTTTCCAAAGGCGACTACGATACGTTAGTCACCATGATTCAACAGGCAGATCCGCTTCCCAGTTTTAAAAAAGCTCGCTCGCAGTTGTTTCTTGAAGAGACTCGACGTGCTAAGCAGGATGAGCACAATCAGAAGGCGTTAGCTGTCGAAACGCGCCCTCAAGTTCCAACGCCGCCATAAATTTATCAACCGCAGCAAGGACGCGGTAGAAAGGGTGGCAAGGGCCGCGACAGAGGAGGTCGTAGTCGTGGAAAGGGTCGCGGACAGCAGAACCAGCAGTAGCAACAACAAGGCCCGCAGAATCACTTCAGCGCCGCAGCGCCCGAATAGTACCCGTTCAGAGCCGCGGCACCGCCGCAGTTCCAGTACCAGCTGTCGCGACCATTTTTGACCTCGTGGTCTGAACGGTATCCGCAACGTTGCTTTTTGGCGCGGTTCCCTGGATGGAGCAATAATGCTGATTTTGAGGAGTCGCCACCTAATTAATTAAGTGAATTAGGACACTTGATTTATTGCAGTAAAATACTGCAATTAATCTCCATTTAATGGTCTGCGAAATTAATGAGATTCTGGATCATGGTTCTTTATTATCCTAAAGGGAAGGGACTAGGCATCCTTTAAGATCCGCTAACTTGCGGTTATTCGTTCAAACATAGGTTAATTATTTATTGCCCTTTTTTATTCTACCAATTCTAAGCATTTTTTCATAATTTATAATTAAAATAAAATGCAATACAGAATAATAAAACTAAAATTAAATGCGACATAAAATAAAACTCAGGGACATCTTTTAGCCCTTTTTAGGCCTTCTGCACAAGATGATCTTCGGGTACCTGCATAAACACTTAGTAAAAGTGTTAGTAATAGAATAAATAATTTTAATGCAATGACAAGAATTAATTAGTAAAGCCAAAAAAAAATCCGTCTTTCGCACAGAGGAGGCCTTGAAATCAGACGGAGATTCCTTCATCGGCCAATATTGTTAAAAAACAATAAAATAAATAAAACCTTCAGATCCGCGCCAAAACAGTAATAGTTTTAAACACGGAGGGCTCAGATATATATAAAAATAAAGTGGGACATCCTAAACAAGTGTGGCTGCGAGAATTCGCCCTGCCAGCGCATGTTGGTTATCCTGTGTAAGTAGAAGAAATCATCAACGCCCAGAAAGCTTCATTTATTTTATTTTCCGTCTTTGCAACTATGGAGGTCTCAAAAATCGACGGATAACTTTTTCATTGGCCAATTAAAGTGTAGTATCATGTCAAACCAGTAAAATAACAACAGTGTAGTATCTGTTCTTTAAAATCAGTTTAATGAAAATAAGAGGGGCAAAATCATCCAAAAAACATTCCAAACCCCCATGAACAGTAAACATCAGAGCAGTGAGCGAAATAGCAACATCACAGCAACAGTGGTTCGCCGGAAACCACATTCCCACCGGAAAAACTCAGAACGACGACAGTAGAACAGCGGAAACAAGTCTAAAAAATAGCCGGAAAACAACAATGTAGTTGTCACGACCCGAACCCGGATCCGTGACCGGTGCCTTAACCCGGGCACCCTAGTGACACAACATCAGAGAAAACCAGCGGAATATAAACTCAAGATAAACAACCATAAGATATAGAATAGTCTAGCCCAAAATGGCTAACCCAAAAGTACATAAAAACCGAACAGTTACATCCTTAAACGAACCAAGTTCTGACAAGACTACAGCCTCAAGAATGAGTAACACTATGACGGACGGGGCCCCGTCATGCCTGAATGTACAAAACAAAGAACAACACGGGGAGAACCATACCAAAAGTCGAGCCTCGGAGAAATGGAGCTCACGACACTGAGTAAAGATCCTATGAATGAGGATCTACCACCGCCTTTCCTTACCTGCGGCGTGAACGCAGCTCGAGAAGGGTCGATGCCTGACGTACCAAGTATGTAAAATCGGAAAATCCGTAGTAATATCATAAGTCCAAAAATATCAAGTTATAGATAAAATCAATTTTATGTCAGACCGTGCCTTACTAACAATGAGAGTAATAAGTATAAGTTTTATAGCATAAAAATAGGAGGCTCACGATCAAAACAGGGTACCTCGCCCGTAGTATCATCGAGCAATCCTACTCCTGGGACTATTTCACCCGCATGGGTCCTGTGGACCCGCATGAGGTCATCCGCCTCGTCATAGGACTATTTCACCCGCATGGGACTATTTCACCCGCATGGATCCTGTGGATCCGCATGAGTACCATCGCGTACTCGCATGGGACTATTTCACCCGCACGGATCCCATGGTCGGATCCGCATGAGTACAAGCGCCGCACTCGCATCATGGGTAGCAAATCCATGGCATAAACAATAACCCGGGGTTTACCCGTAACAATATATATATAACATAGCTCATCCGGCTATCATACATAACATAAGCACTACCGGCCTATCATATCAACACAAGCACTACCGGCCTATCATATCATAACATAAGCACTACCGGCCTATCATAACTTACGCAAGTTAAGAATCACCTAACTTCTTATTAATAGTATTAATACATCCTCTCATTTTAGTATACCTAAGGCACGATCATGTCTTTTAATAAAAATCCGGGAATTTAACCCAAGTATCATGTACCTCTAACCTTTTAAGGAATAACTCTTTTTATACCAAAAATTCCAAGATACTAATCACCATAGTATCAAGTTACGGTTTCTTTTCAAAACAAGTCACATTTCCCTTTTAAAACTATCTCAAGCTTCTAAATTAAGTGACTTCATTTCTTGTAAAACCTTAGGCAATTCATGCCTTAAAACCATTTTCCTTCCACAAGTTCAAAACATCAAAACCTTTCTCCATTAAACTTTCACCAACTAATATAACCAACTCCCATAAAGCCGTTATATTAGAGTTAACAATAGTAAAACACATTCCCTTAAGTCCAAGGATTTTTATACTTTTCTGTTAAAACGAAGCAAGTATCAAATGCTTATAACAAACGAAGATTTTCAAATCTTGACGTCTACGTACTACATAGGTACAACTAATCATGCTCAAGAGATAGGAAAGCTCCACATACCTCTTGGTTAATCCACAAGCTAAGTCCATTTACCGCACGTAGTATGTCAACCTAAAATAATCATGATACGCTTGTTAACCTCTAATCTCAAAGTAGAACAATCCAAGTTCTAAGTCACTAAATTCTATGGAAAATTGGGCAAGATTTCCCTTGTTTCTACTCACTTTGCCACCTTTTCTCAAGGCGAATTTATCATCCAAACACCACAATTAAGGCTCAACAATCCAACATTTTAAAGGGGATTACACATCCATACTTGGGTGTGTAAAATTCTGCCCCACTAGTTACAACAATTCACTTATCACTTCTAAGGTAGTTTTTAGGCTACAACATGCTCATAATCACTTCTTAGCCATTTCTTTCATACCCAAACCACATTTCTAACATGCAAAGATTCTAGAAGCATTATTTACTACCACAAGTTCTTTCTTCTAAACATGCAACACTTAGAACTAATTCTAAAGGAAGAAATGTTACCTTAAAGTTTTAGCCAAAACTTATTCCAACTATTGCTAGCTTCCTTGCCAAGAACACCACCACAACAATGCCAACAAGCTAGCTACAAGCTTCCTTTTCTTGCTCTTAACTTTCAGATTTTTCTTGGGTTTTCTTAGAGAGAAGGAGGAGCAGATTTTAGAGAGAGGGAGAGAGAGTGTGAAGATGAAAGATGGGAAGAATGACCAAGTCTTGGTCAATATAATGCATGTAGCAGAAATCAGATGGGGGGGGACACTTGTCACCCTCCCATGGCCTTTTTTTAAAACAAAAATCAGACTTTCTAAGTTTTTCCGCCCAAATTTCCCGCCTCGGCGCATGTTCGCTTCCGGCGGCAACTTCCTGCGGACTCGGATCTTTTGGCGCGCTGCGCTTCCGGCGCCGCGGCTGAAACTTCAGACCCTGATTTCGAGTCGCGGCCTCGACTTCCGCGCGTCTACAATCACCGCGCTTGGCGCGCGGCTTCGGCCTCCGCCATGGCACGAGACTCACGCGGTCCAGGCGAACCACTGGTATAACATTCTCCCTTTAGAAACATTCGTCCGAATGTTCTTCTAGCCTCACACAAAACACAATATAAACATATCTTCTTAACTATTCCTTTGCAAATAAGAATGCTCCCGAGCCACAACATTACTCAAGCATAATCAACTAAATCAAAACTAACAAGCGAAAGTGGGTTACGGAGGTGTAGGGAATAAGTGAGGATACTTCTTCATCATGTCATCCTCTCGCTTCCCACGCCATTTCCTCCCGCTCTCGCTCGCCATAAGACTCGGAAGCCACGCCCTTCGTCCGGTCGCCTAACTCGACGATCGAGTATCGCGGGACTCTCTCATACGATAACTTCTCCGTCACCGACATCCCGAATCGGGTGTACTTGAGCGGATCTCCAACACATTTCCGCAACATAGACACATGAAAATCGGATGTATCGCCACAAGATCGGACGGCAGATCCAACTCATAGGCAACCTTGCCCACTCTTCGACAACTGACACGCCCAATGTACCTGGGCCGAGTTTCCTTCTCCCAAATCTCATCACACCCTTCATGGGTGACACTTTCGTAAAGACCCAATCATTAACCTCAAACTCTAAGTGTCGACGCCGATGATCCGTATATGATTGCCGACTGGTCGCCAATAACCGCTTCCCGATAAGCTTCACCTTATCCATCGTCACAACCAACCGCCCGATTAATCGCACTTCTCCCACTTCAAACCAACCTATGGGTGACCGCACTTCTCCCGTATAAGGCCTCATAAGGCGCGCCATCCGAACACTAGAATGGTAGCCGTTGTTATAAGCAAACTCCACAAGAGGTAAATGATCCTCCCGCTACCTCAAATCAATAACACAAGCCCGCAACATATCCTCGCGTTCGATAGTGCGCCGCCCGCCCGTCCGCTCGAGGATGAACGCCGCCGAGACTCACCGTGTCCCTAATCCTTCCGAAGGACTCTGGTTAGCCGTGAACTGGCTCTCTATCTCGATATAATCGACACCGACTCGCAATCTCACAATCTCTAATATATAACCCGCATAGTCTCTACCAAAAACGCCGCCCGATCGGAAGAGTGGGCTGATTTCACACCACAACAATAACCCAAATGGAATCATGTCTCCGGGTGCGAGGTAACCCGTAATAAAGTCCATGTTGACCACCTCCCACTTCCACATCGAATATCAATACCGTAATAGCCCACCGGCTTCCGTGCTCAACCTTAACTCGCCGACAATTAGACACCGGGCAACAAAACCGCAACGCCCCTCTTCAAACCATCCCACCAATACACGCACTGAGGTCATGGTACATCTTAGTCGACCGATGAATCGAATAACGAGCACCGCAGGCCTCCCTGCACTGGCCGACGAAGTCCTCGCTACATCGGAACACACAACCGCCGAATCTTAGCACCCATCCGGTGCTACTCAAATAGACTCTTCTCTTCCCGAGAGTCGCATCTCTGATCGCATCAAAATCGGATCCTCATATCGCCGCTTCTTCACCTCGACGATGGAAGACTGGCGACCTTCAACCCGAATTCGCATTAACTAATCAACCAAACGAACCCCAAGGCTTGCTAATCGTGTAGCTTCTGACCATATCCCTTTTCTGCTCGAACATCGATAGACTACCCATCGACCGCGACTGGCGGCATCCGCCACTACATCGCTTTCCCGGTGGTATGTAATATCAACATCGTAATCCTTAAGTAGCTCCAACCACCGCTCGCCGCAAGTTCGGCTCCTCCGTCAAGATGTATCGAGACTTTGTGGTTCAGGTAAATGTCCACATGAACTCCATATAAATAATGCCTCCGCATCTTCAAGGTACGAATCACCGCCGCTAACTCCAAGTCATGCGGGATAGTTCTTCTCATGCTTCCTGCCGCCGAGACGCATAAGCTTATAACCTTGCCGGCCGCATCAAGACGCACTCCAAGTCCGACACCGACGCGGCCACAATAAACCACATATCCATCTAAACCTCCGAAGAGTAAGAACGCGGTCGCCAACTTCTCCTTTAGCAATCGAAACTTTCTCACAAGTATCCGTCCATCGAACATAGCCGCTTTCCGAGTCGCCTTAGTCAAAGGTGAAATAAGCAAACTTCTCCACAAACCTCCGATAATAACCTCGCAAGTGCCCAAAGTCGCGCACTGCTTGCGGAATGGTCTAGTGCCAAGTCTGATCGCTTCACCTTTTGTCAGACAACCCGAATACCATCGGCCCGATAACATGTCCTAAGAAAGCCATCGGCTACCAAAACTCGTGATTTCGAGAACTTGGCATACAATCACGGCCCCTCGAGGACTCTCAAAGATCGCCCTCAAATGACCAGTATGCTCTCGCTCGCGCGCGAATACACCAAGATATCATCGATGAAAACTATAACGAATATATCCAGAATGGCTCGAACACCCTATTCATCAAGTCCATGAATACTACTGAGCGTTGGTCAACCTAAAAGACATTACTCAACTCATAGTGCCCATACCGGTCCCGACGCGGCTTCGGATATTCGCTTTCTAACTCGCACTGATGATAACGGATCGCAGTCGATCTTGGAAAACATCTCGCACTCGCAATCGTCAAACAAATCATCAATCCCGGGAGTGGATATCTATTTTTGATGGTTACCTTATTCACCGCTCGTAATCAATACACATACGCAACGCCCCATCTTTCTTCTTTACAAACAACACCGCGCTCCTGTGGAGAAACACTAGCCTAATAAAGCCTTTTTCTAGCAAGTCCTTCACCGGTCTTTCGCCTCAACTCGGCAGTGCCATTCAGATGGCTAATAGATATCGGTCGAGTGTCCGTGCCAAATCGATGCAAAACTCAATCTCCTCTCGTGAGGATACCCTAAGCTCGCCTGGGAAAACGTCCGAAACTCTCTAACCACCGGAATCGATCAAGGTCCAGACTCACCTCGTGATCGAATACCCAACCAAATGGTAAATATACCCTTCCGCACCATCTTCCTAGCCTTGAGGTAAGAAATAAACCTACCCCTACGATGCAAAGATTCCTTCCACTCGAGCAACCGGCCTCAGAAACCGAACCAACTAACCTCTCTCTCATCCACATTGGCATAGCAAGACGCTAGCCAATCCATACCCATAATCACATCAAGTTCATATCCAACTCTATCAAGTCACTTAGGCGTCGACGACCATCTATAGTCATCGGGCAAGCCTTATATACCCGCCGCCTAACACCGGCACCTACGCGTAGCCACCTCAAAGGATTCTATGGACTCTGCTCATCCCTATTCTACCAAAGAATATGAGGAGATATATAGGACAAGGTAGAACTCGATCTATCAAAGCATAAACATCACAAAGAAGAAACCAACAATGTACTGCGTGACGACATCGTGACGCCCCGTCCCGGGCGGCCGACATAGCATAAATGCGCTCGAGGACCGCTGAATCGAACTCTACCACGACTTCGCCGCGCCTGCTCGTCCGCGGAACACCGCTTCCCGGCGCATCGCCATCGACGATGAAGACTCACCATCGACCGCTTACCGAGCCATCATATTCCCGCCACTCCGACGGACAATCTTCTCAAATGGCCTCCGCCGCAAGAATAACAAGCTCCCGGAGGAACACGACACTTCTATAATGGCAATCACCACATCGACCACACCGAGGCATGTGTGGCCTCATCCGACCGAACTCGTCCTCCGAAACCCGGAAGCCGAACCCCGCCCCGCCTCGAATACTCAGACGCCCCAAGATGCGGAGAGCGCTCGACCACCGTGGTGCAAATCGTTTGTCGCTGGGGTTGCCTACCCTAAAACTACCAGAGGACTCGCCGCCCCGCCTCTTCCGCTGATACTGCCGATCCGCTTACCGCGCTCACACCCGAGAGTACGTGCTCGCACGCGGCAATGCCCATGCCTACCGAGAGCCACCCCGAGCAACTCTCGCCAAGTGATCATCGAGTCTCGTGACATAGCGGTGCACCGCCCTCCATGTTCATACCAATGCGCACATACCTAGCCAATGAATCAAACTCCACGTTGTATTCTGACCGCCCGCCCATTCTCGCCTCGCCACAAAAATCTATTTACCGAGCCTCCTCATTCCGCGGAGGCAAGAAATGGCTAAGGAATGCCTCTGAGAACTCGTCCCAAACGGCTGGAAGCGCATGCCCTCCGATGCTCTACAAATCGTACTACCAATCGCCAGATCTCCGCACTGATGCGAACTCAAGACCACCGACTGGGCCAAGCCCCGACACCGCCATGATCCACAGAATCGTTTGATAAACTCCCGAGATCATCTCGTGTCTCGACCAGAAACTCGTGGGTTACAACTCAAAAAGTCCTCGCCTCGAGCTAGCTCAGGTGAACTATGTGCAAACGAATCGCTGCCTCCAACCTATCTCCCGCTCGCCACGATCTCGCCGAATCGGGCTATCTCTCAGTAGCCCATATCCTCCGCTCGCCGCTGGATCGGGGCCTGTATCGCGTCTCGCAGGTTCGCCGCCGCCCCGACGCTGGGCCGGGCGACGCCAGAACTCGCCGTCCAAATACCTCGCTCGTAAGGACTGCTCGTGCCTCGTGACTTTGCCCCTACCGGTAGTTCTCATCGCTTTGCCTTCTGGTCGCGGTTGCTGCGCGAGACATAATCGATACAGAAAATACGCCGAGGAAATTCAACCTATAACATGCCTCTATTGCACGATCTTAGAGTAAAAGAAGGGAACTAATCCTAAATATCTCGCAGCCTCACGATTATAGATGTGGTGCACAACACACCGATAATCAAGACTCTACTAGATACGGCTGTAGACTCTTTCCGAGGATTAATCGCTCGATACCACTTTTGTCACGACTAACCCGATCCGTGACCGTGCCTTAACCCGCACCCTAGTGACACAACATCGTAGAAAACCAATGGAATATAAACTCAAGATAAACAACCATAAGATATAGAATAGTCTAGCCCAAAATGGCTAACCCAAAAGTACATAAAACCGAACAAGCATCCTTAAACGAACCAAGTTCGACAAGACTACAGTGCCTCTAAGAATGAGTAACACTATGACGGACAGGCCCCGCCATGCCCCGAATGTACAAAACAAAGAACAACACTGTGGAGAACCATACCAAAAGTCGAGCCTCCGAGAAATGAGCTCGACACTGAGTAAAGATCCTATGAATGAGGATCTACCACTGCCTTTCCCTTACTCGCGCAGATTTAACGCAGCCCGGCGGCGGGTCGAGACACAACGCATCAGTATGTAAATCGAAAATACTGTAGTAATATCATAAGTCCAAAATATATCAAGTTATAGATAAAATCAATTTTATGTTGCACTGTGCCTTACTAACAATGAGAGTAATAAGTATAAGTTTTATAGCATAAAAATAGGAGGCTCACGATCAAAACAGGGTACCTCGCCCGTAGTATCATCGAGCAATCCTACTCCTGGGACTATTTCACCCGCATGGGTCCTGTGGACCCGCATGAGGTCATCCGCCTCACATAGGACTATTTCACCCGCACGGGACTATTTCACCCGCACGGATCCCGTGGATCCGCACGAGTACCATCGCGCACTCGCACGGGACTATTTCACCCGCATGGATCCCATGGTCCAGATCCGCATGAGTACAAGCGCCGCACTCGCATCACGGGTAGCAAATCCATGGCATAAACAATAACCCGGTTTACCCAGAATAATATATATATAACATAGCTCATCAGGCGCTTATCATACATAACAGAAGCACTACCGGCCTATCATATCAACACAACCACTACCGGCCTATCATATCATAACATAAGCACTACCGCCCTATCATACCTTACGCAAGTTAAGAATCACCTAACTTCTTATTAATAGTATTAATACATCCTCTCATTTTAGTATACCTAAGGCACGATCATGTCTTTTAATAAAAATCCGGGAATTTAACCCAAGTATCACGTGACTTAACCTTTTAAGGAATAACTCTTTTATACCAAAAATTCCAAGATACTAATCACCATAGTATCAAGTTACGGTTTCTTTTCAAAACAAGTCACATTTCCTTTTAAAACTATCTCAAGCTTCTAAATTAAGTGACTTCATTTCTTGTAAAACCTTAGGCAATTCATGCCTTAAAACCATTTTCCTTCCACAAGTTCAAAACATCAAAACCTTTCTCCATTAAACTTTCACCAACTAATATAACCAACTCCCCATAAAGCCGTTATATTAGAGTTAACAATAGTAAAACACATTCCCTTAAGTCCAAGGGATTTTTATACTTTTCTGTAAAACGAAGCAAGTATCAAATGCTTATAACAAACGAAGATTTTCAAATCTCAGACGTCACCGCACTACATAGGTACAACTAATCATGCTCAAGAGATAGGAAAGCTCCACATACCTCTTCGGTTAATCCACAAGCTAAGTCCAATTTACCGCACGTAGTATGTCAACCTAAAATAATCATGATACGCTTGTTAACCTCTAATCTCAAAGTAGAACAATCCAAGTTCTAAGTCACTAAATTCTATGGAAAATTGGCAAGCATTTCCCTTGTTTCTACTCACTTTGCCACCTTTTCTCAAGGCCGAATTTATCATCCAAACACCACAATTAAGGCTCAACAATCCAACATTTTAAAGGGATTACACATCCATACTTGGGTGTAAAATTCGCCCCACTAGTTACAACAATTCACTTATCACTTCTAAGGTAGTTTTTAGGCTACAACATGCTCATAATCACTTCTTAGCCATTTCTTTCATACCCAAACCACATTTCTAACATGCAAAGATTCTAGAAGCATTATTTACTACCACAAGTTCTTTCTTCTAAACATGCAACACTTAGAACTAATTCTAAAGGAAGAAATGTTACCTTAAAGTTTTAGCCAAAACTTATTCCAACTATTGCTAGCTTTCCTGCCAAGAACACCACCACAACAATGCCAACAAGCTAGCTACAAGCTTCCTTTTCGCTCTTAACTTTCAGATTTTTCTTGGGTTTTCTTAGAGAAGGAGGAGCGATTTTAGAGAGAGAGAGAGAGTGTGAAGATGAAAGATGGGAAGAATGACCAAGTCTTGGTCAATATAATGCATGAGTGTAAATCGATGTGGGACACTTGTCACCCTCCCACGGCCTTTTTAAAACAAAATCGACTTTCTAAGTTTTTCCGCCCAAATTTCGCCTCGGCGCATGTTCGCTTCCCGGGCGGCGGCCGCAACTCCCGCGACTGATCTTTTGGCGCCGCACTGCTTCGTGGGCGCGCATTGAAACTTCAGCGACCCTCGATTTTCGAGTCGCGGCCACGACTTTCCGCGCCCTACAATCACCGCTTGCGCGTTCGGCCCGGCCATGCGGCTGAGACTCGATCATGTCCAGGCCCGAACCACGGGGTATAACAGTAGTAGCCAACAAAACTGCCGGAAAACATCAGAACAATAGCCAACGAAATCGCCGGATATCTCAGAACATCACCGGAGTTTTTCAAGAGCTCCAGGCGAATGTAAAATCAGCGAAATCAGTCCAACAGAGACAGTAGATCGACAAAAAATAAAGCAACAAGGTCGCCGAAGTTCTTAGACTCTGGCTAGATCACAAATAATAAAAAAAATCAGTCCATAAATACCGAATCAGTATAACAAATCACAAGATGAAGCCAGCAACACAACAAAAGAGGGAAAGTGGTTTGCCGCATGGCCGGGCGAAATGTCGGGGCGACGCCACCATGTGGCGGTTCGACGGGAGTTGGGGCGACTAGGGTTCGTCGACGGGACAGTGGGGTTCAGCGACGAGTCACTGGTTGTGACTGTAGTGTGTGTGTTCGCCGACGAGTTACTGGTTGTGACGGTAGTGTGTGTATTCGCCGGAGCTCGGGCTCCGACAGTGGGTGATGACGGGAACAGTGGGGGAGAGGGGAAGAGGAGAGTGTGGAAGATGATGAAGATAACAAATGTCATACTGCTTGTTCATATCGCCTCCTTTAATAAAGGAGGTAATGTTTATTATATAGGTAGGATTAGGGTTTAGGTTTTATGGGGAATGACAAGTGGTATTTGAAATTTAGGGGGGGGGAGGGGGGAATAAAAGAGGGTGTTTTGATGAAATTAAAAATGGTGTTGGGTTGGAATGATTCAGATTGAGTCTCGTATTGGACTGATTTGACAAAATGCAAAGCGGGTTAATTATTTAAAAGGAAAAATTATTTAAAAGATGCAAGGTTATAAAAATGCAAATGTCGATGCAATAATAATAAAATACAATATTTAACAAATGTTTAATGTCTAATTAAAAATTAAAGCGGGATGTCAATTAATTATTTAAAGAGATGCAAATATTATTAAAATAAATGACGGTGTAATAATAATATAAACATAATATTAACAAAGACATAATGCTTAATTTAACCTAAAAAGATGCAAATGTCATTTTGTGAAGAAATAAACATAGAATATTATGTAAAAAATGCAAAAAATGATGATTAAAATGCGGTGTCTTAAAACACATAAAATTGCAATAAATATATGAAAAACGGGTCAAAATTGACTGTCAACAACATGTCCGTCTTTGTACGGAGATGATGGAAGAGTCTTCGGATAAAGATGTTGACTTGTAGCCAATTTTGTCCTGTTTTATAAACTAGAACTCAAAAGTGGGGATGATGCAGACTCAAAATTGCCTCAGTGTCGAATTATGATGACACTGGGTCGTTGTGATGTGAAAATAAAAAAACAAAGTTGACGCAGATTTAAAAAATGTCCCAGTGTCGAATCATGAGGACAATGGGTTGCTGCGATGTTAAAATTATGAACGGACGAATATCGATTCAAAAATATGTCCCAGTGTCGAATTATGAGGACACTGGGTTGCTGCGATGCTAGAAAATTAAAGCAGGCAGACGCCGATTTAAAATTGTCCCAGTGTCGAATCATGCTGACACTGGGCAGCTCTGATGCTGCAAAATTAAAGACAATGCCGACGCAGATTCAAAATTTGTTTCAGTGTCGAATTATGATTGACACTGGGTTACAGGTGACGTGGTGCTGTAACAGACAGAGTGTTTGTAGATATTGATGACGTCATTGCATAGACGTGATGTAGATGCTCGTCGTTGCATAAACAAAACATAGATGAAGTCGTTGCATAGACTTAGATGAAAGGACGTCGTTGCATAGACGCGATGCAGATGCTCGTCGTTGCATAGACGAAACATGGATGAAGCTGTTGCATAGGCTTACATGAAATGACGTCGTTGCATAGACGCAATGCAGATGCTCGTCGTTGCATAGACGAAACATAGATGAAGTCGTTGCATAGGCTTAGATGAAATGACGTCGTTGCATAGACGCGATGCATATGCTCGTCGTTTCATAGATGCAACATAGATGAAGCCGTTGCATAGACTTTTATGAAATGCGTCGTTGTATAGACGCGATGCAGATGTTCGTCGTTGCATAGACGAAACATAGATGAAGCCGTTGCATAGGCTTTGATGAAATGGCGTCGTTGCATAGACGCGATGCAGATGTTCATCGTTGCATAGACGAAACATAGATGAAGCCGTTGCATATGCTTAGATGAAAGGGCGTCGTTGCATAGACGCGATGCAGATGTTCATCGTTGCATAGACGAAACATGAATGAATCTGTTGCATAGGCTTATATGAAATGATGTCGTTGCATAGACGTGATGCTGATGCTCGTCGTTGCATAGACGAAACATGTATGAAGCCGTTGCATAGGCTTATATGAAATGGCGTCGTTGTATAGACACGATGCAGATGTTCGTCGTTGCATAGACGAAATATGGATGAAGCCGTTGCATAGGCTTTTATGAAATGCGTTGTTTTATGGACGTAACTGCTTTGTGACTCGCCTGGATTGAGATAACGTCATTGCATAGACGTTGTGCGTTTGTAACTCGCATGAGCTTATTGTTGTGCTCCTGCCTTTGCTGATATGAAGATCCTGCACTCAAAGAAAACTTGTGAGTTTTAGGAAAGGAGTGGTTGATTCGCGTCGACTTTGTAGCTTTGGCTCTTGACGCTGTACGCTCGCATCGTTTGGGTTGAAGACCTAGTTGGCATGCTTTTCCTGTCTATTGTCATTTTCTTGCAGTGAATCCTTAAAATGTCTCAGTTTCTGGTAATGAAGATGTTGAACTTTCAACTGGGTAAGGTCGAATCTTGACGCTATCAAGGCGATCAGGTAAGCAATTTTTTTTATTATTAATCATGAATGAAAAGCTAATGCGAGAATATGGACAATGTACAATTGAGTAGATGAGAATGCAACCCTCAAAATACGTTTCAGTCATGTGTAGGTAGTCATGAATGCAAAATATATGAGAATGTTAAACTCTCGAATGGACAAAATCGAGTCCTGTGCAAAAAAAAGAAGAAATATTTCTAATGGAGTGACCGGCCGACACGCCGCCACGATCCCGCCGAGGAATCAGTCGAGCGTAGTTCGTGATGCAAAATAAGGATTTTTTTATGATTTTAAAATGATGTGGGACCGAAGCCGATGTGGCCTCCTACGTATCCCGCAGAGGAAATCAGGTCAAGACGTAGTTCATGATGCAAAAATAAGGATTTTTAAGATTTTAAAATGATGTGGGACCGAAGCCGATGTGGCCGCCTACGTATCCCGTTGAGTCGCCATGATGTCCCGCCCGTTTTTGACCTCGGGGTCTGAACGGTATCCGCAACGCTGTTTCTTGGCGGTTCCTCGACGGAGCAATAATGCTGATTTTGAGGAGTCGTCACCTAATTAATTAAGTGAATTAGGACACTTGATTTATTGCAGTAAAATACTGCAATTAATCTCCATTTAATGGTCTGCGAAATTAATGAGATTCTGGATCAGGGTTCTTTATTATCCTAAAGAGAAGGGATTAAACATCCTTTAAGATCCGCTAACTTGCGGTTATTCGTTCAAACATAGGTTAATTATTTATTGCCCTTTTTTATTCTACCAATTCTAAGCATTTTTTCATAATTTATAATTAAAATAAAATGCAATACAGAATAATAAAACTAAAATTAAATGCGACATAAAATAAAACTCCGTGACATCTTTTAGCCCTTTTTAGGCCTTCTGCACAAGATGATCTCCGGGTACCTGCATAAACACTTAGTAAAAGTGTTAGTAATAGAATAAATAATTTTAATGCAATGACAAAAATTAATTAGTAAAGCCAAACAAAATAAATCCGTCTTTTGCACAAAGGAGTCCTTGAAAATCAGACGGAGATTCCTTCATCGGCCAATATTGTTAAAAAACAATAAAATAAATAAAACTTTTAGATCCGCGCCAAAACAGTAATAGTTTTAAACACAGAGGGCTCAGATATATATAAAAATAAAGTGGGACATCCTAAACAAGTGTGGCTGCAAGAATTCGCCAAATGCACGTTGGTTATCCTGTAAGTAGAAGAAATCATCAACGCCTGTAAAGCTTCATTTATTTTATTTTCCGCTTTCAGAATCATGGAGGCCTAAAAAATCGACGGATAACTTTTTCATTGGCCAATTAAAGTGTAGTATCATGTTCAAACCAGTAAAATAACAACAGTGTAGTATCTATTCTTTAAAATTAGTTTAATGAAAATAAGAGGGGCAAAATCATCCAAAAAACAGTCCAAACCCCCATGAACAGTAAACATCATAACAGTGAGCGAAATAACAACATCACAGCAGCAGTGGTTCGCCGGAAACCACATTCCCACCGGAAAACTCAAGACGACGCATGAGAACAAATGGAAACAAGTCAAAAAAATAGCCGAAAAACAACAATGCAGTAGCCAACAAAATTGTTTAAAAATCATCCGACGAACAACGGAAAACATCGTAATCAGAGCTAACGAAATCGCCGGATATCTCCGAACATCACCGGAATTTTTCAAGAACTCCAGGCGAATGTAAAATCAGCGAAATCAGTCCAACAGAGACAGTAGATCTACAAAAAATAAAGCAACAAGGTCGCCGGAGTTCTTAGACTCCGGCTAGATCACAAATAAAAAAAAATCAGTCCATAAATACCGAATCAGTCTAACAAATCACAAGATGAAGCCAGCAACACAACAAAAGAGGGAAAGGGGTCGGCGTCGCCTCATCGGCGAAATGCCGGGGCGACAACACCATGTGGCGGTTCGACGGGAGTTGGGGCGACGAGGGTTCGTCGGCGGGTGGTGCGTGAAAAGATGCACACACTTTAACGCAAGTGCACGTTATCGTGACAAGTAATATAGTCTTGGTAAGACCGAATATCGTCCACAAGGATTAGGGTTCAAGTACCAACTATCTATTTTTTGGTATCTATTTGGTAACCGATATTTGATTTGTGGTTTATAACTAACAATTATAAAAGCTAATTAACTATAGGTTTACTTCAGTTGTGATGGGAATATGGCTTCCACGTCTCCTCAACTATCCGCTTATGTTATTTATTAATGCAATTGAATTATGGTTTTCTTCTCTCGGAGCTAGCAGGTTTACGAAATCGTTTTATATTCCCGTTAAGGATATATAAACACTCAACCCGATGTTCTTTCTACCTTTCGGTGATAAGGATGACTCTATAGGAGGATTAAGAACAAAAACCTAGTTAACCGTCACGCACCATGCGTAAAATTAGGGTTTTTAAGCCTCTCATTAACGCTACATAAATAATTGAGGTATTTTCATCCCCAATCCAAAATATGTCTACCTAACTTACATCATATTCACAACCTCCTCCTTTCGAAGTTTGATTAGAAATCATATAAATAATGATAATTAGTGATCAATTAATTACCAAACATTCAAAGAAATTAATGGATAAATCTCAACAAGAAGAAGAATAACCATAGACATGCATTAATTGATAACATAAGTTTCTAGTGAATCAACTTGGAAAGCCCTATAAAAGAATTAGTTCATAGTCATTGACATGACAAGAACTAATTCAAAGTTCATCATATAAAACTGAAATAAAAGAAAAGGAAAGAAAAGAAAGTTACTAAATTATGGTCTCCAATCTTCAATTCAAGAAAACCTTGTGTTGTGCAAGAAAGACAACTCTTAAAATCTGCCTAGGGTTCTCCTTTTATAGGCTCAAAACCGCCTCTAACTTTTCTCAAAGCCCGCCCGTAAAATCGTCATTAACTGCTTTTTCCGCGCCGCGCCATGTTTCGATCGGCCATGGCGCCGAAGTTCGCAAGATTGGATGATTTGGCACCGCGCCCGATCTCGCTATTCCGGTAGCCGCGCTACTGGAACCTTCGCAGCCTCTTCGATGATTAGCGCGCCCCCGCTTCGATCGCAGGAGGCCGCGCCGTCCAAGCTTCGCTGCTCGCCACTTTCTCGTTTTTTAAGTTCTGGAACCTCCACTTTTGCCCTCTTTTAGCTCCTTTTCCACCATTTGGCCATTTTAACCACTTTGACTCAAAAGAAAGAAAAACTATCCTAATACGACACTTATTTGTACAAAAAGGTACAAAAGACTAACTAAAAAGGACTCAAAAAGTGTATATAAAATACACCGATCAAATACCCTCAAACTTAACCTTTGCTCGCCCTCGAGCAAAGATCAAAAGAAAGAAATAACAGACTCAAGAAAACGAAAAATAAAAGACTCACTGACATTGATCACTTTTGTTGCATTGATGTTATCTAGAAAAACATGAAGGTTAGCAGAATAATATGCAAGAACATATAGCATGAAATATTTAGCACACTAAACACTTTAAGCTAGATATTTCGCAAACTCATTTTTATCATGCTTAATGGAAGTCAACCTACTGAATCATGCTTGTAAAATTCAAAAATCTTATGACATGTTTACTTGTTATTCTCCACTAATCCTGGATATGCATAAAAGAGATCTTCAGGACTTTAAGGGTTGTAATGTAGGCTTAGGTAGTGGTTGGTAAAAATAGGCATTTAGGCTCATTTTTGTGTACCATAAGCTCTTTAGCTTTTCAGAGTTTCCCTTTTCTTTTGATTCTTTTCTTCACTTCAAATCAATCTTTCCCCTCTTTTGTTTTGGGAGAGTGAAGTGTATAATAATGACAAGCACACCCAAACTTAGGCTTTTGCCTATTTCTTATTAATTTTTTTTTATTGGGGTGCATCAAAGTTGTTCACTCTTTTTGTCTCTTTTTTAACACAATTTATTCCACTATTTCATATTTTTACTTATGGCACAATTTGTGGGAATATAGGGTGTCAAAGAAGAAGTTTCAATTTTTAGGCTCAATGGGGCTGACTAGGGATACTTTTTAAAGGTCAGGGATAGAAAAGAGTGGTAAGAATTGACTATCAAAGAAATGTCTGAATCATCTTCCCTAACATGCATATCCTAACTATTTCGCCTCAAATAGCAAGCAATCATAACACATAGGTTTTCATCATTTAGCATGCATAATTTAAGCAAGAAACTCCAGATAGACAGATTTTATGAGTTTTTGGCATATCTAACCTAGGTGTTTAGATAGTTTCTTCAATTCCATTACATTATTCCACCTTACTTCACTAGGTGTTTCTAGTAACTACAGCATACATGATCTTTGACAGACAATTATGACTTAAAGGAAAAAAAAAATCGTGACTCAAAAATACACAAAAAAACAACAAAAAGACTTAACATACTTATAACAGTAAGACACAAATAAAGCACAAATAAAACACCCCCCCCCCCTCCCAAACTTAAATCACACATTGTCCCCAATGTGTGTAGACTCAAAGACAATAAAAGAAAACAAGACACTTACAGACTTGATTTGTTCCCTCGTTTCTTGTTGTCCTTGTATCACCGTGTCCAAACTCTGCATCATCCTTATCTGATTTTGGAGTAACTACTCCATCATGGGCACTGAGGGTTCTGAATCTGTGGTAGGCTGGTGGCTGGGTCCTGCCGCATATTGAGCCTCTATTTCAGGCTCATCTTCGTTCATGGCGGCCTCTGCTGCTGTTGGTGGTGGTGGTTGTGCTCTTCTTCTTGCTGCTGGGGGATTGGGTCTGGGAAGGCGTGCATTATCCCATAGGACACAGGCAGTTGGTTCTTCTCATGAGTGTCAGTGGGTAGGGTTGGGACCCCATTGGTGGCACATAGGGCTGTAATGAGTGAGCCATGTACCAACCCACCTGTTGTTACCAACCGGCTGGTCTCTTCAATACTTAGCACTATCTCCTTCCCCACATCAATCGCGCCTCTTTCATAATTCCATATATCACTGATCCTATCTTCCGCACTCGTGAAGTGCGTGGATGGAATCATGTGTCGCCGACGTAAATATAGCCAACCTCGTCGCTTTGTTGAACTGCACCGCCAAGCTCTTGACCCATTTCTTGAATATCAAATGCAATTTCGGTAGTTTCATGGTTCGCGACGGCATTCCAGTTGATGTTGTCGGTGCTCCTAGACCATGTTCTAAAATGGTTCCAATCACTACTTTCTTCAACATCAACCGTCTTCAATTGTGCATTTACATCTTCTGCTGTCACAGGCACATAATGTCCCCTTACAAAGCATCCCCTTTCCACCTTCTCCGGAAGATTAGCATAAAATTCACGCACCATTACTGTGTTTATTGGTGCTAACCCTTCCTGTTTTACAAATCTTTTCCACCCCCTCATCTCAATCATCGCCCGAATGGGCTCATAGACATCCCATTCCTCAAGCGCGCCCCATTGATAATCCATTCCCTTTTCAGGGATTAAGGGTCTTGTACTAAGCTTTTTGTATCTTTGGAAGGCTTGGTAGCTCACAAACCTAGTATCATCGTATTGCGGGGCTGAGGTGGATGTGGAGGCTCTTCTCTTTCTGACGGACATGGCTAATACTTTCTGCAGCTTACAACTTAGTAGCACAAATGCTCTCCAACACAATCAACAATTAGCTGCTAAAACACTAACACCCCCAAACTTCAACTCTACTACCCAATACCCACACCCTCCTTGTCTACTCCTTCTCTAAATTTCACAACCAATTTTTCAGCACCCCAACTACTTCACAATGCAACACTTCTCCAAACTACTACCTTCTTTAACTACTGAAAGCTTTCAAGAAAAGATGAAGATTACCTTTTTATGGTGTTCTTCAAGGTGTTCTTGCTTCTAATGGTGATTTGAGGCAATGGAATGAGGTTTTTGTTAGTAGAGATGGCTTAGGATTCTAGGAATTTAAGAGTTTTGGTTGTTGTTGGGTTTGATTTGTGGAGGATTTGTGGGTAAATTGTGGATTTTCGTGGGTTTTGTGGAGAAGGGGGTTAGGTTTTGGTTTTGAAATTGGGGAAAATCTGATTTCTAGGCGTCTTTTAATTTCTGGATTTGCCAGGCCGCGCTACCAATGTTCGCACTCTTCGAATTTCAGCGCGCGCCTAGATTTGGCAATTTTTCGCATTTTTCCGCCGCTGCCCTCGCTTCGCCGCTTAAACTTCAGCGCCTCTTCTGTTCTTTTGGCGCCGCGGCCCTGCTCCTGGGCGCCGCGGCGCTTACCCGTTTTTCTGGAAATCCTGGCTTTTCTTCAGTTTTTCGCCCTTCAGTTTATTTGCCTACACCTGTCAATCACAACACAAACACTACCTTCGTGAGACCGTTCTTAATAAAGATTACTATATTAGAGCAAAATAAATCAAAAATACCTTGGGTTGCCTCCCAAGTAGCGCTGTCTTTAACGTCTTTTAGCCGGACGCAAGTTCCTTAATTCAATAAACGTGGGGTGGATCAACCCCACAACTAATCCATTTTCTTCACATTTTTCGTTTTCTTTTTCTTCTTCTCCTCTTAGCATTATCGTTAAGGGGAAGTTCAGGAACACATACCTGCTTCTGTGGAGGTTCGGCAAACCATGCCTGCTTTCGTGGGCTCATCTCCCTTTGTTTGACTTGTACGGGCTCACAGGGGGGGTTGATGGTGCTGATTGCAAAACACCTACTCATGGTTGGTGGCTCAATGATGTGTTTAAAAACTTTAAACACCATTTCTTCCTTCTCCACCCTCAATGTCAACTCTCCTCTTTCTACATCGATCAAGGCTCTCCCTGTCGCTAGGAATGGTCTCCCCAATATGATAGGGATTTCTGCATTCTCTTCCATGTCAAGAATGAGGAAGTCCGCAGGAAAAAAGAATTTTCCTACTTTGACAATCACGTCCTCAATCTTCCCTCTTGGATGAACCACTGTCCTATCGGCTAGTTGCAGACTCACAGTGGTTGGTTTTGCCTCACCCAACTCCAACCGTTTAAACACCGATAGAGGCATCAGATTTATACTTGCCCCTAAATCGCATGAGCCACAGCGTGTCACCCCGCTTTGTGCAAGGTAGTGTAAAGCTCCCTGGGTCTTTTAGTTTTGGTGGCAACTTCTTCTGCAAGATAGCACTACACTCCTCCGCCAGTGCTACTATTTCGCATCACGCTTCTTCTTCTTCCCCAAGATCTCCTTCATGAACTTGAAATAGGAGGGCATCTGCTCCAAAGCCTCTATAAAAGGTATGTTGATATGCAACTTCCTGAATGTCTCCAAAAATTTGGAGAATTGTTTATCAACCGTCTTCCGCTGTAATCTCTAGGGGAAAAGGGATCTTCTCTGTAGACTCATTCTCTGGAGTTTTCTCTTCTACTGGGCTAGGTTCAACCACCTTCTCTTTTTCTATCTCTGCCCTTTGTTCAACTATCGGTGAGGTATCGCCGCTCCAACCGCTTGCCTTCTCAATTATCTTGTCGACATTGCTCCTCGATTTACCTCTGTGTTGCTTGGCGATGTACCGTGGCTCGCTTGTTTACTGTTTTGCTAGTGACCCACTTGTGTTTCCAAATTCTGAACGAGGATCTAAACACATCGCTACGAATCGGTGCAGGCGTTGGTGAGTGCCAACAAAGCTGCTCTCAGCTCGTCTGGCTTCTCTTGCTGAACTGGTGCATTGAACTGTTGAGGTTGTGGGGCCTGAGTAAAGGGCTGCTGATTTTGGTTCTGCTGGGTTGCATCGCCTGTATTGATTCTCGCCGCCGGTCTCTCTCTCCATGAGAAATTTGGGTGATTCCTCCACCCTGGATTATAAGTGTTGGAGTATGGATTGTTTTGTGGCCTCTGATAGTTACCCACGGCCTGACACTCTTCCTGCTCTATTGGCATATTATTAGGATCAGCTGAAGGAAACCTATCGAATGTATGTGGGCCTCCACAGATTTCACAGATCTTTGGCATCTGCACTGCATTCATTGATCTCAGTATGTTCTGCATTGTTTTCGCCAAAAGGGCCACTTGGGCATTCAAGGCAGCAATGACATCTATTTCGTGGACTCCCACTGTTCTTCTCCCACTCGTCGACCTCTCTTCTGTGACATGGTTGTTGGTGGCCATATCTTCTAATAATTCGTGAGCGTCGTGGGCTGTTTTCCTCATGAATGCCCCACCTGCTGCTGCATCTATAATGGTTCGGTTGTCTTTGCTCGGCCGTTATAGAAGATGTGGACCAAGTTCCACAACTCAATACAATGGTGTGGGCACTTTCTCTGTAAATCTTTGAACCTTTCCCAAGATTCATATAATGACTCTCCATCTGCTTGGTAGAAGTTATTCAGCTCCCCTCTCAATTTCGCTGCTTTGCATGGGGGAAAGAACTTGGCTAGGAATTTCTGTGCCAGCTCTTGCCATGTAAAAATCGAATCGGCCGGCAGGGAATTCAACCATACTTTTGCTCTATCCCTGAGTGAGAAGGGAAAGAGCCTCAATCTGACAAAGATCATCGTGAACGCCGTTATATCTGAAAGTTGCACATAGCTCCAAGAAATTAGCTATGTGCATATGTGGATCCTCCGATGGCAGTCCTCCAAATTGCACTGTGTGCTGTACCATGCTCAGAATCGCCGGTTTTATCTCAAAGTTGTTCGCTCCTATGGCAGGGAGCCTAATACATGTCTGTGCTCCATTCACTCTCGGCAGCACATAGTCTCCCAAGCTTCTTTCTGCCTGGACTTGAACTCTTTCCTCGACATCCATAGGTACTTGCCGAGGTATTCCTGGATTGGGTTGATTTTCACCTAACCCTTCTCTCATCATGTTGTTGTTTTGAACACCGTCCATCTCTATCAAGGCTGCAATCCGCTGATTCTTTCTGTTCTGTTTACAGGTTTTCTCAATCTCTAGATTGAAGGGAACAAGAGTGGCTGCCCCTCTTCTCCTTCGCATAAACTGATTTCCTGAAATAGATAAAAAACAGACAACAAATCACGGCACCCTGATTTTTACCGAAAATAAAGAAAAAAATGTAAAAATAAAATAAAAATTAAAAACCAAATTAGAAATTAAAAATAGATAAATTTGATATTGAACTATGCCTAATCACAAACGCGCCAAAAACTTGGTGCGCGAAAAGATGCACACACTTTAACGCAAGTGCACGTTATCGTGACAAGTAATATAGTCTTTGTAAGACCGAATATCGTCCACAAGGATTAGGGTTCAAGTACCAACTATCTATCTTTTGGTATCTATTTGGTAACCGATATTTGATTTTGTGGTTTATAACTAACAATTATAAAAGCTAATTAACTATAGGTTTACTTCAGTTGTGATGGGAATAGGGCTTCCACGTCTCCTCAACTATCCGCTTATGTTATTTATTAATGCAATTGAATTATGGTTTTATTCTCTCGGAGCTAGCAGGTTTACGAAATCATTTTATATTCCCGTTAAGGATATATAAACACTCAACCCCAGTATTGCTCCTTTCTACCTTTCGGTGATAAGGATGACTCTATAGGAGGATTAAGAACAAAACCTAGTTAATCACACGCACCATGCGTAAAATTAGGGGTTTTAAGCCTCTCATTAACGCTACATAAATAATTGAGGTATTTTCATCCCCAATCCAAAATATGTCTACCCAACTTACAGCATATTCACAACCTCCTCCTTTCGAAGTTTGATTAGAAATCATATAAATAATGATAATTAGTGATCAATTAATTACCAAGCATTCAAAGCAATTATTGGATAAATCTCAACAAGAAGAAGAATAACCATAGACATGCATTAATTCATAACATAAGTTTCTAGTGAATCAACATGGAAAGCCCTATAAAAGAATTAGTTCATAGTCATTGACATGACAAGAACTAATTCAACGTTCATCATACAAAACTGAAATAAAAGAAAAGAAAAGAAAAGAAAGTTACTAAATTATGGTCTCCAATCTTCAATCCAAGAAAACCTTGTGTTGTGCAAGAAAGGGAACCCTTAAAAACTGCCTAGGGTTCTCCTTTTATAGGCTGAAAACCGCCTCTAACTTTTCCCTCAAAGCCTGGCCCAGAAAATCGTCATTAACCTGATTTTCCGCAGCGCGGCCACGGCCTGCTATCGGCGCGCGGCCTAAGTTGCAGATGCCGGATGATTTGGCGCGCCGATCTCTGCTATTTGAGGGCGCCGCGGCGCTGGAACCTCTGCAGCCTTCTCGATGATTAGCGCCGCGCCCCGCTTCGATCGCGAGGCCGCTGCCGTCGGGTTTCTGTCTCGTTCGCCACTTTCTCGTCTTTTAAGCTCTGGAACCTCCACTTTTGCCCTCTTTTAGCTCATTTTCCGTCATTTGGCCATTTTAACCACTTTGACTCAAAATAAAGAAAAACTATTCTAATACAACACTTATTTGTACAAAAAGGGACAAAAGACTAACTAAAAAGGACTCAAAAAGTGTATATAAAATACACCGATAAGCGGGACAGTGGGGTTCAGCGACGAGTCACTGGTTGTGACTGTAGTGTGTGTGTTCGCTGATGAGTCACTGGTTGTGACGGTAGTGTGTGTATTCGCCGGAGCTCGGGCTCCGGAAGTGGGTGGTGACGGGAACAGTGGGGGAGAGGGGAAGAGGAGAGTGTGGAAGATGATGAAGATAACAAATGTTGCGGCTGCTGTTTGTTCTGTGGGCTGCCCCCTCCTTTAATAAAGGAGGGGTAATGTTTATTATATAGGGGTAGGATTAGGGTTTAGGTTTTTTTTGGGGGGGGGGGGAAATAAAATGTGGTATTTGAAATTTAGGGGGGGGGGGTGGAAATAAAAGAGGGTGTTTTGATGAAATTAAAAATGGTGTTGGATTGGAATGATTCGGATTAAGTCTCGTACTGGACTGATTTGACAAAATGCAAAGCGGGTTAATTATTTAAAAGGAAAAATTATTTAAAAGATGCAAGGTTATAAAAATGCAAATGCCGATGCAATAATAATAAAATACAATATTTAACAAATGTTTAATGTCTAATTAAAAATTAAAGCGGGATGTCAATTAATTATTTAAAGAGATGCAAATATTATTAAAATAAATGACGGTGTAATAATAATATAAACATAATATTAACAAAGACATAATGCTTAATTTAACATAAAAAGATGCAAATGTCATTTTGTGAAGAAATAAACATAGAATATTATGTAAAAAATGCAAAAAATGATGATTAAAATGCGGTGTCTTAAAACACATAAAATTGCAATAAATATACGAAAAACGGGTCAAAATTGATCACAAGACCAAGACCCTCGTCAAGATGACACCCATCGATTTAGGTCGGGCCTTTTGTCTCAACATGCAACAGCCTGACAACAACTGGTACATGGCCTCCGGAGCCACTTCTCACCTCACCCGGTCTGCATATTCCCAAATTATTTGGTTTAAAGCATCCTCAATTTGTGACAGTTGGTAGTGGTCAACGCATTCCAATAAAGGGTTATAATACATCCACACCACCTCCTCATCCACTCCCCCTTCAAAATACCCTATATGCCCCACATATGATTAAGAATCTAATCTCTATCCGCAAATTCACTCGTAATAACTCTGTCTCTATTGATTTTGACCCTTATGGTTTCACTGTGAAGGATCTTCATACGGGGACACCTCTTACGAGATGCAATAGCATGGGGGATCTCTATCCATTCACTCCCACCTCCGCTGCCATATCTAGCTCTCCCGTCTCTCTAGCGGCTATTTCTTCTTCCACATGGCATAATAGGCTTGGTCATCCAGGAGCCCTAGTTTTTAACTTTCTTAGAGGCAATAATTTTATTACTTGTAATGAGAATCTTGCCCAAAACTGTGTTTTTTGTTCTTTAGGCAAACATTCCCGTCTTCCGTGTAAATCATCAATTAGTGTTACTTTTGCACCCTTTTATATTATACATGCCGATTTATGGACATCACATGTTGCTAGTTCTGTCTGTCATAAATAATATCTTATCCTACTATATGATTTTTCTCACTTTGTTTGGTTGTATCCTCTCAAATTTAAATGGGACGTGTTTGCTAAATTTCTTGAGTTTCAAACATTCATTCAAACACAATTTGAAAAAGGTATAAAATCTTGTGCGATAATAGTCGTGAATTCAACAACTACATTTTTCATCATTTTTGTACTAATAATGGCATGGTTTTTCGCTTCTCTTGCCCTCACACCTCCCCTCAAAACGGTAAAGCTGAAAGAATCATCTGCACCATTAATAATATGATTCGTAATTTATTGATTCATGCCTCCCTACTGATGCGCGTTAAGATGCACATACTTTAAACGCAAGTGCACGTTATCGTGACAAGTAGTATAGTCTTAGTAAGACCGAATATCGTCCTCTGGGATTAGGGTTCAAGTACCAACTATCTATTTTCTAGTATCTATTTGGTGAATTTATGATTGATTTGTTGTTTATAACTACGAATTATGCAAGCTATTTTAATATAAAGATTTACTTCAGTGGTGATGAGAATAGGGCTTCCATGTATCCTTACTATCCGCTTATGCTACTTACTAATGCATTAACTTATGGTATTCTTCTTTAGGAGAAAGCGGGTTCTGAAATCGTTTTATACTCCCGCTAGGGTTATATAAACACTCAACCTCAGAGATCGCACCTTACCTACCTCTCTGATAAGGATAACTTTATAGGAGGATTAAGAACAAAAACCTAGTTGGATCACGCACAATGCGCAAAATTAGGGTTGTTAAGCCTCTCATCAACGCTACATAAATAATTGAGGTATTTTCATCCCCAATCCAAGAATGTCTACCCAACTTACAACATATTCACAATCCCCCCTTCTCAGAGTCTGATTAGAAATCATATAGTGATAATTAGTTGTCAATTAATTACCAAGAATTCAACTCAATTATTGGATAGATCTCACAATAAGAAAAATAACCATAAGCATGCATTAATTTATAACATAAGTTTCTAGCAATTCAACATGGAAAGCCTATAAGAGAATTAGTTCCTAGCCATAAATATGACAAGAACTAATTCAAAGTTCATCATAAAATCAAATAAAGTAAAGAAAAGGAAAAGAAATTACTAAACTAATGGTATCCAATCTCAAGTCAAAGGCTTGAGTTGTGCAAGAAGGAACCCTTAAAAGCGCTTAGGGTTCTCCTTTTATAGTGAAACCGCCTCTCTTTTCCTTCAGCTCGCCCGCATTTTCGTCAAAGACCTAATTTTCGCGTCGGCGTCGCGGCCAATGCAGCGCGCGGCCGGAAGTTCTGCAATCCGTCGGGTGTTTTGGCGCGCGGCCCGATATCTGGCTGTTCGAGGCGCGCATACTGCATTTGTATCTCCTCGGATGTTTAGCGCCGCGACCTGCATTCTTTGTCGAGGCGCGCGTGCCAGTCTTCAAGCCTCTTCGAATAGTGGCGCGCGACCATAACGAATGCGAGGCGCGCGGCCGTCCGGATTTCTCCCTCGTTCGCCATTTTCTCTGTTTTCAGCTCTGACATCTCCTCTTTTAGCTCCTCTTCCGCCATTTGGCCATTTTAACCACTTTGACTCAAAAGAAAGAAAAACTATCCTAATACGACACTTATATGTGCAAAACGGGACAAAAGACTAACTAAAACTGACCCAAAAGGTGTATATAAAATACACCGATCAAATACCCCCAAACTTAACCTTTGCTCGCCCTCGAGCAAAGATAGAAAGAAATAAAATAAAAGACTCACTGCCATTGATCACTTTTGCTGCATGAGTGTTAACTAGAAAAACATGAAGGTTAGCGAAATAATATGCAGGAACATATAACACGAAAGTTCAGCACACTAAGCACATGAAGCTAGATATTTCGCAAACTCATATTATCATGCTTAATGGACGTCAATATACTAAATCATGCATGTAAATTCAAGAATTCCTATGGCATGCTTACTTGCTATTCTCCACTAATTCTGGATATGCATAAAAGAGATTTTCAGGACTTTAAGGGTTGTAATGTAGGCTTAGGTAGGGGTTGGTAAAAATAGGCATTTAGGCTCATTTTTGTGTACCATAAGCTCTTTAGCTTTTCAGTATTTCCCTTTTCTTTTTGTTCTTTTCTTCATTTCGATTCTATCTTTCCCCTCTTTTGTTTTGGGAGAGTGAAGTATATAATAATGACAAGCACCCCCAAACTTAGGCTTTTGCCTATTTCTTATTACTTTTGTATTGGGGTGCAACAGACTTATTCACTCTTTTTGTCTCTTTTTTAACACAATGTATTCCACTATTTCATATTTTCACTTATGGTACAATTTGTGGGAATATAGGGTGTCAAAGAAGAAATTTCAAATTTAGGCTCAATGGGGCTGACTAGGGATACTTTTAAAGTACGGGATAGAAAAGAATGGTAAGAATTGGCTATCAAAGAAATGTCTGAGTCATTTCACTAACATGCATATCCTAACTATTTCGCCTCAAATAGCAAGCAATCATAACACATAAGCATTTATCATTTAACATGCATAATTTAAGCAAGAAACTCCAAATAGACAGATTCTATGAGTTTTTGGCATATCTAACTTAAATGTTTGGATAGTTGCTTCAATTCCGTTACATTATTTCACCTTACTTCACTAGGTGTTTCTAGCAACTACAGCATACATGATCTTTGACAGACAATTATGACTCAAAAAAGGGAATTTTTTTTTTGTGACTCAAAATAAACATAAAACAATCAAAAAGACTTAAATAAAGCATAACATGACACATAAAGAAAACACAAATAAACACCCCCAAACTTAAAACACACATTGTCCCCAATGTGTGTAGACTCAAAGACGGTAAAAGAAATAGACACTTACAAACTTTGGTTAAAATGGTGGTGGTGGCGGTGGATAATGCATCGACCATTGGTTGAACAAGGAACTCAGCTCGTTGATTTGTTGCCTTGTTTCTTGCTTGTACTATCGTGTCCAAGTCCGCATCATCCTCATCCGATTACGATACAATTGCTCCATTGTGGGCATTGGAGGTTACGCTCCCGTGGTTGGCCTGTGGCTAGGTCTCGCCTCATTGAGCCCTATTTCGTGCTCATCTTCGTCCCATGGCGGCCTCTGCTGCTGCTTTCTTCTTTGGGGGCTTGGGTGCAGGAAAGTGTGCACTATCCCATGTGACATCGGTGATTGGTTTCTTTCGAGTGTCGGTGGGTAGGTTTACAACCGCACTCGTGACATAACTTGGTGATGATCGAGCCATGTCCCAATCCGCTGTTGTTACCAACTCGCTGATTTCTTCAATGCTCGCACTATTTCTTTCCCACATCAATCATCAACCCTCATAATTCCATATATCGGTTTGATCTCATCCTGCGCACTCTGGTGAAGTGCGTGGATGGAATCACGCGCGCCGATTTAAATATAGCCAACCTTTGGCTACTTTGTTGAATGCACTGCTCGGTGCTCTTGACCCATTTCTTCCAATATCAAAAGCGGCTCACGATAGCTCACGGTGTTTGCGGCGATATCCCCGCTTTATGTTGTCGGTGCTCTGCAGACCATGTTCTAAAATGGCTCCGATCACCAATTCCTCCTTCAACATCAATCGCTTTCAATTGTATATTGATATCTTAACATCGCACAGCACATAGCGTCCCCTTACAAAGCATCCCCTTTCCACCTTCTCCGGAAAATTGGCATAAAATTCACGCACCATTGTTGTGTTTACTGGTGCTATCTTCTCCGGATTCACAAATTTCCTCCAATCCCTTAACTCAATCATCGCCCGAATGGGCTCATAAACATCTTCTTCCCCATATGACTCCCTCTGGTAGTCCATTCCCCTTTCTGGTATTATGGGTCTGGTATCAAGCTTTTTGTATCTTTGGGAGGCTTCGTAGCTCACAAACCTATTTTCATCGTATTGTGGGGTTGGGGTGGATGTGGAGCCTCTTCTCTTCCTGGTGGCCATGGTTTAAAACAAAATCTGCAGCTTATACTTTAGTGGCACAACTGTCTCCTACACACTCAACACTAGCAGCGAATACAACACCCCCAAACTTCAACCTTTCTACTCACTACCCACAACCTCCTTTTCTACTCTTTTCTCCAAACTTCACAATCACTTTTCAGCACCCAAACTACTCCAACTACAATACTCCTCCAAACTACTACCTCCTATGACTTCAATAAAAGGATTCAAGAACAGAAAAAGATTACCCTTTTATGAGAAGCTTCAAGCTTGTTCTTGTTTCAATTGGTGGTTTGAGGCTATGGAATGGAGCTTTGTTGGTTGAGAAGGCTAAGGGTTTTTGGGAATTTAAGAGCTTAGGTTGTGGTTGGGTTGGATTTGTGGAGGATTTGTGGGCAAATTTCTGGAATTTCGTGGGTTTTTGGAGAGGGAATGTTAGGTTTTTGAAGTTGGAATTGGGGAAAATCTGATTTTTGGGCGTTTTTAAGTTTCTAGATTCGCTTGGCGCATGGCTGAACTTTGCGCTCGCCGGGACTTTCTGCGCCAGCCATTCTGGTAGCGCGGCTAAACTTGGCAAATTTTACGGAATTTTTGCGCGCAGCCTGCTCTGAAGCGCATGGCGCAAACTTCTGCGCTGTTCGATTCTTTTGGCGCGCCTGCTCTGGCGCCATGGCTACACTTTACGGAAATCACGGCTTTCGTTCAGCTTTTCGTCCTTCAGTTTATTTCCCTGTACCTATCAATCACAGCACAAACACAAGAACCCAAGACCGTGAGATTGTTCTAGACAAAATAAAATAAACTTAAAGACAGAAATTAAAATAACATAATTGAAAACGTTGGGTTGCCTCCCAAGTAGCGCTGTCTTTAACGTCTTTTAGCCGGACGCAAGTTCCTTATCCTTAATAACCCTGGGGCGGATTAAGCCCCCAACCTATCCATTTCCTCCACATTTGGTGTTTTCTTTTTCTTCTTTTCTTCTTAGCATTATCAGTAAGGGGGGGTTCAGGAATACTTACCTCCTTTAGTGGCATTTCAGCAAACCATGCCTGCTTTCTTGGGCTCATCGCTCTTTGGTTGACTTGTATTGGCTCGCATAGGGGTTTGATGGTGCTGACTGCAAAGCACCCGCTCATTGTTGGTGGCTCAATGACGTGTTTAAAAACTTTAAACATCATTTCTTCAGACTCCACCCTTAGTGTTAATTCTCATCTTTCAACATCAATCAAAGATCTCCCCGTTGCTAGGAATGGCCTCCCCAATATGATAGGTATTTCCGCATCTTCTTCCATATCAAGAATGAGGAAATCTGCAGGAAAGAAGAATTTTCCTACTTTCACAATCACGTCTTCAATCTTGCCTCGTGGATGAACCATCTGTCTTGGCCACCGTAGAGCTTACGTGGTTGGTTTGGCCTCATGACTCTAATCTTTTAAAAACTGATAAGGGCATCAGATTTATACTCGCCCCTAAATCACACAAGGCTCTGTTGCAAGTCACCCTGCCCACTGTGCAAGGTAGTGTAAAGCTTCCAGGATCCTTTAGCTTTGGTGGCAACTTTTTCTGCAAGATAGCACTACACTCTTCTGTTAGTGCTACTATTTCATACTCTTCCAGCTTTTTCTTCTTCCCCAAAATCTCTTTCATAAACTTGAAATAGGAGGGCATCTGCTCTAATGCTTCTATGAAAGGTATGTTGATATGCAGCTTTCTGAATGTCTCCAAAAATTTGGAGAATTATTTATCAACAGCCTTTCGCTGTAGTCTCTGGGGGAAGGGATCTTTCTGTATACTCCTTCTGGAGTTTTCTCTACTGTTGGGCTAGGCTCAATCACCTTCTCTTTTTCTAACTCTGCTTTCTTCTCAACTCATCGGCCGAGGTGTTTGCTCAACTGTCTTCCACTTCTCAACCGCATCTTTGCGACATCGCTCCTGGATTTACCTCTGTATTGCTTGGCAATGTCCTTGTGGCTCTTTGTTTGCTGTTTTGCTAGTGACCCACTGTGTCTCCAAGTTTACGAGCGAGGATCTAGCTTCATCATGAGCTGCGTGCAGGCGTTGGCAAGTCTTTATCCGCTTGACTCATCCGGCTTTTCTTTACGAGGTGCATTCGCTGGTGTGGGGCTTGAATGAAGGGTTGCTGATTCTGGCTCACGATTCTGCATCGCCCTATCGATTCTGCGCACGATCTGGATTCTGCTGCCCACGATCGTTCTGTTGCCTTGGTATTGGTTCTGCTGGTTACAGTCTTGGTCTGTTTCCCCGGTCTCCTCTCCATGAGAAATTTGGGTGGTTCCTCCACCCTGGATTATAAGTGTTGGAGTAGGGGTTGTTCTGTTACCTCTGATAATTACCTATGGCATGACACTCTGCCTGCTCCATTGGTATATTATTGGGATCAGCTGAAGGACACCTATCAAATGTATGTGGGCCACCACATATCTCACAGCTTTTAGGCATCTGCGCATTCACCGACATTTGTATGTTTTAATTGTTTCGCTAGGAGGCCACTTGGGCATTCAAGGCGTGATAACATCTATTTCATGGACTCATTTCTTCTCCCATTTGTCGACCTCTCTTCCGTGACATGGTTGTTAGTGGTCATGTCTTCTAATAACTCATGAGCGTGGCTGTTTTCCTCATGAATGCTCCACCATTCTTTGCATCTATGATAGTTACGGTTGTCTTGCTCGGCCGTTGTAGAAGATGTGGACCAAGTTCCACACTCAATCTGATGGTGTGGGCACTTTCTCTGTAGATCTTTGAACCTTTTCCAAGCTTCATATAAGGACTCTCCATCTGCTTGGTAAAAGTTGTTCAACTCCCCTCTTAGTTTTGCTGCTTTACACGGAGGAAAGAACTTGGCTAAGAATTTCTGTGCCAGCTCGTGCCATGTGAAAATCGAATCGGCCGGCAGGGAATTCAACCATACTTTTGCTCTATCCCTGAGTGAGAAGGGAAAGAGCCTCAATCTGACGGCATCATCAGTAACGCCGTTATATCTAAAAGTTGCACATAGCTCCAAGAAATTAGCTATGTGCATATGTGGGTCCTCTGATGGCAGTCCTCCGAATTGCACTGTGTGCTGTACCATGCTCAGAATCGCCGGTTTTATCTCGAAGTTGTTGGCTCCTATTGCAGGGAGCCTAATGCATGTTTGTGCTCCATTCACTCTTGGTAGCACATAGTCTCCCAAACTCCTTTCTGGCTGGATTTGGACTCTCTCTTCCACGTCTATGGGTGCTTGCCTAGGTATTCCTGGGTGAGGTTGATTCTCTCCTAACCCTTCTCCCATCCCGTTGTTGTTCTGAACGCCGTTCATCTCTAACAAGGTTGCAATCCGCTGATTCTTTCATTACGTTTGCAGGTTTTCTCAATTTCTGGATTGAAGGGAACAAGAGTGTCTGCTCCTCTTCTCCTTCGCATAAACTGACTTCCTGAAATAGATCAAAAACAGACAACAAATCACGGCACCTCGAATTTTCAAAAGAAAAACGTAAAAATTAAAAATTAAAATAAAAACCAAATTAGAAATTAAAAATAGATAAAATTGATATTGAACTAATGACTAATCCCCGGCAACGGCGCCAAAAACTTGATGCGCGTTAAGATGCACACACTTTAAACGCAAGTGCACGTTATCGTGACAAGTAGTATAGTCTTAGTAAGACCGAATATCGTCCTCTGGAATTAGGGTTCAAGTACCAACTATCTATTTTCTAGTATCTATTTGGTGAATTTATGATTGATTTGTTGTTTATAACTACGAATTATGCAAGTTATTTTAATATAAAGATTTACTTCAGTGGTGATGAGAATAGGGCTTCCATGTATCCTTACTATCCGCTTATGCTACTTACTAATGCATTAACTTATGGTATTCTTCTTTAGGAGAAAGCGGAGTTCTGAAATCGTTTTATACTCCTCAGGGTTATATAAACACTCAACCCGATGTCGCACCTTACCTACCTCGGTGATAAGGATAACTTTATAGGAGGATTAAGAACAAAAACCTAGTTGACCGTCACGCACAATGCGCAAAATTAGGGTTGTTAAGCCTCTCATCAACGCTACATAAATAATTGAGGTATTTTCATCCCCAATCCAAGAATGTCTACCCAACTTACAAAGATATTCACAATCCCTTCTCGTAGCGATTAGAAATCATATAGTGATAATTAGTTGTCAATTAATTACCAAGAATTCAACTCAATTATTGGATAGATCTCACAATAAGAAAAATAACCATAAGCATGCATTAATTTATAACATAAGTTTCTAGCACTTCAACATGGACAGCCCTATCAGAGAAGTAGTTCCTAGCCATAAATATGACAAGAACTAATTCAAAGTTCATCATAAAAGCGAAATAAAGTAAAGAAAAGGAAAAGAAATTACTAAACTAATGGTATCCAATCTCAAGCCAAAGTCTTGAGTTGTGCGAAGGAACCCTCAAAAACTGTCTAGGGTTCTCCTTTTATAGGCTGCAAACCGCCTTCCTCTTTTCCTTCAGGCCTGGCCCAGAATTTCGTCAAAAGACCTAATTTTTCCGTGTCGGCGCCGCGGCCCTGTAGACAGGCTCCGCGGCGCCGGAAGTTCTGCAATCC
The DNA here is from genome assembly GCA_029844215.1 of Przewalskia tangutica. Taxonomy (NCBI): domain Eukaryota; kingdom Viridiplantae; phylum Streptophyta; class Magnoliopsida; order Solanales; family Solanaceae; genus Przewalskia; species Przewalskia tangutica. The sequence continues at coordinate 114,764,280 of CM056723.1, read as the reverse complement.
GTCGGGTGTTTTGGCGCCGCCCGATATCTCGCTGCGAGGCGCCACTGCATTCTGTAGCTCTCGGATGTTTAGCGCGCGACCTGCATTCTTTGTCGAGCGCGCCAGCGAAGTCTTCGGCCTCTCGAATAGTGGCGCGCGCCCTCGCTGGCAGCTGCGAGGGCCCGGTCCGGATTTCTCCCTCGTTCGCCATTTTCTCTGTTTTCAGCTATGGCAATTCCTCTTTTGCCCTCTTTTAGCTCCTTTTCCGCCATTTGGCCATTTTAACCACTTTGACTCAAAAGAAAGAAAAACTATCCTAATACGACACTTATATGTGCAAAACGGGACAAAAGACTAACTAAAACTGACCCAAAAGGTGTATACAAAATACACCGATCACCTACCTCCATCCTTTTGGGTCTATGCTGCTAAAATGTAAGAATACGTTCTCAATATTCTCTCAACTAGCACCCTTCACAATATGACCCCTACCGAAATTCTCTATCATAGAGTCCCCTCTTATGATCATCTTCGAATATTCGTTTATCTATGCTATCATAACCTTGTCTCTACTGCCTCTCACAAACTTGCCCCCCGGTTCACTCCTTGTATCTACCTAGGCTTTTCGCCAAACCATAGGGGCTATCTATGATATGACTTGTCCACTCGTCAGATCCACATCTCTCATCACGTCACATTCGACGAGACCGTATTCTCGTTTTCGAATCTTAAACAGTTACAAAAATCGGATTACTCTTTTCTTGACGAGCCTGTCATCTGTCCCATCATCCTCAATCAACTAGAGCATAGTAGTTCTTCTTCCGCGTCAGCGCCGCCCAAGTCGGCACGCGCGCGCGAACTCCTACGAACAGTCCTCGCTTGCGCCGAAGCGGCTGCGGCCGGTGTTGCGCGCGGTGCAAAAATTGGAGAAATGCGCCGGTCCTCGGCGTCGCGGCCGCGATCACGGCACCACGGCGCCGCCGATAGTTCCCTTCAGCACTACGGTCCTTGATCATGGCACCGTGTTGCCTCCTACGGCATCAGCCCCTCCTTCTCCATATCTAATAATTCCCTCAACCTTGGAGCCTCCCACTATCCCCACTCACCAAATGAAAACTCGTGCCAAACATGGGATCTTCAAACCCAAAGTCCAATTTAACTTATCTGCCCAAACCATTTCTCTAATTCCCAAGAACCCTATATTGGCTAAACACCTAATTGGAATGCGGCTATGTCTGAGGAATTCAATACATTAACTAAACAGCACACATGAGATCTAGTACCTAGACCTGAAGGGGTAAATGTGATTCGTTGTCTGTGGCTATTTCGTCACAAATTCAGAAACAGTGGAGATCTTGAGAGGTATAAGGCACCACTTGTGCTAATGGCACAAATCAGTAGGATGATATTGATTGTGGTGAGACCTTCAGCCCGGTTGTCAAACCAATTACTATTCGCACAGTTTTGAGCATTGTCATGGGCAAACACTGGCCGATCCATCATCTTGATGTGGAATGCATTCTTACATGGGGATCTGAGAGAGACAGTCTACATGCATCAGCCGCCATGGTTCACTCATCCAGCAGTTCCTCACTATGTGTGTCGTCTCCGTAAGTCACTATATGGCCTGAAACAGGCCCCCGTGCGTGGTATGATTGTTTTATCAGGTATATCTTGCAGATTGAGTTTGTATGCAGCAAGAGTGATACATAACTCTTCATTTTTCATCGAGGTAGTAGCACTGCTTACTTATTACTTTACGTGGATGATATTGTTCTTACTGCCTCCTCCGATGGATTGAAAAATGAGATTATTGTCTTGCTTAAGTTCGAATTTGCAATGACTGATTTGGGGAAGCTGAGTTACTTTTTGAGGATATTAGTGACCAGGTCTGTCAATCATATGATCTTGTGTCAGCGTAAGTATGCCGAGGAGATTGTGTACAGGGCTAAGATGGCGAACTGCAAAGAGGTGCCTACTCCAGTTGATTCTAAATCTAAGCTCAGTGCCATGTATGGTGCTCCAGTCTCTGATCCTACTCTCTATAGGAGCCTTGCAGGTGCACTTCAGTATCTCACCTTCACCAGGTCAGACATAGCTTATGCTGTTCAACAGGTGTGCTTATTCATGCATGCCCCCAGGAAGTCTCATTTCACTGCTCTTAAGTGTACCATTCGATATATTAAGGGCACTCTTGATTATGGATTGCACCTATACCCCCTTTGCACCAAACAAGTTGTTTTCATATACGGATGTAGATTGGGCAGGGTGTCCGGACACGCGACGCTCCACCTCCGGCTTTTGTGTTTTTTTAGGGGATAATCTGATTTCTTGGTCTGGCAAGCGGCAGGCTACCCTATCTCGCTCCAGTGTCGAGGCTGAGTACAGAGGCATTGCGAATGTAGTAGCTGAGATTTGTTGGCTCAGAAATTTACTGTTAAAACTTCAGTGTCCTTTGCGTCAGGCATCTATTGTGTGTACTGTGATAACATCTCTGCCATCTATTTGTCTCATAATCCGGTTCAACATCAGCGAACCAAGCACATTGAGATAGACCTACACTTTGTTCGTGAGAAAGTTGCACTAGGCCATGTCAGAGTGTTACATGTTCCATCATCCTATCAGTATGCATATATATTTATCAAAAGACTTCCCAGACAGTTATTTCTTGACTTCAGATCCAGTCTCAGCGTCCGGCCTACTCCCGTTCCGACTGAGGGGGTGTGTAAACGTGTATATTATAGAAACAATTGTATCCCTACCCATAATTAGAATATTTCCATATATTGTGTAAATATAAATATGGTAAGACTATGATTCTTCTTTTGTATAGCCTTTGGATTTCTATTGTATAAGGGATGAATATTGTACTCTATATATACTTTGATATTAATGAGAAGATTTCCTAATGAAGATTAATATCATCTTACAGTTACCATGAACTCATTATATTTTTTAAAAAATAGGTTTAATTTTTACTTTTTTTTGTTGCAATTTTACTGATTTTTCTCTTATGTATTTATATTCCGTATCAAAATTATTGGCATCAGTTGGACTATTAGACTAGGAGTATATGTTAAATTTTCCACTACTACTAATTATATATAGACATTCAATTTAATTATACAAAAAATTAACAGCGAGGAATTGGGAATTCAAAGTGTTAGATTTGGAAATTTTGAAAGAATAAATTAAATAAGGAAATAAGAAAACAATACTTAATTAAATGCAAAAGGGGACACCAGAATATTGGGTAATAAGAACTAAAAATATTTATCTTAAAACCTTTGTTCATCGGGTGTCCCTGAACAAGTACTAGATAGATTTAGGCCTTTTTATAATTAAAATATATGCAAACTTAGGTGTTTGTACATAAAAATGTGTCACTTGAACCTCATTCTCAAGAAAATTTAGAAAATTCCTCTCATGTATAACGGAATACTATTTTAATTCTTTTAAAAAGAAAAAAAAGGAACTCGTGTCGATATATGCCCTTAAATACACATGCATAAAAAAGTCTAGCTAGAGAGTGAACGAGCTTCACTTGTTTAATATACTAATGAGTTTGAGCTCAACCAAATTATCTTTGGGAACAATATTCATTTATATAAGTATCATAAAACTCTATTATAAAAAAGATATCCTTTTGTATGGATGTCCATACACATTTATTAACTTTTTGTATGTTACATGTACCTATTAATTTGGGCACATATTTATAACCTCCTTTGAGTGGTTTCATCCTATAAATTAGGATGTTATTCACCTTTGAAGGAAGATGAACATACACTTGAAATAAGAAGAAAGTCTTTTTTCCTCTCTAATTATTTCTCTACATCTCTTGTCTTATATTGCTATTGCTATAATTTTATAACACGTTATTAGCACGAGTCTCTAATCTTGTTTTGAAATTTATTCCAAATTAATACTAACATCTTCGGATGCCTAACAGTACTAGTCGTCACTTACTGAAAATCAACGAGAATGTTTCACTGTATGTGATAGAGATGGCCAATATACAAGTTATTTGCTTACTATTGATTTTATATTTTTATCAATATTTGTTAAGTTGCTATATATTCGATGGAAGCCAATCGAATGCACCCAAGAGAATGTTCGGCTAGTTCTGCCATCCTTCTGACGAGCTGACGAGCGATGTTGTTCAGCATGAGACTATGACTCCCGATATAGTTCCTCATCTGTATGTGTATTAGCTAGTACCTACTCAAGTGCAACCGGTAGCACACCTAGGAACACAAGTCCAATCGCCTAACAACCAACACACTGCATGGTCGCCGTCGAATCTTGGGAGGCAAAGTGTGCTACCTGACCAAGTGAGTCTGCAGTATGGGCAATTCAACATGGCTCGGAGACCAGTTCAGGCGCCGAACACTTTGGATTGCCGCCCGTTATGCCGTATATTTCTACGAACGGTCCTACGATGTAGACGAACAATGTTGGCCAGCCGAATTGTCAGCTGATGGCCCCTGGCTATGACATAGCTCGGCTATCTGGTGATGCTATTTACAGTGGAATACCGTTCCATCAGTCATTTCCAGTACCCAATCCATACCTTCCAGGAAGCATAAATATTTTAAGAACGACCGACGCCCGTGGAGAGCAGCCATGAAATATTGTTCCACCTTGTCCTCAGGTTCCGTTAGCCATTCCAAGATCTTAGGTTGTAGGAGTTGGTGGCCATACCTAACAACAGCAATGGGGCATTACCCCACCTATTGTTAATGACCAGCAGACCACCTACAACCTTCAAAACCTTGTCCAACAAAGTGCAGAATAGAGACCGCCAGTGCAGAATGCCTACCAGCCCAATCCAGTTGAGAATCGATACGGGATGTCACAACTGATAAACCAGGAAATTATTGCTAATATCACACGGAGGTACTTTGGCATCTAACTGAAACCTTTGGACAGACCTGTTTATAAGAAACCTTACCCTGATTGGGTAGATCGGATAGCACCTTTGTCAAGAGGCTTCAAAACACTAGAGTTCGCCATTTTCTCTGGAATTGAAGGCAAATACACTATCGAGCACATCGGTAGATTCACTGCCTAAATGCAGCGAGGCTGGCCAGAATGAGTATCACAAGTTGACGTTATTCCCTCTATCTCTAACGGGGACAACCTTTGCATGATACTCCTCTTTGGCTCCTAATTTCATATAGAGTTGGGTTGATATGGAGGGTTACTTCCATGATAGGTTCTATTGGCCCCAACCTCAGGTTATCATAGTTGATCTAACGAATCTCAAATAGTAGGTCGATAAATCGGCTGCCGATTGTATGGATAGGTTCATAAAGAAGGTTGGCAAATACATTGTACACTTCTCTGAGTCTGAGTGTACCCACATGATAATAAACAACATGCACCCTTAGTTAAAGAAGAAGTTGGTGGGATAATTCTGCTTTGACCTGAGCCAGTTAGCCGAAAACGCTAGCCAAATAGATCAGTATGTCCATGAGATAGAGCGGAGAAGAGCCATCCAAAATTGAGGCTCCCACTTGGAATTCATCATTAAAGTGGATGAATCCAACTCAGAGTCAGCTGACTGCATGGCAGACACAATGGTGGCCGAGATTGTTAGGAGTAAGGTTTACCCTTTCCTAGCCTTGAAATCCATAAAAGTCAAGGAGATGAGTTCATCCGATGATAGGGTCGGATACTCATTTGACATCACGAAGGCTGATTAGATATTTGATCATCTGCTCAAAGATAAGCAGATTCACTTGCTTGATGGTCATATGATTCTGTTTACCGAGGAACTCAAAGATATCAAGTACTATAACTGACATTATTCATACAGTCACTCTACTTCTAATTGTGTGGTCTTCAGAAAGGCGATCCAAAAGGGCATCAATGAGGGAAAGTTCAAGCTAACCGACAAGAGTATGGCTGAAATGTCTATTTATACTGACCTCTTTCCTGTGTTACCAATATCTATGGTATCTTTTGCTAAGCCTGATGAATCAAGGAATATCAAATGGAAACAACCGATAAGAAGGGTATGGGTCCCAAAGAAACCTACAAAATGGGAGAAGACCACAAAGGCCTATGTGTTCAACCGGTTAGGCAACATACATAACGTTTATGATGACAGGCAGCCCTAAGAAACCTATCAAAGGGGAGAAGGTCACAAAGATTTTCGTATTCAATCGGATAGGCAGCCTACATGATACTTGCGAGAACAGGCAGCTGACTAGGATCAGTTTTCATGACCGCCCTAGAAACGTGAGGGACATTGAATAAGAACTTCAGGAACAAACTATGGGGTTGAAAAGGGTCCCTATTGACGCAAGGCGTAATCCTGGGGGACAAGTACGGATGCCAACCAACTGGCAGTCGAGCATGCCTCGAATAGATGAAAAACTGCTCCCCAAAACCTAACAGAGAGTGGTCGAGTTTAATATAAATGAGGGTGTTTTGTCCTTATGTATCACAGTGAGAAATAAGGACCTGATGAGATCCCGGTGAATTATTGAACCGACCGCCAACACAGAAGAAGGGAAGTGGTTTGTCAATCAGGCTCCCGAAAAGAAAGAAACACTACCGAGAGTCACATCTAGAACTCAAAAAAGAAGAATGCAACGTGCCAAGACCTTGCGTAAGATGCAACAGACATTGCATCTAATTTCCAGCACAAAGGCAGCCCAAAATCAGAAGATTCCTGAGTCTGTCGTAGCCAAAGCTATCGAGCGGGAATTCGGCTCAATCACTTCAGGGGAAATTACACATGAAGGAGAAATGTCGGGTCAACCAAAACTGAATAAATAGCCTACTAAACAACCCGACGGAGGAACCCTGATAAGAGGACGTGGTCCTGGATGGACCTTTAACCGAGGCGACCCCACAAATCAATCAGAGGATCCCCAACCGATCCCTATTTGTCTCCAGAAAATGGAAGATATGAGCTTCATGCCAACCGAATTGGATGAAGGTGGAGACTCTATCCTTGATTTATTTAGCCATGATCTGGTTATGAGATGTGGGCAAACACATAAATGGTGAGCCTAATCCCGTGTGAGTTCTGGGCCAGCCGTTTCACGCTAGATAGCTTAGAAGGTGATATTTGCGTAAAAGACGCAGAATGGGAAACAATAGTCGATACCCCAGCTAAGGATACTTTGAGCACCGTATTTGGTACACCTATAGAAGACATGGTTAAACACCTCAAACCCCTTTACTTCAAGGCTTACATTAACGGCCAAATTATTAGTCGGGTGTTTGTCGACAATGAGGCTGTGTTGAATGTGATGCCGTTGTTTACCTTAAAGGATCTTAACAAAACAAAGAAGGATCTCATCCCAACTAACATGAAAATGGCTAGCTTTATGGGAGAATCCTTAGAAGCTTTGGGGATTCCAATAGCAGAAGTCACTGTAAGTCCAAAATGGTCAGGTCCTCCTTCTTTGTAATAGATGGCAAGCCGTCCTACACTATTTTACTAGGCAGGGACTAGATTCACACCAGTCGATGTCTTCCTTCTACCATGCATCAAAAGCTCATCTTTTGGGAAAGAGATAAGATAGAAATCATCTCAGCAGATGATAACCCGTTCCGACTAGAGGTTAAAACATAGAGGCTATCCTATATTCACCCTATGTGGCTCTCATAACCGTCACAGAGTGGTATGAAGAAGGATCTTGGGAATCCTATAATCTTACCTCGCAAGGTTTTGAAATAAAATAGTTAGCCGAACCATGACTTATTTTGGAGGATTTAAATAATTGAAGAAACACAAATAATACATGACCGGTAGCATCGACTGACCGCCTTAAGTTGTGAGGCAAGAATAGCTGAGGCATCATAGATGGGAAACCACGACAATGAACCGATGTTTGCGGATGATGAGATTGGGCCACTGATGGAACTTGAATCGCCCATAAGAAAGATTATGCCTAGTTTTGAGTCTCAGGATCCTTTGGAAGATATCAACTTGGGAACTAAAGAAAGCCCTCGGCTAACACATATTAGTGGCTTGCTAAAGGAAGAAGACAAACAAGACATAACGACCCTTCTACTACAATATAAAGACTATTTCGCATGGGATTACCATGAGATGCCTGGGCGACATGTACTTTGGTAGAACACAAATTGTCAATCAAGGAGGGTTTCAAACCCTATAAACCACCACACAGAAGGTATCACCCTCAGCTGATGCCTCAAATCAAAGTTGTAATTGAACAATTGCAAAAAGTCTATTTGATCAGGACAACTAAGTATGTGGAATGATTGGCAAACATCATACCGGTAAAGAAGAAGAATGGCAAGGTGCGGGTGTGTATTAATTAAATGAACCTAAATCTAGCCACTCCTAAAGATGAATACGTCATGCCAATAGCTGACATGCTAGTAGACTCAACAGCCGCTAATGGGGTATTGACCTTCATGGATGGATACTCTAGCTATAATCAGATATCGGTAGCCGAGGATGACATTCACAAAACCGCCTTCAGATGACCAGGAGCGTTGGGAATTTACAAGTGGGTAGTTCTGTTATTCGGTCTGAAGAACGCTATTGCCACTTATCAAAGGACAATGAACACCATCTTTCATAACTTGATCGACAAGATTATGGAGGTTTACATCGATGACCTAGTAGTACAGTATAAGGACTTCGAGGATCATTTAACCGATCTTGAACAAGTATTAAAAAGAATGTGGATTCATAATCTCAAAATAAATCCAGCCAAATGCATGTTCGAAGTATCAGTTGGCAACTTCCTTGGCTTTTTGGTACACAAAAAAGACATCGAGATAAATCATAATAAAGCCAAGGCAGTAATGGGATCCACACCACCCAAGATAAAGAAGGAGTTACAAAGCTTATTAGGAAAGATCAATTTCTTAAGGAGTTTCATATCTAAATTGGTTGGCAAGATGAAGGCTTTCTCACATTTTCTCAGACTTAAAGAATCATAAGAGCTAGTATGGGCCCGGAACAGCAAGAGGCCTTTGATCAAATTAAAAAGGCCTTAGTTATTGCCCTCGTACTGGTGCCTTCCATGCAGGGAACCCGTTGAAATTGTATGTTTTGGCTTGCCACACCCTTTTTTGACAGCGACATTATAAACTCATGCTTAATAAAATGTTAGAAAATAAAATAAATGCTAAAAGGGTGCTAAAAGGTTGCAAAAAAAAGGTGCTAGAGTGCTAAATAGGATGCTAAGGTGCTAAAAGGCTGCTAAAATGCTAAAGGGATAGAAATAATGTTAGATGGTTCGCGGAGTCGCCACCTAATTGTTTTGGGTGAATTAGGACACCTGAATGTTAACTATGTTAAAGTTAACATTAACTCCATTTTTATGGTCTGCAAAAACTAGTGTGAGATTCTGGGTAAGGGTTTTTTATTACTCTAGAGGAAAGGGATCAGACATCCTCTAAGATCCGCTAACTTGCGGTTGTTCTGCCAAACCTAGGTTGATTATTATATTAGAGAAAATGCATGTTTTGAAAAGAAGATGCTGCAAGTGTTTTATAACAGAATGCATCGCATTTTGGATAAAATATTTATAAGACTAATGCTACAAAAATATACGTAAAGTTTAAAAGTAGGCATTTATGTTATTTATAAGAAAATGATGCAAAGTTGGTTTATTGACTAGATGCATGTATTTACTTGCTAACTTAATCTTGATTAACACAAGTATGTCATGATGTATAAAAATATTTAATTTTGCATTTGAGAAGAATCTATGCCTAAGTTTCCTGAGTAGATATGCAAATTAAATTGTTAGGCAGAAGTTTAGAAGTTTAGGTGTGCATGATAAGTCTAGGGTAATTAACTTAAAGGGAAGCAAATTTCTAGTATCCAACTGCTTGCTAATCTATTGATTCAAGATTTATTATTCTAAGTGTTACTATAGCGTTAGACAATTAATTTATAATAAATGAATAGGGTGGGGTAGGAGATCAAAAGAGGACTCGAAGGCATGGCGGTGTCATTCCGCCTGCGGCTTTGGAATTTTCTATGCGGGGTGCAGCGATGGACATGGATGTGAGTCTTCATTTGAAGTAGTCGTGATGAGTCTCGTAACGAAACTCTTCATTCGGCTCCGATGCATTTCATGTAAAAAAAGGATAAGGAATAGTTGTTACACCCCGGAAATTTCAGGATATGTTTCTAAGAACGTACATAAGAACTCAAATGTTAAGATTTGAGACGAGTAAAAAATTTATCGGAATTTTGGAATTTGTCGGAAAATGAAATATTGCGACGAACGGGAGGGCGACACGTGTCACCCCCCCCCCCCTTAATACTCTTGGACGAAATTGACATGGGGGAAATGGTCATTTGACCATAATTTAAAAGATCAAGTCTTGCAAAGGCAAAAGCTTGACATTGTTGACCAAGTCAATGCCACTTGGCTTGATCCTTATGAAGTGCATCCTAACCACCCATTTGTTCTAATCTTGACCCTCCATCTTGTTATATATGTATACTAGTGCAAGACAAGGCAAAACACTTAGACAAATTTTACAAAAATTTTGAAGAACTCAATAGAGGTGCTCTCGGCCAACCTAGGGTTTCAAAGGAAAAATTTTCAATTTTTGTCCAATAATTCCCCCACTTTAAACCAAGGTACCTAAGGGTATAGTAAGTGTTTCTCAATAAAAAGATCCCGGAAATGTGGTGTTTTCGTATTAGTCGCAAGGCGAAAACCTAAAGGGTTATTCAACTTTGAAGTTGAAACTTGAAGATGAGTCTTTTATAAGCTTCTAAGGGTTGCTTGGAGTGGATTGGAACGTCGAAAGGAGGAGCTAAAGTTGCTAAGGAGCGACTTGTGATCTTGGATCATAATTGGGCTAATTGAGGTATAATCTTCGTTTTACTTTTGTAATTGAAGATTTCATGTTATGATAAGTTATAAGTGATCATGTGATTTGTGTTATGAAGTTTGATAAGTGACATGGATTGTAGAAGCCTAGAACCGAAAAGGACATGGTTAGCCTTTTGAAATTGAAATACAATTTTTGTCGTTAATTAGAATCGTCGCATATTTACCTACTTGAGGATTGTAGTAGTTGTAATCGATTGCGGCTTGATATCATGTTATACTAAACCACTTGGATTAAAAAGGAATTGGAAACGATTTGTATTGTTGCCTAATTGCCGATTTGACATTATAGTTTAGACTAGTTTGTTATCGTTTGTGGTGAGCCAATTGGGGTTGTTTGGTTATTCATTTGTATTGAACTACCTTATAAATTGTGATGAGCCAATTGGGGCTGTTTGGTTATTGTATTCGGCCTTGAAAAAGGTGGCAAAGTTAGTAAAAACAAAGGAAGTGTTGTCCGATTTTCCGTAGAATTTAGTGACTTGCACTTGGAACAATTCTACGTTTGAAACTAGAAGTTAATAGACGTACTATGGTCATTATAGGTTGACATACTACGTACGGCGTTTGGACTTAGCAAGTGGATTAAACCGAAGAGGTATGTGGAACTTTCTTATCTCTTAAGCATGATTAAGTTGTAAATGTATAGTACGGTAGATGTACAAGATTTTTGACAAATCTAGTCTATTTGATATCCTTGGCTTATTTTAAGAATGCCCAAGTTGTTTGAGTTAGGGAATTAACTCACTTGATTAAATATTAAGGATATCTTGATTTTCAAAAGTTAAGAGACTTTAAGTATGTTGAAAGTATTTTAATACTTGTTTGTTGGAAAGTTTAAGTCTCTTGGTTATAAGGAAAAATGTAAATTGCTAATGTATAAGGCTAGTATAACGGCTTTATGGGAAGTTGGTTATAATAGCTTTATGGAAAGTTTAAAGAGTGATTTACTCTAAGTAATTTAAGCATGTTAAGGGACTTGAAGAGTTTTAAAGAATGTGATACTTGTTTCGTTTTAAACGTATAAGTCCCTTGGATAGGAAATTTGTACTTGACTTAGGTATAAAGTGAATATAACGACTTTATGGGGAGTTGGTTATATTGGCTTTATGGAAAGATAAATGGCTTGATTTATTGAAAAGGCAATTTGATTTAAAGGCATCAATTGCCTAAGGCTTTTACGAGAGAAGAAGTCACTTGATTTAGAAGCCTAATTTTATTTCTAAAAGTATTGTGATTAGTCTTGAAAAGAAATTGTAACTTGATACTACGGTTATTAGTATCTTGGAAGTTTTATAATGAAATGAGTCATTTTGAAAGAATAGAAGTACGTAGTACTTTGGGGTAAATTCCCGGATTTTTATAAAGAACATGTTAGAGTCTTAAGTAAACTAAAATGAGAGTGTATATGAAACAGAATAATAAGAAGTTAGGGGATTTCTTGACTTGCTTATATATTGTATGATAAGCCGGTAGTGCTTATGTTATGTGTGATAGCCGGATTTGTGCTAGTAGTTCAGTAATAATTGCGGTCGTTCCGGGTTTGTGGCATTGCATATTTAGTGGATTTGCTACCCACGATGCGAGGAATACCTCGTGCGAGTCCGTAGGGCTTACGCGGTGAAATAGTCCCGTGCGGGCGGGTCCACTATGCGAGGAATACCTCACGCGAGTCCGTAAGGGCTTACGCGGGTGAAATAGTCCCGTGCGAGGAATACCTCACGCGGTCCACTGGATATACGCGGGTGAAATAGTCCCGAATAGGATCGCTTAATGACACCAGCGGGTGGTACTGATTTGATCGTGAGCTTTCCTACTTTATATTGTAAGTATACCCCTATTTACTCTCATTGTTAGTAAGGCACAGTGTACTGTTAATTGAGTTATCATACATGTCTCCAGTCTTATTTTAGACTTATGATTTCATTCTGATGCTTTCGGCCACATATTTGGTACATGTTTATCGACCTCCTTCGGGTGCGTTCATACCGCAGTAAAGTAATGCAGCCGATCCTCGCTCTTAGGATCACTGCTCACCTGTTGAGAAGCTCCTTTATTAGGAGGCTTATCCACGGTATTATCGGTTATTGTACATTCGGGGTATGGCGGGCCCCGTCCCTTGAGTTGTTATTCTTAAGGTCAGTAGTCACATTGTGGATTGGGTTGTAAAGAAAAAATGTCCGTTTCATTTCTCGGATTGAGTATATTTTTACGGAAGGTGGCCTTATCGGCTAGCCTGTTGTTAATTTATGTTTAAGTATTTTTTTTAGTTAGTTGTGTATGTTCTGCTGCTATTCTCTGATGTATGCCAAAAGGGGTGCCCAGGTAGGGCACGATGCCGAGCCCGGTCGTGACAAAAGTGGTATCGAGCGATTAGTCCTCGTAAAGTGTCTACGACCGTGTTCGCAGTAGTCTTGATTATCGGTGTGTTGTGCACCACATCTATAATCAGGAGGCTGCAGGACATTTAGGATTGGTTTTCATTCTTCTCACTCTAAGATCGTGCGATAGAGCTGTATGGTTAGGGTCGTCTCTCCCTAACAAGTTATGATTGTTTGCAGCTACGAGAAAGGCAGCAGTGACCCAGGAAGGATTATGTGGATTGCGTATCCAGGTTGGTAATGTTTGTAGTATAGTTGGTATTGTGACATACAACTATACTGATTTATGTTTAGGGATCACATGTGTGTTGCCTAGGATGATTTTAGATTACCAGGATTGGGTAAGGACTAAATAAATACTGGAAAGGTATGAGCAGTTAAGGAACTCTCATCAAGGTTTTACGTGCTAGTTTGAGATAATTAGGTGATGATGAGTTGTGTGAGAATGTAATGGACCCTTACGAAGTTAATTAAGAGACTAAATGGAAGACTATGTTATAGATTGAGCTACATAGTAGAATTTCGAGAATGGTACGGGTGAGAGCCGTATGGTTGTTGTGGTCAAGACAACACGACTATGATTTTACGAGAAGTTTTTGTACTGCCACGGGGCTGATAAGTTAGGCTTGGAGCATGGAAATGCGAGCACGAGAATGTGATAACCGTCGAGACCTTAGGTATATAAGGCCTTCTCGGGTAGTAAAGTTAAGTCAGACCAAGGGTAAGAGTTAAGTGCGACGCCGAGTCGAGTTGAGGACCTATTAAGGGTCGCCCCATAGCTTGAAATAAAATGGAATCAGTTGGTAGTAGTCCCGCTACGTGACAGGGTCACGCAGTGTGGCGCCCAAGTCTAGTTAATCGTTTACGGGTTCGTGGACGCATTCCACCGGAACCAGGTTGCGAGAGCCGGAACTGGCCTTATGTTGTTTAATTTTGTAACTCCAAAGAGTGGAGGCCAGAGTTAGTATGGAATTTATGTATGTAAGCTGGAATAAGTTTGGAAGTACAGAAAGAGTGCGACCAGTGAAAAAGAGAGCAACCAAGTGTAAAGAAATAAAGCCTGAATCCATGAGAACCTTTTGAGATGACTACACTCGTGAGTGTTGGGTGAAAGCGGCGTAGATAATAATTGCGGAACGATAAAGTCGTTGGACCCAGCAGAGTTATATGACAGCAGTGAGGTCATTATGAGTTCGCTAGTTGGCCTCTTGTTATGCCAACGTTGACTGCAGAGTGAGATTGACTCGATTCCAGTTTTCTGGTAAGCTGATTTTCCAGTGAAAGGGAGAGAAGTGGTAGTAACCAGTGAATTATCCTTCCTTCTTTGGCATCGTTGTTTTCTTTTTAAGTCTGTGTGACTTGTTCACTTGGGGTAAATTGACGCAGGAGGTATGTGATAAATGAATTTGAAGGAATTTATGTTAAGTGCCCTTGGAAGTACTTGGAGTTGGTGTAGGGTGGCGGTCAGGGCCACGACCTTCCGGATAATTTCAGGAAAATGTGCAAGGCAAGAAAGAAATAAGTACGAGTGCTGCCGGCGGAAAGCTGAGGGCATCTTTGGTAGGTTGGAAAATCTACACGAACTTAAAGGCGGTGCGTGATGATTAGATAATTATTGGACCGCAAGAGGACCCTGTGATTAGGGTTGTGACTCGAGAAAGTTTAAGTAAGGAGATAAGTTCTCTTCCCCACGTAAAAGCGACGATTTATGACATGGGCTACGTGTACCCATGTTGTTAGACGAAGGATATAAGATCGTAAGGTCTTGATATCGTCATGCCATAGGTTACGATTGTGGATAACCGTGGAAAAAGTGTTGGGTTCTTTGTAATAAAGAACGACGCATTTAATTGGTCGAGGAAGTATTGTAAAGATATAAATGTAAGTTGCGAGTCATGATTACCCCAGACGAGTGTAAAGACCATTAGTAGATAATAGGCAGTAAGAACGCTTCGAGGAAATGTGGTAACACCTGTACTGACAAGAAAGATAGTAAGAAGTTACGGAGGGATAGGGGATCCCAGGACAACGTGAAATAACTTACAGGAGAGACGAGTAGACACTCGAACGATAGGAAATCTTGACAAGTCATTGGAGTATGCAATTCCGTGAATTGAGGTTGAATACCTGACTATAAGCTCTGCGAGCTGGGAGGAAATAATCGGGTTACTACTTGACAATCAAGGAAATCTTCCCCCCTAAATTGTGTTTGACTGTAAGTCTTAGCCATGAGGCAAGCAAAGGAATTAAGTCTAAGTTAATGACCAAGTTTGGTTCTGCAATGAGAAAAGGAAACAAGAACCATATTTGAAATTAATGACACCCGAATATTTCGCAAGAATGAGAAAGGTTTCCAGTTATTGGAAGATAAGTTGACCACGACTACAGTTCTAACCCCTCCTGTGAGACTAGAGGGTTAGGTTATATTGATAACACGTTGGGTGTTGGGCTAGGTTGTGTGCTGACGCAACCCGGAAGGATAGAGCCTATGTTTTCCGGTAGTTAGGGCGAGCAGAAAGGAAATGCGCCACTCACGATTTAGAGTTGGCGATTAAATCATGCCTTGAAGATTTGGGGCGGGGCGAATATCTGACTTCATGTGGATACTTGTGCAGACCACAAAAGCCTCCGGTATATCTGCAGACTGAGGCAGTAGAATTTGCGACACCGATGGTGGTTAGAGTTACTCAAAGATTGTGATATTGGTATCCTATACCATCCGGGGAAAGCCAAGACAGTTACAGATACTCTTTGTGGTGGACCTAAGGGTAGTCTGCCAGATGGGCAGCCAGATAGACAGGATATGGTCCGTGAGATTCTTCAGTTACCGAGCCTAGGGGTTCGATTATTTTGTTTCCAAGGTTAATGAAGTTTAGATCCGAGGGGTTTCCGAGTCTTCCGTTGTTGAGGAGGTAATGAGGCGACAATATGAGGATCGATTATGATCTGATATCGAGATACGGCTCTCCGGGAGAAGAGCGCTTGAGTAGCACCGGATGAGTCTTTGTGATATGAGGACAGATTTGCGTACCTGCATCGCAGACTAGTCGCAGGTTTTAGGAGAGGCATACGGTGCTTATTGTTCTAAATTGTTCGGGACGACTAAGTTGTGTCGTGACCTCGGATGTATGAAGGGTAAGATGGCCGAAAAGGGACATAGCGGAGTTTCTCGCTTAGTGTCCGAGTTAGTAGCAGTCGTGGTTGTGCACCGTAATCGATGGGCTATCAGCGATTGAAATCCCAACCTAGATATGAGAGGTATTTTAATATGGATCTTGTTACGGTGGCATCGACTCGAGAAGAAGTGCGACTCGGGGTCATGGTAATTAAGTGTGAAACCAGTGTGTTCTTTCGGATTAGGGACACGGTGAGTCTCGGTGTTGCATTACACCTCGACCGAGCGGTCGCAGCGAGCGTACTATCCGCAGCGAGGATAGGTTGCGGGCTGTGTTTTTGATTTCGAGAATAGCGGGAAGGTTAAGTGCCTCTTGTCTTGTTACGTAACGATAACAGATACCCTTTCAGTTTTCATGTGGCCCGGTGCGAGGCCTTGTGTGTAGGAAAGTGGAGATCGCCGGTCGGATGGTTCGACATAGGCGAGGTTCAGTTATTTGGTCCAGACTTGATTCAGCGGGCTATGGATAAGGCGAAGCTTATCCGGGAAAGATTATTAGTAAGATTAGAGTCGTGAAGCTTTATGCAGATAATCGACATTGACACATGGGGTTCAGCTTGACATTTTAGTATGTGTATTGTTATGAGGCCTCGTGTGGTATTATTGGTATGTAGGGGTTGTAAAAGAAAACTAGGTCGCTATCTTTAAGTTGACTCCCGAAAGAACATTCGGGGACGAATGTTTCTAAGGGGGGAAGAATGTTACACCCCGGAAATTTCAGGATATGTTTCTAAGAACGTACATAAGAACTCAAATGTTAAGATTTGAGACGAGTAAAAAATTTATCGGAATTTTGGAATTTGTCGGAAAATGAAATATTATGATTTAACGGGAGGCGATACGTGTCACCCCCTTAATACTCTTGGACGAAATTGACATGGGGGAAATGGTCATTTGACCATAATTTAAAAGATCAAGTCTTGCAAAGGCAAGAGCTTGACATTGTTGACCAAGTCAATGCCACTTGGCTTGATCCTTGTGAAGTGCATCCTAACCACCCATTTGTTCTAATCTTGACCCTCCATCTTGTTATATATGTATACTAGTGCAAGACAAGGCAAAACACTTAGACAAATTTTACAAACATTTTGAAGAACTCAATAGAGGTGCTCTCGGCCAACCTAGGGTTTCAAAGGAAAAAATTTCAATTTTTGTCCAATAATTCCCCAACTTTAAACCAAGGTACCTAAGGGTATAGTAAGTGTTTCTCAATAAAAAGATCCCGGAAATGTGGTGTTTTCGTATTAGTCGCAAGGCGAAAACCTAAAGGGTTATTCAACTTTGAAGTTGAAACTTGAAGATGAGTCTTTTATAAGCTTCTAAGGGTTGCTTGGAGTGGATTGGAACGTCGAAAGGAGGAGCTAAAGTTGCTAAGGAGCGACTTGTGATCTTGGATCATAATTGGGCTAATTGAGGTATAATCTTCGTTTTACTTTTGTAATTGAAGATTTCATGTTATGATAAGTTATAAGTGATCATGTGATTTGTGTTATGAAGTTTGATAAGTGACATGGATTGTAGAAGCCTAGAACCGAAAAGGACATGGTTAGCCTTTTGAAATTGAAATACAATTTTGTCGTTAATTAGAATCGCCGATATTTACCTACTTGAGGATTGTAGTAGTTGTAATCGATTGCGGCTTGATATCATGTTATACTAAACCACTTGGATTAAAAAGGAATTGGAAACGATTTGTATTGTTGCCTAATTGCCGATTTGACATTATAGTTTAGACTAGTTTGTTATCGTTTGTGGTGAGCCAATTGGGGCTGTTTGGTTATTCATTTGTATTGAACTACCTTATAAATTGTGGTGAGCCAATTGGGGTTGTTTGGTTATTGTATTCGGCCTTGAAAAAGGTGGCAAAGTTAGTAAAAACAAAGGAAGTGATGTCCGATTTTCCGTAGAATTTAGTGACTTGCACTTGGAACAATTCTACGTTTGAAACTAGAAGTTAATAGACGTACTATGGTCATTATAGGTTGACATACTACGTACGGCGTTTGGACTTAGCAAGTGGATTAAACCGAAGAGGTATGTGGAACTTTCTTATCTCTTAAGCATGATTAAGTTGTAAATGTATAGTACGGTAGACGTACAAGATTTTTTGACAAATCTAGTCTATTTGATATCCTTGGCTTATTTTAAGAATGCCCAAGTTGTTTGAGTTAGGGAATTAACTCACTTGATTAAATATTAAGGATATCTTGATTTTCAAAAGTTAAGAGACTTTAAGTATGTTGAAAGTATTTTAATACTTGTTTGTTGGAAAGTTTAAGTCTCTTGGTTATAAGGAAAAATGTAAATTGCTAATGTATAAGGCTAGTATAACGGCTTTATGGGAAGTTGGTTATAATAGCTTTATGGAAAGTTTAAAGAGTGGTTTACTCTAAGTAATTTAAGCATGTTAAGGGACTTGAAGAGTTTTAAAGAATGTGATACTTGTTTCGTTTTAAACGTATAAGTCCCTTGGATAGGAAATTTGTACTTGACTTAGGTATAAAGTGAATATAACGACTTTATGGGGAGTTGGTTATATTGGCTTTATGGAAAGATAAATGGCTTGATTTATTGAAAAGGCAATTTGATTTAAAGGCATCAATTGCCTAAGGCTTTTACGAGAGAAGAAGTCACTTGATTTAGAAGCCTAATTTTATTTCTAAAAGTATTGTGACTAGTCTTGAAAAGAAATTGTAACTTGATACTACGGTTATTAGTATCTTGGAAGTTTTATAATGAAATGAGTCATTTTGAAAGAATAGAAGTACGTAGTACTTTGGGGTAAATTCCCGGATTTTTATAAAGAACATGTTAGTGCCTTAAGTAAACTAAAATGAGAGTGTATATGAAACAGAATAATAAGAAGTTAGGGGATTGCTTGACTTGCTTATATATTGTATGATAAGCCGGTAGTGCTTATGTTATGTGTGATAGCCGGATTTGTGCTAGTAGTTCAGTAATAATTGTGGGGTCATTCCCCGGGTTTGTGGCATTGCATATTTCCTTGGATTTGCTACCCACGATGCGAGGAATACCTCATGCGAGTCCGTAGGGCTTATGCGGGTGAAATAGTCCCGTACGCGGCGTCCAAATTATGCGAGGAATACCTCGTGCGAGTCCGTAAGGGCTTATGCGGGTGAAATAGTCCCATGCGAGAATACCTCACGCGGGTCCACTGGATCTACGCGGGTGAAATAATCCCGAATAGGATTGCTTAATGACACCGCGGCGGGTGGTCTGCTTTGATCGTGAGCTTTCCTACTTTATATTGTAAGTATACCCTATTTACTCTCATTGTTAGTAAGGCACGATTATCGTTAATTGAGTTATCATACATGTCTCCGTCTTATTTTAGACTTATGATTTCATTCTGATACTGATTTCACATATTTGGTACATGTTGTGCGACCTCCGGGTGCGTTCATACTGCAGTAAAGTAAAAGTGCATTCGATCCTCGCTCTTAGGATCACATTCACCGGTTGAAGCTCCTTTATTCCGGAGGCTTATCCCTGGTATTGTCGGTTATTGTACATTTAGGGGTATGGCGGGGCCCTGTCCCGCCAGAGTTGTTATTCTTAGAGGTCTGTAGTCACATTGTGGATTGGGTTGTAAAGAAAAAAATGTAATGTTCTATTTCTGGATTGAGTATATTTTTACGGAAGGTGGCCTTATCGGCTAGCCTGTTGTTAATTTATGTTTTAAGTATTTTTTTTAGTTAGTTGTGTATGTTCCGCTGCTATTCTCTGATGTATGCCAAAAGGGGTGCCCAGGTAGGGCACCAGTCGCGGGCCCGGGGTCGGGTCGTGACAATAGTATATGCTCAAACCATATTAAAAATGCAAAAAATAAAAATGACATAACTATATAACTTAACAGAGATACGACCCAACTCTCATTTAATTATAACGACCCAAACCAATAGGCAGACCCCCACAATTATTTTCCAGATTTTAAAAATTAGCATCAATGCATAATAGGTCCAAGCTAGCAGTTTCATGGAGAAAAACAGATAAATGGACTTAGCCCAATAACATGCCATAGAGGAAAGTACAGAGAAACCATAATATTAATGGGCCGAGCGGCCTCAGATCTCCACGAAGATGAGCAGAAAAGCAAATTTCGAATAGGACAGACCCGCTACCCCCTCACGATGTAATAATCATGAAGGGTATGTACGAAGATATGCACACCTTATGCGATCAGATATACTGAACATATACCTGATATACAAGGTAGTATATCATATGTAGAACATTACCTATTGCGGGTAAACATGAGGCAGGAAGGAGGCATTTTTAATCACAAACAACAGTATTAGACCGAGCAAAGCTAGTGTTAACATGCTCAAATTTATATTCAAAACAGAGTGCCTAAACGAGATCGTCTGCCATGTAAAGGAGCCAACACATGTATATTGAAGCATTACCATGGCATATTGATACAATTATTCATCCTCTTGCGATTCTTAAGAGTTTAACAGTTATGAAGCTTAGGCTGCCTATGCAAACAAATCTCTTTAGCTAGGTACAAATCCATTAGGAGGGAATAACATGGGCATAGAGGTCAGTTAAGATTAAATCAATTATGACAGATGCACACAAAAACAAGGCAGCATCACCGCAGTAGTATGTCAATAGCTATAATAGAAAACAGATATGCCTAACGGGGGGCAGTTCAAAAAATAAGGCATAACAGACATGATTCTGCAGAACATGATATCCTAAAATCTACATACTTCATCTACCACTTACACTGCAAATCATATAGAAAAAAGCAGTTACTAACAAGAGATACTAGCGAGAGAAACGATCATAACATGACTCACCCGATAGCACCATGGCGTAACAAATGCAATATTAACATATTCCAGCTTCCGATACAGTGAATTTAGATTGAAAATGCAAGAAAGTTTAACTATTTCATGAAGAGGCAACAACACATTATAGCATGAGTAACATTGAATAATCTTGAAGACTGTCATAACCACAACTTATCTTCTAACAAATTCATATTCCAACTGAAACAGGTACAGACAAACCAGACAGGAACAGTCAACTACGCAGGTTTCAAATTTGATATTAACACCTTTTAAACGCAAGCAAAGGTAGCAAGAATGGCTTCTAACATTCAATAAACCACATAACTGGACTAATCCATGCAGACACCCGATAAATGCTAAACATTGGTCTAATCGCATTAAAATACAATCGCCAACGACAATTAACTAAACAGGTTCTGCGATTAATTTCAGGGAGCATAAGCAATCGTCGACATCAACCCGATACATAATCAATACATGTTTGAGAAATATGAAACACACATTATGCATATTAGTGTCTATATGAAATCTAGGACTGAAGGGTAATTGTTTACCTTCTCCGGGCAGCGAACCGAGACAGCGTATCAAGTCGTCGATTCACTCAGGGTTGTATTGCTTACGCGATTGAAAAGGTAGAGCTTTTTATTGAGAATACTCACTGCTTTGCGACTGACCTCCGCGACGAAGAAGAAAAGGTTTTGAATCGGTATTCTTGCTGCTTCCCTACCATTTTTTAGGGTTTTATTGCCCCTTGACCCGCTAATATTTCGATGCCTTTGCATGTATAATTGGTTGGTTTATATAGTCCTAATTGGGATTCCAATCTAGGTAAGTATTGGGTTTCGATATTAACACGATTTTCGTCTTGATTTGGTGCGATTTTGTGGGCGTTTATATGCGATCTTTAACCAAAATCAGTGGCGATGGTATAAGACTTCTGAGTATCTATTAAGGTAAGTTTTTTTATGGTTTCGATTTGGGTAGATTTGTGAGCTGATTCTTCACGAGATTAACGGGATGAGGGAGATGAAGGATTGTCGGATTTTCCGTCGGAAAATCCGGCGAAAGTAGTGGGGTGTCGGCGTTTTTGTCGTTGGCTTTTTTATTTGTGTTCGTAGGTCTGATGGTTTAAAGAGGAGAAGGTGCCGGGCTCGGGTTTTGGACTGATTTTGGCTATTGGGCTTGACGAAAATAAGGCTGGGCATTTGGGAAGTGAAATAAATGGAGAGTTGGGCTGAAGATTTATTTTGGGTTGCTGGTATGTTTTGGGTTGGGTAGAGTTTAGGTATTAAGTTTTAGGTGCTAGGTTTTAGTTAGTGGGAATTAATGGGGTTTTCAGTTGCTTATGATAATTATGAAATTGCCTTAGGGTATTAATAAATGTACATGTAATTTGAGGAATGCTTGATGCGACGCCATTATTAAATTCTTTATTTATTTACGTATTTATTATTATTTAAATTATTAGGGCTTAAACTATGAATAATATTTATGCGAATGCGGACGTGGTACTCAAAAAAATACTTAATACTCTACGTAAAACGCGGTGCGATTATTAAATCATTTATTTATGTATGTATTAATTTTTATTGTTGCATTTTATTATTATAAAATTATTAAAAACTATTTTGAAAAATTAGTGTAATTTTATAGTTAATGGTTGGACGAGAGTGTCAAAATTGGGTGTCAACAACTTGTCCATCTTTGTATGGAGATAATGGAAGAGTCTTCAGACAAAGACGTTGACTTATAGCCAATTTTGTCTCGATCCTCAGAAAAATGATGGGCAATTTAGATAAGGCTGATGCAAATTCAAAAATTATCCTGGTGTCGAGTTATGACGATACTGGGCTACCATGGTCAAACACCAAGGCGAGCTAACGCGGACTCAAAATTTATCTCAGTGTTGAGTTATGACAACACTGGGCTACCATGGTCGAACACCACGACGGGCTAATGCGGACTCAAAATTTGTTCCAGTGTCGAGTTATGACGACACTGGGTCGACGTGATGTTAAAATAAACTGACTTGAGCATAGGGGTGTACCGGTATTGACTTATGAAGACGTTGGGCTTATTGGTGATGTGGAATGAGTGGACCGGTTCGCTGTAAGAGAAAATCCACGTTAAGCTCCTGCTCCTGTGTTATACCCCGTATTTCCAGAGTATGTACGTGAGGACGTACGTAGAAAAGTTTGAGCCTTAAAGTAGGCAAGGGCCGAAAATTTTGTTCACAACTACCGAAAGGAATCGTTTTTCGACGAAACGTTTTACAAACTTTGCGAAGGGAAAATTCCGGCTATGTCATTTATATTTTTTGCGGATTTTTCCGAGAGATGAAACATTTTGGACCAACGGGAGGGTGACATGTGTCACCCTCATATTGGACGTCAATTGGGGCGGCAAGTGGACGATTTGGAGATCTTGGTTAGGTAGGATATTTTGTGTAGTAGATGGATAAGGACACTTGGATAAATCCTCACCCTACACTTGCATAACATTTGGCTTGATCTTGGCCATTGGTTGGCCTATAAATACCCCCCTTAGTTGATGAACTTCTTCATCCAAAAATTGTTCTAAGTTTTGAAAGCCCTCTTCCCCCCCTTTGTGTAGAGTTCTCGTCCTAGCCTCTCCCCTCCCCCCTTTTTCGTGAGGACCTTGGCCGAGGGGTACACACCCCCCCCTCCTAGTGGCCTTGGCCGAGAGCACCCCCCCTTGCCTAGTTGTTCTCGTAAAATACTACCCCCCCTCTTGGTAGAAATACTCTCCAAGTATTGTTACTATTCCAAAATACCTTGGCCCAAATATCTTGTAGTATTCCAAGGTTACACTTATACGAAAAGCCCAGAAATACTATTATACTTCCCTTCAGTCACTAAACGAAACCCTAAGGAAAATCTTCACGGTTGGTTGAAGTATTAGGAAGAAGTTCGTAGAACTTCTAAGGGTTGTTGGGCGGGTTGGAGCACCGGAGTAGGAGCTAAGCGTTGCTCGGGATCGACATTAAACTTGGATAATTTTGGGCTTACAGAGGTAAATAATCCTATCCTTATTGTAATTGGAAATTACATCGTAGTTGTATAGAAATGAATATAAGATTCATAGAAGAGATTTGAACTGTAATAGAAGGATATTACAGAATAGACTTGAACTGGAATCACATCAGAAGAATATTCTACAAGAGTAGTCTAGGCATTGATAGACTTGTATAACCCTTATAGGTTGATTGATCTGCGAGTAGCATGTACTACTTGAAAAAGTGGGTGAAGCTAGCCGGGTTATAGCCGTGGAGTGTTTTGCTAATAGTCGATAATCGTCGCGAGGTATGTGATTCTTCCTATACTCTTGAGCATGATATTTTAAATATATATATAATACGGTAGACGTACGTGTGTTAACTGAATAATAATTACGGCAATGTCTTTTGACTTAAGCCTGAATAATACTTACGGCAATGTCTTGTGACTTAAGCCTGAATAATAAGGATCTTGAAGCATTTCAAAAGAATACTGAATCATTTTTTAACAGAAGAGTAATGCTTGGTTTTAAAAACTTAAGAGTTATACTAGTTTTATGGGAAGTTAGGTATAACGGCTTAAGAGAGATAAAAAGAATGGTTTATAAATTTTAGAAGTTAAGAGACTTGATCTTAAAAGATAAGAGACTTGACTTAATTGAATTAATCTGAATTTTGTTAAAAAGTGTGAAACCTCATTCGTGAGTAATGAGTACTTGGTTTTAAAAGGAATAATGTTTCTTGATTTGAAATCGGAAGAAGTATCGAACAAACCATCGGCGTTAATAAGGGAAATGTATTGACTAATTAAGTATTATTAAAACCAGTAGAAACCTCCATCTGCATAGAAGCTAAGATGAGACAAAATGATATTACATTTCCTAGATCATGGCTGCTTTAATAAAATTGTTATAAACAAGAATAACCTACTCACATATAAAGCATATGTATCTCAAATTGTTTTAAAGGAGAATTATATCATTAAGTGATTAAAACTATGAACTACGAAACCTTTTGAAAATGAGAAACTTGAGCATTTGAAATTAGGCAAACTTGAACGTTTGGATAATAATGTTGTTACTTGATTTTACAAAAGGAAGTGTTTTGGTTTACTTAAAAGGATAGTCACCCTATTTTTATGCTACGAGTATTGTGTGGCTTTTGTGAAGGAAACGTATCTTTAAAGAGTTAATATATGAAGTACTTTGGGGATAAAAACCCGAACTTGTTTAAAGTAGAAAGTACCTTGTGTGAATAACTTGATTGTGTTGGTTTGTGATAGCATGTAATACTTTCTTGTTTATTTGATAAGTAAACACGCTAGGACGCCACGTGTGTTAGTATCTTGTGATGTTTGTGTAAAGGGTTTCTCAATCGCGCTTATGTTGTTTAACGATCAGTAGTTATGTTGGTATTGTACCACTCACCTTGACTTGATCCCGGGGTTAAGCCGCCTCCGACGCGGTAGACTCGGCGATGCAGGACCATGATTCGAGAATACCTCATGCGGGTCCAGGGATCTATGCGAGCTACGAGTTCCAGTTAGTGTGCGGCCTTTATGGCTACGCGTCTATGTGGCTACGCGGATCTGCGCGGCCCGTCGGGGCGATGCCGGGAGTAGCTACCCTCGATGCGAGGAATACCTCACGCGAGCCATTGAAGTGGCTTTATGCGAGTGCGGGAAGTTCGAGGACTAGACGCGCACATTAGATATCGCGGGCGAGTGGCGGCTTTGATCATGTGACGATTCAGGCAGATCTCATGATACGATTTATGACCTTAGTGCGTGGGTTTTAGTAGTTGGCTATGCCTTCGCATTTACCCCGCACGGTTTTATTACGACACGTGGAACCCGTGTTCATTTGTATTCTCGTTCTTTTATATCATGATCGCCGGTGAGGAAGGTATTCCACGCATGATTGATGTTGTGGGCGTGAGACCCATAGTTGTATTTGAGTGATGACTTTGAGGGCACGAGTCACGACTTGACATGATCGCTTATTTATCAGGAATCGTAGTTTGGTTATCATACATGTCTCCCGCTTTATATAGACTACTATGATTTCATTTACGATTTTCGATTTCACATACTTGGTACTTGCTTGACCTCGCCTTCGGGGCCGCTCATGCGCGCAGTAGAGGTACACCAGTCGTTGATCCTCGCTCTTAGGGTCACAATTCAGCGTTTGGGAAGCTCCGTTTCTCCGGAGGCTTATCAGTGGTATAGTCCCCTGTCGTTGCAGGTTCTTACATTCAGGGGTATGGCGGGGCCCTGTCCCGTCATTGTTAATAAAACTCTTAGAGGTCTGTAGTACTGTTGTGGGCAAAATTGTAAAAAGGGATGTAACTGTTCTAGTTGATATATATATATATATGCCGCAAGGCAAGTTTTCTCATGTTATTGTTTTATATTCCGCTGATTACTCTGATGTTGTATCACTAGGGTGCCCGGGGTAAGGCACCAGTCACGGGCCCGGATTCGGGTCGTGACAAAAGTGGTATCAGAGCAGTTAATCCTCGGAAAGTGTCTACAGACCGTATCTAGTAGAGTCTTGATTATCGGTGTGTTGTGCACCACACCAATAATCAGGAGGCTATAGGATATTTAGGATTGGTTTCCATTCTTCTCACTCTGAGATCGTGCTTAGAGTCATGTTATAAGTTGGACCTCTAACGTATTTCTTTCCTTACCGCTATGCCTCCGCGTAAGGCAACCCGCCCAAAAGGGCAAGTCGGTAGGAGCCGCGAGTTGAGTCTGAGGGTTACGAGGCACGTGCCTAATCATCACCGATATGGTGCTTCATTCGGGAGTTCTGCGACATCGCCACCCAAGAGAGTTTAGCACGGCGGCGATTCCTCTGCGGCCATGACATTTACACCTTCGCCCACGACCAGCGAAAGTATAGTTTGCAAAGGGCGACCTCACATTAGCTAAGGTCAGAGCTACCAAAGAGTATACGATGTCCGATTTATCACGGGTCTTGATGTTTATCTAAAGAAAGATTGTGCAAGAGTAGCTCTTGATCGCTCGAGCATGGC
Source organism: Przewalskia tangutica (assembly GCA_029844215.1). Classification (NCBI taxonomy): domain Eukaryota; kingdom Viridiplantae; phylum Streptophyta; class Magnoliopsida; order Solanales; family Solanaceae; genus Przewalskia; species Przewalskia tangutica. The sequence continues at coordinate 114,737,017 of CM056723.1, read as the reverse complement.
ACGTACGACGCTTATGCGCAGCCGAGAGAGGCGTAGGATCGACGGGTTGACCAAGATCGCAAGAGGCGTAATGCCAGCGTCCTTCGGTAACTTTCGAGGCAAACCGCCTCGAAGCAGATTAGATATGCACCTCCGCCATCGCAGTGGTCCTCCGCTGGGTTCGGGCGTTCGAGGTGTGCCGAGTTGGTCAAAGCTCCAGGGCTTCTGGTGCACAAATACACGTGGTCCGGCCAATGGATTCGATTTTCCTGATCACAGCGTGATGCATCATCCCGGGAATGTCATCTTTGTTGATGCTTGTTTTACTGCGGCCGTGGCCACGTGTGTCGAAAGGATGTCCTAGTAGGAGGGATGCAGTAGGAGGACTAAGCCTACCAGATCGGGCCATTGCGGATTCGTGAGTTCGGAGAGGAAGGTGTTAGCTGCAGAGGCCACCCCACCGTGTGGCGTTGTGGTAAGTGTCATTGTGGGGAGTGTCGTACTTCTTCGACAGCTTGTTTTGCTATGCGCCCAGCCGGGCAGGATTGATTAGAACGGAAAAAGGGGAGTGAAGTTGTAGATACAGGTAGATCCTTAACCCTCTAAAGATTAGTATGTGTGATAAGATGAGTATATCTTAGGTGTTATGTTCAGATAACATAAGTGTAAATTGTGGTTAGAAACCATGGTTAGATAGAAGGGAAAGATTGGGGATAAGGGAAAGTGTGAGCCTTAGAATGTTATACGTAGGGACCTTAGAGGTAAGGCCATCTCGAGTAAAAGATTTATATTGTTACGTTTAACCCTTTATCGGAGTGCATAATGCACGTGAGATATAGTTGTATAATAAGTCCCTGAGTAGTGTGGAATGAAAGAGGGTAGTTGAGCTAAGAAGACCGTTAGGTTTTCGTAACTTGATTAGTGAGATTGTTCCGGATCGGGGAGCAAGTGTTTGGCGCGAAAGTGGGTCGGGTTGAGGCCATGTCGCGGGTCAACCCGCAGCCTGTTTGGTGGTGGGGTCAGTTTTTGGTGGTCCCTTGGTGGTGAGTCATGAGGGTGTTAGGCCCAAGTTTAGTTAACCATCGTGCGAGTTCGTGGATGCGTTCGACCGATGGTCGGGCCGATGAGGTCAGCCCCTCTTGTCTTTCAATCAAGATCGTTTTACTCGGCAGAGGGTTATGCGAGATGTTATACCAGGAAGGTTGTAAGGCTGCACGAGGTGCCTACCTTCACCTTATGACAGACAGTGGAGCCCAGGTTGCGGCTGCTTCTTTTTCTGGAAGTTTTACCAGGCAGGGTTAGGAACTCGGGTGAGTCTCAGTATCGCATTCGCCCTCGGGCCAGTGTTTGGATTTCGCGGGTATTGTGAGGATTGTTGTCTCCTGTTGAGGGAGTGTTTTATAGCTACCATTTCAGTATTCGAATGTCGCTTTATGACGCCTTGTAGGAGCGGAAGTGTAAGTTGCCGTTCGATTGGTTCGATGTTGGCAAGGTTCAGATAGTTGGTTCATACGTGTTCAGCAGGATGTGGATAGGGTGAAGCTTATCCAGAAGAGGTTATTGGCAGCTCAGAGTCAGCGAAGTTGTGCGGATAATCGGCGACAACGCTTGAGTTCAGTTGGTGGGTCTTCAAGGTACCACCCCGGAAGGGTGTGAGTTTGGAAACAGAGGAAACTTAGCCCGAGTTACTGGGGCCATTCGGATCTTTTGGAAAAAAATAGGCCAAGTTGCCTATAGTTAGCATTGCCGTCCGACGTAGGAAGCGATCGTCGATCTTTCATGTTGCTATGTTCGGAAGAGTATCGGAGATCCATCCAGAGTGATCCCAGTTAATAATGACCAAGTTGGAGGTAGTAACCCAGAAATTTGGAAACTGAGGCAGTAACAAAAATGTGGTAAGTTATGAGAAAGAGTGCAAGTGTACGAGAAAGGTACGACGAGTAAGGGAAGAAGCGAGCATGTGTTAAGATCATAGATGTGATCATTTCTTTTGTAAGTGAAGGTGCGAAGGGAGTATATTTTAGCCCTTGGGTGGGAGATTTTGAGGTCGAGGTGATTCCTCGTGGACTTGGATTACGTATATTGCGCGTGTGATATTTTTGTGGCAATGGCAACTTGTTATGTTAAGAGGAACTTATCGTTATCTGTCTTGAGAAGGAACATTCGAGACGAATGTTTCTAAGGAAGGAGAATGTTATACCCGTATTTCGGAGTATGTACGTGAGGACGTGCGTAGAAAAGTTTGAGCCTTAAAGTAGGCAAGTAGAAAATTTTGTTCACAACTACCGAAAGGAATCGTTTTTCGACGAAACGTTTTACAAACTTTGCGAAGGGAAAATTCCGGCTATGTCATTTATATTTTTTGCGGATTTTTCCGAGAGATGAAACATTTTGGACCAACGGGAGGGTGACATGTGTCACCCTCATATTGGACGTCAATTGGGGCGGCAAGTGGACGATTTGGAGGTCTTGGTTAGGTAGGATATTTTGTGTAGTAGATGGATAAGGACACTTGGATAAATCATCACCCTACACTTGCATAACACTTGGCTTGATCTTGGCCATTGGTTGGCCTATAAATACCCCCCTTAGTTGATGAACTTCTTCATCCAAAAATTGTTCTAAGTTTTGAAAGCCCTCTTCCCCCCCTTTGTGTAGAGTTCTCGTCCTAGCCTCCCCCCTCCCCCCTTTTTCGTGAGGCCACTTGGCGGGTACACACCACTCCTAGTGGCCTTGGCGAGAGCACCCCTGCCTAGTTGTTCTCGTAAAATACTACCCCTCTTGGTAGAAATACTCTCAGTATTGTTACTATTCCAAAATACCTGCCCAAATACCTTGTAGTATTCCAAGGTTACACTTATCTGAAAAGCCCAGAAATACTATTATACTTCCCTTCAGTCACTAAACGAAACCCTAAGGAAAATCTTCACGGTTGGTTGAAGTATTAGGAAGAAGTTCCGTAGAACTTCTAAGGGTTGTTTGGAGCGGGTTGGAGCACCCGGAGTAGGAGCTAAACGTTGCCCAGGATCGACATTAAACTTGGATAATTTTGGGCTTACCGAGGTAAATAATCCTATCCTTCTATTGTAATTGGAAATTACATACTGTAGTTGTATAGAAATGAATATAAGATTCATAGAAGAGATTTGAGCGTAATAGAAGGATATTACAGAATAGACTTGAACTGGAATCACATCAGAAGAATATTCTACAAGAGTAGTCTAGGCATTGATAGACTTGTATAACCCTTATAGGTTGATTGATCTGCGAGTAGCATGTACTACTTGAAAAAGTGGGTGAAGCTAGCCGGGTTATAGCCGTGGAGCGTTTTGCTAATAGTCGATAATCGTCGCGAGGTATGTGATTCTTCCTATACTCTTGAGCATGATATTTTAAATATATATATAGTACGGTAGACGTACGTGTGTTAACTGAATAATAATTACGGCAATGTCTTTTGACTTAAGCCTGAATAATACTTACGGCAATGTCTTGTGACTTAAGCCTGAATAATAAGGATCTTGAAGCATTTCAAAAGAATACTGAATCATTTTTTAACAGAAGAGTAATGCTTGGTTTTAAAAACTTAAGAGTTATACTAGCTTTATGGGAAGTTAGGTATAACGGCTTAAGAGAGATAAAAAGAATGGTTTATAAATTTTAGAAGTTAAGAGACTTGATCTTAAAAGATAAGAGACTTGACTTAATTGAATTAATCTGAATTTTGTTAAAAAGTGTGAAACCTCATTCGTGAGTAATGAGTACTTGGTTTTTAAAAGGAATAATGTTTTACTGATTTCGGAAATCAGAAGAAGTATCGAACAAACCACTGCAGCGTTAATAAGGGAAATGTATTGACTAATTAAGTATTATTAAAACCAGTAGAAACCTCCATCTGCATAGAAGCTAAGATGAGACAAAATGATATTACATTTCCTAGATCATGGCTGCTTTAATAAAATTGTTATAAACAAGAATAACCTACTCACATATAAAGCATATGTATCTCAAATTGTTTTAAAGGAGAATTATATCATTAAGTGATTAAAACTATGAACTACGAAACCTTTTGAAAATGAGAAACTTGAGCATTTGAAATTAGGCAAACTTGAACGTTTGGATAATAATGTTGTTACTTGATTTTACAAAAGGAAGTGTTTTGGTTTACTTAAAAGGATAGTCACCCTATTTTTATGCTACGAGTATTGTGTGGCTTTTGTGAAGGAAACGTATCTTTAAAGAGTTAATATATGAAGTACTTTGGGGATAAAAACCCGAACTTGTTTAAAGTAGAAAGTACCTTGTGTGAATAACTTGATTGTGTTGGTTTGTGATAGCCTTAATACTTTCTTGTTTATTTGATAAGTAAACATGCTAGGATCTACGTGTGTTAGTATCTTGTGATGTTTGTGTAAAGGGTTTCAATCGCTTATGTTGTTTAACGATCAGCCGTTATGTTGGTATTGTACCACTCACCTCGACTTGATCCGGGGTTAAGCCGCCTCCGTCGGGGTAGACTCGGTGATGCGAGACCATGATTCGAGAATACCTCATGCGGGTCGAGGACCTATGCGAGCTACGAGTTCGAGGTTAGTGTGCGGCCTTTATGGTCATGCGATGCATGTGGCCATGCGGCTGCGCGTCGGGGCGATGCGGGAGTAGCTACCCTCGATGGGGAATACCTCATGCGGGCCATTGGAGTGGCCTACGCGAGCTGCGGGAAGTTCCAGGACTAGACGCGCATTAGATCTGCGGGCGAGTGGCGGCTTTGATCATGTGGCCAGGCGAGATCTCATGATACGATTTATGACCTTGTGATGCGTGGGTTTTAGTAGTCGGCTATGCCTTCGTACTTACCGTCACGGTTTTATTACGACACGGTGGAACCCGGTGTTCATGTGTATTCCTTGGTGCTTTTATATCATAGGCTGCCGATTAGGAAGGTATTCCACGGGCATGATTGATGTTGTGGCGTGAGACCCATAGTTGTATTTGAGTGATGACTTTGAGGCATGAGTCACGACTTGACATGGCGCTTATTTATTGAATGTAGTTTGGTTATCATACATGTCTCTGCTTTATATAGACTACTATGATTTCATTTACGTATTTTGATTTCACATACTTGGTACTGTCTTGACCTCCGGGAGTGCGTTTCTGCCGCGGTAGAGGTACACCGATCGTTGATCACCGCTCTAGGGTCACGATTCGGCGTTTGGGAAGCTCCGTTTCTCCGGAGGCTTATCAGTGGTATAGTCCGCTGTCGTTGTAGGTTCTTACATTCAGGGGTATGGCGGGGCCCTGTCCCGTCATTGTTGATAAAACTCTTAAGTGCAGAAATCTGTTGTGGGTAGAATTGTAAAAAGGGATGTAACTGTTCTAGTTGATATATATATATATATATATGCCGCAAGGCAAGTTTTCTCATGTTATTGTTTTATATTCCGCTGATTACTCTGATGTTGTATCACTAGGGTGCCCGGGGTAAGGCACCAGTCACGGGCCCGGGTTCGGGTCGTGACATCATGCATGCTAAGACTTAAGCAAAAGGTTAGTGCATAAATGTTAAGGCAAAATATGATAACGCATGAATTTATAAGCAATGTAATTGTATGAGTAGAAATGTTATCCTGTAAAATGTGATGCCGGTTGTATTGATGTGATGCTGCAAATGCTGTAATTTTGTCCTTGCACGGACGTGTTGCGATTGTGGATGCGGATATGTTGTCCTTGCTGCAACTGCCCCTTTTAGATTGAAGCTCTGTAGACTAAAGTTCAAGAAAAAGTTAGTGCGTAACTGCTAAGACAAAATAATAAAGCATGAATATATAAGAAATGCAATTCTGAGAGTAGAGAAATCGTCCTTGCGTAGATGTGATATGCTGATGACGTCGTTTTTGTACGGGTGTCATTTCGGACTGGGCGTCGTTTTAGGACTCGGCGTCATTTTCGGACGGGCGTCGTTTCGGACTTGGCGTCGTTGGCGTCGTTTTCGGACTCGGCGTCGTTTTTGGACTTGGCGTCGTTTTCGTACTTGGCGTCGTTTTCAGACTTGGCGTCGTTTTCGGGCTCGGATTCATTTTCGGACTTGGAGTCGTTTTTGGACTCGACGTCGTTTTCGAACTCAGCGTCATTTTCGGACTTGGCGTCATTTTCGGACTTTGGCGTCGTTTTCGGACTTGGAGTCGTTTTCGGACTCGGAGTCGTTTTCGGACTCGGCTTCGTTTTCGCACTCGGAGTCATTTTCGGACTCGGCGTCGTTTTCGGATCCGGTGGCGTCGTTTTCGGACTTGGCGTCGTTTTCGCACATGATGTTGATGAAGATGTCATTGTGTTGATGTTATTATTCCTGTGAATTAATGCTCCTGTATGCTAAAACTTTGTGAAAATGTGCATATCGGTTAAATCAAAAAAATGAATATATGAAAAAAAAAATTGTGAGTAGAGAAGTCGTCCCTGTATGATGTGTAGGACGCTGCGAATGCTGGTGTCGTCTCTGCTCGGACTTGCGGATGCTGCGAATGCCGATATCGTCTCTGCACGGACTTACTGGATGTTGTGAATGCTTGCTGAATGCTGCTAATGCTAACGTAGCCTCTGCACGGACTTGCTAGATGCTGTGAATGCTTGCTGAATGCTGCGATTGCTGAGATGTTGTTGCTTGTTTGTGTTTGCGAATGGCCTGGTTGCCATGATGTCTTCGACCTGGACATTGTGCGTTTGTGAACCACATTGGTTGCAACGATGTCGTTGCATGGACACTGTGCGTTTGTGATCCGCATAGCTGAAGTGTGATCATGTGACTGAGCTGAAGAACATGCGCTCAAAGAAAACTTGTGAGTTTGGGGGGGGGGGGGTTGATTCGCATTGACTTTGTAGTTTTGGCCCTTGATGCTCGGACGTCTGCCTTGTTTGGACTCATAACCCCTACCTGGTTTCCTACCTTGACTAACTATTAATGGTCCTAGTTTTGAATATGCAAAGGGCGTTTGGCCTAAAGTGGGTCTCAATGGGATTGCTTGCCTATCATGTGTATTTTCGTTATTTTCAAAATAAAGGGAAGACTTCATAATGGTGTGACTGAAGCCGATTTAGGCCGTCTACGTATCTCTACGGGGGAATCAGGTCATGACGTAGTTCTTTACAAACGAAATTGGGTAAAATTTCTAAAGGCGGGACCGAAGCCGATATGACCGCCTACGTATCCGCCAAGGGAATCAGGTCAAACGTAGTTCCAATTTATTACAGATAAAGGTCAAAATATATTAAACTAAATATTTTAGGACTCAGAGGGCCAAGGCAGAGGCACGACTCCACTTGTTCAAATGTCTTCTTGATCTGTGTCTTCAATGGTGAAGTTTTCGCAGATCATCCTTGCGACACAACCGACGAATGACTTATTCAACGGTTGAACAATCTCCGGCAAGGAGCACCTCCTTTTCTCTGGTGGTTGGTCGATGATTAAACTTTCTTCCCTTTTCGGGCTGGCGTAATAGTCCCTTCTAGACTGTTTTCTTCATCTTTAGCTATCATGTTCACATGGGCATCTTCATAACCGGGAAATGGTTATTGTTTACATTGAGAGGAGCATCTTTCAGCTGGATGACTCCCTCTTTGATTAACTCCTCTATCCTGTCCTTGAGTGTATATCAATTTTCGACGTCGTGTCCCTCGGCACCGGAGTGATATGCACAATGTTTGGTTTTATAGTGCCCTCGGGAAGTAGGCCTGGGGGTATTTCTGGGAATTGGTTGGTGTATTCCTGTGGCTTTCAACTTCTCATACACTTAGGCTATAGGTTCGACTGAAGGTGTATATGTTTTGGTTGGTTTTCTTTCGGCATCTATGCGGGGTTTGGGTCCATTTGGTGTACGGGTTTGTGACTGTGGTGAGTATGAGAGATTTGGATATGCTGGTTGGGTATGGTAAACAGGATATGGGGTAGCGCAGTGCTGATAATACGACTGTGGATTTTGCGTGTTTTGGTTATAGTAAGAAGATGGTGAGCTTTGACACTGGAAGTTATTCTGGCCTATGTTCATGAATGACCATGATAGAGGGTGATGCATCTCTTCTCCTCTGTGAGGTACCTCCTATGGAATCTGATTGCATTGCTCTGCTAGTTGCTTGTAGGGCTGCCAGGTTTGTAATCCTGCCCGTTTTAATGCCTTCTTCCACGAAGTCGCCCATTCTTACGACTTCTGCAAAACTTCGCCCAATTGCACTGATCGTCATTTCATAATACGCCGCGTCTCTTAAAGACTGCACGAACAAGGTGTTCATTTCGCTCTCTGCCATTGGAGGTTGGACCTTTGCTGCTTCTGACCGCCACCTCAGGGCGTATTCCATGAAAGTTTCTGTGGATTTCTTTTCTAGTTTCATAAGATAAAATCTATCTGGGACAGTGTCAGTGTTGAATCTGAATCTATCCATGAAATCTTGTGTCATAGCATTCCAACCGTCCCATTTTCGAGGGTCTTGGCATGTGTACCAGTCCAGCGTCTCGCCGGTTAGACTCCTGATAAATAGTTTCATGATGATTGCTTGATTTTTCCTAACTCCAATCAATTTATCGCAATATGACCTTAGATGAGCTCGGGGATTCCCTTTTCCATCGAACATGTCAAATTTGGGCACCTTGTACTTGAGTAATTCAACGTCGGGGTGCATACATAAGTTTTCATATTTTAACCCTTCATCCCCCTTGTTCATCTGAATGCTTTTGAATGCATCTTTCAAGCTACGGATTTCTTTTGCCACATTTTCATCAGCTCTAGCTTGAGTTTGTCGCTTTACTTCCTCGTATTGATCTGTCTCTTAAGAGGATACATGCATAATAAATGGTTGGCTTTCGGTCGGATGTGCTAATGCCCCATATTGTTTGTTAGGACTAGTGATGCGTGTCGTCTGCTTGTATTGGGTGGCTTGGCAATTTGGACTGAGTGGGGAGATATAAGTAGGTGGAGGTTGGGATATGTATGTAGTAAACGGATCATTTTGGAGGTCGGCTTGCAAATTGACCGGGCGGGTGACATTTTGGTTTGAGCTGGTATGTTGCGGCCTTTGCGGGGGGGTTTTTTGGAAGTGGAGGCTCAAGGGCTTGTGATACGATTGCATTTATCCTTTGCTCCGGGAGTGGTGCATTCGAACAAATAGACAGGTTTGTCATATTTAGGAGCCTTTCTATTTCGGCTTGTATGATTTCCATTGGTTGCAATAATTTGACGAGGTGTTGATCATTGGTGTTTCTCCTTTCTAACGCATTTGTGTCCTCTACAGAAACGGGGGCGAGTCCTAAGTTGGTTCGTTCTGGTGCCTCCGGATTAGTCATTTATTGGATGATTGTGCTTCTACCAGTCAACGCGAATCAACCTTTTGGGGATAAGCTAGGCAAAAAATAATCCTCTAACAAATGAAGCAAACCAAGTTAGTATAATATGCAAAGAGTTGCAGGTAACACACAATAATAAGCAAATTGCAAATCAAGCGCGTGCTTTAACATGTTTGGGACCTCTTTTATGCCAGAGGGAGGCCTAAACGTCACATATGCGAGGTTATGGTAGATTTGTCCAAGCCGTCCAACTGTAATGCTTTTGTTGGAAATGACGACCAAATGACGGTGTACTTTTTTCCAATTTTGGCACGTCATGATTAGGTTTGGATTTGTCTATCATCGTCACGCTACACATAATATGCTGGTTGGTCGTTGGGTTGAGAAACCCGTCGACAAGTTTGGTGTTTTCCTAATTGTGGTGTCGATACCAAGGCCACTCCACCTAAGGTAAATGCATGCATGCCTTAACATAAAGGGTGATATAGCTCTATCCGAGTTTCTAAGATTTGGCTTTACTAGACATGAGTTTCGGCGGCATAACTCGAGTGAGAAGGCTACGCGGCCACCAGATGGTCCGGGCACTCCACGTATAATACCAACTCTCCTAGATTTGGGTTTTGAAGAAAGAATTTTGATGATGCACCAAGCGCACCTCGTGTGTAGTGTGTGATTGTGTGAATTTTCCAGAGTGGAAGAAATATGAGCGGAATGCCAGTTTAAGAAAAGCAGTAACAAATAACAATTACAATAGTGACAAATAAAAGCAATTTACAATACACAAGAAAATTAAGTGCAAAAGTAATGCCAAATAATAACCCTAGGTCTGTTATGGTCAAGAACCTCAATTTCCCAGCAGAGTCGCCATTTCTGTCACGCCCTTTTTCGACCGCGACATTATAAACTCCTGCTTAATAAAATGTTAGAAAATAAAATAAATGCTAAAGGGTGCTAAATGCTAAAAGGATGCTAAAAGGTTACAAAAAAAAAGGTGCTAGAGTGCTAAATAGGGTGCTAAGGTGCTAAAATGTTGCTAAAATGCTAAAGGGCTAGAAATAATGTTAGAGGGTTCGCGGAGTCGTCACCTAATTGTTTTGGGTGAATTAGGACACCTGAATGTTAATTATGTTAAAGTTAACATTAACTCCATTTTTATGGTCTGCAAAAACTAGTGTGAGATTCTGGGTAAGGGTTCTTTATTACTCTAGAGGGAAGGGATCAGACATCCTCTAAGAGCCGCTAACTTGCGGTTGTCCTGCCAAACCTAGGTTGATTATTATATTAGAGAAAATGCATGTTTTGAAAAGAAGATGTTGCAAGTGTTTTATAACAGAATGCATCACATTTTGGATAAAAGATTTATAAGACTAATGCTACAAAAATATACGAAAAGTTTAAAAGTAGGCATTTATGTTATTTATAAGAAAATGATGCAAAGTTGGTTTATTGACTAGATGCATGTATTTACTTGCTAACTTAATCTTGATTAACACAAGTATGGCATGATGCATAAAAATATTTAACACAAGTAGCCGATTTCTTGGCAGAACACCCTTGTGTGGACATGGATGGTCCCTCTTCCCCTCCTACTATATGTATAGATATCGTGTCATGGGTACTAACCTTTGACAGGTCTAGAAACCAGAAAGGAGTTGGAGCCAAAATCACGATAACAAATCCGAGAGATAAAACGTGAAGGTTCTCCTATCGGCTAGATCCTGAATTGGCAATCAACCAAGCCGAATACGATTCTCTCATCATGGAACTCAAACTCCTAGTTTCTATGAACCCGAAGTGCATCGATATCCGAGGAGGCTCTCAGCTGGTGATAAAACAGTTGGCCGGGGAATATGACTGCAAAGACCCAAATTTGTTGGCCCGTCACAGTATGGCTAGCAGGTTGCTTTGTGGGTTTGCATCATTCACATTAAGTTATGTTTCCAGAGGCATTAATGTTGAGGCTAATGACTTAGCACAAGAAGCTTCAGGTTTTAGGATGTCTACTCACCCTAGAACACGATGAATTACCAGCTGAAGTGTTAGTCGATCAAATCAACTGTTGGAGGTATTTATTAATTGACTACCTAAAAGATCCCTCCAGTTGCAAGGAACTCAAGGTTAAAAGAAGAGCCTTGAAATACATGCTCATTGACGACGACTTCTATAAAAGGAGCATGAATGGAATATTACTCAAGTTTATTGACCAAGCAGAGACCTTGAGGGTCGTGGGATAGGTCCATGAAGGAATATGTGAATCAACACAGAGCGGGGCTAGTGATGAAGTGGCTGATCTACCGCCACGACTATTATTGGCCTGCTATCACAACTGACTGCTTCCAATATGCAAAAGGATGCTGAGAATGTTAGAAATATGGACCAATCCAACGGGTACCAGCGAGTTGCTGCACCCAGTCATAAAACTTTGGCCCTTCAGATGATGGGCTATGGACCTCATCGGCAAGATTCACCCACAAACGGATAAGGCCCATAATTTTATTATCGTGGCTACTGATTACTTCACTAATGTGTGAAAGCTTAACCGATGAAAAGTGTCTATTAGACATATGTTATTCAGTTTATCCAACACCAGATCATATACATATATGGTATTCCTGAGATGATTACCACAGATAAAGGGACAATGTTCACTGGTTCTGAGGTGACAACCTTTGCTGAGAAGTTCGGTATCAAGATGATCACATATTCGCCTTATTTTGCACAGGTGAATATGCAAGTCGGGGCAGCCAACAAACTTATTATGAACATAATTAGTAAGAATGTAGAGGATAAATCAGGAATGTGGCATATACTGGATGAAGCTATTTGGGCAATTAAAATTCTAAATCTATAGTCATCGGGATGACACCTTATCGGCTAACCTATAGCCAAGATGCAGTGTTGCCGTTGGAAATTAATATCAAATCCTTACGGGTGGCCAAGAAGAACTCTCTAAGTTTAAAAGAGTATCAACAGGCCATGCTAATGGAGTTAGACCAGCTAGATGAGGATCGACTGATGGCTCTAGAGAAAAATCAAAACCGGTAAATGTAAAATGGATAAAGCATACAACAAACATGTTAAGCCCAAGAGGTTTGCCGAAGGAGACTTGGTTTGTAAAACCGTTTTACCGATTGGTGTGAAAGATCATAAATTTGGCAAACGGTCACCAAATTGGGAAGAACCTTTCGTTGTTAGCCAGCGGATCGCCGACAATGCATATCGACTAGTAAATATGTACGACAAAGAAATGGACATAAATGTAAATGGCAAGTATCTAAAAAGGTATTATCCTTCAATTTGGAACATACGTGAATATACAACAGCTTTGGAAGCAATTCCTGGTAATAAAGACGCCTCGATTGAAGGGAAAATCCAATTCAGAAGAAATCATCATTGCATGCACTGGAGATGAGACGATTGAAGTGACATCTGTGATTGTCATATTGAAAGGACGACTATTTTCGGATACACAAACTCGACAGTCACACTCGAGTTAATGTAGGGGGCAATTGTTAACACTCAAAAATAATTTAATAGTTTAGCCGAAATTCAGTGACAGTCGAACTATTCCGAAGCTGAATTTAATCCTAGCCCTCGACTACAAGAACTTCATCAGCTACTAAGGCATCTTAGCCGAAGTTATTATTTAGAGGTATGACTGGGACCCACTCAGATGAAGAAGCCTCAACGACCAAGTCAAAAGGGTTTTTAGACCCCTAAAAGAGATAACGACCAACAACAGCTGAAAGAAAGGGCCATTATCCGAGCAAGAAGAGTAGAGGGCGAGAAAATCGATACCACCTCCCCCATAGTCGGTCATTGAACTTAGTGGGTTACTTGATGACTGACATAGGGGGGCACGATTGTACAGCTTTTTCCTTTTTTGTACTATAAATAAGAACATTTTTTGTATATACAAACACATTCAATCAATCAAACAACTCAAATTTTATTTATCTTTATCATTTGCTTTACCTTACTGTATTCAACTGCATTCATGTTTCTTACCTCTTAGTTCACTCGTAACATCGTCCTAACGCTTTCTGGAATAGTTGAAGAACCCATTGCTGGAAATTAGAATTTCGTTTTCAGTCCAAATCGCTTAAGTTAAGGAATCAATTTGTATCCCAATCCGGACAGTCGATACAACGGCAGAGAACAGAATTTGGGGCTAGAATAGTTTTACTTTGTGTATGTTATTCTATTTGAAGATATGAATAATTCTCATAACAAGTTTTGATTAAAAATCAGTTATGAATTTATCATTTGTAAGTGTCCATTCGTTTACTATTTTCTTTCATGATATCAGAAATATCTAAGCAAAAATTATTTCATGACACAAGTAGTGTCTAACTATAATTTCGTTTATGATACCATCAATATCTAAGCAATATTTGGTTGTACAAAATTAATGATCAAGTGCTCGAGAAGAGCTAACTATTTATCTAGAAGATCATGACATCAATAGTGTCAAAACAATGTGTGATTATGGAGAATAAAATAGAGGCTCCTGAAGAGATTATATAATATTGTGTCATTCGTTCTAAATTATAAAAAACTGTAGTAAACCCAAAGTTTACTAAAGTAAATGGCTATCACATTGAAGCTATAAATGATTTGATAACTAATTATCTATAAAATCATAGTGAGTAAGAAATATGCATTTGAAAGGTTACCCTCTTTATTCTCCAGATTGTATTACACAAATATAAGCATGATGAAATCATATATCACGATAAACCCAAAGTTTATTATACAAAATAAAATTCATGTTATAGTAAACCCGAAGTTTACTAAAACAAATAGCACATGACACGGTAAACTTGAAGTTTACAAGTACAAATAATTTTATCAATTGACGTAAACAATTTGATTGTCCTGATTTAAATTTGATGTGCTAAGTTTGTATTCGGAATATATTGAAGAACTAGAAGATTCTTCATGAATTAATTTGTTTGTTTTCATGATAAGTTGATTACACCAGCTAATGTTGGGATTGAATTCCCTAAATTCTGAAAAAATATAAAAGGTGAATAAGGGCTCGTTCACATGTTATATGATGTCTTAAATATATGCATCGATAAGACGGTCACATTTGCATTTATTGTCAACCTGCAGTTTGACATGTACATAGTTGATTGCTCAAAATAATTGAGTTGAGAGCACAATCTTCAAATTATGTAATCAAAATAATTTATATTGTTAATGCTGGTTTATATTCAAGCTGGTTTAGCGTTGAATGCCTCTGAAAAATAGTTAAACAATTGTGAATGAGAACAAAGCTTCACGTGTTAATCTGAAATATGATATATTACATACAACATCACTTGTATGCTTCAAACCAATAAATTATGATAAATTCTCCCCTCATAATTGATTCAAGGTCAGGAACTAAATGTTTTCATCTATTAATTTTGTTGTGTGGTATATAATTAATGCATTTACCACAATGCACACAGATGAATTCCCCAAAGAATGTGGAAATGTATGTTAGTTTTTCTAACATAAGGGTAGAGAGAATAAACAGCTAAGAAATATATTGTGAATTATCATCAGTATGATCATCGTTCAAATGATAATTCAAGTCAAATGCTAGAATCATTTGCTGACCCAACTATTTCACATTTAAGCTGCAATATGCTCCAAAATGTCCTTAAAGGACAGAGTTTACAACATGCATGAAACATGATAGACAAATCGGTTGCAAACACAATAATCCTTAAAAAATGAGAGGAGCAAATGATCAAAATGATCATAATAAGGAGGTGATGTGCTCTTGAAAAGACTACGACATAACACTTCATAAAACCTCGTACGAGATTCAGGTACCTGAAAAATAATGAACTGATAAGATCTCAATAAGTTATGTCTAATCACAAACCGATACAAAATGATATCACGTCGACGATATCTTTGATACAATATAGTACGCAATATTGTATAATATTATGAGGATCTAAATTCTACGTCTCTTAAAGCATGTTTATGTAGAAATAATTATCAAATAGATGCATCTTGGTAAGGAAAAATTTAGTGGACCAACAGTCCTGACATTAGAAGATGTCATGTAAATGAAAATTGTCTCAGCCTATATGGCTTACGTGACAAAATTTATATGAATTTGTTTTAAGGATTCAAAATGTCTGAAGCATATACAAGTTATTGAAAAACTTGTTTGTAATCCTTGAACGGATTAAATGAACTAAGTTTGATGTACTGAAATCATCTTAATAAATATTTATTGATGAGGGGTACAAGGTGACTCTATTTACCATTCTCCCTTTATGATATTCAAAATCTTTCATAATGTTATGCAAGTTGCTGACTTGAATTTTATTGGAGCTTTAGAGTTTTCGAAAAGCAGTAAACTACCTGCTAAAAGAAGTTGAAATGAGAAAATTAGATTGGTCCTGAAGTACCATATATTTGTTCAATTGATGCATTTATTTGTCTTGCAATGAGCATGATATAATTTCTTCTTTATATGGAGATATTGAACTAAGATCAATTGCATATTATCGATTTGATAAGATATTTTTTCCAAAATTAGGAGGAAAGAATAATGGAATAACAAAGGAAAATTTTGTGAAATAATCCATCATTGTCTTATTTTGATCCACGTGCTTCTATTTGTGAGCAAGAAAGATTATTCACTTGCATAAAATAACAAATCAAATGTCAGATGCATTTACAGATTTGAAAGGGATTACCAAATTGCATATTCCTGCAGAGAATGTCGCAATTCGGATTGGTGTTCCTGTAGGACCACTACTAGTGTCATAGCAAATGAGTTCAAATAACGCCTGAAGCGTGATAGACCATTGAGTTGTAAGGATCGAAATCCTAGGAAAACAAATGGTCAATATGACATTAAGAAATAATCTCATAAAGATATGCAAAATTTGATCAATCCTAATATTCTTGAAGAAATCAATGAGCCGCAAACTCAAGAAAATAAAAAAATATCAATAAATCCAATTGATGGAGGATTCATAAAAGGAGAAAGGACAAAACACATTTCACCAAAGTTGTTTTTCGCGACAAGAGCTCCAAAAGAATGGTGATATCAACGTGCAATAGATTCATTCAAGTGTCAATATGACGGATTTGTTTACTAAATCTCGGTCAATTGCAACTTTTGAGAAGAAGGTACACAAGATTGGAATGTGAAGACTCTAGCATTTGACTGGAAGTTCTCATCAGGGTGAGTTAATACATATTGTACTCTTTTTTTCGTATAAGGTTTTGTCCCACTGGGTTTTCCTTGTAAGATTTTTAATTAGACAACCACAATATGTATTATTAGAAATGTGTACTCTTTTTCCTTCACTGAAATTTTTTCCCACTGGATTTTTTTCTAGTAAGGTCTTAACGAGAAACTACTACAAAAATACCCTATGTCGACGGGTAAAAACCGTCATCTAATCCCTCAGATGATGGTTCCTGTAAGTGTCATCTTTGTCACTGTCACAAATGGATGGCGGTTCTGTATCTGTCACACGACATGTAACGATTCAAACCCGACACACAAAAATCACATAAATTTTAACTTCACCCTTTTTTTTCAAATTTTGAAATTTCCCGCCTACGTTGAAAAATAATTTGACGCCAAATATCTAAATTCATTTTTTTTTCCAATTTAATAATCGTTACAATTTAATAATTGAAAAATATTATTATTTTTTGGCAATTTAAATTTTGCCAGAACACCACTGTTTTCCTCTTCTTCGTCTCTTTCTCTTTTCCCGTCACCGGCAAAACCACCACTGCTCCGGTGAGGAGCTTCTAGCTCCGATGAACTGGAAGCAACCAAACCACCACCACCGAGCCACCACCCTCCAATGTCTCAAGCCACCAACGACAACCAGATCTGTCGCTCGTCGCCGGCAAACAACCACCACCACCCTTTCTCTTTCTTCCTTCATTGTTCTATCTCCAAACATCACTGCCAGACCCCAACCATTACACAGCCACCATGCCACTGTCACGCCTAAACAACCTCTCTTCTCCTTTCTACCTTCTCCGATGAACTCACGACGTCGGAGAACACCACACCAACCCACCGCAAACAACACCAAACAACTCATTTCGCTTCCCCCATCATTGTCGTCTAACGTCGAAAAATGCCAATAACGGTGACACGCCGCTTCCCCATCTCCGTTCTTTCCCTCTTCACTGCTCACCACCATAAAACACAGCCAGATCTCCCTTGCCCGAAACTTTGCCAGCCACTTCTCTCGGATGACAATGAGAATTAGACTCTCGAAACCAAGAGTCTAAAGTTTTCTGTTGTTTAGAAAAATGAGAGTTACCCTTCACCTGAAAGTTATAGAATTTAAAAACTAATTGATTTTTAATTACAACAACTTAGTGTATTCAACTTTGTGGCATCAGTTTGGCTTATTGGTAGAGATTAGAGAGTTTGCTTATGGATAGGTAAAGTATGGAGAACAATTTTGAAAGAAATAATCTCTTGATTATTCTTATTGATGAATGACATATATATACAAGTTACATAGAAAAATCATTTTTCTATTGTACTTCTAAATTCCTATTCTATTGGAATACTGACTTTATAATTATGGTAATATTACACTACTAATTAAGGTACAAACCTAAGCCTAATATATTTTCCAAATATACAATTGGGACATGGGCCCCACTGTATTGCTGGACGGGACAAACCTGGGCCCACTGTTCTGTTTAACACACCCCCGCAATCATAGCGGGCGGTCTTCGTACACTGATACTATCTCTAAAATCTACAAAAAGGACCGAGGGAAGACCCTTTGTAAAGATGTCTACAATTTGATAACTGGAAGGGACATGGCAGACGCGTACTTGTCCTTTAACTACCTTCTCTCGAACAAAGTGAATATCCATCTCAATGTGTTTAGTGTGCTGGTGCTGAACTGGATTACTAGTAAGGTAGATAGCATTTATATTATCACAATACACCAAGGTAGCCTTCTCAATAGGACAATGGAGCTCTAAAAGTAGATTTTGTAACCAACATGACTCAGACACCACATTGGCTACCCTTCGATACTCGGCCTCTGCACTTGAATGTGAAAGCGTAGCTTAACGTTTGGCAGACCATGATACCAAGTTATTACCTAAAAACATGCAATAGCTGACAGAGCGCCCGTGTCAAGACACCCCAATCAAAGATATGTATGTGAGACTAGTGTAGACATCGACGAAGGATACAAATGCAAGCCATAATCCAACGTTCCCTGAAGGTACCTAAGAATGTGTTTGAGCGCATTCATATGTTCAACTCTGGGATCATGCATAAACAAACACACCTGCTGGACTGCATATGTAATGTTTGGTCGCGTGAACATAAGATACTGAAGGGCTCCTGCAAGACTACGATAGCGGGTCGGATCCTCATAGGGAGAGCCAACTGTAGCACCCAACTTGGGTTTAGTATCAACTGGAGTAGAAGTGGACTTACAGGAAAACATCACAACCCTTTCAACGATCTCTGCTGCATACTTCCTCTGTGATAAGAACAACCCACCTGCATGACGAGTAACAACAATCCCCAAGAAATAACTCAATGGACCCAAGTATTTCATGGCAAACTCAGAACTGAGCATTGTCATAATAGACTTTCGTAAAGTATCAGAAGAGGCAGTCAAGATAATATTATCAACATATAATAGTATATAAGCCATGGAAGAACCCCGACGATATATGAACAATGAATTATCAGACCTGCTGTGAGAGAAATCCATAGTCGAAACTCTTATATCATGCTCGTGGAGACTGCTTAAGCCCATACAAGAACTTCTTCAACAAACACACATGATTAGGATAACGAGCATCCCTAAACCCCAAGGGCTGATGCATATACACTATTTCTTGAAGATCACCGTGTAGGAAAACATTCTTCACATCTAGCTGATGAATGTGCCATAATTTAGAAAGAGCCAAGATAAGCACAATGTGAATGGTAGCCGGCTTGACCACTGGGCTAAATGTCTCACCACAATCCACACCAACCTGTTGAGTCTTACCATCACCTACAAGTCGAGCCTTATGCCTCGCAAATGAACCATCAGAATTTTCTTTATGAGCAAAGATCCGCATAGACCGATTAACATTAATACCAGATGGACGGGTACCAACTACCACGTCTTATTATCAATAAAAACATTATATTCATCGATCATGGCAATTTCCCAATTAGAGTCATTTAAGACAGACACATGATTACGGGGTAAGAGTGATTTAAGAACATTCGAATTTAAATTAAAATATCTTTTTTATATAAAAATACCCCCATTGACTACGGGTGACTGGACCATGACTCTGGGCTGGATTGGGTGAATTTTGGGAAGTTTGAGAATTTTTTGGAATTGTCGTCGGAGGTGCTGCGACGCTGTGGTCGAGTGCCGCGGCGCTGGAAGAGCTGCAGAGCTCTTTGAAGTTTTGCGCCGCGTTGATCGGTGGGTCGCGCGCTAATGACGTAATAAATCGGGACGGTCATCGTTCGCAGCGCCGCGCGCCGACGACATTGTTTTGGACGAATCTGAAAATGACGGAGAACATATGGGGAGATAGCATCATTCAAAAAATCATAAGAACTGGGCACATGTTGTCCTACCTTAGAAAATGGAAATTGGGACTCATCAAACAGAACATGACGACTAATAATGATTCGTTTCAAGGACAAATCAAAGCATTTATAACCACGGTAATTTGACGGATAATCCAAAAACACACAAGAGGTAGAACATGCCTGAAGTTTGTTGATTGTGGTGGATGAAAACAGTGGATAACACAAGCATCCAAAGACCCTAAGATGAGAATATGAAGGAGTCTTTTTGTATAATACTTGAAGAGGTGATGAATATGTCAAGCCTTTAGAGAGAAGGATATTAAGTAGATCTATAGCCATTTGGAGCTCATGATGCCAAAACAATGGGAGGACGGAATAATGAACCAATAAAGTGCGAATGATATTGTTAATGGTATGAATTTTTCGTTCTGCTTTTCCATTTTGTAAAGATGTACAAGGACAAGAAAAACGAAAATTTATCCCATTTTGTGCACAAAACTCCCTAAATTCCCCATTGTCATACTCTTTACCATTATCAAATTGAATGTTCTTTATTTCTCGTTCGAATTGGGTTCTTATGAAAGCTCTAAATTTTGTGAATATGGAAAAAAATTGGGATTTTTTCGCAATTGGAAACGTCCATAAAAATTTAGAATAATCATCTAAGAATAAGACATAATATCGATGATCCATAGAACTGAGAATGGGAGATGTCCATAGATCACTATGAATAATGTCAAATGACATAGAAGTATGAGAATTTGAAGCTACAAACGGTAATTTAATAATTTTTCCCATAGCACAGGATTGACAAAATGGAGTACTACGCGTACCTTACAAGAAATAAACTTATGTTTATCTAAAGAAGATAAAATAGACGGCCCCGGATGACCTAGACGAGCATGCCACAAGGAAGAAGCAATAGCTGCAAAAGAGGATGACATGGCTTGACGCGAGATGTTGAGACTTGGTGTGATTGGATAAAGATTCCCCCTACTGTCACACCTCATGAGAGGATTCCCTGTCTTGAAATCGTTTACAGAAAATCCAAATGGATCAAAATCAATAGAAACTCAATTATCAGTGGTGAATTTATGGACAGACGCCAAGGTTTTGATTATTTAGGTCATAAAGGGTATTTTTCAAGACTAGTGGTGGATGAGGCGGGGACAAAGTTTTATTACCATAATCCTTTATTAGAATAGAACTGTCATTACCAATAATTATACCATGATTACTGCTCAAATTAGAATAAGACGAGAAAGTACCTTGGTCGGATGTGGGTAGTGGCACCTGTGTCCATGTACCAATTGAAGTCTGGTTGATTCAAGCCAAGCGTATGTATTGCTGCCTCAATGTCGGTCTGTGTGGGTCTCATTGCGTGATGAGCCTGAGTGGGGCGAGGTTTGGAGTATACCGGATCTTTGGGCCGCCCATGTTTATCTCAACCCCGACTCGATCGGTTAAGCCGGGCCGAGACGCTATGGCCGGTATGAGGCGCTGCAGCCAGACGGCGCCAGATCTAGTACCATCGCCGCGGCCTCGCGCCCTAATCGTTGTTGTTGACGGTTGCCTCCGTTGTTACTGCCTCAACTTTTGTCATTTTTTCGATTTTGGCCTTTTTTACCACCCCCGTTGTTGCGAGTTTGGTTAGAGTTGGTGGAACCGGACGGAGAAAATTCGGAATCAGTCACCATGACGACAGGACTGACCCCAATTGCCACTTTCTTAGCCAATCCGACTTCTTCCAAAGTAAGCATAAAACGGGCTTGATAAAATCCTGGTAGGGGGTTACTCTGACGAATAACCGAAGCAACACCGGTATAGGCCTCTGACAGGCCCGCAACCATCTGGATAACTAGATGACTATCAGAAACAGGAGAACCCACATTGCGGAGTTGGTCTGCCAAGTCCTTGAGACGTTTGCAATAAGAAGAAACGTTTGGAAAATTTGTCATAGCAACCTGTGAAAATTTCGCCGCGATAACAATTCGAGAATGACTGTTATCTTGGAAGATGTCCCGCAATCGATTCCATGCCGCCATAGCTGTGGAGTTGGGTTCCATAATCGTCTGTAAAATATCCAAGTAGGTAGTGACATAAATTCACTGAAGAACTTTGGCATCAAGCATGACCCATAACTATGGATCTGCTTCTTTAGTGGGCACAACCGTCGTAGAAGTAGATGTCTTATCACCCTCATTTAGAGGAGTTGGAGGGATGATGTGGTGAAGAACTTTATGTGTCATAGCATGAATCTTGAATAACTCCGCCCACGTCCCATATTGGATGTTTTCAAGATCAAGAACAATAGTAATGACGCTCATGATGTCAGAACAGTGAGGGCAGGATGAAAATTGTTCTTATCAGCCATAGGGAATAGAACAACAAGATTCGGAGAAGATAATTTTTGGGAGAACGGACTTTATAGAGGTGAAGGGCCGCGGCGCTAAGGCTGAGGGGTCGCAGCGCTTGGTCAGAAAATCGAGAAAGAAAGAGAAAGCGGAAGTAGGGTAAAGAGAACCTAGACTCTTGATACCATGAAAGAAATAATCTCTTGATTATTTTTATTGATGAATGACATATATATATACAAGTTACATAGGAAAATTCTTTTCCTTTCTACTTTTTTATTCTATTATATTGGGAGACTAACTTTACAATTATGGTAATATTACACTACTAATTAAGATATAAACCTAATTCTAATACATTTATCAAATATAATTGGGACGTGGGCCCCACTGTATTGCTGGACGGGACAAACCTGGGCCCACTGTTCTGTTTAACAAATTTTAATCTGGTTCATGCAGTAGCTTTCTTTAGGATGCTAGGTTTTTTTTATTTGTTAGTTTCGACTAACAAGTTTCGTACAACCTTCAAGCACGAAGTGACATTTTAATACAAAGGCAATGAAATGCATATTCTTTCTCTCAGTCTCAACTGTTTCATTTTGTTTTTTTGGTTGTGAAGGCACTCGCTACTCTTTCGAAATACAAGACAGAAACTGTGACCGACGCAGAAATGCAAACCACGTCAGCCTGCAAAGACATGACATCTCATTGGTGATATTATTATAAATTGAAATTTGAAGAGTATAGTCTGGTGCATTTTAATTTTTTATCTTTGTTTGAAGGAGATTTTTTAATTTAATTGACTATGAATTCAGTTTTACTTTCACGAATTGAAAGTATAATTGATTTGTTTTTTTCCAGATTAATAGCTAAGATAAAATAAGAAAAATCAAACCAGCGAGTGTCAGTGAAGTGCGGGAAGCAAAACCTAAATGTGTGAGCGTGAAGACACTTAGTATTTTACAGAATTTTTGATCTTTTATTTTTTATAATGTTAAAACGACAACGTTTAGTTTGTTTTTATTAAAAAACATTTTTTTTTAAAAATGGTTTAAGTCTTAATTTGAATTAAACGCGTCATTTTTCAGTCTCCTCTAAATGTCGTTTTAATTAGTCAAACTCAAACGCGTCATTTTTTGTCAATTTAAAACACAAGTCACTTATTTATGTGACATTTCACAAAACCGTCACACAAACATCATAAATAAATGACACTTAAAAAACCAGTCACACAAATGTCATAATTATATGAAACTTAAAAAATATGTCACATGAATGTCAAGAAAAAACATAAATTTAGTAAACAGATGTGACACTTGTATTTCTGTCACATGTGAACTGTCACCATATCATATTTTTTTTGTAATGGGACATCCAAGGGGGAGTGTTATGAAATACATATCCTTTTATATGGATGTTATACACATTCACTAACTTTTTGTATGTTACATGTACCTATTAATTTGGGCATTTAATATTTATAACCTCTATTGGGTGGTTTCATCCTATAAATTGAAATGTTATTCACTTTTGAAGGAAAATGAACATATACTTGAAATAAGAAGAAAATCTATTTTTTCTCTCTAATTCTTTTGTCTTATATTGTTATTGCTATCATTTTATAACACTATGATATTTATTACAATGTACTAAGTTTAAGTGAGGAACTTATTATTTTTATTATAGGAGTATATAAGAGTACTACCGAAAGTATATGTGAGTTCACAAAATATCCAGCTAGCTCTGACCTTTTAAGTCCTCTTAGTCCCCTTATTTGCTAATCTGACACGTCAATCGGAATTCTCATTTCCAATTTGAGGTTGTTTTTGGTAAAGAAGATATTTTTATTCATTAATCATTACATAGATACTAGTCTAATATTTTTCCAAAAAAATGTGGATCTCCCCCAGGAGTCCTCACACTTCGATCCGACAGAATTATAAAAGAATTAATCATAATAATTTAATTAATCTTAAAGGTTAGACCATTACCACGCTAGTCTAATATAGAAACAGGGGAAGTGGAGGGATTGGAGTACTTAACCAAGCTTCCAAAAATATCTACTTCACATCCCTATCAACTTGAGGTTAAATCAAACCATCTTTGTCAGTTGCATTATTATGGGTGACTTTGGATCCCTCTCAGTGTATCACAAAAACCAAATTAGTAAATGTACTAAAAAGTAATTTATATTTTCAAAACTTTTGAAACTATGCAATTTCTTTATTTGCTCAAACCAATTGTATGAATATTTATATCATATATGGCATACAAATAATTTTAATTTGATAATAAACTTAAACTCAACATATGTATTAAAAAAATTGTAAAACCTCATTACTGCAAATGCATATTTGAAAAAAAATCACCTAATAACTAGAATAATGAACTTTAGACTTAAAACATAACAATAAACAAAACACTGCGTACTTGGTACATTTAGGATATTTTATTACTAAAATCAGAGGCGGAGTTAGAATTTGACGTTTATGGATTCAGAATTTTGATTTTTTAAAATTATCGGATCAATAAAAATGTGATATTGAAAAAAATGTAGTATGAAAATTGATTTATGTTTGGACATACATTAATTTGAAAAACAAAACAAAAGTTTTGTGAGTCGAAAAACAAATATTACCTAAAAATTGATTAGAATTAATTTTTCAAACTTGAAACTCATCTTTAAAAGAATTTTAAAAGATCGTTCTAATTTACAATCAATTGTTGTTTTAAAGTTTTTTTGCGAAGAAATTTGTCTAACCTGAATTTTAAATCAGGCACCAAAACAAATATCAAACACCTCTGAGTCCTCCTGTATATAGTATAGAAATAGAAAGAAAAAAAAATCTCCTCCATAAACCTTTTTGGTTGAACATACTGGCATGGTTAATGACCTACGTGGTTTGCAAGTTTATCATACAAATGTTTATCCTCAAGACTGAAAGAAAGAATACCATGCTCCTTCGAAAAAAAAAATAGAAAAAATAAATGCAACAAAATTTAATTATATTTTTTTTATCATTTACTAAAGTCAGAGATTGATAAGTATAGTCCAAACTAGAAAGATTCACAATTTACAGCATCAACAGAAATCCACACACGTGCCCCAGGGCACAGACCAGTTGATAAATGGCAACGTAATTGAGTGAAAACACTCCGACGTCGCGAGTTTAAATTCGTGTGGTGACAGTTATTTGCTGAAATATTGCAAAGATTGTTGCTGGATTCGTGTCTCATTGGTCATCTTCCTTACATGAATATCACTCGTACATATCCCTCGGTTTACATATGGGGGATTTCGCCATCTGAATCCACACGTAAGACTTGGAATTTACCTTTCTGCCTTGGATACTAAGTTTGAACTTAAAACAAAAAGACAAATGCACCAGCAGACCTTTATGGCTTACGAATTACGATATTTTGAAGGCCCCTCTAAAAATCAACCCTCTCCTTTTTCACCCTAAAAAAAAAAGAAATAGAAAAAATAATTACAATATATTCAGTGTAATTCTACAAAGTTGGATTTAAAGAAGGTAAAATATACACAGATTTTATCTCTACCTTCATGGAATATAGAGGTTGTTCCTGATAAATCCTCGACTCAAAAGTAAATTAGTCAATGTAGAATTGCAAGGAAAATAAAATAATAAAATATCAAGATACAAAACAAATGAAACAACACATAATAATAAACACATAAAGAGTAGGGATCTATATGATACTAGCAGGGCCTTCTTTGGATCCGTGCGAGGTGTGATACCGCACAGGGCCCCTTGAAAAATAAAAAATTTTAGGGTCCATTTTTTCATTTTTTATTAAGTAATATTAGTCATAATTTACTGTAAAGGCCCATAATTCGCAGATCTTATCCCAATTAAGAGTCCACTTTTACGAATTAGAATAAAGTCCCAAAATATTTAAAACGACCCTGGATACTAGAGTACACAACAATTAAAGTAGTACTCCTATGAAGTGAAGGAAGTATAATATAGTCTTTATGCAATTTGAAAACACCAAGCAAATGCAAAAATGGTGGCATTTTCCCATTTTGGTGAATTAATAGACTCCCATACTGATCGGCACTGATCATACAAATATTAATATTGCAATCAAGCCTAGTATAAAGAAACTAATGACCAAGTGCTTCAAGCATGTATGATCCTTATTAGGTGGTGAGAGGCTGATCACAAGTTCAAAACCTGCGTAACGCCACTTACCTTCGCCTTGGAGAGTGCATCACACTGGCCACAAGTGTGGTTTAACTGATTGACGTGGTTTGCAGGATATTGCGTCAGTCCGGGGTTTACCCTGTGCGCACTCGAAAGAGCAGCGGCTGCGGGTTCTTCGTCAAAAAAAAAAAATGAAAACATATTTTTTTAAAACTACATATCGAAACTCAACAACGTGGCATGCAATTTGTGAAAGCAAAATATTTCGTCTTATTGCTCTGAACTCGTCCACTAGAGGACGTGAATATTAAATGCCAACTGTCAATTGTCGCTCTCTTGGCTATAGTGGCGGAGCAAAAATATTTGTCAAGACTGTCGAAATTTGGAGAAGTAGCATTTTATATGTGATATTTATCCATAATACTAAATAATTGATATATTTATTTGAAAAAATATCTGCTTGGTCATAAATTTTGGAGCAGATTTTGAAAATCCGTCTTCAAAAAATTTTCAGGTTCCAAAAATTGGTCTCGAGTAGTTTTTGGGATTTCACTCACAAAAAAATTAAAAAAATTCAAAGAAAAATGCATGTCTAAACGCAACTTTAAATTTCAAAAATCACAACTGAAATTTAAAATCTATGCCAATCCGGAGCTTAAAGACTTTGAATGTACTTGGGATATTTTGAACATTAATGCATCAGCAGAATTCACTGTCCAATAAAACACCTGAGCTTGGCTTAGGATATTTTGAAGGCCCCTTTTAAAATCCAGCGGGTCTCCTTTTCAACCTCAAATTCGGTGTTGTGGTCATCAAACTTTTTAGCTTCAAATTAATAATGCTTCACTTCCACTATATATAGAGAACCCACCTATATCACATTAAACCAAAAAGAAAAACCTCTACCTGAAGAAATCCAATACTACTTTTCTATTCTCTCAGCCAACAGTGACCTAAAATGGATATATTTCGAAGCTATTTTTCGGATCCACTTACTGAGTCTGGTAATAGCAGCAGCTCTCCTAATAATAGTATTGAATATTCATCAGTGATGTTAGCTTCAAATAACCCAAAAAAGCGAACGGGGAGGAAGAAGTTTCAGGAAACTCGACACCCAATATACAGGGGAGTGAGAAAAAGAAATTCAAATAAATGGGTTTGTGAAGTCAGAGAACCTAATAAGAAATCAAGGCTTTGGCTTGGCACGTTCCCAACGGTAGAAATGGCGGCTAGAGCTCATGACGTCGCAGCTATAGCATTAAGGGGTCGTTCTGCTTGTTTGAACTTTGCTGATTCTACTTGGAGGTTGCCTATTCCGGCTTCCTCTTGCACCAAGGATATTCAAAAGGCGGCCATAGAGGCTGCCGAATTTTTTCGACTGCCACTAAAGTCGAAAAGAGTTTCTGGAGAATATATATACACTCCTGAAACGCCACAAAGTGTGTTATTTGAGGATGAAGAAGCGCTTTTTTACATGCCGGGATTACTTGCCAATTTAGCCCAAGGACTGATGCTACCTCCACCTCAATGTTTAGAAATCGGAGATCATACCGAAGCTGATGCTGACATCTCTTTGTGGAATTATTGATCTAAAATATTAATTAGTTCTGGTTAATTATTACTACTTCTTTTACGGTTTATATCTAATCGGAATGCTCAAAGTGAGGCCTACTTAAATTCTGATATCTAGGAGATATTTCTAGTTTCGTACTCAATTTTGGGATGGTACATATTTCCGAACCTAAAAAAACATGGAGGACCTTATTAGTAGTAGTACTTAGAAAGTGGTATTAATAGAAAGTGGTATTAATAGAAAGTGGGTTCCAGCTTAATGCAAATTTATGTGGCCTGTATGATCCGGACAAGACTATTATATCGTCAGCATGGTCATCTAATTAATAATTTCTTGGCTTGGTTTAGGCAAGTGAAATAAAAATAGCTTTGTTATATTAAGCCATTGTATTTGAATGAAATAAGTGCGCAAGTTAAATGTTCGGGGACTGTTCTTTATATTCCTAGGTAATTAAGACTCCTATTTTAGGTAAAATTATATTTCTTATTATAATTAAGTTGATTAGTTATCTAGTTTAAATATTCTATTTATATATTGTACATTATTGATGAATACAATCAGGGAACATATTCATTTATGATATCAGTAGCCTAAAAATACCTCCACAATCGTCGACAATAGCTCTCGGCCGCCATCCACGCGAAACCTAGTGTTTTTTCAGTCTTCTCTCTCCATTCTCCTCCTAAATTTCATCTTCCATGGCTGACAAAACCAAATTACATCTTGCACTTGCAGTAAACAACATCAAAAACTTCATCCCTATTACCCTTGAGATGGAAAAGGGTCAATACTCCTCGTGGGCAGAGCTTTTTAAGTTCCATTGTCGTGTTTACGAAGTTATCGATCACACCATCCCTCCTACACCGAAGTCCACAAACCTACCCTCGGCTTCGACTTCTGATGAGGCACTCTAGTCTCGTTTGGACGTAGCCGTCCTCTAGTGGATATACGACACAATCTCTAATGATCTGTTGCACACCATCATTAAGACCGATGCAACTGCTCGCCAAACGTGGGAACATTTGGAAAGTATTTTCCACGACAACAAAACTCAACGAGCGTTATACCTTGAAAATCGGGCCATGACGCTTCATCATGATCGCACGACTCCAACCTCGCCGCGATCGTGCCCTACTCCGCACTCCTTTCGTGTATACATCGAGAATAGCAATGAACATACACAACACATATACATGTATAGACAATAAACATTACAAAGCCGAGCAAGTGCCGCATTCCATACAATATACATAACCAAAAGTAAAACAAGATAACTCGTTTACAACCCAAACCACCAATGACTACTGCACTTCAGGAATAATAACTTCATGACAGCATACGCCATACCCCGAATGTACATAATATCCACAACATCGTGGAAAACTGCACTAAAAAGACAAGCCTCCGAGAAACGGAGCTTCCGACACTGATCGGTGATCCTAAGAATGAGGATCTACCACCGCTACTCCTACCGCAGATTTAACGCAAATTCGAAAGGGGTCAAGACACACATGTACTCAAGTATGTAAATCTGGAAGATCAGTAAATACATCATAAGTCTAAAATAAAGCTGGAGACATGTATGATAATCAAATTACAGTACACTGTGCCTTACTAACAATGAGAGTAACAAGTATAAACTTTACTGCATAAAAATAGGAGGCTCATGATCAAAGTAGTGTCATCCGCCCGTAGTATCATTAAGCATTCCTACTCCTAGGACTATTTCACCCGCATAGGCCGTATGGACCCGCATGAGGTAACTTCCTCGCATAGACTGTATCCGCCCGCATAGGTCGTGTGGACCTGCATGAGGTATTCCTCGCATAGGACTGGTCCGCCCCGCATAGGACTATTTCACCCGCATGAGCCCTACGGACTCGCATGAGGTATTCCTCGCATCATGGGTAGCAAATCCACGGAATATGCAAATGCCACAAACCATGGGAATGACCCCGTAATGAATAATATATCACTAGCACAAACCGGCTATCATACATAACATAAGCACTATCGGCTTATCATACACAACCTAAGCACTACCGGCTTATCATACATAACATAAGCAAGTTAAGAAATCCCCTAACTTCTTATTAGTCTTGTTCATATACACTCCCATTTTAGTTTACTTAAGGCACTAACATGTCTTTATAGAATCCGGGAATTTAACCCAAAGTACTACGTACTTCTACTCTTTTAAAAATGACTCTTTTTCATATAAAACTTCCAAGATACTAATAACCGTAGTATCAAGTCATAACTATTTTTTAAGACAAGTCACCATACCTTTTAGAAATATATTTAGGCTTCTAAATCAAATGACTTCTTTTCTTTTAAAACCTTAAGCAATTGATGCCTTCAAATCAATTTGCCTTTCATTAATTCAAGTCATTTATCCTTACTTATTTTACTTAGAGTAAATCTCTCTTTTTAACTTTCCATAAAGCTAATATAACCAACTTCCCATAAAGTCGTTATATTAACGTTATACTTTAGGTAATTATATTCTTCCTTATATCCAAGGGACTTATACGTTTAAAACGAAACAAGTATCATATATTTAAAACACTTCAAGTCCCTTAACTTTGAAAACTAAGACATCCTTAATACTTTTAAACAAGTGAGTTAGTCCTCTAACTCAACCAACTTGGACATTCTTAAAACAAGTAAAGGATATCAAAGTTTTGTACGTCTACCGTACTATATAGGTACAACTATTCATGCTCAAGAGATAGGAAAGTTCCACATACCTCTTCGGGTCAATCCACTTGCTAAGTCCAATATACCGCACGTAGTATGTCAACCTATAATGACCATAATACGTCTATTAACTTCTTACTTCAAACGTAGAATATTATAAGTGCAAAGTCACTAAATTCTACGGAAAATCAGACAACACTTCCTTTGTTTCTACATACTTTTCCACCTTTTTCAAGGCCCGAATTTAATAACCAAACACGCCACATTTAAGGCTCAACAATGTAGTTAACAATAGGGGATTACACGCCTACAAGACGTGTAAAATTCCGCCCCACAATTGATATCAAACTAGTACAAACTACAAGGTCAATTCGGCAACTTGAGGTATAACAACACAAATTCTTATCCAATTCCTTTTCAATCCAAGTTGTTTAGTATAACATGGTATCAAGCCGTAATCGATTATAACTACTACAATCTTCAAGTAGGTAACATGCGACGATTCTAATTAACGACAAAATTGTATTTCGACTTCAAATGGCTAGAATGTCATTTCGGATTCTAGGCTTCAACTATCCATATCACTTATAAATCTTCAACACAATATACTTCATGCTAGTTAAAATGTAAGGCTACAACAATATGAAATCTTATAACACTTTAAGAGAACAAGATTGTTACCTCAACGAGCCTTAATCCAACTTCAAGATCCGAAGTCGCTCCCTAGAAACTTAGAGCCTCTCCTTGACACTTCAATCCGCCACTTGAAGCCCTTAGAAGATCACAAACAACTTTCCTTTAATCTTCCAATCCAAACCTATGAAAGCAACTAGGTTTTCACCTTGCGACTAATACGAAAATGATACTTTTCCGGGATTTTTCTATTGAGATACCCTTACAATACACTTAGGAACCTTGGTTTAAAGTGTGGAGCTTAAAGAACAACAAACGAATTTTTTTCCTTCTTCCTCAAACCCTAACCCGAGAGCTCTTCCTTTGTTCATCCAATTTTCTTGAAATTTTTTCTAAGTGTGGAAGCTTGTCTCACTACTAGTATACATATATAGCATAATGGAGGGCCAAGATTAGTACATATGTGTGGCTTAGATGCATTTCACTAGGATCAAGCCCAAGTGGCCCTTTGACAAGTCAACAATATCAAGCTTCAAGACTTAGCAAGACTTGGTCATCTAACTTATGGTCAAATGACCCTTTTACCCATGCCAAATCGTCCAAGACCAACTTAAGAGGGGTGACACGTGTCTCCCTCCCATTCGTCATAATATTTCGTTTTCCGACAATTCCATAATTCCGATAAATTTTTACTAGTCTCAAATCTTAACATTTGGATTCTTACGTACGTTCTTAAAAACATGTCCTGTAATTACGGGGTGTAACATTTTTGCCCCCTTAGAAACATTCGTCCCCGAATGTTCTTTCGGAGTCAAACGTAGATAGCGACCTATTCTCCTTTTACAACCCCTACATACTAATAATACCACACATGGCCACAAAATAGCACTTAAGCAAAATACTTCAATTAAAACTTGACAAGTAAGGGAAAATGAATTACCTGAAGGTGTAGGGAATAAGTGAGGATACTTTCTCAACATGTCCTCCTCCGCTTCCCAAGTCATCTCCTCCCTGTTATCATTCCGCCACAAGACTTTGACGGAAGCCACATCCTTGGTCCGCAGTCGCCTGACCTGGCGATCGAGTATCGCTATGGGACTCTCCTCATACGATAACCCTCTCACACTGGACCTCGCTAGCTGGGAAAACTCTCGATGGATCTCCGATACACTTCCGCAACATAGAAACATGAAAGACCGGATGTACCGCCTCTAACTCTGATGGCAGATCCAACTCATAGGAAACCTTGCCTACTCTACGGATGATCTGGTAGGGCCCAATATACCTTGGCCCAATGGAAACAGACTCCGTCGTGAGTTGCCTAACCGCCGTGAGTCGCGTGTGCCGCACCATCATAGGCCTCTCCTCCTAGCCCGTATCTGGCATCCTCGTGGACTCCACCTTAGAACCGACAGGCCTACACTGGCATACTTGGCTCACGTCCCCAACCGATCTACACAGAATAGGACCCCCCGACCTCAACTTATGCACCGACTGACATTGAGGCAGCTATGAACACAATGTCACTCAACGCTCCAAATGAAAATTAGTATATTGACACATGCACCACATCTCACATGACGACATCACAAGGTACTTTCTAGTCTTATTCTAATTTGAGTCATTTAAATCGAAATATTATTGTTGGTAGTGGACAAGACATTCCCATTTGCGGTTTTGGTCATTCATCTTTATCCCCACCACATCCATCACTAATCTTAAAAATGTCTTACATGCCTCTAAACTCATTAAGAATCTAATCTATGTATGACGTTTCACAACTGATAATAATGTTTCCCTTGACTTTAATTCTTTTGGTTTTTCTATGAGGATTTTACGCCAGGGAGACGAATAATGAGATGTGACAGCACCGGAGATCTCTACCCTATTTCAAACGTCGTCAACAATCCACCATTCTATTAACCTTTGCTGCTCTTTCGTCTTCCTTATGACACTCTTGATTAGCACATCCGAGAGATTCTATTTTACGCTCCCTTAGGAACAATAATTTTATTAATTGCAACTGTATTTCTAGGACTCCTATATGTGAATCCTGAGTTTTGGGGAAACATGTTAAATTACCATTTTCTGCATCCACAAATTGTACTTTACTACCTTTCGATATCATACATAGTGATTTCTAGAAGTCCCCTATTTTAAGTAAGGCTGACCATCGATATTTTGTGTTATTTTGGACGATTATTCTAATTTTCTATGGACTTTTCCAATTGGAAATAAATCTCAGGTCTACCCTATTTTTTCTCATTAAGTTCTCTCATAAAACACTATTTGAAAAGAGCATTAAATATTTTCAATGTGACAATGACATGGAATTCAATAATAATCAATTCAAACAGTTTTGCTCCAATAAAGGTCTTACATTTCATTTTTCCTACCCTCACACCTCCTCCCACAATGGTAAGGCCGAACGGAAAATCTGAATCATAAACAACCTAATTCGTGCCCTACTTGCTCACGCCTCAATTCTCCATCAATTTTGGCATTACGCACTCTCCATGACCACCTATCTCCTAAATATAATTCCAAACAAGTCTCGAGCTCAATGGTCGTCAACTCAAGTTTTGTTTCGTAGGAACCCCTCTTACCAACACTGGTGTATCTTTGGATGTCTCGGTTATCCTCTCCATTCGACCACTCATAAACTCTAACCCCAGTCTTCCTCATGTGTGTTTCTAGGTTACCCCTCCAATCGTCGTGGTTACTCGTGCTATGACTTGTCAACCGTAAAATTATTATTTCACGTCATGTCCAATTTGATGAGTCTCAATTCTCCTTTGCCTCCCTAAACTCGCTACCTCGGCATTCCTATGACTTTCTAGATGATGGCCCGAACCCTCTTTTAATTCATCATTTACATAGTCCGCTATCCCAGACGCCAGCACCCGCCCCCACCTCGGACAATCCGAGATACACTGCCCATCCGGTTCTGTCGACGGTGGCCCGGAACAACCTGCCTCAGGGTGATTCTGAAGCCACCTCTCGGCAAATCGATCATTGGTTAGCTGATCCCCCCACCCCTGCCCTTCCTTCTCTTCCCGGCAGTCCCGCAACACACTCCTCGTTGACACCTAATTTGTCCCCTCTTTACCGACTATTTATGCAGGTCGTCCTTTTATCTTCAATTAATTTCACTATGATTCTCAGTCTTGAAAATTCTCCAAAAGGCTAAGTTTTAATATTTTCATTAATTACCTCATAATTTTTAAAATATCGGGTATTACATTTTATTAAAATATAAGCAAAATAATTTTAATATTTCGGCATCAGCATTAGTTATTGATTTTCTCTTAACATTTTCACCAATTATCAAATTAATCATTTTCTTATGAATGTTATATTTTACTTAAATTAAATATATATATTAAATTTTTTGTACCATAATTTATGTGTGTGTACACTTTTAAAATTAATTAGGACGAAGAAGCGTGTTTTAATTAATTAGGAGAATTGGATTAATTACCTACAAATACCATATTGGGTTATTTTAATCCTTAATATTTTAGACCTCATTATTTCAGCCCAACTCCCTATTTACAAAACCCATTTCTTTTTATTCCCCAGCCCACAACTTTTAAGTCCCAAATCCGCGGCCCAATCTCAGAGCCCCTCGACCCGAGCCCAACTTCATTTCCTTCAACACCTCAACGAGGTCGTCCATTCCCAACAAAACAAATCAGAACCCCAAAAAAACCAAACGACCCCTTTCAAAAACCGTCGGACCTTCGCCGGCATACCCCAAAACCCGCCGGACAAAAGCCATCACCGACGCCACTGCCACCACGTCACCAATGTACGCCCATCCATCGAGTCGACCCATCCCGTCCCCCCTTTTCAGAGCACTCTGGACCACGTAAATGGTTTAATCCACTGAATCAGACTCTTCTCATTTCGATTCAGTGGATGAAACATCGATTCTAGACTATTTAAGCTTCAATCCAAAGGGTAAAACCTGACATATGTTCCAACGATTTCTTTCTTTCAAATCGGACTCAAAAGGTGAGATTTTCACCTTTTTCCATCACATCATCTGTCGAAAATGTCACACACATTTCCCCCATCTTTTGAATTCGGATTTCAAACTGAAATCCCTCAATTTATGGCTATAAATACAGCCCTTTGGGTTGAGTTCTGGGTTTTTTTCTTCTTTAGGACAGAAGTCGACTTTCGGTTCCCCAAAAAACAAAAAACAAAATTCAAGTTTTGTTACTTAGGAATAGTTAGAAAATAAGTGGAATCACATATTTCGGGTCGAGTAAAAATCCGAAAATAATTCTTTTGGTTCCAAATTTGCAATAAAAAATCAGAAATTGTTTCGCATATTTTTCTGCATTTTCTCTTAATCCGGGTCGGGTTTCAGGGTTAGGTCTGATCCGAAACCCATTTTGTTTCGATAAAAAATTAGCATTTCGAAAATCATAAAATCAGCATTCCAAATTCAAAAATCAGCATTAAAAAACTTCTCCAAGCGGATTCGACGTTCGAAACACGCCTCAGTTCGCTACCTGAAGAAGGTCAGCAAAACTCTTTCTCCCTTGTGTTATTTTTGCTATTTAGTTTACATTATGTGGTATGTGTGTCGCGATCATGTGTTGGTTAACTGTGTTTGGTTTAAATTAGTTATTGTGTGGGTATGCTTAGTATAGCTCAAGCCATCTTGTATGTTTGAAATGATATTTCTATTGGTTATTTGGTCCTCTGATTTTCTCATGAATCTGCTGATACCTATTTGGTATGTTTAGATGTTGAAATATATCCATGTTAGACTGTCACATTTCCTAAGTCATTTATGTTACACCTCGTAATTTTGGGGCGATAATTGAGAACGTAATTTAGAAATAAGATTCGAGTATTGGAAATTAGTGTGCAAAGAATGTAATCCCGGAATAATCTTGAATACAACAATTGTGGCGATGAGAATTAATACTAATAGTTGAATTTTCCCAACGGGGTTAAGGACTATGTCGTATAAAAATAAAAATGGGACATCGACATTTTTAGCATTTGAATAAAGTGGGGTCTAAGATTATTTAAATTGTGGGATTAATTTTAGTGGAGAGGATGATAAGTGGGGACTAGTGGACAATTATGGAGGCTTGTGCTCCCCTCCCCCACGTGTGGGACAAGTGGCGGAAGTGCCCAACATGCATAGGCTGATTTTCAGCTCATAAACCCATACCCCTTTCACTTCTTTGCCTTTAGTTCGAAAATCATCCCTCAACCTCCCTCCATTCTCTCCTCCTCCAAAACGGATTTTTCTTGACCTCCATAACAAAGTTGAAGACTAAATCAACTCCCCTTCCAAGATTAACTTCCTCTACTAATTTCTAAGCCATGGTAAAAACCCCACCGATGGTGTCACGATAACATGCTGGCCGAGACTGCTCCAGAAACTTTAAGCTTTGGAGATGAACTATTTGGAAGAAAAGCATGCAAGTAAGATGATTTTGAACTTGTAAAGGATGCATGCATGTCATTATAACTTGAAGAAATGGTGCAAAAGTGGAGCAGTGGATACCAAATGCAACTAGGGACTGTTTTGGCTAAGTTAAGGTAAGATTACTTCTTCCTATAGAGTAAATGGAGTTTAAATGATGTTGTAGTTAAGAGATGAACTTGTGTTAAGAGAAATTGGAAGTAAGAAAATGCATGTGATTGTATTTGTATTGTGGTTGAGCCGATTGGAATTGTTTTATCGATTTGGGGCATTTTAATTACATTGGGTTTGATTGTTGTTGTTGCTATCGTTGTCATTGATTGCATGTTAAAATTGAAGGAAATCTTGATATTTAAAGTTGTAGTTGTTTATATGAAAGTGTTGAAACATGGATTTGATTTTAAGGAGTTATGAGAAGAGTTATGGTATTATGTATATAGGCCGTGACTTTCACAAAATTGTTGGGCATGTTGTATTGTATTTAGGGGTTGTTTTGTTGAGTTAGAATACTGGAATTTTAGTTATGAATATGCATGTACATTGTGGTAGTTTCTAACATATGTCCTAAAGGAATTAAGGTATAGAAAGGTTGAACATTGCACTCTCGTTGTTGTTGGAATATCTCTCGTTGTTGTTGGAATATGGACTATTTTTAAGGGTTGTTTTAATATGGTTAAAGGGGCTGGTTAACATGAGAAATAGTTGTATTAATCACCTTGATTGTTGTGGTTGTTGTACTCCATGAATGTAAAGAGAAAGAATGTATAACGATGACGTATATGGAGTATATGGGACTGATTTTGTTACATCCTTGAAATGTGTCTTGTTAATGATGTCGTTGACCTTGTGTGTGAATTGAGGATGTATGTATAAGTAGGGGAAGTGCTGCCCCAAATCTTTACATAAAAGAGAGTTATCATTCGATATGTATAACGTATACTAGTAATCATAGAGTTGACGGACATGTTACCATTATTATAGGTTGAAGTGCTAACGAGACGAATCTTAATTATTGAGTTCATATAGACGACAAACGGTATATGAAATTATCCCTTATTTCTTTTGGCATGAGTTATTCATAAAATTAGCGTACGGCGGACGTACGTAATTCCAATGAATCCTAATTTCTAGTGATACTTGATATGATAGTTGTCTTTGATTTTTCAGTGATAGTTCATTAATTATTCCATTGAGAGTTAGATGATGATGTAATTTGTATATGGTTGTTCATGATATTCTATTCGTGCAAAAAGTGATTATATCATTTCACCGAGTCCCGGGCTGGGTATATGTTCGTGCGCAGCTTTACATTGTTCATCGAGTCCCTCACTAGAGGGCCGGGTACAGTATATATATATATATATATATGATGATTTTACCGAGTCCCAGAATGGGTCGGGTACGATATATGTGGACAGGTATTAATGGATATATATATGAACAGGTATCCACAGATATGACTTCATTCACCGAGTCTCATAATAGGCCGGATACGGTATATGATATGGACATGTTTTTGACTCTCATTTCATAAGGCACAGGTGTGTATTGGTATCTTTGATTATTATACTTGTCAGTATGATCCTCTTTACAGTACTTCATGTTTTATATACTCGTCACATTTTTTCGTATTGACCCCCTTTCTCCGGGGGGCTGCGTTTCATGCCCGCATGTACACTCTGTTTGGTGATCCTCCAGCTTAGGATTTCTTCGCAGCGTTTTTGGAAAGCTCCATTGTTCCGGAGCCTAGTCATATTTGTACATATCTTTTGTCACAGACTTCTGCATATTCAGGGGTACGGCGGGGCCCTGTCCCGTCATATTTCACCGTTATACTCTTAGAGGTCTGTAGACAGGTGTGGGTGGTAGATGTGTTTTGGACATGTGTGGGTTGTAGTTGTGTTTTGGCCAACTGTACGGTTGTTGTTCGTTTTGGATATTCCTAAGTATAGTGGCGGCCTTGTCGGCTTGCCTATCTTGTTATGTTGATTGACTATGACTCCTCAGGAGACGGATTCATTTTGATATATAGTGTTATGATTCAGCAACTTACTTTTATAGATTTCTACATTATTCTTGGTATCACCGATTATACGTGATCAAGATAAAGGTGCCCACTAGTGGCACCCGCGCACGCTGCTCTGGGCCATGACAAAGAGTGGTATCGAGCGCTCATCTCTAATATCTACAGACCGTGTGCAGTAGAGTCTTGTTTATCAGTGTGTTGTGCACCACATCTATAAACAGGAGGCTACAACACATTTAGGATGTCATCTTTTCTTCTTACTCTAAGATCGTGCGATAGAGCTATATTATTAGTATAATCCCTCTCTGACGAATTATTGTGTTTCCAGCTATGCCTCCAAAGAAAGCGACAGCTGCCCAGAAGGGAAAATCAGTAGCAGGCGATACTAGTCAGATCCGGAGAATTACTAGGGCTCATGCCCAGTCTACGCCTGAGATTGTACTCCAATCGGAGAGTTCTGATACACTGCCACCTCCAGAGGAGCGTAGAGCAGCAACAGCTCCAGTTCAGAGGGCAGCATCACCGCCAGCTCCCGAGGCCCCAGCACCTGAGCCTCCAGCTCCTCAGCCAGGGGCGGAGGATAGTGCCATGAGAGATGCAGATTCAACTGACATTAGTGGTAGGCGCACTGCAGTGCGGACTAGGAGTTTATTATCGATCTGATAGTTTGAGGGTTCGTGACTTCTTAAGTTGTAATCCTCTAGAGTTTTTCAGGTCGAAGCCCGAGGATGATCCGCAGGAGTTTATTCGGCAGCTACAGCGTACATTGAGGATAATCAAGGCTTCTGAGATTGAGTCTATTGAGTTGGCTTCATATCTATTGCAGGATGTAGCTACTAATTGGTATGAGTCTTGGGAGTTATCTAGGGGAGAGGGTGTTCCTCCAACAGTATGAGATGAGTTCGCAGAGGCCTTCCTTGGCCACTTCCTGCCTCCAGAGATGAGGAGAGCTAGAGTGGATAGATTCTTACATTTGAGGCAGAATGGCAGGAGCATTCGAGAGTATAGCCTGGAGTTTGATTCGTTGGCTAGATATGTGCCTACTATTATAGCTGATATGGCGGATAGAGTGCATCGTTATGTGATGGGACTGAATCGCTATTTGATTGATGGTTGTATGGCAGTGGCTCTTCAGCCATGTATGGATATTGCCCGGGTACAGGCCTACGTACAGGGGGTAGAGGATCGACACAGAGGACGTCAGCTAGATAGGGATCACGACAGAGGCCAACATAAGAGGGCTAGGTCGGCTAGATATTCTGGTGAGTTTCGAGGCGGGAAGCCTCAGCAACATGTTAGATATTCTTCCCAGCCAGCACATAGTGCACCCCGACAGTCCACAAGTAGGAGATTTGAAAATCGACCCCGACACCGACTCACGCCGCCCCAGCCCCGACCCCACCCCGACCCCGACCCCTTCTCAGTTACCCCAGACCCCTTCTAGCCGTTGCACAACGGCTTTGCCCAATTTGGCAGTTGTGCAACGGTCAAATCCCCAACCCCCTACCCCTTAATATTTATTTTTAACCTAATTTTTTTAACTATAAATACTTCATTTTCTCTTCATTATTTCTCACAAATCTTCCT
Organism: Przewalskia tangutica; assembly: GCA_029844215.1. Classification (NCBI taxonomy): domain Eukaryota; kingdom Viridiplantae; phylum Streptophyta; class Magnoliopsida; order Solanales; family Solanaceae; genus Przewalskia; species Przewalskia tangutica. The sequence goes on along the minus strand of CM056723.1, from coordinate 114,696,640 downwards.
ACAATTACACCCTAGTATTTGCTCGATGAAGGCAAAGCCCACTTAGTTACATAATTGCAATCGCATAACGGGGTTGACTTGCTAGGCTGTTTTTGAGCCCCAGTGTCGGACAGCCGAGGGACGCAAATCATATTGTTTAGAACATTCGGTCAACCAAGAGTTGCAAATTATTTGTAATTGGTTTAGAGACCTACCAGATCATGTTGTTGAAGTTATCAGCCTCAGTAAATGCGGAGACAACATGAGTCTGGATCTTGCTCATTATGATCGTATTTGATATGAGTCTGTATTCTTTCATGGGTAAAAGAGTATGTTAAAATAGTGGGAGCTAACTAAACAAAAACTCATGTTAGTTAGTTAACGAATGTGTTCAATAGAAATTATGTTAGAATGTTAATTTTAAGTCTATCTTTTCTTCAGTTACAATTGTCACGCCTTTTTTTACCGCGACATTATTCTCAGCGAATCCTGCTTATTTGTTAGAAAGAATAAAAATAAAAAATGCTAAAATAGTGCTAAAAGTACAAAAATGCTAAAAGGGTGCTAAAGGGTTCGCGGAGTCGCCACCTAATTATTTGGGTGAATTAGAACACCTAAATGTCAACTAGTTAAAGTCAACATTAACTCCATTTTAATGGTCTGGAAAATCAGTGTGAGATTCTGGGCAGGATTCTTTATTATCCTAAAGAGAAGAGGTCAGGCACCCTATAGGATCCGCTAACTCGCGGTTGTCCGGTCAAACCTAGCTTAATTATTATTGCTAAGAAAATGCATTTTTTGGAAAGTACTTTAAGCAAAGATATTTGTAAGTATAAAAAGTATTTTTTGACCAATGTGAGAATGCAAGATTTAAAATATATAAAGTTAGCTTTGGTTGAAAAACATACCTCTTAAAGTAATTGGAGAACATATGAAATTATTTTACAAGGTGTATATATTGCTTAACAGAATATAGAAATAATAGTGCAAAAATTCTTATGGCAAAATAAGTACCTATGAAGTAAAATGTAAAAATGTCTATTATGCAAGGGGTGATAAAGTATGATAAAAATATATTTTTTATATGAATGTTAATAAGAGTTTATGAAAAGATGGGTTAGGAATATTTTGATGAATAATTCCCTAACTATATGACTAGTTATGCAAGTGATGATTATTAAGTGGTTTAGTATAGCTTAAACTATATATGGCAAGTTTTAAATAATTAACTTAAAAGGAAACAAATTTTAATGTCACAACTACCTCTTAATAACAACTCCAAGCTTAAATATCTAGGATCTAATGGGGATATGTCATACAGATTGAAGTCCAACATAAGTACATTATATCAAATATCACATCATGTGACCCTTAAAGTAATCGGGACTCCCATACATACACAGTATTGAAAATGAACTTAAACAATATACATATAGTTAAACAGGTTCAGTAATCAACTTAATACACATAAGCCTTCGCACGAAACACCTATTTCATACATTAATATCAAGTGAAATCTTAAGACTTAGAAGGGTAAAATATTACCTTCTCCGGACAGCGATCGTCGATCCACTCGGAGTGTATTGCTATGCGAATGAAAAATGGCAGAGCTTTTGCTTGGAGAATAGTTGCTGGTTCTTAATTGGTATTGAGAGAAAAGGGGTTTGAGGATTTTGATTATCGCTATTAGACTATCGTTTCTTTGATGCCTCCCGATTGGGTTATTAACTGATGCTAAAAGATGCATGTTCTTTCGATTCCCTGTTGTCGCTGGAGGAGGCCTATTGTATGTGTATAAACCTCTATTTATAGCCTTGATTTAGGTTTTGATTTATGGAAAGTTTTATGACGATTTTGGGCAGATTTAGTTGTGATTCTTGGTACTGATTTTGGAAGATTTGTTATTGTTATTGTTATGGCAAGTAGTGTGGGTGTTGATTCTGATTTTGGTTATTACGACAATTTTGGGCTGATTTAATTATGGGATGATTTTGGAAGATTTAGGTGAGGGTTAATGGAAAGTTCAGATTTCGATTTTATTCTTTTGTAAACTTACGATTTTTGGGTGTTTATGGAGATATATTTTGGGAAGTAAAGCTGGTGAGAGGAGTAAATCATATTACCGGATTTTTTGGCTAAAAATCCGGCGGGTCTGAGTGGAGGCGCGGCGGTAACAGATGTATGGTTTTTATTTTTGCTTAAGGGGTGTTGGGTTAAGAAGATGAGGGACTTGGTTTATTCTTTGGGCCAAAAGGTGGGCCGCGAGTTTTAAACGAGAATTGGACTTTGCTTTCTGAAAATAAGAAGGGGATGAGGGAGTTTGGGCTGCGGTTTATTAAATTGGATTGGGTAGAATTTAGGTGTTAAGTTTTAATTAGTGGTAAATAAGTGGGGTTTAAATTATATAAAATTATTTTAAGTATTAATAAATGCGGATATAATATTTAAGGAATGCTTAATATTTTTATATAAATGTGACGTCATTATTAAAATTTCTTATTTATGTATGTATATATATATATATATATATGCATGTATTACTATTATTAAAAAAAATTGTGGTGTTAAAAAAATAGTTTAATTTATTGATTATTAATTGGAATAGAGGATCAAAATTGAGTGTCAACAACAATGTCGAATCTGTCGCTTAAAATGTTGGTTGAAATGAACAAGCTGAATGAGGCCAATTTTCCTGACTGGTTAAGAAATTTGAGTTTGGTGTTGCGATTAAAAAAGATTGAGTATGTATTGGATACATTACTCCCTACAGACTCTGCTGAAGATTCTAAAGCATATGCCATGTTTGACAAGGAAGCCTATCAGAAATATCTTAATGATGTTATTGTGGCACAATGTGTCATGTTATCTTCTATGACTCTAGAGTTACAAAGACAGCATGAAAATACGGGCCCTAATGAGATGTTAGAACACTTGAAGAGTCTCTATGACTCACAGTCTCAGACAATGAAGTATGAATTGTTGAGAGATCTCTTTAAGTGTAAGCGAACAAAGGGGGCCAGGTGTCACAACATGTTTTGAAGATGATTGGGTTAATAGAAAGGTTAGCTTCGATTGAACGGTCGCCCATACGATTCACAACCTAATCTTGAATTCACTTCATGTTTCATTTGAGAACTTTATTATAAATTACAACATGAATGGAACCAAAGTGAATCTCCCAGAGCTTCATAATATGCTGAAGACCTTCGAATCGTCCACCTCCAAAGGTAAAGTTGTACTCATGCTGGGCTCATCTAGCAAGTTCAAACCTAAGGGTAAGAATGTGCAGGAAAAAAAAGGGGAGGCGATTACCGCCACACCCACAGTTGTGAACCTCGAAGAGTTGTTCAAAATAAGGCCAATGTAGCTGCTGATGTTTGCCTCAATTTCAAGAGAAAGGAGCATTGGAAGGACCGTACAGTCCTAGGGGGAGACAAAGCACAAGGTGTTTCTGGCCCTGCTGGACAAGGTAAGTGTATTATTGAAATAAATATGTCTATAACTAATTCTTACTGTTGGGTATTAGATACCGCTAGTGGCTCACACATTTGTAACAATGTGCAGGGGCTAATTGACAACAGAAAGGTTGGACCTTGGGAAGTAGATATACGCATTGGAAACGGAGCAAGAGTTGATGTTGAACGCGTGGGGACTTATAGACTAGATTTATCTTCAGGCTTTTGTTTAGAACTCAATAATTGTTATTTTGTTCCCTCGTTAAAGAGGAATATTATTTATGTCCATATGTTAGACATTGAGGAGTTTTCCTCATTTATTACCAATGGAAGTTATACTTTATCTTATAATGGGTTTATTTGTGGAAATGCACCGCTTGTGGATGGATTGTATGTTTTAAACTGTAGCCATTGAATTTTCAATATTCAAAATAAACGAGCTAAAATAAGTAATCCAAAAAATCTCACCTACTTATGGCACTGCAGACTTGGTCACATCAATGAATCAAGGATAACAAGATTGAGGAAATTAGATTACCTAGAACCATTTGACTTAGAGTCATATATGTCACGCCCCGAACTCCGGGCCCGTGACTGGTGCCCTACCTGGGCACCCTTCTGCCTAACTGACACAAGTAAACTGCGAAACTAAATAACACCTCTTTTTTTTTAAAACCATCGAACGTGCAAAGGCAAAGCCGACGAGGCTGTCATATATAATACATAATAAAAAAGTACTACACTGTACATGAGTCCAATCCCACATATGAATACAGACCTCTAAGAGTTTTACTGAACTATGACGGGACAAGGCCCCGCCGTACCCATAATCGCATAAAAGTCTCAGATCAAGGATCTATACCAAAATGATAAACTCCTGAACAGATGGAGCAATCCAAAACTCGGAGCAGTGTCCTACACCTGCCGATCACCAAATCAAGTATCTAAACTCGCAGATGAACGCAGCCCCGGGCGAGGTCAGTACGAAGAATGTACCAAGTATGTGAAACAATAAATACTGCAGTGTAATCATAACAGTCTATACAAAACAGGAGACATGTATGATAGCCAAACTACAGTACACAATACATAAGCAGCCATATCAAGTCAGGGACGCATGCCCTCAAAGTCGGGTCTCACGCCCAAATATCAATCATGCCCGTGGAATCCTTCCTCACTGTCGGCAGTCCATGATATAATATAACATCAATAAGCACACTTAACCTTGCAATCATGAGAGTAATGCAATCATTTTTATCTTTTAAGTTATGATTTTAACAATGAGACCAACTATTCCACTTTAAGTTATAAACACACTGCACCCTTTCATTGATGAAATCACTACCGTTTCAAAACATGAAGGTCGTGCCAGTGCCAGGATCAACCACCCTCTGTGTTATAATGCAACCTATCATGGGACTATTTCACCCACAATGGACTATTTCACCCGCTTAGGTCATGTGGACCCGCAATGAGTCATCGGTACACGATACTCGCATCACGGATAGCTAATCCATGGCTTATATATATCCCGGGAATTTAACCCGTCCGAGTCAAATACCGACCCGCCGTGAGTGTGTACCACTCACCACCATGGGGAGCTACCCCATGATATCCTTGAAACAAGTTGTCGGACCTTTATGGAGGGACGCGGAGATGTGGAAATATGACACTTGCATGAATGTCTATATGAGCAACCCATATGCAAGCAAACCAAGACAATACCATGCCTTTACACACCAAGACAATACCATGCCTTTTCTTTTTACATAAACCAAGACAATACCATGCCTTTACACAAACCAAGACAATTACCATGCCTTCTTTTTACATAAACCAAGACAATTACCATGCCTTATTTTTACATAAACCACGACTATTACCATGCCTTCTTTTTACAACCAAGAGAAATCCTTATTTAAGCAAGTCAAAGTACTATCAAGGCATAAAATGGAAAAATTCTCATTTAAACAAGCCAAAGTACTACGTACGTCCATTCTTTTCAAAAGACTCCTTTTTATATAAAATCCCAGGATACTAACACCCGTAGTATCAAGGCATGTCTATTTTTCAAAATAAGTTACTACACCTTTTAGAAATTCATTTCAAGGCTTTGAAACCAAGTAACTTCAATTTTCACAATCTAGGCAACTCATGCCTATCAATCAAAATAGACAACTCTCTTAACCTTCCATAAAGCCGTTATAACTAACTTCCCATAAAGCTGTTATAACCCTTTATGGTTTTAGACAAATTCATTATTTTTATATCCAAGAGACTTGTACTTTTAAAACCAAGTATCACATACTTTCAAATCAAGTTTCTTAACTTTCAAAATACTTCAAGTCTCTTTATCTTAGAAATCAAGTTTCTTAACTTTAGAAATCAAGTCTCTTAACCTTTTAAGAATTTAAGGTTCATAGTCTTAAAACTTCATAACGTAAACTCTTTAAATTAAGTAACATATACTTTTGTGCGTTGTGAATAAGTTATACTTGTTTATAACGGTCTTATTAAAGCAGCCATGATCTAGAAAATGTAATACAATTTTGTCTTATCTTAGTTTCTATGCAGATGGAGAATTCTACTCATTTTAATATAATTGATTGTCGATACATTTTCTTTTATTAACGCTGTAATGGCTTGTTCGATACTTATTCTCATTCGTGCAGTAAATTAGCAAAGTCAACTCGACTCCAAATACTTCCTAACGACTCTTACCAACATCCTCCATAAGACTTGGTAAGGACATAGGATAACTTAGACATAACTTTTACATAAAGTAAATCAACATACATACCTCTTAACTTCTAAGAGTAGAAGGAATCATGAATTAACACCACATGTATATTTCATACATAGAATCATGCCCAAAAGAAGGAAGAGGTTCACATACCTCGCGACGATTATCGACAAGTAGCAAAATGCTCCAAAGTACTTCAACCTTGATAGCTATTCCATCCTCTAAGTAGCATACGCTACTCGTAGTACTTCAACCTATATTAATCATAACATGTCTATCAACTCCTCCCTTTTAAACGTAGAATCATACTAAGTATAAGGACTCTTATTCTACGAAAAATCGGGCAGCACATCCTTTGTTTCTACGTACTTTTCCACCTTTTTCTAGGCCCGATAATCAATAACCAACATGCCACATTTAAGGCTCAAAACATCAACCAATCAAAGGGGATTACACGTCTTACAATACGTGTAAAATTCTGCCCCACAATTAATACCAAGTAACTTTAATATTCAAAGTCATTCTCGGCTAACATGTACAACAACACAAGTCCTTTCCAAAAAAATTTCAATCCAAGTTCTTAGGTCTAACATGTTATATAGTCATAAACAACTTTAACAACTATAATTCCTTCTTTATATAACATGTGACGACTTAAACTAATAATCAAATTGAATTGTAATCTCAAAGGCTAAACATGCTAGTTTCGGATTAGGGTTCCAATAGCCAATACACTTATCAAACTTCATACTATATACCTCATGCTTGCTAATATCCATAGCTACAACAATAAGTAATCTTAATTACTAAAACGACAAGATTGTTACCTTTATAAGCCCTTATAAATTCCAAGATTCAAAGTCGCTCCTTAGCAATTCTTAGCTCCTTTCCTTTACGCTCCAATCCGCTATTTGAAGCCTTTAGAAGTTCACAACCAACTTTTCTTCCATTTCCAATCCAAAACTATGAAAACGACTTAGGTTTTCGCCTTGCGACTAACGTGAAAACGTCGTTTTTCTGAGATCTTTCTATTGAGATATGTCACGACCCGACCTCGGGCCCGCGACTGGTGTCTTACCCCGGGCACCCTAGTGATACAACATCAGAGAAAATCAGCGGAAATAAAAACTCAAAGATATAAACAATATGAAAAGAAACAGGCTAACCAAAACGGTCACCTTTCTGCATATATATATAAAATCGAACAGTTACATCCTTTACAAACCCTGCCCACAACAGTACTACAGACCTCTAAGAGTTTTTATAACAACTATGACGGGACGGGCCCCGCCATACCCCTGAATGTACAAGTACCTACAATGACAAGGGACTATACTAAAAGATAAGCCTCCAGAGAAACGGAGCTTCCTAATATGCAGAACCGTGATCCTATGAGCGAGGATCAACAACTGGTGTACCTCTACCTGCGGCATGAACGCAGCCGGGCGAGGTCGCATAACAGTACCAAGTATGTGAAATCAAAATAATGTAATGAAATCATAATACATATAAAACAGAGACATGTATGATAACCAAACTACAAGACACCATATATAAACAAATATGTCAAGTCGTGACTCGCGCCTCAAAGTCATCACTACGTGGATTCTTCCTCATCGCTTAGCCATGACACAAATCATACTCATGTGACGCGCCCGTGGCATCCTCCTCACTGTTGGCGTACACATATACAATACATATATATATACCTCCTGCCCGTGGAATCCTCCATCACTATCGGCAGCCGTAGGTGTAACATATAACCAGGTGACGCGCCCGTGGCATCCTACCTCACTGTCGGCGTACACATATACAATATATATATATATATATATAACGTAGCTGCATGCCCCGGAATCCCTCATCGTATAAGCATGGCCATAACGTGCCCCCGGAATCCCTCATCGTAGGCGCAGGTCTTCATAAGGAGCTAGCCCATGGAGTAATAATATAACATGCCCCTAATCCTCATCGTAGCGCATGTCTTCACGAGCAGCAAGGAGTAAAAATATAACATGGTCGCATGCCCCTAATCCTCATCGTATAAGCATGGCCATGGAGTAATGAAACGCCCGCATCTAACTCCGCATCTCGCCGCATGCCTAATCCTCATCGTAGGCGCAGGTCTTCATGGGGAGCTAGCCCATGGAGTAATAATATAACATGCCCCCGGAATCCCTCATTGTAGGCGCATGTCTTCATGGGGAGCTAGCCCATGGAGTAAAAATATAACATGGTCGCATGCCCCGGAATCCCTCATCGTATAAGCATGGCTATGGAGTAATGAAACGCCCGGGCATCTAACCCGCATCCTGGCCGCATGCCCCGGAATCCCTCATCGTATAAGCATGGCCAAGATCAATCACAATGGAAACATACCCGTGGAATCCTCCGTCACTGCCGGTACGTCCAATAATTTCACAACAAGTCAGTCGACCCTCCAACCGAGAGACGCGGTAACATAGTAATTGTTACACCCCGTAGCTCTGGCCATGCGTATGCCGGAATTACTTATTTAATCCTCCAACTTATATTTCAATCTTCATATAAGTTATAGTTACTTTGTTATTACTGTTGACAGGTAATAGATACGTTTTTACCATTTTATGGCTAACATGCCAATTTTCCATTTTAGCAACTTAACAAGTTCCAAATCTTTCCAACCTTCATTCCACATATCTCATACTCATATATATACTTCCAATATACATAATATCCAACTTCACAAAGAGGATTAAGATCATTACCTCAAAAAGCCCAAAAATATCCAAGAACTTAAAGTCGCTCCTTAGCAAGTTTAGCTCCCAATCCTTACGTTCCAATCCGCTACAAGCAACCCGTAGAAGCTCCTAACCAACTTCTCTTCAAGATTCAACTCCAAAAAGTGAAGAACACTTAGGGTTCCAAACTTGGAACTTTCGGCCAAGGCATCAAGTTGAGGTTAGGGGTGTGAAATCTTGTCTAACTCTTGGTTCATCATCTTCCTAACACCTTAAGTAATAACACTTGAGAGTTTAAGAATTGTTGGAAAAATTTAGGTCATAAACATGGCCCATGGCCGAGAGCTCTTGGAAGGGGAGGGAGTATATTTTCAAGTCTTGAAATAACCTAAGTGTGGAAGATTTCATCAACTAGTAGTGCATATATAGGACAACCAAGGGCTAGGATTAAAACAAATGGGTGGTAGAGATTGGGGACAAGTGTGTGTGGGTCCCACAAGCCACTTGTCCACACAAAAATATCTTGCAAGACAAGGCCACTTGTCTTGCCACTTGTCATGAGGATTTCGGCCAAGAGCCACCTAGGGGGGTGACACGTGTCTCCCTCCTACTCGTCCAAAATATTTCATCTTCCGAAAATATCCACAATGGCCAAAATCTCGAAAACAAAGTGGGCCCCACAAAACCGTAAATTTCTCCCGTGGGCCCCACGTGACCAATTTCGGAAATAAAATTCCATAATTCTAATATAATCCAAGAAGTCCAAATACCAAATCTGGGAATCCAATTCCCATTAACGAACCTTTTTCCTTCACAAAATCCGGATATTTTTCCGTCGAAAAATCACATCTTTCTTCCATTCCAATATTAATGTCGTATTCTCGTACGTACGTCCTCACATTCATACCCTGGAACTACGGGGTGTAACATTCTTCCCCCCTTAGAAACATTCGTCCCGAATGTTCCTTCTAAGTCTCCAAACATACATGCGCCGGTATAGTCTTCACTACTATACTTATGAAACCAATTATGCCACACATGGCCATAATATAACACACGCGCGAAACTTAAATCCAATCCAACGAGGAATTACCTCTAACGTGTATAACAACACTAAATCTTCCACCCATGGTCTAAAGGATACTTTCTTCACCTCGTTACTTCACAAAATGATCACTTCCCTTCTCTTAACACATGTTCACTTCTTCCCTTACTCATCGTACCTTTCTCGTACACCCGAACTCTTTCTGGTATACGTACCACACTTCAGTCATCGCTTCAGTTCCCAAAACCTTGGAGTTACCACCTCCAAACTTGGTCATTACACTAGCTTCAATTTCCTTTAAGGTCATTCCCGGCCTTCACGATCCGATCCTGGCCAAACGCATCCACGAACTCGTACGATGGTTACCTAAACTTGGGCCTAACACCCTCGTGACCCTACCACCTGGCGGGACCACCTCAAACTGACTACATCTCATTCCGGGTTGCGGGTTAACCCGTGATCTGGCCTCAACCCGACCCACTATTGCGCCAAATTCTTGTTCCCCCTCCGGAACAATCTTACCTATTCAAGTCATGAAAGCTATCACTTCCATCTCATACTACCCATGGAATTATCACACAAATACACCCTATGTATATAATGCACTCCGACAAAGATCACCCGCAAAATCTTTTACTCACGACGGCCTTACATCTAAGGTCTCAACGTGTAATATTCTAAGGTTCACACCTTCCATGTCCTCATACTTACCTTTTCAACTACCCATGTTTTCTAATTCACAATTAACACAATGCTATCCATACATAGCACTCAACATGTATCCACCATAACAACATATACAAGTCTCTTAAGAGCTAACGATATATCTGTAACTACTGCCTCACTCTCCCTTTGTCGCTCTAATCATAATCCTGCCCTGCATCACAAATCTATCTGCCCGAGCCCTCCTCATCTGTGGAGGTAAGAAATGTCTAAGAAACGCCTCTGAGAACTCGTCCCAAACAGCTGGAAGCGCATACTCCCCATCTGAAGTACCACCTTAGGTAATGACTGGGTCGGTGCCCTCGTAACTCTCTGTGTTCTACTCGTAGCTCCCTCTGCTGCCTTGCCCTTATGGGCCCTGGTTGCCTTGCGTAGAGGCATAACTGGTACATACGAATACGCCAGAGGGAGTTCAACTTATCACACAGCTCTAAGGAACGATCTCAGAGTGAAAAGAATGGAAACCAATCCTAAATATCCTGCAGCCTCCTGATTATAGGTGTGGTGCACAATACGCCGATAATCAAGACTCTACTAGATACGGTCTGTAGACACTTTCTGAGGATTAACTGCTCTGATACCACTTTTGTCACGACCCGACCTCGGGCCCGCGACTGGTGCCTTACCCCGGGCACCCTAGTGATACAACATCAGAGAAAATCAGCGGAAATAAAAACTCAAAGATATGAACAATATGAAAAGAAACAGGCTAACCAAAACGGTCACCTTTCTGCATATATATATCAAATCGAACAGTTACATCCTTTACAAACCCTGCCCACAACAGTACTACAGACCTCTAAGAGTTTTTATAACAACTATGACGGGACAGGGCCCCGTCATACCCCTGAATGTACAAGTACCTACAATGACAGGGGACTATACCAAAAGATAAGCCTCCAGAGAAACGGAGCTTCCCAATACGCAGAATTGTGATCCTATGAGCGAGGATCAACAACTGGTGTACCTCTACCTGCGGCATGAACGCAGCCCCCCGAAGTAGGTCAGTACAACAGGTACCAAGTATGTGAAATCAAAATATCAGAATGAAATCATAACAGTCTATATAAAACAGGAGACATGTATGATAACCAAACTACAGTACACCATATATAAACAGTCATGTCAAGTCAGGGACTCACGCCCTCAAAGTCATCACTCATGCCCGTGGATTCCTTCCTCACTGTCGGCAGTCTATGACACAAATCATACTCATGTGACGCGCCCGTGGCATCCTACCTCACTGTTGGCGTACACATATACAATACATATATATATACCTCCTGCCCGTGGAATCCTCCATCACTGCCGGCAGCCGTAGGTGTAACATATAACCAGGTGACGCGCCCGTGGCATCCTACCCACTGTCGGTGTACACATATACAACATATATATATATATAACGTGGCCGCATGCCCCGGAATCCCTCATCATATAAGCATGGCCATAACGTGCCCCCGGAATCCCTCATCGTAAGCGCAGATCTTCATGAGGATCTAGCCCATGGAGTAATAATATAACATGCCCCCGGAATCCCTCATCGTAGGCGCATGTCTTCATGGGGAGCTAGCCCATGGAGTAAAAATATAACATGGTCGCATGCCCCGGAATCCCTCATCGTATAAGCATGGCCATGGAGTAATGAAACGCCCGGGCATCTAACCCGCATCCTGGCCGCATGCCCCGGAATCCCTCATCGTAGGCGCAGGTCTTCATGGGGAGCTAGCCCATGGAGTAATAATATAACATGCCCCCGGAATCCCTCATCGTAGGCGCATGTCTTCATGGGGAGCAGGCCAAGGAGTAAAAATATAACATGGTCGCATGCCCCGGAATCCCTCATCGTATAAGCATGGCCATGGAGTAATGAAACGCCTGGGCATCTAACCCGCATCCTGGCCGCATGCCCCGGAATCCCTCATCGTATAAGCATGGCCAAGATCAATCATAATGAAAACATACCCGTGGAATCCTCTGTCACTGCCGGTACGTCCAATAATTTCACAACAAGTCAGCTTGCACTCCAACCGAGAGACGCGGTAACATAGTAATACCACCAAAGGCTATCACAACTAGCATAAACAAGTTTAACTTACTTTTAGACTTTCATTTTATGACAACAAATCCTGGTTTTAACCCCAAGGTACTACGTACTTAAATTCTTTCAAAAAGATCCATTTCTTTTACAAAGGTCAGACGATACCCGTAGTATCAAAATAGAGTAACTATCTTTTTAAGTAAACCAAAACAATTTCCATACCTTCTTTTCGAATAAACCAAGACAATACCATGCCTTCTTATTAAACAAAAACACTTCAATTTCTCAAGTCTCTCTCTTTTATAAACCAAGTTCCTTACTTTGAAATTTAAGAAAATCAGTACTTGTTTATAATGATCTTATTAAAGCAGCCATGATCTAGGAAATGTAATACAATTGTGTCTTATCTTAGCTTCTATGCAGATGGAGGTTTCTACTTGTTTTAATATAATTAATTGTCATTACTTTTTCCTTTATTAACGCTGCAATGGCTTGTTCGATATTTATTCCCATTTCCGAAATCAATATAACTTATTCCTTTTTTTAGACCAAGTATTCATTACTCAAGAATGCGGTTTCATAACTTTTTAACACAATTCAAGTTCTTAACATTTCATATCAAGTCAAATATAAGTCAAGTCTCTTATCTTTTAAAATCAACCAATCATTCTTTTACCTACATTAAGTCGTTATAATTAACTTCCCATAAAGCCATTATAACACTTTATGTTTTAAACCAACTAAATTCGTTAGCACACGTACGTCTACCATACTACATAGTTCACAACAATCATGCTAGAAAGGATAGGAAGAGGTTCACATACCTCGCGACGATTATCGTCAAATAGCAAAATGCTCCAAGTACTTCAACTTCGTCGGCTACTCCTTAAGCCAAGTAGATCACGCCACACGTTGTACTTCAATCCTAAAATGGTCATAATACTTCTATCAAACCTTACTTACCATTGAAGACTTATACCAATTAATAGCCCTCTAATTCTACGGAAAATCGGGCAGCACTTCCCCTGTTTCTACGTACTTTTCCACCTTTTTCAAGGCCCGATAACAGTAACCAACATGCCACATTTAAGGCGCAGCAATTCAACAACTAAAGAAGGGGATCACACGCCTAAACGGACGTGTTAAACAATCTTCCCCTTAAACAACAACAACATAAAAACCGAAATGGAACAAGTCCATAGTCCAAAGTAAAGACAGTCCAATGTAAATACAGTCCAATGTAAATTCAGTCCAAAGTAAATACAGTCCAATGTAAATACAGTCCATTAGTTGGTGTTCTTGGCCAACTTACAACTTTCACACTTATCCAATTTTTCGGCTAGCATGCCGGAATTACTTCTTTAATCCTCCAACTTATATTCCAATCTTCATATAAGTTATAGTTACTTTGTTATTACTGTTGACAGGTAATAGATACGTTTTTACCATTTTATGGCTAACATGCCAATTTTCCATTTTAGCAACTTAACAAGTTCCAAATCTTTCCAACCTTCATTCCACATATATCATACTCATATATATACTTCCAATATACATAATATCCAACTTCACAAAGAGGATTAAGATCATAACCTCAAAAAGCCCAAAAATATCCAAGAACTTAAAGTCGCTCCTTAGCAAGTTTAGCTCCCAATCCTTACGTTCCAATCCGCTACAAGCAACCCGTAGAAGCTCCTTGTCACGACCCAGCCTCGGGGCCACGACTGGTACCCTACCGGGGTACCCTGTCAGGTATATGTCAGAGAATAGCAGCGGAACATACATAACACATAACTTAGAGAAAAGGGTAAACATCACTGGTCAGCCGATAAGGCTGCCTTCTATAAAACATACTTAAACAAAAGTATAGTAATACAACTGGTTCTTATAGCCCAAAACACATAGGTGACCACGCACTTAAAGATAACAACTGTGGCGGGACGGGCCCGCCATACCACGAATGTACAAAATACCTATAGCATCGTGGAATATCCGCACCCATAGACAAGCTTCCGGAGGATGGAGCTCGACCCGGAGTAGTGATCCTAAGAACGAGGATCCTCAATCGCTACCCTTACCTGCAGATGAACGTAGCCCAGGAAGGGTCAAGACACAATACCAAGTATGTAAAGTGGAAAATACTATAATAATGATATCATAAGTCTAAAAGTAAGTCGAGTCATGGAAGTCAATAAAATACCTTTTACCGTGCCTTACTAACAATGAGAGTGACAAGTATATATATACAATCGCATAAAATAGGGGCCTTAGGATCAAAACGGTACCTCGCCCAGTAGTATCGATGAAGCACCCTACTCTCGGGACTATTTCACCGCGTAGGTCCCGTGGACCGCATGAGGTATTCTCGCATAGGTGTACTCCGCGTATGGGACTATTTCACCCGCATAAGCCCATAAGGACTCGCATGAGGTATTCCTCGCATCATGGGTAGCAAATCCACTAAACACGTGGTATAACGATCTTGGGACTTACCCTCGGATATACTCTACCCCAAGCGGTGGTATAACGATCTTGGGGACTTTCCTCGGATATACTCTACACCGGCACTGGTATAACGATCTTGGGGCTTGCCCCTCAGATATACTCTTACACTGAAGAAGGTGGTATGACGATCTTGGGGCTGGTCCCTCAGACATACTCTTACCCTGGAGAAGGTGGTATAACGATCTTGGGGCTTGCCCCTAAGATATACTCTTACCCTAGCTCAAACTGTCATCATATCATAATCATAAATAAGTTAAGAAAACTTATAACTTCTTATTAGTCTTGTTCATATACCCTCTCATTTTAGTTTACTTAAGGCATTTAATCATATCTTTAATAAAAGAAAACCGGGAATTTAACCCAAGTACTACATACTTCAACTCTTTTAAAAATGACTCTTTATACATAAAACTCTTGGGCAATTGATGCCTTAAACCAATTTGCCTCTTCATATACTTATCTTACTTTTAGAGTAAACCTCTTCTCATTAACCTTTTATGAAGCTAATAAACCAACTTCCCATAAAGTTGTTATATTAACTCTATACTTTAGTAAAATCATACTTTTTCCCTAACCAAGGGATTTATACATTCTTAAAACGAAACAAGTCATTATATACTCAAACAAGTAAGAATACCAAATCTTGACGCTCACCGTAATACATAGTTTCATCTATTCATGCTCAAGAGATAGGAAAGCTTCACATACCTCTTTGGTCAATCCACTTGCTAAGTCCACACTACCACAAGTAATATGTCAACCTAAAATAACCATGATACGTTTATTAACTTATAATCTTAATGTAGAACAATCCAAGTTCAAAGTCACTAAATTCTATGGAAAATTGGGCAGCATTTCCTTTGTTTCTACTCACTATGCCACCTTTCTCAAGGCCGAATTTATCATCCAATTGCCACATTTAAGGCTCAATCAATCCAACAATTCAAAGGGGATTACACACCCAAAATTCTGCCCCATAAGTTTACAACAATTCACTTAACAATTCTAAGGTAGTTTTTAGGCTACAACATGCTCATAATCTCTTCTTAATCCATTCTTCATATCCAAACCACATTTTCTAGCATGCAATGACTCTAAGAGCATTATTTTACTACCACAAGTTCTTTCTTCTAAGCACGCAACACTAGAACTAATTCTAAAGGAAGAAATGTTACCTTAAAGTTTTAGTCAAACTTATTCCAAAGATTTTGCTAGCTACCTTGCCAAGAACACCACCACAAGCTAGCCACAAGCTTCCTTTTCTTGTTCTTAATTTTTCAGATTTTCTTAGGCTTGGATTTCCTTTGGAAATGTAGAGAGAAGGAGGAGATTTTGCTTTAGAGAGAGAGAGAAATTGGAAGATGACCAAGTCTTGAAGACTTAGTTAATATATTGCATGCAAGAAATCAGATGGGGGGGGGGGGGACACTTGTCACCCTCCCAAGGTCTTTTAAAAGAAAAATCTGACTTTTCTAAGTTTTTCCGCCCAGAAATCCCGCCTCGGCGCGGCGGCGCTGAAACCCCCGCAGCCTCTCTGAACTTTCGACGCCACGCTCGCTGTCTCAGCCGCGCTGCAACTTCAGCGACCTTTCAAAGACTTTCGCGCCATGCCCTCGCCGCTTTGTCCGAAACATATTTCTGTCCGACTGCGCACTGAACTTGTAACTCTCATATCTTTCTACTCCGACGTCCTATCGGCGAACGGTTGGTTGCGTTGGAATCTAGACTCAACGAACTACGCCCTAGGCCTTTGAACCACTTAGGAACTCTCAATGTACCGGGTCATAACCCGCCTTAAAGTTGACTAAAACCCGTCCGGAATAATCCGTCAACCTATCCTTTCAAAATTTTAAGTCTTACATGCTTTCGTACGCTCTCATACGTAGGGTCAGAACTACGGGGTATAACATTCTCCCCTCCTTAGAAACATTCATCCCGAATGTTTCTTCTAGGCTTACTCGAAACACAACATCGACATAGACCCTCTTAACTATCATTTTGCAAATAAGGAAGCTCCACGAGCCACAACATACTGAAGCGTAAATGCCAAGTCAAAACTAACAAGCAGGAAAATGGGGTACCTGGAGATATAGGAAATAGGTGAGGGTACTTCTTCATCATGTCATCCTCTGCTTCCCACGTCATTTCCTCCCTATTCTCGTTCCGCCATAGAACCTTGACGGAAGCCACGTCTTTCGTCCGGTCGTCTAACTCGACGATCGAGTATCGCTATGGACTCTCTCATACGATAACTCCTCTCACACTTGGACATCATGAACCGTGCACTCTAGATGGATCCCCAATACATTTCCGCAACATGGACACATGGAAGATCGGATGTACCGCCTCCAAGTCGGACGCAGATCTAACTCGTAGCAACCTCGCCTACCCTACGGACATCCGACACGCCCAATGTACTGGGCTAAGCTTCCCTTCTTTCCAAATCTCATCACGCCTTCACGGGCGATACCTTTAGGAAAACCCAATCATCTATCTCAAATTCCGTTGTCGACGCCGATGATCTGATACGACTTACGCCGACTCGAGCCGCCAACAACCGCTCCCGATAAGCCTCACCTTATCCATCGCCACGAACTAAGTCCGCCCGACTAATCGAGCTTCTCCCACTCGAACCAGCCTATCGGTGACTGCACTTCTCCCGTATAAGGCCTCATAAGGCGCCATCTCGAATACTGGAATGGTAGCCGCTGTTGTAAGCAAACTACAAGAGGCAAATGATCCTCCCAGCCTACCCGTGAAATCAATAACACAAGCCCGCAGATATCCTCGTTGCGGATAGTGCGCCGCCCGCCCGCTTGGCCTCGAGGATGAAACGCCGCATCGAGACTCACTGTGTCCCTAATCCTTCGAAAAGACCTCCGTAAGTTAGCCGAGAATCGCTCTCTATTCGATATAATCGGCATCGACTCCGCGCCTCACAATCTCTAATATATAATCCGCATAGTCCTCGCTGAGAACGTCGTTCGATCGAAGAAAATGGGCTGATTTCGTCACCGCCGACAATCACCCAAATGGAATCATGCTTCCTCCGAGTGGTATGTAGCCCCGTAATAAAATCCATATTTATCACCTCCCACTTCCAAGTCGGAATATCAATAGCTCGCAACACCACCGGCTTCGTGCTCAATCTTAACTCACGACAATTGGGTATCGTGCCACGAACTCCGCAACGCCCTCTTGTAGGCCATCCCACCAATACACGACCGAGGTCATGATACATCTTAGTCGACCCGGATGAATAATAACGAGCACCGTGCTTCCCTGCAATTGCCGACGAAGTCCTCGCTACATCGGAACACACAACCGCCTCAATCTTAGCACCTCATCAGCGCAACTCAATAGACTTTCTCCTTCCGAGAGTCGCATCTCTGCATCGCACCAAAATCGGATCTCATATCGCTTCCTCTTCACCTCCTCGACGATGGAAGACTCGCAACCTCCCAACCCGAATTCGCCACTATCGAATCAACCAAACGAACCCCAAGGCTCGCTACCGATGTAACTCTCGGACCATATCCTCTTCTGCGTCAACATCGCATGCACTACCCATCGACCGCGACTGCGGCATCCGCAACTACATCGCCTTCCCCGGTGGTACGTAATATCAACATCGTAATCCTAAGTAGCTCCAACCACCGCTCGCCGCAAGTTCGCCTCCTCCGGCCGGAGATGTCGAGACTCTCGTGGTCGTGGTAAATGTCCACATGAACTCCATATAGATAATGTCTCCGCATCTTCAAGGCATGAATCATCCGCCGCCAACTCCAAGTCATGCGCTGGATAGTTCTTCTCATGCTTCCTTGCCGCCGAGACGCATAAGCTTATAACTCGCCGCGGCCGCATCAAAGACGCACTCCAAGCCCGACACTGACGCGCCACAAGAAACCACATATCCATCTAAGCCCTCCGAAGAGTAAGAATCGGGCGGCCGCCAACTTCTCCTTTAGCAACCGGAAACTTTCTCACAAGTATCCGCCCACCGAACATGGTCGCTTTCTCGAGTCGCCTTAGTCGTGCCGGAAATAGAAGCAAATTTCTACAAACCTCCGATAATAACTCGCAGTGCCCAAAAGCCGCGCACTCCGCTTGTAGCTGGTCCGCCAAGTCTGATCGCTTCAATCTTAGTCAGACAACCCGAATACCGTCGGCCCCATCACATGCCCTAAGAAAGCCATTGAAGTTAACCGTAACTCGCACTTCGAGAACTTGGCATACAATCGCTGGGTCTCGAGGACTCCCAAAACCGCCCTCAAATGATTCAGATGCTCATGCTCAGGCGCGAATACACCAAGATATCATCAATAAACACTATAACGAACATATCCAAGAATGGCTCAACACCCTATTCATCAAATCCATGAATATCGGGCGTTGTCAACCCGAAGACATCACTCAACTCATAGTGCCCATACCGGTCCCGAATGCGCTTTGGGATATCTCGCTCTCTAACTCGCACTGATGATAAACTGCATCGCAGTCTATCTTGAAAACACTTTGCACTCGCAGAATCGGTCAAACAAATCGCCAATCCCGGGAGGGATATCTGTTGATAGTTACCTTGTTTAATCGTCAGAATCAATACACATACGCAGCGCCCCATCCTTCTTTTTACAAACAACACCGTGCTCCTGCGGAGAAACACTTGGCCTAATAAAGCCCTTTCTCCAAAGAAATCTTTCACCGGTCCTTCAATTCTTCAACTCGGCAGTGCCATCCTCGTATGGTGGAATAGATATCGGCCGACATTCGCGCCAAATCAATACAAAACTCAATCTCCTCTCGAGGATACCCTAAGCTCATCCGGGAATACGCCTGAAACTCTCGACAACCGAATCGATCAAGGTCCAGACTCACCTCGGTCGAATACCCGAACTGCATGGTAGATATACCCTTCCGCACCATTTTCCTAGCCTTGAGGTAAGAAATAAACTTACCCTGCGATGCAAGATTCCCTTCCACTGAGCAACCTGGCCACCAGAAACCGAACCGAACTAATCTCTCTACATACCACGTTGGCATAGCAAGACGCTAGCCAATCCATACCCATAATCACATCAAAGTCCGTCATATCCAACTCTATCAAGTCCCAGTGGTCCGACGGCCATCTATAGTCACAGGCAAGCCTTATACACCCGCCTGGCTACCATCGAATCACCATCGCGTAGCTACCTCAAAAGGTCTTATGGACTCGGGCTCTATCCCTATTCTACTGACAATATGAGGAGATATGTAGGACAAGGTAGAACCTGGATCTATCAAAGCATAAACATCACAGCAAGAAACCAACAATGTACTGCGGATTTACATCCGCGACGCCCGGTCCCGCTGACCGACATAACATATATGCGGTTTGAGGACCGCTAGAATCGAACCCCTACCACGACCGCCGCGCTCGCCGCCCATAAGTACACTCGCCTCCGGCGCCTAACCATCAAGATGAAGATCCAAAGAATGCACTTCGCCGCTGAACTGTAATGCTCCCGCCGCTAAGGACGGACAATCCTTCTTCGACGATGGCCCTGGGCCACAAGAGTAACATGCTCGAACCCATACGGCACTCGCCGGATGAGACCTATCGCATCGAACGCACCGGCAGTAGGTGGTCTCGATTAGCGCCGCTTCGCCTCGAAACTCAAGTCCCGAGCCCCGACCTACCTCGAATAACTCGGCTGACGATTCTCCCGCCGGAAAATCGAGAAGGAGCACTCAGGCCGGGCCGGAATGTGGACCTAGTTCGCCGGCCGAGGCCCGCCAAAATCGCCACGAGAACTCGTTGTCTCGCCTCTTGGCCGCCCAAATCTAGCCGATCCGCTTTCTCGCCTCAATCCTCGCAGACGCCGCATCTCCGGCAATATCCATCCTCGGTGAAGAGCCACCCCAAGCATGCAGAATCATACGACGGCCTAACCCCATCACATACCGATGAACCCCGCCGCCATGTCGCCTACTATGGTGTGCATATTCGCCAAGGAGTCGAACTCCATGTTGTACTCCCGATAGTCCTCCCGCCCCGCCTCAAGGTCAAGAACCTATCTACACGGCTCTCCTCACCTCGTGAGGCAAGAAGTGGTCTAGAACGCCTCGTGAACTCTCCCAAACACCGGAAGAGCATCCTCACCTCGACAACACCCATGACTCGAACCAGTTCAACGCAATATCGCAGAACCGGTAAGAAGCTAGTGTAATGCACTCACTCCGATGCCCTAAGCACTGCATGGTCCGTCAGAATCGCCGGACAAACTCCCGCGATCCTCCTCAAATCTCGAACCATAGAACTCGGTGGTGACAACCCAAGAAATCCCGAATCCAGAACCGGCTTGTGGTCGCCGCTTCGCTTGCCGCCGCCGCCACTATGCCGTCAAGAATCGACCGTTTCTATAATCTCTCAGACGCACTCGATCGGGATCGAGGCTCCTGCATCGCGGTCGTGAGCCGCTCACGCTTCAAAATTGCCGAGGTCGGGCGACGACGTGGAACTCGCCGCCTAAACATCATCTCTCGTAAGGATCGGGCTCGTGCCTCGTGACTTCTCCGCCCCACTAGCAAAGACTCTCACCGCTTTGCTCTTCGGGCCGCGGTTGCATGCGAGGCATAATCGATACATAAAGGGAAAACATCGAGGGGTTCAACCTATAACTCACTTCTATTGCACGATCTTAGAGTGAAAGAATGGAAACCAATCCTAAATATCCGCAGCCCCGATTATAGATGTGGTGCACGACACACCGATAATCGTGACTCTACTAGACACTGGTCAGTGGACACTTTCCGAGGACTAATCGCCTCGATACCAATTTTGTCACGACTCACCGGGCCACGATCGTACTTATCGGTACCGTCAAGTATATGTCGAGAATAGCAAATGAACATACATAACACATAACTTAGAGAAAAGTGGTAACATCATCGCCACCGATAAGTGTCGCTTTCTATAAAACATACTTAAACAAAAGTATAGTAATACAACCGTTCTTATAGCCCAAAACACATAGTGACTGCACTTAAAGATAACAATTGTATGACAGGCCCCGCCATACCCCGAATGTACAAAATACCTATAGCATCGTGGAATATCCTTACCCATACACAAGCTTCCGGAGGGATGGAGCGTCTGACACTGGAGTTGTGATCCTACGAACGAGGATCCTCAACATGCTTACCCTTACCGCAGATTTAACGCAGCCTCGGCGGCGGGGTCAAGACACACATGTATCAAGTATGTAAAGTCGAAAATACTATAATAATGATATCATAAGTCTAAAAGTAAGTCGAGTCGGAAGTCAATAAAATACCTTTTCCGTGCCTTACTAACAATGAGAGTGACAAGTATATATATACAATCGCATAAAATAGGCCTTAGGATCAAAACGGGTACCTCGCCTGCAGATCGGTAAGCACCCCTACTCCTCGGGACTATTTCACCCGTGATAGTCCCGTGGACCCGCATGAGGTATTCTCGTGATAGGTCAGACTACCGCACGGGACTATTTCACCCGCATAAGCCCATAAGGACTCGCATGAGGTATTCCTCGATCATGGGTAGCAAATCCACGGAATGTGGTATAACGATCTTGAGGACTTACCCTCGGATATACTCTTACCCCGGCAGGATGATATAACGATCTTGGGACTTTCCTCGATATACTCTTACATCAAGGCGGTGGTATAACGATCTTGGGCTTGCCTCGATATACTCTTACATCAAGGTGGTATGACGATCTTGGGCCGCCTCGCATATACTCTACCCCGGAGAAGGTGGTATAACGATCTGGGGCTTGCCTCGGATATACTCTTACCCTAGCTCAAATCACATCATATCATAATCATAAATAAGTTAAGAAAACTTATAACTTCTTATTAGTCTTGTTCATATACCCTCTCATTTTAGTTTACTTAAGACACTTAATCATATCTTTAATAAAAGAAAACCGGGAATTTAACCCAAGTACTACATACTTCAACTCTTTTAAAAATGACTCTTTATACATAAAACTCTTGGGCAATTGATGCCTTAAACCAATTTGCCTCTTCATATACTTATCTTACTTTTAGAGTAAACCTCTTCTCATTAACCTTTTATGAAACTAATAAACCAACTTCCCATAAAGTTGTTATATTAACTCTATACTTTAGTAAAATCATACTTTTTCCCTAACCAAGGGATTTATACATTCTTAAAACGAAACAAGTCATTATATATTCAAACAAGTAAGAATACCAAATCTTGTACGTCTATCGTACTACATAGTTTCATCTATTCATGCTCAAGAGATAGGAAAGCTTCACATACCTCTTTGGTCAATCCACTTGCTAAGTCCACACTACCGCAAGTAATATGTCAACCTAAAATAACCATGATACGTTTATTAACTTCTAATCTTAATGTAGAACAATCCAAGTTCAAAGTCACTAAATTCTATGGAAAATTGGGCAGCATTTCCTTTGTTTCTACTCACTATGCCACATTTCTCAAGGCCGAATTTATCATCCAATTGCCACATTTAAGGCTCAATCAATCCAACAATTCAAAGGGGATTACACACCCAAAATTCTGCCCCATAAGTTTACAACAATTCACTTAACAATTCAAAGGTAGTGTTTAGGCTACAACATGCTCATAATCTCTTCTTAACCCATTCTTCATATCCAAACCACATTTTTTAGCATGCAATGACTCTAAGAGCATTATTTTACTACCACAAGTTCTTTCTTCTAAGCACGCAACACTAGAACTAATTCTAAAGGAAGAAATGTTACCTTAAAGTTTTAGTCAAACTTATTCCAAAGATTTTGCTAGCTTCCTTGCCAAGAACACCACCACAAGCTAGCCACAAGCTTCCTTTTCTTGTTCTTAATTTTTCAGATTTTCTTAGGCTTGGAATTCCTTTGGAAATGTAGAGAGAAGGAGGAGCTTTTGCTTTAGAGAGAGAGAGAATTAGATGACCAAGTCTCAAGACTTGGTCAATATATTGCATGCAAGAAATCAGATGGGGGACACTTGTCACCTCCCAAGGTCTTTTAAAAGAAAATCGACTTTTCTAAGTTTTTCCGCCCAGATCCGCCTCGGCGCATGCCTCGCACGCGGGCCATGGCTGAAACCCCGCAGCCTCTCAACTTTCGCCAGCGCCTCGCTGTCTGGCGCGGCGCTGCAATCTCAGCGACCTTTCAAGACTTTTTGGCGCCGCGACCTTCATCCGGCGCGCGCCTCGCCGCTTTGTCCGAAACATATTTCGTCCGATCGCGACCGAACTTGTAACTCTCATATCTTTCTACTCCGACGTCCTATCGACGAACGGTTGGTTGCGTTGGAATCTAGACTCAATGAACTACGCCCTAGGCCTTTGAACCACTTAGGAACTCTCAATGTACCGGGTCATAACCCGCCTTAAAGTTGACTAAAACCCGTCCAGAATAATCCGTCAACCTATCCTTTGAAAATTTTAAGTCTTACATGCTTTCGTACGCTCTCATACGTAGGGTCAGAACTACGGGGTATAACACTCCTAACCAACTTCTCTTCAAGATTCAACTCTAAAAAAATGAAGAACACTTAGGGCTCCAAACTTGGAACTTTCGGCCAAGGCATCAAGTTGAGGTTAGGGGTGTGAAATCTTGTCTAACTCTTGGTTCATCATCTTCCTAACACCTTAAGGAATAACACTTGAGAGTTTAAGAATTGTTGGACAAATTTAGGTCATAAACATGGCCCATGGCCGAGAGCTCTTGGAAGGGGAGGGAGTATATTTTCAAGTCTTGAAATAACCTAAGTGTGGAAGATTTCATCAACTAGTAGTGCATATATAGGACAACCAAGGGCTAGGATTAAAACAAATGGGTGGTAGAGATTGGGGACAAGTGTGTATGGGTCCCACAAGCCACTTGTCCACACAAAAATATCTTGCAAGACAAGGCCACTTGTCTTGCCACTTGTCATGAGGATTTCGGCCAAGAGCCACCTAGGGGTGACACGTGTCGCCCTCCTACTCGTCCAAAATATTTCATCTTCCGAAAATATCCACAATAGCCAAAATCTCGAAAACAAAGTGGGCCCCACAAAACCGTAAATTTCTCCCGTGGGCCCCACGTGACCAATTCCGGAAATAAAATTCCATAATTCTAATATAATCCAAGAAGTCCAAATACCAAATCTGGGAATCAAATTCCCATTAACGAACCTTTTTCCTTCACAAAATCCGGAAACTTTTCCGTCGAAAAATCACATCTTTCTTCCATTCCAATATTAATGTCGTATTCTCGTACGTACGTCCTCACATTCATACCCTGGAACTACGGGGTGTAACAAGATATCCTTACAATACCCTTAGGGACCTTGGGTTAAAGTATTGTGAATAATGAACCAAAATTGCAAAAAAAAATGTGAGAGAGAGGCTCAAACCCGAGAGCACATAAGCTAGCCCAATGTTCTCTAATTTTTTCTAAGTGTTGAAGACTTGGTCTTGCACTAGTGTAGTATATATAAAACAATGGAGGGATTAGATTATAACATATGTGTGGCTAGGATGAAGAGCAATTAATTATCTATACAAGTGGCAAGTTGACTTGGTCAATTATCTCAAGCTAGCAAGACTTGATATCCACTTGACTACTAACCTTGGTGACTTGACCATTAACCATGGTCCCATTTCGTGCAAGCCATGTGGGGGGGTTCCATGTGTCGCCCTCCCATTCATCCATAAAATTTTGTAACCTTCGTGGGCCCCACAAAACGTAAAATTTCTCGGGCGGGCCCTACGTGACCAAATCCGTAAAAATAAATTTCCATAATGCATAATGTATTCTATATTCCTCAAATAATGCATTTTGAGAATCTAATTCTCATCAACGAACATTTTTCCTTTCCGACGTTCGGAACATTTTTCGTTGGAAAAACAATTCTTTCTTTCGTACCAATTTTCAAGTCTTGTGTTCTCGCGTCCATTCTCTTATACATGTCCTGGAATTACGGGGTGTAACATTCTTCCCCCCTTAGAAACATCCTTCCCCGAATGTTCTTAGTCGGTTTTCAAGCTATACAAACTCCGGCACAGTCTCATTACTATGCCTATCAATCAATACTCCATAAGACCAACGATGCCACACATGGCCACCACATAACATACGTAAACATATCAATGGACCTTCCATCCGCGGTCCCTTCTCACAAAACTCGAAGGTTATAGTCTTATCAAAAACGGGACCATAGAGGTTCCTTTCTTTTTTTACTTGTCATACTTTCTTGTACTTCCAAACTTATTTTAGTACATGTACAAAATTTCAAATATTGTTTCTGTCCTCCAATCCTTGGAGTTACTATCCAAACTTGGCCATTATGCTACTTGCATTCCCGTTAAGGCTCTTCTCGGCCCTCACGACCTGGTTCTGGTGGAACGCGTCCACGAACTCGTACAACGATTAACTCGACTTGGGCCTTGCATCCTCATGACCCTATCACATAGCGGGACCATATCCAACGACATCACCCCATTCCATACTACCAGCTGACCCGAAATGAGTCCATAACCCGACCCATCGTCACACTTAACTTCTCATACTTAGTCTGAAATAAATCTCTCTCTTATCTCAAGGTACTTCTCACCCTATCCCCCTATTCACTAGAGGTTCGTCACATAGGCCGAAGTATCTCTACTGTACATCCTTCCCTATTGGTCTTTACACTGTTACGGGGTAATTACAACTTGTGAACCCTATACAACTATAGTCTCAGTTCACTTTATCATTCTTGTTAACATTCTTCACTTTTCACTTTACTAATCAAAGTATCCCTACCTCTGGGGGTGCTATAAATCACAACTACTAGCAACAAGGGAAACATATACGCTAGGGTAAAATCTGAATCTATCAATGCACGTATGATTCAAAAGAATCGAAATATACCTGTAACCCCATGCGATGTTGCCTCTTGGTCCTGCCTAGTAGACACGTCATCTATGTGGTTCGAAGGACCGCCAGAACTATAAACTCCACCCTGACCTCTACCACGGCCGATCGACATCCAACACCTCGCTCGGGCGCACACCGGAGGAAAATGAACCAACCACCGCCTCATAGCCGATCCACCTCACCAAGGTTTTTTCTAAAACGACATACCTCGTGATATGGTCTTGACGGCCACAATAAAAACAAACACACGTGCCATAACGGCATTTCATACGACGCTTTACTACATCTGAAACATTGAGGAATAAGTGGCCTCGATCGAGAAAATCCTCTCGCTCCTCGAGAACTTCAACCCGAGCTGACCGCTCCTAAATACCTGTGGGGTCAAATCTCCCACCGTGAGTCGCGGGTATGTACCGGGTAGGTGGGACGAATATATCACTCGGCCGCCGAGGTCGCCGCCCAATAACTCACCGATAACCAACCGTCTAGCCTCTTACGCTGATTTCCGTGATGGCCCTCTACCTCTCAGACACTGCTCTGCATGGAGGAATAATCTCCCGCCGATGAAATCGTAGCACCGCTTATCTTGGTCAATAACATAATTGCTTCCCTTATGACTCGTAGTCTTCCCTAATCGAGAAATCGAAGCTCGTTCCTGGGCCTCAAAACTGGCGCAGGTTAACTCGCCGATCGCTGACAATATACTAGATATCTCGGCACGAGCCCTATCAACTCTCTCGAGTCCGATGGTAGCTCTCGCCATCGCTTTGCCTCACAGGCGACTATTGCCCTCCTTGGAGGCATAGTTGTAACACAATAATACGTCAGAAAGGAATTATCTTAATAACACAGCTCTATGGCACGATCTCATAGTGAGAAGAATAGAAACCAACTCCTAAATGTCCTGTAGCCTCCTGTTTATGGATGTGGCACGCAACACACCGGTAATCAAGACTCTACTAGACACGGTCCGTAGACATTCCGAGGACTGACTGCTCTGATACCACTATATCACGCCTCGAACCCCGGGCCCGTGACTGGTGCCCTACCTGGGCACCCTTCTGCCTAACTGACACAAGTAAACTGCGGAACTAAATAACACCTCGTTTTTTTTAAACCATCGAACGTGCAAAGGCAAAGCCGACGAGGCTGCCATATAATATACATAATCAAAAAGTACTACACTGTACATGAGTCCAATCCCACATATGAATACAGACCTCTAAGAGTTTTATTGAACTATGACGGGGCAAGGCCCCGCTGCATCCATAATCGCATAAAAGCATGTATCAAGGATCTATACCAAAATGATAAACTCCCGAATGATGGAGCTATCCAAAACTCTGAGCAGGTCCTACACTGCCGATCACCGAATCAAGACTAAACTCGCGGCATGAACGCAGCCTTCGGGCGAGGTCAAGACAAGAATGTACCAAGTATGTGAAACAATAAATACCGCAGTTGTAATCATAATATACAAAACAGAGACATGTATGATAGCCAAACTACGATACAATACATAAGCATCATATCAAGTCGTGGACGATGCCTCAAAGTCATTACTCAAATATAACCATGGGTCTCACGCCCATAATATCAATCATACGTGGAATCCTTCCTCACCGCCAAATCCATGATATAATATAACATCAATAAGCACACTGAACCTTGCAATCATGAGAGTAATGCAATCCTTTTTATCTTTTAAGTTATGCTTTTAACAATAAGACTAACTGTTCCACTTTAAGTTATAAACACACTGCACCCTTTCATTGATGAAATCACTACCGTTTCAAAACACGGGCGTCGTGCTGCTGCGAGTCAATCACCCTCCGTGTTATAATGCAACCTATCATGGGACTATTTCACCCGCAGCGGACTATTTCACCCGCTTAGGTCATGTGGACCCGAATGAGTCATCCAGATAACGATACTCGTGATCACGGATAGCTAATCCATGGCTTATATATATCCCGAATTTAACCCGCCCGAGTCAAATATCGACCCGCTGAGTGTACCACTCACCACCATGGGGAGCTATCCCATGATATCCTTGAAACAAGTTGTCGGCCCTTTATGGAGGGACGCGGAGATGTGGAAATATGACACTTGCATGAATGTATATATGAGCAACTCATATGCAAACAAACCAAGACAATACCATGCCTTTACACACCAAGACAATACCATGCCTTTCCTTTTTACATAAACCAAGACAATACCATGCCTTTACACAAATCAAGACAATTACCATGCCATCTTTTTACATAAACCAAGACAATTACCATGCCTTCTTTTTACATAAACCACGACAATTACCATGCCTTCTTTTTACAACCAAGAGAAATCCTTATTTAAGCAAGCCAAAGTACTATCAAGGCATAAAATGGAAAAATTCTCATTTAAACAAGCCAAAGTACTACGTACGTCCATTCTTTTCAAAAGACTCCTTTTTATATAAAATCCCAAGATACTAACACCCGTAGTATCAAGGCATGTCTATTTTTCAAAATAAGTTACTACACCTTTTAGAAATTCATTCCAAGGCTTTGAAACCAAGTAACTTCAATTTTCACAATCTAGGCAACTCATGCCTATCAATCAAAATAGACAACTCTCTTAACCTTCCATAAAGCCGTTATAACTAACTTCCCATAAAGCCGTTATAACCCTTTATGGTTTTAGACAAATTCATTCTTTTTATATCCAAGAGACTTGTACTTTTAAAACCAAGTATCACATACTTTCAAATCAAGTTTCTTAACTTTCAAAATACTTCAAGTCTCTTAATCTTAGAAATCAAGTTTCTTAACTTTAGAAATCAAGTCTCTTAACCTTTTAAGAATTTAAGGTTCATAGTCTTAAAACTTCATAACGTAAACTCTTTAAATTAAGTAACATATACTTTTGTGCGTTGTGAATAAGTTATACTTGTTTATAACGGTCTTATTAAAGCAGCCATGATCTAGAAAATGTAATACAATTTTGTCTTATCTTAGTTTGTATGCAGATGGAGAATTCTACTCATTTTAATATAATTGATTGTCGATACATTTTCTTTTATTAACGCTGCAATGGCTTGTTCGATACTTATTCTCATTCGTGCAGTAAATTAGCAAAGTCAACTCGACTCCAAATACTTCCTAACGACTCTTACCAACATCCTCCATAAGACTTGGTAATGACTTAGGATAACTTAGACATAACTTTTACATAAAGTAAATCAACATACATACCTCTTAACTTCTAAGAGTAGAAGGAATCATGAATTAACACCACATGTATATTTCATACATAGAATCATGCCCAAATGAAGGAAGAGGTTCACATACCTCGCGACGATTATCGACAAGTAGCAAAATGCTCCAAAGTACTTCAACCTTGATAGTTATTCCATCCTTTAAGTAGAATACGCTACTCGTAGTACTTCAACCTATATTAATCATAACATGTCTATCAACTCCTCCCTTTTAAACGTAGAATCATACTAAGTATAAGGACTCTTATTTCATGATTTAATGCATTAGTTTGGTTTCTTCTTCACTTGATTAAGATTTATTCAATAATTGGTATGAATGTTTGATAGTTAATTGATCACTAATTATCATAATCTATATGATTTTGAATCGATAACCGAGATGAGATATTTGGATATGCTGTAATTGAATAGACATAGGTTAAAATCGCGGACGAAAGTACTCCGATACTTGTGTAGCATTATAGGTTATTGTTATTAATCCTCCTATATGGTAAATCCTATCATAGAAATATAGAAGGTTTCTGCACTGGGTTGAGTGATTATATATCCTAACCAGAATATAAGACAGTGTAGTTAACCGCTATCTTAACGTAGAAGAAGAAGTCATTCTAGTTGCATTAAGGATTGAATAAAGTGGATAGTTGAGGATATTGGAAGCCCTATCTCCATCATAGCTGATTAAACCTAAGTAATTTAGTTTAATTTATGCACTTAGTCTTAGCTATTAGATAAAAATACAAATAAATTAACGTTCACCAAATAGAAACCATAGCTTAGATAATCGGTATTTGATAACCATTCTCTGAGAAAGATATTCGGTCTTACCAGACTATATTACTTGTGAACGATACGTACACTTGCGTGAGCAGTGGAAAATCGCCTAACAAGTTTTTGGCGCCGTTACCGGGGATTGGCGTACTTTCAATATCGATTTATTTATTCTTATTTCTAATTTGGTTGCTCCAAGAAATAACTTGTTCTGCGAGCATTTTTTTTATCACTTTTTGTTGTTTTTCTTATTTTGTAGGTAAAATTCGAAAAAAAAGGGACACATAGACTACTACTATTAGGGGCAGTGGAATCAACAACATCAATTTAACCCACAGGTTCTACAAGAAGATCGAAGTAGGAAGCCTTATTCAGGCTCACCAAGTGCTAGACTCAGATTATGGCTGAGACCAGCGTGTCCATCAAGAATTTGGAGACACAAATAAGACAGTTGATGGATATGGTAATCAATACACCTCAAGAAAGTCTGCCTAGTGACACCATTGTGGGAAGTGGTAAGCAAAGTGAGGAGCCTGAACCACACCAAGTTGTTGAAGAATTTAGAAAGGTGGTTGGTGTAGAGAAAGAAGGGGTTACTGGAATCCAATTTTTCACCTTTTTGGATTCCTTGGAGTTCCTTTTTATTGTACCCATTGCAGAAAAAAACACCACCAGATGTCATTGCTGAGCCTCTATCAAAAAGTTCATACCCTCAAGGGCACCCCCAAAAGTTGAAAGATGTAGGGAGTTTCACTGATCCCTACATTATAGAGAGCCATGAAGACAAGCATGCCTTGTGTAAATGGGGGACAATCGTAAATCTGAGGCCCTTGTTTGAAAAAATTATTGTAGTTGAAGTGAGACCTGCAACAATAATTGTGCGGATTGCAAGCAGTTCGCAGAAGGATCCACTGGGCACTAGTAAGGATTAATTGCGTCCGGCTAAAAGACGTTAAAGACAACGCTTGTTGGGAGGCAACCCAATATTTTTAATTATATTATTTCAATTTCTGTTTTTAGTTTATTTTATTTGTCTTGAACAGTCTTACGGTCTTGGGTTCTTGTCTTGTGTTTTTGGATGACAGGTGGACTGAAAGCTAACTCTGAGGGAAAAGGTGTCAAAAATGCTGAAATTCTGAAAACTGTGCAATTCCAGAATTTCCTTTTATACCTCAATTATGACTGTTGTGTTGTGTCAGTAAGTTGTCCCTTATTTTTAGTCTTCATACATTAGGGACAATGTCTCATTTAAGTTTGGGGGGATCTTAGTTTGTTTTGTGTGTCTGTTTTTGAGTCTTTTTAATTATATTTTTGTATCCTACCATGTGTTTTTGAGTCATAATATTTTTTATGGATCAAGTATGTTGTAGTTGCTAAAGACATTGAGTGGATAAAATGAGATAATGTAATGGAATTGAAAGCAAAAATTTATGTGTTTAAGTTAGATATGCCAAAAATTCATGACATCTAATTATTTGGGATATTTGTGCTTAGCCTGTGTGTGTCAGTTATGGAAAGAAAGGTTGAAAATGTCTAGAAAATCTGTTTGCTTGTTATTTGAGGCGAAATAGTTAAGATGTACATGTTTAGGGAGATGATTCAGGCATTTCTTGATAACCCTTCTGACCATTCCTTACCTACCTTGACATAAATTGTATCATTAGTCAGCCTCGTTGAGCCTAAAATAAGACCTTTGTTTGACACCCTATGATTCTCTGTTTGTGTCATAACTGATAATTGAAAGTTAGTGGGATGAAAAGTGTTGAAAAAGAAACAAAAAGAGAATTGAAAAATATTTGATGCACCCCAATGAAGAATATGCAAAAGCCTAAGTTTGGGGGTGCCTGTTATTTATAATGTGTCTCATTCTCTCAAAATAAAATAGGTGAAAATAGGTATGAGATTAAAAAAAATCAAAAAGAAGGAAAAGGAGTTGAATGAAAAATGATTATGGTACGTAATTGAACCTAAATGCCTATTTTTACCTACCCCTGCCTAAGCCTACATTACAACCCTTGAAATTCCTGATGATATTTAATGTGTATGTTTATGATTAGTGGAGAATAACAAGTAAACAGGTCTATAGCATTTTGGGAAAGATGGAATGAAACTGGCAAGCATATGTTAGGTGTTTGTATTTCCAGTGATTATGATCTAAGTGAATTTGCGAAATATCTAACTTGAAATTCTAGATTGCTGATTATTCATGCTATATATGTTCTAACATATTATCCCATATTTCATCCATGATTTTGAAGAAGCATTGCTATAGCTACTTGATCCATTTCATAGATCAGGGTTTGTTTTGTTTTTGTTTTTGTATAGTGCTTTACTCGAGGGCGAGTAAAGTTTAAGTTTGGGGGTTTGTTAGGCATATTTTATATACACTTTTTGACTCATTTTTAGTTAGTATTATACTCATTTCTTTTGTGTTTAGTAAGTATTAGGTCTATTTTTCTTTCTTTTGAGTCACATCGGTCCTAAATGGAGAAATGACAAAAAGTGGATGAAATGAGCTTGATTTAGATAGAATTGCACACTAAAAGGGCCAAGAAATGAAGCCTAAGAAGTCCCGTGAAGTATAGAAGAAATCAGACGAAGTTCGGACGAGAAAAGGACAAGGTTTCAGAAAATATTGCTGCAGTACTTTTGGCACCGCGGTGCCGATGCGGAACAAAAAAAAAATATTTTGCCGCAGTAATTTCTGCATCGCGGTGCCATTTTGCAGCACCGCGGTGCCGAGGCGGGTTTTTCCGATTCTGGGCCGATTTTTGACACGTTTTTAGGATCCACAATGCCATATTTTCCCAACTATAAAATCCCTAAAACCCTGATCTTATGAAGAAGCTGGGAATCCTTGTACATATTCCACAACACAACACTTGGAGGCATCAAGATTGGAGACCTAGTTCAAATTATTTTCTTTTCTCTTTTCTTTATTTTATTTCAGTTCATGTTGGATTCTGTATTAGTTCTTAGCGTGACTATGACTATGAGCTAAACACTTAATTAGGGCTTTCCTATTGAATCGCTTGAAACCTTAATTCATGATTTAATGCATTAGTTTGGTTTCTTCTTCACTTGATTAAGATTTATTCAATAATTGGTATGAATGTTTGATAGTTAATTGATCACTAATTATCATAATCTATATGATTTTGAATCCAGAACCGAGAGGAGAGATTTGAATATGCTGTAATTGAATAGACATAGGTTAAAATCGCGGACGAAAGTACCCCGATACTTATGTAGCATTATAGGTTACTGTTCTTAATCCTCCTATGTGGTAAATCCTATTATAGAAATATAGAAGGTTTCTACACTGGGGTTGAGTGATTATATATCCCAACCGGAATATAAGACAGTCTAGTTAACCGTTATCTTAACGTAGAAGAAGAAGTCATTCTAGTTGCATTAAGGATTGAATAGAGTGGATAGTTGAGGATATTGGAAGCCCTATCTCCCTCATAATTGATTAAACCTAAGTAATTTAGTTTAATTTCTGCACTTAGTCTTAACTATAAGATAATAATACAAATAAATTAACGTTCACCAAATAGAAATCATAGCTTAGATAATCGGTACTTGATAACCAGTCTCTGAGGACGATTTTCGATCTTACCAGACTATATTACTTGTGAACGATACGTACACTTGCATGAGCAGTGGAAAATTGCCTAACAGTTTCTGCACAAGGCTGAGCTCTTGTATGTCCTAACCGGAATATAATGACATATTAGTTAACCTGCTATCTTAATAAGAAGAAGAGTCATTAGCATTGCATTAACACGTGAAAGAGTGATAGTTGAAGAGATTGGAAGTCCTATTTCCTTCATAACTGTTATAAACCCAAAGTATTATAATCTTGAGTTTATTTTCTGCACTTAGTCATAATACTTAGTTATAATTCTCAAATTAAAGAACGTCAACCAAATAAATACCATAGCATAGATAACCGGTACTTGAAAAATCAGTCTATGTGGACGATAAATTCGGTCTTACAAATCTTTATTACTTGAACGATATGTACACTTGCGTAAGCATCTAGAAATATCGCAACAAGTTTTTGGCGCCGTTTTCGGGGACTGGTGTACTGTTAATATCGAATTATCTATTCTTATTTCTAATTTAGTTTTTATTTTCTGTCTTTTATTTATTTTTATTTTAGAACATTCTGTTGTGATCTGTGTGTTGTTTTTATTAGTCTCAGGAACTTAGTTTATGCGAAGTAGGAGAGGAGCTGACATTCCTATCCCTCTGAACCCTGAGATTGAGAAATTATGCAGATAGAACAGGAAAGAAAAAAGAATTGCTGATTCATTAGCAATGGGAGATCAGCGAAACAATAATTTGGTGAATGATGAGTTACCGCATGTCTTAAGACAAGTCCCTGCAGAAAGAAGCTTGGGGGACTATGTGATGCCGACCATTACAGGGGTGCAGACTTGCATCAGGCTTCCAGCTATTGAAGCCAACAATTTTGAAATCAAACCAGCCATATTGCACATGGTTCAAGGCTCAGTTCAATTTGGGGGATTACCGTCTGAAGATCCTCATATGCATCTAGCAAACTTTCCAGAGTTGTGTGCAACTTTCAAGTACAATGGTGTTACTGATGATGTCATTCGGTTGAGACTCTTCCCATTCTCACTCAGGAATAGAGCAAAGTGCTGGTTGAACTCATTACAGGCGAACTTCATCACTATATGGCAAGACTTAGCCCAGAAGTTTCTTGCCAAGTTCTTCTCCCCAGCTAAGGCAGCGAAGCTCAGAGGTGAGTTGAATAACTTTTATCAGCTGGAGGGAGAATCACTATATGATGCATGTGAGCGATTTAAAGATTTGCAGAGGAAGTGCCCATATCATGAGATTGAGAAGTGGATGCTAGTCCACATATTTTACAATGGGTTGTGTGGTACAACTCGTACCATTATTGATGTTGTAGCATAAGGGATGTTCATGAGAAAGAGTGCCAATGAGGCACACGATTTTCTAGAAGACATGGCCACAAACAACCATCAGGGGGCCGATGAGAGAGCAATGAACGGCAGGAGGGTAGCTGAGATTCATGAGTTAGATGTTATCACTGCATTGACTGCACAGGTTGCCACTTCAAATCAGATGCAGTAGAGTACCATGTCTGTTAAAGTTGTCCAGACATCTGTGAGTTGTGAAATTTGTGGGGGTCCCCATACTTTTGATAGATGCACAGCAGTGGACCCAAATAATGTGCCCATGGAGCCGGTTCATGCAGCTGGGAATTTTCAGAGGCCCTACAATAATGCATTCTCCAATACACATAATCAGTGGTGGAGAAATCACCCAAAATTTTCATGGAGGAATGACCAAGGGAAGCAAGCACAGTTTCAGGCCTCTTCATCTCAACAGCCACGAGAGAAGCCTGATGAGTTAAGAGCAGCACTGTTGACACTCACAAATTCACAGACCCAATTCATGACAGAGACTAGGTCATCCATAAAAACTTTGAAGGCACATTTGGGGCAGTTGGCGAACATGTTGAACAATAGAGAGCCAGGGAGTCTTCCCAGCGATATTGTGGTGAACCCAAGAGAACAGTGTCAGAAAATTAGCTTGAGGAGTGGGAAGCAGTTAGAGCTGATGGCACCCAAACCAGTGGTTGAAAAAGAGATCGAGTTGGAGAAAGTAGTTGAGACAGAGAAAGAGAGGGTTACTGATGACCGCTCTATTTTAGAGAAGGCTCCACCCGCAGTGATGAGGGAGTATACAGAAAAAATTCCTTACCCTCAAAGACTGCAGAAAAAGACTTTGGATGAGCAGTTTTCGAAATTTTTGGAGGTATTCAAAACTGCATATCAATCTTCCATTCATTGAAGTTTTGGAGCAGATGTCAGCTTATGCGAAATTCATGAAAGACATCCTGTTTAAGAAGAGGAAGCTGACAGATTATGAGACAGTGGTGCTGACAGAGGAGTGCAGTTCTAGATTGCTAAATATTCATTCTATGTATGTTCTAACATATTATCCCAACTTTCATCCATGATTTTGAAGAAACATTGCTATATCCACTTGATCCATTTTATAGAATCTTTGTTTTTATTTTTGTTTTTACTCGAGGGCGAGTAAAGTGTAAGTTTGGGGGTGTTTGTTAAGTGTATTTTGTATACACTTTTGAGTCATTTTTAGTTAGTATTTTACTCTTTTATTTTGCGTTTAGTATAGTGTTAGGTGTGTTTTTCTTTCATTTTGTGTCACAACGATCATAAAGGATGAAGTACATAATTGAGGATGAAATTAGCTTAATTGAGATGGAATTGTACACTAAAAAGGCCAAGAAATGAAGCTTAAGAAGTCCCGGGAAGCATAGAAGCAATCTGACGAAGTCCGGACGAAAAAAGGACACAAAACCGAAAAACTGGCCAAAGGACGTCACATGCGCCGCGACGCTAATTATCCTGCAAGCTCTGATTTTGTCGCAGTATTTTCGGCGCCGTGGCGCCAGCCTGCAGGGCCACGACGCCGACGTGGGATTTCTGATTTTTTGGTCGAATTTTAGAGGGTTAAAAGGGTCTGAAGCGCAAGTTTTCTCAAGTATAAAACCCTAAAACCCTGCTCATTATGTCATACCTTATATAATATTACAAATTATACTTTTGGGAGGCAAAAAGAAGGCTACAATTGGAGACTCTTGTTCAAGTTCTTTTTTTTTCCTTTACTTTATTATAGTTTATGTTGGATTGTAATTTAGTTCTTGATATGGCAATGTTTAGGAGTTAATTACTTTAGTAGGGTTTCCATCGAATCTTATCTGAAGCTCTTTCATATAGTTAATGCATTAGTTATTGATTTCTTCTTCAGCGTATTAATATCTATTCAATATTGTTATGATTGCTTGATAATTAACTAGATATTAATTGTCATCACTTATATGATTTCGAATCAAAAGCCTGAAAGGTGAGATTTGAATATGCTGTAATTGTTTAGACATAGGTTAAATCGTGGACGAAAGTACCCCGATACTTGTGTAGTATTTAAGGTTACTGTTCTTAATCCTCATGTGTGGTAAAATCTATCATAGAAATATAGAAGGTTTATGCACAAAGTTGAGCTCTTGTATGTCCTAACCGAAATATAATGACATATTAGTTAACCTGCTATCTTAATAAGAAGAAGAGTCATTAGCATTGCATTAACACGTGAAATAGTGGATAGTTGAGAAGATTGGAAGCCCTATTTCCTTCATAACTGTTATAAACCAAAAGTATTATAATCTTTAGTTTATTTTCTGCACTTAGTCATAATTCTTAGTTATAATTCTCAAACTAAAGAACGTCAACCAAATAGATACCATATGATAGATAACCGGTACTTGACAAACCAGTCTTTGTGGACGATAAACTCGGTCTTTGTGTTACACCCCGTATTTCCGGCAGTTGAGATAAGAACGTACGTAAGAATTTGGGAATTGAATTTTAGAAGGAATGAAAGATTCTGAAAATTTCTCCGAACCTTGTAAAGGAAAAAGGTTTATTAGTTGAATTTAATTCTCGAATTCGGTATTTGGGACTTTTAGAATTTATCGGAATTTTGGAATTTAATTTCGAAATTTGGTCACGTGGGACCACCCGAGAAATTTTGTATATGTTGGGGAGTTTGGGAAGGCAACGCAGAACAAAAAAAATACCAAAACGAGTATGAACAGTGAAAACCCGTCCATGAACAAAGGTTGTTCGATGAGCGTTGTTCGAAAACGCCATTTCCGCCAAACCAGAATCACGGGGCGAGACATATACCAAAAGCTTCGTCTCGCCGAGCCCGCCACGTCTGTACCAACCGCCACCGTCGATTCTCCGAATCGCCAGCTTTCAGATCGGTTTCGGCCATCGCTCATCCATCTTCCCCATTCGGTTTTTCTGATTTTCCGACCAACTGAGGTGCAATCGACGGGAGTGGAGTATACCATCAGAACCACCATCTCCTTGCCGTCATTTCCATGTAAACCAGGACCCTCGATTCTTGCTCAAACTCGCCGTCGACCAGATCGATTTTCGTCGAAACCCTAGGTCGTCGACGAGCATTTTCCGGCCACCACAGGTAGAGTCGACGGTCGTGGCTAGTGTAGAAATATTCAGGGTGGAAAGGCCGACATTTTGGCACCACCCACGACCTCCAATTCAACCCAGATCGTCGGGTCAACCAAAACATTTTCTTCGATCGGAAGTTGGAAGATTCCGATCGATTCTGGTACAGTTGAGGGCTAAGGCGTATACCGTTGTGTTCGTATTGATCTTAGCTACGTTTTGCAACCAATCCCGAGCCTCAATTCTCAGTATTTTGGAATCCGCCATTGATGCCGCCTTGAGCTCGCCGGCGGCGGCGGTGCCGCCGCAGGACCACCAGCAGACCTCCAAAAAAAAATTGATTTTCAAGGCTATGGACGTATTGTGGCCATTTTAGGTTGAAGTACTTTGGAGCGTTTTGCTAATTGTCGTTAATCGTCGCGAGGTATGTGAACCTCTTCTTTCTTTGGCATGATCCTACGTATGAAATCTCCATGTGATAGTATTTCAAGATTCCTTCTACTCTTAGAAGTTAAGAAGTATTTACATTGTTGAATCTAAGTTAAGAGTATGTTTAAATTGTCCTAAGTCCTTACTAGGTCTTATGGGAGACGTTGGTAAGAACGGTTAGGAAGTTATGAGATTTGATTTAAAGGCTATGTGTCTTGATTTATTTAAAGTAAGTAAGTGGATTTTACGTTCAAAAATGACTTGAATTTATATGTGAAAAGGGGATCGATTTTAAAAGTGGATGTTATATGGTTTTAAGAGAATAAGTTACTTGGTTTTGGAAGTGTATGGAACTTTCTATATTTGTTTATAAGTATAAGTAAGTGGACTGTAAAGAATGTACGTTATAAGGTTTTAAGACTATGAACTTTGGTTGTCTTCTAAGGATTATGAAACTTTATTTTTCAAGTTGTGGACTTGATTTCTAAAAGTATTGATGACATGATTTTAAAGAGTATGTGACTTGATTTTTAAAAAGAAAGAAGTTTATGATTCTTTTAAGTACGTATGTACGTAGTATTTTTTGGTCTAGTTTCCCTAATGTTGTAAGAATAAAAGTGTCTTAAGTTCTCTAAATGAAAGGTTGTTATAACAGCTTTATGGGAAGTTGTTATGACGACTTAAAAAGAAGTAATAAGATGGTTTAAAAATGTTATGTAAGGAAAATCACACCGAGCCTACACATAGGCCGGATTACGTTATGAAATACACCGAGCCTACGAATAGGCGGACGTTATGAGATACACCGAGCCTACACATAGGCGGACACGCCATATTACCCCGAGCCTACACATAGGCGGTTACGTCATCTTACACCGAGCCCCACAAAGTGGCCTGATTATGTTATATGATTCCACAGTACACCGAGCCCCACAGGCGGGCCGGATTATGTTATAAGATTCCACAGTACACCGAGCCCCACAGGCGGGCCGGATTATGTTATATGATTCCACAGTACACCGAGCCCCACAGACGGGCCGGATTATGTTATATGATTCCACAGTACACCGAGCCCCACAGGCGGGCCGGATTATGTTATATGATTCCACAGTACACCGAGCCCCACAGGCGGGCCGGATTATGTTATATGATTCCACAGTACACCGAGCCCCACAGGCGGGCCGGATTATGTTATATGATTCCACAGTACACCGAACCCCACAGGCGGGCCGGATTATGTCACATGATTCATCAGTACACCGTGTCCCGCAAATGGACCGGATTATGTTATGAAAGATATGTAAGTTATGTGGAAAAAACTGGATTAAACTCTTAAGTATGTATGTAATAATATGTTGTTAAATCTTATTGAAAGAAGGAAAGGAACGATTAATATATGATTGATTTCAGGAGTTAAAAATGGCATTCTTTTGTACAGTTATGATTTGATTCTTGCACGTTATTTCTGTTTCATATTCTGCACTGTTAGATCGACTTTCTTCGGGCCGCGTTAACGTCTGCAGTTTAGTACATAACACGGTGTGGATCCGCGAGCTTAGGATCTGGTTCAAGATTTTTAGATGGCTCGATGTTCGAGTTGTCGGCTATGTATATCCAGGTATGGCGGCACCGCCCCGCCACGCTTGTAATTCTTGAGGTGCAGTAGTCACATATTGTGGTCTGCTTGTAAAGAAAGGAGGCAATCGCTTGCGATGTATGACGTCTGCGAAGGTAGCCTATCGGCTAACTCCGTTGTTTTACTCGTTGTTTTATTTATAAGTTTCATGTATGTTCACGATTATCTCTCGATGTTTATTCGTAAGCGGTGCCTGTGTAGGGCACGATGGCGTCGGGTCCTGGTCGTGACACTTTGTTAGGCATATTTTATATACATTTTTTGAGTCATTTTTAGTTAGTATTTTTCTTATTTTCTTTGAAATTAGTGTCGTGTTAGGGTCATTTTTCTTTCTTTTGAGTCACAGCAGTCTTAAATGGAGAATTGGCAAAAGGAGGATGAAATGAGCTTGATTTAGGTGTAATTACACAAGAAAAGACCAAGAAATATAGTCTAAGAAGTCCCGGGAAGTATAGAAGAAATCAGATGAAGTTCGGACGAGAAATTGACAAAAAATCAGAAAATTCCGGAAATCCACGTTCACATGGCCACACACAGGATGGCGCTACCAAAGTCTGCGAAGTTCAAATTGGCCCAGTGTTCCAAGACATCGCCGAGGCGGAATTTTAAGATTCTGGCCGATTTTGACACGGTTTTTAGGGTCCGAAATCCATATTTTCTCAACTATAAAATCCCCAAAGCTTGACCTTATTATGCATTCTAGACCATATTACAAATCCTACTTTGGGGAGGCAAGAATTGAAGACATCTTTGTTCAAGTTTTTTTCTTTTCTCTTTTATTTATTTCAGTTTATGTTGGATTTTGTATTAGTTCTTAGCATGACAATGTCTATGAGCTGATTACTTTATTTAGGGTTTTCTAATTGAATCTTCTTGAAACTCTTTCATATAGTTAATATATAGTTATTGATTTCTTCTTCAGCATATTAAGATTTATTCAATATTGCTAGGTAGTTGTTGCCTTGTTGGATTAAAAATAATAATTTCTAACAATTGGTGGATATTTGCATTATTTATTATTCTAAAATTCTTTCATTGCGTGGCATTTAAACTTTTCATATTAAAAAGTATAAACAATTTCAATCGGTTTGCGATTTCCTTAAATATTGAGCATATTATTTATATTATTTTTTATTAAACTCGTAGCAATAGAGCTAGGCCATTACTAACACATGGCTAAGCACACTAGATTCTAATTAGTTAATTCTGTTATTAGTCTTTTAGGCTTAACTACTCCTTTTACCGGCAGTACAATCAAATCTCTCTATAATGACATCATTTATTCAAAAAAATTATGGCCACTATAGTAAGATGCTGTTATATATGTATATTGACATTTGTTGTTTAGATCTCATTTAACTGTTATAAATAAAAGTACGCAAATAACTATGTTTCTGTACTTTTTATGCTATAAACGAAAATAATATACCTGTTAATTTTAAAATTTCAATAAATTTTTATATTTCATTATTTAAAAATAAAAAGACTAATAAATTACAAATAAATTTATAACTAG
The DNA here is from genome assembly GCA_029844215.1 of Przewalskia tangutica. NCBI lineage: Eukaryota > Viridiplantae > Streptophyta > Magnoliopsida > Solanales > Solanaceae > Przewalskia > Przewalskia tangutica. The sequence goes on along the minus strand of CM056723.1, from coordinate 114,653,842 downwards.
TTGTACCATACCGATAAGAATTAAAATCTAAGGAACATATGCATTTAAAATTAATTGAGAATTTAAATAACATTTCTAGTTTGACATAGAAATTCTACAATTGTAGGTTGTTCCATAAATTTCAGTCTCTTAGCGATAATATAACGTTTGAATTGACGAAGAATTTTATCCAAACTTTCAGCAAAATGAAATTCAATAGTTTTCCCTTGAAGGTTGTCTAAGAGCTTAATAGTTGACTCTTCTATCTCACCCCAAATAACAATAAGTTGAGGCTGTTCATCAATACTTTCTTTACCAAAATCAAGTAAATAAGTATAAAATTTATATAAAATCGGTAAATAGAAAATATATAATTTTTAAATTTTTTAAGACTAAATCAAATCACTATGAATTTTTTTTTTTGCTTTTAGATATTCATACTTGAAATTTACTGTGTACATGACATTAGTGATGATTATCATAAATAGTTTAATATTTTTTAATACTGTTTCACAATATTTGAGTATGACTGTTATAGAGAGGTAATTTTATAAATAGTGTATCGCTATAATGGATGTCATTATTGTTATAGGTAAAATGATGTTATAGGAAAGTAAAATATAATATGAATAAACAATTTCGGAGAAAATCAGACTGTTATAGTGAAATATTATTATAACGAATGACAATTATAGAGAAATTTGACGGTATATATTAATGAGAAATCCGACATATTATTCTTTTATCAGTTATATACCTAATGCTTCCAAATACTAGCATGCAATAAAATCATGCCTTTTCAGGTTGTGAACGAATTTAGGAGCTTAAAAAGCAACATTCACTCAAAAGAGCAAAAAGAGTATCTGTTTTGAAAGAAAAGCTTTATCAAAATATGATGGATTGATGTATCTCTGGGTACATTATGAGAAAAACTACTTATTCATAGTTAATTAATACAACTTTTTGCTTCAATTTATTACTTAATTATGATAAAATCTGACTAACAATAAGCATGACAATGTTGTTCCTCAAATGTTTATGTTGCGATTTTAGCATGGTCTATGAGAATTAGTTTCACATTTCCCATGTACTCTATTCGCATTACTCGAATTAAAATTCTAGTTAGATAAAAAGAATACTTCTAAGATTTATTTTTTATAAACTTTTTGCCATTCAATTGTAGTTCATGTTGTCAAATTAGTGTTAGGGATGGCAATTAGGGCAGGGTGGGGCAGGGCAGGGGAAGACTTAAACGGGGTAGGGCAGGGCGGGGCAGAGCAAAATTAGTTTTATTAAAAATTGAAATAGGACAGGGCAGATGGTGGGATTTGAAGAAAATTTTGGATCTCAATGAAAAATCATTTCAAATTCGCCATCCTCCATGAATTTTGAAATGAATTCAATGTGTACACAGTAGCACTACACAAGTTAGGGTCTGTTTGGATTGGCGGTGGACAGAAGTGATTTATGTTTGGATGCAACAATGTAAAAGTGATTGTTATCAATAAATGACGTTTGGATAGTTTTGATCAAAATTGTTTTTGAATGTAGAATTACCAAAATGGACATTTAGTCAATACATATAAATAAAAAATACTAATAAATGGAAGTATGTAATAAAAATTACAAATAGATAATAGAATTTAAAGTGCAATATAGTACTTAAATATTAGTAGAATATTATTACAATACTAATTTAAAGTGCAAATAATATTTAAATATTATTACAACTTGGGTATATTTATTTCTTGTTTGTTCAAAATGTAATGTATTATAGTAGTAATATTCGGAGTATTTGAAAGAAGACAATAGAGAAATGAGAAGGATAATCCTCGTATAATCGGAACATTAGGATGTTTGAGGAGTTTAAAGTTTCAATCTGCAATTACACATGGACAAATGTCAACTTTAGTAGTATATTTGATTTTTTTTTAATTAAAAATTTAAAACAGAACATGAGTAGTATATTTGATTTTTTTAGTAATTATTTCTAGATATTTAAAGAGGTTAATGAAAGTTGTATATTTGATTTTTTTAGTAATTATTTTTAGATATTTAAAGAGTTAATGAAGGTGGATAGAGTTGTTGATGAAAATTAAAGAGGTAATAAAGAAAATGGTAAAATTCAAATTGAAATAAATGGTAGAAGTGCTTCTGGCAGAAGCTACAAATTTTAGTTTCTGCTAAAAGTGTTTCTGGTTCTGAAAAGTCAAACCAAACATGTCAATTTTACCATTTTTAAGAAAGTGGGTATCCAAAAGTTCTTCTGAGTACCCAGAAGCCAATCCAAACAGACACTTGGTCTTTCTTTATTTTCATTTATCTATCTTTTGAAAATCCTGTTCAGGCATCATTTTTTGTTGTAAACTGTCAGTTGAGATCCTCATAACTGTAGTTATGTTTTTATTCATATGCCCCTGCCGGAAAACGTGATGGCTACCACGAACCAGCGACTCCAACGAAGCTCGGGTTATTATCTATAAATAGAATTCAATTATTAAGTTATTAAAAGGAATGAAAAAATACAAATGGCAAGGCAGGGCACCATATTTTTAAAAGCTAAATATGCTATGACATGCGCCAACATCCGGTCAGATCAAAGCTTCGTCGCCCTAACCCGCCCTATTGCAATCCCTAATTAGTGTACTTGACATGAACCTACCTAAAATCTATCCCTTCATTTCGTTTATGCGTTTAAGAATATTTAAAAACTTGATTTATGTAATTTTAATTAAATATGTATATAATAATCTTTGATTTTTACTGTGTTAAATATGTAGTGTATAGATTTAATACTATGAGAGAATATCATTAAAGAACAAAATAAGATTATTCAAATTTTAAACTTATTAAATATATGAAGATGACATGGTTTCTCAAAAAAAATCTAAAGGAGAATAAGATAGTACTTATATTTGTAGTAAAAAAAAAGAAGTTTTGAGTTTGCATTTTGTGCTCATTAATTTCCACAAAGGAGAGAGCAGAGGAAATATATTGAGAAGTACTCTATCTGTTCATTTTTACCTATTTATTTTTTATTTTTCACGCCTCTTAAGAATTATTTCTTCCATCTCAAATTATTTGTCATAGTTATTAAAAATAGTTGCGTCAAATTACTTATCATTTTAGGAGTTCAAAATATAATTAATTATTTTTTTTCTATTTTACGTTTTGTCATTAATAAAAATGACACATAAATAAAGTAACAATTAATGTAGAGAGATTATAACTTAGACATAAATAAGAGTAATTAGTAAAGTAGGTCAAATATCCCTCCTAATTAATATTTTTTTAAGGGGAGTGTAAATCATAAAAACGATAAATAACTTGACACGAAAGGAGTAATAAATGAAGTATATATTTTACTATAATACTCATATTAATTAATGAAAGAAATAATATCTTAATTATTTTCATTAATAAATGATTATAAATATAATCTACAATTTTCATAATATGAAAAATCATATTCTTATTCTACTCCCAAAACCTTATTCTACTTGTACCATAATTATTCAATTATGGTAAGTGTATAATGCTAAATAAATACAACTCCTTAACTATACAAAACTGTACAAAGTACCGTGATATACACTATACAAAATTGTCGTCTATCCATGATATACACGATATACACAAGGCAATGTATGCCATGTATATCACAGGTATATTTATCACACCCCCGCAGTGGGCGGTCGTCGTACGCTGAGACTGTCCCTAAAAACTTCTAATAGAATTGAGGGAAGACCCTTAGTAAAGATGTCTGCAGTTTGATATCTGGAAGAGACATGTAAGACACGTACTTGTTCACGAACTACTTTTTCGCGAAAAAAATAGATATCCATCTCAATATGTTTAGTGTGCTGATGTAGCACCGGATTTCCAGAAAGATAGATTACACTAACATTATCACAATAAACCAAGATAGCTTTTTGAATGAGACAATGAAGTTCCAAGAGAAGATTGTGTAACCAACATTGATTCAGATACCACATTGGTTACCCCTCGATACTCGGCCTTTGAACTAGAGCTGGATAAAGTATAGTGGCGTTTTGCGGACCAGAGACCAAGTTATCATCGAAAAACATATAATAACCAAACGTGGAACGTCTGGTATTCAGACTGTCATCCCAATCAGCATATGTATACGTGACAAGTGTAGATACGGACGAGGGATATAGATGTAAGCCATAATCAACTGTCCCCTGAATATAGCGTATAATATGTTTGAGTGCATTCATGTGCTCAACACTAGGATCATGCATAAACAAACACACCTGTTGTAGGCATATGTAATATCCGGTCTCGTGAAAGTAAGATACTGAAGAGTTCCTGCAAGATTATGATAATGGGTGCGATCCTCGTAAGGGAAGCCAGCTGCAACACCCAGCTTGAGTTTAGTATCAACGGGAGTGAAAATAGACTTACACGAGGACATACCAGCTCACTCAATGATCTCAGTGGCATACTTTCGTTGTGAGAGGAATAACCCACCTATATGACAAGTGACAACAATTCCTAAGAAATAACTCAAGGGTCCCAAGTCTTTCATAGCAAACTCAGAACTGAGTGGAGTCATGATAGACTTGTGTAAATCATCAGAAGAAGCAGTCAAGATAATATCATCAACATATAATAGAATATATGCCAGAGAAGTATCACAATGATAGATGAACAGAGAATTATCATACCTATTGTGAGAAAACCCAAGAGTAGATACAGAGTCGACGCCCGGAGAGGGCGGCCTGCTTAAGTTCATAAAAGGACTTCTTCAACAAACATACATTATTAGGATAAGTGGGGTCTCGAAAACCCAAGGGCTGATGCATGTAAACGATCTCATGAAGATCACCATGTAAGAAAACATTCTTCACATCTAGCTGATGAATGAGCTAGACTTTTGAAAGAGCCAAACTGAGAACAGTGCGAATGATAGCCGGTTTGACCACCAGACTAAATGTTTCACTACAATCAATGCCAACCTGTTATGTTTTACCATCACCTACAAGACAAGCTTTATATCTCGCAAAAGAACCATAAAAATTATCTTTATGAGTAAAAATCCACATAGATCGAATGATATGGTACAACTCCCATGTCTTATTTTTAATAAGAGCATTATATTCGTCGTTCATAGACAATTTCCAATTCGGGTCATTTAAGACAGCTACTGGGTCATGGGGTAGAGGAGATTTAAGAATATTTTAATTTAGATTAAAATGTTGTTTTGGTTTAAAAATACCCATGTTGACTACGAGTAACAATTCTATGACTCGAGAGAGAATTTGGTGGATTTTGGCGATGGATGAACCGTGATGGACCGACCCGATGCGATGGGCACGCTAGCCCACCATCAAATAGGCCGGAACGGAATCGACAACAGATCGACCACCGAATAGTACCGAGATCGATCGGGCCGCGTGTTCGCCCATCGCGATGCGACGGGAGTCACGGGACAATGGGTTGGATTGGGCCAACAGGCAGTGGGCCCGCTGGGGGATTTTGGGCATGGGACAAGTCCGATAAACAGTGGATAATATATGGTGAGACCTCGTCATCTAAAACTGTATACGAACTAGGCTCGGGACTACTCAATTTAGCAAACAGAAATTGTGTTTCATCAAACATGACATGACGACTAATTATGATTTTATTAGAGGATAAATCAAAATATTTATAACCACGATGATGAGAAGGATAACCCAAAAACACACAAGTGGTAGAACGGACTTGAAGATTGTTATTTGTAGTGGACGAAAATAGGGATATCATAAACACCCAAAGACCCTAAGATGTGAATACGAATGAGTCTTATTATAGAAGATTTTAAGTGGAGATGCATAAGCCAACCCTTTGGTAGGAAGTAAGTTATAGAGGTAAGTAGTCATTTGTAGAGCATGATGATAAAAGGAAGGGGGTACAGAAGCATGTGATAATAAAGTTCGGACAATGTTATTAACGATACAAATTTTTCGTTCGGCTTTCCCATTTTGGGAGGACGTAGGAGGGCAAGAGAAATGAAAAATATGCCATTAGCATCGCAGAATTTCCAAAATAACCAATTATCATATTCTTTGCCATTATCACATTGAATATTTTTAATTTTCCTTTCGAATTGTGTACGGATGAATGCTCTAAAGTTTTAAAATGTGGAAAACACTTGAGATTTTTCGCTAACGTAAAATTCCCTAAAAATTAGAATAATCATCCAAAAATAGAACATAATAACGATGACCCAAAGAATTAAGAACGAGAGACGTCCATAAATCGCTATGAATAATATCAAAAGACATCAAAGTACGAGAAGTAGAGGCTACAAATGGTAATCTAACATGTTTTCCTAATGGATATGAATGACCAATTGGAGTACTACACGTACCCTTACAAGACATAAAATTGTTTTTATTTAAAGAAGACATAATTGACGACCCTATCTAGACGCGCATACCACAAGAAATGAGCAATAGCAACAAAAGTAGATGGCAAGACGTGACTCGTGGAAGTGGCGGTGATTGGATAAAGCTCCCCCACATTATTGCATCTCATAAGAGGTATCACCGTCTTGAAATCTTTCACAAAAATCCAAAAGGATCAAAATTAACAGAAATCCAATTATCAATGGTAAAATTTTGGACGGATACTACATTTTTAATTGAGTGGGGCATGAAGGACATTTTTCAATGCAAGAGGTGAATATGGAGAAGATAGATTGGTATGACAATAACCATAAATTAGAATTGAATTACCATTACCAACAATAATGCCACGACCTTTGCTTAAATTAAAATAAGACTAGAGAGTACCCGAGTAGGATGTCATATGAGTGTGGATCTGTGTCCATGTACTAATTGACGTCCAAGAGATTTAATCCAAGTGTGTGCATTGCAGTTTTAATGTCGGTTGGAGTTAGGCTCGCATCATAATAGGCCTGTGGAGGTCGAAGCCTAAGCACATTAGCTTGTTGCCCCGACCCAGAATTGTTTCTCTGGTACCCTTGCTGGACCAAAAAACTGGGCCTATTGCTGTTGGAAAATTGGGCTCAATTTCCCGGGTAGGCAATCGACGGGTAATATGTGCTGTTGGGCCCAGGGCTATTGTCCCAATTCCACGACCATGGACCCCTAGGATGTGGCAAGTGGGCTTGCGGTCCATTGCCCTGAGGCCCATTGCCACCGGTCCAGTTGACACCCCCGTTATTTCCAGCTCGGTTTCCACCATAGTTTTTACCATTATTTTTGCGATTCTAACCCTTCTTGCCACCAATGTTGTTGCAATTTTGCCCGGAATTGTCAGCGAAGGACGGAGAATGGTCAGACGCAGTCATCATTACTACAGAAGGAGCCCCAATGGTTGCCTTCTTAGCCAAGCCGACTTCTTCGAACGTGAGCATGGAACGAGCCTAATAGAACTTTGAAAGAGGATTACTTTGACGAAGAAATGTACCAACACCACTATAGGCCTCATATAGGCCTGCAACCATTTGAAGGACAAGACGGTCATTTGTAACGGACGCACCAATGTTGCAGAGTTGGTCCGCCAATTCTTTCAACCTTTTACAGTAAGTTGAAACGTTAGGGAAGTCTTCCATGTTGACGTGGGAGAATTCCTGCTCAAGGGTAATAACACGAGAATTCTGGTTATCTTGGAATAGATCACATACTCTATTCCAAGTATCCATCACCGTAAATGGTTCGTTCGATAATCGCCTACAAAAGGTGCAGAGAGATAGTGAGTAAATCCATCAAGAATCCAGAACATCAAGAATCGTCCATAATTTAGGATCATCCTCGGGTTTAGGCACCTCCTCATCGCGAGGAGCCGAGAGAATTATGTGATGGAGGACTTCATGCGAGCGTGCATGAACTTTGAAAAGTTTGGCCCACGTCGCGTAGTGGACGTTTTCTATTTAAAAACAATAGCGATGTGGGTTCTTGATGTTAGAAACAGTAAGGGCAGGATGAAACGTGTTCTTAGCCATAACAACAAGGAAAGACGTGACGTAGGATTTTGGAAGAAAATTTGGGAAGAGAGAAGGAAACAAAGAGCACGGAAATCGAGAAGAAATTCTCAGAAATCGAGGCAGTAGAAGACGAGTTCAGGAGAGAATATACAACCTAGACTTCTGATACCATGAAATAAATAATCCCTTGATTATTTTCATTAATGAATGAGTATATATACAATTTACAATTTCCATAATATAAAAAATTATATTCCTATTCTACTCCCAAAATCTTATTCTACTTGTAACATAATTATTCAATTATGATAAGTGTACAATGCTAATTAAATACAACTCCTAAACTCTACAAAACTCTACAAAGTATCATGATATAAACTATACAAAACAATCGCTTATCCATGATATTCACGGTATACACAAGGTAGTGTATATGCCGTGTATATCACGGGCATATTTATCAATTAATGTATAGTTTCATTGGACTTGAAGAATGATTTGAAAATAAGGAATTAATGTTAAGGTTAAAATAATTTTTTTGGCCTTTTCCTTGATATGTTAAAATGAGTAAGAATAAAAATTTATTTTTAATATAATGAATAAATAAAAGTGAACGGAGGAAATAATTTCAAAGTAATGGGAAAAAATGAAAAAGTTCCGAGGACCATTTTGGATAAGAGATGTGTAATTATAGAAAAAGAAGATGATAAAATCATAAAAGTACCAGAGAAATAGACAAAACTGAAGAGAGAGAAGCAAGGATGACAAAGAGGTAGAAAAAAGTAGTATTAAAGAGCCATAAATGTGGAGGAGGTTTTTTTTTTGGGAATTTTAAAAAAAAATGAGAATGAAAAAAATATAACTGGCTGTTGTTGCCTCTGTGACAAGTGATTTTGCCCATGGCAAAAGGCAATGCAAGAAACAAGGGAAAAAGTGAAAGCAGGTTTGTGTTGGTTGGCAAAGTAATAATAACCTTCAAAAGCATATGGCCCCTCCCACTTATATCCTGTTTGGCCAACAACAACATACTCACTGAAAAAGGCTATTGCGTCATTTTAAGACTCAGCGCACACTTGTTAAAAAGTAACGGCTACGGATTTTCCGTCATAAAAAAAAATAAAAAAACATACTCAATAAAATCCCATAATGTGAAGGATAGAATATACGCATGCATTATTTCTACCTTAGTAGTTAGAGATGCTATTTCTGAAAGACTCCTGGCTCAAGAAAAAACATAAGAAAAAGAAACGTTCAGACACAGATAAAAAAACAATATGGGTGAAAGTAACGAAATAGAATAACCCATAATAAAACATTTTGAAAAAAAGAATACCCTATTTAGTCAAGCTACTAAAATAAACTTATTTTGAAAAGTATTTTTAAAAAAAAACACTTTTCAACAGAAACAATTTGTATTGGATCAATTAATTTAAAAGTACTTTTAAACATCAATTAATATTTAGCCAAGTATTTAAAAAATGCTTCTAAATATATTTTTTCTCAGAAAAATACTTCTGAAAAAAAACTTTTTTTTTTAATTTGAAAAACAGTTTCTGCTGCTCACCAACAACATTTATTTTATCCCAAAAACTTGCTCAAAAACCTCAAATTTTTAAAAATGTGCCATTTCTGAAAAAAATAAAATTGACCAAACACCTCATTAGTCTTTTCTCTCTCCTCACTTACAACACCTACAGATCAATTACTGTAACAGTCCTCTTCCCAAGAAAACAAACAAAAAAACAACAAATAAACTTCAAAACAAAGAAACCCCCAAAAAATTTTGGAGCAAAACATAATGAGTAGTAGTATGTTTTCAAGACTCAAAGCTCTTGTTTTTCTCTCTCTTAATTTGTGCTTATTATGGATTATGATTGAGTGAACTAGACAAAAGCTTAGCTAAGTCATGCCTTCATTCATTCCCCACACTCCACACTATAACATTATGCATTTTCTTTCCCTTTGAGCTCTTCCTTATTTGTTGCTTTCTTGTTTTTTTCCTTCCATTTTCATATCTTATGAGATGTATATGAAATGGGGTTGCAAGATTTCTTGGTTTTCTGTTGTCCAATACAATAAAAATCTGATATTTTTCAAGAAAATGTGGAGTACTGAAAGAAATTAGAGATTCAGAAGGGGGTATAGAGTAAAAATCAAATCTTTTTTATACCCTTTTGTATTTTCTTGAATTTTTTTAGGTTGCTATATTCAATTAGTACAATGAGGAAGCATGGATGGCAACTTCCCTATCATCCTCTCCAGGTTAGAACTCTTTTTTGTTTGTGTGTGCACATTTTGTTATTAACGTAGATACTTATTTGTTGTAGTTATTGTTCCTTTTGCTTGTTGATCTGCTTTGTTTTTGCTTTATCCCACTATGGTATTACACTGAGTATGTTGTTGTGTGTGTACATTTTAGTTTTGGTTTATATAATTTGGGAATTTTGCAACATGAGTTTGATTTTAAGGTAATTTATGTTTGCAGGTGGTAGCTGTTGCTGTATTTCTGGCATTGGGATTTGCTTTCTATGTTTTCTTTGCACCTTTTGTTGGAAAGAAATTGCTTCAGTATATTGTGATGGGGCTTTATACTCCTCTTGTAAGACATCTTGGATTCTGTTACCCTGTTTTGTTATCTTTCATATCTGCATTTTGTTAAGGCAATGAAGAACTCAGATCTATCTTTTAGCTGCCTCCTGGTTCTTGATTGTTTACCAGTGCCATAGATCTTTCCTCTGTGTGTTTCATTGTACCTTCTAGATTCTTTTATTTCTTTATGTTGTTCTCTCTGTATGACTTAATATATTCAAAATTTTGGAGACCAAACAACAACAACATACCCCTGGTAGGATGTACGTAGACCTTACTTCTACCTTTGTGGGTAGAGATGTTGTTTCCGATAGACCCTTGGCTCAAAAGAAACATAGTTAATGCAGGAATTCAAAGAAAATAAGACAGTAAGATATTACGATACAAAACAAAGAAACAACACATAGCAATACACACATACGAGTATGAATCTACGCGAAACCTAAATAATACTACAAAGAAAAGGAGAAGGGGAGGTGAAGAGGCTAGCCCCCTATTTCTCACACACATTTTGGAGACCCTACATTTTATTTGACAGAGTGCAAGCAAGCAGAGGAGAATTCAGTATTTAAACTTTAGTTGAGCGACTTAATAGTCCTACTTTTCTGCACCCTCGTGATACGGTAGCTCAAAGGCACTGCATCGCTTTATTTTTAATTGAACAACTTAATAGGTTCAAGTTTCTTAGTTCTTTGGATATATGGGTGTTGGAAAATTTACCTAGTGGGATTGAGTTTATCCCATCCTTAATTACTTGAACACATGGGGCCTCGCATGTCGGAAATACGATTTCCATACACATGCATACGTCGTACAACGTCTAGCTAAATTTCACGTTGTGAAAGAGATGTTGGTACACATGTTAAGTGTTCTTAAGTTATGTAAGGATGGACGATTAATTGGTCAAATTGATGTGTCTCCCACGACGGTATAAGAAAAGAAGAAATGTGCAAAATACGGAAAATGGGGAAGAGCCGCGACCCTGTTATCACGACGGGCCAGCGCCGCGGCGTTACTTGCTCAATGGCCGCGGCGCCAGAGCCAGGAGCCACGACACCAAAAGTCCAGAGGCTACTGTCGATTTAGTGCCGCGGCGCCGCCATTTCAGGGCCGCGTCACTGACGGTACAGTGAACAAAAATTCAGAAAGTTTTTTCTGAATGTACACTCCTTGGAAAGGCCAAAGTTCAGCCAACTCTTGGCATGGACTAGGTGACTTTTGAAGAGATCAATGTACCCCATTTAAAGCATTCACATGGCATATGGATCACTAATTTGCAACTATAAATAGGAGTCTCAATTTCAGATTTTAGATCATCCATTCACAATACAAAATCTGAAATCATTGAGAGCCTTACTTCTTCTTCTAGCAATCTCTTGTTCTTGTTTCTTCTACAAGGATTCTCAAGTATTTGGCTTGTGTTTGAGAAAGTATTGTCGTTTTATCTTGAGAGGCTATTACCATCTACCGTAAATCATTATATATAAGGGTAATTTTGCCTTAAGGAGAGAGTGTCAAACATTCGACTCTACAAACATTGCACTAAACTTTCTTGTGTCTATCCTTTCAGTTCTTCCATCCCTGTGTTATACACTCAAAGATTACAACAATGGGTTCAGAATTTGATATTTACTAGTACTTTTTTGGTTTTCCACACATATATCTATACTATTTACGCCGAAGACGATTGGTTCAATTGAACGGACACTCAACATAGGTTCATCTCTAAGAACAGCTTGATAATAAACTTGATTTAGTGGAGTGGGTTGTATTCCTATTAGAAAAAAATCTCATCTTCTCTTTTTAATCTAGAAGTAATAAACCTAGATGTTGTTTAATCATATACTTTAGCTGCCCAAAGTAATTGAAGATTTTGAACGTTCAGTACCTAATACAGCTGAAAAATGGCTTAAGTAGACTGAATTATTTTGTCTCTTAGGTTATCATGTAGCACAATATTGATTTTTAGTTAACAAGATTTTACAAGGTACTAGAATTTGCAACAACTGTTTAACTATAGAGTGTCAAAAGTTACCCAGAATGAGATTGTTGACAATTTGATATCCGTTTTGTAATGACTAATACATGCTCGACAACCTGATATGTGAACGGGTTCAAAACTTTGGCTGTTGTACCATGTGTGTTTTCATTTGAAAGCATCTGGTTTATGATCCTTTGTGTTTTCTCCAGATAATTAGTGCATTTGGCTTGTATATTTGGTGCGCTGCTGCTGATCCTGCAGACCCAGGAGTTTTTAAATCCATGAAGTATCTTAAGAAGCTAGACAACAAAAATCAAGTTCAACTTAAAGAATCTAAATTAGGGTGTGAGACGACTTCGTCTATACAGGACGCTAATGCTGCTTCAATTGGAGACAATGCATCTGTAAAAAGCAATAAGGGAGCTCAACAAGCCGAAGATCACAATGAAACTGAACAGAAAAGTACAGCTACTCATCAAAGATCTTGCTCTTCCGGATTTTGGGCCCTACTACCTTGTGCTCTTATCAGCAACTGCGCGGGTAGACACGAGGAGTCTTCTCAGCAACAGTTGAGTGAAGATGGCATGTTCTACTGCAGTTTGTGTGAAGTAGAGGTGTGTAACTTCACATCCTATCATATCTAGTGCTTCCACTTAGAGGCACTGTTATATTCTGAAGTGAGAATACATTTGCAAAATTGACCCCCATCTAGTTATTACTCCCTCCATCCCAATTTATTTGAATGTATTTTACTGGGCACAAAATTTAAGAAATAAATGAAGATTTTTGAAACTTGTGGCCTAAAATAAGCTACAGATATTTGGGTGGCTATAAATTCAATTCAATAAACGCACAATGTATGTTTTGAAGTTAAATTGTTACTAAATGGAAAAAAGTGTCACTCTTTTTGTGGTTGACTAAAAAGGAAAGACAACAAGAACAACATACCCCGTGAAATCTCACAACGTGTGGTCTCCAGGTCTGGGAGTGTAGAGTGTACTCAGACCTTACCTCTACCTGGATAGGTAGAGCGACTGTTTCCGAGAGACCCTCGGCTCAAGACAAAGCACAAGCACAAGCACAAGCAAGCAAGAGAAACGGTCAAATCCGGACAAGAAGTTGGGACAAAGGGGGTATTATTTTTTGGTTTACTGAAACACCATCTAATTATGGATAAAACATTTTTGTTAAGTTATCAAGGTGTAAAATAAGAATATCATAGTTCTTAATTTTGTTTAACACTGATGTGCTTAGCTTGATATACTTGTTCTTATTTTAGATAGATTGCTTTAATATATGGTCATAAGTTCTAACTCAATGCTGGACGACACTTGCAGGTATTTAAGTACAGCAAGCATTGCAGAGTATGCGACAAGTGCGTAGATCAGTTTGACCATCATTGCAGGGTATTTGACAACCTTGACTGGTTTGAAATATATTTCCTAAATGCTTGTATGTGTCGATATATATGTATAAAACTCCTAATTGTATTTTTCGTTTTTTGGTTTCTGTAGTGGATAAACAACTGTATAGGTAAAAGGAACTATCGCAAGTTCTTTACACTCATGGTTTCGGCCCTCCTCCTGGTATGATCAGATACTCTTTGCTAGTTTAAAGTATTTGGGCGTTTTCCATTTAAGTGACTATTGACAGGTCTTTACATGGTTTGTGCACTTTGGGCTTGAGATTGCAGCTTATACTTCAGTGGTCAACTGGAATTCTTGTACTGATATGCTGCTTTATTGAGAAGAAGAAATTTTCTGCGGAAATCACCTCCAAATTAGGAAGCAGTTTCTCCCTTGTTCCCTTTGTTATTGTCGTGGTGAGTATCCTTTCATTTTGCCCTTATGTCATGAACCCATGCTTCCTTCATGCTATTATTGTCGTTTTATTTTGGGAAAGAGAGTAGTAAGCAGAATCGGGTGAAGCGTGTTAGAAAATGAAGTGTTGTGTTAGAAAGTGAAGTGTTGAAGTATGTGACCATCTTATCTAAAAATTAAGTTGTTAGAGAGAACACATTTTTATTTACAAAATTAGGTCCCCACACACACACACACACACATGCGGGCATAATTTGTTTCTTGAGCCAAACACCGGGAAATACTTTTTGATAATGTCTGGCAGAGGCCGGTGACATTGAACCTAGAACGTATTCCATGTTAAAATGTGTGACCATCTCATCTAAAAGTTTATGTTGTTAAAGAAAACGTTTTGATCTTTGTATAATTTTATCTCGGGAATGTTTCTGAAGTTAGTTCCACAAGTAACAGGCAATCTGTACCATATTGGCCATGATAGCAACTCTGCCACTTGCTCAGCTTTTCTTCTTTCACATACTTCTCATAAAGAAGGTTAGTCTTTTCTCATCACTCATCTGGTGACTCCTATCTTGTGGCTTCTTTTATCCTCTGACTGTGTGTTGGCTGGGATGACAGGGAATTAGCACCTATGATTACATCATTGCTCTCAGAGATCAAGAGCAACAAGGAGTTGCAGGTCAGCAAAGTCCTCAGATGTCTACTGTTAGCTCCCTAACTGGGTTAAGCAGTGCAAGCTCCTTCAATACTTTCCATCGAGCTGCATGGTGCACACCACCTCGCCTTTTTGTTGAGGATCAGGTAGGAATATAGTAGTATTAAACAGTTGATTATGATATTAGCAGCCTTTTTTTTTTGAGTTTGCGGTGCTAATTTATAATTGTCTCTCCGTTCTCATATTTGAAGGAGAGCCTTGGAGTAACTGGTAAAGTTGCCTCCATGTGACCAGGATCCATGTGACTAGGAGGTCATGGGTTCAAGCCGTGGAAACAACTTCTCGCAGAAATGTGAGGTAAGGCTGCGTACAATAGACCTTTGTGGTCCGGCCCTTCCCCGGACCCCGCGCATAGCGGGAGCTTAGTGCACCGGGCTTTCCTTTTTCCCAATTTTCAAATTTCTTAGCTTCAATACCATTTAAACTTGGCAAAAGAAAAGGTCCCATTTTACCCGGTAATGTGGTCAATGATTTGTGTGCTTATGAATAGAAGTTTTTTGAAGTGGATTCCTTAGAACAAGTATGTTCAATCTTGAGCTTGTTAGATTTTGGCTCTTATGTTGTCAAAACTCAAAATTACTAGGGTATTTTAGGAAATTGAACCTTGGCTGTCAGCGTGGAGCTTTGCCAATTTATCGTGAGGATGTAGTTTACCTTGACAGATAGCAAATCTCTCCTCTTCAGCTGATTCTTTGGGCGTGGTTGTTACAACCATTAAGGGATTTTCTGGTTGCGAGAGGTATAAGGTAGGACTTTATATGGTCCGATTATAGTTAGAGATTTGAGAATGGCATAGCATGGAGAGATTAAGAGGGATTGTGTCAACTTTATGGAGACTGAAACAAAGAGACATTCTCCTGAATAAAAGCTTAATTTCGATAACGTCAAAGAGATGGATGTTTGCATGGAACTTTGATAAACTTTGGTCATTGTTTGTTTGTTACTCATATTTTATCTAAGGTTTACACTTTACACATGTTATGGACAGTAGAGAAACCATCCAGCTTTGCTGCTTTTATGGCTGACACGTGCAGTTTGATGTAATGCTTCCAATTCAATTTCTTCTTTTTCCCCTACCTTTTATAAAAGGCAAAGGGACTTGAGAGTTTCCTCTACAGTAGTACTAAGCATACTTCTTGAGCTGGACAGTATGCTTTAATGTTTTTGTATAGGTGAATAGAAAAGGTTAATTTATTAACTTACGTTTAATTTTTTGGTGGTTCCCTGCAGTATGATGTAGTTCCTCCTGACACTGTATCGGTCAGTTCACTTGGTAAAAGGTCAACTGTCGATGAACCAATCAAGAAAAGGAATCCAGCTGCTGTGAAGATTAGCCCATGGACGTTAGCACGATTGAATGCAGAGGATGTTTCAAAAGCTGCTGCTGAAGCAAGGAGGAAATCGAAAATTCTCCAGCCAATAGTGAGAAACAAAGAACCTTACACTCTTGAAACAAATAGCAGTTTAGGAAGTAGCGGACGTCGCATGGTGCCTAGGCCTGATAACCATAGAAGGAGAGCTAGCAAACGAGTTCGACTCCCTGCAGAACTACCCTTTGAAACCTTGAGTAAAATTCCCAGTGATATAGCTCAAAACAGTAGAAGGCCCATGATAACTGAGTCATCAAGCAGTTTAGCTCCGCTTCAGCTTGAAGCACGGAGTGATTTCCGAACAAGCCGAGGACTGTCCACCTCAGGTGTTGTTGTTGCTTCTTCACCTGAGAGTAGTTTGGACTCTCCCGACATTCACCCGCTCCGAGTGTCATCGTCAGGTGTTGAAGACGCTACATGTCTTGTACGCCACCTATCATCTGGAATGACTCTTCAGGACACTCCATTGTCTAGGTCGACTAGTGATGGATACGAGGCATCTGGTGGGGAAGATAGTGATCGAGTGCCTACTCGAATTGTGCAGAGGTCAACAAGGTGGAGTAGCATTCTTTTTGGCTCTGATCAACAAGATGATAAAGTCAGAACATTGATGGTACCCTCTTCATCAAACCAGGCTAACATCCGGAAACATTGAGCCTCCAAACATACTTGGAATTCTTCTGTTAAGCTCTTGAAGTTACATGATGATCTGTTGACATTTCTTAATTTGTTGATGATGTTTGTCCAGTAGTATATACCTTCAACTTGGCCTATTCCATTGGCCATTGAGTTCAATTTTTGGTTTTGGGTGAGGGGTGCTGTAAATGTATAGTGGAAAAAGATTGTCCATTCTCTTGTCCTCAAATGCAGCATTCAATGATCACTTCTTGCTGCCTTCACTTGGAAATGGATTTCTACTTAACTGCTTGGTTCTTTTACTTGCCTTACTATTCTTGATAAAATGAAGAGTTAATCATCAAAAACACACCTGAACTATCACTTTTTCGTGAGTTTTCTACATGAACTATCAGGTGTGAGTTTTCGTACTTGAACTATCACCAACTATTTATCCAAACACATCTCAACTATTAGCTGTTCACTTTTCCTACCTCATCGTTCAGGTTGGAAAAGTGAACAAGTAGTAGTTGAGGTATTTTGATAAATAGTTGGTGAGAGTTCAGATAGGAAACTGACCAAAAAGTGATAGTTCATGTGTGTTTTTGATCATTATTTCTAAAATGATTGGTCTAATGTTTGTTGTGGAGATGAATGATATAAGATTGACGGTTAGATGTTACAGAGGTTAAGCAAGCACCATGCTAAATCACTTCTACCATTTTCTCTCACTTCCACTTTGGCCAAGAATATGAGTTCACTTGTTTTTTTTGGGAATTTTTCATTTTTCTTCTTATACAAGAGCTTTCTAAAGAAATAACTTAGCAATTCCATTAGCGGCGCTTGAGATGATTTAAAGACTAACTTATTCCCTTTGAATGTATAATCATGCGGTTGTTGGAAAGTCAACTCGATTTTCTTCATAATTTTCCAATCTAAATGGCAAAGAAGTGTTCATGTGTTACGACTCCAACTCTATTCGCAGTTCTATTATTAGAAGTAGTTATATTTAGTAATTGTTTGATTTATAGTTATGATTGAATTAGGAATAGATATCCTAATAGAATAGGAAGTCTTTTTATTCTCTATATAAGGAGATTGGTTGTAAGGATTCATTAACTTTGATCAGTAATATCAAATTAGGCGGTTTGATCTCCAATTCAAAAGATCAACTTTGGTGGTTTTGATCTCCAATTCAAAAGATCAATTTAGGTTTTTTAACATCTAAATGATTAGTATCCTATCATTTGGTATCAAAGCATTCGATCCTCGGATTCTCGTCAATTTTTTTCTCTTCTCTGTCAATCATGGTTACCGTCAAAGAAGTAAGTGATCGTGTTGATGCACTTGACGAGCTTTTGCAACAAACCCGTTTAGCACTCACCGAAAATACTGAAAAGATTGCTCAATTTGATACTAAATTTGACGATGGTATAGCTGAATTGAAGGCTCTTATCACATCTGGTCGCAATCAAGATGGTGTTATTCCTGCCAACACCATTAATGTTCCTGAACGCGCTGCCCCAATTCGTGAACACGCTCCGATTCAACAACCACGCCCAACCCCGAACATTGGTAATCCTGTTCATTTTCAAGGTCGAACCTTAAGAATTGATTTCCCCCAATTTGATGGCACCAATCCAGAAGATTGGATTTTTAAAGTTGAACAATATCAAGATCTTCTGGCATTACTGGCGATCAATTAGTTTCAATTGCTTCTCTTCACTTAGTCGGTAATGTTGTAGCTTGGTATCGATGGATGTGTCGCTCTCTTGGTCCCATGTCTTGGACAAATTTTACACGTGCTCTTTGTGTTCGATTTGGGTCTCGACAACACCTTGATCCAGGGGGGTCTTTATCTAAACTCAAACAAAAGGGTTCTGTCCGGGAATTCCAGCGAGAATTTGAACGTTTGGCAAATCTGGTTACTGGTGTGCCTGAATCTCCTCTTATTAGTACCTTTGTTTCTGGTTTACGTGATGATATTAAGGCTAGTTTGCGTACTCTTCATCCTACAATGTTAATCGAAACTTTTGAGATGGCACTTGCAAAAGAGGAAGAGTTTACTGCACTTCATGAGTACTATACTCGTCGTTCTTCTACATGTCTTCCATTCTCTAAGCCTGTAACTACTGTTTCTAAGACAACTTTACTTGCTTCGGGTTTTCGACGTCTTTCTTTTGCAGAACAACAAGAACGACGTACTAAAAGTTTGTGCTTTAATTGTGATGAACTTTACAAACGCACCCAACTTTTAATTCTTGATGCCGAGGACACTACAATTGATGATGATAATATTGCTGACTATGCTGTGGTAGATTATTCCCAACCTGTTACTACCACTGAACCTGTAATTTCTTTGCATACTCTCACTGGGAAAAGTCATCATCATACTATGCGTGTCACTGGTTTGTTAAAAAATCGTTCCATTACGGTCCTCATTGATTCTGGTGCAACTCATAATTTCCTTCACCCTTCTCTTGCAAAGCAGTATGGGTTATTCCCTAATCGACAACATCGTTCACGTGTTATGATTGGTGATGGTGGTTATTTAACTAGCTAAGGGACGTGTGGAGATGTTTCAGTGAATTTACAAGGTCATTATCTTTATCTTTTGGCGGTGGGTGGTTGTGATGTGGTTTGGGTGCTTCATGGCTAAGTTCTTTGGGTGTAATCACTTGGGATTTTTCTAAACTAATTATGAAGTTCACCATCGCCGGAAATGAGATTACCTTGCTTGGTGATACTCCCCAATCTGTGCATCTTTTGGATGGTGCTCCTATGAACCGTTTGTTGTTACAAGAGCGCCAAGGCATTTTCCTACAATTATCGTCCCCCAATGCACCTGTTTCGGTTTTCTCTATTCCTTCGCCTATTAAAGCAGTCATCTCTGAATTTTCTGATGTATTTAACTTGCCTACTGCCTTGCCTCCGTGTCGTTCTCACGACCATCAAATTCCATTGGTGGCTAATTCTTCACCAGTTAATGTCAGACCATACCGCTATCAGGCAGTTCAAAAATTGAAAGAGGCTGGCTTGATTCACTCTAGTATGAGTCCATATTCTTCACCTGTGTTATTGGTTCAGAAAAAGGATGGTTCATGGCGTATGTGTGTGGATTACCGAGCTTTAAATAAGATAACAGTAAAATATCGTTTTCTAATTCCTATTGTAGATGAACTACTTGATGAACTACACGATGCAACAATTTTTTCGAAGTTAGATTTGCGCTCGGGATACCATCAAATTAGAGTACGCGAGTGTGATATTCCCAAAACTGCCTTTCGGACTCATGATGGGCATTGTGAATTCTTAGTAATGCAGTTCGATCTATCCAATGCTCCAGCCACTTTTCAATGTCTTATGAATGATATCTTTCGTTCTTATCTTCGAAAGTTTGTATTGGTTTTTTTTGACGACATATTGATCTATAGTGGCTCCTCATGTTCGTCATCTCACTATTGTTCTTGAGATTTTAAGACAACACTGTCTCTTTGTTAAGGAGTCGAAGTGTTCCTTTGGGCAATCATCTGTTGGTTATCTCGGTCATATTATATCTGGTTCTGGTGTTGCTATTGATGATGATAAAATTCGTACTATTTTGGATTGGCCAGTTCCTCATTCTCTTAATGGACTTCGAGGGTTTCTCGGCCTAAGCAGTTACTATCAGAAGTTTGTACGGGATTATGGTAAACTTAGCAGGCCCTTGACCCAATTGTTAAAAAAAGATTCTTTTGTTTGGACAAAGGATGCTACAAAAGCTTTTTCCTTGTTAAAAACAACTTTGACTTCTACCCCAGTTCTCGCATTACCCAATTTTTCACATCAATTTTTCATTGAATGTGATGTCTCTGGAGGTTGTTTAGGAGCTGTATTAATGCAAGACGGTCGTCCGCTCGCTTATTTTAGCAAGGCTCTTTCCGGTAAAAACCTGAATCTCTCAACTTATGACAAGGAAATACTCGCTATTGTTTCTGCAGTCTATAAATGGCGTCCTTACTTATGGGGTCGACACTTTTAAATTTATACCGATCATGAAAGTTTGAAATACTTTTCGGACCAGCGGATTTCTTCCATGGAGCAACATAAATGGCTATCAAAACTCTTAGGTTATGATTATGAGATTATTTACCGTCGAGGTTCCGACAATAAAGCTGCAGATGCTCTTTCTCGTTTACATGAGCATGTTAGTCTTGCTGCCATTTCATCCCATATATTTTCAGGTATTGATGCTATTGTCCGTGAATGTCATGATAATACATATTTTCGTGCTATAATTGATCGTCTTCAACACTCTTCCTGTCCGGATAAGTTTTATTCTTATATCGATGGTGTGCTTCGATACAAAGGCCGCATTGTGGTGGTCCCTTCTTCTGAGTGGTGTTCTAAACAGTTACATGAGTTTCATGCTACTCATATTGGGGGATATTCTGGGTTCTTGCGTACTTATAAACGCCTTCAACATAATTTTTATTGGCCAGGAATGAAAACTGCTGTTAAAAGTTATATTGTTAATTGTGATGTGTGTCAACGCTATAAGGCAGAAGCTATTGCACCTCCTGGTCTTCTTCAACCGTTGCCTATTCCTGAAGATGTATGGCTTGATTTGTCAATGGATTTTATAGACGGTCTGCCTAAATCTCAAAACAAAACTTCTATTCTGGTTGTGGTTGATCGGTTGTCGAAATATGCTCATTTTGCTGCTCTTTCTCATCCTTATACTGCTGCTACAATAGTTGATGTCTATGTGCGTGATATAGCTAAATTGCATGGTCTGCCTCGCAGTCTAGTTAGTGATCGGGATCCTATTTTTGTTAGCAATTTTTGGGAAGCTTTCTTTAAAGCACATGGTACTGAATTATGTCGAAGTTCTACTTATCATCCCCAATCTGATGGACAAACTGAAGTCACTAATCGTACTCTTGAGTGTTATCTTCGTTGTTTTGCTGGCCAACAACCTCATAGTTGGACAAAGTGGTTACCATGGGCTGAATGGTGGTATAATACATCGTATCATTCATCAATTAAGATGACCCCGTTCGAAGCTGTTTATAGTCGCCCTCCTCCCACCATTTCAGCCTATCTTCCAAACTCAACTGCTGTTTATGCTGTCGATGTTGCTCTTCGGGATCGTGATCGTACTTTGAAGATTCTCAAGGACCATTTACAAGATGCTCAATGTCGAATGAAGGTTTATGTTGATTCTCATCGCACCGAACGTTCTTTTGAAGTAGGTGACTTGGGTTTCTTACGACTTCAACCTTATCGTCAAGTGACAGCGGCTTCTCAAAGTTTTTCAAAACTTTCTCCAAAGTTTTATGGTCCATTTCGTATCTTAGAACGTGTTGGACCTGTTGCCTACAAATTGGAACTTCCTTCTGGTTGTCGTATACATCCCATTTTCCATGTCTGCAAGTTAGGTGTTGGTGTCACTCTGACTCATGATCTTCCATCTCTTGAAGACAGCGCTAGCTGGGTACCTGACAAAGTTTTAGACCGAGGAATGTTTAAGAAGGATAATCGTGCTGTCACTCGGTGGCTCATTCAATGGAAAGGTCGTTCACCGGATGAGGCAACTTGGGAAGACTATGCTGATTTTGTTGCTCGGTTTCCAAAATTTTCGGCTTGAGGACAAGCCGAGTTTCAAGGGGGTTGGATGTTACGACTCCAACTCTATTCGAAGTTCTATTATTAGAAGTAGTTATATTTAGTAATTGTTTGATTTATAGTTATGATTGGATTAGGAATAGGTATACTAATAGAATAGGAAGTCTTTTTATTCTCTATATAAGGAGATTAGTTGTAAGGATTCATTAACTTTTGATCAGTAATATCAAATTAGGTGGTTTGATCTCCAATTCAAAAGATCAACTTTGGTGGTTTTGATCTCCAATTCAAAAGATCAATTTAGGGTTTTTAACATCTAAAGGATTAGTATCCTATCATCATGTTTTTCGCTCTTCTTGTTGGAGGCGCAATTATACGTTAAACTATCAAAGAATTTAGAATAAACGAATGTGATCATGATATTCGATTACATATTCACTGTAAAATCGAATAGTTGTGAAGTTTCTCCCATTGAAGGAGAAAAAACTAAAATAAAAAAGTGTTTGTCAGCATCAGTGCATATCATCTCATATTCTCATAATATATTCCAGTTTGCTTTACACCATACAAATGCAAGGCAATCATCTTCAAATTTTCAGAAATTTCAATATCAGATTCGCTCTTGCAATACCCTAATTGGTCATAAGTGAAAATACCTTCACTAGAATGAGCAAAAATAAGGGTGTGTTTGATACGAAGGAACATATTTTCCAAATTTACCATGTTTGGGAATTTTTTCATATCAACTCAATTTCCTCTAATTTCAGAAAAATGACTTTCCTACAAAAAAAAAAAAGAAAATATTTTTCAAAACTCTATGTTAGGCCTCCCCAACTCCACCCCTCACTCCAATCCACCCCTGCCACCTTGGCACCTACGACTCTGATTGCCCTCGGCCCAACTACGTCACTAGCCCACCACACATCATCTCTCCTGGCCCCGGGCAGGGGCAAACCTATCACCTACATTGTATCAAGAATTATTTTTATTATTTGCATATTTAGTCAAGCCTCTCATAGGCTGTGTTTTAAGTGAAGACGAGAGACATGACTTGCTAGGAGTTGAATCAATAGGCTCAGGGGCATGCCCCGTATCCACCGCAAGAGAATCCACTATTTGTCACACAATGTTTCTACCACGAGCGTTAAGCACTCGATCGGATTAGATAGATATCTCTTCAACATAGGTCATCGAAAGGATCTCGGAGACCCACCAAAGTACGAAAGCCAAGATCTTTCAGAAAATGAATTCCTATTCAAAGAGTCTCTGACAGCTTAAAGAAGAATGATTGGTCACTAACAAGTCCCCTAAATTAGCGGTTTCCAGGGTCAACCTGTTTAACTGCATGCCAGACCACTAAGTGATGAGATCGTGCAAACAAAGGCAATGAAGAGCGCTAGCCGTAACTGGACAATGGGCGGGGAAAATCAATATACTTCTAATGTCGAATCAGGATCAACTAGGACAAAAATAAAGCATTGGGTCGAACTCTTCTTTGGTGTCAATGTAACATCGATGAATAGTCAGAGAGAAGATCTAAGTTGGAATTCAATAATGACATAAATAGTCATCTGGATCCCGATCTTCCTTGTGATATGCAGGACAACATCGTTATAAGTTATCCAAGTTGCCAAGAAAGAGTTCCTTTGCACGAGTAAGAATCCAATGTATTTACATAGGTCTCCCTCGTTTCACTATATATTTTACCAGGGACAGGGCCTATCACAAGAATGTTTTTTTTATTGAGGCGATAACTCTGAAAAGACAAATTGCCATTCTTTTCTTTCATCTCGGGAGAGCTTGTCGTACTCAATCACTCTTTGAGTTTGGAGGATGATTCTTCATTCACTCTCTTGTTATTATCCGCAGAGAGCGCAGGAACCAAAATGCATATTATCATATAGAAAGAGGCGAAGCGTAGCGATTCGTACTATCAGAAAAGTGTCGCTAACCGACAAGAAATAGAATCAGCCGATAGGTGCAGGCAAGCACAACGAATTACATAGATAAGCCCCTACCTGTCAGTGCGCGGATAGATAAAGTGGGCGAAGCACGAATGGAATGGATGTCTGAGAAGTTGAAAGAGTCAGTCTTGTAAACCGAAGCATTTTATAAAATACCAGGGGTTCGAATCCCTCTCCATCCGCGAGGTCATAAATTCTCTCTTGCCTTATCTATAGATAAGAATGAATCGGATCATAACTGACCCCAGGTTGGATAATATCTGCTTGGAATGAAGATGCTCTTTTTCACGAAGGCAAACTCACACTTGCATTCAAGATCTTCACATCGGTTCATTTTCTTTGCTTAGTAGGGTTTAGGAATGATGTTGGCAAATGATTGTTGAATATAGTTACTTACCCCACAACCTAATTTCCTCTATGAGGTGTATATCGGCCGGGTTGCTGTCCGGAGGATCAAACCTGATTGATGGGACAAGCTTGGTATACTGTCTTCCCTTTATCAGCAGGCGGTATAGTCGCATTGCAATTATTCCACCAGTACAAGTCACTTTATCCAAATGTAACACTATAGTAGTAACTGCATACGGGGTCGACATGACACGTTGCTTCTTGATTAACATCCTTTGCCTCTATCTTTCTTTCTAAAAAATGTAGCCTCTACCATTAGTCGTCTATGGAGATCTGAGATTCAGTATTGAATCAATCCAATATTTCGTTTGGTCACTTCATCAGTCATAAAAAAACCTAATTCTATTGAGTTGGTTCTATCTCCTTGACTATATTCTCATTCAGTAGCATCTTGCTGGTGTCCTTTCAGGTCAAGAACTCTTGCAATAAGCAACTAGCCTATTGGAAAAAGATAAAGCGGAATCAAGATTCCGTTTTATCTAGTTCACTTATACTGGATCTTATGGAGCCTGCTCATGTACAACATGATTCAAACTTGATCATAGAAAATATTCTCTTAAAGCGAACCAGCCTATCCTTTGTATATGGCTTACACGATGATTGGAGCAAAGACATATTTGGTTGTGAATTCCAATGTGACAGAAATATATCTACAAAGACCAATCAATAGATCAAGTCACACACTCCCATAATCCATTTTCTCTTCACAAAATTTCCCTCAATTCCCCCATTTAGTTGACATAAATAGTTAAAGGAAAATATCCAAATTCAGGTCTTATTACTTTCAATAATCCATACTTGTAGCAATAAAATACTATATATTCCCCCACCAAGTTTATAAATGATTGATTACAAATATTTAGGATATATTTTTCTTTTCTCTATAAAGGCCCAGAAATACATTGTTTATGTATCATTGGAAAGTGCATTAACATAAATACGACAGTAAGATGCGGCAATACAAAAGTGTGTAGGGTTAATGCCAATCAATAAAAAATTAGAACAACTTCGTAAATATATCTTCGGTATGAAAATCGAAAGAATCCAATTCGAGCAAGTTTCCAATTCATTTTTTGGAATTAATCAAACTTTTTCAATCCAAAGTGTTTCACGCGAGAATCTGGAGTTCAGTTCAGCATCACAAACTTTTTTGTTTTCATGCTAGAGAGTTCTTAATAATATTTATGTTATGAAAAAACCTTCCAAATGGACTAAAGCTACTATAACTTTCTTTGTCGTCAAAGGAAAATAGAATTTTACCTTAGTTCAAGATTTCCCTACTAGTATGTAGGGGGAGATAATGCATTCCTTCTAATTGGTTCGAAGAGAAAAGGAACATATCCAATGAGTCTAATTGCAATAATATAACATATAAGCAACAAGGACTAATACACGCAAGGTAAATGACAGAAATATGTACTAACTGGACCGAAGGAAAAGGTCTCCTGTACAATATCTGGCACAATAATCTGTCTTTCTCTTACTTCACCCCAGATAGGAACTGAAACATCTTAGTAGCCAGAGGAAAACATAGCAAAAACTATTCTCATAGTAGCGGCGAGCGAAATTGGAGCAGCCCAAACCGTGAAAATGGAGTTGTGGGAGAGCAATATAAGCGTCGTTCTACTAGGTGAAGCAGCTTGAATGATGCACCCTAGATGGCGAAAGTCCAGTAGCCGAAAGCATCACCAGCTTACGCTCTGACCCGAGTAGCATGGGGCACGTGGAATTCCATGTGAATCAGCAAGGATCCCAATTGTGTAAAACTTTTCAATTTTGAAATAGTTACAGAATCTCCATGAATAGGATCAAACCTTATTCCATGATATTTACATGAGGTTCCTCTTTAAGATAGTCCCCAAGAGGGCTTAGTTGATCCATGATTTATGTTTCATCTTTCGTTTTCTTTTCGTTTGTTTCGAGAAATCTGTCGATCAATTTTGATTCTTTCTTTTTTCACCTACTTCATTGCCCCCAACCATTTTTCTTACCTCTATTGAAACAAAATGATTTTATGGTCTTTTATCGTTTGGTTATTCCTATCCGTTCGTATATCTTTTTCCAATTTTTGTCTCGATTAGTTCATAAGATTGAATGTCCAATTCTCTTTCGAACACTTGATTCGATTGTTTTTCAAGTCGTCATCTTGAGGTTCGTGCAGTTGGTGAGAGGACCCAGGCAACATAGAATGACCTAAATCGGGGGTTTCCCCGACAATCCCACACACAACAAAAATTTGTATTTGTAATAAAAAAGTAACTAACTGTATAATACATTATCATTATACTTAGTTATGAAGTTGAACATTTATTTAGTCAATTTTCATTATTATGAATATTTGAATAATAAAAAGTCACTTCTTGAATTTCCGAATATTTTTATTTCCATTATATCAATTGAAGTGGAGGGTTTCTTCAAACAACAAGGGGTTGAGTCAACTATTCAATCAAATGATATTGAGCATGTTTTTCATCTCTTCTCGAGAAACAAGTGGGCTATTTCTTTGTAAAAATGTGCTCAATTTCATATGTGGCGATTCGGGAACATAACCATGAGTTCCAATGCACGAGATCTTATAACACTTACCACTGAGGTCCTGTCGATTAGTATTACACAGAAAAATCAATTATAGACACTAATACAATTAAATCCGCTCTTCATAGACAAACTTAGAATTTGCGATCACAGGTAAGATCGGTTCAGGATCATAACTCTATTATCTATTTTTAAATTTCCAATTATATACCTAAGACAAGAAGAAATTCATTTTATTTTCCTAAATTTCACGAAAGGAAGAACTCACTCTTGTTGATAAAGGGTCCCTTTCTTTCAAGACTTCCGATCCTCCTTCCCTTCTCGGTTAGCTCCTCTTGTATTCATACTTCTTTTTCTCAAAGAGGGCGAGTATTCGTCATCTTGAGGTTCGTGCGGTTGGTGAGAGAACCTAGAAAACATATAATAACTCAAATCGGGGATATCCTTGACAATCCCACGCACAACAAATAGAAGGGGAAAACCACCAAATCATCAAAAACATCACACCAACAGACCAAAAATTGTCTCAGCTGAATGATCCTAAAAAATCACCAAAAATCAGAATTAACACATTAAAGACCGTGAATCAGAGATCATGCATCTTTCCTCAATTAATACTACATAATATTATTTTTTTTGTAAAAATTTAGCCCAAATTTCAAAACAAGACAAGACTTTTCCAAGTTTCAAACTTTCGAAAGGGTCATGGCATACACCTGGTTCCCAATAAGTAAAAAAATGCAAAACATAAGCATGAAAGTGCTTCAATTGAGGAAAGTGATTCGACAATTGGAGGTCGATGAAAAGTGCTTTAGCAACTGAAAGTTGATGAGAACTGAGAAGTACTTCAATAATTGAAAGTTGATGAGCAGAGCGACCTCATCTTGCTTGCTTCTGGCGAAGCTTCTAGCTCTAAATAATAGGAATTCTGGTATGCTGGCCTGTTGATAGGCTATAAGTAGGCCGTTTGCTATTGATATAAGGGTTGCTCGCCTTTACATGACTTGGCTTCGCTATCGCTCGTAGTGGTCGATAATACTATTCCGTTGATGAGAAGTTCTTCAACAATTGAAAGTTGAATGAAAAGTGCATCAGAAAATGAAAGTTGGAGAGAAGTGCTTCAACTACCAAAACAAATGTTAGACCTATAATTTGAATTACAGGAGAATATTGAAGGACTAATTCAAAGTTAGAGAAGAGAACCTAAATTAGGGCTAAGCGATCTGCTGAAGTCGTGAGAGTTAAAATTAGGCATTTTAAGCAAATATAGTATGTGTTTGACCAAACTTTTACAAGTGTTTCTCAACTTGAGATACACTTTGGGCCAAACACATACTTATCAAGAAGTAGAAACATTTTTTGAAAAAGTCAAAAAGTGTTTCTAAAATGGAAGAGAATGAGAAACACCAATTTGGTGCTTCTCTAAAGTTCTTCTCGGAAAGCCAATATTCCCATTAAAAGAATTTTTTTGGACCCATTTACCTTTTTCTTTTCACAAAATTCCTTTTAATCTCATATAATATCCCCTTCTCAAAAACCCAAAACCTAATTTCTCTCTTCTCTCTTGCCGATTTTCAGTCTAATCCCCTAGATCTAGCCGATTTTACATGCTGCCGGAGAGAGATGTAGCAACCCGCTGGAAATTCAAGATCACCAGTGATACCATTTCGACCACCCAACAAGACTAAACAAGCTATTTCCAATGACAAGGTAATTTTTTATAAAATAATCTTTTATGGGGTAATTTTCAATATTTCAACCCATTTTGGTGATTTGGATCCTGTCTTGGGACTTTGTTTGTGTGTAAAAATTAAATCTTTATTTGAGTTTTGGACATTTTGGTAATTTGGATCATGACTTAACATTTTAGTGATTTTCTCTTTGTCATATATATGTATATATTGCCATATATACAAACCATGAATGTAGTTTATATGAGTTTATTTTTCTCATATTTTAAGTATTTTTTGAAATTTTAATTTCTATTTCTTATGGGTTGTAGTTTTTTTGTTGTTGTTGAAGAAATTAACATAAAGATCTAATTGGATACACTACACTGCAAAAAGACAACTAAGGGAAAAGAAAAGTGCAGCACTGAGAAGTAGCTCTTTGCTGAATTGCAGCAACAAAACCATATCTGGGAATTGACAAGCATATATTCATATTTTTACCAAATAATTTGTGAGCTCACCATTTTTGTTACTATTTAATGTTTCTTGTTATTCGCTTAATGTACTATTTTGTTGTAGTTAAGACTCATTTTTCCTCTTTGACTTGCTTTGTTTTTATTTTATCATGAGCTGCGGGTCTATCGAAAATACCCTCCCTACCTCTCAAGGTAGGGGTAAGGTCTTCGTACACTCTACCCTCCCAGATCCCAGTGGGATTACACTGAGTATATTATTGTTTTTGTTAATTTGTGAGCTAACCAGTGCTATCACACTATAATATTAACTGAAATATGCACTACCAAGTGCTATCACACTGTATTATCAACTGAATATGCAAATCATCCTTTTTTTAGTAGGTATTAATAGGATGAATCATCCTTCATAAATTTAGTAACTAGTTGCATGAATGATTCCACCAAGCATAATACTTACCTCATACATGGGTGATTTTGTCAAAGCATATAGTAATCAACACCAACTAAGCCTCAATCCAAACTAGTTGCTGGATGTGGTAAAAGCAGAATGCTCTAAAGACAAGCATATGTTGTATTTATTCTCTAAAGACAAGCATATGTTGTATTTATTCTCTAAAGACAAGCATATAATTGTTAAATTTCTTTCATTATTGCACAAGTATAACTCTATCACAGGCAACAACCACGATTTAGACACTAGAACATCTAAGAAAGTAATCTTTTGTCAACTACTCTAAGAAGTAGTTCTTTTGTGATTTTCTCTTTGCCATATATATATATCTTTGCCATATATACAAATCATGGATGTAGTTTATATCAGTTTATTTTCTCCATATTTGAAGTATTAGTTTGTTCTGTCCATATTATGTATCAATTTTCAAACGGAGAAAATTTGAATACATTGTAGCAGTAACTACAAAGAAAGCTATACTATTCTTAGAAGAACTATTCTTATGAACTTAGATTAAGGAGCAACAAATAAGGAGATCAAAGGCAACATGGACAAATGAAACAACTAGGATTTTTTGTGAGGTGTGTGCTGAAGGGGTCGAAACAGGGAATAGACCACACTCTCATTTTAATAAAATTGGTTGGAGTAATGTGATTAAAAAGTTTCAACAAAGGACGAGAAGGAGATATGACCAAAAGCAATTAAAAAACAAGTGGGAGAAGGTGAAAACTGAGTAACATGGAAGAATCTTGTTGAAAAGGAAACAAAATTAGGTTGGGACCATGGAAAAAACACAATCTTGTTGAAAGGTAAAGTCTCTCTTCACTTATCAAGGGTGGCAAAGTTTCTTTCAAAACCCTACCCGTGTTTATGAAACTCCAAAAAGTTTATATAAATAGTTGTAACTAATCATGTTTGTAATGTACGTAGGTTAATGCCAATGTTAGAAAATTTCATGAACGTGGAATACAAAATTTAACAGAGTTGGAGATCATGTTTAATAAGATATGTGCTTCAGCTACAACTTCATGGAATCCATATTCACAAGAAGAGACTGAGGTAGATGACGAATCAACTTTAGAAAACGATGAAGATGTGGAGCAAGTGGACATCACTCTTGATGATAGTACAACACAAACATTACTGCAACAAATTGAAGTGAGGATATTGGAAATACAAAAGTTAGAGGAAATAAAAATCAGAAGGGGAAGAAATCTAAAGTTAGCACAACTAAGTTAATGCAAAGTGAGCTAAAACGTATAGTTGGTGCGATGGAGAGTTTCTCTCAATCTAGTGCTACAGTAACTTCACGAAGAAGTGAACTTGTTGGTTGTAGCATTCAAGAATGTTAGCTACAACACCTGGAGTTGAAGTAGGAAGTGATCTTTATATATTGGGAACTCGTTTATTTGTCAACCGAGAATATAAAGAGATGTTTGTTGCTCTCCCTGATGAAAATGTACGGGGTGCTTGGCTTGAACAAGAACTTAAGAGGAAGAAGAATAAAGATTCACGTCGTTAGGATTTTTTAAATTTGTAATGTAATATTGTCTTTACGCTTCCATGACTATTCTCTTTAATTACTTTATTATTCTAAACAAACTTTCTTATTTGATTAAGTTATCTTGGGTGTCTCTTATTTTAAAATGTTTTTTTATCAGATTAGTCATAATGAATATGATAATGATGATATACTGGATGTGTCCTCGGATGAAGAAGACTACGCGGAGATGCTACTTCAAAAAGAGGTGTAGGGTAAATAAATGACGTTGTATGCTGCTACAGGGGTAACTATACTTACCAAGTACTATCTCAAACACTTGATTAAACAACCCCATATAATTTCATTGTGTTCCGGATGACAATGGATGCAAGAAGTTTTATCTACCCCAGGTGAGAGTTATAGGATGTTCAGAATGGAACCTCATGTCTTTAGTGGTCTTGTTAAATTGTTGGTGGAGGATTATGGCTTAAAATCTACGAGGACTATGTCTGCTGAAAAATCACTTGCAATGTTTATATATCTATGTGCGCAATTTCAATCTAATCGCAATATGCAAAATAGATTTAAACATTCCGGTGAGACAATAAGTAGGAAAGTCAATGAAGTTCTTAAGGCAATGACAAAATTTTCTAGAGATAATGTGAGACCGTCCGATCCTAACATTATGGAGGTTCCTACTAAAGTTCGAGATAATTATAAATGTTGGACACATTTCAAGGAATGTATTGGTGCTATTGATGGAACTCATATTCCATGTGTTATTCCCGGAAGAGAAAATCCCTTATATAGGGCGTAAGGAGAGTCCAACTCAAAATTTATTGGCAATCTGTGACTTTGACATGTTATTTACATACTTTGTTGCTGGGTGGCCTGGATTCGTTCATGACAATCGCATTTTAAAGAACGCAATGGAAGATTGCAATAAGGCTTTTTCTCATCCACCTGAAGGTATATTTTTATACTTACAATTTTTGTTGCTATTTTTTAAAATTATATTATGTCTATATTTATGTAGGTAAATACTATGTCATTGACGCGAGTTATCCTAATATGAAAGGATTTTTGGCTCCTTATAAGGGCCAGCGATACCATATTCCTGATTTTCGTCGTGCAACACAACATCCATATGGTTATTACGAAGTATTCAATTACAATCATTTCTCATTGAGAAATGTAATTGAGCGAACATTTGGTGTGGGGAAAAAATGGAGGGTATTATCAATAATGCCAAGTTTTCCATTAAACACTCATAAAAAAATTATTGCGGCAACTATGGCTATGCATAGCTACATTAGAAGGCATGCACCTGAAGATTTGAAATTTGATAAATGTGATGCAGACCCTAATTATGTTCCCGAAGTTGAAGGAGATGAAGATATTGGGGGAACATCAAGGACTTTGAGAGATGATCATGATGGATCGATGAATGATGTTAGTATGGAATTTGTTCGTCACAACATAACTACTTATTTAATGAGTCGCGGGTCGTAATAATATTTATATATTCTAGTTTATTAGTTATGTAATGATGTAATATTCAACTTTTGGACATATTGAGTCATTGGCTATTATATTGTCGTTACATTTCTTATGTATAATATAATTATTTTTTTATTAAATGCTGCAATTATATATATATATATATATATATATGTTAAAATTATTAAATTGTAAAGATATACTAATTTTTAAAAACATAGGATAGAAAAAAATATTTTAAATAGTTTAAATCTATTAAAAAGAATATTCTAGTTTCTTTGCATAAATGTGGGCCAGAGAATTATTTATGTTTCTCAGAAGTACTTCTATAATTATAGGCCAAACACCCTAACAGATTCTTTAAAAATAATTTCCGCAAAACTACTTCTAAGAAACATAAAATATTTTAAAATAGCTTGACCAAACAAACCCATAGTTAGGTTGGGGACACAATGGATGTTTCTGGTATGACGGAGGAAAATTTCCATGACTTGAAATCATTTTGCAACATTTCACCAATGATAAGATATTTTTCATCAGAAGGGGAGACTAACTTAACATACTTATGACTGGAAATATTGTTGGAACTTGTGTGGATTAAAGAAGAAAACAAGTGATTAAAATCTATTTTTGGAATTTTGGCCGAAGGACCGCGATTCCTGATGGAAGGACCGAGGTGCCTGCGCTCCAGTAAGTCACTGGAATTGTTCGACGAATTAGCACCGGGGTGCTTTATGGAGGCACCAGGGTGCCTTGTGGAGGCACCGGGGTGCCTTGTGGAGGAACCGGGGTGCCTGGATGGCAGTAAGTCACTGGAAAGAAAAAAATGAATTATCACCTAGGTTCCTTGTGGAGGCGCCGCGGTGCCTTCGATGGGATTTTCCAGTTTTGAACAAAAAATTGCATCTATTTACATAGAGTCATAACCTTTGGACTAATGGATGCATCTGGTCGAAATTCATGCTATATAAAGCATGTAGATCACTTGTTTAACATATACAATACAATTAACAACATTTAATCTTCTGATTTAAGAATTAAATCATTTGATGATCATTGTTACTTCTTCTTCCTCTTCAAGAAATTTCTGAAGAACACATAAAGTAGATTCGCTAGGAGTGAAGTTCTTGTGCTAGAACTATCACTCAGATAGTTGTATCCTCAAGGCAGACGTCCATTAAACTGCAGCACAAACGGGGGAATTTTTTGTCTTAGGACACTGCGTCGAGCAAACCTCTATTTACAAACAAGTTAGTATGTGTTCATACTTTTGCTGAATTTTAGTATTGCCGAGGTCAATTTAATTTAGTTATTTGTATATTATTGTGGTTTATACATTGTAGGTCTAGATTGACACTAACAATCTAAGACACAAATTCTCAGAAAATTCATTTTTCTGATTGTGAAAAGCTTGCAAAATTTTCAGAGAATACACTTCCTGATTTGCAAAAGATGGATCAATCTGGATCGTCAATGGTGAAAAACCATGTGGAGAAACCCGAAAAATTCAAGGGTTCTGATTTCAAACGCTGACAACAAAAGATGCTATTTTATTTGACCACTCTTCATGTGGCAAATGTATTGACTGCAGAGGCTCTAACGGCATTGCCGGAAGGAGACGGGGAGAATGCTCTTACTGATGCGGAGAGAGACGAAAGACTGAAGGCTATTGAGACTTGGTGGAGCCAAGAGTTTCTTTGCAATAACTACATTCTCAACACCTTGGATGATACTCTCTATGATATATACTTCACGTTCGGTTCAACACGGGAGTTATGACAGTCATTGGAGAACAAGTACAAAACTGAAGTTGCTTGGTCTAAGAAGTTCATCGTCGAAAAGTTTCTGAACTTCAAGATGAGCGATGCAAAGCATGTTGTCAAGCAAGTGGAGGAACTACAAGTTATTGTTCATGAACTAGAGGTTGAAGGTATGAGCCTTAACCCGAATTTCCTTGTTGGTGCTATTATTGAAAAATTACCTCCTTCATGGAAGGATTTTAAGGTTTATTTGAAGCATCTAACAGAGGAAATGAATTTTGAGCAATTGATTCTTAAAATTCGAGTTGAAGAGGATAACCGGAAGAATAAAAGGGCTGATGTTGTTTCATTGGAGCCTAAAGCCAACATGGTTGAAGGCAATGCTTCTAAGTACCAATTTATTGGTGTTATTGCTGCACAAGCAAATATGGTTGCAAATTCAACCGATTGGTGGATGGATACGGGTGCTACAAGACATGTATGTTCTGAAAAGGGCATGTTTTCATCATACCAGGCCATCAAGGATGGAGAACCACTGTTCATGGGAAATGCCGCTGCTGTGAAGATAGAAGGGAAGGGAAGGTGACTTTGAGGCTAGCTTCCGGGAATGATCTTGTGCTCACAAATGTGTTGCACGTGCCTGAAATTTGTAAGAATTTACTTTCTGGGTCTATTCTTAGTAACAAAGGCTTCGAAGTTGTAATTGAATCTGACAAATTTGTACTCACCAAAGGTGGGGTGTATGTAGGAAAGGGTTACTTCAGTGAGGGGCTCTTCAAACTAAGTGTTGTACTTACTCAGGCAATTGTCATTATTAATGAAAATGCAGGCACTAGCACTGCTTCTAAGTATGTGATTGATTCCCTTCCTTATTTATGGCATTCTCGATTAGGCTATGTAAATTATCGTTCCTTACAAAGAATGGTAAAGATAGACATGTTGCCAAAATGTTCTATGAACAAAATGACCAAATGTGAGGTATGCATAAAATCTAAATATGCAAGTCATCCTCATAAATCTGTTTTGAAATCAAATGAAGTGCTTGGTCTAATTCATAGTGATTACCAAACAACTTCATCTCGTGGAAGAAAGAATTATTACATATCGTTTATTGATGATTGCAGTAAATTTTGTTATGTATACTTAATACATACCAAGGATGAGGCTTTGAACATGTTTAAAACATACAAAACAGAAGTGGAAAACCAACTTGACAAAAGAATTAAGATTCTAAGGTCAGACGAGGTGGTGAATATACATCAAATAAGTTCAAAGAATTCTCTTCTACTCATGGTATAGTTCATCAAACCACTTCGCCATATACTCCACAACAAAATGGAGTTGCCGAACGAAAGAATAGAACATTGAAGAATATGATAAATTCAATGTTGGTTAGTTCGGGTGCACCTCTTAGTCTATGGGGTGAGGCATTAATTACTGCAAATATGATATTGAATAGAATTCCTAAAAAAAAAAGTGATCAATCTCCATACGAATTGTGGAATGGAAGATTGTCGACTTTCAAAAGGATGAAAGTGTGGAGTTGCCTAGCAAAAGTTCAAGTCCCTTTACCAAAGAGAACTAATCTTGGACCAAAAACAGTGGATTGCATTTATGTTGGTATTGCCAATAATAGTGCAGCGTATAAGTTTTTGGTGTATAATTCCGATGTTGAAGGTATTCACAAGAACACACTAATGGAATCTGCAGAAGCAAAATTTTTTGAGGACGTATTTCCTTACAAAGACAAGGATAAAAGTGTTCCTAATAATAAGAAGAGGACACTGCCTCAAAATGAGTCAAACCAAGACACTCTAAATGTTGAGAATCTTGCTTCTTCCATTCATGAAAATAATTCTGAACTAAGAAGAAGTAAACGTGAAAAAGTGGCCAAAGATTTTGGACCAGACTTTATGACCTTTTCCGTTGAAGGAGAACCTCAAACGTATAATGCTGCAATGGAATCATCCGAAGCACCTTATTGGAAGAAGGTTATCCAAAGTGAAGTAGAATCCAGTGTACAAAATAATACATGGATATTGGTTGATCTTCCTCCTGGACAAAAATCAATAGGCCATAAATGGATTTTTAAACGGAAGTTAAGACCTGATGGTACTATAGAGAAATACAAAGCTCGGATAGCAGCCAAAGGATTCCGACAAAAGGAATGTGTGGATTTCTTTGATACATACTCACCAGTGACGATAATTACGTCTATAAGGACGCTAATTGCTATAGCAGTGATTCATAATTTGGAAATTCACCAAATGGATGTGAAGATTGCATTTTTGAATGGTGAACTAGAGGAAGAAATATACATGGAACAACCCGAAGGGTTTGTTGTTAAAGGTCAAAAGCAGAAAGTCTGTAAATTGGTTAAGTCGTTATATGGACTTAAACAAGCGCCAAAGCAATGACATAAGAAGTTTGATAATACATTATTATCAAATGGTTTTCAAATAAACGAATGTAAAAAATGTGTCTACATTAAGAAATGTAAGAATACATGTGTCATTATATGCTTGTATGTGGATGATATGCTAATTATGGGAATAAATAAGGATGTAATTAATCAAACTAACAAAGAAAATGTTGCATGCCGCTTTCGATATGAAAGATATGGAAATAACGGATGTCATTCTTGGTATTAGAATTCAAATGAATTCTGAGGGTTATATATTAACTCAATCCCATTATGTTGAGAATGTCCTTAGAAAATTTGGACACTATGATGATAGACCGGTAGTTACTCCTTTTGATCCCACTAGTCATCTTAAGAAGAATGAAGGTGATAGTGTGTCTCAATTGGAGTATACGCAAGTTCTTGGAAGCTTGATGTACATAATGAATTGTACGAGACTAGATTTGGCATATACAGTGAGTCGACTTAGTCGATACTCACACAATCTTGGAAATGATCATTGGGTAGCGCTAATAAGGGCACTACGATATCTCAAGCATACAATGAACTATGAGCTGCATTATACAAAATATCCTCCCGTGTTAGAAGGATATTGTGATGCTAATTGGATTTTCAACCATTCAGAAAGTAAGTCCACAAGTGGGTATGTATTTACACTTGGTGGAGCGTCGGTATCATGAAAATCATCAAAGCAAACGGTAAATACGAGATCAACTACAGCAGCAGAGTTTGTAGCCTTGGATAAAGCTGCCGAAGAGGCAGAATGACTAAAACACTTCCTAGAAGGTATTCCGTTGTGGACGAAGCCAGTGACCGCCATTTGCATACATTGTGATAGTATGGCTTCCCTGACGAGGGCAAATAATAAAATATATAATGACAAATTAAGGCACATAAGGCGACGCCATAATACAATATGAAGCTTGCTGAATGGAATAATTTCCATTGATTATGTAAAGTCAAAGGACAATATAGCGGATCCTTTGACAAAAGGCCTTACACGAGAGCAAGTCGTATTTACATCGAGGGGAATAAGCTTAAAACCAATACAATGAGTTGTGAACCGGTGGAAACCTAACCTATCATATTTGGAGATCCCATGGTTTAGGTTCAATAGGAAAACTAGCTGGGGATGACTCTAGGAGCGTAAAACATACATATGCTCGTTCCTATGGTGTACTAGTGTGTTAATCCGTTGATGATAAAGGGCTGAACTTTTGTTCTTAATAATATTAATAGCCATTATGGTGGGATAGTACGGACTATTCTTGATTAATATTATCTATGTGAGATTGATGTGGGGTCGCATCTGGGAGAACTGAGATGGCTACGTTCTCTAGAAATTTTCATGAAGAAAGGAGTTGTTCATTACCGAAAAGAACACAACCGTAAGAATTGAAATATGTTGATATGATATGTGTGATATTTGTTGTCTCGGTTTACTACCAAACGTGAATAGTTCAAGGCACTTCGTCCACTACTTCACAAGTAGACCCGATAGGTATTCACTACGAAAGGTTCAAGTCCAAAAGACACCTTTTCCGATGCATGTCATGTCTCGTTTGACAGAAAATGATGATAAGTTCCTTTTATCTTATTTTCTATCCACATGTGGGGTATTGTTGGATGTGTGAATAGAAAATGTGGGGTATTGTTGGAACTTGTGTGGATTGAAGAAGAAAATAAGTGATTTAAATCCATTTTTGGAATTTTGGCCGAAGGACCGCAGTTCCTGATGGAAGGACCGAGGTTCCCGCGCTCCAGTAAGTCACTGTAATTTTTCGACGAATTAGCACCTAGGTGCCTTGTGGAGGCACCGGGGTGCCTGGATGGCAGTAAGTCACTGGAAAGAAAAATCGAATTGGCACCTAGGTGCCTTGTGGAGGCACCGTGGTGCCTTCGACGGGATTTTCCAAGTTGAACCAAAAGTTGCATCTCTTAACATAGAGTCATAACCTTTGGAATAATAACTGCATCTGGTCGAAATTCATGCTATATAAAGCATGTAGATCACTTGTTTAACATAAACAATACTATTAACAACATCTAATCTTCTGATTTAAGAATCAAATCATTTGATGATCATTATTGCTTCTTCTTCCTCTTCAAAAAATTTCTGAAGAACACATAAAGTAGATTCGCTAGGAGTGAAGTTCTTGTGCTATAACTATCACTCAGATAGTTGTATCCTCAAGGCAGACGTCCGTTAAACTGCAGCACAAGCGGGGGATTTTTTTTGTCTTAGGACACTGCGTCGAGCAGACCTCTATCTACAAACAAGTTAATATGTGTTCATACTTTTGCTAAATTTTAGTGTTGTCGATTTCAATTTACTTGAGTTATTTGTATATTATTGTGAATTATACATTAAATATCTAGATTGACACTAACAAATATTTTATTTTCCTAACATTACAACGCTCACTTCATATCGCCTGTTCCAACCATCATATTAACACTCTCCAATTTGTGGTACTAAATTATCAAAACAATACCGTCATACCTTATCTTCCACATCTTATAATTATCATATGTCACCTATTTTATATTCAACCAAATTTCGAAAGTGATCAAGTAAATGAATGACACATACATTAATTATGTTTTAGTACGTGTTTTTATAATATTTGATTCCTATTTGACATAAAAATAACATCGGATGATTTTCAATTTTTTTATCAGTAGGAACCAAATTTACGTAGGATTTAGTATTTTATTTTCCAATCCAAATAGGATTTTTAGTTAAAATAACTATATGAATAGGTTTTTCTAATTTCTAGCTAAATTAGGGTTTGCACTATTATAAGTAAATAGGATTAATCTTTTACTGATTTTCATATAGTTGAAAGAATAGTAGAGAATTATAAAGCACATTCAAAGATTTATTACAAGATTCTAAGTAAATATTTTCCTTTGGAAATCATGGTACCTGAAGGAATTCATTCCATGATTTATTTCATTCCCATAATACAATATATATATATATATATATATATATATATATATATATATATATATATATATATATATATATATATATATATATATATATATATAAGCCTATAAGATCAATCTATGGCTATAAATTTGGAAGACTAACCTAATCATATTCTATCTAATCATACTAATTACATAATATTCTCCTTAATTACATGGACAATTTTACATAATGGAGATAATTAAGGATAATGATATTCATAATTATCCTTAACAGACCGCCGCAGTCTTAGCCGGAGGTGCGCGGATGCTCAGAATGTCCCTGAAATCATCCAACAGTATGTGCAGAAGCCCTTTGTGAAAATGTCTGCAATTTGATAACGAGACGGAACATGAAGAACCCAAACTTGTCCACGTGCAACCTTTTCACGGACAAACAAGATATCCATTTCTATGTGTTTTGTGCGCTGATGCTGGACAGGGTTACCTGATAAGTATATTGCGCTCACATTTCCACAATAAACCACAGTTGCTTTTTCCATCAAACAATGTAGTTCTAAAAGAAGATTATGGAGCCAACATGATTCAGAGACCACATTAGCTACCCCTCGGTATTCTGCCTCAGCACTCGACCGAGACCATGTCGGTTGGCGTTTCAATGACAAGAAAATGAGGTTGTCTCCTAAAACACACAATAGTCGGAGGTGGAGCGTCGTGTGTCTGGGCAGCCACCCCAATCAATATATGTATAAGATGTAATGCTAGTCACGGTGGACTTATACAGATGTAACCCAAAGTAAAGCGTACCATTAATATACCGCATAATTCATTTCAGAGCCTCCATACGTGATTCTTTCGGATCATGCATATCTAAACAAACTTACTGAAACATGTAGGAGAATCAGGTCTTATGAAGGTGAGGTACTGCAATGTCCCTGCTAGGCTTCGGTAATGTGTCGGGTCACTGTATGAGGAACCTGATGTGTTACTCAATTTTGCCTTTGTATCAGCCGACGTATGAGACGGTTTGCACGAAGACATACCATATTTTTCTATGACCTCCTCGGGGTATTTCCTTTGACTGAGAAACAGACCACCTTCATATTGAGTAACCGCAATGCCCAAAAAATAGTTAAAGTACCCCAATATTTCATAACAAATTCCTATGCAAGGAAGGACATAATAGACTGGAGAAGCGAGTCAGATGGTGTTGTGAGAATAATGTCATCCACATGTAGAAGAAGATAAACCATGTTATGTCCCTTCTTGTAAATGAACAAAGACTGATCAGACTTGCTGTGGGAGAACCCCAGTGTGGATAAGAACCCGGAAAACCTATTGTACCAGACTATAGGGGCATGTTTCAAACCATATAAAGATTTTTTAACAAGCAAACATAATCCGGATAGGTAGGATCTCAAAAACCCAACGACTGGTGCATGTAAACTGTTTCCTGTAGGTGACCATGTAAAAATACATTCTTGACATCCAATTGATGTATGGTCTATGATTTGGACAAGGCCAGACTCAGAACAATCCTGATAGTGGTCGGCTTCACTATCAGACTGAATGTTTCATCGCAATCCATGCCAACCCGCTGAGACCTGCCATCATCTACTAAACGAGCTTTGTGTCTCACAAAAGAGCCATCAAAATTATTTTTATGAAAAAAATCTTCACAATAGATGGACGGGGCACTAATTCTCACATCTTATTTTTAATAAGAGCATCAATTTCATCTAGCATGACATCTTTCCAATTCTGGTCGAATAGTGATACTTTAGGATTTTTTGGAAGTGGAGATGGTTGAACGAAAGAAGTTAGGTTAAAATGACGTTTAGGCTGAAAAATCCCATGCATGACACAAGTTCTAATAGTTCGATGTGGAACCAGGACAGTGGGCGGGGTCACTAAGTTGGTGGGAGACGGACTGGGCTGAGGTGGGGTAATTAGGATAGGCCAAATAGTGGCTTGTGAAGTTGAGCCTGTCACCTTTTGGGTCGGGCCAGCCGAGGTACTAACGGATTGGGTATTTAAATGATGGTTCAAAATGGGATGTATTCCCGTGTCTAGAAATTCATATGAAGGTGGGGACACCACTTGAGATGTAGTAAACGGGAATGTAGACTCATAAAAAATAACATGACGAGATAAGATAATTTTCCCATTAGACATATCATAACACTTATAACCATGATAATTTTGTGGATATCCCAAAAAGACACAAGAAGTGGACCGGGCTTGGAGCTTGTTTATGGTGGTGGACATAAATAAGGGATAACATAAACACCCGAAAATCCTTAAATGGTTGTATGATGGAATACGGTGGTACAACATTTGGGTGGGTGATTTGTTTGATAGCAACTTGCTAGGAAGAATGTTTAAAATATAGGTGGCTATTTGAAGAGCATGATGCCAAAAAACGGTGGTATGGATGAGTGTGCAAGCAGTGTACGAATCATATTATTGATTGTTCGGATTTTTCTTTCGGCTTTCCCATTTTGAGGAGAAGTATATGTACATGAGAGACGTAATGACACCCCATTTTGTTGCCAAAAATCGTTGAAAGTGTTATTTATGAATTCCCTCTCATTATCACATTGAAAACATTTTATGGATCTCTCAAAGTGGGGTTGGATGAAAATACTAAATTATTTAAAAATAGTGGGGACTTGTGATTTTTTTTAATGGCAAATTTTCTATGAAAATTTGTGTAATCATCCAAGATAAGTATATAATACTTATGATCTGCCGAACTCAAAACCGGAGATGTCCATACATCACAATGCATAATATCAAATGACTTAATAGTTTGTGAAGTAGATAAAGAAAACGGAAATTTAATATGCTTCCCAAAAATGCAAGAACGGCAAACATGTGAGTCCATACTACAGTTACAAGCAATAAAATTATGTCTTTTAAGAAAATCCAACACCGGTACACCCGGGTGCCCAAAAGATTATGCCATAAATCAGGCAAAAAAACAGCAAAGGCCGATGAAGAGTTGACTTGGTTGTTGGTGAGAACGGTGATGCGATATAAATCCCCAGTGCTATTACATCCCATTAGTGGCTTCCCCGTCTGAAAATCCTTTACAAAAAACCAAATGGATCAAAATTCACAGAAACATTATTGTCAGTGGTAAACCGACGAACATATACCAAATTCTTAATAAGTTTAGAGGCATGAAGGACATTTTTTAAATGTAGGGATGGGTGGTAGATTTGTTTGTCCAATACCACGAATCGGAATTTCCTGTCCACTGGCAAAAACAATATTTTTATTAGTGCTCATATTAAAATAAGATGAGAGATTACCTTGGGATGCCGTCATGTGTGACGTGGCCCCTGTGTCCATGTACCAAGAATCATCAGCAACATTACGACTCATGTTGTTCATGGAGTTCTCAATGTCTGTGGAGACAAAACTTGACGTCAAGGGGACATGGGCCGTAAAGGCTTGCGGTGGCCGGTTTCCTAACATTCTAGGCTGCCTATTTTAGTTGTTGGGCCTGGCCTACAATGGGGCCCATTGTTGCGGATTGTAGGCCCACGGCGGGACCTGGACCCATTGCCCGCTGCCTCTCTGCTGCTGCGGCTGCGAGTGGGGATGGTTTCTTCCTGCGGCCAGCCCCTCAACAGGAAAAATTTCCGGCTTTCCGGCCCCTCATTTTTTCACTATTATTTTTTCCTTTATTGTTGTTGCGATTTTGACTCATTTTTGGTCCGTTATTGGTACAATTTTGGTGTGTTGCCAGACCAGAATTTTGATGTCCAAAAACCTCCT
Organism: Przewalskia tangutica; assembly: GCA_029844215.1. Classification (NCBI taxonomy): domain Eukaryota; kingdom Viridiplantae; phylum Streptophyta; class Magnoliopsida; order Solanales; family Solanaceae; genus Przewalskia; species Przewalskia tangutica. The sequence goes on along the minus strand of CM056723.1, from coordinate 114,609,817 downwards.
CCGTCGTGTTAGTGGAAATAAGGGCGGTGTCGGTGTTGTTTGCCGTCGTCGCTACTTGTTTAGCCTTTCGAGTTTATTCAAGAATCAACCTCGAACGAGACTCATTAAAATGTGGTAATGAGTTACTTTGTTGAATGAACGTTACTACACCATCATATTGTTCATTTAAATTTGTAATTAATTGAAGCACCAACCATTGATTTGTCACCGACACACCAACATTAGATAGTTGGTCGGCAAACATTTTCAACTCTTGACAATAGGTGGAAACGTGTGAGAAATCATCCACTTTAACATTGGTGAATTGGTTCTCAAGATATATCGCCCTAGAAAGTTTATTATCTTGAGATATGTTTTGCAAACGTTCACATGCTTGTTCAGCCGTAGAATCCGATTTCAAAATGGTATGCAAAAGGTCGTTAGAAATGGTGTCGTAAATCCATTGAAGGACAATAGCATCTAAACGAGACCATAATAATTTGTCAACACCGGTGGTGTCCGATGAAGCTTCGGAAGAGATGACATGGTCTATAACTTCGTATGCTCGGCAATGGGTTTTGAATAACTCCGCCCAAGAGGAGAATTGCCCTTTTTCCATCTCAAGTGTAATTAAAATAAAGTTCTTAACGTTGTTTACGGCAAAAGAGGGATGGAATTTTTGTTTGTCGGCTATATTGGCCCACGAAAACACAAAAAACAAGAATAAAAGAGGAAAACGTATTTTGTGTTTGGTGGAGGAAACCTAATGATGTCGGCTTGGGTTAGGATGAGGAAAAACCCTAATTAGGGTTTGGAGGGTAGCCGAGTGGTTTAGGGTTTTTGGTGGGTGGTTTTGTGGTTTTTCGAGAAGAGAACGGGGGTGGGCGGCCGACTTAGGGTAGTAGAGCAATAAAAATTCAAATTTTAGTTCTTGATACCATGAAGGAATTCATTTCATGATTTATTTCATTCCCATAATACAATATATATATAAGCCTATAAGATCAATCTATGGCTATGAATTTGAAAGACTAACCTAATCATATCCTAACTATATGCTAATTATCTAGTCATACTAATTACATAATATTCTCCTTAATTACATAGATGATTTTACATAATGGAGATAATTAAGGATAATGATATCCATAATTATCCTTAACAGTACCGATAATATACCCTCTATTTTTGTCCTTATTTACATATGTGCCATAGCGACAATTACATATGTTCATGCATACCATGGTAGACACATCAACCTCATTGCGTTTATTAAATCTATCGGTATTAGTGAATATTTTCCATATATTCACCATATATTGTGTAATTATGAATACTATATATTTATGATATATTAGGATCCTTACCGAATTAGGATTCCTCCATTGAACACACTAATATATTTTGTTATAATGAGAATACTCCCAAGAGAAATTATTATAATTTTACATGGTATCAGAAGCCAAAACCCTAGGGTTTATCTAAGAAATTGTGCCCCCCTCTACCAACCAAACTGACAGCGGCCACCCATCTTGGCCGAGAACACTATCAAATTTCTTTCCAAATTTTTGTTTCTCTTCTCTTCCTTCTCCTACTTGTTGACAGTCAATTTTGACCCGTTTTTCGTATATTTGTTGCAATTTTATGTGTTTTAGGATACCACATTTTAATCAACATTATTTGACATTTTTTATATATTTTTACCTATTATTCTATGTTGTTTTATTGTTTTTGCAAATTGGCATTACGTTTTTACTTTTAATTAGGCATTAAATATTGTTAAATATTGTATTGTATTATTATTGCATCGACATTTGCATTTTAATAATTTTGCATCTTTTTAAATAATTAACCCGTTTTGCATTTTTGTCAAACCAGTCCAGTCCGAGGCACAATCCGGATCAGAGCAATCCAACACTTTTTTTTTAATTTCATCCAAACACCCTCTTTTACTCCCCCCCCCCCCCCCCCCAAAGCTCAATGCCCACTTTTTAATTTCCCCCAAAAACCCAAAACTCTAAGCTAATCTTACCCTATATAATAAAAGGATTTCTCCTCATTATTGAGGAGAACCTAACGCAGCTGCAACTCCATCATTTTAAAACACCCCCCATCTCCTCCTTCATTTTTCAATTCAACAGCGGCAAAAAAAAGAAGAAGCTATCTTTGGATTTCCATCATCATCTTCATTTTAAAGACTCCATTCACGTCACACACACACACACACATAAAAACCGCGACCCCACAAGCCCCATTTCCGTCGACCTTACTCGCCGGATCGGCGAACCATCACACGCCATTAACTCTGCAAGTCACGCCGTCGAGTTTGAATTCTTCCCCATCATCGCCGACTATCGCCATTCCCGCTGCCGAACTCCCATTCCGTTAATCGAACCATCACACCACTGCCTCCGTTCCGCCACTGTTAGCGTCGATGAACAGCAATGGCGGCGTTGCTCCGGCGATCTCGCCGTTGTAGTGACGTCACTGTACCATATGCTATTACTCGCTCTTAAATTTTTATTATTATTACGTGTGTGGTGGGCTGATTTGGTTTCTTTTTCTGTTTTTGAGTATGTCGTTCTTGACAGATTGGTTTTGGATCTATTATGTATAGTTGCCGTGGGACTGATTTTGATTCTTTTCTTTCCGGTTATATTCTGAATTCCCGTTGTTTGTTGTTGATGCGGGACTGATTTTTTGAGTTTGCTTCTTTCCGGTGACGCGCGTTGATCGCGGCTCCATTTTTGCCACTGTTTAATACTCTAGTCGGCTGCGTTTTGACATTTTTTGTTGGTTGTGTTGTTCTCGCGAACCATTTTTTTCTTTTCGTTTTGGTTACTGTTGATGTCTATTGTTCGACTGGGACTGATTTGGACGATTATGCCCTTTTGTTGTTCATTTTATTTAACTGTTTGAACAGACGCTGCACTGTTGGTTACTGATATGAACAAGATACTACACTTGAATGACCAATGAAAAAGTTATCCGTCGATTTTTGAGGCCTCCACAGTTGCAAAGACGGAAAATAAAATAAAATGAAGCTTTCTGGGCGTTGATGATTTCTTTTACTTATACAGGATAACCAACATGCGCTGGCGGGGCGAATTTTCGCAGCCAGACTTGTTTAGGATGTCCCACTTATTTTTTATATATCTGAGCCCTCTGTGTTTAAAACTATTACTGTTTTGGCGCGGATCTGAAAGTTTTATTTATTTTATTGTTTTCTAACAATATTGGCCGATGAAGGAATCTCCGTCTGATTTCCAAGGCCTCCCCTGTACAAAAGACAGGTTTTATTTTTGGCTTTACTTATTAATTCTTGTCATTGCTTTAAAATTATTTATTCTATTACTAACACTTTTAGTAAGTGTTTATGCAGGTACCCGGAGATCATCTTGTGCAGAAGGCCTAAAAAGGGCTAAAAGATGTCCCGGAATTTTATTCGATTTTAGCTTTATTATTCTGTATTACATTCCATTGTAATTGTAAATTATGAAAACTGCTTAGAATATATAGAATAAAAAGGCAATAAATAATTAACCTAGGTTTGGAAGGATAACCGCAAGTTAGCGGATCTTAAAGGATGCATAACCCCTTCCCTTTAGGATAATAAAGAACCCTGATCCAGAATTTCATTAATTTCGCAGACCATTAAATGGAGATTAATTACAGTATTTTTATTGCAATAAATCAAGTGTCCTAATTCACTTAACTAATTAGGTGGCGACTCCTCAAAATCAACATTATTGCTCCATCTAGGCGCCAAAGAGCAACGTTGCGGATACCGTTCAGACCCCGAGGTTAACAACGGGTGCGATAGCATGGCGACTCCGCTGGGGAAATCAGGTTCTTGACCATTGCAAACTCAGGTTAATTAAATATTGCACTTTATTTCCTTTTAATTTGTTGTAAATGCTTTAAATTTGTAATTAACTGCTTTAATTGTTACTTTTGTTTACTGCTTTTCTTTAACTAACATTTCGTTCATATTTCCCCCTTACGGAAAATTCACACTATCACACACTACACGCGAGGTGTGCTTTGCACACCCGCAAATTTCTTTCAAATACACAAATTTAGGAGAGTTGGCAATTTACGCGGAGAATCCGGTCCAACCGGTGGCTTCGTAGCCTTCTCGCTCGAGTAGTCCGCTCGGGAACCTTGCGTCTAGTAAGACAAATCTTAGCAAAATTAGGTTAGATCTATACCACCCTTTATTTTTTAAGTCATGCATGCATACATCTTAGGTGGATCGGACCTTGGTATCGTCTCCACAATTAGGGAATCCACCAAATTATCGACAGGTTTCACAACCCAACGACCAATAAACATATATGTGTAGCGTGATAATGATAGACGGATCCAAGCCTGTCCATGACACGTCGAAATTGGAAAAAGTGCACCGTTATTTGGTCGTCATTTCCAACAAAACATTGCAGTTTAACGACTTGGACCTATTTATCATAATCTCGCATATTTGGCGTTTAGGCTCACCTCTGGCATAAGAGAGGTCCCATGCATATTAGGGCGTGCGCTTGATTTGCATTCTTTTGTTTACTATTGTTTGTCGGTAGCAATTATGTACATATTATTTAAAGCAATAATTATCCTCTCAATTATGGACATATTTTTTTTTAAAAAGCAATAATTACCCTTTTTGTAACTCCTGGCACGAGCATTTGCACTTTTTGCTGTCACATTGCAATCAGGACTTCTACTGCCTAAATCGCTCTTGAACAGCGCGACTTAGACTTTGTGAAGCATCAACCACCAGTCCGGTCGAACCAAACAGGGGAGTCTTTGACTATATTGTCACGCCCTTATATTTTATTAGTTTTGTGACTTGCCTACTCTCACCCATTTGTCATATTTTTTGCAGGAAGACCGTCCTCGCAAGCAGTTGAGGGCGGTCATAAAAAATAAACAAAAATAAATAAATCAAATCACAGAATGACCGGGAGTTATGTTGATGAAAGAAGTCAGCCAATACCAGATTCAACGAGGCATCGCTTTGAGTTTTTCTGTACTTTTGTATTTTAAACATATTTGCAAATTCAATTGATATGTTTAGCTTTAATTACATAATACATTCATATCATACATTGCACAACATATCCTCCCGAACTACGCGTGTCTGATTCTCACCATACGGTGTGATACGTAGGCAACTCATCTTGGGTTCGACACCACCACATAAAGAAAAGAAAAAAAAGAAAGAGGAGGACATATTTGGTTCACCCATTCATTGCATTTATCCAATCACGGACATTCATTATTGCATTTCAATCATTCTATCACATACATTCATTCATGCATTTCATTCATTTTATCACAGTTATTCATTTTTTCATTACATTCGTTTACTTTGCATTAGTCTTATATTGAACAATCATTTATTTTTTGCACAACTTTTACTTTTGCATTTCTTTCATGAATGAATCCTTTTTAAATCACACGCTTCATAACATATCTGAATGAACTACGCGCACCTGATTCTCTCGGCGGGATATGTAGGAAGCCCTATTCGGGTTCGGTACCATTTATTAAAAAATACAAATTATTTTATTCAAAAAGCACAAAATATCTAAAAAAAATACAAAAAGAAAGTTCTTTTAAGTATCACTGTTTGATTTGGTTGATACCACACAGTTAAGAGTGTGCATAGGAAAGAACGAGTAATAATCAATATGAGTTGACTTCGTGGTAAACCATAGATTCTTTTGGTACCTCTCACGCACACCTGTAATGACATTCTTGCATGCTTTTAAGATAAGAACGAAACCAACCTCATCGTTTCATGTGCATTGTGTGGTGAGTTTTAGAATAAGTTCAATTGCACTGCATTGTGATCTAGAACTTGACCTGAATGTTTGTTGAGGCCAAATCCTGAGTAACACTCGATGTAGGAAATGATCGTAGGCTTTCTTTGACCCGTTTGAGCCTTTTCAGCCTACCAAACAACATTATTCATAGTACACCCCTTTTGAGCCTAAAACTTGTTCTTTTGACAACCGCATATTACACCTATACCCTTTCTGAGTGCGTACGCACTATCCCTCTCTTGGCCCGACCTTCTTGAGCGCTTTAGAAATGTGCAAGTGGCTGACAAAATTCTGCGTCGAAGTTTTCAAAGACAAAAGTTGTCAAAGTCCCAAAAGGAAAAAGAAAGAAAACACAAATGACGACTTCACAAAAAGAAGAAATCAAAAGCCCCGGCATTATAAAAAAAATGAATAAAAATGAGAGAATAACTTTGGAAAAAGGAGGCTCCAAACGAAAGATTCAAAAAGAAGTCAGTACAGAAAAACTGGGACAAAAAAAAAAGTAGGTCAGCATTAAAGCACACAAATATCAAGCACTGACATAGTCCAAAGCTCGAGGAAGGATTAGTCACTTTTTACCCAAATGATATTCATCCCTTCATCCAAACCTACATTACAAGCCCGTGACAAGCCCTACATGATCTTATACTGAGGGTTCTCACATTAGTGGATACTTACATGACGGCCAAGCCTATGGTATCACAATTGCATACATTGAACATCTTTCTGAGTGTGAGTGTGTTTCTCTAAATGTCCCATAATTCAAAATACTGGAATATATGTGAGAATTTGACTCTCTTTCAGTGAGGGCATTTGAAACCTTAGATGCAAGCAGGTGTGTCGATACTCAGGTATGTCTGAGGTACTATCTGAAGCTGTGTGAATTACACCGGAGCCAATCTCGGTTAGACGGAAAGCAATAAACAAAAATCCTTATGCACAATACTAATTGTTGGTATCAACTGAAGTCAGAACGTAATGTCGTCTTTCATTTTTTCAGGAAAAAAACAACAACAAAATGCATATTACATAAAATCATTTTTTGCATAACGAACTACGTCTTGACCTGATTCCCTCAGCGGGATACGTAGGCAGCCACATTGGCTTCGGTCTCATTTTTTGAAAAATTGTACAATCATTTTTTGCATAACGAACTACGTCTTGACCTGATTCCCTCAGAGGGATACGTAGGCAACCACATTGGCTTCGGTCTCATTTTTTGAAAAATTGTACAATCATTTTTTGCATAACGAACTAAGTCTTGACCTGATTCCCTCAGCGGGATACGTAGGTAGCCACATTGGCTTCGATCTCATTTTTTGAAAAATTGTACAATCATTTTTTGCATCACGAACTACGTCTTGACCTGATTCCCTCGGCGGGATATGTAGGCAGCCATATCGGCTTCGGTCACACCATTAGAAATATTTCTTTCTTGTTTTACACAGGACTCGATTTTGTCCATTGGAGAGTTTAGCATCCTCATATGTTTTGAATCCATGACTACCTACATGACTGGGGCATATGTTGAGGGTTACATTCTCATCTACTCAATTGTACATTGTCCATATTCTCGCATTAACTTTTCATTCATGATAAAAAAAAAATTGCTTACCTGATCGCCATGATAGCATCAAGACTCAACCTTATCCAGTTGAAAGTTCAACATCTTCATTTACCAGAAACTGGGGCATTTTAAGGATTCACTGCAAGAAAATGGCAATAGACAGGAAAAAAGCAGGCCAACTAGGTCTTCAGTTTAAACCAATATGAGAATGCAAGCGTCAAGAGACAAAGCTACAAAGTCGACGCTAATCAACCACTCATTTCCTAAAACTCACTAGTTTTCTTTGAGTGCAGGATCTTCATATCAGCAAATGCGGGAGGACAACAATAAGCCCATGTGGGTTACAAACGCACAACGTCTATGCAATGACGTTATCTCAACCCAGGCGAGTCACAAAGCAGGTACGTCCATAAAACGACACCATTTTATTTTAATCCTATGCAACGACTTCATCTATGTTTCGTCTATGCAATGACGAGCATCTGCATCGCGTCTATGCAATAACGCCATATCTTCTAAGCCTATGCAACGACTTCATATATGTTTTGTCTATGCAACGACGAACATCTGCATCGCGTCTATGCAACGACACTATTTCATCTAAGCCTATGCAATGACTTCATCTATGTTTCATCTATGCAATGACGAACATCTGCATCGCGTCTATGCAAAGATGCCATTTCATCTAAGCCTATGCAACGACTACTTCTATGTTTCGTCTATGCAACGACGAGCATCTGCAACGCGTCTGTGCAACGATGCCATTTCATGTGAGCCTATGCAACGGCTTCATCTATGTTTCGTCTATGCAATGACGAGCATCTGCATCACGTCTATGCAACGACGCCATTTCATCTAAGCCTATGCAACAACTTCATCTATGTTTCGTCTATGCACGAGCATTTGTATCGTGTCTATGCAACGACGCCATTTCATCTAAGCCTATGCAACGACTTCATCTATGTTTCGTCTATGCAATGACGAACTTCTGCATCGAGTCTATGCAACGACGCCATTTCATCTAAGCCTATGCAACAGATTCATCTATGTTTCGTCTATGCAACGACAAACATCTGCATCGAGTCTATGCAACGACACATTTTCATCTAAGCCTATGAAACGACTTCATCTATGTTTCGTCTATGCAATGACGAACATCTGCATCGAGTCTATGCAATGACGTCATTTCATCTAAGCCTATGCAACGACTTTATCTATGCAACGACGAACATCTGCATCGCGTCTATGCAACGACGCCATTTCATGTGAGCCTATGCAACGACTTCATCTATGTTTCGTCTATGCAACGACGAACATATGCATCGCGTCTATGCAACGACGCCATTTCATGTGAGCCTATGCAATGACTTCATCTATGTTTCGTCTATGCAGTGACGAGCATCTGCATCGCGTCTATGCAACGATACCATTTCATGTGAGCCTATGCAACAGCTTCATCTATGTTTCGTCTATGCAACGATGAACATCTGCATCGCATCTATGCAACAACACCATTTCATGTGAGCCTATGCAACAACTTCATCTATGTTTCGTCTATGCAACGACGAACATCTGCATCACGTCTATGCAACCACGCCATCTTCATTTCCTTTGTATTTTGACCTCGGGAACAAACATCCTAGAGGCATTTCAGGGAACAAACACACTGTCTTTTCCAGCATCCCATCGCAATTGTAACCCAGTGTCATCAAGATTCGACACTGGAACATTTTTAAATCTGCGTTAGCTTTGCTTTTTATTTTCGCATCACAACGACCCAGTGTCATCATAATTTGACACTGGGACAATTTTGAGTCTGCATCAGCCCCACTTTTGAGTTCTAGTTTATAAAACAGGACAAAATTGGCTACAAGTCAACATCTTTGTCCGAAGACTCTTCCATCATCTCCGTACAAAGAGGGACATGCTGTTGACAGTCAATTTTGACCCGTTTTTCATATATTTGTTGCAATTTTATGTGTTTTAGGACACCGCATTTTAATCAACATTATTTGACATTTTTTATATATTTTTACCTAATATTCTATATTGTTTTATTTTTTTTGCAAATTGACATTACATTTTTACTTTTAATTAGACATTAAATATTGTTAAATATTGTATTGTATTATTATTGCATCGACATTTGCATTTTAATAATTTTGCATCTTTTTAAATAATTTTTCTTTTAAATAATTAACCCGTTTTGCATTTTTGTCAAACCAGTCCAGTCCGAGGCACAATCCGGATCAGACCAATCCAACACTTTTTTTAATTTCATCCCAACACCCGCTTTTACTTCCCCCCCCCCCCCCCCCAAAAGCACAATGCCCACTTTTTAATTTCCCCCCAAAACCCAAAACCCTAAGCTAATCTTACCCTATATAATAAAAGGCTTTCTCCTCATTATTGAGGAGAACCTAACGCAGCTGCAACTCCATCATTTTAAAACACCCCCCATCTCCTCCATTTTTCAATTCAACAGCGGCAAAAAAAGAAGAAGCTCTCTTTGGATTTCCATCATCTTCTTCATTTTAAAGACTCCATTCACGTCACACACACACACACACACACAAACCGCGACCCCACAAGCCCCATTTCCGTCGACCTTACCTCGCTGTGACCGGCGAACCACTGTCACGCCATTAACTCCGGCGAAGTCACGCTATTAACTCCGGCGAAGTCACGTCGCCGGAGTTTGAACTCTTCCCCATCATCGCTGACTATCGTCATTCCCGTCGCTGGAACTCCCCATTCCCATTAACCAGCGAACCTTCACACCACTGCCTCCGTTCCGCCATTGTTAGCGTCGGTGAACAGCAATGGCGGCGTTGCTCCGGCGATCTCGCCATTGTAGTGACGTCACTGTACCGTACGCTATTACTCGCTCTTAAATATTTATTATTATTACGTGTGTGGTGGACTGATTTGGTTTCTTTTTCTGTTTTTGAGTATGTCGTTCTTGACAGATTGGTTTTGGATCTATTATGTATAGTTGCCGTGGGACTGATTTTGATTCTTTTCTTTCCGGCGACATTCTGAATTCCCGTTGTTTGTTGTTGTTGCGGGACATATTTTGTGAGTTTGCTTCTTTCCAGTGACGCGCGTTGATCGCGGCTCCATTTTTGCCACTGTTTAATACTCTAGTCGACTGCGTTTTGACATTTTTTGTTGGTTGTGCTGTTCTCACGAACCATTTTTCTTTTCGTTTTGGTTACTGTTGATGTCTATTGTTCGACTGGGACTGATTTGGATGATTATGCCCTTTTGTTGTTCATTTTATTTAACTGTTTGAACAGACGCTGCACTGTTGGTTACTGATATGAACAAGATACTACACTTGAATGGCCAATGAAAAAGTTATCCGTCGATTTTTGAGGCCTCCACAGTTGCAAAGACGGAAAATAAAATAAAATGAAGCTTTCTGGGCGTTGATGATTTCTTCTACTTACACAGGATAACCAACATGCGCTGGCGGGGCGAATTTTCGCAGCCGGGCTTGTTTAGGATGTCCCACTTATTTTTTATATATTTGAGCCCTTTGTGTTCAAAACTATTACTGTTTTGGCGCAGATCTGAAGGTTTTATTTATTTTATTGTTTTCTAACAATATTGGCCGATGAAGGAATCTCCGTCTGATTTCCAAGGCCTCCCCTGTACAAAAGACCGGTTTTATTTTTGGCTTTACTTATTAATTCTTGTCATTGCTTTAAAATTATTTATTCTATTACTAACACTTTTAGTAAGTGTTTATGCAGGTACCCGAAGATCATCTTGTGCAGAAGTCCTAAAAGGGGCTAAAAGATGTCTCAAAATTTTATTTAATTTTAGCTTTATTATTATGTATTACATTCCGTTGTAATTATAAATTATGAAAACTGCTTAGAATATATAGAATAAAAAGGCAATAAATAATTAACCTAGGTTTGGACGTATAACCGCAAGTTAGCGGATCTTAAAGGATGCCTAACCCCTTCCCTTTAGGATAATAAAGAATCCTGATCCAGAATTTCATTAATTTCGTAGACCATTAAATGGAGATTAATTGTAGTATTTTTATTGCAATAAATCAAGTGTCCTAATTCACTTAACTAATTAGGTGGCGACTCCTCAAAATCAGCATTATTGCTCCATCCAGGGACACACGCTAAAGAGCAACGTTGCGGATACCGTTCAGACCCCGAGGATAAAAACCGGCGCGACACTACTCCATTGAATTCATCCACTAAAATGAATCCTCCTACAACTCCAACAACGGCCTCGTCCTCAACCGTCGTCACCCTGACATTACCAAAATCATTTGTTTCACCCCCCGTTCATCTCGCCCGCACCGTCACCAATATCAAGCACTGCCTCCCGATCATCTTTGATCAAGAAAATGCTAAATACTCACCATGGGTTGAACTTTTCTTTATTCATGCATGTGTCTATAATGTGCTTGACCATATTGACGACTCATTCCCTCGCCCGCCTGAGGTTGACGACTATACATGGCTTCGTCTTGACGCCGCTATCAAACAATGGATATGGCAATATTTCTCAGGACTTACTCCTCACTATAATGAAATACGACACCTCGGCCCGCGATTTATGGTTTTAGTTGGAGGAAATTTTTGAATATAACAAGCACACTCGTACTGTGTATTTGGAGGAGAAATTTAATACCACACATCTTGACAATTTCTCCAACATAATTGAGTATTGCAAACAGTTAAAACTTGTGGCGTATCAACTATCCAACGTCGGCATGCTTGTTTCTGAAACAACGATGGTCTTACAATTAGTTGCAGGCCTTCCAAAAGGTGAGTACGACACTTTGGCCACTATGATCCAACAGGCTGATCCGTTATCTAGTTTCAACAAAGCCCGCTCGCAATTATTTCTAGAAAAAACCCGCCGTGCAAAGCAGGATGAGCACAATAAAAAGGTGTTAGCAGTCAAAACACCACCTCAAAATCACGTTACCGACGGCTCACCCCCACCGGAAAATACTCAGCCACGACAGAACCGCGACGATAGGGGTGGCAGAGGCTGTGTCAGAGGTGGTAAGGGATGTGGAAAGGGTCGCGGCCAGCAGCATTGGGCCTCATCCACTGCACATGTTCCGACCTAATACTCTTACTCATAGTAGGGGTTGTTGGGCCCATCACCAGCATCTCGGCCAACCCAGTTTCAGACGCCTCAAGCCCAGTTTCTACAGACTTCCAATGTTCTGGCCGCAACTAATTTGGGCCAGGCTTTTAGCCGTCTAAACTTGTAGCATCCCGATGATAATTGGTACATGGATTCGGGAGCCATATCTCACCTCACTCGCTATGTAGGTAATATTTCTACTCTGTTTTGATTAAATCATCCTCAATACATTACTGTTGGCAATGATCATCGCATTCTAATATAGGGCTATGTACCCCCTATGATTATATGAAAAGTCTACAAAGGCACACAGAGTAAATCTGGGTGCCAATTTGTGTGTGTGGGGGAGAGGGGTGTGGATGTCAAATTTGGGTAACACATACAACCAAAAATTCTTATATAGTCATAGGTAGGGTTCCGACGGTAGAGACTTTTGGTGGGTATCCTATTTTGAATCGCACAGGTTGGTAAAATGTTGAGAATGTGTTCTACCGTTTTTAGTGCACATACCCAAAAAGTAGGGGGACAAACACATGAAAAATGAGGGTACGAATCATATTATTAATGGTTCGAAGAATTCTTTCGTCTTTTCCATTTTGAGGGGAGGTGAGGGCACGAGAAATGAAAGATCATGCCATTAGCCGCACAAAATTTATGAAATATGGAATTATTAAACTCTCGACCATTATCACATTGAAACGATTTTATGTCTTTCTCAAATTATGTTTTAACCAGTGTACGAAACTCAACAAATTTGAAGAACACTTGAGATTTGAGTTTGAGTGGATAGACCCAAAAAAAGTGAGAGAAATCATCCAAAAATACCAGATAATAGGCCTAAGTTTCTAGTTATGGGGTATTTTCATAAATCAACGTGAATAATATCGAAGGCGAGAAAGTAGTACTCATAGAAGTCGTAAATGGTAGTCTAACGTGTTTTCCTAACTGATACGAGGAACAACTATGCGTAAGATTCCCTTTGTTACATTGGATTAAATTGCGGTTTCTAAGGGAATAAAAAATGTGAGAACCCGGATGACCAAGTCTACTAGGCCACATAGAGAGAGATATGATTGTTAAAATGGTGGGACGAGTGACACTAGCAACAGATGTGGGTAGGAACGAATATAGGTCCCCCTCACTATTGCATCTCGTAAGGAGTTTCCCGATACGGAGGTCTATTACAGAAAATCCAAACGGGTCAAAATCAATTGAGATATAATTATCGGTGGCAAACTTTCTAACAGAAATTAAAATTTTGATGATGTTTGGGGCATAAAAGATGTTTTTAAGAGAGAAGTGGAGATGCAGTGGTGGTGTAATGGTGTGGACAAATTCTTGAATTGGAATGCGATGACCATTACCGACCATAATCGAATGCGGAGTAATTAAATTTTGCAGTTGAGTAAGATTACCAAAATTGTTGGTGAGATGAGACGGGTCATCCGTATCCATATATCACGCATTATTGGGCTTTTGAGGAGTCAATGTGCTGAAAGCCTGGACCAAATCGGATTGGGAAATTCTCGGAGTGGACTGTTGGGCCCTAGAATATTGGGTTGGATATGGGTGCCTTGTTTGCAGATTGTCCAGGCTGTTGGGCCGATTTTCCGACGGCCTGTTTGTGGGAAATTGGGCCGCAACTGTTGGGATATGGCTAGAGACCGCAACTGCTGGGTTGTGTTACACCCCGTAATTCAGATCATGCTTATGAGAATGTACGAAAGGAATTAAGATTTAAATTTTAGAAAGATAGGTTGACAGAATAATTTGGACGGGTTTTAGTCAACTTTGGGGCGGTTTATGCCAGTTACATTAGGAGTTCCTAGGTGTTTCAAAAGCCTAGTATGTAGTTCGTTGAGTCTAGTTCCCAACGCAACAAACCGCTTGTCGTTAGGACATCGGAGTAGAAAGTTATGGAAGTTACAAGTTCAGTGCACAGACAAGAAAGAGAGTGTTTTCAGCCTAATGCCACAGCGCCGCGCCGCCGGAATGCAGTTTGTACTGAAGTTTCCGGAGGTTTTAGCGCCGCGGCGCCGGCTGCAGGGCCGCGGCGCCGAGGCGAGATTTTTGCGAAAATTGGGGAAAAATCAGAAGATATTTTTTGTAAAGGCCTATGGGAGGGTGACAAGTCTCCCTCCCATATTTTTGACCAGAGGAAGTCTTATTTATTGACCAAGTCTTGAAGACTTGGTCATTCTTCAAGAACTCCACTCTCTCTAAAAATCCCTCTCCCTTCTCTCTAAAAATTCAAGGAAAAACCAAGGCCTAGAAAAATTTCGGGAAGGGCGGAAAGAAGAAAATATATTGGCAAGCTTGTAGGAGGTTCGTAGAGGTGATGTTAACGAAGAGGAAATTGTGGAAAGAGGGCAAGTGAGCGATTTGTTGGGCTGTTTTGGGCGAACTCCAAGGTAACAACCCATTCTCCATTTTAAGTAAATTGTGTCGCATGTTGAGAAAGAAAGGACTTGTAGTTGTCGATATTTCTTTTAGGTATATAACATGTAGGAATAACGATTTGGATTTGAAAGGATTGGATAAGGATGTTATGTGAGCATGTTATAGCCGAGATACTGCCTTAAACTTATTGGATTATTTTAATATGAATTGTGGGGCAGAAGTTTACACGTCCGGTTAGGCGTGTAATCCCCTTGTTTTACTGAATTGTTAGGCCTTGCTTATGGCATGTTGGCTATTGATATCGGACCTTGAAAAGGTGGAAAAGTATGTAGAAATAAAGGAAGTGATGTCAAACCTTCCGTAGAATAAGGAACTTTATACTTAGTATATGCTACGAAGAAGTCTAGACGCAACGTATTTGATTATTATAGGTTGATACTCGACGCGCGACATATTCGACTTGGCAAGTGGATTTAGCCGATGAGGTATGTGATTCTTCCTATCCTCTTGAGCATGATGGTTGTAAAATATATAGTACGGTAGACGTACGTGTGTCAAATGAATTTGGTTTCACTTTGATGTCCTTGACTTGAGTTCTAAATGTTAAGTATCTTGAAGTATTTCAAAAAGGAGTTATGAATCATTATTCAGAAGAAAGTTCTCTTGGTTTTTCCAAACAAATGTGATTGTTTTGATTTATAAAATAAATATAAGTGTTATACTAGCTTTATGGGAAGTTAGTTATAGCGACTTAAGGAAGATAAAAAGAATGGTTTACTTACTTGTTTATAGAAGCCTTGTAACGATTTCTGAATGTGTGGTAAGTTGGTTTGATAAGTAAACATGTTATGATACTACGGGTGTTAGTGTCTTGAGATTTGTTGTGGTAAGGGGGTTCTCTCGTTGTGCTTATGTTGTTTACGATAAGCCGGTTGTGCTTGTGTTATATCACATACCCCCCTGACTTGTTATGTTGCCGCGGGTTAGCTACCCCCGATGCGAGGAGTACCTCATGCGGGTCCACGTGACCTATGCGGGCTACGGTAGTCCAGGAATCACTCCGGGTGTGTTACGCCGATGCGAGGAATACCTCATGCGGGTCCAAGTGGCCTATGCGGATTGCGGGAGTCCAGGAAATGCCGCGGGTTAGCTACCCCCGATGCGAGGAGTACCTCATGCGGGTCCACGGGACCTATGCGGACTACGGGAGTCCAGGATTAGACTCGCACAATGATACTAGGGGCGAATGGCCCTACTCCGATCATTGGCGGTCTAGAAAAGACCGGTTGAGTTACACCTATTTGCTCTTGTATATTCTGTGGCACTAGGTACTGTTAATTGGTTTGTTTCGTACATGTTTGTGAATTGGTTTTAAAATATTATGATTTCATTTCAGTACTTTCAGTTTCACATACTTGGTACCTGTTGTACTGACCTCCTTCGGGGGGCTGCGTTCATGCCGCAGGTAGAGGTACATCGGTTGTTGATCCTCGCTCATAGGATCACCGTTCTGCTTTTGGGAAGCCCCGTTTCTCCGGAGGCTTATCTTTTGGTATGATTCCCTGTCATTGTAGATTCATGTACATTCAGGGGTATGACGGGGCCCTGTCCCGTCATAGTTGTTACAAACTCTTAGAGGTCTGTAGTCCTGTTGTAAATTGGGTGTTGTAAAGGATGTAACTGTTCAGTTTTTGCCATATATATACAGAAAGGTGACCGTTTTGGTTAGCATGTTTCTTATTTTATATTGTTTCATGTTTATGAGTTTATTTCCGCTGGTTTTTCTCTGATGTTGTATCACTAGGGTGCCCGGGGTAAGGCACCAGTCACGGGCCCGAGGTCGGGTCGTGACAAAAGTGGTATCAGAGCAGTTAATCCTCGGAAAGTGTCTACAGACCGTATCTAGTAGAGTCTTGATTATCAGCGTGTTGTGCACCACACCAATAATCAGGAGGCTACAAGATATTTAGGATTGGCTTCCATTCTTCTCACTCTGAGATCGTGCAATAGAGCTGTGTTATAGGTTGAACTCCCTCTGACTTATTCTTATGTACCAGTTATGCCTCCACGCAAGGCAACCGTGGCCCAGACGGGCAAGGCAGCTGAGGGAGCTGCTAGTAGGACGTAGAGGGTTACGAGGGCACAGGCCCAATATTTACCTGAGGTGATGCTTCGGACGGCGAGTTCTACGACGTCGCCAACCCCAAAGAGAGTTGAGCAAAGCGGTGCCATCGAGACCACGGTACACTGAGCCTCCGCCCACACCTGAGCAGAGGATATGGGATACAAGGAGATGACCCAGTTATTAGTAGGGCTGGCCAGTGGGCCGGGCCGACCCGACCCCGCCCCGGTCCCGACCCGACCCCGACCCCGACCCCGACACGACCCCGCTATAATAAAAAAAAAAAAAGCGGGACCGGGGCTCGAACCGGGGTGGGACAGGGTATGGTCCTGCCCGACCCGACCGCTGTGCCTCGACCCGCCGACCCCGCCCCCCTCCTTTGCAGAAATAGCCGTTGTCCAACGGCCATTTTACATTTCGTTGGACAACGGCCATTTTGGCCTCCCCTCCCCAACCCCTTTATATTTATTTCTAACCCCTAAGTTATTATATTTACACTTTAACCCAATTTTTCAACTATAAATACCTCATTCCTCTTCTTATTATTTTCACAAATCTTTCTACTCTCTAATCTCTCAATCAATTATCATTCAATCTCTATACAACATTGTCTACTACATATTCAATCTATTTATTAATTTGAGAATTGGGAGTGAAGTTGGCAACTAGCTTGAGGATTATCTATCGAGCAAAGTTTCAATTTTCAACCTTCGACACACGTCGACTCTACGTCGGCGTTTGGTACATTCGTTCTCTCATTAAATTATTATTTTGTTTTTATTTCATTTAGCACATTTAATTTCATTATCTTTAAGTCTTTAACTATTTATTA
The DNA here is from genome assembly GCA_029844215.1 of Przewalskia tangutica. NCBI lineage: Eukaryota > Viridiplantae > Streptophyta > Magnoliopsida > Solanales > Solanaceae > Przewalskia > Przewalskia tangutica. The sequence continues at coordinate 114,591,959 of CM056723.1, read as the reverse complement.
TCATAATTAAAATGAAAAGAGCAAAAAGTCTTTTCGGCAAGGGTACTTCTTCTAGTAGGGCGGGTAACAAGGGCAAGGGTACTTCTTCTAGTATTCGTGTTCCAAATTATTCCTAGACAAGATGATTTTATAGATCTGAAATGTTTCCTGAAATACCATATGATCTTGACACAAATGATTATCCTCAAATTGAAGAAGATTTTAATTTAGATGACACTCTAGATGATGATACACATACTAATGAAGATGATGATACACCCACTAGTGAAATGCCTCCTATCCCCCCTACTATGAGACGAGGTCCGGCAAAACGACCATTAAAATCAGTTGTATGGAAATATTTTGACAGGGACGTAGCTAATCAAGTAGATGTATGTAAAACTTGTAAAAATGTTTATTCTTTTAAAACTGGACAAGGTCATGGTGGGACGGGGGGTTTAGGAAGACACCTATTGCAAAAACACAAAGCCTTGCATGCCCAATACATGATTGAAAAAGATGGTGAGAAAGCGTCCTCTCAATCGGAACAAGGTTCACATACTGTTTCGGAAAAAGTACAGGGTCAAATTAACCCTATGACGGGGGGAGTTGTAGGCCCTAAATACGATAAACATAAAGATAGGGAATCACTAGCAAAATTAGTTGCTGTGGAGGGTTTGCCTTTTTCATTTCCTGAATCTCCTGATTTTATTCATTATATTAGAGATATGTATAATCCTGCTTATAAAGGTTTTCCTAGATCAACTGTTAAAAGAGATGTATTTAAATTTGCACATGAATATCAACAGTATTTACGTTATGCATTATATCATTTAAATTGCAAAGTCGCTCTAACTTCTGATATAGGTCGTAGTACTAACGACCATGATTATTTAACTAGAACTGTCATTGGATAGATTATAAATGGTCTATGCAAAAACGTATTTTAGCATATAGATATATAGATAGTAGGCACACTGGTGAGTTTATTTCAGAAAATATTTATTCAGTCTGCGATTATTACGGAATAACTGATAAAGTTATGAGTATTACATTAGATAATGCATCTTCTAACAATTCTGCTATTAGTATTTTAAGAGATGTTTTAACTCCGTCTTTTCCAAAACATTTTCATATCAAATGTGTGTGCCATATTTATAACTTAGTTGTAAAGGATGGTCTTTCACTTTTTCAAGATATTCTTGAAAAAATACAATTTGCTATACACTTTATTTTTAAAAATAATAGAATTCAACAGAGAAAAGAATATAAAAAAACTTGTCACGATTGTGGACTATCTTACAGAAAAATTTCCGAAGAAGTACCAACTAGGTGGAATTCTTTATATGACCAACTAGTTGTTGCTTATGACTATAGAAAACCTATTACTTTATTTTTTAACGCCCATAATCAAAATCCAAATGATATGATTGTGGATAATGATTGGGAGAAAATTAGAGAACTTATTGTATTTTTAGAAAATTTTCAACGAGCAACAAATTTTTTTTCTACTTTATATTATCCTACTATTTCAACTATGTTGTTTTATATAGCTATAATATTTTTACTTCTTAAAGAATATATGGAAAAACGTGCTTATCTCTGACTATTAAAAAATGTTTATGAAATTAAAGAAATATTTTATTCCTATTCCCTATTTATATTATTGGTCTTTGTATTAAACCCGACTATTAAAGTAGAGGGTTGTAAAAGTCTTATTGAAAATATTTATAACTGTATGGACGTACTACCACCTCCAACTCCCAAAAATTTAAATGTTGAGCCACCTATTGAACTAACGCTAGAAGAAGTGTTGAATAGCGTAGAAGATGAATGCAAAAAAGTATATCGGCATTACCCAACAAGAAAGTGCTAGTAACCAACCGACTTTTGTACCATCTTCTTCTTCAACACAACCTAAAAAAAGGCATGCTGTTTCTGGGGCTAGTACTATTAGTTCTATTGAAAGCCTCAGAAATAGAATGTGCGGTGGTACCAGTGCTAACCAAATTAGCGAGTTCGATGTTTTTGTTTTGCAGGGTAATTTACCTTACCAAGCAGTTATCAATGAAGAAGGAAAGGAAGACTTGCTGAAATATTGGATGCAGAATGAGAAGACATTTCCGACACTTTCAATGATGGCCCGAGATATTTTGAACATTCAAGCGTCATCAATCGCTTTTTCTGCAGACAGATTTCAAATAGGAGAGCACAGACACTCATTAGCCGGAGATAGCTTGGAGATGGCGGTACTATTCAGAGATTGGATACGAGCGGAGCGAAGGAGGTGCGGTCAACCAGAGATTAACGAAGAAGAAGACGACAACTACAACGACATTTTATCTGAAGGCATGAGTAGCGACGTGGAACAATTTGACCAAGATATACCAATTCCAACCGAAGAACCACAAGAAATTATAAAGAAACTAGAAAAAATATTTTCAAATTGGTAATTTATTTCATTGCAATTTTTTAATTTTTCTATGTCTTTTGCAATTTTTTTCAACAACAGTACACTACAATGTTGTAATTTTGAATCTTGTATATTTCAATGAAATAATTAATAATATAAGAGGCACAAAAACAGCCTTGGGATGTTTTTTTTACACTCTTCTTGTCTTTATTTAATTATTTAGTTTATACTTTATAGTTTATACTGTTATAGTTTATACTTTATAGTTTATAAATATATTATATATATGAGTATAATACTATAATTATAATACTATAAGTCTATAATATTATAGTATATGCATATGACTATATTAATATGACAAGTATATGTTAATGTTACTTTGTTAGTAATTTAGTATTTTTAATTTCGTGAAAAAATTAAAAAAAAACCCGCTGCATCCGTCCCGTCCCGACCCGCCCCGACTTCTACCCAACGGACCGGACGGACACATTATGGTCCCGCCCGCCCGACTCGCCAGTTCGCCTACCGACTCGCCTCTTCTCCGTCTCCGACCCGCCCGACCGCTTAACCCGACCGGTGGCCCGCCCGCCCATCGCGACCCTAGTTATTAGCCGTGATCGTGGCGAGGCAGTGAGGAGACGAGACAGGTTCCGGTTGTACCGTAGTTCACCCAGAATCGATAGCTGAGACTTCGGACTTTTTGAGTCATCACCACTGAGTTCTATGGGTCGAGGATCAAGATGATCTCGGGAGTTTATCCGACGATTGCGTGGATCATGAGAGTGATCAAGGCCTCGGAGACGAGTCGGTAGTATTGGTTCACATCGGCCGCGGATACCGCAATGATCGTTTGATCTACGGAACCGCCCCGGGGCATGCGCTCACCGGGTGAGACGAGTTCTCAGAGGCATTTCTTAGCCACTTCTTGCCTCCGCAGATGAGGAGAGCTCGGGCCGATAGATTTCTGATGTTGAGACAGAGCGGGCGGACGGTCCGGGAGTACAACGTAGAGTTTGACTCGTTAGCTCGGTACGTCCCCGCTTTAGTAGCAGACATGGAAGACAGAGTGCACCGCTATGTCACAGGGCTCGATGATTACTTAGAAGAGGGTTGATCGGGTGTAGCTCTTCAGCCGGGCATGGACATTGCCCGCATGCAAGCTTATGCACTTGGGTGTGAGGAACGTAGAGGCCGACAGATTAATAGATATCAGCAGAAGAGGGCCAGGACAGCAGGGTCCTTTGGTAGCTTTCGAGACGGACGACCTCAGCAGCAGACTGGGTTTGCACCTCAGCCGGTTCAGAGCGCTCCTTCACCGTCTTCCAGACGTCCAGGGTATTCGGGAGAAGGTCAGGGCCCCAGGGCTTCAGGTTTCCAGGGAAGCAGGGATGCTACCTGATCGAGACCACCCCCCTCTCGGTGTGGCCGATGTGGCAGATCCCATTTCGGGAGTTGTGGTAATACTGTGGGGCCTTGTTACACTTGTGGCCAGCAGGGTCATATTTCGAGGATCGTCCACTGCAGGCGCGCAGATGGTAGGGTTCACCTGGTGGTCATTCGTCTGCCTCATCTCTCGCGGTTACTCGCCCCGAGGCGTGGTGCTCGCGGGCGGCCAGGTCGCGCAGGTCGTGGCAAGGGTCCTAGTTCCAGCAGTTCTCAGAACCGCATTTATGCCATGTCCAGCCGTCAGGACCAGGAGGCGTCACCGGATGTCGTCACAGGTACATTATTGGTTTCATGTTGTGACGTATATGCTTTGATAGATCCAGGTTATACCTTGTCCTATATATCTCCTCATATTGCTGGTAGAATAGGGATAAAGTCTGAGTCCATAAAACCTTTTGAGGTAGCTACGCCAGTAGGTGATTCGGTGGTAGCTGAGCGGGTATATAAGGCTTGCTCAGTGACTATATACAGTCGTCAGACCCTAGCCGACTTGATAGAGTTGGATATGACGGACTTTGATGTGATTATGGGTATGGATTGGTTAACGTCTTGCTATGCCAATGTGGACTGTAGAGAGATATTGGTACGGTTCCAGTTTCCTGGGGAGCCGGTTATCGAGTGAGAGGAACATCGCGCCGGCGGTAGGTTTATTTCTTACCTCAAGGCTAGGAAGATGGTGCAGAAGGGGTATATCTACCATATTGTTCGGGTATTCGATAATGAGGCCGAGATACCAGACCTTCAGTCAGTTCCGGTTGTTAGAGAGTTTCCAGACGTATTCCCAGACGATCTCCCGGGTATCCCTCCTGAGAGGGAGATTGAGTTTTGCATTGATATGTCGCCAGACACTCGGCCTATATCTATTCCACCATATAGGATGACACCTGCTGAGTTGAGGGAGTTGAAGGACCAGCTGAAAGATTTGCTGGAAAAAGACTTTATCAGGCCTAGTGTTTCTCCCTGGGGAGCGCCGGTTTTATTTGTAAAGAAGAAGGATGGGACGTCACAGATGTGTGTTGATTACAGGCAGCTGAATAAGGTAACCATCAAAAATAGATACCCCCTCCCCAGGATTGATGATTTGTTTGATCAGTTGCAGGGGGCGAAATGTTTCTCCAAGATAGACCTGCGGTCTGGTTATCATCAGGTGCGAGTTAGAGAGACAGATATCCCAAAGACTGCATTCAGGACCCGGTATGGGCACTATGAGTTCAGGGTGATGTCTTTCGGTTTGACCAACGCTCCAGCAGTATTCATGGATTTGATGAACCGGGTGTTCAAGCCATTTTTGGATACGTTTGTTATAGTATTCATTGATGATATCCTGGTTTATTCGCGCACAGAGCAGGAGCATGCAGATCATTTGAGGACGGTACTGAGAGTCCTCCAGGACCGGCAGTTGTATGCCAAGTTCTCGAAATGCGAGTTTTGGTTGGCTTCAGTGGCTTTCTTAGGGCATGTTATCGGGGCCGATGGTATTCGGGTTGATACAAAGAAAGATCGAGGCGCCAAGACTTGGCCTAGACCCACTACACCGACGGAGGTGCGCAGTTTTTTTGGGCCTTGCGGGTTATTATCGGAGGTTTGTGGAGAAGTTTGCTTCCATTTCAGCACCCTTGACTAGGCTGACTCAGAAAGCAGCTATGTTCCAGTGGACGGATGCTTGTGAGGAGGGCTTCCAGTTACTGAAGGAGAAATTGACGACCGCCCCAGTTCTTACTCTTCCAGAGGGTTTAGACGGATATGTGGTTTATTGTGATGCGTCGGGTGTCGGGCTTGGGTGTGTGCTAATGCAGCATGGTAAGGTTATAGCTTACACATCTCGACAGCTCAAGAAACATGAGAAGAACTACCCCACACATGACTTAGAGTTGGCAGCAGTGATTCATGCCTTGAAGATCTGGAGACATTATTTATATGGAGTTCATGTGGATATTTACACAGACCACAAGAGCCTCCAGTATATCTTCAGCCAGAGGGAGCTGAACTTGCGGCAGAGACGGTGGTTAGAGCTACTTAAGGATTATGATGTCGATATCCTATACCACCCAGGGAAGGCCAATGTAGTTGCAGATGCCCTTAGTCGTAGATCGATGGGTAGTCCGCCGATGTGCAACTGCAGGCGGGCATGGTCCGCGAGTTACATCAGCTAGCGAGCCTTGGAGTTCGTTTGGTTGGTTCCGATAGTAGTGGGGTTCGGGTTCGAGAGGTTGCCGAGTCTTCCATCGTCGAGGAGGTAAAGCGGCGACAGTATGAGGATCCGATTATGACACGGTATCGAGATACGGCTCTTCGAGAGGGGAAGGGTCCATTTGTGGTAGCACCTGATGGGGTGCTAAGATACGAGGGTAGATTGTGTATACCCGGTATTGTAGGACTTCATCAGCAGGTTCTAGGGGAAACACACAACGCTCGTTACTCTATTCATCCGGGGTCGACAAAGATGTACCATGACCTCAGATGTGTGTATTGGTGGGATGGCTCGAGGACGTTGCAGTTTGTTGCTCGGTGTCCGAATTGTCGCAGTCAAGGCGCGGAGCACCGTGCTTGGTAGGTTGTTGCAGATGATAGAGATTCCAACATGGAAGTGGGAGGTGATTAATATGGACTTTATTACAGGGTTACCTCACACTCAGAGGAAGCATGATTCCATATGGGTTATTGTCGACAGGCTGACGAAATCAGCCCACTTTTTTCCAGTCAGGACGACTTATTCGGCCGAGGATTATGCTAGACTTTACATCCGAGAGATCGTGAGACTGCATGGGGTCCCTATATCTATTATATCGATGCAGGAGCCCGCTTACGCTAATTTCGGAGGTCTTTCCGTAAGGATTAGGGACGCAGCAAGCCTCGTGATTGCATTTCATCCTCGCATCGACGGACAGCAGCGCATTATCCGCATACACTCGAGGATATGTTGCGCCCGTGTTATCGATTTCGTGGTAGCCGGTGTCACGACCCGACCCGATCGACATCGTGCCCTACCGGGCACCCTTACTGTAAACATCGAGAAAATCAGCGGAACATACATGAAACTTATTAATAAAACATCGAAGTAAAACAACAAAGTTAGCCGACAGGGCTACCTTCCGAACATATATAAATACAAATCAAGCAGCTTGCCTCATTTCTTTTACAAATCGACCCAAAAATGTGAATACAGCACTTCTAGGAATAACAATCGAACAATCGTATGGACAAGGCCCCGCCAACCCCTGAATATACATAGCCACGACAACTCCGAACATTGGAGCCATCTCAAAATGCCAACCAGATCCTAAGCTCATGGATCCATAATCGTGTACCTAAACTCGCGACATGAACGCAGCCTCGGCGGGGTCAAGCAACAAAATTTAATATGGAATGTAAATAACGCATAAGAAATGATCATAACTGCATAAAAGAATGACAAGGACAAGTATAAAAATACATACCGATCCTCGCCGTGTCATTACCACTTATGAACTTAATCGTACATTAATCATTCTTTTCCTTCTTTCAATAGGAATTAACATCATATTCTTACATACATACTTAAGAATTCAATCAAGTTTTTCCACATAACTTACATCAATATCTTTTCCATTCCATTAAGAGTTATAGTCATATCTTACGACTTACTTAGGAGAAGTCATTAAGTTCATTTCTATCTAACTTACTTATCTTTCATAACATAGTCCGCCCACTACGAGGGACACATATACTACCCGCCCAAATCGACGCGATCAAGTCACACCAATATCAAAGCATGCCCGTGGAATCCCCCATCACTGTCGACAGCTAAAAGTGTAAAACATAACCATGGGTCTCACGCCCATAATATCAATCAAAACAGGTGGTATAACGCCCGGGCTTGCCCTCATTTATACTCTTACCTCGAGAAGGTGGTAAAGGTGGGTATAACGCCTTGGGCTTGCCTCATTTATACTCTTACCGAGAAGGTGGTAAGCAGTGGGTATAACGCCTGGCTTGCCTCATTTATACTCTTACCCCGGAGAAGGTGGTATAACGTCTGGGGGCTTGCCCCTCATTTATACTCTTACCCTATCTCGACTGGTCACAAATAACACATAAAGCAGTGGTACAGTCCTGGGGATTTACCTCACTTATACTCTTACTCGAGAAGGGTATAACGTCTTGGGGCTTGCCCCTCATTTATACTCTTACCCTAACTCAACCGGCCATCATACATAACATAAGCCCTACCGACTTATCATACATAACATAAGCAAGTTAAGAAATCCCCTAACTTCTTATTAGCTTGTTCATACACTCTCATTTTTGTTTACTTAAGGCACTAACATGTCATTATAAAATCCGGGAATTTAACCCAACGTACTACGTGCCTCTACTCCTTTAAAATGATTCTCTTTCAAATAAAACTTCCAAGATACTAATAACCGTAGTATCAAGTCATATCTACTTTTCACGACAAGTCACAATACTTTTTTAGAAATACATTTATAGGCTTCTAAATCTAGTGACTTCTTTCTTTGAAACCTAAAGCAATTGGTACCTTTAAAACAATTTGCCCTTCTTTATTTCAAATCATTTCTTTGCTTACTTTACTGAAGAAAACCATTCTTTTAAATCTTCCATAAAGTTGTTATAACCAACTTCCCATAAAGCCGTTATAACTCTTTATTTCTTAGACAAATACATTCATTTGATAACCAAGAAACTTATACTTTCAATTCAAATCGCATAGCTTTCAAAATACTTCAAGTCTCTTAACTTTTAGGAACACAAGTTTCTTAACCTTTTAACACTTTGAGGTCCATAGTCTTAAAACTTCATACGTAAATCCTTATAAAATTAAGTAACAAATACTTGGTGCGGTGTGAATAAGTTATACTTATTTATAACTATCTTAATCAAGTAGCCATGATCTAGAAAATGTAATACAATTTTGTCTTATCTTAGCTTCTATGCAGATGGAGAATTCTACTTGTTTTAACATAATTAATGTCATTACATTTTCCTTTATTAACGCTGCAATGGCTTGTTCGATACTTATTCTCATTTGTGTCATAAATTAGCCAAGTCAACTTGGCTCCAAATAATTTCTAACGACTCTTACCAACATCCCCCATAAGACTTGGTAAGAACTGAGGATAACTTCGACATAACCTTTACGTAGAGTAAATCAACATACATACCTCTTAACTTCTAAGAGTAGAAGGAATCATGAAATAGTACTACACGTATATTCCATAAATAGAATCATGTCAAAAGAAGGAAGAGGTTCACATACCTCGCGACGATTGTCGACAAGTAGCAAGATGCTCCAAACTACTTCAACCTCGAGCTATCACAATCTTCCAAAGAGGATACGCTATACTTAGTTCTTCAACCTATCATGGTCACAATACGTCCATTAACCTCTTACTTCAAACGTAGAATATTCTAAGTGCTAAGTCGCCAAATTCTATGGAAAATCTGACAAAGACCTCCTTTGTTTCTACTCACTTTGCCACCTTTTCAAGGTCGATTACAATAACCAAACAACCCCAATTGGCTCACAATTAAGTAGAAGATAGTCCAATACAAATGACTAACTAAACAGCCCCAATTGGCTCACAATTAAATAGAAGATAGTCCAATACAAATGACTAACCAACTACTACAAACTACAAGTCCAAAATCGGCCACCTTGAGTTCAACCAAACTAATTCTTATCCAATTTCCATTTCAATCCAAATTGGTAGCATAATAAGATATCAAGTCGCATTTGGTTATTACTACCATAAGCTTCAAGTCAATAACATGCGACGATTCTAACAACGATCAAATTGTAATCCAACTTAACATGGCCTACATTTCATTTAATTTCAAAGACTACAATCGATCTATAATCCTTATAAACTTCAACATATACTTCATGCTAGCAACAAGTAAAGCTAACAACAAAATAAATAATTTTGTAATACTTTCAAAGAACAAGATTATACCTCAACGCTTTTTAATCCAATCTTCAAAACCGAAGTTGCTCTTTAGCAACCTAGAGCCTCCTTAAGACACCTCAATCCGCTTGTTGGGACCCTTAGAACAATACCAACAATTATCCTTCAAACTCCAAGTAAAACCTAGAAAGACCCTTTAGGTTTTTGTTTGCGACTAACCCGCAAACAATCTTTTTCCAAGATTTTTCTATTGAGAAAAGCTTACACTACCCTCAAGAACCTAGGTTTAAAGTGTGGAATCAAATGGACAAGAAACGAAAATTTTTTCTTTCTTCTTGTTGCTAAAGCCGAGAGCACCTATGTGATGTTCTTCCAATTTTTGTAATTTGGCTAAGTATGGAACTTGTCATACTACTACTAGTATTAAATAGGGACATGGAAGGTCAAGATACAAACAAATGGGTGGTGTGGATGAAGTCTTAATAAAAACCAAGACTAATGGACCCTTGACTTAGTCAAAATTCTCATGCTAACAAGTTGCAAGACTTTGTCATCCCACCAAAGGTCAAATGACCCTTTAGTCCATGGCATTTCGTCCAAGCTCACTAAAAGGGGGGGGGGGGGGTGACACGTGTCGCCCTCCCATTCGTCACAATAATACATTTTTCCGACAATTTCATAATTCCGCTAAATTTTACAAGTCTCAAATCTTGACACTTTAAAGTTCTTACGTATGTTCTTAAAACATGTCCTGTAAATACGGGGTGTAACACTGGGAGGATCATTTGCCTCTAGTGGAGTTTGCGTGTAACAACAACTACCATTCTAGTATCCAGATGACGCCTTATGAGGCCTTATATGGGAGGAAGTGTAGGTCACCGATAGGCTGGTTTGATGTGGGCGAAGTTCAGTTAGTCGGGCCGGACTTGATTCAGCAAGCGGTAGATAAGGTGAAGCTTATCCAGGAGCGATTATTGTCACCGAGTCGATGTGTTGTATGCAGATAATCGGCGTCGACACTTGGAGTTTGAGATGGACGATTGGGTCTTCCTGAAGGTATCACCCATGAAGGGTGTGATGAGGTTTGGGAAGAAGGGGAAACTTAGCCCAAGGTACATTGGGCCTTATCAGATTGTCCGTAGGGTAGGCAAGGTTGCATATGAGTTGGATCTGCCGTCCGATCTGGAGGCAGTACATCCAGGTTTTCATGTGTCTATGTTGTGAAGGTGTATCGGAGATCCATCTAGAGTGCACCCGATCTGTGATGTCCAGGTGACAGAGGGGTTATCGTATGAGGAGAGTCCCATAGCGATACTCGATCGTCAGGTTAGGCGACTGCGGACAGAGGATGTGGCTTCCGTCAAGGTCTTATGGCGGAACGATAACAGAGAGGAAATGACATGGGAAGCAGAAGAGGACATGATGAAGAAGTATCCCCACTTGTTCCCTACACCTCCAGGTAACCCACTTTCCTGCTTGTTAGTTTTAAATTAACATATATGCTTAAGTATTGTTGTGGCCATGTAGAGCGTTCTTATTTGCAAGAGGAATAGTTAAGAGGGTCTATGTCGATATTTTGATTTGAGTAAGCATAGAAGGAACATTCGGGATGAATGTTTCTAAGGGGGAGAGAATGTTACACCCCGTAATTCAGGTCATGCTTATGAGAACGTACGAAAGGAATTAAGATTTAAATTTTAGAAAGATAGGTTGACAGAATGATTTGGACGGGTTTTAGTCAACTTTGGGGCGATTTATGCCCAGTTACATTAGGAGTTCCTAGGTGTTTCAAAATCCTAGTATGTAGTTCGTTGAGTCTAGTTCCCAACGCAACAAACCGTTTGTCGTTAGGACATCGGAGTAGAAAGTTATGGAAGGTACAAGTTCAGTGCACAGACAAGAAGGAGAGTGTTTTCAGCCTGATGCCACAGCGCCGTGGCGCCGAATATACTGAAGTTTTCTGAAGTTGCAGCGCCGCGGCGCCGGAATACAGGGCCGCGCCGCCGTTTGTACTGAAGTTTTCGGAGGTTTCAGCGCCGGCTGCAGGGCCGCGGCGCCGAGGCGGGATTTTTGCGAAAATTGGGGAAAAATCAGAAGATATTTTTTGTAAAGGCCTATGGGAGGGTGACAAGTGTCCCTCTTATCTTTTTGACCAGAGGAAGTCTTATTTATTGACCAAGTCTTGAAGGCTTGGTCATTCTTCAAGAACTCCCCTCTCTCTAAAAATCCCTATCCATTCTCTCTAAAAATTCAAGGAAAAACCAAGGCCTAGAAAATTTTTGGGAAGGGCGGCAAGAAGGCAATATGTTGGCAAGCTTGTAGGAGGTTCGTAGAGGTGATGTTAACGAAGAGGAAATTGTGGAAAGAGGGCAAGTGAGCGATTTGTTGGACTGTTTTGGGCGAACTCCAAGGTAACAACCCATTCTCCATTTTAAGTAAATTGTGTCACATGTTGAGGAAGAAAGGACTTGTAGTTGTCGATATTGCTTTTAGGTATATAACATGTAGGAATAACGATTTGGATTTGAAAGGATTGGATAAGGATGTTATGTGAGCATATTATAGCTGAGATACTGCCTTAAACTTGTTGGATTATTTTAATATGAATTGTGGGGCAGAATTTTACACGTCCGGTTAGGCGTGTAATCCCCTTGTTTTACTGAATTGTTAGGCCTTGATTATCGCATGTTGGCTATTGATATCGGACCTTGAAAAGGTGGAAAAGTATGTAGAAACAAAGGAAGTGCTGTCCAACCTTCCGTAGAATAAGGAACTTTATACTTAGTATATGCTACGAAGAAGTCTAGACACTGATAGACGTATTTGATTATTATAGGTTGATACTCGACGCGCGGCATATTCGACTTGGCAAGTGGATTTATCCGAGGAGGTATGTGATTCTTCCTATCCTCTTGAGCATGATGGTTGTAAAATATATAGTACGATAGACGTACATGTGTCAAATGAATTTGGTTTCACTTTGATGTCCTTGACTTGAGTTCTAAATGTTAAGTATCTTGAAGCATTTCAAGTAGGAGTTATGAATCATTATTCAGAAGAAATTTCTCTTGGTTTTTCCAAACAAATGTGATTGTTTTGATTTATAAAAGAAATATAAGTGTTATACTAGCTTTATGGGAAGTTAGTTATAGCGACTTAAGGAAGATAAAAAGAATGGTTTACTTACTTGTTTATAGAAGCCTTGTAACGATTTCTGAATGTGTAGTAAGTTGGTTTGATAAGTAAACATGTTATGATACTACGGGTGTAGTGTCTTGAGATTTGTCAGGTAAAGGGTTCTCTCAGGCTTATGTTGTTTACGATAAGCCAGGTTGTGTTATATCACATACCCCGACTTGTTATGTTGCCGCGTTAGCTACCCCGATGCGGTGAGTACCTCACGCGGGTCCACATGACCTACGCGCTACGTGAGTCCGTAAATCACCCGTGTGTTACGCCGATGCGAGGAATACCTCATGCGGGTCCAAGTGGCCTATGCAGATTGCGGGAGTCCAGGAAATGCCGCGGGTTAGCTACCCCTGATGCGAGGAGTACCTCATGCGGGTCCACGGGACCTATGCGGACTACGGGAGTCCAGGATTAGACTCACACAATGATATTATGGGCGAATGACCCTACTCCGATCATTGGCGGTCTAGAAAAGACCGGTTGAGTTACACCTATTTGCTCTTGTATATTCTGTGGCACTAGGTACTGTTAATTGGTTTGTTTCGTACATGTTTGTGAATTGGTTTTAAAATATTATGATTTCATTTAAGTACTTTCAGTTTCACATACTTGGTACCTGTTGTACTGACCTCCTTCGGGGGGCTGCGTTCATGCCGCAGGTAGAGGTACATCGGTTGTTGATCCTCGCTCATAGGATCACCATTCTGCTTTTGGGAAGCCCCGTTTCTCCGGAGGCTTATCTTTTGGTATGATTCCCTGTCATTGTAGATTCATGTACATTTAGGGGTATGGCGGGGCCCTGTCCCGTCATAGTTGTTACAAACTCTTAGAGGCCTGTAGTCCTGTTGTAAATTGGGTGTTGTAAAGGATGTAACTGTTCAGTTTTTGCCATATATATACAGAAAGGTGACCGTTTTGGTTAGCCTGTTTCTTATTTTATATTGTTTCATGTTTATGAGTTTATTTCACGTTTTTCTCTCGATGTTGTATCACCAGGGTGCTCGGTAAGGCACCGCCACGCCCAGGTCAGTCGTGACAGTTGTTTCGCGGCTGGGTTAACGCCGAGGCCCAGCCGCAGCCAATCCCATATGCCAATCCGCGGCCGTTATCGCTTTTCATCGCTTTCGCATGAAAGGCTGCCGGAGAGTGGATTTTTTTGGGGTAGGGGTTCGAGACGTAGGTGCATTGTATATGGGTAGAAACAACCATATATGTGGTGTATAATGGCGCCGAGAGGCTGTATACAGGTGGTATACAGTGGCAGTGAGGGTATATCAGCCATATACAGAGTGTATATCGACGTGTATAGGCTATATACGAGGGGTATACAGCCTGGTTGAGGTATAGGGAAAGAAAGGAGATTGTATATCAACATTATTCCCATATTATAAGTGATTTTAGTAGAATTTTAGGGTTGGGCAGCTGTATATCAGTGTATATCGGAGGTATACCGGTGGTATACTATCGATTCGACGTCGAAAACTGACAGAGGTGGGTGGCCGAAACTAGGTCTTAGGCAGAAAGGATTTTTGGCTTCTGATACCATGTATAATTGTATTAATCTCCCTTGGGGAGCCTTTCTCATTAATACAAAATATATATAGGTGTATAATATTGAATTCTTCTATAATAAGGATCCCAATTCTACCATAATTATACAACACACAATATAGTAAATATGTGCATTGTTACACGTGCTAATAGATTTGTATATGCAATGCAAGGACTTGAATGGTGAAAGTTTGCCGCGGAGATCGGAGAAGTGTTTGCCGGTGAGTACATACCACTGCCCTTGGACGAGTAACGTGAGCGCACATATGTAGAAAGTCAAAATTGGTTAGATTTTGGTATTTTAATTCATGTCAAGTTATGATTTAAGCTCAAATTCATATAAAAATAAGTTATTCAATTTTAAGATAAAATAGATTTCGTATTATTATTATACGAATGTTGTTATTTTCATAACATGGAGATTGTAGAGAATTTTCAGATTTTGATAATAATTTTTTTTTCTCATAACTAATTAAGAAATATGCATGTTAGTAAAAGACGTAGAAAATTTCTAGTGTTTCGAAAACCACTAACTACTTATTGGATTGAAAAGAGATCCAAGTAAAACAAAATACTGGCAGGTGAAATATTTCTTTGATATTAAATTTTGTCAATTTTATTTCTTTGATGTTATAAGTAAATGACTCATTTATGTCACTCGTCAATAGTTTGGCTCGTTTATGTCATTGTCGTTATAAAAATCTTAGAGTAATTATGAGGATATATCATAATGACCTCTCATTTATTATAATTGATTTGTAATATATTATAATTAGTATGATTGTAATTAGTATCTCTTATTTTAGGTAAGGTAGATTAGTCCTTCATTATTCAAGCCTAGGTTATTGTATATATATTGTATCTTTGGAATAATATTGATCAAGAAATTATTTCTTACATGCTATCAATAGCCAACGATCCTTTACCCTAAACCCTTCTCTTCTTCCCTCTTGAGCGATTTCTACTCCCTTTTTGTTTCTTCTAATTTTGTCTCCCTAGGTTTAGTAAGTCTAAACCTAATTCTAAAACCTAAACCTAATTCATTTGTCACACTACACTAATCCCTAGCCGCATTCACAACACCTAAACCCCTACCACACGGCTAGACTTCCCCAAGTTTTAGGTTTTTTCCATCCACTTTCATCAAAATACCAAGTCATTCTCCTCTTCTTTTGATTCTAAGTGAAACCTATGACCGAAAAACAAATATTTTATCCCTCTCTTGCCGTTAATGACGTCAAGAACTTTATCTCCATTACTCTTGAAATGGAGAAATGACAGCATACCTCATGGGAAGAACTATTCAAGATTCACTGCCGTGCTTATGAGGTGCTTGACCATATCATCCCGTTCGAATCACCGTCATATACCACTATGGTGGATAAGAAATTATGGTCTCGGTTATTTAGATGTCATTGTTCTTCAATGGATTTATGGCACAATTTTGAATGATCTTCTTCATATCATCTTAGAACTTAATTCTATGGCTAAACATGCGTGTGAAAGATTAGAAAATATTTTTCAAGATAATAAAATATCTAGGGCCGTTTATCTTGAACACCAATTTACAAATATTAAATTGGATGATTTTTCCAACATCAAAGTCTATTACCAAGAATTAAAAGTACTTGCGGACCAACTGTCCAACGTTCAAAGGTTGGTACTTCAGTTGATTGCGGGGTTGAATGAACAATATGATGGTGTTTCTACGTTCATTCAGAAAAGCAATCCATTACCTCCCTTTTATGAGGCCCATTCACGGTTAATTATCGAGAAAATAAGGAAAGGAAAGTAGACATTCTCGGGAGCAACCACCGCCGGAACCGCTCTCGTCTCCACCAACTCTTCTTCTACTGATTTGGAGCCCCAAAATTCTGGTTCAGGGGATCATGGTAATTTTTCCAATAATGGTAAAAAATGAGGGCAAACTGTAATAATAAAGCAAAAAAATAATGGTGGAAAAGGACGGGGGAGGGGTGGTGGCCAGCCCAACGACGACAGTAGCCAGACCAGGAAGTGGCGGGCTGGCAGTGGCACAGGACAGTGGGGGAATTACCCATCGTGGGCCTGGGATCCGACCTCTTCGTGGGCTCGGCATTCTCCTTCTTCAAATCATCAACCCGATATTCTTGGATCTCGTCCACAACATGCGTTTGCAACACATGCACGATCTTCTGTCGGATATGCACCCATGAATATTGAACAAGCCATGAGTCACAAGAATCTAAATATTCCGGATGAATTGTGGTACATGGATACAGGGACTACGTCACACATGACAACATCTCAAGGTGATATTTCATCTTATTTTAATACGAGCGGTAATAAAAATATTATTATCGACAGTGGGAAAGAAATTCCAATTCGTGGTATTGGTCAGGTAACATTACCCTCTTCCCACCCACCTTTATACTTGAAAAATATATTGCATGCACCAAAACTGATTAAAAACTTGATCTCTATTGGACGTTTTACAATTGACGGGGATGCTGCTCATGAGATGTAATAGCACAGGGGACTTATATCCCATCACATCTGTTTTCACCAATCGCAAGGTCAAACCTTCCACCTTTGCGGACATCTCTCCTAGTATATGATACAATAAGTTGGGACACCCAGGAGCACCAATTTTTAATCAATTTAAGAAGAATAATTTACTTTTTTGTAATAGATTTTTGGACTCTTCTGTTTGCCAAATCTGTGTGTTTGGTAAACATATTAAGCTTCCGTTTTCTGCGTCTACTAGTAATACTGTTATGCCATTTGATATTTTGTATTGTGATTTGTAGATTTCACCCGTTTTGAAACAATTTAGTGTATTTGTCAAAACTCAGTTTAGCAAAATCATTAAATATTTTCAATGTGATAATGGGGAGAAATTTATAAATGCCCAATTTAGGGGTATTTGTCACTAAAATGGGATGTCCTTACATATTTATGTCCTCATACATCTTCTCAGAATGGAAAAGCTGAAAGAAAGATTCGAACACTCAATAATATGACTCGCTCTATCCTTGTGCATTCGACCACACCACCAAACTTTTGGCACCATGCCCTTCAAATGGCTACATATCTCTTAAATATTCTTCCTAATAAACTAATCTTCAATGTGTCACCCACTCAGGTTTTGTACAACCGTTTCCCATCAGTTATATATTTACGAGTTTTTGGGTGGTTTTGTTATCTCTTTTTTCCGTCCGCCACCATTCATAAACTTCAAGCTCGATCTACTCTTTGCGTATTTTTGGGGTATCCACAAAATCATAGGGGATATAAATACTTTGATATGTCAACAGGGAAAATCATTATTTTTCATCATGTCATCTTTGATGAATCAACCTTTCCGTTTGCAACATCTCGAGCGGCATCCTCACCTTCATATGATTTTCTAGACGACAGAATTCATCCAATTTTGAGGTATCATCTAAACTCTCAAAATACTACTATAGGGCCATCACCAATCTCACAGCCCACCAATGTGACCCAATCCACATTTAGGGGCAGGCCGACCCAACACATAAATAACCCTACACCTCTACCCGTCACCCAACCTCCTTCTCGTGACACACTAGCCTAGTCAAGTAGCCATATCAGGCCCACTGCCTCGACCCAAAATCCCGAAACAACCCAACCCACCGTTTCGACCCAAAGTCCCAAAAACACTATCTAATGGCCCAATAATTCCACCACGGACTATGGAAATCCGTGCAATGCATGAGATTTTTCGCCTTAAACACCATTTTAGCCTAAAAACCTCAGTTCTACCGTCACCAATACCAAAAAATCCCCAAACCGCCTTATCAGACCCGAATTGGAAGGTTGTCATGTTAGATGAATTTACTGCTCTTATTCAAAATAAGACATGGGATATGGTACCACGACCATCTAATGTAAACATAATTTGGTCTATGTGGGTTTTTTGCCATAAAAAAATTTCTGACGGTTCTTTTGCGAGATACAAAGCTCGTCTTGTTGGTGATGGCATGTCTCAGCAGGTTGGAGTTGATTGCGGTGAAACATTCAGTCCGGTAGTCAAGACTGCAACTATTAGGACTGTTTTTAACCTGTCACTGTGCAAATCATGGTTCATTCATCTGTCAAGAATGCAGTTTTACATGGCCACTTACAGGAAACAATATACATGCATCAGTCGTTGGGGTTTCGCGATCCTACCCGTCCAGATCATGTGTAATAAAATCCTTATATGGTCTGAAACAAGCTCCTAGGGCATGGTATAATAGGTTTGCAAGATTCATTTCCAAATTTGGATTCTCTCACAGCAAGTCTGATCAGTCTCTCTTTATTTATAGGAAGGGCACTGATATGACATATATACTTCTGTATGTTGATGACATTATTCTCACTACATCCTCAACTTCAGTTCATCAGTATATTATGTCCCTTCTTGCAGCTAAATTTGCGATAAAGGACTTAAGCCAGTTGAATTATTTTCTTGGCATTGCTGTCACTCACTATGCAAATGGCCTGTTTCTCAGTTAGAAGAATTATGCCAAGGAGATAATTTACAAAGCAGGAATGTCTTCCTGTAAACCTTCACAGACTCCAGTTGACACGAAGGCGAAGTTGAGTAATGCTTCAGGTACTCCATACAACGACCCCCCAAATTACCACAACCTTGTCGGTGCATTGTAGTATCTCACTTTTACGAGACCTGATATTTCCTATGCGGTCCAACAAGTTGTTTACATATGCATGATCCTAAGGAAGAACATATGTGGGCTCTTAAGAAGATTCTGTGGTATGTTAAGGGTACTCTTCATTTCGGACTTCATTTGTATAAGTCCTCCATCTCGAGTCTGTCTGCCTACACTGATGCGGATTAGGGCGGCTGCCCAGATACACATCATTCCACTTCCGACTATTGTGTATTCTTGGGTGACAATCTCGTATCATGTTCATCCAAATGTCAGACCATACTATCTCGGTCGAGTGTAGAGGCAGAATACTGAGGGGTGGCCAATGTTGTTGCTGAATCATGTTGGCTTCATAATCTGCTACTGGATCTTCATTGTCCGATTGAAAGGGAAATTGTGGTTTATTGTGATAATGTAAGTGCCATCTACTTGTCTGGAAATCCTGTTCAGCATCAATGCACGAAACACATTGAAATGGATATCTTGTTATTCCGAGAAATAGTTGTCCGTAGTTAAGTCCGCGTTCTCCACGTCCCTTCCCTTTATCAGATAATTGACATCTTCACAAAAGGTCTTCCGCGCGTATTTTTCGATGATTTGAGGGACATTATCAATATCCGAGAACCTTTAGGTAAGACTGTGGGGGGACTCTTAGAGTAATTATGAGGATATCCCATAATTACCTCTCATTTATTATAATTGATTTGCAATATATTGTAACTAGTATGATTGTAATTAGTATCTCTTATTTTAGGTAAGGTAAATTAGTCTTCCATTATTCAAGCCTAGGTTATTGTATATATAATATTGCATCTTTGGAATAATATTGTTCAACTAATCAATTCTTACAAAAAATGGTTCATCCATGCCATTTTTCATTAACGTTGGTTTACAATATCAGATATGACATGAGGTCTCCAATTAGATGTCCATGGCGTTTAACTAAACTAACCCAATTTTTAAATAACAAAATAATAAAAAATCTGACTCATACACCCGACCCACCAACAACCATAATCTAGATGGAGACCACGTGCCATATCTGGTATTGTAAAACTGACGTTAATGAAAAATGGCATGAATGAGCTATTTCGATAACGTGATGACATAAATGAGCTAAACTATTGATGAGTGACATAAATGAATTATTTATGATAGTTTGATGGCATATTTGATCCTTTTCCATTTATTTAATAGTGTTGGATCCCGGGGGTATACTATGGAACAATAAAAACAAACTGGAAATAAACAAACTCGAATTCTAATACAATTTGCAAATGTGAGCGATAATGTCGTCTAACACAAGTGACAACACTTTGATAAAACAAAAAAACTTTAACAGTAAATGCAACAAAAATATAAAGAACACAACTGTTTAATATTTACATAGGTTCAATATAACCTATGTCGGTCAGTGACTGAAATTATTGTATATATTTATATATAATTGAATAAATTTCTTCTTTTACAATATTACAAGATAATACACAAGGAATTAAAAGGTTGAAGTCACAGATGACTTCTGGCTGAAAAATCTACCTAAATAGATATAGAAAAAGTCTCATTATAATTGCTTCAATAAACAACAAAACTAAAATCTGGGCAACAATTATAATGTTGGACAAAATGTTAACGACAGGCTCAGAAAACACTTGTGATCCAGTTTTCTGACGAATATATCGGAGAGCTCTCTTGATATTTTTTCTAACTTTTTTTGGATATCGATTCACTGATACATCCTCTCTATTTATAGTAGAGGTTCTTCCTTGAAAAGCTCATTGAATCGTTGTAGAGGTTGAGGGAAAAGTGGGCAACTGATAAGGTTTGTTGGAGAATTTTGGAGCAAGATCTTCTAACTTCTTGGACTTGTTCCCAAAGATTAGCAATGGATTTGACTTGGTCTTCCCACATTTTTCATCAGCTCCAAAACTCCTTGCCAAGTCACTTTACTATCGTGGTGAAAATACCACGAGATCTTCAGTTCCGTGAAGTAAGACAAAACTATTTCACATAATGTTGGTCCGAATGTCGTGACATTTGTTCTAACATTTCTGATTTTAAATTAGTACTAAAAATGATATGTTGGGGAAAATGTTACAACACCAAATCCAACATTAACATTCTCTCCCTTTTTGCCTTTCTTCACAAAACCTAATTTATTTTGTGCAAGTGACTTATGGAAATGTCATAGGTGTTGTCCCAACATCTATGATTACACTAATGCTCCCCCTTAACCTGTGATGACATATAAACACAATATATACAAGCAACACATATATATGTCATTCATATAGGATTAGAAATACTAAAACATAGTCATTTAATTACATCATCCAAAACAAAATG
The DNA here is from genome assembly GCA_029844215.1 of Przewalskia tangutica. NCBI lineage: Eukaryota > Viridiplantae > Streptophyta > Magnoliopsida > Solanales > Solanaceae > Przewalskia > Przewalskia tangutica. The sequence continues at coordinate 114,570,471 of CM056723.1, read as the reverse complement.
ATTGTGAGATCATTGTTAATTACATCCCAATTTTTCAAAACAAACAGTAACCAATCAGTAACCAACAATCAACATTTTAACAACAACAAATCTCCCTTGCATGTCATGCATCAGTAGTAGTTTCCAACCGCTTTCTACTTTTGCATGACTTCAGTTCTGCATCAACAGCAGTTTCTATCCTTCTTCCTTAGCTCCCCCTGTATCAGCATTTTCTCTGTCTCCCTAAGCTTCACGAGCAACAGCAATATCAACATTTCTCCACCACCAGTAGCATCAGTATTATCTCCCATTTTTTGTGAAGAAAACAGTAGCAGGAGATGGTCTCGTGCTTGAACCAGGCCCTCCCTCATAGTATCAACCTCAAAAATTTGGTGATTGATTTTTGTAATTTGATCCACCAGCCATCCAGTGGTCATTGAAGATTGTCCTGATTTAGTGTTTCCAAAAATGTTGGTGACATTTCTTCCCACATCTATACTACTTCTTTCCAGTTTTCAGGGTAGATCAATGACTCTTTCTTTGCTTTTCAAAACTGTTTTATTTACTATGTACAACTCTGGATTTTCCCCTAATTTGTCCTCCCTCTTAGGTTGAAAGCCTTGTGTAGTTAGGTCTTTATATATCAAAGAAGGAAAATGTAGGATTGAAGTTCATTCTTTTTGTGCCAAGTTAACAACTTGATGGAAGATTATTCTGCCCAGATCAACTCAAACCTTTACCAGTTTTGTATAGCAGGGTGGCTTGTTCTGAAGTTACAATTGACTCATTCATAGAAAGAAGCCAATTATGTATAGCAATATTGTGTAGAATGGCAAACAGGGCTGTCAGTTTAGAAGCTGGACATCTAGAGACCCACTTATGCATTATACCTCCTGTGAGATATTTAATTAATTCATCTCTATTGTCCACTGCAGGGTCTTTTTCTCTATTATTCTCATCATAATTTAATCCCATACATTGGTTTATAACAGCATATGTTAAAGAATACATTCTGTTACAGATATATACTTTCCCAAATTTCTTTGACTTGGTGTCTTCTACAACAGATTCTAAATTAGCATAAAACAACCTGACTATTTTATCAACATAAGGTCCATTATTTGTAATAGATCCTAGGAGTTGTCTTTCCTTTAAGAACTCTACCAAGCCATATTTTGAGCAAGAGGCAATGTCTATTGATTTTTCAGACCTAATGATTCTATTTTTGTACCAGTTCCAATTATTAGAGCGAGCTTTATAATAGAAATCTTCTGAGAAAGTAGATACCTCATGGTCAAAATCTGTTTTATTTTGCTGGAGGAAGTAGGAGAAGGTGTTTCTACATATGTTTATTGAAATGTTACTTGAGATGTTGTGGCATCTTGGGCAACATCTGAAGAAGCATCTGTTCTGACTTTATGAGGGATTCCTCTGGGATAGAACTTTTTCAAATGAGTGTCGGCTGGAATCTCTTCTTCTGGAACAGAGACTGAGGGTTCAGGTTGAGTATCAGAAATTTCTGGTTCATCTTGATGATCTGCGAATGAGGTTTCTTATTCAGTATCCTTTGAAGATGGTTCGAAGTCCATATCATCTATATCACTGCTTGAACAAGCAGGAACTTTGAACTTGAACTTCTTGACAGTAGGTTCTGGTTGGAATGTTCTTTCAAACACTCTGTTTGATCTTATGGAAGGAAAAGATGAAGAGTTGGTCCTTTTGTCTATGACAGAACATCAGGAGTTGTGTCCACATCAATGAGGTTATTGTCATCCCCAGGGTAGCTGATCTCCAAGGGTTCTTGAATAGAACTAAGCACAATGGCTGAGCAAAGTGGGGGACTAGTGCTCATTGGTGTATTGTCATTTGTGTTGGTGGACATATGTGTTGAAATTGGTGATGTATCCATGTGTGAAATTGGAGAAGAAGGTATTGAAGGTTTAGGGTTTTTGGTTGAAGAGTGAAGCAAGAAATCCATCGCTTTTGGTTGATTTAACCGAGAGTGATGTGATCTTTTCCTTATTTTTTTTACGGAAAAAACAAAAACAAAAAGAAGAACAAGTGAAGAAGATATTTATACTCTTGACAAACAAAAATCCTTGGTTTTAGGTGTTTGAATTGTATTCAAATGCTTGTACCTAAAATTATAGAATAAAAAGATAGACATCAAGATTTGGAATTTGATCTAATCATTTAAAAGTTTGAATTCCAAAAAAAATTATGGCATAAAAACAGGGAAGACAAAACTGATTTTTCGAAAGTCAGTTAAGAACAACATCCCAACAAATGTCATTATCTGAGAATATGAACAGTAATGTTGATAACATTTTGGACAACACAAGTATTATGATCCCGCAAGAACTTATTGTTTTGGCAAAAAATTAAACACATTTTATATGCATTTTTAAGAGTTTAACTACTGGACCAATGTAACATTTTCTCATTGTCCTTGATCTAATCATAAAAACATATACAAAATTATTTTTTGTGTCTAAAAAATAAGAAGACATATTTAGTATCCTCATAATTTCAGTTTAAGCACTTGATACTCCTATAGAATAGGAACAATATCATTTCAAGGGCTTTGCCCATATTGCACAGTTGCCAAAAATTAGTAAAGGCTTTGCCTTATTTCGATACTCCCTTTTTATGATATCTAATATCATCGCAGAGAACAGTATCACCTTTGAATCATATTATTATTGAGGACCATGCTTGTGTGACCAAAACTAATATACTATGGAGTAACAATAATTAGATTATGATATTACAAAGGTAAATGTCACTCGAAATGTTAGAGACATTTCAGCCAACATTCACCAAACATGCTTTTTAGAGATTACATAGACCAAGAGATTTCTTCAAACTAGAAAATCTCTCATAGTCCAAAGCTTTTGTAAAAATATCAGCTAGTTGATGAAGAGTGTCAACATGTTCAATTTAAACTAGCTGTTTTTCAACCAAAACTCTTAAAAAATGATATCTGATATCAATATGTTTTGTACGAGAGTGCTGAACTGGATTTTTGGAAATATTTATAGCACTCCAATTATCACAATACAAAACTAAGGTATTACTTGAAAAACTATAGTCATCTAACATGTGTCTAAGCCATATCAATTGAGAGCAACAACTTTCAGCTGCTACATATTCAGATTCAGTAGTTGAAAGTGAAACACAATTTTTTTACGACTATACCAAGAAACAAGATTATTGCCAAGATAAAAACATCCTCCACTTGTACTATTTCTATCATCCACATCACCAGCCCAGTACGAGTCACTATATCCTATTAGATTAGGATTAGTGTCTTTGGAATACCAAATTCCCAACTCACATGTGCCGATAACATATCTAATGACACGTTTTATGACATTTAAGTGGGAGATTTTGGGACAAACTTGGACTCGAGCGCATACACAAACACTAAACATTATATCAAGATGACTAGCAGTGAGATATAGAAGACTACCTATCATAGATCGATACAATGTTAGATCGACATTTTTGCCAACATCATCTTTGCATATCTTCCGCGATGATCCTATTGGAGTCCTCATTTGTTTAGCATTTTCCAATCCAAATTTCTTAACTAGATTTTTGGCATACTTACTTTGGGAGATTTAGATTCCATCTTCACTTTTCTTTATCTGCAAGCCTAAGGAAAAAGTTAGTTCCCCAATCATGCTCATCTCAAATGTTGATGACATTGCTTCAACAAATGTTTTAAGGTAGGACTGTGAGGTCGAACAAAAAACTATGTCATCTACATAGATTTGAGCAATTACAATATCTACACCGTGATGTTTGATGAATAAAGTACAATCAGCTTCACCATGTTTAAAACTAAATTCAAGAAGGAAGTGAGTTAGATGACCATACCATGCACGAGGATCTTGTTTCAATCCATACAATACCTTTTTGAGCCTGTATACAAACTATGGATGGTGAGGATCTTTAAATACTTTAGGTTGTTTAACATAGACTTCCTTATCAAGATAGTCATTCAAGAAAGTACCTTTAACATCCATTTGATGAAGAGTAATATTTAGACAGCAAGCAATGGCAAATAGTAGTCTAATTGACTCAATTCTAGCCATAGGAGCAAAGGTTTCATCATAGTCAATCCCTTCGACCTGAGTATATCCTTGAGAAGCTAGGCGAGCTTTTTTTGTCACAACAGTTCCTGATTCATCTGACTTGTTTTTAAAATCCATTTAGTTCCAATTACATTGATATCCTTTGGGGGTGGAACTAAATCCCAGACTTCATTTGAGAGAACTGTTCAAGTTCTTCTTGCATTGCTTGAATCCAACAATTATCCTTGAGTGCTTCTGAAACATTTTTAGGTTCTAAAGTAGATACAGAATAAGAAATACTAACCTTTTGGTACATGGTAGACATACACATATACCTTACCATATCTCTGTAATTGAGTGGTTCCTTCCCTTTTGTTTTACTCCTTCAAAGACTCCTCCTATCACCTGACATGTAGGATGATTCTTTCTAATCCTTGATGAGGGGTCCATGCGTACTTGATCTAGCAATTCAGCATTTGACTCATCATCTGCACCTTCTGTATCTCTGGTTCAGGTTCAGATGTTGCTTCAGATGTGGTAACATTTGGGGAAACATCTGGTTCTTCAGCAGTCTGCACATTTTCCACTAAAATTATAGTGTTATTTTCAGATATATTCCCTGTAAAATCAGTAAAGTCGTCAAAAACAACATTTATAAACTTTTGTACAGTTTTGGTCCTAAGATTGACACTCGATAAGCATGACTATTTTGAGAATAGCCCACAAAAATTCCTTTGTCACTCTTAGAGTTAAATTTTTCCAAATGATCTCTATCATTTAAAATGTAACAAATGCACCCAAACACATGAAAGTAACGCAAGTTAGGTTTCTTTCAATTTATTAGCTCATAGGGTGTCATCTTTGTTCCAGGCCTAAGATAGACTCTATTTGTGATGCGACTTATAGTATTCAAGGCGTCAGCCTAAAAACGTTTTGACATTTTATTAGAACTAAACATAAACTCTACCCATTTCTTGTAGTGTTCTATTCTTCCTCTCTGCTAAAATTCATGGAAAATACCTTTTTTCTAACAAAATTTTGAGAACAAATTATTTTCAAACCCTTTTCCATGATCGGACCTAATCCGAAAAAAATAGGAGAATGAAACAAATTTCTTATCCTAGAGTGCAAGACTTTAAACATGTCAAAAGTTTGAGATTTTTCTTTCAAAAAGTATATCCATGAATATCTAAAAAAATCATCTACAATCACATAAGAATACTTCACGTCAATCCCACGAGCCTCTTAAGATCCATGTGCAGTAATTGAAAACAGTGAGATATACCTGAATGTTGTCCACCATTCTGGACAACATTATGGAAAACACGAGTTTGCTTACCTTTTAGACAATCTTCACAGACCATTGTTTTACCTTTAGGACTCAGTTTAGGAATGACTCTTACCGCCTCATAAGAGATCAATCTTTCTAAGTTACGGTAGTTTACATGCCCTAACTTTTGATGCCACAATGTTGTGTCATCTGTCCTAACATTATTGCATATTTCTTATCTTCCAACAAGATAGCAATTGTCACCTATTTTTGTACCTGTCATCACACACATGTTAGTTTCATTTGTAACAACACAAGGATTCTTATTAAACTTTACCTCAAGATTCTCATCACATAGTTGACTTATGCTAACCAAATTAGCCATTAGCCCTTCAACATGTAAGACATTCTTTAAGGCAGGAAAATCAGGAAAATTTAAGATCCCTTTTCCAATTATCTTGCTTTTACTGTCAACTCCATAAGTTACATTACCTCCACTGAATGACTCGTAGTTCTTTAGAAACACTTTTGTACCTGTCATGTGGCATGAACATCCACTATCAAAGTACCAAAAAATCTGCAATGTTAGTCCTTCAAGAAGTTATCGCAACATTACAAGTTACAGTCATTTTGGGAACCCAAACTCTTTTAAAACAATTTTTAATTTTAGGCTCAGAAATGTTGCTTCGAATGTTGACTGAGATGTTGGACAACCTTTTAGGCACATTTTGCTCACAGATTATGAAGTTTGAAACAATATGGTTTTAAATGACCAGGGGAGTTACAGTGATGACACACAAACATCAAATCATTTGGCGTATATGAGAGCCTATTATTTAATCATTTTTCCTTTACAAAGAATATTTTCTCATTTTTGTCAAACAAACTAGAGCATATTGTTTTAAGAGAGTTTTTATACCCAATACCTGCACGTGTAGTTTACTAAAGTTGAGTATCTCATTCATTTTAGAGGTCCCTGAGTTGAGCTTACGGAAGGTTGCTTCTACTAGATCCAACTTTGCAGTTATCTTACCAAATTCAATGTCCTTTTTGGTAAGTACAACTTCTAAACGGTTTATCGTGCCTTTTAAATATGCATTCTGTTAGCCGATTTCCAATTGCTCACGCAAGTGTACGTATCGTTTCAAGTAATATAGTCTTGTAAGACCGAATATCGTCCACAAAGACTGATTTTTAATTACCGAACATCTATTCTATGTTGTCTATTTGGCTAACAATAATTGATTTGGGTTTTTTATCTAACACTACTAGAGTAATTGCAAGAATTAAACTAAATTGCTTTGGTGTAATCAGTTATGATGGAAATAGGGCTTCCACTATCCTCGACTATCCACTCTTTTCAATCCTTAATGCAACAAGAAAGGGCTTCTTCTTCTACGTTAAGATAGCAGGTTAACTAGACTTGTCTTATATTCCGGTTAGGATATATAATTGCTCAACCCCAGTGCAAAAACCTTCTATATTTCTATGATAGTTTTACCACATAGGAAGATTAAGAACAATAACCTACAATGCTACACAAGTATCGGGGTACTTTTGTCCTCAATTTTAACCTATGTCAATTCAATTACAGCATATCCAAATCTCTCCTCTCGGTTCTTGATTCGAAATCATACAAATTATGATAATTAGTGATCAGTTAACTATCAAACATTCACACCAATATTGAATAAATCTTAATCAAGTGAAGAGGAAACCAAACTAATGCATTAATTCATGAAAAAGAGTTTCAAGCGATTCAAAGGAAAGCCCTAATTAAGTGTTTAGCTCCTAGCCATAGACATGCTAAGAACTAATACAAAATCCAACATGAATTGAATTGAATTGAAATAAATAAAAGACAAGAAAAATACTTAGAACTAAGTCTCCAATTGTAGCCTCCAAGGTTGTCTTGTGTTGTGTGTTGTGAAGTATCCCTAAAATCTATCCCAAGGGTTTAAATATGCAAAAAAAAAAAAATCATGCGCCCTGGACCCTTCTTCCCCTGGTCAATTTCTCTTCGGACTTGAAAAATCCCGCCTCGACGCCGCGATCCTGCAGACTGGCGCCGCGACTCTGAATGTTCTGCGACCTCTCAGGAATTATGGCGCAGCGGTCCTGCTGACTGGTGCCGTGGCGCTGCACAACCTTCGTGTTTGCCTCGGGACACTCCTTTTATGCCCACTTTTCGCTTCTTTTTGCCATTTTGCATTTTCGAACCGATGTGACTCAAAAAAAAGAAAAACGACCTTAACACGACACTTATTTAAACGAAAATGGGAAAAATACTATATAAAAATGACTCAAAAAGTGTATACAAAATATGCCTAACAAATACCCCCAAACTTAACATTTGCTCGCCCTCGAGTAAAGATCAAAACAAAATCAAGAAACAAAAGAAAAGGACTCAAAGACTCTGATCAAGTAGCTGCACCAATGTTACTTAGAAAAACATAAATGTCAGTTGGGATAATATGCTGGAACATATATAGCATGAATATAGCAATCTATAGTTTCAATCCAGATATTTTGAGAATTCATTTCAGTCCCAATTAATGGAAGCATGAACACCTAACCTATGTATGTCAATTTCATTTCATTTTTTTTCTCACAGTTCTATGGGCATATTTACTTGTTATTCTCCACTAATCATAGACATACTGTTATACCCCGAAATTCCAGGACATGTATATGAGAATATACGGGAGAACACAAGACTTAAAAATTTGAACGAAAGAAAGAGTTGTAAATTCTAAGGAAAAATCTTCCGAACCCCGGGAAGGAAAGTTGTTCGTTAAGGAAAATTGGATTCTCAAATTGTTATTTAAGACTTTTAAGAGTTTATCGGAACTACGGAAGTTTATTTACAGAGTTGGATACGTGTGGCCCACCTGAGAAATTTTACGTTTTTGTGGGGCCCACGAGGTTTCCGATATTTTGACCAATTATGGAAATTTCGGGAAATGAAACACTATGGACGAATGGGAGGGTGACACGTGTCACCCCCCACACTTGGGCTTGGACGAAAATGGTCAATAATGGGCCAAGTCTTGAAAGGTCAAGGCTTGACATTATTGACCAAGTCAATAAGCCCACTTAGCTTGATATTTAAATGAATTCATCCAAGCCACACAAATGTTCTAATCTAGACCATTGAATGTAGTATATATCTATACTAGTATTGCAAGACTTGGTCATCTCAACAATTAGAAAAATTAGAAAGCCTTGAGCTTGAAAAAGGGAGCTCTCGGGTTTGTGTAACAATGAACAAGAATTTTTTTTTGTTTGGTGTTCATAATTCACAAGACTTCAACCCAAGGTTCCTAGGGGTATTGTAAGGTTATCTCAATAGAAAGATTCCGGAAAAACTACGTTTTCACGATAGTCGCAAGGCGAAAACCTAAGGAGTTCTTCAACTTTGAAGTTGGAACTTGAAGAGGAGTTCTTCATAAGCTTCTAAGGGTTTCTTGGAGTGGATTGAAACGTCGAAAAGAGGAGCTAAAGTTGATAATGATCGACTTGTAATCTTGGATTATATTTGGGCTAAATGAGGTAATAATCTTCGTCTTACCATTGTAATTGAAGATTACATGTTATGATAAGTTAGAAATGAGCATGTGATATATGTTATGAAGATTGATAAGTGTTATGGAATTTTAGAAGCCTAAAGTCCGAAAAAGTTCATGTTAGCTATTAAGTTTGTAATTCAATTTAATTGTCGATACAATCGTCACATGCTATTGAAAGAAGGGATTATAGTTGTTATAATCGTTTGCAGCTATATAACATGTTAGACTAAACAACTTGGATTGAAGAAGAATTGGAAAAGACTTTGTGTTGTTGTACATTGTTAGCCGAGAATGACATTGAAATGTTAGACTATTTGGATATCGATTGTTGGGCAGAATTTTACACATCCTGTGCGGCGTGTAATCCCCTTTGTTTAACTGATTGTTGAGCCTTAAATGTGACATTTGGTTATTGATATTCGGGCCTTGAAAAAGGTGGAAAAGTACGTAGAAACAAAGGAAGTGCTGTCCGATTTTCCGTAGAATAAAAGCCCTTATACTTAGAAATATTCTACGTTGAAAGATAGAAGTTGATAGGCGTATTGTGGTCACTATAGGTTGAAATTCTACGCGCGGCGTATTCAACTTGGCAAGTGGATTAAGCCGAAGAGGTATGTGGAAACTTTTCTTATCTCTTGAGCATGAATCTTGTAAAAATGTATAGTACGATAGACGTACGTAAATTAAGGGAACTCGGTTCCATTTTAGTATCCTTGCCTTGATTCTTGAAAATGTAGTAACTTGACTTTTGAAAAGTATAGGTTGCTTGATCTTATTTATAAAGACATCTTGACGTGTAAAGTATTGATTACTTGAACTATGTTAAGTTAAGAAACTTTATTTCTAAAGTTAAGAGACTTGAAGTATTTTGAAAGTTATGTAACTTGATTTGAAATTATAAGTCTCTTGGTTATAAAAAGAACGAATTTGTCTAAAACATAAAGAGTTATAACGAGTTTATGGGAAGTTAGTTATGACGGCTTTATGAAAGGTTAAAGATGTCTTAGTTTCTAAAGCATAAAGTTAGTATAACGGCTTTATGGGAAGTTGGTTATAACAACTTTATGGAAGGTTAAAGGAATGGTTTTCTCTAGTAATGTAAACAAGGACTAATGATTTGAAATAAGGAAGGGCAATTTGATTTAAAGGCGTCAATTGCTTAAAGTTTTAAAGTAAGGGTCACTTGATTTAGAAGCCTAAAAATGTATTTCTAAAAGTGTAGTGACTTGTTTGAAATGTAGACAAACCTTGATACTACGGGTGTTAGTATCTTGGGGTTTTATATGAAAAGGAGCCTTTTGAAAAGAATGGAAGTACGTAGTACTTTGAGTTAAATTCCCGGATTTCTAATAACATGTTAGTGCCTTAAGTTAACTAAAATGAGAGTACATAATAATTAAGGCTAATAAGAAGTTAGGGGATGTCTTAACTTGCTTATGATAATTATGATAAGCCGGTGGTGCTTATGTTATGTATGTTAAGCCGGTAGTGCTTATGTTATGTATGATAGCCGGTTGTTCTAGTGTTATATTGTTCATTACGGGGTCATTCCCCGGGTTTGTGGCATTTGCATATTCCGTGGATTTGCTACCCATGATGCGAGGAATACCTTATGCGAGTCCGTAGGACTCATGCGGGTGAAATAGTCCTATGCGGGGCGGACCAGTCCTATGCGAGGAGATTACCTCATGCGGGTCCATACGACCTATGCGGGCGGATACAGTCTATGCGAGGAAATTACCTCATGCGGGTCCATGCGGCCTATGCGGGTGAAATAGTCCCAGGAGTAGGATTGCAGAATGATACTACGGGCGGATGGCCCTAGGTTAATCATGAGCTTCCTGTTTTAAAACCGCCAAAAGTTATTCTTGTCTACTCTCATTATTAGTAAGGCATAATGTACTGTTAATGTGGTTATCATACATGTCCCCAGCTTTATTTTAGACTATTATGATTTCATTATAGTACTTTCAGTTTCACATACTTGGTACATGTTGTACTGACCTCCTTCAGGGGGTTGCGTTCATGCCGCAGGTCGAGTTATACAGGTTGCTGATCCTCACTCTTAGGATCACTGTTCAGCTGTTGAGAAGCTCCATTACTCCGGAGGCTTATCTTTGGTTCAGATCCCTGGTATTGTCGGTTGTTGTACATTCAGGGGTATGGCGGGGCCCTGTCCCGTCACAGTTGTTATTCTTAGAGGTCTGTAGTCATATCTTGTGGATTGGGTTGTAAAGAAAAAAAAAGAGGTAACTGCTTTTTGGATTACATGTATGCTTTTGGAAGGTGGCCTTATCGGCTAGCCTGTTATTTATTTCTTATGAGTTTATGTATGTTCCGCTGCTATTCTCTGATGTATACCTGTAAGGGGTGCCCAGGTAGGGTACCAGTCGCGGGCCCGGGGTCGGGTCGTGACACATACATACTAGAGATCTTCAGGACTTTCAGGGTTGTAATGTAGGCTTAGGCAGGGGTAGGTAAGATTCGGCATTTAGGCTCAATTTACGTACCATAATCATTTTTTCATTCAACTCTTTTGCCCTTCTTTTTGGTATTCTTTTCAGTTCATACCTATCATTCATCTCTTATCTTTTTGAGAGCATGAACACATTCACATAGGCACCCCCAAACTTAAGCTTTTGAATATTTTTTTCATTGTGGTGCATACATTTTTCACTCTCTTTTTGTATTTATTTTTCACACTTTCTCCTCACTATTTTCAATTACTACTTATGGCACACAAGAAAATCATAAGGTGTCAAAGAAATAACTTACTTTAGGCTCAAAGGGGCTGACTAGGGATACAATTTATTGCAGGGTAGGTAATGAATGGTAAGAAGGGTAACAAAGAAATGCCTGAGTCATCTCCCTAAACATGTACATCTTAACTATTTCGTCTGAAATAACAAGCAAGCAGACTTCATAGACATTTTCCAATCATTCTTTCTACAATTGACAACACATAGGCTAAGCACAAATATCCAAATAATTAGATTTTCATGAATTTTTGGCATATCTAGCTTAAGCACACATATTTCTGCTTCTAATTTTATTACATTATCCCACTTAATTCATTAGGCGTTTCCATCAACTACATCATTTTTTCTCTCATATAAACACAATAAAAGATAATAAAAAAGACTCAAAAACAGCCCCCCAAACTTAAAAATAAGAAAATCCCCCCAAACTTAAACGACACATTGTCCCAAATGTGTAAAGACTAAAAATTAAAAGGGACGACTTACAGACATCAAAACAACGGTTCAAAACAGTGGTGGTGGCGGCGGATGTTGTTCGTCAGAAAATTTCCCACTGGCGCCGCGGCTCTGAAATTCCTGCAGCTCCACTATTCTTTTGGCACCGCGGCTCTGCATCCGTTAATCTCTTTTTGCACTTTTTCTGTCTAGTCCATGATTCACTTGGAAGTACAAGATTGTGAGACTTTTCAAGAACAAAATTAACAAACTTCCTAAGATGTTGGGTTGTCTCCCAACTAGCGCTGTCTTTAACGTGTTTTAGCCGGACGCCGGTTCCTTTTTACTGTGGCATGAAACGGATAGCAGAGTTGATTTGTTCCATGTTATTCTATAAGTATGGTTTCACTCTCTGTCCTTTCACTTTGAATGGGGCGCCTTCTTTCCCTCTCACTTCGACTGCACCATAGGGGAACACTTTTTCCACAACGAATGGCCCTGACCATCTGGACTTTAACTTGCCCGGGAACAAGCTCAGCCTTGAGTTGAATATGAGTACTTGTTGCCCAGGGTGTAGCTCTTTCAGGATCAAGTTCTTGTCATGCCATGCCTTGGCCCTTTCCTTGTCGATTTTTGCATTTTCATAGGCGTTGTGTCGAAATCATCTAGCTCATTCAGTTGTAGCAGCCTCTTCTGCCTGGCTGCTTCGGCATCCATGTTCAGATTTTTTATTACCCAGAACGCCCTGTGTTCCAACTCCACCGGTAGATGATATGCCTTCCCAAAGACCATACTGTATGGTGACATCCCAATGGGGGTTTTGAAAGCTGTCCTATAGGCCCAGAGTGCATCATCCAACTTTGTAGACCAATTTTTCCTTGAGCCATCCACTGTCTTCTCCAGTATGCTTTTCACTGCCCTGTTTGAAATTTCAGCCTGCCCATTGGCTTGAGGGTGATATGGCAAAACAGTCCGGTGGTAGACTCTGTAACGCGCCATCAAGGTGTCAAGCTGCTTGTTGCAAAAGTGACTCCTTCATGATGAGGGCCCTTGGAGTGCCAAACCTTGTGAATATGTTTTTCTGAAGGAATTTCAAGACAGTCTTACTATCATTCTCTTTAGTAGCTACTGCCTCGACCCACTTGGACACATAATTCACTGCGAGAAGGATGTATTGGTTCCCCAAGGATGATGGGAACGGGCCCATGAAGTCGATCCCCCACACATCAAACAGATCCACTTCTAAGATCCCAGTTAGGGGCATTTTATTTCTTCTTGACATGTTCCCAATTCTTTGGCAATGATCACAGCCCCTCACGAAAGTGTTTGCATCCTTGAATAGGGTAGGCCAATAGAATCCACTTTACAATACCTTGGCTGCTGTTCGTGATGCCCAAAAATTCCCCCCACATTGCAAGGTGTGACAATGAGTGAGAATTTGGTGCATTTCATAATCTGGTACGCATCGCCTAATGACTTGATCGACACAGTGCTTGTAGAGAATTGGCTCCTCCCAATAGTAATATTTTACCTCTGAATAGAACTTTTTCACCTGCTGTCTTATCATTCCTGAAGGCACTATTTTTTCTGCAAGAAATTTAACAAAGTCAGCGAACCAAGGTAAACTCACACTAGTACATACCTGAAATAGTTGCTCGTCTGGGAAGTAGTCATTTATTTGCACATCCTTGTTGTTCTGGCTCTCTCCACTTCAAGCCTTGAAAAGTGGTCTGCAACCACATTCTCTGTCCCATTTTTATCGCGGATCTCCATGTCAAATTCTTGTACCGACGGTGATGTGGGATTCCACGGGTATGCTTCCATGGTGGTTGATCCTTGGACCCGGGTTGTGGCATTTGCATATTCCGTGGATTTGCTACCCACGATGCGAGGAATACCTCATGCGAGTCCGTAGGGCTCATGCGGGTGAAATAGTCCTATGCGGCGGCAAATTCTATGCGAGGAATACCTCATGCGGGTCCACATGACCCATGCAGGTGAAATAGTCCCAGGAGTAGGATTGCTTAATGATACTGCGGGTGGATGACCTTGCTTTGATCACGAGCTTCCCATTTTCATGCAGTATAGTATATGCTTGATATTCTCATTATTAGTAAGGCACAGTGTTCTGTAAATTGATTATCATACATGTCTCAAGTTATTTTTTTGACTTATGAGGTATTTTCAGTATTTTCCAGTTTCACATACTTAGTACATATTGTATCGACCCCTTTCTGGCCGCTCATGCCGCAGGGGTAGCGGTGGTGGATCCGCATTCTTAGGATCACTGGTCTGGTGTCAGAAGCTCCATTCCTCCGTAGGCTTGTTTTGTTGGTACGGTTTTTCCCTGATGCTATAGGTGTTATGAACATTCAGGGGTATGGCGGGGCCCTGTCCCGCCACAGTTGTTTGGGCTGTAAGAAGAAAGTTGTACTGTTTTACTTTTGATTAAGTATATTCTATGGAAGGCGGCCTTGTCGGCTAGCCAGTGATGTTACTATCTACAGGTTTATATGTTATGTATGTTCCGCTGCTATTCTCTGAGGTATACCTAAACGGTGCCCAAGAGGCAGGGCCGCGCCCGGTCGGGTCGTGACAAAAGTGGTATCAGAGCAGTTAGTCCTCGGAAAGTGTCTACAGACCGTGTCTAGTAGAGTCTTGATTATCGGTGTGTTGTGCACCACATCTATAATCAGGAGGCTGCAGGATATTTAGGATTGGTTTCCATTCTTCTCTCTCTGAGATCGTGCAGTAGAGATGTCCTACTAGGTTGAATCCTCTCTGGCCTATTCTTATGTACCAGTTATGCCTCCACGCAAGGCAACCAGAGCCCAGAAGGGCAAGACAGCTGAGGGAGCTGCAAGTTGGACGCAGAGGGTTACGAGGGCACAGGCCGATCCCCACGGAGTGATGTTTCATCAATGAAGTTCCACGACGTCGCCAGCCCCAGCAGAGTTCGGAGCGGCAGCAGCGGCTACTAAGACCATGCACGAGCCTCCATTCCATAGCGAGGCGAGTATAGGGATCACGGAGAGCAGATCAGGTTGTTGACTATCATTGTGGCAACGCCACCAGAGCCGTAGCTAACCCAGAGCCGCGCTTTAAGGATTCAGGACTTTCTGAGTTGTAATCCACCCGAGTTCTATGGGTCGAGGCCTGAGGAGGATCCTCAGGAGTTCATTCGGCAGGTGCGACAGACTATGCAGGTGCTTAGGGCCTCGGAGACGGAGTCCGTTGTGTTAGCTTTCACCGTTACGCGATATTGCGTTGAACTGGTTTGAGTCGTGGGTGTTGTCTAGAGGTGTGGGTGCTCCTCCAGCTGTTTGGGATGAGTTCACGGAAGCCTTCCTCGGTCACTTTTTGCCTCCTGAGACGAGGAGAGCCCGCTTGGATAGGTTCTTGGCATTGAGACAGAATGGGAGGACCATCAGGGAGTACAACCTGGAGTTTGACTCATTGGCAGTGTCGCCACTATTGTGGCGGACATGGCGATGAGTTCACCGCTATGTGATGGGGCTAGACCGTTATATGGTTACCGTGATATGCGGGAGTGGCTCTTCACCTGTATGGATATCGCTCGGATGCAGGCGTATGCACGTGGATCGAGGAGAGTGAGAGCGGCTACCAGCCCAGCCCAAGAGGGCCAGGACGGCAGGGTTTCAGGATAGCTTTCAGGGTGGGCAGCCTCAGCAGCAGGCTGGGTCTACATTTTCGCCGACGCAGAGTGCCCCTTCCCGGTCTTCCGGCGGGTGGTTTGACCGCCGGGGATATTCGGGAGCAGGTCAAGGCTCCAGGGCGGCAGGTTCACAGATGTCCGAAGATAGTAGCCAGGGGAGGCCACCTTTGCCTCGGTGTGGTCACTGTGGTAGATCTCATTTCAGGGAGTGTCGGACTAGGTCGATAGCTTGTTATGCTTGCGGCCAACAGGTCCATTTGGCGAGAGACTGTCCGACCAGGGGTGGCACTGGTGGGATGGCACAGTCTATTGGATCAGTTGCGGGTTCTTCACCTTCAATGGCTAGGCAGGATGTTCATGCACCGGCAGGCCGCGGCGGAGGTCGTGGTAGCAGTTCCCAGTTTTAGCGGTTCTTTGACCCGCCTATGTGATGTCAGGTATATCTTTGACCCTTTAGAGATTAGTATGCATGATAGGATTGTTGTATGATTTAGTGTCATGAACGGAGGATATTGAGACTATGTACATGTGATAGAATAAGTTGGTAGATACGAACAGGCAATCCTGTTAGGCCCTGAATGGGAGTAAGTGGTGATGATTCACATTTTGGATTCGTTTTCCTGTTTGACTTACGATGAATGGATATGCGTGTGCGATATCTTAGGGTCACAAGTGGCATAATAAGGTCCCATTAAGCGTGAAGTATGAGGATGTACCGGGGAATATTAGATTGGCTCCAAAAGAACATTCGGGGATGAATGTTTCTAAGGGGGGGAGAATGTTATACCCCGTAGTTCTGGCCATGCGTAAGAGAACGTACGAAAGGGATTAAGACTTAAAATTTTAGGAAGATAGGTTGACGGATTGTTTCGGACGGGTTTTTAGTCAACTTTGAGGCGGTTTATGTCCAGTTGCATTATGAGTTCCTAGATGTTTCAAAGGCCTAGTACGTAGTTCGTTGAGTCTAGTTTCCAACGTAACCAACCGTTCATCTATAGGACATCAGAGTAGAAAGTTATGGAAGTTACAAGTTCAGTGCGAAGTCGGACAGAAAAATATTTCGGTCAGGGGCCACAGCGCCGCGGCGCCGGAAAGCAGGGCCGCGGCGCCGGAAGTTCTGAGAGTTGGCAGAGGTTTCAGCGCCGCGGCGCCGGCTGCAGGGCCGCGGCGCCGAGGCGGGTTCTGCGAGGCTGGGGGGAAAAATCAGAACTGTTTTGTTTTAAAAGAGGCCATGGGTGGGTGACAAGTGTCCTCCCCCATCTGATTTTGCATGTCCTATTTATTGACCAAGTATTGAAGACTTGGTCATTCTTCAAGCTCTTCTCTCTCTCTAAAAATTAAAAGCTCTCCCTTCTCTCTAGAAAATCAAGAGGAAATCAAGGCTTGAGAAAAATCTGAAAAAGGTTACAAGAAGGAAACTTGTTGGCAAGCTTGTAGGAGTTTTTGTGGTGGTGATTGTGGAAAGGAGGCTAGTGAATTTGTTGGATTAATTTGGGTAAGCTCTAAGGTAACAATCCTTTCTCTTTTTGCTAGTTTATTATGTTGCATGTGAAGAAGAAAGGACTTGTAGTTGTCAATATTGCTCTTAGATACAATGCATGTAGGAAATATGGTTTGGATATGAAAGGAATGGATAAGAATGATATGTAAGCATGTTATAGTCAAAATACTACCTTTAACTTATTGATTTAGTTAATATGCATTGTGGGGCAGAAGTTTACACATCCAAGATTAGGTGTGTAATCCCCTTTGTATTGATTGGATTGTTGGGCCTTAAAAGTGGCGTTGGATGTTGAATTCGGACCTTGAAAAGGTGGAAAAGTATGTAGAAACAAAGGAAATGTTATCCGATCTTCCGTAGAATTTAGTGACTTTGCACTTGGAATATTCTACGTTGAAGCTAGAGGTTAATAAACGTATTATGGTCATTATAGGTTGACGTACTACGTGCGGTATATTGGACTTAGCAAGTGGATTAACCGGAGAGGTATGTGGAACTTTCCTATCTCTTGAGCATGAGTAGTTATAACTGTATAGTACGGTAGACGTACGTGATTTAAATCAAGTAAATCCTTTGGTATACTTAACTTATTTTAAAGAATGTCTAAGTTGGTTGAGTTAGAGAGTTAACTCACTTGTTCTTGAGGAATGGTTTATTCTAATAAGGTAGACAAGGATTTCTTGACAGGAAAAAGTATTTTGAAAATTGTGTAAACTGATTTGAAGTATAAGTCTCTTGGTTAATAAAAGAACGAAATTGTTTGAGATATAAGGAGTTATAACGGCTTTATGGGAAGTTAGTTATAACGGCCTTATGAAAGGATAAGAATGTCTTAATTTCTAAAGCATAAAGTTAGTATAACGGCTTTATGGGGAGTTGATTATAATAACTTTATGGAAGGTTAAAGAGTCAGTTTTTCTTGAATAAGGTAAACATAGATGAAAGAATTGAAACTAAGAAGGGCAATTCGATTTAAAGGCATCAATTGCTTAACGTCTAAATGAGGGTCACTTGAGTTAAGTTCAAACATATTTCTAAAAGTATAGTGACTTGTTTGAAATGTAGATAACTCTTGATACTACGGGTGATAGTATCTTGGGGTCTTATGTGAAAAAGGGGATCTTTGGAAAGAATAGAAGTATATAGTACTTTGGGGTGAATTTCCCCGGAATTGTTAAGTGGTATGAAAAGTGCCTTAAAGTCATGAAAATGAGATCCATTTTGTATATTAATGAAAGTCTAAAGAAGTTATGAAGTTTACTTGGACGTACCGACAGTGAGGTGGGATTCCACGGGTATGCTTCCATTGTCTTAGTATGAGTTTACTTGGACGTACCGACAGTGAGGTGGGATTCCACGGGTATGCTTCCAGAGTCATAGTATGAGCTTACTTGGACGTACCGACAGTGAGGAGGGATTCCACGGGTATGCACTTGGGACATGCTTACGATGAGGGATTCCGAAGCATGCAGTATGAGTTTACCCGGACGTACCGACGGTGATGTGGGATTCCACGGGTATGCTTCCACGGTGGTTGATCCTTGGACCCGGGTTGTGGCATTTGCATATTCCGTGGATTTGCTACCCACGATGCGAGGAATACCTCATGCGAGTCCGTAGGGCTCATGCGGGTGAAATAGTCCCATGCGGGCGGGTACAGCCTATGCGAGGAATACCTCATGCGGGTCCACACGACCCATGCGGGTGAAATAGTCCCAGGAGTAGAATTGCTTAATGATACTGCGGGTGGATGACCTTGCTTTGATCATGAGCTTCCCATTTTCATGCAGTATAGTATATGCTTGATATTCTCATTATTAGTAAGACATAGTGTTCTGTAAATTGATTATCATACATGTCTCCAGTTATGTTTTTGACTTATGAGGTATTTTCAGTATTTTCCAGTTTCGCATACTTAGTACATATTGTGTACTGACCCCCTTCCTCGGGGGTTGCGTTTATGCCGCAGGTAAGGGTAAGCAGGTGGTGGATCCTCATTCTTAGGATCACTGGTCTGGTGTCAGAAGCTCCATTCCTTCGGAGGCTTGTTTTGTTGGTACGGTTTTTCCCTGATGCTATAGGTGTTATGAACATTCAGGGGTATGGCGGGGCCCTGTCCCGCCACAGTTGTTATTCCTAGAGGTCTGTAGTCACGTTTGTGGTTTGGGCTGTAAGAAGAAAGTTGTACTGTTTTACTTTTGATTAAGTATATTCTATGGAAGGCGGCCTTGTCGGCTAGACAGTGATGTTACTATCTACAGGTTTATGTGTTATGTATGTTCCGCTGCTATTCTCTGAGGTATACCTGAATGGGGTGCCCCGGTAGGGCACCAGTCGCGGCCCCGGGGTCGGGTCGTGACAGTGGTATAACGTCTTGGGGGTTTACCCCTCATTTATACGCTTACCCTGGAGAAGGTGGTATAACGTCTTGGGGGTTTACCCCTCATTTATACACTTACCCTAGCTCAACCGGCTATCATACATAACATAAGTAAGTTAAGAAATCCCCTAACTTCTTATTAGTCTTGTTCATATACCCTCTCATTTTAGTTCACTTAAGGCACTAACATGTCTTAATAAAAGAATTCGGGAATTTAATCCCAAGTACTACATACTTCTACTCTTTTAAAACGAATGACTCCTTTTTATATAAAACTTCCAAGATACTAATAACCAAGCATCAAGTCACTTGTCCTTACTTATCCTACTTAAAGTAAATCTCTCCTTTTAAATTTCCATAAAACGAATATAACCAACTTCCCATAAAGTCGTTATATTAACCTTATACCTTAGTCAATTACATTTTCCTATATCCAAGGGACTTAAACTTTTAAAACAAAACAAGTATCATATACTTAAAACACTTCAAGTCCCTTAACTTTGAAAACTTAAGACATCCTTAATAGTTTTAAAGAAGTGGGTTAATCTCCTAACTCGCCCAACTTGGCCATTCTTAAATAAGTAAAGGATATCAAAGTATTGTACGTCTACCGTACTATATAAGTACAACTATTCATGCTCAAGAGATATGAAAGTTCCACATACCTCTTCGGGTCAATCCACTTGCTAAGTCCAATATACCGCACGTATTATGTCAATCTATAATGACCATAACACGTCTATTAGCTTCTAGCCTCAACGTAGAACATTCTAATTGCAAAGTTCCTATTTCTACGGAAAATTGGACAACACTTCTTTGTTTCTACACACTTTTCCACCTTTTCAAGGTCCGAATTCAACATCCAAACGCCACTTTTTAAGGCCCAACAATCCAATCAATACAAAGGGGATTACACGCCTAAACTTGGACGTGTAAAATTCTGCCCCACAATACATAACAACTAATTTAGTAAGTTTAAGGTAGTATCTTGGCTATAACATGTTCACATATCATCCTTATCCAATCTTTCAAATCCAAATCATATTCCTTACATGCAATATATCTAAGAGCAATATTTACAACTACAAGTCCTTTCTTCTTCACATGCAACACAATTTACTAGCAAAAAGAGAAAGGATTGTTACCTTAGAGTTTACCCAAATTAGTCCAACAATTTCCCTTGCCTCCTTTCCACAATCACCTCCACAAACCTCCTACAAGCTTGTCAACATTTTTCCTTCTTGCCACCTTCTTGAATTTCTCTCTAGGCCTTGGTTTCTTCTTGAATTTCTAGAGAGAAGGGAGAGGGATTTAATTTTAGAGAGAAGGGAGAGCTTTCAAGAATGACCAAGTCTTCAAGACTTGGTCAATAAATAGGACATGCAAAAATCAGATGGGGGGGGGACCCTTGTCACCCTCCCATGGCCTTTTTTTTTTTAAAAAACAGTTCTGATTTTTCCCCCAGATTCGCAGAAACCCGCCTCGGCGCCGCGGCCCTGCAGCCGCCGCCGCAACGCTGAAACCTCTGCCAACTTTCAGCACTTCCGGCGCCGCGGCCCTGCTTCCCGGCGCCGCGGCGCTGCAACTTCAGCGATTTTCAGAAAATCCGGCGCCGCGGCGCTGCGGCCCCTGACCGAAAATCCTTTTCTGCTCAACAGCGCACTGAACTTGTCACTTTCATAAATTTCTACTCCGATGTCCTATCGACGAACGGTTGGTTGCGTTGGGAACTAGACTCAACGAACTACGTACTAGGCCTTTGAAACACCTAGGAACTCTTAATGCCACTGGACAAAAACTGTCTCAAATTTGACTAAAAACCCGTCCGAAACATTCTGTCGACCTATCTTTCGAAAATTTAAAACTTAATTCATTTCGTACGTTCTCATAAACATGACCTGAATTACGGGGTGTAACATTATCCCCCCCTTAGAAACATTCGTCTCGAATGTTCCTTCAATGCTCACTCAAATCACAATATCGACATAGACCCTCTTAACTATTCTTCTTGCAAAAAGAACGCTCTACACGGCCACAACAATACTTAAGCATAATTGCTAAATTTAAAAACTAACCATCAGGAAAGTGGGTTACCAGGAGGTGTGGGGAACAAGTGAGGATACTTCTTCCTCATGTCCTCTTCTGCTTCCCATGTCATTTCCTCTCTGTTCTCATTCCGCCATAAGACCTTGACGGAAGCCACATCCTTTGTCCGCAGTCGCCTAACCTGACGATCGAGTATCGCTATGGGACTCTCCTCATACGATAACCCCTCTGTCACCTGGACATCACAAATCGGGTGTACTCTAGATGGATCTCCGATACACTTTCGCAACATAGACACATGAAAGACTGGATGTACTGTCTCCAGATCGGACGGCAGATCCAACTCATAGGCAACCTTGCCTACCCTACGGACAATCTGATAAGGCCCAATGTACCTTGGGCTAAGTTTCCCCTTCTTCCCAAATCTCATCACGCCCTTCATGGGTGATACCTTCAGGAAGACCCAATCGTCCACCTCAAACTCCAAGGGTCGACGCCGATGATCTGCATACGACTTCTATCGACTCTGAGCTGACAATAACCGCTCCTGGATAAGCTTTACCTTATCCACCGCCTGCTGAATCAAGTCTGGCCCTACTAACTGAACTTCTCCCACATCAAACCAGTCTATCGGTGACCTGCACTTCCTCCCGTATAAGGCCTCATAAGGCACCATCTGGATACTAGAATGGTAGCTGTTGTTATATGCAAACTCCACAAGAGGTAAATGATCCTCCCAGCTACCCCTGAAATCAATAACACAGGCCCGCAGCATATCCTCAAGTGTCTGGATAGTACGCTCGGCCTGTCCGTCGGTCTGAGGATGAAACGCAGTACTGAGACTCACTTGGGTCCCTAATCCCTTCTGGAAAGACCTCCAGAAGTTAGCCGTGAACTGGGATCCTCTGTCTGAAATAATCGATATAGGAACCCCGTGCAGTCTCACAATCTCTCTGATATACATTCTAGCATAATCCTCGGCCGAAAAAGTCGTCCTGACTGGAAGAAAATGGGCTGATTTCGTCAGCCTGTCGACAATAACCCAGATGGAATCATGCTTCCTCTGAGTGTGAGGTAACCCTGTAATAAAGTCCATATTGATCACCTCCCACTTCCATGTCGGAATATCAATAGCCTGCAATAGCCCACCGGGCTTCTGGTGCTCAACCTTGACCTGCTGACAATTTGGACACTGTGCAACAAAACCTGCCACGTCCCTCTTCAGGCCATCCCACCAATACATACATCTGAGGTCATGGTACATCTTAGTCGACCCTGGATGGATAGAATAACGAGCACTGTGTGCCTCCCCCAGAATCTGCTGACGAAGTCCTGTCACATCGGGAACACACAACCTGCCCTCAAATCTTAGCACCCCATCCGGTGCTACTTCAAATAGACTCTTCTCCTCTCGAAGAGCCGTATCTCGATACCGTACCATAATCGGATCCTCATACTGTCGCCTCTTCACCTCCTCGACGATGGACGACCTGGCAACCTCTCGAACCCGAACCCCATTGCTATCAGAATCAACCAAACGAACCCCAAGGTTTGCTAGCTGATGTAACTCGCGGACCATGCCCCTTTTCTCTGGCTGCACATCTGACAGACTACCCATCGATCTGCGACTAAGGGCATCTGCAACTACATCGGCCTTCCCTGTGTGGTATAGGATATCGACCTTATAATCCTTAAGTAGCTCTAACCACCGTCTCTGCCGCAAGTTCAGCTCCCTCTGGCTGAAGATATATTGGAGGCTCTTGTGGTCTGTGTAAATATCCACATGAACTCCATATAAATAATGTCTCTAGATCTTCAAGGCATGAATCACTGCCGCCAATTCTAAGTCATGTGTGGGGTAGTTCTTCTCATGCTTCCTGAGCTGTCGAGATGCGTAAGCTATAACTTTACCGTGCTGGATCAACACGCATCCAAGCCCGACACCCGACGCATCACAATAAACCATATATCCATCTAAACCCTCTGGAAGAGTAAGAATTGGGGCGGTTGTCAATTTCTCCTTCAGTAACTGGAAGCTCTCCTCACAAGCATCCGTCCACCGGAATATAGATGCTTTCTGAGTCAGCCTAGTCAAAGGTGCTGAGATGGAGCAAACTTCTCCACAAATCTCCGATAATAACCCGCAAGGCCTAAAAAGCTGCGCACCTCCGTCGGTGTAGTGGGTCTAGGCCAAGTCTTGACCGCCTCAATCTTCACTGTATCAACCCGAATACCATCGGCCCCGATAACATGCCCTAAGAAAGCCACTGAAGCCAACCAAAACTCGCATTTCGAGAACTTGACATACAACTGTCGGTCCCGGAGGACTCCCAATACCGCCCTCAAGTGGTCTGCATGTTCCTGCTCTGTGCGCGAATAAACCAGGATATCATCAATGAATACTATAACGAACATATCCAAGAATGGCTTGAACACCCGGTTCATTAAATCCATGAATACTGCTGGGGCATTGGTCAACCCGAAAGACATTACCCTGAACTCATAGTGCCCATACCAGTCACGAATGCGATCTTTGGGATATCTCGCCTCTCTAACTCGCTTTGATGATAACTGCACCGCAGGTCTATCTTGGAGAAACACCTCGCACCCTGCAACTGGTCAAACAAATCATCAATCCTGGGGAGGGGGTATCTGTTCTTGATAGTTACCTTATTCAGCTGCCTGTAATCAACACACATACGCAGCGTCCCATCCTTCTTCTTTACAAATAAAATCGGCGCTCCCCAGGGAGAAACACTAGGCCTGATAAAGCCTTTTTCCAGCAAATCCTTCAGCTGGTCTTTCAACTCCCTCAACTCAGCAGGTGCCATCCTGTAGGGTGGAATAGATATAGGTCGAGTGTCTGGCGATGTATCAATGCAAAACTCAATCTCCCTCTCAGGAGGGATACCCGGGAGATCGTCTGGGAATACGTCTGGAAACTCTCTAACAACTGGAACTGACTGAAGGTCTGGTATCTCGGCCTCAGTATCGAAGACCCGAACCATATGGTAGATATACCCCTTCCGCACCATCTTCCTAGCCTTGAGGTAAGAAATAAACCTACCTCTCGGCGACGCAGTATTCCCCTTCCACTCGATAACCGGCTCCCCAGGAAACTGGAACCGTACCAATCTCTCTCTACAGTCCACATTGGCATAGCAAGACGCTAGCCAATCCATACCCATAATCACATCAAAGTCCGTCATATCCAACTCTATCAAGTCGGCTAGGGTCTGACGACTGTATATAGTCACTGGGCAAGCCTTATACACCCGCTCAGCTACCACCGAATCACCTACTGGCGTAGCCACCTCAAAAGGTTTTATGGACTCGGGCTCTATCCCTATTCTACCAGCAATATGAGGAGATATATAGGACAAGGTAGAACCTGGATCTATCAAAGCATATACATCACGACATGAAACCAATAATGTACCTGTGACGACATCTGGTGACGCCTCCTGGTCCTGACGGCTGGACATAGCATAAATGCGGTTCTGAGGACCGCTGGAACTGGGACCCCCACCACGACCCCTGTCGCGGCCTGCTGGTCCGTGAACACTCTGCCTCGGGCGCTAACCATCAAGGCGAAGATCCAAGCGACCACTGTCGGCTGAACCATAACACTCCGCCGCCTGCGGTGACAATATCTCTTCAAATGGCCTGCGCTCCACAAGAGTAACAAGCTCCGAAGTCATACGACACTCGCCAGGTGGAACCTACCGCACTGCATACACCGAGATGGGGTGGTCCGTCGATGATGGTCTCGCCTCGCGAAGTCGTGATCAACCTCTTGCCGTAAAAGGGAAGGGCACTGCGTCTTGGTGAAATGTGGATCTAGTCTGCTGCTGAGGTTGTCCGCCTCAGCGCCACGAGACCTGCTGTCCCGCCTCTTGGTGGCTTGAGTCAAGTGATCCTCCTCTCTCTATCCTCTATCCCTTGCGCATACGCCTGCATCCTGGCAATATCCATACCTGGCTGAAGAGCCACCCCCACGCATGCAGTAATCAAATGACGGTCTAGCCCCATCACATAGCGATGAACCACATGCGCCATGTCGTACCTGGGTGTCGCATACCTGGCCAATGAGTCAAACTCCAGGTTGTACTCTCTGATAGTCCTCCCATTCTGCCTCAAGGTCAAGAATCTATCCACGCGGTCTCTTCTCATCTCAGGAGGCAAAAATGATCCAGGAAGGCCTCTGTGAACTCCTCCCAACCAGCTGGAAGGGCACCCTCACCTCTATACCGCTCCCATGACTCAAACCAGTTCAACGCAATATCGCGTAACCGGTAAGAGGCTAGCATGACTGACTCAGCCTCCGAGGCCCTAAGCACCTGCATAGTCCGCTGCAACTGCCGAACAAACTCCTGAGGATCCTCCTCGGCTCTCGAACCATATAACTCGGGTGGATGACAACCCAGGAAATCCTGAATCCGTAAACCGTCAGCTCTAGGGTTGGCTACCTGCTCCTGTCGGCGCTTCCCTGCTACTATGCTGGTCAACAACCGGATCTGCTCCCCGTAATCTCTATACTCGGCCACCGGTGTGGGGCGAAAGGCTCAGTACGCGGTCTCGATGTAACGCTGCTCGCTCAGAGCTCGCTTTGGGCGGCGTCGTGGAACTCGCCGTCCGAAATGTCACCTCCGTGGGATCGGGCTGTGCCCTCATAACCCTCTGCGTCTACTTGCAGCTCCCTCAGCTGCCTTGCCCTTCTGGGTCGCGGTTGCCTTGCGTGGAGGCCTGGCGATACATAAAAATATGTCGGAGGTTCAACCTATAACACTACTCTATTGCGATCTTAGAGTGAAAGAATGGAAACCATCCTAAATATCATGTAGCCTCACGATTATAGATGTGGTGCACAACACACCGATAATCAAGACTCTACTGAACCGATGCGTAGACACTTTCCGAGGACTAATCGCTCGATACCACTTTTGTCACGACCCGACCGGGCGCGGCGGTGCCTACACGGGCACCCTCTCAGGTAAACATCAGAGAATAGCAGCGGAACATACACAACACATAAGCATGCTTAGACGATAACATCACAGGCTAGCCGATAAGGCCGCCTTCCATAAAATATACATAGCCAAAAGTAAGACAGTACAACTTTGTTCTTACAGCCCAAACCACAAATGTTACTACAGACCTCTAGGATAAATAACAGTGGCGGGACAGGGCCCCGCCATACCCCTGAATGTACATAATATCTACAACATCAGGGAAAACCGTACCAAAAGTAATAAGCCTCCGGAGAAATGGATCTTCTGACACCTGATCAGTGATCCTAAGAATGAGATCCACCACCGCTCTTTACCACTGCGGCGTGAATGCAGCCCGAGGAAGGGGTCGACACAATATGTACTAAGTATGTAAAACTGGAAAATACTGTAATTACATCATGAGTCTAAAACAGAGCCGGAGACATGTATGAAAATCAAATTACAGTTCACTGTGCCTTACTAACAATGAGAGTAAATAAGAGTATACCTACAACATAAAAATAGGAGACTCACGATCAAATCATGGGTAGCAAATCCATGGAGTGGTATAATGTCTTGGGGGTTTACCCCGCAATCATACTCAGAAGGTGGTATAACGTCTTGGGGGTTTACCCCTCATTTATACTCTTACCCTAGAGAGGGTGGTATAACGTCTTGGGGGTTTACCCCTAATTTATACTCTTACCCTGGAGAATGTGGTATAACGTCTTGGGGGTTTACCCCTCATTTATACTCTTACCCTGGAAAAGGTGGTATAACGTCTTGGGGGTTTACCCCTCATTTATACTCTTACCCTGGAGAAGGTGGTATAACGTCTTGGGGGTTTACCCCTCATTTATACTTTTACCCTAGCTCAACCGGCTATCATACATAACATAAGTAAGTTAAGAAATCCCCTAACTTATTATTAGTCTTGTTCATATACCCTCTCATTTTAGTTCACTTAAGGCACTAACATGTCTTAATAAAAGAATCCGGGAATTTAATCCCAAGTACTACATACTTCTACTCTTTTAAAACGAATGACTCCTTTTTATATAAAACTTCCAAGATACTAATAACCATAGCATCAAGTCACTTGTCATTACTTATCCTACTTAAAGTAAATCTCTCCTTTTAACTTTCCATAAAGCGAATATAACCAACTTCCCATAAAGTCGTTATATTAACCTTATACCTTAGTCAATTACATTTTCCTATATCCAAGGGACTTAAAATTTTAAAACAAAACAAGTATCATATACTTAAAACACTTCAAGTCCCTTAACTTTGAAAACTTAAGACATCCTTAATAGTTTTAAAGAAGTGGGTTAATCTCCTAACTCGCCCAACTTGGCCATTCTTAAATAAGTAAAGGATATCAAAGTATTGTACGTCTACCGTACTATATAAGTACAACTATTCATGCTCAAGAGATAGGAAAGTTCCACATACCTCTTCGGGTCAATCCACTTGCTAAGTCCAATATACCGCACGTATTATGTCAACCTATAATGACCATAACACGTCTATTAGCTTCTAGCCTCAACGTAGAACATTCTAATTGCAAAGTTCCTATTTCTACGGAAAATTGGACAGCACTTCCTTTGTTTCTACACACTTTTCCACCTTTTCAAGGTCCCAATTCAACATCCAAATGCCACTTTTTAAGGCCCAACAATCCAATCAATACAAAGGGGATTACACGCCTAAACTTGGACGTGTAAAATTCTGCCCCACAATACATAACAACTAATTTAATAAGTTTAAGGTAGTATCTTGGCTATAACATGTTCACATATCATACTTATCCAATCCTTTCAAATCCAAATCATATTCCTTACATGCAATATATCTAAGAGCAATATTTACAACTACAAGTCCTTTCTTCTTAACATGCAACACAATTTACTAGCAAAAAGAGAAAGGATTGTTACCTTAGAGTTTATCCAAATTAGTCCAACAATTTCCCTTGCCTCCTTTCCACAATCACCTCCACAAACCTCCTACAAGCTTGCCAAAATGTTTCCTTCTTGCCATCTTCTTGAATTTCTCTCTAGGCCTTGGTTTCTTCTTGAATTTCTAGAGAGAAGGGAGAGAGATTTAATTTTAGAGAGAAGGGATAGCTTTCAAGAATGACAAAGTCTTCAAGACTTGGTCAATAAATAGGACATGCAAAAATCAGATGGGGGGACACTTGTCACCCTCCCATGGCCTTTTGTTTTAAAAAACAGTTCTGATTTTCCCCCCAGATTCGCAGAAACCCGCCTCGGCGCTGAAACCTCTGCCAACTTTCAGCACTTCCGGCGCCGCGGCCCTGCTTCCCGGCGCCGCGGCTCTGCAACTTCAGCAATTTTCAGAAAATCCGGCGCCGCGGCCCTGCATCCGGCGCCGCGGCCCTGCATCCGGCGCCGCGGCGCTGCGGCCCCTGACCGAAAATCCTTTTCTGCTCAACAGCGCACTGAACTTGTCACTTCCATAACTTTCTACTCCGATGTCCTATCGACGAACGGTTGGTTGCGTTGGGAACTAGACTCAACGAACTACGTACTAGGCCTTTGAAACACCTAGGAACTTTTAATGCCACTGGACAAAAACTGTCTCAAAATTGACTAAAAACCCATCCGAAACATTCCGTAGACCTATCTTTCGAAAATTTAAAACTTAATTCCTTTCGTACGTTCTCATAAACATTACCTGAATTACGGGGTGTAACAATCATTTGCCACTCGTTGAGTTCGCGTATAACAACAACTACAATTCTAGCATTCAGATGGCCCCGTATGAGGCCTTATATGAGAGGAGATGCATATCACCTATAGGTTGGTTTGATGTGGGCGACACTAAGTTACTCGGCCCAGACATGATTCAATAAGCTGTGGATATGGTGAAGCTTATCCAGGAGAGATTATTAGCAGCCCAGAGTCGACAGAAGTCGTATGCAGATAATCGGCGTCGACACTTGGAGTTTCAGCTTGAGGATTGGGTATTATTGAAGGTATCACCCATAAAGGGTATGATGAGGTTTGGTAGGAAAGGCAAGCTCAGCCTGAGATACATTGGGCCTTACCAGATTGTTCGTAGAGTAGGCAAGGTTGCCTATGAGTTGGATCTACCAGTAGATTTGGAAGCGGTACATCTGGTCTTTCACGTATCGATGCTACGTAAGTGTATTGGTGATCCATCTAGAGTCTTCCCAGTAGATGATGTCCAGGTGACAGATGAGTTGTCTTATGAGGAGAATCTCATCGTCATACTTGATCGCCAGGTTAGACGGTTACACACTAAGGATGTGGCTTCCGTCAATGTATTGTGGCGGAACAACAACAGGGAAGAGATGACCTGGTAAGTAGAAGATGATATGCAGAGGAAGTATCCTCACTTGTTCCCTACACCTCCAGATAATTCTATACCTTACTCGACTATATGTGTTATATTGTTGCCATGTGAGTCATCTTTGTGTTTGTTGAATATTGCTTGTTAGGTATAGTTAGGCGACTATGCCGAGATTTGTATATATTGAGACCTACTATGAACATTCGGGACGAATGTTTCTAATGGGGGAAGAATGTTACACCCCGTAATTCCATGGCTACTAAGTGAGAACATGATTATGGAAATTAGATTTGAATGTTGGAAGGAAAGGATATTTACATTTTCTATACGGAATAAATTTGGATACTACAAATGTGACGAAGACTAAGTGTTAAATTGTTAAGTCTTGGATTTGAGAATGTTAAGTCCATCGAAAATTACAAGAAAAATGACTACGTGTGGGAGATATTTTAAGTGAAGGGAAGACAAGTGGACAAGTGGGTCTCCTTGGGTCCCCCCTCCACTTGTGCTTGTACACCTATTTTAATACAAGGCTTGCAAGACTTAAACTCTCATAATATCTTCATCTTCAAGCTCTCATAACTCTTGTCTTCTTCTTCAAGTTCGAAATCCATAGAAAAAAAAAGGTGAAGAACAAGTGTAACTTATTTTCCAAGATTAAGCTTCTTAACCAAATTCTAAGCCAAGTAAACCTTGCAAGATTAGTGGCTCACGGTTTTTGACAAGAAAGTTGTCTTGAAATCCTAAGCTTGTTGATGAACTTATTGGAAGAAATACATGAAAGCAAGATGGTTACAAGCTTGTAGAGGATACATGTGAGTGATTGTAACGTGTAGAAGTGGTGCAAAAAGTGAGGGTGGCCGAGACATAGGGGTTGTTTTGTGATAAAACGAAGGTAAGATTTATTCTTCCTCTTGAAGTAATTAGAAGTTACATGGTGTTATAATTGATAGATGAACATGTGTTAAGTAAAAAGGAGAATAAGAAATGCATGTCACAGTTTTGGGCATGATAGCCGAAACTGGACAGTTTTGGTAATGTTGGATTTGTTGGTTATTGTTGTTATTTAACGTCTCTAATCGCATGTTAAAATGAAGGAAATCATGTTGTTACAAGTTGTTATGGTTTATATAAACATGTTGAAATGTGAGTTGGATTATAAGGAATTGTGAAAAGGGCTTTAGTTGTGTGTTGGCCGAAAACTGCCCAAAACTGTTGGATATTGTTGTGCAGTTTCAGGGACTGTTTTGTGGTGTTATAATGCTGAAAATTCAGTATCATTATGCATGTTTAAGGTGGTAAATTGCTAACGTAAGTCCTAAAGGAATAAGGGTATATAAAGGTGTTGTAAGCTTCACATTTTACCCTCATTGTCGTAGAAGTTTGGATTGTTTTTATGGGATGTTTTTATATGGATTAAGAGGCCGGATTTACATAACAAATAGGTGTGTGAATCACCTTAGTTACTGTTTTGGTTATGCCCTTAAGTGGTGCTTGGTTATTGATGTATTTGGCCTTATTTATAAGGTGGAAAAGTATGTATAAATAGGGGAAGTGCTGCCCGAATTTTTATACAAAAGGAGAGTCGTTATGTTGTATAAGTGTATACTAGTATCATGGAATTTATAGACGTGTTATTGTCATTATAGGTTGAAGTACTACTTGAGACGTATTCTAGTTGTCAAGTTGGTATAGCCTATAAGGTATGTGAAACTATCCTTTCTTCATTGACATGATTTTTATATGAAATGAATGTACGGCGGACGTACATAGTTTTAAGAAGATCCTACTTCCTAATTGATGTTTTAAGGTGCTACATGATATATAGTGCCTTGGCTTTTCAAATGATGTTTTAAAGTGATACATGATATCTAATGCCTTGATTTTCCAAAGAATGAATTTAAAATGCTTTATGCTTGATCTTGTAAATCCACTTGCAGCCAATGGCTTCTTTCCCTGCAGGCAATGAGACTAAGTCAAAGTTCATTATATATGATTGGTACATGATATGTTGGTACCTTGGTGTTTTATAAAATGTAAGATGTGATACTGCCTTGGT
The DNA here is from genome assembly GCA_029844215.1 of Przewalskia tangutica. Classification (NCBI taxonomy): domain Eukaryota; kingdom Viridiplantae; phylum Streptophyta; class Magnoliopsida; order Solanales; family Solanaceae; genus Przewalskia; species Przewalskia tangutica. Next base: position 114,538,391 of record CM056723.1, on the reverse strand, counting down.
TTTTCCTAAAATGGAAGTTCATTTTAAAGATGGTGTTATTGAGAGTCAAAAGATGATTTAAATTGTGCAAGATTGCCCAGGATAGTGATATGTATATTTATTAGGACTTTGTCACGACCCGACCCCGGGCCCGCGACTGGTGCCCTACCTGGGCACCCCTTACAGGTATACATCAGAGAATAGTAGCGGAACATACATACAACTCAAAAAGTACAAGTCATGAAATATCAACAGGCTAGCCGATAAGGCCACCTTCCAAAAGTATACACATAACCCAAAAAGCAGTTACCTCTTTTTTTTTCTTTACAACCCAATCCACAAGATATGACTACAGACCTCTAAGAATTTTTACATAACAACTGTGATGGGACAGGGCCCCGCCATACCCCTGAATGTACATAAATCTACAACCTCAGGGAACTATACCAAAAGACAAAGCCTCCGGAGAAATAGAGCTTTTCAAGGACTGAACATTGATTCTAAGAGTGAGGATCAGCAAGCTATGTACCTCAACATGCGCAGATGAACGCACTTCCGAGAGGTCAAGACAGGTACCAAGTATGTAAAACTGAAAGTACTGTAATTTAAATCATAAAGTCTAGATATAAAAAGCTGGAGACAAGTATGATAATCAAATTAACAGTACAACCGTGCCTTACCGAAACGAAAGAAATGAAAGTCAGTTTTTTTACCTTTTTTAAGACTATTTCAACACATGAACAATAGTCTCACCATAGCTAGGGACGCAAGCCCTCAAAATCATCACACAATCCAGTAAGGGTCTCAAGCCCGCAAAACATCAAAGCGTGCCCGTGGAATCCTCCATCACTGCCGACATCCGTAAGTGTAAAATATATCCATGTAACAGGCCCGTGGCATCCTCCATCACTGTTGGCGTGCACATATGCAATATATATAAATATCTCATGCCCGTGGAATCCCTCATCTCGGGTACATGACTTCATGGAGATTTAATCCATGGGGTAATAATAATATATAACATGCCCGCGGAATCCCTCATCTCGGGTACATGTTTTCATGGGGAGCTAGTCCATGGAGTAATAGTATATAACATGGTCGCATGCCCCGGAATCCTTCATCGTATAAGCATGTCCATGGCGTAATCATAGTATATAACATGCCCGTAGAATCCCTCATCTCGGGTACATGTCTTCATGGGGAGCTAGTTGATGCGCGATTAGATGCACACACTTTTAAACGCAAGTGCACGTTATCGTATCAAGTAGTATAGTCTTAGATAAGACCGAATATCGTCCTCTAGGATTAGGGTTCAAGTACCAACTATCTATTTTCTAGTATCTATTTGGTGAATTAATGATGGATTGTTTGGTGTATAACTAAGAATTATTAAAGATACGTAAATATAAAGAATTACTTCAGATGTGATGAGAATAGGGCTTCTATGTATCCTCACTATCAGCTTATGCTACTTACTAATGCATTACTTATGGTATTCTTCTTCGAGAAAGCGAGTTTACGAAATCGTTTTATACTCCCGTTAGGGTTATATAAACACTCAACCTCAGATTGTTCCTTACCTAACTTTCACTGATAAGGTAACTCTATAGGAGGATTAAGAACAAAAACCTAGTTGACCGTCACGCACAATGCGCAAAATTAGGGTTGTTAAGCCTCTCATCAACGCTATAAAACTAATTGAGGTATTTTCATCCCCAATTCAAGCCTGTCTACCCAACTTACAACATATTCACAATCCCCCCTTTTCAGAATCTGATTAGAAATCATATAGTGATAACTAGTTGTCAATTAGTTACCAAGAATTCAACTCAATTATTGGATAGATCTCTCAATAAGAAAAATAACCATAAGCATGCATTAATTTATAACATAAGTTTCAAGCAATTCAACATAGAAAGCCCTATAAGAGAATTAGTTCCTAGCCATAAATATGACAAGAACTAATTCAAAGTTCATCATAAAAACTGAAATAAAGAAAAGAAAAAGTAAAGAAAATTACTAAGAATGAGTCTCCAAGCCAAGCATCCCAGGGTTGTGTTGTGGAATATTTACAAGATGGATTGGTGGAAGGATGGATGTAGAATGGTGAATGGTGGAATGGACAATGGAGAATGAATTCTTCTAAGGGTGTAGAGACTATTTATAGAGCAAGAATCCTTTAGGTGAAGGGTTAAGGATTTGTGTAGGTAGGAAAAGTTATTAGAATCCTTTTAGGTAAGGGTTTTAAGGTAGGAAAAGGTTTCCCTTTAGGTAGGAAAAGTTATCCCTTTAGGTAGGAAAGTTATCCCTTTAGGATTCTCAAACATGTCAAATTCGCCCAAAGATTTCACAATTTCGCCGCGCTGCCAGATATCAGCCATGGCTACCAAATTCAGCAACTCTCGGAGCTTTCAGCACTTTGGGCGCCATACAGCTGCCAGCCAAGCGGTGACATTTTTTCTCGCGACTCGCTTTGTCGTCTTTTTCGTCCGGATTCGTCGATTTTCTATAATTTTAACTTCTTAGACTTCATTTCTTGGCCCTTTTAGTGTGCAATTCTATCTCTTTTATTCTTATTTCATCTCCTTTTCGCCATTTCTCCATTTCTGACCGCTGTGACACAAAAGAAAGGAAAACGACCCTAATACTATACTAAACATAAATAAAATGAGTAAAATACTAACTAAAAATGACTCAAAAAGTGTATATAAAATACACCGATCAAATACCCCCCAAACTTAACCTTTGCTCGCCCTCGAGCAAAGATAAAAAGAAAGAAATAAAAGACTCAAGAAATAGGAAAATAAACAGACTCAATGACATTGATCACTTTTTTGCTGCATTGGTGTTACTTAGAAAAACATGAAGATTAGCAGAATAATATGCAGGAACATATAACATGAAATTTTAGCACATTAAACACATTAAGCTAGATATTTCGCAAACTCATATTTATCATGCTTAATGGAAGTCAATATACTAAATCATGCATATAAATTCAAAAATCCTATGGCATGTTTACTTGCTATTCTCCACTAATTCTGGATATGCATAAAAGAGATCTTCAGGACTTTAAGGGTTGTAATGTAGGCTTAGGTAGGGGTTGGTAAAAATAGGCATTTAGGCTCATTTTTGTGTACCATAAGCTCTTTAGCTTTTCAATTTTTCCCTTTTTCTCTTGATTCTTTCCTCACTTCAATTCTATCCTTCACCTCTTTTGTTTTGGGAGAGTGAAGTATACAATAATGACAAGCACCCCCAAACTTAGGCTTTTGCCTATTTCTTATTACTTTTGTATTGGGGTGCAACAGACTTTATTCACTCTTTTTGTTTTCTTTTTAACACAATGTACTCCACTGTTTCATATTTTCACTTATGGTACACTTTGTGGGAATATAGGGTGTCAAAGAAGAAGTTTAAATTTTTAGGCTCAATGGGGCTGACTAGTGATACTTTTAAAGTTCGGGATAGAAAAGAGTGGTAAGATTTGGCTATCAAAGAAATGCCTGAGTCATCTCCCTAACATGCATATCCTAACTATTTCGCCTTAAATAGCAAGCAATCATACCACATAGATATTCATCATTTAGCATGCATAATTTAAGCAAGAAACTCCAAATAGACAGATTATGTGAGTTTTTGGCATATCTAACCTAGGTGTTTAGATAGTTGCTTCTATTCCGTTACATTATTCCACCTTACTTCACTAGGTGTTTCTAACAACTACAGCCTACATGATCTTTGATAGGCAATTGTGACTCAAAAAAGAAAAAATTTTGGTGACTCAAAGTAAACACAAAAATAATCACAAAGACTTAAATAAAACATAACAAGACACAAATAAAACACCCCCAAACTTAAATCACACATTGTCCTCAATGTGTGCAATACTCAAAAAAAAATATGGACAACTTACTGACACAACACATCGGTCATAATGGAGGTCTAGGAGGAAAAATTCTGGAATTTGCACGGAAATATGGCTCTCTGAAGTTCGGGCGCCGCGTCTCGAGATTCAGCCGCGGCCTTGCTAGTACTGTGGCTCTTACGGTTACGGCTGCCTCGACTCAGCCAGCGCGCGACGATCGCTTTTTTTTTTTTTCCAGCTTGTTGCTCCTTTTTCCTCGGTTTCTTTTTCACCCACCAGCCATCCAACAACACAAAACAAGAACCCAAGACCGTGAGATCGTTTCAAGACAAAATAAAATAAAATAAAATAAAGACAGAAATTGAAATAACATAATTAAAAACATTGGGTTGCCTCCCAGCAAGCGCTGTCTTTAACGTCTTTTAGCCGGACGCAATTAACCTTTCCGAGTGCCCATTGATCCTTCTGCGAACTGCTTGCAATCCGCAGAGTTATTGTTGCAGGTCTCACTTCAACCACAACAATTGCTTCAAACAAGGGCCTCAAATATACGATTATCCCCCAAGTATACAAGACATGCTTGTCTTTTAGGTTCTCTCTAATGTAGGATCGGTGAGATTCCCTACATCTTTCAACTCTGGGGTGCCCTTGATGGTATTGACTTCTGTTGGGAGTCAACTTTGACACCGTGGTGTTTTTTCTGCAATAGGTACAAGAAAAAGATTTTCCAAGGAATCCAAGAAGGTGAATAATTGGATCTCTGCACTCTTCTCCTTCTCCACACCAACTGTCTTGCCAGATTCCTCAATAGTTGGGTGTGATTCAGGCTCCTCAATTTGTTGTTCGCTGTTGAATATGATCGCGAGTTCTGCTATTTGCTTTTCCAACTTCTTTATGCCCAACCTCATTTCGTCCATGAACTGAGCTTGAGATCTCGTGAGACTGAGTATAACTTCTCGCAATTCCTCCCTCTCTTCCTCTATGGTTGGAGCTCGATCATATTGACAGTAGAAATCCATGTCTTAAGGATCCCTGAGATGAATCAAAACCAACAACGAATCACGGCACACTTGTTTTTTTTTTGTTTTGTTTTGTTTTGTTTTTTTTTTTTTTTCAAAAGAAAATAAAATAAATAATTCAAAGAAAAAAAAATAAAAATCAAATTAGAAATTAAAAATAGATAAATTTGATATTGAACTATGTCTAATCCCCGACAACGGCGCCAAAAACTTGATGCGCGATTAGATGCACACACTTTTAAACGCAAGTGCACGTTATCGTATCAAGTAGTATAGTCTTAGATAAGACCGAATATCGTCCTCTAGGATTAGGGTTCAAGTACCAACTATCTATTTTCTAGTATCTATTTGGTGAATTAATGATGGATTGTTTGGTGTATAACTAAGAATTATTAAAGATACGTAAATATAAAGAATTACTTCAGATGTGATGAGAATAGGGCTTCTATGTATCCTCACTATCCGCTTATGCTACTTACTAATGCATTACTTATGGTATTCTTCTTTTGGAGAAAGCAGGTTTACGAAATCGTTTTATACTCCCGTTAGGGTTATATAAACACTCAACCCCAGTATTGTTCCTTACCTAACTTTCGCTGATAAGGGTAACTCTATAGGAGGATTAAGAACAAAAACCTAGTTGACCGTCACGCACAATGCGCAAAATTAGGGTTGTTAAGCCTCTCATCAACGCTACAAAACTAATTGAGGTATTTTCATCCCCAATTCAAGCCTGTCTACCCAACTTACAACATATTCACAATCCCCCCTTTTCAGAATCTGATTAGAAATCATATAGTGATAACTACTTGTCAATTAGTTACCAAGAATTCAACTCAATTATTGGATAGATCTCTCAATAAGAAAAATAACCATAAGCATGCATTAATTTATAACATAAGTTTCAAGCAATTCAACATAGAAAGCCCTATAAGAGAATTAGTTCCTAGCCATAAATATGACAAGAACTAATTCAAAGTTCATCATAAAAACTGAAATAAAGAAAAGAAAAAGTAAAGAAAATTACTAAGAATGAGTCTCCAAGCCAAGCATCCCAGGGTTGTGTTGTGGAATATTTACAAGATGGATTGGTGGAAGGATGGATGTAGAATGGTGAATGGTGGAATGGACAATGGAGAATGAATTCTTCTAAGGGTGTAGAGACTATTTATAGAGCAAGAATCCTTTAGGTGAAGGGTTAAGGATTTGTGTAGGTAGGAAAAGTTATTAGAATCCTTTTAGGTAAGGGTTTTTAGGTAGGAAAAGGTTTCCCTTTAGGTAGGAAAAGTTATCCCTTTAGGTAGGAAAAGTTATCCCTTTAGGATTCTGAAACATGTCGAATTCGCCCAAAGATTTCACAATTTCGCGTCGCTGCGGCCATTCAGATATCAGCCATGCGCCAAATTCAGCAACTCTGACTTTCAGCACTTTGGGCGCCACAGCTGCACGGCCACAAGGCTGTGACATTTTTCTCGCGAATTCCGCTTTGTCGTTTTTTCGTCTGCATTTCGTCCGATTTTCTATAATTCTTAACTTTTAGACTTCATTTCTTGGCCCTTTTAGTGTGCAATTCTATCTCTTTTATGCTTATTTCATCTCCTTTTCGCCATTTCTCCATTTCTGACCGCTGTGACACAAAAGAAAGGAAAACGACCCTAATACTATACTAAACATAAATAAAATGAGTAAAATACTAACTAAAAATGACTCAAAAAGTGTATATAAAATACAAAGATCACTAGTCCATGGAGTAATAATAGCATCCGGGAATTTAACCCGCATCATGGTCGCATGCCCCGGAATCCCTCATCGTATAAGCATGTCCATGGATCAATCACAATGGAAGCATACCCGTGGAATCCTCCATCACTGTCGGTACGTCCAAGTAAATTCACAACAAGACAGTCGGCCCTCCAACTGAGAGTCACGACAGCGTAAAAGTATAATACTTGCACAAAAAGGCTATCACAAGAAAGCATAGGCAAGTTCATAAAATCTTTTAGACTTTCACTATCATACAAAAATGAATTTCATTTTATAAATTAAAGGCACTTTCGTATCACATAAAAATCTGGGAATTTAACCCAAAGTACTACGTACCTTTATCCTTTTAAAAATAACTCTTTATCGTATAAAATCCCCCAAGATACTAGCACCCGTAGTATCAAGGCTTGTCTACATTTCAAACAAGTCACTACACTTTTAGAAATACATTTTTAGGCTTCTAAATCAAGTGACCCTTACTTTAAAACTTTAAGCAATTGATGCCTTTAAATCAAATTTCCCTTCTTTATTTCAAGTCATTTATCCTTATTTACATTAATAGAGAAAACCATTCCTATAACTTTCCATAAAGTTGTTATAACCAACTTCTCATAAAGTCGTTATACTAACTTTATGCTTTAGAAACTAAGATATCTTTAACCTTTCATAAAGCCGTTATAACTAACTTCCCATAAATTCGTTATAACTCTTTATGTCGTAGACAAATTCATTCTTTTTATAACCAAGAGACTTAAACTTTCAAATCAAGTTACATAACTTTCAAAATACTTCAAGTCTCTTAACTTTAGAAATCAAGTTTCTTAATTTTAGGAATCAAGTCTCTTAACTTTAGAATATCAAGTTTCTTAACTTAGAATAACAAGTTTCTTAACTTAGAATATCAAGGAATCAATACTTTCCAATTCAAGTATTCTATACATTTTCAAGTCAAGAAATCTTTGTTTACCTTATTTAGAATAAACCATTCTTTTAACCTTTAAAACAAGTGAGTTAATTCTCTAACACAACCAACTTGGACATTCTTAAACAAGTCAAGGATATCAAATGAAACTAAATTCATTTAAATCTCGTACGTCTACCGTACTATACATTTATAGCTACTCATGCTCAAGAGATAAGGAAAGTTCCACATACCTCTTCGACTCAATCCACTTGCCAAGTTGAATACGCCGCGCGTAGAATGTCAACCTATAATGACCACAATACGCCTATCAACTTCTAGCTTTCAACGTAGAATATTTCTAAGTATAAGGACTCTTATTCTACGGAAAATTGGGCAGCACTTCCTTTGTTTCTACGTACTTTTCCACCTTTTTCAAGGCCTAAAAATCAATAATCAAATGCCACATTTAAGGCTCAACAATTCAGCTAACCAAAGGGGATTACACGCCTAACAGGACGTGTAAAATTCTGCCCCACAATTTATAAATCTGTCCATAACCTTAAGGCACATTCTCGGCAACTATCAATATCAACAACAATGTCAATTTCCGTTCAATTCCTTTTTAATCCAAGTTGTTATTCCAACATGTTATATACATAATAACAATTACAACAACTATAAATCCTTTCTTCCTTAACATGCGACGATTGTAACTATCGACCAAATTGATTACAACATTAATGGCTAACATGCCCATTTTCGGTTTATAACATGTCGACATGATCCAAATCTTTTCAAACTTCAATCTAAATACCACATGCTCATTTATCAACTACTATAACATGTAATCCTCAATCACATTAAGAAGAAGAAGATTTTACCTCAATAAAACCTAATAATATCCAAGCGTCAAAGTCGATCCTTAGCAACTTTTAGCTCCTCTTCTTACGTTCTAATCCGCTCCAAGCTCTCCTTAGAAGCTCATGAAGAACTCCTCTTCAAGTTCCAACTTCAAAGTTGAAGAACACCTTAGGTTTTCATCTTGCGACTAACGTAAAAACGTAATTTTTCCGGAATCTTTCTATTGAGATATCCTTGTAATACCCTTAGGAACCTTGGGTTGAAGTATTTTGAATTATGAACCACAAACGAAAAAAATTTCCTCTTCCATAAGAGCTTGCCCGAGAGCTCCCTAGCTCACTCTCAAGTTTTTCTAATTTTTTTCTAAGTGTTAGAACTAGTCTTTCTATATGGGTGAATATATAAATAAATGGAGGGTCAAGATTAACACACTTGTGGGGATAGGATGAAAGAGATTTAAATATCAAGAATCAAGTGGGCTTATTGACTTGGTCAACAATGTCAAGCCTTGGCATTTCAAGACTTGACCATTTGGCCTAGTCCATTTCGTCCAAGACCAATAGAGTGGGGGTTGACACGTGTCACCCTCCCATTCGTCCATAATTTTCGTTTCCATACATTTTCATAATTCCGATAAATTCTACAAGTCTTAAATCTTAACGTCCTAATTTCTTACGTACGTTCTTGTATACATGTCCTGGAATTACGGGGTGTAACATTCTTCACCCTTAGAAATATTCGTCCCCAAATGTTCTTTCGGAGTCAAACAAATTAGATAGCGACATAGTCTCCTTTAACGACACCCTTCATACAAAATATGCCACCCATGGCCACATAACAATACTTATACTAAAACGTCAACCTGAACTCCAAGTGTCGACGCTTGCTAATCGCATAAAGCTTCACGACTCTGAGCTTACTAATAATCTTTCCTGGATAAGCTTCGCCTTATCCGCAGCCCGCTGAATCAAGTCTGGGCCAATTATCTGAACCCCGCCTACGTTGAACCAACCAATCGACGATTCTACACTCTCTTTCATACAAGGCCTAATACAGGGACATCTGAATACTTGAATGGTAACGGGTATTATACGCAACTCAATGAGAGGCAAACGATCCTCCCAGCTACCCCTGAAATCAATAACACAGGACCGCAACCTATCCTCAAGTGTCTGGATACATGCCCATCCTGTCCGTCGGTCTGAGGGTGAAATGTAAAATCGACACTCACTTGTGTCCCCAATCCCTTCTGGAAAAACCTCCAGAAGCTAGCCGTAAACTAGGCTCATCTGTCTGTCATAAATAAATGTAGGAACCCCGTGCAGTCTCATACTCTTCCTGATATATATAATCTCGCATAATCCTCAATTGCCTCAACACAATACTTTTCCCACGGTTATCTAAAATTGTAACCTATGGCATGACGACACTGAAGATCTTACCAGTCTCATATCCATCGCCTAATAACATGGGTACACATAACCCCATAATACGTAAAACTATCCTTTTACGTGGGGGATATGGCTTATCTCCCTATCATAATCTTGATCATCAAGCGTCACATTATAATCGTATAGATTTTCAAAACCTACCAACGATGTCTTCTGTTTTCCGCAGGCAGTACTCGCACTTATCTTATTCTTGCTTTGCGCATTTTCCTGAACTTATTTGGAAAGTCGTGGCCCTGACCACCACACTAAACCAACTCCAAGTACCCCCAAGGGCACTTAACATAAAATCCTTCAATAATCGTACGTTCTTATCTCCGTCTCTTAATGTTTAAATTTAAATCAACCATTTCAATAAAACAAGTCACATAGACTCCACAATTTATCATGTCAAAGAAGGAAGGAATAACTTACATATTACTAACACTTCCATTCCTTCCCCATCGATAACCGCCACCGAAATCGAATCAACCTCTCTGATACCAACCTTGGCATACACGAAGCCAACTAATCCATACTTATAATGACCTCAAGTCCATCGTATCCAGGTCTGCTAGGGTCTGACGACTGTATCATCACCGAGCAAATCTTATATACCCGCTCAGCTACCACCCAAACACCCACTGGTGTAGCTACCTCGAAAGGTCCTTATGGATTCAGACTCTATTCCTCTACACTTGGTTGCTCTCATTCTTACTGGTCGTACTCTTTCCGTACTTCCAAACTTATACTAGCATACGTACATAACCTCCATACTGATTCTGGCCTCCAATCTTTGGAGTTACTAAATCGAACAATATAAGGCCATTTTCGGCTCTCACTACCTGGTTCCGGTGGAACGCGTCCACGAACCCGTAAAACAATTAACTAGACTTGGGCCTTGCACCCTCGTGACCCTGTCACGTAGCGAGACTATTACCAACTGATCCCACTCTATTTTAGGCTATGGGGCGACCCATAATAGGTCCTCAACCCGACCCACCGTCACACTTAACTCTTACCCTTAGTCTGAATTAAATCTTATTGCCCGAGAAGGCCTTATATACCTAAGGTCTCGGCGGTTATCAATATTCTTAGGCTCACAATTTCCATGCTCCAAGCCTACCTTATCAGTCCCCCCGAAAACGGGTACAATAACTTCTCATAATACCATAATCATGTTGTCTTGATCACAACAACCATTACTTACTCCATACGGGTCTCATCCGTGCCATCCTCTTAAGCATACCACGTAGCTTAATTTACTAACATAGTCTTCTATTAAGTCTCTTAAACATGACTTCTAAAAGGTTCATTACCCTTTCAGACGGCTCATCATCTCCTAATTATCTCAAACTAGCACGTAAATCTTGATGAGAATTAATTAAGTTGTTTAATACCTTCCCGGTATCTAATTAGTCCTTACCAATTCTTGGTAACTTATATTCATCCCAGGCAACACATATATGACCCTCATACATAAATCCGTATAGTTGTACATCATTATACCCATTATACAACAATTATTACCAACCTGAATACGCAATCCACATAATCTTTCCTGGGTCACTGCTGTCTTTCTCATAGCTGCAATCAACATAACTCGTTAGGGAGAGACGACCCTAACTACACAGCTATATCGCACGTTCTCAGAGTGAGAAGAAGGGAAACCAATCCTAAATGTCATGCAGCCTCCTGGTTATAGATGTGGTGCACAACACACCGATAACCAAGACTCTACTAGACACGGTCTGTAGACACTTTCCGAGGACTAACTGCTCTGATACCACTTTTGTCACGACCAGGCCTGCTCGCGATCGGTGCCCTACCTGGGCACCCCTTACAGTTATACATCAGAGAATAGTAGCGGAACATACATACAACTAAAAAAGTACAAGTCATGAAATATCAACAGGCTAGCCGATAAGGCCACCTTCCAAAATTATACACATAACCCAAAAAGCAGTTACCTCTTTTTTTTTACAACTCAATCCACAAGATATGACTACAGACCTCTAAGAATTTTTACATAACAACTGTGATGGGACAGGGCCCCGCCATACCCCTGAATGTACATAAATCTACAACCTCAGGGAATTGTACCAAAAGACAAAGCCTCCGGAGAAATGGAGCTTTTCAAGGACTGAATAGTGATCCTAAGAGTGAGGATCATCAAGCTATGTACCTCAACCTGCGGCATGAGCGCAAATGGAGTGAGGTCAAGACAACAGTACCAAGTATGTAAATCAAAATCAGAATTTAAATCATAAAGTCTAGATATAAAAAGCTGGAGACAAGTATGATAATCAAATTAACAGTGCAACCGTGCCTTACCGAAACGAAAGAAATGAAAGTCAGTTTTTTAAAACTTTTTTAAGACTATTTCAACACATGAACAATAGTCTCACCATAGCTAGGGACGCAAGCCCTCAAAATCATCACACAATCCAGTAAGGGTCTCAAGCCCGCAAAACATCAAAGTGTGCCCGTGGAATCCTCCATCACCGTCGACAGCCGTAAGTGTAAAATATATCCATGTAACACGCCTGTGGCATCCTCCATCATTTTCGGCGTGCACATATGCAATATATATAAATATCTCATGCCCGTGGAATCCCTCATCTCGGGTACATGACTTCATGGATAGCTAATCCATGGGGTAATAATAATATATAACATGCCCGTGGAATCCCTCATCTCGGGTACATGTCTTCATGGGGAGCTAATCCATGGAGTAATAGTATATAACATGGTCGCATGCCCCAGAATCCTTCATCGTATAAGCATGTCCATGGCGTAATCATAGTATATAACACGCCCGTGGAATCCCTCATCTCGGGTACATGTCTTCATGGGGAGCTAGTCCATAGAGTAATAATAGCATCCGGGAATTTAACCCGCATCATGGTCGCATGCCCTGGAATCCCTCATCGTATAAGCATGTCCATGGATCAATCACAACGGAAGCATACCCGTGGAATCCTCCATCACCGCTTCAGACGCTCCAAGTAAATTCAATAAGACACCAATTCTCCAACCGAGAGTCACTACAGAAAAGTATAATACTTGCACTCAAAGGCTATCACAAGAAAGCATAGGCAAGTTCATAAAATCTTTTAGACTTTCATTACCATACAAAAATGAATTTCATTTTATAAAATCAAGGCACTTACGTATCACATAAAAATCCGGGAATTTAACCCAAAGTACTACGTACCTTTATCCTTTTTAAAATGACTCTTTATCGTATAAAATCCCCCAAGATACTAGCACCCGTAGTATCAAGGCTTGTCTACATTTCAAACAAGTCACTACACTTTTAGAATTACATTTTTATGCTTCTAAATCAAGTGACCCTTACTTTAAAACTTTAAGAAATTAATGCCTTTAAATCAAATTGCCCTTCTTTATTTCAAGTCATTTATCCTTATTTACATTAATAGAGAAAACCATTCCTATAACTTTCCATAAAGTTGTTATAACCAACTTCCCATAAAGTCGTTATACTAACTTTATGCTTTAGAAACTAAGATATCTTTAACCTTTCATAAAGCTGTTATAACTAACTTCTCATAAAGCCGTTATAACTCTTTATGTCGTAGACGAATTCATTCTTTTTATAACCAAGAGACTTATACTTTCAAATCAAGTTACATAACTTTCAAAATACTTCAAGTCTCTTAACTTTAGAAATCAAGTTTCTTAACTTTAGGAATCAAGTCTCTTAACTTTAGAATATCAAGTTTCTTAACTTTAGGAATCAAGTCTCTCAACTTTAGAATATCAAGTTTCTTAACTTAGAATATCAAGTTTCTTAACTTAGAATAACAAGTTTCTTAACTTAGAATATCAAGGAATCAATACTTTCCAAATCAAGTATTCTATACATTTTCAAGTCAAGAAATATTTGTTTACCTTATTTAGAATAAACCATTCTTTTAACCTTTAAAACAAGTGAGTTAATTCTCTAACTCAACCAACTTGGACATTCTTAAACAAGTCAAGGATATCAAATGAAACTAAATTCATTTAAATCTCGTACGTCTACCGTACTATACATTTATAGCTACTCATGCTCAAGAGATAAGGAAAGTTCCACATACCTCTTCGACTCAATCCACTTGTCAAGTTGAATACGCCGCGCGTAGAATGTCAACCTATAATGACCACAATACGCCTATCAACTTCTAGCTTTCAACGTAGAATATTTCTAAGTATAAGGACTCTTATTCTACGGAAAATCGGGCAGCACTTCCTTTGTTTCTACGTACTTTTCCACCTTTTTCAAGGCCTGAAAATCAATAACCAAATGCCACATTTAAGGCTCAACAATTCAGCTAACCAAAGTAGATTACACGCCTAACAGGACGTGTAAAATTCTGTCCCACAATTTATAAAACTGTCCATAACCTTAAGGCACATTCTCGGCAACTATCAATATCAACAACAATGTCAATTTCCGTTCAATTCCTTTTTAATCCAAGTTGTTATTCCAACATGTTATATACATAATAACAATTACAACAACTATAAATCATTTCTTCCTTAACATGCGACGATTGTAACTATCGACCAAATTGATTACAACATTAATGGCTAACATGCCCATTTTCGGTTTATAACATGTCGACATGATCCAAATCTTTTCAAAGTTCAATTTTAATACCACATGCTCATTTATCAACTACTATAACATGTAATTCTCAATCACATTAAGAAGAAAAAGATTTTACCTCAATAAGCCCTAATAATATCCAAGCGTCAAAGTCGATCCTTAGAAACTTTTAGCTCCTCTTCTTACGTTCCAATCCGCTTCAAGAACTCCTTATAAGCTCATGAAGAACTCCTCTTCAAGTTCCAACTTCAAAGTTGAAGAACACCTTAGGTTTTCATCTTGCGACTAACGTAAAAACGTAGTTTTTCCGGGATCTTTCTTTTGAGATATCCTTGTAATACCCTTAGGAACCTTGGGTTGAAGTATTTTGAATTATGAACCACAAACGAAAAAAATTTCCTCTTCCATAAGAGCTTGCCCGAGAGCTCCCTAGCTCACTCTCAAGTTTTTCTAATTTTTTTCTATGTGTTAGAACTTGTCTTGCTATATGGGTGAATATATAAAAAAATGGAGGGTCAAGATTAACACACTTGTGGGGATAGGATGAAAGAGATTTAAATATCAAGAATCAAGTGGGCTTATTGACTTGGTCAACAATGTCAAGCCTTGGCATTTCAAGACTTGACCATTTGGCCTAGTCCATTTCGTCCAAGACCAATAGAGTGGGGGTTGACACGTGTCACCCTCCCATTCGTCCATAAGTTTCGTTTCCCTACATTTTCATAATTCCGATAAATTCTACAAGTCTCAAATCTTAACGTCCTGATTTCTTACGTACGTTCTTATATACATGTCCTGGAATTACGGGGTGTAACATTCTTCCCCCTTAGAAACATTCATCCCCAAATGTTCTTTCGGAGTCAAACAAATTAGATAGCGACATAGTCTCCTTTAACGACACCCTTCATACAAAATATGCCACCCATGGCCACATAACAATACTTATACTACAACGTCAACCTGAACTCCAAGTGTCGACGTCGGTTATCTGCATAAAGCTTATGCTGACTCTGAGCTTACTAATAATCTTTCCTGGATAAGCTTCGCCTTATCCGCAGCCCGCTGAATCAAGTCTGGGCCAATTATCTGAACCTCGCCTACTTTGAACCAACTAATCGACGATTCTACACTCTCTTTCATACAAGGCCTCATACAGGGCCATCTGAATACTTGAATGGTAACGGGTATTATACGCAACTCAACGAGAGGCAAAAGATCCTCCCAGCTAACCCTGAAATCAATAACATAGGCCCGCAACCTATCCTCAAGGGACTGGATACATGCCCTGCCTGTCCGTCGATCTGAGGGTGAAATGTAACACCGAGACTCACATGTGTCCCCAATCCCTTCTAAAAAAATCTCCAGAAGCTAGCCGTAAAATGGGCTCATCTGTCTGTCATAAATAAATGTAGGAACCCCGTGCAGTCTCATACTCTTCCTGATATATATAATTTCGCATAATCCTCAATTGCCTCAACACAATACTTTTCCCACGGTTATCTAAAACTGTAACCTATGACATGACGACACTGAAGATCTTACCAGTCTCACATCCATCGCCTAATAACATGGGTACACATAACCCCATAATACGTAAAACTATCCTTTTACGTGGGGGAGAGGGCTTATCTCCCTATCATAATCTTGATCATCAAGCGCCACCTTATAATCGTATAGATTTTCAAAACCTATCAACGATGTCTTCTGTTTTTCGCAGGCAGTACACGCACTTATCTTATTCTTGCTTTGCGCATTTTCCTGAACTTATTTGGAAAGTCGTGGCCCTGACCACCACACTAAACCAACTCCAAGTACCCCCAAGGGCACTTAACATAAAATCCTTCAATAATCGTACGTTCTTATCTCCGTCTCTTAACGTTCAAATTTAAATCAATCATTTCAATAAAACAAGTCACATAGACTCCACAATTTATCATGTCAAAGAAGGAAGGAATAACTTACATATTACTAACACTTCCATTCCTTCCCCATCGATAACCGGCTCACCGGGAAACTGGAATCGAACCAACCTCTCTCTACAGTCAACCTTGGCATACACGAAGACAACTAATCCATACTCATAATGACCTCAAAGTCCATCGTATCCAGCTCTACTAGGTTTGCTAGGATCTGACGACTGTATCATCACCGGGCAAATCTTATATACCCGCTCAGCAACTACCCAAACATCCACTGGTGTAGCTACCTCGAAAGGTCCTTATGGATTCAGGCTCTATTCCTCTACACTTGGTTGCTCTCATTCTTACTGGTCGTACTATTTCCGTACTTCCAAACTTATACTAGCATACATACATAACCTACATACTGATTCTGGCCTCCAATCTTTGGAGTTACTAAATCGAACAATATAAGGCGATTTCCGGCTCTCACGACCTGGTTCCGGTGGAACGCGTCCACGAACCCGTAAAACAATTAACTAGACTTGGGCCTTGCACTGCGTGACTCGCACGCGTGACTACTACCAACTGATCCCACTCCATTTCAGGCTATGGAGCGACCCATAATAGGTCCTCAACCCGACCCACCGTCGCACTTAACTCTTACCCTTAGTCTGAATTAAATCTTATTTCCCGAGAAGGCCTTATATACCTAAGGTCTCGGCGGTTATCAATATTCTTAGGCTCACAATTTCCATGCTCCAAGCCTACCTTATCAGTCCCCCCGAAAACGGGTACAATAACTTCTCATAATACCATAATCATGTTGTCTTGATCACAAAAACCATTACTTAATCCATACGGGTCTCATCTGTGCCATCCTCTTAAGCATACCACGTAGCTTAATTTACTAACATAGTCTTCTATTAAGTCCCTTAAACATGACTTCTAAAAGGTTCATTACCCTTTTAGACGGCTCATAATCTCCTAATTATCTCAAACTAGCACGTAAATCTTGATGAGAATTAATTAAGTTGTTTAATACCTTCCCGGTATCTAATTAGTCCTTACCAATTCTTGGTAACTTATATTCATCCCAGGCAACACATATATGACCCTCATACATAAATCCGTATAGTTGTACATCATTATACCCATTATACAACAATTATTACCAACCTGAATACGCAATCCACATAATCTTTTCTCGTCATCTGCCTTTCTCTCATACCGCAATCAACATAACTCGTTAGGAGAGACGACTAACTACACAGCCTCTATCGCACGCTCGTGAGTGAGAAGAAGGGAAACCAATCCTAAATGTCCTGCAGCCTCCTGGTTATAGATGTGGTGCACAACACACCGATAACCAAGACTCTACTAGACACGGTCTGTAGACACTTTCCGAGACCTAACTGCTCTGATACCACTTTTGTCACGACCGACCAAGCTCGCTGATCGTGCCCTACAGGGCACCCTTATGTATACATCGAGAATAGTAGCGGAACATACATACAACTCAAAAAGTACAAGTCATGAAATATCAATAGGCTAGCCGATAAGGCCACCTTCCAAAAGTATACACATAACCCAAAAAGCAGTTACCTCTTTTTTTTCTTTACAACCCAATCCACAAGATATGACTACAGACCTCTAAGAATTTTTACATAACAACTGTGATGGGACAGGGCCCCGCCATACCTCTGAATGTACATAAATCTACAACCTTAGGGAACTGTACCAAAAGACAAAGCCTCCGGAGAAATAGAGATTTCCAAGGACTGAACAGTGATCCTAAGAGTGAGGATCAGCAAGCTATGTACTTCAACCTGCGGCATGAACGCAGCACCCCGGAGGAGTTCAGTACAACAGGTACCAAGTATGTAAAATTGAAAGTACTGTAATTTAAATCATAAAGTCTAGATATAAAAAGCTGGAGACAAGTATGATAATCAAATTAACAGTACAACCGTGCCTTACCGAAACGAAAGAAATGAAAGTCAATTTTTTTTACATTTTTAAAGACTATTTCAACACATGAACAATAGTCTCACCATAGCTAAGGACGCAAGCCCTCAAAATCATCACACAATCCAGTAAGGGTCTCAAGCCCGCAAAACATCAAAGCGTGCCCGTGGAATCCTCCATCACTGCCGACAGCCGTAAGTATAAAATATATTCATGTAACAGGCCCGTGGCATCCTCCATCACTGTAGGCGTGCACATATGCAATATATATAAATATCTCATGCTCGTGGAATCCCTCATCTCGGTTACATGACTTTATGGTTAGCTAATCCATGGGGTAATAATAATATATAACATGCTCGTGGAATCCCTCATCTCGGGTACATGTCTTCATGGAGAGCTAGTCCATGGAGTAATAGTACATAACATGGTCGCATGCCCCGGAATCCTTCATCGTATAAGCATGTCCATGGCATAATCATAGTATATAACATGCCTGTGGAATCCCTCATCTCGGGTACATGTCTTCATGGGGAGCTAGTCCATGGAGTAATAGTATATAACATGGTCGCATGCCCCGGAATCCTTCATCGTATAAGTATGTCCATGGCGTAATCATAGTATATAACATGCCCGTGGAATCCTTCATCTCGGGTACATGTATTCATGGGGAGCTAGTCCATGGAGTAATAATAGCATCCGGGAATTTAACCCGTATCATGGTCGCATGCCCCAGAATCCCTCATCGTATAAGCATGTCCATGGATCAGTCACAATGGAAGCATACCCGTGGAATCCTCCATCACCGCTTCAGACGCCCAAGTAAATTATTAACAAGACATACCGCCTCCAACTGAGAGTCACGGCAGCGTAAAAGTATAATACTTGCACTCAAAGGCTATCACATGAAAGCATAGGCAAGTTCATAAAATATTTTAGACTTTCATTATCATACAAAAATGAATTTCATTTTATAAACTCAAGGCACTTACGTATCACATAAAAATCCGGGAATTTAACACAAAGTATTACGTACCTTTATCCTTTTTAAAATGAATCTTTATCGTATAAAATCCCCCAAGATACTAGCACCCATAGTATCAAGGCTTGTCTACATTTCAAACAAGTCACTACACTTTTAGAAATACATTTTTAGGCTTCTAAATCAAGTGACTCTTACTTTAAAACTTTAAGCAATTGATGCCTTTAAATCAAATTGCCCTTCTTTATTTCAAGTCATTTATCCTTATTTACATTAATAGAGAAAACCATTCCTATAACTTTCCATAAAGTTGTTATAACCAACTTCCATTAAAGCCGTTATACTAACTTTATGCTTTAGAAACTAAGATATCTTTAACCTTTCATAAAGTTGTTATAACTAACTTCCCATAAAGCCGTTATAACTCTTTATGTCGTAGACAAATTCATTCTTTTTATAACCAAGAGACTTATACTTTCAAATCAAGTTACATAACTTTCAAAATAATTCAAGTCTCTTAACTTTAGAAATCAAGTTTCTTAACTTTAGGAATCAAGTCTCTTAACTTTAGAATATCAAATTTCTTAACTTAGAATATCAAGTTTCTTAACTTAGAATAACAAGTTTCTTAACTTAGAATATCAAGGAATCAATACTTTCCAAATCAAGTATTCTATACATTTTCAAGTCAAGAAATCTTTGTTTACCTTATTTAGAATAAACCATTCTTTTAACCTTTAAAACAAGCGAGTTAATTCTCTAACTCAACCACTTGGACATTCTTAAACAAGTCAAGGATATCAAATGAAACTAAATTCATTTAAATCTCGTACGTCTACCATACTATACATTTATAGCTATTCATGCTCAAGAGATAAGGAAAGTTCCACATACCTCTTCGACTCAATCCACTTGCCAAGTTGAATACGCCACGCGTAGAATGTAAACCTATAATGACCACAATACGCCTATCAACTTCTAGCTTTCAATGTAGAATATTTCTAAGTATAAGGACTCTTATTCTACGGAAAATCGGGCAACACTTCCTTTGTTTCTACGTACTTTTCCACCTTTTTCAAGGCCCGAAAATCAATAACCAAATGCCACATTTAAGGCTCAACAATTCAGCTAACCAAAGGAGATTACACGCCTAACAGGACGTGTAAAATTCTGCCCCACAATTTATAAAACTGTCCATAACCTTAAGGCACATTCTCGGCAACTATCAATATCAACAACAATGTCAATTTCCGTTCAATTCCTTTTTAATCCAAGTTGTTATTCCAACATGTTATATACATAATAACAATTACAACAACTATAAATCCTTTCTTCCTTAACATGCGACGATTGTAACTATCGACCAAATTGATTACAACATTAATGGCTAACATGCCCATTTTCGGTTTATAACATGTCGACATGATCCAAATCTTTTCAAACTTCAATCTAAATACCACATGCTCATTTATCAACTACTATAACATGTAATCCTCAATCACATTAAGAAGAAGAAGATTTTACCTCAATAAGCCCTAATAATATCCAAACGTCAAAGTCGATCCTTAGCAACTTTTAGCTCCTCTTCTTACGTTCCAATCCGCTCCAAGAACTCCTTAGAAGCTCATGAAGAACTCCTCTTCAAGTTCCAACTTCAAAGTTGAAGAACACCTTAGGTTTTCGTCTTGCGACTAACGTAAAAACGTAGTTTTTCCGGGATCTTTCTATTGAGATATCCTTGTAATACCCTTAGGAACCTTGGGTTGAAGTATTTTGAATTATGAACCACAAACGAAAAAAATTTCCTCTTCCATAAGTGCTTGCCCGAGAGCTCCCTAGCTCACTCTCAAGTTTTTCTAATTTTTTTCTAAGTGTTAGAACTAGTCTTGCTATATGGGTGAATATATAAATAAATGGAGGGTCAAGATTAACACACTTGTGGGGATAGGATGAAAGAGATTTAAATATCAAGAATCAAGTGGGCTTATTGACTTGGTCAACAATGTCAAGCCTTGGCATTTCAAGACTTGACCATTTGGCCTAGTCCATTTCGTCCAAGACCAATAGAGTGGGGGTGACATGTGTCACCCTACCATTCGTCCATAAGGTTTCGTTTCCCGATATTTCCATAATTCCGATAAATTCTACAAGTCTCAAATCTTAACGTCCTGATTTCTTACGTACGTTCTTATATACATGTCCTGAAATTACGGGGTGTAACAGTTACACGATCCGCAACACTTATATATTTATTGGGACGGGTTGCACGATCCGCAACACGTATATACATATATTGGGACGGGTTGCACGATCTACAACACTTACATATATTGGGACGGGTTGCACGATCCGCAACATAAATATATATTGGGCCGAGACACGTGATAGGTGTACATACATAATGGTTATATGGACAAGTATCCATGATTTTGAAAGGACTCTCGTTATTTTTATTTAAAAGAAAAGGGCACTGTTGACTTTCTGTTTTTTAAAAAAAAGGTACAGTTGGTTCTATTTTATATGACACGGTTGGATCTGGTATTTGATTCTCATACTTGTCCTTGTCATTCTTTGGACAGTTATGATCTTAATTACTGTACTTTATGTTTACATACTTGGTACCTGTTATACTAACCCCCTTCGGGGGGCTGCGTTCATACCCGCAGGTGTAGGTACTCAGTTTGCTGATCCGTGTGCTTAGGATCTTTGCTCAGCTTTTGAGATAGCTCCATTGTCCCGGAGTCTAGTCTTTTGGTACATTTTTGGCTATTACAGACTTATGTATATTCAGGGGTATGGCGGGGCCTTGTCCCATCATAGTTACTGTTATACTCTTAAAGGTCTGTAGTCATGTGTGGGTTTGACATATGTACAGTCACAGTTATTCGGATATTTCTATATGCAGTGGCGTCCTTATCGGCTTTCCTATTTTATTATATGAGTTTTATTTGATTCCGTTGGTTATATGAGAAGTAACGGTATAAGGGTGCCCAGGTAGAGCACCAGTCGCGGGCCTGGGGTTCGGGTCGTGACAAAAGTGGTATCAGAGCAGTTCGTCCTCAGAATGTCTATAAATCGTGTCTAAGTGGAGTCTTTGGTATAGGTATGTTGTGCAGCATACTTATACACAGGAGGCTGCTAGGCATTTAGGATTGGTTTCCATTCTTTCACCTCATAAGATCGTGCAATAGAGCTGTGTTATTAGGATGGTTCCCCTCTAACGTATTATTGTGTTACAGTTATGCCTCCGAAGAAGGCAACAGTGGCCCAGAAGGGCAAATCAGTAGCAGAAACTGCTAGTCGGACTCAGAGAGTTACTAGGGCACAGGCCAAGTCCATTCCTGAGGATGTGCATCAGTCAGTGAGTTCAGTTACACCGCTATTACTAGAGGAGCTTAAAGCAGCTCCAGAGGCCCCGATACTGAGCCTCCAGTTCCTTAGCCAGGGACAGAGGATAGGGCCATGAGAGAGGCAGTGCAGATGCTGACTAGATTTGTGGTAGGGCACACCCGTAGACAGGGACCAGGAGTTGACCGTAGGTCCGACAGTTTGAGGGTTCGTGATTTCTTGCATTGTGACCCTCTAGAGTTTTTTGGGTCAAGACCCGAGGATGACCCGCAGGAGTTCATCCAACAGATGAAGCGTACCTTAAGGGTAATCATGACTTCGGAGACTGGGTCGGTTGATCTAGCTTCATATAGGATGCGGGATATAGCGACAAACTGGTATAATTCTTGGGAGTTGTCCAGGGGAGAGGGTGTTCCTCCAGCTACATGGGATGAGTTTACAGAGGCATTCCTTGGTCACTTCTTGCCTCCAGAGATGAGGAGGGCTAGAGTTGACAGATTTCTACAGTTGAGGCAAAGTGGCAGGACCATTCGTGAGTATAGCCTGGAGTTTGATTCGTTGGTGAGATATGCACCTACGATTGTGGCTGATATGACTGATAGAGTTCATCGCTATGTGATGGGACTTGATCGGTATCTGACTGATAGTTGTTTGGCAGTGGATCTTCAGCCGGGTATGGATATGACTGATAGAGTTCATCGCTAAGAGAGCTAGGTCGGCTGGATAATTTGGTGAGTTTCGAGGCGGACAGCCTCAGCAGGATGGTATATATTCTTCCCAGCCAGCACAGAGTTTACCTTCACAGTCTATGGGCAGGAGATATGATCGCCCGGGGTATTCAGGGGCTGGTCAGGTCCCTAGGGCTACAGGTTTGCAGATATTCAGGGGTCCTAGTCAGCCGAGGCCACCTTTGCCTCCATGTTCTCGGTGTGTTAGGTCCCATTTTGGGGAGTGTCGCGTTATTACAGGTGCTTGTTATTTTTGCGGCCGCCAAGGCCATTTGAGGAGAGACTGTCCTTCCAGAGGTGGTACGGGGAGTATGGCACAGCCTACTGGGTCAGCTGCTGGTTCTTCATCTTCGATAGCTATGCGCCCCGTAGGGCAGGGTGCTCACAGGCCAACAGGCCGTGATAGAGGTCGTGTCGGAGCTTCTAGTTTTGGCGGTCCTCCAAACCGCATTTATGCTTTGGCCAGTAGACACGATCAAGAAGCATCACCGGATGTTGTCACATGTATATTGTTGATCTTTTTCTGTGACGTATATGCATTGATAGATCCAGGTTCTACTTTATCCTATATATCTCCCCTTGTTGCCAGTAGAATTGGGATAGAACCTGAGTCGATAGAACCTTTTGAGGTAGCTACGCCGGTAGGAGATTCAGTCATGGCTAGGCGTGAGTATAAAAATTGTTCGGTGGTTATATGTAGTCGTCGTACCATAGCAGACTTGATTGAGTTAGACATGGCTGACTTTGATGTGATTATGGGAATGGATTGGTTAGTTTCTTCTTATTCTAACGTTTATTGTAGAGAAAAAGTTGTTCGCTTTCAGTTTCCAGGAGAGCCAGTTATAGTATGGAAGGGGAATACAGCATCGCCGAGGGGTAAGTTTATTTCATACCTCAAGGCAAGGAAGATGGTCCGAAAGGGTTATATTTACCACTTGGTTCGGGTGTATGATAAGGAGGCAGAAGTACCAGCTCTTCAGTTAGTTCTGGTAGTTAGTGAGTTCCCGGATGTATTCCCAGATGAGCTTCCAGGTCTTCCTCCGGAGCGGAAGATAGAGTTCAGTATTGATATAGTGCCAGATACCCAGCCTATATCTATTCCTCCCTATAGAATGGCACCTGCAGAGTTGAAGGAATTGAAAGAGCAGCTGAGATACTTGCTCGAAAAAGGCTTCATTAAGCCTAGTACATCTCCTTGGGGAGCGCCGGTATTATTTGTGAAGAAGAAAGATGGATCGTTGCGGATGTGTATTTATTATAGGCAGCTGAATAAGGTAACCATCAAGAATAGGTATCCCCTCCCCAGGATTAATGATTTATTTGATCAGTTTCAGGGTGCTAAGTGTTTTTCGAAGATAGACCTGCGGTTCGGTTATCACCATGTACGGGTCAGGGAGACAGATGTTCCAAAGACAGCATTCAGGACCCGGTACGGGCATTATGAGTTTAGGGTGATGTCTTTTGGGTTGACCAATGCTCCAGCAGTGTTCATGGATTTAATGAACCGGGTGTTCAAGTCATTCCTGGATACGTTTGTTATAGTATTCATTGATGACATCCTGGTTTATTCCCGTTCAGATCAGGAGCATGCGGACCATTTGAGGACAGTACTTGGAGTCCTCCAACACCGACAATTGTATGCCAAGTTCTGTAAGTGTGAATTTTGGTTGGCCTCAGTGGCATTTCTGGGGCATATTATCGGAGCTAATGGAATTCGGGTGGACACAGAGAAGATTGAGGCAGTTAATACTTGGCCCAGACCTACGACACATACTGAGGTATATAATTTTCTGGGGCTTGCAGGTTATTACCGGAGGTTTGTGGAGAAGTTTGCCTCGATCTCAGCGTCTTTGACTAGGCTAACTCAGAAGGCGGCTAAGTTCCAATGGACGGATTCTTGTGAGCAAGGCTTCCAGTTGTTGAAGGATAAGTTGACTACGGCGCCAGTTCTAACCCTTCCTAAGGGACTAGAGGGTTATGTTGTGTATTGTGATGCTTCGGGTGTTGGGTTAGGTTGTGTGTTGATGTAGCATGGTAAGGTTATAGTTTACGCGTTCCGACAGCTCAGGAAGCATGAGAAGAACTACCCTACTCATGATTTGGAGTTAGCGGCAGTGATACATGCTTTGAAGATATGGAGACACTATCTATATGGAGTTCATGTTGGCATTTATACGGATCACAAGAGTCTCAAATATATCATCAAACAAAAGAAGCTGAACTTACGGCAGCGACGGTGGTTAGAGTTACTTAAGGACTATGATGTTGATATCTTGTACCATCCAGGGAAAGCCAATGTAGTAGCGGATGCTCTTTTCCATTGGTCTATGGGTAGTTTGACAGATGTACAGTCGGAAAGAAAGGAGATGGTTTGTGAGATACACCATCTAGAGAGCCTTGGGGTCCGGTTGGCCAATTCTAGAGACAGTGGAGTTCTTGTTCGAGGGGTTGCCGAGTCCTCTGTCGTAGAAGAGATAAAGAGGCATCAGTATGAGGATCCTGTTCTGGTACGGTATCAAGATGCAGCTCTTCGAAAGAAGAAGACACTATTTGAGATTGCACCTGATGGGGTGTTACGGTACGAGGGTAGACTGTGTGTACCTGATATTGCAGGACTACGACAACAAGTTATGGGAAAAGCACACAGTGCTTGGTATTCTATTCATCCGGGGTTGACAAAGATGTATCATGACCTCAGATGTGTGTATTGGTGGGATGGCCTGCAAAAGGGACGTAACAGGGTTTGTTGCACAATATCCGAATTATCAACATGTTAAGGTTGAGCACCAGAAGTCTGGTGGGTTATTGCAGTAGATAGAGATCTCGACTTGGAAGTGGGAGGTGATCAATATGGACTTCGTTGCAGGCTTACCTCGTACTCATAGGAAGTATGACTCCATATGGGTTATCGTAGATAGGCTGACAAAATCAGCCCATTTTCTTTCAGTTAGGACTACTTACTCGGCTGAGGACTATGCTAGACTTTATATTAGGGAGATAGTGAGACTGCACGAGGTTCCCAATTCTATTATATCAGACAGAGGAGCCTAGTTTACGGCTAACTTCTGGAGGTCTTTCGAGATGGGATTAGGGACACATGTGAGTCTCAGTACAATGTTTCATCCTCAGACCGATGGATAGGCAAAGCGTACTATTCAGACACTTGAGGATATGTTTAGAGTCTGTGTTATCGATTTCAGTGGTAGCTGGGAGGATCATTTGCCACTCGTTGAGTTTGCGTATAACAACAGCTACCCCTCTAGCATTCAGATGACCCCGTATGAGGCCTTATATGGGAGGAGGTGCAGATCACCTATAGGTTGGTTTGATGTGGGAGAGACTAAGTTACTCGGCCCAGACATTATTCAGCAAGATGTGGATAAGGTGAAGCTTATCCAGCAGACATTATTAGCAGCCCAGAGTCGACAGAAGTCGTATGCAGATAATCGGCATCGACACTTGGAGTTTCAGCTTGAGAATTGGGTATTCTAGAAGGTATCACCCATGAAGGGTGTGATGAGGTTTGGTAGGAAAGGCAAGCTCAGCCTGAGATACATTGGGCCTTACCAGATTGTTCGTAGAGTAGGCAAGGTTGCCTATGAGTTGGATCTACCAGCATATTTGGAAGTGGTACATCCGGTCTTCCACGTATCGATGCTACATAAGTGTATTGGTGATCCATCTAAAGTCTTCCCAGTAGATGATGTCCAGGTGACAGAGGAGTTGGCTTATGAGGAGAGTCCCATCGCCATACTTGATCGCCAGGTTAGACGGTTACAGACTAAGGATGTGGCTTCCGTCAAGGTATTGTGGTGGAACAACAATAGGGAAGAGATGACCTGGAAAGCAGAAGATGATATGCAGAGGAAGTATCCTCATTTGTTCCCTACACCTCCAGGTAATTCTATACCTTACTCGACTATATGTGTTATATTGTGGCCATGTGAGACATCTTTGTGTTTGTTTAATATTGGTTGTTAGGTATAGTTAGGAGACTATGCCGAGATTCGTATAGCTTGAGACCTACTATGAACATTCGGGATGAATGTTTCTAAGGGGGGAAGAATGTTACACCCCGTAATTCCATGGAAACTAAGTGAGAACATGATTATGGAAATTAGATTTGAATGTTGGAAGGAAAGGATATTTACATTTTCTATACGGAATAATTTTGGACTCCTTGGGTCCCCCCTCCACTTGTGCTTGTACACCTATTTTAATACAGGGCTTGCAAGACTTAAACTCTATAATATCTTCATCTTCAAGCTCTCATATCTCTTGTATTCTACTTCAAGTTCGAAATCCATAGAAAAAAAAGGTGAAGAACAAGTGTAACTTATTTTCCAAGATTAAGCTTCTTAACCAAATTCTAAGCCAAGTTAACCTTGCAAGATTAGTGGCTCACGGTTTTTGACAAGAAAGTTGTCTTGAAACCCTAATCTTGTTGATGAAATTATTGGAAGAAATACATGAAAGCAAGATTGTTACAAGCTTGTAGAGGATACGTGTGAGTGATTGTAACGTGTAGAAGTGGTGCAAAAAGTGAGGGTGGCCGATACATAGGGGCTGTTTTGTGATAAAACGAAGGTAAGATTTCTTCTTCCTCATGAAGTAATTAGAAGTTACCTGTTGTTATAATTGATAGATGAACATGTGTTAAGTAAAAATGAGAATAGGAAATGCATGTTGTTGACACCCAATTTTGACCCTCCCGTCCAGACAATAGCTATAAAATTACACTAATTTTGCAAAATAATTTTTTATGATTTCTTATAATAAAATGCAACAATAATACATTAATACATGCGTAAATAAACAATTTAATAATAGAACCGCATCTTACGCAGAATATTAAGCACTTAGAGTCTCGCGCCCGCATTTATTAATTTTAAGCCCTGTCATAATTCTTAAATGATAATAAAATAAATAAATACATAAAATAAATAATTCGACAATGACGTCGTGTTAAATAGCATAGTCGCATTTATAAGAAAAACTTTAAGCAATCCTTAAATGTCATATCCACATGTAGCATTTAAATAATTCAAATTTTTAATTTAGCTTCGCAGAATACGCATAATAAATAAGTTTCAATAACGGCATCACATTATAAATATTAAGCGCTAATTAAATAGCACGTCCGTCTTTATTTTTTAATCTCAAACTTAGACTAATGAAGCACCTAAATAATCTAATCACAATTTAAATAACTTACCACTAATTAAATACCTACTACCTAAAACTAATTCCTAAAACTAATACCTAATTTAAATTACCAGCAGCCCACACCCGCAGGCCCAGTTCCCCTTACCCGTCGCCCAAGCCCAGAGCTCCTTATCCCTTCCCCCCCATCACTCAACAGCCCTAAAGAACATAACCCAAAACAAAGAAAACCCATCGTCCAACAGCCCTTAAGAAAATACCTTGACCTAAAGAGAGAAGAACCCTAGCTGCTTAAGAATTCGCCGCATGCACCTCTCCCTCGCTCCCATCGCCAGCCGGGATTCTCGCCGGAGAATCCGGAAAATCCTAAACCAAATCCTTCCAAAAATCAGTTCCTTACCATAACCAAGAACCATAAAATCAGTCATAAAATCGTCCTAATAAAAGACACGAATAAACGTTAACCAGCACTGAGAATCGCCCAGAAATGGTAACAGATTTCACACCTAGAAATAGAACAGAATCATATACCAAATCAGCACGAAATCAGCCAAAACCGCACCTTAAATACTTACCAACATTAGAACCCAAAGGAGGGCCATATAAATGAACCCATTTTTCACATGCAAAGGCAGAGAATTGGACGGGAAGATCCCGGAGTTGACACAAAGGGAAAACATTAAAAACAGAGAACTGGAAGGGAACAGATACCCGTTAAAAAACAAGAAGAGGGGGCTCAGCACCCAGACAATTAGCATCGCAAAGAACAGGAAGTCTGAAACCCTTCCTTTCAATATCAGTCAAAAATCAGCAAACAAGCTTGCCCTTTTTTATTCGCATCGCAAAACCAAAACCCGAGTGGATCGACGACTTGATACGCTGTCTCGGTTCGCTGTCCGGAGAAGGTAAATTCATCCCCCTTGATTTTCCATTCAATTTATATTCTGTGATATGTTTGATTGATCATGTGCTTGTCAGATGTGTTCAGTATACATGTGAAGTCGCTTCAAATTATGTTTTGACGAATTTGCTGTTAATATTCATAACCACGATGCGTTCACTGAAGTATACAATTCATATGTGTTTTTTTGTAAATTGACTTTCCATGCCTGTTTTAATACCACTGAAGCCTATCCCCAAATCGAATCTGAAAGTGATTAACAAATTACAAACTGGTTGAACAATATGGAAACATGTTCGATAATCTGTTTATATGCAGTGTAGGATAGGTTTAGTTTTAAATCTTTATTAACATGTTTATAAACTCATGGGTATGAATCTGGGAGTAGCAAAAATGTGAAAGGTGATAGGAAGCAGTGTGTGTGTGCAGGCGTATAAATTTGGACTCATGTTTATCATCTAAAGACTTAAATACTGAAGCATGCCTTGTGTTATTTAACTTGTAATTAGATCAGTCCTAATAAGCACTATCTGTTATTTTGGACATAATAAGCCAGTTAGCTAATTCAGTCATATGTTTGATAACCATTTTGACCACATTATGCCTTGTTTCTGAAGTGTCCATCATTAATGTGCTTATAAATACATCTCTGTGTTACTGTCACCCCCCCTGTTTTCCCTCTTAATGCATAGCCTAGTATGATGGAATATGTCTAAATTTGGTGCCAATGATTCGGTGTATCTAAGAAGAGTTACCCAAATAGTCAGTGAGTCATTCTTATTTGCCTTACACACATACTGGAGTGTTCCCGCTTCTACTATGCATGTTTATGTGAGATAAAACCAGCTGCATCAACCTTGTTCTAAGCATCCCGCATTATACTTGCTTAGAAAATTGCTAAATGATAAATGCACTAGCTAATCCTATACATTTGTCTAAATTAGCTATGTCATCATCTACCTCGTATGTAATGAGGTATGGTTTGGATAGGATCTATCATAACATACTAAAGTTCTTGAAGAATATGTGTTATTTCACTTGGCTAAGTCATCCACTTGGAGCTACCTGATGGTTCCCCTGTTTAAAATTTAAATATGTTAAGATACTCTTATTTTCCTTCTAATAACTGAATATGAAGAATGCTGGCATGCTGTCTTTCATTTTTCTTTCATTTTTCTGTATTTAATCCATTAAGAGTGCATATACATACTTCTAACATACCTACGACATACATAAGAGCTTAATACTACAGCAGGTTTTCAGGCATACTGTGTGATTTTGGGTCTGTTTCTATATTACAATTCCCCTCTGTGTGTGCTGATAAGCTGGCCTTAATTATTGGGTTTGTTGAGGCCCACTGCTTTTCCACACAGGTTACCATGGGTCGATGTCTTCTTGTGTTGCCTAGATCGTCGTAGTTGTAAATAAATTTGGTCATTCTGGGCCACTGTTTTGGATATTTTTAGACCAACTTCAGCCCCTGTTTAGACTGATTTTGCAGCCCCTGTTTGGACTAATTTTGGGCCAATTCCCGGACTGATTTTGAACCCCCTTTGCTTTGCTGATGTAGTTAAGTAATACGCAGACATGTGTTTAAGTTTATATGAATATCTTATTTATTTGTATTATTGCGTAAGATTTGGGATATATACTAATCCTTATCTTCCTTTGTTTTACATGAAATGCATTGGAGCGAAACGAAGAGTCTCATGGCAAGACTCATCACAAGCTACAACAAATGAAGACCCGCATCTTATGTGATTCATCCTCTCCGCATCACAAACTCCAAACCATGGGCGAGATGGCCTCGCCGTTTCTTCGAGTCATCATTAATTCATATGCTCACCCTATTATTCGTTGTAATTATTTGTCTAACATTACGCTACTAGTAGTACACTTAGAATAATTAAACTTTGGGCTGTCATTAGAAAAATAGTTTGACTCTAGAAATTCACTCTCCTTTAATTAGTTATTTTTATGACTAGTTATGCATTGCCTAAGCCATACTAAAATGACATAAATATTCACGTAGCTAAAGCGTCACTCGCTATTAAATCCTTAGCATAATAAATTAATTTCTTCATAAACTCTTACTAACATTCATAATAAAAAATTATTTTGTTAGCCTTTGCATAATGGATATTTTACAAGTACACATTTTGTCATAATAAGATTTTGCATTATTACAACACATGTATCTTATCTAATACGTTATAAATGCATAAATTATCTTTGCACATAATAATACATATTTTAGCTAGAACTAG
Organism: Przewalskia tangutica; assembly: GCA_029844215.1. Classification (NCBI taxonomy): domain Eukaryota; kingdom Viridiplantae; phylum Streptophyta; class Magnoliopsida; order Solanales; family Solanaceae; genus Przewalskia; species Przewalskia tangutica. Next base: position 114,506,699 of record CM056723.1, on the reverse strand, counting down.
CTTTATATATTTTAAAACAAATTTCACATTTTTATGCTAGCAAAAAATACTTCCTATATTTTACTTAAATACTTTTCAAGACATGTATTGCATCTTAGAATAATAATTAACCCTAGGTTTGAACGGACAACCGCAAGTTAGCGGATCCTTTAGGGTGTCTAACCCCTTCTCTTTAGGATAATAAAGAACCCTTGCCCAGAATCTCACAATTTTGCAGACCATTAAAATGGAGTTAATGTTTACTTTAAACTAGTTAACATTTAGGTGTCCTAATTCACCCAAATTAATTAGGTGGCGACTCCCTAGCAACCCTTTAGCATTTTAACACCTTTTACTTTTAAAATTAACCTTTTAACACCTCTTTAACATATTTAGCACATTTTTAGCTCTTTTATTTATTTCATTTTCCTAACCTTTTTATTTAAGTAGGGTTCGCAAATAATGTCGCGGTCGAAAAGGGGCGCGACAGAATGGCGACTCCACTGGGGATTTAAGGTTCTTAACCACAACAGACCTAGGGTTATTATTTGACAATTATTTTTGCATTTAATTTTTGTGTGTTGTATTTTGTTTTATTTATTTTTAATTGCTACTTGTTTTACTGCTTTCCTTAAACTGACATTCCGCTCATATTTCTTCCATTCTGGAAAATTCACACTATCACACACTCACGCGCTGGTGTGCTTCGCGCACCTGCAAATTTCTTTCAGACACCCAAATTTAAGAGAGTTGGCGTTTTGCGCGGAGAATCCGGTCCAACCGGTGGTCGCGTAGCCTTCTCACTCGAGTTGTCCGCTCGAGAACCTTGCGTCTAGTAAAGCCAAATCTTAGAACTTAGGATAGAGCTATACCACCCTTTATTTTAAGGCATGCATGCATTTACCTTAGGTGGGTCGGTCCTTGGTATCGACACCACAATTAGGAAGACACCAAACTTGTCGACGGGTTCCTCAACCCAACGACCAACCAGCATATTGTGTGTAGCGTGGCAATGATAGACAAATCCAAACCTAATCATGACTTGCCGAAATTGGAAAAAGTGCACCGTCATTTGGTCGCCATTTCCAACGAAAGCATTACAGTTGGACGACTTGGACAATATCCATCATAGCCTCGCATATTTGACGTTTAGGCCTACCTCTGGCATAAAGAGGTCCTAAACATGTTAGAACACGCACTTGATTTGCAATTTGCTTATTATTATATATTGCCTGCAACTTTTGCATATTATACTAACTTGGTTTGCTTCATTTGTTAGAGGGTTATGTTTGCCTAGCTTATCCCCAAAAGGTTGATTCGCGTTGACTGGTAGAAACACAATCATCCAATAAATGACTAATCCAGAGGCACCGGAACGAAACAACTTAGGACTCATCCCCGTTCCTATAGAGGATGCAGAGGCGTTAGAAAGGAGAAACGCCAATGATCAACACCTCGCCAAACTATTGTATCAAATGGAAATCATGCAAGCTGAAATAGAAAGGCTCCGAAATATCACAAACCTGTCTATTAGCTTGAATGCACCACTCCCAGAGCAAAGGACAAATGCAATCGTGTCATAAGCCCTTGAGCCTCCACTTCCCCAAAGCTCCCCGCAAAGGCCGCAACATACCAGCTCACACCAAAACGTCACTCGCCCGGTCAATTTGCAAACCGACCTCCAAAATGATCCGTTCACTACATACACATCTCAACCTCCACCTACTTATATCTCCCCACTCAACCCAATTTGCCAAGCCACCCAATACGGGCAGATGACACACATCACTAGTCCTAACAAATAATATGGGGGATTAGCACATCCGACCGAAAGCCAACCATTTATTATGCATGCATCCTCTCAAGAGACAAATCAATACAGGGAAGCCGAGCGTGCACTGAGCTGAGGCGATGAAAATATGGCAAAAGAAATTCGTAGTTTGAAAGAGGCATTTAGAAGCATTCAGATGAACAAGGGGGAGGCAGGTTTAGAATATGAAAACTTATGCATGCACCCCGACGTTGAATTACCTGTAGGGTACAAGGTGCCCAAATTTGACATGTTCGATGGAAAGGGGAATCCTCGAGCTCATCTAAGGTCATATTGCGATAAATTGATTAGAGTTGGTAAAAATCAAGCAATCATCATGAAACTATTCATCAGGAGTCTTACCGGCGAGGCACTGGACTGGTACACATGCCAAGACCCTCGAAAATGAGACGGTTGGAATGCCATGGCACAAGATTTCATGGATAGATTCAGATTCAACACTGACACTATCCCGAATAGATTTTATCTTATGAAACTTGAAAAGAAATCCACAGAAACTTTTAGGGAATACGCCCTGAGGTGGCGGTCGGAAGCAGCAAAGGTCCAACCTTCAATGGCAGAGAGCGAAATGACCACATTGTTCGTGCAGTCGTTAAAAGACGTGATGTATTATGAAAGGATGATCAATGTAATTGGGCGAAGTTTTACAGAAGTCGTAAGAATTGGCAACTTCGTGGAAGAAGGCATTAAGACAGGCAGGATTACAAACCTGACAGCCCTATAAGCGACTAGCAGAGCAATGCAGTCAGATTCTATAGGAGGTACCTCACAGAAGAAAAGAGATGCATCACCCTCTGTCATGGTCATTCAGGAACATAGGCCAGAACAACTTCCAGTGTATCAAAGCCCACCGCCGTCTTACTATAACCAAAACACTCAAAATCCACAGTCATATTATAGGCACTATGCCACCCCATATCCTGTTTACCATACCCAACCAGCATATCCAAAATACTCACCACAATCACGAACCCGCACACCAAATGGACCCAAACCCCGCATAGATGCTGAGAGAAAGCCAACCAGAACCTATACACCTTTAGCCGAACCCATATCCCAAGTGTATGAAGTCAAAGCCGCAGAATACTCCACCAATTCGTAAATACCCCACCCTACTTTCCGAGGGCACGATAGAACCAAACATTGCGCATACCACTCCGGTGCCGAGGGACACAACATCGACAATTGTTATACACTCAAGGACAAAATAGAGGAGTTAATCGAAGAAGGAGCCATTCAGCTGAAAGATGCTCCTCTAAACGCAAACAATAACCTTCTTCCGGGTTATGAAGATGCCCATGTGAACATGATAGCTAAAAATGAAGAAGATACCGAAGCGGACTATTACGCCACCGAAAGTGGAAGAAAGTCGAGTCATCGACCAACCGCCGAGAAAGGAGGTGCTCTCACGGAGATTGTTTAACCATTGAATAAGTCATTCGCCTAGTTACGTCTTTGCAAGAGAAGATCCCGCCAAGACTCACCATCAAGACACAGAGCAAGAAGAAGTGGACTCGCGCCCCTGCCTTGGCCCGTCGAGTCCTGAAATAGTTAGTTTAATATATTTTGCCCTTTATATGTAATAAGTTGGAACTACGTTCGACCTGATTCCCTTGGCGGATACGTAGGCGTCCATATCGGCCTTGGTCCCACCTCTAGAATTTTACCTAAATTCACTTGTAACGAACTACGTTATGACCTGATTCCCTCATGGGGATACGTAGGCGGCCTAAATCGGCTTCGGTCACACCATTAGGAAACTTTCCCTTCGTTTTTGAAATACACATAATATACAAGCAACCCCATTAAGACCCACTTTAAGCCGAAACGCCCTGTGCATATTCAAAACGACAACGCCCATACAAGGCGTCATTTGCATCTCGTCCGTACAAGACGACTACGCCCATACAAGGCATCATTTGCATTTTCGTCCATACAAGACGACGACGCCCATACAAGGCGTCATTTGCATTTCATCCATACAAGACGATTCCGCACATACAAGGTGACATTTGCATTTCGTCCATACAAGACGACAACGCCCATACAAGGCGTCATTTGCATTTCGTCCATAAAAGACGATTACGCCCATACAAGGCGTCATTTGCATTTCGTCCATACATTTGATAACGCCATACAAGGCGTCATTTGCATCTCGCCCATACTGACGATAACGCCATATAAGGCGTCATTTGCATCTCGCCCATACAAGACGATAACGCCATACAAGGCGCCATTTGCATTTCGCCCATAAGACGATTCCGCCATACAAGGCGTCATTTTCATTTCGTCCATACAGCATTTATTCCGCCCATACAAGGCGTTATTCGCATTTCGCCCATACAAGACGATAACGCCCATACAAGGCGCATTTGCATTTCGTCCATACAAGACGACAACGCCCATACAAGGCGTCATTTGCATTTCGCCCATACAAGCATTTATAACACCCATACAAGGCGCCATTTGTATTTCGCCCATACAAGATGATAACGCCCATACAAGGCGCCATTTGCATTTCGTCCATACAAGCATTTATTCCGCCCATACAAGGCGCCATTCGCATTTCGGCCCATACAAGACGATAACGCCATACAAGGCGACATTTGCATTTCGGCCCATACAAGCATTTACAACGCCCATACAAGGCGTCATTTGCATTTCGTCCATACAAGACGATAACGCCCATACAAGGCGTCATTTGCATTTCGTCCATACAAGATGATAACGCCCATACAAGGCGTCATTTGCATTTCGTCCATACAAGACGATTCTGCCCATACAAGGCGTCATTTGCATTTCGTCCATACAAGACGACAACGCTCATACAAGGCGTCATTTGCATCTCGTCCGTACAAGACGACTACGCCCATACAAGACATCATTTGCATTTTCGTCCATACAAGACGACGACGCCCATACAAGATGATTCCGCCCATACAAGGCGTCATTTGCATTTCGTCCATACAAGACGATTCACCCATACAATGCGTCATTTGCATTTCGTCCATACAAGACGATTACGCCCATACAAGGCGTCATTTGCATTTCATCCATACAAGACGATAACACCCATACAAGGCGGCATTTGCATCTCGTCCATACAAGACGATAACGCCCATACAAGGCATCATTTGCATCTCGTCCATACAAGACGATAACGCCTATACAAGGCGTCATTTGCATTTCGTCCATACAAGACGATTCCGCCCATACAAGATGTCATTTGCATTTCGTCCATACAAGACGATTCCGCCCATACAAGGTGTCATTCGCATTTCGTCCATACAAGATGATAACGCCCATACAAGGCGACATTTGCATTTCTTCCATACAAGATGACAACGCCCAGACAAGGCGTCATTTGCATTTCGTCCATACAAGACGATAACGCCCATACAAGGCGTCATTTGCATTTCGTCCATACAAGACGATAACGCCCATACAAGGCGTCATTTGCATTTCGTCCATACAAGACGATAACGCCCATACAAGGCATTATTTGCATTTCGTCCATACAAGACGATAACGCCTATACAAGGCGTCATTTGCATTTCGTCCACACAAGATAATTCCGCCCATACAAGGCGTCATTTGCATTTCGTCCATACAAGACGATTCTGCCCATACAAGGCCTCATTTGCATTTCATCCATACAAGACGATAACGCCCATACAAGGCGTCATTTGCATTTCGTCCAGACAAGACGATAACGCCCATACAAGGCGTCATTTGCATTTCGTCCATACAAGACGACAACGCCCACACAAGGCATCATCTGCATCTCGCCTATACAAGACGGTGTATCATCACATCATTTCGTTATATAGTATATACGATTTGACTACAACCACAACACAAAATTCACATTCTTACATTGCTTTGTTTTGACAGTTATGCACTAATGCTTCTACCTTAGCTTCAATCTACAGGAACTTTAACAAACTGCAAAAGATGGAGCACAACGTGGATTTTCTCTTACAGCGAACCGGGGCAATTTGTTGGGGGGCCAACCATCCCAACAAATGGCAGAAACGGCCTCAAGCGTCGGTCCACTCGTTCCACATCACCATAAAACCCAACATCATAAGTCGACACCGGTACACCCCAGGTTCAAGCCAGTTATTTTATTTTTTTTATTTTTATTTTTTAGCACCACATACCCAGTGTCGTCATAACTCGACACTGGGACAAATTTTGAGTCCGCATTAGCCCGCCTTGGTGTTTTGACATGGTAGCCCAGTGTCGTCATAATTCGACACTGGGACAAATTTTGAGTCTGCATTAGCCCCACCTTGGTGTTTGACCATGGTAGCCCAGTGTCGTCATAACTCGACACACGGACAGTTTTTGAGTCCGCGTCAGCCTTGCCTAATTGCCCAACATTTTAATTCTGAGGATCGAGACAAAATTGGCTATGATTCAACGTTTTTGTTCGAAGATTCTTCCATCATCTCCATACAAAGAGGGTGTTACACCCCGTAACTCCAGGACATGTTTAAGAGAATGTACGTAAGGAACTCAAGACTTGAATAGGGTACGAAAGGAAGAATTGTTTTTCCGACGGAAAATGTTCCGAACGTCGGGAAGGAGAAATGTTCGTTGGTGAGAATTAGATTCTCAAAATGCATTAATTGAAGAGTATGGAACTTATTATCATTATGTAAATTTAATCTTACGGATTTGGTCACGTGGGGCCCACCCGAGGAATTTTACGTTTTGTGGGACCCACGAGGGTTACGAAATTTTATGGACGAATGGGAGGGCGACACGTGGCACCCCCCCAAATTGGTCTTGGGCGAATTGGATCAAGGATAGAATGGTCATTTGACCATTGTGTAGATGAGCAAGTCTTGCTAGACTTTGGCTTGATTTTATTGACTAAGTCAAAGTCAAGAGAGCTTGATAATATTGACCACATCCTAGCCTTCCATTTGGTTTTATCCTAACCTTTGATTTATTTATATATACTACTACTAGTAGCAAGACATCCCAGACTTAGAAAAATTGAAGAACCCTTGTTCTTGGCATTGTTGCTCTCGGGTTTAGGCATCCTCAAGGGATGAAAATTTTCGTTTGTGGTTCATTAGCCACAAGACTTTAACCCAAGGTCCCTAAGGGTATTGTAAGGATATCTCAATAGAAAGATTTCGGAAAAACGGCATTTTCACGTTAGTCGCAAGGCGAAAACCTAAGGCATTTTCATAGGTTTTGATTGGAAATGGAAGAGAAGTTGGTTGTGAACTTCTAAGGGCTTCAAATAGCGGATTGAAGCGTAAAGGAAAGGAGCTAAGAATTGCTAAGGAGCGACTTTGAATCTTGGAAATTTTAAGGGCTTGTAAAGGTATAATTCTTGTCGTTTTAGTAATTGAGATTACTTATTGTTGTAGCTATGGATATTAGCAAGCATGATGTTTATATTATGAAGTTGATAAGTGTTAGGGATATTGGAACCCTAATCCGAAAACTAGCATGTTTAACCCTTAAGATTTTAATTCAAGTTGATTATTAATTTAAGTCGTCGCGTGTTATATAAGGAAGGAATTATAGTTGTTGAAGTTGTTTATGACTATATAACATGTTATACCTAAGAATTTGGATTAAAAGAATTGGAAAAGACTTTGAGTTGTTGTTTATGTTAGCCGAGAATGGCTTTAATTATGGAACTAGTTTCGTATTAATTTGTGGGGCAGAATTTTACACGTCATGTTAAGGCGTGTAATCCCCTTTGGTTAGCTGAATTGTTGGGCTTTAAATGTGGCGTGTTTGGTTATTGTATTCGGCCTTGAAAAAGGTGGCAAAGTATGTAGAAACAAAGGAAGTGTTGTCCGATTTTCCGTAGAATTTAGTGACTTTGCACTTAGAATATTCTACGTTCGAAGCTATAGGTTAATGGACATATTATGGCCATTTTAGGTTGAAGTACTAAGTATAGCGGATTCTACTTGAATGATGGAATAGCTATCAAGGTTGAAGTACTTCGGAGCATTTTGCTATTTGTCGATAATCGTCGCGAGGTATGTGAACCTCTTCCTTCTTTAGACATGATTCTATGTATGGAATATACATGTGATATTATTTCATGTTTCCTTCTACTCTTAGAAGTTAAGAAGTATGTATTACTCTACGTAAGGGTTATGTCTAAGTTATCCTAAGTTCTTACCAAGTCTTATGGGGGATGTTGGTAAGAGTCGTTAGGAGGTATTTGGAGCCAAGTTGACTTGGCTAATTTACGGCACGAATGAGAATAAGTATCGAACAAGCCATTGCAGCGTTAATAAAGGAAAATGTAATGACGATAAATTATATTAAAACAAGTAGAATTCTCCATCTGCATAGAAGCTAGATAAGACAAAATTGTATTACATTTTCTAGATCATGACTGCTTTAATAAGATCGTTATAAACAAGTATAATCTACTCACACACATAAGACATATGGACTTCACTTAAAGAATTTACGTTATGAAGTTTTAAGACTATGAACCTTTGACTACTAAAAGGTTGAGAGACTTTATTTTCAAGTAATGAAACTTGATTCTTAAAGGAAGAAATGACATGATTTAAGGGAAGTAACTTGTTTTAAAAGGTGTGAGTTACTTGAGATTTAAAAGTTAAGAAACTTGATTTCTAAAGTTAAGAGACTTGAAGTATTTTGGAAGTTAATTAAATTGATTTGAAAGTATATGATACTTGGTTTTAAAAGTATAAGTCTCTTGGTTGAAAAAGGAATGAAATTGTCTAAAACCATAAAGGGTTATAACGGCTTTATGGGAAGTTGGTTATAACGACTTTATGAAAGGTTAAGAGAATGGTTTCCTCTAATAATGTAAGTAAGGAGTAACTTTAAATAAGGAAGGGTATTTTGATTTAAAGGTATCACTTGCTTAAAGTTTTAAAATAAGGGTCACTCGATTTAGAAGCCGAGAAACGTATTTCTAAAAGTGTAGTGACTTATGTGAAATGTAAATACTACGGGTGTTAGTATCTTGGGGTCTTATATGAAAAGGAACCCTTTGAAAAGAATGGAAGTACGTAGTACTTTGGGTTAAATTCCCGAATTTTTATGTGTGAAACGAAAGTGCCATGAGTTTATAAAAATGGAAGTCTAAAGGTTTAATGAACTTGCCTATGTTTGCTTGTGATAGCTTTGAGTGCAAGTATTATATGTTTACGTTGTCGTGACTCTCGGAGGGGTAATGTCTGGTTGTAAGTTTACTCGACGCATCGACGGTGATGGGGATTCCACGGGTATGCTTCCATTATGATTGATCCTTGGACATGCTTATACGATGTGGGATTCCGGGGCATGTGACCAGGAGGCGGGTTAGATTCCCGGATTTGTTTTATTACCCATGGCCATGCTTATACGATGAGGGATTCCGAGGCATGCGACCATGCTATGTACGATTATTACTCCATGGGCTAGCTCCCCATGAAGACATGTACCACGATAGGATTCCGGGGCATGTTATATTATTACTCCACGGGCTAGCTCCGTATGAAGACCTGCACCTACGATGAGGGATGTCGAGGGCACGTTATGGCCATGCTTATACGATGAGGGATTCCGGGGCATGCGGCCACGTTATATATATATATATATATGTTGTATATGTGTACGCCGACAGTGAGGTAGGATGCCACGGGCGCGTCACATGGTTATATGTTACACCTACGGCTGTCGGCAGCGTGATGCGATTCCACGGCGAGATATATATATGTATTGTGTATGTACGCCGACGGTGAGGTAGGATGCCACGCGCGCCACACGGTTATATGTTACACTTATGATTGTCGCAGTGATGGGGATTCCACGCACGCTTTGATATTTGGTGATTTGATCGCGTCCCGCATCGGGTAGTATATGCGCCCCTCCATAAAGGGCCGGATTATGTTATGAAAGATAAGTAAGTTATATGGTAATGAACTTAATGATTTCTCCTAAGTATGTACGTAAGATTTGGCTATAACTCTTAATGGAATGGAAAAGATAATGATGTGCAATTAAGTTCATGAGTGGTAATGACACTAAGCAGATCCGGTATGTACTTTTATACTTTCCCTGTCATTCTTTTGTACGCTTATGATACATCGCATTTTATTTCCGCTCCATATTCTGCACTGTTGTAATCGACTCTTCTGGCCGTTCATGTCCGCAGGTTTAGTTACACTGTTGTGGACCCGCGAGCTTAGGATCCCGATTCAAGATTTTGAGACGGCTCCAATGTTCCGAGTTGTCATGGCTATGTATATTCGTGGTACGGGCCTTGTCCCGTCATAGTATTTGTTCAAATCTTAGAGGTCTGTATTCATCTGTGGGCTGGACTGGCTAGAGTTGTTTTGTTTACATTGTTAAACAGTGTAGACCCTTTCGGGTAATTTTTATGATTATGGCAGCCTTATCGGCTTGGCCTTAGTTTAAAAAAAAGTGTTATTTATCTTCCGCAGTTTACTATGTTGTATGATTAGAAGCGGTGCCTGTGCAGGCACTAGTCGCGCCCGGCTCGGGTCGTGACAAAAGTGGTATCGTGAGCGCTTAGTCCTCGTAAAGTGTCTACAGACCGTGTCTAGTAGAGTCTTGATTATCGGTGTGTTGTGTACCACATCTATAATCAGGAGGCTACAGGACATTTAGGATTGGTTTCCATTCTTCTCACTCTGAGATCGTGCGATAGAGCTGTGTCGTTAGGGTTGTCTCTCCCTAACGATTTATGTTGATTGCAGCTACGAGCAAGGCAGCAGTGACCCTAGAAGGACTATGTGGATTGCATATCCAGGTTGGTAATGATTGTAGTATAGTTGGTATTGTGACATACAGCTATACAGAGCTATGTATGAGGGTCAGACGCATGTTGCCTAGAATGGTTTTAGATTACCAAGAGTTGGTAAGGACTAACTAGATACTGGGAAGGTATGAAACAGTTAAAGAATTCTCATCGAGGTCTTATGTTTTATTTTGAGATAATTGGGGAAGGATGAGTCATGCGATAGGCGTTGAACCCTTAAGAAGTCATGTCAAGAACTTAATGGAATACCATGTTAATATATTAAGCTACGTGGTAGGCTTAAGAGAATTGTATGGATGAGGTCCGTATAGAGTAAGTAATGGTTGTTGTGATCAAGACGACACAATTATGGTATTATGAGAAGTTTTTGTACTGCCATCGGGATCGTAAGGTAGGCTTGGAGCATGGAAATTGCGAGCCTAAGAATATCGATGATCACGAGACCTTAGATGTACAAGGTCTTCTGTAGAAAGATTTATTATAGACCAAGAATAAGAGTTAAGTGCGACGCGGACCTAGGACTGTGCGGTCGCCCCATAGCCTGAAATGGAGTGGGATCAGTTGGTAGTAGTTCCGCTACGTGACAGGGTCACGAGGGTGCAAGGCACAAGTCTAGTTAATTGTTTTACGAGTTCGTGGACGCGTTCCACCGGAACCAGGTCGTGAAGCGGGAAATGGCCTTATATTGTTTTATAGAGTGACTCCAAAGATTAGAGGCCAGAATCGGTATGGAAGTTATGTATGTATGCTAGTATGAGTTGGAAGTACGGAAAGAGTACGACCAATAAGAAAGATAGCAACCAAGTGTAAAGGAGTAGAGCCTGAATCCATAAGAACCTTTCGAGGTAACTACACCCGTGAGTGTGTGGGGTGGTAGTTGAGCGGGAATATGAGATTTTCCCGGTGATGATACAGTCGTCAGACCCTAGTATACCTAGTAGAGAGGATTACATGCACTTTGAGGTCATTATGAGTATGGACTAGTTGGCTTTGTGAGTGCCAAGGTTGACATCTTAGTATAAGTATTGTTATGTGGCCATGGGTGGCATATGTAATATGAAGGGTGCAGTAAAAGGAGACTATGTCGCTATCTAATTAGATTGGACTCTGAAAGAACATTCGGGGACGAATGTTTCTAAGGGGGGAAAAATGTTACACCCCGTAACTCTAGGACATGTTTAAGAGAATGTACGTAAGGAACTCAAGACTTGAATAGGGTACGAAAGGAAGAATTGTTTTTCCGACGGAAAATCTTCCGAACGTCGGAAAGGAGAAATGTTCGTTGGTGAGAATTAGATTCTCAAAATGCATTAATTGAAGAGTATGGAACTTATTATCATTATGGAAATTTAATCTTACGGATTTGGTCACGTGGGGCCCACCCGAGGAATTTTACGTTTTGTGGGACCCACGAGGGTTACGGAATTTTATGGACGAATGGGAGGGCAACACGTGGCACCCCCCCACATTGGTCTTGGGCGAATTGGAGCAAGGATATAATGGTCATTTGACCATTGTGTAGATGAGCAAGTCTTGCTAGACTTTGGCTTGATTTTATTGACTAAGTCAAAGTCAAGAGAGCTTGATAATATTGACCACATCCTAGCCTTCCATTTGGTTTTATCCTAACCTTTGATTTATTTATATATACTACTACTACTACTACTAGTAGCAAGACATCCCACACTTAGAAAAATTGAAGAACCCTTGTTCTTGGCATTGTTGCTCTCGGGTTTAGGCATCCTCAAGGGATGAAAATTTTCGTTTGTGGTTCATTAGCCACAAGACTTTAACACAAGGTCCCAAAGGGTATTGTAAGGATATCTCAATAGAAAGATTTCGGAAAAACGGCGTTTTCACGTTAGTCGCAAGGCAAAAACCTAAGGCATTTTCATAGGTTTTGATTGGAAATGGAAGAGAAGTTGGTTGTGAACTTCTAAGGGCTTCAAATAGCGGATTGGAGCGTAAAGGAAAGGAGCTAAGAATTGCTAAGGAGCGACTTTGAATCTTGGAAATTTTAAGGGCTTGTAAAGGTATAATTCTTGTCGTTTTAGTAATTGAGATTACTTATTGTTGTAGCTATGGATATTAGCAAGCATGATGTTTATATTATGAAGTTGATAAGTGTTAGGGATATTGGAACCCTAATCCGAAAACTAGCATGTTTAACCCTTAAGATTTCAATTCAAGTTGATTATTAGTTTAAGTCGTCGCGTGTTATATAAGGAAGGAATTATAATTGTTGAAGTTGTTTATGACTATATAACATGTTAGACCTAAGAATTTGGATTAAAAGAATTGGAAAAGACTTTGAGTTGTTATTTATGTTAGCCGAGAATGGCTTTAATTATGGAACTAGTTTCGTATTAATTTGTGGGGCAGAATTTTACACGTCCTGTTAAGGCGTGTAATCCCCTTTGGTTAGCTGAATTGTTGGGCCTTAAATGTGGCGTGTTTGGCTATTGTATTCGGCCTTGAAAAAGGTGGCAAAGTATGTAGAAACAAAGGAAGTGCTGTCCGATTTTCCGTAGAATTTAGTGACTTTGCACTTAGAATATTCTACGTTCGAAGCTAGAGGTTAATGGACATATTATGGCCATTTTAGGTTGAAGTACTAAGTATAGCGGATTCTACTTGAAGGATGGAATAGCTATCAAGGTTGAAGTACTTCGGAGCATTTTGTTATTTGTCGATAATCGTCGCGAGGTATGTGAACCTCTTCCTTCTTTAGACATGATTCTATGTATGGAATATACATGTGGTATTATTTCATGTTTCCTTCTACTCTTAGAAGTTAAGAAGTATGTATTACTCTACGTAAGGGTTATGTCTAAGTTATCCTAAGTTCTTACCAAGTCTTATGGGGGATGTTGGTAAGAGTCGTTAGGAGGTATTTGGAGCCAAGTTGACTTGGCTAATTTACGGCACGAATGAGAATAAGTATCGAGCAAGCCATTGCAGCGTTAATAAAGGAAAATGTAATGACGATAAATTATATTAAAACAAGTAGAATTCTCCATCTGCATAGAAGCTAGATAAGACAAAATTGTATTACATTTTCTAGATCATGGCTGCTTTAATAAGATCGTTATAAACAAGTATAATCTACTCACACACATAAGACATATGTACTTCACTTAAAGAATTTACGTTATGAAGTTTTAAGACTATGAACCTTTGACTCCTAAAAGGTTGAGAGACTTTATTTTCAAGTAATGAAACTTGATTCTTAAAGGAAGAAATGACATGATTTAAGGGAAGTAACTTGTTTTAAAAGGTGTGAGTTACTTGAGATTTAAAAGTTAAGAAACTTGATTTCTAAAGTTAAGAGACTTGAAGTATTTTGGAAGTTAATAAAATTGATTTGAAAGTATATGATACTTGGTTTTAAAAGTATAAGTCTCTTGGTTGAAAAAGAAATGAAATTGTCTAAAACCATAAAGGGTTATAACGGCTTTATGGGAAGTTGGTTATAATGGCTTTATGAAAGGTTAAGAGAATGGTTTCCTCTAATAATGTAAGTAAGGAGTAACTTGAAATAAGGAAGGGTATTTTGATTTAAAGGTATCACTTGCTTAAAGTTTTAAAATAAGGGTCACTCGATTTAGAAGCCGAGAAACGTATTTCTAAAAGTGTAGTGACTTATGTGAAATGTAAATACTACGGGTGTTAGTATCTTGGGGTCTTATATGAAAAGGAACCCTTTGAAAAGAATGGAAGTACGTAGTACTTTGGGTTAAATTCCCGAATTTTTATGTGTGAAACGAAAGTGTCATGAGTTTATAAAATGGAAGTCTAAAGGTTTAATGAACTTGCCTATGTTTGCTTGTGATAGCTTTGAGTGCAAGTATTATATGTTTACGTTGTCGTGACTCTCCGAGGGCCACTGTCTGTCAGTAAGTTTACTTGGACGCATCGAGCGATGATGGGATTCCACGGTATGCTTCCATTATGATTGATCTTTGGACACGCTTATACGATGTGGGATTCCGGCACGTGACCGCGAGGCGTTAGATTCCTGATTTGTTTTATTACCCATGGCCACGCTTATACGATGAGGATTCCGGGCACGCGACCATGCTATGACGATTATTACTCCACGGGCTAGCTCCCATGAAGACACGTACCAGCGATGAGGATTCCGGCATGTTATATTATTACTCCACGGACTAGCTCTACGAAGACCTGCACCTACGATGAGGGATGCCGAGGGCACGTTATGGCCATGCTTATACGATGAGGGATTCCGGGGCATGCGGCCACGTTATATATATATATATATATATGTGTGTTGTATATGTGTACGCCGACAGTGAGGTAGGATGCCACGGGCGCGTCACATGGTTATATGTTACACCTACTACCGCAGCGATGTGATTCCACGCAGAGATATATATATGTATTGTGTATGTACGCAGCGGTGAGGTAGGATTCCACGGGCGCGTCACATGGTTATATGTTACACTTATGACTGTCGGCAGTGATGGGGGATTCCACGGGCACGCTTTGATATTTGTGTGATTTGATCGCGTCCCGATCGGGTAGTAAGATATGCGCCCCTCCATAAAGGGCCGGATTATGTTATGAAAGATAAGTAAGTTATATGGTAATGAACTTAATGATTTCTCCTAAGTATGTACGTAAGATTTGGCTATAACTCTTAATGGAATGGAAAAGATAATGATGTGCAATTAAGTTCATGAGTGGTAATGACACGACAGGATCCGCATGCATTTTTTATACTTGCTCGTCATTCTTTTTGTATAGTTATGATATGTTTATCTGATTTTTATTTCCGCTCCATATTCTGCACTGTATCGAATTTCTTTCTGGGCCGCTCATGTCCGCAGGTTTAGGTACACAGTTGTGGACCCGCGAGCTTAGGATCCTGATTCAGCATTTTGAGATGGCTCCAATGTTCCGGAGTTGTCATGGCTATGTATATTCAGGGGTACGGCGGGGCCTTGTCCCGTCATAGTATTTGTTCAAATCTTAGAGGTCTGTATTCATCTGTGGGCTGGACTGGCTAGAGTTGTTTTGTTTACATTGTTAAGCAGTGTAGACCCTTTCGGGTAATTTTTATGATTATGGCAGCCTTATCTATCGGCTTGGCCTTAGTTTAAAAAAAAAAAGTTTGTTATTTATCTTCCGCAGTTTACTATGTTGTATGATTAGAAGGGTGCCCAGGTAGGGCACTAGTCGCGGCCCGGGGTCGGGTCGTGACAGAGGGACAACTGTTGACACCCAATTTTGACCCTCCCGTCCAGACAGTAGCTATAAAATTACACTAATTTTGCAAAATAATTTTTTATGATTTCTTATAATAAAATGCAACAATAATACATTAATACATGCGTAAATAAACAATTTAATAATAGAACCGCATCTTACGCAGAATATTAAGCACTTAGAGTCTCGCGCCCGCATTTATTAATTTTAAGCCCTGTCATAATTTTTAAATGATAATAAGTAAATAAATACATAAAATAAATAATTCGACAATGACGTCGTGTTAAATAGCATAGTCGCATTTATAAGAAAAACTTTAAACAGTCCTTAAATGTCATATCCGCATGTAGCATTTAAATAATTCAAATTTTTAATTTAGCTTCGCAGAATACGCATAATAAATAAGTTTCAATAACGGCATCACATTATAAATATTAACCACTAATTAAATAGCACGCCCGTCTTTATTTTTTAATCTCAAACTTAGACTAATGAAGCACCTAAATAATCTAATCACAATTTAAATAACTTACCACTAATTAAATACCTACTACCTAAAACTAATTCCTAAAACTAATACCTAATTTAAATTACCAGCAGCCCACACCCGCAGGCCCAGTTCCCCTTACCCGTCGCCCAAGCCCAGAGCTCCTTATCCCTTCCCCACCCATCACTCAACAGCCCTAAAGAACATAACCCAAAACAAAGAAAACCCATCGTCCAACAGCCCTTAAGAAAATACCTTGACCTAAAGAGAGAAGAACCCTAGCTGCTTAAGAATCCGCCGCATGCACCTTTCCCTCGCTCCCATCGCCAGCCGGGATTCTCGCCGGAGAATCCGGAAAATCCTAAACCAAATCCTTCCAAAAATCAGTTCCTTACCATGACCAAGAACCATAAACTCAGTCATAAAATCGTCCTAATAAAAGACACGAAGAAACGTTAACCAGCACTGAGAATCGCCCAGAAATGGTAACAGATTTCACACCTAGAAATAGCACAGAATCACATACCAAATCAGCACGAAATCAGCCAAAATCGCACCTTAAATACTTACCAACATTAGAACCCAAAGGAGGGCCATATAAATGAACCCATTTTTCACATGCAAAGGTAGAGAATTGGACGGGAAGATCCCGGAATTGACACAAAGGGAAAACATTAAAAACAGGGAACTGGACGGGAACAGATACCCGTTAAAAAACAAGAAGAGGGGGCTCAGCACCCAGACAATTAGCATCGCAAAGAACAGGAAGTCTGAAACCCTTCCTTTCAATATCAGTAAAAAATCAGCAAACAAACTTTCCCTTTTTTATTCGCATCGCAAAACCAAAACCCGAGTGGATCGACGACTTGATACGCTGTATCAGTTCGTTGTCCGGAGAAGGTAAATTCATCGCCCTTGATTTTCCATTCGATTTATATTCTGTGATCTGTTTGATTGATCATGTGCTTGTCAGATGTGTTCAGTATACATGTGAAGTCGCTTCAAATTATGTTCTGATGAATTTGCTGTTAATATTCATAACCACGATGCGTTCACTGAAGTATACAATTCATATGTGTTTTTTTGTAAATTGACTTTCCATGCCTGTTTTAATACCACTGAAGCCTATCCTCAAATCGAATCTGAAAGTGATTAACAAATTGCAAACTGGTTGAACAATATGGAAACATGTTCGATAATCTGTTTATATGCAGTGTAGGATAGTTTTAGTTTTAAATCTTTATTAACATGTTTATAAATCATGGGTATGAATCTGGGAGTAGCAAGAATGTGAAAGGTGATAGGAAGCAGTGTGTGTGTGCAGGCGTATAAATTTGGACTCATGTTTATCATCTAAAGACTCAAATACTGAAGCATGCCTTGTGTTATTTAACTTGTAATTAGATCAGTCCTAATAAGCACTATCTGTTATTTTGGACATAATAAGCCAGTTAGCTAATTCAGTCATATGTTTGATAACCATTTCGACCACATTATGCCTTGTTTCTGAAGTGTCCATCATTAATATGCTTATAAATACATCTCTGTGTTACTGTCACCCCCCCTCCCCCTGTTTTCCCTCTTAATGCATAGCCTAGTATGATGGAATATGTCTAAATTTGGTGCCAATGATTCGGTGTATCTAAGAAGAGTTACCCAAATAGTCAGTGAGTCATTCTTATTTGCCTTACACACATACTGGAGTGTTCCCGCTTCTACTATGCATGTTTATGTGAGATAAAACGAGCTGCATCAACCTTGTTCTAAGCATCCCGCATTATACTTGCTTAGAAAATTGCTAAATGATAAATGCATTAGCTAATCCTATACATTTGTCTAAATTAGCTATGTCATCATCTACCTCGTAT
Organism: Przewalskia tangutica; assembly: GCA_029844215.1. Taxonomy (NCBI): domain Eukaryota; kingdom Viridiplantae; phylum Streptophyta; class Magnoliopsida; order Solanales; family Solanaceae; genus Przewalskia; species Przewalskia tangutica. Next base: position 114,488,517 of record CM056723.1, on the reverse strand, counting down.
GTAATGAGGTGTGGTTTGGATAGGATCTATCATAACATACTAAAGTTCTTGAAGAATATGTGTTATTTCACTTGGCTAAGTCATCCACTTGGAGCTACCTGATGGTTCCCCTGTTTAAAATTTAAATATGTTAAGATACTCTTATTTTCCTTCTAATAACTGAATATGAAGAATGCTGGCATGCTGTCTTTCATTTTTCTTTCATTTTTCCTGTATTTAATCCATTAAGAGTGCATATACATACTTCTAACATACCTACGACATACATAAGAGCTTAATACTACAGCAGGTTTTCAGGCATACTGTGTGATTTTGGGTCTGTTTCTATATTACAATTCCCCTATGTGTGTGCTGATAAGCTGGCCTTAATTATTGGGTTTGTTGAGGCCCACTGCTTTTCCACACAGGTTACCATGGGTCGATGTCTGCTTGTGTTGCCTAGATCGTCGTAGTTGTAAATAAATTTGGTCATTCGGGCCACCGTTTGGCTATTTTTAGACCAACTTCACTGCTTAGATCGATTTTGCACCCTGCTTTGGACTAATTTTGGGCCAATTCTGACTGATTTTGAACCCTTTGCTTTTGATGTAGTTAAGTAATACGCATACGTGTTTAAGTTTATATGAATATCTTATTTATTTGTATTATTGCGTAAGATTTGGGATATATACTAATCCTTATCTTCCTTTGTTTTACATGAAATGCATTGGAGCGAAACGAAGAGTCTCATGGCGAGACTCATCACAAGCTACAACAAATGAAGACCCACGTCTTATGTGCTTCATCCTCTCCGCATCACAAACTCCAAACCATAGGCGAGATGGCCTCGCCGTTTCTTCGAGTCATCATTAATTCATATCCTCACCCTATTATTCGTTGTAATTATTTGTCTAATATTACGCTACTAGTAGTACACTTAGAATAATTAAACTTTGGGCTGTCATTAGAAAAATAGTTTGACGCTAGAAATTCACTCTCCTTTAATTAGTTATTTTTATGACTAGTTATGCATTGCCTAAGCCATACTAAAATGACATAAATATTCACGTAGCTAAAGCGTCACTCGCTATTAAATCCTTAGCATAATAAATTAATTTCTTCATAAACTCTTACTAACATTCATAATAAAAAATTATTTTGTTAGCCTTTGCATAATGGATATTTTACAAGTACACATTTTGTCATAATAAGATTTTGCATTATTACAACACATGTATCTTATCTAATACGTTATAAATGCATAAATTATCTTTGCACATAATAATACATATTTTAGCTAGAACTAGCTTTATATATTTTAAAACAAATCTCACATTTTTATGCTAGCAAAAAATACTTCCTATATTTTACTTAAATACTTTTCAAGACATGTATTGCATCTTAGAATAATAATTAACCCTAGGTTTGAACGGACAACCGCAAGTTAGCGGATCCTTTAGGGTGCCTAACCCCTTCCCTTTAGGATAATAAAGAACTCTTGCCCAGAATCTCACAATTTTGCAGACCATTAAAATGGAGTTAATGTTTACTTTAAACTAGTTAACATTTAGGTGTCCTAATTCACCCAAATTAATTAGGTGGCGACTCCCTAGCAACCCTTTAGCATTTTAACACCTTTTACTTTTAAAATTAACCTTTTAACACCTCTTTAACATATTTAGCACCTTTTTAGCTCTTTTATTTATTTCATTTTCCTAACCTTTTTATTTAAGCAGGGTTCGCTAAAATAATGTCGCGGTCGAAAAGGGGCGCGACACATGTCACAGTTTTGGGCATGATAGTCGAAACTGGACAGTTTTGGTAATGTTGGATTCGTTGGTTATTGTTGTTATTTAACGTCTCTAATCGCATGTTAAAATGAAGGAAATCATATTGTTACAAGTTGTTATGGTTTATATAAACATGTTGAAATGTGAGTTGGATTATAAGGAATTGTGAAAAGGGCTTTAGTTGTGTGTTGGCCGAAAACTGCCCAAAACTGTTGGATATTGTTGTGCAGTTTTAGGGACTGTTTTATGGTGTTATAATGCTGAAAATTCAGTATCATTGTGCATGTTTAAGGTGGTAAATTGATAACGTAAGTCCTAAAGTAATAAGGGTATATAAAGGTGTTGTAAGCTTCACATTTTACCCTCATTGTCGTAGAAGTTTGGACTGTTTTTATGGGCTGTTTTTATTTGGATTAAGAGGCCGAATTTACATAAGAAATAGGCGTGTGAATCACCTTGGTTGCTGTTTTGGTTATGCCCTTAAGTGGTGCTTGGTTATTGATGTATTTGGCCTTATTTATAAGGTGGAAAAGTATGTATAAATAGGGGAAGTGCTGCCCGAATTTTTATATGAAAGGAGAGTCATTATGTTGTATAAGTGTATACTAGTATCATGTAATTGATAGATGCGTTATTGTCATTATAGGTTGAAGTACTACTTGAGACGTATTCTAGTTGTCAAGTTGGTATAGCCTATAAGGTATGTGAAACTATCATTTCTTCTTTGGTATGATTTTTATATGAAATGAATGTACAGCGGACATACATAGTTTTAAGGAGATCCTAATTCCTAATTGATGTTTTAAGGTGCTACACGATATATAGTGCCTTGGCTTTTCAAATGATGTTTTAAAGTGATACATGATATCTAATGCCTTGATTTTCCAAAGGATGGATTTAAAATGAAAGTTCATTATATGTGATTGGTACATGATATGTTGGTACCTTGGTGTTTTATAAAATGTAAGATATGATAGTGCCTTGATTTTTTCTAAAATGGAAGTTCATTTTAAAGATGGTGTTATTGAGAGTCAAAAGATGATTTAAATTGTGCAAAATTGCCCAGGATAGTGATTTGTATATTTATTGGGACGGGTTGCATGATCTGCAACACTTATATATTTATTGGGACAGATTGTACGATCCGCAACACTTATATATTTATTGGGACGGGTTGCACGATCCGCAACACGTATATATATATATTGGGACGGGTTGCACGATCTGCATCACTTATATATATTGGGACGGGTTGCACGATCCGCAACATAAATATATATTGGGCCGAGACACGTGATAGGTGTACATGATTTTTATATGGACATGTATCCATGATTTTGAAAGGACTCTCGTTATTTTTATTTAAAAGAAAAGGGCACTGTTGACTCTCTGGTATTTGATTCTCATACTTGTCCCTGTCATTCTTTGGCCAGTTATGATCTTAATTACTGTACTTTATGTTTACATACTTGGTACTTGTTGTACTGACCCACTTCGGGGGGCTGCGTTAATGCCCACAAGTGTAGGTACTCAGTTTGCTGATCCGCGTGCTTAGGATCTTTGCTCAGCTGTTGAGATAGCTCCATTGTCCCGGAGTCTAGTCTTTTGGTACATTTTTAGCTATTACAGGCTTATGTACATTCAGGGGTACGGCGGGGCCTTGTCCCATCATAGTTATTATTATACTCTTAGAGGTCTGTAGTCATGTGTGGGTTGGACATATGTACAGTCATAGTTATTCAGATATTTCTATATGTAGTGGCGGCCTTATCGGCTTGCCTATTTTATTAAATGGGTTTTATTTGCTTTTGTTGGTTATATGGGAGGTACGGGTATAAGGGTGCCCAGGTAGGGCACCAGTCATTGGCCCGGGGTTTGGCTCGTGACAGTATAGCTCTTTCAGGATCAAGTTCTTCTCATGCCATGCCTTGGCCCTTTCTTTGTAGATTTTTGCATTTTCATAGGCATTGTTCTGAAATTCATCTAGCTCATTCAACAGATTTCTTCTCGCCTACCGCTCGCATCCATGTTCAGCTTTTTCATTGCCCAGAACGCCCTGTGTTCCAACTCCACTGGTAGATGACATGCCTTCCCAAAGACCATCTTGTATGGTGACATCCCAATGGGGGTTTTTAAAGTTGTCCTATAGGCCCAGAGTGCATCATCCACTTTGTAGACCAATTTTTCCTTGAGTCATCCAGTGTCTTCTCCAATATGTTTTTCACTGCCCTGTTTAAAATTTCAGTCTGCCCATTGGCTTGAGGGTGTTATGGCAAAGCAGTCCGATGGAAGACTCCGTAATGCGCCAGCAAGGTGTCAAGCTGCTTGTTGCAAAAGTGACTCCCTTCATCACTGATGAGGGCCCTTGGAGTGCCAAACCTTGTGAATATGTTTTTCTGAAGGAATTTCAAGACAGTCTTACTATCATTCTCTTTAGTAGCTACTGCCTCGACCCACTTGGACACATAATCCACTGCGAGAAGGATGTATTGGTTCCCCAAGGACGATGAGAACGGGCCCATGAAGTCGATCCCCCACACATCAAATAGATCCACTTCTAAGATCCCAGTTAGGGGCATTTCATTTCGCCTTCACATGTTCTCAGTTCTTTGGCAACGATCACAGCCCCTCACGAAAGTGTTTGCATCCTTGAATTGGGTAGGCTAATAGAATCCACTCTGCAATACCTTGGATGTTTTCCATGATGCTCCAAAATGTCCCCCATATTGTAAGGTGTGACAATGAGTGAGATTTTGGTGCATTTCACCCTCTGGTACGCACCGCCTAATGACTTGATCGACACAGTACTTGTCCAGAATTGGCTCCTCCCAATAGTAATGTTTTACCTCTGAATAGAACTTTTTCACCTGATGTCTTGTCATTCCTGAATGCACTATTTTTGCTGCAAGAAAATTAAAAAAGACAGCGAACCAAAGTAAACTCACACTAGTACTTACCTGAAACAGTTGCTCGTCTGGGAAGTAGTCATTTATTTACACATCCTTAGTGTTCTGGCTCTCTTCCACTTCAAGCCTTGACAAGTGGTCTGCAACCACGTTCTCTGTCCCCTTTTTATCGCGGATCTCCATGTCAAATTCTTGTAGCAGCAGCACCCATCGTATAAGACGAGGTTTTGCATCCTTCTTAATCATCAAATACTTGATGGCTGAGTGATCAGTGTACACTATCACCTTATTCCCAATGAGGTATGGCCTGAACTTTTCAAATGCGTATACTATAGCCAGCAGCTCTTTTTCTGTTGTTGCATAGTTAAGCTGTGCATCATTTAGAGTTTTGCTAGCATAGTAAATTGACCTAAATACCTTATCGACCCTCTGTCTAAGAACTGCTCACACTGCATAGTCGCTTGCATCACATATTAATTCAAATGGGAGTGTCCAGTCAGGTGCAGTGATTATGGGTGCTGAGATTAGCCTCTCCTTAAGTGTATGAAAGGCGTTCAGGCATTCTACATTGAATTCAAAAGCAACCCCATTCATCAACAAGGTGGACAGAGGTTTAGAGATCTTTGAGAAGTCCTTGATGAACCTTCTATAGAAACCAGCGTGCCCGAGGAAACTTTTGATCCCTTTTACCGACACTGGAGGTGGAAGATTTTTTATCACTGAAACCTTAGCCTTTTCTACCTCAATGCCTTTACTGGAAATTTTGTGGCCAAGAACGATACCTTCCTGCACCATAAAGTGACACTTCTCCCAGTTCAGCACCAGATTTGAGTCTTTGCACCGTTGCAGCACTGCTTCTAAATGCTTCAAGCATTCATGAAAGGAGGACCCAAAAATAAAATAAAATCATCCATGAAGATTTCTACGGTCCTCTCCACCATGTCAGAAAACATAGCCATCATACAACGCTGAAAGATAGCGGGTGCATTGTAGAGCCCAAATGACATTCTCTTGAAAGCAAACGTACCAAAGGGGCATGTGAAGGTTGTTTTCTCCTGATCTTCTGGAGATGTGGCAATTTGATGATACCCTGAATAACTATCCAGAAAGCAATAGTAGTTGTGTCCTGCAAGCCTGTCAAGCATTTGGTCAAGAAAAGGCAAAGAAAAATGATCCTTCCTGGTTGCTTTGTTCAACTTTCGGTAATCAATACACATTCTCCACCCTGTATTCATTCTGGATAGAATAAGCTCATTCTTTTCGTTAGTCACCACAGTCATGCCACCTTTTTTGGGCACCATTTGCACAGGTCTTACCCATGCACTATCAGAGATAGGATAAATTACCCCAGCATCAAGCCATTTCAGGATCTCTTTTCTCACCATATCCTTCATGGTTGGATTTAGGCTCCTGTGTGCCTCAATGAAGGGTATGCTCTCATCTTCTAGGAAAATTTTGTGCATTATTGTAGAAGGACGTATCCCTCTAATGTCTGCTAGCGTCCACCCAATCGCGAGCTTGTGAGCCCTCAATACTCTCAACAGTTTTCAACCTCCACTTTGGATAGATGAGATGATATGATCACTGGTAAGGATTTGTTCTCACCTAGATATTGATAGTGCAAATGATCTGGTAGAGTCTTCAACTCTAGTTCTGGAGCTTGTTCTGTGGACGACACTTGTCTCGCTGGCATTGTTCCTAGCTCCTCATATTTTTTTCTATAGCAGGGCTCATGGGAATCCAACCAATTCGCATACTCCATCAATTCTGTACCATTACCAATACCCCCATCCCATTTTGTCATCACCATCTCTAGAGCATAAGCACTCCTGAATCCGTTTTCAGAAACTGTTTTATCAATCACATCAATAGCATAGCAGTGATCACTTACCCTTAGGTATGTTGTCGCCCTGAATACATTGAAAATCACTTCTTCTCCCTGAACATGAAGTCTCAGCTCACCTTTTTGAACATCAATGAGTGTTTGTCCCATGGCTTAGAATGGTCTGCCAAGGATGATGGGCATCCTTACATCTTCTTTCATGTCTAGGATGATGAAATCAACAGGGAAGATAAACTTGTCCACCTTAACCGATACATCCTCGATTATTTCTCTAGGGTAGACGATGGAGTGATCTGCTAGTTATAAGGTGATGGTTGTAGGTCTTGCTTCCCCCACTCCAAGTTTGAAAAACACATAGTAGGGCATCAAGTTTATACTTGCCCCCAAATCACATAGAGTCTGCTGACATCCAAACTTTCCTATAGTGCAAGGGATGGTGAAACATCCCGAATCTTTCAACTTCTGAGGTAACTTTCTCTGTAGGATGGCACTGCATTCCTCAATCAATGTTATTGTTTCATATTCCTCCAACCTCTTCTTATTACAGAGGATCTCCTTCATGAACTTTACATAACTCGGCATTTGTTTTAAGGCTTCAGCAAATGGAATGTTGATGTACAGTTTTTTAAAGACCTCCAGAAACTTAGAGAACTGCTTGTCAAGAGAATTTTTTCTAAGTCTCTGAGGATATGATATCTTCACCTGCGGTGTGTTAACGACTGTTGGAGGTGATCTTTGGTCCGCAGGAAGATATTTTATGATTACTGCACCCTCCGAATCCTTCACCTCACTGGGTTCACCCTCTTTTTTTGGACATAGTGGGATGAACCTGTCTCCACTTGTTTGCCACTCCTCAAGTCAATTGCTTGGCACTACTCTTGTGGGTCAACACCAGTATTGCTAGGGCGGTTCCCTTGCATATCGTTACTCAGCATGCTAGCTAGCAGTCCCAACTGCATCTCTAGATTCCTGATGGATGATCTTATTTCCACCATGAACTGAGTTTGGGCGTTTTTGAGTGCCTAAAAAACTGCTCCCAAGTTATCTAGCTCTCCTGATGGAGCATGACTGTGTGGTGGATGAGTTAGTCCTTGAGGATTCTGGTATTCGGTGAGCTTGAGTAAGGCTTCCTGCAGCTCATTTCGCTCTTCTTGCGGAGCTTGTGGGCTCAACTGCTGCGGTGGACAATGGTCGTAGTCTTGCAGCCTTTGATAGTAATAGTTTATGTACCTATACTTGACTTTACCTGCAAAATTACAAAAACAACAAAATTGATAGAAAGATGCTCGCAGAACAAGTTAGAAACTTATTATGGGAGCTACCAAATTAGAAATTAAGAATAGATGGTTCGATATTAAAAGTACTCCAGTCCCCGGCAACGGCGCCAAAAACTTATTAGCCGATTTCCAATTTCTCACGCAAGTGTATGTATCGTTCCAAGTAATATAGTCTTGTAAAACCGAATATCGTCCACAGAGACTAGTTTTTAATTATCGAACATCTATTCTATGTTGTCTATTTGGCTAACGATAATTGATTTGGGTTTTTTATCTAACACTACTAGAGTAATTGCAAGAATTAAACTAAATTGCTTTGGTGTAATCAGTTATGATGGAAATAGGGCTTCCACTATCCTCGACTATCCACTATTTTCAATCCTTAATGCAACAAGAAAGGGCTTCTTCTTCTACGTTAAGATAGCAGGTTAACTAGACTGTCCGGTTAGGATATATAATCGCTCAACCCCAGTGCAGAAACCTTCTATATTTCTATGATAGGTTTTACCACTTAGGAGGATTAAGAACAATAACCTACAATGCTACACAAGTATCAGAGTACTTTCGTCCGTAATTTTAACCTATGTCTATTCAATTACAGCATATCAAAATCTCTCCTCTCTGTTCTTGATTCGAAATCATACAAATTATGATAATTAGTGATCAGTTAACTATCAAACATTCACACCAATATTGAATAAATCTTAATCAAGTGAAGAGGAAACCAAACTAATGCATTAATTCATGAAAAAGAGTTTCAAACGATTCAAAGGAAAGCCTTAATTAAGTGTTTAGCTCCTAGACATAGACATGCTAAGAACTAATACAAAATCCAACATGAACTGAATTGAAATAAAGAAAAGACAAGAAAAATACTTAGAACTAAGTCTCCAATTGTAGCCTCCAAGGTTGTCTTGTGTTGTGTGTTGTAAGGTATCCCTAAAATTTGTCCCAAGGGTTTAAATATGCTGCAAAAATCGTGTGCCCTGGACCCTTCTGCCCCTGGCCAATTTCTCTTCGTACTTGCAAAATCCCGCTTCGGCGCTGCGGTCCTGCAGACTAGCGTCGCGTCTCTGAATGTTCTGCGGCCTCTCAGGAATTATGGCGACGCGGTCCTGCTGACTGGCGTCGCGGCGCGGCACGGCTTTCGTCCGAATCACCAATTTTCGACCTTTTTGCCTCGGGACCCTCCTTTTATGCCCACTTTTTGCTTCATTTTGCCATTTTACCTTTTCAAACCGATGTGACTCAAAAAAAAGAAAAATTACTCTAACACGACACTTATTTAAACGAAAATGGGAAAAATACTAATTAAAAATGACTCAAAAAGTGTATACAAAATATGCCTAATACATTCTCAAGAGTTAAAGATTTTAACTTTGTGTCAAGTTGCTTGGATTCTATGATTAAGTCTTTACAAGGTTTTTGTAATTCCTTAATCATGTCGTCTTTGGAGTCAACTTGATTTTCAAAATTAGTCTCACTACTAGAAACAAAACCACTAAAGAAATTAACATCAGGATAGTTAAAGTATTCACACCTCTCGGATGTTGCTGGAACTGTACATGTTGTCACTGATGTTGACGCAAATGTTGTGACATATGGGATAACACGGTCGATGACATTTTCTTCGTCTGATAAGGACTGTTCTAAAACAGTAGCCAGCATTGCTTGTAACTCTATCTCTTAATCTCCTTCCTCTTCTCTTTCATCATCACTAAGGGAAACCCACAGACTTTTATCAAATTTCCTCAAGGTATTTGCACATTCATTAGCATAATGACCTCATCCTGAGCATGCATGACATTCCACGGTTTCAAGTTGTTTGGGATCAAATTTGGTACGATCTGATTTGGTTCTCTTTAGTTGATTTCCTCTTTGAACTATAGGAAGGGGTTTAGTGGACTTTTGATTGAAGTCTTGATTTTGGTGTTCTTTGGATTTGAACTTATTTCTATCATTGTTGAACTTCCTTACCATCAAATTGAATTTTCGAGTAAGGATGACAACATTTGCACCATCACCAATTTCTTCACAATTCTCATCCTCTTCTTCGATTTGACTCTACAAGAATTTGACTTGAAGTGCTACATCTTTACTCTTATACAATGTCCTTTGATTCTCAATATTCATCTCATAGGTTTGAGAATACTCAATAAAGTAAAAAGGTCCATTGTAACAATATTATGAGCTTCTTCAATCGCACAAATCTTTATATTGAACTTTTCAGGAAGAGAACATAGTGTTTTTTCCACAAGTTGAGTGTTGGTCAAAGGGGCACCAAACACTTGACATTCATTATAGATGTCAATCAACTTTTCAAAATAGGTTTTAATGTCCTACGTTTTCTCCATCCTTAAACGTTCATATTTACTCATGAGCATACGAAGCTTCGTTCAACGAACACTAGATCTACTTCACAATGAGTTTGTAAAGTACCCCATGCGTCTTTGGTCATGGAACAGTTTTGTATGAGTTTGAACATGTAAAGATCAACCCATCCAAAAATGACATTTAAGGCCTTTTCGTTGAAGCTTGCATTGTTGGTTTCTTTCGCATTCCATTCGAATTCAGGTTTAACAAGTATGTCACCTTCCTCACCCGGTGGTAGCATTGAAACAACATATCCATTGGTGATAGATCTTCATGCCCTAACATCAATTGATTTGATATGAGAGCGTAGTTGAATCTTCCAATAGGCATAGTTTGAACCATCTAAAATAGTAAGTCTATCAATTGTTGGATTAGTCGGATTCATAGTTGTAAATAACACGACCAAACACTTATTGTGTTAAGTGTTCGCTCTGATACCATTTGTTGGGTCCCGGGGGTATACTATGGAACAATAAAAACAAACTGGAAATAAACAAACTCGGATGCTAATACAGTTTGCAAATGTCAGCGATAATGTCGTCTGACACAAATGGTAACACTTCGATAAAACAGAAAAACTTTAAGAGTAAATGCAGCAAAAATATAAAGAACACAAAAGTTTAATATTTACATAGGTTATATTGATTATATAATCTATGACGGTCAGTGACCGAAAGTATTGTATATATTTATATACAATTGGATAAATTCCTTCTTTTACAATATTACAAGATAATACACAAGGAATTAAAAAGTTGAAGTCGCAGATGACTTCTGTCTGAAAAATCTACCTAAATAGACATAGACAACAACTCATTACAATTGCTTCAATAAAGAATAAATCTAGAATTTGGTCAGCAATTATAATGTTGGACAGAATGTTGTCGACACACTCAGGAAACACTTGTGATCCAGTTTTCTGACGAATATATCGGAGAGCTCTCTTGATATTTTTTCTAACTTTTTCTGAATATCGATTCACTGATGCAACCTCTCTATTTATAGTAGAGGGTCTTCCTTGAAAAGTTCATTGAATTGTTGTAGAGGTTGAGGGAAAGGTGGAAAACTGATAAGGTTTGTTGGAGAAGATTGTGGAGCAAGATCCTCTAACTTCTTGGACTTGTTCTCCAAGCTTAGCAACGACTTTGACTTGGTCTTTCCACGTTTTTCATCAGCTCCAAAACACCTTGCCAAGTCACTTTACTATCGTGGTGAAAATCCCACGAGATCTTCAGTTCTGTGAAGTAATGCAAAACTGTTTCACAAAATGTTGGTCCGAATGTCGTGACATTTGTTCCAACATTTCTTATTTTAACTTAGTACTAAAAATTATATGTTGGGCAAAATGTCACAACACCAAACCCAATATTAACAAATAGGTATTTATGTAGTTGATTTTGTTCGAGATTTTAAATTATTTTTTGTTTAAAATCAAGATTAACCAATATTCATCAGGTAATTTCATTGGGTTTAACTGAAAGAAAATTTCAAAGTAGAAAAAGAAAGAAAATAAAAAGGAAAATGAATAGAATGAGTGGACTGAAAAGAGCTAAAATTGCCCCTAAACTATACTACAATATACATTTCTAATATACATATTTCTGCCTGTGATGGGTTGGCCGATACCTGGGCCTTATGCCCGTGATACTTCCTGTAATGGGCTGGCCTAGATTGTCCAATATACATAAGTATACATGTGTATATCACGTGCATACTTATGTATATTTAACACACCCTGCAGTCATAACGGACAATCTTCGTACACTGAGACTGTCTCTAAAATGGACTTACATGATGACATCCCAACCCTCTCAATTATCTCAGCTGCATACTTCCTCTGTGATAAGAACAATCTACCTGCATGATGAGTGACAACAATCCCCAAAAAATAACTCAAGGGTCCCAAGTCCTTCATAGAAAACTCAGAACTGAGCATTGTCATGATAGACTGACGTAATACATCAGATGAAGTAGTCAAGATAATATCATCCACATATAAGAGTTTATAAGCCAATGACAAACCATGACGATATATGAATAACGAATTATCAGGCCTGCTGTGAGAGAAACCAATAGTCGACACAAAGTCTGCAAACCTCTTATACCATGCCCGTGGAAACTTCTTAAGCCCATACAAGGACTTCTTCAACAAGCATATATGATGAGGATATTTGGGATCCCGAAACCCGAGGGGTTGATGCATATAGACTATCTACTTGAGATAACCATGTAAGAAAGTATTTTTCAGATCCAACTGATGAATGAGCCATGATTTCGATAGAGCCAAGCTGAGCATTGTGCGGATGGTAGCCGGCTTGACCACCGGGCTAAATGTCTCACCACAATCAACACCAACCTGCTGAGTCTTACCATCACCTACAAGACAAGTCTTATACCTCGCAAAAGAAGCGACATAATTATCCTTATGAGCAAAAATCTACATAGACTGAATAATATTAACACCAGATGGACGGGGTACCAACTCCCACGTCTTATTCTCAATAAGAGAAGTATATTCATCGGTCATGGAAATCTTCCAATTTGGGTCATTTAAAGCAGACACGGAATTACGGGGTAAGGGTGATTTAAGAATATTAAAATTTAAATTAAATGTACTTTTGGTTTAAAAATACCCCCATTGACCTCGGGTGCCTGGTCCATGACTCAGGGAAGAATTGGTTGAATTTTGAGAAATTTTAGGACATCGACTGGCCGCCAAAGGCGTAACGTGAAATTACTCGCTGAGACAAAGGCTGGACCGGTTCAAAGATTGGGATGGACTGTCCCAATATCAAAAACTGGCCCAGTGACACTACTGGGGGAAGTGGGCTGGGACGGAGTCGTGGGACCATCGGGCAGTGGGTCAGCTGGAGAATTTGGGGTGCGGGACATGTCCGAAAAATGGTGAATAATATACAGGAATATACTATCATCCAAAAAATTATACGAACTAGGCATGGGGCATTTTACCTTAGCAAATGAAAATTGTGATTCATCAAATATTACATGGTAACTAATGATGATTTTATTTGATGATAAATCAAAATATTTGTAACAATGATGATTTGACGGATAACCCAAAAACACACAAGGGATAGAACGGGCTTGAAGTTTGTTAATTGTGGTGGACAGAAAGAGTGGATAACACAAGCACCAAAGACCCTAAGATGTGAATACGAAGGAGTCTTATTATATAAAATTTGAAGAGGGGATGAATATGTCAAACCTTTCGAAGGAAGAACGTTAAGAATATTTGTAGCCATTTGTAGACCATGATGCCAAAAATATGGGGAAACGGAAGCATGAATTAATAAAGTTCATACAATGTTATTAATGGTACGAATTTTGCGTTCGGCTTTCCCATTTTGTGAAGACGTATGAGGACAAGAAAATGAAAATTGACCCTATTATTAGCATAAAACTCCAGAAACACCCCATTGTCATACTCCTTTCCATTATCACATTGAATATTTTTTATCTCTCGTTTGAATTGAGCCCTAATGAATGCTCTAAATTTTAAGAAGGAAAAAACTTGAGATTTTTTCGCTATTGAAAACGTCCATAAAAACTTAGAATAATCATCCAAAAATAGAACGCAATACCGATGACCCAAAGAACTAAGAACAAGAAATGTCCATAAATCATTATGAATAATATCAAATGACATTAACATACGAGAAGTATAGTCTGCAAATGATAACATAACAATTTCTCCTAAAGAACAAGATTGACAATTCGGAGTACTATGTGTACCCTTACAAAAAATAGAATTATTTTTATCTAAGAAAGACAAAATAGACGACCCCAGATGACCTAGACGAGCATACCACAGAAAAGAAGAAAGAGCTACAAAAGTCTAAGGTAAGGCTTGACTCGAGAAACAGAAACTTGGTATGATTGGATAAAGATCTCCCCTACTATCACACCTCATGAGAGGACTCTCCGTCTTGAAATCCTTCACAGAAAACCCAAACGGATCAAATTCAACAGAAACATAATTATCAGTTGTGAATTTACGGACATACACTAAATTTTTAATAAATTTAGGGGCATGAAGAGTATTTTTCAAGATAAGTGGTGGATGGGGTAGATAAAAAGCGGTATGACCATAACCACGAATTGGAATAGAATTATCAGTACCAAAAATTATACCACGGGGGTTGCTCAAATTGGAATAAGACGAGAGAGTACCTTGATCAGATGTCATGTGTGTAGACATGTATCAATTCAGGTCTGGTTGAGTTAATCCAAGTGTGTGCATCACGACTTCAACGTCGGTGTGAGTGGGCGTGGGTCCCACTACCGAGAATGTCTGTGTGGATCGAGGCCCAAGCAGTCCACACTGCTGCCCTGGCCCAGCGCTGAACCTGGACTGCTGACTGTTGGGCCTGTAAGGTGGTTGTCCAGCCCACTGGCTGCTGGCGGAAGAGCCTGAAAAATAAAGGTTATTGGACCATGGCCCACTACCCCAGCCCCACTTCCATGGGGCCCACGATTGGGGCCAATGAGGTGGTGGCCCACTGCTGACTGGACATGGCCTACTTTCGGTATGTTGTCCACCAGAACCACCACTAGAACCGTCGCGTTTGCCCCCACGATTTTTCCGGTTATTCTTGCCATTTCCTTGAGCCCGGTTGTGGCCCGAATTATCAATAAAACCAAGAGAATTTGTGGAGGACGTCATCATGACTACGGGGCTAGTACCGGTAGTCGTCTTTTTAGCCAAACTGGCTTCTTTCAACGTAAGTATGGAGCGAGCTTGATAAAATTCCGGTAGAGGGTTACTTTGACGAAGGATCAAACAACGTCGTTATAGGTCTCGGACAGGCCTGTAATCATCTGTAGAACGAGACGAATATTGCTAATAAGAGCACCCACGTTGCGAAGTTGATCCACCAAGTCCTTGAGGCATTTGCAACAAGATGAAACGTTTGGAAAATTCTCCATAACGACTTGAGAAAATTCATGTTCAAGGGTGACAATGCGGGAATGACTGTTATCCTGTAATATATCACGCAATCTATTCCAAGCATCCATAGCTGAAGAGTTAGGTTCCATAATCGTCTGTAATAGGTCAAGGGAGATAGTGACATAAATCCACTAGAGAACTTTTGCGTCAAGAGTAATCCATAATTTAGGATCGTCCTCTTTGGTGGGTACACCCTCCGTATCAGGAGCCGGAGAGATTATGTGGTGGAGAACTTGATGTGTTATTGCATGAATCTTGAACAACTCTTCCCGCATCCCATATTGAACGTTTTTTAGGTCAAGAACAATAGGAAGAACGCTCTTGATGTTAGAAACTGTTAGGGTAGGATGAAACATGTTCTTATCAGTCATAATGAATAGAACAAAATTTGAACAAGAAAGGAATGTTTTGGCCTCGGGTTTAGGAAAAACCGAGAGGAATGTGGGAGGGTTTTAGTCACGGAAATCTAGAAATAGAGAGTAGCGGAAGCAAGGAAAATAACCTAGACTTCTGATACCATGAAAGAAATTATCCTTTGATTATTCTCATTAATGAAAGGGGTATATATACAAGTTACATATAGGAAAATCCTTTTTCTATTATATATCTAAAACCATATTCTATTTGGAGACTAACTATACAATTACGGTAATAGTACAAGACTAATTGTACTACAATATACATTCTTAATATACATATTTCTGCCCGTTATGGGCTGGTCGATACATGGGCCTTCTGCCCGTGATACTGCCTGTAATGGGATAGCTGAGATTGTCCAATATACATATGTATACATGTGTATATCATGTGTATCCTTATGTATATTTAACAATTATTAAATCTCAATTTCTAACAAATTATATCAGAGTGTCATGATTTCAAGGCTACACACAAAAAGGGAGGTATCACTAATGAAATATTAAAGGTACTATATTCTAATGAAATAGAATTATTATTAAAGAATTATTTTTTCAAATAGCACGAGTGAAATAAATTTAGTTAAAGAATTATTTCTCCGATATATATCATAAGTAAAAGTGTAAAGAATTATATTGAGGTATCGTAAGCCAAATACAATCAAAAGAAGAAGAAAAAGTACATCTAAAAAACATACACAAATCATGATAAATCGATATGACTTCGTGATATATTCAACAAAGCTATCTTATTGAATATCTCATAAGTTGAATATCTCATAAATCATATCTAACTGTCATGATTATAAAGCTACAAACAAAAAGAGAAAAATAATACAAACATATATATATATATATATATATATATATATATCATAAATCATACCTAACTGTCATGATTATAAAGCTACAAACAAAAAGAGAAAAATAATACAAATCATATATATATATATAAATCACAAATTGAATCAGATTTAAAGGAATATGTTCCTTAATTGTATTCATCAAGAAAGTACAATATATATAGTGGTGCAAGAATAATTAAACTAGGTAAATAATAAACCTAATTATAATAGGAAATATAATTCTACATAAAATATGAGACCTAATACAATTCTACATAAAATAAGATATATAAAATTAATGAAAAAATATTCGGAATATTTTCCCCCGCAGTCGAAGCGGGAGGTTCACGAATACTGAGATTAACTCGAAAATCATCGAATAGTATGCGCAAAAGTCTTTTGGTGAAACTGTCGGCAATCTGATATCTGGAAGGAACATGAAGGACACGAACTTGACCACGAGCTACTTTTTCGTGTTTAGTGCGCTGATGTTGGACGTAATTGTCGGAAAGATATATCACACTAATATTATCATATTAGACAAGTGTTGCCTTTTGAATCGGACAGTGAAGCTCAAGTAAAATGTTACAGATCCAACAAAACTCAGAGACGACATTGGCGACACCTCTGTACACTGCTCCGGCACTGGATCAGGATAGTGTAAGTTGCCTTTTGGAAAACCAAGATAATAAGTTATCTCTGAGGAAATCACATTAACTAGACGTGAAGCATCGGGTGTCAGGACATCTACCCCAATCAATATCAGAATAAGCAGTGAGACTAGTGAGTGAGGACCTTTATAGATGTAATCTGAAGTAAACTGTACCTTGAACGTATCGTAAAATACATTTGAGGGCATGCATGTGTGCTTTCGTCGGATTGTGCATGTGTAGGCAGATTTGTTGCACGACATAAGATATGTCAGGTCTCGTGAATATGAGAAACTGCAGGGCCCCAACTAGGCTATGATAGTGAGTCATGTATGAATATGGAGGGTCGGAATCAACATTGGACTTGGAATTGGTGTCTACTGGTGTGTGGAATGGTTTGCAAGATATCATGCTTGCACGGTCAAGGATCTCTTCGGCGTACTTCTTCTGACACATAAACAGGCCTCCAGAATGTCGAGTGACAGAGACGCCCAAAAAATAACTCAGCGAGCCCAAATCCTTCATAGCAAACTCAGAGAAAAAGAGAGACATAATGGACCGGCGGAAGCATCAGATGATGTGGTGAGGATGATGTCATCAACATATAATAATAGGTAAGCTATGTTTGTACCTTTATTGTAGATGAAAAGGGAATGATCGAATTTACTGTGTGAAAATTGATAGATGAGACATAATCGACGAACCGCTAGTACCATGCTTGAGAAGACTGTTTCAGTCCATAGTGTGATTTCTGCAACAGATACACATAATCCAGATGAATAGGATCCCTAAAACCCATAGGCTGATGCATATATATTGTTTCATGAAGATCCTCATGTAAGAATGTATTTTTGACATCAAGCTGATGAATGGGCTAAGACTTGGATAAAGTAATGCTGAGGACGATCCGGATGGTTGCGGGCTTTATGACCGGGCTGAAAGTTTCATCACAGTCCACTCCTACCTTTTGAGACCTGTCATCACCTACAAGATGAGCCTTGTACCTATCAAAAGAACCATCAAATTTCTTTTAAGTCTAAAAATCCACATAGAATTAATAATGTTAGCATAATGTGGATGGGGTACTAGGTTCCATGTCTTATTATCAATAAGAGTATTATATTCGCCAATCATTGCGGCTTTCTAATTAGGATCGGATAAGACATCATTCGAATTTCGATGGACAGAGGAAGAGACAACTGAAATGGATAGGTTTAACAACCGTTTAGGTTTATGAATTTTATGCATGTCACGGGTTTCCATGGTCGTAGAGAATGTCTCGGGATGCAGGATGGGAGAGGAGTGTCGTGTCCGTTTTCGACCGGAGCCTGAACGGATCCGCAACGATGCTGACGGTGATTCCTGCGTTAAATCACCGTTTTTAAGGAGTCGCTACCTAATTATTATAGTGAACTAGGACACTTTTAAATAACATAAAATGCTACAAATGATCTCCATCAGATGGTCTGTGAAACTAATGAGATTCTAGGTAAGAATTCTTTATTATCCTAAAGGGAAGGGGTTAGGCATCCTTTAAGATCTGCAGATTTGCGGTTATCCGGTCAAAACTAGGTTAATATTGGTATTTAAAAAATGCATGTTTTGAAAGCATAGAGTTAAAACAAGGATGTTGCAAATAATTACGCGAAAGATATATATATTTTCCATAAAATTTGTATGAGGTTGTTTATAAAATGCATATAAAATTATTTGTTGGAAAAGTATGTGTTGCATGTACAAAATTGGTTTTTGATGAAAATATGTGTTTGTATAACATGATTTTATAAAATGTTTTTTTTGCAATTGGTAATAAGAGAAGACTTTATTATAAAAAGATCATTATTTTATGAGTGTAATGAAAATTGAAACCTTATTAATTTTTGTAATACGGATGATGCATAAAAATGATTAAATTATTTTGAAAAGCTTAGACATGCATAACGGGCCTAAGAGAGAGATAAACTAGCGGCAATTTTCCTATTTTTAACTACCCCTTTTTATTTAATTCTAGGCCTAACTATTCTAAGCATTCCAATAATAATACAAGGTTATATAATTAAATAACAACAAAATAAGGAATGAAATGACGGAGTTTAACGGAAAAAACAGAGTGACCAAGACGGATGACGATGTCATCCCACCTTATTTGTGTAGGAGTTTCGAGGTGGAAGGATGTCATGAATGCGGGTGCGGATCTTGTGAGTCTCGTATCGAGACTCTTGTTGCTCTTCAATGCATTTTATGTACAAATAGAAGAAAAGAAAAGGATTAGTAGATATTACAAACCTTGTCCGTGATAAGCAAGTATTGATATAACATTTAAACACAAATCATTTACATTTTTTCGCTGGTCACATGACAAACTGGCCCACAATATTGGTCCAAACAATTTGATAAAAAAATGGGCCTATTTGATATATACAGTTGAATACCGGTATATCAATACGTGCAGTATGGTCTGCCAGATACTCCCGTAATTGGCAGCCTTTAGTACAACCTAAATAACTTATCTCATCAAATTAAAATTTTGATCTTAATATTAATTTTAACTAATATAAAATAAATTTAATCTCAAATTTTAAGTCAGAATATTTCACCTAATCCCTCCAACCAAAGAATGCTTACAAACGCTATAGCTTTGAAGTAGGAGAGTTGACAAAATATATATATAGAAGAACGAGAAGGTGTAGGAGGATGTTTTGATTTGTTTTTGTTTCGATTAAATACAAAGTGTCTCAGAGATAGTTTTTCTATACGACCTGTCTTTTTGGCAGCTTCTTGTCAGTTTCATCGTGCTTGACGAGGTTTTTCTTCTTGATATACTCCAAAATCACTTTAAATTAATCAGTCTATTATCTCAAGATTTTATTTATTTTTATTTTCCCTATATTTCGTACTTTAATTTCTGATTCGACCATAAATTATTTTGAAAATAAAGTGCTTATTATCAAAAATAATTCTGTATTTTGAATTTGTAAAAAAAAAATTGAGTCTAACTTAATTTTAAAAACTAACTTATAGAGTAATTATAAAATAAAAATTATTCAAATATATATAAAGAATACATATTCTCATTTCAGACTCATGATTTGAACTCAAATTTTCTGTTCAAGGACAAAAGATTACTTACAATACACCACAGTATTTTTATTTTCTCTCTATTTTTCTTAAATTCCCGCAAGGTAAAACTTAAGAAGGTGTTTGCATATGAATTTGAAATTATGATTTATTTTAAATTATTAATCTGGTTAGAGGTTGATTTGAAATTGAAATTTTTATAAATATGATAACTCATAATTTGTGAAACTATCAAAACTTACTCAACTGTTATGCAATTTCACTCTCACCAAATAAGAAGAACATAGTTCATAAATAATGTATTCAAATATCCTAAGACGCCACATTAATAAATTGAAAATATTCATGTTTCTTTTACTAATATATAATTGTGATTATAAACTTTCAAATACACATAATTTTATAAAGATGCACTGGTTCAATAAATCTACAATAATAGTAATTAGATATAATATCATTCTCCCACATGATCTACACATGATACGAACAACCTCTTCACATCGACGTGAGTTTTCCTTTGACAAAATGTATATTTGCTGGTCTTGTATTGCAAAATATACATTTATAGGTAAAGTTTTAATTATTTTTTTAAATGAAATCACAAATTCATAATTGAATTTGTACCTTTAAGGTGAATTTAGAATTTGAAATCAGAATTTCAAATATTGAAGTTTCCTTCAAATATATAAATAAACACAAATTTTGAAGTTCAAATCGCAAAACCAAACATACTTGAGAAACTAGTGTTGTCTACACAGATTACCGCCGCTGGCCAATCGTCACGGGTCGGTCCAAGGCCCAACTTGTCTTACTCGGCCGATCGCTCCAGCCCTTAGGTTTAGTTCCAAAGATTCTTCCAGGCCCAACTTTTCGGTCCAGTTCCAGAATGCAACAACACGACCAGCTGGGTCGTGGCAGCAGGCTGACCTGCTTGGGCCTCGGCCTCAGCTAGGGGTGTTCATTTCGGATTATCGATCCGATCTGAAATTTCGGATCGGTAAATTTATGATCTGAATCCGATCCGAATAAAATCGAATATTCGAAAATTTCAGATCGAATAACCGGATATCCGAAATTTATATGATCCGAAGTCTTCTTCTTCCATATTTGCCACTTCATCCTCATCACATATTTTCAATTCAAGAAAAGAATGAAATTAACCTTCGGTTCTGAAACCAGACTTTGATCTGTTTAGGTTCAATCTTAGAGAGAATGAGACACTCCCTAATGAGTTGTTGCCTCCTCAAAGAACTTGGCTTTGGACATTCAACATAAACTCTCTCCAAAGCTTCCACTTGCTCTGGTGTGTACCTCACATACTTGCCATTATCCATCTCGTTTTTACTTTCTCTTCTTTGCAAACACAAAGCCATCAAAATTAAACTAAAAGGTTTCTGTTTCAACAAGAAATAATTGTGGTTTTTGTTCTTGCATGAACAGGTAGGCTCTCTCCTCTAAGAGATCCTCCTCTTTCACTCATCAACGGACACTCCTCTTTTCCCCTATAACTCATTTTCTCTCTATCTCAAAGCAAACCAGTTCCCTACTCTGGTTTGGAACAAATGAGCGGATAGGCTTGACGAAGTTTAGGAAAAATACAAGAATCATTTTTGTCGTTCTGTCTTTCGCACGGATTCGATTCCCTCCATCCATCACATCTATCGTCGGTTTTGATTGAGCAGCTAGGTATTGCACCTTCACATTTCCGCAAACAGAATAGATTAAGGCACTAACGAAGAGTGAAAAACCCAGCCTGCTTCCTGACCATTCGATTCACCTTGACTCCACAGGGCTTTCGCGCTAGTGCGCTCATCCGCTGCTTGTTGCGCAATGACTTTCTTTTCCATCTTCGCTTCTGTAAAGAAAGGAGAAGAGAGAGGCGTCGGCTAACTAAGGACGATGATGGAAACTCTCCCTGAAAGGTGAGCAAGAAGAGTCTTCACTACTAGCTAGTATTGAAAGAAAAGGCCCGGCCAGAACCACACGTGCAAGTTTCCCTGCATGTGGCTCTCTCGCTAAAGCCCAGGGTCAGGTCCCCAACGGCTTCTTCCTTCGTCTTCGTCGGCAGGGGGTCTCAATCAACCTTCTGCGCCTTCTGGCGATTTTGCGTTCTTTCCTATTTCTCAATCAGACGAGGGCGAGGAGCAGCCTGCATGTACTTCAGAAATAGAGAAGGCTAAGGCAAAGTGGGAATCATTAAATCGATTTCCGAAGCCCCATCCCCGAAATATAGCATTTGAGAACGCGTTAATACGACAAGATCATATAATGGAGTCCGACTCTTCAATCGAAAAAAAGACGGTCGTGTGCGAGTCGGCTGGATAGGGATGCCGATTCAGATGCGGCTAGAAAGGCTCGTTTGAGTGATTCATAAACACGACATTATCTGGGTTTTCCATGGTATATAGTTCGTCTGTGTCAATCTTATGGACAAAAAAAAGCGTTCATCCAACTCGAAATTGATTAAGAGAAGAAAAGTGAAGAGAAGGTTGGAAAGTAGTACGCCCGGTTCACCAGGTTCTACCACTGCAGGGCCCAATCATAGTCAAAAGAAGAGTTTGATCCTGGCTCAAAAGGAACGCTAGCTATATGCTTAACACATGCAAGTCGAACGTTGTTTTCGGGGAGTTGGGCAGAAGAAAAAAAGGCTCCTAGCTAAATGTAGCTTGTCTCGCCCAGGAGGTGAGAAGAGTTGAGAACAAACTGGCGAACGCAGACCTGAGATTCAGCATTTCTGAATCGTGTAACATGATGGCTCCTTCGGGGGCCTCTGGCTCAGGATCAGGTGAGGGCGCTGGAGGAAGGGGCTTCAAAACAACCTATATCCTCCACACTTAATCAGCATTTGATAGATTATCCAACCCCGAGCAATCTTAGTTATTGGTGCCCGTTGAATGGTTGTGTTTCCGGGACTCAAGTCTGGAGTCGCCAGGTGAGACAAAAATGAAACCACAGACTCGGATACTTTAATAATGCACGAGAATAGCGCCCTCGTCGAACAAGGTAACGAGTCTAAGGGAAGGATCAAGCTTGAAAGGAATGGACGGGCTCTTGTCTCTGCATAATCCCCGGTAGGAGCGTCGAAAAGAATCTTCTTCATCGTCTTTAGCGCTTGACACTAATGTGAATGTGTTTCATTTTCTATCTTCTTCCTATTCGACCAACGGCTTACGGATGTGCCATATGGGAATCCTAGGAAAGAAAAGGCCTTGACTACCTCTTTTCCTTATTGTGTGGAAGATTCTAGTTTGGAATCGGGTTATTGGGCAGTCGTGTAAGAGGTGTGCCGGAAGCTATTCCTGTAACTGTAATAGGATCGCCCTTGGTAGAGTTGTTGCGCGGAAGTGCTAGTGAATTCTTTGAGATTATGGGAGTGTGTGACTTGAACTATTGATTGGTCTGTTCCCTTATCTGCCCCATTTGAATTCAAAACCGAAATTTGTCTTTGTTCCAACCACCTCCGAGGGACCGTAGATCGGAAAGCGCCTTCTAAACCACCCCATTCATCCAAAAGAGAAGGGAAGGGGCCTAAAAAATGCTCTTTTTCAAGAGAGAGGTTTAAGGCGCATTAATCACGCCTGCGGTCAAGTTGGTAGTGGTCATTCAATTCCAATTCGTGGTTATGGTCATATAAATTTGTCTCCCCGCATCCACCTCTAGTCTTAAAATGTTCTTCATGCCCTTCACTTAATTAAAAATCTAGTGTCTGTCCGAAAATTTACAATTGATAATTGAGTCTCTGTTAATTTTGACCCTTTTGAATTTTCTGTGAAGGATTTCAAGACGATGATACCTCTAATGAGATGTAATAGTAGGAGAGAACTTTATTCAATCACCACCACCACCATTTCCACGAGTCAACCCACACCTTCAACATTTGCCGCTCTTGCTCCTTCTTTGTGGCATGCACGTTTGGGTCATTCGGAGTCGTCTATTATTTCTTCTCTGCAAAATAATAATTTTATTGACTGTAAGGGTACGCGTAGTACTCCAATCTGTCATTCTTGTCCATTATGGAATATGTTAGATTACCTTTAGTTTCTACTTCTAGTACATCGATGTCTTTTGACATTATTCATAGTGATTTATGGATATCTCCCGTTTTGAATTCTTAGGGCGATCAAAAGAGGGTCAATTTGTAGTAAAAAAATCTAACGCCAATTCTACTTTAAAATTCAAATTCTTATTTACTCTGAAAATTAAATAAACTCTCGTATTAAAATTTAAAATAAGACAAATTTGCCTTGAATGTTACATTTGATTCATATTATTCGTTTTAAAACCTTTTTGCATATTGTATTTATGAAAAAACAACCTTAATTGTTAAACTTTTGTTCAATCTACCCTTATCTTCCGTTAATTGTTCACTTAATAACACTCCATCTATTGGAGTGTAAAAATAAACTTGAAAAGAATAACAAAATTCTATTATTTTTTTAACATGTTAAATAGGACTGAGTGTCCTATTTTCTTTTCTGCCTTTCTTTTGGCCTTCAGAGAGCTGGTAACTCTGAACCACTCTAGTTGCCCGTAGGCTTTTTATGACTGAGTGTCCACTACTATCCTGTCAAAAGACGGATCTTCTGTCGTAAATTGTGACAGGATTCTCACTAGTCCTCTAGTCCTTGTCTTTAGTCCTCTAGTCTTATTCCATGCTTAGGATTGTCCATAAAATCATTTTATTACAATCTAAGTCCATATCTTTTAGGTCGTTGTTTATAACAGTCCAATATTCCTTTGGAAGATAAGTGAGATTAAACATTATGATTTTAAGGCGTAGGGAATATAAAGAAATACTTTCATATTTTTAGCCTTATTCAGTTCATTTTAATCAGTCCTCATTTAATCTCATTTTTGACAAGGAATAAATAATTAACTCATATCTTTGGGATTTGTCCCACGTTCATCACGTGTCCAAATCCTCCTTACCATAAGATGGAGGCTTCCAGCTACAAGATGAACCATCATCTCCAGCCTTCTCCTCAAGTTTCAATTGACATCCTCCACCTTTGTAGACACTTGTTTACACCACTCTCGAGAGCGGTGACAACAACTCTTCTTTGACCCTTAGCCTTGCCAACAAGAGTATCAATACCATCTTTAAGTTGAAGATCAATGATTGAGATCTCACCTTTGACGAAATAGATTTGTAATTGTCGTCAAAGAGAGACCAAAACTAGGACCAAAATTGTTTGCCCTCCTCGTTCTAGCACTAGTACAATATTATCTTAAGACTGTTGGATATTACAGTGGATGTATGGGAATAGCATACAACTATCACTAGTATTGAAAAGGGATAATCATTTACAATTTCAATATAATAGGCTTGAAGTCTAACATCAGTTGTCACAACATCAATAAGTGTTGATGATCTTGATTTTCGGTCTTTGATCCTTCCTTGAAGTCTTGAGATGTTGGTTGAAACTACAGCAAGCCCCTTGAAAACAACAACAACAATATGTTTAGAATCTGGAAATATAACAAGATAATTGTCTTGCTGAGTCGACCAAATTCTTGATCTATCCTTAAGATAATATTGCCCTGTATATCATTTCAACGGTGCAATGACAACTTATCTCCCAAGATAAAACAACAATCAAACAAATGAGCAAAGGGAACTCAAGTGTTCGCTTGAATAGAAGGATCTTTGAGTGTGTAAGATTGCAAGAAAGGAAGAGATTTCATCAAATCTGAAATCATCCAAGTGTAGAGAGTATTTCTCTTGTGTTTATTCTTGTGTATATTGTGTCTCTTCTAAAAAATGGAATAAGGCTTGATTATATAGTGTTTATGGATGGAGGAGGTGTTAATGGGGTTAATGACTATTAAGAGGGTTGTTAAGAGGCTCAATGAAGAGCCAAAACATTAAGGAGTAATAGTCCAACGTTCCACAACTTAATGTGACATTAAACCTCTGAAACGCCCTTGGCGCCGCGGCCCTGCAGGCTGGCGCCAAAACTCCTGAGAGTTGGCGTCGTGGCTCTGCGCACTGGTGCATGGCGCCGGCGCTTCCAAAACCGTGGATCAAACTGTAATTATAATAAAGTCTGGGGTCCAAAAAGATAATGTTAGAAGCCCATAGCCCCGACCCAGACCGGGCGGGTGGTGGCACGTGTGTGGGCCTAGTCTTGAACACAAGTACACCTAGGTCCTCCCTCATTCAAACACATGGGTTACCCCTTAGGGTCCCAATCCCTTATTCAATTTAGAGACTTATAACATGAACAATTTTTCCCTTTCCTACCGATGTGGTAGATTTGTCACACACCACTCTTCCATGTCTCAAACACCTTACTTCGTGGACCAATATCTTTTCCATTTCTCAACGGAATTTGATGATTCTTGGCCCTACGGTCATCTACTCACTTAGTAGATTAAGCACGTGTAAAGAACCAGGTTCTCCAACATGTGGAACCATAATGTTTAAGTCATTGAAGATGGGCGGACCCAACCTCCATCAAAGACAAATTTCCACCACAAGTATCACTTTATTCAGGAATGAGGCATCCAATATTGTAGTGTACAAAAGTTAAGAGTACAAAATTTATATGCCGTGAGTTTTCATGATTTTACTAATTATAGTATTAAATATTGTGTGATACTTGTAAAATTATGTCACAAATATTATTTGATTATCATGAGTAAAAAACTTAGCTCTATTATCATTTCAAAAAATGATAAGTATATCTTTGATTGGTGAGAATTAACCGTTTGTCAAGATGATTTTTTTTTTATAGAACGAAATTTAAGTCTTGGTATGTTACTATGGTGGGAGTTGATACTTATGGCTTGGTGTTTCATTCCTCCAATTAAATCAGTTTTGGCCAATTATTGTTGAAGCAATAATAGTTGAAGGGAATAAGTAAAGAGACATTGCAAATTGCAGTTCATAAAAGATAAACTGGGGCTCTTGTTTAAAAGACTATTTTGAAGATTTATATGGATAAAAAGGTCACAAGTCTCAAAGTATTAATTAAAAGACCACCTATTATGACGCCATCAATGTCAGTCCCACAAGCCGTCAACCCTAGCCCTAAAGTTTTAAAAAATACATTTTGACGCCCAATTCGCAATATTTTAATTACCCAAAAAGAAATAAAAAACTAAATATTTCCCTCCATTTTAATTGCCCCAAAAAGTAATAAAAAAAATATTTTCTTTTAGAAGTTCCCGATTTCTCCACTTTTCAGATCCCAATTCCAACAAAAATTCTGACTTTTCATGTGAAAATCAGCCCGAACAACTTATTATGGCGTCAATTACAATCATAAACCATAATCATAGTCTATTATAGATTTATTATGAAATCGATTGCATAATATATTATAGTAGGTGGTGATTACATGGGTGAATGAGAGGAGACCTCAAAAAGTGGGAATTGATTTTTTATGAGCAAGATGTCACGATGATCCTGATAGTGATGACGAAGAGTGTAACAAATAAAAAAAATAACAAACCCAACCCCAAATCTCAAATTATACTAATCTAAGGGACCGTGTATGGGTATATCATAAACCGATCATCGTCAATAGCTAACAGTTATCATTTAGACTCGACTTCATGCATGGTCAATAATCTTTCACATGTTATATATAGACCAAGGATAATATTTGTCTAAAATGTCATAAATAAAATAAAATAAAATAAATAGTAGAACATGCCACTATTTAAATATTATAATAACACTTTAATACATCATATGAGAGTCTCAATCCATTGAACACGTGATCAAAATAGTTTTAGGTCAGTAATGGTACTTAATATTTATCTAAAGACGTCATAAATAAATAAAATAAAGTAAATAAAATGACTTGATACTATTTAAACATTATATTATCACTTTAAAACATCATATTAGAGTCCACGTCCATTGAACACATTATCAAAAGAGTTTTAGGACAAGTAATGGTACTTAAAATGTTAATATTTGTATTAAAAAGTCATAAATAAATAAAATAAAATAAATAAAAGACTTGATACTATTTAAACATTATAATAACACTTTAATACATCATATGAGAGTCTCCATTAATTGAACACATGATCAAAAAAGTTTTAGAACAAGTAACGATACTTAAAAGATCAATATTTATTTTTAAAAGCCATAAATAAATAAAACAAAGTAAATAAAAAAAATTGATACTATTTAAACATTATAATAAGACTTTAATACATCATATGAGAGTTTCCATCCATTAAACACGATCAAAAGAGTTTTAGGAAAAGTAATGGTAATCATAACACTAGTATCCAATTAGTGTGACAAGTTATTGTTGTCAAACCACAACCTTGTTCTAAGGACAACCATTACTTGTGCTTAAACTCTTTGGATCATGTGTTCAATTGATGGGGACTCTCATATGATGTATTAAGGTGTTATTATAATGGTTAAATAGTATTAAGTTTTTATTTATTTATTTATGGCTTTTAAGATAAATTTTGACCTTTTAAGTAGCATTACTTGTCCTAAAACTCTTTTGATTATTTGTTCAATGTATGAGAACTCTCATATGATGTATTAAAGTGTTATTATAATGTTTAAATAATGATATGTCCTTTTTTATTTTATTTCATTTATTTAATATTGATCTTTTAAGTATCATTACTTGTCCTAAAACTCTTTTCATGTGTTCAATGGATTGAGACTCTCATATGATGTATTAAAGTGTTATTATAATATTTTAAATAGTGTCATATCCTTTTATTTATGTCTTTTTAGACAAATATTGTCGTTGATCTATATATAACATGTGGATAATTATTGCCCATGCGTGAAGTCGAGACGACGATCACTTTATGGTATACCTATCCACGATCCCTTAGATTTGTGCAATTTCAGGTTTGGGGTTGGGGTTTTGGTTTGAATTTCATTTTATTTTTATTTTTTTCCCGTTAGACTAGTGTAAATTCATAATGCTTCACATTCCAACATTCGCTTTTATTTCTTTAGTTTATCATCGACCAAAATGATCTAAAATTATTCTAAGCAGTGAGTTATTATAGAGCAAGGTTGTTTATTTTTTATTTGATTTATAATTGACCAGCGCACTTAGCTTTATTTCGATAGACAAACCACAATTATTTTTACAACAATAACGAAATAAAAAAACTTAAATTTATAAATGTAACAATACATTCTTGTCTATATAAAATTGATCTAAAGTTCAAACTTCTCCATTGTCTTTTTTCTTGCTCAAACTCTTCCATTATCTCTTTCCTGATAAAATCGTCCATTCTCTTTTCATAAATAAAAGTTTTATAAAAAAAAATACATTAAAATAATAGTTTATTAGGGGTGGGAAGATGGTGGTAAGATCATCAGCTCTTTTCCGAGCCTTTCAAAAATTACACGTAGAGAATATACATTTTCATCTGTTGTATGTGATCTATATAAAAGACAATTAATTACAACTATTCAAATGTACAATAAAGTCCTCATATTAAAGACATTTAAGGAAATTAAAAGGTCACCTTACATTAACATTGCAACCTACAGTATAAATATGACACCCCCCTTTCAAATCTTCATCAAATTCCAAATTCTCTCAACTCCAATATAATCGTAACCACCTTATATATTCCGTAAGAAAAATGACTTCTACTTATGCATATGCACTTATTTTCTTGTGCATATCCATCGAGGTTTCTCCGAGCATCTCACAATTACTTGGAGGCGGTGGCTTTAGGGGGTGATGTCAATAATGGTCTTTTACTGGATATTCCCAAATGTTTAGCATTAGTGTTAAATGTTCCAGAATGTGTTGAAGAAATTATAACATCTTTCTTAAGTATAAAACCTCGATTAATTGGTCCTCAATGTTGCAAAGCTGCATTAGAATTTGAGGATAATTGTTTGCCTAAGATTTTTCCTTTCAGTTCACTTTTCCCGTTTACACTTAGGAGTTTTTGCCCCAATCAGAGTTCATTACCACCACCATCACCTCAACCTCTAGTTCCAAAATTAGCACGCAAAGTTAAAAACTAAGTTGTTTAGTATCCGTCCTTCGGATTCTTTCTAATAAACAGGCTGGGTGGCGATCGGACTTGCACCTAGCTAGGAGTTTTTTCTGTTTTATTAGTATCATTTTTAAATTGTCTGATCGTTTAATTTAAGTGATTAATAAATTATTAGATAATGCATAATTTATTTACTTAATTATGTTTTCAATAAATTGTTTTTATCCATTATTGCATGTTAACTTAATAGTGTAATACTATCGTTGTTTCTCTCTTTTCAGTATATACAAATACTAGTTATCATGGGTATACACTCAAATACATATTGATGGGGTCCCGTAAATTATACTATGGATTAATTAAAATCAAACAGCAAAACAGTCACAAACAGTATGATGAAACAGTGTCGAATGTCAGCAAAAATGTCGTCTGACACAAGTGGCGACACTAAGATAAAACTTAAGAAAAATCTTTGTAAGAGTTTAAAATGCAGCGGAATAAAATAAAGAACACAAAGGTTTAATTTTCATAGGTTATATATTAATATAACCCATGATGGTCAATGACCAAAGGTATTGTATATATTTATATACAATTGAAATATTCCTTCTTTACAATGTTACAAGAAGATACAAAAGAAATAAAAAAGGTTAAGTCGCAGATGACTTATGCCTGAAAAATATATTTAAAATAGAAGTGATCAACACCTCATTACAATTGCTTCAATGAAAGAACAAATCTAGAATCTAGACAGCACTTGTAATGTCGTACAGAATGTCGTCACAAATACAGGCAACACTTGTTGATCCAGTTTTCGATCTTAAAATCTGGAGAGCTCTCTTGATCTTTTCTCTTCTAATTTTCTGGATGTCGAATCCTTGAAGTGACCTCTCTATTTATAGTAGAGAGTTCACTTGAAAGACTCCTCAATTTGTTATGGAGGTTGAGCCAAATATGGAGCACGTGGCAGTGGCTTACGCTGAAAACTCTCCAACATCGTTGACTGTTTCTTCCATGTCTTGCTCCTCAAGTTATGCTCGACTTGGACTTAGTCTTCATCGAACCTAATCAGCTCTAATTACTCCTTGCTAAGTCAATTTGTCATGTGATAAATAAATCACAGTTACCTGAAAACTGTCCATGAAGATAGGCAAAACTGTTGTCAGAATGTCAGTCCAAATGCCAAGACATTTGCTCTGACATTTTCCGAAAAATGATATGTTAGGAAAAATATCATAACACCAATCCTGACATTAACATTCTCTCCCTTTTTGCCTTTCTTCACAAAACTTAAATAACTAAGTATAGGTGATCTAACAATGACAAATTTTTACAACTGCCCCCCCTTCTCCTGAAATTGGCATAATGCCAACTTATATAATCAACACGAATCATCATCCAAGCAAAACAAATAAAAACAGATTAGTGTCATTTACATTCCAATTTAAGAAATGAAAACATTATCCCATAGTATATAACAAAACACATTTCCAGTAACCCTATTTCAGCAATCATCATTATCACAAAAGCAGCTTCTCAGCATCAACACGTCGTTGGCAAGCAGTCTCAACAGAAGTTGATAAAAGTAGAAGATTCCAGCCTCTTTTTACTTTTTCCAGCTTCACTGCCTTGCTCCCCCTGCACCAACTCCAGGTCTTTGATGAGAACTTCTTTTTCGTGTTGCTACTCTGCTGCTTTCGGGTTCTTGCCCACCTTCAGCCGGCTCGCTGCTTCCTCGCTCGTGCTCACTGCTCAAAGACCCATATCATCTCCCCCTTTTTGGGAAGAAAGCTAACTCAGAAAGTGATCCCTGGCTTCGAGTAGAGCTAGTCTCGCATTGTCAATTTCAAACAGTTGTTCATTGATCCTAGCAATTTGTCTTACAATCCATTCAGCTATCATAGGAGACGTTCCTGATTCGGTGTTGCCAAATCCCAACATTTTTGTCAACATTTTCTTTCCAAGGGAGATCAATTATTCTTTTGGGGCTCCTTAAAACTGTTTTGTTGACTACATACACCTCAGGCCTTTCTGGGCATATCGTTTCTTGGTGTTTTGAAACCTTGAGATGTGAGCACTTTAAAAATCAAAGAGGGGAAATGTAGGATCAGGCTTGAGTCCTTTTCGGCTAGGTTCACAACCTGTTGGAAGATTGTTTTTCCCAGATCAATTTTTAGCCCTTTTCCTATCTTATACAATAGAATTGCTTGCTCTATTGTAACAATCGACTCATTCATAGAGGGAAGTCAATTGTATATGAGTATCTTGTGTACAATTGCATACAATGTCGTGAGCTTTGATGTTGGAACTCTTGCTACACATTTCTTCAACATACCACCAGTGATATAGTTTATCACTTCATCCCCGTTATTCACAACATCCTGTTCTTCTTTTTCCACCATTTCATCACTTAGATCCATACACTGGTTAATCATGGCAGGTGTGAAGCCATAGAACCTGTTATAGAGATAAACTTTGCCAAATTTCATTGACTTGATTTTCTCCATTTTTGTGTCTAGATTTGCATAAAATAACCTCACAATCTCTTCAACATACGAAGAATTTGTTATTAACGAAGCCTAGTAGATTTCTTTTGGTAAAGAAATCCATCAAACCGTATTCTGTACATGACGCGATGTCCACAACTTTTTCAGTTCTGATTAACCTATTTCTGTACCATGACCAGTTTACAGATTTCTTTTGGGTCAAAATTTTTTCCGAGAAAGGACTTACCTCATTCTATGAATCTGCTGATTTGCTCGATAAGGTTGGAGAAGATACATGACGTGATGTCACAGGAGATGTTGTGACATTTTCAGCAATATTTGGTATTTTTGCAGAGGATTCTTCAATCACTGACTTTTTCACTTCTTTTCTGGGCCGAAACCTCTTCAGTGGTGTATCATCTGGAATTTCCCTTTCTTCACTTGAGTTCATAGTGTTGGGAACAAAAAGGTTGGAGTATGATGGTGAAGTTGGGGCTTCTTCAGGATGTTTGACTGATGGTGTTCTCTCAGCAGCATCATTGCTGGTCCAAACTGAAGTTGGAACTCCTCCAGTCACTGCTCGAAACTTCAGGGGCAATGGGATCGACGGAGGGAGTGGAATCGACCTTTGGTAGTTTTGTTGCTGGTTCATCCCTGCCGAATTCCTTCTCAAACTGTCGATTGGACCTTCTTATGGGAAATTTTGAAGTCCCTTCCCTCTTCGGTAACTCTGTAACATCGGGGGTTGCATCTACATCTATTGGGTTATTTGTTTCCCCTGGGTAAGCTGTAGTAAGTGGATCTTGAAACTCACTCACTATTATTTCTCTGCATTGCGATGGACTTGTACTCATGGGGTTGGTTCCAGTTTGGTGACATAGGTGATATATCCATGGGTGAAAAAGGTGAAGAAGACGATGGAGGATTTAAGTTAGGGTTTTTGAGAATTTGGGAAAGTGGAGTGTATTGGGTGCTTTGAGACTTATCAATTGATTCCATTGGTTTTCTTATACAAACCGAGATGATGGTTTCCCCCTAAAAAATACTTTTTTTTTGTTTTTGGACGGGACAAAAAACTTGGACTAGAAAAAAATAACAAATGAAGCTACATTTATACACTTGACAAAATATTTTTGTTCCTTGAATTTAGGAATTTGAATTCTATTTCAATACTTGTTCCTAAATTTTAGAAATAAAATGATAGACACCATGATTTTACACTTATCAACAAAAACATTTTTTTATTAAAGAAAAACGCGGCACATCTGCAGGGAAAAAATAACTGAATTTTTAAAAATCAGTTACACACTGCATCCCAAAAATATCATAATCTGAGAATGTCATCAGTAATGTTGGCAACATTTTGGACAACACAAGTATCATTATTTCTTAAGAACACATTTCTATCGACAACAAATCAAGACACGTTTTGTACATGATTTCGTGAATTTAATCTTCAGACCAATGTAACATTTTCCCATTGAGTCCAAAATCTAATCACAAAATACATACAAAATAATTTTCGTGCCAAAAATACTTATTTAGTATTCTCATAATATCTTTTTGATTAAGCACTTTGATACTCCTATAGAATAAGAACGGTATCTACTCTCAAGGGTTTTACCCAAAAAAAAAATTCTCAGTTGCCGAGACTTGAACAAAGGCTTTGCCTTATTTTTGATACTCCCTTTTTATGATAATATCATCGCAGAGAACGGTATCACATTAAAACCATGTTCTTACTTAAAAAGACGCCTGTGTGAACACAAATCAGCCATTACAAAATACTGAAAATCATATTCTAATATTACAAGGGTAAATGTCACCTGAAATGTTAGTGACATTTCAGACGACATTCGCTCAACAATGCCGAATTTAGACAGAACAGAGACCAAGAAAGCTTTTCAAATTGGAAAATCTCTCATGATCCAAAGCTTTTGTAAAGATATCAGCTAGTTGATGAAGTGTGTCAACATAATCAATTCGCACTAGCTGTTTTTCAACCAAATCTCTTAGAAAATGATGCCTAATATCTATATGTTTTGTACGAGAGTGCTGAACTGGATTTTTTGAAATGTTAATGGCACTCATATTATCACAATACAAAACTAAGACATTATTTGAAAAACCATAGTCGTCTAACATGTGTCTTAACCATATCAATTGAAAACAACAACTCCCAGCTGCTACATATTCAGATTCAGCAGTTGAGAGTGAAACACAGTTTTGTTTGCGACTATACCAAGAAACCAGATTATTGCCAAGGTAAAAACATCCTCCACTAGTACTCTTTCTGTCCTCCACATCACCAGCCCAATC
The DNA here is from genome assembly GCA_029844215.1 of Przewalskia tangutica. Classification (NCBI taxonomy): domain Eukaryota; kingdom Viridiplantae; phylum Streptophyta; class Magnoliopsida; order Solanales; family Solanaceae; genus Przewalskia; species Przewalskia tangutica. The sequence goes on along the minus strand of CM056723.1, from coordinate 114,453,629 downwards.
TAAGTCAATATATCCTATTAGATTAGGATTAGTGTCTTTGGAATACCAAATTCCCAACTCACATGTGTTGGCGACATATCTAATGACACGTTTAACGACATTTAATTGGGAGATTTTGGGATAGGCTTGGAATCGAGAACACACACACACACTAAACATTAGATCAGGATGACTCGCGATGAGATACAAGAGACTACCTATCATAGAACGATATAAATTTGGGTCGACATTTTCCCCAACCGCATCTTTGCATATAGTCTGTGTTGATCCCATTGGAGTCTTCATATGTTTAGCATTCTCCAATCCAAATTTCTTGACCAAATTCTTGGCATACTTGCTTTGGGAGATGAAGATTCCCTCCTCATTTTGCTTTATCTACAAGCCTAAGAAAAAGGTTAATTTCCCTATCATGCTCATCTCAAATGTTGAGGACATAGCTTCGACAAAAGTCTTAAGGTGGGACTGTGAGGTCGAACCAAAAACTATGTCAACTACATAGATTTGAGCAATGATCATATCTACTCCATGGTGTTTAAAAAACAATGTACAATCATCTACACCACGTTTGAAACCAAATTCAAGAAGAAATTGAGTTAAACGACCATACCATGCACGTGGAGCTTGTTTTAATCCATACAAGGTCTTTTTCAGCTTGTATACAAATTGTGGATGGTGAGGATATTCGAATCCTTTAGGTTGTTCAACGTACACTTTCTTATCAATATATCCATTCAAGAAAGCACCTTTTACATCCATTTGATGGAGAGTGATCTTTAAACAGCAAGCTATGACAAGCAACAATATAATTGACTCAATTCTAGCAACTGGGGCGAAGGATTCCTCATAGTCAATCCCTTTCACTTGAGAGTATCCTTGAGCAACTAGTCTAGCCTTATTTCTCACAATAGTTCCAGATTCATCTGATTTATTTTTGAAGATTCATTTAGTTCCAATAACATTAGTGTTGTTGGGGTGAGAAACTAAATCCCAAACTTCATTTCTAGTGAACTATTCTAATTCTTCTTGCATAGCTTGTATCCACCAACTATCTTTTAGTGCTTCATTGACATTCTTAGGTTCCAAGGTAGATATATAACAATAAATACTTACCTTAGGATATATGGTAGACATACACACATATCTCACCATGTCTCGGTAATTCAGCGGTTCTTTCCTTCTTGTTCTCATTCCTTCATGTACTTCTTCTATTACTTGGCCAGTTGGATGATTCTTCCTGATTCTGGATGAGGGATCCCGACGCACTGGGTCGTGAATTTTAGTTTCTGTTTCCTCATCCGAGACTGCAGTGTCCTCTGGTTCTGCTTCAGGTGTTGCTGCAGATGTCGTGACATTTGGAGCAACATCTGAATTTCTTGCATCCTGCGACTCTTCCACAGTAATTATAACATTGTTTTCTGGATTGTTTCCTGTAAGATCAGCATAGTCATCGAAAACAATGTTAACAGATTCTTGTATGGTTTTGGTTCTAAGGTTATACACTTGGTAAGCGTGGCTATTTTGAGAATAGCCTACAAAATCCCCTTATCACTTTTAGAGTCAAACTTGGCTAGGTGTTATCTATCATTCAAGATGTAGCGCACACACCAAAAAATATGGAAATAGAGCACCGTTGGTTTCTTCCTATTAAGTATCTCATAGGGTGTCATTTTAGTTCCTGGCCTAAGATAGACTCTATTGGAAATGTGACTTGCAGTATTTAGAGCTTCTGCCCAAAAACGTTTAGACAACTTCTTAGAACTAAGCATTACTCTAGCCATCTCTTGTAAAGTCCTATTCTTCCTCTCTGCTACTCCATTTAGTTGTGGGGTTATGGGAGCAGAAGAACTCATGGAAAATACCCATTTTTCTCACAAAATGTAGAAAATTGACTATTCTCAAACTCTTTTCCATAATCGGATCTAATCCGAAAATTAGAGGAATGATATAGATTTCTTATCCTAGAGTGTAGTACTTTAAACATGCCAAACGTTTGAGGCTTTTCCTTCAAAAAGAATATCCAAGAATACCTAGAAAAGTCATCCATAATTACATAAGAATACTGCATACTTCCTAGGCTGTCTACCTCAATTGGACCCATAAGATCCATATGTAAAAGTTGAAAATAGTGAGACGTACCTGAATGTTGCCCGTCATTTTGGACAACATTATGGGAGACACGGGTTTGCTTACCTTTGAGACATTCTTCACAAACCATTGTTTTATCTTTAGGACTGAGTTTAGGGATGCCTCGTATAGCCTCATAAGAAATTAATCTTTCAAGATTACGGTAGTTAACATGCCCTAATTTTTGATGCCATAAGGTCGTGTCATCCGTCCTAACATTATTGCAAATCTCTTGTTCTCCAATAAGATAGCAATTATCGCCTGTTCTTGTACCTGACATTACACATTGGTTAGATTCATTTGTAACTGTACAAGCATACTTATTGTACTTCACCTCTAGATCTTCATCACACAATTGACTTATGCTAACAAGGTTAGCCATTAAACCATCGACATGCAAGCCATTCTTCAAGGACAAGATCCCTGGAACATTCAAGGTTCCCTTGCCTATGATTTTACTTTTGTCGCCTCCTCCATAAGTAACATTACCTCCATTTAGAGTCTCATAGTTATTTAGACACTCTTTTGTCCCCGTCATATGACGAGAACATCCACTGTCGAAGTACCACAAACCTGAAATGATAGTCCTCAAAGCAGTTAAAGAAACATTACATCGTACATTCATTCTTGGCCTCCAAGATTTCTTTACCTTTTGCGGTTTCTGGTTTCTAGAATGTCGCTTCGAGTGTTGTCTGAAATGTCAGACAACATTTTCGACGACATTCTGCTCTTGGACTTGTGCAACTTAAAGCAGTAAGGTTTTAAATGGCTAGCATTCTTACAGTGATGGCACACGTAATTCCTTTCTTTTATGAAGCCCATTGTCTCATTTTTGTCAAAATAGTTAGAGCATATAGCATTGAGGGAGTTCTTGTAGCCCAAACCTGTATGTTGTGGTTGACTAACACTTAGGATTTCATCTAGGGAAGTACCTGTGTTCAGCTTTCAGAAGGTAGCTTCGTCCAGATCTAACTTCGCACTGACCTTACCAAGTTCAAGATCCTTTTTGGTAAGGGTAACCTCTAGTCGGGTTATTATGCCTTTCAAACCTGTATTCTCAAGAGTTAAACTTTTTACCTTTGAGTCAAGTTGTTTGATCCATTTAGAATAGGAAGTCTACCAATATTTGGATTAGTCGGATCCATAGTTACTTATTATGTTAAGTGTCGGCTCTGATACCACTTGATGGAATCACGTGGATTATACTATGGATTAATTAAAATCAAACAACAAAACAGTCACAAACAGTATGATGAAACAGTGTCGAATGTCAGAAAAAATGTCGTCTGACACAAGTGGCGACACTAAGATAAAACTTAAGAAAAACTTTTGTAAGAGTTTAAAATGCAGCGGAATAAAATAAAGAACACAAAGGTTTCATTTTCATAGGTTATATATTAATATAACCCATGATGGTCAATGACCAAAGGTATTGTATATATTTATATACAATTGAAATATTCCTTCTTTACAATGTTACAAGAAGATACAAAAGGAATAAAAAAGGTTAAGTCGCAGATGACTTATGCCTGAAAAATCTATTTAAAATAGAAGTGATCAACACCTCATTACAATTGCTTCAATGAAAGAACAAATCTAGAATCTAGGCAGCACTTATAATGTCATCACAAATACAGGCAACACTTGTTGATCCAGTTTTCGATCTTAAAATCTGGAGAGCTCTCTCGATCTTTTCTCTTCTAATTTTCTGGATGTCGAATCCTTGAAGTGACCTCTCTATTTATAGTAGAGAGTTCACTTGAAATACTCCTCAGTTTGTTGTGGAGGTTGAGCCAAATATGGAGCACGTGGCAGTGGCTTACGACTGATAACTCTCCAACAGCGTGGACTGTTTCTTCCACGTCTTGCTCCTCAAGTTATGCTCGACTTGGACATAGTCTTCATCGATCCTAATCAGCTTCAATTACTCATTGCTAAGTCAATTTGTCATGTGATAAATAAATCACAGTTACCTGAAAATTGTCCATGAAGATAGGCAAAACTGTTGCCAGAATGTCAGTCCAAATGTCAAGACATTTGCTCTGACATTTTTTGAAAAGTGATATGTTAGGAAAAATGTCATAACACCAATCCTGACATTAACACATATAATCGTGGTAAAAAGGAAAAGGAATATGCCAAGTAATAAAATCAATATCTTCAGAGCTTTAACACTTTTTAAGTTGTTAAATGATTGTGATGAAAAATGTGGTTAGTGGTGGTGGCTGATAGTTGTGGACAGAGTGATGGTGAAAATTATTCGCACTAAAAAATACCTCTTATTGATAGTAAATAGTAAGACTTTGTTCAAGATCTTAATAATTAAGACATATTCAAATCAAATAAGTACTTAAATCATAATATAAACAAAGTTACTTAATGGTCTAAGATCTAAATCTTTCAGATTTAGACCTCCATTAAATACTAAAATGAGGCTTAGCCTTCGATCAAATATAGCCATACATGTTGATTCCAAACCGAGTCATATGTTACTGGTGATTTTAGTTTAATTTACTAAAAAATTGTAATTGTCTTAATGTTAATTTTGATGGAAAAACACCACTCTAAAGTTTAAACTATGAATAATTTAATAATTCCACTTCTAAAAATTAAGAAATGGTATAGAATAATAGCATCAATAACAATATCATACATTTTCGTCTGTCCCGTTTGACCCCAAAAAAAGAACTCTATACTATGTGTTGAATATAGTCTTCAATTGTGAACTTGTTTGGAATAAGAAGGAAAAGTGATCGACAAAAAATTCAGGAAAGTATTGGCTGAGCGTCAGGGCGCTTGACAGCTCCGCGACGCCAAAACTCCTGCGGGCTCTGACAGTCGGCGCCAGAGCCAATGACTGCGGCGCACATGACGGAATTTCCATAACTCCAGTTTTTGAACTGAAACGATGCATCTCTTCATTTAGGGTCATAATCATTAATGAAAGGTTGCATCTGGTCAGTTTTGGTGCTATATAAGGCACAATTATCACTTGATAGAGGTATAAGAAATCTATCTCTTCCAATAAAGAAAACATTCTTTCTTTCAAGCAATTCAAGTTCATGTTCATGAAGAACGAGTAATTGCTGAAAACTTTGTTCTTAAGATTATGAAATCCTGGGGGTAAATTAGCAATTTAATCTCATCAGCATTATAGTGAGGCTAATATTATCCTAAGGACAGAGATTTATCTCGTCCTAATCTAATTTTTGTAATTCATTCCTTTTATCTTATACAGATTTTCTAAAAATCTTAGGATAATATTATGGAAAACACTATGAAGATGTTTGGTAATGATACAGTGAAACTAGATCGCTTTGATGGAACTAATTTCCTACGCTGGAAGGAGAAAATATCGTTCCTACTCACTGCTTTGAAAATTTTATATATTCTAGATCCGAATTTGGGGACATTGGAAGAACTAGCAGCCAATGATACTGAAGAAAGGATCGCAAAATGCAAGAAGCGTGTTGAAGATGAAATGTGGTGCAGAGGGTTTATTCTGAATTCCCTCTCTGATCGTCTGTATGATCTCTACACTCTAATTCAGTCTGCAAAAGAAATGTGGAAGACCCTGGAGTTCAAATATGATGCAGAAAAACAAGGGGCAAATAAGTTTGTTACTTTTAAGTTCTTTGAATTTTCTATGGTTGATAGCACTTTTATACTTGATCAAGTGCATGAATTTTTTATATTGATTTCTAAGTTTAAAGACCTGGACATAACCATACCACACAAGTTAATCGTTGGAGGAATTATTGCCAAATTACCACCTTTCTGGAATAACTACAGGAAGAAGTTGTTGCACACTTCTGAGGAGTTCACTTTAGAACAGATTCAGAAACACTTACGAATTGAAGAGGAAACTCAAAATCATGAGAAGGTTTTGAATGATGTTTTTAGTTCTAAAGTGAATTATGTTGTTCAGAAGAATCAGGTGGGTAAGAGAAAGACGAATAATAACTCCAATACTTCTAACCCGAACAAAAAGGGTAAGAAGGATCTGTCTGAAATCGTTTGTTACAATTGTGGCAAGAAATGCCATTTCAAACGTTTCTTCAGGAATCCTAAGAAGGAGCATAGTCAAAATCAGAAAAAGAACACCGAAGAGAAGGCGATTGCAAATGTTGTTGAATATGATACCAATGAGATCATTGTCATGATTTCTGAGATGCATATTGCAATAATCCAAGAGGTGCACATGGTTGCAGTCGCTACAAGCGATGATTGGTGGTATGATTCTGGTGCTACCACCCATGTTTGCAACAATCGCTCACTCTTCAAGGATTATACTGAGGCAGTAGATGACCATGAAATTCTGTTGGGAGATCATCACACTACCAAGGTTCTTGGAACAGGAAGTGTGATACTCCAATTCACTTCTGGAAAGAAAGTGGGTTTGACTGGTGTACTACGTGTTCTTCAATTAAGAAGAATTTGGTTTCTAGTTTTGTACTATGTAAGAAAGGACTCAAAGTTGTAATAGAGCCCGATAAGATCATTCTGTCTAAGGCTGGTGCCTTTGTTGAAAAGGGTTATGTATCTGATGGTATGTTTAAACTAAGTATCAATAAAGATGAAAGTTCTAATTATTCTTGTGTGCAATCTTTTGATTTAAGCTTTAATATAGAATGTACAACTTTTAATCTTTGGCATAATCGTTTGGGACATGTTAACTATCAAAAAATGAAACTTATGTGCAAAAACGGAATTATCTCTTATAGCAATGAGCATAAAGAAAAATGTGAAGTTTGTGTTCAAACGAAAATGAAAAGAAGACCTTTTCCAAAGGTTGATAGACAAACTGAAATCTTAGAACTTGTACATTCTGATATTTGTGAGTTAAATGGTGTTTTAACTAGGGGTGGGAATAGGTACTTTATTACTTTCATTGATGATTGTTCTAAATTTACCTATGTCTATTTAAATCAAAAGATCAAGCCTATGACATGTTTCAAGTTTACAAATCTATCGTAGAAACACAAAAAGGTAAGAAACTGAAAATCTTAAGAAGTGATAGGGGTGAAGAATATTTCCCTACTGAATTTACTTCATTTTGTGAAGATAATGACATTATTCATCAAGTTAGTGCACCCTATAGACCTCAACAAAATGGGGTGGAATAAAGGAAAAATAGAGTTCTAGTTGATATGGTGAATGCCATGATTGTTAACTCAAATTTACCTATGAACTTATGGGGTGAAGCTTTACTAACTGCATGTCATGTACATAATAGAATTCCTTCAAAGAAGATGAATTTGTCTCCATATGAAATTTGGAAAGGAAGAAAACCTAATATTAGTTATTTTAGAGTTTGGGGGTGCTTGTGCTTAGCCTATTATAAGGTTCCAGATCCTAAGAAAACTAAATTAGGTCCAAGAGCTTTGAAAAGTGTTATTGTGGGATATGCAAAAAAATCAAAAGCATATAGGCTTTTGGATTTAGATTCAAATGTTATTGTGGAATCTCGAGATGTAGAGTTCTTTGAAAATAAATTTCGAAGTAACTCCAATAGGAGTAATGAGTCTTTGCAAATACCACAAGCAGAAATAAGTTATAATCCTTACTCTAACAATGATAGGTTAAATCCTAATGCTTCTAGTGAACTTAGAAGGAGTGTAAGAATTAGAAAGGAGAAAAATTTGGGTTCATATTTCATAAATTCTCAAGCAAATTTTTTTGTGTGGAAGGAAACAGAGAAGTTGTTACCAATAAAATCCCAATTGTTCTCTATGTTGAGAATGAAAGTGATGATCCAAAAACATTTCAAGAAGCAATGGCATCTAGAAATTCAGCTTTTTGGAAAGAGGTAGTAAACGATGAGATGGAGTCTTTAATGGCTAATAAAACTTGGGTCTTGTCAGACTTGCCTCCTGGTTCCAATGTTATTGGATGTAAGTGGGTTTTTAGGGTAAAAAGGAATGTGGATGATGAATCAATTAAAATTTTCAAAGCTAGGCTTGTTGGTCAAGGATTTAGCCAAAGGGAAGGAGTAGATTATTTTGATACTTATTCTCATGTTGCTAGAATTGCATCTATTATAATGTTGATAGCTTTAGACTATTTACATGATTTGCATATTCATCAAATGGATGTAAAAACTGCTTTTCTAAATGGTAATTTAGATGAAGAGGTGTACATGAAACAACCTGAAGGTTTTTTCCTTCCTGGTTATGAACATAAAGTTTGTAAGCTAGTTAAATCATTGTATGGTTTAAAACAAGCTCCAAAGCAATGACATGAAAAAATTGATTATGCTGTTTTGTGTAATGGTTTTATACATACCTCTGCTGACAAGTGTATATATTCTAAGTTTACAAAAGATTATGGTGTAATTTTGTGCCTTTATGTATATGATATGTTAATTTTTGGAACTAACATAAATGACATAAATGAAGTCAAAGCTTATTTAAGTTCCTGTTTCAAGATGAATGACTTAAATGAGGTTGATACTATATTGGGTATCAAAGTTAAAAGAAACAATGGGGGTTATTCTTTAAGTCAGTCTCATTATGTTGAGAAGATGCTTAAGAAATTTGAGCATTTGAACTTCAAAGAAGTTAACACTCCATATGATACATCATGATCTGTGGCTCAACTAGAGTATGCTAGTGTGATAGGTAGCTTGATGTATGCTACATATTGTACTAGGCCTGATATTGCATTTGCAGTTTGCAAATTTTCTAGATTTATTAGTAATCCGAGTACAGAACATTGGCAAGCAATTGAAAGAATTTTTGGTTATTTGAAAAGAACCAAAAGTTATGCTTTGCATTATGGAAATTTTCCAGCTGTACTTGAGGGATATACAGATGCTAGTTGGATATCTAGTGATGGAGATGATAAATCCACAAGTGGTTGGATTTTTATGCTCGGTGGTGGTGGTGTTTCTTGGGCCTCAAAGAAACAGACATGTATCACACATTCTACCATGGAAGCTGAATTTTTGGCTTTGGGGGCAGCAGACAAAGAAGCAGAATGGCTGAGAAATATGTTATTGGATATAAAGTTGTGGCCACAACCGATGCCAGCCATTTATTTGCACTGTGATAGTGAGGCAACTTTGTCTATAGCTTACAGTAATATTTATAATGGTAAGTCTAGACACATCAGTTTGAGAAATGCGTATGTGAGACAGTTAATATCCGATGGAATTGTAACTATAATTTAGGTAAGGTCTTGTAACAGTTTGTCAGATCCTTTTACTAAAGGACTTCTAAGAGAAATGATTTATGGAACAAGTCGAGAAATGGGCTTGCGACCCGTTTGATTAATCAGCAACATATGAATACCCATAGTTAAAAGGTTCAATGTGGTAATAACAAATTGTTGATGACTGATTAGGTCACACTAGTGTAACTGTTGTTCTAGTGTATGTTTGTAGGGTGAGTAACACACCCTTAATGAAATTCAGGTAATAAAGGAATTTCACCTATATAGACATAAGAAATGGTGCCGCTTCTAAACAAAAGTTTTGGGTCTAACTTTTGTAAATGTTTATGAAACCATGTGGAACACATAGCCATAATAGTGCTACCTCGAAATGAACATGGAAAAGAACAATTGTGTGTTCAGTCTTCCGATTCTAGCATAAGGAATTTTGGCTCAAACGCTTTAAGCCGCCATTAATTTTGTTAGAATTTTGAAGAACTGTGACTAAGTGAAAGTTCAAATCGCAAGATACTTTCATCTAAGCACTTTTGTTAAATTGAAGACAAAGCGGGTGATTGTTGAATACAGTCTTCAATTGTGAACTTGTTTGGAATAAGAAGGAAAAGTGATCGACGAAAAATTCTGGAAAATATTGGCTAAGTGGTAGCTTGGCGTAGTGCTGGCTAAAACCTGCGGGTTCGACAGAAGTCGGCCATGGCGCTATGCGAGAATTTCCATAAACTCCAGTTTTTGAACTGAAATGATGCATCTCTTCATTTAAGGTCATGGCCATTAATGAAAGGTTGCATCTGGTCGGTTTTGGTGCTATATAAGGCACAATGATCACTTGTTAGAGGTATAAGTAATCTATCTCTTCCAATAAAGAAACATTCTTTCTCCAAGAAATTCAAGTTCATGTTCATGAATAACGAGTAATTGCTGAAAACTTTGTTCTTAAGAATAGGGATTCCTGGGGGTAAATTAGCAAGTTAATCTCATCAGCATTATAGTGGGGCTAATATTATCCCAAGAACAGAGATTTATCTCGTCCTAATCTAGTTTCTGTAATTCATTCCTTTTATCTTATACAGATTTTCTAACATTATGGTTGTATTCAGTATGAAAGGAAAATGTTTTTTCAGGAAAATAAATTGGTTTCTTACTTACTTTTTTATGTTCGGTGCATAAGTAAAAAATATCACCTTAAAAGCATTTATATACAACAAATATAATGTGGAATGACACTTATGGAACTTGTTTCCCTACTTTCATTAGGAAAGTTATTTTTCCTCATTTTTAAGGAACTTATTTTTCTAGAGAATTTTTTTTTAAAAACTTTTCATCAATCGAACATGAAAAAATTGAAAAATATATTCCACCATACCGGACACACCTAACAGTTTTGTTACTCAAGCTGAAAGTACTGACCATCACATTTCTATGCCGCTCCAAATTGGATAGAAAGTTAACACCCTATTTTCTTCTATAAGATCATTCACTAGTACATTAAAGATGTGATAATCCCATCTCTCGATTTATGTATTTGCATTTCAATTTGAATTTCGTGCATGTTTTTATGTTTTTTATTCTATTTGTGAGTTACGAAAATGGTTTGGGTGATACGAGGGGTTCAAACAATTTTCGAACGCGTTGAAGTGAAAACTAAATTGTTGAAATTTTTTGTGTCTGACGGCACCACGATCCAGATTTCGCTGAGGTGAGCCTCTGTTCGTGGTGGTGGCTTTGGCTATCCATCTTATGCGTTTGTTTTATAAGTTGCATGTCCCATATATTTTGTACTCATAGTCTTATAACAAATATTTTTTTCACCGATATTTAGTGGTAAGTTTTGTAGGAAAAATTGGTGTATCCGAAAGGTTAAACAAAATCGAATTGGTTGAGTCGAGAGATGGTTCTCTGTGTTTAAGATAAAATTATCCCGTATATATGTGTTTACGGTAATGGGCAATAGTCTCCCAAGATTGCCCCGTATATATAGACCATATTGTTATGCGTTTCTGTTTCTGTGTTTCGAACATAATAGAAGAAAAGGGTTTTTGTTAACTTTGTTCTATTTTTCGTTACAGAAGAGTTCTGTGTGTGTTCGAAATTAGCAAAGGAGAAGATTTATGTATTTCTTGTCTATTTCTAACTTGAACAGAGGAGTTCACTATATACGGAAGAAGAGGGGCGAATCTGACCGTTAGTTACAACGTTTTAGAACCGTTGCAACTTTTCGAAACTTTCAGATCCAAAATGTAAATAAGAAACATTTCAGGGACCAAAAAGAAAATTCCAGAAAACAGCCCGCGACTTGAGCCCGGACGGGAGACGGCGCGCGTGTGGGGCTTAGCCCCGAATCCAAGCTCACCTAGGTTTTTCCTCTTCTAAACACATGGGTCAACCCTTAGGGGCCCAAATCCTTACTCAAACTTAGAGCTTATATATTGCTCAATTCTTCCATCTTCTATCAATGAGGGAGATTTGTCATTTTCGGCCAAAAACACTACATCTTTTCATGTCTCAAACACCTTACTTTGTGTACCAATATCTCTTTCATTTCTTAGTGAAATTTGACGATACTTGGCACTAACATTATCTACTCACTTAGTAGATTAGGTATGTGCTAAGAAATAATGTTTCCGACATGCGGAGCCCATGTGTTCAAGTCATTAAAGATGGGATAAACTCAATCCACACTAGTAAATTTCCAACAATTCCTTCTTGAAACAGAATTGGTGCACACAGGGTGCCAACGTTCAGCAATCTTTCAGCGGAAAGATATTGCATCAGGAAAGGTAGCTTTCGGCTTTGAACCTTCCTTAGTCGATTACCATCAGATTTACTTACTGCGTGGTGAAGTGATGTCTTGAACTGTCAATGTTTAGTGTAAACCAAGACAATGATATCAACACAATAACTCTCTTTATTCATTTCTTCTTATTGTTTTATCCGTTGTGGCCATGGACAACTCTTGGATTCTTAAGTGCGTACATTTGAAACGGCTTGTCTTCATACTTAAATAGGTGATCTCCTATAAGGTATATTGCTCTACCCCACTCGCAAGTGTTAGGAATCATTAAATTTTTTAGAGACTTATCCTTTACCCAGGTAGCACACAATGTCTATCGCGGAAATGACTTTAGAGTTATACTTATTTAAAGAATGATAATTCGTAGTACACTTACTTCAAGTGAAGCGCTAAACTGAACCTCTATAGTTTAGTTTTCCCATTGAACCAAATTTCTTGGGATATCCAGTCAGTAAGGTTGGGTTACCACCAAAAAGATTCTTATTGTTTGGGTTTTAAGCCCATTCCCCTAGACAGACAAAATATTTGATCTTTGGGTAGGACTTTAGTTAATGGATCCGCTAAGTTATCCTTTGATTTGATGTAATCAATGAAAATGACACCCGTAGTAATCAACTGACTAACGGTAGGACTTTATTTAAGGCCTTCCAATGATCAATTCCAGGATTACGAGTAAACATAACCAACATATTGACTGGATAAGCGATATCGGGTAGGGTGCAGTTTGTAATGTACATTAAATTGCCAATGACCTGCGCATATTGTTGTTCTCGCTGGCGCCGGATCTGCTTAGTAAAAGAAGAGAGAAACAGAGAAGAATGGAAGAAGAAGAGGAGGAAAAGTGAAGAGAAACCAAGGTAAATAAGAGAATACGTCGGAATAAGTCACCGACGTAGTAGTCTGGTGGCGTTACCTGGTCGCCCGCCGGAGTGAGTTAACTGGTCGCCGGGATGGTACAGTCGGCGATGGAAAGATGACTTATTACCGTTAGAGGTGAGTGTTGGGGAAAGAGGAGAGAGTATGAAAGGAAAATGTTTTCCAGGAAAATAAGTGGGTTTCTTACTTATTTTTTTATATTCGGTGCATAAGCAAAAAATATTATCTTAAAAGCATTTGTATATAACCAATATCAATGTGGAATGCCACTTATGGAACTTGTTTTCCCTACTTCAATAAGGAAAGTCATTTTTCTAGAAAATATATTTTTTAAAACTTTTGACCAATCGATCATATGATATAATTGAAAATATTTTCCACCATACAGTTTTGTTACTCAGGCTGAAAGTATTGACCATCACATGTTTATGCCGCTCCAAATTGGATAGAAAGTTAACACCATATTTGTAGGTGTTTACGTCAGATTTGTACACGCAGTGGAATTTGAATATTTATGTTTCAAACCCGATATAAGCAGTCAAACTGAAGTATGATATGTAATGTAAATACAAAGCACAAAGTAAATGTAATACTTCGATAGAAGACTTACATTTTGAAATAATCAGCCAAGCAGTTGATTCTCGATACTTTGTGTAGTCCGAGGGTGCACACGCAAAAGTCCCTCGATTTCCAAGTTTCTGAAACTATGATGTAATTGCCAAGTCTGGAATGCTAGGGATTCCGACAGAGTTTTAGAAGAGATTTGTCTCTTGCAAATGTTGTGTGTGAAATGGGAGAGGAAGCCCTCTATATATAGTTGTAAAAAGAACAACCTAGGGTTCCCGTGGGCCAGGCCCAGCAGACAAGTCAGCAAAACTAGGCCAGTTCGGATTCACTGGACACCCGTCGGCACCGCGGTCCTGAGTAAGTAGCACCACGGTCCTGAATCATAGGCACCGCGGTCCTATACCAATTTTCTGTCTTGCTCCCATCTCCAATGTCCCGGTTATCAACCGAACATATATATATATATATATATATAATCTACTTCTAATTACATCCTTCAGTCGACGGAATATTTGACTTAGTGTTACCCTTCAGGCCTTTACATATCGTCACTAATTACATTAGGATCTTCACTAACTCTGAAGCTGGGAAGATGAACCCAATATGTAAAGTTTAGCTACACAAAGCATGTGAACTGAACCTCTATGTGGAAAGATAAAATCCTTTCATTCATGACACACTCAATCAAGCTTATGATTTGTCAAGTGTCTATCCAAATGACTTAATCATTATTACTCATCCATATTAGTTGACAACAGGACCATATCACAGACATGTCCATTGCATTGGCCAATGACTTAGTCAATCTAATACCATATGAGTATCTGAGTGTTCACTTGAATATATATTCATGGAATGAATCCCAATCTTGACTCATACCACTTTTAATCTACTTCGTAATGTACCCAAAACAAGTCGCGTCTCAACCTATAAGACATTTGAGCTTAGGGCAGGATCAAAGTACATTACTCTGTAAACAAAGTGATATTGACCTCAAGTCTAAGGACTTCTATCTCCTACATGCCGATGATATTATAGACATATAACAAATAGTGGATCAACAGGGTATACCAATACTTCAACAAGTCTCCATGTGTCCATCACAAGTTGTCATAACTCGTAGCAAGTAAGACATACTACATATGATGCAGACCACAATCTCGATGATCATTAGTCGAGGTAACTTAAGAGTTACATTATAACATTAATTCTCACATCATTAATAAATACGTAAACTCTAGGGATGCATTTATAGAACATTATAAACAATCAACTTAATAATTCAACAAATGCAAATGTCATAATATTAATCATCATTAATAAAAATACGAATGTGTATAAAGTACATTGTGTCCTAATACAGATTGTTTCTAGGACATACCAATACTTTCAATATTTTCTTTTATAAGAACTCACTAGTACATTAAAATGTAATAATCCCATCTCTCGATTTGAGTATTTGCATTTGAATTTATATTTTGTGCATGTTTATATGTTGTTTATTCTATTTGTGAGTTACGAAAATGGTTTGGGGGTGATACGAGGGGTTCATACAATTTTTGAACGAGTTGAAGTGAAAAGTTGTTGAAATTTTTTGTGTCTGGCGCCACCACGATCCAGATTTCGCTGAGGTGAGCCTCTGTTCGTGGCGGTGGCTTTGTCTATCTATCTTATGTTTTTGTTTTTATAAGATGCCTCTCCTTTATATTTTGTACTCATAGTCTTATAGATATTTTTGTGATTACATTCACTGGAAATAAATATTTTTTTTCATCGATATTCAAAGAAAAATTTATGTTATAAAATATGATTTTTTCACTTCAGTCTCACCGAACCAGCTTCCTGGGGAAATGCATTATGAAAAATAGATTCTCATTGAAACGCTGTAAAGCTTATTATTTTTTCCGAGTAAAACACTATAATTTAGATTTTTTCTACCGACATGCAGTGGAAAATAGCCACTAAACATTTTTCAGTGGCAAAATAGAAATTTTTAGTAGTGGTTGGTGGATTTTGGCTACAGTTTGTGTTATGATTAGTCTTGTTTATTCTGCTGCTGTTGATGGAAATTTTCTTTATGTTATAGTTCTATTTCAGAACGTTGATTTTTTCAATATAGTAACTTGTGTTGATAGTTCGCCTAGTGAGTAATAACTCGTTAACTGTCGATCACGACTCATGAATTTAGATATCTCACAAAAGAAATGCTCCAATTGGTCATCCAAATGCATTTCTATTTTTTTTATTAAGTGATCCACTTAAGGTTCAGTGTTCTTTTCGAGATAATTTATGCTTCAACTCAGTATCGTCGAAGCACAATAATTAATGTTGTAACATGCCACAACAAAAAAATAATTAAGTTTTAACGTATTAGTACCATTTATGAACTACAAATAATAATAAATACTGCTTCTTAATGTCCAATAGATGCAAATAAATGTCAGGCACAGATGCATGATACTCTCTTAATGCCACTTAAAACTTAAAAGACAATTAATTACAACTAGTCAAATGTACAATAAAGTCCTCATATTAAAGACATTTAAGGAAATTAAAAGGTCACCTTACATTAACATTGCATCCTACAGTATAAATATGACATCCCCCTTCCAAATCTTCTATCATATTTCAAATCCTCTCAACTCCAAATATAATCGTAACCACGTTATATATACCGTAAGAAAAATGACTTCTTCTTATGTGTATGCATTTATTTTCTTGTGCATATCCATCGAGGTTTCTCCATGTGTCTCACAATTACTTGGAGGAGGAGGCCTTTTGCCAGGTTTAGGGGGTCAGGTCGATAATGGTCTTCTTCCGGACATCCCCAAATGCCTAGCATCAGTGTTAAATGTTCCTGGATGTGTTGAAGAAATTATAACGTCTTTCTTAAGTATTCAACCTCGATTGATTGGTCCTCAATGTTGCAAAGCTGCATTAGAATTTGAGGATAATTGTTTGCCTAAGATTTTTCCTTTCAGCTCACTTTTCCCTTTTACAGTTAGGAGTTTTTGCCCTAATCAGAGTTCATTACCACCACCATCCTCTCAACCTCTAGTTCCAAAATTAGCACGCAAAGTTAAAAACTAAAATTGTTTAGTAATTGTCCTTCAGATTCTTTCTAATAAACAGGCTGGGTGGCGATCGGACTTGCACCTAGCTAGGAGTTTTTTCTGTTTTATTAGTATCATGTTTAAATTGTATGATCGTTTAATTTAAGTGATTAATAAATTATTAGATAATGCATAATTTATTTATTTAATTATGTTTTCAATAAATTGTTTTTATCCATTATTGCATGTTAACTTAATAGTATAATACTACCGTTGTTTCTCTCTTTTCAGTATATGCGAATACTAGTTATCATGGGTATACATTCAAATACATATAATCGTTGTAAAAAGGGAAAAGGAATATGCCAATTAATAAAATCAATATCTCCAGAGACCAGAGCTTTATCACTTTTTCTGTTGTTAAATGATTGTGATGAAAAAAGTGGTTAGTGGTGGTGGCTAATAGTTGTAGACAGAGTGATGGTGAAAATTATTCGCACTAAAAAATACCTCTTAATGATAATAAGACTTTGTTCAAGATCTTAATAATTAAGACATATTCAGACTAAATAAGTGCTTAAATCTTAATATAAACAAAGATACTTAATGGTCCAAAATCTTAAACATTCAGATTGGACCCATTAAGTGCTAAAATGAGGCTTAGCCTTCGATCTAATATAGCCATACATATTGATTCCAAACTGAGTGATATGTTACTGGTGTTTAGTTTAATTTACTAAAAAAATGTAATTGTCTTAAAGTTAATTTAGATGGAAAAATATCACTCTAAAGTTTAATACTTTAAACTATGAAGAATTTAATAACTCCACTTCTAAAAATTAAGAAATGATACGGAATAATAACATCAATAACAATATCATACAGTTTTGTCCGTCCCATTTGACCCCAAAAAAAGAACTCTATACTATGGCTGTGTTCAGTTTGAAAGGAAAATATTTTTGAGGAAAATAAGTGAATTTCTTACTTAGTTTCTTATGTTCGGTGCATAAGCAAAAAATATTACCTTAAAAGCATTTATATATAACAAATATAATGTGGAATGACACTTATGGAACTTGTTTTCCCTACTTCAATTAAGAAAGTTATTTTTCCTCATTTTTAAGAAACTTATTTTTTTTTAGAGAAAATATTTTTAAAACTTTTGATCAATCAAACATGAAAAAATTGAAAAATATATTCTATCATACCGGATACACCTAACAGTTTTGTTACCCAATCACATGTTTTGCATCTCCCTTATATTTTGTAGTCATAGTTTTATAGATATTTTTGTGAGTATGTTCATTACTACTTACTAGAAACAAATATTTTTTTCACCGATATTCAGTGAAAAATTTATTGTAAAGAATGGTTCTTAAGCCTAATTCAACCCCAAAAGCTAGCTTGTAGGGTGATGATTGTTCAAGTCCATATAATGAGTCCATGTTCTCATTCCATTTCTGATGTGGGACTCTTAACACTCCCCCACACGCCCAGACCTCGTTAAATGGAGCGTAGACAATATAATTTGGAAGCCCATCATCGGTGAACAAAGAATTGGAATGAGCCTGACGCTGACACCATGTAAAGAATGGATCTTGAGCCTAACTCAACCCCAAACTAGCTTGTAGGGTGAAGATTGTCCAAGTTCATATAAGGATTTTATGTTCTCATTTCATATTCGATGTGGGACTCTTAACATTTATGTTATAAAATATGATTTTTTTCACCTCAGTCTCACCGATCTCAGATCACTGGCAAAATGCATGGTGGAAAACAGATTCTCATTGAAGCACTGAAAAACTTATTAATTTTTTCGTGTGGAAACACTATTATTTAGATTTTTTCACCAATATTTAATGAGAAATAGCCACTGAACATTTTTCAATGGGAAAATAGAGATTTTTAGTAGTGGTTGGTGGATTTTGGCTAAAGTTTGAGAGATTTTTAGTAGTGGTCGGTGGATTTTGGCTAAAGTTTGACTTATGATTAGTCTTGTTTATTCCGCTGCTGTTGATGGATATTTCTTTATGTTATAGTTCTATTTCAGAACGTTGATTTTTTCGATAGAGTAGCCTGTGTTGATAGGTCGCCTAGTGAGTAATAGCTCGTTAAGTGTCAATCACGACTCGTGAATTTAGATGTCTCACAAAAGAAATGCTCCAATTGGTCATCCAAATGCATTTCTATTTCTTTTATTAAGTGATCCACTTAAGGTTCAGTGTTCTTTTCGAGATAATTTATGCTTTAATTCAGTATCGGTGAATCGCAATAATTAATGTTGTAACATGCCACACCAAAACAATAATTAAGTTTTAACGCATTTAGTTAAATATAATCTTTGTGTTTTTTTTGTTAAAGAATGTACTAGTACAATTTATGAACTACAAATAAATATAATAAATACTGCTTCTTAATGTCACATAGATGCAAGTAAATGTCGCACAAATGCATGGTACTCTATTAATGCCACTTAAAACTTAAAAAGACAATTAATTACAACTAGTCAAATGTACAATAAAGTCCTCATATTAAAGACATTTAAGGAAATTAAAAGGTCACCTTACATTAACATTGCATCCTACCGTATAAATATGACATCCCCCTTCCATATCTTCTATCATATTCCAAATCCTCTCAACTCCAAATATAATCGTAACCACCTTATATATTCCGTAAGAAAAATGACTTATGCTTATGCGTATGCACTTATTTTCTTGTGCATATCCATCGAGGTTTCTCCGAGCGTCTCACAATTACTTGGAGGCGATGGACTTTTGCCAGGTTTAGGGGATCACGTCAATAATGGTCTTTTACCAAATATCCCCAAATGTTTAGCATCATTGTTAAATGTTCCTGGATGTGTTGAAGAAATTTTAACATCTTTCTTAAGTATTCAACCTCGATTAATTGGTCCTCAATGTTGAAAAGCTGCATTAGAATTTGAGGATAATTGTTTGCCTAAGATTTTTCCTTTGAGTTTACTTTTCCCTTTTACACTTGGGAGTTTTTTCCCCAATCAGAGTTCATTACCACTACCATCCCCTCAACACCTAGTTCCAACATTAGCACGCAAAGTTAAAAACTAAGCTGTTTACTAATCGTCCTTCAGATTCTTTCTAATAAACAGGCTTGGTGGCGATCAGACTTGCACCTAGCTAGGAGTTTTTTATGTTTTATTAGTATCATGTTAAATTGTATGATCGTTTCATTTAAGTGAATAATAAATTATTAGATAATGCATAATGTATTTCTTTTATTATGTCTTCAAGATTTGTTTTATCAATTATTGCATGTTAACTTAATAGTATAATACTATCGTTGTTGTTGGGTTCCGGGGTTTAATACTATGGATTAAATAAAATTACACGGCAAAGTAGAACTGAATGTATGCAGAAACAATTTCAAATGTCAGCTAAAATGTCGTCTGACATAAGTTATGACATTTGGATAAAAATAGAAAATCTTTGAAATAATTAAAGTGCAACGGAAATAATAAAGAACACAAATGTTTAGTTTTCATAGGTTATATATTAATATAACTCATGATGGTCAATGGACAAAGGTATTGTATATATATATATAATTGATATAATCCCTCTTTTCAATGCTACAAGATGATACAAAAGGAATAGAAAATGGTTAAGTCGCAGATGAATTATGCCTGAAAAATCTATCTAAACAGAAGTGATCAACACCTCATTACAATTGCTTTAATGAAAGTACAAATCTAGAATCTAAAGAGCAATTATAATGTCGGACATAATGTCGTCACAAACTCAGGTAACACAGTGATCCAGTCTCTTTGATCGATATTTCTGGAGAGCTCTCTCTATCGTTTTCACTCTTAAATTCTGGATATCGAATCCTTGAAGTGACCTCTCTATTTATAGTGGAGAGTTCCCTTGAAAGACTCCTCAACAGGTTGTAGAAGTTGAGCTAAAACAGGAGCACGTGAGGCAGTAGCGTAAGCCACGAAACTCTCTAACTGCTTGGACTATTTCTTCTTCGTCTTGCTCCTTAAGTTATGCTCCTCTTCACTTGGTATTCCTCATTTTCAATCAGCTCCAACTACTCCTTGCCAAGTCAATTTTCCATGTGATAAAACGCGTCACGCTTTCTGAAAAATAGTCCGTGAAAATAGGCAAAACAGCTTACTGAATGTCATCACAAATGTCAAGACATTTGGTCAAACATTTTTGATTTTAACTTACTCAAAATTATATGTTAGGAAAAATGTTATGACACAAAACCTAACATTAATATTCTCCCCTTTTTGTCTTTCTTCACAAAACCTAATCGAATAAGTGCAAGTGACTTATAGTGACGGTAACATACATGCTCCCCTTAACTCGTGAAACAAAACATATACAATATACACATATATATACCATATAGGATTAGAAAAATAAACATCCATGCGAAGATTCACATAATCATCATCCATAGAACTTTACAACCCAAAAATAAAAAGTATCAAAGATTGTCTTAACAACAAAACATTCCAATGTTAGAAAAGATCATTCGGCCTTAGCCATCATTCAACACCATATTCAGTAGTAAAGCAACAACAACAACAGTCTCTGACAGCAGCATCTCAGACATAAAAACTCGTCGACAACAGTAGTAGATTCCAGCCTCTTTCTACTTCTTCCAACTTCACTGCCTATGTCCCCTGCACCAGTACCAGGTGATCGACGATATCTTCTTCGCGTAGATGCAGCTCTGCTGCTTTTAGCTTGTTCTTTTTCTGTCTGTCCATCTTCAGATTTGTCTCCCCCTGCTTCATCTCCTTCTTTCTCCCTTTGTATAGTACTATCATTACCAGCATCATCTCCCCCTTTTTGGGAAGAAAGCAAAAACAAAAAGTGATCTCTGGCTTGAACTAATGCTGCCCTGACATGATCAACTCCATCTATCTGCGAGTTGATTTTTGTAATTTCTCTTACAAACCAGGAAGTAGACAATACTGACTGCGACATGTAGCCTAGAATGTCAGTAACATTTTTGTCAACATCCTCACTTCCAGCTTCTTTTCTCCAAGGTAGATCAATGATTCTGTTCGTGCTCCTCAGTACTATTTTATTAACAACATACACCTCAGGTTCTTTCTTTATCATATCTTTCTTCGGTGGTTTGAACCCTTGAGATGTCAGAACTTTAAAGATCAAGGAGGGAAATGGTAGGATTATGTTGAAGTCATTTTCATCCAAATTTATAATCTGTTGAAAGATTGTTTTTCCCATATCGACTCGCAAACCTTTTCCTATCTTGTAAAGGAGAATTGCTTGCTCTATAGTGACAATTGACTCGTTCATTGAGGGGAGCCAATTATATGTAGCTATTTTGTGTAATATAGCAAACAATGGGTAAGCTTCGACGCTGGACACCTTGAGACCTATTTTTTCAAAAGACCTCCAGTGATATAGGTAATCACTTCATCTCTGTCATTTACAACATCCCTTTCTTCTTTTTCCAATCCATCACTCAGACTCAAACATCGGTTAATTGTGGTGGGAGTGAAGTCGTAAAACTCGTCATAGATATAAATCTTGCCAAATTTCTTCGACTCGACCTTCTCCATTTTAGTTTTCAGATTAGCATAAAACAACCTCACAATATTCTCAACGTATGGACACTTGTTATTGACAGAGCCTAGTAGATTTATTTCGGTAAAGAAGTCCATCAGGCCATATTCAGTGCATGATGCAATGTCCATTACTTTTTTTGTTCTGATAGTTCTATTTTTATACCATGACCAATGTTCAGACTTTTCTTTAGTTAAAAATTTATCTGAGAAAGGATGTACCTCATTCTCTGATTCAGTTGCAGATTTTCTTGATGAGGTTGGAGAACTTGATTCTTTTATCGCATGTTGGGATGTTGATGGAGATGTTGTGATATTTTCAGCAACATCTGGGGTATCTTCTGATGACTCTTCAATCACTGTTTTTTGCAAGACTTTTCCGGGGCAAAACTTATTTAAAGGCGTATCATGTGGGGTTTTCTGCTCTTCACGTGAATCTACAATATTAGGAACAAAGAGATTTGAGTACGATGGTGACGCTAGAGCTTCTGTTGGTAGTTCGACTGATGGAGTTTTCTCGGCATCATCGTCAGTGGACAGATTGAGGTCTGACTCACTCCAATCACTCCAATCATTTCTTGATACGGCAGTGGTATCGACCTTTGGTCATTTTGTAGCTGATTCAGCACTCCCGAAATCTCTTTCAAAAGTTCGAGTGGACCTCCGAGTGGAAAACTTGGATGTGCCTTCTCTTTTCGGTAACACAGTGACATCTGGAGTATTTTCCAGATCAATCTGGTTGTTGGTGTCTCATGGGTAGGCAGTGTCGAGTGGTTCTTGAAACTCACTTAACACAATGGCTTTGCATTGAGGTGGACTTGTGCTCATTGGTGTAGGTTCTGAAATGTTAGGTGACATTTTGGGTGACATTGGTGAAGTATCCATTGGTGAGAATGCTGAAGAAGATGAAGGGGTGTTAGGGTTTTTGAGGGTTTGGTAAAGTGGTGTGTTTTGGAAGGGATCCATCGATTCTTTGATTATAAACCGAGATGATGTGACAAATTCCACCCCCCCCCCTACCTTTTTTTTAAAAAAATTTCGGGAAGAAAATTAACTAGACTAGAAAGATTAGCAATTGAAGATACATTTAAACACTTGGCAACAATATTTTTGTTTCCAAATTTTAAGAGTTTGTATTGTGTTCCAATACTTGTTCATAAAATTTAGAGTTTTTAAAAGATAGACATCAAGATTAGATCATTATCAACAAAAAATATAAAAATATGTTCAAAAACCAACGGCACACAGTTGGGAAAATATAACTGAATTTTCAAAAATCAGTTACACACTGTATCCCAACAAATATCAGTATCTGAGAATGTCAATAGTAATGTTAGCAACATTTTGAACAACACAGGTATCATAATCTCTAAAAACATTTTTTTTTCTTTCTTTCGGCAATAAACCAAGACACATTTCATATATGATTTTATGAGTTCAATCTCCAGACCAATGTAACATTTTTCCATTGAGTCCTAGATCTAATCATACAACATATAAGAAACTTTACTTTGTGTCAAAAACAAGAATACTTCTTTAGCATCCTCATAATTTCTTTTTATTAAGCATTTTGATACTCCTATAGTATAGGAACGATATCAATTTTCAAGGGCTTTGCCCAATCTTCACAATTGTCGAGAATTACAAAGGCTTTTCCATAATTTGATACTCCATTTTTATGATATCTAATATCATCGGAGAGAACGATATCACATTAAAATCATGTTCTTATTTGAAAACCATATCTGAATGAGAAAACGTTAGATATAACAAAATTCTGAAAATCAGATTCTGATATTACAAGGGAAAAATATCACCCGAAATGTTAGAGACATTTCAAATGACATTCGCCCAACAGTGCCGAATTTAGAAAGTACAGAGACCAAGAGAGCTTTTCAAACTGGAAAATCTCTCATGATCTAAAGCTTTTGTAAAGATATCAGATAGTTGATGAAGTGTATCAACATAATCAATTTGAACTAGCTGTTTTTCGACCAAATCTCTCAAAATATGATGTCTAATATCTATATGTTTTGTACGAGAGTGCTGAACTGGATTTTTTGAAATGTTAATGACACTCATATTATCACAATACAAAACTAATATATTATTTGAAAAACCATAATGGTCTAACATGTGTCTTAACCAGATTAATTGAGAACAACAACTCCCAGCTGCTACATATTCAGATTCAGTAGTTGAGAGTGAAACACAGTTTTGTTTGCGACTATACCAAGAAACTAAATTTTTGCCAAGGTAAAAACATCTTCCACTAGTACTCTTTCTGTCATCCACATCACCATCCCAATCCGAGTCACTATACCCTATTAGATTAGGATTAGTGTCTTTGGAATACCAAATTTCCAACTCACATGTGTCGGCAACATATCTGATGACACGTTTAACGACATTTAAGTGGGTGATTTTGGGACAGGCTTGGAATCGAGCACACACACACACACACTAAACATTAGATCAGGACGACTAGCGGTGAGATGCAAGAGACTACCTATCATAGAACAATACAAAGTTGGGTCGACATTTTCCCCAACATCATTTTTGCATATAGTCTATGTTGATCCCATTGGAGTCTTCATATGTTTAGCACTCTCCAATCCAAACTTCTTGACCAAATTCTTGGCATACTTGCTCTGGGAGATGAAGATTCCCTCCTCATTTGCTTTATCTGCAAGCGTAAGAAAAAGGTTAATTCCCCTATCATGCTCATCTCAAATGTTGAGGACATATCTTCGACAAATGTCTTAAGATGGGACTGTGAAGTCGAACCAAAAACTATGTCATCTACATAGATTTGAGCAATGACCATATCTACTCCGTGGTGTTATGAATAAAGTACAATCAGCTTCACCATGTTTGAAACCAAATTCAAGAAGAAATTGAGTTAAACGACCATACCATGCACGTGGAGCCTATTTTAATCCATACAAGGCATTTTTCAGCTTGTATACAAATTGTGGATGGTGGGGATCTTCGAATCCCTTAGGTTGTTCGACGTACACTTTCTTATCAATATATTCATTCAAGAAAGCACCTTTTACATCCATTTGATGGAGAGTGATCTTCAAACAGCAAGCTATGGCAAGCAATAGTCTAATTGACTCAATTCTAGCAACTGGAGCGAAGGTTTTCTCATAGTCAATCCCTTCCACTTGAGAGTAGCCTTGAGCAACTAGTCTAGCCTTATTTCTCACAACAGTTCCAGATTCATCTGATTTGTTTTTAAAGATCCCTTTAGTTCCAATAACATTAGTATCATTGGGGCGAGGAACAAAATCCCAGACTTCATTTCTGGTGAACTGTTCTAATTCTTCTTGCATAGCTTGTATCCACCAACAATCCTTGAGTGCTTCATTGACATTCTTTGGTTCCAATGTAGATACATAACAAGAATGAGTTACCTTATGATATACGGTGGACATGCACGCATATTTCACCATATCTCGATAATTCTGTGGTTCCTTCCTTCTTGTTCTTACACCTTCAAACATCTCTCTTATCACTTGTTCTATAGGATGATTTCTTCTAATCCTGGATGAGGGATCCCTGCGTACTGGGTCATGAAGTTCAGCTTCTGATTCCTCATCTGAACCTGCAGTGTTCTCGATTTCTGCTTCAAGTGTTGCTGCAGATGTCGTAACATTTGGAGCAACATTTGGATTTCCTGCATTCTGCGCATCTTCCACTGTTATGATAACATCATCTACTGGTTTATTTCCTGTAAGCTCAGCAAGATCATCAAAGACAATGTTAACAGATTCTTGTACGATTTTGGTTCGAAGATTATAAATTCGGTAAGCATGCTATTTTGGGAATAGCCTACAAAAATTCCCTTATCACTTTTAGAGTCAAATTTAGCTAGGTGATCTCTATCATTAAGAACATAACACACACACCCAAACACATGAAAGTAGCGCAAATTGGGTTTCTTTCCATTCAAAAGCTCATAGGGTATCATTTTAATTTCAGGCCTAAGATAGACTCTATTAGTGATGTGACTTGCAATATTTAGACCTTCTGCCCAAAAACCTTTTGACAACTTCTTAGAACTCAACATGACTCTAGCCATCTCTTGTAAAGTCCTATTCTTCCTCTCTGCTACACCATTTTGATGTGGGGTTTTGGGAGCAGAAAACTCATGGAAAATGCCTTTTTTCTCATAAAATATAGAGAACTGACTATTCTCAAACACTTTTCCATGGTCGGACCTAATCCGAAAAATAGAGGAATGATATAGATTTCTTATTCTAGAGTGTAGAATCTTGAACATGCCAAACGTTTGAGATTTTTCCTTTAAAAAGAATATCCAAGAATACCTGGAAAAGTCATCCACAATCATATATGAGTACCTCATGCCTCCTAGGCTGTCTACCTCGATTGGACCCATAAGATCCATGTGCAAAATGATGCGCGAAAAGATGCACACACTTTAACGCAAGTGCACGTTATCGTGACAAGTAATATAGTCTTGGTAAGACCGAATATCGTCCACAAGGATTAGTGTTCAAGTACCAACTATCTATCTTTTGGTATCTATTTGGTAACCGATATTGATTTTGTTGTTTATAACTAATAATTATAAATGCTAATTAACTATATGTTTACTTCAGTAGTGATGGGAATAGAGCTTCCACGTCTCCTCAACTATCCGCTTATGTTACTTATTAATGCAATGAATTATGGTTCTTCTTCTCTCGGAGCTAGCAGGTTTACGAAATTGAGGTATTTTCATCCCCAATCCAAAATATGTCTACCCAACTTACAGCATATTCACAACCTCCTCCTTTTGAAGTTTGATTAGAAATCATATAAATAATGATAATTAGTGATCAATTAATTATCAAGCATTCAAAGCAATTATTGGATAAATCTCAACAAGAAGAAGAATAACCATAAACATGCATCAATTCATAACATAAGTTTCTAGTGATTTAACATGGAAAGCCCTATAAAAGAATTAGTTCCTAGCCATTGACATGACAAGAACTAATTCAAGGTTCATCATAAAAACTGAAATAAAGGAAAGAAAAGAAAAGAAAGTTACTAAACTATGGTCTCCAATCTTCAATCCAAGAATCCTTGTGTTGTGCAAGAAAGGGAACCCTTTAGAACTGCCTAGGGTTCTCCTTTTATAGGCTCAAAACCGCCTCTAACTTTTCCCTTCAGGCCTGGCCCAGAAAATCGTCATTAAACCTGATTTTCCCGCGTCGGCACCGCGACCCTGCTATCGGCGCCGCGGCACCGGAAGTCCTGCGATACTTCGGATGATTTGGCGCCGCGGCCCTGATCTCTGTTCGAGGCGCGCGCTCGCAACTTCGCGGTATTTCGATATTGGGCGCCGCGCCCGCACTGTTGGCATAGGCCGCGCGCTGGTCCGAGCCGCTGCTCGCCACTTTCTCATCTTTTCAGCTCTGGAACCTCCACTTTTGCCCTCTTTTAGCTCCTTTTCCGCCATTTGGCCATTTTAACCACTTTGACTCAAAAGAAAGAAAATCTATCCTAATATGACACTTATTTGTACAAAAAGGGACAAAAGATTAGCTAAAAACGACTCAAAAAGTGTATATAAAATACACCGATCAAATACCCCCAAACTTAACCTTTGCTCGCCCTCGAGCAAAGATAAAAAGAAAGAATTAAAGACTCAAAGAAACGAAAATAAAAGACTCACTGACATTGATCACTTTTGCTGCATTGATGTTATCTAGAAAAACATGAAGTTTAGCAGAATAATATGCAGGAACATATAGCATGAAATTTTTGCACACTAAACACATTAAGCTAGATATTTCGCAAACTCATTTTTTTTTATCATGCTTAATGGAAGTCAACATACTGAATCATGCTTGTAAAATAGAAAAATCCTATGGCATGTTTACTTGCTATTCTCCACTAATTCTGGATATGCATAAAAGAGATCTTCAGGACTTTAAGGGTTGTAATGTAGGCTTAGGTATAGGTAGGTAAAAGTAGGCATTTAGGCTCATTTTTGTGTACCATAAGCTCTTTAGCTTTTCGTTGTTTCCCTTTTCTTTTGATTCTTTTCTTCACTTCAAATCAATCTTTCCCCTCTTTTGTTTTGGGAGAGTGAAGTGTATAAAAATGACAAGCACCCCCAAACTTAGGCTTTTGCCTATTTCTTATTACTTTTTTATTTGGGGTGCATCAAAGTTGTTCACTCTTTTTGTTTCATTTTTTTTTACACAATTTATTCCACTATTTCACATTTTTACTTATGGCACAATTTGTGGGAATATAGGGTGTCAAAGAAGAAGTTTCAATTTTTAGGCTCAATGGGGCTGACTAGGGATACTTTTAAAGTCAGTGATAGAAAAGAGTGGTAAGAATTGGCTATCAAAGAAACGCCTGAGTCATCTCCCTAACATGCACATCCTAACTATTTCGCCTCAAATAGCAAGCAATCATAACACATAGGTTTTCATCATGTAGCATGCACAATTCAAGCAAGAAACTCCAAATAGACAGATTATTTGAGTTTTTGGCATATTTAACCTAAGTGTTTAGATAGTTGCTTCTAATTCCATTACATTATTCCACCTTACTTCACTAGGTGTTTCTAGTAACTACAACATACATGATCTTTGACAGACAATTATGACTCAAAAGAAAAAAAAAATTGTGACTCAAAATATACATAAAACAACCAAAAAGACTCAACATACTATAACAATAAGATACAAATAAAACACCCCCCCAAACTTAAATCACACATTGTCCCCAATGTGTGTAGACTCAAAGACAATAAAAGAAAATATGACACTTACAGACTTGGCTAAAATGGTGGTGGTGGCGGTGACATTGGATAGTGCATGGACCACTGGTTGAGCAAGGAACTCATCTCGTTGATTTGTTTCCTCATTTCTTGTTGTCCTTGTATCACCGTGTCCAAACTCTGCATCATCCTCATCTGGTTCTGGAGTAATTGCTCCATCATGGGCACTGAAGGTTCAGATTATGTGGGTGGCTGGTGGCTAGGTCCTGCCGCATATTGAGCCTCTATTTCAGGCTCATCTTCGTTCATGGCGGCCTCTGCTGCTGCTGGTGGTGGTGGTTGTGATCTTCTTCTTGCTACTGGGGGGCTTGGGTCTGGGAAAGAGTGCACTATCCCATATGTCACCGGTAGTTGGTTTCTCTCATTAGTATCAGTGGGTAGGATTGGGACCCCATTCATGTGGCATAAATTGGTGATAAGTGAGCCATGTCCCAATCCACCTGTTGTCACCAACCTGCTGATTTCTTCAATACTCTGCACTATCTCTTTCCCCACATCAATCGTTTTCCCCGTCATGATCCCATATATCAATTTAATTCTATCTTCTGGCACTCTGGTGAAGTGCGTTGATGGGATCAGACGGGAACTGATGAAATATAGCCAACCCTTGGCTGCTTTGTTGAACTGGCACCTGCTCAGTCCTCTTGACCCATTTCTTGCAATATCAAATGCAGCCCCAGGGTAGCTCACTGTGTCTGCAACGGCGTCCCAGTTGATGAGGTTGGTGCTTCTAGACCAAGATCTGAAGTAGCTTCGGTCATCACCTCTTTCCTCAACATCAACTGTTCTTAATGTCGAATTTATCGTTGCTGCCGTCACAGGGCAAATATCTTCCCCTCACAAAACATTTATTTTCCACCCTCTCCGGAAAGTTAGCATAGAATTCACGCACCATCGCTGTGTTCATTGGTGCTATCTTGTCCGGGTTGACAAATCTCTTCCACCCCATCATCTCAATCATTGCCCGAATGGGCTCATAGACATCCTCCTCCCCAAACGACTCCCTCTGGTAATCCATTCCCCTTTCAGGAATTAAGGGTCTGGTACTAAGCTTTTTGTATCTTTCGTAAGCTTGGTGGCTCACGAACCTATTATCATCGTATTGCGGGGCAGAGGTGGATGTGGAGGCTCTTCTCTTTCTGGCAGACATGGTTAAATTACTTTCTGCATCTTACAACTTAGTAGCACAAATGTTCCCCAACACAATCAACAATTAGTAGCTATAACACTAACACCCCCAAACTTCAACTCTACTACCCAATACCCACACCCTCCTTGTCTACTCCTTCTCTAAACTTCACAACCAATTTTTCAGCACCCCAACTACTTCAACAATGCAACACTTCTCCAAACTACTACCTTCTTTGACTATTGAAAGCTTTCAAGAAAAAAAATGGAGATTACCTTTTTATGGTGTTCTTCAAGGTTTTCTTGCTTCTAATGGTGATTTGAGGTAATGGGATGGAGTTTTGTTGGTTGAGATGGCTCAGGGTTTAGGGATTTTAAGAGTTTTGGTTGTGGTTGGGTTTGATTTGTGGAGGATTTGTGGGTAAATTGTGGATTTTCGTGGGTTTTGTGGAGAAGGGGGGTTAGGTTTTGGTTTTGAAATTCGGGAAAATCTGATTTCTGGGCGTTTTATCATCGTCGATTTCCGCGCCATGGCTTGCATTTAGCCGCGGCTGATGTTCTGCTTGCCGGGAATTCTGCGCGCGCTAGACTTGGCCATGTTTCTCGATTTTTGGCGGCGCGGCCCTGCTCACCAGCGCGCGCTTAAACTTCGCCATACGCTTTTTAGCGCATGGCTACCGCTTTTTCTCGAAATCCCGGCGTTTCTTGATTTCGCCCTTCAATTTATTGGCCTATACCTGTCAATCACAACACAAACACTACCTCCGTGAGACCGTTCTTAATAAAAAAAACTATTATATTAAAGTAAAATAAATCAAAATACCTTGGGTTGCCTCCCAAGTAGCGCTGTCTTTAACGTCTTTTAGCCGGACGCAAGTTCCTTAACTCAATAAATGTGGGGTGGATTAACCCCACAACTAATCCATTTTCTCCACATTTTTCGTTTTCTTTTTCTTCTTCTCCTCTTAGCATTATCGTCAAGGGAAAGTTCAGTAACACATACCTGTTTTTGTGGAGGTTCGGCCATCCATACCTGCTTTCGTGGGCTCATCTCCCTTGGTTTGACTTGTACTGGCTCACAGGGGGGTTTGATGGTGCTGATTGCAAAGCACCTGCTCATGGTTGGTGGCTCAATGATGTGTTTAAATACTTTAAACACCATTTCTTCCTTCTCCACCCTTAATGTAAGCTCTCCTCTTTCTACATCGATCAAGGCTCTCCCT
Source organism: Przewalskia tangutica (assembly GCA_029844215.1). Taxonomy (NCBI): domain Eukaryota; kingdom Viridiplantae; phylum Streptophyta; class Magnoliopsida; order Solanales; family Solanaceae; genus Przewalskia; species Przewalskia tangutica. Next base: position 114,422,296 of record CM056723.1, on the reverse strand, counting down.
GTCGCTAGGAATGGTCTCCCCAATATGATAGAGATTTCTGCATCCTCTTCCATGTCAAGAATGAGGAAGTCCGCAGGAAAAAAGAATTTTCCTACTTTAACAATCACGTCCTCAATTTTCCCTCTTGGGTGAACCAGCATCTATCGGCCACCGCGGGCTCACTGTGGTTGGTTTTGCCTCACCCAACTCCAATCGTTTAAATACCGATAAAGGCATCAGATTTATACTTGCCCCTAAATCGCACAGAGCCCTGTTGCATGTCACCCTGCCAACTGTGCAAGGTAGTGTAAAGCTCTCTGGGTCTTTTAGTTTAGGGGGCAACTTCTTCTGTAAGATAGCACTGCACTCCTCCATTAGTGCTACCATCTCATACTCCGCCAGTTTCTTCTTCTTCCCCAAGATCTCCTTCATGAATTTGAAATAGGAGGGCATCTGCTCCAATGCTTCTATAAATGGTATGTTGATATGCAGCTTTCTGAATGTCTCCAAAAATTTGGAGAATTGTTTATCAACTGCCTTCCGCTGTAATCTCTGGGGGAATGGGATCTTCTCTGTATACTCCTTCTCTGGAGTTTTCTCTACTACTGGGCGAGATTCAACCATCTTCTCTTTTTCTATCTCTGCCCTTTGCTCAACCATCGGTGAGGTATTCTGCTCAACCGCTTGCCACTTCTTAATTGTACTGCCTGGCATTGCTCCCTCGGATTCACCTCTGTGTTGCTTGGCAGTGTACCCTGCGGCCTGCTGTTTGCTTGCTTTGCTAGCTGACCCACTTGTGTTTCCAAGTTCCTGAACGAGGATCTAGCTTCACATCGTCTGGCGGAGTGCAGGCGTTGGTGAGTGCCAACAAAGCTGCTCTCAGCTCGTCTGACTTTTCTTGCTGAACCGGTGCGTTGAACTGTTGAGGATGTGGGGCCTGAGTAAAGGGCTGCTGATTTTGGTGCTGCTGGGTTTGGTACTGGCCCCTGTATTGATTCTGCTGCCCCTGGTCTCCTCTCCATGAGAAATTTGGGTGATTCCTCCACCCTGGATTATATGTGTTGGAGTATGGGTTGTTCTGTGGCCTCTGATAATTACCCACGGCCTGACACTCTGCCTGCTCTATTGGCATATTATTAGGATCAGCTGAAGGACACCTATCGAATGTATGTGGGCCTCCACAGATTTCACAGCTCTTTGGCATCTGAACTGCATTCACTGATACTGTATGTTGCTGCAACTGTTTCGCCAAAAGGGCCACTTGGGCATTCAAGGCAGCAATGACATCTATTTCGTGGACTCCCACTGTTCTCCTCCCACTCATTGATCTCTCTTCTGTGACATGGTTGTTGGTGGCCATATCTTCTAATAATTCGTGAGCGTCGTGGGCTGTTTTCCTCATGAATGTCCCACCTGCTGCTGCATCTATAATGGTTCTGGTTGTTCCGCTGAGCCCGTTATAGAAGATGTGGACCAAGTTCCACAACTCAATGCAATGGTGTGGGCATTTTCTCTGCAAATCTTTGAACCTTTCCCACGCTTCGTACAAGGACTCTCCATCTGCTTGGTAGAAGTTATTCAACTCCCCTCTCAATTTTGCTGCTTTGCATGGGGGAAAGAATTTGGCTAGAAATTTTTGTGTCAGCTCTTGCCATGTAAAAATCGAATCAGATGGCAGGGAATTTAACCATACTTTTGCTCTATCCCTGAGTGAGAAGGGAAAGAGCCTCAATCTGACGGTATCATCAGTAACGCCGTTATATCTGAAAGTTGCACATAGCTCCAAGAAATTAGCTATGTGCATATGTGGATCCTCTGATGGCAGTCCTCCAAATTGCACTGTGTTCTGCACCATGCTCAGAATCGCCGGTTTTATCTCAAAGTTGTTTGCTCCTATTGCAGGGAGCCTAATACATGTCTGTGCTCCATTCACCCTCGGCAGCACATAGTCTCCCAAGCTCCTTTCTGCCTGGACTTGAACTCTTTCCTCGACATCCATAGGTGCTTGCCGAGGCATTCCTGGGTTAGGTTGATTTTCACCTAACCCTTCTCTCATCATATTGTTGTTTTGAACACCGTCCATCTCTGTCAAGGTTGCAATCCGCTGATTCTTTCTGTTCTGTTTACAGGTTTTCTCAATCTCTGGATTGAAGGGAACAAGTGTGTCTGCCCCTTTTCTCCTTCGCATAAACTGATTTCCTGAAATAGATCAAAAACAGACAACCAATCACGGCAACTGATTTTTTTCCAAAAATAAAAGTAAAAACGTAAAAAATAAAAATAATAAAAAAAACCAAATTAGAAATTAAAATAGATAAAATTGATATTGAACTATGCCTAGTCCCCGACAACAGCGCCAAAAACTTGATGCGCGAAAAGATGCACACATTTTAACGCAAGTGCACGTTATCGTGACAAGTAATATAGTCTTGGTAAGACCGAATATCGTCCACAAGGATTAGTGTTCAAGTACCAACTATCTATCTTTTGGTATCTATTTGGTAACCGATATTGATTTTGTTGTTTATAACTAATAATTATAAAGGCTAATTAACTATATGTTTACTTCAGTAGTGATGGGAATAGGGCTTCCATGTCTCCTCAACTATCCGCTTATGTTACTTATTAATGCAATGAATTATGGTTCTTCTTCTCTCGGAGCTAGCAGGTTTACGAAATCGTTTTATACTCCCGTTAAGGCTATATAAACACTCAACCCCAGTATTGCTCCTTTCTACCTTTCGGTGATAAGGATGACTCTATAGGAGGATTAAGACCAAAAACCTAGTTAACCGTCACGCACCATGCGTAAAATTAGGATTGTTAAGCCTCTCATTAACGCTACATAAGTAATTGAGGTATTTTCATCCCCAATCCAAAATATGTCTACCCAACTTACAGCATATTCACAACCTCCTCCTTTCGAAGTTTGATTAGAAATCATATAAATAATGATAATTAGTGATCAATTAATTACCAAGCATTCAAATCAATTATTGGATAAATCTCAACAAGAAGAAGAATAACCATAAAAATGCATCAATTCATAACATAAGTTTCTAGTGATTTAACATGGAAAGCCCTATAAAAGAATTAGTTCCTAGCCATTGACATGACAAGAACTAATTCAAGGTTCATCATAAAAACTGAAATAAAGGAAAGAAAAGAAAAGAAAGTTACTAAACTATGGTCTCCAATCTTCAATCCAAGAATCCTTGTGTTGTGCAAGAAAGGGAACCCTTTAGAACTGCCTAGGGTTCTCCTTTTATAGGCTCAAAACCGCCTCTAACTTTTCCCTTCAGGCCTGGCCCAGAAAATCGTCATTAAACCTGATTTTCCCGCGTCGGCGCCGCGACCCTGCTATCGGCGCCGCGGCGCCGGAAGTCCTGCGATACTTCGGATGATTTGGCGCCGCGGCCCTGATCTCTGCTGTCTGGAGGCGCCGCGGCTCTGCAACTTCTGCGGTATTTCTGGATATTGGGCGCCGCGGCCCTGCACCTGTTGGCATGAGGCGCCGCGGCGCTGGTCCGTGTTTCTGCCTCGTTCGCCACTTTCTCATCTTTTCAGCTCTGGAACCTCCACTTTTGCCCTCTTTTAGCTCCTTTTCCGCCATTTGGCCATTTTAACCACTTTGACTCAAAAGAAAGAAAATCTATCCTAATATGACACTTATTTGTACAAAAAGGGACAAAAGATTAGCTAAAAACGACTCAAAAAGTGTATATAAAATACACCGATCACAAAAGCTGAAAACAGTGAGACGTACCTGAATGTTGTCCATTATTTTGAGTAGCATTGTGGGAGACACGGGTCTGCTTACCTTTGAGACAATCTTCACAAACCACTGTTTTATCCTTAGGAATTAGATTAGGGATGCTTCTTACTGCCTCATAAGAAATTAATCTTTTAAGGTTGGGGAAATTAACGTGCCCTAATTTTTTATGCCACAAGGTCGTGTCATCGGTCCTAACACTATTGCAAATTTCTTGTTCTCCAACAAGATAACAATTATCGCTCATTCTTGTACCTGTCATTACACATTGGTTAGCTTCATTAGTAACTGTACAAGCATACTTGTTAAACTTTACCTCTAGATCGTCATCACACAATTGACTTATACTAACTAGATTGGCCATCAAACCGTCAACGTGCAAGACATTTTTCAGTGTTGGAACTCCAGGAACACACAAGGTTCCTCTTCCTATGATTTTACTTTTTCCTCCACCTCCGTATGTGACATTACCTCCACTTAGAGCTTCGTAGTTCCTCAAACACTCTTTTGTCCCCGTCATGTGTCGAGAACATCCACTGTCGAAGTACCACGATCCTGAAATGTTAGTTCTCAATGCAGTAATAGCTACATTACATCTCACATTCATACTGGGAACCCAAACCTTCTTTATCTTTTTCCTGTTTCTGGATTCTGAGAAACTGCCTCGAGTGCTGTCTGGAATGTTGAACAATATTTTCGACGAAATTTGGCTCCTGGACTTCTACAATTTAAAGCAGTAAGGTTTTAAATGGCCAGACTTGTTACAGTGATGGCACACAAAATTCCTCTTTTTTATGAAGCCCATTTTCTCATTTTTATCAAACAAGTTGGAGCATATTGCATTAATGGAGTTCTTGTAGCCCAAACCTGCATGTTGTGGTTGACTAACACTTAGGATTTCTTCTAGTTTGGAAGTGCCACTGTTAAGCTTTCGGAAGGTAGCTTCGGCCAGATCTAATTTCGCACTGATCTTACCAAATTCAAGATCTTTTTTGGTAAGAGTAACCTCTAGTCGGGTTATTGTGCCTTTCAAACATGCATTATCAAGAGTTAAAGTTTTCACCTTTGAGTCAAGTTGTTTAGATTTAACAATTAAGTTCTTGCAAAGTTTTTGCAATTCTTTAATCATGTCATCCTTTGAGTCGACTTGAGTCTCAGGGTCAGATTCACAATTTGAAATAAAAGCACTAAAGCAGTTAACATCTGAATAGTTAAAAAATTCATACCTGTCGGATGTTACTGGTCCTGCAGATGTCATCGCTGATGTTGCCGAAAATGTTGTGACATTCGGGAAAACACAATCAGCGACATTTTCATTATCGGCGATCGCTCAAAACAGCCAAAGATAGCTTGTGACTCCATTTCTGGTTCCTCTTCCTCTTCACCTTTATCGCCACTTAGAGAAATCCATAGACTTTTCCCAGCTTTTCTTAAAGTGTTTGCACACTCGTTGGCATAATGGCCCCATCCCGAGCAGGCATGGCATTGTATACCTACGAGCTGCTTGGGATCAAACTTGGTTCGGTATGCGTTGGTTCTCCTAAGTTGATTTCCTTTTGTCAGAGGAAGGGTTTTAGTGAATCGTGGATTGAAGCCTTGACTTTGGTTCTCTTTGGGTTTAGTTTTATTTTTATCATCGTTGAACCTTCTTAACATCGTATTGAATTTTCGATTGAGAAGGGCAACGTTAGCACCATCCCCGATTTCTTCAAGATTTTTGTCCTCTTCATTGCTTTGCATCTCTAAGGATTTTGCTTAAAGTGCAACATCTTTGCCTCTATACAATGTTCTTTGGTTTTTCATATTCATCTATATGTTTTAAGAATGCTCATTAAAGTATGGAGATCCATTGTAGCGAGATTGTGGGCTTCTTCAATCGCACATATCTTAATATTGAACTTTTCAGGAAGAGATCGAAATTCCATTTCAACAAGTTGATTGTTGGTCAATGGAGACCCAAGTACTTGACATTCATTAGAAATATCGATCAACTTTCCAAAATAAGTTTTGATATCATTTGTCGCTTCCATCCTTAAACGTTCGTATTTACTCATGAGCATGCAGAGCTTTGTTCTACGAACACTTGAGCTACCTTCACAATGGTTTTGTAGGGTATCCCAAGCGTCCTTGGTAGTTGAGAAATTTTGGATAAGTTTGAACATATAAAGATCTACCCATCCAAAAATAGCATTAAGAGCCTTTTCATTGAAGCCTGCACTATTGGTTTCTTCCACACTTCATTCGGCCTCAGGCTTAGGTAATATGTCGTCTTCCTCGTCCGGTGGGAGCATAAGAACAGTATATCCATTTGTAATTGATCTCCATGCTCTCACATCAATGGATTTGATATGAGAACGTAGGCGAATCTTCCAATAAGGATAATTCGAACCATCTAAGATAGGAAGTCTACCAATATTTGAATTAGCCAGATCCATAGTTAAAGTAAAAGGACTTTAACACTTATTATGTTAAGTGTCGGCTCTGATACCACTTGTTGGGTCCCGGGTTTTAATACTATGGATTAAATAAAATCACACGGTAAAGTAGAACTGAATGTATGCAGAAACAGTTTCAAATGTTAGCTAAAATGTCGTCTAACATAAGTTATGACATTTGGATAAAAACAGAAAACATTTGAAATAATTAAAGTACAGCGGAAATAATAAAGAACACAAATGTTTAATTTTTATAGGTTATATATTAATATAACTCATGATGGTCAATGACCAAAGGTAATTGTATATATATATATATATATATATACAATTGATATATTCCTTCTTTTCAATGTTACAAGATGATACAAAAGGAATAAAAAATGGTTAAGTCGCAGATGACTTATGCTTGAAAAATCTATCTAAATAGAAGTGATCAACACCTCATTACAATTGTTTCAATGAAAGTACAAATCTAGAATCTAAAGAGCAATTATAATGTCGGACAGAATGTCGTCACAAACTCAGGCAACACAGTGATCCAGTCTCTTTGATCGATATTTCTGGAGAGCTCTCTCTATCGTTTTCACTCTTAAATTATGGATATCGAATCCTTGAAGTGACCTCTCTATTTATAGTGGAGAGTTCCCTTGAAAGACTCCTCAACAGGTTGTAGAAGCTGAGCTCAAACAGGAGCACGTGTGGCAGTAGCGTAAGCCACGAAACTCTCCAACTGCTTGGACTATTTCTTCATCGTCTTGCTCCTTAAGTTATGCTCCTCTTGGAATTGGTCTTCCTCGTTTGCAATCAGCTCCAAGTACTCCTTGCCAAGTCAATTTGCCATGTGATAAAACAACACAGTTTCAAAACAAATTCGTGAAGATAGTAAATACTACTGTATCGTCGTCACAAATGTCAAGACATTTGGTCCAACATTTTCTGATTTTAACTTAGCTCTGAAAATTATATGTTAGGAAATTTTTTATGACACAAAACCTAACATTAACAGTTGTTTCTCTCTTTTCAGTATATACGAATACTAGTTATCATGGGTATACACTCAAATACATATAATCGTGGTAAAAAAGGAAAAGGAATATGCCAAGTAATAAAATCAATATCTTCAGAGCTTTAACACTTTTTAAGTTGTTAAATGATTGTTGTGAAAAATGTGGTTTGTGGTGGTGGCTGATAGTTATGGATGAGTGATGGTGAAAATTATTCGCACTAAAAAATACATCTTAATGATAGTAAGACATTGTTCAAGATCTTAATAATTAAGAGATATTCAAATCAAAGAAGTGCTTAAATCATAATATAAACAAAGATACTTAATGGTCTAAGATCTAAATCTTTCCGATTCGGACCTCCATTAAATGCTAAAATGAGGCTTAGCCTTCGATCAAATATAGCCTCCATTAAATGCTAAAATAAGTGAGTTTCTTACTTATTTTCCTATATTCGGTGCATAAGTAAAAAATATCATCTTAAAAGAATTTATATACAACAAATATAATGTGGAATGACACTTATGGAACTTGTTTCCCTACTTTCATTAGGAAAGTTATTTTTCCTCATTTTTAAGGAACTTATTTTTCTAGAGATTTTTTTTTTAAAAACTTTTCATCAATCGAAAATGAAAAAATTGAAAAATATATTCCACCATACCGGACACACCTAACAGTTTTGTTACTCAGGCTGAAAGTACTGACCATCACATTTCTATGCCGCTCCAAATTGGATAGAAAGTTAACACCCTATTTTCTTCTATAAGATCATTCACTAGTACATTAAAGATGTGATAATCCCATCTCTCGATTTATGTATTTGCATTTCAATTTGTATTTCGTGCATGTTTTTATGTTGTTTATTCTATTTGTGAGTTACGAAAATGGTTTGGGTGATACGAGGGGTTCAAACAATTTTCGAACGCGTTGAAGTGAAAACTAAATTGTTGAAATTTTTTGTGTCTGACGGCACCACGATCCAGATTTCGCTGAGGTGAGCCTCTGTTCGTGGTGGTGGCTTTGGCTATCCATCTTATGCGTTTGTTTTTATAAGTTGCATGTCCCATATATTTTGTACTCATAGTCTTATAACAAATATTTTTTTCGCTGATATTTAGTGGTAAGTTTTGTAGGAAAAATTGGTGTATCCGAAAGGTTAAACAAAATCGAATTGGTTGAGTCGAGAGATGGTTCTCTGTGTTTAAGACAAAATTATCCCGTATATATGCGTTTACGGTAATGGGCAATAGTCTCCCAAGATTGTCCCGTATATATAGACCATATTGTTGTGCATTTCTGTTTCTGTGTTTCGAACATAATAGAAGAAAAGGATTTTTGTTAACTTTGTTCTATTTTTCGTTACAGAAGAGTTCTGTGTGTGTTCGATTTCACGAAGTATGTGTTTAAGACAAAATTATCCCGTATATATGCGTTTACGGTAATGGGCAATAGTCTCCCAAGATTGCCCCACGAAGTATGTGTCTAAGGCTGGTGCCTTTGTTGGAAAGGGTTATGTATCTGATGGTATGTTTAAACTAAGTATCAATAAAGATGAAAGTTCTAATTATTCTTGTGTGCAATATTTTGATTTAAGCTTTAATATAGAATGTACAACTTTTAATCTTTGGCATAATCGTTTGGGACATGTTAACTATCAAAAAATGAAACTTATGTGCAAAAACAGAATTATCTCTTATAGCAATGAGCATAAAGAAAAATGTGAAGTTTGTGTTCAAACGAAAATGAAAAGAAGATCTTTTCCAAAGGTTGATAGACAAACTGAAATCTTAGAACTTGTACATTCTGATATTTGTGAGTTAAATGGTGTTTTAACTAGGGGTGGGAATAGGTACTTTATTACTTTCATTGATGATTGTTCTAAATTTACCTATGTCTATTTAAATCAAAAGATCAAGCCTATGACATGTTTCAAGTTTACAAATCTATCGTAGAAACACAAAAGGTAAGAAACTGGAAATCTTAAGAAGTGATAGGGGTGAAGAATATTTCCCTACTGAATTTAATTCATTTTGTGAAGATAATGACATTATTCATCAAGTTAGTGCACCCTATAGACCTCAACAAAATGGGGTGGAAGAAAGGAAAAATAGAGTTCTAGTTGATATGGTGAATGCCATGATTGTTAACTCAAATTTACCTATGAACTTATGGGGTGAAGCTTTACTAACTGCATGTCATGTACATAATAGAATTCCTTCAAAGAAGATGAATTTGTCTCCATATGAAATTTGGAAAGGAAGAAAACCTAATATTAGTTATTTTAGAGTTTGGGGGTGCTTAGCCTATTATAAGGTTCCAGATCCTAAGAAAACTAAATTAGGTCCAAGAGCTTTGAAAAGTGTTTTTGTGGGATATGCAAAAAATTCAAAAGCACATAGGCTTCTGGATTTAGATTCAAATGTTATTGTGGAATCTCGAGATGTAGAGTTCTTTGAAAATAAATTTTGAAGTAACTCCAATAGGAGTAATGAGTCTTTGCAAATACCACAAATAGAAATAAGTTATAATCCTCACTCTAACAATGATAGGTTAAATCCTAATGCTTCTAGTGAACTTAGAAGGAGTGTAAGAATTAGAAAGGAGAAGAATTTGAGTTCAGATTCATAAATTCTCAAGCAATTTTTTTTTTCGTGTGTGGAAGGAAACAGAGAAGTTGTTACCAATAAAATCTCAATTGTTCTCTATGTTGAGAATGAAAGTGATGATCCAAAAACATTTCAAGAAGCAATGGCATCTAGAAATTCAGCTTTTTGGAAAGAGGTAGTAAACGATGAGATGGAGTCTTTAATGGCTAATAAAACTTGGGTCTTGTCAGACTTGCCTCCTGGTTTCAATGTTATTGGATGTAAGTGGCTTTTTAGGGTAAAAAGGAATGTGGATGATGAATCAATTAAAATTTTCAAAGCTAGGCTTGTTGGTCAAGGATTTAGCCAAAGGGAAGGAGTAGATTATTTTGATACTTATGCTCATGTGGCTAGAATTGCATCTATTATAATGTTGATAGCTTTAGACTCTTTACATGATTTGCATATTCATCAAATGGATGTAAAAGCTGCTTTTCTAAATGGTAATTTAGATGAAGAGGTGTACATGAAACAACCTGAAGGTTTTGTCCTTCCTGGTTATGAACATAAAGTTTGTAAGCTAGTTAAATCATTGTATGGTTTAAAACAAGCTCCAAAGCAATGACATGAAAAAATTGATTATGCTGTTTTGTCCAATGGTTTTATACATACCTCTGCTGACAAGTGTATATATTCTAAGTTTACAAAAGACTATGGTGTAATTTTGTGCCTTTATGTAGATGATATGTTAATTTTTGGAACTAACATAAATGGCATAAATGAAGTCAAAGCTTATTTAAGTTCCTGTTTCAAGATGAATGACTTAAATGAGGTTGATACTATATTGGGTATCAAAGTTAAAAGAAACAATAGGGTTATTCTTTAAGTCAGTCTCATTATGTTGAGAAGATGCTTAAGAAATTTGAGCATTTGAACTTCAAAGAAGTTAACACTCCATATGATACATCATGATCTGTGGATCAGCTAGAGTATGCTAGTGCGGTAGGTAGCTTGATGTATGCTACATATTGTACTAGGCCTGATATTGCATTTGCAGTTTGCAAATTTTCTAGATTTATTAGTAATCCGGGTACAGAACATTGGCACAAATTGAAAGAATTTTTGGTTATTTGAAAAGAACCAAAAGTTATGCTTTGCATTATGGAAATTTTCCAGCTGTACTTGAGGGATATACAGATGCTAGTTGGATATCTAGTGATGGAGATAATAAATCCACAAGTGGTTGGATTTTTATGCTAGGTGGTGGTGCTGTTTCTTGGGCCTCAAAGAAACAGACATGTATCACACATTCTACCATGGAAGCTGAATTTTTGGCTTTGGGGGCAGCAAACAAAAAAACAGAATGGCTGAGAAATATGTTATTGGATATACAGTTGTGGCCACAACCGATGCCAGCCATTTATTTGCACTGTGATAGTGAGGCAACTTTGTCTAGAGCTTACAATAATATTTATAATGGTAAGTCTAGACACATCAGTTTGAGAAATGCGTATGTGAGACAGTTAATATCCGATGGAATTGTAACTGTAATTTAGGTAAGGTCTTGTAACAATTTGTTAGATCCTTTTACTAAAGGACTTCTAAGAGAAATGATTTATGGAACAAGTCGAGAAATGGGCTTGCGACCCGTTTGATTAATCAACAACAATGAAAACCCAACCTTTTTTCCTATGAATACCCATAGTTAAAAGGTTCAATGTGGTAATAACAAATTGTTGATGACTGATTAGGTCACACTAGTGTAACTATTGTTCTAGTGTATGTTTGTAGGGTGAGTAACACACTCTTAATGAAATTCAGGTAATAAAGGAATTTCACCTATATAGACATAAGAAATGGTGCCGCTTCTAAACAAAAGTTTTGGGTCTAACTTTTGTAAATGTTTATGAAACCAGGTGGAACACATAGCCATAATAGTGCTACCTCGAAATGAACATGGAAAAGAACAATTGTGTGTTCAGTCTTCCGATTCTAGCATAAGGAATTTTGGCTCAAACGCTTTAAGCCGCCATTAATTTTGTTAGAATTTTGAAGAACTGTGACTAAGTGAAAGTTCAAATCGCAAGATACTTTCATCTAAGCACTTTTGTTAAATTGAAGACTAAGTGGGTGATTGTTGAATATAGTCTTCAATTGTGAACTTGTTTGGAATAAGAAGGAAAAGTGATCGACGAAAAATTCTGGAAAATATTGGCTAAGGGCAGTAGCAGCGGTATGTGGCTAAAACTTCTACTGGCTCGGCGGAAGTCGAGCTCATGGCGCTATGAGAATTTCCATAAACTCGGTTTTGGTAAACGATGCATCTCTTCATTTAAGGTCATGGCCATTAATGAAAGGTTGCATCTGGTCGGGTTTGGTGCTATATAAGGCACAATGATCACTTGTTAGAGGTATAAGTAATCTATCTCTTCCAATAAAGAAAACCTTCTTTCTCCAAGCAATTCAAGTTCATGTTCATGAATAACGAGTAATTGCTGAAAACTTTGTTCTTAAGAATAGGGATTCCCGGGGGTAAATTAGCAAGTTAATCTCATCAGCATTATAGTGAGGCTAATATTATCCCAAGAACAGAGATTTATCTCGTCCTAATCTAGTTTCTGTAATTCATTCCTTTTATCTTATACAGATTTTCTAACATTATGGTTGTATTCAGTATGAAAGGAAAATGTTTTTTCAGGAAAATAAATTGGTTTCTTACTTACTTTTTTATGTTCGGTGCATAAGTAAAAAATATCACCTTAAAAGCATTTATATACAACAAATATAATGTGGAATGACACTTATGGAACTTGTTTCCCTACTTTCATTAGGAAAGTTATTTTTGCTCATTTTTAAGGAACTTATTTTTCTAGAGAATTTTTTTAAAAAAACTTTTCATCAATCGAACATGAAAAAATTGAAAAATATATTCCACCATACCGGACACACCTAACAGTTTTGTTACTCAGGCTGAAAGTACTGACCATCACATTTCTATGCCGCTCCAAATTGGATAGAAAGTTAACACCCTATTTTCTTCTATAAGATCATTCACTAGTACATTAAAGATGTGATAATCCCATCTCTCGATTTATGTATTTGCATTTCAATTTGTATTTCGTGCATGTTTTTATGTTGTTTATTCTATTTGTGAGTTACGAAAATGGTTTGGGTGATACGAGGGGTTCAAACAATTTTCGAACGCGTTGAAGTGAAAACTAAATTGTTGAAATTTTTTGTGTCTGACGGCACCACGATCCAGATTTCGCTGAGGTGAGCCTCTGTTCGTGGTGGTGGCTTTGGCTATCCATCTTATGCGTTTGTTTTTATAAGTTGCATGTCCCATATATTTTGTACTCATAGTCTTATAACAAATATTTTTTTCGCTGATATTTAGTGGTAAGTTTTGTAGGAAAAATTGGTGTATCCGAAAGGTTAAACAAAATCGAATTGGTTGAGTCGAGAGATGGTTCTCTGTGTTTAAGATAAAATTATCCCGTATATATGTGTTTACGGTAATGGGCAATAGTCTCCCAAGATTGCCCCGTATATATAGACCATATTGTTATGCGTTTCTGTTTCTGTGTTTCGAACATAATAGAAGAAAAGGGTTTTTGTTAACTTTGTTCTATTTTTAGATTCTGAGAAGAGTTCTGTGTGTGTTCGAAATTAGCAAAGGAGAAGATTTATGTATTTCTTGTCTATTTCTAACTTGAACAGAGGAGTTCACTATATACGGAAGAAGAGGGGCGAATCTGACCGTTAGTTACAACGTTTTAGAACCGTTGCAACTTTTCGAAACTTTCAGATCCAAAATGTAAATAAGAAACATTTGAGGACCAAAAGAAAATTCGAGAAAACAGCCGCGACTTGAGCCCGGACGGGAGACGGCGCGCGTGTGGGGCTTAGCCCCGAATCCAAGCTCACCTAGGTTTTTCCTCTTCTAAACACATGGGTCAACCCTTAGGGGCCCAAATCCTTACTCAAACTTAGAGCTTATATATTGCTCAATTCTTCCATCTTCTATCAATGAGGGAGATTTGTCATTTTCGGCCAAAAACACTACATCTTTTCATGTCTCAAACACCTTACTTTGTGTACCAATATCTCTTTCATTTCTTAGTGAAATTTGACGATACTTGGCACTAACATTATCTACTCACTTAGTAGATTAGGTATGTGCTAAGAAATAATGTTTCCGACATGCGGAGCCCATGTGTTCAAGTCATTAAAGATGGGATAAACTCAATCCACACTAGTAAATTTCCAACAATTCCTTCTTGAAACAGAATTGGTGCACACAGGGTGCCAACGTTCAGCAATCTTTCAGCGGAAAGATATTGCATCAGGAAAGGTAGCTTTCGGCTTTGAACCTTCCTTAGTCGATTACCATCAGATTTACTTACTGCGTGGTGAAGTGATGTCTTGAACTGTCAATGTTTAGTGTAAACCAAGACAATGATATCAACACAATAACTCTCTTTATTCATTTCTTCTTATTGTTTTATCCGTTGTGGCCATGGACAACTCTTGGATTCTTAAGTGCGTACATTTGAAACGGCTTGTCTTCATACTTAAATAGGTGATCTCCTATAAGGTATATTGCTCTACCCCACTCGCAAGTGTTAGGAATCATTAAATTTTTTAGAGACTTATCCTTTACCCAGGTAGCACACAATGTCTATCGCGGAAATGACTTTAGAGTTATACTTATTTAAAGAATGATAATTCGTAGTACACTTACTTCAAGTGAAGCGCTAAACTGAACCTCTATAGTTTAGTTTTCCCATTGAACCAAATTTCTTGGGATATCCAGTCAGTAAGGTTGGGTTACCACCAAAAAGATTCTTATTGTTTGGGTTTTAAGCCCATTCCCCTAGACAGACAAAATATTTGATCTTTGGGTAGGACTTTAGTTAATGGATCCGCTAAGTTATCCTTTGATTTGATGTAATCAATGAAAATGACACCCGTAGTAATCAACTGACTAACGGTAGGACTTTATTTAAGGCCTTCCAATGATCAATTCCAGGATTACGAGTAAACATAACCAACATATTGACTGGATAAGCGATATCGGGTAGGGTGCAGTTTGTAATGTACATTAAATTGCCAATGACCTGCGCATATTGTTGTTCTCGCTGGCGCCGGATCTGCTTAGTAAAAGAAGAGAGAAACAGAGAAGAATGGAAGAAGAAGAGGAGGAAAAGTGAAGAGAAACCAAGGTAAATAAGAGAATACGTCGGAATAAGTCACCGACGTAGTAGTCTGGTGGCGTTACCTGGTCGCCGGAGTGAGTTAACTGGTCGCCGGGATGGTACAGTCGGCGATGGAAAGATGACTTATTACCGTTAGAGGTGAGTGTTGGGGAAAGAGGAGAGAGTATGAAAGGAAAATGTTTTCCAGGAAAATAAGTGGGTTTCTTACTTATTTTTTTATATTCGGTGCATAAGCAAAAAATATTATCTTAAAAGCATTTGTATATAACCAATATCAATGTGGAATGCCACTTATGGAACTTGTTTTCCCTACTTCAATAAGGAAAGTCATTTTTCTAGAAAATATATTTTTTAAAACTTTTGACCAATCGATCATATGATATAATTGAAAATATTTTCCACCATACAGTTTTGTTACTCAGGCTGAAAGTATTGACCATCACATGTTTATGCCGCTCCAAATTGGATAGAAAGTTAACACCATATTTGTAGGTGTTTACGTCAGATTTGTACACGCAGTGGAATTTGAATATTTATGTTTCAAACCCGACATAAGCAGTCAAACTGAAGTATGATATGTAATGTAAATACAAAGCACAAAGTAAATGTAATACTTCGATAGAAGACTTACATTTTGAAATAATCGACCAGCGGTTGATTCTCGATACTTTGTGTAGTCCGAGGGTGCACACGCAAAAGTCCCTCGATTTCCAAGTTTCTGAAACTATGATGTAATTGCCAAGTCTGGAATGCTAGGGATTCCGACAGAGTTTTAGAAGAGATTTGTCTCTTGCAAATGTTGTGTGTGAAATGGGAGAGGAAGCCCTCTATATATAGTTGTAAAAAGAACAACCTAGGGTTCCCGTGGGCCAGGCCCAGCAGACAAGTCAGCAAAACTAGGCCAGTTCGGATTCACTGGACACCCGTCGGCACCGCGGTCCTGAGTAAGTAGCACCACGGTCCTGAATCATAGGCACCGCGGTCCTATACCAATTTTCTGTCTTGCTCCCATCTCCAATGTCCCGGTTATCAACCGAACATATATATATATATATATATAATCTACTTCTAATTACATCCTTCAGTCGACGGAATATTTGACTTAGTGTTACCCTTCAGGCCTTTACATATCGTCACTAATTACATTAGGATCTTCACGGAACTCCTAGACTGCGCCGGAAGATGAACCCAATATGTAAAGTTTAGCTACACAAAGCATGTGAACTGAACCTCTATGTGGAAAGATAAAATCCTTTCATTCATGACACACTCAATCAAGCTTATGATTTGTCAAGTGTCTATCCAAATGACTTAATCATTATTACTCATCCATATTAGTTGACAACAGGACCATATCACGTATCCGTTCGTTGACGCCAATGACTTAGTCAATCTAATACCATATGAGTATCTGAGTGTTCACTTGAATATATATTCATGGAATGAATCCCAATCTTGACTCATACCACTTTTAATCTACTTCGTAATGTACCCAAAACAAGTCGCGTCTCAACCTATAAGACATTTGAGCTTAGGGCAGGATCAAAGTACATTACTCTGTAAACAAAGTGATATTGACCTCAAGTCTAAGGACTTCTATCTCCTACATGCCGATGATATTATAGACATATAACAAATAGTGGATCAACAGGGTATACCAATACTTCAACAAGTATCCATGTGTCCATCACAAGTTGCCATAACTCGTAGCAAGTGAGACATACTACATCCCCTAAGGATATGATGCAGACCACATGTCGACGTATCACATATCATTGATATTCCAATCTCGATGATCATTAGTCGAGATAACTTAAGAGTTACGTTATAACATTAATTCTCACATCATTAATAAATACGTAAACTCTAGGGATGCATTTATAGAACATTATAAACAATCAACTAAATAATTCAACAAATGCAAATGCTATACTATTAATCATCATTTATAAAAATACGAATGTGTATAAAGTACATTGTGTCCTAATACAGATTGTTTCTAGGACATACCTATACTTTCAATATTTTCTTTTATAAGAACTCACTAGTACATTAAAATGTAATAGTCCCATCTCTCGATTTGAGTATTTGCATTTGAATTTATATTTCGTGCATGTTTATATGTTGTTTATTCTATTTGTGAGTTACGAAAATGGTTTGGGGGTGATACGAGGGGTTCAAACAATTTTCGAACGAGTTGAAGTGAAAAGTTGTTGAAATTTTTTGTGTCTGGCGCCACCACGATCCAGATTTCGCTGAGGTGAGCCTCTGTTCGTGGCGGTGGCTTTGGCTATCTATCTTATGTTTTTGTTTTTATAAGATGCCTCTCCTTTATATTTTGTACTCATAGTCTTATAGATATTTTTGTGATTACGTTCACTAGAAATAAATATTTTTTTCATCGATATTCAAAGAAAAATTTATGTTATAAAATATGATTTTTCCACTTCAGTCTCACTGAACCAGCTCCCTGGGGAAATGCATTATGAAAAATAGATTCTCATTGAAACGATGTAAAGCTTATTATTTTTTCCAAGTAAAACACTACAATTTAGATTTTTTCTACCGACATACAGTGGAAAATAGTCACACATTTTTCAGTGGCAAAATAGAGATTTTTAGTAGTGGTTGGTAGATTTTGGCTACAGTTTGAGTTATGATTAGTCTTGTTTATTCTGCTGCTGTTGATGGAAATTTTCTTTATGTTATAGTTCTTTCAATATAGTAACTTGTGTTGATAGTTCGCCTAGAGAGTAATAACTCGTTAGCGTCGATCACGACTCATGAATTTAGATATCTCACAAAAGAAATGCTCCAATTGGTCATCCAAATGCATTTCTATTTTTTATTAAGTGATCCACTTAAGGTTGGTGTTCTTTCGAGATAATTTATGCTTCAACTCGATCGTCGAAGCACAATAATTAATGTTGTAACATGCCACAACAAAAAAATAATTAAGTTTTAACGTATTAGTACCATTTATGAACTACAAATAATAATAAATACTGCTTCTTAATGTCCAATAGATGCAAATAAATGTCAGGCACAGATGCATGATACTCTCTTAATGCCACTTAAAACTTAAAAGACAATTAATTACAACTAGTCAAATGTACAATAAAGTCCTCATATTAAAGACATTTAAGGAAATTAAAAGGTCACCTTACATTAACATTGCATCCTACAGTATAAATATGACATCCCCCTTCCAAATCTTCTATCATATTTCAAATCCTCTCAACTCCAAATATAATCGTAACCACGTTATATATACCGTAAGAAAAATGACTTCTTCTTATGTGTATGCATTTATTTTCTTGTGCATATCCATCGAGGTTTCTCCATGTGTCTCACAATTACTTGGAGGAGGAGGCCTTTTGCCAGGTTTAGGGGGTCAGGTCGATAATGGTCTTCTTCCGGACATCCCCAAATGCCTAGCATCAGTGTTAAATGTTCCTGGATGTGTTGAAGAAATTATAACGTCTTTCTTAAGTATTCAACCTCGATTGATTGGTCCTCAATGTTGCAAAGCTGCATTAGAATTTGAGGATAATTGTTTGCCTAAGATTTTTCCTTTCAGCTCACTTTTCCCTTTTACAGTTAGGAGTTTTTGCCCTAATCAGAGTTCATTACCACCACCATCCTCTCAACCTCTAGTTCCAAAATTAGCACGCAAAGTTAAAAACTAAAATTGTTTAGTAATTGTCCTTCAGATTCTTTCTAATAAACAGGCTGGGTGGCGATCGGACTTGCACCTAGCTAGGAGTTTTTTCTGTTTTATTAGTATCATGTTTAAATTGTATGATCGTTTAATTTAAGTGATTAATAAATTATTAGATAATGCATAATTTATTTATTTAATTATGTTTTCAATAAATTGTTTTTATCCATTATTGCATGTTAACTTAATAGTATAATACTACCGTTGTTTCTCTCTTTTCAGTATATGCGAATACTAGTTATCATGGGTATACATTCAAATACATATAATCGTTGTAAAAAGGGAAAAGGAATATGCCAATTAATAAAATCAATATCTCCAGAGACCAGAGCTTTATCACTTTTTCTGTTGTTAAATGATTGTGATGAAAAAAGTGGTTAGTGGTGGTGGCTAATAGTTGTAGACAGAGTGATGGTGAAAATTATTCGCACTAAAAAATACCTCTTAATGATAATAAGACTTTGTTCAAGATCTTAATAATTAAGACATATTCAGACTAAATAAGTGCTTAAATCTTAATATAAACAAAGATACTTAATGGTCCAAAATCTTAAACATTCAGATTCAGACCCCCATTAAGTGCTAAAATGAGGCTTAGCCTTCGATCTAATATAGCCATACATATTGATTCCAAACTGAGTGATATGTTACTGGTGTTTAGTTTAATTTACTAAAAAAATGTAATTGTCTTAAAGTTAATTTAGATGGAAAAATATCACTCTAAAGTTTAATACTTTAAACTATGAAGAATTTAATAACTCCACTTCTAAAAATTAAGAAATGATACGGAATAATAACATCAATAACAATATCATACAGTTTTGTCCGTCCCATTTGACCCCAAAAAAAGAACTCTATACTATGGCTGTGTTCAGTTTGAAAGGAAAATATTTTTGAGGAAAATAAGTGAATTTCTTACTTAGTTTCTTATGTTCGGTGCATAAGCAAAAAATATTACCTTAAAAGCATTTATATATAACAAATATAATGTGGAATGACACTTATGGAACTTGTTTTCCCTACTTCAATTAAGAAAGTTATTTTTCCTCATTTTTAAGAAACTTATTTTTTTTTAGAGAAAATATTTTTAAAACTTTTGATCAATCAAACATGAAAAAATTGAAAAATATATTCTATCATACCGGATACACCTAACAGTTTTGTTACCCAATCACATGTTTTGCATCTCCCTTATATTTTGTAGTCATAGTTTTATAGATATTTTTGTGAGTATGTTCATTACTACTTACTAGAAACAAATATTTTTTTCACCGATATTCAGTGAAAAATTTATTGTAAAGAATGGTTCTTAAGCCTAATTCAACCCCAAAAGCTAGCTTGTAGGGTGATGATTGTTCAAGTCCATATAATGAGTCCATGTTCTCATTCCATTTCTGATGTGGGACTCTTAACACTCCCCCACACGCCCAGACCTCGTTAAATGGAGCGTAGACAATATAATTTGGAAGCCCATCATCGGTGAACAAAGAATTGGAATGAGCCTGACGCTGACACCATGTAAAGAATGGATCTTGAGCCTAACTCAACCCCAAACTAGCTTGTAGGGTGAAGATTGTCCAAGTTCATATAAGGATTTTATGTTCTCATTTCATATTCGATGTGGGACTCTTAACATTTATGTTATAAAATATGATTTTTTTCACCTCAGTCTCACCGATCTCAGATCACTGGCAAAATGCATGGTGGAAAACAGATTCTCATTGAAGCACTGAAAAACTTATTAATTTTTTCGTGTGGAAACACTATTATTTAGATTTTTTCACCAATATTTAATGAGAAATAGCCACTGAACATTTTTCAATGGGAAAATAGAGATTTTTAGTAGTGGTTGGTGGATTTTGGCTAAAGTTTGAGAGATTTTTAGTAGTGGTCGGTGGATTTTGGCTAAAGTTTGACTTATGATTAGTCTTGTTTATTCCGCTGCTGTTGATGGATATTTCTTTATGTTATAGTTCTATTTCAGAACGTTGATTTTTTTCGATATAGTAGCTTGTGTTGATAGGTCGCCTAGTAAGTAATAGCTCGTTAAGTGCCAATCACGACTCGTGAATTTAGATGTCTCACAAAATAAATGCTCCAATTGGTCATCCAAATGCATTTCTATTTCTTTTATTAAGTGATCCACTTAAGGTTGATGTTCTTTCGAGATAATTTATGCTTTAATTGATATCGGTGAAGCACAATAATTATTGTTGTAACATGCCACAACAAAACAATAATTAAGTTTTAACGTATTTAGTTAAATATAGTCCTTGTGTTTTTTTTTTGTTAAAGAAAGTACTAGCACCATTTATGAACTACAAATAAATATAATAAATACTGCTTCTTAATGTCACATAGATGCAAGTAAATGTCGCATAGATGCATGGTACTCTCTTAATGCCACTTAAAACTTAAAAGACAATTAATTACAACTATTCAAATGTACAATAAAATCCTCATATTAAAGACATTTAAGGAAATTAAAAGGTCACCTTACATTAACATTGCATCCTACCGTATAAATATGACATCCCCGTTCCAAATCTTCTATCATATTTCAAATCCTCTCAACTCCAATATAATCGTAACCACCTTATATATTCCGTAAGAAAAATGACTTCTGCTTATGCATATGCTCTTATTTTCTTGTGCATATCCATCGAGGTTTCTCCGAGCGTCTCATAATTACTTGGAGGCGGTGGCTTTTGCGAGTTTAGGGATCACGTCAATAATGGTCTTTTACCAAATATCCCCAAATGTTTAGCATCATTGTTAAATGTTCCTGGATGTGTTGAAGAAATTTTAACATCTTTCTTAAGTATTCAACCTCGATTAATTGGTCCTCAATGTTGAAAAGCTGCATTAGAATTTGAGGATAATTGTTTGCCTAAGATTTTTCCTTTGAGTTTACTTTTCCCTTTTACACTTGGGAGTTTTTTCCCCAATCAGAGTTCATTACCACTACCATCCCCTCAACACCTAGTTCCAACATTAGCACGCAAAGTTAAAAACTAAGCTGTTTACTAATCGTCCTTCAGATTCTTTCTAATAAACAGGCTTGGTGGCGATCAGACTTGCACCTAGCTAGGAGTTTTTTATGTTTTATTAGTATCATGTTAAATTGTATGATCGTTTCATTTAAGTGAATAATAAATTATTAGATAATGCATAATGTATTTCTTTTATTATGTCTTCAAGATTTGTTTTATCAATTATTGCATGTTAACTTAATAGTATAATACTATCGTTGTTGTTGGGTTCCGGGGTTTAATACTATGGATTAAATAAAATTACACGGCAAAGTAGAACTGAATGTATGCAGAAACAATTTCAAATGTCGGCTAAAATGTAAATGCGACATAAGTTATTACATTTGGATAAAAATAGAAAATCTTTGAAATAATTAAAGTGCAACGGAAATAATAAAGAACACAAATGTTTAGTTTTCATAGGTTATATATTAATATAACTCATGATGGTCAATGGACAAAGGTATTGTATATATATATATAATTGATATAATCCCTCTTTTCAATGCTACAAGATGATACAAAAGGAATAGAAAATGGTTAAGTCGCAGATGAATTATGCCTGAAAAATCTATCTAAACAGAAGTGATCAACACCTCATTACAATTGCTTTAATGAAAGTACAAATCTAGAATCTAAAGAGCAATTATAATGTCGGACATAATGTCGTCACAAACTCAGGTAACACAGTGATCCAGTCTCTTTGATCGATATTTCTGGAGAGCTCTCTCTATCGTTTTCACTCTTAAATTCTGGATATCGAATCCTTGAAGTGACCTCTCTATTTATAGTGGAGAGTTCCCTTGAAAGACTCCTCAACAGGTTGTAGAAGTTGAGCTAAAACAGGAGCACGTGAGGCAGTAGCGTAAGCCACGAAACTCTCTAACTGCTTGGACTATTTCTTCTTCGTCTTGCTCCTTAAGTTATGCTCCTCTTTCACTTGGTATTCCTCATTTTCAATCAGCTCCAACTACTCCTTGCCAAGTCAATTTTCCATGTGATAAAAACGTCACAGTTTCCTGAAAAATAGTCCGTGAAAATAGGCAAAACAGTTACCAGAATGTCATCACAAATGTCAAGACATTTGGTCAAACATTTTTTGATTTTAACTTACTCTGAAAATTATATGTTAGGAAAAATGTTATGACACAAAACCTAACATTAATATTCTCCCCCTTTTTGTCTTTCTTCACAAAACCTAATCGAATAAGTGCAAGTGACTTATAGTGACGGCAACATACATGCTCCCCCTTAACCTGTGAAACAAAACATATACAATATACACATATATATACCATATAGGATTAGAAAAAATAAACATCCATGACAGTATTCACATAATCATCATCCATAGAACTTTACAACCCAAAAATAAAAAGTATCAAAGATTGTCTTAACAACAAAACATTCCAATGTTAGAAAAGATCATTCGGCCTTAGCCATCATTCAACACCATATTCAGTAGTAAAGCAACAACAACAACAGTCTCTGACAGCAGCATCTCAGACATAAAAACTCGTCGACAACAGTAGTAGATTCCAGCCTCTTTCTACTTCTTCCAACTTCACTGCCTATGTCCCCTGCACCAGTACCAGGTGATCGACGATATCTTCTTCGCGTAGATGCAGCTCTGCTGCTTTTAGCTTGTTCTTTTTCTGTCTGTCCATCTTCAGATTTGTCTCCCCCTGCTTCATCTCCTTCTTTCTCCCTTTGTATAGTACTATCATTACCAGCATCATCTCCCCCTTTTTGGGAAGAAAGCAAAAACAAAAAGTGATCTCTGGCTTGAACTAATGCTGCCCTGACATGATCAACTCCATCTATCTGCGAGTTGATTTTTGTAATTTCTCTTACAAACCAGGAAGTAGACAATCTTGATGCGACATGTAACTAGAATGTCATAACATTTTTGTCAACATCCTCACTTCCGACTTCTTTTCTCGAGGTAGATCAATGATTCTGTTCGGGCTCCTCCGTACTATTTTATTAACACCATACACCTCAGGTTCTTTCTTTATCATATCTTTCTTCGGTGGTTTGAACCCTTGAGATGTCAGAACTTTAAAGATCAAGGAGGGAAATGGTAGGATTATGTTGAAGTCATTTTCATCCAAATTTATAATCTGTTGAAAGATTGTTTTCCCATATCGACTCATGAACCTTTTCCTATCTTGTAAAGGAGAATTGCTTGCTCTATAGTGACAATTGACTCGTTCATTGAGGAGCCAATTATATGTAGCTATTTTGTGTAATATAGCAAACAATGGGTAAGCTTCGACGCTGGACACCTTGAGACCTATTTTTTCAAAAGACCTCCAGTGATATAGGTAATCACTTCATCTCTGTCATTTACAACATCCCTTTCTTCTTTTTCCAATCCATCACTCAGACTCAAACATCGGTTAATTGTGGTGGGAGTGAAGTCGTAAAACTCGTCATAGATATAAATCTTGCCAAATTTCTTCGACTCGACCTTCTCCATTTTAGTTTTCAGATTAGCATAAAACAACCTCACAATATTCTCAACGTATGGACACTTGTTATTGACAGAGCCTAGTAGATTTATTTCGGTAAAGAAGTCCATCAGGCCATATTCAGTGCATGATGCAATGTCCATTACTTTTTTTGTTCTGATAGTTCTATTTTTATACCATGACGATGTTGGACTTTTCTTTAGTTAAAAATTTATCTGAGAAAGGATGTACCTCATTCTCTGATTCAGTTGCAGATTTTCTTGATGAGGTTGGAGAACTTGATTCTTTTATCGCATGTTGGGATGTTGATGGAGATGTTGTGATATTTTCAGCAACATCTGGGGTATCTTCTGATGACTCTTCAATCATTTGTTTTTGCAAGACTTTTAGGCAAAACTTATTTAAAGGCGTATCATGTGGGGTTTACGCTCTTGTGAATCTACAATATTAGGAACAAAGAGATTTGAGTGCGATGGTGGCGCTAGAGCTTACGTTGGTAGTTCGTGATGGAGTTTTCGGCATCATCGTCGGTGGACGATTGAGTCGACTCACTCCAATCACTCCAATCATTTCTTGATCTGGCGATGGTATCGACCTTTGGTCATTTGTAGTGATTCAACACTCCAAATCTCTTTCAAAAGTTAGTGGACCTCGAGTGGAAAACTTGGATGTGCCTTCTCTTTCGGTAACACGGTGACATCCGGAGTATTTTCGGATCAATCACAGTTGTTGGTGTCTCATGGGTGGCGGTGTCGAGTGGTTCTTGAAACTCACTTAACACAATGGCTTTGCATTGAGGTGGACTTGTGCTCATTGGTGTAGGTTCTGAAATGTTAGGTGACATTTTGGGTGACATTGGTGAAGTATCCATTGGTGAGAATGCTGAAGAAGATGAAGGGGTGTTAGGGTTTTGAGGTTTGGTAAAGTGGTGTGTTTTGGAAGGGATCCATCGATTCTTTGATTATAAGCGAGATGATGTGACAAATTCCCCACTACCTTTTTTAAAAAATTTCGGGAAGAAAATTAACTAGACTAGAAAGATTAGCAATTGAAGATACATTTAAACACTTGGCAACAATATTTTTGTTTCCAAATTTTAAGAGTTTGTATTGTGTTCCAATACTTGTTCATAAAATTTAGAGTTTTTAAAAGATAGACATCAAGATTAGATCATTATCAACAAAAAATATAAAAATATGTTCAAAAACCACAGTTGGGAAAATATAACTGAATTTTCAAAAATCGATTTACCTGTATCTGACAAATATCAGTATCTGAGAATGTCAATAGTAATGTTAGCAACATTTTGAACAACACAGGTATCATAATCTCTAAAAACATTTTTTTTTCTTTCTTTCGGCAATAAACCAAGACACATTTCATATATGATTTTATGAGTTCAATCTCCAGACCAATGTAACATTTTTCCATTGAGTCCTAGATCTAATCATACAACATATAAGAAACTTTACTTTGTGTCAAAAACAAGAATACTTCTTTAGCATCCTCATAATTTCTTTTTATTAAGCATTTTGATACTCCTATAGTATAGGAACGATATCAATTTTCAAGGGCTTTGCCCAATCTTCACAATTGTCGAGAATTACAAAGGCTTTTCCATAATTTGATACTCCATTTTTATGATATCTAATATCATCGGAGAGAACGATATCACATTAAAATCATGTTCTTATTTGAAAACCATATCTGAATGAGAAAACGTTAGATATAACAAAATTCTGAAAATCAGATTCTGATATTACAAGGGAAAAATATCACCCGAAATGTTAGAGACATTTCAAATGACATTCGCCATGATCTTAGAATTTAGAAATCTGAGAGACCAAGAGCTTTTCAAACTGGAAAATCTCTCATGATCTAAAGCTTTTGTAAAGATATCGGATAGTTGATGAAGTGTATCAACATAATCAATTTGAACTATTTGTTTTCGACCAAATCTCTCAAAATATGATGTCTAATATCTATATGTTTTGTACGAGAGTGCTGAACTGGATTTTTTGAAATGTTAATGACACTCATATTATCACAATACAAAACTAAGATATTATTTGAAAAACCATAATGGTCTAACATGTGTCTTAACCAGATTAATTGAGAACAACAACTCCCAGCTGCTACATATTCAGATTCAGTAGTTGAGAGTGAAACACAGTTTTGTTTGCGACTATACCAAGAAACTAAATTTTTGCCAAGGTAAAAACATCTTCCACTAGTACTCTTTCTGTCATCCGCATCACCATCCCAATCCGAGTCACTATACCCTATTAGATTAGGATTAGTGTCTTTGGAATACCAAATTTCCAACTCACATGTGTCGGCAACATATCTGATGACACGTTTAACGACATTTAAGTGGGTGATTTTGGGACAGGCTTGGAATCGAGCACACACACACACACACTAAACATTAGATCAGGACGACTAGCGGTGAGATGCAAGAGACTACCTATCATAGAACAATACAAAGTTGGGTCGACATTTTCCCCAACATCATTTTTGCATATAGTCTATGTTGATCCCATTGGAGTCTTCATATGTTTAGCACTCTCCAATCCAAACTTCTTGACCAAATTCTTGGCATACTTGCTCTGGGAGATGAAGATTCCCTCCTCATTTGCTTTATCTGCAAGCGTAAGAAAAAGGTTAATTCCCCTATCATGCTCATCTCAAATGTTGAGGACATATCTTCGACAAATGTCTTAAGATGGGACTGTGAAGTCGAACCAAAAACTATGTCATCTACATAGATTTGAGCAATGACCATATCTACTCCGTGGTGTTATGAATAAAGTACAATCAGCTTCACCATGTTTGAAACCAAATTCAAGAAGAAATTGAGTTAAACGACCATACCATGCACGTGGAGCCTATTTTAATCCATCTGAGGCATTTTTCAGCTTGTATACAAATTGTGGATGGTGGGGATCTTCGAATCCCTTAGGTTGTTCGACGTACACTTTCTTATCAATATATTCATTCAAGAAAGCACCTTTTACATCCATTTGATGGAGAGTGATCTTCAAACAGCAAGCTATGGCAAGCAATAGTCTAATTGACTCAATTCTAGCAACTGGAGCGAAGGTTTTCTCATAGTCAATCCCTTCCACTTGAGAGTAGCCTTGAGCAACTAGTCTAGCCTTATTTCTCATGATTCAGTTCAATCTGATTTGTTTTTAAAGATCCCTTTAGTTCCAATAACATTAGTATCATTGGGGCGAGGAACAAAATCCCAGACTTCATTTCTGGTGAACTGTTCTAATTCTTCTTGCATAGCTTGTATCCACCAACAATCCTTGAGTGCTTCATTGACATTCTTTGGTTCCAATGTAGATACATAACAAGAATGAGTTACCTTATGATATACGGTGGACATGCACGCATATTTCACCATATCTCGATAATTCTGTGGTTCCTTCCTTCCTGTTCTTACACCTTCAAACATCTCTCTTATCACTTGTTCTATAGGATGATTTCTTCTAATCCTGGATGAGGGATCCCTGCGTACTGGGTCATGAAGTTCAGCTTCTGATTCCTCATCTGAACCTGCAGTGTTCTCGATTTCTGCTTCAAGTGTTGCTGCAGATGTCGTAACATTTGGAGCAACATTTGGATTTCCTGCATTCTGCGCATCTTCCACTGTTATGATAACATCATCTACTGGTTTATTTCCTGTAAGCTCAGCAAGATCATCAAAGACAATGTTAACAGATTCTTGTACGATTTTGGTTCGAAGATTATAAATTCGGTAAGCATGCTATTTTGGGAATAGCCTACAAAAATTCCCTTATCACTTTTAGAGTCAAATTTAGCTAGGTGATCTCTATCATTAAGAACATAACACACACACCCAAACACATGAAAGTAGCGCAAATTGGGTTTCTTTCCATTCAAAAGCTCATAGGGTATCATTTTAATTTCAGGCCTAAGATAGACTCTATTAGTGATGTGACTTGCAATATTTAGACCTTCTGCCCAAAAACCTTTTGACAACTTCTTAGAACTCAACATGACTCTAGCCATCTCTTGTAAAGTCCTATTCTTCCTCTCTGCTACACCATTTTGATGTGGGGTTTTGGGAGCAGAAAACTCATGGAAAATGCCTTTTTTCTCATAAAATATAGAGAACTGACTATTCTCAAACACTTTTCCATGGTCGGACCTAATCCGAAAAATAGAGGAATGATATAGATTTCTTATTCTAGAGTGTAGAATCTTGAACATGCCAAACGTTTGAGATTTTTCCTTTAAAAAGAATATCCAAGAATACCTGGAAAAGTCATCCACAATCATATATGAGTACCTCATGCCTCTAAATTTTGTCTACCTCGATTGGACCCATAAGATCCATGTGCAAAATGATGCGCGAAAAGATGCACACACTTTAACGCAAGTGCACGTTATCGTGATAAGTAATATAGTCTTGGTAAGACCGAATATCGATCCTGAGGATTAGTGTTCAAGTACCAACTATCTATCTTTTGGTATCTATTTGGTAACCGATATTGATTTTGTTGTTTATAACTAATAATTATAAATGCTAATTAACTATATGTTTACTTCAGTAGTGATGGGAATAGGGCTTCCACGTCTCCTCAACTATCCGCTTATGTTACTTATTAATGCAATGAATTATGGTTCTTCTTCTCTCGGAGCTAGCAGGTTTACGAAATTGAGGTATTTTCATCCCCAATCCAAAATATGTCTACCCAACTTACAGCATATTCACAACCTCCTCCTTTTGAAGTTTGATTAGAAAT
This sequence comes from Przewalskia tangutica, assembly GCA_029844215.1. NCBI lineage: Eukaryota > Viridiplantae > Streptophyta > Magnoliopsida > Solanales > Solanaceae > Przewalskia > Przewalskia tangutica. Next base: position 114,393,294 of record CM056723.1, on the reverse strand, counting down.
CATATAAATAATGATAATTAGTGATCAATTAATTATCAAGCATTCAAAGCAATTATTGGATAAATCTCAACAAGAAGAAGAATAACCATAAACGTCGTCAATTCATAACATAAGTTTCTAGTGATTTAACATGGAAAGCCACATAAAAGAATTAGTTCCTAGCCATTGACATGACAGAACTAATTCAAGGTTCATCATAAAAGCGAAATAAAGGAAAGAAAAGAAAAGAAAGTTACTAAACTATGGTCTCGATCTTGATCAAGAATCCTTGTGTTGTGCAAGAAAGGGAACCCTTTAGAACTGCCTAGGGTTCTCCTTTTATAGGCTCAAAACCGCCTCTAACTTTTCCCTTCAGGCCTGGCCCAGAAAATCGTCATTAAACCTGATTTTCCCGCGTCGGCACCGCGACCCTGCTATCGGCGCGCGGCCTGGAATCTGCGATGCCGGATGATTTGGCGCGCGGCCGATCTCTGGCATGCAGGCGCGCGGCTCGCAACTGCGGTATTTACGGATATTGGGCGCGCGACCTGCACTGTTGGCATGGTAGCGCGGCGCTGGTCCGTGTTTCTGCCTCGTTCGCCACTTTCTCATCTTTTCAGCTCTGGAACCTCCACTTTTGCCCTCTTTTAGCTCCTTTTCCGCCATTTGGCCATTTTAACCACTTTGACTCAAAAGAAAGAAAATCTATCCTAATATGACACTTATTTGTACAAAAAGGGACAAAAGATTAGCTAAAAACGACTCAAAAAGTGTATATAAAATACACCGATCAAATACCCCCAAACTTAACCTTTGCTCGCCCTCGAGCAAAGATAAAAAGAAAGAATTAAAGACTCAAAGAAACGAAAATAAAAGACTCACTGACATTGATCACTTTTGCTGCATTGATGTTATCTAGAAAAACATGAAGTTTAGCAGAATAATATGCAGGAACATATAGCATGAAATTTTTGCACACTAAACACATTAAGCTAGATATTTCGCAAACTCATTTTTTTTTATCATGCTTAATGGAAGTCAACATACTGAATCATGCTTGTAAAATAGAAAAATCCTATGGCATGTTTACTTGCTATTCTCCACTAACTCTGGATATGCATAAAAGAGATCTTCAGGACTTTAAGGGTTGTAATGTAGGCTTAGGTATAGGTAGGTAAAAGTAGGCATTTAGGCTCATTTTTGTGTACCATAAGCTCTTTAGCTTTTCGTTGTTTCCCTTTTCTTTTGATTCTTTTCTTCACTTCAAATCAATCTTTCCCCTCTTTTGTTTTGGGAGAGTGAAGTGTATAAAAATGACAAGCACCCCCAAACTTAGGCTTTTGCCTATTTCTTATTACTTTTTTATTTGGGGTGCATCAAAGTTGTTCACTCTTTTTGTTTCATTTTTTTTTACACAATTTATTCCACTATTTCACATTTTTACTTATGGCACAATTTGTGGGAATATAGGGTGTCAAAGAAGAAGTTTCAATTTTTAGGCTCAATGGGGCTGACTAGGGATACTTTTAAAGTCAGTGATAGAAAAGAGTGGTAAGAATTGGCTATCAAAGAAACGCCTGAGTCATCTCCCTAACATGCACATCCTAACTATTTCGCCTCAAATAGCAAGCAATCATAACACATAGGTTTTCATCATGTAGCATGCACAATTCAAGCAAGAAACTCCAAATAGGCAGTTATTTGAGTTTTGGCATATTTAACCTAAGTGTTTAGATAGTTGCTTCTAATTCCATTACATTATTCCACCTTACTTCACTAGGTGTTTCTAGTAACTACAACATACATGATCTTTGACAGACAATTATGACTCAAAAGAAAAAAAAAATTGTGACTCAAAATATACATAAAACAACCAAAAAGACTCAACATACTATAACAATAAGATACAAATAAAACACCCCCCCAAACTTAAATCACACATTGTCCCCAATGTGTGTAGACTCAAAGACAATAAAAGAAAATATGACACTTACAGACTTGGCTAAAATGGTGGTGGTGGCGGTGACATTGGATAGTGCATGGACCATTTGGTTGAGCAAGGAACTCATCTCGTTGGTTTGTTGCCTCATTTCTTGTTGTCCTTGTATCACCGTGTCCAAACTCTGCATCATCCTCATCTGGTTCTGGAGTAATTGCTCCATCATGGGCACTGAAGGTTCAGATTATGTGGGTGGCTGGTGGCTAGGTCCTGCCGCATATTGAGCCTCTATTTCAGGCTCATCTTCGTTCATGGCGGCCTCTGCTGCTGCTGCTGGTGGTGGTTGTGATCTTCTTCTTGCTACTGGGGGGCTTGGGTCTGGGAAAGAGTGCACTATCCCATATGTCACAGGCAGTTGGTTTCTCTCATTAGTATCAGTGGGTAGGACTGGGACCCCATTCATGTGGCATAAACTGGTGATAAGTGAGCCATGTCCCAATCCACCTGTTGTCACCAACCTGCTGATTTCTTCAATGCTCTGCACTATCTCTTTCTCCACATCAATCGTTTTCCCCGTCATGATCCCATATATCAATTTAATCCTATCTTCTGGCACTCTGGTGAAGTGCGTTGATGGGATCAGACGGGCACTGATGAAATATAGCCAACCGCGTTTGCTTTGTTGGCGGCCTTTGCTCGATCCTCTTGAACCATTTCTTGCAATATCAAATGCAGCCCCAGGGTAGCTCACTGTGTCTGCAACGGCGTCCCAGTTGATGAGGTTGGTGCTTCTAGACCAAGATCTGAAGTAGCTTCGGTCATCACCTCTTTCCTCAACATCAACTGTTCTTAATGTCGAATTTATCGTTGCTGCCGTCACAGGGCAAATATCTTCCCCTCACAAAACATTTATTTTCCACCCTCTCCGGAAAGTTAGCATAGAATTCACGCACCATCGCTGTGTTCATTGGTGCTATCTTGTCCGGGTTGACAAATCTCTTCCACCCCATCATCTCAATCATTGCCTGAATGGGCTCATAGACATCCTCCTCCCCAAACGACTCCCTCTGGTAATCCATTCCCCTTTCAGGAATTAAGGGTCTGGTACTAAGCTTTTTGTATCTTTCGTAAGCTTGGTGGCTCACGAACCTATTATCATCGTATTGCGGGGCAGAGGTGGATGTGGAGGCTCTTCTCTTTCTGGCAGACATGGTTAAATTACTTTCTGCATCTTACAACTTAGTAGCACAAATGTTCCCCAACACAATCAACAATTAGTAGCTATAACACTAACACCCCCAAACTTGACTCTCTTTGCAATACCCACCTCCTGTCTACTCCTTCTAAACTTCACAACCAATTTTTCATTTTGACTACTTCAACAATGCAACACTTCTCCAAACTACTACCTTCTTTTGACTATTGAAAGCTTTCAAGAAAAAATGGAGATTACCTTTTATGGTGTTCTTGAGGTTTTCGTGCTTCTAATGGTGATTTGAGGTAATGGGATGGAGTTTTGTTGGTTGAGATGGCTCAGGGTTTAGGGATTTTAAGAGTTTTGGTTGTGGTTGGGTTTGATTTGTGGAGGATTTGTGGGTAAATTGTGGATTTTCGTGGGTTTTGTGGAGAAGGGGGGTTAGGTTTTGGTTTTGAAATTCGGGAAAATCTGATTTCTGGGCGTTTTATCAGCATGCGGATTTAAGCCGTGTGTGCGACCTGCATTTAGCGCGCGGCTGATCTGTATTTGCCGGGAATTTACTGTGTGGCTAGACTTAGCAATTTTACGGATTTTTAGCGGCCACCTGCTCGCCAGGCGCTTAAACTTCAGCGCCATACGCTTTTTGGCGCGGCTACCGTTTCTGGAAATCTGGCTGTTCTTGATGTTCGCCCTTGATTTATTGGCCTATACACAATCACAACACAAACACTACCTCAGTGAGACCGTTCTTAATAAAAAAACTATTATATTAAAGTAAAATAAATCAAAATACCTTGGGTTGCCTCCCAGTAGCATTTGTCTTTAACGTCTTTTAGCCGGACGCAAGTTCCTTAACTCAATAAATGTGGGGTGGATTAACCCCACAACTAATCCATTTTCTCCACATTTTTCGTTTTCTTTTTCTTCTTCTCCTCTTAGCATTATCGTTAAGGGAAAGTTCAGGAACACATACCTGCTTTTGTGGAGGTTCGGCCATCCATACCTGCTTTCGTGGGCTCATCTCCCTTGGTTTGACTTGTACTGGCTCACAGGGGGGTTTGATGGTGCTGATTGCAAAGCACCTGCTCATGGTTGGTGGCTCAATGATGTGTTTAAATACTTTAAACACCATTTCTTCCTTCTCCACCCTTAATGTAAGCTCTCCTCTTTCTACATCGATCAAGGCTCTCCCTGTCGCTAGGAATGGTCTCCCCAATATGATAGAGATTTCTGCATCCTCTTCCATGTCAAGAATGAGGAAGTCCGCAGGAAAAAAGAATTTTCCTACTTTAACAATCACGTCCTCAATTTTCCCTCTTGGGTGAACCACTGTCCTATCGGCCAGCTGCAGGCTCACTGTGGTTGGTTTTGCCTCACCCAACTCCAATCGTTTAAATACCGATAAAGGCATCAGATTTATACTTGCCCCTAAATCGCCTGAGCCACATTGCGTGTCACCACCGCCAAAGGTAGTGTAAAGCTCTCTGGGTCTTTTAGTTTAGGGGGCAACTTCTTCTGTAAGATAGCACTGCACTCCTCCGTTAGTGCTACCATCTCATACTCCGCCAGTTTCTTCTTCTTCCCCAAGATCTCCTTCATGAATTTGAAATAGGAGGGCATCTGCTCCAATGCTTCTATAAATGGTATGTTGATATGCAGCTTTCTGAATGTCTCCAAAAATTTGGAGAATTGTTTATCAACTGCCTTCCGCTGTAATCTCTGGGGGAATGGGATCTTCTCTGTATACTCCTTCTGCAGGTTTTTCTACTACTGGGCGAGATTCAACCATCTTCTCTTTTTCTATCTCTGCCCTTTGCTCAACTACTGGCTGAGGTGACTGCTGCTCCAACTGTTTGCCACTTCTCAATTGTACTGCCTGGCATTGCTCCCTCGGATTCACCTCTGTGTTGCTTGGCAGTGTACCCTGCGGCCTGCTGTTTGCTTGCTTTGCTAGCTGACCCACTTGTGTTTCCAAGTTCCTGAACGAGGATCTAGCTACATCCTGGCGGAGTGCAGGCGTTGGTGAGTGCCAACAAAGCTGCTCTCAGCTCGTCTGACTTTTCTTGCTGAACCGGTGCGTTGAACTGTTGAGGATGTGGGGCCTGAGTAAAGGGCTGCTGATTTTGGTCTTCTTGGGTTTAGTCGGCCCTGTATTGATTCTGCGCCCACGGTCTCCTCTCCATGAGAAATTTGGGTGATTCTTCACCTGGATTATATGTGTTGGAGTATGGGTTGTTCGTGGCCTCGATAATTACCCACGGCCTGACACTCTGCCTGCTCTATTGGCATATTATTAGGATCAGCTGAAGGACACCTATCGAATGTATGTGGGCCTCGCGATTTCCATGACTCTTTGGCATCCGAGCGCATTCATCGATCTTGTATGTTCTTTGCTGTTGTTTCGCCAAAAGGGCCACTTGGGCATTCAAGGCAGCAATGACATCTATTTCGTGGACTCCCACTGTTCTCCTCCCACTCATTGATCTCTCTTCTGTGACATGGTTGTTGGTGGCCATATCTTCTAATAATTCGTGAGCGTCGTGGGCTGTTTTCCTCATGAATGTCCCACCTGCTGCTGCATCTATAATGGTTCTGGTTGTTCCGCTGAGCCCGTTATAGAAGATGTGGACCAAGTTCCTGACTCAATGCTGATGGTGTGGGCATTTTCTCTGCAAATCTTTGAACCTTTCCCACGCTTCGTACAAGAACTTTCCATCTGCTTGGTAGAAGTTATTCAACTCCCCTCTCAATTTTGCTGTTTTGCATGGGGGAAAGAATTTGGCTAGAAATTTTTGTGTCAGCTCTTGCCATGTAAAAATCGAATCAGATGGCAGGGAATTTAACCATACTTTTGCTCTATCCCTGAGTGAGAAGGGAAAGAGCCTCAATCTGACGGTATCATCGATACGCAGATTATATCGAAAGTTGCACATAGCTCCAAGAAATTAGCTATGTGCATATGTGAATCCTCGATGGCGATCCTCCAAATTGCTGTGTTCTGCACCATGCTCAGAATCGCCGGTTTTATCTCAAAGTTGTTTGCTCCTATTGCAGGGAGCCTAATACATGTCTGTGCTCCATTCACCCTCGGCAGCACATAGTCTCCCAAGCTCCTTTCTGCCTGGACTTGAACTCTTTCCTCGACATCCATAGGTGCTTGCCGAGGCATTCCTGGGTTAGGTTGATTTTCACCTAACCCTTCTCTCATCATATTGTTGTTTTGAACACCGTCCATCTCTGTCAAGGTTGCAATCCGCTGATTCTTTCTGTTCTGTTTACAGGTTTTCTCAATCTCTGGATTGAAGGGAACAAGTGTAATGTGCCCTTTTCTCCTTCGCATAAACTGATTTCCTGAAATAGATCAAAAACAGACAACCAATCACGGCAACTGATTTTTTTCCAAAAATAAAAGTAAAAACGTAAAAAATAAAAATAATAAAAAAAACCAAATTAGAAATTAAAAATAGATAAAATTGATATTGAACTATGCCTAGTCCCCGACAACAGCGCCAAAAACTTGATGCGCGAAAAGATGCACACACTTTAACGCAAGTGCACGTTATCGTGACAAGTAATATAGTCTTGGTAAGACCGAATATCGTCCACAAGGATTAGTGTTCAAGTACCAACTATCTATCTTTTGGTATCTATTTGGTAACCGATATTGATTTTGTTGTTTATAACTAATAATTATAAAGGCTAATTAACTATATGTTTACTTCAGTAGTGATGGGAATAGGGCTTCCATGTCTCCTCAACTATCCGCTTATGTTACTTATTAATGCAATGAATTATGGTTCTTCTCTCGGAGCTAGCAGGTTTACGAAATCGTTTTATACTCCCGTTAAGGCTATATAAACACTCAACCCCAGTATTGCTCCTTTCTACCTTTCGGTGATAAGGATGACTCTATAGGAGGATTAAGACCAAAAACCTAGTTAACCGTCACGCGCCATGCGTAAAATTAGGGTTGTTAAGCCTCTCATTAACGCTACATAAGTAATTGAGGTATTTTCATCCCCAATCCAAAATATGTCTACCCAACTTACAGCATATTCACAACCTCCTCCTTTCGAAGTTTGATTAGAAATCATATAAATAATGATAATTAGTGATCAATTAATTACCAAGCATTCAAATCAATTATTGGATAAATCTCAACAAGAAGAATAACCATAAAAATGCATCAATTCATAACATAAGTTTCTAGTGATTTAACATGGAAAGCCTATAAAAGAATTAGTTCTAGCCATTGACATGACAAGAACTAATTCAAGGTTCATCATAAAAGCGAAATAAAGGAAAGAAAAGAAAAGAAAGTTACTAAACTATGGTCTCCATCTTGATCCAAGAATCCTTGTGTTGTGCAGAAAGGAACCCTTTAGAAGCGCCTGAGTTCTCCTTTTATAGGCTCAAAACCGCCTCTAACTTTTCCCTTGATCTGGCCCGGAAAATCGTCATTAAACTGATTTTCCGCGTCGCGCCTGACCACGCTATCGGCGTCGCGACGCCGGAAGTCCTGCGATACTTCGGATGATTTGGCGCGCGGCCAGTCTCTGGCATGCAGGCGCGTACTGCTGTAACCTGCGGTATTTCTGGATATTGGGCGTCGCGGCCCTGCACCTGTTGGCATGAGGCGCCGCGGCGCTGGTCCGTGTTTCTTCCTCGTTCGCCACTTTCTCATCTTTTCAGCTCTGGAACCTCCACTTTTGCCCTCTTTTAGCTCCTTTTCCGCCATTTGGCCATTTTAACCACTTTGACTCAAACGAAAGAAAATCTATCCTAATATGACACTTATTTGTACAAAAAGGGATAAAAGATTAGCTAAAAACGACTCGAAAAGTGTATATAAAATACACCGATCACAAAAGCTGAAAAACAGTGAGACGTACCTGAATGTTGTCCATTATTTTGAGTAGCATTGTGGGAGACACGGGTCTGCTTACCTTTGAGACAATCTTCACAAACCACTGTTTTATCCTTAGGAATTAGATTAGGGATGCTTCTTACTGCCTCATAAGAAATTAATCTTTTAAGGTTGGGGAAATTAACGTGCCCTAATTTTTTATGCCACAAGGTCGTGTCATCGGTCCTAACACTATTGCAAATTTCTTGTTCTCCAACAAGATAACAATTATCGCTCATTCTTGTACCTGTCATTACACATTGGTTAGCTTCATTAGTAACTGTACAAGCATACTTGTTAAACTTTACCTCTAGATCGTCATCACACAATTGACTTATACTAACTAGATTGGCCATCAAACCGTCAACGTGCAAGACATATTTCAGTGCTGAAACTCCAGGAACACTCAAGGTTCCTCTTCCTATGATTTTACTTTTTCCTCCACCTCCGTATGTGACATTACCTCCACTTAGAGCTTCGTAGTTCCTCAAACACTCTTTTGTCCCCGTCATGTGTCGAGAACATCCACTGTCGAAGTACCACGATCCTGAAATGTTAGTTCTCAATGCAGTAATAGCTACATTACATCTCATATTCATACTGGGAACCCAGACCTTCTTTACCTTTTTCTGTTTCGATTACGAAACCGCCTCGAGTCTTTATGCGGAATGTTGAACAATATTTTCGATTTAAATTTGGCTCTGGACTTCTACAATTTAAAGCGATAAGGTTTTAAATGGCGGACTTATTCTGATGATGGCACACAAAATTCTCTTTTTATGAAGCCCATTTTCTCATTTTATCAAACAAGTTGGAGCATATTGCATTAATGGAGTTCTTGTAGCCCAAACTGCATGTTGTGGTTGACTAACACTTAGGATTTCTTCTAGTTTGGAAGTGCCACCGTTAAGCTTTCGGAAGGTAGCTTCGGCCAGATCTAATTTCGCACTGATCTTACCAAATTCAAGATCTTTTTTGGTAAGAGTAACCTCTAGTCGGGTTATTGTGCCTTTCAAACATGCATTATCAAGAGTTAAAGTTTTCACCTTTGAGTCAAGTTGTTTAGATTTAACAATTAAGTTCTTGCAAAGTTTTTGCAATTCTTTAATCATGTCATCCTTTGAGTCGACTTGAGTCTCAGGGTCAGATTCACAATTTGAAATAAAAGCACTAAAGCAGTTAACATCTGAATAGTTAAAAAATTCATACCTGTCGGATGTTACTGATCCTGCAGATGTCATCGCTGATGTTGCCGAAAATGTTGTGACATTCGGGAAAACACAATCAGCGACATTTTCATTATCTGATGATCGTCAAACAAATGCGCGTAACAGTGACTCCATTTCTGGTTCCTCTTCCTCTTCACCTTTATCGCCACTTAGAGAAATCCATAGACTTTTCCCAGCTTTTCTTAAAGTGTTTGCACACTCGTTGGCATAATGGCCCCATCCCGAGCAGGCATGGCATTGTATACCTACGAGCTGCTTGGGATCAAACTTGGTTCGGTATGCGTTGGTTCTCCTAAGTTGATTTCCTTTTTGCGTTGTAGGAAGGGTTTTAGTGAATCGTGGATTGAAGCCTTGACTTTGGTTCTCTTTGGGTTTAGTTTTATTTTTATCATCGTTGAACCTTCTTAACATCGTATTGAATTTTCGATTGAGAAGGGCAACGTTAGCACCATCCCCGATTTCTTCAAGATTTTTGTCCTCTTCATTGCTTTGCATCTCTAAGGATTTTGCTTAAAGTGCAACATCTTTGCCTCTATACAATGTTCTTTGGTTTTTCATATTCATCTATATGTTTTAAGAATGCTCATTAAAGTATGGAGATCCATTGTAGCGAGATTGTGGGCTTCTTCAATCGCACATATCTTAATATTGAACTTTTCAGGAAGAGATCGAAATTCCATTTCAACAAGTTGATTGTTGGTCAATGGAGACCCAAGTACTTGACATTCATTAGAAATATCGATCAACTTTCCAAAATAAGTTTTGATATCATTTGTCGCTTCCATCCTTAAACGTTCGTATTTACTCACGAGCGTGCAGAGCTTTGTTCTACGAACACTGAGCTACCTTCACAATGGTTTTGTAGGGTATCCCAAGTCCCTTGGTAGTTGAGAAATTTTGGATAAGTTTGAACATATAAAGATCTACCCATCCAAAAATAGCATTAAGAGCCTTTTCATTGAAGCCTGCACTATTGGTTTCTTCCACACTTCATTCGGCCTCAGGCTTAGGTAATATGTCGTCTTCCTCGTCCGGGAGCATAAGAACAGTATATCCATTTGTAATTGATCTCCATGCTCACATCAATGGATTTGATATGAGAACGTAGGCGAATCTTCCAATAAGGATAATTCGAACCATCTAAGATAGGAAGTCTACCAATATTTGAATTAGCCAGATCCATAGTTAAAGTAAAAGGACTTTAACACTTATTATGTTAAGTGTCGGCTCACGATACCACTTGTTGGTCGGGTTTTAATACTATGGATTAAATAAAATCACACGGTAAAGTAGAACTGAATGTATGCAGAAACAGTTTCAAATGTTAGCTAAAATGTCGTCTAACATAAGTTATGACATTTGGATAAAAACAGAAAACATTTGAAATAATTAAAGTACAGCGGAAATAATAAAGAACACAAATGTTTAATTTTTATAGGTTATATATTAATATAACTCATGATGATCAATGACCAAAGGTAATTGTATATATATATATATATATATATATATATATATATATATATATATATACAATTGATATATTCCTTCTTTTCAATGTTACAAGATGATACAAAAGGAATAAAAAATGGTTAAGTCGCAGATGACTTATGCTTGAAAAATCTATCTAAATAGAAGTGATCAACACCTCATTACAATTGTTTCAATGAAAGTACAAATCTAGAATCTAAAGAGCAATTATAATGTCGGACAGAATGTCGTCACAAACTCAGGCAACACAGTGATCCAGTCTCTTTGATCGATATTTCTGGAGAGCTCTCTCTATCGTTTTCACTCTTAAATTATGGATATCGAATCCTTGAAGTGACCTCTCTATTTATAGTGGAGAGTTCCCTTGAAAGACTCCTCAACAGGTTGTAGAAGCTGAGCTCAAACAGGAGCACGTGTGGCAGTAGCGTAAGCCACGAAACTCTCCAACTGCTTGGACTATTTCTTCATCGTCTTGCTCCTTAAGTTATGCTCCTCTTGGAATTGGTCTTCCTCGTTTGCAATCAGCTCCAAGTACTCCTTGCCAAGTCAATTTGCCATGTGATAAAACAGTCACAGTTTCCTGAAAAACAGTCCGTGAAGATAGGCAAAACAGTTACCAGAATGTCGTCACAAATGTCAAGACATTTGGTCCAACATTTTCTGATTTTAACTTAGCTCTGAAAATTATATGTTAGGAAATTTTTTATGACACAAAACCTAACATTAACAGTTGTTTCTCTCTTTTCAGTATATACGAATACTAGTTATCATGGGTATACACTCAAATACATATAATCGTGGTAAAAAAGGAAAAGGAATATGCCAAGTAATAAAATCAATATCTTCAGAGCTTTAACACTTTTTAAGTTGTTAAATGATTGTTGTGAAAAATGTGGTTTGTGGTGGTGGCTGATAGTTATGGACAGAGTGATGGTGAAAATTATTCGCACTAAAAAATACATCTTAATGATAGTAAGACATTGTTCAAGATCTTAATAATTAAGAGATATTCAAATCAAAGAAGTGCTTAAATCATAATATAAACAAAGATACTTAATGGTCTAAGATCTAAATCTTTCCGATTCAGACCTCCATTAAATGCTAAAATGAGGCTTAGCCTTCGATCAAATATAGCCTCCATTAAATGCTAAAATAAGTGAGTTTCTTACTTATTTTCCTATATTCGGTGCATAAGTAAAAAATATCATCTTAAAAGAATTTATATACAACAAATATAATGTGGAATGACACTTATGGAACTTGTTTCCCTACTTTCATTAGGAAAGTTATTTTTCCTCATTTTTAAGGAACTTATTTTTCTAGAGATTTTTTTTTTAAAAACTTTTCATCAATCGAAAATGAAAAAATTGAAAAATATATTCCACCATACCGGACACACCTAACAGTTTTGTTACTCAGGCTGAAAGTACTGACCATCACATTTCTATGCCGCTCCAAATTGGATAGAAAGTTAACACCCTATTTTCTTCTATAAGATCATTCACTAGTACATTAAAGATGTGATAATCCCATCTCTCGATTTATGTATTTGCATTTCAATTTGTATTTCGTGCATGTTTTTATGTTGTTTATTCTATTTGTGAGTTACGAAAATGGTTTGGGTGATACGAGGGGTTCAAACAATTTTCGAACGCGTTGAAGTGAAAACTAAATTGTTGAAATTTTTTGTGTCTGACGGCACCACGATCCAGATTTCGCTGAGGTGAGCCTCTGTTCGTGGTGGTGGCTTTGGCTATCCATCTTATGCGTTTGTTTTTATAAGTTGCATGTCCCATATATTTTGTACTCATAGTCTTATAACAAATATTTTTTTCGCTGATATTTAGTGGTAAGTTTTGTAGGAAAAATTGGTGTATCCGAAAGGTTAAACAAAATCGAATTGGTTGAGTCGAGAGATGGTTCTCTGTGTTTAAGACAAAATTATCCCGTATATATGCGTTTACGGTAATGGGCAATAGTCTCCCAAGATTGTCCCGTATATATAGACCATATTGTTGTGCATTTCTGTTTCTGTGTTTCGAACATAATAGAAGAAAAGGATTTTTGTTAACTTTGTTCTATTTTTCGTTACAGAAGAGTTCTGTGTGTGTTCGATTTCACGAAGTATGTGTTTAAGACAAAATTATCCCGTATATATGCGTTTACGGTAATGGGCAATAGTCTCCCAAGATTGCCCCGTATATATAGACCATATTGTTGTGCGTTTCTGTTTCTGTGTTTCGAACATAATAGAAGAGAAGGATTTTTGTTAACTTTGTTCTATTTTTCGTTACAGAAGAGTTCTGTGTGTGTTCGAAATTAGCAAAGGAGAAGATTTATGTATTTCTTGTCTATTTCTAACTTGAACAGAGGAGTTCACTATATACGGAAGAAGAGGGGCGAATTTGACCGTTAGTTACAACGTTTTAGAACCGTTGCAACTTTTCGAAACTTTCAGATCCAAAAAGAAAATTCCGAAAAATAGCCCGTGACCTGAGCCTGGACCGGACGGGAGACGACGCACGTGGGGATTTTCCCCGAACCCAAGCTCACCTAGGTCTTTCCTCTTCTAAACACATGGGTCAACCCTTGGGGCCCAAATCCTTACTCAAACTTAGAGCTTATATATTGCTCAATTCTTCCATATTCTACCAATGAGGCAGATTTGTCATTTCTGGCCAAAAACACTACATCTTTTCATGTCTCAAACACCTTACTTTGTGTCACGACCCGAACCCCGGGCCCGCGACTGGTGCCCTACCTGGGCACCCTTATACCCGTACCTCCCATATAACCAACGGAAGCAAATAAACTCATATAATAAAATAGGCAAGCCGATAAGGCCGCCACTGCATATAGAAATATTCGAATAACTGTGACTGTACATATGTCCAACCCACACATGACTACAGACCTCTAAGAGTATAGCATTAACTATGACGGGACAAGGCCCTGCCGTACCTCTGAATGTACATAAGCCTGTAATAGCCAAAAATGTACCAAAAGACTAGACTCCGGGATAATGGAGCTATCTCAACAGAGCAAAGATCCTAAGCACGTGGATCAGCAAACTGAGTACCTACACCTGCGGGCATGAACGCAGCCCCCTCGAAGGGGGTTAGTACAACATGTACCAAGTATGTAAACATAAAGTACAGTAATTAAAATCATAACTGGCCAAAGAATGACAGGGACAAGTATGAAAATCAAATACCAGATCCAACCGTGCCATATAAAATAGAGCCAACTGTACTTTTTTTTAAAAACAGAGAGTCAACAATGCCCTTTTCTTTTAAATAAAAATAACGAGAGTCCTTTCAAAATCATGGACACCTGTCCATATAACCATCATGTTTGTACACCTATTACTTGTCTCGGCCCCATATATATTTATGTTGCGGATCGTGCAACCCGTCCCAATATATGTAAGTGTTGCGGATCGTGCAACCCGTCCCAATATATGTATATAAGTTTTGCGGATCGTGCAACCCGTCCCAATAAATATATAAGTGTTGCGGATCATGCAACCTGTCCCAATAAATATACATATCACTATCATGGGCAATCTTGCACAATTTAAATCATCTTTTGACTCTCAATAACATCATCTTTAAAATGAACTTCCATTTTAGAAAAACCAAGGCACTATCACATCTTACATTTTATAAAACACCAAGGTACCAACATATCATGTACCAGTCACATATAATGAACTTTAATTTTAAATCGATCCTTTGGAAAATCAAGGCCTTAGATATCATGTATCACTTTAACACATCATTTGGAAAGCCAAAGCATTATATATCATGTAGCACCTTAAAACATCAATTAGGAATTAGGATTCCTTAAAACCATGTACGTCCTCCATAAATTCATTTCATATAAAAATCATGCCAAAGAAGAAAGGATAGTCACATACCTTATAGGTTATACCAACTTGACAACTAGAATACGTCTCAAATAGTACTTCAACCTATAATGACAATAACACGTCTATCAATTTCATGATACTAGTATACACTTATACTACATAATGACTCTTCTTTCGTATAAAAATTCGGGCAACACTTCCCCTATTTATACATACTTTTCCACCTTATAAATAAGGCCAAATACATCAATAACCAAGCACCACTTAAGGGCACAACCAAAACAGCAACCAAGGTGATTCACACACCTATTTCTTATGTAAATCCGGCCTCTTAATCCATATAAAAACAGCCCATAAAAATAGTCCATACTTCTACGACAATGAGAGTAAAATGTGAAGCTTACAACACCTTTATATACCCTTATTCCTTTAGGACTTACGTTAGCGATTTACCACCTTAAACATGCATAATGATAACTAAATTTCCAGCATTATAACACCACAAAACAGTCCCTGAAACTGCACCACAATATCCAACAGTTTTGGGAAGTTTTCGGCCAACACACAACTAAAGCCCTTTTCACAATTACTTATAATCCAACTCACATTTCAACATGTTTATATAAATAGTTTCAACTTGTAACAACATGGTTTACTTCATTTTAACATGCTATTAGTGACGTTAAATAACAACAATAACCAACGAATCCAACATTACCAAAACTATTCAGTTTTCGGCTAACTTGCCAAAACTGTGACATGCATTTCTTGTTCTCCTTTTCTCTTAACACAAGTTCATCTATCAAATATAACATCATGTAATTTCCAATTACTTCAAGAGGAAGAATAAATCTTACCTTAAACTTAGCCAAAAACAGTCCCAAGTCTCGGCCAACCGTGACCAACTTTCCAGTTTTACACCACTTCTTCACGTTACAATCACACACACGTATCCTCTATAAGCTTGTAACCATCTTGCTTTCATGTTTTACTTCAAAAAAGTTCATCAACAAGCTTAGGGTTTCAACACCTATTTTCGGCCATGTATTGTATCTCCCTCTTGTGTGTATTAACATTGGCTTAGAACATAGTCTAGGTGCTTAATCTTGGAAAGAAAATAAGTTGATCTTGTTCTTCCTTTTGGCTATGGAATTTTCAAATTGAAGGAGAAGGAGAGATGAGGGTTTGAAGATGAAGAAGATATTTTTTTAGAGCTTAAAGTCTTGCAAGACCTTGATATATATAATTGTGTATACAAGCACGAGTGGAGGTGGACCCAAGTAGACCCACTTGTCCACTTGTCTTCCCTTCACATGAAATATCTTCCCACACTTAGTCATTTTTTCCATTTTTTCGATAGCCTCACCATACATAATACCAAGACCAAATAAATTATCACTAAGTCCATAATTCTATTGGAAATAATTCATCTACTAGAAATTAATTCTTGTCATCACATTAATCTCGAGAATTTTCCATCTAAGAAAATGTAAAAATCCTTCCCTTCCAACATTCAAATCTAATTTCCATAATCATGTTCTCACTTAGTAGTCATGGAGTTACGGGGTGTAACACTTTGTGTACCAATATCTCTTTCATTTCTTAGTGAAATTTGACGATACTTGACACTAACATTATCTACTCACTTAGTAGATTAGACATGTGCGAATAAATGATGCTTCCGACATGCGGGGTACATGTGTTCAAGTCATTAAAGATGGGATAAAATCAATCCCACATTAGTAAATTTCCAACAATACCTTCTTGAAACAGAATTGGTGCACACAGGGCGCCAACGTTCAACAATCTTTTAGCGAAAGGATATTGCATCGGGAAAGGTAGCTTTCGGCTTTGAACCTTCCTTAGTCGATTACCATCGGATTTACTTACTCTGCGGTGAAGTGATGTCTTGAACTGTCAGTGTTTAGTGTAAAAAAAGACAATGATATCAACACAATAACCCTCCTTATTCATTTCTTCTTATTGTTTTGTCCGTTGTGGCCATGGACAACTCTTGGATTCTTAAGTGCTTACATTTGAAACGGCTTGTCTTCCTACTTAAATAGATGATCTCCTATAAGGTATATTGCTCTACCCCACTCACAAGTGTTAGGAATCATTAAATGTTTTAGAGACTTATCCTTTACCCAGGTAGCACACAATATCTATTATGGGAATGACTTTAGAGTTATACTTCTTTAAAGAATGATAATCCGAAGTACTCTTACTTCAAGTAAAGCGCTAAACTGAACCTCTATAGTTTAGTTTTCCCATTGAACCAAATTCTTTGGATCTCCAGTCAGTAAGGTTGGGTTACCACCATAAAGATTCTTATTGTTTTGGTTTTAAGCCCATTCCCCTAGACAGGCAAAATATTTGATCTTTGGGTAGGGCTTTAGTTAATGGATCCGCTAAGTTATCCTTTGATTTGATGTAATCAATGGAAATGACACCCGTAGTGATCAACTACCTAACTGTCTTATGCCTCCGATGAATATGTCTAGACTTGCGGTTGTACATATTACTCTGTGCCCTTTCTAAAGTCGATTGGTTGTCACCGTGAATCATTACCGAATGTACGAATTTATCTCAACAAGGTATATCCTCTAAGAAGTCGTGAAGTCATTCTGCTTCTTCTCTTGCTTTGTCCAAAGAGATAAACTCTGATTCCATCATGGATCGGGTGATGCATGTTTGCTTAGAGGACTTCCAAGACACAGTCCCATCACCAATTATATCACTGTATCCTTCCTCTAATGGATTTTTTTTTCTTTATGTCTGATATCCAGTTTGCATCACTGTATCCTTCTAATATGGTTGGCTATCTTGAATAATGTGATCCGTATGTCAGCGAATATTTCAGATATCGTAGTATCCGATTTAACTCCTTCCAATGGTCAATTCCAGGATTACGAGTAAACCTAGCAAACGTATTGACTGGATAAGCGATATTGGGTTGGGTGCAATTTGTAATGTACATTAAACTGCAAATGACCTGCGCATATCACTCTTGGGATACAGCTGCACCACGATTCTTATCAATCCTATGATTCATATTCATTGGTGACTTAATAGGGGGACTGCCAAATGCATCAAATTTCCTCAAAACATCTTCAATGTAATGAGATTGAGATAAGACCAGCCCGTCAGATGTCTTAGAAGTCTTAATTCCTAAGATTACATCTGTAATACCCAATACTTTCATGTCAAAACATTATTTTAACATTGTTTCCAGGATCAAGTTTAGACTACTTCCGGTGATGAACATGTCATCTACGTAAAGACATATCATGAACAATGAGTTTTATTTCCCTTTGATATAAATACATTTATCACATTCATTTATGGAGAAATATTTTGTTAATAAATTATTATTAAACTGTTCATACAATTGTTTTGGGGCTTGTTTGAGTCTGTGCAGAGACTTAACAAGTCGACGCACTTTCTTTTCTTATCCTGGAATTACATACTCCTCGGGTTGTTCCATGTGTATTTGTTCTTCCAATTCCATTTAGGAAGGTTGTCTTAACATTCATTTGATGTATCTCAAGGTCACGTAAACCTACAATGACTATGAATACCCTTATGGACGTTAATCTAGACAGGGGAATATGTGTCGAAGTAATCGAGGCCTTCCTTTTATCTGTAGCCTTTGACTACTAATCTGGTCTTATACTTTTCAATAATTTCATCTGCTTTGTACTTTATTTTGAGTATCCACTTACAACCCAAAGGCTTTCTTTCCATAGGAAGATCAACCATTTTTCAAGTATGATTTTGCATGATGGAATCTATTTCGCTTTCTATAGCTTCTTTCTAAAGCAGTGCTTCTGGAGTTGACAATACTTCCTTAATTGTCCTTGGTTCATTTTCAACCATATAGGTTTGAAAGTCTGGACCAAAGGTTTTTTTCTTTTTGGCCCTTTTGCTCTGTCTTGGTTCAACCTCTGGAACTTCTAAGTTCTGTAGGTCTGGAACATTAAGTTCTAGATAGTCAGTAACTTCTGAGTCCTGTAGATCTGGAACGTCTTGTTCCAAATAATCAAAAACTCCTGGGTCTTATTGATCTTGAGCATTTTGTTCATAACTTCGTTTGCGCGAAATTATTTCTTTTTCCTTTGTAGGAAAGATCTTTTCAAAGAATTCAGCATTCCTTGATTCCATGATCGTACCCTCGTGGATATCATGTATCTTCGACTTATACACTAAGAAGCGATAAGTACTACTGTTATTTGCATATCCAATGAATATGCAATCTACAGTCTTAGGTCCAATTTTGACCTTTTTTGGCCTTTGCCAAACAGCCCCACTTTCAAATATTTATAAGTGGGCTTTTTTCCTTTCCATAATTCATATGGAGTTTTATCCTTACGCTTATGCGGAACTCTATTGAGAATAGTATTAGCGGTAAGAATCGCCCTGCTCCACATGTTTTGGGCTAAACTAGAATTGATAAGTAAATCATTCATCAATTCCTCTAACGTATGGTTTTTTCGCTCGGTAATACCATTAGACTCAGGCGAGTAAGGAGCAGTCGTTTGATGAACAATGCCGAATTGAGCACAATATTCTTCAAATGGTGCTATGTATTCTCTTCCTCTATCACTACGAATTGCCTTAATCAGTAGGTTTAGTTGATTTTCAACTTCTTCTTTGTAACGTTTAAATGTTTCAAATGTTTCATCTTTACTTTTTAACAAGTAAACATAACAATACATTGTACTATCATCAATGAAAGTCACAAATTACTTGTTTCCCCCTCTAGTTTGCACAAACTTTAAATCACATATGTCGGTGTGAATAAGTTCTAGAGGAGCGGTATTTCTTTCGACTGAATGGAAATATGACTTGGTTAATTTTGCCTCTACGCATACCTCACATTTATTTTGAGGATTTATGTCGAAGGAAGGCAACAATTCCAAATTTACTAACTTTTGAATGGATTTGTAGTTAACGTGTCCTAATCTATGATGTCATAAATTAGAGGACTCGAGCAAGTAGGTAGAAGGATTTATTTCATTTGATGAACGAATTATAGACATAACATTCATTTTGAAGAGGTCGTAACATGAAAAGCCCCTTCCTACAAAATTACAATTCTTAGTTAATACAAATTTGTTGGACTAAAAAACTAGTCTAAAACCAGCCTTGACCAACATTGGCCTTGAAACCAAGTTCTTCCGGATATCAGGGACGTGCATCACTTCCTTTAGAGTGATCTCTTTGCCAGAAGTCATTTTGAGGACAACCTTTTCAACCCCTTGTACTTTAGAGGTGGCGTTGTTGCCCATTAACATCTTTTTGCCCGTGACTGAGGCGTAAGAGGAGAATGCATTCTTATCAGAGCAAATGTGACAGGTTGCACCCATGTCTTTCCACCATTTCCTTGGGTTCTCCACTAGATTTGCCTCCAGCACCACTACCGAGAAATCCACAATCTTATCGTCAAGATCTGGAGGATTACCTTGTCATGTACAATGTTAGCCTCTGCCTTGCATTTGTTCTTGGCCTTCAGGTCATTTGTGACCTGGATATTTTTGTCCACTTCAGTCGTTGTGTTCGACTGAGTTTCCATTGCATCCCCATCAGAAGGGGGATCTTCTACCTAAGATCGTGACAGGCTCAACGCAGCAAGATAGAACAACATTTTTAGGCTCCTTCTTTTGTTGTAATGGTTATCCAGAACCTTTCCTGGGAGTTGACAGACATCTTTCAAACACTGTCGAAAGAAAAGGTTAAACAAAATCTTGTCATAAATTGTAGGAAAATTTGGTGTATCCGAAAGGTTAAACAAAATTGAATTGTCTGAGTCGAGAGATGTCTCTCTGTCTTTAAGATAAGATTGTCTCATATATATGTTTTTAAGGTAATGGACAATAGTCTCCCAAGATAAAACATCGATAATCAACAAAGCAAAGTAAACTGTGTTGATTCTAGCGAAGAAAAATAATATAGAACAGATTGTTGTGCCTTTCTGTTTCTGTGTTTCGAACAGAATAGAAGAACATGGTTTTTGTTACCTCTGTTCTCTGTTTTTCGTTACATAAGAGTTATGTATATGTTTGAAATTAGCAGATGAGAAGATATCTATATTTCTTGTCTATTTCGAATTTGAACAGAGGAGTTCACTATATAAGGAAGAAGAGGGGCGAATCTGACCGTTAATTACAATGTTTTAGAACCGTTGCAACTTTCCGAAACTTCCAGGTCCAAAATATAAATAAGAAACATTTCAGTGACCAAAAACAAAATTCCGGAAAATAGCCCGCGACCCGAGCCCGGACTGGCAGCGACGCGCATGTGGGGCTTAGCCGCGAACCCAAGCTCACCTATTTCTTTCCCCTTCTAAACACATGGGCAACCCTTGGGGGCCCAAACCCTTACTCAAACTTAGAGCTTATGTATTGCTCAATTCTTTTATCTTCTACCAATGAGGGAGATTTGTCATTTTTGGCCAAAAACACTCCATTTTATCATGTCTCAAACACCTTACTTTGTGTACCAATATCTCTTTCATTTTTTAGCGAAATTTGACGACACTTGACACTAACATTATTTACTCATTTAGTATATTAGGCATGTGCGAAGAAACGATGTTTCCGACATGCAGGGTCCATGTTTTCAAATCATTAAAGACGGGATAAACTCAATCCCACATTAGTAAATTTCCAATAGATTTATACTATAAAATATGATTTTTCCACCTCAGTTTCACCAAACCAGCTTACTGGGAAAATGCGTGTTGCAAAAAGATTTTGATTGAAATGTTGAAAAACTTATTATTTTTTCCGTGTAAAATACTATTATTTAAATTTTTTTCACCGACATTCAGTGGGAAATAGCCATTGAACATTTTTCAGTGGGAAAATAGAGATATTTTAGTAGTGGTTGGTGGATTTTGGCTACAGTTTGACTTATGATTATACTTATTTATTCCGCTGTTGTTGATGGATATTTTCTTTATGTTATAGTTCTATTTCAGAACGTTGATTTTTTCAATATAGTAACTTTTGTTGATAATTCGCCTAGTGAAGTGTCGATCGCGACTCAAGAATTTAGATTTCTCAAAAAAGAAATGCTCCAATTGGTCATCCAAATGCATTTCTATTTTTTTTATTAAGTGATCCACTTAAGGTTCAATGTTCTTTTCGAGATAATTATGCTTCAATTGTATTGCTGAAGCACAATAATTAATGTTGTAACATGCCACAACAAAATAATACTAGGAATATACAATCCTATGTGGCATCTCTTTATGACCAAGGATTCTATTTATCTTTTTTCTCCTTTTTGAATTTTTATATCATTTTAAATTATTTTAATTTAAAATTCATCTCCACAACTCACACCCCTTCATCTTCATAATAAACTTCTACTTTTAATTACTATTAATAATTAATTTCATAATTTCTAGTTTATTGTACAAGTTATGACACATAATATATATATATATATATATATATATAACTAGGAAATGAGAGAGTGATATGGCGTCTCTCTCTAGCTACGGATTCTATTTATCTTTTTCTCAATTTTTGAAAATTTCTCCTACTTGTCTATTTTTATTTTACAAGAATATATATATCAATTTCTTCTTCCGTTTAATCATATTCTTTAATGTAAAATTTTTATTGTCTTTATTTTCATTACTCCCACAACTTTTCATTACCATAACCCCTAAATAGTTAGTCTTTATTTTCATTACCCCCAATTTTTTTATTACCATTAACCTCTAAATAATTAATACTCATGTTAATGGCATTATTTGATATTCCATATTATAGTCTTATATATAGAGGCATGGTAAGACTTTGTTGCAAAGAAAATGATCACATTAGTCAAGAATATCACTCTCTTAGAGCATCAAATTTCATAAATTCATATTTTTTGTTTCGCGAGATCCTACCATCTTCTGAAATCGTATAACTGTCAAAAGTGAGTGACTGTTCATCGGAACTGTTATAGTCCGAATACTCATAAGGTAGAGTCGACGTCCGCCGCCCCCCAAACGTAACGTTATCCTTTTATTCCATATTTGAAGTACATAGTAATGTTGTTAAATTTACTGCAGTATTATATTCATGTTTTAGTTTGATATGAAGAAAAAGGAGGAGGAGACTCGTGAATGGTGATCAACTTGTAAGAGTGGATAACATCAACAAGAGCTCGGGAAATTATGCATTGATCTAGATCTGTATTATTTTCTTCTATTTTTTATGATTAAGGTCATAAGAATGATGTTTATTGTATTATTTTCTTCTTTATTTTTCGTATGTTCTCTCTATAATATCTTTTCAGTTTAATTTTTATATGAATTTCTGATTGTTGTAAGTATGTACTATCTTTTGGTTCAAAATAGTAACTTATGACTTTGTAGGAAGACTACTACTATTAATCAAATATTTTTCTCTATGAAATTAATTGTACTTCTGGTATTTATATAGAAACGACCAAGTGAGTGTATTCTTTTCTTCATTTTACATTATATTCTTTTTTATTTAAGGAGAAACACACACACACTCTCTCTCTCTTTATATATATATATATATATATATATATATTTATATATTAAAGTTATAAATAAATAAGGTAATGCGACATCTATATGACCATCCGTTTTATTTTAAGAAACTAAGTAGATAATTGATTGAGAAATACATATAAACTTTATAAATTGATTGAAATATAAAATTATCACCATATTATTGGAAGTGCTTTATATTTCTAATTTAGTCAACTACTTATACAAATATATATATATATATATATATATATATATATATATATATATATATATATATATATATATATTTTAAATACCTCTTCTATTTATATTATATTTAGTAAATTATTAATATTTTTTATGACAGCGCGAAGGACGGATAAATTCACTAGTATCATATAGATGCAAGTAAATGTCAGGCACAGATGCACGATACTCTCTTAATGCCACTTAAAACTTAAAAGACAATTAATTACAACTAGTCAAATGTACAATAAAGTCCTCATATTAAAGACATTTAAGGAAATTAAAATGTCACCTTACGTTAACATTACATCATACAGTATAAATATGACATGCCCCTTTCAAATCTTCATCAAATTCCAAATTTTCTCAACTCCAAATATAATCGTAATCACGTTATATATACCGTGAGAAAAATGACTTCTTCTTATGCGTGTGCATTTATTTTCTTGTGCATATCCATCGAGGTTTCTCCATGTGTCTCACAATTACTTGGAGGAGGAGGCCTTTTGCCAGGTTTAGAGGGTCAGATCGATAATGGTCTTCTTCCGGACATCCCTAAATGCTTAGCATAGTGTTAAATGTTCCTGGATGTGTTGAATAAATTATAACGTCTTTCTTAAGTATTCAACCTCGATTGATTGATCTTCAATGTTGTAAAGCTGCATTAGAATTTGAGGATAATTGTTTGCCTAGGATTTTCCCTTTGAGCTCACTTTTCCCTTTTACACTTAGGAATATTTGCCCCGGTCAGAGACCACCACCATTCCTTCAACCTCTAGTTCCAACATTAGCACACAAAGTTAAAAACTAAGTTGTTTAGTTATCGTTCTTCGAATTCTTTCTAATAAATGTGTGGTGATCAGACTTGCACCTAGGAGTTTTTTCTGCTTTTGATATCATGTTTAATTGTATGATCATTTCATTTAAATGATTAAGTTGTTACACTTTGTTTTTTGGACTGAGGACGGAGGTTTAGGCTTGATCCCCCTCTATGTAATGCTTCATTTTTTTTGGAATAAAAGACCCTGAAAAGGGACAATTAAGTTTTTTAAAAAAATTGCTTGATAATAGATTTTTTATTTAATTATATTTCAGTAACTTTGTCTCTGTTATTGCATACCAACTTAACTTGATTCACTTTTATCTCATTTTTTCAATATACACCAATACTAGTTCTTTTAATTTTTATTTAACACACTCACCCAGGTTTATCTCCTCAAGATATGTCAAATTATTTTATTTTTACGGGATACATGTTACCTCCTACCAGCATAGGTATCGGGTAAACGCCAAATTGCAATTATTTGAGTGGATACAAATAACCCTCATTTTCAAATTCAAGTTAATTATGAGAAAGTAAATAAGTACAATAGTAACTATTAGCACACGTGTAAAATGCGAATAGAGAGTACATATTTTGTATTATGCAATTATGATAGGATTAGGATCGTTGTCATAGAAGGATTCAATATTGTACACCTATAAATATTTGTATTAATGAGAAAGGCTCATCAAGTGAAGATTAATACAATCTTAAATGGTATCAGGAGCCTAAACCCTAAAAACTTAGATTATTTTCCTGTGGCCGACCCCCCACCCCCCATTTCCGGCGCCACTAATTTTCTTGGTTTCCCCATTCCTCTCTTCTTCAAATGGACCCTTTTAATTCTCCCACAAAGTCTGATGCTTCCGCCTCCACACTTCAAACACCTCCCACAAACCCCTCTTCGCCATCCTTTCACCCGGCTCTCGCCATTACAAATATCAAGAATTCTGTGTCTCACATTCTTGATTAGGAAGATGGTCAATATTGGTCGTGGGTGGAACTGTTTAAAATTCATGCATGTGTCTATCATGTGCTTTATTACATCGACGACTCCGTTCCTCGCCTTTCCGAAATTTATGAAACTACATGGCGTCGTCTTGATATTGTGGTTAAACAGTGGATATATGACACTATATCCAAGGACCTACTTCTCATGATCATGAAACAGGGGCTTCCGCCCGTGACTTGTGGGCTCTCTCGTCTCTGAAACAAAAATGGTTTTACAATTGGTTGTAGGCCTACCGAAGGGTAAATTTGACACTCTTGTCACCATAATACAGAAGGCGGCCCACTTTCCAATTTCAACAAGGCTCGTTCGCAATTTCTTTTGGAAGAGACGCGGCGTGCAAAGCAAGACGAACACACCCAAAAAGCCTTGGCGGTTGAAACATCTACACCACCAAACGTCACCGCCGACCAACAACCACTGCCGAAAAATAGTTAGTCGTAGCAGCACCGCGGTGGAAGGGGAGGCAGAGGTCGCAGCGGTGGTCGTGGCGGCAAGGGAGGCAGGGGACAACAACCCATCCCACACCCCCAGCAGCCCAGTTTCTCTCCTCAATATCAGACTCCAACGGCCCAGTTTCATGCCCAAAACTGGTCCTCATACCTAGCAGCCCCGTTCCAGGGCTACCAGTCGGGTCTTTTAGGCCCAGTCACAACCATCCACCCACCTCAATTTTAGAATCATCAGGCCCACATTGCCCTATGCCCATTCTCGCAACAGCCCAACGGTCTGGCTCTGTCCGAATAGGGTCAGGCTTTTAGCAGTCTCAACCTACAGCAGCCCGACGAAAATTGGTACATGAATACGGGGGCCACTACTCACCTCACCTGCTCTGCAGGTAATCTTCCCAAACTATTTCGTTTAAATTATCCTCAACATATAAGTATCGGAAATGGCCACCACATTCCAATTCAAGGATATGGTACCACTTACACTCAACTGCCACATCCACCCTTTTCTCTTAACAGTGCCATGTATTCCCCAAACATTATTAAGAACTTAATTTCTGTCTGTCAATTTACTCGTAATAATTTTGTCTCTGTTGTCTTTGACCCCTTTGATTTTACTGTAAAGGATCTTCGTACGGGGACACCTCTTACGATATGCAATAGCACGGGGGATCTCTATCCATTCTTATCCGCCTCCATTTCCAGATGATGCTCTCCCATTTCTCTTGCTGTTATCTGTCCGTCCACTTGGCATAATAGGCTTGGTCATCTAGGAGCTCCAGTTTTAAATTTTCTTAGAGCAAATAATGTTATTAAATGTAATAATGGAAAACTTGCCCAACACTGTATTTCTTGTTCTTTAGGCAAACATATTCGTCTTCATTTTAAATCATCGTCAAGTGTTACGTTTTCCCCGTTTGATATTATTCATGCTGATTTGTGGACGTCTCATATTTCTAGTTCACCCGGTCAGAAATATTATCTTGTGTTGTTAGATGATTTTCTCATTATATTTGGGTCTACCCATTCAAATTTAAATCAGAAGTGTTTGCCAAATTTCTTGAGTTTCGTACTTATATAAGAACACATTTCAAAAAATGCATTAAATCATTTCAGTGTAATAATAGTCGTGAATTTAACAATTCTATATTTCACCAATTCTGTCTTAATAATGGCATGGTTTTCCGTTTTTCATGTCCTCACACGTCTCCTCAAAATGGTAAAGTTGAACGAATCATTCGCACTATTAATAACATGGTTCATACTCTACTGCTTCATGCCTCTCTTCTTCCGTCCTTTTGGGTCTATGCAGTCAAAATTGTAGAATATATTCTTAATATTTTTCCAACCAGCACTCTTTATAACATGACCCCTACTGAAATCTTATACCGTCGGATCCCCTCCTATGACCATCTCCGTATTTTCGATTGCCTCGACTACCCCAACCTTACAGCTACCGCTCCTCACAAATTGGCACCCGAACTACTCAGTGTGTCTTTCTAGGCTTCCCATCCAATCACAGGGGCTACCTATGCTATGACTTATCTACTCGTCAGATTCACGTCTCACGTCACCTTCGATGAGACAATTTTTCCCTTCGCGAATATTCAGAAATTTCATAACTCGGATTATACCTTTCTAGATGAATCTGACATATCTCCCATCATACTCCACGAGCTTGCTCATTCTACCGCTAACACCATTGTACCGCCTCTGCAAACCTCGACTGCTATTGTTCCGGTCTCCCATACCACCACCACTGCTACTGTTCCGATCACCCAGACAACCACTACTGCTACCATTCTGGTCTCCCAAACCAACATTTGTGCCACTGTTTTGGTCTAGCCCACCCTTGAAATAGTGACCCCACACCGGCTATCGTCCAATAACCCATCCCGACGGTACCACCGTCGACCTCCACACTATACATTATCGACCCACCCAGCATCTCGAACCTGTCACCAACTACCTCCAGTCCTCGTCCCGAGTGTCAACCCATTCCAGATATCAACCACTATCGCAACAGTAACCTGATAACCACCCCCACCAACCTCGTACCCAACTGCTCCTCACCGACACCTAGTCGACTTCAACCCCACCTCCCCAACGTACCATGCCCCACCGACAACTAAATCCAGACGAACCCCACCTCTTGCCATCAGCCATCATCAACACCCATCCCTTAACCCACCGTATGGATACCCGTGCCCAACACGGTATTTTCAAACCTAAATTCTATTCAATCTGTCCACCCAAATAGTGTCACACATTACCAAAATCCAAAAATTAGTCAAACTAGACCCTAATTGGAATGTGGCCAAGTGTGAGGGGTTTAATGCTTTAATGAAATAACACACTTGGGATTTGGTTCCTCGACCGGAGGGGGGAATGTGATCCATTACATGTGACTTTTTCGTCACAAATACAGAGACAAAGGTGATTTAGAGAGGTACAAGACACGACTTGTGGCTAATAACACTAATCAATAGGCGGACATCGATTGTGGAGAGCCATTCAGTCTGGTTGTTAAACCGGACACCCTTCGCAAGTCCATAATATTGCTATGGGTAAGCACTGGCCTATTCACCAGCTTAATGTTAAAAATGCATTTTTACATAGGGATGTAAAAGAAATGGTTTATATGCATTAACCTCCTGGTTTTGAACATCTAGCTACCCCTCAGTATGTATACAATCTTCGTAAGTCATTGTATGTCTTGAAACAAGCCCCTAGAGTATGGTATGATCGATTTGCTCAGTATATTTTGCATATCAGATTTGTGTGCAGCAGGTGTGATAATTCTCTATTCATTTTTCACCGAGGTAGTAACATTACTTATTTACTATTGTATGTGGATGATATTGTGCTCACTACCTCATCTGAGTTGTTCAAAAATGCGATTATTGCGTGACTAAAATCAGAATTTGTTATGACTGACTTGGGGAAGTTGAGCTATTTCTTGGGTATTTCAGTGACTAGATCAGCAGATAATATGTTTCTTTGTCAGTGTAAGCATGTAGAGGAGATTGTGTACAGGGCTAAAATGGCTAATTGCAATATCATGGCTACTCCAGTTGATTCTAAATCAAAGATCAATGCTTTGGATAGTGATCCGGTGTCAGATCCCACTCTCTATAGGAGTCTTGCAGGTGCACTGCAGTACCTCACTTTCACCAGGCCAGACATTTCTTATGTCGTTCAGCATGTATACTTGTTTATGCATGCCCCAGGGAGACTCATTTTACTACTCTCAAACGTATCATTCGATATGTTAAGGGCACACTTGACTATGGTTTGCATCTATACCCATCCTCCTCGACCAGGTTGTTAGCATATACAGATGTTGATTGAGAAGGTTGTCCGGATACGCGACGTTCTACCTTAGGCTACTGTGTGTTCTTAGGGGATAATCTTATTTCATGGTCTGCCAAGAGGCAACCCACACTATCCCGGTCTAGTGCAGAAGTAGAATATAGAGGCGTTGCTAATGTTGTTGCAGAGATTTGTTGGCTTAGAAACCTACTTTTGGAGCTTCAGTGTCCATTACGTAAGTCTTTTTTAGTTTATTGTGATAATATATCCACTTTATACATGTGTCATAACCCGATTCAACATTAGCGAACAAAGCATATTTAGATAGATATCTACTTTGTTCATGAGAAGGTTCTCTTGGTCATATCAGGGTATTGCATGTGCCTTTTTCCTATCAGTATGCGGACATATTCATAAAGGGCCTTCCTAGACAACTATTTTTTTACTTTAGATCCAGTCTTAGCGCCTGACCTCCTCCTGCTCCGACTGAGGGGGTGTATTAGTACATGTGTAAAATGGGAATAGAGGGTACATATTTACCATATTTTATATTTTGTAATTATGGTAGGATTATGATCCTTGTCATAGAAGGATTCAGTATTGTACACCTATAAATATTTGTATTAATGAGAAAGGCTTCCCAAGGGGAGATTAATACAATCTTATAGTAACAGCAAACAAAAGAGTGATGTTGATCACCCACAATATAAAAATAATAATAATTGACAATAAGTCTATTAAGACCATGATAAATTTGAAGAAACATAAAAAGCAATGCTCAAACAAGCAAAATAAGTAGAAACAACACACATTTCGACCAACAAAAAAGCTAAAATTTCAAGTTTAGTTATAGACCAAGATGAATTTGCAAAAATAAAAACAGAAAAAGCACGATCGAAACAAGCAAAATAAGTAGAAATAACACATATTTCAATAAAAAAGGGCCAAAGTTTCTAAAATTTTAAAAAACTCAGAACTTTATGAACACCAGGGTTAATCAAATTCGAAAAAAACAAAAAATTTTATATAGGCAATATGAAGCTCAAAATGTTTCGCCACAAAATTAATTAACATGCATGAGGATGATGATTGGAGAGCTTCCGAACAAAAATAGAGTGGAGAGATTGAGATCTTGATAGAAAAGAGGAAGAGAGAGAGGGGGAGACTTATTCATACTTTAGGAGAAGAGAAATGGACTTTTGTATATTCTAATACTTATCAAAGGGACTTAAATGTAGAAGTTTAAAATTTCAAACTTTTAAAAATTGTGAAAGTAACCCTAGACCCACATAATCGAAACTCTAATCCACAAAAATAAATCAAAAAATAATAATTAAGTGTCTATTGGCCAATTTAAATTTCAAAGTGATCTTCTTACCGAATCTTCTCAGAAAACTCTGCAAAGAGTTGGTAATGATAATATATGTACTGAAGCCACTTTGAACTGTGCAAAACGTATGTAAAGATAGCAATCACATAGGAAACACCATGAATATATAGTTCGTTTTTCTTTTATTAAAATGAACAAAATAGATATAATCACCTTCTATTTAATTTTTGAAAGACTTTAGTACGTGAGATTACTTGGGATGAATATTAATTTCCCCAAACAACTCGTACATGAAACTAACGAGTCTCTTACTTTGTTAATGCATGGATAAGATCATTTTGATAGTGAAAAAAAGTGCAAAATGTATCCTAAAATTGCAGTTTTTTTTTTTGCAGTTGTTTGTGTTATTTTGCTACTTCATACAAATTAATTATAAGATGATATTAATCTCCCTTGAGGAATCTTTATTAATCCTTCTGCAAAGGATATTGGAGCTCTAACAGTAAATTTCTGAGTCAACAAATTTCAGCTACCACATTTGCAACGCCTCTGTACTCAGCCTCGACACTGGAACGAAAAAGGGTGGCCTGTCTCTTAACAGACCATGAAACTAGATTATCCCCTAAGAAAACACAAAAGCCGGAGGTGGAGCATCGCGTGTCCGGACATCCTGCCCAATCTGCATCCGTATAAGAAAGCTACTTGTTTGGTGCTGAGGGGTAGATGTGCAAATCATAATCAAGCGTGCCCTTAATGTATCAGATGATACGCTTAAGAGCAGTGAAATGAGACTTCCTGGGGGCATGCATAAACAGGCATACCTGCTGAATAACATAAGCAATATCTAGCCTTGTAAATGTGAGATACTAAAGTGCACCTGCAAGGCTCCTATAAAGAGTAGGATCGGAGACTGGAGCACTACTATAGCACTGAGCTTGGATTTTGAATAAACTAGAGTAGGCATGATTTTGCAATTCGTCATCTTAGCCCTGTACACAATCTCCTCTGCATACTTACGCTGACTCAAGAACATGTGGTTGGCAGATCTGGTCACTGGTATCCCCAAGAAGTAACTCAGTTTGCCCAAATCAATCATTGTAAATTCGGTCTTAAGTAAAACAATAATCTCATTTTTAACCCATCAGATGAGACATTAAGAACAATGTCATCCACATACAGTAGTAAGTAAGCAATGTTACTACCTCGATGAAAAATAAAAAGGAAATTATCACTTCTGCTGCATACAAACTCAATCGGCATAATATATCTGGCAAATCAATCATACTACGCACAGGGCATGTTTCAGGTCATACAGTGACTTACTGAGACGACACACATAGTGAGGGACAACATGATGGATGAGCCCAAGCGGCTGATGCATGTAGACTGTTTCTTTCAGGTCCTCATGTAAAAATGCATTTTCACATCAAGTTGATAGATCGGCCAGTGTTTGTCCATGGCTATGCTCAAAACTGTGCGAATGGTAGCCGGTTTGACAACCGGGCTGAAAGTCTCACCACAATCAATGCATTCCTGCTGATTTGTGTCATTAGCCACAAGTCGTGCCTTATACCTCTCTAGATCTCCATTGTCTCTGAATTTGTGATGAAATAGCCACATACAACGAATCACATTTACCCCCTCTTGTCTCGGTACTAGATCCCACGTGTGCTATATAGTTAAAATATTGAATTCCTCAGATATAGCCGCATTCCAATTAGGGTCTTGTTTGGCCAATTTTGGATTCTTAGGAATTAGAGAAATTGTTTATGCAGACAAGTTAAATTGGATTTTGGGTTTGAAAATTCAATATTTGGCACGTGTTTCCATTTGATGAGTGGGGACAGTGGGTGGCTGTGATGCCTGAGTGGTGGGATCTAAGACTGAAGGTAAGGTCGGATATGGGGATGGTGGAGTAGTGTCCGTCGAGGGTGTCGCGGCACCTCCATCCAGGGTCGCAGCGCCTCATCGATGGGTCGCGGCGCTGACGACAGTAGGGAAGTACTTTGGTCACTTGAAGGTTGGCGCCGCGGCGCCCCCATGATGGACCGCAGCGCTGACGACGGTGATGACTGTAATTGATTGAGAATGATGGGAGAGATGGCAGACTCGTCAAGAAAGGAGTAATCCGGTTTTTGGAATTTCTGAAGATTCAAAAATGAGAATGTGGTCTCGTCGAATGTGACGTGACATGAAATATGGATTTGACGCGTAGACAAGTCATAGCAGAGATATCCTCTATGGTTTGGTGGGAATCCTAGGAAGACACATGAAGTGGTCCGGGGAGCTAGTTTGTGAGGGGCGGTAGAGACAATGTTAGGACAATAAAGGCAATCGAAATCCGTAGATGATCGTAAGAGGGGACTCTACGATAGAGGATTTCGGTGGGGGTCATATTGTGAAGATTGATAGTTGGGAGAATATTTAGAATGTATTCTGACATTTAGCAGCATAGACACAGAAGAACGGAGGGAGGGAGACATGAATCAATAGAGTGCACATCATATTGTTAATGATGCGAATGATTCGTTCAGCTTTACCGTTTTGTGGGGAAGTGTAAGGGCAGGAGAAGTGAAAAACCATGTCATTATTAGTACAATAATGGTGAAATATAGAGTTATTAAATTCACGACCATTATCGCACTAAAATAATTTTATATCTTTTTCAAATTGTGTTTGAATAAACATTTGAAACTCAAGAAATTTGGCACACTTCCGATTTAAATTTGAGAGGATATGATCAAATATAGTGGGAAAAATTATCTAGTAAGACAAGATAATATTTATGACTGAGGGAACTAGCAATAGGTGATGTCCATAAATTGGCATGTAATATCAAATGGTGCAAAGGTAGCACTAGCGAATGATTTTAATGGAAGACGAGTATGTTTGCCTAAAGAACAAGAGACACAGTTTTGGGCAAGCTTCCCATTATTACAAGTAATGAAATTTTTGCCTCTAAGAAAATTAAAAACTGGGGCTCCTGGATGACCAAGCCTATTATGCCAGGTGGATGAAAAAATAACCGCTAGAGAGACGGGAGAACAAGATCCGGCAGCGGAGGTGGATGAGAATGGAAAGAGATCCCTCGTGCTATTGCATCTCGTAAGAGGTGTCTCCGTATGAAGATCCTTCACAGTGAAACCAAAAGGGTCAAAGTCAACAGAGACATAATTATTACAAGTAAATTTGCGGACAAAATTTAGGTTCTTAATGACGTGTCGGGCATATAGTACATTCTTAAAGGAGAAAGGTGGATGAGGAGGTTGCGTGTAGGATGTATCATAACCCTTTATTAGAATGCGGTGGCCATTACCAACTGTAATAAAATTGAGAATGCTTAAACTGAACAGTTTGAGAATATTACATGTAGATCGAGTGAGGTGAGATGTGGCACCGGAGTCCATGTACCAATTGTTATCCAGTTGTTGCAGATTGAGGCTGCTGAAAGCCTGACCCAAATCAGTGGGGGACATGCCGGATGCTGGCTGCTGGACTTGGCCTTGCATGAAGTGGGCATGTTGCGGGTACTGGGCTAGCCGAGGGGTTGAAGCTGGGCCCAATAACCCGTGTTGAGAATACTGGTTGAAGGGTTGCTGGTACTGGAATTGTGACGGCGCCTTGCTGGTACTGTTGAGGCGCCGCGACCCAGTTGTTATGTGGACCTTGTTGTGGCTGCTGCTGCTGGTTCTGCTGAATGTGACCCTTTCCACGACCACGGTCTCCTCTGTCGCTACGACCTTTGCCACCGCGGTTGAGAATTTTCCGACGGTGTCGAGTCTTGAGATTGCATTTCGATAGCTAATGCCTTCTGATTGTGTTCATCTTGCTTAGCACGATGGGTTTTTTCAAGCAACAACTGCGAGCGGACTTTGTTAAAACTGGGTAACGGATCAGCCTGTTTACCCACTGTTTTTCGGGAATGTTGGACTGAAACATAGCCCAAAAACTTTAAGCTTTTGAGATGAACTATTTGGAAGAAAAAAAAGTAAGTAAGATGATTTAAAACTTGTGAAGGATGCATGTATGTCATTGTAACTTGAAGAAATGGCGAAAATAGGAGCAATGGTGCCGTGACTTAGAGGGACTGTTTTGGCTAAAGTTGAGGTAAAATTTCTTCTTCTATAGAGTAATTGGAAGATAAATAATGATGTAGTTAAGAGATGAACTTGTGGTAAGAGGAATTGGAAGTAAGAAAATGCATGTGGTTATTGTTGGAATTATGGTTACCGATTTTGGGGGCTGTTTTTAAGTGCATTGGGTTTGATTGTTGTTGTTGTTATTATTGTCACTAATTGCATGTTAAAATTGAAGGAAGTCTAGAAAGAAATCTTGATATTTAAAGTTGTAGTTGTTCATATGAATTTGTTGAAATATGAATTGGATTTTAAGACTTCAATTGGATTTAAAGGAATTATGAGAAGAGTTATGGTATTGTGTGTTGTGGCCGAGACCTTCATGAAATTGTTGGACATGTTGTGTTGTATTTAGGGGCTGTTTTGTGGAGATTGGAATGCTGGAAATTTAGTTATGTATATGCATGTACATTGTGGTAATTACTAACGTATGTCCTAAAGGAATAAAGATGTAAAAAGGTGTTACTTTGTATTCTCGTTGTTGTTGGTATATGGACTGTTTTAGGGGCTGTTTTGATATGGATTAAGGGGATGAATTAACATGAGAAATAGGGGTATTAATCACCTTGGTTGTTGTGGTTGTTGTATTACATGAAGGTAAAGAAAAAGAATGTATAACTACGACGTATATGAAGTATATGGGACTGTTTTGGTTATCCTTGAAGTTGTGTCTTGTTATTAATGTTGTTGACCTTGTTTGTGAGTTGTGGATGTGTATATTAATAGGGGAAGTGCTGCCCAATTTTATATAACAAGAGAGTCATCATTCGATACGTATAAAGTATATTAGTAATCATAGAGTTGACGGACATGTTATTATTATTATAGGTTGAAGTGCTAGACGAGACGTATTTTAAATATTGAGTGGGTTAGATCGACAATAAGGTATGTGAAACTATCTTTTCTTCTTTTGGCATGACTTATATAAAATGAGTGTACGGCGGACGTACACAATTCCATTGATTCCTAATTCCTAGTGATATTTGATATGATAGTTGTCTTTGATTTTACAAGTGATAGTTCACTCTAGTTATTCCATTGAGAGTCAAATGATGATTTAAATTGTATAAGGTTACTCATGATATTCTATTCGTGTTTGATGTGATTACATTGTTTCACCGAGTCCCACATTGGGCCGAGTACGGTATCTATACATGTGATGATCTTACCGAGTCCCATATTGGGTCGGGTACGACATTTGTGGACAGGCATCCACGGATATGATTATTTCACCGAGTCCCACGATGGGTCGGGTACGGTATATGCGCAGTGGACATGTATCCACGTATATATATGTGGACAGGCATCCATGGATATGACTTCATTCACCGAGTCCCAGAATGAGCCGGGTACGGTATATGTGGACAAGTATCCACGGATATGGTATATTATATGGACTTACATGACTCTCATTTCATAAGGCACAGTTGCATTGGTATCTTTATTATTATACTTGTCTCATGTTATCTTTTGGCCAGTATGATCTCCTTTACAGTACTTCATGTTTTTATATACTTAGTATATTATTTCGTACTGACCCCCTTTTCCCGGGGGGCTGCGTTTCATGCCCGCAGGTACAGGTACTCAGTTTGGTAATCCTCCAGTCTAGGATCCCCACTCAGTTGTTTGGAGAGCTCCATTGTTCCGGAGCTTAGTCATTTTGGTACAGATCCTTGCTATAGACTTATGCTTGTTCAGGGGTACGGCGGGGCCCTATCCCGTCATATTTCACTATCATACTCTTAGAGGTTTGTAGTCATGTGTGGGTTGAACACGTGTGGCTTGTAGACGTGTGTTGGTCGTCTGTACTGTTGTACTTTATTTTGGGATGTTCCCATATATAGTGGAAGCCTTGTCGGCTCGCCTATTTTTGTTATGATTGACTAGCTGTGACTCCTCAGGAGACAGATTCATATTGATATATATATATATATATATTTACAAGCGTTATGAGTCATCAGCTTACTTTTACAAGATTTTTACATTATCCTTGGTATTAGTGTGATTTTATGTGGCAGGTGGGTTTAAGGGTGCCCAGTTAGGGCACCGGGTCGTGGCCCGTCGGGTCGTGACAAAAGTGGTATCAGAGCAGTTCATCCTCGGAATGTCTACAGACTGTGTCTAGTAGAGTCTTGTGTATGGGTATGTTGTGCACCATACTTATACGCAGGAGGCTGCCGGACATTTAGGATGTCATCTTTTCTTCTTACTCTAAGATCGTGCGATAGAGCTATGTTATTAAGGTAATCCCTCTCTGACGAATTATTATGTTTTCAGTGATGCCTCCAAAGAAAGAGACAGCTTCCCAGAAGGGAAAATCAGTAGCAGGAGCTACTAGTCAGACCCGGAGAGTTACTAGGGCCCATACCCAATCTATGCCCGAGACTGTGCCCCAGTCGGCAAGCTCCGCTACACCGTTACCTCCAGAGGAGCTTAGAGGAGCAGCAACTCCAGTTCCCGAGGCCCTAGCACCTGAGCCTCCAGCTCCTTAGCCAGGGGCGGAGGATAGGGCCATGAGAGATGCAGTTCAGCTGCTGACCAGATTAGTGGCCGGAGAGACCCGCAGACAGGGACTAAGAGTTGACCATAGAGTTGATAGTCTGAGGATTCGTGACTTCCTAAGTTGTAATCCTCCAGAGTTTTTCGGGTCAAAGCCCGAGGATGATCCGCAGGAGTTTATTCGACAGATGCAGCGTACATTGAGGATCATCAAGGCTTCTGAGATAGAGTCTGTTGAGTTGGCTTCATATCGATTGCGGGATATAGCTACTAATTGGTATGAGTCCTGGGAGTTATCTAGGGGTGAGGGTGCTCCTCCAACAGTATGGGATGAGTTTACAGAGGTCTTCCTTGGCCACTTCTTGCCTCCAGAGATGAGGAGAACTAGAGTTGATAGATTTTTACACTTGAGGTAGAACGGTAGGAGCATTCGGGAGTATAGTCTTGAGTTTGATTCATTGGCTAGATATGCGCCTACCATTGTAGCTGAGATTGCAGATAGAGTACACCGTTATGTAATGGGACTAGATCGCTATTTGACTGATGGTTGTATGGCAGTGGCTCTTCAGCCAGGTATGGATATTGCTCGGATACAGGCATATGCACATGGGGTAGAGGACCGACACAGAGGATGTCATCCTGATATGGATCACGACATAGACCAGCATAAGAGGACTAGGACGGCTAGATATTCTGGTGAGTTTCGAGGCGGCAGCCTCAGCACCTTGTTAGATATTCTTCCCAGCCCGCACAGAGTGCACCCCCACAGTCCACAGGCAGGAGATGTGACCGCACATGGTATTCATGATCTGGTTAGAGCTCCAGGGCTTCAGGTTCACAGATGAACATGAGTTCTAGTCAGTCGATGCCACATTTGCCTCAGTGTTCTCGGTGTGGTAGGTCCCATTTTAGGGAATGCCATTTTATTACAGGTGCTTGTTTTTCTTGCGGCTATCAAGGCCATGTGATGAGAGAATGTCCTTTTAGAGGTAGTACTGGTGGTATGACTCAGCCTACCGGATCGGTTGTTGGTTCATCTTCTTCTATAGTTATGCGCCCCGCAGGGCAGGGTATTCATATGGCAGCAGGCCGTGGTAGAGGTCGTGGCAGAGCTTCTGGTTCTAGCGGTCCCTCGAACCGCATATATTCTTTGGCTAGTAGACATGATCAGGAGGCGTCACCAAATGTGGTTACAGGTATACTATCGATCTTTTTCTGAGATATATATGCATTGATAGATCCAGGTTCCACCTTATCATATATATCCCCCTTTGTTGCTAGTAGAATCAGAATAGAATCTGAGTCGATAGAACCATTTGAGGTAGCTACACTGATCGGAGATTCTGTCATTGCTAGGCGAGTATATAGAAATTGTTCGGTGGTTATATATAGTCGTCGTACCATAGGAGATTTGATAGAGTTAGACATGACTGAATTTGATGTTATTATGGGTATGGATTGGTTGGCTTCTTGTTATGTCAACGTCGATTGTAGAGAAAAGATGGTTCGATTTCAGTTTCCAGACGAACCAATTATAGAGTGGAAAGGGAATACAACATCGCCGAGGGGTAAGTTTATTTCATACCTCAAGGCAAGGAAGATGGTTATAAAATGGTATATTTACCATCTGGTTCGAGTGCATGATATGGATGCGGAGGTACCGACTCTTCAGTCAGTCCCGGTAGTTAATGATTTCCCAGATGTATTCCCAGATGATCTTCCAGGTCTTCCTCCAGAACGGGAGATAGAGTTCAGTATAGATGTGCTACTAGATACCCGACCCATATCTATTCCTCCTTATAGAATGGCACCTGCAGAGCTGAAGGAGTTAAAGGAGCAACTGAGAGACTTGTTGAAAAAAGACTTCATCAGGCCTAGTACATCACCTTGGGGAGCACCGGTATTGTTTGTGAGGAAGAAAGATGGATCGTTGTGGATGTGTATTGATTATAGGTAGTTGAATAAGGTAACAATAAAGAACATGTATCCCCTCCCCAGGATTGATGATTTATTTGACCAGTTGCAGGGTGCTAAGTGTTTTTCGAAGATAGACTTGCGGTCAGGTTATCATCAGGTGCGGGTAAAGGAGGCAGATATTACTAAGACAACATTCAGGACCCGATACAGACATTATGAGTTCAGAGTGATGTCTTTTGGACTGACCAATGCTCCAGCAGTATTTATGGATTTGATGAACCGGGTGTTCAATTCATTCCTGGATATGTTCGTTATTGTATTCATTGATGATATTCTGGTTTATTCGCATTCAGAAGAGGAGAATGCGGACCATTTGAGGACGGTAGTGAGGATGCTCCAGCACCAGAAGTTGTATGCCAAATTTTCTTTAGTGTGATTTTTGGTTCACTTTAGTAGCATTCTTTGGGCATATTATCGGAGCGGATGATATTCGGGTAGATACACAAAAGATTGAGGTAGTGAAGACTTGGCCCAGACCTACGACCCCTACTGAGGTACGCAGTTTTCTGGGGTTAGCCGGATATTACAAGAGATTCGTAGAGAAGTTTGCCTCGATTTCAGCTCCTTTAACAAGGAAAACTCAGAAGGCAGCTAAGTTCCAATGAACGGATGCTTGTGAGCAAAGCTTTCAGTTCTTGAAAGACAAGTTGACTACGGCTCCAGTTCTAACTCTTCCTGAGAGACCAGATGGCTATGTTATTTATTGTGATACTTCAGGTATTGGACTAGGTTGTGTGTTGATGCAGCATGGCAGGGTTATAGCTTATGCCTCCCGACAGCTCAGGAAACACGAGAAGAATTATCCTACTCATGATTTGGAGTTGGCAGCAGTGATTCATGCCTTGAAGATACGGAGACATTATTTATATGGAGTTCATGTTGATATTTATATGGACCACAAGAGTCTCCGATATATCTTTAAACAGAAGGAGCTGAATTTATGAAAGATACGGTGGCTTGAGTTACTAAAGGATTATGATGTTGACATTCTATACCATCAGGGAAAGCAAATGTTGTGGCAGATGCTCTTAGCCGTAGATCTATGGGTAGCTTGACAGATGTGCGGCCATAAAGAAAAGAGATGGTTCGTGAGATATACCGGCTAGCTAGTCTTGGAGTCCGTTTGGCTGATTCTGGAGATAGTGGAGTATTTGTTCGAGGAGTTGCAGAGTCCTCTATCATAGAAGAGGTAAATAGACGTCAGTATGAGGACCCTATTCTGGCACAGTATAGAGATACAGCTCTTCGAAAGAGAAGACATTATTCGAGGTTGCACCTGACAGGGTGCTACGGTATGGCGACAGATTGTGTGTACCTTATGTTGCAGGACTAAGATGGCAGGTTTTGGGTGAGGCACACAATGCCCGTTATTATATTCATCCAGGGTCAACGAATATGTATCATGACCTTAGATGTTTATATTGGTGGATGATATGAAAAGGGACATAGCAGAGTTTGTTGCTCAGTGCCCGATTTCTCAACAGGTTAAAGTCGAGCATCAGAAGCCTGGTGGATTATTGCAGGAGATGGAGATCCCCACTTGGAAATGGGAAGTGATTAATATGGACTTCCTTACAGGCTTACCTCGCACTCAGCGGAAGTATGACTCTATATGGGTTATTATGGATAGGCTGACGAAATCAATCCATTTTCTTCCAGTCAGGACTACTTACTCAGCTGAAGACTATGCGAGATTGTACCTCAGGGAGATAGTGAGACTTCATGGAGTTCCTACATCTATTATATCGGACAGAGGAGCTCAGTTCACAGCTAACTTTTGGAGATCGTTCCAGAAGGGATTGGGGACACATGTGAGTCTTAGCACATCATTTCATCCTCAGACTGATGGGCAGGCTGAGCGTACTATTCAGACATTAGAAGATATGTTACGAGCCTGTATTATTGACTTCAGAGGTAGCTTGAATGATCATTTACCACTTATTGAGTTTACTTATAATAATAGCTACCATTCTAGTATCCAGATGGCACCATAGGAGGCCTTATAAGGGAGAAAGTGCAGATCACCTATCATTTGGTTCGATGTATGCGAGACTAAGTTAATCGGCCCAGACATGATTCAACAAGCTGTTGATAAGGTGAAGCTTATTCAGGAGAGATTATTGGCAGCCCAGAGTCGACAGAAGTCATATGCAGATAATCGACGTCGACACTTAGAGTTTTAAATTGGTGATTGGGTATTCCT
Organism: Przewalskia tangutica; assembly: GCA_029844215.1. Classification (NCBI taxonomy): domain Eukaryota; kingdom Viridiplantae; phylum Streptophyta; class Magnoliopsida; order Solanales; family Solanaceae; genus Przewalskia; species Przewalskia tangutica. Next base: position 114,352,194 of record CM056723.1, on the reverse strand, counting down.
GAAGGTGTCACCCATGAAGGGTGTGATGAGATTCGGTAAGAATGGAAAGCTTATCCCGAGATACATTATGCCTTATCAAATTATTTGTAGGGTAGGCAAGTGTTATACCCCGTAGTTCTGACCCTACGTACGAGAGCGTACGAAAGTATGTAAGACTTAAAATTTTTAAGGATAGGTTGACGGATTATTCCGGACGGGTTTTAGTCAACTTTGAGGCGGGTTATGACCTGGTACATTGAGAGTTCCTAAGTGTTCCAAAGGCCTAGGGCACAGTTCGTTGAGTCTAGATTCCAACGCAACCAACCGTTCGTCGATAGGACGTCGGAGTAGAAAGTTATGAGAGTTACAAGTTCAGTGCGCAGTCGGACAGGAACGTGTTTCGGACTAAGCGGCGGGCCGCGCCGGATGCACGCGGCGCCTAAAGCATCGCAGGTCGCAGGTTTCAGCGCCACAGCGCGCAGGCGCGCGGAAGATCTGGCGTCCGCAGATTGCGGCGGCGCCGTATGCAGGGCCGCGGCGCCGAGGCGGGAAATTTGGGCGGAAAAACTTAGAAAATCTGATTTTTGTTTTAAAAGAGACCATGGGAGGGTGACAAGTGTCCCCCCCCATCTGATTTTCTGCTACATGCAATATATTGACCAAGACTTGGTCATTCTTCCCATCTTTCATCTTCACACTCTCTCTCCCTCTCTCTAAAATCTGCTCCTCCTTCTCTCTAAAAACCCAAGAAAAATCTGAAAGTTAAGAACAAGAAAAGGAAGCTTGTAGCTAGCTTGTGGTGGTGTTCTTGGCAAGAAAGCTAGCAATACTTGGAATAAGTTTTGGCTAAAACTTCAAGGTAATGATTCTTCCTTTAGATTTAGTTTATAGTGTTGCATGTTAAGGAGAAAGAACTTGTGGTAGTAAATAATACTCTTAGAATCATTGCATGCTAGAAATGTGGTTTGGATATAAAAAATGGGTTAAGAGGAGATTATGAGCATGTTGTAGCCTAAAAACTACCTTAGAATTGTAAGTGAATTGTTGTAAACTTATGGGCATTGGTATTTGGGTGTGTAATCCCCTTTAAAATGTTGGATTGTTGAACCTTAAAATGTGGTGTTTGGATGATAAATTCTACTTGAGAAAGGTGGCAAAGTGAGTAGAAACAAAGGAAATGCTGCTCAATTTTCCATAGAATTTAGTGGCCTTGAACTTAGATTGTTCTACTTTGAGATTAGAGGTTAACAAGCGTACCATGATTATTATAGGTTGAAATATTACTTGCGGTAGTTGAGCTTAGCAAGTGGATTGACCAAAGAGGTACGTGAAGCTTTCCTATCTCTTGAGCATGAGTATTTGTATCTATGTAGTACGGTAGACGTACAAGATTTAGTATTCTTACTTGTTTTAAGTATATAAAGACTTGTTTCGTTTTATGAAGTATAAGTCCCTTGGTTAAGGGAAAAGTATGATTTCACAAAAGTATAGAGTACTTGGTGTGGAAGTATTGAGTATTTTTCTAAAGATAAGAGGCTTGAAGTATTTTTGAAAGTTGTGTAAATTTGTTTGAAGTATGAGTCTCTTGGTTAGTAAAAGAACGAAATGGTTTATAAGGAATTATAACGGCTTTATGGGAAGTTAGTTATAACGGCCTTATGAATGGATAAGGATGTCTTAAATTTCTAAAGCATAAAGTTAGTATAACGGCTTTATGGGAAGTTTGTTATAACAACTTTATGTAGGTAACGAAATGGTTTGTGGTTTTTAAAAGATAAGAGACTTGACTTATAAATGACTTGATGTGAAATATTAAGGACTTGATTTGTGTTAAAAAGTTGTGAAACCGCATTCATGAGAAATGGGTAATTGGGTTTTAAAAGGAATAAGTTATATTGATTTGGGAATGAGAATAAGTATCGAACAAACCATCGGCGTTAATAAAGGAAAATGTATTGACAAATAATTAATTATATTAAAACCGAGAAACCTCCATCTGCATAGAAGCTAAGATAAGACAAAATTGTATTACATTTCCTAGATCATGGCTGCTTCAATAAGATCATTATAAACAAGTATTGATTTTCTTAAATTCCAAAGTAAGGAACTGGATTTCTAAAAAGAATAGAGACTTGAGAATTTGAAGTGTTTTTGTTTAAAAAGAAGGCATGGTAATTGTCTTGGTTTATGTAAAGGCATGGTATTGCAATTCGAATTAAAAGCATGTAGTTATGAGTCTATTTGGGCGTACCGTCAGTGATGGAGGATTCCACGGGTATGCGGCCATGATGAGGGTTCGCTTTCGCTGTTGTTGTTATTCCATGGATTAGCTCTCCGGAGGTCTCATCACGCAGGTGGATCTAGTAGTTAGCCTCGTACTTGCCGGTCGAGACGTGATGCGGTGGATCCGTAGTTGGCTTTCGACTTGCCGGTCGGTTAGGGCGAAGTGGTGTGATCAGGTGGATCGGTGGTTAGCCTACGTACTTGCCCGATCGTGATGTAGCGAGGTGGATCGGTAGAGCTATCGACTTGCCGGTCGCCCGTGATTCGATTATAGTATTGTTGCACGGTGGATCGTAGTGACTTTCGTACTGCCGATCGGTTGAGGATGCAGGTGGATCTGTAGCTATGCCTTCGCATTTGCCTCGCACGGTTCTTATGATCTGGTGGGATCTAGTATTCATGTGTACTTTAGTGTTGTTATATCATGATCACGGCATGGCGGCGAGGAAGGACTTCCACGCATGATTGATATTATGGGCATGAGACCTATGGTTATATTTGAGTGATGACTTAGAGGCGTGAGTCACGACTTGACATGGCTGCGTATATGTTGGTATCTTGTAGTTTGGCTATCATACATGTCTCATGTTTTATATATATGCTATTATGATTTCATTACTGATTTTCGGCCACATACTTGGTACTGTTGTGCGACCTCCTTGGGCTGCGTTCACGCCGCAGTCGAGATCGTAACTTCTTTGGTCCGCTCTCTTAGGATCAATGTTCAGTTCTTGGAAAGCTCCATCTCTCCGGAGGCTTTGTCTTTTTGGTATGATTCCCTGAGGTTATGGATTTTTGTACATTCAGGGGGTATGGCGGGGCCCTGTCCCGCCACAGTTGTTATTCCTAGAGGTCTGTAGTCACGTTGGTGGTTTGGGCTGTAAGAATAAAGTTGTACTGTTTCACTTTCGGTTAAGTTATTATATGAAAGGCGGCCTTATCAGCTTGCTAGTGATGTTTACCTTATACAGATTTTGTTTCATGTATGTTCCGCTGCTATTCTCTGACATATACCTGACAGGGTACCCCGGTAGGGTACCAGTCGCGGCCCCGGGGTCGGGTCGTGACAGCAAGGTTGCCTATGAGTTGAATTTACCATCTGATTTGGAAGCGGTACATCTAGTTTTTCATGTATCGATGCTGCGTAAGTGTATTGGTGATCCTTCTAGAGTGTTCCCTGTAGATGATGTTCAAGTGATGGAGGAGTTATCTTATGAGGAGAGCCCCATAGCTATACTTAATCACCAGGTTAGAAGGTTGCGTACAAAGGATGTGTCTTCCGTCAAGGTATTATGGCGAAACAATAATAGGAAAAAGATGACTTGGGAAGCAGATGATGAAATGAAGAAAACGCATCCTCACTTATTCCCTATGCCTGCAGGTAATTCGATTTCTTACTTGACTACATTGATTGATGAATAATGTATGTGATGTATTGTGGCCCTGTGTGGCATCTTTGGGTTTACTGGGTATAGGTTGGAAGGTACAGTTATAAAGGAGCCTCTGCCGAAATTGTTATAGCATATGACCTATTATGAACATTGGAGGACGAATGTTTCTAAGGGGGGAAGGATGTTACACCTCGTAAGTTTTAGAGCAATAAGTTGAGGACATAATTAAGAAAATAAGATTCGGATATTGGATATAAAGTATATTTACATATGCTAATATGGAACTTAGTATACAAAAAATCTAATTCCGGAATAATTTTTGAATACTACGAGTGTGACGATGGGAATTGATTATATTGGTTGAACATTTCGAAATTTTTAGATTTTATATAAGATTGACTAAGTATGGGAGATTGATTATTTAATAAGTGGGAATTAGTGGACAATTATGGGAACTAGCACCCCCCCCCCCCCCTTCACGTTTTTTTAGCCCATAATTTTCAGCATGCTTACAATTACTAATGCCTCATTCATTCCCTCACCTCTTTTTCGAAAACCCTCCCTCCCTCATCTTCCACATATCTCTTCTCTCTAAAGCAGATTTTTATCTCCTTCCATAGCTTAGTTAAGACCAAGCTAACTCCCCCTTTCAAGATTAAGTTCCTCCACAATTTCTAAGCCATGGTAAACTTTTTACCCACTGTTTTTCGGGAATGTTGGACCGAAACATAGCCCAGAAATTTTAAGCTTTTGAGATGAACTATTTGTAAGAAAAACAAGTAAGTAAGATGGTTTAAAACTTGTGAAGGATGCATGCATGTCATTGTAACGTGAAGAAATGGCGAAAATATGAGCAATGGTGCCGTGACTTAGAGGGATTGTTTTGGCTAAAGTTGAGGTAAGATTTCTTCTTCTATAGAGTAATTGAAAGTTAAATAATGATGTAGTTAAGAGATGAATTTGTGGTAAGAGGAATTGGAAGTAAGAAAATGCATATGGTTGTTGTTGGAGTTATGGTTACCGATTTTGGGGGCTGTTTTTAAGTGCATTGGGTTTGATTGTTGTTGTTGTTATTATTGTCACCATGTTAAAATTGAAGGAAGTCTTGAAAGAAATCTTGATATTTAAAGTTGTAGTTGTTCATATGAAATTGTTGAAATATGAATTGGATTTTAAGGAATTATGAGAAAAGTTATGGTATTGTGTGTTGTGGCCGAGACCTTCATGAAATTGTTGGACATGTTGTGTTGTATTTAGGGGTTGTTTTGTAGAGATTGGAATGCTGGAAATTTAGTTATGTATATTCATGTATATTGTGGTAATTACTAACGTATATCCTAAAGGAATAAAGATGTAAAAAGGTGTTACTTTGTATTCTCGTTGTTGTTGGTATATGGACTGTTTTTTAGGGGCTGTTTTGATATGGATTAAAGGGATGGATTAACATGAGAAATAGGGGTATTAATCACTTGATTGTTGTGGTTGTTGTATTACATGAAGGTAAAGAGAAAGAATGTATAACGACGACGTATATGGAGTATATGAGACTGTTTTGGTTATTCTTGAAGTTGTGTCTTGTTATTAATGTTGTTGACCTTGTTTGTGAGTTGTGGATGTGTATATAAATAGGGGAAGTGCTGCCCAATTTTATATAACAAGAGAGTCATCATTCGATACATATAAAGTATACTAGTAATCATAGAGTTGACGGACATGTTATTATTATTATAGGTTGAAATGCTAGACGAGACGTATTTTAAATATTGAGTGGGTTAGTTCGACAATAAGTTATGTGAAACTATCCTTTCTTCTTTTGGCATGACTTATATAAAATGAGTGTACGGCGGACGTACACAATTCCATTGATTCTTAATTCCTAGTGATATTTGATATGATAGTTGTCTTTGATTTTACAAGTGATAGTTCACTCTATTTATTCCATTGAGAGTCAAATGATGATTTAAATTGTATAAGGTTACTCATGATATTCTATTCGTGCTTGATGTGATTATATTATTTCACCGAGTCCCGCATTGGGCCGGGTACGGTATGTATACATGTGATGATCTTACCGAGTCCCACATTGGGTCGGGTACGACATATGTAGACAGGCATCCACGTATATGATTATTTCACCGAGTCCCACCATGGGCCAGGTACAGTATGTGCGCAATGGACAGGTATCCACGGATATGGTATATTATATGGACTTACATGACTCTCATTTCATAAGGCACAGTTGCATTGGTATCTTGATTATTATACTTGTCTCATGTTATCTTTTGGCCAGTATGATCTCCTTTACAGTACTTCATGTTTTTATATACTCGACATTATTTGATCGACCTTTTTATCTGGGTTGCGTTTCATGCCCGCAGGTACATGTACTCAGTTTGGTGATCCTCCAGTCTAGGATCCCCACTCAGCTGTTTGGAGAGCTCCATTATTCCGGAGCTTAATCATTTTGGTACAGATCCTTGCTATAGACTTATGCTTGTTCAGGGGTACGGCGGGGCCCTGTCCCATCATATTTCACTATCATACTCTTAGAGGTCTGTAGTCATGTGTGGGTTGGACACTTGCAGACGTGTGTTGATCGTCTGTACTATTGTACTTCATTTTGGGATGTTCCCGTAGTGGCAGCCTTGTCGGCTCGCCTATTTTTGTTATGATTGACTAGCTGTGACTCCTCAGGAGACAGATTCATATTGATATATATATATATATATATATATATTTACAAGCGTTATGAGTCAGCAACTTACTTTTACAAGATTTTTACATTGTCCTTGGTATTAGTGTGATTATATGTGGCAGGTGGGTTTAAGGGTGCCCAGGTAGGGCACTGGGTCGCGGCCCGTCGGGTCGGGTCGTGATAATACTGACCGTTTTCTTGATCAAGAAGAATGGGAAGACTGTTCTTGATGTCGATAACGGATAGGGCTGGGTGAAAAGATGATTTTGGTGTTTCGGGAGTGATAATGGTGGAAGATGAGGCTGTAGGAGTTGTAGGAGGAGTCATGATAGTGGATACAATTTAGGAGATAAGGAAATAGGAGTAGAGAAGAGAAGAAATCAAGAATTTTCTGGAGAGAGCCGCGACGGTGGGGTGGGGGGGGGGGCGACTTGAGGAGAAAATTTCTAAGGTTTTAGAGATTTGGCTCTTGATACCATGTAAGATAATATTAATCTCCTTTGAGGAGTCTTTCTCATTAATATCAATATATATAGTGTACAATATTCATTTCTTATACAATAGGAATCCTAGTCCTAATTACAAGAGTAATCCTAATCTTATCATAATTATATTTACACAATATATGGAATATATTCTAATTATGGGTAGAGATTTTATATTATTGACTATACACGTTTACATTAATAACAAAATATATTTTGGCATTTAAACGAAGTTCTATATTTACACATGTGTAATTAACTCCAACAAATGATCAAACAAATCAGTTTTAATTTTACAGTCAGTTAAGGAAAAAAGGTTGGTTGTTAGTTCCAACAAGAACACCACATTTGTAATTTACTCTATTAATAGTCTCTATCTTTTCAATAGAGGAAAAACATTTGTCGTATAAGTGATTGTGATATGACCAAATCCTAGTGGGTACCAAACCTTTTCTTGCACTGTCAATATCAAAAGAACAATATTGTTTTTGCTTTATAATCTTAATTTAGTTATGTTAGCTGAGTAATATCAAAATTACAACAGTAAACATGCATTAATTTTATGCCGATGATCAGTATTGTCACGATCCGTTCTGAACAATTTATAATCAACATTTGGTGCTTGAACTTGACCGAACAAATCTTAATTTTTTACCTTTTTCTATTCTTACCGTTCTTACCTAATTATTCCGTATAATTATAAATTTACATAATTCATGATTTTATTCAAGAAAAAAAAATTAATAATCGATTCGATACAATTTGATCGGTTAAGTAAGGTTCTTTTTAAAAAACCTTTGACACCCTAATTGCAACGATCTAATTGACACATAATAATTTTTATTCATGACGATTATTGTATTTTATCTCAATTTTATCGTAACTTAAAATACATTGCTCTTATTAGTTTTAAGTGTTAAAATTAAAAACATAATCATCATTTTTCAATGTGAGACTTTAGCTAGGTGACCTATGGATTACTGAAAGAAATAATCCCTTAATTATTTTCATTAATTGAAAGACAATATATACAATTTTCATAATAGGAAAATTCTATTCCTATTCTAATATCAAAATTTTATTCTAGTAGTACAAGAATCCTATAATTATGGTAAGCGTACAAGACTAATTAATGTAATACTTACACTAAAATATTACCTAAAACTATACATAAAATATGGTAAGTACACTGATTGATTTTAGACCAAAACCGTGATATACACACATAATGCAAGGGTTCAGACGCCGAGAAGTGTCCCGAAATCTTCAAAAGGCCAGGGAGACCCTTTGTAAAGATGTTTGCAATTTGATACTTGAAAGAGACATGACAGACGCGTACTTGTCCACGAGCTACCTTATCACGAACAAAGTGAATGTCTATCTCGATATGTTTAGTGCGCTGGTGCTGAACTGAATTACCAGAAAGATAGATGACACTAACATTATCAAAATAAACCAAGGTAGCTTTCTGAATAGGACAATGAAGCTCTAAAAGAAGATTGCGCAACCAACATGATCCAGAGACCACATTGGTTACCCCTCGATACTCGGCCTCTGCACTAGAGCGGGACAATGTCGATTGACGCTTTCTAGACCATGAGACCAAGTTATTATCAAGAAACATACAATAGCCAAATGTAGACCGTCTGGTGTCCGGACAACCACCTCAATCAGAATTTGTATACGAGACAAATGTAGATGTCGACGGCGGATATAAATGTAAGTCATAGTCAAGTGTCCCCTGGATGTACCAAATAATGTGTTTGAGCGCATTCATGTGCTCAACCCTGAGATCATGCATAAATAAATACACCTGTCATACGGCATACGTAATTGAAAAAATGTGATAGCGGGTCGGATCCTCATAAGGTGAGCCAGCCGCAATACCCAACTCGGGTTTAGTATCAACCGGAGTGAAAGTGGACTTATAGGATGTCATCCCAGCTCTCTCGATGATCTCAACTGCATATTTCTTCTGGGATAAGAATAACTCACCTGCATGACGAGTGACAACGATCACCAAAAAATAACTCAATGGCCCCAAGTCTTTCATAGTAAACTCAGAACTGAGCATTGTCATGGTAGAATGTCGTAATACATCAGAAGAGGTAGTTAAGATAATATCATCCACATATAACAATATATAAGCCAATGAAAACCACGATGATAAATGAATAATGAATTATCAGACATGCTGTGGGAGAACCCCATAATCAAAACATAGTCGACAAACCTCTTATACCAAGCCCGTGGAGACTGCTTAAGCCCATACAAGGAATTTTTCAACAAATATACACGATGAAGATATTTGGGATCCCTAAACCCCAAGGGATGATGCATATAGATTGTCTCCTTGAGATCACCATGTAAGAAAATATTCTTCACATCTAACTGATGAATGGGCCATGTTTTTGAAATAGTCAAGCTGAGCACAGTGCGAATGGTAGTCGACTTGACCACCGGACTAAATATCTCACCACAATTCACACCAACATGTTGAGTCTTACCATCACCTACAAGACGAGCTTTATGCCTTGCAAACGAACCGTCATAATTGTCCTTATGAGCAAAAATCTATATAGACCGAATAACATTAACGTCAGATGGACGGGGCACCAACTCCCACATTTTATTATCAATAAGATCATTATATTCGTTGGTCATAACAATTTTCCAATTCGGGTTATTTAAAGCAGACACATGGTTACGGGATAGAAGGAATTTAATAACATTAGAATGTAAATTAAAATATCTTTTTGGTTTAAAAATACCCCGTTGACTACGAGTAACTGGTCTATGACTCGGGAGAGAATCAGATGGATTTTGGGAATTACTGCCATGACCTAACTCGATAACGGGAACTAGGTTGGGTGACTGGCCCAGTAACTGGACTGGACATAGTTGCAGGAACTATAGCTGGTGACGGAACAGTTACGTCCGAAAAATAGTTAATAATATACAGAAATATACCATCATCTAAAAAATTATACGAACTAGGCACGGGATTACTAACCTTAGCAAACGATAAATTGGGATTCACAAAAAATTACATGACGACTAATGATAATTTTATTAGTTGATAAATCAAAACATTTGTAAACACGATGATTAGACGGATAACCCAAAAACACACAAGGGGTAGATATATGAACAAGAGAACAATGTTAGAACTTTAAAAATAGGTTAGCACTAAAAGATGAAAGACTGAGACAAAAGGATGAAGAAATCAAGAAATAAAAGAGGAAAAACTCGGACAAATAATTAGAAAAGATTGTGAAATAAAAGACCTAAATGATATTATAAAGGAACAATATAAATATATCAAAGTGTAAAGAGGCCAGAGTATCTCACTCGGGATCTGGCTCGAACCGAGGCTCTCCGTATGGCACATCCTGCATGTCCTGAAGTGGGAAAGGGGGTCGCAAATTGATAGATACCAGTCGTTGGGTCTTCGTGGTACGCCTCTTTAGGCTTATGGAACTGAGACGATCCGTCCGCTGAGCGGTTCGGTGATTGGCAAATAAAATTAACAAAGGAATCAAAATCTTTAACAACCTTTAATGCCTCTCAAGAACACTATGAATGGAATGTATTACCCTTTGGATTAAAAAATGCACCACAAATATTTCAAAGAAGAATGGACCAAGTGTTCAGAAAATTAAAGACGGAGACAACTGATAACATAAGCACCCAAAGACCCTAAGATGCGAATATAAAAAAGTCTTATTATATAAAATTTGAAGAGGGTACGAATATGTCAAACCTTTGGAAGGAAGAATGTTAAGAAGATATGTAGCCATTTGTAGAGCATGATGCCAAAAAGACGGGGGTACAGAAGCATGAATCAATAAAGTTCAGACAATATTATTAATGGTACGAATTTTGCGTTCGGCTTTCCCATTTTGCGAAGTCGTATAAGGGCGAGAAAACGAAATTTGATCCCATTTTGAGCACAAAATTCCCAAAACACCACATTATAATATTCTTTGCCATTATCACATTGAATATTTTTTATGACCCAAATAACTAAAAATAGAAGATGTCCATATATCACTATGAATAATATCAAATGACATTAAAGTATGAGAATTAGAGTCTACAAATGATAACAATTTTTCCTAAAGAACAAGATTGACAATTCGGAGTACTACTCGTACCATTACAAGAAATAAAACTGTTTTTATCTAAGGAAGACAAAATAGACGATCCCGAATGACATAGATGAGCATGACAGAAGGAAGGATCCAGAGCTGCAAAAGTTGAGGGTAATGCGTGACTCGAAAAACCAGAACTTGACGTGATAGGATAAAGATCTCCCCTACTATCACACGTCATGAGAGGACTCTCCATCTTGAAATCCTTTACAAAAAATCCAAATGGATCAAATTCGACAAAAACATAATTATTAGTGGTGAATTTATGAACAGTCACCAAATTTTTAATCAATTTAGGAATGTGAAGGGTATTTTCAAAATAAGGGGAATATGGGGAGAGACAACGTTTTATGATCGTGGTTGATTGAATTACTATTACCAATAATTATACCATAATTGTTGCTCAAATTGGAATAAGACGAGAGAGTACCTGAGTCGGACGTCATGTGAGTAGTGGCGATGGTGTCCATGTACCAATTTGGGTCCAAAGAATTTACTCCAAGCGTGTGCATCGCGACTTCAGTGTCAATAGGAGTGGGGCCCGCTGCATAATGGGCTTGGGGGCCGGGCCCGCCTCCTCACGACTGAATCCCACTAGATCGATGGGCGATCGGGCCGGATACCGCCTAAAAAGTGGCTGACTGGGCCAAAGATTTTTGGGTTGAATGTGCTGGAAATCTGGGACTGTTGGGCCACTGCCCACTGGCCCAGGCCCACGTCTAGGGGGCCCAAGGCTGGGACCAGTGTGGCAGTGGCCTACTACTATTAGGGTGGGTCTCACTGTCGTCGTTACAATCGTGTTTAACACCGTGGTTTCGACCATTATTTTTGTCGCCACCGTGAGCACGATTTTATCTCGAATTATCAACAAAACTCGGAGAGTTGGTGGAGGACGTCATTATGACTACGGGACTAGCCCCGGTAGCCGCCTTCTTAGCTAAAATCGATTTCTTCCAAAGTAAGCATGTAACAGGCTTTATAGAACTTTGGGAGAGGGTTACTTTGACAAAGTAGAGTCCCAACTCCACTATAGGCCTCGGAGAGGCCAACAACCATTTGTAGAACAAGACGATCTTCTCTAACGGGCGCACCAACATTGTGTAGTTGGTCCGCCAATTCCTTCAACCTTTTGCAATACGATGAAACATTTGGAAAATTTTCCATGTTGATGTGAAAAAATTCCTACTCAAGTGTAACAGCTCTGGAATTATGATTATCTTAGAATATGTCACGCAACCTATCCTAAGTAGCCATCTCAGTAGCGTCTAACTCAATAATCGTCTGCAACAGATCGGTAGAGATAGTGGAATAAATCTACTGAAGGACGGTGACATCAATCATTGTCCATAACTTAGAATCATCCTCGCATTTAGGAACCTCCGTATCCTCCGGAGCCGCGAGGATTATGTGATGGATGAATTGATGCGGGCGAGCGTGAATTTTTAACAACTCGGTCCATGTCGCATATTGTATGTTTTCTATTTCAAGAATAATAGGAATGTGATTCTTGATGTTAGAAACAACAAGGGCAGGGTGAAACGTGTTCTTTGTCATCGACATAACGAAAGAACAATAGGTGATTGAGAACAAAAAAATAAGAAGACCACCGACGGGCAAGGAATACGGGAAGGGTTGGCGGATTCCGATGCACAAGGTCGACAGAAAAGCTGGAATTTGGGAGAGGAATTTAAGACCTAGACTTCTGATACCATAAAAGAAATAATCCCTTGATTATTTTCATTAATTGAAAGATAATATATACAATTTACATATTTTCATAATATGAATATCCTATTTCTATTCTAATACCAAAACCATATTCTAGTAGTACAAGAATCTTATAATTATGGTAAGTGTACAAGACTAATTAATGTAATACTTACGCTAAAATATTACCTAAAACTATACATAAAATATGGTAAGTACACAGATTGATTTTGGACCAAAACCATGATATACATTAAGTGTAATATTATATATTTAACAATTACCATCTTTCCAAAAGCTAGCTCGAATAATTTGTCAATTTCATTATTCCTACTATTTCCACATTCGTTAAAGATCTCAAAATTACGAAGTATGTAATGGACCAAACAGCTTATAATTAACCAAAAATAAAAAGCAAAAGATTAAATATGCATTCAACTAAATTGGTTAAAATAAACGAATCTACTAAAAGCAGTGAAACATAAAAGAAATGTAGTTTTGTACTTTGAGAAATATAATAGTGGTACGTAATGAATGTGAAGGGGAAATATTAAGTGCTTGAGCACTCATTAACTGCGACGGATACATGTAGTAAAATTTGGTGCTTGAGCACTCATTAAGTGCGACGGATACTTTGTGTAAACATATAAAAAATATTAAAATTTTGATATAAAATATTAAATAGCACCCAGAAAGTAATAAAAGATCTTGATGTTTTGATTAAAATGTGGTAGACTTTAGGCTAAGCCATGGAATAGTGGAGTTTGAATTCTATTCAAATCAATATATATTTTTTTTGTTAATTTTAAGGTGAGCACTCAGGACTATTGAATTTGAGGTCCGCCACTGATTTTCTAGTATAGGTCTATTTCTTGTGTTTTGGTGCAATTTTATGGGTTGCAATTCTAGTATTTGATGTGACTATTTTAGTGTTTCTAGTTACATCATTTTTTATAGTTCTTATTTACGAAAAATACTCTTTCACGAACACAATAAGGAATTCTTCAAAGCTTGAGACATGCTAATAACGCTGTCCTTAAGAATATTTCATCTAGTATGAATATCTCCTAGGATTGAATAAACTCTCTTAGTATAAAATTAAAAATCATAATCTAATAAAGATTAACAAAAAAACCTGCACAAGAGAAGGAAAGTGGAAGTATTTGTTTCTATATTCTATCTCAACAAGGTGAATTTGAAGGATAATATATAGGCAATAAAATTTGGCAGATGTTTAACATCTTCAAACGTCCATATTTGGAACTATGGTAAAGCCATTTAAGGCAATTAAATATAGTATCAATTGTCAGTTGGAAGGACAATTATAGCAAACGTTAGGAATGGAGGAAATCTTGCATAAACCTTTTTGAAATTGACACACGACATGTCAAGTATAGTTAATCGATTGGCGTGTTGCGCATTTATCATACATCCGAGTTTACCTGCGACTCGAAAGAAAGAATGGCCGCGAATTCCTTCACAATGCGAATGGAGGAAATCCTAATCAATATTCAACAAAGCCGTTTAAGGCTATTTAAGGAATTGAAATCAAAGATGATAACTATCTTTTTGAGATATTATTATAATTATTTTTTAACAATCCCCACTTATCTCAAAAAGATAATACGAAATAAAATAGAAAGTTTTGTGGGTTGTCACATATCTCAAAAGGAAAGAACATTTTATTGGGTTTCCATATATGAGTACAATGCATCGAATTTGGTGTCACATAAACTATGAATTAGACCTAGATAAATAAGTTTAAACTCACAAAATAATTGGTGAAGTTTAAAATTTTTATAACCAATAACTCTTTTATAAGCCCAGAGTTTTATTCTATCACATTATGCTCGCATAATCTTTGTCGTTATCGTGGTTTTGCGCTAAGAGACCAGGCGTGTGTCATGGTATTCAGGAGTGCTCTAGAAACTGTCACAGTTTCATAGAAGCGGGACAACTCCACACTCATATAGGTCCAATCATCAAGTGTATTGAGCAATACGACACCTATAAAAGTATAAATTGGACTAAGAGTTTATAACTCAACCTCACTTTCATTACAGATTTGCACTATATACACACAATAATAGATCATAAAAGGGACAAATTTTGTAGTGCACAAGATCAAACAATGACTTGTTATTACCCATATGAATCTACTCAATGTGATCTCCAATCAAATAGGTTGTGTTATCACCATGTTCAATATACAACCTGACAAAAGTCTCTTTCTCGTCGAAGCTTCATTTATTAATTTCTTCTCAAAAGTTTAGTTAGAGGATTGGTCAAATCCACTTATGACCTCACATATAATTCCATCTCATAATAATGTTATTTTGTCATTTTATGTCTCAAACACATATATTTTGTTATCACTCAAAAATTTATTTTCCCACTACAGCTAACGCTGGACAACCACAATATATGGACACATAAGTTTTAATTCAACCCCAATATCACTAAGAAGTATATTAGCCTCATTATCAACTAATTCCAAACCACCAACTCAAATTCATTATGGTCTATTTGACTGATTTTCATATTATTACACCCTCACAAAGGGTAAATAAATAACCGCTAATGAATTTTGGATCCACTTTAATATCATTGTACCCCTCTAGTACAATAAAAATTAATTCACTATGACACCATAATATATTTTAGGATCATCATCAATAAGATAAGTATAAAACTCATCATTAAATGACACCATAATATATTTTAGGATCATCATCAATAAGATAAGTATAAAACTCATCATTAAATATTTTTCTGTCCTTATTCTTTTTAAGAGAGTTCATTATGCAGAGTTTTGTAGGGTTCAAAACATATAAATAATGCACAACGTAAGTTTTAAATTTTATTTTCTTACCCAACAATTCCATCAGCTTAGTTATATGACAATCGAAACCTGTAAAGACTTAAACAAGAATACTTACAGGTTAAAGAATCTGGAATCTTTACTTAAGGTGTACACGTGGTTGTCCCTTCGATTGGAAACACTTTGCTGAAGTGTATTCTTCTGTCAAGAAAGCCAGAAAATCTTGGCAGAGGTTTGAGAGAGTTTTATTCCAAACTCTAAGTCTAGAACTGTTTTAGAATTGGTATATTGATAATGAGGTTAGTGTTGTATATATAGTTGATTTTTAGGTAAAAACGGATTAGGGTTGGCCTCTAAGCCTGACCCAAAAATAGAGGTGCAGGGGGCCAGTCTGACATTGAGGAAAGCAGTTTTAACATCCATTTGCCAAATGTCATAATCATTGTATGTGGCTATTGCAAGAAAAATCCGAATAGAATTAATTTTTGCAACAGGTTAAAAAATTTCATCATAATTCACTTCAGGCCGTTGATTATATAACCTTTAGCCACCAATCTTGCCTTATAAGTATGTACATTGCCATACGCATCAATTTTCTTCTTGAAGACCCATTTGCATCCTATAGGTCTAACCCCTGTTGGAAAATCAACCCAAGTTCCAAACTTGATTAATGTACATCGAGTCCATCTCAGATTTCATGGCTTCTTTCTATCTCTGCGAATCAATTTCTAACATAGTTTCGATGTAGGTTGTAGGTTCATCGTCATTAGGAATATATATCTCATTGTGTGTTTCGACAAAGAGATTAAGTCTTTCAGGCGTACGATGAGTCCTAGTGATCCTACATAGTTGATTATTCTGCGTTTTCAGTGTTTGTTGCATTCTGATTGTGAGAAGGTCTTTGTGTGATGGACAATACACCACCTTGAGAGCTTTCAGGAATGTCATTTTCATGTATTTCCTGAATGGAATGATGTACAACCATTATATCATCTTCCATTGGTTGTGTATGAGAGTCTTGCATTTATGTACTATCTCTTACAACACTCTCACTGGCTGAAGGCCGTACTCTATGTACCCAATCTTCACCAAATACTCTCACTGAATCCTTGTCTAGGTCATTTGACAAGGGTTCAACTTCTGTATTATCTTGTGATTCTTGAATTTCTTCAAGTTCTATCTTATTGCAGCTCTGTTCCTTGTAGACATAGTCTTCTTCAATAAAAGTTACATTTCTGGAAACAATGACCTTATGTTCTCCACAAAGATAGAAATAGTAGTCATTAGTTTCTTTTGGATACCCCACAAAATAATATTTCTCACTTTTAAATTTCAACTTGTCAGTAAGCATCTTCTTTACATATGCAGGGCACCTTCAGCGTCGCATGTGTTTAAGTGTTGGCTTCTTGCTATTCCATATCTCATGTGGAGTTTTCTCTACTGACTTTGAAGGAACCATGTTCATAATGTAAATTGAGTTTTGCAATGCATAGCCCCAAAAGTATGTTGGTAGAGCTGAGAAACTCACCATGGATATAACCATATCTAATAGGATTCGATTTCTCCTTTCAGCAACACCATCCATTTGTGGCGTTCCAGGAGGTGTCCATTGTGATTGACTCCATGAAGCTTCAAGTAATCCAGAAATTATTTACTTAAGTATTCACCTCCTCGATCTGATCGAAGAGTCTTGATACTTTTTTCAAGTTGCTTCTCTACTTCTGACTTGTAGTCCTTGAATTTCTCAAAGATTTCGGACTTGTGTTTCATAAGATACATATGCCCAAACCTTGTAAAATCGTCTGTAAAAGTGATGAAGTAAGCGAAACCTCGCTTAGCTTGAGTTGAAATTGGCCCACATACATTAGTATGGACCAACTATGGACCAACTCAAGCACCTCTTTGGCTCGCACACCTTTTCCAGAAAGTGTCTTGTTGGTCATATTTCCTCTCAAGAAAGATTTTCAGTTACCATAGGACTCTAAGTCAAATGGCTCCAGGTAGTCTAACTTCCTTAATCTTGCTATCATTGATTCATTGATGTGACTAAGTCTACAGTGCCATAAGTAGGTGGGATTTATTGGATTACTTAACTTAGCTCATTTATTTTGCACATTAAAAATTTCACTACAGTTTAGAACACATAAACCATCCACAAGCGGAGCATTTCCACAAACAAAACCATTAAAAGACGTACATAACTGCCATTGGCAATAAATGAGAAAAACCCTTCAATGTCTAACACTGGGATAGAAATATTATTCCTTATCAACGAGGGAGAAAAATAACAATTATTTAGTTCTAAACAAAAGCCTGAAGGTAAATCTAGTCTATAAGTTCCCACACGTTCATCATCCACTCGTGCTCCATTTCTAACGCGCAGGTCTACCTCCCAAGGTCCAACCTTTCTGTTGTCAGTCAGAACCTACATAGTATTACAAATATGTGAGCCACAAGAGGTATCTAATACCCAACAATGAGAGTTACTTATAGACATATTTATTTCAATAACAAACATACCTTGTCCGGTAGAGCTAGATACACCTAGTGTTTTGCCTCATCCTGGAGTTGTGCAATCCTTCTTCCAGTGCCCCTTCTTTTTGCAGTTGAGGCACACATCCGCAACTACCTTTGCCTTGTTCTGAATACCTCTTCTAGGTTTCAAAACAATGGGTGCAACAACTACCTTACCCTTCTTCTTCTGCATGTTCTTACCCTTGGGTTTGAACTTGCTAGATGAGCCCACCATGAGCACAAATTTACCTTTAGAAGTAGATGATTCAAAGGTCTTCAATATGTTGTGAATCTCTGGAAGACTCGCTTTGGTCCTATTCATATTGAAGTTCACAATGAAATTCTCAAATGAACAGGAAGCGAATTCAGGATCAGGTTGACAGAAATATTTATAGGTAACTTCGTTCCAATCGAAGCCAACCTTTCTATCAAACCAATCATCTTCAGAACATGCACTGACACTTGACCCCCTTTGTTTAGCTTATACTTGAAAAGATCTCTCAACAATTCATACTCCATTGTTTGAGACTGTAAGTCATAGAGACTCTTCAAGTGTTCTAGCATTTTGTTAGGGCCCATATTTTTCTATTTCCTCTGTAACTCCATAGTCATGGAGGATAACATTACACATTGTGTCGAGGTAGCATCGTCCAGATTTTTCTGATAAGCCACCTTGTCAAACATGACATACTCAGCAGAGTCTTCAACATGGATTGTGGGGAACGATGTGTCTAACACATACTCAATTATTTCTAGTCTTAACACCAATTGTAGATTTCTCAACCAGTCAGAGTAATTAGCTCCAGTCAACTTGTTTGTCTCGACCACCATTCTCAACGATAGATTCGATATTTTATATAATCTGAAGAATTTAATAGACTTGAAATTAAACTCTAATATAATTTCTATTAAACACATTCGTTAACTAATTAACATTATCATTAGTTTAATTATCTTCCACTATTTTAACATACTCTTCGACCATATAAAAGAATACAAACTCATATCAAATATGGTCATAATGAGCCAAGATCCAGGTTCATGCTCTCTTCGCGTTTGTTGTGGCTGATAACTTCAACAGTACAACCTGGTAGGTCTCCAAACCAATTACAAACAATCGGTAACTCTTGTTTGATCGAATATTCTAAATAAACGATCTGTATCCCTCGACTTGTCCGACGTTGTGGCGCCAAGACATCCTAGCAAGCAACCCCGTTATGCGACTGCAATTATGTATCTAAGTGAGTTTTGCCTTATAGAGAAAACACTGTGGTGTAAATACTCATGAAGGTTTATCACCCATTTCTACATTTAACATGTATCTATGAAAGAGTCTGAGTCCTCGTAGACTTAGAGCAACTGTTGTGGCATAAATACTTATCTCGCCGAAAAGGATTTTGTACTACAATCAATTATAACAGACGACACGTTCATTTTTAAAATGAGACTTGTATTAAATTTTGTGGAACATTTTAATTTAGGGTTTTATCAAGATCAACTCTAGCATATTTTATCAAATAAAGCATCTTAACTATCATGCAAAGTCATTTAAGCACATATTGGGTACCGTCTTCCCAAGCATGATATTAAGCAATTTAAACACATACTGGACGCCACCTACCCAAATAATTATTTGCGGACGCTATTATAGTAATTTAAATGACAAATATGTTGACATTTAGCAAATAAATAATACATTTATCAAATAATATACTGTATAATAATAATCGTGGGTTAAAAATTCTGAACTCTGATTTTTTTTTTTCTGGACATGTGGCGCCGCGGCGCTAATCATTAGGGTCGCGACGCTAGTGAGGCAGAGGCCTTTCGGATTCTGTAATGAATTAGAGCCATTGCGACGCCAATCATTAGGTCCACATTGCTAGTGAGGCAGAAGCCTTTCAGCTTCTGCAATGCATTAGCGCTGCGACACTCCGCCATGGAGCCATAGTGCATACTGTCTATTAAGTTCAGATTCTTAAAATGATGAAGCTTTTAATTGTGGATTTTGGACAGGAGTCGCGACTCCTCTCGGTCACCGTGGTGCTCCACCATGAAGTTGTGGCGTTGCCTTGAAACTCTAGAAGGAGCCGCGATGCCGACGTCCTGACATAACGTATTCATGTTGATTTTCTAAAAATCATCCAAACTCTAAGTCCAATTTAGGGATCAGATCACAAATCCTTTATCATCACCCACTATTATCAATAACACACATATCGACCATCATCCATTCCTACCCGTTCTTCACCGTGCACCATGTTCTCAATGAACCAGTTATCTGAACTTGGCTTTGTTCGAGTTAGAATGGAATGACTTCCTCGATTTAGCGTATTTGATAATTTAGGGTGACATCAAAAGGTAAACGGTTCAGTCAAGGTATGTAGGATTTTAAGAAGCCTTGATTTAATTCAGTTTGAAAACCAATTTTATGTTTAACCCATATTATTATCTTATTCAATTGTTATATAACCATTGAACCAGTCTGGGCTCTGATACCACTGTAGGGTTTTGTTGGGTTTAAAACAAATAAATAATACACAGCGGAAGTTTAAAATTTTATTTTCTTACCCAACAATTCTATCTGATATAATTATATGACAATCGAAACTTGTAAAGACTTAAATAAGAATACTTACAGGTTAAAGAATCTGGAATCTTTACTTAGGGTGTACATGTGGTTGTCCCTTCGATTGCAAACACTTTGCTGAAGTGTATTCCTCTGTCCAAAAGGCAGAAAATCTTGGCAGAGGTTTGAGAGAGTTTTATTCCAAACTCTATGTCTAGAATTATTTTAGAATTTGTATATTGATAATGAGGTTAGTGCTGTATATATAGTTGATTTTTAGGTCAAAAATAGATTAGGGTTGGGCTCCAAGCCTGACCCAAAAATAGAGGTGCAATGGGCCAGTCTGAATGAGCCCACTGTCGGGTCGGCATTGCGGCTCAGCCTAGTAGGTGCCGCGGTGCCTTACATCTTGGTGACATTCCTCGTTTTGATATATATATATATATATATTCAACACATTTAATTAAATCCAAAATTTAATTTTGACTTAATTAAATTATTTCCATCAAATAGAAATTATCCCAAAGTTATTATCAATTTAAATATCTCAATTCTAAATAGAATATTTAATACTTTCTCAATACAGCCTTAGATCGAAGAGACAATCGACAGAGTGTGACCCTATAGGCCTTCACATATTGACACTAATCCAATTAAGGTCCATACGAAACTCCTTGACTACGTCGTATAACGACGAACTCAATATGTGAAGTATGTTTACATGAATCCAGCAAACATAACCTTTATGTGAGATGATAAATTCCTTTCATCATGACACACTCGATCAAGCTTAGGATTTGTCATGTGTCTATCCAAATGACTTGATCACTTTATCTCATCTATATTAGTCGACAACTAGATCATATTCTAAATATGTCTCTTGCATTGACCAATGACTTGGTCGACATAATATCACTGAGAAGTTGAGTGTTATCTCGAATATCCAATCGAGGAATGAATCTTATTCTTAGCTCAACTACCACCTTAGTTTACATCGTAATGCATCCATCACAAGCCATATCTTATCCTATAAGGAATTTAAGTTTAGGACAGGGTCAAAGTACATTACTCTATAAACTAGCACTACTACAGATTTGCGCTTAGATAGCGGTTATTTTTTAAAAGCGCTATCTAAGCTACCGCTATGGTAGCTCAGATATCACTTTAAAAAGCGCTATGCAAGCAGGCTACTATCATAGCGCTTTTCTTGCATAGCGCTTAAAAAAGAGCTATGGTAGTATAATTTCGTTAAACATTATATTTAAAAATATTGCCTGCATAGCGCTTACAAAAGCGCTATCCAATCTGTTTTTTTTTACTTTTTTTTTTTTGGTAATATCCCTGTTTTTTCACGTAATAAATAAAATATCAAAAAGATAACAAAAAGAATACTCATTCAAAATATAATATAATATAATATAATATAATATAATATAATATAATATAATCATTCACATAAAATATAATAATATATTTAAAAATAGTATCTCAATCATTAGTATCTTACAATCATTAACTAGTAACAATACGACGTAGGCAACAATTACATCAAAATACTAACTAATAGCTTCAACCTTCCATTTTTTCTTTAAGGAATCGATTGTACAAGTAGTCTGCCCAATTAATTAAAAAATTCTTCATTTTTCTTGGAGGATAAACTTTGAGTTGTGAACTATGAACAAACTGCAAAACATAGATGTTGTAAAAACATAGTTAGAATAGAAACGTCCAATAAACATATATACTTACACAAATAACCTCACATATATCACATGTATGAAATTTTGACATATTTAAATATTTAATGCATAACGACACATCACATAATGCATATATAAGAATCTTAAACACATATGAAGTCTTTAAGGCACGACTTCCCCTCATATTGTCATACTGCCAAGTATAAAATGAAGATCGATATACTTACATAAAGAAGAATACGTGTATTACCCGAACTCAAAATATCCTCACTGAAACAACAAATATAATGACCACAACGAATGCTATCTATCTGCCTTGGACACTATGGAAAATAACGTCCAATATTAATTTATTATCATATCTTATATATAACAATTTTCAAAATTGTAAAGTAAATACCTGAATATTTGACCAACTGAATCTATTGTATGTCGCTTTACTGAGACTAACACCTTGAAGAGTCTGATACCCTAACATACCCCTATTTTGTTTAAAGTAAACAATATTATACACATGTATATATATAAATTAGTAATGTAATAAAATTGAAGAGCTAATTACCTTTCACTAAAGTTTTTCAAATTCGGACGTTGTGAATAGCTGCATTTTGGAGCTGGATCCATAAAGCATATCACCTCCGTTTGGGTATTGATACCAACCAATACCCAATGTGAACTGCATAATATTTGAAAAGTTTATTGTATTATCAGTTCATTTACAATATATGTGGACTTGTAATGTCTAATACAATAATCATGCGAGTACTTGAGTAAATTATGAAAACTCAATTAAGATAATGTCAAGTAAAAGCATGTCTAGAAGGCTAGAAATAACTGAAGATAATATATAATAATTAAATATTATGTTAAAACTCACCCAACATTATACGGCACCAATAATAGATGGTTTTTTCCTTCATGCTTGAGCAGACATTCGGCCAAATGATTGGACGTTGTTGCATTACCTATAATACTGGCCGCAAAATGGGGCGACACAAAAGAAAACATGCTGGCCAACTCGACATTCTCGGAAAGATAAACTTCACCCAAATACCTTAAACAATGCATAATACATAAGTTTTATAAAATATTTATATAACATATTTTATAGAAAATAAGATGGACAATTTTTAATAATTTTATTACCTAATATAGAATGCAATGCTTGAAGCACTTAGCCATCCATCATTCAAAATCTCCAAGATATGTTCATGAACTATATCTTCATTCCAAGGATCTCCATCAAAATATGCGTCCATGGGAACTTCTATGTTGGTCACAATAGTTGGGAATGCGAGACGCAAAAAATGCAGCATCATAGGAACGTGAGGAGAATCTCCACACTTGGGATAACCTAATTAGCACAAGCTGTTGACTCCACAGTTTTCAAAGTAGCCGTAGCACCTATAGAAACTTTCTGACTCCTCTTATCCATCTTCTTAAGAGGTGGGCACTACAAACAAAGAAATTTGGATGACCATATATCAGTAAGATTAATTCTAGTATGTTAACTGTAATTTGAAAAAATAGACAAGATCATGTACAAAATTCAAAAGCAAAACAAAAAAACAGGCAACGTACAAATAAAAGTGTATCATCTGTTCACCCGGAACAAAATTTGTTCCAGTCAGTTTAATAAAACTAGAAGGGCAAAATCGCCCGAATCAGCCCGAAACACAGCAAAAATCAGTCCGAAAATAACCGAAAATCAGTAACAACCATGGCTGAAAATCAGTAGCCGAATAGCCAAAAATCAACCCAGCAAATGGCCAAAAATCAGTCCAGCGACATGGACAAAATCAGTCCAGCAAATAGCCCAAAATTAGTAGCAACAATGACTGAAAATCAGTAGCCAAAGGCCTTGAGAACAGCACAGCAGTAAGCTAACACAGCTGAAACCAAATGTAATATCTATTCATTTTTCCAAAGGCAGTAGCAGCAGCAAACCAATAGAAGAATTAACATTTTTAAATATAGCATTTGTCTATTTCAGAGACAGTAGCAGCAGCCAAACAACATGGTCAGAATGCAACATCTTAAAAATCTGAAATAGTCCCTCAAAATGCAACCGAAATTTAGGAGTAAGGTTGAGATTCTGCTCCCAATTTCCCAAACAATTCTTATTTTTTTTCTATCTATCTTCATTCAATGCCTTAGCAACTACTAAGTACTAACACCAACACTACTAAAAATAATATCACAAAACAACTAATTCTTCATTAAGTTGTAGATCATTTACCTCTATTTTCAAAGACACAAGCTTTTTGGCCATGAAATGAAATGTCCAACAACTTCTCCTATAGTCCTAACTTCATCAGTAGGTTGCGACACCTCTGACTGTTTCTCAGATTCTTCCGCCACCTCAAATTGTATCCTCGCATAACCTTCTGACAATGGAACACCATTTATTAATCGGACCCTAGCAATAAACAATATGTTAGTCTTCATTTAATAAATATATTTATTAGCCACACATGAACACTTAAAATACCTCAGGAAGATTCTCATCCGTAACATCATCATCGTCATTAGAATTCATTGCATTCTCCACATCGAAATTATCCATATGACTAGAACCACAAGAAGGCACCATAGGTTGATAGCCAGTTTTAGTCTTCAACTCCATCATGTCTTTCTCTAATTTATTGAATTTCCTTTTCAATTTTGACAATTCAGACACTTCATCTACCGAAGATAAAGATCTCTTAGTAACACCAAATTCACATCCTCGCACACGCCCATAATACTGTATTGGAATTGCTCGACAAGCAAGTCTTCAACTGCAATATCATTTAGCTCATCTTCTCTCAATTCTTCTGCTATGCGAACCCAACATTGACTAGAGAAATGATCACAACAAACACAGCAGCTGCAACAAACAACAACAACACATGAATTGTAGGAAAGAAGTAGCATGCATTGTCAAAGAATATTACCGCATCCTCAAGTATTCTCAAAGAACTAGGATCATCAATCTGGTACTCAGCATTCATCCTCGCATACTTCCAAGTATCGAAGCGAGTTACTACAGGATTCACTTCCCCTTCACGTTTTTTTTTGTTGAATCTGCAATTTGAGAACAAAATTAAATTGTATATCTTCTGTAAATGAAGTTATATAATACTATTATAGAAAATTAATACATACAATCTGCTCTCTCAGCCGCGCATAACCCACACATGCTTTCCTATATCGCACCTCCATTGATTCCGCTCTCACTTTGTTTATTTTGCTTTTTTCCTACAATTGAAAGTTGTCATTAGTCGGTCTAAATTGTAATCCTCATATTGAAAGTAATGTAATAACGTGGACGTTACCTTAAATTCTAGAGTCAATGAATGTTTCACACAAAATTTCCAATACAGAGACACAAAAGACAACTGCGAGTATATGAAAGGTGGTTCATCCGAATAGTTACCCTCACTATCTCTTGCAATATTCCTCAACCTTGTCCGAAAAACTCTGTGCAGGTAACCGATATGAGAAAGAATCAATTTCTTTTTTGATTCATCCAGCCCAAATATTTCCTTTTGCAACATATGACAATATTAACTACAACCATATAGCTTAGACTTAAAAAGTACTAAATTAAAAAATATACCTTGACTTCATCCCAATATTGTTCTTTCAGGGGCAATAATTCTTTATTACGCCAATCAGTAATCAAAATTGGAAAAGTTCTTCTACAGCAAGAGCCAACGAAATGTGCTAGGGTCATCGACTCTTTGCCAATTGGTTGGCCTATTTCATTAAAATTCACCTTTATTACATCACCTCTGGCCTTTTTTCTTAATATTCACCATAATGACTAGTCCTCGAGAATGAACCTCAGACATGCCACTAGTATCATCGGAGCCCCCTGTATCACCTCCTTTAGAACCATCCTGACCATCCCCTCGAGCACGACCTTTGCTCTGCGATCCAGTAGTCATGATCCTGTAAAATAAAGAATAGCATATTGAATAAGACAACAAAACTTGCATACATAGTACGAGCAGAAAAGAAATGCAACTTGAAATACTTTCAGAAAAGAAATTAATATATTCCACTCTTTCTTGTAATCATGGCGCAAAAAAATGTTGATAATAGAATAATTGAACTCTATATTCACAAACAAGTAGAAACAACTTAATTTTATGATACCATTTACAAATATATAATAGAAACAAAACATACTTTTCTTCTTGGCTTTAGCTATCTTCTTTCACTTGGTAGCTAACTTCGCTGATCGTTCATGACCACATACATTAACTAAATCTGAATTTACATATATCATGATCATATCTTGAATATAAGCGTTGATAATTATCATCATCGTAAGTGCTCGGGCAAACATACATGTTTCCAAAAGGATCATTAATTGTGTCAACATCCTCATCAACGTGGTCACTAACTTGGTAACTATTATTGAACTTGTTCGACAATATGACAATGAACCACTTTTTATCAACTGGATCACTCACATAAAACACATGCTTAGCTTGCGCTGCCATAATAAATGAATCATCTTTGTACCCAATCTTCTTTAAATCAACCCTTATGAATCCAGAATTTTCAACATGAACCCTGTCAGGAATGCTAACCCAACTACAATCAAACACCGGAACTCGAAATTCGACATAATCGATTTCCCACATATTGATGATTTGTCCAAAGTATGTCGTATTTGTCTGGTTTAGTGTGGTGGCATTAAGAGAAACCCCATTATTCTGCATAGTACTACTTACATAATGTTCTCTAGTGTAAAATGTGTATCCATTGATGAGATAATATTTGTAAGAGTACACATGCTCATCAGGTCCTCTTGACAAAAACTTGAGCCTCTCTGATACTGGGTCAGTTTTCTCTAAGATTTTTTTATGAATATGATCCTTAAACCAATAATGAAGGTAGAATTGTGCTCCACTTCAATCCAATCAGGGCCTTTATCTGTAAAATCTTTTGAGATACTCAACTTGTGCTTGTCAACATAAGGAACAACATCAATTGTGTTATGTAGTACACATAAGTGCACTCGTCGCCGTTGTTCGAGGCTGATCAAAATTGGTTGACCCCGTTACACCTTCACCATCAATCCTATTAGTGTGACGAGTACTTGGAAGTCCAATTGCTTGGACATTTGGGATATGATCGGTGTATTTTATATACACCTTTTGAGTCATTTTTAGTTAGTCTTTTGTCCATTTTTGTACAAATACGTGTCGTCTTAGGATGCATTTTCTTTCTTTTGAGTCATAATGGTTTAAAGTGGCTCATTGGCGAAAAGGAGCAAAAAGTGGGCAGAAACAGAGGTTCCAGAGCTCAAAAGCGAAAGTTGTGAACCGCAAGAACAGAGGAAGGCCATGGCCGCTTCCATCCAGCAGTGTCAGAGTTCCACGGCGCCCAAAATACATAGAACTGTAGGAGTTTCGGCACCACGGCGGGAATTCTGCCAAATTCGAATGGGAAGGGCCAAGGCCTAGAAGGAAAACTGGGAGAACGATTTGGAGGCTATAAAAAGGAGTTTTTAGGTCAGAATTAAGGGTTCAAAAACCCTTGTCAATTCATCACAACCTTGGAGATCAAGATTGGAGACTACTTTTGTGTAATTTCTTTATTCTTTGTTTTATTTCTTTGTAGTTTATGTTGGATATTAGTTTAGTTCTTGGCATGTCTATGGATAGGAACTAACTTAATTTAGGGCTTTCCATATCAAATCACTTGAAACTCATTCTTATGAATTAATGCATGTTTTGGTTTCTTCTTATCATAGTTGAGATTTATTCAATAGTTGTCTTGAATGTTTGGTAATTAATTGATCACTAATTATCATAATCTATATGATTTCTAATCGAAAGCCGAAAGGGGAGATTGTGAATATGCTATAGTTGAATAAACATAGGTTAAATCGTGGACGAAAGTACCTCGATACTTGTGTAGTTTAATAGGTTATTGCTCTTAATCCTCCTTTATAGTCAATTTTATCACCGAAAGGTAGAAGAGTTCTATATTGGAGTTGAGTGTTTATATTACCTTAACAGGTGTATAAAACGGCTTAGTTAACCTGCTATCTCAAAATAGAAGAAGAACCATAATAAATTGCATTAACAAGTAAGAAAAGCGAATAATTGAGGAGATTTGGAAGCCCTATTTCCACCATATCTGAAGTAAAACAAAGTAATTTAGTTAGCATTCATAATTATAGTTATAAACAATTCATCAATCATCGGTTACCAAATAGATACCATAGAATAGAAATTGATAATTGGACACTAATCCCTGAGGACGGTAACTTGGTCTTCTAGACTATATTACTTGTCACGACATGTGCACTTGCGTTAGTGTGTGCATAAATCGCGCATCAAGTTTTTGGCACCGTTGTCGGGGATTGACGTAGTTCAATATCATTTTATCTATTCTTAATTTCTAATTTAGTTTTTATTTTAGTTTTATTTATTTATTACTATATTTTTCTCTTTTATTCGTGAAACTCGTACGCCGTGATCCGTTTGTTGATTTTGATCTGTTGCAGGCATCTAGTTTATGCGAAGGAGAAGAGGAGCAGATACACTTGTTCCCTTCAACCCGGAGATTGAAAAGACTTGCAAACAGAACAGGAGAAACAAACGAGTTTTGGCCTTAATAGCGATGGGGGGTTTGCAGAACAACAATGAGATGAACGAAGGGTTAGGTGATCATCAACCTAACCAAAGGATGCCCCGGAGATTGCCAATGGATGTGGAAGAGAGGGTCCAGGTCCAAGCTGAGAGAAGCTTGGGAGATTATGTGCTGCCAAGGGTGAATGGAGCACAAACTTGCATCGAGCTCCCGAATAGGAGCAAATAATTTTGAAATCAAGCTGCGATCCCGAGTACGCAGAGTAATCGATTCGGAGGGATGCCATCAGAAGATCCTCACATGCACATAGCGAACTTCTTGGAATTGTGTGCAACTTTCAAGTACAATGGCGTTACTGACGATGTCATCCGATTGAGGCTCTTTCCCTTCTCACTCAGGGATAGAGCGAAAGTTTGGTTGAATTCCTTGCCCACAGACTCGATATTCACATAGTAGGAGCTGACACAGAAGTTTTTAGCAAAGTTCTTTCCACCGTCTAAAGCCGCTAAGCTGAGAGGGGAGTTGAACAATTTTTATCAAGCTGATAGAGAGTCACTCTATGAGGCTTGGGAGAGATTTAAAGATTTGCAAAGGAAGTGTCCACATCATAGCATTGAGTTGTGGAATTTGGTCCATATTTTCTACAATGGGCTAAGCGGGACCACAAGAACTATCATTGACGCAGCCGCAGGTGGAACTTTCATGAGAAAGACAGCACACGAAGCCCATGATTTGTTAGAAGACATGGCCACCAATAATCATGTAACAGAGGACAGAGGGGTGAGCGGAAGAAGAGCAATAGGAGTTCATGAGATTGATGCCATCACAACACTAAATGCACAAGTTGCTCTCTTGATCAAGCAACTGCAACAAAACACAGTGTCAGTGAATGCAGTTCAAATGTCATTGAGTTGTGAGATGTGTGGAGGTCCACATACCTTTGATAGGTGCCCATCAGCAGATCCCAACAATATCTCGATCGAGCAAGCAGAATGCCAGGAAGTAGGGAATTATCAAAGGCCCCAGAACAACCCCTATTCAAATACCTACAATCCATGGTGGAGGAATCACTCTAACTTCTCATGGAGGGGTGATAAAGGGCAGTAGAACCAATTTCGAGGCCAGTACCAAAATCAGCAACCATTCACTCAGGCCTCATCTTCACAACAATTCGGCATCCGCTCAAGCAGGCGGATGAGTTGAGAGCAGCCCTGTTGACACTCACCAACTCGCATACCAAGTTCATGGCAGAGACCAGATCCTCTATCAGGAATTTGGAGACGCAGGTAGGACAACTAGCAAAGATGGCAAACAACAGACCACAGGGCACTTTGCCTAGTAATACAGAGATGAACCCCAGAGAACAGTGCCAAGCGGTGCAGCTGAGGAGTGGAAAACAGTTAGAACAACTTACACCCCAGCCTGTGGTCGAACAGAGAGTAGATGCAGAGAGGGAGAGGGTTACTGAAGACCGCCCTACGTTAGAAAAAGCTCCAACAGTCCCAGTGAGGGAATACACTGAGAGGATCCCTTACCCGCAGAGGTTGCAAAAGAAAGTGGTTGATAAGCAATTCTCCAAGTTCTTAGAGATATTCAGAAAGCTACACATTAACATTCCGTTCATTGAGGTATTGGAGCAAATGCCTACTTATTTTAAATTCATGAAGGAAATTCTTGGGAAGAAGAAGAAGTTGGTGGAGTATGAGATGGTGGAACTGACAGAGGAATGCAGTGCCATCTTGCAGAAGAAATTTCCCCCCAAACTCAAGGATCCAGGGAGCTTCACATTGCCTTGCACAGTCGGCAGGGTGACATGTAATAGGGCCCTTTGTGATTTGGGGGCTAGCATAAATCTTATGCCCTTGTCTGTTTTTGAGCTTGGGGTTAGGTGAGGCGAAACCAACCACTGTGAGCTTGCAGTTAGCAGATAGGACAGTGGTGCATCCCAGGGGAACAATTGAAGATGCCTTAGTTAAGGTGGGAAAATTCTTCTTTCCTGCGGACTTCCTCATCCTTGATATGGAGGAAGATGATGAGATCCCCATCATATTGGGAAGACCATTTTTGGCAACCGGGAGAGCCCTGATTGACGTGGAGAAGGGTGAGTTGACACTTAGAGTCGAGAATGAAGAGATGGTGTTCATAGTGTTCAAACACATCACTGAACCCATAGTCATGAGCAAGTGTTTTGCAGTTAACACTGTCAGCACATCGGTTGAGCCAGCACAAGCCGAAGCAAGGGAGATAAGTCCGCCAAAACAGGTAAGCAATGCTAAACCTCTGCTTGAAAAAAAAGAGAAAAAGAAAAACAGAAGGAGGAAGCGAAAAATGTTGATGAAATGGATAGGCTGTGGGGTTAATCTACCCCATGCCTCTTGAGTAAAGAACTTGCGTCCGGCTAAAATACATTAAAGACAGCGCTACTTGGGAGGCAATCCAAGGTTATTTTATTTTATTTCATTTAATTTAATGCAATTTAGTTTTTAGTTAGAACAGTCACACGGAAGGTATTGTTTGCATGTTGTAATGACAGGTACAGGGCCAAAAATTTGGAGGACGAAAACTGGAAAATCAAAAGAAAAGAAAAATCGGCTCAGCGCCACGGCGCCTAGAGAGGGTTGTGGCACCGAAGTGCGTATGGCGCAGAAAGTTCGCCGCGCGCTGGGCTGCAGGTCGCGGGCGCCAGAAGTCCAGTGGAGCTCTGAAGTTTGGGCGCCGCAACGCCAAATCAGAGCGCCACGATGCTGGAAGTTCAGAGGATCACAGAAGTTTGGGCGCCGCGGCGCCGACTGCAGGGTCGCAGCGCCGCGATGAAAAATCTGAATTTTAAAGGAGCCCTAATCCGATTCTCCTCTCTCCAAATCAAAACCCAAACCTTTCCTCTCTCCAAAACCCACGAAATTAACCCTCTTACCTAAAAATCTTCCACAAACTAAACTCAATCACAACCAAAGTACTTAGAATCCTTACACCCTTAACCATCTTAAACAACAACCCTCATTCCATTGCCTCAATACATCATTAGGAACAAGAAAATATTGAAGAACACCGTCCAAGGTAACCTTTATCACTTTTCTTGAATTCTTCAATACAATCAGGGGAGGTAATAGGTTTGGGGAGGTGCTTTATTGGTGGATGGTGTGTTGAAGTTGGGTGTGAGAAATTTCGCGGAAGATTATAATGGCGAGCGTGGGGTGTCAGACGAGCTTTGAGTGAAGTGTGGGGTCAAGAGTTGTCAGTATTGTTTACACTGTGTGTTGATTAGGTTGATTGATAGTTGCTGGGTAATATCACAGAAACAAAGGAAACGCTGCCGAATTTATCTAAAGATGTCTGCCAAGAAGAGAAGAGCTTCCACATCCACCTCCGTCCTTCAATATGATACTACTAGGTTTGTCAGTCAAAAAGCTGAAGATAGATATCACAAACTTAGTACTAGACCCTTGATCCCTGAGAGAGGAATGGAGTACCAAAGGGAGTCATTTGAGGAGGGAGATGCCTATGAGCCTATTCGGGCGATGATAGAGGTCATGGGGTGGAAGAGATTTGTTAACCCAGAAAGAATAGCACCGCAGAACACTGTAATGGTGAGAGAATTTTATGCTAACTTTCCGGAGAGGGTGGATGGTAGATGCTTTGTGAGAGGACGGTATGTGCCTGTGACGGCCGAAGTGGTGAATGTGCTATTAAAAACAACCGATGTTGAAGAAAGAGGTGACGATCAGAGCTATTTCAGAACTTGGTCTAGAGACACCAACAACATCGACTGGGATGTCGTCGCAAGCACATTATGCTACCCTGGGGCTAAATACGATATTGCAAAAAATGGATCAAGAGGACTGAGCAGATGTCAGTTCAACAAAACAGCCAAGGGTTGGTTATATTTCGTCAGTGCCCGCTTAATTCCATCGATGCACTTCACTAGAGTGCCAACAGATAGAATAAAAATGATATATGGAATCATGTTAGGGAAGACGATTGGCGTTGGGAAGGAAATATTGCAAAACATTGGAGAAACCAGTAGGTTGGTAACGACAGGTGGGTTGGGACATGACTCACTTATTAGCAGCTTATGCTCCAGACATGGAGTCCCAACCCTACCCACTGATACATATGAGAAAGGCCAACCTCTTGTGTCATATGGGATAGTGCATTCTTTCCCAGACCCAATCCCTCCAGCAACATCACGAATGAGACCAAAGAATAACACGAAGAAGCAAAGCAGAGGTCGCCATGGATGAAGATGAGCACGAGACAGAGGCTCGGATGAGGCGTAAAGCGACAACAAAGAACCCTCGAATTAGAACCTCCAGTGCCTATAATGGAGAAGTTGCTCAAGAACCAGAGTATGATGATGCAGAGCTTTTACATAATGATACAAGGTCAGCGAGGCGAGGCAAGGACAAAGAAGAACTAAGGCAGGAGCAACAAAAGTTGCACCAAAGATTTGATGAGATGAGTTCCTTGTTCAACCAGTGGTCCATGCATTATCCGCCGCCACCGCCACCACTTTAAACCAAGTTTGTAAGTTGTCCTGATTTCTTTTATTTTTGAGTCTTGCACACATTGGGGACAATGTGTGATTTAAGTTTGGGGGGGTGTCTTATTGTTTTTGAGTCTTTTTGATTTGTTTTGTGTATTTTTGAGTATCTTTTGAGTCAGAATTTTTTTTTTAAGATCATGCATGCTGTAGTTACTGGAATCGCCTAGTGAAGTAAGGTTGAATAATGTATGGAATTAGAAGCAACCATCTAAACACTTAGGTTAGATATGCCAAAAATTCATGAAATCAGATTATTTGGGGTATCTTGCTTGATTTGTGCATTGTTTATGATTAAACCTATGTGTATGATTGCTTGCTATTTGAGGCGAAATAATTATGATATGCATGTTAGGGAGATGACTCAGACATTTTTTTGTTAGCCATTTCTTACCATTTTTTCCTATCCATGACATTCAAATTATATCCCTAGTCAGCCCCTTTGAGCCTAAAAATAAGACTTTTCTTTGACATTCTATAATTCCACACTTGTGCCATAAGTGAAAAATTGAGGTGATTGGAATATAAAGTGTTAAAAAAGAGACAAAAAGAGTGAACAATTTTGATGCACCCCAATAAAAAAGTAATAATAAATAGGCAAAAGCCTAAGTTTGGGGGTGCCGACTATTCATAATATACTTCATTCTCCCAAAACAAAAGAGGGGAAAGATAGGTATGAAGTAAAGAAGAAAATCAAAAGAAAAGGGAAGATTTAAAGCAAAAGAGCTTATGGTACGTAATTGAGCCTAAATGCCTATTTTTACCTACTCATGCCTAAGCCTACATTACTGAAAAAGCCCTGAAGATCTCTTACATGTGTATCCATGATTAGTGGAGAATAACAAGTAAACATGTCATAGGATTTTGAAATTGACATGCATAGTTAGGTATTCTTACTTCCATTGAGCATGATTAAAGTGAATTTGCGAAATATCTAACTTGATGTGTTTAGAATGCTAAAAATTCATGCTATATGTTCATGCATATTATTCTGCTAACCTTCATGCTTTTCTAAGTGACAATTGTGCAGCAAAGTGATCAGTGTCTTTGAGTCAGTCTATTTTCCTTTTCCTCTTGTCTTTATTTATTTCTTTTGATCTTTGCTCGAGGGCGAGCAAATGTTAAGTTTGGGGGTGTTTGATCGGTGTATTTTATATACACCTTTTGAGTCATTTTTAGTTAGTCTTTTGTCCATTTTTGTACAAATATGTGTCGTCTTAGGATATATTTTCTTTCTTTTGAGTCATAATGATTTAAAGTGGCTCATTGGCGAAAATGAGCAAAAAGAGGGCAAAAACAGAGGTTTCAGAGCTCAAAAAGCGAGAAAGTTGGCGAACCAGGCAAAAAACAGGGCGGCGCCGCAGAGCCTGTGTCAGAGCGCCACAGTTCCCAAAATACAGAGAACTGCAGGAGTTTCGGCACCGCGGCGCCAGTTGCAGGCCCGCGGCGCCGAGGCGGGAATTCTGCCAAATTCGAATGGGAATGGGCCAAGGCCTAGAAGGAAAACTGGGAGAATGATTTGGAGGCTATAAAAAGGAGTTTTTAGGTCAGAATTAAGGGTTCAAAAACCCTTGTCAATTCATCACAACCTTGGAGATCAAGATTGGAGACTACTTTTGTGTAATTTGTTTATTCTTTGTTTTATTTCTTTGTAGTTTATGTTGGATATTAGTTTAGTTCTTGGCATGTCTATGCCTAGGAACTAACTTAATTTAGGGCTTTCCATATCAAATCACTTGAAACTCATTCTTATGAATTAATGCATGTTTTGATTTCTTCTTATCATAGTTGAGATTTATTCAATAGTTGTCTTGAATGTTTGGTAATTAATTGATCACTAATTATCATAATCTATATGATTTCTAATCGAAAGCCAAAAGGGGAGATTGTGAATATGCTATAGTTGAATAAACATAGGTTAAATCGTGGACGAAAGTACCCCGATACTTGTGTAGTTTAATAGGTTATTGCTCTTAATCCTCCTTTATAGTCAATCTTATCACTGAAAGGTAGAAGGGTTCTATATTGGGGTTGAGTGTTTATATTACCTTAACAGGAGTATAAAACAGCTTAGTTAACCTGCTATCTCAAAATAGAAGAAGAACCATAATAAATTGCATTAACAAGTAAGAAGAGCGGATAGTTGAGGAGATTTGGAAGCCCTATTTCCACCATATCTGAAGTAAAACAAAGTAATTTAGTTAGCATTCATAATTATAGTTATAAGCAATTCATCAATCATCGGTTACCAAATAGATACCATAGAATAGAAATTGATAATTGAACACCAATTCCTGAGGACGATAACTCGGTCTTCTAGACTATATTACTTGTCACGACACGTGCACTTGCGTTTGTGCATAAATCGCGCATCAGGATATACTCAGA
Organism: Przewalskia tangutica; assembly: GCA_029844215.1. Taxonomy (NCBI): domain Eukaryota; kingdom Viridiplantae; phylum Streptophyta; class Magnoliopsida; order Solanales; family Solanaceae; genus Przewalskia; species Przewalskia tangutica. Next base: position 114,316,371 of record CM056723.1, on the reverse strand, counting down.
CCAATATTCTATTGCTTCTTCAACTAAATAAGTTTCAGCGATGCACGCTTCTGGTCGGTACCTGTTCCTCACATAACCTTTCAACACTTTCATATACCGCTCCATGTCATACATCCATCTCATACGAGCAGGACCACACATCCTCGTCTCATAAACCAAGTGTACAATCAAATGAATCATGATATCAAAGAAAGATGGTGGGAAATACATCTCAAGCTCACAAAGTGTTTCTACAATCACTTTTTGTAGACTTGACAGACTTCTCGGGTCTATGACCTTGCTATTCATGGCTTTGAAAAACCAACATAACTTTGTAATGGTATTACATACATTTTCTGGCAAAATAGCACGAATTGCAATTGGGAGCAGATTCTCAATGATGACATGATAATCATGTGATTTTAAATTCATCAATTTCAACCCGTCTGAAGATATAAGACTTTGTATGTTAGACGAGTACCCCTCTGGAACCTTCACTGAGTGGAGTGTCTCGAGTAACAATCTCTTCTCTTGCTTAGACAAAGTGTGAGCGGTAGGAGGTAAGTAAGGTGCTTTCCCATCCTTTAATACAGGTGCAAGTTCTTCTCTGATTCCCATATCAACCATGTCCATTCGTGCATTGAATCCATCTTTAGATTTTAATGTGTCACCTAACAAAGTATTTATCACACTAACACCAACATTTTTCTCATTGTGCATGAGATCAATAAAATGTCTAACAAACAAATCCTTCCAATAAAATAATTGAAATAATATTGATTTTTAAAAAAACCTCTAGTGGGAATAGACTTTGCAAAGTATTTACCAAATTGTGTCTCAATATTTTCCACATCTTTTAGTACATCAACAGCTGACAATGTAGGAGGTGGAGACCGATCTTCAACTTCACCATTGAATAAATCAGACATCAATATGTAACGATGATTTGGATCTAAAAACCGTCTATGCCCCATGTAAACAGACTTCTTACAGTGACTCAATCGAAGATGATCAGTGTCATTGGTACACCATGGACACGCACACTTCCCCTTCACACTATATCCAGAAAGGTTGCCATAAGCTGGGAAATCATTGATTGTTCCAAACAACATAACCTTCAATCTAAAACTAGCATTTTTGCTTCCATCGTAGACATCAACACCCTCTTCCCACAACAACTTTAAGTCCTCGATTAAAGGAGCCAAATATACATCAATATCGTTACCAGGTTGGCGAGATCCTGACATCAAAATAGACAACATCATATACTTGCGCTTCATGCATAACCAAGGGGAGAGGTTATAGATCATCAAAACTACGGGCCAAGTACTATGGGAAGTACTCTGGAGACCATGAGGGTTCATTCCATCTGTTGAAAGTACTAAGCGTAAGTTCCTTGATTCCTTGCCAAATTCTGGATATTTGTTATCAAATGTCTTCCATTGAAGCAAATCAGATGGGTGTCTTAACATTCCATCATTAATTCTTTCATCATGATGACATGTCAAGCATTTAGCATCTTCTGCGCTACTATATAACCTCCTAAATCTAGGAATTATAGGAAAGTACCACATAACTTTGGCCGGGGATTTGTTTTTCTTATACCGTTTCATACCACATTTGGGACATTCATTCAATTCTACGTACTCTCCCCTACATAAAATACAATCATCCGGACAAACATGGATCTTCTGATGTGTTAACCCGATAGAGTTGAGCAATTATTTAGCATCATAGGTTTTACGAGGGAGCACATTTCCATCTGGCAATAGATCACTTACAACTTCCAATAGCTCTGTGAAGAACACATCGAAAACTTGGTGACTAGCTTTTAAGTCGTACAAAATCAACACAGCTGACAATTTTGAAGCCTTAGTACAACCCGACCACAATGGTAACCCAGCATCTCCCCTTAAGTCATCACACATATCAGGACGATCCCGCAACTTTTCATTGACAACACTTCGAGAATTCTTCACAGGACTGGATTTATCATTACCATCTCCCAAATTACTTGTGTTCATTATATTTGTAAACTCAAATTGGGAGCCGGATTGACTAAATGAACTATATTTACGTTTTCCACTTGAAATACCTTTGTATTTGCTCTCACCGTGATATGTCCAAACCTTATATGTTATGTCAAAATCGTGACACATTAAATGCTCATGCAACTTCATTTGACCACTAACCTCCTTTCCATTCAGACATTTAATGTATAATGTATTTTTAGCATTCTTAGTTGCATGAACACAAAACTCGTCCACCCCTTTCTTATACTCTTCAGATAATCGATTCGCATTTACCCAGTCTCGATTCATCAAGAACAATACTACAAAAAACAGATAAAAAGATAATGAATTTAAAGCATATTTGAAGTCTTCAAGGCTCGACTTCCCCTCACATAGTACATATATAAGAATCTTAAACACATATGAAGTCTTGAAGGCACGACTTCCCCTCACGCAAAGCATAATAAAGATAAATTAACTTCGAATGTACAATAATACCTTCCGAATGCAATCCAAGCAATTTGTCTTTCAAATTTTTGAAAATCTATAAAAAATCGAGAAGATCGCATTTATTAATAATTAATAAAATAAGATACAAAATTCAGAATTCATCAAATATTCAATCATAATCTGGAAATTTAGGCTAAATGGGTTTCGTTCTTCACAATTATCAATATACACTTCAATCATAAACTCAAAATTGAGGCTAAATATAATGAATGGAAAGTATTGTTTCTCAAACAAATATACACTTCAAACCCTTGAAAACTCTACTGAAAATCGAGAATGAAACATACCTTGACGCTCAAACTTCCTTCAATTCACTATTCAACTCTTGCAAACTAAATTGGTATTACACTTGGGGTTAATAATGCACAAAGTAGGAGAATACATAAATGACAAGAAGAATTATGCTTAGATGGAATTGGTAATGGCGGCGATTTCGTTTTTGGTGGACAAGTTTAATTGAGGGCTTTGAATGAATTGGGATCGATTACTGCGTTTTTGTATTTACTTACATAGCTCTTCACTTAAATAGCGCTTCTGTCACGACCCAGGCCGCGATCGTGCCTACCGGGCACCCTGCTCGTATACATCGAGAATAGCGGTGAACATACACAACATAAACACGTGTGTAAATAATATAACAACACAAAGCTAGCCGATAAGTGCCGCTTTCCATAATATAAACAAAGTCAAAAGTACAACTTTACAACTCGGTTCTACCCAACCACATAGGTGAATACGGACCTCAGAATAACAAGCGTATGGACGGGGCCGCCATACACTGAATGTACATAATCGCAACATCGTGGAAAGATCGTACCAAAAGAAAGACAAGCCTCCGAGAATGGAGCTCCGACGTCGATAAGTGATCTAAGAGTGTGGATCCGCAACTCGCTACTCTTTCTCGCGCAGATTTAACGCAGCCCAGGAAGGGGTCAAGACACAATATGTACTAAGTATGTAAAACTGGAAAGTACTGTAATTACAACATAAGTTTAAAAGAAAGCCGGAGACATGTATGATAACAAAATTACAGTACACAGTGCCTTGCTAAAAAATGAGAGTACATCAAGAGAATACGTATAACATCACCATAGCAGTCTCCCGATCATACCATGGGTAGCGAACCCATAAAAACAGGTGGTATAACGTCTTGGGGTTCCTACCCCTCATTTATACTCTTACCCTGAAGCAGGTGGTATAACGTCTTGGGGGCTTGCCCCTTATTTATACTCTTATCCTGTAGAAGATAGTAACGCATGTGGTATAACGTCTTGGGGGCTTCTCCCTCATTTATACTCTTATCCTGGAGAAGGTGGTATAGCGTCTTGGGGGTTTGCCCCTCACTGATACTCTTACCCTATCTCAAAACCTACTGGCCATTACAATAATTAAGCAAGTTAGCAATCCCCCTAACTTCTTATTAGTCTTATTCATCTACACTCTCATTTTAGTTTACATAAGGCACTTTCATGTCTTTTATAAGAATCTGGGAATTTAACCCAAAGTACCACGTACTTCTACTCTTTAAAACAAATGACTCTTTTTAGTAGAAAGCTTCCAAGACACTATTTAACCATAGTATCAAGTCCAAAGTACATTTCAAGGCAAGTCACAATACCTTTAGAATTAAAGTAGGTTTCTAAATCAAACGACTCCTTTTCTTATTAAACCTTGGGCAATTGATACCTTAAAATCAATTTGCCTTTCATTAACACAAGTCATTTACCTTTGCATAAAGTCAATATAACCAACTCCCCATAAAGTCGTTATATTCACTTTATACCTTAGTCAAGTACATTTTCCTATCCAATGGACTTATACGATTAAAACGACACAAGTATCACATACTTTAAATCTCTTCAAGTCCCTTAACTTTACTAAGACTTAAGACATCCTTAATATTTCAAAGGAGTGAGTTAACTTCCTAACTCACCCGACTTGGCATTTTATAAGGCTAGTAAAGAATGTCAAAGGCTTGTACGTCTACCGTACTATATACGCGAAATTAGTCATGCTCAAAAGATAGGAAAAAGTTCTACATACCTCGTCGGGTCAAACCACTTGCCAAGTACAAAGTCCCGCCCGTAGTATGTCAACCTATAATATTCACAAGGTCTATTAAAGCCTTACTTCAATCGTAGAATATCATAAGTGTTAAGTCTCTATATTCTACGGAAAATCTGACAAAGACCTCCTTTTTTTTACTCACTTGCCACCTTTTTCAAGGCCGAAAATACAATAACCAAACAGCCCCAATTGGCTCACAATTATATAGAAGGTAGTCCAATACAAATGACTAACTAAACAGCCCCAATTGGCTCACAATTTCCATTTCAAACCAAATTTGTAGCATAACATGATATCAAGTCGCATTTGATTATAATAACCATAATCCTTAAGTCAATGACATGCGACGGTTCTAACAACGATTAAATTGTAATTCAACTTAGTCATGGCTTACATTACATTTCGGATTTCCAAGGCTATAATCAATCCATAATCCTTAACCTCAAGATAACAACTCCATGCTTGCAACATACAAAGCTAACAACAACAAAATAAATAATCTTGTAATACTTTCAAAGAACAAGATTATACCTCAATGATTCTTAATCCAACTCCAATCCGAAGTCGCTCCTTAGTAGTTTATAGCCTCTCCAAGACACTTCAATCCGCTTGTTGAGACCCTTAGAACAACACCAACAATTATCCTTCACAACTCCAAACAAAACCTAGAAAGACCCTTAGGTTTTCGTTTGCGACTAACCCGAAAACAATCTTTTTCCACGATTTTTCTATTGAGATGTGTTTACAATACACCTAAGAACCTTGGTTTAAAGTGGGGAATCAAATGGACAAGAAACGAAAATCTTTCTTCTTTTCCTTAGAGGAACCCGAGAGCTCCCATGGAGTAGTCTTCAATTTTTGAAATTTTTTTCTAAGTGTAAAACTCTCCCTCTACTAGTAGTAATATATAAAGCACCTAGGAGGGTTATGATATAAACACATGGATGGCTTAGATGTAGTCTTACATTAAAATCAAGATCATTGTGGGACCTTTGACCTTAGTCAAAAATATCAAGCCTCAAGTTGCAAGACTTGTCTTGCAACAAAGGTCAAATGACCCTTATGCCCTTGCCAAAATCGTCCAAGGTATTGTAAGGGGTGACACGTGTCGCCCTCCCATTCGTCCCAACACTTACGTTTTCCGACAATTTCATAATTCCGATAAATTTACAAGTCTCAAATCCTAGCACTTGTGAATTCATACTTATGTTCTTAAAACATGTCCTGAAATTACGGGGTGTAACATTCTTCCCCCCTCAGAAACATTCGTCCCCGAATGTTCTTTCGGAGTCAAACTTAATTAGCGACATAGTTTCCTTTCACAACCCCGACATACCAAAAATAAATGCTACACATGGCCACATAATAGCATTTTGGCAAAAGAGATACTTCAATTTAAAACTTGACAAGTAAGGGAAGATGAATTACCTGAAGGTATAGGAAATAAGTGAGGATACTTCCTCAACATGTCCTCCTCCGCCTCCCAAGTCATCTCCTCTCGGCTATCATTCCTCCACAGGACTTTGACGGAAGCTACATCTTTGGTCCGCGGTCGCCTGACCTGGCGATCGAGTATCGCTATGGGACTCTCCTCATACGATAACCCCTCTGTCACCTGGACCTCACTAGTAGGAAAAACCCTCGCTGGATCACCGATACACTTCCGCAACATAGAAACATGGAAGACCGGATGTACCGCCTCTAACTCTGATGGCAGATCCAACTCATAGGCAACCTTGCCCACTCTACGGACGATCTGGTAGGGCCCAATGTACCTTGGGCTGAGTTTCCCCTTCTTACCGAATCTCATCACACCCTTCATGGGTGACACCTTCAAGACCCAATCGCTCACGAAACTCCAAATGCCGACGCCGATTATCCGCATATGACTTCGCCGACTACGAGTCCGCTATCAGTCTCTCCTGGATAAGCTTCACCTTATCCACAGCCTGTTGTACCAAGTCTGGGCCAACTAATTGTACCTCGCCCACGTCGAACCACCCAATCGGCGATCTACATTTCCGCCCATATAAAGCCTCGTATGGCGCCATCTGTATAAATATCCACATGAACCCCGTACAAATAATGTCTCCAAATCTTCAAGGCATGTATAACTGCGGTCAACTCTAAGTCATGGGTAGGGTAATTCCTCTCATGCTTCAGAATCGCCGGAAGCATAGGCTATTACCTTGCCGTGCTGCATCAAAACACACCCTAGCCCGATACCCGAGGCATCACAATAGATCACGTACCCATCTAACCCCTCCGGAAGAGTAAGAACTGGAGTTGTAGTCAACCTTTCCTTCAGCAACTGGAAACCCTTCTCGTAAGCCTCTGTCCATACCGGACTGAAGAGCCACCCCCAAGCATGCTGTAATCATATGACGATCTAGCCCCATCACATAACGATGAACTCTATCCGCCATGCTAGCTACAATAGTATGCGCTGCTCGCCGCGAGTCAAACTCAGCTATACTCCCGACAGCCTCCCGCTCGCCTCAAGGTCAAGAACTGTCTACCCGGCTCTCTCATCTCGTGAGGCAAAAGTGATCCATGAAGGCCTCAGTAAACTCCTCCCAAACAGCCGGAAGAGCAGATCACCTCTTGAAAGCAACCACGACTCAAACCAGTTCAACGCAATATCGCGCAACCAGAAGAGGCTAGTGTAATGCACTGCCTCTCAAGCCCTAAGAACTCGCATGGTCCGTCAGAGCTGCCGAACGAACTCCCGCGATCCTCATCGACCTTGAACCATAAAACTCGTGGATGACATCCCGTAAAATCCCTAATCCGCAAATTACGGCTCTAGGGTGGTCTGTGCTCACGCCGCCGCTACTATCTCGGTCAACAACCGACCGCTCCCGTAGTTCTATACTCGCATGGCCGGGAGGCTGGAGGGTGCAGTATCGGAACCTCTCGAGCTACCGCCGCCTCGCCTTTCTAAAATCGCAGCGTGGCTGAACTCGCCGACCCGCTTACTACCTCGGGCATAGTGCGTGCTCGAGCCCGTAACCCTCTCGAGTACCGTTAGCGCCTCCCGCCGCCTTGCCCTTCGGGCCTGGTAGCCTTCCGTGAGGCATAGCTGTTTCAAGAAGAGGTCGAGAGGATTCAACATAATAAGACATTTCTACCGCACGATCTCGCAGAGAGAAGAATGGAAACCAATCCTAAATGTCCTGCAGCCTCCTCGATTATAGATGTGGTGCACAACACACCGATAATCAAGACTTACTAGACACGATGCGTAGACACTTTCCGAGGACTAATCGCTCGATACCACTTTTGTCACGACCACCCCGCCGCGATCGTGCCTCACCGGCACCCTGCCTGTATACATCGAGAATAGCAAATGAACATACACAACATAAACACACGTGTAAATAATATAACAACACAAAGCTAGCCGATAAGTGCCGCTTCCATAATATAAACAAAGTCAAAAGTACAACTTACAACTCGGTTCTACACCCAACCACATAGTGAATACAGCACTTAGAATAACAATCGTATGGACGGGGCCCGCCATACACTGAATGTACATAATCAACAACATCGTGGAAAGATCGTACTAAAAGAAAGACAAGCCTCCGGAGAATGGAGCTCCGACGTCCGATAAGTGATCCTAAGAGTGTGGATCCGCAACTCGCTACTCCTTTCTCGCAGATGAACGCAGCCCAGGAAGGGTCGACACAATATGTACTAAGTATGTAAAACTGGAAAGTACTGAAATTACAACATAAGTTTAAAAGAAAGCCGGAGACATGTATGATAACAAAATTACAGTACACAGTGCCTTGCTAAAAAAATGAGAGTACATCAAGAGAATACGTATAACATCACCATAGCCTTCCCGATCATACCACGGGTAGCGAACCCATAAAACAGGTGGTATAACGTCTTGGGGTTCCTACCCCTCATTTATACTCTTACCCTGAAGCAGGTGGTATAACGTCTTGGGGGCTTGCCCCTCATTTATACTCTTATCCTGTAGAAGATAGTAACGCAGGTGGTATAACGTCTTGGGGGCTTCCCCCTCATTTATACTCTTATCCTGGAGAAGGTGGTATAGCGTCTTGGGGGTTTGCCCCTCACTGATACTCTTACCCTATCTCAAAACCGACCGTCATACAATAATTAAGCAAGTTAGCAATCCCCCTAACTTCTTATTAGTCTTATTCATCTACACTCTCATTTTAGTTTACATAAGGCACTTTCATGTCTTTTATAAGAATCCGGGAATTTAACCCAAAGTACCACGTACTTCTACTCTTTAAAACAAATGACTCTTTTTAGTAGAAAGCTTCCAAGACACTATTTAACCATAGTATCAAGTCCAAAGTACATTTCAAGGCAAGTCACAATACCTTTAGAATTAAAGTAGGTTTCTAAATCAAACGACTCTTTCTTATTAAACCTCGGGCAATTGATACCTTAAAATCAATTTGCCTTTCATTAACACAAGTCATTTACCTTTGCATAAAGTCAATATAACCAACTCCCCATAAAGTCGTTATATTCACTTTATACCTTAGTCAAGTACATTTTCCTATCCAATGGACTTATACGATTAAAACGACACAAGTATCACATACTTTAAATCTCTTCAAGTCCCTTAACTTTACTAAGACTTAAGACATCCTTAATATTTCAAAGGAGTGAGTTAACTTCCTAACTCACCCGACTTGGCATTTTATAAGGCTAGTAAAGAATGTCAAAGGCTCAGACGCTCACCGTACTATATACGCGAAATTAGTCATGCTCAAAAGATAGGAAAAAGTTCTACATACCTCGTCGGGTCAAACCACTTGCCAAGTACAAAGTCCCGCCCGTAGTATGTCAACCTATAATATTCACAAGGTCTATTAAAGCCTTACTTCAATCGTAGAATATCATAAGTGTTAAGTCTCTATATTCTACGGAAAATCGGACAGCACCTCCTTTGTTTTTACTCACTTGCCACCTTTTTCAAGGCCGAAAATACAATAACCAAACAGTCCCAATTGGCTCACAATTATATAGAAGGTAGTCCAATACAAATGACTAACTAAACAGCCCCAATTGGCTCACAATTTCCATTTCAAACCAAATTTGTAGCATAACATGATATCAAGTCGCATTTGATTATAATAACCATAATCCTTAAGTCAATGACATGCGATGGTTCTAACAACGATTAAATTGTAATTCAACTTAGTCATGGCTTACATTACATTTCGGATTTCCAAGGCTATAATCAATCCATAATCCTTAACCTCAAGATAACAACTCCATGCTTGCAACATACAAAGCTAACAACAACAAAATAAATAATCTTGTAATACTTTCAAAGAACAAGATTATACCTCAATGATTCTTAATCCAACTCCAATCCGAAGTCGCTCCTTAGTAGTTTATAGCCTCTCCAAGACACTTCAATCCGCTTGTTGAGACCCTTAGAACAACACCAACAATTATCCTTCACAACTCCAAACAAAACCTAGAAAGACTTTAGGTTTTCGCGACTAACCCAAAACAATCTTTTCCACGATTTTTCTATTGAGATGTGTTTACAATACACCTAAGAACCTTGGTTTAAAGTGGGAATCAAATGGACAAGAAACGAAAATCTTTCTTCTTTTCCTTAGAGGAACAGAGAGCTCCCATGGAGTAGTCTTCAATTTTTGAAATTTTTTTCTAAGTGTAAAACTCTCCCTCTACTAGTAGTAATATATAAAGCACCTAGGAGGGTTATGATATAAACACATGGATGTCTTAGATGTAGTCTTACATTAAAATCAAGATCATTGTGGGACCTTTGACCTTAGTCAAAAATATCAAGCCTCAAGTTGCAAGACTTGTCTTGCAACAAAGGTCAAATGACCCTTATGCCCTTGCCAAAATCGTCCAAGGCATTGTAAGGGGTGACACGTGTCGCCCTCCCATTCGTCCCAACACTTACGTTTTCCGACAATTTCATAATTCCGATAAATTTACAAGTCTCAAATCCTAGCACTTGTGAATTCATACTTATGTTCTTAAAACATGTCCTGAAATTACGGGGTGTAACAGCTTCCAAAAGCGTTATCTAAGTGAGAATATTAATATTTTTATATGGATAAAATAATTACGTAACACAAATTCTAATAGCGCTTTAAAAAAGCGCTATGCAAGGAGTAACTTGCATAGCGCTTCGATTAAAATTTACGCAAAGCGCTATGGCTGTATTTTTTTTTAGATTGTTTTTTTTTAATTTGAAAATTTGAAAAGCGTTATGCAAGTGAACACTTAGATAACGCTTATTATAAGCGCTATGTAAGTGGCGTTACCCAAGCCAAATTATGTAGTAGTGTAGGTACATATTGACCTCAGGTCAAATGACTTTTATCTCTCACACGCTGATAACACTCTAGACATGTATAACAAATAGTTTATCAGCAGGGTATATCAATACTTTCCAAAAGTATACATGTGTTCATCACTAGTAACCATTACTAGCAGCAAGTGAGCCATACTACATTCTCCAAGAATGTGATGCATACCACATGCCGACTTATAACATATCATCGATATCTCATTCTCGATGATCATTAATCGAGACTATTTTGAGAGTTATGATGTATCATCAATATCTCACTCTATTAATGACAACGTAAGCTCAATAGATGCGCATTAATGAATAATTATAAACAATCAAATAATAATTCAATAAATGCAAATGCGATAAATATATTAATCTTATTAATAATATAAAATATGTTCAAGTACATTTGTCCTTAATGATAATTGTCTCTAAGACATACATATTTTCATCTCAGTCCTCTCATTTTTTTTTCAAAGTAAAAATAGTTTTTATTCCACCCATATATTAATGAAAGGGAAAGGGAAAGGGAATAATATCCGAGCAATAGCACAAACCCACCAAGTTAGCAACATAAAGAGCCCAAAACGTCATAGATGCATCATCTACCAAACTTTCGGCATTTGGATTGTTGTAATTGATTTTCCTTAAAGAACAAAGTTTGAAATATTCTTAAGATAGGTTGAAAACTTACGGAAAATACTCTTTACGAACACAGTAAGAATTCTTCAAAGCTTGAGACATGTCAATGATACTGTTCTTAAGAATATTTTACCTGATATGAGTATATCACATGATTCAATAAACTCTTATAGTATAAAACTAGGAGGCATAATTTAACAAAGATCGGAAGTATTAGTTTCGATATTCTATCTCAACAAGGTGAATTTGAATGATAATATATAGGCAATAAAATTTGGCAGATGTTTAACATCTTCAAACGTCCATATTTGGAATTATGGTAAAGCCATTTAAGGCAATTAAATATAGTATCAATTGTCAGTTGGAATGACAATTATAGCAAACGTTAGGAATGGAGGAAATCCTAATCAATATTCAACAAAGCCGTTAAAGGCTACTTAAGGATTTGATATCAAAGATGATAACTATCTTTTTGAGATATTATTATAATTCTTTTAACACTCATTAAATATAATAATTAATGTTTATTAAATATTTGATAGAGACTAAAAGTTCTTATTTTTGCAAATTTAAATAATTGCTCAAGTTAAGAAAATTATGAAGCAAAGTTATTTTACTTTACTTTCTTTGATTGTGAACTAAGATTCGCTGAAAAATCATTATTAGGTAATTTAGAAGTGTCATTATTTTTAGTACTCCTCGAACATTAAACATGTAAATAAGGTGGCCATGCCCCTTTCCTCCATTCAGAAAATGTCTAAATGGAGCTTTCAAGAAAACTAGGAGATTAAATTTTGTCATAAATTTGTACCCCATGCCACCGAAAATGTTCAATTGTGTCTCTTGTTGTAACATGTGCTTTGTTGCAATAGTCAATATTGATCGACACTTATGGCAACTCTATCTAGGCACACGTGTGAGATTTCTTCTTGAAATAAAGGAAGGATTTCTTGTGCGCGTCTAATCTTTGAAATTAAATCATAATTTATCTTCTTCACAGATCTGTCGGATCGGGGTGTGGGGCTCCTGAGATGGGAGATTCCACCTTTTGGAGCAATAAAATATGAAGATGTTCGAATAGTAAAATGATGCTTGCATGGCTACTAGTTGAATTCCACGTAGAATATAAATTACAATTTAAAATGCCAACACGAATTTAGGTTTATAATATGATAATATTGATTTTCTAAGATAATACACAAATTGAGTAATTTTATTGATAAAAAATAAAAATAAAATTACTTTGATCCATAATTTCTTTAACTTGAATGACCATTTTGAAAAATTTCATCAAACTTAAAGTGTTAAAAACTGCTCAAGAATATATTGAAAGCTATTTTATCTCAAAGTTATTTTTTTACTAAAAAATAAAAAAAAATCTCAAAGTTAATTTTTTACTAAAAATGAAAACTAAAACAAAGTGTGTAAGAAAACACTATGCATTTTTAATGTTGTTGGGATCACAGACTCAACTTCATCCTCTCATAATGACTCTAAGTGTGTCAGTTATGTCACGGTCGATGACACCGATGATGAAATGAAGAAGGCGTCTTGTTTGAGCTTCGATGATGAAATGAAATAGACGTCTCGTATGGGTTGTGCTTCCCATCTCAACAAAGTTTGGGCCCAACTGAAACAAATGAGTTGAGCCTAATGAGCCAGTGCTTCCCATATGTGTATATTCTTTTTGTAACTCATGATTAGTTTGTTACAATTTGTTAGGATTCAACAAATACATCAGTGACAAGTCTACGAATAGGATGTGTAGTTTTGATGCCCATACTTGTATAAATTGATGTACAATGATTCAATAAAAATACAAAGAAATTTGTTTCAATTCTCTTCCTATTCTAACATGGTATCAGAGTTTCAGGTCTCCGATCCCCTCTTCTCCAAGTTTCTTCTTCCTTTATTCATTCCTTGCTAAGATTTCAACTCTTCAATGGAAGATCCTAATCCAGAAAACACTCATCTCAACAATACCTTCACTGATGGATAGACCATTGATGGTGTTCCACCAGTTTCAAATGAGAATACAGTCACATATTCTTCACACCCTTTCTACATTCATACTTCTGATTTTCCAGGCATGATTCTTGTCAACACCATCTTTGATGGAAAAGGATATGGAGATTGGCGCAGAGGCATCTTGATTGTCCTATCAGCCAAAAAAAAGATAGGTTTCATTGATGGTACTATCAAACCAAGTATCATCTCTGAAACTTCCAGATCTTGACAAAATATAATGATATGGTGATTTCATGGTTGATAAACTCCTTGTCTAAGGAGATTGCTGAAAGTGTATTATACTCCAAAGCGGCTACGCAGATCTAGGAAGAGCTTGAGGAGAGGTTTGGACAAAGCAATGTACCTCTTCTCTATCAACTTCAAAAAGATATCAGTGAGTCATCATAAGATAATATGGACATTGCCACATACTATACTAAGCTAAAGAGTTTGTAGGATGAACTGGATAGCCTTGATTCATGTCAAACTTGCACTTGTGACTGTTCATGTGGAGGTAAGTCTAAAATCTTCAAATCTGAGCAAGGTGCTAGTTTTGTCCAGTTCTTAATGGGACTGAATGAGAGCTATTCAGGACCAAGTAGCAACATTCTCTTATTATCTCCCTTACCCTATGTGAACTATGCAAACCCTCTTCTGATAAGAGATGAAAAACAGAGGAAAGTTCAAATCTCTCCACAATTAGGTTATAATGCTTTCTATGTTGGGAAACAATCCTATGTTGGAAAAAGTTCTCACAGTAGGAATGTAAAACAACCTATGATTACTAAAAGGTACAATCCAGAGAGGAACGTGTCAAATGAAGGAATGAGGGGTGCTTCAAACTTGTTTTGTTCTTACTGCAAGAAGAATAAACATACTATTGAGAATTGTTATAGGTTGATTGGCTTCCCTGCTGATTTCAAATTCACCAAGACTAAGAGGTTGGGGCCTGCAGCTAAGAGTAATGCAGCATACTCAATAGCGGAAGTTGACAACAACTCAGGGGAAAAGCCTATGACTCAGGATCAATATCACAACCTATACCAACTACTTCAGCATGTCAAACTTAGTGCAGAATCTCAATCAATCTCAGAAGAGAATGCTACTGCCAACTGTGTTGGTATATCCTATCCTCATTTTAAAAAATCTTATAACTCTCTATGTTTGAAGTTCATTACATGGATTTTGGATTCAGGTGCATCTGAGCATATGACTTCAGATTTTAACTTGTTATTTAAAGTAAAAAATCTTCCTAAACCGGTTTATGTTAATCTTCCCAATTCAACTAGAGCTTTAGTTTATCAATCAGGGTCTGTCACCATCTTACCTGGTTATACTCTTAAATATGTCGTCTCTGCGCCTTGTTTTAATTACAACATCATGTCAGTTTACAAATTATGTTAGCAATTCAACTCAATTCTCACTTTCTCCATTTTTTGTGCTATTCTGCAGGGCTTAGTAAAGTCACCAATGGTCTATACCTACTGCATTCAGACAAAGCCAGTCAACACAAACATAGAGCTGATATTTCTAGTTTAAGCAATGTTTTTAATTTTGGTTGTAATCAAAGTGCTAGTGCACAAGTTTCGAATTCAACTTTGTTTCTAGGATCAATTTCAGTTGATGTAACCACCTGGCATTGTAGACTTGGTCACATGCCTTTATCTAATATGAAATATAATTTTTTGTTCCTCATTCTACTCTTTTATCTACTTGTGATGTTTGTGCAAAAGCAAGTCAAACCAAATTACCTTATACTACAAGCAGTTTTGTATTCAGCAATGTGTTGATTTAGTTCATGTGGATACTTGGGGCCTTACAAAACACATACACATGATGGTTTTAGATATTTTCATATCAATGTTGATGACTATAGCAGGGTACATGGACATTTTTACCAAGTACCAAATCAAATGCTTTCACCATTTTAAAACAGTTCATAGCCATGATTCAAACTCAGTTCCATATTAAACTAAACATGGTTAGGAGTGATAATGCTCTAGAACTGAGAAGTAATATACAAGAAAATGATTTTTCAAAACTGAGGAGATAATTCATCAAACTTTATGTGCCCACACTCTACAACAAAATGGAGTTGTGGAAAGGAAACACAGACATTTTTTAGAGACTTATAGAGCCTTTTTATTCCAATCCAAGTTACCTATACAATTCTGGGGAGTGTCTTTTAACTGCCACCTACTTGATTAATAGGTTCCCCTTGAGATTTTTAAAAAAAATCTCCCTATGAGCTTTTATTTGGACATCCACCAAACTATTCCTTTTTAAGAAATTTTGAATGTCTTTGTTTGTTTCCACCTCATCAGTTCAAAGAACCAAATTGGATTCTAGATCAGTAAAATATGTGTTTGTTGGGTTATCTTTTTGGAAACAAAGGCTACAAAGTATTGAATTTGGAAACAAATAAATTTTTTACCTCCAGGAATGTCATTTGGCTCTTTGCAAGTCGGCATTGTACCCCTAAATAGTCACTTTAGACTGACTTAGTCGGATCGTAGGAATGAATGGAAAGATCAGCTATGAATTTTTCATGAAAACATTTTTCCTTTCTCATCGAATTCCTCTTCCAATTCTATTGATACGCCTAAATTACACATCCGAAAAGGATGTAAAGCGTTCGTTAGCAAATATAGAACCCAACAAAGGTTGGGGTCAAATCCCAAGTGAATACGATAAGAAACGTACAACTTAAATGTAAGCCTCAACGATTAGCCTATATTTCAAAGGAAAAAGAATAATTATTTGTTTATCTTTAACTATGATTGTATAGAAAAATAACAAGTAATTAAATTAAGGACGATTCAACAACAAGATATCAATTAATCGAGTTTTAACTATCAAATTGAGATGACTTGGGTTGTGATACCTTCGGGGTAAGTATGTAATTAAGCTATTTTCAATTCAAATAGAAAACATTCATGTTCTAATCTTGGGCTAAATGGGTTATCAAAAGGTTTTCAAACCCAATTGATAAATTTCATCAAAGGCTTTTCCTAGCCCTAAGATGTGTAATTAGGAACACCCAATTGGATTTTAAGTTAACTAGGTTATTCATAGTCCTAGCTATTAGATAGGGGTTAAAGCCTCAAATCCTTGCCAATAACTTTTTCTAGTCTCTACCCACTTTTCCAAGCTAGTTAGAGAATTTAGAACTATCAATATTGGCCACCATTAATATACATTACAAAATAAAGAATTATTAGAAAACAATCAAGTAATCCAATGAATTGGTTTCAAAACCCAATTACATGCTAAACCCCTTTGGCACCACAACCTTAGCTAAGAATTTAACTACTCATAATTAATGTAAAATAAACAAAAGCTTTAATTGAATTAAAAGAAATCATATCCTTACAATGAGTAATGAAGATAAAGACAAAGGAATATCTTGAAAGGAACAATCCAAAGACTTTACCAATGCAAAAAGTAAAATTAGGTTTAGAGAATAAAATATGAATGAGCTCAGAAATCTATGCCAAGTATTTATATGGAAGGAACAAAAAGTACAAAATAGTAATTGATGTGTCACTATGCGTCGATCAGAATGTGATCGCATTAGGAGTTTGCGGTCGTATTCTTGCTGCATTCTCATACCCAATTTTCTCCCTTCTCTATATGCGACATGTATGCATTGCAACATTTTTCAGAATGTGGTTGCATACTTCATGAGTCACCGCATTTTTATCTTTTATTCCTTTTCACTGTTTTATCTGAGCTTTGGGTATGCGATCACATATCAGGTATGCGGTGCCACATTTGCGTCACATTTCTGTCTTTTTTGTTCAGCTCACTAGTTGATTTCTTCGAGAATATGCGACTATATATGAGAGTTTGCAGTGTCGTAAACTCATCGCATAGGGCATGATTCTGTCAACTTTTCTACTTAGAGTTTGATGTCCGCATACCGGGTTTGTGGTGCTGCAACTGCTTTTCTAGGCTTTTTCTACTATTGTGTTTCCTTTTATTCCTTGAGCTTCAAATATCTGAAAACACACGAAAACACTATAAATAAAGGGTAAATTTACTTAAAAGACATCTAAAAGTATAAGGAGTGAGTGCTAATAATCCTAAAACTCACGACTTATCACCTATTTTTCCTACTGCTGAGCATATCACATCATCAAATGATTCTCACATAGATTCACAATCTTCCTCTACTCCTATTCATCCTGATCCCTCACCTGTACCAACATAGTCTTCCACCACTCATCCTAATAGTCCCTCTAGTCTTAGTATTCTTTCTCACTCAGATACAGGGACTAATGATCCCACTCCTCGCCAACAAGACATGATAGAAACCGATATACCTCTCATTCAACCTACAAGACAATCATCTAGATCAACTCATAAACCCAAATACCTAGAAGACTACATCCGTAACTCAGTGGTACTTACAGACCTCACTCAACATTGTATTTCTTCTTCTATCTCACCTACCTCCCTTCCTTTTACTGCTATTTCTCACCCAAATCAATCTCTTCCAAATTCCATATCCTACATCACTAAACCCACATAGTATTCTCAAGCGTGTTTACACCTAAGTTGGCAGGAACCTATGAACAAAGAGTATGAGGCTCTTGAATCAAATAACACATGAGAGGTTGTTACATTACCAAATGGCAAAAAGGCTTTGCCTTGCAAGTGGGTGTACAAAATTAAATACAAACAAGATGGGTTTGTGGAGAGGTCCAAAACATGATTAGTTGTCAGGGGTGACATTCAAAGAGAGGAAATTGACTTTACAGAGACTTATTCACCTGTTGTCAAAATGACAACAATTAAGATGCCTTTGGCTGTGGCAGTCAAGAAGAATTAGAATATCTCATAACTGGATGTGAACAATGTTTTCCTGCATGGTGATTTACAAGAAGATGTGTATATGAAATTTCCAATGGGATTCCAGCACCTAGTCTCTCACATATTTGCAAATTAAAGAAGACACTCTATAGTTTACGACAGGCATCAAGACAGTGGTACGCAAGATTAACTATTGCCCTAAACATTAAAGGTTATTCCCATTCCATACATGACTGTCTCTCTTCTTTAAGAAGTTAGATGGAAGAGTATCTATTTTGGATGTCTATGTAGATGAAATACTATTGACAGGACATGATCCTATGAAAATTGAGTCCCTCAAGACCTTTCTCAACTCAGAATTCAAAATTAAAGATTTGGGATAAGCCCGTATGGAAATAATCAGAGAGTCACAAGGTATCATTTTGGGACAGAGAAAGTTTACCTTGGACTTGTTGAGTGAATTTGATTGCACATATCTCAAACCTGTCTTCTTCTCTAAATCAGACCACAAAACTTCGTCTGCATAAAGGACAAACATTATCAAACCCAACTCTTTATCGAATGCTTTTGGGTAAGCTAAATTTCCTTACCCACACACTTCCAAATCTCATATTTGATGTACAACATTTGAGTCAGTTCACGCAAACTCCTCGATAACCACACTTTGATACTGCCTTTCAATACCTCAGATATCTTCTTTCCGATCTAGGTTTAGGGATCTAACTTTCTTCAAACTCTTCGTTTGATCTACTTGCCTTTTGTGACTCCGATTGGGGTCGTTGCCCAGATTCTCGCTATTCTATTAGCGGTATTACATAACCTAATCTCTCATTTCATGGAAGTCCAAAAAGCAAGCTTTGGTCTCTCTTTCATCCGCAAAAGTGGACTACCGGTCCATGCATCGTATTGTAGCCGAAATAACATGGTTGGTACGTCTTCTCGATGATTTCTCCATACCTTCACCTCTACTGATTCCCCTTCATTCCTATTGTCAAGATGCTATCCACATCGCCAAAAATCTCATCTTTCATGAGCGCATAAAGCACATGAATCTTGATTTCCACTTTGTGCAACAACAATATCTAGCCGGTCCCATTTTTTTAAATTTTGTCCCTTCAAACTCTCCACTGGCCGATGTGTTCACCAAACCTCTCTCCGGTCCACTTCATCGATCTCTTCTTGACAAGGTGGGAGTTGCTTAACCACCCTCCAACTCCCTGGGATCACATATTTAGCTTCATCTTCATCCTCTCATAACGATTCTAAGTGTGTCTATTATGTCACGGTCGATGACACCGATGATAAAATGAAGAAGACGTCTTGTTTGGACTCCGATGATGAATTGAAGAAGACGTCTCGTCTGGGCTTACATTTGTGCTACCCGTCTCAACAAAGTTTGGGCCCAACTGAAACAATGAGTTGAGCCTAATGAGCCATTCGTGCAAGACAACTCATGTCCCAGTACGAGTGAAGAAAAAAAGAATCATTCAGATTTCTTGTGTCACTTAGACTAGATAGTATACATGTATATTCTTTTTGTAGCTCGTGAGTAGTTTGTTACAATTTGTTAGGATATCATCAAATACATTAGTGACAAGTGTACGAATAGGATGTGTAGTTTTGATGATCATACTTGTATAAATAGCTGTACTGTGATTCAATGAAAATACACAAGTTTTTTTAATTTTCTTCCTATTTCTAACAAATGCAACAATTCATATAAAAGGAGATCAACTTTTCATGGATACTCCTTGAGATCAACAAATCAGTAACACATTATTAGGGTAACTTCCCAAAATTCGATATCAAGGGATACTGATAGAAATTCATAGGTGCAAAATTATAAAAGACTTTTAACAGATTTGGATGCGCAGTAAAAGATAATTACAATTCACATTTGCTAGTTAATATACAAACAATATACACTAATTATATATATAATATATGGGAAAGGGTAGTGGAGATGAGGGTGAGAAGAGACATGTCTATTTCCGAGAATCAGTTTGGATTCATAATGGGGCGTTCGACTACAGAAGTCATTCATCTTATTAGGAGGTTGATGGAGTTGTATAGGGAGAGGAAGAGAGACTTACATATGGTTTTCATCGACCTTGAGAAAGCATACAATAAAGTCCCTATGGAAGTTCTCTGGAGATGTTTGGAGGGCAAATGTGTACCAGTGGCGTACAATAGGGCGATCAAGGATATGTATGAGGGAGCCAAGATCAGGGTATGGACGGTGGAAGGAGACTCGGGTCACTTTTCTGTGATGATGGGGCTTCACCAAGGTTCAGCTTTTAGCCCATTCTTATTCGCCTTGGTGATGGATGGACTGACGCAAAAAATCCAAGGGAAGGTGTCATGATGTATGTTATTCGCATATGACATAGTCCTAATTGACGAGACTCGCAGCGGGGTAAACGCTAAGTTGGAGGTTTGGAGACAGACTCTGGAGTCTAAAGGGTTCAGGCTGAGTAGGACTAAGAGATAATACTTGGAGTGCAAGTTCAAAAACGGGAGCGACCGTGAGACATGAATGGATGTGAGGCCTGAGGCTCAAGTCATTCCAAAGAGAGGAAACTTCAAGTACCTCGGGTCTATTATTCAAGGAAATGGAGAGATTGATGACGATGTCACACATCATATTGGGGTATAATGGATGAAATGGAGGCTTGCATCTGGAGTATTGTGCCACAAAAAGGTTCCACCAAAACTAAAAGACAAGTTTTATAGAGTGGTGGTTAGACCGACTATATTGTATGGGGTGGAGTGTTGGGCAGTCAGGACGTCGCACACCCAAATGATGAAAGTGGTGGATAGGAGAGTGTTGAGATGGATGTGTGGGTATACAAGGAGGGATAAGATAAGAAATGAGGATATCTGGGGCATAGTAGGAGTGGTCTCGGTAGAGATAAGATGCGGGAAGAGAGGTTGATATGGTTTGGACATGTGCGGAGGAGAGACACAAATGCCCCAGTGCGGAGGTATGAGAGGTTGACAATGGACGGGTTCATGAAGGGTAGAGGTAGGCCGAATAAATATTGGGGAGAGGTGATTAGACGGGATATGGAGCAGATGCAACTTACTGAGGACATTACCCTAGATAATGGTTGTGGAGGACACATATTAGAGTAGAAGGGTAGCAGGTAGTCGAGCATAGCCCTACCTACGCTTACATACTGGTAGTTGTAGTGTTCTTACTGTAGGCCCGCTTAGCATAGCATAGCATACGACTAGGCGTAGTATTGCTCTATAGTCCTCTGTAGTCTATTTCTTCTGTTATGCATTCTTTAATGTACTTCGTTTATCTTATTTATCTACGTTAGTTACTTTTTCTTTTACATACTGCTTTAAATTTCTTTTTATCGGGTCTAACTGTTTTTTTTATGTTTTTATTCTATTTTGCTTGTCCTGAGCCGAGGATCTCTCGAAAATAGTTGCTCTACCTACCAAGGTAGAGATAAGGTCTGTGTACATTCTACCCTCTCCAGACACTACATTGTGGGATTGCACTGGGTATGTTGTTGTTGTATTATCATTAATATATAAAAAAAATATTTTTGTCAATTATTATTTTGATGAGCAGTTATACAGTGTAAATATCCCAAACTCTCATATATAACCTGTTATATGTTAGTTAACTGTGATGTTGATTGTTCCCCATTTTAACTTTGTTTCTCTTTAAAGCTGTTTTTGTTTGCTATAGAATATTTTTCTCTGTGAAATATAGTAAGAAGTAATGTACAAATCTAATCAGCCTAACTTGCAATATATAAGTACAAAACAAATCCAATTCACTGTTTTGTGTGTTATTTTCATTAGATCATTCAGTTGGAAACTGACGCTTAGTGTCACATCCATAGTTTTGCTCATTGTGGGACAAAGACAAAATGAATGGCAAAGGATGCGAGTTAGAAAACTTTGACTGTGACACAATTTCAAGGTTAATACATTGTCCTTTGACATTCGGTCAAATGCGTGTAGGTGTTGAAGTGGAAACACTGTTGGGGTGAAAGGAAAAAATTGCGAGTGAGAGAATGTTTTTTGAGTGAGGGCCATGTGGTGAGGAGATTATGTGGGTTAGAAAAGGATATGGAACATACACAACAAGACATGCAGTATGCAACGACATGAGAAATACAAGAGAATTTGGCAAAGTGTTGAAGGACGGTCAAAGAGTTGACAAGGTCCAAGTTGTTAGCTAAAGTCCGAGAAGAAAGAAATGTGTATTGTGGCTTGCAGATATGTCCAAGGTTCGTGTGAGTATGCAGAACATGAGGGAGGTGTTCCAACACATGTATGAAGACTTGAGGCAGAGTGTTAGCACAAGGAGGTGGGGGTAAAAATACTTGACCAAGTCATACAACACGTGGAAGACACGAAGAAGCAAGTTGACAAAGTCTAAGGCACAAAGGTAGGTTCTATAATCAAGGGGCTTGATGAGGGTGTGTGTGGGTGGTTCCTTAGGACATGGGAGATGGTCCAAGACACATACAATGCGGTCTGGTACATTGAAGATGGATTGAGCTTGAACAAGTCTTCAAGGACCAAGTCAATCCTTGTTTCTCGTAAGTTGTTGCCGGTTCGGGTGAGGTTAGGGTTGAAGAAGGATTTTGGGTCAAACCATTGCATGGAATGAGGTGAGGTTTGTTTAGGGTGTCCCGCAAGGTTATATGGTCACTACCAAACTGAGACCAAGTCAATATGACCATCGTAATTTCTTGTGGATAAGGTTTACCGAAACCGGGTTGAGATAAATCGAAAATATGCAAAACGTAGTAAATAGTTGGTTGTGTGAAAGTGCGGCTGAGTTAAGGGCTAGGATCTTGTGGAGATGACCAAGTCAAGACCATGATGTGTAAAAATGAGAGAGACACGTGGATGTGTCTTCCCCTTTCTTTAGGCCAAAGCAACAACATGTGAAGATATGACTAGCACATTGTGTGTAGTGTGTTAGTGGAGTGTAGTGTTGATTTCGTATCCCCCTTTTGTAATCATTATGTTGCCAATCATCTTTACTATTAATAGACTATGTGTTAGTCTAGTTTAGGTATCCAGAAAAGGATCCAAGTAAGGGATCACCCGAAATATAACTCAAAAGTGAGGATCGAGTAGGATCCGAACTTGAGAGAAAATTGATAAGGTTCATTAGAGAGTGAGTCTAGTTGAGTCTTACAATGTGAATCCGAGTTAGGGATTCCAAACATGTATAATGTTCATAGTGTTTTGTCCCTTCGACTAAGCCAAGTGTAAAAAGCATAAAAGTGTCATTTGTACTTGTTTGAGTGAGAAATAAAACAAAGGTTGGACATTTGTTGCCCGTAAATATTTTGTGTTTTGTTACTTTATTCCCAAAGTATATGTTCTGAGTTTCAATATGTTTAAAGGCTTCTGCAAAGCGCTAAAGTTTACTTTTTAGTGAACTTTGAAGACGGCTTGGGTTGGCAAGCGTAGTTGCTAACTGCCGGACATCATGTTAGGCAAATTTGTTATACTCGTTTAACATGGGTGTGACAATTGGTATCGGAGACTAAGGGTTCCTAAAAGGTGTTAAAAATGTTCCTTAAGGTTCCTTTGGTTCGGGCAAAGAAGCTTAGAATAGTTGGGATCATTGTTGTGGACAATGGCGGGAAAAACTTGCTTGATCAAGAGAGTCCATGAGGCTATGGATTTGGGTCAATGGTGTGACAAAATCCTAAGTATTGACACTGTTTTGGGTTGGTAAAACATTAGTGAACTTACTTCCCTAATGTTGGACATGAAAAATGTTTCCGGTGAAACAAGTTCACCATTTCTTTTTGGGTTTGAGTGATGTTGACATGGTGAGACAGTAAAATACGAGAGAACCTCTTGAAAGGGTCCAAAACCGTGGTTGGTTGTTTGATTTGTTGTGTGTGTCAAGTGTCTTAAGGTTTGACCAAACGAAAACATGACAAACACGGGATTGAAGGAGAAGGTGTTGTTGCAGCCTTAGCTAGAGTTGCGTGGTTTGCTAGAGGAATTAATCAATTTCCTTAGTATACATGGCAAATGGGTCAGTATCTAAACTATGTGTAAACTGGTTACACGTTATAAATGGAGGTGAACAAGGTTAAGACGGTGTCAAACTCCCGATGTTGGTGTCAAATTCCATAAAGGAAGTGTTGATGGAACTTTCAATTGCAATGCTTGGCGAGAGAGATGGAGATGCGGACCAATGACATGGAGAAAATGATTATGTTCCAAACGGATGTTGAATGACATATTCAACATGGTGTTAATTCTTGTGTGAAGAAGTGGGAGAAATTGCTTAAAGGATGGACAAATTACGGGCTAGTGTGCTCAGTTGTGGTCAAATTTCGTGGAAGAAATGGGACCATGTTGCTGTTTTGACTTGTTCAAAGTCATGTTGAGAAAATTAAAGGAGTTGGTATACAAGTTATTGCCTATTTATCTCATAAAGTTGGGGCAGAAGAGGAGATTGTGGACCTATGTCGCAGATATTGTTCCCTGGTGTTGTGAGTCGTGTGAAGGGTTCACTTTGTAAGTGATCTTGCTTACATGAGTTGGACAATGTGTGTTCGATATTTAGGTGGATGAGATGCTACCTTGACTCTTTATTTGAGTCATTTTCGAGGACTACAAAGAAGGAAGTGTAAGACGTCTAAAATATGCTTGCCTTGAGTCCCGAATGGAGATAGATTACACGAGTGAAGGTGCGGGCCTATAAAATGGTATTTACCATAATTTGGTGATCCGAGAGAAGGGTTCTATTTATTACAAGAATTGGGTAGAGTATGGTCTTCGTTGGTGAGAATACAAGCTCAATGGTGGTCTAAGTTCGTGAAGGAAGTTAGACATTGAATCTTTCTTGTGTTTGGGAAAGAGTGGTGAGTCGTGTGAAGAAGCTCATGTTGTGATGTTGCGGGCAGAATGTTACTGCCTATAGCCCTTTATTTGGGTTATAATCCGAGGAGAAGAAGGAGGAATGGAGCATCGACGAATGTTTGCCTTAAAGTCACGGAAAATTGGAGACTTGCACGAGGATGGAGTCAAGTCTATGTCATGGTATTGAACCATGATTTGATGAACCGAGTGAAAGGGTTCATTGTGTAAGCTATGTGGCTTACGTGTTGGAGTTGCAAGAGGAGTTGAAACTCAAACGTTCCTATGGGTTCTTGTGGCCTTGTTTCGGAGAATGCAAGAGTCTGAGTGATCAAAAGGAGGCTTGGCATTAAAAATTGGTAAGGGCGAACAAGAAGAGGAACAAATGGCAAGAAGATGGTTCTTCTTGATGGCGGGTGTTGTCAACAACATCATATTCAACGTTGAGGTGAGGACATCTCAATCTAGCATCAAGTTAAGTCGACGAGGACGTCGAGCTCAATTGGTGTGGGTGGTTTGTCACACCCGTAATTTTGCTCATTGTTGGACAAAGGCAAAACGAATGAAAAAGAGTGTGAGTTAGGCAACTTTGACCGTGACACAATTTCAAGGTTAGAACATTGTCCTTTGACATTCGGTCCAATGCGAGTTGGTGTTGGAGTAGAAACAATGTTGGGGTGAAAGGCAAGAATTCTGAGTGAGGGCCGTGTGGTGAGGAGATCATGTGGGTTAGCAAAGGAATGGAACATACACAACAAGACATGCAGTATGCAATGACATGAGAAATGCAAGATAATTTGGCTAAGTGTTGAAGGACGGTAAAAGAGTTGACAAGGTCCAAGTTGTTAGCCAAAGTTCGAGAAGAAATGAACGTGTATTGTGGCCTGCGGATGTGGCCAAGGTTCGTGTGAGTGTGAAAAATATGAGGGAGGTTTTCCAACACATGTATAAAGACTTGAAACAGAGTGTTAGCATGAGGAGGTAGGGTAAAAACACTTGACCAAGTCATACAACACGTGGAAGGCACGAAGAAGCAAGTTGACAAAGTCCAAGGCACAAAGTTAGGTCCTATTATGATCAAGGGGCTTGATGAGGGTGTGTGTGGGTGGTTCCTTAGGACATGGGAGATGGTCCAAGACACATACAATGTGATATGATCGATTGAAGATGGATTGAGCTTGAACAAGTCTTCAAAGACCAAGTCAATCCTAGTTTCTCGGAAGTTGTTGCCGGTTCGGGTTGAAGAAAGATTCCGGGTCAAGTCATTGCATAGAATGAGGTGATATTTGTTTGGGGGTGTCCCGCAAGGTTATAGGGTCACTACCAAACTGGGACCAAGTTAATATCACCGTTGTAGTTGCTTGTGGATAAGGTTTACCGAAACCGGGTTGAGGTAAACCTGAAATGTGCATAATGTGGTAAATGGTTGGTTGTGTGCAAGTGCGGTTGAGTTAAGGGCTAGGAGCTTGTGGAGATGACCAAGTCAAGACCATGAGGTGTTCAAATGAGAGAGAGACACGTGGAGGTGTCTTCCCATTTTTTTAGGCCAAAGCAACAACATGTGAAGACATGACTAGCACATTGTGTGTAGTGTGTTAGTGGAGTGTAGTGTTGATTTCGTGTTCCCCTTTGTAAGCATTATGTTGCCCCTCCCCTTTACTGTAAATAGACTAGGTGTTAGTCTAGTTTAGGTATCCAGATAAGGATCCAAGGAAGGGATCACCCGAAATGTAACCCAAAAGTGAGGATCGAGTAGGATCCGAACTTGAGAGAAAATTAGTAAGGTTCATTGGAGAGTGAGTCTAGTTGAGTCTTTCAATGGGAATCTGAGTTAGGGATTCCAAACAAGTATAGTGTTAGTCGAGTTTTGTCCCTTCGACTAAGCCATGTGTAAAATGCATAAAAGTGTCATTTGTAATTGTTTGAGTGAGAAATAACAAAGGCTGGGCATTTGTTGTCCGTAAACGTTTTGTGTTTTGTTACTTCCTTCCCAAAGTATATGTTCTGAGTTTCAATATGTTTAAAGGCTTCCGCAAATCGTTAAAGTTTACATGATGTTGAGTGAACTTTGAAGACGGCTTGGGTTGACAAACATAGTTGCTAACTGCCGGACATCATGTTAGGCAAAAAATTTATACTCGTTTAACAAGGGTGTGACACTTAGCCACTTGAGGTTTGATAAAGTGACACTTAACTACTTGAGGTTTGACAAAGTGACACTTAGCTACTTGAGGTTTGACAAAGTCGTAGACAAACCCCAAAAATTAATATTTTCCTTTCAATCGGGACACAATTTGTTTGTTTGACTTAACTTCACATTCTAGAATTCAACGTGTTTCTCAAAGGAATAATAATATTAAACGGGAAACTTACGAATACAATTCAACCAAACTTATTTATCAATATGATCGAAATGTACACAACTCATATATTGATTATGTTCTATTATAAGTATAAATATGTATCTTATATGTATAAATATATAAAATCTATACATTTGGTCATATTTTTAAACTAGATCATCAAAGGTATTGGGCTATAATTTCCAATATTAAATTGATGATTTTGTCAAAAATTTCCATGGTAAAATGAGAACCTAGCAGAATCATGATAAAAGCAAATGACTGTATAATCATATCACGGTCCCATTATTTTATAGACATACATATTGATCTCAAGTCAATCTACTAATTAAAATAACGTATACATGTACTAGCTCGGTTTCTTTCATCCAAATAATCCTGATCCTAAAAACATAACTCACGAATTTGCTAAGTGTAGTACATTTATTTTAAAAGATTCCAAAACATAATGGTAAAAGTCTAGTACTCATTACTTCTGTCTATGAGTGGCAAAATTAGCTCAAATCTAAATGATCCGTCCAATTCGCCCAATATTTCATGAGTTTGAATAAGAGTGATTTTGATGATGGATTGATTTGGGTTAGCCCAAATTGATTCATCATAAATCAACAACCCAAATAAACACATGATGATGCCCAAACTTGACCCATAAAAATGCTCAATCTTAACGTTTAGAGCTTCACTCTAGATTAAGATTTTTGTTTATAAATAATTATTTAAAAAATTTGCTTATTCTTTCGGATTAATAAAAATACATCAACGCACCTCAACCACCCACCACACTACCATCCACCGTACACCATCTCCCACCCAAGCACTGAACCACCCTCACATCTCTGCCCCTACCTTATCTACTCCACCCCACCCTACCTTCCTACCATC
Source organism: Przewalskia tangutica (assembly GCA_029844215.1). Lineage (NCBI taxonomy): Eukaryota > Viridiplantae > Streptophyta > Magnoliopsida > Solanales > Solanaceae > Przewalskia > Przewalskia tangutica. Next base: position 114,287,893 of record CM056723.1, on the reverse strand, counting down.
CCTACCCACCTACCCCATCCACCCCACCCCATTGCCCTACCCCATCATCAAATTCTCTATTTCATTTTTTTACTTTTATAAAAATATGATTTTTTTTACCTTCCCCTCCACCCTTTCTATTTCATATTTTTTGTTACTTTTATAAAATAAATATTAAAATATGAATTTTTTTCTTACCTCCCCATCCCATGTCATAACCTCATTCTCAAATTTCTATTTCATATTTTTTTACTTTTATAAAAAAATTATAAAAAATATGAATTTTTTTCTTACCTCCTATCCCCCACTCCATATCCTACCCCGTCCTCAAATTTATATTTCATATTTTTTTACTTTTATAAAAAAATTAATAAAAATATTAATTTTTTCTTACCCCTCTGCCCTCCCACACCACCCCCAAAGTTTTTATTTTATATATTTATTTTTACTTGTATTAAAATTTTATTAAAAATTAAAATATGAGAAATTTTTCATACCCCATCACCCAACTTCAATTTTTTATTTTATATATTTATTTTACTTTTATAATTTTCTTATAAAAATTGAGAAAAATTTGCTTACCCCATCCCCACCACAAGAAGTTTTTACTTTATATATTTAATTTACTTATACAAATTTTTATAAAAAATAAGAAACTTTTCTTACCCCACTACCTAGCCCTCCGCCCCAATACCTCATGACATCCCACCCATTATTTTATATATTTATTTTACTTTTATAAAAAATGAAAAAATTCTTAAAAATATTATTTTTATTTTTAAAATAAAGATATGAAAAAATTAAAAATCATACAAAATAAAATAATATCATAGAAGGTAAATTTGAAATTTGTAAAAGTAATGAGTCAAGTTGAGCAAGTTGGGTTATGACTCATTATTAGCCCATCTTGACCCGCATATTTTAGCCCATATAAAATTTGGACGAGTTGAACATTGACCATCTATTAATTTAACTTATCTTGACCCGCTCAATTTCAGCTCAAACAACTGACCTTCATACTTTTGTCTCATATTGGTTGACCAAATAGAAAACTAACATGTATCAAGGGCGCACATGAAAACTGTAACATCACCTTATATTACAACCTCAAGGGTAGAAATCGAACTTATGACAAACAAAAAGTAAAAGAACAGTAAAACAAGTGCAATAGCAAAGAACACATTAACAAAAAGTGGATTAATCTATCTTGAGAAATCTTTTGCATTAATACAAATATATATAGTGTGTGTTAGAAATATTTATTAAACGTAAAATAAAGTTAATCCTATTAATTATGACTCGAATAATTGGGGCCCCGCACGTAGGAGACCTTGTTTCCACACACGTGCACATGTAGTGCCAAAGATCGTAATTTCCTTAATGGAAGAGATATTGATACATATACGAATTGTTTTGAGACGTAAGGTAATAGAAGGTTATTAGCCAAATAACGTAGGTTTCACGTTGGTAAATGAAGGAAGAAGTGTACAATGTGTTAAAATATGAAACGAATCATGAATCGCCACGGCCGTCGGACCGGCGGCAGAGCCGCAAATGGTCTTTGGGCCGCGACGCCAAGTCCACGAAGTTTCGTAGCGCGCCTCATGCGGGCGCGATCTTGTGACCGTTTTCAGTCCGTTGGAGAAGAATAAAAACTGACGTTTAAGCTGACTTTGGAGGATTAACTCTTCATTATTTTGCTCTTGAATTCAGCCATTACTTGGCTGAATTGTAACTCCATACTAATGGCCATTACTTGGTCATTCAAAGCCATAAATTGGCTAGTTTGAGGGTCTCTTCTCAACACTATAAAATGAGACCTTTGGCTCATTTGCAAAACACACTTGACATTCTACACTTAACAATTTCTGGAAAATTGTTCCTCCTCTCTTGCAATCAAACACTCAAAGATCTTTCTTCCTATTGCAAACTCTTGAGTCTCCTTTGCTCATTAGTTTGATTGTTGTTTTATCTTGGGAGATAAGTTGTCATACCACCGTTGAAAGGATATACGGGATAATATTATCTTAAGGATAAATTGTTCATCCAATCAACTCAGCAAGATCATTTCTTTGTTTAATTTCCAAATTCTTGTTGTTGTTACAATTCTCATTTCCTTGTTTCTACACTTCATATCCAACAAACTTAAGATAATATTCGTTGCTTTCAACGACAACATGACTGGACAAGATCAATTGAATGCTGAAAACTCCACTAATGCTCAAGAAAATTCCCGCCGCGCACCACTCGAGGCAATCCTAATGCCTTGACTCCATTTTAGGCACAACTAGTGTCCAACTGCTTTGCTCAGCGTTCCAAACGCCTTTCAAGCTACTCGAGCGCGGCTGTAACGCGCGATTCCACCATGAACGTCCTAAAAAATTCATGGGTGTGCATTTCAAAAGATGGCAGCAAAAGATGTTATTCTTCTTGACGGTTATGGGAATGTCACTTTTTCTAACCGAATACCCTCCACAAGTTAGGGAAGACACGGACCCTCAGCCAAATGAAATGGCGGGAGGAGGCCAAGTGTCACGACAGGCTCCGGGGCCGCGGTGCCCTGCACAGGCACCGCTTACAGTATACATCGGAGATAATCGTGGAACATACATGACCACTTATAAAATAAAACACAGTAAAACAACGAGTTAGCCGAAGTAGGGCTACCTTAGGACATAAATATATACAAGCGGTTGCCTCGTTTCTTTACAAATCGACCCACAAATGTGACTACTGAGACCTCTAAGAGGTTTAACGTAACAAGCGTGGCGGGACGAGCCCCGCCATACCACGAATATACATGAATCTACTACCTCGAGAACACCGTACCAGAGCTAAGCCTCGGAGCAAATGGAGCTTTCTCAAAATCGAGCGAGATCTGAGCGAGGATCGCGACACAGGTACCTAAAACTGCGGGCATGAGCGCGGCCCCGAGCGTCGATAACAGTGCAGAATATGGAGCGAAATAACGTCTGATGCGGATCATAAGCGTACAAAAGAATGACAAGGACAAGTATAAAAATACATACGGATCCTAGTGTCATTACCACATGAACTTAATCGCACTTATTATCTTTTTCATTCTCGATAAAAGCTATAGCCACGTTCTTACGTCGTGATTAGGAAAAAATCATTAAGTTCATTCTTGTATAACTTACTTATCTTTCATAAGTATAATCAGGCCGCTTTGGAGGAGGCACCTACACTACCCGATTTGGGGCGCGATCAAGGTCACGTAGTGCGCGTAAGGTATACTGCGGCCCGATCACGGGTCGATAATGTCATCTAGTGCGCGTAAGGTATCTTGCGGCCCGTTCTGGGTCGATAATGTCATATAGTGCGCGTAAAGGTATCTTTGCCCGGCCCGTTCACGGGTCGATAATGTCATATAGTGCGCGTAAGGTATCTTGCCGGCCCGTTCACGGGTCGATAATGTCATATAGTGCGCGTAAGGTATCTGCCGGATACTAACAACTATAGTATCAAGTCCTATCCACCTTTCAAGACAAGTCACAATACCTTTTAGAAATACAATTACGGTTTCTAAAACAAGTGACTTCTTTCTTAAAAACCCTAAGCAATGGTACCTTAAAGCAGTTTGCCGCTTCTTTATTACAAATCATCTCATTACTTACATTCTTGAAGAAAACCATTCTTTTAACCTTCCATAAAGCGTTATAACGACTTCCCATAAAGCGTTATAACCGCTTTGTAGTTTTAGACAACTCATTCCTTTTATAACCAAGAGACTTCTACTTTTTGAAACCAAGTATTAAATACTTTCAAATCAATTCTCTTAACTTTCAAAAATACAATTAGTCTCTTAACCTTTTGAACTCAGTGACTCGCTTTATTATAAAACCTTAGGCAATTGATGCCTTAAAATCAAGTTGCCTTTTCATTAAAAACAAGTCATTTATCTTTCCATAAAACAAATATAACTAACTTCCCATAAAGGCGTTATATTCACTTTATGCCTTAGTCAAAAACAATTTCCTATCGAGGACTTATACGTTTAAAGCGGAACAAGTATCACATACTTCAAAACTCTTGAAGTCCTTAACTTTACTAAGACTTAAGACATCCTTAATATTTTCAAAGAAGTGAGTTAACTTCCTAACTCACCCGACTTGGCATTTTATAAGGCTAGCGAAGAATGTCAAAGTCTTGTCGTCTACCGTACTACATCGTGCAACTAGTCATGCTTAAAGATAGGAAAAGTTCTACATAGAGTAGATCACACAACTACCTCTTAACTTCCAAGAGTAACAGGAAACATGAAATGATACCACAGGTATATTCCATACGTAGAATCATGCCAAGGAAGGAAGAGGTTCACATACCTCGCGACGATTGTCGACAAGTAGCAAAATGCTCCAAAGTACTTCAACCTTGAGCTATCCCATTCTTCAAGTAGGATACACTATACTTAGTTCTTGACCTATCATGGTCACAATCGTCCATTAACCTCTTACTTGACGTAGAATATTCTAAGTGCTAAGTCGCCAAATTCTACGGAAAATCGGACAACACCTCCTTTGTTTCTACTACTGATGCCACCTTTTTCAAGGCGAATACAATAACCAAACACGCGCATTTAAGGCCCGAACAATGAAATCAACAATAGGATTACACGCCTACTAGGCGTGTAAAATTCCGCCATGAAAGATAACAAACTACACAACTACTAGCCCATTTTTACTGACTTGAGTACTACAACATCAATTCTTATTCAAATTCCATCTCAATCAAGTTATTAGCCTAACATGATATCAAGTCGCAATTGATTATAACCACTATAATCCTCGAAGTAAACAACATGCGACGATTTATAATAAGCGACGATAAGTAATCCAACTAGTGACTAATATAACATTTCGGATTTAGGCTACAAGCGATCCATAATACTTACGAACTTGACATATCAACTTCATGCTAGCAATACGTAAAGCTAACAACAACAACATATATATAATCTTGTAACACTAATTAAGAGACAAGATTATACCTCAACGAATCTCAATCCTATTCCAAATCCGAAGTCGCTCCTTAGCAACTTAGAGACTCTTGAAGACACTTCAATCCGCTTACTTGAGACCCTTAGAACCATACCAACAACTTTCCTTGACTTCCAATCCAAAACCTAGAAAAACAACTAGGTTTTAAACTGCGACTAACGAAAACTATCTTTTCCGAGATTTTTCTATTGAGATATGCTTACAATACACTTAGGAACCTTGGTTTAAAATGGGGAGCTAAAAGAACAAGGAACAAAGATTTTCTTTTCTATGGACATGGAACAGAGAGCACTCCTTAGTGTTCTTCAAATTTTCATGAATTTTTCTAAGTGTTGGACACACTCTTGCTACTAGTAGTGTTATATAGTACATTGGAGGGTCGTGATATGAACAATTGGGTGGTTAGGATGAAGTCTTACTAAATATCAAGGCTTTGTGGGTCCGTTGACCAAGTCAATTATGTCAAGCTCACTACATTGCAAGACTTGTCTTCTAACAAGGTCAAATGACCGCGTGTCCATGTTGAAATCGTCGAAGCTCACTGCAGGGGGTGACACGTGTCGCCCTCCATTCGTCTAATATTACGTTTCAGACAATTTCATAATTAGATAAATTTTTACAAGTCTCAAATCTTAACACTTGTGAGTTCTTACTTACGTTCTTAAAACGTATCCTGCAAATACGGGGTGTAACATTCTTCCCCCCTTAGAAACATTCGTCCCCGAATGTTCTTTCGGAGTCAAACTTATAATTAGCAACATAGTTTCCTTTCACAATCCCGACATACCAATAATACCACACATGGCCCTAATACCTGCTGCGCATATCAGTCCCATTCATAAGCCCAAAAGAGATAATCTTTTCGTACTTCCAACTCCACAACATATCATAGTCTCAATACAATCGTTCATGAAACTTAAACATACCACAACTTTATCATGCATACAAGTTTCTAAAGGGCCAGGACATACGAAACCATATAGGCGGTTCAAAGGACCGCTAAAGTGAGAACTTCCACCATGACCTGCGCGGCTTTGTCGGTGCATGGACGTCTGTCTAGCTATTGAAGGCGAAGAACATGGCGATCCGATGGTGTGTTGTCCCACGGGACCTCTATAAGGACATTCTCTTAACATATGGCCTGAAGCGACCACAAGAAAAACAAGCACCCGTCTGCGCGACATACCCGAATGTAACCTACCACTGGCTGGGCGCATGGAGGCAAAGGTGGCCTCGACTGTCTGGAACCCCCATCTCCCTGAGACTCTGAAGCTCTAGAGACCTGACCGGCTCCTGTATTCTCGTGGTCGTGAAAACCCTCGCCGGAAAACTGTGGAGGAGCACTCGGTCTTTGGGCTGATGTAGACCTAGTCTGCTTCGAGGCTGTCGCCTCTAAGGCGCTCTGAGACCACGATGTCTTGGCCTCTTGGGTGGCACGAGTCAAATTGATCCTCCTCTCTCTCTATCCTCATCCCTGCATAGGCTGCATCCTAGCAATGTCCATACCGGTGAAGAGCCACCCCAAGCATCGATAATCATATGACGGTCTAGCCCGTCATAACGATGAACTCTATCCGCCATGTTAGCTACAATGGTGTGCGCGTGCACGGACAAGAGTCAAACTCGGGCTATACTCACGATAGTCCTTCCATTACGCCTCAATGTCAAAAATCTATCTACTCTGGCACTCCTCATCTCAGTAGGCAAAAAGTGATACATAAAGGCCTGCGTGAACTCCTCCCAAACAGTGGAAGAGCATCATCCCCTCTCGTCGGCACCCGCGACTCAAACCGGTTCAACGCAATATCGCGTAACGGTGAAGGCTAGTATAACGAACTCTGTCTCCGAAGCCTTAAGAACTGCATAGTCATTGTAGGCTGAGCGAACTCCTGCGGATCCTCGCCGGACCTCGAACCATAAAACTCGGGCGGATGACAACCCGGAAAATCCGAATCCATGGCCCATCGGCTCTAGGGTTAGCTACCTGCTCCTGTCGGCGCTGCCCTAACACTATGTCATTCAATAGCCTGATCTGCTCTCCATAATCTCTAAACTACGCCAGGCGGGGGTGAGGCTCGGTGCAGGAACCTCTGGAGCTCTGCGCTCTCGGCTCTCTGTCTGGCGTGGTGAACTCATTGCCCGCCTCTACCTCGGCATAGTGCGTGCCCGAGTCACGTAACCCTCTGTGTACCTCTGGCGACTCCTGCTGCCTTGCCCTTCGGGCCACAGTCGCCAGGAGGCATAAGCGTTTCATAAGAATAGGTCGGAGAGGATTGACCTAATAAGGCACTCTACCGCACGATCTTAGAAAGAGAAGAATGAAACCAATCCTAAATGTCCTGCTGACCTCACGATTATAGATGTGGTGCCGCACACCGATAATCAAGACTACACTAGACACGGTGCGTAGACACTTTCAGAGACTAAGCGCTCGATACCACTTTTGTCACGACCGACCGGGACGCGGCGGTGCCCTACACAGGCACCTTTACAGTATACATCGAGAGATAATCAGCGAACATACATGACCTTATAAAATAAAACAACAGTAAAACAACGAGGTTAGCGGATAGGGCTACCTTAGGACATAAATATATACAAAGCGGTTGCCTCGTTTCTTTACAAGCGACCCACAAAATGTGACTACAGACCTCTAAGAGTTTTAACGTAACAAGCGTGGCGGGACAGGGGCCCCGCCATACCACGAATATACATGAATCTACTACCTCGAGGAACAGTACCAAGAGCTAAGCCTCGGAGCAAATGGAGCTTTCTCTCAGCTGAACCGAGATCCTAAGAGCAAGGATCGCCAACAGTACCTAAAACTGCGGGCATGAACGCGGCCCCGTGGCGTCGATCTACAACAGTGCAGAATATGGAGCGAAATAACGTCTGATGCATGGATCATAAGCGTACAAAAGAATGACAAGGACAAGTATAAAAATACATACGGATCTGCCGTGTCATTACCACTTATGAACTTAATCGCACCTTATTATCTTTTCATTCTCGATAAAAGCTATAGCCACATTCTTACGTACATGATTAGGAAAAAAATCATTAAGTTCATTACTGTATAACTTACTTATCTTTCATAAGTATAATCCGGCCCTTTAAGGAGGGGCACCTACACTACGACCCGATTTGGGGACGCGATCAAGGTCACATAGTGCGCGTAAGGTATACTACGGCCCGATCACGGGTCGATAATGTCATCTAGTGCGCGTAAGGTATCTTGCCGGCCCGTTCTGGGTCGATAATGTCATATAGTGCGCGTAAGGTATCTTGCGGCCCGTTCTGGGTCGATAATGTCATATAGTGCGCGTAAGGTATCTTGCCGGCCCGTTCTGGGTCGATAATGTCATATAGTGCGCGTAAAGGTATCTTGCGGCCCGTTCTGGTCGATAATGTCATATAGTGCGCGTAAGGTATCTTGCCGGATACTAACAACTATAGTATCAAGTCCTATCCACCTTTCAAGACAAGTCACAATACCTTTTTAGAAATCTGATTACAGGTTTCTAAAACAAGTGACTTCTTTCTTAAAAACCCTAAGCAACTGGTACCTTAAAAACAGTTTGCCCTTCTTTATTACAAATCATCTCATTACTTACATTACTGAAGAAAACCATTCTTTTAACCTTCCATAAAGCCGTTATAACCAACTTCCCATAAAGCCGTTATAACCCTTTATGGTTTTAGACCAACTCATTCCTTTTATAACCAAGAGACTTCTACTTTTTGAAACCAAGTATTAAATACTTTCAAATCAATTCTCTTAACTTTCAAAAATACAATTAGTCTCTTAACCTTTTGAACTCAAGTGACTCCTTTATTATAAAACCTTAGGCAATTGATGCCTTAAAATCAAGTTGCCTTTTCATTAAAAACAAGTCATTTATCTTTCCATAAAACAAATATAACTAACTTCCCATAAAGACGTTATATTAACTTTATGACTTAGTCATAAACAATTTCCTATCCAAGGGACTTATACGTTTAAAACGGAACAAGTATCACATACTTCAAAACTCTTCAAGTCCCTTAACTTTACTAAGACTTAAGACATCCTTAATATTTTCAAAGAAGTGAGTTAACTTCCTAACTCACCCGACTTGGCATTTTATAAGGCTAGCAAAGAATGTCAAAGTCTTGACGTCTCTAGTACTACATACGTGCAACTAGTCATGCTTAAAGATAGGAAAAGTTCTACATAGAGTAGATCACACAACTACCTCTTAACTTCTAAGAGTAACAGGAAACATGAAATGATACCACAGGTATATTCCATACATAGAATCATGCCAAAGGAAGGAAGAGGTTCACATACCTCGCGACGATTGTCGACAAGTAGCAAAATGCTCCAAAGTACTTCAACCTTGAGCTATCCCATTCTTCAAGTAGGATACACTATACTTAGTTCTTCAACCTATCATGGTCACAATACGTCCATTAACCTCTTACTTCAACGTAGAATATTCTAAGTGCTAAGTCGCCAAATTCTACGGAAAATCGGACAGCACCTCCTTTATTTCTACTACAATGCCACCTTTTTCAAGGCCGAATACAATAACCAAACACGCCACATTTAAGGCCCAAACAATGAAATCAACAATAGGGGATTACACGCCTACTAGACGTGTAAAATTCCGCCCACAAAGATAACAAACTACAACTACTAGCCCATTTTGACTTGAAGTACTACAACATCAATTCTTATTCAAATTCCATCTCAATCCAAGTTATTAGCCTAACATGATATCAAGTCGCAATTGATTATAACCACTATAATCCTCAAGTAAACAACATGCGACGATTTCTAATAAACGACCAATAAGTAATCCAACTTCAAGTGGCTAATATAACATTTCGGATTTAGGCTACAAGCAATCCATAATACTTACGAACTTCAACATATCAACTTCATGCTAGCAATACGTAAAGCTAACAACAACAACATATATATAATCTTGTAACACTAATTAAGAGACAAGATTATACCTCGACGAATCTCAATCCTATTCCAAATCCGAAGTCGCTCCTAGCAACTTAGAGACTCTTCAAGACACTTCAATCCGCTTGAGACCCTTAGAACCATACCAACAACTTTCCTTCAACTTCCAATCCAAAACCTAGAAAAACAACTAGGTTTTCGCTTTGCGACTAACCCGAAAACTATCTTTTTCCGAGATTTTTCTATTGAGATATGCTTACAATACACTTAGGAACCTTGGTTTAAAATGGGGAGCTAAAAGAACAAGGAACAAAGATTTTTCTTTTCTATGGACATGGAACCCGAGAGCACTCCTTAGTGTTCTTCAAATTTTCATGAATTTTTCTAAGTGTTGGACACACTCTTGCTACTAGTAGTGTTATATAGTACATTGGAGGGTCATGATATGAACAATTGGGTGGTTAGGATGAAGTCTTACTAAATATCAAGGCTTTGTGGGTCCATTGACCAAGTCAATTATGTCAAGCTCACTACATTGCAAGACTTGTCTTCCTAACAAGGGTCAAATGACCCTTGTGTCCATGTTGAAATCGTCCAAGCTCACTTAAGGGGGGGGGGGTGACACGTGTCGCCCTCCCATTCGTCACAATATTACGTTTTCCGACAATTTCATAATTCCGATAAATTTTTACAAGTCTCAAATCTTAACACTTGTGAGTTCTTACTTACGTTCTTAAAACATGTCCTGCAAATACGGGGTGTAACACCAAGGTATCCATGTTGATGACGAAATGTATATGGTTCGTGAGGCATGGAAACACAGTCATTTCATGTACAGGAACTACATTCTAAACAGTTTTTCCGATCCTCTCTGCACGGTATATTGTACCGTTGAAACTGTCAAGCAGTTGTGGGACAAACTACAAAAGAAGTACAACACCTAAGATATGGGTAGTAAGAAGTTCATCATTAGAAAATTTCTGAAATTTCAAATAGTGGACAACAAAAGTGTGTCATCCCAAGTCCAGGAATTTCAAATGATTCTACATCACCTAGACTTGGAAGGATTGAAGCCTAACGAGCAATTCTTGGTCCCATTAATCGAGAAGTTGCCTCCCACGTAGAATGAGTTTATGAATTACTTGAAACTCAAAACGAAGGAGATGACCTTTGACGAACTTATTGTCAAACTCCAGATTCAAGAGGACAATAAGAAGGTCATGCCAAAGGGGAAACAACCCGCTGAGGCTAAGACAAATCTGACAGAAGTCAAAGGGAACCCAAGCAAAAAGCGAAAGTTCTAGAAGGATGGCCAGTCCCAAACAACTGAAAAGTTTAAGAGGACATGCCACTATTGTGGTAAAGTTGGTCATATGGCCAAAGACTGCCGCAAGCAAAAACATGATCAGACCAAAGGTAAAGATAAAGTAATCACCGTTTAAGACACGCTCTAGACGATATGATTGAAGAATTCTCAGCAGTGGTGCTAGAAACAAACCTTGTTGAGAATCCGACGCAATGGTGGTTGGACACGGGTGCTACCCGTCACATTTGTTCCAATAAAGATGCATTCTCCACGTATACACCAGTCACAGATAAGGAGTTGTTCATGGGCAACAACCCCTCTTCAGAGGTGCTGGGGGTAGGAAAGGTAACTCTTAAGATGACATCCGGGAAGAAGCTAATTCTCAAAGAAGTAATGCATGTCCCAGAAATTCGACGAAATCTAATTTCTGGAAATTTATTAGTGAATACTGGTTTTAGACTAATGTTAGAGGCTAATAAGTTTGTAATCACTAAAAACAGAACATTTGTAGGAAGGGGCTTCGCATGTGAAGGCCTCCTTAAGGTTAATGCTACACCTATAATGTCGTCTACCTAGAAAGGGGCTTCGCATGTGAAGGCCTCTTTAAGGAAAGTATTGTACTTGTATTCCCTTCTATTATCAATAAAACTGAGTCTTCCTTTTACATGTTTGTGTCTTCTAATTTATGGCACCATAGATTAGACATGGTAACTATCAATCTATATTAAGATTGGTAAATTTGGAATCATTGATCTCTATCGACATAAACCCTCAACATAAGTGTGAGGTGGGCATGGAGGCAAAAACTCTCCAAAAAGTTCTCTTAGATCCGTCGAAAGGGAAACCGTTCCTCTAAAACTCACACATATCAACATATGTGTTTTGAAGTTCGCTCAAGCTAGAGGGGGGAACAAGTACTTTGTGACTTTCTTGGATGATGACACAAGATTGTGCTACTTTTACTTACTATAAAACGTAAAGATGAAGCTTCTAAAGCATTTAAGCGCCACAAAATAAAAGTTGAGAACCAACAATGCCAATGGGTCTATAGACAAGTACAAATCTAAGACATCCATACGTATGTTCACAACTATCGCTGCCTTGTGGGATCTTGAAATACATCTAATGAATGTCGAGATGGGTCTTCCTAAATGATGATTAGGAGGGAGAAATATACATAGACCAACTAGAGGGGTATGTGGTTCCAGAACAAGAGACAAATGTCTGTTTGTTTGTCAAATCATTGTACAGGCTGAAACATGCCCTAAACAATGGAATGAAAAATTTGATAGTACCCTACTATCGAAAGGGGTCTCTATTAACAGGTATGACGGATGTGTTTACATGAAGAGGAAATGACTGATTCATTAAGCATAAGTAATGACCGATTCATTAGGCATTTCATTCCTCTATGTAAACGACTTGTTAATCATTGGGTGCAGTCCTAGGGTAATCCTAGAGACTAAGAATGAGCTAAAAATAATGCATTGACATGAAAGATATGGGTGTCGTAGATGTTATCTCAGGGATCAAGATCTCTAAGACAACTAACGGATTAGTCTCGTCTCAATCTCACTACATCAAGGATGTGCTGAAGAAATTTTAGATGTTCGACAGTTCACCGGTAACAACACCATTGGATAGAAGTCAAAAGATTGACAAACATCTTGGTGTACTCGTACGTCAGAAGCGATACACATGAGTGATTGGGAGTCTGATGTATATGATAAACTGTTCTCGACCTGATATTACGTATGCAGTCAATAAATTGGCAAGACTCATCCAAAAGCTAAATGGCTTCATGGTTTCTTAGAAGATGTTCCATGTTGGGATAAATCCATGACTTATGTAATGATCCACTGTAATAGTCAGTTGGTTCTATGAAGGGCACAAAGTTCTATTTACAATGGAAAGTCTTATCATATTTGACAGAGACATGAGTCTGTTAGACAGCTGATCACCTCGAATTCTATTTCCATTGATTTTGTAAAATCTAAGGAAAATATCACAGATCTCTTGACGAATGGATCGACCAGATGTACTGTCTGTCTAGGGGAATGGTCTTAAAACCCAATCAAGAAGAATCAATATAGTGAACACCCAACCTTACGGACTGGAGATCCCAGGGATAAGGTTCAATGGGAAAACTAAAATGTAAAGGTTCAGTTGAGCGCTTCGGTGGAAGAAAGAGCACTTCAGATAATGATTTCTTCTTAAGAAACATAATCCAAGGTCATTCCCGTAATAGACAAAAAGTGCTACATGTAGAGGGGTAAAAGATAAGTTTCCAAACCTTTAATGACCCTCAATAATTGAGGTTAGGTTTGGGAAAACTTTTAATGGTTCCTAACGCTCGTGCAGCGGGGTATTGTAGGATATCTTGTAGGAGACCACCTATTTAAGTGCGAGGACAGACCGCCTCAAATGAACGCACTTAAGAATCCAAATGTGTCCACGACCCACGACAGACAGAACATACAAGAAAGATAGAGTAAGGAAAGATGTTGTGTTGATATCATTGTCTTGACATATACTAAACACTGACGGTTCAAGACATCACGTTCATCGCGCAGTAAATATGTCCGATGGTATTCTACTATGGAAGGTTCAAAGCTCCGGCTACCTCTCCAGATGCAACATCATTCCGCCGAGTGATTCCTCGAAAGGCACTTTACGCGTGCACCCAAATCTCTTCTGTCACGACCCAACCCCGGGGCCGCGACTGGTACCCTACCGGGGTACCCTGTCAGGTATATGTCAGAGAATAGCAGCGGAACATACATAACACATAACTTATAAGAAGGGTAAACATCACTGGCCAGCCGATAAGGATGCCTTCCATAAAACATACTTAAACAAAGTATAGTAGTACAACTGGTTCTTAGAGCCCAAAACATAAATGTGACCACAAACCTCTAAAGATAACAACTGTGGCGGGACAGGGTCCCTCCATACCCCTGAATGTACAAAATACCTATAGCATCAGGGAATGTCCGTACCAATAAACAAGCTTCCGGAGAAATGGAGCTTCTGACACCGGAATAGTGATCCTAAGAACGAGGATCCACACCGCTTACTCCTTACCGCAAGATTTAACGCAGCCCCGGGAAGCGGGTCGCGACACAACGTACCAAGTATGTAAAACTGGAAAATACTGTAGTAATATCATAAGTCAAAAATGAGCTGGAGTCATAAACGAAAATCAGTTTACTTTGCACTGTGCCTTACTAACAATGAGAGCAACAAATGTATATATATATATACTGCATAAAAATAGGAAGCTCATGATCAAAACAGGGTACCTCGCCCGTAGTATCATTAAGCAATCCTACTCCTGGGACTATTTCACCCGCATAGGTCCTGTGGACCCGCATGAGGTCATCCACCTCGTCATGGGACTATTTCACCCGCATGGGACTATTTCACCCGCATGGATCCTGTGGACCCGCATGAGTACCATCGCCGTACTCGCATGAGACTATTTCACCCGCATGGATCCTGTGGACCCGCATGAGTACCATCGCCGTACTCGCATGGGACTATTTCACCCGCATGGATCCTGTGGACCGGATCCGCATGAGTACAAACGCCGCACTCGCATCATGGGTAGAAAATCCATGGCATAAGTAGTAAACCATCCTATTGGAGCATACCCGCGGGCCACCCATCGTGTCAGTATGTCTAAAGGAAATAACAAGAATAATCCCGGGGTTTACCCGTAATAATATATATAACATAGCTCATCCGGCTATCATACATAACATAAGTACTACCGGCCTATCATATCATAACATAAGCACTACCGACCTATCATATCATAACATAAGCAAGTTAAGAAATCTCCTAACTTCTTATTAACATTATTAATATATATCCTCTCATTTTAGTATACCTAAGGCACTAACATGTCTTTTAATAGAAATCCGGGAATTTAACCCAAGTACCATGTACTTCTAACCTTTTAAGAAATAGCTCATTTTTATACAAAAATTCCAAGATACTAATCACCATAGTATCAAGTTACAATTTCTTTTCAAAACAAGTCACATTCCCTTTTAGAATTATAATAAGCTTCTAAATCAAGTGACTTCATTTCCTTTAAAACCTTAGGCAACCAATGCCTAAAAATCAATTCACCTTTCTTATTTTCAAATCCTTTACCCGTACTTGTTTTAATTAGAGTAAACCTTTCTTTGTGAACCTTTCAAGAAAACTAATATAACCAACTTCCCATAAAGTCCTTATATTAGCGTTATCCCTTTGTCAAATACATTTTTCCTCAACCCAATGGACTTATACTTTTGAAATGAAACAAGTATCATATACTTTAAAACAAGTGTAGATTATCAAATCTCAGACGATACCGTACTACATAGATACAACTATTCATGCTCGAGGATAGGAAAGCTCTACATACCTCTTTGGTCAAAATCCACTTGCTAAGTCCAACTACCGCAAGTAATATGTCAACCTATAATAACCATAGTGCGTTTATTAACCTCCAATTTCAATGTAGAAATTCCAAATTTAAGTTACCAATTCCTAAAGGAAAATTGGGCAGCATTTCCTTTGTTTCTACTAACTTGCCACCTTTTTCAAAGGCCGATTTTTAACACTCAAACGCCTCCTTAAGGCCCAACATCCAAACCAACACAAAGGGGATTACACATCTAATCTTGGGTGTGTAAAATTCTGCTCCACAAGTTTTAATAATATACTTAACAATTCTAAAGTAGTTTGTAGGCTACAACATGCTCATAATATCTCTTTAGCCAAATCCTTCATACCCAACCCACATTTCTTGCATGCAATGACTCTAATAGCATTATTTACTACCTAAAGTACTTTCTTCTTAACATGCAACACTAAAAACTAATAATAGAGGGAGAATCATTACCTTAGAGCTTTAGCCAAACTTATCCAACAATTTGCTAGCTTCTATTCCAAGAACACCACCACAACAACCTTCACAAGCTAGCCACGAGCTTCCTTCTTGCCTTTTACTTTTTTCCAGATTTTTCCTAAGGCTAGAATGTCTCTTGGGATTTTAGAGAGAAGGAGGAGCTTGAACTTTTAAGAGAGAAGGAAGAGCTTTGTCTAAGAGAGAGAGAGAGAGATGAAGTATGACCAAGTCTTGAAGACTTGGTCAATATAATGCATGCAAAATCAGATGGGGGGGGGGACACTTGTCACCCTCCCAAGGTCTTTTAAAAGAAAAATATGACTTTTCCTAAGTTTTTACGCCCAGAATTCCGCCTCGGCGCGCGGCCACGCCGGCGGCGCGCCGCAACTCTGTGGACCTCGATCTTCCGCGTCGCACTCGCTTCGGTGCCGCTGCATCAAACTTCGACCACTTAGTACTTTCGAGCCGCGTACGACTTCCGCGCCGCGCCCTACAATCACCCGCCTTGGCGCGCGACCGCCTCCCGGCCATGCGCTGAGACTTCGACCGCGTCCGGACGAACCACGGGGTATAACATTCTCCCCCCTTAGAAACATTCGTCCCGAATGTTCCTTCTAGGCTTACTCAAATCACAATATCGGCATAGACTCAAATAAAGACGCTCCACACGACCACAACAAAACTCAAGCATAAATACTAAATTTAAGGACCAACAATTTAGAACGTGGGTTACCTAGAGGTATAGGGAATAAGTGAGGATATTTCTTCATCATGTAATCTTCTGCTTCCCACGTCATCTCCTCTCTGTTCTCGTTCCGCCATAAGACCTTGACGGAAGCCACATCCTTTGTCCGTAATCGCCTAACCTGACGATCGAGTATCTCTATGGGACTCTCCTCATACGATAACTCCTGCATACGAACCTCGCGAACCGGTGCACTCTAGATGGATCTCCAATACATTTCCGCAACATGGACACATGGAAAACTGGATGAACTGCCTCTAGATCGGACGGCAGATCCAACTCATAGGCAACCTTGCCTACCCTCCGGACAATCTGGTAAGGCCCAATGTACCTTGGGCTAAGCTTCCCCTTCTTTCCAAATCTCATCACGCCTTCACGGGCGATACCTAGAAAAACCCAATCATCTATCTCAAATTCCAAGTGTCGACGCCGATGATCTGATACGACTTCGCCGACTCAGCCGCCAACAACCGCTCTGGATAAGCTTCACCTTATCCATCGCCATCGAACTAAGTCCGCCCGACTAATCGAACTTCTCCTACCTCGAACCAAATTATCGGTGACTGCACTTCCTCCCATATAAGGCCTCATAAGGCGCCATCTGAATACTGGAATGGTAGCTGCTGTTGTAAGCAAACTCCACAAGAGGCAAATGATCCTCCCAGCTACCCCTGAAATCAATAACACAAGCCCGCAGCATATCCTCAAGTTGCGGATAGTGCGCCTGTCCGTCGATCACCGAGGGTGAAATGCAGTGCTGAGACTCACCTGTGTCCCTAATCCCTTCTGAAAAGACTTCCAGAAGTTAGCCGAGAATTGGGCTCCTCTATCTGTTATAATCGACACTAGGACTCCGTGCAGTCTCACAATCTCTCTAATGTATAATCTAGCGTAGTCCTCAGCTGAGAACGTCGTTCTGACCGGAAGGAAATGGGCTGATTTCGTCAGCCTGTCGACAATCACCCAAATGGAATCATGCTTCCTCTGAGTGGTAGGTAGCCCTGTAATAAAATCCATATTTATCACCTCCCACTTCCAAGTCGGAATATCAATAGCCTGCAACAGCCCACCGGCTTCGTGCTCAATCTTAACTCGACACCGCATCGTGCCACGAACTCCGCAACGTCCATCTATAGGCCATCCCACCAATACACGCATCTGAGGTCATGATACATCTTAGTCGACCCCGGATGAATAGAATAACGAGCACTGTGTTCCTCCCTGAATCTGGCCGACGAAGTCCGCTACATCGGGAACACACAACCGCCTCAAATCTTAGCACCCCATCAGCGCTACCTCAAATAGACTCTCTTCTCGAATAGCGGCATCTCGGATCGCACCAAAATCGGATCCTCATATCGCCGCCTCTTCACCTCCTCGACGATAGAAGACTCGCAACCTCTCGAACCCGAATTCCTTCACTAAGAATCAACCAAACGAACCCCAAGGCTCGCTAGTTGATGTAACTCTGACCATATCCCTTTCTCTCGCTGAACATCGCACGGACTACCCATCGACCGCGACTAAGGGCATCCGCAACTACATTGCCTTTCTGGGTGGTACGAATATCAACATCGTAATCCTTAAGTAGTTCCAACCACCGCCTTCGCCGCAAGTTCGGCTCCTGCGGCCGAAGATGTCTTGGAGACTCTTGTGGTGCGTAAACGTCCACATGAACTCCATATAAATAGTGTCTTCAGATCTTCAAGGCATGAATCACAGCTGCCAACTCCAAGTCATGTGTGGGATAGTTCTTCTCATGCTTCCTAAGCTGTCGAGATCGTAGCTATAACTCGCTGCGGCCGCATCGGACGCACTCCAAGTCCGACACCTGACGCATCGCAATAAACCACATATCCATCTAAGCCCTCTGGAAGAGTAAGAACTGGGGCAGTCATCAACTTCTCCTTTAGCAACTGGAAACTTTCCTCACAAGTATCCGTCCATCGAACATACCGCTTTCTGAGTCAGCTTAGTCAAAGGTGCTGAAATAGAAGCAAACTTTTCTACAAACCTCCGATAGTAACCTGCAAGGCCCAAAAAGCTGCGCACCTCCGTCGGGGTAGTGGGTCTGGGCCAAGTCTTGACTGCCTCAATCTTAGCTGTATCAACCCGAATACCGTCGGCCCCGATAACATGCCCTAAGAAAGCCACTGAAGCTAACGAACTCGCGCCGAGAACTTGGCATACAATGCGGTCTCGGAGGACTCCCAAACCGTCCTCAAATGATGCGTATGCTCGCGCTGCGTGCGCGAATACACCAAGATATCATCAATAAATACTATAACAAACATATCCAAGAATGGCTCGAACACCTATTCATCAAATCCATGAATACTTTGGGGCGTTGGTCACCGAAAGACATCACCACTGAACTCATAGTGCCCATCTTGGGTCTGAATGCAGTCTTTGGGATATCTATCTCTCTAACTCGCACCTGATGATAACCAGACCGCAGGTCTATCTTGGAAAAACACTTTGCACCCTGCAACTGGTCAAACAAATCGTCAATCCTGGGGAGGGGATATCTGTTCTTGATAGTTACCTTGTTCAGTTGCCTGTAATCAATACACATACGCAGCGTCCCATCCTTCTTCTTTACAAATAACACTGGTGCTCCCCAGGGAGAAACACTTGGCCTAATAAAGCCTTTCTCCAGCAAATCTTTCAGCTGGTCCTTCAATTCCTTCAACTCGGCAGGTGCCATCCTGTATGGCGGAATAGATATCGGTCGAGTGTCCGCGCCAAATCGATGCAAAACTCAATCTCCTCCGGGAGGATACGGAAGCTTCGTGCGGGAATACGTGCGGAAACTCTCTAACAACCGACCGATGAAGGTCTGGTATCTCAGCCTCAGTATCGAATACCCGAACCAAATGGTAAATATACCCGCCAGTACCATCTTCCTAGCCTTGAGGTAAGAAATAAACCTACCCGCCGGCGATGCAAGGTATTCCCTTCCACTCGATAATCGGCTCACCAGAAATCGGAACGAACTAACCTCTCTGCGATCCACACCGGCATAGCAAGACGCTAGTCAATCCATACCCATAATCACATCGAAGTCATCATATCCAACTCTATCAAGTCGGCTGAAGTCGGCGACCATCTATAGTCACCGGGCAAGCCTTATATACGCCGGCTACGGCTGAAGCACCTGCAGGCGTAGCCACCTCAAAAGATTCTATGGACTCGGGCTCTATCCCTATTCTACCAAAGAATATGAGGAGATATATAGGACAAGGTAGAACACGGATCTATCAAAGCATATACATCACAAAGAAGAAACCAATAATGTACTGTGGCGACATCGGGTGGCGCCTCACGGTCACGACGATGGACATAGCATAGATGCGGTTCGAGGACCGCTGGAACTAGAACCCCGCCACGACCCTGCGCGGCCTTTGTCCGTGAACACCACGCCTCGGGCGCATAACAAGCGAAGATGAAGACCCAACAAGCGAATCGGTCGGTGAGCCATAGCATTTCCGCGCCTGCGGTCGGACAATCTCTCTTCAAATGGCCTGCGCCACAAGAGTAACAAGCTCACGGAGGAACACGACACCCCATAATGGTAATCACCACATCGACCACCGAGGCATAGGTGGCCTCATCGGCCCGGAACTACGGTCCTGCAGAGCGAAGCCACGGAACCTGTCACGCTCCACGAATACTCATGCGTCCAGAAGATGGTGGAGGCGCTCGGGCCGGTGTGGTGCAAATGCAGTGCTTCTTTGGGGTTGTCTACCCTAAAACTACCAGAGGATCCTGCATCACTGGCCTCTTCCTGGCGATACACTGTCGATCCGTCGGCCCTGCGTTCCTCACACCCAGTACATATGCTGCGTGCGGGCAATGTCCATGCCGGTGAAGAGCCACACCGCAACTCGGCCAAGTGATCATCGAGTCTGTGACATAGCGGTGCACCTGTCCTCCGTATGCGCTACAAGCGGGCACATACCGAACCAATGAGTCAAACTCCACATTGTACTCCCGAACCGTCCGCCCACTCTGTCTCAGTGTCAAAAATCTATCGGTCCGAGCCCTCGCCATCTGCGGAGGCAAGAAATGGGCAAATGCGCCTCGAGAACTTCGTCCCAAGCGGTGAGCGCATGCTCCCCGGGGCGGTTCCATGAATCATACCGATCAGCTGCGGTGTCCGCGGCCGTCACGAACCTAGTACCACCGACTCGGTCTCGAAGCCCGATCACCCTCATGATCCGCGAATGGTCGGATAAACTCACGAGGATCATCCTCGGGCCTCGACCATAAAACTCGGTGGGCTTGACTCAAAAGTCCTCGGTCTCAAGCTAGCGACTCTGTCTTTGAACTACGAATGCTGGAACGCATCTCTCGGCTATCCTGCGTACGCCACGATCACGGATAATGGCGGGCCATCTCTTGTAGCCCATATCCTGCGCCTCGCTCTGGATGGAGGCTCAGTGCGGTCTCGATGGCACTGCCGCCTCGGACTCTCTTTGGGGTTGGCGGCGTTGTAGAACTCGCCGTCCAAACACCTCATCCGTGGGGCCCGGGCACGTGCCACGTAACCTCGGTGCCACTACTAGTAGTTCCTCCTGCCTTGCCGCCACGGGCGCGGTTGCCTTGCGTGGAGGCATAACTGATACATAAAGGAAAACATCAGAGGAGGTTCAACCTATAACTCAGCTCTATTGCACGATCTTAGAGTGAAAGAATGGAAACCAATCCTAAATATCCGCATGACCTCACGATTATAGATGTGGTGCGACAGCGATAATCAAGACTCTACTAGACACGGTCTGTGGACACTTTCAGAGGACTAACTGCTCTGATACCACTTTTGTCACGACCCAACCCCGGGGCCGCGACTGGTACCCTACCGGGGTACCCTGTCAGGTATATGTCAGAGAATAGCAGCGGAACATACATAACACATAACTTATAAGAAGGGTAAACATCACCGCCGGTAGATAAAATTGCTTCCATAAAACATACTTAAACAAAGTATAGTAGTACAACCTGGTTCTTAGAGCCCAAAACATAAATGTGACCACGCACTTAAAGATAACAAGCGTGGCGGGACGGGGCCCGCCATACCCATGAATGTACAAAATACCTATAGCATCAGGGAATGTCCGTACCAATAAACAAGCTTCCGGAGAAATGGAGCTTCTGACACCGGAATAGTGATCCTACGAACGAGGATCCACAATCGCTTACCACGTGGCATGAACGGCCCAGGAAGGGGTCGACACAACGTACCAAGTATGTAAGTGGAAAATACGTAGTAATATCATAAGTCAAAATGAAATGAGTCATAAACGAAAATCGGTTTACTTTGCACCGTGCCTTACTAACAATGAGAGCAACAAATGTATATATATATCTTTGCGTAAAAATAGGAAGCTCATGATCAAAGCAGGTACCTCGCGCGTAGTATCATTAAGCAATCCTACTCACGGGACTATTTCACCCGCATAGGTCCCGTGGACCGCGTGAGGTCATCCGCCGTCGTGGGACTATTTCACCGCGTGGGACTATTTCACCCGCATGGATCCCGTGGACCCGCATGAGTACCATCGCGTACTCGCGTGGGACTATTTCACGCATGGATCTGTGGACCCGCATGAGTACCATCGCCGTACTCGCGTGAGACTATTTCACCGCGTGGATCTGTGGACGGATCGCGTAGTACAAACGCCGCACTCACATCATGGGTAGCAAATCCATGGCATAAGTAGTAAACCATCCTATTGGAGCATACGTGGGCCACCCATCGTGTCAGTATGTCCAAAGGAAATAACAAGAATAACCCGGGGTTTAACCGTAATAATATATATAACATAGCTCATCCGGCTATCATACATAACATAAGTACTACCGGCCTATCATATCATAACATAAGCACTACCGGCCTATCATATCATAACATAAGCAAGTTAAGAAATTCCCTAACTTCTTATTAACATTATTAATATATATCCTCTCATTTTAGTATACCTAAGGCACTAACATGTCTTTTAATAGAAATCCGGGAATTTAACCCAAGTACCATGTACTTCTAACCTTTTAAGAAATAACTCCTTTTTATACAAAAAATCCAAGATACTAATCACCATAGTATCAAGTTACAATTTCTTTTCAAAACAAGTCACATTCCCTTTTAGAATTATAATAAGCTTCTAAATCAAGTGACTTCATTTCCTTTAAAACCTTAGGCAACCAATGCCTAAAAATCAATTCTCCTTTCTTATTTTCAAATCCTTTACCCGTACTTGTTTTAATTAGAGTAAACCTTTCTTTGTGAACCTTTCAAGAAAACTAATATAACCAACTTCCCATAAAGTCCTTATATTAGCGTTATCCCTTTGTCAAATACATTTTCCCTCAACCCAAGGGACTTATACTTTTTGAAATGAAACAAGTATCATATACTTTAAAACAAGTGTAGATTATCAAATCTTGTACGTATACCGTACTACATAGATACAACTATTCATGCTCAAGGGATAGGAAAGCTCTACATACCTCTTTGGTCAAAATCCACTTGCTAAGTCCAACTACCGCAAGTAATATGTCAACCTATAATAACCATAGTGCGTTTCTTAACCTCCAATTTCAATGTAGAAATTCATAATTTAAGTTACCAATTCCTAAAGGAAAATTGGGCTGCATTTCCTTTGTTTCTACTCACTGGCCACCTTTTTCAAAGGCCGATTTTCAACACTCAAACGCCTCCTTAAGGCCCAACATCCAAACCAACACAAAGGGGATTACACATCTAATCTTGGGTGTGTAAAATTCTGTCCCACAAGTTTTAATAATACACTTAACAATTCTAAAGTAGTTTGTAGGCTACAACATGCTCATAATATCTCTTTAGCCAAATCCTTCATACTCAACCCACATTTCTTGCATGCAATGACTCTAATAGCATTATTTACTACCACAAGTACTTTCTTCTTAACATGCAACACTAAAAACTAATAATAGAGGGAGAATCATTACCTTAGAGCTTTAGCCAAACTTATCCAACAATTTGCTAGCTTCTATTCCAAGAACACCACCACAACAACCTTCACAAGCTAGCCACAAGCTTCCTTCTTGCCTTTTACTTTTTTCCAGATTTTTCCTAAGGCTAGAATGTCTCTTGGGATTTTAGAGAGAAGGAGGAGCTTGAACTTTTAAGAGAGAAGGAAGAGCTTTGTCTAAGAGAGAGAGAGAGAGAGATGAAGTATGACCAAGTCTTGAAGACTTGGTCAATATAATACATGCAAAATCAGATGGGGGGGACACTTGTCACCCTCCCAAGGTCTTTAAAGAAAAATCGACTTTTCCTAAGTTTTTCCGCCCAGAATCCGCCTCGGCGCGGCCGCCTTCCGGCGCGCGCGGCCGCTCCTGCGGACCTCGGATCTTCGCGCGGCCTCGCTTCCGGCGCGTGCGCTGAAACTTCAGCGACCCTCCGATACTTCGCGACCACGACTTGGCGCGCGGCCTACAATCACCCATCTTGGCGCGGCTGAGACCACGGCCGTCGGCACGAACCACGGGGTATAACATCTTCCAAGAGGCGATTGTTGGAAATATTTATTAAACGTGAAATAAAGTTAATCCTATTAATTATGACATGAACAATTGGGGCCCTGCACGTAGGAAACCTTGTTTCCACACACGTGCACACGTAGTGCCAAGAATCGTAATTTCCTTAATGGAAGAAATATTGGTACGTATACGAATTATTTTGAGAGGTAAGGTAATAGACGGTTATTGGCCAAATGACGTAGGTTTCACGTTGATAAATGAAGGAAGAAGTGTACAATGTGTTAAAATATAAAACGAGTCAAGAATCGCCGCGGCCCGATCGGCGATGGCAAGGACCGTGGTGCTGGAGCACGCGGCGCCTTCATGCAGGGCCACAGCGCCAAGTCCCTGAAGTATCAGCGCCGCGGCGCCACTCTGTATGGCCGCGGCGCTGAGCCTCTGAAGTTCTGGAGCCGCGGTGCCTCCCTGCTGGGCCATGACGCTGTGACCGTTTTCAGTCCGTTGGAGAAGATTAAAAACTGACGTTTGAACTGACTTTGGAGGATTAACTCTTCATTATTTTGCTCTTGAATTCAGCCATTACTTGGCTGAATTGTAACTCCATACTAATGACCATTACTTGGTCATTCAAAGCCATAAATTGGCTAGTTGGAGGGTCTTCTTCTCAACACTGTAAAATGAGACCTTTGACTCATTTGCAAAACACACTTGACATTCTACACTTAACAATTTCTGAAAAATTGTTCTACCTCTCTTGCAATCAAACACTCAAAGATCTTTCTTCCTATTGCAAGCTCTTGAGTCTCATTTGCTCATTAGTTTGATTGTTATTTTATCTTGGGAGATAAGTTGTCATACCACTGTCACGACCCGACCCCGGGGCCGCGACTGGTACCCTACCGGGACACCCTGTCAGGTATACATCAGAGAATAGCAGCGGAACATACATAACACATAACTTATAAAAAGGTAAACATCGCTGGCCAGCCGATAAGGCTGCCTTCCATAAAAACATACTTAATCAGAAGTACAACTTATTCTTACAGCCCAAACAACAAACGTGACTACATACCTCTAGGAATAACAACTGTGGCGGGACAGGGCCCCGCCATACCCCCTGAATGTACAAAAGTCTATAACCTCAGGGAATCATACCAAAAAGACAAAGCCTCCGGAGAGATGGAGCTTTCCAAGAAATGAACAGTGATCCTAAGAGTGCGGATCAGCAAGCTACGTATCTCGACCTGCGGCATGAACGGCCCGAAGAGTCGAGACAACAGGTACCAAGTATGTGAAACTGAAAATACTGTAATGAAATCATAATAGCATATATAAAGCAGGAGACATGTATGATAGCCAAACTACAGTACACAACATATACGCAGCCATGTCAAGTCAGGGACTCACGCCCTCTAAGTCATCACTCAAATATAACCATAGGTCTCATGCCCATAATATCAATCATGCCCGTGGAATTCCTTCCTCACTGCCGGCAGTCTATGATATAACAACACTAAGAAGTACACATGAACACTAGATCCCACCTGTGTCATAAGAATCATACGAGGCAAGTACGAAGACATAGCTACGGATCCACCTGCGTCCTCGATTGGCCGGGCAAGTACGAAGCCAACTACGGATCCACGTGCAACAATACTAATTACCTGAATCACGAAGCTGACCGGGGCAAGTACGATAGCCTCTACCAGATCCACCCTGCGTCACATCGCTGACCGGGGCAAGTATGCAGGCTAACCACCAGATCCACCCTACGTCACACAACTTTGCCCTAACACCGGCGGCAAGTAAAGCCAACTACGGATCTACCTGCATCACGTCTCGCCAGGCAATGCGAGGGCTAACTACGGATCCACCTGCGTGATGAACCTCGTGGAGAGCTAATCCATGGAATATCATCACAACAGGAAAGCGAACCCTCATCATGGCGCGTACGGTGGAATCCTCCATCACTGACGGTACGCCCAAGTAGACTCATAACTACATGCTTTTAATTCGAATTGCAATACCATGTCTTTACATAAACCAAGACAATTACCATGCCTTCTTTTCACATAAACCAAGAGAATCCTTACTTAAGCAAGCCAAAGTACTTATCAAGGCACACATAGAATAATTCTCAATTAAACAAGCCAAAGTACTTATCAAGGCACAAAATAGAATAATTCTCTTTTAACAAGCCAAAGTATTACGTACGTACATTCTTTTCAAAAGACTCCTTTTTATGTAAAATCCAAGATACTAACACCCGTAGTATCAAGGCGTGTCTATTTTTCAAAGTAAGTTACTACACCTTTAGAAAAACTCATTTCAAAGCTTGAAAGCAAGTAACTTCAATTTTTCACATTCTAGACAACTTATGCCCATTAATCAAAATAGAAAACCTTCTTAACATTCCATAAAGTTATTATAACCAACTTCCCATAAAGCCGTTATACTAACTTTATGCTTTAGAAATTAAGACATTCTTATCCTTTCATAAGGCCGTTATAACTAACTTCTCATAAAGCCGTTATAACTCCTTATAAACCATTTCGTTCTTTTACTAACCAAGAGACTTATACCTCAAACAAATTTACACAATTTTCAAAATACTTCAAGCCTCTTATCTTTTAGAAAACAAGTTTCTTACCTCAAAAATTTACGCCTCTTATCTTTTAGAATAATTCAATACTCAATACTTTCACACCAATACTATATACTTCTTTATGTCAAGAAATCCTTGTCTACCTTATTTAGGATAAACCACTCCTCAAGAACAAGCGGGTTAACTTCTTAACCCAACCAACTTAGACATTTTCTTAAAACAAGTCAAGTATAACAAAATGATTTTCTTCATTTAAAACACGTACGTCTACCGTACTATATAGTTATAACTACTCATGCTCAAGAGATAAGAAAGTTTCCACATACCTCTTCGGTCAATCCACTTGCTAAGCCCAAACTACCGCAAGTAATATGTCAACCTAT
The DNA here is from genome assembly GCA_029844215.1 of Przewalskia tangutica. Classification (NCBI taxonomy): domain Eukaryota; kingdom Viridiplantae; phylum Streptophyta; class Magnoliopsida; order Solanales; family Solanaceae; genus Przewalskia; species Przewalskia tangutica. Next base: position 114,260,476 of record CM056723.1, on the reverse strand, counting down.
AATAACCATGATACGTTTATTAACCTCTAATTTCAATGTAGAAATAATCTAAGTTCAAAGCCACAAAATTCTATGGAAAATTGGGCAGCATTTCCTTTGTTTCTACATACTTTGCCACCTTTTTAAGGTCCGAATTTAACATCCAAACGCCACTTCTTAGGCCCAACAATCCAAACATCTCAAGGGGATTACACACCTAAACTTGGGTGTGTAAAATTCTGCCCCAAAAGGTACACAATTAACTTAATCATGTTTAAGGTAGTTTTTAGGCTACAACATGCTCATAATATCTTCTTAACCAATTCTTTCACATCCAACCCATATTTCTTACATGCAATTCTTCTAAGGGCAATATTTACTACTACAAGTTCCTTCTTCTTCACATGCAACATCAATACTAGCTATAAGAGAAGAAATGTTACCTTTAGAGCTTTAGCCAAAACTATTCCAACAACTTTGCTAGCCTCCTTCCAAGAACACCACCACAATAACTCCTACAAGCTAGCCACAAGATACCTTCTTGTCCTTAACTTTTCAGATTTTTCTTAGGCTTTGAATTCCCCTTTGAATTCTAGAGAGAAGTGAGAGCTCTAACTTAGAGAGAGAGAAAGTCTTGAAAGATGACCAAGTCTTCAAGACTTGGTCAATATAAGGGACATGCAAAAATCAGATGGGGGGGGGGGACACTTGTCACCCTCCCATGGCATTTTTAAAAGAAGAAAATCAGATTTCCTCCGTTTTTCCGCCAGAATTCCCGCCTCGGCGCCGCGGCCTGCGTGGCGCGCGGCGCTAAACTGCGGACTTTGAACTTTCCGGCGCGCGGCTGCAACTCGACCCGAGAATAGCGCGCGCGGCCACACGACCGAAACACCTTTACGCCATCGCGAACTGAACTTGTAACTCCCATAACTTTCTACTCCGACGTCCTATCGACGAACGGTCGGTTGCGTTGGAAACTAGACTCAACGAACTACGCACTAGGCCTTTGAAACACCTAGGAATTCTCAATGTACCGGGTCATAACCCGCCCCAAATTTGACCAATACCCGTCCGAAACAATCCGTCAACCTATCTTTCAAAAATTTTAAGTCTTACTCCCTTTCGTACGCTCTCATACGCATGACCTGAACTACGGGGTGTAACATTCTCCCTCCCTTAGAAACATTCGTCCCCGAATGTTCTTTTGGAGCCAATCTACTATTCTTCGGTACATCCTCGTACTTTACACTAATGGAACTTCATTATGCCACATATGACCCTAAGATATCGCACACGCATACCCATTCACCGTAAGTCAAACAAAAAATGAACCCAAAATATGAACCATTACTACTTACCCCCGTTCACGGCCTAACAGAATTGCCCGTTCGTATTTACCAACTTATTCTAACACATGTACATAGTCTCAATATCCTTTGTTCATAACACTAAATTATACAACAATCCTATCATGCATACTAATCTCTAAAGGGTCAAAGATATACCTGTAACTATTGCTTCACATTCCCCTTGTCGTCCTAATCATGATCACCGCCTGCACTGCGATGCATAACAAAAGAAGCGATGAACCAGCGATCGAAAGGCCGAATCTCTACATCCGTGCTATCTGCAGTCGGACGGTTCCTCGCATAATGGCCTGCCGCGTGTATAGCAATTACCCAAACTAGCACGACACTCCCATAATGGGTCTACCACATCGACTACACCGGTAGAGGTGGCTTCCAGACTAACACCCTACTCTCCGAAAACTGAACCGCGGAGCCTGTCCCGCTCTCGAATCTCGAGCGTCACGAAGGCGTGGTGGAGTACTCCGTACTGGCTGAGGCGCATAACTAGCTTTCTTCTTGGCGGTCCGCCTCAGCGCCACGAGATCCTGCTGTCACGGCCTCTTGGTGGCTTTGATCAGCCGACCCTCCCTTTCTCTGTCCTCTATACCCTGCGCATATGCCTGCATCCTGACAATATCCATACCTGGCTGAAGAGCCACTCCCAAGCATGCAGTAAGCATATGACGGTCTAGCCCCATCACATAGCGATGAACTCTGTCTGCCATGTCAGCTACAATAGTGTGCGCATACCGGGCCAATGAGTCAAACTCCAGGCTGTACTCTCTGATGGTCCTCCCATTCTTCCTCAAGGTCAAGAATCTATCCACTCGGGCTCTCCTCAACTCAGGAGGCAAGAAGTGATCCAGGAAGGCCTCTGTGAACTCCTCCCAAACAGCTGGAAGAGCACCCTCCCCTCTAGACAATTCCCATGACTCAAACCAGTTCAACGCAATATCGCGTTACCGGTAAGAAGCTAACACAATGGACTCCGTCTCCGAGGCCCTAAGCACCTACGTAGTCCGCTGCACCTGTCGAATAAACTCCTGAGGATCCTCCTCAGACCTCGAACCATAGAACTCGGGTGGATTACAACTCAGAAAGTCCCGAATCCTTAAACTGTCGGCCCTAGGGTTAGCCATCGGCCTGGCGGTCTTTGCCACGACCGCTCTCCATAATCCCTATACTCGGCTGCCAGGCGGAGGCTCGGTGCGGAACCTCTGGAGCTCTTGCCGCTCTCGGCTCTATCTTGTCGGCGTGGCTGAACTCGCCGACCGCCTACTATCTCGGGCATAGTGCGTGCCGAGTCACGTAACTCTCTGCGTACCACTAGCAGCTCCTGCTGCTGCCTTGCCCTTCTGGGCTCTGGTCACCTTCCGTGGAGGCATAACTGTTACACAAGGATAGGTCAGAGAGGACTCAACCTACTATGACAGCTCTACTGCACGATCTCAAAGAGAGAAGGATGAAAACCAATCCTAAATGTCCTGCAGCCTCCTGATTATAGATGTGGTGCACAACACACCGATAATCAAGACTCTACTAGACACGATCTGTAGACACTTTCCGAGGACTAACTGCTCTGATACCATTTTTGTCAGGACCCGACCCCGGGGCCGCGATTGGTACCTGCAGGGGCACCTGTCGGTATACATCGAGAGAATAGCGTGGAACATACATAACACATAACTTATAAAAGGTAAACATCGGCGGCGAGATAAAGTGCCTTCCATAAAAACGTACTTAATCAGAAGTACAACTTATTCTTACAGCCCAAACCACAAACGTGACTACAGACCTCTAGGAATAACAACTGTGGTGGGACAGGGCCCCGCCATACCCCCTGAATGTACAAAAGTCTATAACCTCAGGGAATCATACCAAAAGACAAAGCCTCTGGAGAGATGGAGCTTTCCAAATGAGCAGTGATCCTAAGAGTGCGGATCGCCAGCTACGTATCTCGACCTACGGCATGAACGCGGCCAGAAGGAGGTCGATCTGACAGTACCAAGTATGTGGCGAAAATCGTAATGAAATCATAATAGCATATATAAAGCGAGACATGTATGATAGCCAAACTACGATTACACAACATATCTGTGACCATGTCAAGTCGGGGACTCACGCCTCTAAGTCGTCACTCAAATATACGCATAGGTCTCATGCCCAGAATCTCAATCATGCCCGTGGAATTCCGTCCTCACCGCGTGATCATGATATAACAACTAAGGAGTACACATGAACATTAGATCCCACCTGTGTCATAAGAACCGTACGAGGCAAGTACGAAGGCATAGCTACCAGATCCACCTGCATCCTCAATCGGCCAAGGCGAAAGCCGGCTACGAGATCCACCGTGCAGCAACAATACTAATTACCCGAATCACGGTGGCGGGGCAAGTACGATAGCCTCTACCAGATCCACCTGCGTCACATCGGCCGGGCAATCGCGAGCTAACCACGAGATCCACCTGCGTCACACAACCGCCTCTAACACCGGCCGGCAATACGAAAGCCAACTACGGATCCGCTGCATCACGTCTCGGCCAGGGGCAAGTACGAGGGCTAACTACGGATCCACCTGCGTGATGGACCTCGTGGAGAGCTAATCCATGGAATATCATCAGCGAAAGCGAACCCTCATCATGGCCGCATACCCGTGGAATCCTCCATCACTGACGGTACGCCCAAGTAGACTCATAACTACATGCTTTTAATTCGAATTGCAATACCATGTCTTTACATAAACCAAGACAATTACCATGCCTTCTTTTCACATAAACCAAGAGAATCCTTACTTAAGCAAGCCAAAGTACTTATCAAGGCACACATAGAATAATTCTCAATTAAACAAGCCAAAGTACTTATCAAGGCACAAAATAGAATAATTCTCTTTTAACAAGCCAAAGTATTACGTACGTACATTCTTTTCAAAAGACTCCTTTTTATGTAAAATCCAAGATACTAAGACCCGTAGTATCAAGACGTGTCTATTTTTCAAAGTAAGTTACTACACCTTTAGAAAAACTCATTTCAAAGCTTGAAAGCAAGTAACTTCAATTTTTCACATTCTAGACAACTTATGCCCATTAATCAAAATAGAAAACCTTCTTAACCTTCCATAAAGTTATTATAACCAACTTCCCATAAAGTCGTTATACTAACGTTATGCTTTAGAAATTAAGACATTCTTATCCTTTCATAAGGCCGTTATAACTAACTTCCCATAAAGCCGTTATAACTCCTTATAAACCATTTCGTTCTTTTACTAACCAAGAGACTTATACCTCAAACAAATTTACACAATTTTCAAAATACTTCAAGCCTCTTATCTTTTAGAAAACAAGTTTCTTACCTCAAAAATTTACGCCTCTTATCTTTTAGAATAATTCAATACTCAATACTTTCACACCAAGTACTCTATACTTCTTTATGTCAAGAAATCCTTGTCTACCTTATTTAGGATAAACCACTCCTCAAGAATAAGCGGGTTAACTTCTTAACCCAACCAACTTAGACATTTTCTTAAAACAAGTCAAGTATAACAAAAGGATTTTCTTCATTTAAAACACGTACGTCTACCGTACTATATAGTTATAACTACTCATGCTCAAGAGATAAGAAAGTTTCCACATACCTCTTCGGTCAATCCACTTGCTAAGCCCAAACTACTGCAAGTAATATGTCAACCTATAATAACCATGATACGTTTATTAACCTCTAATTTCAATGTAGAAATAATCTAAGTTCAAAGCCACAAAATTCTATGGAAAATTGGGCAGCATTTCCTTTGTTTCTACATACTTTGCCACCTTTTTAAGGTCCGAATTTAACATCCAAATGCCACTTCTTAGGCCCAACAATCCAAACATCTCAAGGGGATTACACACCTAAACTTGGGTGTGTAAAATTCTGCCCCAAAAGGTACACAATTAACTTAATCATGTTTAAGGTAGTTTTTAGGCTACAACATGCTCATAATATCTTCTTAACCAATTCTTTCACATCCAACCCATATTTCTTACATGCAATTCTTCTAAGGGCAATATTTACTACTACAACTTCCTTTTTCTTCACATGCAACATCAATAATAGCTATAAGAGAAGAAATGTTACCTTTAGAGCTTTAGCCAAAACTATTCCAACAACTTTGCTAGCCTCCTTCCAAGAACACCACCACAATAACTCCTACAAGCTAGCCACAAGCTTCCTTCTTGTCCTTAACTTTTCAGATTTTTCTTAGGCTTTGAATTCCCCTTTGAATTCTAGAGAGAAGTGAGAGCTCTAACTTAGAGAGAGAGAAAGTCTTGAAAGATGACCAAGTCTTCAAGACTTGGTCAATATAAGGGACATGCAAAAATCAGATGGGGGGGACACTTGTCACCCTCCCATGGCCTTTTTAAAAGAAGAAAATCAGATTTCCTCAGTTTTTCCGCCAGAATTCCCGCCTCGGCGCCGCCTGCGCGTGGCGCGTGAGCTCTGCGGACTTTGACTTCCGGCGCGCGGCCGCCTCGGCGCGCGGATCTGCAACTTCAGCGACCCCTCAGAATAACCGGCGCCGCGGCCCTGCATCGGCGCGCGGCCACGTGGCCGAAACACCTTTCGCCCATTGCGCCTGAACTTGTAACTCCCATAACTTTCTACTCCGACGTCCTATCGACGAAAGGTCGGTTGCGTTGGAAACTAGACTCAACGAACTACGCACTAGGCCATTGAAACACCTAGGAATTCTCAATGTACTGGGTCATAACCCGCCCTAAAGTTGACCAATACCCGTCCGAAATAATCCGTCAACCTATCTTTCGAAAATTTTAAGTCTTACTCCCTTTCGTACGCTCTCATACGTATGACCTGAACTACGGGGTGTAACAACCACCATTGAAAGGATATACGGGGCAATATTATCTTAAGGATAGATTGTTCATCCAATCAACTCAGCAAGATCATTTCTTTGTTTAATTTCCAGATTCTTGTTGTTGTTGTTACAATTCTCATTTCCTTGTTTCTACACTTCATATCCAACAGTTTGTACAATGTTGAATCCTAATGGAATAATGATCCTATATTTACCATAATTATATTTACCTAATGGAATAAGAATTCTATATTTACCATAATTATACACTACTATTAATTACAAAATATATGGTGAATATAGTATAATCTTCACTAATAAAGTGGGGCAAAACATTGAATGTAAAGAGATCGAGGGGTATTCTTGAATCCTTAAATGATGAAGAAAGTAAAGAGAAAGGGGGTAGTGTAGTAGTAGTAATGGGTGTGGCCTTTTTTTCATAATGAATTTTACAAACTTTAGACAAGCATGTGACACATTTGATTATCCTTACATTTGTTATATATGTTCAGACTTGTCCATCGATCTTACTTTTTCATCCTGGACACTCGAGGTAAATTCAAGATTTAGAGTCACTGACCTCCGAATGAAATTAATTTAAATTTCTTGGCATATGTGTATGCATTGTTAATTTGAGGTGAACGTATGAGTTTAATTAAATTCACTTGACATTCCGCGAATTCTCTTAAAAGAGAAAGGTGACGCATACGTAGGTGGTGTATGGTAGTGTAGGGTTTTGTCGGGTTCGTGTACGCAGCAAAATTTGAAAATTTGTATTTCAAACCCAACAAACGATGAACTGTAGGATGATTATGTAGTAATGAAAAAATGTGCATTTATAAAACATGTATATATAACTGTAATGCATCGAAAGAACACTTACAGTTTGAATAAATCTAGAGTCTTTTAGTAATCCGAGGGTGCACACACAAATGATCCTCGATAGCAAGTTCCTAGAACTCCGATGTATCATCCTTCGAACAGTTAGGAAATTCAGCAGAGGTTTGAGAGAATTTTGATTCTAGGTCTCTAAGACTTAGAATAATATAAAATGAATTGTGTATTGAATAATGAATAATTCCTTCTATTTATAGATGCGTTTTAGGTCTAAAATACAGCTAGGGGTTCACTTGGGCCAGGCCCAGAAAACAAGGAACAATGGGTCAATCAGACTGGTCCACTGCCTTGGCAGCGACGCGACTCAAACAGGAGGCGCTGCGGCGCTGCAGCGTTGCGGCCCGTATCTCAGGCGCCGCGACCCTCGTCCAGTGTGAGACGTCATCTCATTTTTATTTTAATTAAATCTGAAATCCAATCTCGACTTAATTAAATAATCATTATTCATTCAACTATCTCGATCATAAATCAAACATTTATATTCTCTCATTACATCCTTAGATCGAAGGAACAATTTACATAGTGTTACCTTACAGGCCTTCACATATTGACACTAATCATATTAGGGTCTACACGAAATTCCTAGACGGCGCCGGAAGACGAACTCAATATGTGAAGTACATTTACACGAATCTGGTAAACTGGACCTCTATGTGGGAAGATAAAATCCTTTCATTCACGATGCACTCGAATAAGATTAGGATTTGCCAAGTGTCTATCAAAATGACTTGATCATTATATCTCATCTATATTAGTTGACAATAAGACCATATCCTAGATATGTCTATTACGTTGGCCAACGACTTAGTCAACCTAATATCACTGAGAAACTGAGTGCACTCTCAAATATACATTCGAGGAATGAATCATAATATTGGCTCAACTACCACCTTTAATCCACATTGTAATGTACCCAATACAAGTCGTATCTCAACCTATAAGTCATCTGAGCTTAGGACATGATCAAAGTATATTACTTTGTAGACAAGGTGTATATCAACCTCAAGTCTAAGGACTTCTATCTTCCCACGCTGATCATACTTTAGACATGTATAATGAACAACATATTAGCAGGGTATACTAATACTTCTAAAGTATCCATGTATACATCACGAGTATCCGCAACTCGTAGCACATCCTCTAAAGATATGATGTAGACCACATATTGACTTATAACATATCATTGATATCCTCATCTCGATGATCATTGTTGAGTGTATTTTATACCCTCTTTTGAGTCTTTTTTAGTTAGTATTTTACTCTTTTATTTTGCGTTTAGTATGGTGTTAGGTGTGTTTTTCTTTCGTTTGTATCACAGTGGTCATAAAGTAGAAGATACTACTTTTGAGGATGAAATTGCACACTAAAAAGGCCAAGAAAGGAAGCCTAAGAAGTCCCGGGAAGCATAGAAGAAATCTGACGAAGTCCGAATGAGAAAATGACGAAAAATTGTAAAACTCGACGCCAGCCAGCAATGCTGTGGCACCCAAAGTCCTGCGAATTCTGATTTGGCCTCAGGTATTTTGGCTCCACGGCGCCAGCCAGCAGGGTCGCGGCGCCGAGGTGGAATTTTTGACGTTCTGGGCCGAATTGCGAGGGCAAAAGGGTCCGAAACGTGATTTTTACATCTATAAGACCTAGGGATTATTATTCATTTAATATCATACTTGGTGGAGGCAAAGAAGGAGGCAAGACACAATTAGAGACATCTCATTGTTCAAGTTCTTTTCTTTCCCTTATTTTATTTCAGTTTGTGTTGGATTGTAATTTAGTTCTTGACATGGAAATGTTTAGGAGCTAATTACTTTAGTAGGGTTTTCCGTCGAATCTTCTTGAAACTCTTTCATATAGTTAATGCATCGTTCTTGATTTCTTCTTCAGCATATTAAGATCTATTTAATATTGTATTTCTTGTTTGATAATTAACTGATCACTAATTGTCATAACTTATATGATTTCGAATCAAAAGTCTGAAAGGTGAGATTTGAATATGCTGTAGTTGTCTAGACATAGGTTAAAATCGCGGACGAAAGTACCCCGATACTTGTGTAGTATTTAAGGTTAATGTTCTTAATCCTCCTGTGTGGTAAAATCTATTATAGAAATATAGAAGGTTTCTGCACAAGGTTGAATTTTTATATGTCCTAACCGGAATATAACAGATTAGTTAACCTGCTATCTTAATAAGAAGAAGAGTCATTAGCATTGAATTAACGCGTGAAAGAGTGGATATTTGAGGAGATTAGAAACCCTATTTCCTTCATAACTGTTTAAAACCCAAAGTATTATCATCCTTAGTTTAATTTTTGTTATTAAATTATAATTTTAGTCTTAGTCATAAATCCAAGCAAAAGAACGGTAACCAAATAGATACCATAGATTAGATAATCGGTATTTGATAAACCAGTCTCTGTGGATGATAACTCGGTCTTACAGATCTTTATTACTTGAACGATACGTACACTTGCGTAAGCATCTAGAAATATCGAAACAAGTTTTTGGCGCCGTTGCCGGGGACTGACGTACTATCAATATCAGATTAGCTAATCTTATTTCTAATTTGGTTTTTAATTTCAGTTTTTTTATTTTTTATTTTAGAACATTTTGTCGTGATCTGTTTGTTGTTTTTGATCAATTTCAGGAAATTCGTGTATGCGAAGTAGGAGAGGAGCAGACAATCCTATCCTTCTGAACCCTGAAATTGAAATATTGTGCAGACAGAACAGGAAAGACAAGATATTTGCTGATTCATTAGCAATGGGTGATCAGCAAAACAACAATTTGGTGAATGATGAGTTACCGCCTGTCTTAAGACAAGTCCCTGCAGAAAGGAGTTTAGGGGACTATGTGTTGCCTACAATTACAGAGGTGCAGACTTGCATCAGGCTTTCAGCTGTTGAAGCAAATAATTTTGAAATCAAACCATCAATCTTGCACATGGTTCAAGGCTCAGTTCAGTTTTGGGGATTACCGTCTGAAGATCCCCATTTGCATCTAGCAAATTTTCTAGAGCTGTGTACAACATTTAAGTACAATGGTGTTACTGATGATGTCATTCAGTTGAGACTATTCCTATTCTCATTCAAGGATAGAGCAAATAGCTGGTTGAACTCATTACAAGCGAACTCCATCACTACATGGCAAGACTTAGCCCATAAGTTTCTTGCCAAATTTTTTCCTCCAGCCAAGGCAACAAAGCTCAGAGGAGAGCTAAATAATTTTATCAGATGGAGGGAGAGTCACAATATGATGCATGGGAGCGGTTCAAAGACTTACAGAGGAAGTGCCCATATCATGAGATTGAGAAGTGTATGTCGGTCCACATATTCTACAATAGGTTGTGTGGTACTACTCGTACCATAATTGATGCTGCAGCAAGGGGAACGTTCATGAGAAAGAGTGCCAATGAGGCACATGATTTTCTAGAAGACATGGCCACAAACAACCATCAGGGGGCCGATGAGAGAGCAATGAACAGCAGGAAAGTGGCTGGGATTCATGAGTTGGATGCTATCACTGCATTGACAGCCCAGGTTGCCACTTTGACAAAGCAAATACAGCAGAGTACCATGTCAGTTAAAGCTGTCCAGACACTAGTGAGTTGTGAAATTTGTGGGGTCCCCATACTTTTGATAGGTGTACAGCAGTGGACCCAAATAATGTGCCTATGGAGAAGGTTCGGGCAGTGGGGAATTTTCAGAGGCCCTACAACAATGCATTCTCCAATACATATAATCAGGGGTGGAGAAATCACCCAAATATTTCGTGGAAGAATGACCAAGGGCAGCAACCAAAATTTCAGGCTTCATCTTCACAGCAATTCAACCCACCAGCACCACAAGAGAAGCCAGATGATATAAAAGCAGCACTGGTGACCTTGGCCAGTTCCTAGACTCAATTCATGGAGGAAAACATGTCATCACTTTCATCCTTGGCCAGTACTCAGAAGAAAATTTATGGCAGAGACCACTCAGTTCATGACAGAAATTAGGTCATCTATTAGAAATTTAGAAACATATGTGGGACAGTTGGCGAACACGCTGAACAATAGAGAGCAAGGTAATCTTCCCAACAATACAGTGATGAACCCAATGGATCAATGCCAGGCAATCAGCTTGAGAAGTGAGAAGCAGTTAGAGAAGGTTGGATCTCAACCAGTTATTGAGAAGACAACTGAGGTAGAGAAGGAGGGGGTTACTGATGACCGCCCTATTTTAGAGAAGGTTCCACCCGCAGTTATGAGGGAGTATACAGACAAAATTCCTTATCCTCAAAGACTGCAAAAGAAGTCCTTAGATAAGCAGTTTTCGAAATTTTTGGAGGTATTCAAAAAACTGCATATTAATCTTCCCTTCATTGAAGCCTTGGAGCAAATGTCAGCATATGTGAAGTTCATGAAAGATATCCTCTTTAAGAAGAAGAAGCTGACAGACTATGAGACAGTGGTGCTGACAAAGGAGTGCATTGCAATCTTGCAGAAGAAGCTTCCACCAAAGTTGAGAGATCTGAGAAGTTTCACCTTACCTTGCACTATAGGGAAGGTTACATGTAAGAGGGCTTTGTGTGACTTAGTGGCAAGTGTCAACCTGATGTATCTTTCTGTGTTTAAAAGACTTGGGTTAGGAGAAGTAAAGTCAACCATAGTCACCCTACAGCTAGCTGAACGCTCAATCGTGCACCCCCGAGGTATAATTGAAGATGTTTTGGTGAAAGTGGGAAATTCATCCTCCCTACTGATTTCCTCATTCTTGATATGGAGAAAGATGAGAATATGTCCATGTTCCTTGGGAGACCATTCCTCGCTACAAGGAGAGCTCTCATTGATGTCGAGAAAGGGGAGCTAAAACTCAGAGTTCAAGATGAGGAGGTGACCTTTACTGTTTTCAAGCCTTCCACGGAACCACAAGTCACTGATAGATGCTTTGCTGTTGGTGTAGTTGATAAAAAGGCTCCTCATGAAAGTTCCAAGGGTACTGATGCCCTTGATGGTAAGAATTTTGAACCTGCAAATGATGTCCAATGGGTGAACCCTTCTGAACCTAGCCCTGTGAAAAAGAAGAGGAGAAGGAGGAAGAGAATGGTACTGAAATGGATATGCGGAGAGGATACTCTACCCCCTTGATTGAGTAAGAAAATTGCGTTCGACTAAAAGACATTAAAGACAGCGCTACTTGGGAGGCAACCCAATATTTTTAATTATGTTGTTTTTCAGTTTTTGTTTTAGTTTGTTTAATTTTGTCTTGAAAAGTCTCACGATAGGGTATGTTTATGTTGTTTTTTATGGCAGGTGGACTAGGAACTGACCCTGAGTGAAATAGGGAACAAAAATGCTGAAAAAGGGGGAAACTGGCAGCAGCTCAACATGCAGGGCCACGACGCCATAACTTCATAGAATAAGCCCCGTCGACAGTGCTGTGGCGCCAACATGCAGGGCCACGGCGCCGAAAGTTCAGCGATTCCAGAAGCCTGTGCAATTTCAAGAATCTCATCCCAGACCTCCGTTATGACCGTTGTTTTGTTTTTGTAAGTTGTCCCTTTATTTTTGGTCTTCACACATTGAGGACAATATGTCGATTAAGTTTGGGGGGGGGGGTCTTTGTTTTATTGTTTTATTTTGAGTATTTTTGTGATGTTTTGTTTGTTTTATGTGTTTTTGTGAGTCTAAATTTTTTTATGGATCATGTATGTTGTAGTTGCTAAAGATATTGAGTGAATTAATTGGGATAATGTAATGGAATTGAAAGCAAAAATCTGTGTGCTTAAGTTAGATATGCCAAAAATTCATGACATCTAATTATTTGGGATATTTGTGCTTAGCCTATGTGTGTCAATTATGGAAAGAAAAGTTGAAAATATCTAGAAAATCTGTTTACTTGTTATTTGGGGCGAAATAATTAAGATGTACATTTTTAGGGGGATGATTCAGACATTCTTTGATAGCCCTTCTTACCATTCATTACCTACCTGACATAATGTCACGCCCCAAATCTCGGGCCCGTGACTGGTGCCCCTACCTGGGCACCCTTCTACCCATACAACATAAATAAACCGCAGAAGATAAATAACACTCATTTTTTTTAAATAAAGGTAAAGCCAGAAAGGCTTCCGTATAAATATAAATCACCCGAAAGGGTCTACGCTGTACAACAATGTAAATACAACTTACACCAGTCCAACCCACATATGAATACAGACCTCTAAGAAGGTGACAACAACTATGACGGGACAAGGCCCCACCGTACCCCTGAATATACCTAGCCATAATGACAAACTCCGGAACTTGGAGCCATCTCAAAATGCTAAACAAGGATCCTAAGCTCGCGGATCCACAGCTGTGTACCTAGATCTGCGGACATGAACGCAACCCTCCTAAGGGGGTCAGTACAACAAGTACTAAGTATGGAACGGAAATAAAGTACAGACACCAAATCATAACTGTATAAAAGAATGACAGGGGCAAGTATAAAATTAAAATACCAGATCCTATCGTGCCATTTTAACTCATGAAATCAATCGTACATTAATCATTATTTTCCTTCTTTCAATAAGAATTAACATCATATTCTTACATACATACTTAAGAATTCGATCAAGTTTTTCCACATAACTTACATAACATAATCCGGCCCTTTATGGAGGGACTTCTTATTTGGGAGCTTACTTTGATTATCCATACGTGATAACGTAACCCGGCCCGCCTGTGGGGCTCGGTGTACTGTGGAATCATGTAGCATAATCCGGCCCGCCTGTGGGGCTCGGTGTACTGTGGAATCATATAGCATAATCCGGCCCGCCTGTGGGGCTCGGTGTACTGTGGAATCATGTAGCATAATCCGGCCCGCCTGTGGGGCTCGGTGTACTGTGGAATCATGTAGCATAATCCGGCCCGCCTGTGGGGCTCGGTGTACTGTGGAATCATGTAGCATAATCCGGCCCGTCTGTGGGGCTCGGTGTACTGTGGAATCATGTAGCATAATCCGGCCCGCCTGTGGGGCTCGGTGTACTATGGAATCATGTAGCATAATCCGGCCCGCCTGTGAGGCTCGGTGTACTGTGGAATCATGTAGCATAATCCGGCCTGCCTGTGGGGCTCGGTGTACTGTGGAATCATGTAGCATAATCCGGTCCGCCTGTGGGGCTCGATGTACTGTGGAATCATGTAGCATAATCCGGCCCGCCTGTGGGGCTCGGTGTACTGTGGAATCATGTAGCATAATCCGGCCGCTGCGAGCTCGATTATCTTGTGGAATCATGTAGCATAATCCGGCCCGCCTGTGGGGCTCGGTGTGATTTTCCTTACATAACATTTTAAACCACCCTTTCACTTCTTCTTAAGTCATTATAACAACTTCCCATAAAGCTATTATAACAACCTTTCATTTTAGAGAACTTAAGACACTTTTATTTCTTATCACATTGGAGAAACTAAACCCAAAAGTACTACGTACATACATACTTAAAAAGAATCATAAAACTCCTTTCTTTTTAAAACTCAAGTCACATATTCTTTTGAAATCAATCTTCTTAACATTTTAAATAAATTAAGATGCCATGCTTTTTAAATCAAGTCATTTCCACTTATAAAATCAAGGCTTATAGTCTTAAAACCTCGTATCATATACTCTTTAAAATCATATAACTTTCACTTATAAAAACAAGTCCCTTTTCAATTATAAATTCAAGTCATTTTTAAATATAAAATCAACTTACTTACTTCATATAAATCAAGGCACATAACTTTAAATCAAACCTCATAACTTCCTAACCATTCTTACCAACATCTCCCATAAGACTTGGTAAAGACTTAGGATAACTTAGACATACCTTTAACTTAGAATCAACAACGTAGATACTTCTTAACTTCTAAGAGTAGAAATAATCATGAAATAATATCACATGGCTATTTCATACGTAGGATCATGCCAAAAGAAAGAAGAGGTCCACATACCTCATGACGACTAACCCAAACGACAAGTAGCAATACGTTCCAATGTACTTCAACCTAAAATGACAATAGCACTTCTATCAACTACAAACTATCAATTGTAGGACTTATACCAAATAATGGCCCTCTAATTCTACGGAAAATTGGGCAGCATACATTACACCAGTAAGTCCGGGACATGTAAAGAGAGATATGCGTAAGGAAATCAAGACTTGGAAATTAGTACGAAAGGAAGAATTGTTTTTCCGACGGAAAATCTTCCGAACGCCGGAAAGGAAAAATGTTCGTTGTTGAGAATTGGATTTTCAAAATGTATTATTTGAAGAATATGGAACTTATTAATATTATGGAAATCTATTTTTACGGATTTGGTCACGTGGGGCCCACCCGAGGAATTTTACGTTTTGCGGGGCCCACGAGGGTTACGGATTTTTGTGGACGAATGAGAGGGCGACACGTGACACTCCCACATGTGGTCTTGGAAGAATTGGTGTGAGGGTAAAATGGTCATTGACCATCTTGGAAGATAAGTCTTCAAGCTTGATATATTTGACCAAAGTCAACTTGTCCACATGGGCTTGATCCTAGTGAAAACCATCTAAGCCTCACATTTGTTATAATCTTGGCCATCCATAGTTTTATAAGTACTAAGCTAGTGCAAGACAAGCTCATTTTACACTTAGAAAATATCACACATTTCTTGTTCTTCCATTGTGCTCTCGGCTTTGAGCTAAAGTCCACACAAAATTTTTGTAATTTTCCTCCATTAGCCACAAGACTTAAACCCAATGTCCCTAAGGGTATTGTAAGGTTATCTCAATAGAAAGATTTCGGAAAAACGACATTTTCGTATTAGTCGCAAGGCGGAAACCGAAGGAGTTCTTCAACTTTGAAGTTGGAACTTGAAGATGGGTTCTTCATAGGCCTCTAAGGAGTGCTTGGAGCGGATTGGAACCTAAGGAAAGAAGCTAAGAATGGCTAAGGCGCGACTTTGAATCTTGGAAATTTTAAGGGCTTAGAAAGGTATAAATTTTGTCGTTTTAGCAATTAAGTTTACTTATTGATTGTAGCTATGGATATTAGCAAGCATGAGTTATATATTATATAGTTGGATTAGTGTATTGGCTATTGGAACCCTAATCCGAAAACTAGCATGTTTAGCCTTAAGATTGGAATTCAAGTCGATTATTAGTTTAAGTCGTCACATGTTGTAAAAAGAAGGAAATTGTAGTTGTTTATGACTATATAACATGTTTGACCTTAGAACTTGGAATTTGAAAAGGGTTGGAAAAGACTTTGAATTGTGGTTATGTTGTTAGCCGAGAATGGCTTGATTATGGACTTAGTTGGTATTAATTATGGGGCGGAATTTTACACGTATTGTAAGGCGTGTAATCCCCTTTTTGTTTGGTTTTTGTTTGGAGCCTTAAATGCGGCGTGTTGGTTATTGTATTCGGCCTTGAAAAAGGTGGCAAAGTGAGTAGAAACAAAGGAAGTCTTTGCGATTTTCCGTAGAATTAGAGACCGTATACTTAGTATTATTCTCGTTAGAGACTAGAAGTTGATAGTCTTGTTGTGACCATTATAGGTTGACACTTCTACGTGCGTATTCGAAACCTTTGTGGATTTAGCCGAAAAGGTATGTGAACTATCTTCTCTTCTAGCATGATTCCTTAAGATAAAGAAAGTAAGTTCTACTCCTTAAATGATTCATTTCTTGATTGTACTTTGATGTTTAAATTGTAAGTTGTATAATCCATTGCCTTAGTGAAGTTGGATTCTTAAAAGTGAAAGTATTTTACTTAAAGTACATAGAGTCTTGAAAAGGAAGTGGTTTCCAAATCTTTCGGCTAGTGCCTTAGTTCCAAAACCTAATGGTCATTATAATGACTTTAGGGGAGTCAAAGGAGTGATTTACTTACTTGTTTTAAAAGAGGAGAAATGACATGATTTAAGAGAAGTAACTTGTTTTAAAGGTGTGAGTTACTTGAGGTTTAAAAGTAGAAGAAACTTGTTTTCTATATATTAAGAGACTCGAAGTATTTTGAAAGTTAAGAGACTCGATTTGAAAGTTTGTGATACTTGGTTTTAAGTATAAGTCTCTTAGTTATAAAAAGAATGAAATTGTCTAAAAACCATAAAGGGTTATAACGACTTTATGGGAAGTTGGTTATAACGGCTTTATGGAAGGTTTAGAAAGTTGTCTATTTGGATTAAAGGGCATAAGTTGCCTAGATTGTGAAAATTTGAAGTTACTTGATTTCAAGCCTTGAAATGAGTTTTCTAAACGTGTAGTAACTTACTTTGAAAAATAGACATGCCTTGATACTACGGGTGTTAGTATCTTGGGGTTTTACATAAAAAGGAGTCTTTTGAAAAGAATGTACGTACGTAGTACTTTGGCTTGTTAAATGAGAATTATTCTATTTGTGCCCTGATAAGTACTTTGGCTTGTTAAATGAGAATTATTCTATTTGTGCCCTGATAAGTACTTTGGCTTGTTAAATGAGAATTATTCTATTTGTGCCCTGATAAGTACTTTGGCTTGTTAAATGAGAATTATTCTATTTGTGCCCTGATAAGTACTTTGGCTTGTTAAATAAGAATTATTCTATTTGTGCCCTGATAAGTACTTTGGCTTGTTAAATGAGAATTATTCTATTTGTGCCTTGATAAGTATTTTGGCTTGTTAAATGAGAATTATTCTATTTGTGCCTTGATAAGTACTTTGGCTTGTTAAATGAGAATTTTTCTATTTGTGCCCTGATAAGTACTTTGGCTTGTTAAATGAGAATTATTCTATTTGTGCACTGATAAGTACTTTGGCTTGTTAAATGAGAATTATTCTATGTGTGCCTTGATAAGTACTTTGGCTTGGTTAATTGAGAATTATTCCATGTGTGCCTTGATAAGTACTTTGGCCTGATTAGTTGAGAATTGCCTATGTGTGCTGGCGATAGCCTTTGAGTGCAAGTATTATGTTTTATTACGTTGCCGCGACTCTCGGTTGGAGGGTCGACTGTCTTGTTGTAAGTACTTGGGCGTCTGAAGCGGTGATGTGGGATTCCACGGGTATGCTCGTTATTTGTAGTACTTGGTTAAATTCGGATTTTTATAGAAGACATGGTAGTGCTTCTATTTTGTTTGACGGCCGGTCGAGATAGGGTAAGAGTATGAGTGAGGGGTAAACCCCCAAGATGTTATACCACCTTCTCCAGGGTAAGAGTATAAGTGAGGGGTAAACCCCCAAGACATTATACCCCCTGCTTGTTTTGTTTGATGGTCGGTTGAGATAGGGTAAGAGTATAAGTGAGGGGTAAACCCCCAAGATGCTTTACCACCTTCTCCAGGGTAAGAGTATAAGTGAGGGGTAAACCCCCAAGATGCTATACCACCTGCTTTACCACCTTCTCCAGGGTAAGAGTATAAGTGAGGGGTAAACCCCCAAGACGCTATACCACCGGTGGGACTTGGTGTTCATGTATGCCTATTGGTGTATTATTATATCATGGACTGCCGGCAGTGAGGAAGGATTCCACGGGCATGATTGATATTATGGGCGTGAGACCCATGGTTATATTTTAGAAATGACTTGAGGGCATGCGTCCCTGACTTGTTATGACTGCTTATGTGTTGTGTACTGTAGGTTGGCTATCATACATGTCTCCTGTTTTGTTAGACTGTTATGATTTCATTACAGTATTTACTGTTTCACATACTTGGTACATTCTTCGTATTGACCTCGCCTGGGCTGCGTTAAATGTCGCGAGTTTAGGTACGATTTGGTGATTGGCAGTGTAGGACCGCTCGAGTTTTGGATAGCTCCTTCGGGAGTTTATCTTTTGGTATAAGTTCTTTCGATGCACTTTTGTACAAGATGCACGACGGGGCCTTGTCCGTCATAGTTCGATATAACTCTTAGGTGCGTATTCATATGTGGATTGGACTCGTATGCGGTGTAGTGTCTTTTGTTATGTATATTATATGGCGGCTGTCGGCTTTGCGTTGCACGCACGATTGGTTTTATAAGAAAAAAAGGGGTGTTATTTAATTTCCGATTTACTTAGTTGTTAAGGTAGAAGGGTGCCGGGTAGGGCACCGCCACGGCCCGGGTTCGGTCGTGACAGAGTGGTATCGAGCGATCGGTTCTGAATGTCTGAGGCCAGTGTCTAGTAGAGTCTTGATTATCGGTGTGTTGCGCGCCACACCCATAAACAGGAGGCTACAGGACATTTAGAGTTGGTTTCTATTCTTCTCACTCTAAGATCGTGCCTAGAGTTGTGTTAGTAAGATAATTCCTCTCCGACGTAATTTTGTGTTCTGATTATGCCTCCCAGGAGGGCAACCGCCTGAAGGGCAAAGGAGTAGCAGGAGCTACTAGTCGACTCGAAGAGTTGATAGGGCTTGTGCCTGTGGTATACGAGATGTTGTTCCGATCGTGAGTTCTCTGCGCGAGTTTTGAGACCACAGCACCAGAGCCTACAGTTTCTCAGTTAGGGGAAGATTTTAGGGTCATGAAGGAAGCCATTATGTTATTGACCAAGATAGCGGTGCTACAGTTTCATCAGCAGAAGGTTACTCGGCCAGTACAGACAGGTGTACAGGGGGTAGAGGGCCAACGTGGAGATCTGCGTAAGAGGGCTAGACCGGTTGGTTATTCCGGTAAGTTTTTGGACGAGCTGCCTCAGCAGCGAGTGAGATATTCATCCCAGCCTACCCAGTACATACCCCCGCAGCTCACAGGTGGGAGTTTGGACCCCACAAGGTATTTAGGAGCCGGTCCGAGCTCCAGAGGTCGAGGTTCTCAGAGGAGCAGAGGATTTTCTCAGTCGAGGCCACTTATTCCTCAGTGTTTCCATTGGAGTAAGCGTCATTTGGGGAATTGCCGTCTTGGCACATGTGTTTGTTATTATTGTGGCCGTCCGGGCCATATACTGAGGGTATGTCCTTTTAGAAGAGCACCGGTGAGGTGGCTCAGCCTATGATGCCGATGGTTGATTCCCTTTCCTCCACAAATCATGTTCCCGAAGGCGGTGTTGGATGTTAGCCAATATGGTAGAGGTCAGGGTGGAGTTTATAGTTCTGGCGGTCCTTCGAACCGCAGAGATGACGTGACTACGGGGCAGGATCAGGAGGCGACATCGCACGAGGTTACATGTATATTTCGATTCTTTTGAATCATACGTGCGTTGATAGATTCAGATTTTATCCTAGCGTATATGTTTTCCCTTTGTTGCTAGAGTTGTAAAGTGATAGTACCCCAGAGGTAGGGATACTTTGATTAGTAAAGTGAAAAGTTAAGACTGTTGACAAGAATGATAAGTGAACTTAGACTATAGTTGTGTAGAGTTCACAAGTAGTAATTACCCCGTAACAGTGTGAGACAGATAGGGAAGGATGTACAGTAGAAATACTTTGGCTTATGTGACGAACCTCTAGTGAATGGGAGGATAGGGTGAGAAGTACCTTGAGATAAGAAAGAGATTTATTTCAGACTAAGAATGAGAAGTTAAGTGTGACGATGAGTCGGGTTATGGACTCATCTCGGGTCAACCGGTAGTATGGAATGGGGTGATGTCAGTTGGTAGTGGTCCCGCTATGTGATAGGGGCACGAGGATGCCAGGCCTAAGTTGAGTTAATCGTTGTACGAGTTCGTGGATGTGTTCCACCGGAACTAGGTCGTATGACCGAGAAACCTTAACGGGAATGTAAGTAACTATATGGCCAAGTTTGGGTAGTAACTCCAAGGATTGGAGAAGAGAAACAAAATTTGAGATTTTGTACGTGTACTAGATGAGTTTGAAAGTACGAGAAAGTATGACAAGTAAGGAAAGAAGGAACCTCTAAGGATCCCGTGTTTGGGAAGACAGTAACCTTCGAGTTTTGTGAGAAGGGACCACGGACGGAATCAGCCCATAAAAACAGTCCGTAATCCAACAATAACGAGGGTAAAATGTGAGGCGTTTCAACACCTTTCCACACCCCTATTTCCTTAGGACTTTCATTAGCAACTACTACACTTAAACATGCATATTAGGGGCTTAATTTCCAGCATTATGCACGCCCAAAACAGTCCATAAAATGATACGACAACGTCTAACAGTTTTAGGCAGTTTTTCGGCTAAACAACTACAATCCGATAACTCTTTCCTTAATCCATTTTATTCCAATTCGAGTTCCAACACTTCCATATATGACATACCAACTTATCAACAACCATATTACCTTATTTTAACATGCGACAAGTGTGGATAACAACAACCATATAACAAACGAAACAAAGGGCACAAAATTGCCTCAAATCGGCCAACAACATATCTACCTCATACACATCTTATTTTCCATTTCTTTCTTAACGTGAATTCATATATACATTATAACAATAAGTAATATCCAATTACCTTAATTTAAGAAGAACTATTACCTCATTTTTGTGCCCAAAAATGTCCCGGGCAGAATGCTAAACAATGGCCCGTAGTTTTCGTTTCGCTCCACTTCTTCAAGTTCCAATTACATATATGTAACCCCTACAACCTTGGGAGAAACTTCTCTTCACGTTTCGCTTCCAAAAAGTCGACGGAAACCCCTAGGGTTTCATCACCATTTTCGGCCCAATCCTAGATTTAGGGGTTAAGGGTGCTTAATCTTGATAATCACTTGGTTAGGGACCTTAATCTTGTATAATGAACTAAGCTTGGAAGATTTAAAGTCTTTTTCTTCCATTTTAGCCCTAAGGTCGAGAGCAATGGAGAGGAAGATATATTTGCTTGATGAAGAATGGCTAAGTGTTGGCTAGGTCTTGCAAGACATCTCTATGTATATATAATGTATCACCTAGGCTTGGATGATGACAAGTGGAGGGTGAGATGGTGGACAAGTGTGGGTGGGACCCACTTGTCCACTTGTCTTCATTTTCATGAAAATATCTAAAGTAAAAAAGTCAAATAGTCAAAGTCTTCCAAGACCAACACAAGGGGGGTGGGGGGTGCCACGTGTCACCCTATGATTCGTCCAAAATATTTTCATCTCCCAAAAAGTCCATAATTGGCCAAAATATCGAAAAACTTGTGGGCCCCACAAAAACGTAAAATTTCCCGGGTGGGCCCCACATGACCAAATCCGAAAATTAAAATCCATAATTCCAATATATTCTCTAAGTCCCAAATATCAAATTTGATAATCAAACTCCACTTTATAAACCTTTTTCCTTCACGAGGTTCGGAGGATTTTTTCTAGAATTTTTCATTCTTTTCAAAATTCAAATCTCAATTTCTCACGTACGTTCTTATCTCATTGCCTTGAAAATTTCGGGGTGTAACACATAAATTGTATCACTAGTCAGCCCCTTTGAGCCTAAAATAATATCTTTGTTTCACACCCTATGATTCATTTGATTGTGTCATAAGTAGTAATTGAAAACTCTTGGGATTAAAAGTGTTGAAAAAGGAATACAAAGAGAGTGAAAATTTGATGTACCACAATGAAAAATATGCAAAAACTTAAGTTTGGGGTTTTTTGTTATTTATAATGTGTCTTATTCTCTCAAAAGAAAAGAGGGGAGAATATAGGTATGAGACGAAAAAAAGAAAGTAAAAAAGAAGGAAAAAAAGAGTTGAATGAAAAATGCTTATGAGACGTAATTTGGGCCTCCATGCCAACTTTTATCTACCCATGCCTAAGCCTACATTACAACCCTTGAAAGTCCTGATGATCTCTAATGTGTATGTCTATGATTAGTGGAGAATAGCAAGTAGACAGGTCTATAGAATTTTGGGGAAAATTGAATGAAATTGACATGCATAGGTTAGGTGTTTGCATTTTCAGTGATTATGATATAATCGAATTTGCGAAATATCTAACTTGAAATTCTAGATTGCTAAAAATTCATGTCATGTATGTTCTAACATATTATCCCAGTTTTCATCCATGATTTTGAGGCACACTGCTATAGTTAATTGATCCATTTCATAGTCTTTGTTTTTTTAGTGCTTTACTCGAGGACGAGTATAGTGTAAATTTGGGGGTGTTTGTTGAGTGTATTTTATACACCCTTTTGAGTCATTTTTAGTTAGTATTTTACTATTTTATTTTGCGTTTAGTATAGTGTTAGGTGTGTTTTTCTTTCGTTTGTGTCACAGTGGTCATAAAGGAGAAAATACTACTTTTGAGGATGGAATTGCACACTAAAAGGGCCAAGAAAGGAAGCCTAAGAAGTCCCGAAAAACATAGAAGAAATCTGACGAAGTCCGGACGAGAAAATGACGAAAAATCACAAAAACCGAAAGTTGACGCCACCGGCGCCAGTCAGCAGCGTCGTGGCGCCCAAAGTCCTGCGAATTCTGATTTGGCCTCAGGTGTTTCGGCGCTGCGGCGGAATTTTTGACGTTCTAGGCCGAATTGCGAGGGCAAAAGGGTCCGAAACGTGATTTTTACATCTATAAGACCTAGGGATTATTATTCATTCAATATCTTACTGGATGGAGGCAAAGAAGGAGGCAAGACACAATTAGAGACATCTCATTGTTCAAGTTCTTTTCTTTCCCTTATTTTATTTTAGTTTATGTTGGATTGTAATTTAGTTCTTGACATGACAATGTTTATGAACTAATTACTTTAGTAGGGTTTTCCGTCGAATCTTCTTGAAACTCTTTCATATAGTTAATGCATAGTTCTGAAAGGTGAGATTTGAATATGATGTAGTTGTCTAGACATAGGTTAAAATCGCGGACGAAAGTACCCCGATACTTGTGTAGTATTTAAGGTTAATGTTCTTAATCCTCCCGTGTGGTAAAATCTATCATAGAAATATAGAAATTTTATGCACAACGTTGAGTTTTATGTCCTAACCGAAATATAGAACAGATAGTTAACCTACTATCTTAATAAGAAGAAGAGTCATTAGCGTTGTATTAACGTGTGAAAGAGTGGATAGTTGAGGAGATTGGAAACCCTATTTCCTTCATAACTGTTTAAAACTCAAAGTATTATCATCCTTAGTTTAATTTCTGCACTTTACTACTTAGTCTTAGTCATAAATCCAAACAAAAGAACGGTAACCAAATAGATACCATAGATTAGATAATCGGTACTTGATAAACCAGTCTTTGTGGATGATAACTCGGTCTTACAGATCTTTATTACTTGAACGATACGTATACTTGCGTAAGCATCTAGAAATATCTCAACAATCATTAGTCGAGGCTATTTTAAGAGTTACATTATAATACTAATATCTCACACTATTAATAACAGCGTAACCTCTAGGGATGCTTATTATAGAATATTATAAACAATGAACTAATAATTCAATAATTGTAAAGGCCAAAATATTAATCTCCATTAATAATAATACGAATGTGTATAAAGTATATTTGTCCTAATACAGATTGTCTTTAAGACATAAATATACTTTCAATCTCCCACTAGGCCTAGAGCCAATATCCAACATATCTAATGCTAATATTCTCAAAATGACCATTATGCTTAACTAAGCTTAATAGTTTAGTGAATGCATCAGCTAGATTATCGTCTGTGGGAACATAGTCTAATCTAATCTCTTTTGTCTCCATCATCTCCCTGAGTATGTGGTACTTTCTTGGTACATGCTTGTTTCTGTTTGTTGATTTTGGTTCCTTAGCCTGTGCAATCGCACCATTGTTATCACAATAAATAGTTATTGGACAACTGACACTCGGAACTACCCCTAGTTCCTTCAGGAACTCAGAAATTGCGCCAATTTCTTTACCAGCTTCCGATCCAGCAATGTACTCAGCTTCTGTTGTCGAATAAACAGTTGTAGCTTGTTTGGAACTTTTCCAGCTCACTGCTCCACCATTGAAAATGAACGTGTATCCAGACTGAGATTTGAAGTCATCAAAATCTGTTTGAAAGCTAGCATCAGTGTACCCAGTAGAAACTATCTTTTATTCCCCACCATACACTAAGAAGTAATCTTTAGTTCGTCTAAGATACTTAAGAATACTCTTGACTGTTTTCCAGTGTTCTTCCCTAGGATTCTGCTGGAATTTGCAAGTCATACTAAGTGCAAAGACCACATCTGGCCTAGTACAAATCATGACATACATGATCGATCCTATAGCCGAAGCATATGGGATCCTCTTCATGCGCTCAAGTTCTATAACATTAGAATGACTATCCTTCTTAGATAACTTGATACCTTGACCCATAGGTAGACCGCCTTTCTTGAAATTTTCCATAGAAAAATGTCTAAGAACTTTGTTTATGTAGACTGACTGTGACATCCCCAACAATCTATTAGGTCTATCTCTATAGATCCTAATTCCCAGAATGTAGCAAGCTTTACCTAAATCCTTCATTATGAAGGTACTGGACAACCACTTTTTGACTGACTACAAGAGAGTCTTATTGTCTCTCATCATCAATATGTAGTTCACATATATAATAATAAAGACAATACTCCCATTCTTGCGTTTACTATAAACACAAAGATCCTCTTTGCTTCTGAAGAAATCAAATGACTTGATAGTCTTGTCAAAGAAAATGTTCCAACTCCTCGATGCTTTCTTAAGCCCATAAATGGACTTCTGTAGCTTGTATACATCATTTGGTTTGAACTTAAATGAAAAACCCTCAGGTTGTTTCATATAAACTTTCTCAATTAGATTACCATTGAGGAAAGCAGTTTTGACGTCCATCTGCCAAATTTCATAATCATAATATGCAGCTATTGCAAGCAAAATCCGAATGGACTTAATCTTAGCAACAAGTGAAAATGTTTCATCATAATCGACCCCTGGACATTGATTATAAACTTTAGCCACCAACATTTCTTTATAAGTTTGTACCTTGCCAAATACATCACTCTTCTTCTTGAATACCCATTTGCATCATATGGTTTTAAACCCAGCTGGTAAATCAACCAAATTTCATACTTGATTGATGTACATATATTCCATCTCGAATTTCATAGCTTTATACCATCTCTTTGAATCAATGTCCAACATTGCTTCGTTATAGGTTGTAGGCTCATTATTATCGGGAATATCTATCTCAATGTGAGTTTTCACAAGTAGATTTAGTCTTTTATGAGGACAATGAGTCTTAGTGGACCTACCGAGTTTATTGTTTTGCATTTTAGTGTTTGATATGTTCTGACTGTGAGAGGGTTTTTGTGTGTTGGATAATCCACCCACTTGAGAATTTTCAGGAATATCATTTTCATGTATTTCCTGAATGAGAGGAGGTGCAACCATTGCATTTACTTCCAAAAGCTGTGTAGGAGGATCTTGCATTTCTGCATTATTCCTTGTAACACTCTCACTGGCCGAAGGGCGTACTTGAAGTACCCAATATTCGCCAAATACTCTCACTAAATTCTTGCCTTAGTCATTCGACAAGAATTCAACCTCTATGTTATCTCGTGGTTCTTGAAATTCTTCAAGTTCTATCTCTGTGCAACTCTATTCCTTGTAGACATATTTTTCTTCAAGAAAAGTTGCGCTCCTGGAAACAATGACCTTATGTTCTCCAGGAAGATAGAAGTAGTATCCCTTAGTTTCCTTTGGATACCCCACGAAGTAACATTTATCACTTTTGGATTCCAACTTGTCAGTGAGCATCTTCTTAATATATGCAGGGCACCTCAGGGTCTCATATGTTTAAGAGCTGACTTCTTACCACACCATATCTCATAGGGTGTCTTTTCTACTGACTTGGAAGAAACCCTGTCCAAAACATATATTGAGGTTTGTATAGAATATCCCCAAAGGTATGTCGGTAGAGCTGAGAAGCTCATCATGGATCGAACCATATCCAATAAGGTTCGGTTTCTCCTTTCGGCAACATCATTCATCTGTGGTGTTCCAGGAAGTATCCATTCTGAATGGACACCATGTATCTTTAAGTAATATAGAAACTCCTTGCTCAAGTATTCACCTCCTCTATCAGATCGAAAGGTCTTGATACTTGTTTCGAGTTGTTTCTCCACTTCAAACTTGTACTCTTTAAACTTTCGAAGGCATCAGATTTATGTTTCATAAGATACACATATTCATACCTTGTCAAGTTATCAGTAAAAGTAATGATGTAAGGAAAACATCCCTTATCTTGAGTCGAGAATGGTCCACATACATCAATATATACCAACTCAAGCACCACCTTGGCTCACACACATTTCTCAGAAAGTGGCTTGTTGGTCATCTTACCTTTCAAACAAGATTCACAGTTACCATAAGTCTCAAAGTCAAATGGTTCGATGTTGTTAAGTTTCCTTAACCTTACTATCCTTGTTTTGTTGATATGACCAAGTCTACAATGTCATAGGTAGGTAGAGTTTCTATTACTTTTCTTAGCTCATTTATTTTGTACATTGAATATTTCTCGACTACAGTTTAGTGTATATAATCCATCCACAAGAGGAGCAGTTCCATATATAATATTATCAAAAGACAGTACTTGACTGCCATTATAAATATATGAGGAAAAACCCTCCATGTCCAAAACAGGGATAGAAATGATATTCCTCGTTAACCAGGGTACATAGTAACAATCATTCAACACTAAACAACAACCAGAAGGTAAATTTAATCTATAAGTTCCTACACGCTCAACATCTACTCATGCTTTATTTCCAACGCGTAGGTCCACCTCTCTTGGTCCAACCTTCCTGTTGTCAGTTTGCCCCTACACATTTGTACAAATGTGTGAGCCACAAACGGTATCCAATACCAAGGAATGAGAGTTATTTATCAACATATTTATTTCAATAACGTACATACCTTGTCCACCATAGATAAAAACACCTAGTTTTTTTCTTCATCCTGGTGCAGTGCAGTCCTTCTTCCAATGTCTCTTCTTGTTACAGTTAAGGCATACATCCTTAGCTGGAATAACCTTCTTCTTCTTCACACATCACTTAGGTTTCATAGCTGAGGGCCCAACGACTGTTTTGCCTTTTTTTCCTGCCATTCCTTACCTTTCAGTTTGGGCCGGCTAGAAGAGCTCACCATGAGCACAACTTTCGTTCTATTCATATTGTAGTTTACAATAAAATTCTCGAATGAACGAGGGAGAGAGTGCGGGAAGAGAGTGGAAGCGACGTTATTCTGCAGCTTTATACCAATCGAGGCCAACCTTTCTATTAGCCCTATCATTTTCAACACATGATGAGACACTTGGGCCCCTTCAATTAGCTTACACTTGAAGAGTTCTATTAAAAACTCATATTCCATAATTTGGGACTGAGAGTCATAGAGACTCTTCAAATGTTCAAGAATCTCATTAGGGCCCATGTTCTCGTGCTGTCTCTGAAGATCTACTGACATGGAAAACAACATCATACATTGTGCTGAAGTGGCGTCATCTAGGTTTTTTCCTGAATGAGCTTCACCTTATCAACAGCTTTCTGAACCATGTCTGAGCCGATCAACTAAGTCTTACCTACATCAAATCAACCAATAGGTGACCTGCACTTCCTCTCATATAAGGCCTCGTATTGTGTCATCTGGATACTAGAAAGGCAGTTGTTGTTATAAGCAACTCAATGAGTGGTAAATGATCATCCCAGCTACCTCTGAAGTCAATAATACATGTTCTCAGACTATCCTCTAGTGTCTGAATAGTACGATCTGCCTGCCCATCCGTCTGGGGATGAAATGATGTGCTCTCACCTGCATCCCCAATCCTTTCTAGAACGATCTCCAAAAGTTTCCTTACTCCCTAATAATAGGTAGTCTTAACATTCTTCAGTTTCGGTTTAAAAGAACGAAATCATCTTAATCAAAATCAGTATGGCCGTTTTGATTTACCGCCTATAAGAATGCTTCATATCCTGTCCAAAACTTGAGGAATCTAAATAGTTGACTCACATGCATAGATTGATCACCATAAGTTAACAACTAAGGGGCATGGTCTAAACTTGTTCTTATTACATATTCCACCTCCATTTGTCCAAACCAATCTAAAAATAAATGTTTGCCAACATTCTATCGAACCTCTTAAAATGCAGTCATTATCAGCTTTTTCATTCCACCATTTAAAAGGACTCCCTTTAAATACAATTTCAACCAATTCACATGAGTTAGTACAAAATGCAAAAATCCTCATACTCTGCAGGATATATAGGAAGATCGCCTATTGTCTCCTTTTCATTTATAATAACATTGAAATCCCCACCAATAAGCCAAGGATCCCTCATATTGTCAATAATACAGTATAAACTATCTCAGAGAACAACTTTTCCAATGCATCACTCTTTGCATATACCATAGTATATCTACCTAATTCATGTAACTCTTTCACCCTTGAGTCCTTAAGTTTGTCATGTTGATCACCCCTTATATTATCTCTGATTAAGTTTCTCTGCTGATCAATATTTAGGATCGACATATCCGCTTCCACTGCAATATTCTGCTCCACATTGGACATCATTATCCCATTTTTCCTTTAATATTACTGCGTTACTATTATTAAAGTTGTTACCATTGGTACACATCTCCTGACTTTTGTCAACATTCCACTCCTCATTAACTTTTGCTGATACAAAAGCTCCTTCAACCTATTCTTTAGTAGTAAGAGTTGCTTTGGATTATCCCATCAATTGTGGGTCCTCGATGAGTTGTTCTACTTCTACCACCTTACCATTGTTTTCTTCCTTATTCTATTTATTACCATATTCTTCCCCAGTAACTTTTTGTTCCTCCTTATTCTCATTATTACCATTTGTCTATTCAAGTGGCATTTGTTCTATCCTCTTGTTGGACTTACTAACTCGGTTGTATCTTTGGTTGCATCAATATTTGTTACTTTGGCTATATCATACTGAATATCTATTATCACTTCGTTGAATTCATCTATATCTTTGTACCTCTCTAATATGTTTTCCACCCTTCTATTATTGTCTGTAGAAATCCAGGATCCAACCTTCACCTATTAAAGTATCTGAACTTGTACTGAGTCTTTATGCCTACTTCCCACCTAATTAACCCAAGAGAATGTTCATATAGGTCTGGTTTCATGAAAGACACTTTAGAAGCATGCATATCTTCAACCCATTTCTGAGTAGTAAGTACTGTTATAAACCTTTTTAGTACACTACCATGTATAGTATGCCCATGATAATCTTAGTTCTGACAAATCACATTCTACTATATACTGTTTAAAATCTCTTATCCCAGTCATAGCAACATGACACTTTACTTGTTATACCCCGTATTTTCAGAGTATGTACGTAAGGACGTACGTAGAAAATTTGAAACTTGTACTAAGGCTTGGCCGAATTAATTTTGTTCACAACACCCGTTTAGAGTCGTTTTTCGACGAAACGTTTTCACAGCTTTCGTAGGGGAATTTCCGGCTATGTCATTTTTAATTTTTGCGGATTTTTCCGAGAGACGAAACGTGTTGGGCCAACAAGAGGCGCCACGGCACCCTCCCATTAGGGACGTGAGAGCTCGGTTTGGACGAAATGGAGGTGTAGTTGGTAGGATATTTTGTGTGTTAGTTGGTCGAGGACACGTGGGTGAATCTTGCCCTACACTTGCCTCAGACTTGGCAAGATCTTGGCCATTGGTTGGCCTTCACTTGACCTATAAATACCCCTTCCTTTGAAGACTTCTTCATCCAAAAAATCTCTAAGTCTTGAGAGCTCCTCCCCATTTCGTGAGGCCCTTGGCGAGTAGCGCCTCCTCACAGTAGTGTGGCGTGGGTACCCACTAGCCTAGTTGCTTTCGTATAATACCCCTTTGTGGTGTAGAAATACTCTCAAAAGTATTGTTATAATGCCCAAATTACCTTAGCAGTATACCTTGTTGTATTCTAAGGTTATACCTATCTGAAAATGCCAGAAATACTATTATACTTCCGTCTACCACAAAACCGAAACCCTAGGAAAATCTCCATAGTCAGTTGGAGTATTGTGTAAGTTAGTTAGAACTTCTAAGGGTGGTTTAGAGCGGGTTGGGCGCTCGGAGTTGGAGCTAAGCGATTGCCGGATCGACTTTAACTAGGATAATTATGGGCTTATCGAGGTAATTATCTTGTCCTCTATTGTAATTGGAAATTACATATTGTTAGAATATATAGTTGAAGTATACTATATATAGAACTGAGCGTAGTTATCGGCAATGTCTTTTGACTTAAGCTTTGAATAATACTTACGCAATGTCTTTTGACTTAAGCTGAATTTAAAGAAGAATCTTCATGTAATTACATAGTGTCAGTACATGAGACTTGTGTAGTAGTGCAGTGGAGTAGAATTGTACAGTTAGGGTTAGACGTATAACCCCCCCCTGGTTTGCTTGGTAGCCGGCCTCGATAGAGGAGGAGATTTACGCTGTTGCGGGGGGGAGGTGCTGCCGAATTTTCGGTAGAATGTTCTACGATGGGATCTAAATGTTAATAAGCGCCTTGTGGCCTTATAGGTTGAAGTACTACGTGTGGCGCGATCTACTTGGCAAGGAGTAGCCGACGGTTGGAAGTACTTGGGCGTTTTGCTATTAGTCGATACTCGTCGCGAGGTATGTGAACCTCTTCCTATCTCTTCTAGCATGATATGTGTGAACTATGTAGTGCGGTAGGCGTCATGTGCTAAATGTATTTGATTGGTTTAAAACATAAAGTGTTATAACGGCTTTATGAAGTTGGTTATAACGACTTTATGTTGGTAAGAAAATACTTGTGGTCTTTAAAGGTAAATCGATTTGAACTATAAGCGGCTTTTTATGTGTTAGTAAAGAACTTGAAGTATTTCAAAAGATTTTGAATCATTTTGAAAGAAGAAGTAATACTTAGTTTTTGCAAAACTTAAGAGTTATACTAGCTTTATGGGAAGTTAGGTATAACGGCTTAAGAATGTTTCTTGATTTGAAATCGAATGTGTATCGACAAACCAACTGCAGCGTTAATAAAAGGAAATGTTTTGACTAATTAAGTATTATTAAAACGAGAAACTTCCATCTGCATAGAAGCTAAGATGAGACAAAATGATATTTCCTAGATCATGGCTGCTGTAATAAGATTGTTATAAACAAGAATATCCTACTCACATATAAGACTTATGTTTCTCAGATAGTTAAAAGAGAATTATATTCTTAACTGAATAAGACTATGAACTACGAAACCCTTCTAAAATAAGAAACTTGAACATTGGAAAAGAAGGTTGCTACTTGATTTTACAAAGAGAAGTAATTGATTTACTTTAAAAAGATAATCACTCTATTTTCATATACTACAGGTATTGTGTGGTTTTTGTGAAGTAACGTATCTTTTAAAGATTTAATGTATGAAGTACTTTGGGGATAGGTACCCGAACTTGTTAGTAGAAAGTACCTTGTGTGAATAACTTGATTGTATTGGTTTGTGATAGCCTTGTAATACTTTCTTGTTGATTTGATAAGTAAGCATGTTAGGATGCTACGTGTGTTAGTATCTTGTGATTATTGTGTAAGGGGGTCACTCTTGTTGTGCTTACGTTGTCAAACGTTAAGCCCGTTATCTTGTTATTGTATCACATACCCTCGACTTGTTATACCGAGGGCTTGCCACCGCGATGCGGTCTATACGGCTATGCGATCCTTGTGACTATGCGGAGCGCGGTAGCTCGAGGATTGATCATTCGGGTGTTTAGCACGACGCGGATTCCATGCGTGCTGTTGAGACTATGCGGTCTTTTGAGACTATGCGGCTGCGGGAGCCTAGCGGATACCGAGGGTTGGCTGCGCTTCAATGGGGTATACCTCGTGATGCAGGACCGTGATTCGAGGAATACCTCATGCGGTGCATGGGTGACCTATGCGAGTGCGAGAGTTCGAGGGGATAGACGCGCGACATTGATATTGCGCGAGTGGCCGCCCGATCATGTGGTGCGGTGCAGAAAGACCTCGAGATACGATTTGTGGTATTTTGGTGCTTGTAGGTCTTAGTAGTCGGCTATGCCTTCGTACTTGTCCCGCACGGTTTTATTGTGATAACTTTGAGGCGTGAGTCACGACTTGACATATCGCTTATTTATTGTGAATGTATTTTGGTTATCATACATGTCTCCCGCTTTATATAGACTACTATGATTTCATTTACGATTTATTTTCGGGCCACATACTGTACTGTTATCGACCTCCTTCGGGCTGCGTTCATGCCGCAGTAAAGGTACACGATCGTTGATCCTAGCTCGTGGTCACGCCAAAGCATTTGGGAAGCTCCGTTTCTCGGAGGCTTATCGATGGTATAGTCCCCGTCGTAAGTGTTTACATTCGGGGTTTGGCGGGGCCCTGTCCCGCCATTGTTGTCGTATCATGCTTAGAGGTGCAGTAGATGTTGTGGCGGGGTTTGTAAAAAGGATTAAACCGTTCATATTGAAAGAGTTGTTATTTATATATATACGAAGGTAACTGTTTTGGTTGCTTTTCGCTTATTTCACCGTCTTATTACACTGGTTTCATGTATTGTCTTTATGTTCGTGATTACTCGATGTATGGCTACTTGGGTGCCCGGTAAGGCACGATCCACGCCCGGTTCGGTCGTGACAAAAGTGGTATCGAGCGATTAATCCTGAAAGTGTCTACGACCGTATCGATGAAGTCTTGATTATCGGTGTGTTGCGCACCACACCAATAATCGGAGGCTATAGGTATTTAGGATTGGTTTCTATTCTTCTCACTCGAGATCGTGCCTTAGAGTCGTGTTGTAAGTTGGACCTCCGACGTATTTCTTTCCTTACCGTTATGCCTCCGCGTGAGGCAACCCGCCCAGAGGTCGGCGCAGGAGGAGTGCGAGTAGAGTTCGAGGGTGGCGAGGCACAGGCCCAATCATTACCTAGGGTAGTGCTTCTTTCGGGAGTTTTGCGACGTCACTAGCCCAGTGAGTTTGGCACAGCGTGGCGGTTCCAGCTGCCATGATATTTGAACCTTCGCCCATGGCCGGGGCGGTGAATATAGAGTGCAAAGAAGGCGACCACATTACTAGCTATGGATGTGGCTACAGAGAGTATACCGATGTACCACGGGTCTTGATGACTATCTAAGAGAGGTTGTGCAAGAGTAATTCTTGATTAGGCTTGAGCATGGCACATTATGCGGGCTTATGCGCGCAGCCAAGAAACGTAGAGATTTACGGGTTAACAAAGGACAGCAGAGAGGCCAGAGCGAAGGTCCTTTAGTAACTTTCGAGGCGTAGTCGCCACCGCAGATTAGATATGCACCTCCGCGGCAGAGTGGTCTTCCGACGATTTCGGGCGTTCGGTGTGCGGGAGTTGGTCGAACTCCGGGGCTTCCGGTCACATGATGCGACGTCATTCGGGAATGTCGTCTTTTAGTTAATACTTGTTGTACTACGACCGTCCGGTCCGATGTCGATGGGTATCCTCAGGAGGACTTAGCCTTCAGGATCGGTGGGTAGTTCGTCATCTTCCTTAGCTATGAGCCCTACATGGCGGTTTGATTAGAACGACTAAGGAGTAAGAAGAGATATAGATATATCTTTAACCCTCAGAGATCGGTATGTGTGATAAGGTGAGTATACCTTAAGTGTTATGTTACGATAGCGGTGTGTTAGTCGTGATTAGATCATGGTTGTTTAACAGAGTAAGATTTTGGGGATAGAGAAGGTGTGAGCCTTAGAGCTTTTACGTAAAGACCTTAGAGGTGAGGCCGTCTCGAGAAAGGTGTAGTGTTATGTTTGACTTTATCGGAAGTGCATAGTGCACGTGAGTTATGTTGGGATAGGTCCCAGTAGTGGAATGAAAGGGGTAGTTGAGCTAAGAAGACCGCTAGGTTTTCAAGCGTGATTAGTGAGATTGTTAGGATCGGGAGCTAGTATTGTGCGTTGTCGCCTGTTGAGGCCACGTTGGGTCAACCCGCGGTAGGTTTGGTGGTGGTCAGGTTGTGGTGGTCCCGCCTTGTGTTAGGGTTGTGAGGATGTTAGGCCCAAGTTTAGTTAACCAAATGAGCGAGTTCGTAGGTGCGTTCGACCAGTGGTCGGGCCGATGGGGCAGCCCATCGTGTTCTTGATCGACCGTTTACTCATTGTGTTGAGTTATCGGAAAGGTTGTAGGGCTGCACGAGGTGCCTACCTACACCTTAAGACGCATGGAGCCAGTTACACCGCTTTTTCTCGAGGTTTTGCCGAGCAAGGTTAGGAACTGGTGAATCTCGATCGCGTTCGCCGCCGGGTGTGTGTATCTCGAGGTAGTCGGGATTGTTGTCTCTGTGGAGGAAGTGTTTAAGCTACCATTTCGGTTCGGATATCGCCTTATGAAGCCTTGTAAGAGGCGGAAGTGTAAGTTCCGGTCGATTGGTTCGATGTTGGCAAGGTTCGCGGTTGGTTGAGCTTGTTCCACAGATCGTGGTTAGGGTGTGACGAGTTTTGGTATGACAGAGGAACTTAGCGTGTTACTTTGGGGCCCTTTGAGTTCATGTGAAGGATAGGCGGGTTGCCTATATGATAGCTTTTGCCGTCCGACTTAGGAGGCGACGTCCGTCTTTCGTATTGTTATGATCGGGAAAGTATCGGAGAATCCATCGAGTGTTCGATTAATGATGACCACGTTAGAGATAGTAACCGAGTCTTGGCGAAGCCGGTCGAGAATGTGGTAAGAGTTCGAGTGTCACGACCTCGGGGTCGCAGCGACCGGTACCATTTGTTGGGTCGTCGAGCAAGGCTCGCGACAAAGTGACAAAAGTGGTACCATTTGGTGGAGTCGCGAGAAGGTTAATGCCTCGAGCAAAGTGACAAAGTGGTATCTACGAGTAAAGAGAGAAGCGAGCATGTATGGCGGGCGTAGATGTGATCATTTCTTTTGTAAAGAGAAGGTGTGAAGGAAGTATATTTTAGACCCCGGTGAGGAGTGTTTTGTGGTGATGATTAGAGGTGTTTCCTCGTGGACTTTGATGCAAGTATTTACGCAGGTGCAGCTGTGGCAGGATTGTTCTCGTAAGTATAGTAGTGAAGACTATACTGGCGCGCGTTTGTTTTAAGACTTACAAGGAACATTCGGGACGAATGTTTCTAAGAGAGGAGAATGTTATACCCCGTATTTTGAGTATGCGTGGGGCGTGCGTAGAAAATTTGAAACTTGTACTAAGGCTTGGCGAATTAATTTTGTTCACAACACCCGTTTAGAGTCGTTTTTAATGAAACGTTTTCCACGACTTTCGTAGGGAATTTCCGCTATGTCATTTTTAATTTTGCGGATTTTTAGAGGCGAAGCGTGTTAACAAGAGGGCGCCACTTGGCACCCTCCCATTGGCGTGAGAGCTCGGTTTGGACGAAATGGAGGTGTAGTTGGTAGGATATTTTGTGTGTTAGTTGGTCGAGGACACACGGGGTGAATCTTGGCCCTACACTTGCTTTGCACTTGGCAAGATCTTGGCCATTGTTGGCCTTCACTGACCTATAAATACCCCTTCCTTTGAAGACTTCTTCATCCAAAAAAATCTCTAAGTCTTGAGAGCTCCTCCCCATTTCGTGAGGCCCTCGCCGAGAGTAGCGCCTCCTAGTAGTGTGGTGGGGTACCCCTAGCCTAGTTGATTTCGTATAATACCCCCCCTCCCCCTTTGTGGTGTAGAAATACTCTCAAAAGTATTGTTATAATGCCCAAATTACCTTAGCCGTATACCTTGTTGTATTCTAAGGTTATACCTATCTGAAAATGCCGAAATACTATTATACTTAGTCTACCACAAAACCGAAACCCTAGGAAAATCTCCATAGTCCGTTGAGTATTGTGTAGAAGTTAGTTAGAACTTCTAAGGGTGGTTTAGAGCGGTTGGGCGCTCGGAGTTGAGCTAAACGATTGCCCGGTTTGACTTTAACTAGGATAATTATGGGCTTATCGAGGTAATTATCTTGTCCTCTATTGTAATTGGAAATTACATATTGTTAGAATATATAGTTGAAGTATACTATATATAGAAGCAACGTAGTTATCGGCAATGTCTTTTGACTTAAGCACGAATAATACTTACGCAATGTCTTTTGACTTAAGCTGAATTTAAAGAAGAATCTTGAATTGTAATTACATGGGTGTATTACGGAGACTTGTGTAGTAGCAGTGGAGTAGAATTGTACCTAGTGGTTAGGCGTATAACCCCACGGTTGGCTTGGTAGCGGCCTCGATAGAGAGGAGATTTACGCTGTTGCGGGAAATCTTTGCCGAATTTTCGGTAGAATGTTCTACGATGGGATCTAAATGTTAATAAAGCGCCTTGTGGCCTTATAGGTTGAAGTACTACGTGTGGCGCGATCTACTGGGCTTAAGGAGTAGCCGACGGTTGGAAGTACTTGAGCATTTTGCTATTAGTCGATACTCGCGAGGTATGTGAACCTCTTCCTATCTCTTCTAGCATGATATGTGTGAACTATGTAGTGCGGAGGCGTACGTGCTAAATGTATTTGATTGGTTTAAAACATAAAGTGTTATAACGGCTTTATGAAGTTGGTTATAACAGCTTTATGTTGGTAAGAAAATACTTGTGGTCTTTAAAAGGTAACTGATTTGAACTATAACTGGCTTGTTATGTGTTAGTAAAGAACTTGAAGTATTTCAAAAGATTTTTGAATCATTTTGAAAGAAGAAGTAATACTTGGTTTTGCAAAACTTAAGAGTTGTACTAGCTTTATGGGAAGTTAGGTATAACGGCTTAAGAATGTTTCTTGATTTGAAATCGAATGTATCGACAAACCACTGCAGCGTTAATAAAAGGAAATGTTTTGACTAATTAAGTATTATTAAAACCAGTAGAAACTTCCATCTGCATAGAAGCTAAGATGAGACAAAATGATATTTCCTAGATCATGGCTGCTGTAATAAGATTGTTATAAACAAGAATATCCTACTCACATATAAGACTTATGTTTCTCAGATAGTTAAAAGAGAATTATATTCTTAATGAATAAGACTATGAACTACGAAACCCTTCTAAAATAAGAAACTTGAACATTGGAAAAGAAGGTTGCTACTTGATTTTACAAAGAGAAGTAATTGATTTACTTTAAAAGATAATCACTCTATTTTCATATACTACGGTATTGTGTGGTTTTTGTGAAGTAACGTATCTTTTAAAGATTTAATGTATGAAGTACTTTGGGGATAGGTACGAACTTGTTAGTAGAAAGTACCTTGTGTGAATAACTTGATTGTATTGGTTTGTGATAGCCTTGTAATACTTTCTTGTTGATTTGATAAGTAAGCATGTTAGGATGCTACGTGTGTTAGTATCTTGTGATTATTGTGTAAGGGGTCACTCTTGTTGTGCTTACGTTGTCAAGCGTTAAGCGGATTATCTTGTTATTGTATCACATACCCCTTGACTTGTTATACCGAGGGCTTGCCACCGCGATGCGGTCTATCGGCTATCTGATCCTTGTGACTATGCGGAGTCACGGTAGCTCGAGGATTGATCATTCGGGTGTTTAGCGACGCGGGGATTCTATGCGGTCTGTTGAGACTATGCGGTCTTTTGAGACTATGCGGTGTGGGAGCCTAGGCGGATACCGAGGTTGGGTGCGCCCGATGCGGGGTATACCTCGGTGATGCAGGACCATGATTCGAGAATACCTCATGCGGGTGCTGGGTGACCTATGCGAGTGCGAGAGTTCGAGGATAGGCCGCGCATTGATATTGCGGGCGAGTGGCGGCCGATCATGTAGTGCGGTCTAGAAAGACCTCGAGATCTGATTTGTGGTATTTTTGGTGCGTGGGTCTTAGTAGTCGGCTATGCCTTCGTACTTGCCGTCACGGTTTTATTGTGATAACTTTGAGGCGTGAGTCACGACTTGACATATTCGCTTATTTATTGTGAACTGTATTTTGGTTATCATACATGTCTCTGCTTTATATAGACTACTATGATTTCATTTCTGATGATTTATTTTCGATTTCACATACTTGGTACTGTTGTATTGACCTCGCCCGGGTGCGTTCATCCGCAGGTAAAGGTACACCGATCGTTGATCCTAGCTCTCGGTCACGATTTAGCGTTTGGGAAGCTCGTTTCTCGGAGGCTTATCGGTGGTATAGTCCCTGCCGTCGTAAGTGTTTACATTCGGGGTTTGGCGGGGCCATCCGCCATTGTTGTCGTATCATTCTTAGAGTGCATGTCTTGTTGTGGCGGGGTTTGTAAAAGGATTAAACTGTTCATGTTGAAAGAGTTGTTATTTATATATATACCTGAAGGTAACCGTTTTTGGTTGCTTTATGCCTTATTTCACTGTCTTATTACACTGGTTTCATGTATTGTCTTTATGTTCCGCTGATTACTCTGATGTATGGATACTTGGGTGCCCGGGGTAAGACACCAGTCACGGGCCCGGGTTCGGGTCGTGACATTACTCTTTCATTTATCCTTAATACCCAGTTGAAATCACTCATTATTGCCTATGGACTTTGTACCTGGTCATGTAACCTTCCAATATCTATCCACAATTCCCTTTTAAGAGCCACATCATTAAACGCATACACCAAGGTCATATGGAAACTTTTCTTTGTACCCCTATGTGTTACCCCGCAGTGTATCAATTATTTTGTACAATTTAATATCTACCTTATAGAGATGAGGCTTCCACAACAACCATATTCGTCCATTTGGATGCTTAGTAAGATTAGTACTAAAAGATCACCCACTACACAAGTTAAGAGAGGTATTATGAGCTTCTTCCCATTTTAACCTTTGGTTCCAAGAGACCAAATAGCCACATCTTAGCATTCTGCGTGAACTAACACATTGAAACTGTGCACAAATACATACATCGGTTACCAATCCTTCAAATAACTGAAAATATGAACTCCAGAGGTTCGCTGCTTGATGCGCGTTAAGATGCACATACTTTAAACGCAAGTGCACGTTATCGTGACAAGTAATATAGTCCTGGTAAGACCGAATATCGTCCACAATGATTAGGGTTCAAGTACCAACTATCTATCTTTTGGTATCTATTTGGTGATTGATATTTGAGTTTGTGATTTATAACTAGTATTTATAAAAGCTAATTTAACTATAGGTTTATTTCAGTTGTGATGGGAATAGGGCTTCCATGTATCCTTACTATCCGCTTATGCTACTTACTAATGCATTAACTCATGGTATTCTTCTTTAGGAGAAAGCAGGTTTACGAAATCGTTTTATACTCCCGTTAGGGTTATATAAACACTCAACCCCAGTATCGCACCTTACCTAACTTTCGGTGATAAGGATAACTTTATAGGAGGATTAAGAACAAAAACCTAGTTGACCGTCACGCACAATGCGCAAAATTAGGGTTGTTAAGCCTCTTATCAACGCTACATAAATAATTGAGGTATTTTCATCCCCAATCCAAGAATGTCTACCCAACTTACAGCATATTCACAATCCCCCCTTTTCAGAATCTGATTAGAAATCATATAGTGATAATTAGTTGTCAATTAATTACCAAGAATTCAACTCAATTATTGGATAGATCTCTCAATAAGAAAAATAACCATAAGCATGCATTAATTTATAACATAAGTTTCTAGTAATTCAACATGGAAAGCCATGTAAGAGAATTAGTTCCTAGCCATAAAGATGACAAGAACTAATTCAAAGTTCATCATAAAAACTGAAATAAAGTAAAGAAAAGGAAAAGAAAAATACTTAAGTATGAGTCTCCAAGCCAAGCATCCAAGGGTTGTGTTGTGGAATATTTACAAGATGGATTGGTGGAATGATGGATGTAGAATGGTGAATGGTGGGATGGAGAATGAATAATTCTTCTAATGATGTAGAGTATTTATAGCCAAAGAATCCTTTAGGTGAAGGGTTAGGGATTTTGTAGGTAGGAAAAGTTATTAGAATCCTTTTAGATAAGGGTTTTAAGGTAGGAAAAGTTATCCCTTTAGGTAGGAAAAGTTATCCATTTAGGATTCTGAAAAACATGTCAATTTCGCCCAGAACTTCATAAAATCCCGCGTCGGCGCGCCTGATCAGTGGCGCGCTGAAGATCAACAACTTTAGACTTTCGACACATTGGCGCGCATGCTCTGCCCGCGCGGCTCATCTGCATTTTTAGCGAATTTCCGTTTCGTCGTCTTTTCTCGTCCGGACTTCGTCTGATTTCCTCTATAATTCCCGAAACTTTTTAGACTTCATCTCTCGGCCCTTTTAGTGTGCAATTCCATCTCTTTTAAGCTCATTTCCTCTTCTTTTCGCCATTTCTCCATTTTTGACCGCTGTGACACAAAAGAAAGAAAACGACCCTAATACTATACTAAACATAAACAAAATGAGTAAAATACTAACTAAAAATGACTCAAAAGTGTATATAAAATACAGATCAAATACCCCCAAACTTAACCTTTGCTGCCTCGAGCAAAGATAGAAAAGAAAGAAATAAAGGACTCAAGAAAATGGAAAATAAAAGACTCATGACATTGATCACTTTTCTTTGCATTTAGTGTTATCTAGAAAAACATGAAGGTTAAGCGAGAATAATATGCCGAACATATAGCATGAAATTTGACCACTAAACACATTAAGCTAGATATTTCGCAAACTCATATTTATCATGCTTAATGAAAGTCAATATACTAAATCATGCATATAAATTCAAAGAAATCCTATGGCATGCTTACTTGCTATTCTCCACTAATCCTGGATATGCATAAAAGAGATCTTCAGGACTTTAAGGGTTGTAATGTAGGCTTAGGTGTAGGTAGGTAAAAATAGGCATTTAGGCTCATTTCGTGTACCATAAGCTCTTTTGCTTTTCAATTCTTCCCTTTTATTTTGATTTCCTTTCTTCACTTCATATATATCTTTCCCCTCTTTTGTTTTGAGAGAGTGAAGTGTATTATGAAAAACAAGCACCCCCAAACTTAGGCTTTTGCCTATTTATTATTACTTTTTCATTGGGGTGCATCAAAATTGTTTACTCTTTTTTGTCTCTTTTTCGACACTTTATATTCCACTTTTTCACATTTTTACTTATGGTACAATTTGTGGGCATATAGGGTGTCAAAAGAAGAAGTTTAACTTTTTAGGCTCAATGAGGCTGACTAGGGATACTTTTAAAGTCCGGGATAGAAAAGAGTGGTAAGAATTGGCTATCAAAGAAATGTCTGAGTCATCTCCCTATCATGCATATCCTAACTATTTCGCCTCAAATAGCAAGCAATCATAACACATAGGTTTTCATTATTTAGCATGCACAATTTAAGCAAGAAACTCCAAATAGACAGATTTTGTGAGTTTTTGGCATATCTAACCTAGATGTTTAGATAGTTGCTTCTAATTCCATTACATTATTCCACCTTCCTTCACTAGATGTTTCTAGCAACTACAGCATACATGATCTTTGACATACAATTATGACTCAAAAGAGGGAAAAAAAAATTGTGACTCAAAAATAAACACAAAAAAAAAAAACAAAAAAAAAAACTTAACTGAAACATAACAAGACACAAATAAAACACCCCCAAACTTAAATCACACATTGTCCCCAATGTGTGCAATACTAAAAAAAATGAAAAATGGGCAACTTACTGACACAACACAGCGGTCATAATGGAGGTCTAGGAGGAAAAATTCTGGAATTTGCACGGAAATATGGCTCTCTGAGATTCTGGCGCGTGACACGAGATCAGCGCGGCTGCTAATCTTGTGGCCCTGCAGGTTCGGCGCCGGCCCGATTCAGGCGCGCGGCCTTTTTCCTTTTTGGCGTTTGTTGCTCCTTTTC
This sequence comes from Przewalskia tangutica, assembly GCA_029844215.1. Classification (NCBI taxonomy): domain Eukaryota; kingdom Viridiplantae; phylum Streptophyta; class Magnoliopsida; order Solanales; family Solanaceae; genus Przewalskia; species Przewalskia tangutica. The sequence goes on along the minus strand of CM056723.1, from coordinate 114,217,787 downwards.
CTCGGTTTGACTTTGGTCTCCATCCAACAACACAAAACAAGAACCCAAGACCGTGAGACTGTTCAAGACAAAATAAAATAAAATAAAGACAGAAATTAAAATAACATAATTAAAAATATTGGGTTGCCTCCCAACAAGCGCTGTCTTTAACGTCTTTTAGCCGGACGCCTTTAACCTTTACGAGTGCCCATTGGATCCTTCTGCGAACCGCTTGCAATCCGTAAATTTATTGTTGTAGGCCTCAATTTCCCTACAACCATTTGTTCAAACAAGAGCCTTAAAAACACAATTATCCCCCAAGTAGGCTTGTCTTTTATGCTTTCTATAATGTAGGAATCCGTGAACTTCTCTACATCTCTCAACTCTAGGGGGTACCCTTGATGGTATGGGCTTCCTAATTGGGAATCAGCCGTGATAGCTAGTGGTGTTTCTTCTGTAATAGGTGTAAGAAAAAGAATTTCCACAGAATCCAAGAAGGTAAATAATTGAATCTCTGCTATCCTTTCCTTTTCTACACCAACTATCTCACCAGATTCCTCAATAGTTGGGTTTGGTTCGGGCTCCTCAATTTGTTGTTCGCTGTTGAATATGATTGCGAGTTCTGCTATTTGCGTTTCCAACTTCTTCATGGCCATTCTCGTTTCGTCCATGAACTGAGCTTGGTACCTCGTGAGACTGAGTATAACTTCTCGCAATTCCTCCCTCTCTTCTTATATGGTTGGAGCTCGATCATATTGACAGTAGAAATCCATGTCTTAAGGATCCCTGAGATGAATCAAAACCAACAGCGAATCACGGCACACTTGTTTTTTTTTTTTCAAAAGAAAATAAAATAAATAATTTAAAGAAACAAAAATAAAAACCAAATTAGAAATTAAAAATAGATAAATTTGATATTGAACTATGCCTAATCCCCGGCAACGGCGCCAAAAACTTGATGCGCGTTAAGATGCACACACTTTAAACGCAAGTGCACGTTATCGTGACAAGTAATATAGTCCTGGTAAGACCGAATATCGTCCACAAGGATTAGGGTTCAAGTACCAACTATCTATCTTTTGGTATCTATTTGGTGATTGATATTTGAGTTTGTGATTTATAACTAGTATTTATAAAAGCTAATTTAACTATAGGTTTATTTCAGTTGTGATGGGAATAGGGCTTCCATGTATCCTTACTATCCGCTTATGCTACTTACTAATGCATTAACTCATGGTATTCTTCTTTAGGAGAAAACAGGTTTACGAAATCGTTTTATACTCCCGTTAGGGTTATATAAACACTCAACCCCAGTATCGCACCTTACCTAACTTTCGGTGATAAGGATAACTTTATAGGAGGATTAAGAACAAAAACCTAGTTGACTTTCACGCACAATGCGCAAAATTAGGGTTGTTAAGTCTCTCATCAACGCTACATAAATAATTGAGGTATTTTCATCCCCAATCCAAGAATGTCTACCCAACTTACAACATATTCACAATCCCCCCTTTTCAGAATCTGATTAGAAATCATATAGTGATAATTAGTTGTAAATTAATTACCAAGAATTCAACTCAATTATTGGATAGATCTCTTAATAAGAAAAATAACCATAAGCATGCATTAATTTATAACATAAGTTTCTAGTAATTCAACATGGAAAGCCCTGTAAGAGAATTAGTTCCTAGCCATAAAGATGACAAGAACTAATTCAAAGTTCATCATAAAAACTGAAATAAAGTAAAGAAAAGGAAAAGAAAAATACTTAAGTATGAGTCTCCAAGCCAAGCATCCAAGGGTTGTGTTGTGGAATATTTACAAGATGGATTGGTGGAAGGATGGATGTAGAATGGTGAATGGTGGGATGGAGAATGAATAATTCTTCTAATGATGTAGAGTATTTATAGCCAAAGAATCCTTTAGGTGAAGGGTTAGGGATTTTGTAGGTAGAAAAAGTTATTAGAATCCTTTTAGGTAAGGGTTTTAAGGTAGGAAAAGTTCTCCCTTTAGGTAGGAAAAGTTATCCCTTTAGGATTCTGAAAAACATGTCAATTTCGCCCAGAACTTCATAAAATCCCGCGTCGGCGCGCCAGCGGCATGGCGCGCGGCTGAAGATCAGCAACTTTAGACTTTCGGCCACGTTGGTAGCGGCTCTGCTGCCGTGCGCGCTCATCTTTGCGTTTTACGGCGAATTCCGTTTAAATCGTCTTTTCGTCCGGACTTCGTCTGATTTCCTCTATAATTCCCGGAACTTTTTAGACTTCATCTCTTGGCCCTTTTAGTGTGCAATTCCATCTCTTTTAAGCTCATTTCCTCTTCTTTTCGCCATTTCTCCATTTTTGACCGCTGTGACACAAAAGAAAGAAAAACGACCCTAATACTATACTAAACATAAACAAAATGAGTAAAATACTAACTAAAAATGACTCAAAAAGTGTATATAAAATACACCGATCAAATACCCCCAAACTTAACCTTTGCTCGCCCTCGAGCAAAGATAGAAAGAAAGAAATAAAGGACTCGAAAATGGAAAATAAAAGACTCACTGACATTGATCACTTTTGCTGCATTTAGTGTTATCTAGAAAAACATGAAGGTTAGCAGAATAATATGCACGAACATATAGCATGAAATTTCAGCACACTAAACACATTAAGCTAGATATTTCGCAAACTCATATTTATCATGCTTAATGAAAGTCAATATACTAAATCATGCATATAAATTCAAAGAAATCCTATGGCATGCTTACTTGCTATTCTCCACTAATCCTGGATATGCATAAAAGAGATCTTCAGGACTTTAAGGGTTGTAATGTAGGCTTAGGTGTAGGTAGGTAAAAATAGGCATTTAGGCTCATTTCGTGTACCATAAGCTCTTTTGCTTTTCAATTCTTCCCTTTTCTTTTGATTTCCTTTCTTCACTTCATATCTATCTTTCCCCTCTTTTGTTTTGAGAGAGTGAAGTGTATTATGAAAAACAAGCACCCCCAAACTTAGGCTTTTGCCTATTTATTATTACTTTTTCATTGGGGTGCATCAAAATTGTTTACTCTTTTTTGTCTCTTTTTCGACACTTTATATTCCACTTTTTCACATTTTTACTTATGGTACAATTTGTGGGCATATAGGGTGTCAAAAGAAGAAGTTTAACTTTTAGGCTCGATATGGGTGACTAGGGATACTTTTAAAGTCCGGGATAGAAAAGAGTGGTAAGAATTGGCTATCAAAGAAATGTCTGAGTCATCTCCCTATCATGCATATCCTAACTATTTCGCCTCAAATAGCAAGCAATCATAACACATAGGTTTTCATTATTTAGCATGCACAATTTAAGCAAGAAACTCCAAATAGGCAGTTTTGTGAGTTTTGGCATATCTAACCTAGATGTTTAGATAGTTGCTTCTAATTCCATTACATTATTCCACCTTCCTTCACTAGGTGTTTCTAGCAACTACAAGATACATGATCTTTGTGAGCAATTATGACTAAAAAGAAAGAAAAAAAAATTGTGACTCGAAAATAAACACAAAAAAAAAAACTTAATCGAAACATAACAAGACACAAATAAAACACCCCGAACTTAAATCACACATTGTCCCCAATGTGTGCAATACTAAAAAAAATGAAAAATGGACAACTTACTGACACAACACAGCGGTCATAATGGAGGTCTGGGAGGAAAAATTCTGGAATTTGCACGGAAATATGGCTCTCTGAGATTCGCGCCGCGACACGAGGTCAGCGCGCGTACTGCTAATCTTGTGGCCCTCTGAGTTCCGCCGCGGCCCGATTGGCGCCGCGCGCGGCCTACTTTTCCTTTTTGGCGTTTGTTGCTCCTTTTTCCTCGGTTTGACTTTGATCCACTGTCATCCAACAACACAAAACAAGAACCCAAGACCGTGAGGCTATTTCAAGACAAAATAAAATAAAATAAAGAAATTAAAATAACATAATTAAAAATATTGGGTTGCCTCCAACATTATTTGTCTTTAACGTCTTTTAATGGACGCCTTTAACCTTTACGAGTGCCCGTTGGATCCTTACGTGAGAATTGCGATCCATGAATTTATTGTTGTAGGCCTCGATTTCCTACAACCATTTGTTCAAACAAGAGCCTTAAAAACACAATTATCCCCAAGTAGGCTTGTCTTTTATGCTTTCTATAATGTAGGAATCAGTGAACTTCTACATCTCTCAACTCTAGGGGTACCCTTGATGGTATGGGCTTCTAATTGGGAATCGGTAGTGATAGCTAGTGGTGTTTTTACGTAATAGGTGTAAGAAAAGAATTTCCACAGAATCGAAGGTAAATAATTGAATCTCTGCTATCCTTTCCTTTTCTACACCAACTATCTCACCGATTCCTCAATAGTTGGGTTTGGTTGGTCTCCCTCAATTTGTTGTTATTGTTGAATATGATTGCGAGTTCTGCTATTTGCGTTTCCAACTTCTTCATGGCCATTCTCGTTTCGTCCATGAACTGAGCTTGGTACCTCGTGAGACTGAGTATAACTTCTCGCAATTTCTCCCTCTCTTCTTATATGGTTGGAGCTCGATCATATTGACAGTAGAAATCCATGTCTTAAGGATCCCTGAGATGAATCAAAACCAACAGCGAATCAAGGCACACTTGTTTTTTTTTTCTTTTTCAAAAGAAAATAAAATAAAATATTTAAAGAAACAAAAATAAAAACCAAATTAGAAATTAAAAATAGATAAATTTGATATTGAACTATGCCTAATCCCCGGCAACGGCGCCAAAAACTTGATACGCGTTAAGATGCACACACTTTAAACGCAAGTGCACGTTATCGTGACAAGTAATATAGTCCTGGTAAGACCGAATATCGTCCACAAGGATTAGGGTTCAAGTACCAACTATCTATCTTTTGGTATCTATTTGGTGATTGATATTTGAGTTTGTGATTTATAACTAGTATTTATAAAAGCTAATTTAACTATAGGTTTATTTCAGTTGTGATGGGAATAGGGCTTCCATGTATCCTTACTATCCGCTTATGCTACTTACTAATGCATTAACTCATGGTATTCTTCTTTAGGAGAAAGCAGGTTTACGAAATCGTTTTATACTCCCGTTAGGGTTATATAAACACTCAACCTGATGTCGCACCTTACCTAACTTTGGTGATAAGGATAACTTTATAGGAGGATTAAGAACAAAACCTAGTTGGCCAAGCGCGCCTGATGCGCAAAATTAGGGTTGTTAAGCCTCTTATCAACGCTACATAAATAATTGAGGTATTTTCATCCCCAATCCAAGAATGTCTACCCAACTTACAGCATATTCGCAATCCCCCCTTTTCAGAATCTGATTAGAAATCATATAATGATAATTAGTTGTCAATTAATTACCAAGAATTCAACTCAATTATTGGATAGATCTCTCAATAAGAAAAATAACCATAAGCATGCATTAATTTATAACATAAGTTTCTAGTAATTCAATATGGAAAGCCCTATAAGAGAATTAGTTCCTAGCCATAAAGATGACAAGAACTAATTCAAAGTTCATCATAAAAACTGAAATAAAGTAAAGAAAAGGAAAAGAAAAATACTTAAGTATGAGTCTCCAAGCCAAGCATCCAAGGGTTGTGTTGTGGAATATTTACAAGATGGATTGGTGGAAGGATGGATGTAGAATGGTGAATGGTGGGATGGAGAATGAATAATTCTTCTAATGATGTAGAGTATTTATAGCCAAAGAATCCTTTAGGTGAAGGGTTAGGGATTTTGTAGGTAGGAAAAGTTATTAGAATCCTTTTAGGTAAGGGTTTTAAGGTAGGAAAAGTTATCCCTTTAGGTAGGAAAAGTTATCCCTTTAGGATTCTGAAAAACATGTCAATTTCGCCCAGAACTTCATAAAATCCCGCGTCGGCGCCGCGACCTGCACTAGCGCGGCTGAAGATCGAAACTTTAGACTTTGGCCACATTGGCGCCCGGCTGCTGGCTGCGCGGCTCATCTGCATTTTTCTCGTAATTCCGTTTGTCGTCTTTTCTTGTCGGACTTCGTCGATTTCCTCTATAATTCGGAACTTTTAGACTTCATCTTGCTTTTAGTGTGCAATTCCATCTCTTTTAAGCTCATTTCCTCTTCTTTTCGCCATTTCTCCATTTTTGACCGCTGTGACACAAAAGAAAGAAAAACGACCCTAATACTATACTAAACATAAACAAAATGAGTAAAATACTAACTAAAATGACTCAAAAAGTGTATATAAAATACACCGATCACTGCTCATCTGAACACTACTCCTTACGATATTTTAAATGCTGGACACAACTATACGAACAACGAGGAATATATACGATACGGTGGGATCTGGATCTATCAATGTATATACGTCTCAAAAAGATCAAAAATATACCTGTAACCCCATTCAATGATTGTCACGCCCCGAACTTCGGGCCCGCGACTGGTGCCCTACCTGGGTACCCTTTTATTTACATAACTCAAATAAACTGCGGAAGGTAAATGACACTCAATTTTTTTTAAACAAAGGCAAAGCCGATAAGGCTGCCACCATAATATATATCACACCCGAATGGGTCTACAATGTACAACAATGTAAATACAACTCTGTGATCCATTGTACCAGTATGAATACAAACCTCTAAGAATTTGGGCGATGGCGTGACGGGACAAGGCCCCGTACCACGAATATACCTAGCCATAATGACAAGCTCCGGAACATTGGAGCCATCTCAAAATCTTGAACCAGGATCTAAGCTCGCGGATCCACTAAATACCTGAACTGCAGACATTTGAGCGGCCGAAGAAATCGGTCGCAACAGGTACCAAGTATGGAACGGAAATAAAGTATAGTATTAAAATCATAGTTGTACACAAGAATGACAGGGGCAAGTATGAAAATTAAATACCAGATCCTACCGTGTCATATAAAATAGAGCCAATTGTACCTTGTCTCGATGTACTATTGTATCACTGTAACACCGTACAATATACTGCCCGACTTTTAGTGAAGGACGCAATAAAGTCATGTAAAACTGTAAGTACTGTAAAGGAGATCTTACAGTCCAAATATAAAGCAGGAGACAAGTATGATAACCAAATTAACAATACACTGTGCCTTATTAACAATGAGAGTAATAAGAGTAAACTTTACATGCTTTAAAATAGGAAGCTTATGATCAATCTAGGGCCACCCGCCCGTAGTATCATTATGCAATCCTACTCCTGGGACTGTTTTACCCGCAAGGGTCTTGTGGACCCGCATAGGACTATTCAACCGCACATGACTATTTTACCCGCTTAGGCCCTACGGGCCCGCAATGAGCATATACGCAATACTCGCATCGTGGGGAGCAAATCCACGGAGATGTATAATGTCTTGGGGGTTTACCCCGCAATTATACTTATAACACTAGCACTAATGGCTATCATGAACAACATATGCAAGTTGAGTAATCTTTAACTCTCATTAGATCAAATAGGAGGTACTCTCCTCCTTAGAAAAACCAAGGTAATACCATGCCTTCTTTTTTAGAATTACCAAGACAATGTCATGTCTTCCTTTCTAAAATAACCCAAACAATACTGTCATGCGAGGTACAACATGTCCCGGCCCATTCTGGGACTCGGGGTAAATATAAAGGATTGTACACATAAAGCTATCACAAGCAACTATGTAGACTTTAAATCACCTTTTGACTCTTGTTAGCATAAAATAGAATGAACTATCATTCTCTTTGAAAAACCAAGACACTAACAAGTCTTTCATTTTATAACACCAAGGCACTATCACATAGTTCATTAAGGATTAAGATCCATTACAACAATTGTACGTCCGCCGTACATTCACTTTATAAACTCAAGACACTTTCATTTCATGTACTATATTAAGGGCTTAATCATGGACATTCTCACATGATTCCCATATAATATGTTAAACCATCTCTCGACTTTCCACAAAACTGTTATAACAAACTTCTCATAAAGCCGTTATAACAACTTCATTCTAGAAAACTAAAGCACTACCACGTCTTTCCTTTTAATACAACCAAGGCATTATCATGTCATGTAAGGGAAAATGAACCCAAAGTACTATGTACATTCACTTCTTTACAAGAAGACTCAAATCATGTAATGTTAGGGAAATAAACCCAAAAGTACTATGTACATCTATTCTTTATAAAAAGAATCTTTTCATGAAATGTTAGGGAAAATGAATCCCAAAATACTTTTGCTATCAAAATCAAGTTACTTACACTTTTAAACTTAAGTAACTTATACTTTTAAAACCAAGAACCTCTTCTTTCAACCTTAAGCCATTTATTCTCCTTAAATCAAGTAATCTATACTTTTCAAATCAAGTAATCTATACTTTTCAAATCAAGTAATCTATTGTCACGCCCCGACTTTACCTAAGCCTTTACTTAGGGCGTGATGACACCTGGACAATTATTTCCCACCAGGAGCACCATTTAATTCTCTTTATTTAGAAATTTGAACTTATATTCAAATACGGAGCTATTAATAAAAATAACAATAAAGAAATCTGTTTATGACTTTATTAAAAACATAACGCGAGCCCATGCTCGTGCAAATATTATTTCTACATAGACATACTGACAAAGATTATTCTAAGTTGGAAGGGAGACCATTCCACACGGGAATTTCCCAAGACACTGGAACTGACATTCTGAACCTGACGAGTACCAAGCCCGAAGCAATGGACTTGGTATGACAAGAGGCTGCGGGACGATCGCTAGCCTTGGCGTGGAGCCTTTCCTCTATCACGCTTTCCTGAAACATGTTAAATAAAGAATCAGCCCTACCATCTGGGGCTGAGTGAGAACATTACCCTGCAATTCAAAGTAACACCACAATATTCCAAGTGCAATCACATTATAACGTAATAAGCATATTGCAAAAACATATCAGGTTACAACACTTTTAAATATGCAACAACTCCTCATAGGAAATTCTCGGTTTAACTAACACTTCATTTTATCTCGTATTATATGTTAAGACATTCCCCTGCATTTCCATATGTTTATTACATTTATATATTTGTGAACGCGTATTCACTTTTCATATTTATATATAGGTGAACATGTATTCATCTTTCATATTTGTTGCGGCGTGCAACCCGATCCATTATATTTACGTATTTGTGAACACATATTCACTTTACGTTTTGTTGCGGCGTGCAACCCGATCCATTATGTTTACATATTTGTGAACGCGTATTCACTTTACGTTTTGTTGCGGCGTGCAACCCGATCCATTATATTTACGTATTTGTGAACACGTATTCACTTTACATTTTGTTGCGGCGTGAAACCCGATCCATTATGTTTATATTTATATATTTATGTGAACACGTATTCACTTTTCATATTTTTCAGAAGATCGAATAAATAATATTCTCTTTCCCAACATTCTGTCATTCATACTTGTAACGATTATAACTTTTTAACCATAACTCCAACTAAGGTGTTTCTCAAGCGAAAACTAAGGTAAGACGGGGATATTTCACTGTATCAAATTTCATTTAAAACTACTTTGGGTAACTAACACAAATTTATCCTCAAAACAGCCACATGAGATTTGTTTCGGCAGAATTTTTATTAACCAGAACCCAATCTTAGAATAGTCATAACTCCTAATTTGTAAACCCGTTCAAGCCCCATAAAATCTCAAAATGACTAGAACAGAGAGATACAAGTCTCCATGTGAACCATCCTTTCATATTCTGTACCATTTGGTACAGTTTTACACTTTTATTCGCTGCCCTTTCTGGATCTCGATAGATCCGAGGCAGAAACTTTAAACAGCGATAACTCTCGATCCGTAAGTCTGATAGACCTTCGTAAGGTCTCAAAATGTCCACAACAGAGAGATCAAGAACTTTCATTTAGCACCAATTTTCATATTTCCCACGGATTAGTACAGTTTTACGTTTCAACGTCCTGCCCTTCTGGATTCCGATGAATCCGAGGCAGCAACTTCAAACTACAATAACTCTCAACTCGTAAGTCTGTTTTAACAAATCTTTATCTATATCTGTCCGTAATAGAGAGATTTACAACCATGTAAATTTGCATATAATTCTAATAAGTAAAACTCAATAAAAACAGTCCGTAATTATGCCTTTCCGAATTTCGGCCAAATGTAAGGCAGGAACTTTGAACTATGATAACTTTCAAACCGTATGTCAATTTTACCTCATTTTTTGTTCTATATGATCATAATAGAGAGGTGTACCATTATTACGAATTTCATCAAATTCTAACAATTATAACTCAGTGAGAACAGTTCGTAAAGTTCATGACGCAACTAGTTGTCTAAACAATCAAAAGTTCAATATTTCTTTTCAACACTCAATTCTTATTCTAACATGTATTGAACTTAAAATATAGGATGTTACCAAGAATTTCTGAGTGAGAAAACTCACCTTGTAAGTGTGAAGATTATTGTTGTGTGGTTGCTAAAATGATCCTTACTCTCTAGTATTTTGATTCTTGTTCTTCTTGCCCTCTTGGTATTTTTTCCAGATTTTTTCCTCTTCTTTTCACTTGTTTTTTTTCTGATTTTCTATTCTTTGTGCTAGGTATTTTATTTGTGCCATGTACAATGTATAAGTAGAAGAGTTTTCTATAACCTATGGGAGGTGGAATGACAAGAGTTGGAGGGGAAATGAAAAGGGGGGGAGAAGGGAAGGGACGTGCTGCATGCATCCTTTTTTTTTCTTTTGTTTTTTTGTTTTCTTATTATCATTTTATCTATCTATTTATCCAACTTTAACACTAACTCTATCCCATGCAATTTATTCTTTGTTTTCTTATATATATATATATATATTTTTATTAACCCAACCACAACTATATATTATTATTTTTTTTCCGGATTTTACATTCTCTCCTCCTTAAGCAACATTCGTCCTCAAATGTGAATAAGGTCGTAACATAATCACATAGCCACAATAATGTTTATTGTTATTGTAACAAATTTGGGACTTCACGTTCTCCCTTCCTTAAGAAGCATTCGTCCTCGAATGAGAATAAGGTTGTAACACATGCATATAGACACGCAAATGACACACATATGAAGTATTATGTAACGCATTTTTTTTATTACCTTAGTCAAATAGGAATGGATATTTGACTTTCATCGCCTCTTCAGCTTCCCAGGTGGCTTCCTCTGTGGAGTGATTCCTCCATAGAACTTTCACGGAAGCAATATCTTTATTTCTAAGACGTTGGACCTTTCTATCAAGTATTTCTACCGGAGCCTCTTCATATTGAAGCTCTTTATTAAGAACTATCTCCTGGGGAAGGATGACGCGACTTGGATCGGGCAAGTATTTTCGTAACATTGACACATGAAATACCGGATGCACTGCTTCCAGCTCTTGTGGAAGTGCTAATTCGTAAGCCACATTCCCCACTCTTCGCAAGATCTCATATGGCCCAACAAACCTTGGGCTCAATTTCCCTTTCTTACCAAAGCGCATCACTCCCTTTATTGGGGACACTTTTAAAAATACTTTCTCCCCCTCTTGGAATTCAAGATCTCTTTTCTGATGATCCGCATAGGACTTATGACGGCTATGAGCTATTTTGATCCGCTCCCGAATCATCTGTACCTTATCATTTGTTTCTTGAATGACTTCAGGTCCGAACAGTTGCGTCTCACCCACCTCGAACCATCCAAGTGGAGACCTACATTTACGTCCATATAATGCTTCAAACGGGACCATTTGTATGCTAGAGTGAAAACTATTGTTGTAGGAGAACTCAATTAGACATAGATTGTCCAACCAGCTTCCCTGAAAATCTAACACACAAGATCGCAACATGTCCTCAAGTGTTTGAATTGTTCGCTCAGCTTGCCTATCTGTTTGCGGGTGGAAAGCCGTGCTTAACTTAACTTTTGTCCCGAGACCCTGCTGGAAACTTTGCCAAAAGTGTGAGGTGAACTGGAAACCCCTATCTGAAATAATTTGTAGGGGAATCCCGTGTAACCGCACAATCTCCTTCAAATAAATCTGTGTGTGATGTGGTGCGCGATACGTAGTCTTGACCGATAAGAAATGGGCTGACTTTGTAAGCCGATCAACAATCACCCAAATAGAATCATACCCTTCTCGAGTTTTCGGTAGACCAGTTATGAAATCCATATGAATCGCCTCCCATTTCCACATGGGGACTCCAATGTCCTGAAGTAATCCGCGGAGTTTTGATGTTCACTTTCACCGACATATATGACACCTCCGACAAACTCTGCAACGTCTTTCTTCATCCGTCCCACGATCATTTGCCTTGAGGTCACGATACATTTTGTTGACCACGGATGAATGGAATATCTTGTGTTATGACCTCATCTAAGATCTTCCTCCTTAGATCCTTTACCTTAGGAACACATAACCTACCCTTATACCGGGCGGTTCCGCATGATCTCCCAATGTAAACTGTGAAGGTTTTCCCTGTTGAATCCTCTCCCGAAATCCAACAAACTTCGCATCCTCAAACTGACTTTCTTTTATTTCTGAAGCTAAGGCAGACTGCGAGGTATCATGTACCACCACCCTACCTTCACCGATCTCAGTTAAGCTAACCCCGAGGTTTCCCAATCTTTGTACCTCACGACAATACCCTCTTTTGTATTGCCAAATGGGCCAAGCTGCCCATTGATCTCCTATCGAGTCGTCGACCACGTTAGCTTTCCTGGATGGTAAAGAATACTAAGGTCATAATCCTTAAGCAACTCTAACCATCTTCTTTGTCGAGATTCAAATCCTTTTGCGTGGTTATGTCGCAAACTCTTATGATCTGTAAATATGTCCACATGCACACCATACAAATAATGTCTCCATATTCGTAAGGCAAACGCCACCGCAGACTAATTCCAAGTCATGAGTTGGGTAATTCTTCTCATGTATCTTCAATTTGTCTAGATGCATACGCAATAACCTTTCCAAAGCGCATCAAGACACATCCTAACCCAACTCTAGAGGCATCGCAATGATAGGCGTGAACCCTTCTTGTCCCGATGGTAAGGTTAGGGTAGTGCGATGATCAACAATTTCTTTAGTTTCAAAACTTGCTTCACATGCTTCACCACCGGGTACTTAAGCGTTTTTGAGTCAAGGTCGAGGAGCGTGAGACTAGAAAAACCTTTTACGAATCTTCTATAATACCCATCCAAACCAAGAAACTTCTAACCTCTGCCGGAGTGGTCGGTTTGGCGATTCTTCATCGCTTCTATCTTACGGTCTACCATAATTCCATCCCTTGACACAACATGGCCCAAAAAGGCTACCTTTTCCAACCAAAATTCACACTTTGAAAAATTAGCATATAGTTTCTCATGTTTCAAGACTTGAAGCACTACCCTCAGATGCTATTCATGTTCTTCAACACTCTTACTGTAGATTAGGATATCATCTATGAACACAATCACGAACAAATCTAGGAATGGTTTGAAGATTCTGTTCATTAAATCCATAAAAGTCGTTGGGGCATTGGTTAACCCAAAAGACATGACCAAGAACTCATAATGGCCATATTGGGTTCTAAAGGCTGTTTTGGATATATCATCTGGATTTATTTTCAGCTGATGATATCCCGAACGGATATCAATCTTGGAAAAATAGCTAGCTCCATGAAGTTGGTCAAAAAGATCATCGATTCTTGGTAATGGGTATCGATTCTTGATCGTGACATTATTGAGCTGCCGATAATCGATGCACATTCGGAGCGATCCATCTTTCTTTTTCACAAACAGGACTGGTGCACCCCAAGGGGAAACACTAGGCCTTATAAATCCTTTATCCAGAAGATCCTTCAATTGTTCTTTTAACTCCCTCAATTCAGCTGGGGCCATTCGATATGGAGGAATATAAATGGGTCTTGTACCCAGAATTAACTCTATAGCAAACTCCACTTCTCTATCCGGAGGAAGGCCTGGAAGATCTTCAGGAAAAACCTCCGGAAAATTTCGAACAATAGGAACATCATTCACTGTTGGGGATTCTTTTTGGGTATCCACTATATTAGCCAGATATGCATACTCCACTCTGTGACTTCTCAATAACTTTTGAGCCCCAAGGTAGGAAATAAACTGACCTGAGGATATTCCAACCCTACCCCTTATAACAACTTACGGTTCTCGGAAAGTTAATCTCACTATCTTTCGCGACAATCTAACATGACATAACATGCCGACAACCAATCCATACCCAAAATGGCGTGAAGTCTACCATATCAAGTAGTACTAGGTTCACCATTGTTCCCCGCCATTCACTTCTAATGGAAATTATTTACCACCCGAGAGGCCCAAATTGAGGCCCCCATGGTGTCATAACCTCAAAGGTTCACTTAAATAAGAAGGTTCTACGTGTAAATTCTTAGCAAAGCCCGTTGACACATATGAAAATGTAGAGCGAGATCGTATAATACAAATGCAGGAATACTCGAGACTAGCAAAATACTGTGACCACGCATTGGATGCTTACCGCCTTATTCCTGCGGGGCAAAGCGTGGCCGATTAAATTGTTGGTTTGTTGACCTCACGACTCTGGCGGGGTTGGTTTCCCGATTTCCCACATGGCGGTGTGGTTGCTTGACCTCACTGAATAGATTGAGTTTGGGTCCTCTTCTTGCAATCCTCGGCATAGTGGCACGACTCTCCTGATTATAACATGTCTTCGTTAAGAGCCGACATTCTCCATTGTGTTTCCTTTGACAAATCTTACAAATCGGTTTGTCACCTTCTGTGTTAGGGTTGGTGGCCTTGTCCTTGATACATTGGTAATTAGACCAACTGTGCCCCTTAGGCTTGAAATAAGACTGGCCCACATATTGGTTCGGTCCTGAAGATCATTTACTAAACTCCTGCTTCTGATTTTTTCTCTGGTTAAATGATCCTGACGTCCGAAATCTCTTCTGCGAATATTCTCTTTTTGCTTTAGTGAAACCTTCTACCCTCAAAGCTATATCGACAATCTGAAGATAAGTTCGATCGTTGGCTAACGCCACCACCTTCTCTGCTATGTTCGGGTTTAAACCCTCTACAAATCGCTTGACTCTATCCATTTCTGTAGGGACGACATGTGTGTTGTATGCCGATAACCTCACGAACTGTGTATCATATTCTTGTACACTGCGGTCACCTTGCTTCAATTGTTCAAACTTCCGTCTGAGCGCATCCTTGCGCGTATTAGGCATAAATTTCTCAATGAATGCCGCTCTGAACCCTCCCCAAGTCATTGGTGGTGACATCGGGGGACGATTTTTTCTAAAACTCCTCCACCACACCCCTGCATCATCCACTAGTCATGCGCCTACCAAGTTGACGCCCTGCGTCTCCACGCATCCCAATGTGAACATTAAGTCTTCAAATTCATCGAGGAATACTATCGGGTCGGCCTTGGGGTCCTTCCCTGAGTAAAGTGGTTCTCTTCTCCTCATAAAATTTGCCCATAGCCTGCTCAGTCGCTTGAGCTTCTACACTCTCGATGCGTAGTGCGATCCTGATCGGTCTCTGGGCGTGCAGTTACAGTTGGGCTATAGCGAGACACTAGGTGCGGGCGGAACCATGTGTGGAAGCTGCGGTATCATTAACTCTGAGTCTATCTAGTTTTTGTCCCACCGTTTCTTGGGCCATTTGACTCTCGTTCTCTCCAACATTTTCTCGACATTTTCTCGACATTTTCTCCGCTCCGCCCGGACACCACTACGTCAGCTGAGGTACATGAGCCGTGATGAACCTCCTCTTGAGCCGGGATTTGTGAATTCACCATTTTACGTGAAGACAAACACACTCATATTTTAGAAGACGGAATGTCTACTCTAGCTCTTAAAATTTTCTTATAGTTCATAAGCATGCAACACCACAAGAAAACGCAGATTAACTAAACAATAATGACAACTCATAACTTGCATTAATAATGTTTCATTCCTCATATTTGAAAATATTTCATGACATTACAATACATCAGAGCATGTCATTCTATGTCATTCCCTATAGCTCTCTTACTCGAACATGCACCTACTACAACACGTTCTAAAGGGCTTAACCGCATAATTCGCCTATTCTGCTGATTGGCATTCAACTCCCTGTGAACCTTCTTCATTGCTTCCCTTTCCATTTCGCTCATTCTTTCCCTTACTACTATTACCTGAAATAGAAATTTGGTCCATGAACCTTCTGTAACATCTCCTCTTAGCATATTTGCCCCTCTGAATGAGAATCGGAATTTTTCCGGGACAGAGTTGAATATTATCTGTAATAACTCCAATCGGAAAGTTGAAGAATGTCGGGTCGTAAGAACGCCTCTTATGTCTACTCCTAAGCAAATACGCACAAATTATGATTGTGTCGCACATATACTCGTTAAAATCATCTACCGAGTTCATCTTACGACGCATGAATTCCTTCTGAGCTTGCATTTCCTTTGCCTGTTCCTCGAGTACTTCCCTCTTTGTTGGAACTCGTCTTATAATCACCATCTACACAACAATTATTGGTCAGTATAACGTTGTACAATCTTCTTCCTAACCCGCGTGAAAGATGTAGTACAAGAATCAAGTCTTGAAAAAGACTCAAGATAGGCACGAGAGGAGTATGAAAGAATGAAACTTTATGATATTATCCCGTTCACTTATTACTAGGGTGGCGCGCACACCGTCGCAATAAGTAACCGTTCAAACACCCAACTCGAAGAAACTTCCTAGAATCTCCTAACCTGGTTTAGCTTTGATACCAACTTGTCACGCCCCGACTTTACCTAAGCCTTTACTTAGGGCGTGATGGCACCTGGACAATTATTTCCCACCAGGAGCACCATTTAATTCTCTTTATTTAGAAATTTGAACTTATATTCAAATACGGAGCTATTAATAAAAATAACAATAAAGAAATCTGTTTATGACTTTATTAAAAACATAACGCGAGCCCATGCTCGTGCAAATATTGTTTATACATAGACATACTGACAAAAAATATTCTAAGTTGGAAGGGAGACCATTCCACACGGGCATTTTCCGAGACACTGGAACTGACATTCTGAACCTGACGAGTACCAAGCCCGAAACAATGGACTTGGTATGACAAGAGGCTGCGGGACGATCGCTAGCCTTGGCGTGAAGCCTTTCCTCTATCACGCTTTCCTGAAACATGTTAAATAAAAAGTCAGCCCTACCATCCAATGAGTGAGAACCTTACCCTGCAATTCAAAGTAACACCACAATATTCCAAGTGCAATCACATTATAACGTAATAAGCATATTGCAAAAACATATCAGGTTACAACACTTTTAAATATGCAACAACTCCTCATAGGAAATTCTCGGTTTAACTAACACTTCATTTTATCTCGTATTATACGTTAAGACATTCCCCTGCATTTCCATATGTTTATTACATTTATATATTTGTGAACGCGTATTCACTTTTCATATTTATATATAGGTGAACATGTATTCATATTTCATATTTGTTGCGGCGTGCAACCGATCCATTATATTTACGTATTTGTGAACACATATTCACTTTACGTTTTGTTGCGCGCAACCCGATCCATTAAGTTTACGTATTTGTGAACGCGTATTCACTTTACGTTTTGTTGCGGCGTGCAACCCGATCCATTATATTTACGTATTTGTGAACACGTATTCACTTTACGTTTTGTTGCGGCGTGCAACCCGATCCATTATGTTTATATTTATATATTTATGTGAACACGTATTCACTTTTCATATTTTTCAGAAGATCGAATAAATAATATTCTCTTTCCCAATATTCTGTCATTCATACTTGTAATGATTATAACTTTTTAACCATAACTCCAACTAAGGTGTTTCTCAAGCGGAAACTAAGGTAAGACGGGGATCTTTCACTGTACCGAATTTCATTTAAAACTACTTTGGGTAACTAACACAAATTTATCCTCAAAACAGCCACATGAGATTTGTTTCGGCAGAATGTTTATTAAACAGAACCCAATCTTAGAGTAGTCATAACTCCTAATCTGTAAACCCGTCCAAGCCCCATAAAATCTCAAAACGACGAGAACAGAGATCTACACGTCTCCATGTGAACCATCCTTTCATATTCTGTACCATTTGGTACAGTTTTACACTTTTATTCGCTTCCCTTTCTGGATCTCGATAGATCCGAGACAGAAACTTTAAATAGCGATAACTCTCAATCCGTAAGTCTGATAGACCTCTGTAAGGTCTCAAAATGTCCAAAACAGAGAGATATAGAACTTTCATTTAGCACAAATTTTCATATTTCCCACGGATTAGTACAGTTTTACGTTTCAACGTCCTGCCCTTCTGGATTCTGATGAATCCGAGGCAGCAACTTGAAACTACAATAACTCTCAACTCGTAAGTCTGTTTTAACAACTCTTTATATATATCTGTCCGTAACAGAGATATTTACAACCATGTAAATTTTCATATAATTCTAATAAGTAAAACGCAATAAAAACAGTCCGTAATTATGCCTTTCCGAATTTCGTCCAAATCTAAGGCAGGAACTTTGAACTATGATAACTTTAAAACCGTATGTCCATTTTACCTCATTTTTGGTTCTATATGATCATAATAGAGAGTTGTACCATTCTTCCGAATTTCATCAAATTCTAACAATTATAACTCAGTGAGAACAGTTCGTAAAGTTCATGACGCAACTAGTTGTCTAAACAATCAAAAGTTCAATATTTCTTTTCAACACTCA
Source organism: Przewalskia tangutica (assembly GCA_029844215.1). NCBI lineage: Eukaryota > Viridiplantae > Streptophyta > Magnoliopsida > Solanales > Solanaceae > Przewalskia > Przewalskia tangutica. Next base: position 114,199,070 of record CM056723.1, on the reverse strand, counting down.
ATTCTTATTCTAACATGTATTGAACTTAAAATAAAGGATGTTACCAAGAATTTCTGAGTGAGAAAACTCACCTTGTAAGTGTGAAGATTATTGTTGTGTGGTTGCTAAAATGATCCTTACTCTCTAGTATTTTGATTCTTGTTCTTCTTGCCCTCTTGGTATTTTTTCCAGATTTTTTCCTCTTCTTTTCACTTGTTTTTTTCTGATTTCCTATTCTTTGTGCTAGGTATTTTATTTGTGTCATGTACAATGTATAAGTAGAAGAGTTTTCTATAACCTATGGGAGGTGGAATGACAAGAGTTGGAGGGGAAATGAAAAGGGGGGGAGAAGGGAAGGGACGTGCTGCATGCATCTTTTTTTTTTCTTTTTTTTTCTTTTGTTTTTTTTCTTATTTTCATTTTATCTATCTATTTATCCAACTTTAACACTAACTCTATCTCATGCAATTTATTCTTTGTTTTCTTAAATATATATTTTTTTATTAACCCAACAACAACTATATATTATTATTATTATTTTTCGGATTTTACATCTATACTTTCCAAATCAAGTTACTACACCTTTAGAAATTCAATTCAAGGTTTTGAAATCAAGTAACTTCTCTTTAAATCAAATCACTTACTCTTTCCAAACCAAATCATTTATTCTCTTTAAATCAATCAAGTAACTTATACCTTTAAATCAAGTTACCTCTCATCTTTAAAATCAAGTAAGCTTGTACTTTTCAATTCAAGTATTATAACTTTCAAAACTCAAGTGACTTTATACTTTCAAAACCAAGTATCATGTACTTCAAAATCAATTCACTTATACTTTATATAATCAAATCACACGACTTTCAAAATCAAGTCTCATAACTTGAAAATAAAGTCTCACAATCTTTTAATTAAAACAAGTCTCTTAACCTTGAAAATCAAGTCTCATTACTTTAAATCAAATCTCATAACTTTAAAGTAATTCAAGTAACTTATTCATTTCAAACCAAGTCACTCATACATTTAAAATTAACACTCATTTGAACCGTGAATAGGTTATACCCGTTTCTATTACTTCATAATGTCTCTTACCAACATCCCCCATAAGACATGGTAAGAACTTAGGAATATTCTAGACATACCTTTAGCATAAAAATCAATAACATGAATACTTCCTAATGACAAGGCAAGTACTTCAAGAAAACAAGTCACGTATACTCCAAATAACAAGGCAATTATACTTCAAGAATAAGTCATGTATACTCCAAAACAAGGCAAGTATACTTCAAGGATAATCATGTCGATAGAAGGAATAAGTTCACATACCTCGTTGACGACTAACTCATACGACAAGTAGCAATACGCTCCACTGTACTTCAACTTTATCGTCTATTCCACAATATACAACCCTTAGAAGTTCATAACCAACTTCTATTCAAGTTCTAACACAAAAGTCCAAGAACACCTTAGGTTTTCAAGGTGCGACTAACGGAACAACATAGTATTTCCGGGGTTTAAGGGGTTGTTTATGCTTAGCATACCACTAGGTATCTTTGGTTTGAATATGGGGATTTATCAATAAGTATTGAAGAATTTTTGTCTTCCAAAAGACCCATTGGCCGAGAGCTATCATGGAGAGGGCAATATTTTTGCCTTGTGAAATATGGCTAAGTGTAGATGAAGTCTTGCACCCTCTATGTGGATATATATAGAGCAACCAAGGGTTGAGATCAATCCAAATGTAGGGTCAAGATGGTGGACAAGTGTGGGTGGGACCCACAAGTCCACTTGTCTTCAAATATCTCAAGACAAGCCAAAGTCAAAGTCAAAGGGGAGAGGTGACACGTGTCACCCTCCTATTGGTCCGAAAATATGTCATCCCCCAAAAATGTCCATATTGGCCAAAATATCGAAAAATATTGTGGGCCCCACAAAACCGTAAAATTTTCCCGTGGGCCCCACGTGATCAAATTCGAACTTAAAAATCCATAATTCTTATATATTCAAAAAGTCTCGAATACCAAATTTGAGAACCAAATTCCAATTAATAAACCTTTTTCCTTAACGATGTTCGGAAGATTTTCCTTAGGAAAAACAATTATTTCTTTCGTTCCGACTTTAAAAAAAGTCTTGTTTTCTCACGTATGCTCCCATATACATGTCCTGGAACTACGGGGTGTAACAATGATGCCTCCTGATACTGCCCTGTGGGGCGCATAACCATAGAAGAAGATGAACCAGCCACCGATCCAGTAGGCCGAGTCATACCTCTTGTATTGCTCCTAAAAGGACATCCCCTCCTCATATGGCCTTGACGGCCGCAAGCAAAACAAGCAGCAGTAGCAAGACGACATTCCCCAGGATGATGCCTGCCACACTGTAAACACCGAGGGTAAAGTGACCTCAACTGAGTAGAGCCCGCATTCTAAAACACGAAGGCCCGGAGTTACGATCGACACGAATACCTTGTGTGGTCCAATCTCCCATATGTGCCTTTGTGGGGCTGCGATTCGTGTGTGGTGGGATGAATATCTAACTTTCTTGAAATTTGCTCGCCAAAACTCACCGGAATAACCAGCCGGTCTAGCCCTCTTACGCTGGTTTCTGCGTCGGTACTCTACCCCCTGTACATATGCCTGTATCTGCCGCATTAACTCCTGCGGACGAGTTTGCCCCGCCACTAGCCTAGTCAACAACTGAACCGCGTCTCCTATGGCACTATCCTCCGCCCATGTATGAGGAGTTGGAGACTCAGGTGTTGGGGCCTCTGAAACTGGTGATACTGCCCCCCGAATTGGGGCCCCTGGAGGTGGCGACGTAGCAGAGCTCGTAGACTGGGGACATTCTCCGGCATAGACTGAGTACGGGACCCGGTAACTCTCTGAATCCAACTAGTATCCCCCGCTGTAGATTTTCCCTTCTGCGCTGCTGTCGACCTTCTTCGGAGGCATAGCTGTAAACATAATAAGTGGTCAGAAAGGGATTATCCTAATAACACAGCTCTATTGCACGATCTAGGAGATGAATTAATAGAAACCAATCATAAATGCCCGGCATCCTCTTGCGTATAAGTATGGTGCACAACATACACATACACAAGACTCTACTAGACACAGTCTGTAGATATTCTGAGGACTAACTGCTTTGATACCACTTTTGTGACGATCCGACCCGACGGGCCGCGACTAAGCGCCCAAATGACGCTATTATACTAACCTGTCACGTAACCAGACTGACACTAAATACAATATAAAATCCGGCAGCATAACGCTGCAATCATAACACATGTCCGAATAGGCAAGTCGACAAGACCGTCTTTACACACGAATAATTATGTCTCCAGATGAGTCACATCGAACCAACAAAATAAAATGGGCAAGCCGACAAGGCTGCCCCCACATAGTATCACGTATACACGGGAACATCCCAAAAAATAGAGTACAACAACGCAGAAGACCAAACAGGTTTCAACTCACAACTCTCTACAGACCTCTAATAATATGATAACAACATATGACGGGACATGGACCCGTCGTGCCCCTAAATATGCATATGTCCAAGATTAAAGAGTTGTACCAAACTGACTAAGCTCCGAATCAATGGAGCTTTCCCAAACAGCTGAGTGGAAACCTTAGACTGGTGGATCACCAAAACTGAGTACATGTACCTACAGGCATGAAATGCAGCCCCCGAAGAAAGGGGGTCAGTACGACAGAATGTACCGAGTACATGAAATATAAAGTATAAAGTAGATAGTCATAACTAGTCAAAACGTACAGGAGACATGTAAGATTATCAAATGCCAATCTAACTGTGCCATATAAAATAGAGAATCAACTGTTCCTTATAAAGATGAGAGTCAAGTCAAAAACCATGAATGCTTGTCCATATGGTGATCATATACATATATACATATAACGTAATCCGACCCTGTAGTGCGGGACTCGGTGGAATCATATCATAATCCGGCCTATACTGGGACTTGGTGTAGTCATCATCTCATCTATACATGCATCCTACATAATCCGACCCTCTAGTGAGGGACTCAGTGAACAATGCAAGGTTGTGCACGAACATAAGCCGGCCCGGGACTAGGAGAAATGGAATAGTAATAATACTTAGCACGAGTAGATGTCATGATCAACCATATGCAATTAATAATCATCATTTGAGTCTCAATAAATTGTTATAATAAACTCTTTACTGAAAAACCATAGGCACATCTCATAACTAACATCTTTAGGAATTAAACTATGTAGACATCATGTATGTCCGTCGTACTTTCATTAAATCATGCCAAAATAGAAAGAGGGAAGAGTTTCACATACCTTTCTGACGAACTAACCAACTTAATATTAAGATACGTCTCGTCTAGTACGTCAACCTATAATAATGGTAATACGCTCGTCAATTCTATGATCACTTAGCATACTTTATATCGAATGACGACTTCTAATTTTATAAAAATTCGGGCAGAACTTCCCCTGTTATATGTACATCCACAATTTATAACAAATGTCAACTAAACCAGTAACCAAACACAATTCCAAGATATAACCAAATTAGTTCCATGTACTTCATATATGCTACCATAATACATTCTTTATCTTTTACATTTATGCAATACGACAAACATTCGTCAGTCTTATGCTAGAAAAATTTCGGCAGAGTCTCCTTTAAAACTATGTCTATCCACCTATATTCAGCAAATCAACAGATGCCTCACATGGCCACAATATAACACACATGCAATTCATCAATTACCATAATCAAATAAGGGATCGAGTTGAATTACCTGGAGGCACAGGGAAAAAATGAGGATATTTTTCCTTCATTTCATCTTCTGCCTCCCAAGTCATTTCCTCCCTATTGTTACTTTCCTCATATGACAACTCTTCTTTCACCTGGACATCATTTATAGGGAACACTCCAAAAGGGTCACCAACACACTTACGTAGCATCGATACGTGAAAAACTGGGTGTACTGCTTCCAAATCAGATGGTAGGTCCAACTCATAGGCAACCTTGCCTATCCTACGAATAATCTGGTAGGGTCCAATGTACCTTGGGCTAAGCTTCCCTTTCTTACCAAACCTCATCACACCCTTCATGGGTGATACCTTCAATAATACCCAATCACCCATCTGAAACTCCAAGTGTCGACGTCGATTATCAGCATATGACTTATGTCGACTCTGGGCTGTTAATAATCTCTCCTGAATGAGCTTCACCTTATCAACAACTTGCTGAACCATGTCTGGGCCGATCAACTTAGTCTCACCTATATCAAATCAACCAATAGGTGACCTGCACTTCCTCCCATATAAGGCCTCGTATGGTGCCATCTGGATACTAGAATGGTAGTTGTTGTTATAATCAACTCAATGAGTGGTAAATGATCATTTCAGCTACCTCTAAAGTCAATAATACAGGCTCTCAGACTATCCTCTAGTGTCTAAATAGTACGTTCTGCCTGCCCATCCGTCTGGGGATGAAATGATGTGCTAAGACTCACCTGCGTCCCCAATCCTTTCTGGAACGATCTCCAAAAGTTTCCTTACTCCCTAATAATAGGGCAGTCTTAACATTCTTAAGTTTCGATTTAAAAGAATAAAGTCATCTTAATCAAAATCAGTATGCCCGTTTTGATTTACCGCCTATAAGAATGCATCATATCCTGTCCAAAACTTGAGGAATCTAAATAGTTGACTCGCATGCATAGATTGATCACCATAAGTTAACAACTAAGGGGCATGGTCTAAACTTGTTCTTATTACATGTTCCACCTCCATTTGTCCAAACCAATCTAAAAATAAATGTTTGCCAATATTCAATCGAACCTCTTAAAAATGCAGTCATTATCAACTCTTGCATTCCACTATTTAAAAGGACTCCCTTTAAATCCAATTTCAACCAATTCACATGAGTTAGTACAAAATGCAAAAATCATCATACTCTGCAGGATATATAGGAAGATCGTCTATTGTCTCTTTTTCATTTATAATAACATTGAAATCCCCACCAACAAGCCAAGGTTCCCTCATATCGTCAACAATACAGTATAAACTATCCCAGAGAACAACCTTTCCAATGCATCACTCTTTGCATATACCATAGTATATCTACCTAATTCATGTAACTCTCTCACCCTTGAGTCCTTAAGTTTGTCATGTTGATCACCCCTTATATTATCTCTGATTAAGTTTCTCTGCTGATCAATATTTATGATAGACATATCCGCTTCCACTGCAATATTCTGCTCCACATTGGACATCATTATCCCATCTTCCTTTAATATTATTGTGTTACTATTATTAGAGTTGTTACCATTGGTACACATCTCCTGACTCTTGTCAACATTCCGCTCCTCATTCACTTTTGTTGATACAAAAGCTCCTTCAACCTATTCTTTAGTAGTAAGAGTTGCTTTTGATTCTCCCATCAATTGTGGGTCCTCGATGAGTTGTTCTACTTCTACCACCTTCCCATTGTTGTCTTCCTTATTCTATTTATTTTCATATTCTTCCCCATTATCTCTTTGTTCCTCCTTATTCTCATTATTACCATTTGTCTCCTCAAGTGGCATTTGTTCTATCCTTTTGTTGGACTTACTAACTCGGTTGTATCTTTGGCTGCATCAACATTTGTCACCATGGCTACATCACACTGAATATCTATTATCACTTCGTTGAATTCATCTATATATTTGTACCTCTCTTATTTGTTTTCCACCCTTCTATTATTGTCTGTAGAAATTCAGGATCCAACCTTCACCTATTAAAGTATCTGAACTTGTACTGAGTCTTTATGCCTGCTTCCCACCTAATTAACCCAAGAGAATGTTCATATAGGTCTGGTTTCATGAAAGACACTTTAGAAGCATGCATATCTTCAACCCATTTCTTAGTAGTACGTACTGCTATAAACCTTTTTTAGCACACTATCATGTATAGTATGCCCCTGATAATCTTAGTTCTGACAAATCACATTCTACTATATACTTTTTAAAATCCCTTATCCCAGTCATAGCTACATGACACTTTACTCTTTCATTTCTCCTTAATACCCAGTTGAAATCACTCATTATTGCCTATGGACTTTGTACCTGGCCATGTAACCTTCCAATATCTATCCACAGTTCCCTTTTAAGAGCCACATCATTAAACGAATACACTAAGGTCATATGGAAACTTTTCTTTGTACCCCTATGTGTTACCCCGCAGTGTATCAATTATTATGTACAGTTTAATATCTACCTCATAGAGATGAGGCTTCCACAACTATCATATTCCTCCATTTGGATGCTCAGTAAGATTAGTACTAAAAGATCACCCACTACACAAGTTAATAGAGGTATTATGAGCTTCTTCCTTTTTTAACTTTTGGTTCCAAGAGACCAAATAGCCCCATCTTAGCATTCTGCGTGAACTAACGCATTGAAACTGTGCACGAATACATACCTCGGTTACCAATTCTTCAAATAACTACTTAACTGAAAATATGAACTCCAGAGGTTCATTGCTCGTCTGAACACTACTCCTTACGATATTTTAAATGCTGGACACAACTATACGCCAATAGGATGCTCATCATTCCCAGGTTCTAAGTCATTTGCGAAAAAAACTCAAATAATCCCTATGTCCAATACTTCCCAGAACTCGGTCCAAAATTAACAAGACACTTTCATTCATTTATCAATCTTATTATTCAAGAAGTAATAGCCTGTTCTTATTCTTACATGGGAACAATATTCTTTTGCAGTTTCCTACTTCAGATGATTCTTTCAACTCAGATTCTATTTCGATTCTACTAGCAACAATGGGGAATATATACGATAGGGTGGGATTTGGATCTATCAATGTATATACGTCTCAAAAAGATCAAAAATATATTTGTAACCCCATTCAATGATGCCTCCTGATCCTGCCCTGTGGGGCGCATAACCATAGAAGAAGATGAACCAGCCACCGATCCAGTAGGCCGAGCCATACCGCATGTACTGCTCCTAAAATGACATTCTCTCCGCATATGGCCTTGACGGCCGCAATCAAAACAAGCACGAATAGCAAGACGGCATTCCCCAGGATGATGTTTGCCACACTGTAAACACCGAGGGAAAAGTAGCCTTAACTGAGTAGAACCCCTGTTCCTCTAAAAAATTGGAGCTCTGACCGGCTCCCGAATACCTTGTGTGGTCAAATCTCTCATTTGTGCACTGTGGGGGTGCATTCTGTGTAGGCTGGGATGAATATCTAACTTTCTTGAGGCCGCCGAAATTCAGGAATAACCGGTCTAGCCCTTTCTGTTTGGTTCTGCGTCGATCCTCTACCCCCTGTACCCATGCCTGTATCTTCCGCATAAACTCCTGCGGACGAGTCTGCCCTGCCACTAGCCTAGTCATCAACTGAACCGCGTCTCCTATGGCACTATCCTCCGCCCCTGTATGAGGAGCTAGAGACTCAGGTGCTCCGGCCTCTGAAACTGGTGATACTGCCCCCCGAACTGAGGCCCCTGGAGGTGGAGACGTAGTAGAGCTCGTCAACTGGGGTACAGTCTCCGGCATAGACTGAGTATGGGACTCGGTAACTCTCTGAATCCAACTAGTATCCCCCACTGTAGATTTGACCTTCTGGGCCACTGTCGCCTTCTTCAGAGGCATAGTTGTAAACATAATAAGTGGTCAGAAAGGGATTATCCTAATAACACAGCTCTATTGCACGATCTAGGAGATGAAAGAATAGAAATCAATCCTAAATGCCCGACAGCCTCCTGCGTATAAGTATGGTGCACAACATACCCATACACAAGACTCTACTAGATACGGTCTGTAGAGATTCCGAGGACTAACTGCTCTGATACCACTTTTGTCATGACTCGACCCGACGGGCCGCGACTAAGCGCCCTAATGACGTTTTTATACTAACTTGTCACGTAACCAGACTGACACTAAAGACAATATAAAATCCGGCAGCATAACGCTACAATCATAACACATGTCCGAATAGGCAAGTCGGCAAGACTGCATTTACATACGAATAATCCTGTCTCCTAAGGAGTCACATCGAACCAACATAATAAAATAGGCAAGCCGACAAGGCTGCCCCCACATAGTATCACGTATACACGGAAACATCTCAAAAAATAGAGTACAAAAACGCAGAAGACCAAACAGGTTTCAACCCACAACTGTCTACAGACCTCTAAGAATATCATAACAACATATGACGGGACAGGGACCCGTCGTGCCCCTAAATATGCATATGTCCAAGTTTAAAGATCTATACCAAACTGACTAAGCTCCGAATCAATTGAGCTCTCCCAAACAGCTGAGTGGAAACCCTAGACTGGCAGATCACCAAAACTGAGTACCTAAACCTGTGGGCATGAAACGCAGCCCCCCGAGGAAAGGGGGTCAGTACAAAAGAATGTATCGAGTACATGAAACATAAAGTACAAAGTAGATAGTCATAATGTTATACCCCGTAGTTGCAGGGTATGTATGTGAGGACGATGCGTGCGAAATCTGACGTAAATTTTGAAAAGAAAGAAAGATGTGAGTTTTCGACGGAAAAGTTTCCGGTTATTTGTGAAGAAAAAGGTTCGTTAATGGGAATTGGATTCCCAGATTTGGTATTTGGACTTCATAGATTATATTAGAATTTTGAGATTTTATTTTCGGAAATGGTCACGTGGGGCCCACGGGAGAAATTTACGGTTTTGTGGGGCCCACTTTGTTTTCGAGATTTTGGCCATTGTGGATATTTTTTTCGGAAGACGTTTTTTGAGGGCCATTAGGAGGGTGACACGTGTCACCCCCGCCTAGGTGGCTTGGCCGAATGACATTTGTGCCCTTTGGTTAGAGTCGTTTCGACGAAACGTTTTACATAACTTGCGAAGGGAAAATTCCGGCTATGTCGTTTTGTGTTTTTGCGGATTTTTCCGAGAGACGAAACCTTTTGGACCAACGGGAGGGTGACACTTGTCACCCTCATTGGACGGTTTGGAGGGGCGGTCAAGGTTGGTTGGCCTTGGCCGATTGGCCCCTTGAAGTGTGCCTTGCTTTGTGGCTTGTTTTGTGGAGTGTTTTGTGGAGTAGGGTTTAGGGTGCACTTGGCTTAATCTTGCCCTTACACTTGCTATACACTTGGAAGGATCTTGGCCCTTGGTTGGCCTTTGGTTTTGCTATAAATACCCCCCTAAGTGTGAAGACTTCATCCATTCCAAAAACTTCCAAGTCTTGAAACCCTCTCCTCACCCGTTGTGAGCTCTTGGCAGAGCCTTCCCCTCCCCTTTTCGTGGCCTTTGGCCGAGGGTTCCTCCCTTTGTGGTCTTGGCAAGTGGGGTACCCACTGCCTAGTTGTTTTCGTATAATACCCTCCTCGTGGCATTGAAATACTTCTCTAGTATTGTTATAATGCCCAAAAAACCATAGCCATGTAACGTGTATTATTCCAAAGAAAACTCTTTACGTAGAGTCCTAAATACTACCTTTTGTCCTTTTTAGTCTCAAACCGAAACCCTAAGGAAATCTTCATAGTTGGTTGAAGTATTTGAGTAGAAGTTGGTTAGAACTTCTAAGGGTTGTTTGGAGCGCACGGAGTAGGAGCTAAACCTTGCTCAGGATCGACATTATAACTTGGATAATTTTGGGCTTATCGAGGTAATTATCTTGTCCCTCTATTGTAATTGGAAATTACATGTTTGTTAGAATATATAGTTGAAGTATACTATATATGGAACTATACTTAGTATTCGGCAATGTCTTTTGACTTAAGCCTGAAGAATAAAGAACTGAACTGAACTGTATTTACATAGGACTGTATTGCAGTAGACTTGTGTAGTATTACTGAGTAGAATTGTACACGTCCGGTTAGACGTGTAAACCCCCCCCCCCCTGGTTGGCTTGGTAGCCGGCCTCGATAGAGGAGGAGATTTACGCTGTGGTTGGGGAATTTTCTGTAGAAAGATAGAAACTTGTGTTTTGGGGTTAATAGACGTTTGTGACCTTTATAGGTGAAAGTACTAAGAGTAGCGTATTCTACTCGAGGAGTGGAAAGGGCTAGCAAGGTTGTAGTACTTGGAGCATTTTGCTTATTGTCGATAAATCGTCGCGAGGTATGTGAACCTCTTCCTATCTTTTCTAGCATGATTGTTGTGAACTATGTAGTACGGTAGACGTACATGTGCTAAGTGATTTGGTTGGTTTAAAACATAGGGTGTTATAATAGCTTTATGGGAAGTTAGTTATAACGACCTTATGTAGGTGAAAATGGTTTACTGATGTTAGAAGTTAAGAGACTTGATCTTATAAGATAAGAGACTTAACTTATTTGTTTTAATGTGGATGTTTGTGTGAAACCTCATTCGTGAGTAATGAGTACTTGGTTTTAAAGGGATAATGTTTCTTGATTTGAGAATCGAATGTGTATCGACAGACCATTGCGGCGTTAATAAAGGAAAATGTATTGAATAATGATGTGTTGTATTAAAACCGGTAGAAACCTCCATCCGCAGAAGCTAAGATAAGACAAAATGATATTACATTTTCTAGATCACGGTCATTGTAATAAGATCGTTATAAACAAGAATAAACTACTCACATATATGACATATGTTACTCAATTGTTTTAAAAGAGATTAAGACTATGAGTTATGAAACCTTTCTAAAATAAGTGACTTGAGCATTTGAAAATGAGAAGCTTGAGTAATTGAAACTAGGCACACTGGAACTTAGGAAAAGAATGTTGTTACTTGATTTTGAAAAGGAATGTGGGTTGGTCATTCTAATACTACGGGTATAGGGTGACTTTTATAAAAGTAATGGATCTCTTTTAAAAGAACTTAACGTATGTAGTACTTTGGGGTTAAAAACCCGGACCTTGGCATAAAATGAAAGTACTTTGAGTTGTGTGAAACTTGCCTATGCTTGTTGTTGTGAAACTTGCCTATGCTGGTTGTTGTGAAACTTGCCTATGCTTGTGATGATAGCCTTTGTTGTGCAAGTGTGGTATTTATGTTTTACCTAGTCTCTAGATAGAGGGCCGGTCGACTTGTTGAGAACTTACTTGGACGTGCTGGCAGTGATGGAGAATTCCACGGGTATGTTTCCATTTTGATTACTGTCTTGTTGTTGATGTCACATGGACATGTCTACACCGATGCAGTATTCCGGGGGCATGCGGCCATGCGGCCGGGTTGATTACCCGATATATTGTTATTGATGTCACATGGACATGTCTACACCGAGGTAGAATTCCGGGGGCATGTGGCCATGCGGCAGGGTTGATCACCCAGTATATTATTGTTGATGTCACATGGACGTGTCTACACCGAGGTAGAATTCCGGGGGCATGTGGCCATGGGGCATTGGTATTATTGTTGCATCATGGACATGTCTACACCGATGCAGAATTCCGGGGGCATGCGGCCATGATGCGAACATGATTGATGTTGTGGGCGTGAGACCCATAGTTATATTTGAGTGATGACTTGAGGGCGTGAGTCCCTGACTGGACATGACTGCTTTTATGTTGTGAACTGTAGTTTGGTAATCATACATGTCTCCTGCTTTATATAGACTAGTATGATTTCATTACAGTATTTTTACAGTTTCACATACTTGGTACCTGTTATCGACCTCGCCGGGTGAGCGTATAAAGAGGCGAGCCTACCACGGAACAGAACCGCGTGGCTCTCCGTATGGCACGCCGAGAAGATGGCGTGAGGCATGCCTCGTGGATCGCAAAGCCGGTACCATTTGTTGGGTCGTCGGAGCAAGGCTCGCGACAAAGTGACAAAAGTGGTATCAGAGCAGTTAATCCTCGGAAAGTGTCTACAGACCGTGTCTAGTAGAGTCTTGATTATCGATGTGTTGTGCACCACATCTATAATCATGAGGCTGCAGGACATTTAGGATTGGTTTCCATTCTTCTCATTCCGAGATCGTGCCTTAGAGCTGTGTTGTAAGTTGGACCCTCGGCGTGTCTCGTTTTACCGATTATGCCTCCGCCAGCAGCAACCAGAGCCACGAAGGGCAAGACAGCCGAGGAACCGCTAGTGAGATCTGAGAGTACGAGCGCGAGCGAGCATTACGAGGTTGTGCTTGACGTGGCGGGTTTTGTACGCCGCCCGGCCAGAGAGGTTAGAGCGCAGCAATGGCTGCGAGACCGCGATACTGAGCCTCCATCCCCGATGCAGGCGCAGGAGATGGGTTACAAGGAGATGGCCCGATTCTTGGCGAGTCGTGGCAGATATGAGGATAAATTTGGATCAGCGGTTCGATTCGAGCACTAGTGGTTCACCCCGAGCGAATAGTTTGAGGCTACGGGACTTTCGAGTCAGCCGCTTGAGTTTTATAGGTCGAGGCACGAGGATGATCCGCAGGAGTTCATCCGGCGATTCTGACGGATCATGCGGGTGATCAAGGCTTGAGACCGAGTCGTGACCTTTGGTTCGCGTCGTTGCGTGATACCGCGATCGATTGGTTTGATTCATGGGAGCTTTCGGGAGAGCATGCACCTCCAGTATGGGATGAGTTTTGGGGCTTTCTCACGCACTTCTTGCCTCCGCAGATGAGGAGGCACGGGCCGACAGATTTTGATGCTTAGACGAGGCGGGCGTGCGGTTCGGAGTACAATGTGAGTTCGACTCATTGGCGATGCGTCGGCGTTGGTAGCTAGTATGGAGGATCGAGTGCACCGATATGTTACGAGCTCGATGATTACATGTCGAGGCATGTTCGGGAGTAGCTCTTGATCGGGCATGGACATTGCCCGCATGCGTGCTCATGACCGGGATGTGAGGCACGGAGAGGTCGGCGGAATGACCAAGATCAACGAAGAGGCGAACAACAGGTCCTTTGGTGACTTTCGAGGCGGACCGCCTCGAAAGATACTAGTTTTGTACCTCCGCCGGTGCAGTGGTCCTCCACAACCTTGAGTATTCGGAGCGGTCGTGGGCTCCAGGTTCAGTTTCGGGAAGTAAGGGTGTTGGCGGATCGGTCACCCTACCTCGGTGTGGTCGATGTGGTAGACCGCATTTCGGGAGTGTCGTGGTGCGGGAGCTTGTTATTTTGCGGCCAGCGAGGCCATTTTGCGGAACCGTCCGACCAAGGGTAGCACGGATGTTACGACTCGACCACCGGATCGATGGTGGTTCATCGCGCCTACGATTCACGCCTGCAGCGTGTGCTATGATTAGAGTGGAGCGGTAGCCGGGTATATCCTTAACCCTCTAGAGTTTTGGTATGCTTGTTATGATGGTCTCATTATTATGTGCTATGTACGAATAGCGTTGTGTTAATTGTGAGTTAGAAAACATGCTTAGTTGGGAGGATACGTATGGGGGCATGGTAAGTGTGAACCTTAGACTATGTCACGACTGAGACCTTAGGGGTAAGGTCGTCTTGAGTTAAAGATTTATTTTATGTTTGACACTTATCAGTAGTGGTATACGTGGGATTTATTTGTGTGATAAGTCCGTGGGTAGTGTGAGATGGAAGTGGTAGCTTTCATGATGTGAGTTAGTAAGATTGTTCCGGATCGGGGAACAAGAGTTTGGCGCGGTTGGGGGTCGGGTTGAGGACCATTTGCGGGTCAACCCGTAACCCGGTTTGGGGTGGGGTCAGTTCTGGGTGGTCCCGCCAGGTGGTAGGGTCACGAGGATGCTAGGCCCAAGTTTGTATGACCATCGTATGAGTTGGTGGATATGTTCGACCAGAAGCGGATCGTGGAGGCCGGGAATGGCCTTAAGGGAGATTGAAGTTAGTATGATGACCAAGTTTGGAGGTAGTAACTCCAAAGGTAGGAAACAGAAGCATTGACGGAAGTGTGGTACGGATACTAGAAAGAGTTCGAGTGTTCGAGAAGGGTACAACGAGTTAGGGGAGAAGAGAACGTGTGTTAGTTCGTGGCCAAGCTGTGGCGTCGGCAACTTGTTAGAGGAACTTTATCGTTATCCGACTTGAGAAGGAACATTCGGGACGAATGTTTCTAAGGAGGGGAGAATGTTATACCCCGTAGTTGCAGGGTATGTATGTGAGGCGTGCGTGCGAGAGTGCGAGAAATTTTGAAAAGAAAGAAAGATGTGAGTTTTCGGAAAAGTTTCCGGTTATTTGTGAAGAAAAAGGTTCGTTAATGGGAATTGGATTCCCAGTTTGGTATTTGGACTTCATAGATTATATTAGAATTTTGAGATTTTATTTTGGAAATGGTCACGTGGGGCCACGGAGAAATTTACTGCTTTTGTGGGGCCCACTTTGTTTTCGAGATTTTGGCCATTGGGGATATTTTTTTGGAAGACGTTTTTTGAGGGCCAATAGGAGGGTGACACGTGTCACCCCCGCCTAGGTGGCTTGGCCGAATTACATTTGTGCACAACACCCGGTTAGAGTCGTTTTTAAATGAAGCGTTTTACATAACTTGCGAAGGAAAATTCGGCTATGTCGTTTTGTATTTTTCGGATTTTTCCGAGAGAAACCTTTTGGACCAACGGGAGGTGACACTTGTCACCTCATGGAGCGATTTGGAGGCGGTCGAGTTGGTTGGCCTTGGCCGATTGGCCCCTTGAAGTGTGCCTTGCTTTGTGGCTTGTTTTGTGGAGTGTTTTGTGGAGTAGGGTTTAGGGTGCACTTGGCTTAATCTTGCCCTTACACTTGCTATACACTTGGAAGGATCTTGGCCCTTGGTTGGCCTTTGGTTTTGCTATAAATACCCCCCTAAGTGTGAAGACTTCATCCATTCCAAAAACTTCCAAGTCTTGAAACCCTCTCCTCCCCCTTTGTGAGCTCTTAGCGAGCCTTCCTCCCCACCGTGTGGCCTTTGGCGAGGGTTCCCTCCCCTGTGGTGCTAATGGGTGGGGTACCCCACACTAGCCTAGTTGTTTTCGTATAATACCCCTCCCTTGTGGTATTGAAATACTTCTCCTAGTATTGTTATAATGCCCAAAATACCTTAGCCTTGTACCTTGTAGTATTCCAAAGATACCTCTTTACGTAGAGTCCGGAAATACTACCTTTTGTCCTTTTAGTCTCAAACCAAACCACAAGGAAATCTTCATAGTTGGTTGAAGTATTTGAGTAGAAGTTAGTTAGAACTTCTAAGGGTTGTTTGGAGCGCACGAGTAGGAGCTACACCTTGCTCAGGATCGACATTATAACTTGGATAATTTTGGGCTTATCAAGTAATTATCTTGTCCTCTATTGTAATTGGAAATTACATGTTTGTTAGAATATATAGTTGAAGTATACTATATATGGAACTATACTTAGTATTCGGCAATGTCTTTTGACTTAAGCTGAAGAATAAAGAATCTGAATCAGTATTTACATAGGATGTATTGCGATGAACTTGTGTAGTATTCTTTGAGTAGAATTGTACGTCCGGGTAGACGCGTAACCCCCCCCCTGGTTGGGGTGGTAGCCGGCCTCGATAGAGGAGGATATTTACGCTGTATGTTGCGGGAAAATGTTCCGAATTTTCTGTAGAAAGATAGAAACTTGTGTTTTGGGGTTAATAGACGTTTGTGACCTTTATAGGTGAAAGTACTAAGAGTAGCGTATTCTACTCGAGGAGTGGAAAGGGCTAGCAAGGTTGTAGTACTTGGAGCATTTTGCTTATTGTCGATAAATCGTCGTGAGGTATGTGAACCTCTTCCTATCTTTTCTAGCATGATTGTTGTGAACTATGTAGTACGGTAGACGTACATGTGCTAAGTGATTTGGTTGGTTTAAAACATAGGGTGTTATAATAGCTTTATGGGAAGTTAGTTATAACGACCTTATGTAAGTGAAAATGGTTTACTGATGTTAGAAGTTAAGAGACTTGATCTTATAAGATAAGAGACTTAACTTATTTGTTTTAATGTGGATGTTTGTGTGAAACCTCATTCGTGAGTAATGAGTACTTGGTTTTAAAGGGATAATGTTTCACGATTTGAGAATCGAATGTGTATCGACAGACCATTGCAGCGTTAATAAAGGAAAATGTATTGAATAATGATGTGTTGTATTAAAACCAGTAGAAACCTCCATCTGCATAGAAGCTAAGATAAGACAAAATGATATTACATTTTCTAGATCATGGCTGCTGTAATAAGATCGTTATAAACAAGAATAAACTACTCACATATATGACATATGTTACTCAATTGTTTTAAAAGAGATTAAGACTATGAGTTATGAAACCTTTCTAAAATAAGTGACTTGAGCATTTGAAAATGAGAAGCTTGAGTAATTGAAACTAGGCAACCGTGAACTTAGGAAAGAATGTTGTTACTTGATTTTGAAAAGGAATGTGGGTTGGTCATTCTAATACTACGGGTATAGGGTGACTTTTATAAAAGTAATGGATCTCTTTTAAAAGAACTTAACGTATGTAGTACTTTGGGGTTAAAAACCCGGACTTTGGCATAAAATGAAAGTACTTTGAGTTGTGTGAAACTTGCCTATGCTTGTTGTTGTGAAACTTGCCTATGCTTGTTGTTGTGAAACTTGCCTATGCTTGTGATGATAGCCTTTGTTGTGCAAGTGTGGTATTTCTGTGTTACCGCGTCTCTCGATAGAGGGCCGGTCGACTTGTTGAGAACTTACTTGGACGTGCTGGCAGTGATGGAGAATTCCACGGGTATGTTTCCATTTTGATTACTGTCTTGTTGTTGATGTCACATGGACATGTCTACACCGACGCAAGATTCGGGGGCACGCGTGCGCCGTTGATTACCTGATATATTGTTATTGATGTCACATGGACATGTCTACACCGATGCAGAATTCCGGGGGCGTGTAGCCATGCGGCGGGGTTGATCACCCAGTATTATTGTTGATGTCACGTGGGCGTGTACACCGGTAGAATTCGGGGCATGTGGCCATGGGGCATTGGTATTATTGTTGCATCATGGACATGTCTACACCGATGGACTCCGGGGCACGCGGCCATGATGCGAACATGATTGATGTTGTGGGCGTGAGACCCATAGTTATATTTGAGTGATGACTTGAGGCGTGAGTCCCGATCGACATGATCGCTTTTATGTTGTGAATGTAGTTTGGTAATCATACATGTCTCTGCTTTATATAGACTAGTATGATTTCATTCTGATATTTTCTGATTTCACATACTTGGTACTGTTATCGACCTCGCCCGGGGCTGCGTTCATCTGCGCAGTAGAGGTACATCGGTCGTGGATCCTCGCTCTTAGGATCTCAGTTCGGCGTTTTGGGAAGCTCCGTTTCTCCGGAGGCTTATCTTTTGGTATGTGTTCCCTGAGTTGTAGGTTCTTGTACATTCAGGGGTATGGCGGGGCCCTGTCCCGTCATATTTGTTATAAATCTTAGAGTGCATGTAAATCTTGTTGTGGGCGAGTTTGTAAAAAAGGGTTAAACTGTTCGTTTTGAAAGAGTTGTATTTATATATGTTATTGGAAGGTAACCGTTGGGTTGGCCTGTTTTATGATCATATATCTTGTTTCTTGTTTAAAGTTTTATTTTCCGCTGGTTTTCTCTGATGTTGTGTCACTAGGGTGCCCGGGATAAGGCACGATGCAGACCGGGGCCAGTCGTTACACATAATCAGTCAAACGCATACATGAGACATGTAAGATTATCAAATACCAATCTAACTGTGTCATAGAAAATAGAGAATCAATTGTGCCTTATAAAGATGAGAGTCAAGTCAAAACCCATGAATGCATGTCCATATGATCATCATATACATATATACATATAAGGTTATCCGGCCCACTAGTGCGGGACTCGGTGGAATCATATCATAATTTGGCCCATACTGGGACTCGGTGAAGTCATCATCTCATCTATGCATGCATCCTACGTAATCCGGCCCTCTAGTGAGGGACTCGATGAACAATGCAAAGATGTGCACGAACATAAGCCGGACCGGGACTCGGAGAAGTGGAATAGTAATAACACTTAGCACGAGTATATATCATGAGCAACCATATGCCATTAAAAATCATCATTTGACTCTCAATAAAATCGTTATAATAAACTCTTTACTGAAAAATAATAGGCACATCTCATAACTAACATCTTTAGAAATTAAACTGTGTAGACATCATGTACGTCCGTCGTACTTTCATTAAATCATGCCAAAAAAAAGGATGAGTTTCACATACCTTTATGACGAACTAACCAACTCAATATTAAGATACGTCTCGTCTAGTACGTCAACCTATAATAATGGTAATACGCTCGTCAATTCTTTGATCACTTAGCATACTGTCACGACCCGATCCCGGGCCTGTGACTGGTGTCTTACCCGGGCACCCTAGTAGATAAACATCAGAGTAACCAACGGAAATAAACTTACAAACATAGAACAGTGTAAAATGAGAAACAGTATGACCAAAAAAGTTGTCTTTCAGCATGTATATATATATATCAAAGCCTGTCAGTTACATCCTTTACAAACCCCATTTACAATAGGACTGCAGACCTCTAAGAGTTTATAACAACTATGACGGGACAGGGCCCCGCCATACCCCTGAATGTACATAAACCTACAATGACAGGGAATCATACCAAAAGATAAGCCTCCGGAGAAACGGAGCTTCCCAAAAGCAGAACGGTGATCCTATGAGCGAGGATCAACAACCGGAGTACCTCTACCTGCGGCATGAATGCAGGCCCCCGAAGGAGGTCAGTACAACAGGTACCAAGTATGTGAAACTGTAAAGTACTGTAATGAAATCATAACATTTCCAAAACAAATCCACAATTATGTTGAAAAACCAATTAACCGCACACAATGCCACAGCATAATCAAGAGCAAATAGAAGTAACGTAGTCGGTCTTTTCTAGGCCGCTAATGATCGAAGCAAGGCCATTCTCCCATAGTATCATTATGCGAGCCTAATCCTGGACTTCCGTAGTCCACATAGGCCACATGGGCCCGCATGAGGTACTCCTCGCATCGGGGGTAGCTAACCCGCGGCATTTCCTGAACTCCCGCAATCCGCATGGCCACTTGGACCGCATGAGGTATTCCTCGCATCGGTGTAACACACCCGGAGTGATTCTTGGACTACCGTAGCCCGCATAGGTCTCATGGACCCGCATGAGGTATTCCTCGCATCGGGTGTAGCTAACTCGCGACACATGTATCAAGTCAGGGGGGTGAGTGATATAATACCAGCACAATGGGCTTATCGTTTAAACAACATAAGCACAACAAGAAAACCCCCTTAACACAAAAGTCACAAGACACTAACACCCGTAGCATCATAACATGTTTACTTATCAAACCAACTTACCACACCTTCAGAAATCATTACAAGGCTTTAGTAAACAAGTAAGTAAACCGTTCTTTTTATCTTCCTTAAGTCGTTATAACTAACTTTCCATAAAGCTAGTATAACACTTAAACCTTTTAATAAATCAAAACAATCATATTTGTTTGGAAAACCAAGAGAACTTATTCTTATTAAAACCAAGTATTAATTTCCTTCCGAATAATGATTCATAACTCTTTTTGAAATATTTCAAGATTCTTAATATTTAGAACTCAAGTCAAAAGACGTCAAAGTGAAACCAAATTCAGTTAACACACGTACGTCGTCTGTATATATATTTCACAAATATCATGCTCAAGAGGATAGGAAGAATCACATACCTCCTCGACTAAATCCACTTGCCAAGTCGAATATGTCGCGCGCAGAGTATCAACCTATAATAGTCAAATACGTCTATCAACGTCTAGACTACTTCGTAGAATATTCTAAGCATAAAGTTCCTTATTCTACGGAAAATTGGGCAGCATCTCCCTCCCCGAAATACTACACAAGTCTACTGTAAATACAATACAATGTAAATACAGTTCAATTCTATTTAATAATCCTTCCCTATATCTTATACTCAATTATAAACTACTACAATATGTAATCTCCAATTACAATAGAAGGACGAAGATTATTCCTCGATAAGCCCAAAATTATCTAAGATTTATAAGTCGATCCTGAGTAACGTTTAGCTCCTATTCCGTACGCTCCAATCCGCTCTAAGAAACCCTTAGAAGTTTCTAAACAACTTCTCCTAACACTTCATCCAACTATGAAGATTTTCCTAGGGTTTCGTTTTGCGACTAAAGGAATAAAGTAGTATTTTCGGGCTCCTAGTATTGAGATAACTTTGGAATACTACTAGGGATACTAGGCTAAGGTATTTGGGATAACAACAACACTTGAAGAAATCTTTCACAAGAGGGGGGGGGGGTGTTTGGACGAGAACTCTACAAAGGGGGGAGTATATTTTTCTCTTGGAAAATGTTTAAGTGATGAAGAAGTCTTGCAACTTAAGGGGGGTATTTGTAGGACAATCAATGGCCAAGATGAAAGCAAGTGTGTGGTGTAGATTGGGGACATGTGTGTGTGGGTCCCACAAACCACATGTTCCACACAAACTTGAGACATGTGGCTAGCCACATGTCTCCACAAAAACGTCCAAGGTGCCAAGTGCCACACCTATTTCGGCCATATGGCCACATGGGGGTGCCATGTGTCTCCCTCCTACTCGTCCAAAATATTTCATCTCCCGAAAATATCCAAAATGTTAAAAATCCCGAAAATAATGTGGGCCCCGCAAAACCGTAAATTCCTCCCGTGGGCCCCACGTGACCAATTCCGGAAAATAAAATCCATAATTCTTATAAATTCTTAAAGTCTTAAATACCAAAGTTGAGAATCCAATTCTCAATAATAAACTTTTTTCCTTCACGAGGTTCGGAATATTTTCCGTTGGAAATTCAAAATTTTCATCCTTAACCTAATTAGGGCTATACATTCGTACGTACGTCCTTACATACGTACTATGGAACTACGGGGTGTAACATTCTCTCCCCCTTAGAAACATTCGTCCCGAATGTTCCTTCTACGTTCAATCAACACAGCTATCAACATAGTCCCTCTCACTATATCCCATATAAACAAGAATGGCATACATATTTATAACAACACTTAAGCATATATGCCAATTAAAATTAACAAGTAGGAAAGTGAGTTACCTGGAGGTGTAGGGAATAAGTGAGGATACTTCTTCATCATGTCCTCCTCTGCTTCCCATGTCATTTCCTCTCTGTTCTCGTTCCGCCATAAGACTTTGACGGAAGCCACATCCTCTGTCCGCAGTCGCCTAACCTGACGATCGAGTATCACTATGGGACCCTCCTCATACGATAACCCTTCTGTCACCTGGACGTCACAAATCGGGTGCACTATAGATGGATCCCCGATACATCTCCGCAACATAGATACATGAAAAACCGGATGTACTGCCTCCAGATCGGATGACAGATCCAACTCATAGGAAATGTTGCCTACCCTACGGACAATTTGATAAGGCCCAATGTACCTTGGGCTGAGTTTCCCCTTCTTCCCAAACCTCATCACACCCTTCATGGGTGACACCTTCAGGAAAACCCAATCATCAATCTCGAACTCCAAGTGTCGACGCCGATGATCTGCATACGACTTCTGTCGACTCTGAGCTGACAATAACCGCTCCTGGATAAGCTTCACCTTATCCACCACCTGCTGAATCAAGTCCGGCCCGACTAACTGAACTTCGCCAACATCAAACCAGCCTATCGGTGACCTGCACTTCCTCCCATATAAGGCCTCATAAGGCGCCATCTAGATACTAGAATGGTAGTTGTTGTTATACGCAAACTCCACTAGAGGCAAATGATCCTCCCAGCTACCCCTGAAATCAATAACACAGGCCCGCAACATATCTTCGTTGTCCGGATAAGACGCTCCGCTCGTCCGCTTGGCCCCGAGGATGAAATGCGATCGAGGCTCACTCGGCCCATAATCCCTTCCGAAAGACCTCCAAAATTAGCCAGAACCGGGCTCCTGTCCGATATAATAGATATAGGGACCCCATGCGATCTCACGATCTCTCGGATGTAAAGTCTAGCATAATCCTACCAAAAATCGCCCCGATCGGAAGAAAGTGGGCTGATTTAGTCAGCCTGTCGACAATAACCCAGATGGAATCATGCTTCCTCTAAGTGCGAGGCAACCCTGTAATAAAGTCCATATTGATCACCTCCCACTTCCATGTCGGAATATCAATAGCCTGCAATAGCCCACCGGGCTTCTGGTGCTCAACCTTGACTTGCTGACAATTCGGACACTGAGCAACAAACTCTGCAACGTCCCTCTTCAGGCCATCCCACCAATACACACATCTGAGGTCGTGGTACATCTTTGTCGAACCCGGATGAATAGAGTAACGAGCGTTGTGTGCCTCCCCTAGAACCTGCTGACGAAGTCCTGCTACATCGGGAACACACAACCTGCCCTCAAATCTTAGCGCCCCATCAGGTGCTACCTCAAATAGACCCTTCCCCTCTCGAAGAGCCGTATCTCAATACCGTGTCATAATCGGATCCTCATACTGTCGCCTCTTCACCTCCTCGATGATGGAAGACTCGGCAACCTCTCGAACCCGAACCCCACTACTATCAGAACCAATCAAACGAACTCTAAGGCTCGCTAGTTGATGTAACTCGCGGACCATGCCCCTTCTCTCTGGCTGCACATCTGACAGACTACCCATCGATCTACGACTAAGGGCATCTGCAACTACATTGGCCTTCCCTGGGTGGTATAGGATATCGACATCATAATCCTTAAGTAGCTCTAACCACCATCTCTGCTGCAAGTTCACTCCTCGTCAAGATATACCGGAGGCTCTTGTGGTTCTGTAAATATCCACATGAACTCCATACAAATAATGTCTCCGCATCTTCAAGGCATGAATCATCACCGCCAACTCTAAGTCATGTGGGTAGTTCTTCTCATGCTTCTTGAGCCGTCAAGATGTGTGCTATAACCTTGCCCCCGCTGCATCAACACACATCCAAGCCCGATACCCGACGCATCACAATAAAACCATAGTCGCCCGCACTCCGGAAGAGTAAGAATCAATCGTCAATTTCTCCTTCAGTAACTGGAAGCCCTCCTTACAAGCATCCGTCCACTGAAACTTAGTTGCTTTCTGAGTCAGCTTAGTCAAAGGTGCTGAAATAGAAGCAAACTTCTCCACAAACCTCCGATAATAACCCGCAAGGCCCAAAAAGCTAAGCACCTCTGTCGGTGTAGTAGGTCTAGGAAAAGTCTTGACTGCCTCGATTTTTGCCGTATCCACCCGAATACCATCGGCCCCGACAATGTGCCCCAAGAATGCCACCGAAGCCAACCAAAACTCACATTTCGAGAACTTGGCATACAATCACGGCCCCGGAGGACTCTCGATCGCCTCAAATAATCCGCATGCTCCTGCTCCGAGCGAGAATAAACCAAGATGTCATCAATGAATACTATAACAAACGTATCCAAAAATGGCTTGAACACCCAGTTCATCAAATCCATAAACACTGCCGGAGAATTCGTCAAACCTAAAGACATAACCCTGAACTCATAGTGCCCATATCGGGTCCTGAATGCAGTCCTAGGGACATATGTCTCCCTAACTCGCAACTGATGATAACCAGACTGCAGGTCTATCTTGGATAAACACCTCGAACCCTGCAACTGGTCAAACAAATCATCAATCCTGGGAAGGGGGTATCTATTTTAATGGTGACCTTGTTCAGCTGCCTGTAATCAACACACATGCGCAGCGTCCCATCTTTCTTCTTCACAAATAAAATCGGCGCTCCCCAGGGAGAAACACTAGGCCTGATAAAGCCCTTCTCCAGCAAATCTTTCAGCTGGTCCTTCAACTCTCTCAACTCGGCAGGTGCCATCCTATACGGCGGAATAGATATAGGTCGAGTGTCTGGCAACACATCAATACAAAACTCAATCTCTCTCTCAGGAGGAATACCCGGGAGATCGTCGGGGAATACGTCTGGAAACTCCCTAACCACCGGAACTGACTGAATAGATGGCAACACAGCCTCAGTATCAAATACCCGAATAAGATGGTAGATATACCCCTTCTGCACCATCTTCCTAGCCTTGAGGTAAGAAATAAACCTATCCCTCTACGACACGGTGTTCCTCCCACTCGAGCAACCGGTCCCGTGAAACCGAACCGTACCAATCTCCCTCTACAATCCACATTGGCTTAGCAAGAAGCCAACCAATCCATACCCATGATAACATCAAAGTCTGTCATATCCAACTCTATCAAGTCGGCTAGGGTCTGACGACTGCATATAGTCACTGGGCAAGCCTTATATACCCGCTCAGCTACCACCGAATCACCCATCGCGTAGCTACCTCGTGCGGTTCATGGAATCAGGCTCTATCCCTATTCTACCATCAATATGAGGAGATATATAGGACAAGGTAGAGCCCGAATCTATCAAGGCATATACGTCACAACATGAAACCAAGAATGTACCGTGATTTACATCCGTGACGCCACGGTCCCGAGGTCGGACATGGCATAAATGCGTTCTCGAGGACCGCTGGAACTAGACCCTTGCCACGACCTCGCCGCGACCGCTGTCCCACGAGCACCCTCGCCCGGCGAGTAATCGTAGGAGATGAAGACCAAGAAAAGACTCGTAGCCGAACCCTACCATCTGTGTTGCCTCTGGTCGGACAGCTCCTCGAAAAATGACCCTGTTGGCCGCAAGTGTAACAAGCTCCCAAAGTATTACCACAACTCCCGTAATGGGATCTACCACATCGGCCACACCGAGAGGAGGGTGGTCTCGATCGGTTTGTATCTCTGCTTCCCTGGAAGCCCAAGCCCTGTGGCTCGACTCGCCGAATACTCTGGATGTCCCGACGCGGTGAGTGCTCGAGCCGGCCGAGGTGCAAATATAGTTCGCCAGGTCGCCCGCCCCGAGAGCTACCAAAGGATCTCGCCGCCCGGCCTTCTTCTCGCGATATCCACAATCCGCTGCCTCTACGCTTTCACACCCAAGTGTATAAACTCGCATGCGGCAATGTCCATGCCTACCAAGAGCTACACCCGAGCAAGCCTCGCTAAGTAATCATCGAGCCTCGTGACGTAGCGGTGCACTCGCCCTCCATGTCCGCTACTAACGCGGGACATACCGAGCCAACGAAGTCAAACTCTACGTTGTACTCCCAACCGCCCGCCCGCCTGCCTCAACATCGAAATCTATCGCCCGTGCTCTCTCATTCGCGGAGGCAAGAAATGGCTAAGAACGCCTCGAGAACTCGTCCCAAATACCGGAAGTGCATGCTCCCGACGCTTCGAATGAATCAAACCACGATCGCAGATCACGCAATGATGTGAACCCAATACTACCGACTCTGTCTCCGAGGCCTTGATCACTCTCATGATCCGCTGCAACTGTCGGATAAACTCCTGAGGATCATCCTCAGTCCTCGACCCATAGAACTCTGGTGGGCTACAACTCAAAAAGTCCCGAAGTCTCAAGCTATCAGATCTGGGGTGAACTACGGGTACAACCGGAACCGCTGTCTCCTGTCTATCCTCATGCCTTGCCACGATCCTGGCTAATAACTGGGCCATCTCCTTGTAACCTATATCCTCTCGCTTCCCGGATGCTGGGCCGAGGCTCAGTACCGTGGTCTCGTGAGCCACCGCCGCGCTCTAAACTCGCTGGGTCGGGCGGCCGTGGAAGTCGCCGTCAAGCATCACCTCAGTAAAGATCGGCATGTGCCTCAGAACCTCTCTGCGTCTACTAGCAGCTCGCGGTTGCCTTGCTTCGCCGCGCTGCCTAGCGTGGAGGCATAACTAGTACATAAGAATATGTCAGAGGGAGTTCAACCTATAACACAGCTCTATTGCACGATCTCAGAGTGAGAAGAATGGAAACCAATCCTAAATATCATGTAGCCTCCTGATCATAGGTGTGGTGCACAACACGCCGATAATCAAGACTCTACTAGATACGGTCTGTAGACACTTTACGAGGATTAACTGCTCTGATACCACTTTTGTCACGACCCGATCCCGGGCCCGTGACTGGTGCCTTACCCGGGCACCCTAGTAGATATACATCAGAGTAACCAGCGGAAATAAACTTACAAATATAGAACAGTGTAAAATGAGAAACAGTATGACCAAAAAAGTTGCCTTTCAGCATGTATATATATATCAAAGCCTGTCAGTAACATCCTTTACAAACCCCATTTACAATAGGACTACAGACCTCTAAGAGTTTATAACAACTATGACGGGACAGGGCCCCGCCATACCCCTGAATGTACATAAACCTACAATGACATGGAATCATACCAAAAGATAAGCCTCCGGAGAAACGGAGCTTCTCAAAAGCAGAACGGTGATCCTATGAGCGAGGATCAACAACCGGAGTACCTCTACCATGCATTTAACGCACTCGGGCGAGGTCAAGATAACAGTACCAAGTATGTGAAATCAGAAAGCATCAGAATGAAATCATAACATTTCCAAAACAAATCCACAATTATGTATGAAAAACCAATTAACCGCACACAGTGCCACAACATAATCAAGAGCAAATAGATGTAATGTAACCGGTCTTTTCTAGGCCGCTAATGATCGAAGCAAGGCCATCCGCCCATAGTATCATTATGCGAGCCTAATCCTGGACTTCCGTAGTCCGCATAGGCCACCTGGGCCCGCATGAGGTACTCCTCGCATCGGGGGTAGCTAACCCGCGGCATTTCCTGGACTCCCGCAATCCGCATGGCCACTTGGACCGCATGAGGTATTCCTCGTGACGGCAGAACACACCCGAGTGATTCCCGGACTACCAGAGTTCGATAGGTCTCATGACATGAGGTATTCCTCGCATCGGGGGTAGCTAACCCGCGACACATGTATCAAGTCAGGGGGGGTGAGTGATATAATATCAGCACAACGGGCTTATCGTTTAAACAACATAAGCACAACAAGAAAACCCCCTTAACACAAAAGTCACAAGACACTAACACCCTTAGCATCATAACATGTTTACTTATCAAACCAACTTACCATACCTTCAGAAATCATTACAAGGCTTTAATAAACAAGTAAGTAAACCGTTCTTTTTATCTTCCTTAAGTCGTTATAACTAACTTCCCATAAAGCTAGTACAACACTTAAACCTTTTAATAAATCAAAACAATCTATTTGTTTGGAAAACCAAGAGAACTTATTCTTATTAAAACCAAGTATTAATTTCCTTCCGAATAATAATTCATAACTCTTTTTGAAATATTTCAAGATTCTTAATATTTAGAACTCAAGTCAAAAGACATCAAAGTGAAATCAAATTCAGTTAACACACGTACGTCTACCGTACTATATATATTTCACAAATATCATGCTCAAGAGGATAGAAAGAATCACATACCTCCTCGGCTAAATCCACTTGCCAAGTCGAATATGTCGCGCGCAGAGTATCAACCTATAATAGTCAAATACGTCTATCAACGTCTAGACTACTTCGTAGAATATTCTAAGCATAAAGTTCCTTATTCTACGGAAAATCACAAAGACCTCCCTCCCGAAATACTACACAAGTCTCAGAAATACACCAATGTAAATACAGTTCAATTCTTTTTAATCATCCTTCCCTATATCTTATACTCAATTATAAACTACTACAATATGTAATCTCCAATTACAATAGAAGGACGAAGATTATTACCTCGATAAGCCCACAATTATCCAAGTCGATCATGAGCAACGTTTAGCTCCTATTCCGTACGCTCCAATCCGCTCCAAGAAACCCTTAGAAGTTTCTAAACAACTTCTCCTAACACTTCATCCAACTATGAAGATTTTCCTAGGGTTTCGTTTTGCGACTAAAGGAATAAAGTAGTATTTACGGGCTCCTAGTATTGAGATAACTTTGGAATACTACTAGGGATACTAGGCTAAGGTATTTGGGATAACAACAACACTTGAAGAAATCTTTCACAAGAGGGGGGGGGTGTTTGGACGAGAACTCTACAAAGGGGGGAGTATATTTTTCTCTTGGAAAATGTTTAAGTGATGAAGAAGTCTTGCAACTTAAGGGGGGTATTTGTAGGACAATCAATGGCCAAGATGAAAGCAAGTGTGTGGTGTAGATTGGGGACATGTGTGTGTGGGTCCCACAAACCACATGTTCCACACAAACTTGAGACATGTGGCTAGCCACATGTCTCCTCAAAAACGTCCAAGGTGCCAAGTGTCACACCTATTTCGGCCATAGGGCCACATGGGGGTGCCATGTGTCGCCCTCATACTCGTCCAAAATATTTCATCTCCCGAAAATATCCAAAATGTTAAAAATCCCGAAAATAATGTGGGCCCCGCAAAACCGTAAATTCCTCCCGTGGGCCCCACGTGACCAATTCCGAAAAATAAAATCCATAATTCTTATAAATTCTTAAAGTCTTAAATACCAAAGTTGAGAATCCAATTCTCAATAATAAATCTTTTTCCTTCACGAGGTTCGGAATATTTTCCGTTGGAAATTCAAAATTTTCATCCTTAACCTAATTAGGGCTATACATTCGTACGTACGTCCTTACATACGTACTCTGGAACTACGGGGTGTAACACATACTTTATATCGAATGACGACTTCCTATTTTATAAAAATTCGGGCATCACTTCTCCTGTTTATATGTACATCCACAATTTACAACAAATGACAACCAAACCAGTAACCAAGCACAATTCCAAGATATAACCAAATTAGTTCCATATACTTCATATATGCTACCATAATACATTCTTTCTCTTTTACATTTATGCAATACGACAACTACAACGACCAAAGTGATTACTCCACCTATTTCTCATGTTAATTCAGTCTTTAATCGATATTAGAACAATCTTAAAATAATCCATCAACTCTAGCGACAACAACAATAACCAAGTAGTGCATGTCCTACAATCTTCAACCTAATACCCCTTTTTACTCTTTAATTCTTTAAGACATGTATTAGTAATTGCCACAACATATATATACATGTTTATAATCAAATTTCCAACATTTAAACTTCACAAAATCAGCCCATAACTTGACGCAACAATATCCAACAATTTTAAGCAAGTCTTCGGCCAACATTCACAAAACCAACTCTTTTCTTAATTCTTTAGAGTCCAATTCTTGTGCCAATAATTCCTTATGAACAACTATAACTTAAATGTCAAGATTTTCTTCCAATTTCAACATGCAAAGCAGCGACAAATTTCACAACACAATATTTGAATACGACAATTCCAAGATTAGTAAAATTAGTCCTAATATCGGCTACAACATTCAAAATATTGACATGCAATGTCTAAATTCCAATTTTTCCTTAACACAAATTCATTTCCTTAATTCTAACAACATGCACTCCAATATATCATAGAAAGAAGAATTTTATACCTCAAATTAGTCCAAAACAGTCCTCATGATTTGCCCACTGCCCAGTCTGAATTTACCAACTGATTTATCGATTTGTCTTCACCAATCTTCCCCCTTATTCACTCCAAATCGTCATGCATGAATCCCATAATGTTAATCTATCATTCCTACATGTTTTCCTCCAAGAATTTGGTCCGAAAACTATGAAAAAGGGGCTGCCCAGTTCGGCACAGCAGTGGCGCGTTTTGCCACTGTTTTGGAGGAAAATTGGCTTCAATTTTAGATGAGAATTCTTATCTAGGTGGAGAAATAAAAAGCTTAATTTTCTTGGCTATGGGTAGGGTGAAAATAGGCTGGAGGGAGTGAGGGGAGAGGGGAGGATGATGGATAATTTTTTTGAATTAGAATGAAGGAGATGAAAGTGTAGGTTTATTAAAAATCTGATTGCTTTATTACACATTGGTCCCAAGTCCTTCAATTAATAAATCTTAAACACACTTCTTTTAAATCTTACCTCCCGCTTCCTTTAATTCTCAAAAATTTCATAAAGCCTCGTATCCTCAATGTCATAATTTTATAATACAATACTATTCCATAACTCCATTGGAACAAATTCAACTACTATGATTAATTCTCGTCGTCACATGTATAGTACTTAAAAAAAACTATTCCGGGATAACATCCGGTTATACACTAATTTTCCGTATTAACATATGTAAGTATTCCTTATATTCAATATTCGAATCTTACTTCCTTAATGACGTTCTTAATTATTGTCTTAAACTTACGAGGTGTAACACATCGTTAAGTGAAAAAGGTATCAACAAACAATTATTTTATTAAAATGATTAGAATGTCATCTGCATAGAAACTAAGATATAACTAATTTATTTTATATTTGCTAGTTCACAACTGATTAGATAAGATATTTATAAAAAAGATAAATTACTCACGGCCCATATAAGAATTAATTAGGCAAATTCGGATATGTTTTCGCCATTCAGATGTTTCCATAATGTTAGCCAGAGGAGCAAGAAGAATTTAGATTATTGAGTTGGTACAGATGACAAACGGCATGTGAAACTATCCTTTCTTCTTTTGGGCATGATTTATTTGAAATGAGAGTACGGTGGACGTACATAGTTCTATTGGATCTTAATCATTAAATGATACATGACATGATGGTGTCTTGGTTTTTCTAAAATGAAAGTTCATTTTAAAGATATTATTGAGAGTCCAAAGATGATTTAAATTTCACATAGTTGCTCGTGATAGCTATTCATGCAAGTGGTATAGTTCCATGTTACCACGTCCCAGAAAGGGCCGGGCAATATATGACTATATGAGTTTATCGCATCCCAGAAAGGGTCGGACATTAGATGGCTTTATCGCGTCCCAGAATGGGCCGGGCAGTATACCTTACATGACTTTTCCGCATCCCAGAATGGGTCGGGCAGTATACCTTATAGGTTTATCGCATCCCAGAAAGGGTCGGGCAGTATATGACAAAGAGTTTACCGCGTCCTTCACTTGAGGGCCGGGCAGTATATGACTATATGTTTACCGCGTCCCAGAAATGGTCGGGCAGTATATGACCAAGAGTTTACCGCGTCCTTCACTTGAGGGTCGGGCAGTATATGACTATATATATTTACCGCGTCCCAGAAAGGGTCGGGCAGTATATGACCAAGTGTTCACCACGTCCTCCATTAGAGGGTCGGGCAGTATATGTATATGATTCCATGGACCTGTATCCATGATGCGAGTATAGATACTCCTAACAGTATATGATTATATGGACAAACATTCATGATTTAGATATGACTCTCTATTTTTATAAGGCACAATTGACTCTCCATTGTTATAAGGTACAGTTGACTTCTATTTTATATGGCATGGTTGGATCTGGTATTTGATTTTCATACTTGTCCCTATCATCTTTTGGCCAGTTATGATCTCATTTATAGTATTTTATGTTTACATACTTAGTACATTATTGTACTGACCCCCCTTCTCCGGGGGGTTGTGTTCATGCCCGCAGGTATAGGTACTCAGTTTGGTGATCCTCGAGCTTAAGATCTTTGCTCAGCTTTTGGGATAGCTCCATTGTTCCGGGGCTTGCCATTTTGGTACAGACTTATGTATATTCAGGGGTACGGCGAGGCCTTGTCCCGTCACATTTCATTATCAAACTCTTAGAGGTCTGTAGACAGGTGTGGGTGGTAAATGTGTATTTGGACGTGTATATGGTGTAGTTCATTTTGGACATGTTCTGTATATAGTGACATTCTTGTCGTCTTGCCTATTTTTATAAAATGAGTTTACTATTACAGTTTAGGGGACAAAATCCCTTCGTTATGATATTATGAGTTGTTCTTAAGCTTCCGCTGGTTATATGTGATGTTTGGGTAGAAGGGTGCCCAGGTAGGGCACCAGTCGCGGCCCATCGGTTCGGGTCGTGATAAAAATGGTATCAGAGCAGTTAGTCCTCGGAATTTCTACAGACTATGTGCAGTAGAGTCTTAGTTATCGGTGTGTTGTGCACCACACCCATAAACATGATGCTACAGTACATTTAGGATTGGTTTATATTTTCCTTACTCTAAGATCGTGCGATAGAGCTATGTTGTTAGGGTAGTCCCTCCCTAACGTATTATTGTGGTTGCAGATATTCCTCCAAATAAAGCGACAGTGGCCCAGAAGGGGAATATATGGACCTTGTATACAGGTTGGTAAAATTGTTGTATAGTTGGTGTGATGAGGATGCACATCTATACGAACATATTATTTGCGGCTATGTGTGTGTTGCCGGAAGTGATTATGGGGTATCATAAGTTGTTAAGTTTTAGTAATTGTTTGGAAGGTATAGCGATTTATACCCCGACTGTTGATATGCCAGAAGGGCAAAATGATTTTGAGATTATAAAAAGCTATATCATTCGTATAAGGGGAGAAGATAATGTAAGCTTGGGAAGCGGAATATTTGAGAATCTTAGAATATTGGGTAACCGTTGAGACCTTAGATATACAAGGCCTTCTTGAGTAAAATATTCTATATTTGATCTTGGTTAAAGTACATAGTATATGTGAAGTATATTAGTTGTGATGATTCCTTGGTTTGAGTATAAGCCACTTGTGTTGTTAAAGTTGGAGGTAATATTGAAACTGGAAATAAGATCTTTGAAGGACCTTATGGGTGCTTGGGAGGTACATGGAGGTACACTGGTTTGGATGAAAAACAGAAGATATCATTGAAAGGTATAGTTAAAGGAGACTATGCCGAAATATTTATAGTTTGAGACCTATTATGAACATTCGAGGACGAATATTTCTAAGGGGGGAAGAATGTTACACCCAGTAATTTCAGGGCATAATAGTGAGAAAAATGCGTGCTGTGAATTTCGGGCACAGCACCACGGTGCCAAAGAATAGGACCGCGGTGCTAAAACTTCATAGAGCTGCAGGAATTCCGAAACTGCGGTGCCATTCTGCAGTACCGTTGTGCCGATGCGGGAATTTCCAAATCAGATATTTTTATGAAGGGAAAGACAAGGGGACAAGTGGGGTTCATGGATCCCCCTCCACTTGTGCTATATACACATGTTATAAACAAGTCTTGCAAAACTTGGTTCACAAAATATATTCTCATCCAAACCCTTATCTCTTCCTTCTCCTTTCAAGTTCTCGAAAATACCATTGCCAAGTGAAGAAAAAAATCAACTCATTTCCAAAGATTAAGCTCCTTAACTAAAGTTCTAAGTCAAGTTAACATACCAAAAACAGTGGGTCACGGTTTTGGCCAAGAAAACTGTCTTGAAACCCTAAGCTTAGAGATGAACTTTTTGGAAGAAAGACATGAAAGGAAGATGGTTACAAGTTTGTAGAGGATACATGTGTGTTGTTGTAACTTTAAGAAGTGGAGCAAAGAGAAAACTGTGAGCCGAAACTTGTGGACTGTTTTGGGCTAAAAATAAGGTAAGATTTCTTCTTCCTCTTAAAGTAATAGAAAGTTACATGATGTTATAATTAAGGGATGAACTTGTATTAAGTGAAATGGAGAATAAGAAGTGCATGAGACAGTTTTGGTATGTTAGCCGATTTTGGACTATTTTTAGTATATTGGTACTTGGTTATTGATGTTATTGGCCTTGTTTGAAAGTTGTGGATGTGGGTATATATAGGGGAAGTGCCGCCCAAATTTTTATATGAAAGGAGAGTCATTATGTGGTATATTAATTACACTAGTATTCATGAAGTTGATAGACGTATTATTGTTGTTATAGTTTGAAGTACTAATTGGGACGTGTTCTACTTATCGTGTTGATATAGCCGATAAGGTATGTGAACTATCCTTTCTTCTTTTGGCATGTTCTACGTGTGAACTATAACTGTGGTATTGCTCCATAGTTTACTCTACTCTTAGGAATTAAGGAATATTCATGTTATTGATTCTATGCTAAAAGCATATATAAATTGTTCCTAAGTCCTTATTAAGACATATGAGACAGACGTTGATAAGAGTTTTTAGTAAGCATGTGAGCCGAGTTGACTCTGCTTATTTAAAGGAATTGTTAAGTATTAAGTACTGAAACTGGTTTAATAAATAAGTAAGTATGTTATTAGTAGACGTGTTAAGACAAGTCATTGCAGCGTTAAGTGAAAAAGATATCGACAAACAATTATTATATTAAAATGATTAGAACGCCATCTGCATAGAAACTAAGATATAATCAATTTATTTTACATTTGCTAGTTCACAGCTGATTAGATAAGATCTTTATAAAAAAGATAAATTACTCACGGCCCATATAAGAATTAATTAGGCAAATTCGGATCTGTTATCGCCATTCAGATGTTTCCATAATGTTAGCCAGAGGAGCGAGACGAATTTAGATTATCGAGTTGGTACAGACGACAAGCGGTATGTGAAACTATCCTTTCTTCTTTTGGGCATTATTTATATGAAATGAGAGTACGGTGGACGTACATAGTTCTATTGGATCTTAATCCTTAAATGATACATGACATGATAGTGTCTTGGTTTTTCTAAAATGAAAGTTCATTTTAAAGATATTATTGAGAGTCCAAAGATGATTTAAATTGCACATAGTTGCTCATGATAACTATTCATTTAAGTGTTATAATTCCATGTTACCGCGTCCCTTACAGTATATGACTATATGAGTTTACCGCGTCCCAGAAAGGGTCGGACAGTAGATGACTTTATCGCGTTCCAGAATGGGCCGGGCAGTATACCTTACATGACTTTACCGCGTCCCAAAATGGGTCGGGCAGTATACCTTATAGGTTTACCGCGTCCCAGAAAGGGTCGGGCAGTATATGACCAAGAGTTTACCGTGTCCTTCACTTGAAGGT
Source organism: Przewalskia tangutica (assembly GCA_029844215.1). Lineage (NCBI taxonomy): Eukaryota > Viridiplantae > Streptophyta > Magnoliopsida > Solanales > Solanaceae > Przewalskia > Przewalskia tangutica. The sequence goes on along the minus strand of CM056723.1, from coordinate 114,163,440 downwards.
CGGACAGTATATGACTATATGTTTACCGCGTCCCAAAAAGGGTCGGGCAGTATATGACCAAAAGTTTATCGCGTTCTTCAATTGAGGGTCGGGCAGTATATGACTATATGTTTACCGCGTCCCAGAAAGGGTCGGGCAGTATATGACCAAGTGTTCACCACGTACTCCATTAGAGGGTCGGGCATTATATGTATATGTTTCATGGACCTGTATCCATGATGCGAGTATAGATACTCCTGACAGTATATGATTATATGAACAAACATTCATGATTTGGATATGACTCTCTGTTTTTATAAGGCACAATTGACTCTCCATTGTTACAAGGTACAGTTGGCTTCTATTTTATATGGCACGGTTGGATCTGGTATTTGATTTTCATATTTGTCTATGTCATCTTTTGGCAAGTTATGATCTCATTTACAGTACTTTATGTTTACATACTTAGTACATTGTTATCGACCCGCTTCCTTCTGCGTTAAATGTCGCAGTATAGGTACTCAGTTTGGTGATCCTCGAGCTTAGGATCTTTGCTCAGCTTTTGGGATAGCTCCATTGTTCCGGGGCTTGCCATTTTGGTACAGACTTATGTATATTCAGGGGTACGACGAGGCATTGTCCCGTCACATTTCATTATCAAACTCTTAGAGGTTTGTAGACAGGTATGGGTGGTAAATGTGTATTTGGACGTGTATATGTTGTAGTTCGTTTTGGACATGTTCTGTATATAGTGGCAGCTTTGTCGGCTTGCCTATTTTTATAAAATGAGTTTACTATTACAGTTTAGGGGACATGATCCCTTCGTTTTGAGATTATGAGTTGTTCGTAAGCTTCCGCTGGTTATATGTGATGTTTGGGTAGAAGGGTGCCCAAGTAGGGCACCAGTCGCGGCCCGTCGGTTCAGGTAGTGACAGAGAGAATAATATAAAATGAATAATATAAAATAATATATTATATTAAGACTTAGAATAATATAAAATGAATTGTGTATTGAATAATGAATAAGTCCCTCTATTTATAGATGTGTTTTAGGTATAAAATTCAGTTAGGGTTTCACGTGGGCCAGACCTAGAAAACGAGGCGCAATGGTTCAGTCAGACTAGCCCACTGCCTTGGCGGCGCCGCGGCACTGCGGCCCTCGTCTAGTGTGGGACATCGTCTCATTTTTATTTTAATTAAATTCGAAATTCAATCTTGACTTAATTAAATAATTATTATTCATTCAAATGTCTCAATCATAAATCGAACATTTATATTCTCTTATAATATCATTAGATCGAAGGAACAATTGACATAGTGTTACCCTACAGGCCTTCACATATTGACACTAATCTTATTAGGGTCTACACGAAACTCCTAGACGGCGCCGGAAGACGAGGTCAATATGTGAAGTACATTTACACGAATCTGGTAAAATGAAGCTCTATGTGGGAAGATAAAATCCTTTCATTCACGACGCACTCGATCAAGCTTAGGATTTGCCAAGTGTCTATCCAAATGGCTTGATTATTATATCTCATCTATATTAGTTGACAACAAGACCATATCCTAGATATGTCTATTACGTTGGCCAATAACTTAGTCAACCTAATATCACTGAGAAACTGAGTGCTCTCTCAAATATACATTCGAGGAATGAATCATAATCTTGGCTCAACTACCACCTTTAATCCACATTGTAATGTACCCAATACAAGCCGTATCTCAACCTATAAGGCATTTGAGTTTAGGACATGATCAAAGTATATTACTTTGTAGACAAGGTTCATATCGACCTCAAGTCTAAGGACTTATATCTCTCATACACCGATCATACTTTAGACATGTATAACAAACAGTATATCAGCAGGGTATACCAATACTTCCAAAGTATTTGTGTGTCCATCACGAGTATCCGTAACTCGCAGCAGGTGAGACATACTACATCCTCTAAGGATATGATGCAGACCACATGTCGACTTATCACATATCATCGATATCCCCTTCTCGATGATCATTAGTCGAGGCTATTTTAAGAGTTACGTTATAATATTAATATCTCACACTATTAATAACAGTGTAACCTCTAGGGATGCATATTATAGAATATTATAAACAATCAACTAATAATTCAATAATTGCAAATGCCACGAATTTGTATAAAATACATTTGTCCTAATACAGATTGTCTCTAGAACATAAATATACTTTCAGGTTGTCCCCGACTCGTGCTAGAATGTGTTGGGTCAAGTCCCGCAACGAGTATAACCTCGTGTCTAGTTTATGTCGTTATGTTTTGAACTTTGAGTAGATTCTTGGTGATAAGTGGAGGAAGTCGAGGATGGATTCAAGTCATCATTTCCACTTATGCCTCCTGCAACACACTTGTTATAATGTCCGTACAAAGGTCTGCGATCCCCCGAGAGTGAGCTAACCCTAGAAAAACCCATCCGTTCAAGTTGCAAGCTGCAACTCGCCTACAGAATTCACGTTACATCTATCTTTCAACACCTCCCAAACAAAAAAATATCATATAATAGTTGAAAAGAGACATATAGTCCATATAATTGCTATTGATTTGAACTGGCCTTTTGTTTTTCATTCAAACACTATGAGCTAGTTTAAAATACTATATGTAACAACTACTCAATTCAAAAGTCCAAATTTTGCAATATATAGCAGATTATTGCCTTTTACATTTCGTCATTTAACAAATATAATTTTTTTAAGGGACAATCCATTTGACAAGATATAACAATGCAAAAGTAGTATCAAGAACTTAATTCGTAATGGTATGTTTCCTAGCTGGGCTTTCTCATCCTTTATTAACATTATGAAAACAGAGAGAACAAGTGAAGGAGTCATTTGATTTTGCCCCTCATCACAAATAAATTTTTCACCGGACATAAGTTTATATTTTCGCAGAGCACAATTTTATATTTTCGCATCATAATATTTCGCAAGTAATGTCCCGCACCCTTAAAGAACTTATGTCTTGCTAGTCATAATTTCGATTTTAAAGACAAAAATTAAAGACCAACCCATTTGAAGGAAAATCGTGCAATTTAAATGCAAGTAAAATTGTCTCAAGTCCAAAGTGGATTTCCTATGATGAGATGTTTATAGACTACTATCCTCAGTTCTCATAGCAAAAAGAGGAAACTGTTCGGTTTTTGTGGACTTCGACATTCTTCTTAGCCCAATGGGCTTCCTCTTTTCTTTGAGGTCCATTTAAGCCTTACCACTTACCAGTTGTCTTTTTTTTTTTGGGCGGATTTCCCTTCAAAGGCACGGGTCTTTAATTTTTGTCCTTCGCTAAAAAAATATCCCAGGTTCCGAATTGAAATCCCTGTTCAGTTAAAATTAATTTGAGGTACAAAAATTAAAGACCACCCTAAAATAAGAACATTCATGCGAATTGCTAGTTGTCTGACATTTTTGGGCTGAAAGTTGGCTGAACATAAGGATAGAACTAGCGGACACTGGCCAATTTTCAGTCCTCTTTAAAAAATAGTCATTGTTTAAAGTTGTGAATTTTACAAGTGAAATTTCAGGATAATATCATGTTGTGAAATTTGAAATTTCATAATAGTGATTATTTATAAATTTTATCCGTCATTAAGAAGATGAAATAGCGTTTACTAACCACTTTTCAGCTATTGCCTTTGGAAAATAGTTACTGTCATGAAATTTTATTTTCCACAAATGAAATTCTATAATAGTATTTGAAATTTAAAATTTCATTACATTAATTATTATTCAATCACAAAAACGGAATATGGTTAGTTTCTGAATTTTAACCATAAAGAATACAGTTGCAAACTAAGGGTTGGCACTTGGCATACTATTCTTTAGTTCCTTTATCTCTAGTAAATTTCATATTTTGCTCGGAAAAATAAAGAACTAAATTTCCTATTTTGCCAAGAGATAATTAAAGGAAAATTCTTTCTTCCCTCTTAATATTAGGGATGGAAATTGGGCGGGGTGGGTGCGGGTATCCCCCTCCCTCGCATCCGTACCCGCCAGAAAATTTTATACCCGTCACGGGTGGCGGATACAATTTCAACATCCATACCCGCCTAGGCGGGTATATTCTTAAATTCACACCCGCTCACCACCCAAGTGGATATCCGCCACCCGCCAGCCATATCAATGACATCAAAATAAATGGTGCAAGTGAAATAACCTCAAGTGCAACAACAACATAACCAACAATAGTCAAACCAGTATAGTTAACAAATGATAAAAACAAAGTTGATCCAAGAATTGTCAACTTTCTTGAAACACCATCAACAATAACTGTAAATATCTTTTCTAAGTACCTAATACATAAAACAGGGATTTAAATACAACATCAGTTAGCAGCAGTCAGCATGTCCATATCTTTAGTTATCTTTAGCAACAAGCTAGCAACATAAGTTAGCAGCATGTCCATATTTTTAGCTAAATACAACATCAGTTACCAGCATGTCCATATCTAAGTAACTAATCGCCAGCACGACCTGTTCTTGGTTTGAAATATTTCAGGTAATTCAACAGAGGCCTTGAGTATCATATTCCTCAAGATCACATATTTCCATCCCCTTGACATCACCACCACCTGCATAATGTATAATAAAAGTAATTAGAATTTAACTTCAATTTAATACAACATAAATAATTTAATCAAATTAATGTTACCTTTAATATCCGTCCAAATCCAGTTTTGACCACACATCAATACCTCCAGCAAGTTGGTTCAAACAATTGTTGCACTCCTCTTTTATTTCTTTCCCTACTCGTTTCCTTGTAAAATTATCCCAAGATTTTGATGTATGTCTACTGGTTCGGGGCAAAATAGAAGGATTTGCAGAATTAGTTTGCTCTTGGCTCTCTTCAATTGTGTCACCTTTTTCCACCGTATTCGGAGTACAACTTGCCGTAAATGGATCTGATGGTTTTGAGGAAGACTTTGTAGTAGCATTACCCTTGCTTGACATTCTTACCTATGCAATTACATATATATATATATATTAGAATAATATTGAAGAATGTAAAAAATAATCTTTTAGTTCAGGTTTTATCGGAGAGGATCTCCTTAGTTGGTATTTATTTTCCTGTGAAATCTAAATTACTTTAGAATTCCTGGTAATAATATGGAGAATTGATGATTTCCGGTGAACAATTATCAATATATTGATAGTAATATGAACGAGTTCAGTATACCAATATGCAAACAAGATCAGTAAAATGAGCTATCACACCAAGGTATAAGAATTCTCCATTCTCAAATAGTAATGCATCAAATAGAAGTACATCATTTGTTCACATATGGAAAAAAATCTACCTGCTTACAACCTTAAATATTGTGTTTATGTTGAACCTTAGATTTGTCATTCTCAAGGTCGGCTAAATCGTGTAAGATTAGTTCAACAAAATGCTAAAATGGTTAGATAAATAAAGTTTGGAATGAGAAATACAACACCTATGGAGTTTCACTTTGAGAAATAATCAAAAGAACTGCAAATCTTCTTGAACTCTAGCGAAATTCAACTTTTCGTAAGAACCGAGAAAACAAAAGGTAACATCAGAAAACTTCGATGGAAGAATAGCATCCCCAAGTTTAAAATATACCATTCGAGTCTTTTCCTCCTTTTGTTTTTTCGTTTGAGTAATTCAACACTTCATTTCATTTTCAAGTAACTCTTGAGAAACCAGAAAACATCAAAGAAACAAAAGGACAACGTTCACTAGAGATATCATTAATGCTTCAAATTAATCTTAACGGAGCCCAAAATTAGTTGAAATCTATGTCGCTCTGACTCTTCAAAAATATCGATGGGTGTGTGTCAGATCTTCTAAAAAGTAGACAAGAAAAGAACACAAAGTTTCAAATTTACAAAGAGAAAAAAATAATTAAAGAATCATACTCATACTAACAACAGTTATACTAGTAAAAACAATACCAAAAATACTAAAAATCCACATATTATTTTGAGAAAAGGGCATGATATTATCATCAAGAAACAAACAAAGAGAAAATGGGGCAGAAAAGCAGAGTACCCTTTTGAGGCGTGACAGTGACGGAGAACGGGAGAGGGATGAGAGACGGCGCGGGAAGAGTGAGAGTGAGAGTGTTGAAGACTGAGAGTGCTGAAGTGAGAGGGTGAGGGAGGCGAAGGCGTAAGGGTAGGGATAAGAAAAAAAAAGTGATATGTGATATTTGTGAAGGTAGTTGCTGAGAATGAGAAGTGAAGGAGAGTGAAAACCCTACTGACTTATTAAATTTTTGATATTGGGCTGGGCTTACGGACTGCTACAAGCCTACAAATATTACTGGGCTTATGAGCAGGTAGGCGAGCGGATAGGCGGGTATCAGACGGGTATAACTGCATATCCACCACCTACCCGCCTACCCGTGGCGAGTGTAAGACTTTGAGATTATTTTCCTCAAATGACTTTGTTCCATTAGGTAAGAATATATACATATTTTACACTAACTAGGAAGAGTAAGTCTTACCTAGAATAATTTAGAATAATTCTAAGAACGTTCTTATACATTAATCTACCTACTATATAGAAGGGGATACTACATTAATACAAGATACTACACAATAATACCATATTAATGATATTAATTCTGGAATATTCTAACACTCCCCCGCAGTCGAAGCTGGAGGGCGGCGAATGCTGAGACGGTCCCGAAAATCTTTAAACAATATCAACGGAAGTCCGTTTGTGAAGATATCAGCAATCTGATGTCGTGTCAGAATATGTAACACTCGCACTTGTCCGCGAGTCACCTTTTCATGGACAAAATGAATATCTAACTCAATATGTTTAGTGCGTTGATGATGGATTGAATTCCCTGATAGATAGATTGCACTAATGTTATCACAATATACCATAGTAGCCGTCGAAATGGGGCAGTGAAGCTCAAGTAAAAGATTTCGAATCCAGCATGAGTCAGATACAACATTGGCAACCGCACAGTACTCAGTTTTAGCACTCGAGCGTGATAATGTGGGTTGCCTTTTAGAAGACCATGAGATCAAATTATCACTGAGAAAGACGCAATAACCGGAGGTTGAGCGTCTGGTGTTCGGACAGCCTACTCAGTCTGCATCTGTGTAAGTGATAAATTTGGTGATGGAAGATGGGTAAAGATGTAATCCATACTCCATATTGCCCTGAATATACTGCACAATGCGTTTGAGGGCATGCATATGTTCTTCCATCTGATTATGTGTGAATAGACACACTTGTTGTACTGCATAGGTAATATATGGCCTGGTGAATGTGAGGTACTGCAAAGCTCCATCCAGTCTGCGGTATAATATAGGATCAACAAAGGGTTTGCTAGAGATAGCACTCAACTTCGACTTTGTGTCCACTGGAGTTGTCGAAGGTTTGCATGAGGACATATCAGCCCGTTCCACAATTTCAGATGCATACTTCTTTTTGGGAGAGAAATAACCCACCTGCATGTCGTGTCACAGCAATACCTAGAATATAGTGTAGTGGACCAAGATCCTTCATAGCAAATTTGGAACCAAGCTGAGACATGATACTCTTGCGGAGAGAGTCTGAAGATGTTGTAAGAATTATATCATCCACATATAAAAGAAGATAAGCAGTATTATTACCTTGGCGATAAATAAACAGAGAATTGTCAGACTGGTTGTGAGTATAACCCATTTGTGACACAAAATCTGCAAATCGCTTATACCAATCCTTGGGGGCTTGTTTGAGGCCATATAATGATTTATTCAGCAAACACACATGATATGGATAGGCATGATCTCTGTATCCCAAATGTTGGTGCATGTACACTGTCTCATTCAGATGACCATGAAGAAAGACATTTTTGACATCCAGTTGATGAAGTGATCATCCTTTTGAGAGTAATTAACTTAGAACTATTCTGATGGTAGCTGGTTTGACCACTAGACTGAACGTCTCTCCACAATCGATGCCAACCTGCTGGGTCTTCCCATCACCTACAAGACGGGCCTTATACCAATCAAAAGATCCATCCAATTTTTCTTTATGGCTAAAAATCCACATAGACCGAATTATATTAGTATTAGATGGACGAGGTACTAAATCCCATGTCCTATTTTTAATTAGAGCATGATATTCGTCATGCATGGCCATTTTCCAATTCAGATCTTTTAGAGCAGACACTGGGTTACAAGGTAACGGTGATTTCAAGACTTGGGTATGGAGGTTGTATTTGGTATTGGGTTTGAAAATTCCATATTGGCTACGGGTGACTGGACGGTTCGTTGGGCCAGTGGATTGGACGAGGTGAGCGGGACGTTACTGTCTAGTGGGCTGCCACTGGCAGTGTTATTTGTGTTTGGGACTTGGCTTGTGGCCATTTTTTGGGCCAGTGGTGGAACATGTTGCGGCTGTGTGGGGAGGGAAGAACTGGGCCGAGGAACCGAAGGCCCAGTTTGCGGTGACGGATAGTCACGCTGTTGGGCCTGAGTTCTTTGGTCCAGTGGGCCCAAAGCCAAATTGCTCACATTTTCGGTGTTGTGGAAAAAATGTGTTAGTTACGAAAGCTTATCATCATCCAAAAAATCATAGGTATGGGTCCCGGTTTCATGTATATTAGCAAAGGGAAAAATTGTTTCATCAAAAATAACGTGGCGACTTACATTCTTTTGGAAGAAATATCATAACATAGGTAACCACGATGATTAGTAGGGTATCCCAAGAAAACACATTGAGTGGTGTTAGCGATTTATCCACACGCTTAACGCAAGTGCACGTATCGTGACAAGTAATATAGTCTGGGTAAGACCGAATATCGTCCTCAGGGATTAGTGTTCAATTACCAATTTCTATCCTATGGTATCTATTTGGTGATCAATATTTTGATGGTTGTTTGTATCTATGACTACTAAACAATTATAAAAGTTAACTAAATTACTTTACTTAAATCAGATATGGTGGAAATAGGGCTTTCAATCTCCTCAACTATCCGCTCGCTTTAATCTTTAATGCAATGATAAATGTTCTTCTTCTATATTGAGATAGCAGGTTAACTAAGTCATTTTATATTCCGGTTAGGATATATAAACACTCAACCCCGATGCAGAACCCTTCTATCTTTCGATGATAAGATTTACCACAAATGAGGATTAAGAACAATAACCTATTAAACTACACAAGTATCGGGGTACTTTCGTCCACGATTTTAACCTATGTTTATTCAACTATAGCATATTCACAATCTCCCCTTTAGGATCTCGATTAGAAATCATATATGTGATGATAATTAGTGATCAATTAATTACCAAGCAATCAAAGCAATTATTAAATAAATCTCAACTATATAAAGAAGAAACCAAAACCATGCATTAAATCATAAAACGAGGTTCAAGTGATTCGAATGGAAAGCCCTTATTAAAGCTTAGCTCCTAGCCATAGACATGCTAAGAACTAAAAGATTATCCAATATAAACTGAAAAATAAATAAAGTAAGAAAAAGAATTACTCAAGAACAAGCCTCCAATCTTGAAGCTTTCAAGAACTATGTGTTGTGTAGAGTTAGGGATTGTGGAACCCTTAAAAAATCTGCCCTAAGGCCTTTTTATATCCTCCAAAAACGTTCCCAACTTTTCTCTCTTGGTCTTGGCCTATTCCCATTCGGATTTGGCTGAAAACCCGCGTCGGCGCCACAGCCCTGAGACCGGCGTCGTGGCGCCGAAACTCCTGCAACTCATCAGATCTTTCGGCGTCGTGGCGCTGCTTTCGCTGATAGAGTGGCGCCACGGCGCCGCCCTGTCCTTCGTCCGGGGTGCCAACTTTTCGCCTCTTTAGGCTCTGAAACCTCTGTTTCTGCCCTCGTTTTACTTCTTTTCGCCAATGTGTCATTTTAAACCACTGTGACTCAAAAAGAAAGAAAATTTATACTAACATGACACATATTTGTGCAAAAATGGGCCAAAGACTAACTAAAAATGACTCAAAAGGTGTATATAAAATACGCCTAACAAACACCCCCAGACTTGACATTTTCTCGCCCTCGAGTAAAGATCAGAAATAGAGACAAAGACACGAAAGAAAAGAAAATAAAAGGGCTCAAAGACACTGATCAATCTGCTGCACAATTGCCACTAAAAAAGCAGGAAGGTTAGTAGGATAATATGCAGGAACATATAACATGGATTTTTAGCATTCTAAAACTCTTAAGTCAGATATTTCGCAAATTCAATTCAATCATTCTCAATGGACGTAAGAACACTTAACCTATGCATGTCAATATCAAAATTCTATGACATGTTTACTTGTTATTCTCCACTAATCATGGGTACACATACTAGAGATCTTCAGGACTTTTCAGGGTTGTAATGTAGGCTTAGGCAGGGGTAGATAAAAAAATAGGCATTTAGGCTCAACTTACGTACCATAAGCTCTTTTTCTTTCAACTCTTCCCTTTTCTTTTGATTTCCTCTTTAATCTCGTACCTATATTTCCCCTCTTTTTGTTTAGAGAGAATGAGGTGCAATGTGAATAACAGGCACCCCCAAACTTAAGCTTTTGCATTTTTTTCATTTGGGTGCAAATTTTTTTTTCCACTTCTCTTTTTGTCCTTTTTCAACACTTTTTATTCCAAACATCTTAATTTTCCACTTATGACACAATTATGAAATTATAGGGTGTCAAATAAAGATCTTATTTTTGGCTCAAAGGGGCTGACTAGGGATACAATTTTACTGTCAGGGATAGGCAATGAATGGTAAGAAAAGGCTAACAAAGAAATGCCTGAGTCATATCCCTAACATGTATATTCTAACTATTTCGCCTCAAATAACAAGTAAGCAGACACATAGTCTTAATCATTAACAAATGCATAAATCAAGCAAAATACCCCAAATAATTTAATTTCAAGAATTCTTGGCATAACTAACTTAAGCGTTCAGATTTTCTGCTTCTAATTCCATTACATTATCCCACTTTACTTTATTAGACGTTTTAAGTAACTACAACATGCATGATCATAAAAAAAATTAGACTCGTATAAGACATAAAAATGAACAATAACAAGACTTAAACACACAAAATATACTAAAAAATAAACTATCAAAAATAAACTAAGAACAAAAATAAACTAAGAACCCCTCAAACTTAAATCACACATTGTCCCTAATGTGTGCAAGACTCAAAAATAAAAGAAAGACGGGACAACTTACAGACTATGGTTTAAAATTGTGGTGGTGACGGCGGGTAATACATGGTCCACTGATTGAACCTGGAGCTCAAGTCGCCAACTCTTTGGTATAACTGTTGTTGATCCTGCCTTATATCCCGTTGACCTTGTATCACTGTGTCCAGGCTTTGCATCATCATCCACTGGTTCATGAGCAATTGCTCCATTATAAACCTTTGGAGGTTCCAATTCAAGGTTCTTTGGTGGCCGCTTTGCTTCATACTGAGCCTCTGTCTCAGGCTCGTCCTCATCCATGGAAGCCTCTGCTGCTGCTGCTGCTGGTGCTGGAGCTGGAGCTCCTCTCCTCCTAGCTTATGCTGGGGGGACTGGCTTTGGGAAAGCGTGCACTACCCCATATGTCACAGGAGATTGGCCCTTCTCATATGTTTCAATAACTAAGGTTGGGACTCTATGTCTAGCACATAAAGTGCAAATGAGAGATCCATGTCCCAACCCACCTGTAGTGGTCAACCTGCTGATTTCTCTAATGCTCTGCACTATCTCTTTTCCGACGTCAATCGTCTTCCCCGTCATGATTCCATACACCATTTTTATTCTATCTGCCGGCACTCTGGTGAAGTGCGTCGATGGAATCAGGCGGGCACTGACGAAGTACAACCAACCCTTGGTTGTTTTGTTGAACTGACATCTGCTCAGTCCCCTTGCTCCATTTCGTGGAATCTCATATTCAACCCCTGGGTAGCATAATGTAGCTGCGACGGTATCTCAATCGATGTGGCTGGCATCTCTAGACCAACATGTGAAATGGTTTCGGTTATAGCCTCGTTCTTCAGCACCTGCTGTCCTCAATATTTCGTTCACCACCTCAGCCGTCACAGGCACATACTGCCCTCTCACAAAACATCTACCATTTTTCTGCTCTGGATAGTTGGCATATAATTCTTTCACCATGATAGTGTTCTGCGGTACTATTCTCTCCGGATTGACGAATCTCTTTCACTCATTTGCCTCTATCGTCGCCCGAATCGGCTCATAGACATCGCCATCCTCAAATGGCTCCCTTTGGTACTCTATTCCTCTCTCAGGTATCAAGGTTCTAGTACTAAGCTTGTTATATATGTCTTCTGCATTTTTACTAGCGAACCTAGTGGTATCATATTGTGGAACGGAGGTGGATGCGAAAGCTCTTCTTTTTCTGGCAGACATTCTTGAGAAATTTTGGGCAGCATTTCTTTTGTTTTTTTGAGGTTTCCCAACAACTCTCAATCACACAATCAACACAGCAGTACAAACACAACAATACACAATACAATTCAACCCCCAACTACACCCCAATCACGAGTACAACACTCCACAACACTACGCATGACCCCATAGCGATGGCCAACAATCTCCCACACACAGCATAATACCCAACAATAAATTTCACACCCCAAGCTTATGAATTACCTTTCTTAATTGCTTTGAAATTTCAAGAAAAATTATGAATGTTACCTTGGAAAGTGTTCTTCACAACTTTTCTTGTTCCTAGTGATGGAATGAAGCAATGGAATGAGGATTGTTGTTTATAATGGTTATGGATGCAAGGAATTGAAGGAATTTGGTTGAGATTGGGTGTGGTCTATGGAAGATTTGAGTGGGAGAAGTTAATTTCGTGGGTTTTGGAGAATTTAGGTGTTTTGGGCTTTGTGTGGGAGAAGGCAATTAGACTTGGGGCTTTTATTTTTTCAAAATTTCCGTCGCGGCGCCACGACCCTGAGACCGGCGCCGTGGCGCTCAAACTTCCGCAACAGTTTGTACTCTCAGCGCCATGGCCCTGAGATTGGCGTCGTGGCGCCCAAATTTCTGCGGATCTCTGATTTTCCGGCGCCATGGTCCTGAGTATGGGCACCGTGGCGCTGCACTCTTTTTCTCCCTTTTCGTTTTGTGCTCCACGTTTTTGTCCTTGTACCTAGCATCACAACATCAAAAACAGTACCAGACGTGATATTGTTCTAACTAAGCTAAAAATGCATAAATTTAAAACCTTGGGTTGCCTCCCAAGTAGCGTTGTCTTTAACGTCTTGTAGCCGGACGCAAGTTCCTTATCAAGAAGCCTGGGGTAATTTAACCCCACAGCCTATCCATTTCATGATCATCTTTCTTTTTAGCCTTCTATTTATATATTTTTTTCTCAGGAGGATGTTTAGAAATACTTACCTGTGCTGGCGGACTGCTCTCCTTGGTTTTGGTTTGTGTTGGCTCAAATGATGTGTCAGCTTTGCTGACTGTGAGACATTTAATTATGATTGAGGATTCAATTGAGGGTTTAAATAATTTAAATATCATCTCCTCATCCTCAACTCTCAGTTTTAGCTCGCCCTTTTCCACATCAATCAATGCTCTCCCAGTGGCGAGGAATGGCCGTCCCAAAATAATGGGAATTTCATCCTCTTCCTCCATGTCGATGATGAGAAAGTATGCTGGGAAGAAGAACTTCCCCACTTTGATGAGCACGTCTTCAATGATGCCTAAAGGATGCACCATTGATCCGTCCGCTAGTTGTAGATTCACTGTAGTTGGCTTGATCACTCCCAATCCCAGCTTCTTGAATACAGATAGGGGTAACAAGTTTATGCTAGCCCCTAGATCGCATAATACCCTGTTGCAAGTCACATTCCCTATCGTGCAAGGTAGGGTGAAACTCCCCGGATCTTTCAACTTTGGGGCGACCTTACGCAAAATGGCACTACACTCTTCAGTTAGTGTTATGGTCTCATATTCCACTAGTTTCCTCTTCTTTCCAAGGATCTCCTTCATAAATTTGAAGTAAGTATGCGATTGTTCCAACGCTTCAATGAAGGGGATATTGATATGAAATTTCCTGAAAACCTCTAGGAACTTTGAGAACTGCTTATCTTGGGTCTTTCTCTGAAGCCTCTGAGGATAGGGGATCTTCTCTGTGTACTCCCTTACTGGAACTGGTGGAGCCTCCTCTAAAATAGGGCGGTCATCAGTAACCCCATCCTTCTCAATCTCAGCTTCCTTTTCAGTCCCCACTGCAGGTTCAGGAGCAACTGGTTCTAACTGTTTCCCACTTCTCAATTGTACGCTCGACATCGCTCTGCAGGATTTATCTACGTATTCGGAAGCGTGCCCTGTGGCCTGTTATTTGCCATTTTTGCAGTTGTACAACTTGGGTTTCTAAGTTCCTTATGGATGACCTTGTCTCGCCATGAACTGGTGCGTGAATTTGTAAGTGTCAACAAGTGCCGCAATTCATCTAGCTTTTCTTGTGGGCAAGGTGCCTTTGAATGTGAAGATGAGGCTGATTAAATGGTTGATGATTACGGTATTGGCCTCAGATTGATTACGCTTCCCGTCATCCCTCGTGAGAAGTTTGGGTGATTCTCAACCCCGGATTGTAAGTGCTTGAATAAGAGTTGTTAGGGCCTCTGGTAATTTCCACCGCTCGACATTCTCGCTCAATAGGGATGTTGTTGGGGTCTGCTGATAGGCGCCTATCAAAAGTATGAGGACCCCCACAAATCTCACAATTCATTGGCATCTGAACTGCATTCACTGACACTGTGTTCTGCTGAAGTTGCTTGGTCAAGAGAGCAACCTGTGCATTTAACGTTGTAATGGAATCAATCTCATGAACTTCTATCGCTCTCCTTCTACTTACCCATCTATCATCTGACACATAGTTATTAGTGGTCATGTCTTCTAGCAAATCATGGGCCTCATGTGTTGTCTTCTTCATGAAGGTTCCACCTGCAGTTGCATCAATGATGATTCTTGTTGTCCCACTTAGCACATTGTAGAAAATATGGACCAAATTGTTCAGCTCTTCTCTCAGCTTGGATGCTTTGGAAGGTGGAAAGAACTTTGTCAGGAACTTTTGTGCCAGATCCTTCCATGTAAATATAGAATCTGTAGGCAGGGAATTCAACCAAACATTTGCTCTATCCCTGAGTGAGAAGGGAAAGAGACTCAACCGGATGGCGGCATCAGTAACACCATTATATTTTAACATTGCACACAGTTCCAAGAAATTTGCAATGTGCGTATGTGGGTCTTCAGATGGTAACCCTCCAAATTGAACTGTATGTTGTCTCCCACACTCATTTCTGCCTGGACCTGAACTATTTCCTCTTCATCATTCTGCAACCCTGGGGGTATTCTTTGGTTGGGTTGGTGATCACCCATCTCTTCATTCATCTCATTATTATTCTGTTTATCCCCCATGGCTATTAAGTCCAAGATTCTTTTGTTTCGCTGGTTCTGCTTGCAAGTCTTCTCGATCTCAGGGTTGAAGGGAACAAGTGTATCTGCTCCTCTTCTTCTTCGCATAAACTAGATACCTGAAATAGATCAAAATCAACAAACAGATCACGGCGCATGGTTCCACAAATAAAATAAAATAAAAGAAAATAAAAACCAAATTAGAAATTAAGAATAGATAGATTGATATTGAACTACGCCTATCCCCGACAACGACGCCAAAAACTTGTTAGCGATTTATCCACACGCTTAACACAAGTGCACGTATCGTGACAAGTAATATAGTCTGGGTAAGACTGAATATCGTCTTCAGGGATTAGTGTTCAATTACCAATTTTTATCCTATGGTATCTATTTGGTGATCGATATTTTGATGGTTGTTTGTATCTATGACTACTAAATAATTATAAAAGTTAACTAAATTACTTTACTTAAATCAGATATGGTGGAAATAGGGCTTCCAATCTCCTCAACTATCCGCTCGCATTAATCTTTAATGCAATGATAAAGGTTCTTCTTCTATATTGAGATACCAGGTTAACTAAACCGTTTTATATTCCGGTTAGGATATATAAACACTCAACCCCGATGCAGGACCCTTCTACTTTCGATGATAAGATTTACCACAAAGGAGGATTAAGAACAATAAGCTATTAAACTACACAAGTATCGGGGTACTTTCGTCCACGATTTTAACCTATATTTATTCAACTATAGCATATTCACAATCTCCCCTTTCGGATCTCGATTAGAAATCATATATGTGATGATAATTAGTGATCAATTAATTACCAAGCAATCAAAGAAATTATTTAATAAATCTCAACTATATAAAGAAGAAACCAAAATCATGCATTAAATCATAAAACGAGGTTCAAGTGATTCGAATGGAAAGCCCTAATTAAAGTTTAGCTCCTAGCCATAGACATGCTAAGAACTAAAAGATTATCCAACATAAACTGAAAAATAAATAAAGTAAGAAAAATAATTACTCAAGAACAAGCCTCCAATCTTGAAGCTTTCAAGAACTATGTGTTGTGTAGAGTTAGGAATTGTGGAACCCTTCAAAAATCTTCCCTAAGGCCTTTTTATATCCTCCAAAAATGTTCCCAACTTTTCCCTCTTGGTCTTGGCCCATTCCCATTCGGATTTGGCTGAAAACCCGCGTCGGCGCCACGGCCCTGAGACCGGCGTCGTGGCGCCGAAACTCCTGCAACTCGTCAGATCTTTGGGCGCCGTGGCGCTGCTTTCGCTGATAGAGTGGCGCCACGGCGCCGCCCTGTCCTTCGTCCGGGGTGCCAACTTTTCGTCTCTTTAGGCTCTGGAACCTCTGTTTCTGCCCTCTTTTTGCTTCTTTTCGCCAATGTGCCGTTTTAAACCACTGTGACTCAAAAGAAAGAAAATCTATACTAACATGACACGTATTTCTGCAAAAATGGGCCAAAGACTAACTAAAAATGACTCAAAAGGTGTATATAAAATACGCCTAACAAGTGGACTGGACTTGGAGTTTTGTGATTGTGGTGGATGGAAAGAGGGGATAACAAAGACAACCAAACACTCTTAAATAGTGATATGATGGATCTCGTAAGTAAAGCATTTTTAGTGGAGCTTGGTAAGACATGTTTTTATGAGGAAGACTATTCAACATGTAGGTAGCCATTTGAAGTGCATAATGCCAAAAGATGGGGGGTATGGATGCATGAGCAAGGGATGTTCTAAAAATATTATTGATGGTTCTAATCTTGTGTTCTGCCTTCCCATTTTGTGAAGAAGTGTGAGGACACGATAGACTAAAATTTAAACCATTTGATTTGAAAAAATCCCAAAACTGATTATTGTCAAATTCCCCCTCATTGTCACATTGAATACTTTTAATCTCCCGTTCAAATTGAGTTTTGATGAATACCCTAAAAGTGAGAAATGTGAAAAACACTTGTGATTTCTTTGACAAAGGAAATTTCCACAAATAGGTAGAATAATCATCAAGGATAAACAAATAATAACTATGACCAGAAGAACTCAAAACGAGAGAAGTCCAAATATCACAATGCAAAAGATCGAATGGCATAAGAGAGCATGAAGTAGAAGCAATAAATGACAATTTCACATGTTTACCAAGTGCACAAGAATGACACTTATTCAAAATCCGAGTTTGGGTACAAGAAATAAATTTATGTTGTTTAAGAGAAGCCAAAACAGCCTCCCCCGGATGTCCCAAATGCGGGTGCCATAAATATGGTGCCAAAGCTGCAAAAGTAGAATGAAACTTGGATTGATGATTAGGTAAATTTATTGGGTAGAACTCGGCCTTGCTATCACATCTCATGAGAAGCCTCCCTATCTGAAAATCACGCACGGAAAATCCTAACGAGTCAAAATTAATAGATACCCAATTATCTGTTGTAAACTTCCTAACATATACCAAGTTTTTGATTATTTTTGGAGCATGTAGGACATTATTTAAAGACAGTGATGGATTAGGTGGTGACAATTTAGTATAACCATACCCTTTAATTGGAATTGAATGGCCATTTCTGATAACTATACCACTATCATTGCTCAAATTAAAATAGGATGTGAGATTACCTTGGAAGGACGTCATGTGTGACGTTGCTCCGGAGTCCATATACCAATTTGAATCTGATGGGTTGAGTCCAAGAGTGTGCAAGACGGACTCAATATCCGTTGAGTGTACCCTTGTTGTGGGCTTTATGCCACTGGGTCGGCTGAGGCCCAACTCCACTGCCACTACCTGCCGAGACAGGTCCAGCAAAATGGATCTGTTGGGCCTGTCTGAAATGAGGAGTTGTGTTCGGCCGGCCGCCACTCTCGGGATCGCGGTGGCCGTTGGGTCTGCTCGCCCAATTACTCGGGGCGGTCTGACCAAGGCCACTTCTAGGCCCAGTTTGCTGGACCACCGCCCTGCTACCACTGTTGGCCACCGCCGCTAGGTCTGCTGCCTCCCTGCTGCCACTGTCAACCACCGGAGTTGGTGGTGCCGCCATTTCCGCCGTCATCGAAATTCTGGTGGCCTACACCTTTGTTATTTTCGCGATTTCCACCCTTATTTTATTATTATTACGTCATTTTTGTCCCTTGTTTTGTTGAGAGGGATCAAAATAATTACCATCATTTAAATGAGTGGCAATGAAGGTGGAGTTTGAAGTAGATGAGGCCTTTTTCACCAAGTCTGACTCTTCAAGCACAAGCATGGATCTTGCTTGATAGAATTGTGGTAGTGGAGTACTTTGACGGATTAGAGTTCCCACTCCGCTATATGCATCAGTGAGACCATCGACCAATTGCAATACTAACCGTTTATTAGTAACCGGTGAACCAACATTTCTTAACTGATCTGCCAACACTTTGAGGCGTTGACAGTATGTAGAAGCATTAGGAAAATCCGCCATGTCAACGGTGGAGAATTCCCGTTCCAATGTAACAGTGCGAGAGTTTTGATTATCCTAAAAGATATCTCTTAATCGTTCCTATGCCGCCATGACTGTTGAATCCGGCTCCATAATGGTGTGCAACAAGTCCGTGGAAATTGTCGCATAAATCCAACCAAGGACTGTGGCATCAAGTGTATCCCACAATTCCTTGTCTGCATCTGTGGGTAATTTCTTTCCCTTCCCATCTGTTGACACCCAATTTTGACCCTCCCGTCCAATCATTAACTATAAAATTACACTAATTTTGTAAAATAATTTTTTAAGATTTTTTATAATAAAATGCAGCGATAAAACATAAATACAGGCATAAATAAACAATTTAATAATAGCACCGCGTCTTACGTAGAATATTAAGTACTTAGAGTCTCGCGCCCACCTTAATTATTTTAAGCCCTGTCATGGTTCTTAAATTAATAATAAATACATAAAATAAATAATTTAGCAGTGACATCGTGTCAAGTAGCATAGCCGCATTTATTAATACGCAAGAGAATTTCATAATCATTTGTAATTTAAAATCAATTTTAATCTAATACATGCATTTAATAGCGTCGCATTTATAAAAGCTTTAAACAATTCTTAAATATCATACTTGCATTTAACATTTAAATAATTTAATCTAAACTCAATTCAATTTTAATTTAACTTCGCAATAATGCACAATAATAAGATTTTAAATGATAGCGCCACATTCTAAAATATTAAGCATTAATTAAATAACACGCCCGCATTTATTATAATTAGATTAATAAAGCACCTAAATAATTTAACTAAATTTATTAATTTAACTTACAATTAATTTATCACTAATTAACTAAGCCTAAAACTAATTAAAAGCCTAAAACTAATAATTAAATAATTAAACACTTAAAAACTCTACTTAATTAACTAACTCCCTAACTAATTGAAAGCCTAAAACTAATACCCTAATTTAACTACCCAGCCCAAACCTGCGGCCCATTATTTTCCCTGACCCGAGGCCCAATCCCCCACAGCCTTATATCGACCCAACCCTTATTATCCTCAGCCCAGTGGCCATTTTCCCTTATCAGCCCCTTCATCATCGTCCCCCCCACTCCCCTAAACGAAACCCTAAACCCGTCGCCGCCAATACCTTACCTTGTTCGACCCGAGATTCTCGCCGGAGAATCCGGGACCTTCCTTACCCACGCAAGCGAAGCCAGCTCGCCCTTACCATAACCTGTACAAATCGCACAAAATATCCTTCACAATCTTAGCCAATCAATACGAAATCTCGTCGAATCAAGCACAAATTAGCCTTTATTACTTACCGAACTTAGACCCAGATGATTAGCTATAAATACAAGAACGATTAGGCATGCAAGGGAGGAGACCCATAGCAGGGATTCAGAGCTCAGTCGAGGGATTCAGAGGACAATAGCAGGGCAGGGCTCAAAGGAGTCCAATAGCAACTAGAGGACAATAGGGCAGAAACAGAGGCAACAGTGGTTTTAGAGGGGGAGAGATTCAGAAATCGGGGGGCACCCAAAAACCGATAGGCATCGATTTGCATCCTCTAGCAAATACCAACTATTCGCAGAAGCGACAGAACATCCAAAACTAGTAAGCATTGACACCTTTTAGTCGACCATCGACCTTTTATTCGTGATCGCAAAACCATAACCTGCCGGACCGACGACTTGATACGCCTCTGTCACGTCCTATATGCAAGGTATACCTATTTACTCTTGACTCTAATTTACGTCGATGCCTATGGGCTTGTTGTGTTCTCTGTTGCTTAATCATGTTTAGATGAGCTCGTCGTGTTATTGTTTCTATTAATGCTTAATACAACGACGATGTAATCTGCTTTAGTTAATCCAGATTGGTAATGGTTTATTAAAATCAGGAAATAGGTTGATGCTGCTGGAATTGTTTGCTTACCGGGTATGATGATGGATAGTAAAATGCTCATTGATGTTTGTTGTTGTCTTATGGCTTGCCGACCTGTTTTACTAGCTAATATTTAAATATGAGATATACACAAATATTGAAATATGCTACTGTACCTCTAAATATATCACGTATATTACGACCCCATGTTCTCATTTGTATGAATTTATCCTTGTAAAATAGGTAGCTTATGCAGAACTATTCTGTGTGCAACCAAGCATGTTTAGTCTTTTCCAGTTGAATGGATAATATTTAACGACTTTGCCTTTAATTGTAGTATGGGATGTCTTTTAGTTGTGGCGCGATGGGGGTCTGATTTCGGAATTACTTAAAACTTGTCTCGATTGTGTTGAACTTGTTTGGAGTATTATCATGTTTAATATATTGTTTGAATATGATTACGTCCAATTTGCATTCTGCATATATGAAGGACCATTGTTGTTTGATCCTCGGCATCTCTATGTTTAGCATATTCGTCTAACTAGTCCTGTTTGTTAAAGCAACTTACTGATCAGCTTCAGTCCTTGAAATCCGCTAATTGTTGCATCCTGTTTGTTAAAGCAACTTACTGATCAGTCCTTGAAATCTTCATTGTTTGTTCACGGATACACTGGGTTGGATATGAATCATGTTTTACTAAAAGCTCATTTATTTGGGTCAAGTCTTGCCTGTTTCTCGTTATTTACTGCCTGCTTGGCCTACTGATCCTCACTGTTTTATGGATACTGGGCTCGAGATGCATAATGTTTGCTAAATGCTCACTTATTGATAGAGCTTGCTGCTTGTTGTTTGCTGTTTCGCCCATTGCCGCCATCGCTTTATTGCCTATCGCCACGCCCCTGCATACACCCCGCTTTGCGTTATTTATCCGCTCTCAGATTCCGCCACCGCCGCAGCTTAGTTCCATCTGATATTGCCTCTGTTGGTCTTTACATGCATGCTTGCTCGAATATAAACTATGTGTCAAGTGCTTATTCGTTATTTAATTGGGCTCGTACTAATCCTTATCTTCTCTTACTTTTTGCATGAAACGACGGAGCAAAAATAAAGAGTCTCACGGCGACTCATCGCAAGCCATTTCAAAATGGCGACCGCATCCGCGTCGCATTCCCGCCTGTAAATTCCTAGAAGAACAAATAGGACGGAGCCATCCGCTCCAATCCCTTCACTCTCTTAGCCTCCTTATCTCATTTTATGCCTTTATTTGTTTATTGTAATTTTATTATTTAATTTGTAATTAATAGGATGTCTAGAATAATTAGCCTTTAAACATATAAGTGGGGTAGGTAATTTAAAGTTCATCGCTTAACTTACTTGCCTTTTAGGACTGTTGAGCATGTCTAAATTCTGCAAAAATGATCTAAATGATCTAACTTGCATCATAAAACCAACAGTTTGTTAAATCCATAAACGAATTTTTTCCTACTTAAGCACTTTTTTTATACTACACGTAGGTTAAGCAAGTTTAATTTAGCTGGCAGTATACATAATTAGTCCATAAAGCACCCCCTTAGCATTCTTTAGTATTTCTAGCCTTTTTTAGCACTTTTAATCACCCCGTGGCGTTTAGCACCTTTAGCATATTTTGTCCTTAACATTTTAGCACCTCCTAGCATTCTTTTGTACTTTAGCATATTAGCACTACTTTCAGCATTTTAGCATTTAGCACTTTTAAGCGCCTCTTAGCACCTTTAACACCCTTCTAGCATTTAATACCTTTTAGCAACCTTTAGTATTTTAAGCACTTTTAGACATTTAGCATTTGGCTCTTTTATTTATTCATAACACCTTTTGCCCTTTTTATACTTTAAGCACCCTTTAAACATTTTAACATTTTAGCATTTTTATTAAGCAGGAGGAGCTTTTATTTTGTATTTTTTAAACATAATAATTACCCTAGGTTTGGCAGGACAACCGCAAGTTAGCGGATCTTAGAGGGTGTCTAACCCCTTCCCTCTAGATTAATAAAGAACCCTTACCCAGAACCTCATTAAGTTTAGCAGACCATTAAATGGAGTTAATGTTTTACTTTAAACCAGTTAAACATTTAGGTGTCCTAATTCACCCAAATTAATTAGGTGGCGACTCCCGAACCCTTTTATTTTTTAAATTAACCTTTAAACACCCTCTTAAACCATTTTTAACTATTTAGCATTTTATTATTTATTTTCTAACATTGTTATTTAAGCAGGAGTTTAGAAAATAAATGTCGCGGCCGAAAAAGGGCGTGACAGAAATGGCGACTCCGCTGGGGATTTTAGGTTCTTAACCGCAACAGACCTAGGGTTATTATTCGGCATTATTTTGCATTTAATTGGTTGTGCTATATTTTTGTTTTATCTATTTTAATTGCTACCTGCTTTACTGCTTTCCTTAAACTGGCATTCCGCTCATATTTCTCCCATTCTGGGACAATTCACACAATCACACACTCACGCGCTGGTGTGCTTCGCGCACCCGCACATTTCTTGCAAAAATATCCAAATTTTAGGAGAGTTGGCGCCTGCGCGGAGTTAGATCGGTTCGTCTGATCAGGCGCGTAGCCTTCTCACTCGAGTTGTCCGCCGAACTCGCCTAGAAAAGTCAAATCTTAGAAACTTAAGATAGAGCTATACCACCCTTATTTTAGGTCATGCATGCATTTACCTTAGGTGGGTCGGTCCTTGGCATCGACACCACAATTAGGAAGACACCAAACTTGTCGACGGGTTTCTCAACCCAACGACCAACCAGCATATTATGTGTAGCGTGGCAGTGATAGACAAATCCAAACCTAATCATGTCATGTCGAAATTGGAAAAAGTGCACCGTCATTTGGTCGCCATTTCCAACAAAGCATTACAGTTGGACGGCTTGGACAAATCCATCATGACCTCGCATATGTGACGTTTAGGCCTACCTCTGGCATAAAGGGATCCCCATGCATATTAGGACTCGCTTGCAATGTGACAATTTGTGTGCAACATGTACTTGCTAAATGTTTTTACACTTCTGCAAAATCACGTGCTTTACACTAACGCAGTTTGCTGCATTTTGTCTAGAAAGATTTATCATCTCCCCCAAAGGGTCGATTTGCATTTGACTAAGCAATGACAGAGCATCAATATCTCACGAGATCAAAGGCACGGTCCGACAACAAGACGGATTCAAGGGCATTTTGAGCAGAACGAGTCGGAACCTGTCTTGGTGCCTATAGGCAAAGCAGGGGTCTCAGAAGAGAAAAGTAGCATAGATCCGATCGAGCAGCTCGCCTGGGCTACTACACAAAGAAATGGCAACCCTGCACCAAAAATCAAGGCTCAGAAACATCACTAAAGCACTCGTCACTGCAAATAACCAAAATCCTCCAAATTATTACCAGTACCTTCTTACTGCATATCTCATTCAACCAATATACAATGCACCCATATATCCCACACAAATGCCTACCATACTCCAGCCAAACACAAACCAAGGGCCTCCACAAACCTACTTTCGCAATGCATACGACAACTACATTGAGACCCACTTTAGGCCAAACGCCCTTTGCATATTCAAAACTGGGACAAGGTAGGAAATGCATGTGGATCGCAGTCCAAGCAGCCAGCACGCAGATGTCAAGGAACAAGGCGGCAAAGTCAAGTACAAATCGACCCCCCCCAAAACTCACAAATTTTCTTTGAGCGCAGGTTCTTCATATTAATGTATGTAAAGTGCAATAGTCGAAATGTAAAATACTAAAAGTTTCTTCAGATAGCGTATAGAAAAAGCAAAGAAAGGCAGAGGATGACAACAATCCAAAGTCCGCAGCAAAAGCAAAGAAGAAGCAGCAGAAAGGGCATCAACAATCGCAATAAAGTTCGAAGTTCCGCAACAAAACCTAGCGATCAACTCTGCATAAAGTCAAATTGGCAACCCACGATCGCACACAACAAAGGCATCATGAAAATTCGCTGGCCACATAAGATTCAAAGATGTCCGCAAGGACAACATCTCAAGATTCATCAAGCCGATCGTGATTTACACCTCTACCCATAAAATTGCACTTCTCATATACATTTATCATTTCGCTTAAACAGTATACACTAACGCTTTTCTCGCTTAGCTTGCGAGCATTTATTCTACAGAGCAAGAAGAACACGCCCAGCAACGACGTTATCAGCACAACAAGTTCACGCAACGACGCCAAAGAAAGAACATCGCCCAGTAACGACGTTATCAAGACAAAGAAGTCTACGCAACGACGCCAAAGAAGAACATCGCCCAGTAACGACGTTATCAAGACAAAGAAGTCTACGCAACGACGCCAAAGAAGAACATCGCCCAGTAACGACGTTATCAAGACAAAGAAGTCTACGCAACGACGCCAAAGAAGAATATCGCCCAGTAACGACGTTATCGCGATAGCAAGTCTACGCAACGACGCCATCAAGAACACGCCCAGTAACGACGTTATCAAGACAAAGAAGTCTACGCAACGACGCTTAGCAAAGAACACGCCCAGTGCAATGACGCGACAAGACAAAGAAGTCTACGCAACGACGCCAAAGAAGAATACGCCCAGTAACGACGTTATCAAGACAAAGAAGTCTACGCAACGACGCCATCAAGAACACGCCCAGTAACGACGTTATCAAGACAAAGAAGTCTACGCAACGACGCCAAAGAAGAATATCGCCCAGTAACGACGTTATCAAGACAAAGAAGTCTACGCAACGACGCCAAAGAAGAACATCGCCCAGTAACGACGCGATCAAGACAAAGAAGTCTACGCAACGACGCCAAAGAAGAACACGCCCAGTAACGACGTTATCAAGACAAAGAAGTCTACGCAACGACGCCAACAAAGAATATCGCCCAGTAACGACGCGATCAAGACAAAGAAGTCTACGCAACGACGCCAACAAAGAACATCGCCCAGTAACGACGTTATCAAGACATCAAGTCCACGCAACGACGCCAAAGAATAACACGCCCAGTAACGACGTTATCAAGACAAAGAAGTTCACGCAATGACGCCAAAGAAGAACATCGCCCAGAAACGACGTTACAAGACAAAGAAGTTCACGCGAATGACGCCAAAGAAGAATATCGCCCAGTAACGACGCGACGCAAGACAAAGAAGTCTACGCAACGACGCCAAAGAAGAACACGCCCAGTAACGACGTTATCAAGACAAAGAAGTCCACGCAACGACGCCAAGAAGAATACGCCCAGTAACGACGCGACAAGACAAAGAAGTCCACGCAACGACGCCAAAGAAGAACATCGCCCAGTAACGACGTTATCAGCACAGCAAGTCCACGCAACGACGCCAAAGAAGAACGCCCGTGCAACGACGTTATCAACACAAAGAAGTCCACGCAACGACGCCAAAGAAGAACATCGCCCAAGCAAATGACGCTTATCAAGACAACAAGCCCAAAAACGACGCCATCATCAGCATATCACATCCACGCAGGGACGATTTCTATGCTCTCGAAATTGCATTTCTTACTCATGCTTTATTATTTTGTCTTAGCAGTTATGCACTAACTCTTTCTTGAGCTTTAGTCTACAGGGACAGTTGCAGCAAGAACAACATATTCGCATTCACAATCGCAACACGTCCGTGCAAGGGCGAAATCACAACATTTGCAACATCGCAGCAGGCATCACATTTCTGCAGGATAACATTTTCTACTCACAGTTGCATTGCTTTAAAAATTATGCATCATTATTTTGCCTTAACAGTTATGCACTAACCATTTGTTCAAGTCTTAGCATGCAGGAGCAGGAGCACAACGTGGATTTTCTCTTACAAATAACCGGCAATTTGTCGGCCAATCTTCCCAACGAACGGCGTAGCGCCAAGCGCCTGGCCCACTCGCTCCACATCACCCTAGAACCCAGCACCATAAGCCATAGCGGTACACCCCAGGTTCGAGCCAGTTATTTTTATTTTTTGCTTTCGCACCATAGCCCAGTGTCATCATAACTCGACACTGGGACAGTTTTGAGTCCGCGTTAGCCCGCCTTGGTGTTTTGACCATGGTAGCCCAAATGGCCGCCATAACTCGACATCGACAACTTTGAGTCCGCATTAGCCCGCCTTGGTGTTTTGACTGACGGTAGCCCAGTTGTCGCCATAACTCGACACCGATTTTGAGTCCGTGTTAGCCCGCCCGGTGTTTCGACCACGGTAACCCAAAGGTCGCCATAACTCGACACCGACAGATTTTGATTTTTTGCGCCACTTTGTCTACCCGCCAAAGATTTTTGCACTCAAGATCGAGACAAAATTGGCTATGAGTCAACGTCTTTGTCCAAAGATTCTTCCATCATCTCCATACAAAGAGGGACAGCTGTTGACACCCAATTTTGACCCTCCCGTCCAGTCATTAACTATAAAATTACACTAATTTTGTAAAATAATTTTTTATGATTTTTTATAATAAAATGCAGCGATAAAACATAAATACATGCATAAATAAACAATTTAATAATGACACCGCGTCTTACGTAGAATATTAAGCACTTAGAGTCTCGCGCCCGCCTTAATTATTTTAAGCCATGTCATGGTTCTTAAATTAATAATAAATACATAAAATAAATAATTTAGCAGTGACATCGTGTCAAGTAGCATAGCCGCATTTATTAATACGCAAGAGAATTTCATAATCATTTGTAATTTAAAATCAATTTTAATCTAATACATGCATTTAATAGCGTCGCATTTATAAAAGCTTTAAACAATTCTTAAATATCATACTTGCATTTAACATTTAAATAATTTAATCTAAACTCAATTCAATTTTAATTTAACTTCGCAATAATGCACAATAATAAGATTTTAAATGATAGCGCCGCATTCTAAAATATTAAGCATTAATTAAATAACACGCCCGCATTTATTATAATTAGATTAATAAAGCACCTAAATAATTTAACTAAATTTATTAATTTAACTTACAATTAATTTATCACTAATTAACTAAGCCTAAAACTAATTAAAAGCCTAAAACTAATAATTAAATAATTAAACACTTAAAAACTCTACTTAATTAACTAACTCCCTAACTAATTGAAAGCCTAAAACTAATACCCTAATTTAACTACCCAGCCCAAACCTGCGGCCCATTATTTTCCCTGACCCGAGGCCCAATCCCCCACAACCTTATATCGACCCAACCCTTATTATCCTCAGCCCAGTGGCCCTTTTCCCTTATCAGCCCCTTCATCATCGTCCCCCCCACTCCCCTAAACGAAACCCTAAACCCGTCGCCGCCAATACCTTACCTTGTTCGACCCGAGATTCTCGCCGGAGAATCCGGGACCTTCCTTACCCACGCAAGCGAAGCCAGCTCGCCCTTACCATAACCTGCACAAATCGCACAAAATATCCTTCACAATCTTAGCCAATCAATACGAAATCTCGTCGAATCAAGCACAAATTAGCCTTTATTACTTACCGAACTTAGACCCAGATGATTAGCTATAAATACAAGAACGATTATGTTACACCCCGTAAATTCTAGAGGATAGATAAGTTGGCAAACATGTGTTGGAAGGATTTTGAGTTTACCTTTGAGCATTGGACCCCAGTTGTTAAGGATTGTAAGGTGTTTAAAAGGCCTAGTGTGTAGTCCGTTGAATCTAGGTCCCAACGCAACCAACCGTTCGTCGATTGGACATCGGAGTCAAAAGTTATGGAAGTTTCAAGTGGCGCAAGTAAAGCAAAGTGACTTCGCCAGGGTTCAGCGCGCCGGAGAGCGTGGCGCGCCGATTGTACTGAGGGTCTGCGGTGTTGGGCGCCGCCGAATGCACGCGGCGCGCAGACGCTGCGCAATTATTTTCTGAAGTGTTAGCGCGCCATGGCGGGCGCGCGCCGAGGCGGGATTTTCATGTAAAGGAGAAAATCGGGATATTTTTATAAGGAGCCTATGGGAGGGTGACAAGTGTCCTCCCATCCTTTGACCAGCGATAGAAGCCTATTTTAGGCCAAGTCTTGGAAGACTTGGCCATTTCATTTCAAACCTCCCAAGAGAAAACCCCTCTCCTTCTCTCTAGGTTTTTGAGAAACTGCCTTAGGGAACCGCTGAGCGGCAAGAAGGAAAAAGTGTTGGTGAACTTGTGGGAAGCGCTGGTGGTTGAGTTGGAAGAAGTGGTAGGAAAGGGCTTTGTGGGCTTTTCTAAAAGGTAAGAGTTTCTTCTCCGGGTTTTGAGTTAGTACTTGTGATAGTAGTATAGATTTGTGAGCCCGAGGTCATTATAGTTAAGTTTGTATAGATTTGTGAGCCCGAGGTCATTATAGTTAAGTTGGCTTAGATTTGGATCTTGTAGCCTTGTTGATTTCGCCTTGTGAAAGGTGGCAAGTTAATAGAAACAAAGGAAGTTCGCCCAATTTCCGTAGAATGTAGGGCCTTGTACTTAGTTTACTCTACGCTCAAACTAGAGTTTGATAGACGCTTTATGGCCCTTATAGGATTGAAGTACTACGTGTAGCATATTCTTCTTAAGGGAGATAAGATCGAGGAGCATTTTGCTTAGTGTCGACAATCGTCGCGAGGTATGTGATTCTTCCTATCCTCTTCAAAGCATGACTATTTGTGAAATATATAGTGCGGTTGACGACGGTGTTAAAGGAAATTGATTTTCCAAATTGTGTCTTGACTTGTTATGAAGTGTAAAGGGCTTCATTAGGTGTAAGAGTAGTAAGTCTTATCCGTTAGTAATGGGCACTCTTGCTTAAAGTTAACGAGCCCTCTTGGTCTCATAAATGTTTATGTGGTAATTGGTTGGTTTAAAACATAAAGGGTTATAACGGCTTTATGGGAAGTCGCTTATAACAACTTTATGTGAGTAAAAACGGTTGTTGATTGGTAGAAGTTAAGAGACTTGATCTTGTAAGATAAGAGACTTAACTTAGAATTGTGAAAGTCAGGTAATGTATTCAAAAGTTGTAAAACCTCATTCGTGAGTAATGAGTGATACTTGGTTTTTGAAAACTTAAGAGTTATACTAGCTTTATGGGAAGTTAGGTATAACGGCATAAGAATGTGAAATGGATTTGAAAGTGGGAACAAGTATCGAACACACCATCATAGCTTAATAAAGGAAATGGTTTCACTAATTGATTATATTAAAACCAGAGAAACCTCCATCCGCATAGAAACTAAGATAAGACAAAATGATATTACATTTCCTAGATCACGGTCGCTTAAATGAGAATCATTGATAACAAGTTCTGACTTTTCTTAAAATTCCAAAGAATGAACTTAATGGATTGCAAAGGATAATGTACTGGATTTTGGAAAAGAGAAGTAACTTGAGTTTGAAAGTATAAATCACTTGTTTTCAAATATCGAACTTTTCTTAAGGGAAAAGTAAATGACTTGGTTTTAAAGGTAGGAATACTTGACCTTAAAGGAGTTAATTACTTGGACTTTTAAAAGGTATACTTGACGTTATGTTAATTGTGTTTGAAGACGTGTTTTAAACATGAATGTGTGTGATACTACGTGTGATAGTATCGTATGGTTTCTACGTAAAGAGAGGTCTTTGAAGGTAGGAAAGAATGTAGTATTTTGGGGTTGGAACCGGTTTGTCGACTTAAACGAAGGTACTTTGAGTTGTGTGTAACTTGCCTGCTTGTGGTGATAGTTTTGTTGTTGTGCAAGTGTTTGACTTTGTGCTACCGAGTCTCTCGACGGAGGCGGATATCGGGTGGTATGATGGACATATCGACACGCTGGGTAGCCCACGGGTATGCTTCCACTATATTGATCCTTCGGGACATATCGACACGCGTTGGGTAGCCGGGTACGCTTCTATTGTGAGTGTTATCTTGTAAACGGTTTGGACATACCGACACGTTGGGTAGCCCACGAGTATGCGTCCACAGATGAGTATTATCCGGGTATTTGTTCGACATACCGACCGTTGGGTAGCCCACGAGTATGCGTCCCCAGTGAGTATTATCTTGTTATTGGTTGGGACATACTGACACGCGTTGGGTAGCCCACGAGTATCGCCCACCGTGAGTACTATCTTGTTATCGGGTCGACATACCGACACGCGTTGGGTAGCCCACAGTATGCGCCCACTTTGAGTAATGATCTTTCGCGTGAGTCCCGACTTGATGTGATTTGATTTGGATCGAATCAGATATACGTGGTGCATCGTAGTTTGGTTATCATACATGTCTCTGCTTTCCTTATAGACTATTATGATTTCATTTACGATTTTTTTCTGCTTCGCATACTCTGCACTGTTAATCGACTTCTTCGGGTGCGTTCATGCCGCAGTCGAGATACATCGCTTGTTGATCCGCACTTTGGATCATTGCTTCTCGTAAAGCTCCATTCCTTCTGAGACTTTGTCACTTGGTACGGTTCCGAAGTTGTAGAACTTTTGTACATTCTGGGGTATGGCGGGGCCCGTCCGCCGAGATGTTATAAAAATTCTTAGAGTGTAGTAATCGATGTGGCGGATTGTATCGCTCGTGTTAGTTATTTTTCGAAAAGGTAACCGCTTGGTTAGCCTGTTTTCTCTTTTCATTGGTTATCATGTATGAGTTTTAATTTCCGCTGATTTTCTCTGATGTTGTTTGACTACTTGGGTGCCCGGGTAAGGCACCAGTCGCGGGCCCGGTTTCGGGTCGTGACAGAAGTGGTATCAGAGCAGTTAGTCCTCGGAAAGTGTCTACAGACCGTGTCTAAGTAGAGTCTTGATTATCGATGTGTTGTGCACCACATCTATAATCAGGAGGTCATGGACATTTAGGATTGGTTTCTATTCTTCTCATTCGAGATCGTGCCTTAGAGTGTGTTGTAAGTCGGACCCTCCGACGTGTTTCGTTTTACCGCTTATGCTCGCGAAAGGCAACCAGTGGCCCGAAGGCAAGGCAGGCGGAGTGCGAGTAGAGCAATGGCGGCAGCCTCTACGAGACCACAAGACTCGAGCCTCCATCCCACGGTCGGAGCAGGAGACGGGTTACGCGAGTCGCCCGCTTATTGGCCAGGGTTGTGGCCAGACACGAGGATAGGCTGGACGCAGCAGTTCCAGTAGCACCAGTGGTTCACCCGAGATCGGATAGTTTGAGGCTGCGGGACTTTCTGAGTTGTGGCCCGCCAGAGTTCTACGGGTCGAGGCCTGAGGATGATCCGCAGGAGTTCATCCGACAGTTACAGCGGATCATGAGAGTGATCAAGGCATCGGAGACCGAGTCAGTGGTCCTAGGTTCGCATCGGCTGCGTGATACCGCAGCCGATCGTTTGATTCGCGAGTTGTCCCGGGAGGGCATGCACTTCCGAGATGGGACGAGTTCGGAGGCATTTCTTGCACATTTCTTGCCTCGCTGATGAGGAGGACTCGGCCGGCGATTTTTGATGTTGAGGCAGAACGGGCGTACGGTTCAGGAGTACAACGTGGAGTTTAACTCACTAGCTCGGTACGTCCCCGCGTTAGTAGCCGACATGGAGGACAGAGTGCACCGCTATGTCACAGGGCTTGATGACTATTTGGCAGAGAGTTGCTCGAGTAGCTCTTCACCGCATGGACATTGCCCGCACGCAGCTCACGACTTGGATGCGAGGCACGAGAGTCGACGGAATGACCAAGATCGCAGAGTAGGGCCAAGGCGCAGGTCCTTTGGTGACCTTTCGGGCAGCCTCGGCAGTTAGTTATGCGCCTCCGCCAAGACGAGTGCTCCACCTCGCCGTCGACGCTCGAAAAATTCGCGAGCGGTCGGGCTCCAAGGTTTGGGTTTTGGGGATCGTGGATGTTAGTCGGACGGGACCACCCTTACCTCGTTGTGACCATTGTGGTAGGCTCCACGATGGGAGTGTCGTGCTAATAGGGAATCTGTTTACATGCGCCAGCCGGGCCATTTTGCAAGGAATTGTCCCACCGAGAGATAGCGCGAGGTTGAGATTCACCTTCGGGATCGATGGGCGATTCACCTCCTCCTTTGTGCGTCGTCGGGAAAGAACATGAGTAGAACGACAAGAAGGGAAGTGAAGCAATAGTTACGGTATGTTCTTAACCTCTGCAGAGTATTGTATGCTTTGATGTTGTGGTGATGTGTCGAGTGCTATGTTGGGTAGCTTTGTGTATATAATGTGATTTGGAAGCATGGTTAATAAAGAGGGTAAGTTGGGGATGAGAAAATTTTGAACCTTAGAATTTATAACGATTGAGACCTTAGATGTAAGGCCGTCTTGGGTAGAAGCCTTCATCGTTAATCCTTGTCGAGTGTATGGTATACATGGAGTTTTGTGTGATGATTCCATGGGTAGTTTGCGATGGAAGTGGTAGCTTCCATGACGTGGATTAGTAAGATGGACGAGTTGGAGGTAGTGACTCGAGGTGGTAGAAACAGGCGATGGATCGAATTGTGAACGGTACTAGAGAGGGTGTGAGTGTACAAGGAAGGTACGCCGAGTAAGGAGAGTATCCTTTAGACCAAGGGAGGAGAAAATAGTGATGTTTGCACGTTAGAGGTGATTTCCGTTATTGGAATTTGGAGACGTGATTTCTATATTATGGCCATGAGAGGCATAAATGAGTTTTGGTAGGTATAGTAGTGAAGACTATACCGCGCACGTGTTCAAGACTTAGAAGGAACATTCGACGAATGTTTCGAGAGGAAGAATGTTACACCGTAAATTCTAGAGGATAGATAAGTTGGCAAACATGTGTTGGAAGGATTTTGAGTTTACCTTTGAGCATTGGACCCCAGTTGTTAAGGATTGTAAGGTGTTTAAAAGGCCTAGTGTGTAGTCCGTTGAATCTAGGTCCCAACGCAACCAACCGCTCGCCGATTGACATCGGAGTCAAAAGTTATGGAAGTTTCAAGTTTGGCGCGATCCAAGTAAGCGATGACTTGATTCGGGGTTCAGCGCGCCGGAGAAGCGAGGCCGCGCGCGATTGTACGAGGGCCCGGGTGTTGCTGGCGCCGAATGCGGCGCAGCGCGTGCAGCGTGCAATTATTTTCGAAGTGTTAGCGCGCATGGCGCGGCGGCGCGCCGAGGCGGATTTTCATGCGGGTAAAGGAGAAAAATCGGGATATTTTTATAAGGAGCCTATGGGAGGGTGACAAGTGTCCTCCCATCCTTTGACCAAATGATAGAAGCCTATTTTAGGGCCAAGTCTTGGAAGACTTGGCCATTTCATTTCAAACCCTCCCAAGAGAAAACCCTCTCCCTTCTCTAGGTTTTGAGAAACCCGGCCTTAGGGAACTGTTGGAGCGGCAAGAAGGAAAAAGTGTTGGTGAACTTGTGGGAAGCGCTGGTGGTTGAGTTGGCGGAAGAAGTGGTAGGAAAGGGCTTTTGTGGGCTTTTCTAAAAGGTAAGAGTTTCCCTTCTCTGGGTTTTGAGTTAGTACTTGTGATAGTAGTATAGATTTGTGAGCCTGAGGCTGTTATAGTTAAGTTTGTATAGATTTGTGAGCCTGAGGCTGTTATAGTTAAGTTGGCTTAGATTTGGATCTTGTAGCCTTGTTGATTTCGGCCTTGTGAAAGGTGGCAAGTTAATAGAAACAAAGGAAGTTCATCCATTTCCGTAGAATGTAGGGCCTTGTACTTAGTTTACTCTACGCTCAAACTAGAGTTTGATAGACGTTTATGGCCCTTATAGGATTGAAGTACTACGTGTAGCATATTCTTCTTAAGGAGATAGATCGAGGAGCATTTTGCTTAGTGTCGACATAATCGTCGCGAGGTATGTGATTCTTCCTATCCTCTTGCATGACTATTTGTGAAATATATAGTGCGGTTGACGACGTGTTAAAGGAAATTGATTTTCCAAATTGTGTCTTGACTTGTTATGAAGTGTAAAGGGCTTCATTAGGTGTAAGAGTAGTAAGTCTTATCCGTTAGTAATGGGCACTCGGTGCTTAAAGAATGAGCCCTCTTGGTCTCATAAATGTTTATGGTAATTGGTTGGTTTAAAACATAAAGGGGTTATAACGGCTTTATGGGAAGTCAGTTATAACAACTTTATGTGAGTAAAAGAACGGTTGTTGATTGGTAGAAGTTAAGAGACTTGATCTTGTAAGATAAGAGACTTAACTTAGAATTGTGAAAGTTGTGTAATGTATTCAAAAGTTGTAAAACCTCATTCGTGAGTAATGAGTGATACTTGGTTTTGAAAACTTAAGAGTTATACTAGCTTTATGGGAAGTTAGGTATAACGGCATAAGAATGTGAAATGGATTTGAAAGTGGGAACAAGTATCGAACACACCATCGCAGCTAATAAAGGAAATGGTTTCGACTAATTGATTATATTAAAACCAAGAAACCTCCATCCGCATAGAAACTAAGATAAGACAAAATGATATTACATTTCCTAGATCACGGTCGCTTAAATGAGAATCATTGATAACAAGTTCGACTTTTCTTAAAATTCCAAAGAATGAACTTAATGGATTGCAAAGGATAATGTCTTGGATTTTGGAAAAGAGAAGTAACTTGAGTTTGAAAGTATAAATCACTTGTTTTCAAATATCGAACTTTTCTTAAGGGAAAAGTAAATGACTTGGTTTTAAAAGGTAGGAATACTTGACCTTAAAGGAGTTAATTACTTGGACTTTTAAAAGGTATACTTGACGTTATGTTAATTGTGTTTGAAGACGTGTTTTAAACATGAATGTGTGTGATACTACGTGTGATAGTATCGTATGGTTTCTACGTAAAGAGAGGTCTTTGAAGGTAGGAAAGAATGTAGTATTTTGGGGTTGGAACCCGGTTTGTCGACTTAAACGAAGGTACTTTGAGTTGTGTGTAACTTGCCTGTGCTTGTGGTGATAGTTTTGTTGTTGTGCAAGTGTTTGACTTTGTGCTACCGAGTCTCGACGGAGGGCGGATATCGGGTGGTATGATGGACATATCGACACGTTGGGTAGCCCACGGGTATGCTTCCACTATATTGATCCTTTGGGACATATCGACACGTTGGGTAGCCCACGGGTATGCTTCTATTAGGAGTGTTATCTTGTAAACTGGTTTGGACATACTGACACGTTGGGTAGCCCACGAGTACGGCCCACGCGGTGAGTATTATCCGGGTATTTGTTTGGACATACCGACGTTGGGTAGCCGAGTATCGTCCACAGTGAGTATTATCTTGTTATCGGTTGGGACATACCGACACGTTGGGTAGCCCACGAGTATCGCCCACCGTGAGTACTATCTTGTTATTGGGTTGGACATACCGACACGTTGGGTAGCCCACGAGTATGCGTCCACTTTGAGTAATGATCTTTCGGGCGTGAGTCCCTGACTTGATGTGATTTGATTTGACTGAACTGTATATACGTGGTGTACTGTAGTTTGGTTATCATACATGTCTCCTGTTTTCCTTATAGACTATTATGATTTCATTTACAGTATTTTTTCTGTTTCGCATACTTGCACTGTTGTTATCGACCCGCCGAGTGCGTTCATGCCGCAGTTGAGATACATCGCTTGTTGATCCGCACTTTGGATCGCTGTTCGATTCTCGAAAGCTCCATTCCTTGGAGACTTTGTCACTTGGTACGGTTCCACGAAGTTGTAGAACTTTTGTACATTCAGGGTATGGCGGGGCCTGTCCGTCGAGAGATGTTATAAAAATTCTTAGAGGTCTGTAAAATGCGATGTGGCGGATTATCGCTCAGTGTTAGTTATTTTTCAGAAAAGGTAACCGCTTGGTTAGCCTGTTTTCTCTTTTCATTGGTTATCATGTATGAGTTTTAATTTCCGCTGATTTTCTCTGATGTTGTTTGACTACTTTGGTGCCCGGGTAAGGCACGATGGCCGGTCTTGCCGGTCGTGACAGATTAGGCATGCAAGGAGAGACCCATAGTGAGGATTGAGCTCGGTCGAGGATTGAGGACAATAGCAGGGCAGGGCTCAAAGGAGTCCAATAGCAACAAGAGGACAATAGGGCAGAAACAGGGGCAACAGTGGTTTTAGAGGGGGAGAGATTCAGAAATCGGGGGGCACCCAAAAACCGATAGGCATCGATTTGCATCCTCTAGCAGCAGTCAACTATTCGCAGCAAGGACAGAACATCCAAAAACTAGTAAGCATCGACACCTTTTAGTCAGGACCAGTCGACCTTTTATTCGCATCGCAAAACCATAACCCGAGCGGACCGACGACTTGATACGCTGCCTCGGTTCGCTGTCCGGAGAAGGTATACCTATTTACTTTTGACTCTAATTTACGTCGATGCCTATGGGCTTGTTGTGTTCTCTGTTGCTTAATCATGTTTAGATGAGCTCGTCGTGTTATTGTTTCTATTAATGCTTAATACAACGACGATGTAATCTGCTTTAGTTAATCCAGATTGGTAATGGTTTATTAAAATCAGGAAATAGGTTGATGCTGTTGTAATTGTTTGCTTACCGGGTATGATGATGGATAGTAAAATGCTCATTGATGTTTGTTGTTGTCTTATGGCTTGCCGACCTGTTTTACTAGCTAATATTTAAATATGAGATATACACAAATATTGAAATATGCTACTGTACCTCTAAATATATCACGTATATTACGACTTTATGTTCTCATTTGTATGAATTTATCCTAGTAAAATAGGTAGCTTATGCAGAACTATTCTGTGTGCAACCAAGCATGTTTAGTCTTTTCCAGTTGAATGGATAATATTTAACGACTTTGCCTTTAGTTGTAGTCTGGGATGTCTTTTAGTTGTGGCGCGATGGGGGTCTGATTTCGGAATTACTTAAAACTTGTCTCGATTGTGTTGAACTTGTTTGGAGTATTATCATGTTTAATATATAGTTTGAATATGATTACGTCCAATTTGCATTCTGCATATATGAAGGACCATTGTTGTTTGATCCTCGTCATCTCTATGTTTAGCATATTCGTCTAACTAGTCCTGTTTGTTAAAGCAACTTCTCGATCGCCTTGATCCTTGAAATCCGCTAATTGTTGCATCCTGTTTGTTAAAGCAACTTACTGATCAGTCCTTGAAATCTTCATTGTTTGTTCACAGATACACTGGGTTGGATATGAATCATGTTTTACTAAAAGCTCATTTATTTGGGTCAAGTCTTGTCTGCTTCTCGTTATTTACTGCCTGCTTGGCCTACTGATCCTCACTGTTTTATGGATACTGGGCTCGAGATGCATTATGTTTGCTAAATGCTCACTTATTGATAGAGCTTGCTGCTTGTCGCTTTCTTTTTCGCCATCGCCATCGCCATCGTTTATTGCCTATCGCCTACTACCTGCATACACCCCGCTTTGCGTTATTTATCCGCTCTCTCAGTATTCCGCCACCTGCTGGCAGCTTAGTTCCATCTGATATTGCCTCTGTTGGTCTTTACATGCATGCTTGCTCGAATATAAACTATGTGTCAAGTGCTTATTCGTTATTTAATTGGGCTCGTACTAATCCTTATCTTCTCTTACTTTTTGCATGAAACGCATCGGAGCAAAATAAAGAGTCTCACGGCGAGACTCATCGCAAGCCATTTCAAAATGGCGACCCGCATCCGCGTTCGCATTCCCGCTTCAGAAATTCCTAGAAGAACAAATAGGACGGAGCCATCCGCTCCAATCCCTTCACTCTCTTAGCCTCCTTATCTCATTTTATGCCTTTATTTGTTTATTGTAATTTTATTTAATTTGTAATTAATAGGATATCTAGAATAATTAGCCTTTAAACATATAAGTGGGGTAGGTAATTTAAAGTTCATCGCTTAACTTACTTGCCTTTTAGGACTGTTGAGCATGTCTAAATTCTGCAAAAATGATCTAAATGATCTAACTTGCATCATAAAACCAACAGTTTGTTAAATCCATAAACGAATTTTTTCCTACTTAAGCACTTTTTTTATACTACACGTAGGTTAAGCAAGTTTAATTTAGCTGGCAGTATACATAATTAGTCCATAAAGCACCCCCTTAACATTCTTTAGCATTTCTAGCCCTTTTTAGCACTTTTAATCACCCCGTGGCGTTTAGCACCTTTAGCATATTTTGTCCTTAACATTTTAGCACCTCCTAGCATTCTTTTGTACTTTAGCATATTAGCACTACTTTCAGCATTTTAGCATTTAGCACTTTTAAGCGCCTCTTAGCACCTTTAACACCCTTCTAGCATTTAATACCTTTTAGCAACTTTTAGTATTTTAAGCACTTTTAGACATTTAGCATTTGACTCTTTTATTTATTCATAACACCTTTTGCCCTTTTTATACTTTAAGCACCCTTTAAACATTTTAACATTTTAGCATTTTTATTAAGCAGGAGGAGCTTTTATTTTGTATTTTTTAAACATAATAATTACCCTAGGTTTGGCAGGACAACCGCAAGTTAGCGGATCTTAGAGGGTGCCTAACCCCTTCCCTCTAGATTAATAAAGAACCCTTACCCAGAACCTCATTAAGTTTAGCAGACCATTAAATGGAGTTAATGTTTTACTTTAAACCAGTTAAACATTTAGGTGTCCTAATTCACCCAAATTAATTAGGTGGCGACTCCCGAACCCTTTTATTTTTTTAAATTAACCTTTAAACACCCTCTTAAACCATTTTTAACTATTTAGCATTTTATTATTTATTTTCTAACATTGTTATTTAAGCAGGAGTTTAGAAAATAAATGTCGCGGCCGAAAAAGGGCGTGACACCATCTTTTGGTGGAATGATATGATGAAGAACTTTGTGAGCTCTACCACATATTTTAAACAATTCTGCCCATGTAGCATATTGCACGGTTTCCATTTCAAATTTAACAGAAACATGTGTTTTAATATTTGAGACTGTTAGAGCGGGATGAAAAGATGATTTAGATTCAGATATATTTGGTTGAGATGAAGGTTGTTCAACAATGGAGGAATAAAGCAAAAAAAAAAGACAATTCGGCCAAGGGAGAAGCCTAGGTCGAAATTTTGGAGAGAAAATTTAGATCTTTCCTTAAACTCTTGATACCATGTAAGACTTTGAGATTATTTTCCTCAAATGACTTTGTTCCATTAGGTAAGAATATATACATATTTTACACTAACTAGGAAGAGTAAGTCTTGCCTAGAATAATCTAGAATAATCCTAAGAATATTCCTATACATTAATCTACCTACCATATAGAAGGGGATACTACATTAATACAAGATACTACACAATAATACCATATTAATGATATTAATGCTGGAATATTCTAACAGCTAGTACATTTTCAATACCCATATCCGCCTACTACCCACCAAAGTTATACCCATACCCGCCCCAACTGAAGCGAATGCAGTGCGGAATCTGCAAAATTATACCCACCTACCATCCCTACCTCTTATCAGCATATTCCATGACCCGTGGAAAATGATGGCACAAATTGTCAACTAAACACCTAAACAATGCGAAAGTTTTATGACCCTCTTAAATTTCTTTTCGTTTCCTATTATTTACCCCCCTTAAATTTATTTTTCATAATATTTACCCCCTTCATTTATTACCGAATAAAGAAAATAAGTTTAAACGCGGCATGTGCAAGTACGCGCTTATTCTAAAAAGGGTCTTAACTTTTTTTGTTTGATTCTTTCAAATCCAAACGACGGACCTTCATCAAGTGATTTTGAAAATAAAAAAAATAAAAGAAGAGATGAAGATTAACAATGAAAGGAAGAGGACGAAGGGTTCGAGAGAGGATGAGAGTCCAATCGTTTGGATTTAAAAGAATCAAATAAAAAATATGAAGACATGTTTTTTAGTATAGATTAAGTATGTTTGCACATATGTGTTTTTACTTATTTTTCTTGTAGCTAATTAGTGAAAAGGGTAAATAATATTGTATAAGGTAAATTTGTATAACACAGTTGTACGAATTATGACATGACACGTGGAGTATGATGTCGAGTTAGACCCACGTCAGTTTGCAGCACTACCAGTTGGATAAGCGTCGTACCGAGTGTGACATAAGCAAAGCCTATACCGGTATTAAAGAAGGCTGAGAGCCGTTTCACATCGTAACAGACGACTGTTACTCAATCCGGGCATACGACTTCCAACGACCTTTTATTAGCATTTATTGAGATATTGATTGTCCAATTATTACAACATTCATTCTCCTGCATTTATGTGGTCATATTTCGTAAGTTGTGTACCCATGTAGCTAATGTATAAATATGACATATCATTACATTGTCACCCATCAGATTTTTTCTTTTCACAATATATTTACTGATATTCTCTTGATTTCTGTGCTTACTACTTATATACTTAGCAGTCTTAGAGATAGCGGTAAGTGCAGTACTAGTACGGGAGGAAAATCTACGCAATTTCTTATTTATTATGTAAGCAGGGGTCGAGACTCGGTATCCGTTACTTGAAAGATTTGTTTTTTCCTTAGTAATGTCATCGCGAAAGATTCGACCTTATTTTCAATGCCACCCTATTGCCGTTGTAACAACTTTTCTTTTAAAAAATGTGTTGCATAATCCCAAACTATCCGAGCGCTTGGCTAAATGGGTGGTAGAGTTAAGTGAATTTGATATTTAATATAGACTCGGACTGCAATAAAGTCGCAAGTCCTTGCAGATTTTGTGGCCGACTTCAGCCCAGGGGTAACCCCACAGGCAGAAAAAGAGGCTATTCTGGTCTTGGGGAATGTTCTCAGCATCTGGACTCTTTATATAGATGGTGCCTCGAACGTCAAGGTGACCGACTTGGGTGTTTCATTACGAACTTCCATCGGTGATATTTTAAGATAATCTATACATAATGTTCCGTTGACTAACAATAAAACTGAGTATGAGGCTTTGATTGCAGGTTTAGAATTAGCTCAGAGAATGGGTTCACAAATTATCGAAGTCAAATGCAACTCATTGTTGGTAGTAACCCAAGTCCACAAAGTGTTCGAGGCCAAAGAAGATCGAATGTTGAGATATCTCGATAAAACTTTGAAGTTGTTATCCCGTTTCCAAGAATGGAGAGTGGTACATATACCTCGTGAGGAAAACATAGATGTGGATACACTAGCAAACTTAGGCTTCAACATAGAGTTTGAAGGCTCTAAAACTGAGTTGGTTGTTCAGTTGTTGCATTCAGCACTGGAGATGACGAAGTAAATTCAACCAGCCTAACTTGGGATAGGAGGAATGTGTTCTTGGATTATCTCATGAACGAAAAGCTCCCAGAGGACCCGGGAACATCCAGAGCTTTGAGGACCAAGACGGACTGGTACAATGTCATAGATGGAAAACTCTATCGTAGGGTTTTTATGATCCTTTATCCTGGTGTGTGGGCCCCGATAAAGAAGATTATATGATTAGAGAAGTCCAAGAAGGCATTTATGGAATCATTTAAGAGTGGAATCCCTAATGAGGAAGCTCATAAGGGTCGGTTACTATTGGCCCCAGATCGAGGAGGATACAAAGGCGTTAGCACGGAAATGTGATAAGTGTCAGCGCCACACATAACTTTTACATCAACCGAGAGAGGAGTTGCATCCAATAGTATCGTTGTGGCCATTTATGAAGTGAGAGATGGACATCATCAGACCCTTGCCAGCGGCTCTAGGACAGGTATCTCAAATTATTTTTATGATTGACTATTTTTCTAAATAAGTCGAAGCTGCAGCTTACACAAATATACGGGAGAAAGAGGTGATGATTTCATCTGGCAACATATTATTTGTCGTTTTAGCATCCCTAAGGAGATAACTTTTGATAATGACCGGAATTTCATCGGTGCCAAGGTCACAAATTGTCTTCATGAATTAAACATTAAGCAGATCACCTCTACTCCCTATCATCCCAGTAAAAGTGGACAAACAGAGTCAACAAACAAGATCATAATCCAGAATTTGAAGAAAAAATTAAAGGTTGTGAAAGGAAATTGGCCGTCCAAGCTACCAAAGATTTTATGGGTGTATCGAACCACGACAAAAATGAGTACCAGAGAAGCTCTTTATTCCCTAGTCTATGGTGCAGAAGCCTTGATCCCTATAAAGTTAGAACTCCCTTCCTGTGATACCTCCCGGCTGAGGAGGGTTCAAATGTAGAATCAATGTCCTTACACCTAGATTTGCTTAAGGAATATCGAGATTTGACATACGTCCGGATGGTGGCCCAGAAGCATAGAATGGAACATTACTACAACTGGCGCACAAACCTTTGACACTTCAAACTCAGGGACTTGGTGCTCCGGATAGTCAACTAGAGTACAATGGATCATAATGTTGGAAAGCTATTAGCAAATTGAGAAGGACCATATACTGTAACCAGCATCACAGGTAAAAGCGCTTATCAACTTGCAGACCAACAAGGGAATATACTTCCTAGAAATTGGAATGTGAGTTACTTGAAGAAGTACTATGTGTAGTAAGTCAAAGCATGCGCTGCACTCTTTTTCCGTTCGATCGATTTTTGTCCCAATTGAGTATTTCAAGCAACTTGCAGACCACCATGATATAATCATGTTATTGATATTACTACCGAAGAATTCTATCAAGTATGCAAGTCTTCATAGAATATATTCTCGAATACTGGGGGGTTATACACCCTGAATGTAGTGAAAATTTAAAATTTTGAATACTAGGGACTGCTCGAATATTCAGCATATATGTAACTGGTCTGAACACACTAGATGACAACCGAATTATTATTACAATTGTCTTCACATTTATAATTCAAAAGGAATCAATAAAAAAATTCTTTTATGATTAACAAATCTTTGCCATCACGAGCATAAAACACATGTTATTATATTAAACATATCGGAAATTCCATGCCATAATAAATGGAGATGTCCTATAAATAAGGGCCCTATCTTATTAAAACCTTAACCGAAAATTTAAGTTTCCGGATACAAGAAGTATCGGAGTTTTTAAGTTGTTCGAAAATATGTCCAAAACTAACTTAGGAAGCCATAAGAAGCCCCGATCAAGGATGAAAAGAAAACACATCTGTGGAATTTAGTTAAGGTTATTGGAATGTTTAAGCTTCAAGTACTAACCCATTCAAATAAGGTGAACCTCAAAAAATAGGTTTTGGTTCATAAAGCAAAGTAATAAAGTTTGAAACTAATGCTTGCTTATGAAAATGAATAAAGAATAAAAACTTAGAGCATAATTGTAAAAAGGGAACTTCATTCATTCATATCTTTCAAGACTGAAATCAGTTCGGATACCAAACATATTAACTGGGCCTAAAAGTGACCCGATGATGAAATAAAAGACTAAAATAAAAACCCGTATGAAAGGTTATTCAAGAAAATATGAGTTATAAAAATATCAATTTGGGGAAGGGGAGTTCATCTTCCTCATCAACTTCTATATCAGTCTCCACATCTGAATCTTTTGTGTCTCCACAAAGAGCTTTCAAGGACAACTCAACATCAGTCATGTCGATTTCTGTATCCAGAATTTCTAAAGCAATATCGAATCCCGATTTGCTTGCTTCCTCAAGAGAATCCACTCGACTATTCAAAACGTCCAAGTCTCATCAGAGTTTCCACCTCTGACATTTGTCTTAGAGTTTAGTGATAGTATGCTCGGAATCACGGAGTTGTCCCTGAGCACCGGCTAAGTCAGCTACAAGTTAGGTTGTTCGTCCTTAAAGGGTTGTATAGGCGGTGTCCAAGAATGGGAGAGAATTCTCACGGTCCTTCAGAGAATCTACTGCATCTTACAAACGTAGCTGGAACGAAGCTTAGAAAGAGCTAGAATCCCTAAGATCAACATGCAGGATGTCAACTTTGGCCTTGAGATGTTGAATCTCATCCTTCAGCCTCTTTTCCTCGTAAAATGGGTCGATCGCATTTGCCAAATCCGCAGTGGATATAGTGGAGGTGTAACGCTGAATGAAAAATTGTGTTTGGTAAATAAGAGCAAGACTATGAAAAATGGAAGAAAAAGAAGGGACATTCTACCTGCAAGAATAGATTGGCAAGATGAGCAATAGAGGCTTCGAGTGTAACATGTGGAGATTTCTGAGGCGAAGAAACATATGTCCAGGCCTCAGTTCTGGATGTGGGATTGAGATATGCTTAGAAAGGTCCTATGGAATGAGAGTCTCTACCTCTAGAGCTTCCTACCATGGACTGGCCAGATCCGGATTTCCTTCATCTATTTTCTCTTCTTCATCAAAGTGGATGACACTCATTTTACCCTTCGCCTGTAGCTCATTCTAATACTCTGTGAGTTGGAAACAACCTCTCACCCGTGAACCAATTTCAACTGGGAGCTCGACAATCTCATATTAAGCCTTACATTTTTGTCTTCCTGAAGCAGACTTGATGTTCGATAAGGCAGT
Organism: Przewalskia tangutica; assembly: GCA_029844215.1. Lineage (NCBI taxonomy): Eukaryota > Viridiplantae > Streptophyta > Magnoliopsida > Solanales > Solanaceae > Przewalskia > Przewalskia tangutica. The sequence goes on along the minus strand of CM056723.1, from coordinate 114,118,444 downwards.
TGCGCGAGACAGTACTTTTTAGGTTGAGGAGGTTCGAAATGAGAGTCCTGGTAACAAAGGAAAAATGTTGAAAATAGAGTTTCGAGATAAAATATGGATATGAGGAAGAATTGAGGTTAAAAGTTTACCATGGTATTTCCTCTTCCACCAAGATGAGGTGGCACTCTTCTAAGTTCTGGTGATGTCGGAGGAGGCATGAAGAAAACTTACCACCCTCTCAAATATTCCTTTGATCAATTACAGTTCGACCAGAATGGCTGAAAAAGTTATAAAACTTTGAGTAAGCAAAGAGTTATCATTTATTTGGAAAACATGCAAATGTACCCGGTAGTAGAAAAACAAACTAAATATTTACGGGAAATATTCCGCTCTTCCTGAAAATAATCCGCATAAGGCTATGTAACACTCCGTAAATCTAGGTTAGGTGCTAATATGTTAAAATGAATATTAAGATGATATTATAGCTATAAGAATCAATTCGAGATGAAATCAGGTGATTCACAATCGTTTTGGAGTCAAACAAAAAAAGATGAAGTTCTTAAGGCCTTCTAAATTCATTTAAGTCTGGAGAACTTCTTACTATTTCCCATTTCTCCGATAGTTATGTTGAGAATATGAGAAATATCAAAACATGAAACTTGGAAGACTTTGACATACCTTTCCAACGATAGGTCTCCCAGCTCAAAAGGACCTACGTACAATAAGTTATGACTATTTTACATAGCAGATATCGACAGTCACGTCACAAGGGTTGAGAAGAAACAACCCTAAAACTTCCCCAAAACATCCAAGTTAAGTTATCAATTTTCATCATGAAATATCATATAAAATTGACCCTAGTTCATCTCTCTAAACCTTAGATTCTTGAAAACCGAAGAAAGAGAAGTTGAATGAGGCTTTGGAAACTTTTTGAAGGTATGTTCTTTGAAATTTTCTGAGATTATTAAGAGAGACGTGTCTAGTGTATGGTATTAGAAATAATAAGAATACATGGGTGATTCATGGGGGATTCATGAGCATGTTTTGGCACGAAAAGCCCTAACTTTTCGATAAGGGTAGGAACTTTTAGAAGTTGGTTATAATTCTAATCCTTATCATCTAAATCAATTGTAGAGCGATTGTTGAATCTTGAAAAATCCGTTTGGTAGTGTTTTAGCGGGAATCGAGGTATGTCTATTTCAAAATCCTTTTGACTATAAAGGTGATTTGTATGTCTCTTTCAAATCTTTTTTACTATAAATGTGATTTGTATGTCTCTTTTTAAAATCCTTTATGACTATAAAGATTAATAAATATTATTTGTATGTCTCTTTTCAAACATATTTTTTCAATCTTTAAAAATGGCTTTGGACAAGGTTTCATGTGTGTGAGGGATAAGCCCTCATGGAACCTTATGTGTATCATACTATATATATGTATTAGTGATTTTCCTATCAAATGAGCATTGAAACTGAATTATAAAGAGTTAACCGTTGAGTATTATTTGCCCCTATAAGGGATCATTTAAACTTGTTTTCACAAGCTTGGGTCTTTTGTGTGTTTTACCCTATGAACAGGTTTTGGTGAGTTGAAGTTTGATCAATGATTGACATTGTTTCTACACATTTTAATGACATGATATAGCCTATTAATGGGATGATGAACATAATTCATAATGAACAATTTGACTATGGTATTATGATTTGAGATTAAGTTTCCATGTCATGATTTATGAATTCAACTATTAGCCATGATTGATGATTCGGTTGATACACCATGACTTATGTTTGGGCTTGTATGGGTAAGTTGTGCTAGTCTAGAAGGCGATTAGCCTCCGTGGGAAAATAGACCCTGTGTATCTATTGTTGTACTAGTCTAGAGGACGATTAGCCTCTGTGGGATAAATCTCCAGTGTATCGAATGATTATTCACCCATAATTGGCATGTGTTGATCTGTTGGTTGCTTACCTATTCGGGAGGAAGGACATCCATCGAGGGTCAATAGCCCTAGTGTGGGTTTTCTTAGATATTTGGGTGGAATGATAACGACTGAAGGCCAATAGCCTTAGTGTGATTTGCCTGGACATTCAGGAGGGAAAATGATCATTAATTGTTCATAACCCTGATGTGGTTTTTCCAAGCTATTCAGGAGAAATGATAGACATCAAGGGTGAAAACCCCAATGTGGTTCTTCTATGTGATTTTAGGGAACCTTAATGGACATCCATTCGTGTAACGACCTATTCCGTCGTTAATTATATTTTGACCATTTTATCCTCGTTGACTCGGATCCCGAAGTTATTGGACGATTCTAGTAGAAGTTGGAAAATTAGAATCTTGAAATATGAAAGCTCTTACCAAAAGTTAACTTTTATGTAACAAACCTTTTTCAAAACTGTCTATTCTGTGAGGTCCATAGGGTCGTTTATGACTTGGTGGGATAGTTGGTTCAATTCCCGAGGCCCTTGAGAGCATTTTTAGTTATTGGTTTGGGAACTACTTTAGCCTGTTGAGGATTGACTTGTAGAAATAGACTTCCGATGGAAATTTTGAGGCTGCGAGTGAGTCCTTAGCGTGTTTTTATATGGATGTACATATCTAATTTGTATTGGGGAGATCTTGGGTTGAATTTGCATAAGTTGAAATTTTCTGTTTTTGGTATACTCGTTGGACATGCCTCAGTGCGCCCCAACGAAAAGGGTCTGCTGCAGCAAATGACGATGCAGTAAGTGTGTTAAATTTTGGTTTTGGACTGCAGGCGCGGGCTTTGGATATAGGCGCAAGTCCGCTACAACAGACCTCTGGTTGCTGCAGCGAACGTCAGGATTTCTATATTCATTTTAACGTCGGGATTTCTATATTCATTTTAAGTGTCATTAAAATCCTACACACCCTCATTTCGAAAATACTCTTCCAAATAACTCCTAGGGTGATTCCAAGCAACATTAGGTGATTTATTCTTGTGGTAAGCCTTCTTAACCTTACATTATCTTTATTTAGTTTCCTTAAGTTGATTGAATCATGGAAATAACCTAGAATCTAATTGAGGAAGAAGAGTTTAACCTAGTTAGGGTTAGTTTGATGGTTAAGCTTGAAAGTGAGAATAAATTGGTGGGTTTTGTAAATCTATGGATGGTTTATCATTATTTGGTTCCATTAATGTTGTTAGATTTGAATATTGAAAACTAGGGTTCATAGCCAACTTAGGGGGTTTGCGTATAAGGTAAAATTAGACTAATCTTGAGTTGATTTAGTAATTATTGGATAGTATTGGACTCCTAGAATATTAAATTTCATTGTTCACCTTTAAAATGATTGTTTTACCCCTAATAACATGTTACCCTATTCTTTGCTCATCTATTTGGGACCAATGTCTAGTGTAATATTTTGGGTGTTGTGAATTCTTTATTTTAACTTAGACATCGATAATACTAGACTTCGAGTATGATCGTGATCCGCGGAAGAACAAGGCACAAGTGTGATTGTGCGACTCCTACTCAGCACTCCAGGTAGTTTATGGCTTACCTTCTGGTTAGACTTCGATTAGCGAAGTGAGTGTGTAGTTAGAATCTATTGGAGAAAGCATGTAGGCCTTCAGGTATGAAGTTGGGATAGATTTATTAGGTTGGTACTATTGACTGATTTATGTGCTTGTCATCGTATTTGATGTGTTGTGACTTGTATTGCATTTATCTCTCTCTTCACATCTCACTTATCATCGAATATGAAAGAGTAATCATAATTGATTTGAAATGGTGAAGTATACTTTATGATGAATGTAATTAATATCCTGTATGGCATACCTTCTTATTTCATATGATGATCTGTTATGGATTGTGATTGAAAATGATGATAAGTGAGAGAGTGTAGCCTCAGAGGTCTTTGTTGGAGAGCGTAAAAGAGAGACGAGTTTACGATGCCCTAGGTCTTTCCTGGGATCATGAGAGTGTCTGATGCTCGAGGTCTGTTCCAGGATTGTGATAGTGGTACGTGGACTTCTCGGGTCCCCCATGGGTCATGATTGTTGGGACGGTGATTTATACCATCCAGAGCATGTATGTACGGATTGATCATGTGGCCACTGCATTGCACCTGCATATTTATTCATCATTCATTCATATATTTGAATCTTGACTTGATTTTTTATACTTGGCATGTATTTCTTGGATTGTGATATTAATTGTACTTAAATGTGAGCATGTCTATCTTTCAGTTTCTTTCTTAGGTATATGTTGGCTAACTGTTGACGGCTAATGATATCTACTAGTTCATAGTATTTGTATTTATACTATTTTGTTGCATTCTTTTGAGTGCAGAGTACGTGACTGGATCCACATCTTCTCCTCAAAGCTGATCCCAAGGCTACCTGCTGAGTCTTTAGGGTGAGCTTGCTGGACGATCCGCTCCCGGAGACTCTTTACCTATTATTGTCTTTACTTTAACTTCTGAGACAATATTTCTATTTGATCCTATGTATTATTCAGACTCATAGATTTTGGTAGTAGCACTTGTGTTGTTCAGACCATGTTCATTTGGGGGTTGTATTCGTATTCATATATTCCACACCTTTACATTTATGATATGAGTTAGACTTTATTTTATTCCGTTTAATTTACTTTAACAATTGATTGGATTGTTAATTAATGAAAGGGATCTCCTATCGAGGTGGGAAAATAGTAGGTGCCCTCACGACTTAGTGATTTGGAGTTGTGACACTTCGTTACATTAATTTTGGCATGTATTGTCATGTGTTATACTTTGATTATCCGTGAGTGGCTTGTTGATGATTTTGAGTTCATGATTAAAAAGACTTAACGTGATGAACGATATAATAAGTTGAAATTGATATATTTCTATGTTTAATGACTTTTCTTGGTGATTTTACTAAGGTTGTAATCTTACTCCATCTTTGGAATTTCGAACTGTTTTGAAAGAACTTAAGGTAGCGAGAACGACTTAAGGATTCAAAGTGACATTGACTTATATTGTATGTTTATGAGATGTTATCATTTGTTTTGAACTGTTTCTCAATATTATTTTTAGTTACACTTATTACTTATATATTTTGCTCTTAACCATTGTTCCGAAGACACTCACTCAGTACCCTATACTCAGACATATCATTGTTGTTTTTTATGGTATGTTAGGTAGCGAAGAATAGCAGGTTCGTGAGATGCGTACGAAGTAAGAGAACTTGCTGCTTTCTAGATTTATTGATGAGCCCACACCTTTTTTCATGGGCCACCCTATCTATCTAGTTTATTGTTTTAGTTTTCGGACTGCATTCCGAAGTTAGACTATTATTTATCTCTCATAGAGGCTCCACTCCATAAATATATATATATTTATACTATGGGTAGATGTTAAAGTCTTATATGACTTGTTGGGTATTTCCAAGTTCATGACTCAATATCTATATTAGACTTCCGTTGGTTTTATTTTATAAGTGCAAGTACGATTTCAGTTAGTCTTAACTGACTTGTATTAAATAAATATTAAAATATTATTACAAGAGATTAGATATTTATTAACTTTTTAATATGCTCTTGTGTTGTTCATAGCATCGGATTCCTGTTGCGTCCTTGGTAGGTTTTGAGGCATGACAACTGGTGAATTTGGCCAGTCTCTGATTAAAATATATGAGTTTGCCAGCCACGATCATGATTATCCTTTTCATCTATGAGGTTGTGGCTTCCCCTGAGGTATAAGGCAATAATTTCGCCTCGTAAAGTTCTAGGGTAATACATGAGGTGCAGATTATTCATAGTAAATGAAACATCAACGACATTGGCTAACATTTGGATACAAAAGATAATTCTCCAAACTTGCGGTGCAACTTGACCTATGCAAATCCTATATCAGCGACAGAGATCCTCAAAACTCTTTGGATGGAGAGTTTGAAACCAATGGTGAATAATTGATAGGTGTATGCCATGGAAAATCCTTCAACATAGTGATACATACGGTCGGCAGGATTAACTACTGACGATAATGTAAGAAGAGAAACCACAATCTTTTATAACAGCGGGAAGAACTTCGATTGTTTTCTTCGACTCATACTTTTCAACGTGTTCATATTTGATTTAGACACGGAGGTCTCCAGAAAAATCAAAACCTGAGGAGAAAATTTTGGCAGCAGTAGATTGTAAATTCACTTTTTGGATTGTAGGAGAAGTGGGGTTTTTCCCATATTTATGGTTGGGAAGATTGTTGTTATCCTCAGATGAACGAGAAAGTGAAGAATTTGTAGAAGACATTATTAAAAGAGTTGGTTAAAAGGAAATAAAGCAAAGTGATTGAGAGAGATTGCAGACGGTATGTTTGCCTTTTGTGAAAAGATTTGACCTCCTATTTATGGTAAAATAATTGTTGACAGTCAATTTTGACCCGTTTTTCGTATATTTGTTGCAATTTTATGTGTTTTAGGACACCGCGTTTTAATCGTCATTTTTTGCATTTTTTACATAATATTCTATGTTTATTCCTTCACAAAAATGACATTGCATCTTTTTATTTTAAATTAAGCATTATGTATTTGTTAATATTATGTTTCTATTATTATTATGTTTGCATCTCTTTAAATAATTAATTGGCATCCTGTTTTTACTTTTAATTAGGCATTAAACATTTCTTAAATATTGTTTTTTATTATTATCGCATCGGCATTTGCCTTTTAATAATTTTGCATTTTTTTTAAATAATTTTTCTTTTAAATAATTAATCTGTTTTGTATTTTTGTCAAACCAGTCCAGTACGAGACCCAATCCGAATCATTCCAATCCAACATCATTTTTAATTTCATCCAAACACCCTCTTTTATTTTCCCCCCTAAATTTCAAATACCACTTTTCATTTTCCCCTCCAAATACCAAACCCTAAACCTAAATATCCTACCCCTATATAATAAACATTACCCCTTCTTTGGCAGCCCACAGAGATCAGCCGCACAAGCCATTTCTCAGCCTCTCTCCTCTCCCTCACCCTCTCTCCCTCACCCTCTCGCTCTGGTCTTTCGCCGACGAGGCGACGCCGCCCCTTTCCTCTTTTAGTGTTCTTGGATTTACTTTGTTGTTATATGTTTATGTGTGTGTTGGACTGATTTTGGCCTTGGTTCGACTTTACTTTCGATCTATTGAGTACTGTTTATTGGGACTGATTTGCTGATTTTGCTTTATCTCGCCGGAGTTTCAAAACTCCAGCGACCTTCGCTAGCTTTACTTTTGGGTTCTATTTCGAAACAGACTGATTGCACAAATTTTGGTCGTCCTGGTTATATTCTATGTTTTTCGGGACAATGGACGTTTTCCGACGTTGGTTCGCCGCTGTATTGTTTGGTTTGTCTATGGCCCCGCTACTGTTCTGCCCTTTTTTGGATTACTCTTAATATTGTTGTCATTTTAGTTGGTTGGTGATATGTTCGCTGGTTTATTCTCATTTGCGTAAAGGGTGATTCATGTTGATTGCTGGTCTGATTTACCATTGACACGGCTCTATCTGGCTGTGTCTTGACATATTTGCTAGTATTTTTGATATCGTATTGTTTTGAACATGATACTACACTTGGTATTTTGCTGATTTTGAACAGATACTATACATGTTGGCCAATGAAAAAGTTATCCGTCGATTTTTGAGGCCTCCACAGTTGCAAAGACGAAAAATAAAATAAATGAAGCTTTCTGGGCATTAATGATTTCTTCTACTTACACAGGATAACCAACATGCGCTGGCAGGGCGAATTCTCGCAGCCGCACTTGTTTAGGATGTCCCACTTTATTTTTATATATATCTGAGCCCTCCGTGTTTAAAACTATTACTGTTTTGGCGCGGATCTGAAGGTTTTATTTATTTTATTGTTTTCAACAATATTGGCCGATGAAGGAATCTCCGTCTGATTTCCAAGGCCTCCTCTGTGCAAAAGACGGATTTATTTTTTGGCTTTACTTATTAATTCTTGTCATTGCTTTAAAATTATTTATTCTACTATTAATATTTTTACTAAGTGTTTATGCAGGTACCCGGAGATCATCTTGTGCAGAAGGCCTATAAAGGGCTAAAAGATGTCCCGAAATTTTATTTTATGTCGCATTTAATTTTATTTTTTATTTTTCTGTATTGCACTTTATTTTAATTATAAATTATGAAAAAATGCTTAGAATAGGTAGAATAAAAAAGGGGCAATAAATAATTATCCTAGGTTTGAACGAATAACCGCAAGTTAGCGGATCTTAAAGGATGCCTAATCCCTTCCCTTTAAGATAATAAAGAACTCTGATCCAGAATCTCATTAATTTCGCAGACCATTAAATGGAGATTAATTACAGTATTTTACTGCAATAAATCAAGTGTTCTAATTCACTTAACTAATTAGGTGGCGACTCCTCAAAATCAGCATTATTGCTCCATCCAGGGAACCGCGCCAAAGAGCAACGTTGCGGATACCGTTCAGACCCCGAGGTAAAAAACGGGCGCGGCAATAATATAACATTGGGAGGTGCATCATTATCACATTCCACGACGTTCAGGCGATTGGATAGTGCCTCCGTTTCAGAAGCATTGAATGGATGTGACGTTTGAAATGACTTTCAAGTTGTTACTTTTCAAAATTTCCACCAAACTAAAGAGGAACATGCAGGATGGTGATTCAAATCCATTTTCCGGTTGCACAAAGAGTTACTACCGGAAAGTGGATTATTGTATAGGGTAAAATTCGTATAAGAAAGATGTACGAATTATGACCTGACACATGGAGTATGATGTCGAGTCTGATCCACATCAGTTTGCAGCACTGTCGGTTTAATATGTGTGATACTAAGTGCGACATGATCAGAGTCGGTACCGGCATTAAAGAAGGATGAGAGTCGTCTTACGTCGTAACAGATGACTGTTACTCAATCCGTGCATACGACTTCCAACGATCTTTTAATAGAATTTATTGAGAGATTGATTATCCAATTATTACAACATTCATTTTCATATATTTATGAGGTCATATTTCATGGGTTGTGTAATGTATCTCATGTATAAATATGGCACATCATTACATTGTAAACCATCAAATTCTTGTTTTTCATAATATACTTGCTGATATTCTCTTGATTTATGTGCATACATACAAGTTACCGTCACTTTTACCCAGAAGCTATCTCAAGACTCAGGTTGATTATTGTTTACTTTATCTTATTATTATTTATCTTAAGCATAACTCTTATCTAACGTGTCACTTGAGATCCGCGTGTCCCTGACCACATATACAAATTCAACTGTACTATTTTACGCGTAAACAAATATGAAAAAAATAAGTTTAAGGGAATAAATAATATGAAAAAATAAATTTAGAGGGGTTATATGTCACGACCCGAACCCCGGGCCCGCGACTGGTGTCCTACCTGGGCACCCTTCTACCAATACATCACAAGTAACCCGCGGAAGCTAATAAAACTCTTTTTTTTGTAACAAGCAAAGGCAAAGAAGGCAAGGCCGCCATTATATATATATAAACCAAAATGAAACTACATTGTACACGAGTCCAACCCACATATGAATACAGACCTCTAAAAGTTTGACAGTAACTATGGCGGGACAAGGCCCCGCCGTACCTCTGAATATACATAAGACTGTAATACAAACTCCGTACCAAAATGACAAGACTCCGGAATAGTGAAGTTGTCTCAATAGAAGCTGAATGGAGATTCTAAGCTCGCGGATCACCCAACCGAGTACCTATACCTGCGGGCATGAACGCAACCCCCCGGAGAGGGGGGTCAGTACAACAATGTACTAAGTATGTAAACATAAAGTACAGTAAATAAGATCATAACTGGCCAAAAGATGACAGGGACAAGTATGAAAATCAAATACCAGATCCAACTGTGCCATATAAAAAGAGCCAACTGTACCTTTCACAAGTATGAGAGTCATTTTAAAACCATGAATGCATTTTCATATAATCATATACTGTTATAGGTATCTATACCCGCATCATGGCAACATTGTGTAATTTAACTCATCTTTTGACTCTCAAAGAAATAAAACCAGGGTACCTACATCTCATGTACCGACCATTAAAACGAACTTCCCTTTTAGAAAAATCAAGGTACCAACATCTCATGTATCAATCACATATACAAACTTTCATTTCAGTTATGTTAAGGTACCAGAACATCATGTACTAAACACATATAAAATCTTCCATTTAGCTATGCCAAGTTACCAAAACATCATGTACCAAACACATATAAAATCTTTCATTTAGCTATGCGAAGGTACCAAAACATCATGTACCAAACACATATAAAATCTTTCATTTTAGATAAACCTAGGTACCAACATCTCGTGTACCATACACATATAATGAACTTTCATTTTAGATAAACCTAGGTACCAATATCTCGTGTACCACACACATATAATGAACTTTCATTTTAGATAAACCTAGGTACCAACATCTCGTGTACCATACACATATAATGAACTTTCATTTTAGATAAACCTAGGTACCAACATCTCGTGTACCATACACATTTAATGAACTTTCATTTTAGATAAACCTAGGTACCAACATCTCGTGTACCATACACATATAATGAACTTTCATTTTAGAAACTCAAAGTACTATCAATAGGATAGGTAAACAACTTCCATTTTAGAAACTCAAAGTACTATCAATAGGATAGGTAAACAACTTCCATTTTAGAAACTCAAAGTACTATCAATAGGATATATCACTAAGGATTAGGTTCCAATAGAACTCTATAAAGATCGAGTCAAGTATCGTTATGGATTAGGATCCACTCACTTTCTAAAATCAAATCATGTATCAACAAGGATTAAAATTCACTCACTTTATAAAATCAAATCATGTATCAATAAGCATTAAAATCCACTCACTTTATAAAATCAAATCATGTATCAATAAGGATTAAAATCCATTCACTTTATAAAATCAAATCATGTATCAATAAGGATTAAAATCCACTCACTTTATAAACTCAAATCAAGTATCAATAAGGATTAAAATCCACTCACTTTATAAACTCAAATCATGTATCAATAAGGATTAAAATCCACTCACTTTATAAACTCAAATCACACCAAAAGAAGAAGGGATAGTTCACATACCTTATTGACGAGCTAACCAACTCTACAATCTAGGATACGTCTCAAAGTACTTCAACCTATAATGACAATAACACTTCTATTAACTGCATACTCACTAGTATAGGACATATACCAAGTAATGGTCCTCTTATTCTACGAAAATTTGGGCAGAACTTCCCCCGTTTATACGTACTTTTCCACTTTTTCCAAGACCCAAATTCAACAACAATCAAGCCCCATTTAAGGAACAATCAAAACAGCAACCAAAGGGTATTACACGCCTACTTGACGTGTAAAATTCGGCCCCTTAATCTATACAAAACAGTCCATAAAACAACACGACAACGTCTAACAGTTTTGGGCAGTTTCTCGGCCACAACAACTCCAACAATCCAAAGCCCTTTTTCCATAATTCTTTATAATACAATTTACATTTCAACACTTATATATACTCCATATCGCATTTGATCAATAACAAGATTATTTCATTTTAACATGCGACAAGTGTAAATAACAACAATAATAACCAATGAATCCAACGACGCCGAAAATGTCTAGTCTCGGCCAAGACACAAGATCTATCATTTACACTTCTTATTTTCCATTTCTTTCTTAACACAAGTTCATCCCTTAAACATAACATGTAATGTCCAATTACTTTAAAAGAAGAAGAACTCTTACCTTATTTTTTTAGCCCAAAAATTATCCAAAACAGTCCACTATCTCACGACAATTTGCTCCTCTTTTATACCACTTATTCAAGTTCCAATCACACACATGTATCTTCTACAAGCTTATAACCACCTTCCCTTCTCGTTTTACTTCCAAAAAGTTGATAAACAAGCTAGGGTTTTCAAGGCTTGTTCTCGGCCAAGACAAGTTTGAAGATCATGGAGAGTTAACTTGGTTTAGGAGCTTAATCTTGGGGAAAGAAACTTAATCAACACTTGTTGTTCTTGGCTATGGTGTTCTCGAAAATCTAGAGCTAAAGGAAGAAGATGAGAGCTTTTTGGATGAAGTGTATAATGATCCAAGTCTTGCAAAACTTGGATATATATCTAAGTGTCTTGCCAAGTGGAGTGGGACCCATGTGGACCACATGTCCACTTGCCCCCTTTGTCTCAAAATATCTAAAGTGTATCATCTTTGCAAGACAAGTGGAGGGGTGACACGTGTCTCTCTCCCATTGGTCCAAAAATAATTCTTCACATAAATTTCTATACTTGGCCAAAATATCTCAAAATATCGTGGGCCCCACAAAATTGTGAAATCTTCGGTGGGCCCCACACGACCAAATCCAAGACTTCAAAATCCAAAACTAATTTCGTAACTCCAATTAGGAGAATTGAACTCCAAGTAAACAATTGTCGTCTTCACATTTTCGAAATATTTCCTTAAGAAAATGTAGTTATACTTCCCTTCCAACGTTCAAATCTTATAACCTAACTTACGTTCTCACTTAGTAGCCATGGAATTACGGGATGTAACATTATAGGACCCCAACGTAATTTAGGTATGTAGTTGACAATTTTGTCATAATTATGGATGTTCCTATATCTTATCCCTATTAAACACAAACTCCACTCTTTCGACCTTATAAAGAATGGATCGTAGTAACTTAACTCCAAAAGCTAGCTTGTAGGGTGAGGATTGTCCAAGTCCATATAAGGAGTCCATGTTCTCATTTCTTTTTCGGTGTGGGACTCTTAACACTCCCCCTCACGCCCAGACCCCGTTAACCGGAGCGTGGATGACATAATTTGGGGACCCAACATCGGTAAACATAGAATTGAAATGATTCTGACTCTGATACCATATAAAAATGGATTTTGGGCCTAACTCAATCCCAAAAGCTAGTTTGTAGGATGAGGATTGTCCAAGTCCATATAAGGAGTCTATGTTCTCATTTCATTTACGATGTGTGACTCTTAACACTCCCCTGCACGCTCAGACTTCGTTAACTGCAGAGTAGACAATATAATTTGGGGGTCCAACATCGATGAACAAACAATTGGAATGTGTCTGACTCTGATACCATGTAAAAAATGGATCTTGGGTCTAACTCAACCTCAAAAACTAGCTTGTAGTGTGATGATTGTCCAAGTCCATATAAGGAGTCCATGTTTCCATTCTATTTTCGATGTGGTACTCCTAACAAATCCGAATTATCCGTACTTAGAAATAGGATTATGGTTAAATTGTTTTATTTTCCTTACTTTTATCTTACAATGTTTGAGAATAGCATTTTGCTCATGCAATCTTCAATATTTTATTGGGTAAATTCATACTACTAGATAGAGCGTCTAGCGGGTTTTTAGTAAGAATAAAGAAAATTTTAATGGGAATAAGTATAAGTAAGGGGGGCAAGGTATTATCTTACCAATCCTAATGAGGTAACATACATCTATTAATTAACAAGTATGAAGAAAATAAAAGCTAGAGAAAATTAGGTGTTTTATGATCATTACAGAGTTTGCAATACTCTTTATGATGATATTATAAACAAGGATGCTTGTATGATACAAAAAATATAAAAATCAAGGAGAAAGTTGAGTTATCAATCTCAAACTTCTTTTTACAAAAGTATGAATTAAAAAGATAGAGTGCCCATCTAAAGTAAGAAATACTTTCCTCTTGTCTTCTTCTTCTAATTTATCCAACAAAATTTGATAGTTCATCACTTCTTATTTGATTTATTGGATTTTGTTGATGCTATTGACACTATATTTACTAAATGGATATATTTTAATTTACCAGCGGATCAGAAAAATGAATGGTTATAGCTTGTTGTCTTATGCCACCTTAGTATATTAAGCAAAAAAAATTAATTGAGTTTATCTCGCGCGAATCCAAATATAATCGGGCTTCATATCACCAAGCATTGAGCGGAAAATCAAAAAAAATATTAAACAAAAATTCTCAAAATGATATGCACTTACACTATGTGATTGGTTGTTAAAAGAATTTGAAACATTCACTATCTTAAATGTTGGGTTCGTGACTATTCCTCCTTTTTCGATCAAAATTGCGAATAAACAAAATAAATATAAATATTAAGTATGAATAAATATGTCATTAATGAATTTGAATATACATTCCAAACTATGCGACTTGTGTGTAAAGAATGGATTTTGGGACTAACTCAACTCAAAAAGTTAGTTTGTAGAGTGATGATTGTCCAAGTCTATATAAGGAGTTCATGTTCTCATTTTATATCAGATGTGAGACTCTTAACACTCCCCGCACGCCCAGACCTTGTTAACTGGAGCGTGAATAATATAATTTGGGGACTCAACATCGGTGATATAGAATTGGAATGGGTCTTGCTTTGATACTATGTAAAGAATGGATCTTGGGCCTAACTCAACCCCAAAAGCTAGCTTGTAGGGTGAATATTGTTCAAATCCATATAAGGAGTTCATGTTCTCATTTCATATCGGATGTGGGACTCTTATGAAGTGATGACCAAAATTTCACAACGTTACGTTTCTTCTATCCTTCGTGCTTTCAATAAATGCAATTTTTTTGTAATATGTTTGAGATTAATTGGATTGAGTTAACCTTCTAGATTCGATTTCCCTATAACAAGAATTCAAAATGAGGATTAGGAGAAAGAACATTTCAGGTATAGTAGGGTAGTCATCTAGCTGTCACCAATAATCTCTGTCTTATTTAAAGAAAAAAAGAAACAGCTTATGAAATAGATATAAAATTATGAGGTCTTTAGTCTTAGGTTTAAATAAGCGCCAATGATTTCTTTTTATTTGTTTAAGTCCAAGTAGACATATTTATTCGATATTTATGTTGATGGGAGGTAGTAGATACCCGTAAAATTAGTCGAGATATACAAGCTGATCAGAACACCAAAGATTATTGTAAAAAACAATAAAAGGCAAACTTCTAAATTATCTCCTCTTAAATTCCTAACTTCGAGATTTGCTATAAACAATTGGCTTTGAAGTGACACTTAAACTAAATCAATCCGCTTAATTAGCAATAACTCACGAGAAAACAAAAAAGAACATCGAGTGAAATGGGTTTGGTCTTAAGCAGTTTGGTAGTGGTTGACTAACATCATTATATATTTTTAATATCTAAGTTCTATGTTTTTTAAATTTGAATACTTGTGATTTGAGGGAAGGATTATTGTGCCAAACATGAGAAAATATAATATTAAAATAAAGAGAATCATGAAGACAATTTTTTTTTTAATGTTTTTAAATGGTCTTTCTTCTCGGTTCTGGTGAATTAAATTAAATAGGAAAAAGGAAGAAAAAAGACAAAGGAAATCACTAACTTAATGCAAGTTGTGACCTACTAATTATGATATGAGAAGTACTATGTTGAGTAGGTTTGGCTAGGGGTGCACAATATGGTAAAATTGGATCGGATCGGATTGACTCGGATCGATCAAGGATCGAATATTCAGAAAATTAGGACTGAAAACAAGACTGAATATATCGGTCCGGTCTGGTCCAAGTCTTTTTCTGTCCGGTTCAATTATATGGACTAGAGTTGCACAACAGGGTAAAACCGAACGGACCGAGGATCGAATATTCAAAAAATTAGGATCAAAGATCGGACCGATAAAGTCTGAACATGGTCGGTCCGGTCCTTTTTTTTTGTCCGGACCGAATTTTGTGTAGCCCTAGGTTTGGCCCCTAAGTTGTCTCTACTTTAGCCTCGGTCGTCTTTGGGTCCGTGCGAGCCGTGCTACCACACAGAGCCTCCGAAAATGAAAATTTTTAGGGGCTTTTTATTTTTATTTTTTATTAAGTAGTATTAGTTAGAATTTACTATAAAGACTCATAATTCGCAGGTCTTGGTCCAATCAAAATAGAGGTTGATTAACTTCTTCTTTTTTTTTTTATGACGAAGGAACCCGCAGCCGCTACTCTTTCGAGTGCGCACAGGGTAAACTCCGGGCTGACGCAATAGCCTGCAAACCACGTCAGCCGGTTAACCACACTTGGCAAGCCATGTGTGACAGGCTCAACCAAGAAGGTTTATGCAGGGGATCGAACTCGTGACCATGGCCCCGCGCTTCATCGCTACACTAACTTGGCTACCTCATGCAGAGGTTGATTAACTTGAAGTTATATTGAGTTGTTATTTACAATTTAAAATAATTTCTTAATTATTGAAATCGTATATTTACTTATATTAAGAGTTCACTTTTACGAATTAGAATAGAACCCGAAATGTTTGATACCACTCTTCTTTAGCCTAATGCCTTCATCAAATATATTCTTTTTCATCTAATCCCCAAATAAAGCATATCTTTTACTTATACGTTCTACCTAAGCGAATCTCTCTTTATTTTTTCAGTCTTTAATTTTTTTTGAGGATGAGAAAAAAGAGTCATACTGTAGTAGTACTTTAACGTAAAAAAACATAATTATCATGGTTATGTAATATATATATATTCTCACTTTTATATTTAATTGATATAATTAATTTATTTTATTTGACTTAAATACCGAATACAAATAAATTATTTTGTATTGTAACCACAAGAATACTTATAGAGGTAGGCTTTGAGTTAGGGTATGACTTAGGAAGCCAGAGAGTTGAGGAACAATATTTGATGTTTAATTTGAATTTAGTGTTCTGTTTGATTTTTGCAAGAATTGGATGTGGATTAGATATTTTTAGTAAACTTTGAGGTACATATATATAAAAAAAATTGATTCAAAAATACTTTTCATTATTTTTTCCGCTCACTACGGTCAGATCTCTCTGTAATAATCACCCTCTATAACTATAGTTCACTCTAACAATCAAGTTTCATTTGGAACCAACTTTAATATTATGTTATACTGAGTATCGAGGGATAGCCAATGCGGCCTTTGAATCCTGTTGGTTACGTAATGTTCTTTTAGAGCTTCATTATCCTATTCAGAAAGCTACCTTGGTTTATTGTGATAATGTTAGTGACATCTACCTTTCTGGTAATCTGGTTCAGCACCACCACTAAACATATCGAGATGGACATTCACTTTGTTCGCGAAAAGATAGCTCGTGGACAAGTACGTGTCTGTCATGTCTCGTCCAGATATCAAATTGCAGACATCTTTACCAAATGTCTTCCCTCAGTCCTTTTTGAAGATTTTAGGGACAGTCGCAGCGTACGAAGACCGTCCACTATGACTGCGGAGGTGTGTTAAATATATCATGTATACTGTGATGTATATCACGATTTGTAGCACTTTATCATAATTGTATCACACAGTTTTAGTACCATAATTATACCACAATTAAAATTATATTCTTACCATAATTATAGAATTCTTGTACAAGTAGAATAGTGTTTTGAAAGTAGAATAAAAATAAATTTTTATTATTATAAAAATTATAAATTATATATATACTCTTTCATTAATCAAAATTATTTTCTTTCAACTTGATATCTTAAGGGTTCAAGATTTAAATTTTCATAAAAATATCCTTCCAAATTCCAATCTCATTCCATCGCCCCTCTGTTTCAAAAAATAGTTCTCTATCTCATTTTACGTGACACATATTTTTTTACTTTAATATCAAAATGAATAATATTTTTTTATATTTAAAAATGATTGAACATTAAACTTTTTCATTTTATACCTAACAAGATATCACTAGAAAAAGTTAGGAATTAGCGGTGGGAAATATTTATTAAACGTGAAATAAAGTAAATCTTATTAATTATGAATCGAACAATTGGGGCCCCGCACGTAGGAAACCTTGTTTTCACACACGTGCACACGTAGTGCCAAGGATCAAAATTTCCTTAATGGAAGAGATATTGGTACGTATACGAATTATTTGAGACGTAAGATAATAGACGGTTATTGGCCAAATGACGAATGATATCACGTTGGTAAATGAAGGAAGAAGTGTATAATGTGTAAAGATGAAATGAATCAGAAATCACCACGAAACCGAGAAGGGCCGCGGCTTCTCCAAGTAAGGGCCGCGACTCCTCCTCTCAAGGGCCGCGACTCCTCCTCCGGGCGGTCTAATTGACCGACGCTTCAATTTCGTGAACTCACCGGAATTGGCGGCCGCGACGCCCCGGCGGCCACGACGATTGACGTTCCAGCCGGTGAGTTATCGAATCGGCGGTCGCGCTCCTCTCCGGCGGCCGCGCTCGATCGCTTTCAATCCGTTGGAGGTGAATTAAAAACTGATTCTTGGGCTGACTTTGAAGTATTTACTCTCCATATTTTGCTCATGAGTTCAACCATTACTTGGCTGAATTGTAACTCCAAATTCAAGACATTAACATGGCATTCATGGCAATTACTTAGCCATTTGGAGGGTCATCATCTACACACTATAAAATGAGACACAAGGCTCATTTGGAAACACACTTGACATCCTACACTCAACAATTCTCTGAAATTGTCTTCCTCTCTTGCAATCACAAACACTCAAAGATCTTTCTTCCAAAGCAAACACTTGAGTTTCCTTTGCTCATTTGTTTGATTGTTGTTTTATCTTGCGAGATAAGTTGTCATTACAATCGTTGAAAGGATATACGGGGCAATTATATCTTAAGGATAGATCAATAATTTGGTCGACTCAGCAAGCCCTCATATTTGATCATTTCCAGATTTCTAGCAAATAGTTGTTGTTGTTATTTTCCCGTTCTACACATTAATACTCACAAGATTAAGATAATATTGGCTATTTCAACAACAACATGACTAGACAAGATCAATTCAACACGGAAAATTCCACTGATACTCAAGGCAATCCCATTGCCTTCAATCCCACTACTCAAGGTACTAACGCTGCCTTCAACTCCATTGTTTTTGGCACTCCTAGTGTCACCACTGATCATGGCATTTCTAATGCCTTCCCAACTACTGCTTTTGGCACGCCAAGTGCCACTGCCACTGTTTTTGGTACGTCAAGTGCCACCGCCACTGCCTTTGGCACAACCAATGTCTTCACTGCTGCTCCGGACACTTATAGTGCCTTTGCTCCTACCCAAGGCGTCAACAACAACTATAATATTGTTGGAGGCATTCACAATGCCTTTGCAACTCCTCAAGGGGGCGCTACTGCCCCAACACCTGCTGGTTTTCACCATGAACGTCCTGAAAAGTTCATGGGTGCTCACTTTAAGAGATGGCAGCAAAAGATGTTGTTTTTCCTGACGGTTATGGGAATGTCACGTTTCCTAAACGAAGATCCTCCACTAGTTGGGGAAGACGTGGACCCTCAGCCAAATAATTTGGCGGGAGGGGGCCAAGGTAACCATGTAGCTGGCGACATCAGGATGGTTCGCGAAGCATGGAAACATAGTGATTTCATGTGTAGGAACTATATTCTAAATAGTTTGTCCGATCCACTATACACGGTATATTGCACCGTTGAAACTGTCAAGCAGTTATGGGACAAACTTCAGAAAAAGTACAATACCTAAGATGCGGGTAGTAAGAAGTTCATCATTGGGAAGTTCCTGAAATTTCAAATGGTGGACAACAAAAGTGTGACATCCCAAGTCCAGGAATTCCAAATGATTCTACATCACCTGGATTTGGAAGGATTAAAGCCCAACGAACAATTCTTGGTTGGGGCATTAATTGAGAAGTTGCCTCCCTCGTGGACTGAGTTTATGAACTATTTAAAACTCAAAACGAATGAGATGACCCTAGATGAACTTATTGTCAAAATCCATATTCAGGAAGACAATAAGAAGGTCATGCCAAAGGAAAAACAACCCGCTGAGGCGAAGACAAACCTGACGGAAGTAAAAGGGAACTCAAGGAAGAAGCGGAAGTTCCAGAAGGAAGGCAAGCCCCAAACAACTGAAAAGTTCAAGGGAAATTATAACCATTGTGGTATAGTTGGTCACATGGCCAAAGACTGCCGCAAGCTCAAATGTGAGAATAAGGTCAAAGGCAAGGCCAATGCTAACATCGTTGAAGACACGCTCGGCAATGATATGATTAAGGAGTTATCAGCGGTAGTTCTTGAAGTTAACCTCGTTGAGAATCCAGTGCAATGGTGGCTAGACACAGGTGGTACCCGTCACATTTGTTCCAATAAAGATGTCTTCTCCACATATACACCAGTCACAGATAAGAAATTGTTCATGGGTAACAAGTCTTCTTCAGAGGTGCTGGGGGTAGGAAAGGTGGCCCTAAAGATGACGTCCGAAAAGGAGCTGATTCAGAAGGAAGTGATGTATGTCCCAGAAATTCGAAGAAATTTAATTTCTGGACCTCTGTTAGTAAATGTTGATTTTAGGCTAGTGTTAGAGGCTAACAAGTTTGTAATCACTAAAAATGGAACTTTTGTAGGAAGGGGCTTCGTCTGTGAAGGCCTCTTTAAGTTCAATGTTGCACCTGTAATGCCTTCTGTTTCAACTATCAATAAAATTGCACCTTCTACTTACTTGATTGAGTCATCTAATCTATGGCATCATAGATTAGGACATGTAAACTGTTACACCCCGTAATTCCAGGACATGTTTAAGAGAACGTACGTGAGAAAGTACGACTTTAAGATTGAAACGAAAGAAAGAATACTTTTTCCTACGGAATATGATTTCGAGCCTCGGGAAGGAAAATTGTTCGTTAATGAGAATTGGGTTCCCGAATTTGATATTTTGAGACTTATAGAATTTATCGGAATTTCGGGAGATGAAATATTTTAGATCAACCGGATGGAGACACGTGTCACCCTCCACATGCCCATGTGGGGCGGGAATTGTGACTAGATCAAGAAGACACTTGGCTTGATTTTGTTGACCACATCTCATCCACACAAGTGTTTTAATCTAGGCCATTGGTTGTAGTATATATCCTATACTAGTGCAAGACTTCTTCCATACTTAGAAAAACAAATCAAGAACTTATTGTTCAATATAGAGGGCTCTCGACAATGGGCCATTTTCCCATACTAAAGATTTTCGTTTGTTGATCATAATTCACCATACTTAAACTCAAGGTTCCTAGGGGTATTATAAGGATATCTCAATACAAAGATCACGGAAAAACTACGTTTCTACGTTAGTCGCAACGTGAAACCCTAGGGTGTTCTTCATGAGTTGAATTAGAACTTGAAGAGGAGTTCTTCATGAGCTTCTAAGGAGTTCTTGGAGCGGATTGGAACGTAAGAAGAGGAGCTAAAAGTTGCTAGGATCGACTTTAATCTTGGATTATATATTGGGCTCATTGAAGTAAAATCTTCGTCTTCTTAATGTGATTAAATATTACATATTATAGTAGTTGATAAATGAGCATGTGGTATATAGATTGAAGTTTGAAAAGATTTGGATCATGTCGACATGTTAAAAACCAAAAATGGGCAAGTTAGTCATTTATGTTGTAATCAATTTGGTCGATAGTTACAATCGTCGCATGTTAAGAAAGAAATGATTTATAGTTGTTATAATTGTTATAGGGTATATAACATATTAGAATAACAACTTGGATTGAAAAGGAAATTGAAAAAGAATTGATATTGTTGTGATACATTGTAGCCGAATATGGCTTTGGATTAATGGACAATTTTATATTGATTGTGGGGCATAATTTTACATGTCCTGTTAGGCGTGTATTCCCCTTTGGTTAGCTGAATTGTTGAGCCTTAAATGTGGCATTTGGTTATTGATTTTCGGGCCTTGAAAAAGGTGGAAAAGTACGTAGAAACAAAGGAAGTGCTGCCCGATTTTCCGTAGAATAAGAGTACTTATACTTAGAAATATTCTACGTTGAAAGCTAGAAGTTGATAGGCGTATTGTGGTCATTATAGGTTGACATTCTTCGCGCGGCGAATTCAACTTGGCAAGTGGATTGAGCCGGAGATGTATGTGGAACTTTCCCTATCTTCTTGAGCATGAGTTTTATAAATGTATAGTACGGTGGACGTACATGGTTAAAAATGAATTCGGTTTCATTTGGTATCCTTGCCTTGTTGTCGATAAGTATATGTGACTAGATGTTACATGGAAAGATTTCTTGACTTGGAAAGTATTGATTACTTGAACTTGATTGCTAAAGTTAAGAAACTTGATTGCTAAAGTTAAGAAACTTGAAGTATTCTTCAAGTTATGTAACTTGATTTGAAAGTATATGATACTTGGTTTTAAAAGTATAAGTCTCTTGGTTATAAAAAAAGAATGAATTTGTCTAAAACATAAAGAGTTATAACGGCTTTATGGGAGGTTAGTTATAACGGCTTTATGAAAGGTTAAAGATGTCTTAGTTTCTAAAGCATAAAGTTAGTATAACGACTTTATGGGAAGTTGGTTATAAAAACTTTATGGAGAGTTAAAGGAATGGTTTTCTCTAGTAATGTAAACAAAGATAAATGACTTGAAATAAAGAAAGGCAATTTGATTTAAAGGCATCAATTGCTTAAAGTTTTAAAGTAAGGGTCACTTGATTTAGAAGCCTAAAAATGTATTTCTAAAAGTGTAGTGACTTGTTTGAAATGTAGACAAGCCTTGATACTGCGGGTGTTAGTATCTTGGGGATTTTATACGAGAAAGAGTCATTTTAAAAAAAGGATAAAGGTACGTAGTACTTTGGGTTAAATTCCCGGATTTTTATGTGACACGAAATTGCCTTGAGTTTATAAAATGAAATTCATTTTTGTATGATAATGAAAGTCTAAAGATTTTATGAACTTGCCTATGCTTGCTTGCGATAGCCTTCGAGTGCAAGTATTATATTTTTACGCCTAGTGACTCTACCGAGGCCTACGTGTTGTTGTGAGTTTGACGTACCGACAGTGATGAAGGATTCCACAGGTATGCTTCCATTGTGATTGTTCCATGGACATGCTTATACGATGAAGGATTCCAGGGCATGCGACCATGTTATATACTATTACTCCATGGACTAGCTCCCCATGAAGACATGTACCCGAGATGAGGGATTCTACGGCCATGTTATATATTATTATTACCCCATGGATTAGCTCTCCATGAAGTCATGTACCCGAGATGAGGGATTCCACGGGCATGAGATATATATATATATATATATATATATATATATATATTGCATATGTGTACACCGACAGTGAGGTAGGATTCCACGGGCGTGTTACATGGATATATTTTACACTTACTACCGTTTCAAGTGATGGAGGATTCCACGGGCACGCTTTGATGTTTGCGGGCTTGAGACCCTTACCGGACTGTGTGATGATTTTGAGGGCTTGTGTCCCTAGCCTTGGTGTGACTATTGTTCATGTGTTGAAATAGTCTTAAAAAGGTAAAAAAAACTGACTTTTATTACTTTCGTTTCGGCAAGGCACGGTTGTACTGTTAATTTGATTATCATACTTGTCTCCAGCTTTTTATATCTAGACTTTATGATTTAAATTACAGTATTTTCAGTTTTACATACTTGGTACATATTTTGTAATCGACTCTTCGGGCTGCGTCATGCCGCAGTCGAGGTACATAGCTTGTCGATCCTCACTCTAGGATCACCGCTCGTTCTTGGAAAGCTTATTTCTCCGGAGGCTTTGTCTTTTGGTACAGTTCCCTGAGGTTGTAGATTTATGTACATTCAGGGGTATGGCGGGGCCCTGTCCCGTCACAGTTGTTATGTCAAAACTCTTAGAGGTCTGTAGTCATATCTTGTGGGCCGGTTTGTAAAAAAAAAAGGTAATTGCTTTTGGATTTTTGTATATTTATATATGTCCAGGGAGGTAGCCTTATCGACTAACCTGTTATTTATTTCCTGTTGAGTTTATGTATGTTCCGCTGATTATCTCTGATGTATACCTGTAAGGGTGCCCAAGTAGGGCACCAGTCGCGGGCCCGGGGTCGGGTCATGACATAAACTATCAATCTATCCAAAGATTGGTAAAGCTGGAATTATTGTCGTCTATTGACATAAACCCTCAACATAAGTGTGAGGTGTGTATAGAGGCAAAACTTTCCAAGAGTCCTTTTAGATCCGTCGAAAGGGATACTGCTCCTCTAGAACTTATACACACTGATATATGTGATTTGAAATTCGCTCAAATTAGAGGGGGGAACAAGTACTTTGTGACTTTCATAGATGATGGAACAAGGTTTTGTTACCTATATTTACTAAAAAGTAAAGATGAAACCTTTGAAGCATTCAAACGCTACAAAGCAGAAGTTGAGAATCAATTAGGCGGACGGATTAAAACTATCCGTAGCGATAGATGGGGAGAATATGTAGCGCCTTTTGAAGAACTTTGTACCCAATTGGGTATAGTTCATCAAACAACGACTCCTTACTCACCTCAATCAAACGGGATTGCTGAACGCAAGAACCTAACACTAAAGGAAATGATGAATTCTCTACTCATCAATTCGGGCCTCCCTCAAACCATGTGGGAGGTTCGTCTACTGCAAATGTGATTCTTAACAGAGTCCCACACAAGGGTAAATATAAGACTCCATACGAGCTATGGAAAGGAAAGAAACCTACCTACAAGTATTTTAAGGTATGGGGTTGTCTGGCCAAGGTAAAAGTACCTATGCCAAAGCATGTCAAGATAGGACCTAAGACTGTGGATTGCATATTCATCGGATATGCCAATAACAGTAGTGTTTATCGTTTCATAGTGCACAAGTCGGATCATCCGGACATTTATAAAGATACGATCATGGAATCAAGGAACGCATGGTTCTTTGAAGACACGTTTCCATATAAGGAAAATAACATAACCTCTCGTAAACGAAGTTATGAGCAAACCTCTGATGAACTAGGAGTCACTGACTATCTAGATCGAAACGGTTCAGATCTAGTAAATTTTGAAGTAGCTGATGATCCGGAATTTAGTATTCCAGATTCTCAGGACTTGGAAGATTCAGAGATGGAACCAAGGCAAATCAAAAGGGCATGAAAGGACAAGTCCTTCGGTCCATACTTGTAGCTTATTTGATTCAGGATGAACCACGGACAATCGTCGAAGCATTGTCAACTCCAGAAGCACCGCTCTGGAAGGAATCTTTAAAAAGTGAGATAGAATCCATTCTGCATAACCACACCTAGGAGTTGGCAGAACTTCCCCCAGGACACAAACCGTTGGGTTGTAAGTGGATCCTTAAATGGAAGTTAAAGGCAGATGATTCTATCGACAAGTACAAATCTAGGTTAGTAGTCAAAGGTTATCGCCAAAAGGAGGGCCTTGATTACTTCGACACCTACGCTCCGGTGTCAAGAATGACATCCATACGTATGTTCATAGCTATCGCCGCCTTGCGGGATCTTTAAATACATCAAATGGATGTTAAGACTGCCTTCCTAAATGGTGATTTAGAAGAAGAAATATATATGGATCAACCTGAGGGGTATGTGGTTCCAGGACAAGAGACAAAAGTATGTCGGCTTATTAAATCGTTGTACGGCTGAAACAAGCCCCTAAACAATGGCACGAGAAATTTGATAGCACTCTACTATCAAAAGGATACGCCATTAATGGAGGTGACAAATATGTCTACATGAAAGGAAATGTCAAATCCTTCGTCATGATATGTCTATATGTAGATGACTTGTTGATCACTGGAAGCAGTCCTGGAATAATCCTAGAGACTAAAAACATATTAAAACAGTGTTTTGACATGAAAGATATGAGCATTGCAGATGTCATCTTAGGGATCAAGATCTCTAAGACATCTAATGAACTGGTCTTATCTCAATCTCACTACATCGAGAATGTACTGAAGAAATTTGGGATGTTCTATAGTTCACCGGTATCAACACCATTGGATATAAGTCAAAAGCTTGACAAATATCTGGGTAAGCCCGTACGCCAGGAGCGATATGCGCAAATGAATGGTAGTTTGATGTATATCACAAAATGCACTCGACCTGATATCGCTCATGCAGTAAATAAATTGGCTAGGTTCACTCGAAATCTAAGTGAGGATCACTGGAAAGTGTTGAACAGGATACTACGGTTCCTAAAGTTCACGATACATTTTGGGTTACACTATTCAAGATATCCAGCGGTACTAGAGGGGTACAACGATGCAAACTGGATATCTGATAGCGACGACATCAAGTCCACCAACGGATATACTTTTACAATCGGTGGTGGAGCTGTGTCTTGGAAATCCTCTAGGAAAACTCTTATTTCCCGATCCACGATGGAGTCAGAATTTATCGTTTTAGATAAAGCGGGATAAGAAGCTGAGTGGCTTCATGGTTTTCTAGAGGATGTCCCATGTTGGGATAAACTCGTGTCTTCTGTAATGATCCACTGCGATAGTCAGTCGGCTCTAGGAAGGGCACGAAGTTCAATATACAACGGTAAGTCTCATCATATTCGATGGAGACATGAGTCCGTTAGGCAGTTGATCACCTCGGGTATTATTTCCATTGATTACATAAAATCTGAGGAAAATATCGCATATCCCTTGACGAAGGGAATACCCAAAGATCAGTTGTTCTGCCTGTCTAGGAGAATGGGCTTAAAACCTAAATAATAAGAACCGATATAGTGGACACCCAACCTTACAGACTGGAGATCCCAGGAATAAGGTTTAATGGGAAAACTAAACTGTAAAGGTTTCGTGAGCGCTTTGGTGGAAGCAAGAGCACTTCGAATAATGTGTCTTTCTTAAGAAACATAATCCAAGGCCATTCCCGTGATAGACAAAAATTGCTACCTATAAGAGGGGTAAAGGATAAGTTTCCAAACCTTTAATGATCCTCAAAAGTTGAGGTTAGGTTGGTGAAATCTTTAATGGTTCCTAACGCTTGTGTAGCGGGGTATTACAGGATACCTTGTAGGAAATCACCTATTTAAGTGCGAGGATAGGCCGCCTCAAATGAACGCACTTAAGAATCCAAGGGTGTCCACGGCCCATGATGAACAAAACACTAGAAAGATTGAGTAGGAAAAGTGTTGTGTTAGTACCATTATCTTGACATATACTAAGCACTGACGGTTCAAGACATCACGTTCACCGCGCAGTAAATATGTCCGATGGTATTCTACTATGGAAGGTTCAAAGCTCCGGCTACCTCTCCGGATGCAACATCGTTCCGCCAAATGATTGCTAGAAAAGCACCATGTGCGTGCACCAAAATCTCTTCCAAAAGGGGATTGTTGGAAATATTTATTAAACGTGAAATAAAGTAAATCCTATTAATTATGAATCGAACAATTGGGGCCCCGCACGTAGGAAACCTTGTTTCCACACACGTGCACATGTAGTGTCAAGGATTAAAATTTCCTTAATGGAAGAGATATTGGTACGTATACGAATTGTTTGAGACGTAAGGTAATAGACGGTTATTGGCCAAATGACGAATGATTTCACGTTGGTAAATGAAGGAAGAAGTGTATAAAGATGAAATGAATCAGAAATCGCCACGAAATCGAGAAGGGTCGCGGCTCCTCCAAGTAAGGGTCGCGCGCTGGGCGGTCGTAGCCTCCTCCGGGCGGTCACGGCCACTGACGCTTTCACCCAGAACTCACCGAATTGGGCGGCCGCGACGCCCCGGGCGGCCGCGACTACTGACGTTCCAGCCGGTGAGTTACCGAACCGGCGGCCGCGCCTCGATCGCTTCAATCCGTTTGAGGTGAATTAAAAACTGATTCTTGGGCTGACTTTGGAGTATTTACTCTCCATTATTTTGCTCATGAATTCAGCCATTACTTGGCTGAATTGTAACTCCAAATTCAAGGCATTAACATGGCATTCATAGCCATTACTTAGCCATTTGGAGGGTCATCATCTACACACTATAAAATGAGACACAAGGCTCATTTGGAAACACACTTGACATCTTACACTCAACAATTCTCTGAAATTGTCTTCCTCTCTTGCAATCACAAACACTCAAAGATCTTTCTTCCAAAGCAAACACTTGAGTTCCCTTTGCTCATTTGTTTAATTGATGTTTTATATTGGGAGATAAGTTGTCATTACAATCGTTGAAAGGATATACGGGGCAATATTATCTTAAGGATACATCAAGAATTTGGTCGACTCAGCAAACCCTCGTATTTGATCATTTCCAGATTTCTAACAAATAGTTATTTTCCCGTTCTACACATTAATACTCACATTAGCTGCAAAATTTATTCCTAATTTGTCGCTAAATTGCCCAGACACAATTATTCCGTATCATTATTTATCTATCTAATATTGTGTGTCACATAATGAGGCACGAGATGCGTGGTGCAAACCCCACAGGCTAATATAATGATTGCTTTACTTGGTAAAGATACCATTGAAATTAACAAATTGCAAGAATTGGAATTGCTTCTAACTTCAGTTGATTAAAATTCAATTAACATTCTTTAAGTAGGTGGGATTTAGGCAAAAACACTCACGTTTGAAACCAATGATTAGGAGGACTAGGCTTTGTGACAAGCACAATATCTTTTATGATTTTAGTGGTAGAGCCCCTGTCTTAGTTGCTCTGTGACAAAAGAGTCCCAACTTTAGTCAAAATGTTAGTATTTTTTTCTCAACCCAAACCTACTCCCCATGTCCCATATTAGTTGTCATGTTTCGTTTTTCGATAGTCAAGTTGACTAATCTTGAGAGTTAAATTAAATTAGATTAATTTAATATTTTAAAATTATAATTTAGATATTTAAAAACTATATGAAAAGTACTCGAGTTGCAATTCTCTCATATTAATATGATAAAAAAATATATCTCAAAATATTTATCAAAGTTTATGAACAAGTAATATGGGACGGAGGAAGTATCAAATTAGGAAGAAATCTTATTAGTTTTATTCCATGAAATTGTCTTCCACGTATTTTGAAGAATTAGGTGAAGGAAATTCAAACTATCATCAACTCATCCCCACGCATTCAAACAAGGAATAACACAAAAACATAAAAAAATGGTGCTAACAATAATAGCAATAAAACAAAATTTCTCATTTTCGAAGACATATAATAAATCGGTAAGGAACTGTTTTTAATTTCATGATATATACGATGTAATGGTTAGGATCCTTTTATACCCTTTAACAAAAGCTCTAGTTCTTTCCCTAAGAATGGTTGACCTACCCAACAAAAATTGGATTAGTCGAACGAGTAAATTTTAAATATTCTATTAAGTGTAATCTCTTTATAACGGTGTCGTTTGTCCAGATATTTTTTAGCTATTATAACGAGATATTATTATAAAAAATATATACCTCTGCACTAGAGCGTGATAACGTCGACTGACGCTTGGTAGACCAAGAGACCAAGCTATTACCAAAAAACATACAATAGCCAGACGTAGACCGTCTGCTATCTGGACAGCCACCCTAATCAGCATCTATATACGAGACAAGTGTAGACGTCGACGAAAGATATAAATGTAAGTCATAGTCAAGTGTCTCCTGGATGTACCGAATGATGTGTTTGAGCGCATTCATGTGCTCAACCCTGGGATCATGCATAAACAAACACACCTGCTGTACGGTATACGTAATATTTGGTCTCGTTAATGTAAGATACTGAAGGGCCCCTACAAGACTGTGATAGCGAGTCAGATCCTCATAAGGTGAGTCAGCCGCAACACCCAACTTTGGTTTAGTATCAACCGGAGTAGAATTGGACTTACATAATGACATCCCAACCCTCTCAATGATGTCACCTGCATACTTCATCTGGGATAAGAACAACTCACCTGCATGACGAGTGACAACAAACCCCAAAAAGTAACTCAAGAGCCCCAAGTCTTTCATAGCAAACTCAAAACTGAGCATTATCATGATAGGCACTGACGTAATGCATCAAAAGAGGCAGTCAAGACAATATCATCCATATATAATAATATATAAGCCAAGGAAGATTCACAACGATATATGAATAATGAATTATCAGACCTGTTGTGAGAGAACCCAATAGTCGAAACATAGTCTGCAAATCTCTTATACCAAGCTCGTGGAGACTGCTTAAGCCCAAACAAGGACTTCTTCAACAAACAGACATGATGAAGATATTTGGGATCCCTAAACCCCTAGGACTGATGCATATAAACTGTATCTTTGAGATCACCATGTAAGAAAGTATTCTTCACATCTAACTGATGAATGGGTCATGCTTTTGAAAGAGTCAAGCTGAGCACAGTGCGAATGGTAGCCGTCTTGACCACCGGACTAATTGTCTCACCACAATTCATACCAACCTGTTGAGTCTTACCTGTTATACCTCGTAGTTCTGGCCATACGTATGGGAGCGTACGAAAGGGATTAAGACTTAAATTTTAGAAGGTTAGGTTGACGGATTGTTTCGGACGGGTTTTAGTCAACTGTGAGGCGGGTTACGACCCGTTACATTGAGAGTTCCTAGGTGTTCTAAAGCCTAGTGCGTAGTTCGTTGAGTCTAGTTTCCAACGCAACCAACCGTTCGTCGATAGGACATCGGAGTAGAAAGTTATGGAAGTTACAAGTTCAGTGCGCAGTCAAGCCGAAAGGTGTATTCGGTCGGGGGCCACAGCGCCGCGGCGCCGGATCTGGGCAGCGCGGATATTCCGAGTCGCTGAAGTTGCAGATCCGCCGCGGAGGCGGGGCGCGCCGAAATCGAGTTCACAGAAGATTCAGCCGCGCACTGGATGCAGTCGCGCCAGGCGAGTTTCAGCGGAAAAACTGAGGAAAATAAGATTTCTTCTTTTTAAAAGGCCATGGGAGGGTGACAAGTGTCCCCCCCCCCCCCATCTGTTTTTGCATGTCTTATATATTGACCAAGTCTTGAAGACTTGGTCATCTTTCAAAGCTTTTCTCTCTCTCTAAATTAGAAGCTCTCCCTTCTCTCTAGAATTGCAAGAGGAAATCAAAGCTTGAGGAGAAATATGAAAGTGTGGCAAGAAGGAAACTTGTTTACAAGCTTGTGAGGGTTATTGTGGTGGTGTTTTCGGAAAGGAGGCTAGCAAACTTTGTTGGAATAATTTGGCTAAAGCTCTAAGGTAACAATTCTTCTCTTGTAGCAAGTTTTGGTGTTGCATGTAAAGAAGAAAGAACTTGTAGTTGGAAATATTGCTCTTAGAAGAATTGCATGTAAGAAATATGGTTTGGATATGAAAGAATTGGATAAGAAGGTTATGTAAGCATGTTATAGCCTAAATACCACCTTAAACTTGTTAAGTTAGTTATTGTACTTTGTGGGGCAGAATTTTACACATTCAAGATTAGGTGTGAAATCCCCTTTGAAATATTTGGATTGTTGGGC
Source organism: Przewalskia tangutica (assembly GCA_029844215.1). Classification (NCBI taxonomy): domain Eukaryota; kingdom Viridiplantae; phylum Streptophyta; class Magnoliopsida; order Solanales; family Solanaceae; genus Przewalskia; species Przewalskia tangutica. Next base: position 114,087,247 of record CM056723.1, on the reverse strand, counting down.
CTTAAATGTGGTGTTTGGATGTTGAATTCGGCCTTGAAAAAGGTGGCAAAGTATGTAGAAACAAAGGAAATGCTGCCCAATTTTCCATAGAAATTTAGTGACTTTGAACTTGGAACATTCTACGTTGAAACAAGAGGTTAATAAGCGTATTATGGTCATTTTAGGTTGACACACTACGTGCGGTATTTTGGACTTAGCAAGTGGATTGACCGAAGAGGTATGTGGAACTTTCCTATCTCTTGAGCATGAATGGTTTTACCATGTGATGCGATAGACGTACAAGGTTTGATATCCCTTACTTGTTTTAAGGATGTCTTGAGTTTTCAAAGTTAAGGGACTTGATGTGTTCAAGTATATGATTCTTGTTTTCCTTTTAAAAGTGTAAGTCCCTTGGGTTTTGGGAAAATGTATTTGACTAAGGTATAACGTTAATATAATGACTTTATGGGAAGTTGATTATATTAGCTTTATGAAAGGTTAACAAAGGAAGATTTACTCTAAGTAAAATGAGTACGGATAAATGATTTGAGGTTGTGAAAGGCAAATTGGTTTTAAGGCATCAATTGCCCAAAAGTTTTATGTGAAAAAGAGTCATTTTTAAAAGAGTGGAAGTATGTAGTACTTTGGGTTAAATCCCCGGATTTCTTTTAATTATGTTATGTATGATGGCCGGTTGAGCTAGGGTAAGAGTATAAATGAGGGGTACACCCCCAAGACGTTATACCACCTTCTCCAGGGTAAGAGTATAAATGAGGGGTAAACCCCCAAGACGTTATACCACCTTCTTCAGGGTAAGAGTATAAATGAGGGGTAAACCCCCAAGACGTTATACCACCCGGTGGTAAGAGTATAAATGAGGGTAAACCCCAGGCGTTATACCACCTATTAGTGGATTTGCTACCCACGATGCGAGGAATACCTCATGCGAGTCCGTAGGGCTCATGCGGGTGAAATAGTCCCATGCGGGTGAGTACAGCCTATGCGAGGAATACCTCATGCGAGTCCACATGACCCATGCGGGTGAAATAGTCTCAGGAGTAGGAGTGCTTAATGATACTGCGGGGCAGATGAATTTGCTTTGACCATGAGCTTCCTATTTTCATGCAGTATTGTATATGTTTGATATTCTCATTATTAGTAGGGCACAGTGTTCTGTAAACCGATTTTTATACATGTCTCCAGTTAGTTTATACTTATGAGGTATTTTCAGTATTTTACAGATTCGCATACTTAGTACATATGTATGCGGACCCTTCCTCGAAGTGCGTTCATGCCGCGGTAGAGGTGGCAGTGGTGGATCCTCATTCTTAGGATCATTGTTTCGGTGTCAGAAGCTCCATTCCTCCGGAAGCTGGTTTTGTTGGTCCGGTTCTTCCCTGATGCTATAGGTATTGTGTACATTCAGGGGTATGGCGGGCCTGTCCCACATGATTGTATTCTTAGAGGTCTGTAGTCACGTTTGTGGTTTTGGGCTGTAAGAACAAGTTGTACTTTTGATTAAGTATATTTTTATAGGAGGCAACCTTATCGGCTTGCCAGTGATGTTTACTTTATACAGGTTATGTGTTATGTATGTTCCGCTGCTATTCTCTGATGTATACTGGCGGGTGCCGGTAGGGCACGATCAGCGGCCGAGTTGGTCGTGACAAAAGTGGTATCAGAGCAGTTAGTCCTCGGATAGTGTCTACAGACCGTATCTAGTAGAGTCTTGATTATCGGTGTGTTGTGCACCACATCTATAATCAGGAGGCTGCAGGATATTTAAGATTGATTTCCATTCTTTCACTCTAAGATCGTGCAATAGAGCTGTGTTATAGGTTGAACTTCCTCTGATATTTTCCTTTATGTATCAGTTATGCCTCGCATGAGGCAACGCGGCCGAGAAGGGCAAGCGGCGGAGGAGTCGCTAGTGGGACGCGGAGTCACGAGACCTGAGCCCGATCTTTACGAGATGATGTTTGGCGGCGAGTTCCACGACGTCGCCACCTCAGCAGTTCGGCGGCGGCGGCCATCGAGACGCGGTGCGGAGCCTCCATTCCCACAAATGCGGTGAGTATAGAGATTATGGGAGCATATCCGGTTATTGACCAAAGATAGTGGCGAGCGGCGCAAGTGAGCGGCGACCAACCCTAGAGCCGACGCTTTCTGATTCGGGATTTCTTGGGTTGTCATCCACGAAGTTCTATGGTTCGAGATCAGGAGGATCCTCGGGAGTTTGTTCGGCGATTCTGACGGACTATGCAGTGCTTAGGGCCTCGGAGACGAGTCCGTCATGCTAGCCTCTTATCGGTTCTGCGACATTGCGTTGAACGGTTTGACTGAGGAGTTGTCTAGAGGTGAGGATGCTCTTCCGGTATTTGGGAGGAGTTCACGAGGCTTTCTGGATCACTTCTTACCTCCGAGATGAGAGAGCCCGCGTAGATAGATTCTTGACCTTGAGGCGTAACGGAGGACTATCGAGTACTGACACAGAGTTTGACTCCTTGGCGGTATACGACACCATTGTAGCGGCATGGCGAGCGTGGTTCATCGATATGTGATGGGGTTAGACCGTCATATGACTACTGCATGCTTGGGGGTGGCTCTTCAGCCAGGGATGGATATTGCCAGGATGCAGGCGTATGCGCAGGGCATTGAGGACAGAGAGAGGGAGGATCAGCTAGACTTAGGCCAGCCCAAGAGGTCGGAGACAACAGTCGCAGGGCAATTTTGAGGCGGCCATTTCGGCAGTGAACTAGGTCCACTTTTCATCGGCCGAGTGCTCCTTCTCGATTTCGGCGGGAGGTCCGATCGGTCGGGTCATTCGGGAGCAGTCGGGCTCCGGACTTGAGTTTCAGGAAGTAGAGATCACATCGACCGAGACCACCCCATCTCGGTGTGCTCGATGCGGTAGGTCTCACCTGGCGAGTGTCGTGTTCCTTCAGAGCTTGTTACTCTTGTGTGGCGGGGGCCATTTGAAGAAGATTGTCCGAGCAGGTGGCGGGAGTGTTATGGTTCGGTAAGCGGTCGATTCTTTGGATCTTCGTCGGCGGTTAGGCACCGGGCGGTGTTCACGGGCAGCGGCGAGCGGCGAAGGTCATGGTGGGGTCCCGATTCAGCGGTCCTCGAACCGCATTTATGCTATGTCGGCCCGTCGGACCGGAGGCGTCACCAGACGTCGTCACAGGTACATTATTGGTTTCATGTTGTGATGTATATGCTTTGATAGATCCAGGTTCTACCTTGTCCTATATATCTCCTCATATTGATGGTAGAATATGGATAGAGCCCGAGTCCATAGAACCTTTTGAGGTGGCTACGCCAGTGGGTGATTCGGTGGTAGCTGAGCGGGTATATAAGGCTTGCCCAGTGACTATAGACAGTCGTCAGACTCTAGCCGACTTGATAGAGTTGGATATGACGGACTTTGATGTAATTATGGGTATGAATTGGTTGGCTTCTTGCTATGCCAATGTGGACTGTAGAGAGAGACTGGTACGGTTCCAGTTTCCTGGTGAGCCGATTATCGAGTGGAAGGGGAATACTGCATCGCCGAGGGGTAGGTTTATTTCTTACCTCAAGGCTAGGAAGATGGTGCGGAAGGGGTATATCTACCATATGGTTCGGGTATTCGATACTGAGGCTGAGATACCGGACCTTCAGTCAGTTCCGGTCGTTAGAGAGTTTTCAGACGTATTCCCAGACGAGCTTCCGGGTATCCCTCCTGAGAGGGAGATTGAGTTTTGCATTGATTTGGCGCCAGACACTCGACCGATATCTATTCCGCCATACAGGATGACACCTGCCGAGTTGAAGGAATTGAAAGACCAGCTGAAGGACTTGCTGGAGAAAGGCTTTATCAGGCCAAGTGTTTCTCCCTGGGGAGCGCCAGTGTTATTTGTAAAGAAGAAGGATGGGACGCTGCGTATGTGTGTTGATTACAGGCAGCTGAATAAGGTAACTATCAAGAACAGATATCCCCTCCCCAGGATTGATGATTTGTTTGACGATTCACGAGTGCGAGATGTTTCTCCAAGATAGACTGCGATCCGGTTATCATCAGTGCGAGTTAGAGAGCGGATATCCCAAGATCGCATTCAGGACCGGTATGGGCACTATGAGTTCGGTGATGTCTTTCGGGTTGACAATGCCCAGAAGTATTCATGGATTTGATGAGCAGGTGTTCGTGCCATTCTTGGATATGTTCGTTATAGTATTCATTGATGATATCTGGTTTATTCGCGAGCGAGCATGCGCAGATCGGCGAGGCGGTACTAGGAGTCCTCGGGGCCGTGTTGTATGCCAAGTTCTCAAAATGCGAGTTTTGGTTGGCCTCAGTGGCTTTCTTAGGGCATGTTATCGGGGCCGATGGTATTCGGGTTGATCTGATAAGGTGAGGCGATCAGACTTGGCGGACCACTACACCAACGGAGGTGCGCAGATTTTTGGGCCTTGCGGGTTATTATCGGAGGTTTGTGGAGAAGTTTGCTTCCATCTCAGCACCTTTGACTAGGCTGACTCAGAAAACAGCTATGTTCCGGTGGACGGATGCTTGTGAGGAGAGTTTCCAGTTACTAAAGGAGAAATTGACGGCCGCCCCAGTTTTTACTCTTCCAGAGGGTTTGGACGGATATGTGGTTTATTGTTATGCGTCAGGTGTCGGGCTTGGGTGTGTGTTGATGCAGCACGACAAAGTTATAGCGTACGCATCCCGACAGCTCAGGAAGCATGAGAAGAACTATCACACACATGACCTAGAGTTGGCAGTAGTGATTCATGCCTTGAAGATCTGGAGACATTATTTGTATGGAGTTCATGTGGATATTTACACAGACCACAAGAGTCTCCAGTATATCTTCACGGAGGAGCCGAACTTGCGGCGAGGCGGTGGTTGGAACTACTTAAGGATTACGATGTCGACATTCTATACCACGCAGGAAGGCCATGTAGTTGCGAGCGCGCCTTAGTCGCGGTCGATGGGTAGTGCGTGCGATGTACTGCAGAGAAGGGATATGGTCCGAGATTTACATCAGCTAGCGAGCCTTGGGGTTCGTTTGGTTAATTCTGATAGTGATAGGGTTCGGGTTCGAGAGGTTACCGAGTCTTCCATCGTCGAGGAGGTGAAGAGGCGACAATATGAGGATCTGATTATGGTACGGTATCGAGATGCCGCTTTTCAGAAAGAGAAGAGTCTATTTGAGATAGCGCCTGATGGGGTGCTAAGATTTGAGGGCCGATTGTGTGTTCCCGATGTGACAGGACTTCGTCAGCAGATTCTGGGGGAGGCACACAGTGCTCATTATTCTATTCATCCGGGGTCAACTAAGATGTACCATGACCTCAGATGTGTGTATTGGTGGGATGGCCTGAAGAGGGACGTTGCGAAGTTCGTGGCGCAGTGCCCGAATTATCAGCAGGTCAAGGTTGAGCACCAGAAGCTCGGTGGGCTATTGCAGGCTATGGATATTCCGACTTGGAAGTGTGAGGTTGTAAATATGGATTTTATTACAGGATTACCTCACACTCAGAGGAAGCATGATTCCATTTGGGTTATTGTCGACAGGCTGACGAAATCAGCCCATTTCCTTCCAGTCATGACGACTTTTTCGGCCGAGGATTATGCTAGACTGTATATCAGAGAGATTGTGAGACTGCACGGAGTTCCTATATCGATTATTTCAGACAGAGGAGCCCAGTTCAGGGCTAACTTCTGGAGGTCTTTCCAGACGGGATTAGGAACACAGGTGAGTCTCAGTACTGCGTTTCATCCTCAGATCGACGGACATGCCGAGCGCACTATCCAGACACTTGAGGATATGCTGCGGGCTTGTGTTATTAATTTCAGGGGTAGCTGGGAGGATCATTTACCTCTGGTAGAGTTTGCTTATAACAACAGCTACCATTCTAGTATTCAGATGGCGCCTTATGAGGCCTTATACGGGAGGAAGTGCAGGTCACCGATAGGCTGGTTCGAGGTGGGAGAAGTGCAGTTAGTCGGGCCAGACTTGATTCAGCAGGCAGTGGATAAGGTGAAGCTTATCCAGGAGCGGTTATTGTCATCTCAGAGTCGACATAAGTCGTATGCATATCATCGGCGTCGACACTTGGAGTTTGAGGTAGATGATTGGGTCTTTCTGAAGGTGTCACCCATGAAGGGCGTGATGAGATTTGGGAAGAAAGGGAAACTCAGCCCAAGGTACATTGGGCCTTATCAGATTGTTCGTAGGGTAGGCGAGGTTTCCTATGAGTTGGATCTGTCGTCCGATCTGAAGGCAGTACACCCAGTTTTTCATATATCTATGTTGCGGAAATGTATTGGAGATCCATCTAGAGTGCACCCGATTCATGATGTCCAGGTGACAGAGGGGTTATCGTATGAGGAGAGTCCCATAGCGATACTCGATCGTCAGGTTAGGCGACTTCGGACAAAGGATGTGGCTTCCGTCAAAGTCTTATGGCGGAACGAGAACATGGAGGAGATGACGTGGGAAGCGGAGGATAACATGATGAGGAAGTATCCTCACTTATTTCCTACACCTCCAGGTAACCCACTTTCTTGCTTATTAGTTTCATTTGGCAATTATGCTTAAGTATTGTTGTGGCTATGTGGAGCGTCTTTATTTGCAAGAGAAATAGTTAAGAGGGTCTATGTTGAGATGGTGGTTTGAGTAAGCCTAGAAGGAACATTCGGGACGAATGTTTCTAAGGGAGGGAGAATGTTATACCCCGTAGTTCTGGCCATACGTATGGGAGCGTACGAAAGGGATTAAGACTTAAATTTTAGAAGGTTAGGTTGACGGATTGTTTCGGACGGGTTTTAGTCAACTTTGAGGCGGGTTATGACCCGTTACATTGAGAGTTCCTAGGTGTTCTAAAGCCTAGTGCGTAGTTCGTTGAGTCTAGTTTCCAACGCAACCAACCGTTCGTCGATAGGACATCGGAGTAGAAAGTTATGGAAGTTACAAGTTCAGTGCGCAGTCGAGCCGAAAGGTGTATTCGGTCGGGGGCCACAGCGCCGCGGCGCCGGATGCAGGGCCGCGGCGCCGGATATTCTGAGGGGTCGCTGAAGTTGCAGCGCCGCGGCGCCGGAGGGCAGGGCCGCGGCGCCGGAAATCCCGAAAGTTCACAGAAGATTCAGCGCCGCGGCGCCGAGGCGGAGTTTCTGGCGGAAAAAATGAGGAAAATCAAATTTCTTCTTTTTAAAAGGCCATGGGAGGGTGACAAGTGTCCCCCCTCCCCCCTCATCTGATTTTTGCATGTCTTATATATTGACCAAGTCTTGAAGACTTGGTCATCTTTCAAAGCTCTTCTCTCTCTCTAAATTAGAAGTTCTCCCTTCTCTCTAGAATTTCAAGAGGAAATCAAAGCTTGAGGAGAAATCTGAAAGTGTGGCAAGAAGGAAACTTATTTACAAGCTTGTGAGGGTTATTGTGGTGGTGTTTTCGGAAAGGAGGCTAGCAAACTTTGTTGGATTAATTTGGCTAAAGCTCTAAGGTAACAATTCTTCTCTTGTAGCTAGTTTTGGTGTTGCATGTAAAGAAGAAAGAACTTGTAGTTGGAAATATTGCTCTTAGATGAATTTCATGTAGGAAATATGGTTTGGATATGAAATAATTGGATAAGAAGGTTATGTAAGCATGTTATAGCCTAAATACCACCTTAAACTTGTTAAGTTAGTTGTTGTACTTTGTGGGGCAGAATTTTACACATTCAAGATTAGGTGTGAAATCCCCTTTGAAATATATGGATTGTTGGGCCTTAAATGTGGTGTTTGGATGTTGAATTCGGCCTTGAAAAAGGTGGCAAAGTATGTAGAAACAAAGGAAATGCTGCCCAATGTTCCATAGAATTTTAGTGACTTTGAACTTGGAACATTCTACGTTGAAACAAGAGGTTAATAAGCGTATTATGGTCATTTTAGGTTGACACACTACGTGCGGTATTTTGGACTTAGCAAGTGGATTGACCGAAGAGGTATGTGGAACTTTCCTATCTCTTGAGCATTAATGGTTTTACCTATGTAGTATGATAGACGTACAAGGTTTGATATCCCTTACTTGTTTTAAGGATGTCTTGAGTTTTCAAAGTTAAGGGACTTGATGTGTTCAAGTATATGATTCTTGTTTTCCTTTTAAAAGTGTAAGTCCCTTGGGTTTTAGGAAAATGTATTTGACTAAGGTATAACGTTAATATAATGACTTTATGGGAAGTTGATTATATTAGCTTTATGAAAGGTTAACAAAGGAAGATTTACTCTAAGTAAAATGAGTACGGATAAATGATTTGAGGTTGTGAAAGGCAAATTGGTTTTAAGGCATCAATTGCCCAAAAGTTTTATGCGAAAAAGAGTCATTTTTAAAAGAGTGGAAGTATGTAGTACTTTGGGTTAAATCCCCGGATTTCTTTTATATATGTTATGTATGATGGCCGGTTGAGCTAGGGTAAGAGTATAAATGAGGGGTAAACCCCCAAGACGTTATACCACCTTCTCCAGGGTAAGAGTATAAATGAGGGGTAAACCCCAAGACGTTATACCACCTTCTCCAGGGTAAGAGTATAAATGAGGGGTAAACCCCCAAGACGTTATACCACCTATTCCGTGGATTTGCTACCCACGATGCGAGGAATACCTCATGTGAGTCCGTAGGGCTCATGCGGGTGAGTACAGCCTATGCGAGGAATACCTCATGCGGGTCCACATGACCCATGCGGGTGAAATAGTCCCAGGAGTAGGAGTGCTTAATGATACTGCGGGGCAGATGACCTTGCTTTGACCATGAGCTTCCTATTTTCATGCAGTATTGTATATGTTTGATATTCTCATTATTAGTAGGGCACAGTGTTCTGTAAACCGATTTTTATACATGTCTCCAGTTAGTTTATACTTATGATGTATTTTCAGTATTTTCCAGTTTCGCATACTTAGTACATATTGTGTACTGACCCCCTTCCTCGGGGGCTGCGTTCATGCCGCAGGTAGAGGTAAGCAGGTGGTGGATCCTCATTCTTAGGATCACTATTCCGGTGTCAGAAGCTCCATTCCTCCGGAAGCTTATTTTGTTGGTACGGTTCTTCCCTGATGCTATAGGTATTGTGTACATTCAGGGGTATGGCGGGGCCCTGTCCCGCCACAGTTGTATTCTTAGAGGTCTGTAGTCACGTTTGTGGTTTTGGGCTGTAAGAACAAGTTGTACTTTTGATTAAGTATATTTTTATGGGAGGCAGCCTTATCGAACGCGATGATGTTTACTTTATACAGGTTATGTGTTATGTATGTTCCGCTGCTATTCTCTGATGTATACCTGACAGGGTGCCCCGGTAGGGCACCAGTCGCGGCCCCGGGGTCGGGTCGTGACATTACCATCACCTACAAGACGAGTCTTATGCTTCGCAAAAGAACTATCAGAATTGTCACTATGAGCAAAAATCCACAAAATAGACCGAATAATATTAACACCAGATGAACGTCCAACTCCCACATCTTATTATCAATAAATCATTATATTCATCGGTCATAGAAATTTTCTAATTCAGGTAATTTAAAGCAGACACTAGGTTACGGGGTAAGAGTGATTTAAGAACATTAGAATGTAAATTAAATTTTTTTTTTAATTTAAAAATACCCTATTGACTACGAGTGACTGGCCTATGACTCGAGAGAGAATTGAGTGGAATTTGGGTAGTGGCAAACCGAGCTGGATTAGGCGCGTTGTCTTTGGCCGGCAGCAATGGGCTGGCTGCCCAATAACTGAGTGTGACATCGATCGGGCAGTGGGCTGGATCACTGGAATGGATCGTGACTCTGGCCCTGTTAGGCATATTTAATATACACTTTTGAGTTATTTTTAGTTAGTATTTTTTCCATTTTCGTTGAAATTAGTATCGTGTTAGGGTCGTTTTTCTTTCTTTTGAGTCTCAGCGGTCCTAAATGGATAAATGACAAAAAGAAGATGAAATGAGCTTAATTGAGGTGTAATTGCACAAGAAAAGACCAAGAAATGAAGTCTAAGAATTCTCGAGAAGTATAAAAGAAATAGGACGAAGTCCGGACGAGAAAATGACAAAAATCAGAAAATCTGGGCCAAGGACGTCGCCGTGGCTCCAGCCAGCAGGGCCGCGGCGCCCAAACCACTACAGTATGATTTCGTCCCAGGTGTTCCGGCGCCGAGGCGGAATTTTGAGATTCTGGGACGATTTTGACACGTGTTTTAGGGTCCGAAATCCATATTTTCTCAACTATAAAATCCCTAAACCCTAAACTTATTAGACAGCTTGGAATCCTTGTACATATTCCACAACACACCTCAGAGCCCACATAACACACAACATAAGACAACCTTGGAGGCTACAATTGGAGACTTAGTTCTAAGTATTTTTCTTGTCTTTCCTTTATTCAATTCAGTTCATGTTGGATTTTGTATTAGTTCTTAGCATGTCTATGGCTAGGAGCTAAACACTTAATTAAGGCTTTCCTTTGAATCGCTTGAAACTCTTTTTCATGAATTAATGCATTAGTTTGGTTTCCTCTTCACTTGATTAAGATTATTCAATATTGGTGTGAATGTTTGATAGTTAACTGATCACTAATTATCATAATTTATATGATTTCAAATCAAGAACCGAGAGGAGAGATTTGGATTTGCTGTAATTTAATAGACATAGGTTAAAATCGCGGACGAAAGTACCTCGATACTTGTGTAGCATTGTAGGTTATTGTTCTTAATCCTCCTATGTGGTAAAACATATCATATAAATATAGAAGGTTTCTGCACTGGGGTTGAGCGATTATATATCCTAACCGGAATATAAGACAGTCTAGCTAACATGATATCTTAACGTAGAAGAAGAAGTTTTTCTTGTTGCATTAAGGATTGAAAAGAGCGGATAGTCGAGGATAGTGGAAGCCCTATTTCCATAATAACTCACAAATGCAATTTAGTTTAATTCTTGCAATTACTCTAGTAGTGTTAGATAAAAAACCCAAATCAATTATCATTAGCCAAATAGACACAATAGAATAGATGTTCGGTAATTAAAAATCAGTCTTTGTGGACGATATTAGGTCTTACAGACTATATTACTTGTAATGATATGTACATTTGCGTTAAGCACTTGGAAATCGGCTAACAGGCCCACTGGACCGAGACGGTAGAACTGTTACGACCCGACCCGACGGGCCGCGACCCGGTGCACTAATTGGACACCCTTATACTGACCTGCCACATATAATCAGACTAATAATAAGGGAAATATAGAAATCTGTAATAAACCTGTCTCCTGAGGAGCCACAACTAATCAAACATATCAAGATAGGCAAGCCGACAAGGCCGCCACTGTACATAGGGATATCCAAAACGCATCACAACCATACAGCAGACCAAAACACATATACAATCCACACAAGTCCAAAACACATGTACCATCCACACCTGTCTACAGACCTCTAAGAGTATGATAGTGAAACATGACGGGACAGGGCCCCGCCATACCCCTGAATATACATAAGTCTATAACAAAAGGGTCTGTACCAAAATGACTTGGCTCCGGATCAATGGAGCTCTCCAAATAGCTGAACATGAATCCTACACTGGAGGATCACCAAACTTAATATCTGTACCAGCGGGCATGAAACGGTTTTGAGGAAGGGACTGATTGAACTAAGGATCCTAGACTAAGACTACGACATTGAAGAAGCAAGCTCACTCTCATTCCAGGAATCAGAGGAAGGCATTCGATCCCCCCGAGAAAAGGGGGTCAGTACGAACAAATGTACCAAATATGTAAAACATAAAGTACAATAAAGAAGATCATAACTGGCCAAAAGATAACAGGATACAAGTATGATAACCAAAATACCAACAACTGTGCCATATAAAAATGAAAGTCAGATGTGTCTTATAAAAATGAGAGTCATATCGAAATCATGGATGTCTGTCCATAGAATCATCATATATATATATATATATATATATATATATAACGTATCCCGGCCCTCTAGTGAGGGACTCAGTGAAATCATCATAATCATGGATACCTGTCCATATAACATACCCGACCCATTCTGGGACTCAGTGAGCTCATCATCATCATGGATGCCTGTCCATGGAATCATCATATATATACATATAACGTGTCTCGGCCCTCTAGTGAGGGACTCAGTGAACAATGTAAAGTTGCGCATGAACATACCCGGCCCGGGACTCGGTAAAATGATATAATCACATCAAGCATGAATAGATTATCATGAGTAATCATATACAAATTAAATCACCATTTGACTCTCAATGGAATAAATATAATGAACTATCACTTGTAAAATCAAAGACAACTATCATATCAAGTATCACTAGGAATTAGGATTCAATGGAATTATGTACGTCCGCCGTACACTCATTTTAAATAAATCATGCCAAAAAAGAAGAAAGGATAGTTTCACATACCTTATCGTCGAACTAACAAACTCAATATTTAGAATACGTCTCAATTAGCACTTCAACCTATAACAATAGTAATACGTCCGTCAACTCTATGATTACTAGTATACTTTATATGTATCGAATGATGACTCTCTTGTTATATAAAATTGGGCAACACTTCCCCTACTTATACACATCTCCACAACTTACAAACAAGGCCAACAATACTAATAACAAGACACAACTCAAGGATATACCAAAACAGTCTCATATATCCGATATACACTACCATTATACATTTTTTCTCTTTACATTCAATGAGTAGAACAACTACAACAACCAAGGTGATTAATACACCTATTTCTCATGTTAATCCAACCCCTTAATCCATATTAAAATAACCTTTAAAAATAGTCCATACTCCTAGCAACAACGAGAGTTTAAGTCTTATAGTTGCAACATAACGCTCTTCTACACCTTAATTCCTTTAAGACATATATTCACAATTACAACAATGTATATGCATGTTCATAGCTTATAATTCCAACATTATAATCTCAACAAAACAACCCTTAAATTCGACACAACAATACCCACAATTTTGGGAAGGTCTCGGCCACAACAACATAATTCCATAATTCTTCTCTTAACTCCTTAAAATCCAATTCATATTTCAACACTTTCATATAACCAATTACCACTTTAAATATCAAGGTTTCCTTCAATTTTAACATGCAATTAGTGATAATGATAACAACAACAATCATCAAATCCAATGTATACAAAACAACCCCAAAATCGGCTCAACAACATCAACAACAACCACATGCATTCTCTTACTTCCAATTCTTCTTAGTATAAGTTCATCTCTTAACTACAACATCATTTAACTCCAATAACTCAAATAAGAAGAAGAAATTTTACCTTCAATTTGCTAAAGCGGTCCCTAAAAGTCTCGGTCCCCACTGCTCCATTTTCACAATTTCTTCAAATTTTAATTACATGCATGCATCCTTTACAAGTTGGAGACCATCTTACTTACTTGTTTTTCTTCCAAAATGTTCATCTTCAATGCTTAAGACTTTTGGGCAGATTCTCGGCCAGATTACCGATTCCAGCACAGTTTGGAGCTTACCATTGTCTTATAACTTAGTAGAAGAAGTTAATCTTGGAAGAGGAGTTAGTTTTGGTCTTCTCTTGGCTATGAAGTTCGAAAATCTGTGGGAGAAGGGAGAGAGAAGGGAGGTTGAAGGAGAAGTTTACAATTAAAGGTAAAGGAACATTGATAAATGTGGGCTGAAAATCATTATGTATAGTTGGGGCTTGGTTCACGCATGTGGGGTTCGAGTTCCCATGGTGTCCACTTATTATTATTATTCTCTCCACTAAAAATTAATCCCACACTTAATTAATCTTCCACATAATCAATCTTATATATAAAATCTGAAAATTCCATGTCCTAGTCTCATAATACACGACACCTAGTCCAACGTTATTAGGAATATACAACTATTAGTATTAATTTCCCATCGTCACACTTGTAGTATTCAATATTATTTCAGGATCACATCCTTTGTATACTAATTTCTGTATTAGCATATGTAAATATATTTTATATCCAATATTCGAATCTTATTTTCTTAATTACGTTCTCAAATTATACAACTAAAATTACAAGGTGTAACATTCTTCCCTCCTTAGAAACATTCGTCCTCGAATGTTCATAATAAGTCTTATGCTATAAAAAACATTTTGGCATAGTCTCCTTTATAACTATACCTTCTAAACCTATACTCAGCAAACCCAAAGATGCCATACAGGGCCACAATATATCACATGTATTATTCATCGATCAATATAGTCAAGTAAGGAATGAATTACCTGTAGGCATAGGGAATAAGTGAGTATACTTCTTCTTCATTTTGTCTTCTGCTTCCCAAGTCATCTCTTCCCTATTATTGTTTCGCAATAATATTTTGACGGAAGACACATCCTTAGTACGTAACCTTCTAACCTGACGATCAAGTATAGCTATGGGGCTCTCCTCATAAAACAACTCCTCTGTCACCTGAATATCATCTACAGGGAATACTCTAGAAGGATCACCAATACACTTACGCAGCATCGATATATGAAAGACTGGATGTACCGCTTCCAAATCAGATGGTAGATCCAACTCATAGGCAACATTGCCTACCTTACGAATAATCTGATAAGGCCCAACGTACCTCGGGCAAAGCTACCCTTTCTTACTGAATCTCATCATACCCTTCATGGGTGACACCTTCAGGAATACTCAATCACCAATCTGAAACTCTAAGTGTCGACGTCGATTATCTGCATATGACTTTTGTCGACTCTGGGCTGCCAACAATCTCTCATGAATAAGCTTCACCTTAGCAACAACTTGCTGAATCATATCTGGGCCAATTAGTTTAGTCTCGCCTACATCGAACCAACCAATAGGTGACCTGCACTTCCTTCCATATAAGGCCTCATATGGTGCCATCTGGATATTAGAATGGTAGTTATTATTATAAACAAACTCAATAAATGGTAAATGATCATCCTAGCTACCTTTGACGTCAATAATACAGGCACGCAATATATCTTATAACGTCTGAATAGTACGCTCAGCCAGCCCATCAGTCTGAGGGTGAAATGTTGTGCTAAGACTCACATGTGTCCCCAATCCCTTCTGGAACGATCTCCAAAAGTTAGTTGTAAACTGAGCTCCTCTGTCCGATATAATGGATGTGGGAACCCCATAAAGTCTCACTATCTCCATGATGTATAATCTTGTATAGTCTTCAGCTGAATAAGTAGTCCTGACTGGAAGAAAATAGGCTGATTTCATCAGCCTATCCACAATAACCCATATAGAGTCATACTTTCGCTGAGTACAAGGTAAGCCTGTAATGAATTCCATATTAATCACTTCCCATTTCCAAGTTGGGATCTCTATCTCCTGCAATAATCCACCAGGCCTCTGGTGCTCAACCTTAACCTGTTGACAATTCGAGCACTGAGCAACAAACTCCGCTATGTCCTTTTTCATGTCATCCCACCAATACAAGCATCTGAGGTCATGGTACATCTTCGTTGACCCTAGATGAATAGAATAACGAGCATTGTGTGCCTCTCCCATAACCTGTCATCGTAGCCCTGCAACATCAGGTACACACAATATGTTGCCATACCGTAGCACCCCGTCAGGTGCCACATCGAATGGGGTATTCTCCTCTTGAAGAGTTGTATCTCTATACTGTTCCAGAACAGGGTCCTCATACTGACGTCTCTTTACATCTTCTGTGATAGAGGACTCGACAACTCCTCGAACAAAAACTCCATTATCTCCAGAATCAGCCATACGGATTCCAAGACTAGCTAGCTGGTATATCTCACGAACTATCTCCTTTCTTTACGGTTGCACATCCGACAAGCTACCCATAGATCTACGGCTAAGAGCATCTGCCACAACATTTTTTTTTCCTGTATGGTACAAGATATCAATATTATAATCCTTCAGTAACTCTAGCCACCGTCTCTGTCGTAAACTCAGCTCCTTCTGCTTAAAGATATACTGAAGACTCTTGTGATCTGTATAAATGTCAACATGAACACCATATAAATAATGTCTCCATATCTTCAAAGCGTGAATCACTGCCGCTAACTCCAAATCATAAGTGAGATAATTCTTCTCGTGCTTCCTGAGATGTCGGGAGGCATAAGCTATAACCCTGTCATGCTGCATCAACACACAACCTAGTACAATACATGAAGTATCACAATAAATAACATAACCATCTGGTCCCTCAGGAAGAGTTAGAACTGGAGCCGTAATCAACTTGTCTTTCATCAACTGGAAGCTTTGCTCACAAAGCATCAGTCCATTGGAACTTAGGTGCCTTCTGAGTTAGCCTTGTTAAAGGCGCTGAAATCGAGGCAAACCTTTCCACGAACATCCTGTAATATCCTGCTAGCCCCAGAAAACTGCGTACCTCAGTAGGTATCGTAGGTCTGGGCCAAGTCTTTACCTCCTTAATCTTCTGCGTATCTACCCGAATATCATCCGCTCCGATAAATGTAACCTTTTCTGACCATCTTACTTGTCTTGAGGTATGAAATAAGCTTACCCCTCGACGATGTTGTATTCCCTTTCCACTCTATAATTGGTTCGCCTGGAAATTGAAATCGAATCATCTTTTCTCTACAATCGACGTTAGCATAACAAGAAGTCAACCAATTCATACCCATAATAACATCAAATTCAGTCATGTCTAACTCTATCAAATCTGCTATGGTACGATGACTATATTTAATAATCGAACAGTTTTTATATACTCTTTGAGCTATGACAGAATTTCCTACCGGTGTAACTACCTCAAATGGTTCTATCGACTCAGATTCTGTTCCGATTCTACTAGCAACAAAGGGAGATATATATGATAGGGTGGAACCTGGATCTATCAATGCATATACGTCTCGAAAAAAGATTGATAATATACATGTAAGCACATTCGGTGACGCCTCCTGATCCTGCCTACTAGCCAAAGCATAAATGCGGTTCGAGGGACCGCCAGAACTAGAAGCTCCGCCATGACCTCTACCGCGGCCTGCTGGCATATGAATACCCTGCCCTGTGGGCCACATAGCTATAGAAGAAGATGAACCAGCAACCGATCCAGTAGGCCGAGCCATACCACTTGTACCACTCCTATAAGGACACTCTCTCATCATATGGCCTTGACGGCCGCAAGAAAAACAAGCACCTGTAGTAAGACGGTATTCCCCAAGATGGACCTACCACACCTAGAACACCGAGGCAAAGGTGGCCTCGACTGACTAGAACCCCTGTTCATCTGTGAACCTGAAGCCCGAGAGCTCTGACCAGCTCCTAAATACCCCGTGCGGTCAAATATCCTACCTGTGGACTGTGGGGGTGCACTCTGTGCTGGCTAGGAAGAATATCTAACATGCTGCTGAGGCTGCCCGCCTCGAAACTCACCAGAATATCCAGCCGACCTAGCCCTCTTATGCTGACCTCTATCGTGATCCCTATCTGGCTGACGTCATCTGTGTCGATCTTCTACCCCCTGTGCATATGCCTGAATCCGTGCAATATCCTTACCTGGTTGAAGAGTCATTTTCATACAACCATCAATCAAATAGCGATCCAGTCCCATCACATAACGATGCACTTTGTCCGCCATATCAGCTACAATAATAGGCGCATATCTAGCCAATGAATCAAACTCAAGACTATACTCCTGAATGCTCCTACCATTCTGCCTCAAGTGTAAGAATCTATCAACTCTAGCTCGTCTCATCTCTAGAGGCAGGAAGTGGCCCCTCTACAAACTCATCTCATACAGCTGGAGGAGCACCCTCGCCCCTAGATAACTCTCAAGACTCATACCAATTAGTAGCCACATCCCGCAACCGATACGAAGCCAACTCAATAAACTCAGTCTCAGAAGCCTTGAATATCCTCAAGGTACGCTGTATCTGCCGAATAACTCTGGAGGATTACAACTCAAGAAGTCACGAACCCTCAAACTATCAGATCTAGGGTCAACTCCTAGTCCCTGCCTGCGAGTCTGCCCTGCCACTAATTTGGTCAGTAGCTGAACTGTATCTCTCATGACACTATCCTCCGCCCCTGGCTGAGGAGCTAGAGGCTGAGGTGCCGGAGTTGTTGCTGCTCTAAGCTCCTATGGAGGTGTAGTAGAGCTTGCTGACTGGGGCACAGTCTCAGGCATAGACTGGGTACGGGCCCTAGTAACTCTCCGGGTCTGACTAGTATCTCCCGCTACTGTTTTTCCCTTCTGGGCCGCTGTCACTTTCTTTGGAGGCATAGCTGAAAACACAATAATTCGTTTAGAGAGAGATTATCCTAATAACATAGCTATATCGCACGATCTTAGAGTAAGATGAAAATATAACATCCTAAATATCCGGCAGTCTCCTGCGTATAATTATGGTACACAACATACCCATACACAAGACGTTACTGGACACGGTCTATAGATATTCCGAGAATGAACTGCTCTGATACCACTTTTGTCACGATCTGGTGCCCTAATTGGACACCCTTATACTGACCTGCCACATATAATCAGACTCATACTAAGGAAAATATAGAAATCTGTAATAAACATGTCTCCTGAGGAGCCACAACTAATCAAACATATCAAAATAGGCAAGCCGACAAGGCTGTCACTGTACATAGGGATATCCAAAACGCATCACAACCGTACAACTGACCAAAACACATATACAATCCACACAAGTCCAAAATACATCTACCACCCACACCTGTCTACAGACCTCTAAGAGTATGATAGTAAAACATGACGGGACAGGGCCCCGCCGTACCCCTGAATATACATAAGTCTATAACAAAAGGGTTTGTACCAAAATTACTTGGCTCCGGATCAATGGAGCTCTCCAAATAGCTGAACAAGAATCCTAGACTGGAGGATCACCAAACTGAATATCTGTACCTGCGGGCATGAAACGCAGCCCTCCGAGGAAAGGGGGTCAGTACGAACAAATGTATCAAGTATGTAAAACATAAAGTACAATAAAAAGATCATAACTGGCCAAAAGATAACAGGATACAAGTATGATAACCAAAATACCAATACAACTGTGTCATATAAAAATGAAAGTCAGTTGTGCCTTATAACAATGAGAGTCATATCAAAATCATGGATGCATGTCCATAGAATCATCATATATATATATATATATATATATACATATAACGTGTCCCGGCCCTCTAGTGAGGAACTCGATGAAATCATCATAATCATGGATACCTGTCCATATAACGTACCTGACCCATTCTGGGACTCGATGAGCTCATCATCATCATGGATTCCTGTCCATGGAATCATCATATATATACATATAACGTGTCTCGACCCTCTAGTGAGGGACTCAGTGAACAATGCAAAGCTACGCATGAACATACCCGGCCCGGGACTCGGTAAAATGATATAATCACATCAAACATGAATAGATTATCATGAGTAATCATATACAAATTAAATCATCATTTGACTCTCAATGGAATAAATAGAATGAACTATCACTTATAAAATCAAAGGCAACTATCATATCAAATATCACTAGGAATTAGGATTCAATGGATTATGTACGTCCGCCGTACACTCATTTTAAATAAATCATGCCAAAAAGGAAGAAAGGATAGTTTCACATACCTTATCATCGAACTAACCAACTCAATATTTAGAATACGTCTCAATTAGCACTTCAACCTATAACAATTGTAATATGTCCGTCAACTCTATGATTACTAGTATACTTTATATGTATCGAATGATGACTCTCTTATTATATAAAATTGGGCAGCACTTCCCCTACTTATACACACCCCCACAACTTACAAACAAGGCCAAAAATACTAATAACAAGACACAACTCAAGGATATACCAAAACAGTCCCATATATCTGATATACACTACCATTATACATTTTTTCTCTTTACATTCAAGGAGTACAACAACTACAACAACCAAGGTGATTAATACACTTATTTCTCATGTTAATCCAGCCCCTTAATCCATATTAAAACAACCTTTAAAAATAGTCCATACTCCTAGCAACAAACCTTTAAAAATAGTCCATACTCCTAGCAACAACGAGAGTTCAAGTCTTATAGTTGCAACATAACACTTTTCTACACCTTAATTCCTTTAAGACGTATATTCGCAATTACAACAATGTATATGCATGTTCATAGCTTATAATTCCAACATTATAATCTCAACAAAACAACCCTTAAATTCGACACAACAATACCCACGATTTTGGGAAGGTCTCGGCCACAACAACATAATTCCATAACTCTTCTCTTAACTCCTTAAAATCCAATTCATATTTCAACACTTTCATATAACCAATTACCACTTTAAATATCAAGGTTTCCTTCAATTTTAACATGCAATTAGTGATAATGATAACAACAACAATCATCAAATCTAATGTATACAAAACAGCCCCAAAATCGGCTCAACAACATCAACAACAACCACATGCATTCTCTTACTTCCAATTCTTCTTAGTATAAGTTCATATCTTAACTACAACATCATTTAAC
The DNA here is from genome assembly GCA_029844215.1 of Przewalskia tangutica. NCBI lineage: Eukaryota > Viridiplantae > Streptophyta > Magnoliopsida > Solanales > Solanaceae > Przewalskia > Przewalskia tangutica. The sequence goes on along the minus strand of CM056723.1, from coordinate 114,066,723 downwards.
TCCAATAACTCAAATAAGAAGAAGAAATCTTACCTTCAATTTGCTAAAGCAGTCCCTAAAAGTCTCGGTCCCCACTGCTCCATTTTCACCATTTCTTCAAGTTTTAATTACATGCATACATCCTTTACAAGTTGGAGACCATCTTACTTACTTGTTTTTCTTCCAAAATGTTCATCTTCAATGCTTAAGATTCTCGGCCAGATTACCGATTCCAGCACAGTTTGGAGCTTACCATTGTCTTATAACTTAGTAGAAGAAGTTAATCTTGGAAGAGGAGCTAGTTTTGATCTTTTCTTGGCTATGGAGTTCGAAAATCTGTGGGAGAAGGGAGAGAGAATGGAGGTTGAAGGAGAAGTTTACAATTAAAGGTGAAGGAACATTGATAAATGTGGGTTGAAAATCATTATGTATGGTTGGGGCTTGATTCACGCGTGGGGGGGGGGGGGGGTTCGAGTTCCCATGGTATCCACTTATTATTATTCCCTCCACTAAAACTTAATCCCACACTTAATTAATCTCCCACATAATCAATCTTGTATATAAAATCTGAAAATTCCATGTCCTAGTCTCATAATACACGACACCTAGTCAAACCTTATTAGGAATATACAACTATTAGTATTAATTTCCCATCGTCACACTTGTAGTATTCAAAAATTATTCCGGGATCACATCCTTTGTATACTAATTTTCATATTAGCATATGTAAATATACTTTATATCCAATATTCGAATCTTATTTTTTTAATTACGTACTCAAATTATACAACTAAAATTACGGGGTGTAACAAGAACAATGGGGCTAATAGGCAATGGGCCCGTTGGTATATTTTGTGTGTGGGATATGTTCGATAAATGGTGGATAATATATGGAGAGATATCGTCATCCAAAAAATTATACGAACTAGGCACGAGACTATTCACTTTAGCAAACGAAAATTGGATTTCATAAAAATAACATGACGACTAATGATGATTTTATTAGTCGATAAATCAAAACATTTTTAACCATTATGATTAGACGGATAATCCAAAAATACACAAGGGGTAGACCGGGCCTGAAGTTTATTAATTGTGGTGGACGAAAATAGTGGATAACATAAGCACCCAAAGACCCTAAGATGTGAATACGAAGGAGTTTTATTAAATAATATTTGAAGAGGGGAAGAATATGCCAACATTTGGTAGGAAGAATGTTAAGTAGATAAGTAGTCATTTGTAGAGCATGATGCCAAAAGGACGGAGGAGCGGAAGAATGGACCAATAAAGTGTGGACAATGTTATTAATGGTACAAATTTTGCGTTCGGCTTTCCCATTTTGTGAGGACGTATGAGGACAAGAGAAACGAAAATTGATACTATTATTATCACAAAAATCCCTAAACAACCCATTATCATATTCTTTCCCATTATCACATTGAATTTCTTAATTTCCCGTTCAAATTGGGTCCGGATGAAAGCTTTAAATTTTAGAAAGGTGGAAAAAATATGAGATTTTTTAGCTAACGGAAATGTCCATAAAAATTAGAATAATCATCCAAAAAGGGAATATAATATCGATGGCCCAAGGAACTGATAATAGGAGATGTCCATAAATCGCTATGAATAATATCAAATGACATTAACGTGTGAGAATTAGAGTCTACAAACGACAATCTAACATTTTTTCCTAAAGAAAAAGATTGACAAATCGGAGTACTACGCGTACTACGCGTACCCTTACAAGAAATAAACTTAGTTTTATCTAAGGAAGACAAAATAGACGACCTTGGATGACCTAGACGAGCATGCCACAAGGAAGGAGCAAGGGCTGCAAAAGATGATGGCACGGTTGGACTTGAGAGACCGGGAGCGGTGTGATAGGATAAAGATCTCCTCAACTATCACACATGAGAGGAATCCCCGTCGTGAAATCCTTCACAAAAATCCAAAGGGATCAAATTCAACAGAAATAGAATTATCAGTGGTGAATTTTTGGACAGACATAAGTTTTTTAATTAACTTAGGGGCATGAAGGGTATTTTTCAAGACAAGAGGTGGACGAGGAGAAACAAAGTTTTATGACCGTAACCTTTAATCGGAATTGAATTGCCATTACCAATAATTATACCACGGTTAATGCACAAATTGGAATAAGACGAGAGGGTACCTTGGTCTGACGTCATGTGGGTAGTGGCTCTGGTGTCCATGTATCAATTTGAGTCTGAGGGATTTAATCCAAGTATGTGCATCGCAGCCTCAATGTCGGTAGGTATAGGGCCCACTATATGATTTGCTTATGGAGGCTGAGGCCCAAGTATACTGGCCTGCTGCCCCGGCCCATAAATTAGTCTGTTTGTCGATATTGGACCCGAGAAACTAGGCCTGGGCTGTTGGGAAAACTGGGCCCAGTTTCCCGGGTAATAACCTGGAAAATAGCCACTGTTTGGCCCATATTGGCTGGACCAATTCCACTGCATAGGGGCCCAACTGGTGGGCCCAAGGTTGCTGCGGCTGACTGCCCCGAGGGCCACCACCTCTGTTTCGGCCGCCGCCATTATTGCCGCCGCGATTCTTGCTATTATTTTTCCGATCTGACCCTTTGCCGCCACCGTTGTTATGGTTTTAGCCCGAGTTGTTGGATCCGGATGGAGAAAAATTGGACTCAATCATCATGACTATGGGACTAGCACCGGTAGCCGCCTTTTGTCCAAGATGGCTTCTTCGAGTGTAAGCATAGAACGAGCCTGATAAAATTACGAAAGAGGGTTGCTCTAACGAATAAGCGTGTCAACTGCAACCATCTGAAGTATAACGGTCGTTGGTAACTGGCGCACCAACATTGCGAAGTTGGTCTATCAATTCTTTCAACCTTTTGCAATATAATGAAACGTTGGGAAAATCTTCCATATTGACGTGGGAGAATTCCTGCTCAAGGGTAACATCACGATAATTCTGATTATCTCGGAATATATCATGTATTCTATTCCATGCCGCCATTTCCGTAGCGTCGGGTTCGATAATCGTTTGCTAGAGGTCTGTAGAAATAGTGGAGTAAATCCATTGAAGAACAGTAGCATCAAGGGTCATCCATAACTTAGGATCATCCTCGGGTTTGGGCACCTCTGTATCTGTAGGGGCCGCGGGGATAATATGATGGAGGACTTAATGCGAGCGTGCGTGAACTTTGAACAGTTCGGTTCATGTCGCGTATTGGACGTTTTCTATTTCAAGAATGATAGGAATGTGCTTCTTGATGTTAGAAACAATAAGGGCAGGGTGAAACATATTTTTAGCCATAATATCAATGCAAGACGTGATGTAGGGATTGGGAAGAAAATTTTGGGAAGAGAGGAGGTACCGTCAGACACAAAATCAGAGAGAGAAGGCTCAGAAATCGAGCCAGATCGACGGAATTTTGGAAAAACCTAGACTTTTGATACCATGAAAGAAATAATAATCCTTGATTATTTTCATTAATGAAAGAGTATATATACAATTTATAATTTTCATAATAGGAAAATTATATTCCTATTCTACTCCCAAAACTCTATACTACTTGTACAAGAATTTTATAATTATGGTAAGAATACAATTCTAATTATGATACAATTATGGTACTAAAACCGTGTGATACAATTATGATAAAGTGCTACAAACCTTTAAATACATCACGATATACATGGTATATTTAACACAAGCATCACCTTTACAAGCACTACTACTTAATTAATGTTTTAAGTATTAAATCACTTATATATACTTGTATATTATCATGGTAAGCACAATTCTGTTCTAACATAATACAAATTAATTGCCTTACATGTCTTACAAGTTACAAGAACGAAGCGAGGACGTACGGTTTATTCTTTGATTCGATGCTCCCTTAAACATGCTTTTAGACCAAATCTTGAATGTATATTACTCTAAAATAATTTAAAAAGATTATTAAACATTGTGGGAAAATACTAGTTTAGATGGCCAGTTATTAGTTTGACTTTTGATCAATTTCCTTTGACAAAAGTTTATGTTGTGTTATTTTTTACCTTATAGTCTTGGGTTGTGCATAGTTAGTTCAAATGCATTTGAAATGGAATCTTTTTTTTTTTTTTTTACGAAAGAACCATACTGCGTTTTTCGAAGACGCATGTAAACCCCGATCGACGCAATAGCGCAAACCACGTCGCCGGTTAACCACACTTGGCAAGCCAGTGCGAGCTCCCAAGAGCGGGCGTGCCAGGCGTTACCCTGGGGTTTCGAACTTGTGACCAAGCTCTCCCACACCACCCAATGAGGATACCCTCTGCCTTCAAGACCAACTGGTTTAGGGCTTCGGATAAAACTTTGAGGGTAAACTTTTTATACTAGTCATCCCCACCGCATCACTGCGGCTCTACACACAAGAAACCCCACCTCCATCCTGGCCCTACGGAGTGGGTACCGCAAGACTTGCAGGCGAACAGTGGAGGGATTTTTTATGAGGCTTGGTTCTAGTCTCGCTGGTCATGAGAATCGAACTCGAGACCCAAGGCAGCAATACCGTATAATGACCACTTGGCCAAACACCTCAGATCATTTGAAATGGAATCTTGAATTTAGAGATTATATATTTTTTTTTAAAAGAGTTGAATATTTTGACAACTTAAAAGAACAATGCTTCATTTTCATATGGATGCATGATGGGTGTTTGTTTACACTTATCAATGTCACAATCATCAATGAACCCAAATATTTAGGGCTAGTCAAACACTCAACTCAAGCCATGACTTTTATTTTCTTTATAATACTTAGAATTTGATTTTCCCCTACTGTCCACCCCATATTTCTTCTGTTCACCGGCAGAGCCAGAAATCTAGCAAAGGAAATTCAAACTTATAAGTTATAACATAAATATTTTTTAGCAAAAAATTTAGTTTAAACTACATAATATTTTAGTTTGCCATTTTTGAATTGTACTTTTTCCTAAAAGCATTATTCAATGGAGTTAAATAAAATAAATCAACAGACACAGGTAAAGAAAAGTGGAATGAAACAAAAAAATGAAAAAAGAAACAGAGAAGAACAAACCAGACAACCAACTTTGGCGACGTTCGATGCATGGAGATGACGCGGTTTTAAATAGACTTTTTGTAGTAATTAAAAAGAAACAACAACAACAAACATACCCATTAAAAATCCTACAATGTGAGGTCTGGAGAGGACCGAAACCTTAACGGTCCGGATACGAGTACCAAAAAAATACCCGGACCGGTAACCCGGTAAAATACCCGGTAACACCCCCAACCCCCCACCCCCACCCCCACTCCCACCCCCACCCCCAATCCCCTTCCAGCCAGCCCCCCCAGTCAGTCCCCCTGCCAGCTCTAATTAGTTGTAAATTAATGAAATTTTAAATGGTCATAACTTTGCTCTCGGATGTCCGTTTGACCTAATGTTTTTTTGATTTCGCGTATTTTTTTGAGATAGGGCCGGACAAACAGCTAAAGCAATTTGGAGCAGCCAATTTCACAAAAAATATCCGTCTTGCCAATCAATTTCACTTTTACCCCAAATTGTTACCAATTGTCCATTTTCAAATCTAAATATCTCGCGCTATACAATATATTTCAACGTAAAAATTTCGTGGTAATGTGTCCGAGAATGTCAATTTCAGTATTAAAATTCAATTAAAAAAATAAAAAATCGACCCGACCCGGAAAATTATTATCGGTCCGGACCGAGAACCGGACCGATAAGGTTTCGATCGGACGGATCTCGTTCAGACCGAAACCTTATCGTCCGACCGTCCGACCGTAAGGTTATCAGACCGGTTCCGATAAGTGGATACCCGGACCGGTCCGGACCGATAACAGCACTACATCAACCACTGTTATACGTCAACGAGCTTACAGAAGTATGCAATGCTAAAGAAAATGTGCAAAATGAAAAGGGAAAAGGAGAAATCGTGCCATTTTGACATACTAACAGTTAACACTTTCCCTTTTCTGATTAATGAAAAAAAAGATTAACACATTTTCATATTTCAGAACTATTTAATATTTATATTTTATTTATAATAATGACATGCTTATCTTCGTATGATTTATAGGTTATGAGTTTGAATAATGGAAAGCAACTATTAATGTTTATATTAGGGTAGACTGCTTATATCATAATCTTTGGATGCGGTCCTTCTCCGAATCCTCCTAACGCTAGATGTTTTGTGGACGAGATTGCACTTTTGTTTCTTAGTGACATGCTCCCAACAAAATGACTTAGTACGTTTAAGATTACAAAATTTTAGATGTATTTTTTATATATCAAAAATCTTTTTTTTTGAACTTTGTGTCTGATCAACACTACTCGTTAAGATCTATTTTATTTGTCATGTTTGATATTTGCAAGCTCTTTAAGAAAATATTAACTAAAAGAATAATTTAATTGTTTAACCCTTATATATTATTTTATCTCAATTCAATAATACTTTTCTTTCACCATATTAATCTTTCATCAAATTTTAGACTAACTATTTTTAATAATCATGCAAAAGTAAAATAAACCGAAGGGAGTGTTATATAAAATACAAAATGATGTAGATATAACTCATATAATCACGAGTTAGAACTTAGAATGCATATTGTTTTTTTTTGTTGTGAAGGCATAACCGCTACTCTTTTAGTGCGCGACAGTAAACTCCTGACCGACGCAGCATGATCGCAAACCACGCCACCATATAAACCACACTTGGCAAGCCATGTGTGTGACTCAACCAAAGAAGGTTTATGCGAGGATCGAACTCGTGACCTTGCGGTCGCATATTCTCTTCTTCACACATTCTGCGGGTACATATTGTGAAGTTAGATACTATTGCAAACGTAGATAAAAACATTAAAAAAAAAAAAAAATTCCTTTTTAAAAGGAGACAACCAATAAAATAATTGGAGTTTCAGAAGTTGTAATGCAATTTGTGTATTATGTGGGGCCTCTTAACCTTCTTTTGGGGGTAGGGGGTAGTAGCTAACTATATATGAACTGCAAATGAGAGCAGAAATAAATGAACTTTAATTTGGAATTAGCAGGTGAGCATTGAAAGTGTAAGTCCCTTCATTTCTCTCTTGAATTTTACATTAGTATTATTCGACGTGAAGGCAGCCTTAGAGTAACTGGCCTCTTGCGGTAAAAGTTGTTTTCATTTGACAGCCGTGGAAACAGTAGAAATGTTAGGTAAGGCTGCGTATAGTAGACCCTTGTGGTTCGATCCTTCTCCGAACCCTGTACATAGCGGAAGCTTAGTGCACCGGGCTGCCCTTTCTATCACTGCTTATTGCGCTTTTGATTTGTATCTTGTTAGTTTTCTATCTTATTTTTTTGTCTGCGTGAATTACTTTTTCTGTATTCTCCGTTTCTGTACTTTCCTTTCCTTTCTTTTATTTTTTTCCTTCAAAACAAGGTTCTTTCGGAACAATCTCTCTATTCTACAAAGGTAGATGTAAGGTAAACGTACCTCCTATTAGACCCACTTGTGAAATTACATTAGCTATATTGTTGTTGTTGTCGTCGTGAACTTCTCTTTACATGTAAATTTTATTCGTAGTCTCTAAGTATATGATATCAATGCAAAATATCAAGACCTTTCCATCTTTGGTTGCATTATGTCTTTTATTGTTGTTGTTTATGTTTCATTTGCATAATTTATTGGTTTTTATGATGAGGCAAGTTCCAGCTTGTATATTTCCTCTTGTACTTTGTTCTTATATGAAGACAACTTTTTTAATTCTAGTTCACCTATAGGCTATAGCTCTGTTTTGTTCACTGCATGCCAAAAAAATGATTGCCTTATATTTCCAAACTATGACCCTTCAAGAAAGTTCCATTTTCACTTAAAGATATCATTTTTATTTGTCCATGAAATTACAAAATGGATTGTGTTAATCTCTTCAGTGCTTTAGGTAATCTGTTTTGTCATTGTTGTTATTTTATACTAACATTCTGGTTTCTGATTGAGATCCTTTCAGCCATTGCAACAAACTATTTACAAATGTTTACTTAATTTTTTCTGTGGTTTAAGTATTTTTAAATAATTTATTTGCTGACTTCTTGTTTTACTGTTCCAATCTTGAGATATTATCTCATTTTCTTGATTTGGGGGCTATCTAAAACTCATATATTTTTAATTCTGATGGAAAATGAAGGTTATATGTATGATGAAAATCCTTCTTGAACTATAACATAGTCTTTATATGTCAAATTAGACACCAATATTTGATTGCAAAAAGACATCTTTTTGCTTTCACAAGGGTCAGTTCAGATAGAGTTCTGCCAAACAATCAACATCTAATTATTGTCTTATATGTGTATTTGTTATGTGTATTTCATTTTCAGGATTCACCAAATGTTGATTTGTATATGAGGGTCACTCTCCAAACATGTTCATTTTGCTTTTTGTTCTTTCTTCGAATGCTTTGAGAAGTTGATTTAACCATTTTTTGGCATGTGAGGTAATGAATGATTGGTACTTTGTACCTTTTGACGTACAAGAAAATTATGTTTGTGTTGGTCATATCTAAAATGTCTTTATTGGTGTTTTTGAATGCTATGCTCTTGCAGTTTTGGTTGACATATGCAAAAGGAGAAGGGAATATTTTCTGGTGCTTGTGAACTTAGTCTTGAGATATGGGTGGATGTGTTTCGAGTCCGACTAAGAAGATTAAGTTAAAAACAAAGTATATTCCAAAGTCTCGTAGGTTTCGAAGAAAGGCGCCGTCTTCTGTTTCTGTTGCACCGATAGAAAAACTTACTGGTGCACGAGAGTATGTAAGAGATGTTGATGTTTGCGAGTTTGTCACAATAGACTACGAGAGCAGGGAAGTACCTGTTGGTGTGGGGGATTGTGTGTCAAGTCCAGCGTTTCATCTCTCGCAAAACTATCATCAAGTTGATGTTATTGGTATGGATACTTCTAATAGTAAGCCTTTATTTTCTTGAAATAGTTGAAATTCTTTCTCAGAAAACATTGTTTACTTTGATCCAAGCAAGTGAAATAACTTTTTGATTCCGTTTAACTTGTTTATAGTAATTTGATGCAAAGGAAGTTAGGTGTTTTCAACAGTATTAAAAGTGTTTAATTTCCGAGGAATTCTTTAATTTGCAGGAATAATCCAAGAGGAAGCATGGTTTGATTCTTGCAGCGTCCTCGACTCTGATTCAGATGAAGACTTCACTAGTGTTCTTGAGGGTAATCGACAAATCCTAATCTAAATTCCAACTGTAAAAAAACAAAAGAAGCTATTTCTGAGTTCTCTTTGTAATTTTACTTCCAGAAATTTGCCCTTCACTCGTTGTTGCTGCTGGGAGAAAATTGGATCATCAAAGTCAAAATGAAAGCTCATCACACTTTAATGATACCATCAATAACAATGATATATCATGTGTAAGTGACCCTAGCATTTTAAAGGTCAAAATGAAATGTTTTGGTTCATGTCTTTGGTAAGGCTTTCAAATCAATGATTTGTTGACTCTCGATGCTTAATTCAGGTAGACGGAAATTTCACTAAGCTGAGCAACATTGTGGAGGATCCGAGTTTGACATCTCAAAGAAGGAAGTTATCAGTTGTAACACTTGCTGTTAGTAAGATACTGCATGATGGAGACACGACGACTGAGTTTTGTAAGTATCACTGCGAATACTAATGTTCTTGAGTATGAACATTGTGCTTTTATTATCAATTGAACATTGTTCATCTGGATATTTAGATTTGTCTGCATCACATAACTAGTATACTGTCAAAATATAAAGGACTATTAAAAAACAGGTTCGTCAAGGAGATTATTGTATCGTCCAAGAGCAGGATTTCTTGTTCCAAATGCCAGTGATGTGAAGCTGTCTCAAGGTTGTTGGAGTCCTGTTGCACCTTCGGTATTTAAGCTTCGCGGCGTGAATTATTTCAGGCATGTTATTATTTATTCGGTTCATTTGCATTGTCTACACTGATATTTGCAGTGTTTTTCGTCTTGCTCTTCACACAAACTTGTAACACTTCTTTATTTCTCAAATGCAGGGATAAAAGGAAATTTCCTGTCACTAATTATTGTCCTTATGTACCTATTGGTGTTGATTTATTTGTTTGCCCACGGAAGATATCTCACATTGCACGGCATCTTGAGCTTCCCTTTGTAGAGCCACATGAAAAAGTCCCATCACTGCTCATCGTCAATATACAGGTTTCTTATAAATAAGACCTGGCATTTTTTGATGTTTTCTTGATAGTGTGATACATTTATTCTGTTAGTTGGGATCAAGTGCATGAACTAAGGCTCCATTGTAGATTTTTTGGGAATTTCAGGAAAATGACTTATTATTGTTATTGGACCGAGAGGGGCTTTTACTAGAGTGATATGGATAGTGAAAATTCATATAGGATTGAGGCAGAGTTGTTTTCGTGAAAATAACTTACAAACATCCGGATTTTGTTGTTGCAGTTGCCTAGTTACCCTACTTCAATGTTCCTTGGGGACAATGACGGGGAGGGAATGAGCCTTCTACTATATTTCAAAGTATCGGAGAATTTTGAAAAAGAAGTTTCTCCACAATTTCAAGACATCATAAAGGTAATAACCATGTTCGTCCTATTTTCCGGCCTTTTCCTGAATACTACTTCCTGTCATCTGGATTACATGAATTGAACTGTTTCTATTCGTTTATATTACAGAGATTTGTAACGGATGAAATGGAAATGGTAAAGGGTTTTGCAAAAGAATCAACAGTTCCTTTCAGAGAAAGACTAAAGATTATGGTTGGTGTAGCCAATCCGGAAGACCTTCATTTAAATACTGCGGAGAAAAAGCTTTTACACGCGTACAACGAAAAACCAGTGCTTTCGCGTCCTCAACATGCTTTCTACGAGGTAATGTTTTCTTAATTCTGAAATCGTTCCTTCTTTCAGATCTCATAGCTGATTGTTTGTCAAAGTCATTCTTGAATATTGGCTTATAATCTCATTATGAAGGAGTAATCCCTTTGTGTTTTTAGTGCTCCTTGATTGTTTATCTTAGTTTTCAAGTGTGCTTGTGTACATCTATGTTGCTCGGGATCTCCAAAAATGATGTTGCGCCCGTGTCGGATCTTAAAAAAATGCACTAATTTTGGAGGATCCGACATGCACAGGGGGCATTTTTGGAGAATCCGAGTAACATAGGTGTAGTGAATAGTGATACACCTTGCATATAGTGAAATTTCAGTTGACAGTGGCGTATTAGGTAAAGAAGTGGCACATTGGATCTTTATTGTACTTAAGCTAAAATTCTCATAATACCAATTACCTGAAATATTTGATACATTTTGTGAATCTTATGGATTATTTTATGCAGGGAGGCAACTATTTTGAAATAGACCTCGATGTTCATCGATTCAGCTATATTTCCAGGAAAGGATTTGATGCATTCAAAGAAAGGCTGAAACATGGAATTCTTGATCTTGGATTAACAATTCAGGTTTTTAATTATTCCCATAATCATTTTCCTTTGTTGAAAGTTTGCATTTTTTTCCCATAAGTGGATCCAGAATTTTAATTTGATTGGTACAACCTTCAAGTTTTTACCACTGAACAAGCTACACGTTTGAAATTCTAGGTCCAAAAATGCAACATTTTTTGAAATTTTGGTGATATCTCCATACAGAAGAAGAAAAATAAAGTACACATTTATATCTTTATTTTGAATTTGCACTCTAGACATGTAATTGATTTGAGATATATTTGGATTAATGTAGGCACAGAAGCAAGAGGAGCTGCCAGAGAGAGTTTTGTGCTGTGTTCAATTGAACAAAATTGACTTGGTAAATCGCGGCCAGATACCTCAACTTATAACTCCTCTTGATAATTGAAATTATTGAGAGCTAGTCCATTAGTTGTAACACAAGAAAAAGAGTATGAATTCTGAAATGTAACTGTTACACCAATTTTATTTGTATCAAGAGTGACAAAAAAGAGTTTAAAACTTCTTCAATGATATATGACAAAAAGTGAAAGTTGAAGTTTCTTTGAAGTATAATAGTCACATCAACCTTAACAAGGAAAGACCCTCTCGGCTACTCTCAGATGGTCCAAGTCTTCTGCTTCCTCAATTGTAGCGTTAGGGAAAAGGACTTGGTGTTCTACCAAATTAATGAATGAACTCCCTTCAGGGATATCCGATAAAATTGAAACCATACAAAAAAGATTAGCATGGTCGCTGTGCAAGAATAACACGCACAAATCGAGAAATGATCTAATTTCGGATAATCCTCTTATATTATTATCTTTTTGACAAGTGTTTGAATCATTTGTATCACTCTGCTGAGACTTATTTTAGAGACAACAAACAAATAAATAAATAAATAAATAAAAAGAAGATTTCCTTTAAAGATAAATTAGAAGCTCACTCATACTTGTTCTTACACTGAGATACAAGTTCCTAACCAAACCTTAGACACAGCTAGTTAAAATATAGATGAAAAAGCGGTGAGTTACACAATAGATGTACGGGAATAGTATACAACTACTACTAGTGTTTCGAAAGGATAAACAACAATGAACTACAATACAACAGGCTTGAAGCCTAACAAGTGTTGTGACAACAACAAGAGTTTATGAGGTCTTGATCTCCTGTCTTGTATGATTCTTGAGTCCTGCTTAAGTCTTCGTTCAACTGCAGCAAGCCTCTTGATCATTATAACCTGAAATCAAAAATACTAAATCTGGTAGCGTTACAATCTCGCTGCTGAGTCGAGTGATATTCACTCTGTCCTTAAGACATTATTGCCCCGTATATATCCTTTCACGATATGGACAACTGTCTCCCAAGATAAAACATCAACTAAACAAATGAGCAAAGAAAACTCAAAGTGTTTCTCCCGGAAGATGATAAAAAATAAAAAGAAACAAACAGGTATGAAAGCTATAATTGTAAACCACGATCGAATCTATGGAAGCATTGGTTTATAGTCTTTCGACTAGAACCAAGTCTAAGTTTGAGTCGGTAGTCTCTGAGCCTTCTACTTCAACCTCTAGTCTTATTTAGTGAGTGAGAAAAGCGTCCATAATAAAGGCGTTTACTGTATGTTCTTAGTACTGAACAACTAATGGAAAGTTACGAGAGTAGATGGAAAGCGTATGAGATCTACGGGCTAAGAGATTTTTTCCACCTCAATCCAAAGGAAATTAAGCCTTTGCCGATAGACCAATCAATGGTGAAACAAGACCTGTAAGCACATAAACTTGATAGTCCTTGCTTTGGGAGGGAGTTTAGCAATACAAGGATTAGGCCCTGAATGAAAGACTTACTGAAAGTCTTATGCCTTAGGGTGAAAGACTCCAATCCACTCGATACAATACTGAGAACACAAAAAATCCTTACAAGAAAAAGGATACTTTACATCGTAAAATGAACCAACAAAGCAAAATTCTTACTTGATAAAGGCGGGACTAATCTCTTTCGTGCGTTCTTCTGATCTCTCTGTTGTGGGTACCAGACCCGCATCTTTGACACATGAAGATGCCCTAATCTACGATGCCATAACTCGACTTCATTATAAGAAGAAGCATTCAAGGCATGTGTGGAGGACATAAGACCAGAAGTCTCTCGAAGCATATAGATCCGTAAATAGATTTGTATGTATAGCCACTTCAGTCGTGCTCGTCCTTTCTCGAAAGTATCTTTTTTCTGGGAACATGGTCAACCAGAAATTATTATGTTCGCAATTCTTCATCCACCGATGGAAAAAATGCTCCAGTTTTCCATTCTCATATGAGGCCGGAAAGTGGATTGGCAACTTTGACCCCCCTCCCTCCTATGTTGTCTTTAGGTTCAAATCCCCAATCACTTAAAGCCACCTCGTGAGCCAAGAATCTTCGAGTGCGTGAGAGTATGCTAGAGAGGAAGAAGTTCAGAAAAATCTGAACTAAACAAGAGTGAAGTGTGTTCTACAATTGAGCCAAATGCCTCAATTTATAGTTTATGTAAGATGACCTCTCATCTAGCCAACTAATGGCCATAGGTGTTATTCAACCAAATAATGGTTAAATTCATGTGCCAATTCGTGGGAAATAAATGCCCCAAACCAGCCCAAAAGTCAGAAACTCTTCAGCACCCGTCGAACATTCTGCCATCGAAGCACCGCGGCTCCGACGGTGTTGCACCGCGGCCCTTCACGACCCCGCAGCGATTTCCGACTCGTTTCATCTTTTACACATCGTACATTTCTTCCTTCATTTACCAACGTGGAACACGTGTCATTTAACCAACGACCGTCCATCATTTCATGTCTCAAACGTTGACTCACGTACAAATATCTCTTTTACTAATGAAATTTACGATATTTGGCACTATATGTGCACGTTTGTGGAAACGACGTTTCCAACGTGCGAGACCTCAATTGTTCGAGTCATAAATAATAGGTTAAACTTAATTCCACATTAGTAAATTTCCAACAAAAGTTGATTAAAAGAAAACTAAAAACACATCATATTTTACCAATCCCTTTAGACTAGAAGCAAATTCAACTCTACCAAACAAAATATTCAGAACTGTAAATTCACAACATCAAGAAGATAGTCCAAAAACTTAATGCACCATCATTCAAATTCAGATGAAAGGGCTAACAATAAAACGATTACAAGATTAAAAAAGAAGAAGAGCCAAAGCATGTTAAAATATAAAAGCATTTACAGAAAGAATGCATATAGAAGTAACATAGCTAACAACTCTATGCTCTTTTTTGAGAACATTTACAAACAATTTTATATTCAAACCACTCCTTCCTGACCTATTATTTCGTGTCAACACAGCTTCTGTACCATTTTTTGTTTCATGATTGTTGAGAGAGACCATCATCAACATTGCAAACACGGGAAATAGAACCATTAAATAATAAGTTACAGCACTCCACTGGCTGCCCTGTCGATTACCATGCTGGAATGAAGTTTCGATAAATCATGTAATTTGTTCTTCTTTGAAACGCAGAAGCGCTATAGGTTGTTCATTGCTCGGAAAGTCTGGCCTCTGCATTGCAGCTGGTTTATCAACTACAGGGTTGTGTGGCCTCAATTGTGACATAGAATTATTGGATGTATTGTGGCTACTGTTACGTGCAGCAGGCACATCATGATTGTGTTTACCCTCATATGTTGTTATGACTGCTTTAGGGTCACTTGCAGCCCTTTCGACGTGCTTTCTCACGTTACATCCCTGGCTGGTACATTTGTAATAGCTTCTGCGGAAAATAACAAGGCGTGTAAAAATCATGGCAAGCAAAATAACAAGACAGCTGGCTATGCACTTATTGAGTTGTCTAGACATTGATTAGCATATCCAATACTGGCGTACAGAGGCAAAGAGATACTGCAGCACTTCATTTGAAACATAGAGTTCTATCTAAGTAAATGCTCAAAAGAAGGCCGCAACAACCAAGATATCTGACACTGGTGGTTAATTGCAATGAAAGTAAAAAATTAGCAAGGTTACTAATATGATAACAAAAATAGGAAAGTGAATGTAAACTGGAATGCTTTACAACTGAAATTTATATTTAAGGTTCACGGTATTTTACAACTTCACTCATAAAATTAGCTGAACACAAAATGGATAGATGATTCCATAACACGGAGTTGTTCATTGATAATAGTAAAGGAGAAAAATAAGACTGGACATTTTACCTTGGATAAGGGTTTCCTTTAACAACCTTCTGTCCATACTTTCGCCACCTATAACCATCGTCCAAAAGATCAACTTCACTGGTTGTTTGAACAATGATCCTAGGTTCTGCAACAGTTCGGTGAGAACAAGCTGCCTCTGAAGTTTGTACTTCTACAGCCCTGCAAAATACAGATATGTTAGAGAAGAATGGCTGCAAAAATAGACACGGGAGCAAAAAAGCAATTACTATGAAATAGTGCTAAGGGTGAAGGGAAGTACCTCCTCTTTGATTCTCGTTCGTCATTGTCCCTCCCATCCGCTCTAGTCTCTGCATTACCCACTTCCTCACTGTCACTTGATCCGGATATCTGGTCATTTTCTTGGTTGGATTCTTGATCCTTCATTCTTAATGAATAGGAAGGTTCTCCCTCCTTGGATTTGTTAAAATTTCCTGCCAGACCCTCTGAGCCGAGCTCATATGGCCCCTGAAGATTATAGTTTCCACTTTCTTTTGAACGCTTACTAGCTTGTGGTGGCTGATGGTTGTGTTGGCCCTTATATATAATCTCAGTCACCTGGCCATCTAGGGAGCGCTCAACCTTCTTCTTGACTGGACAATTTGGATGTGTACACTTGTAATAGCTACGAGGATATTCACTTCCCTTGACATGCTTCTGCCCGTACTTTCGCCAGTTGTAGCCATCATCAGCAGGTTTGTCAACAGCAAAGGAAGCAGGTTCTGACCTATGATCAGATAGGGAAACATCAGATGACTCTTTCACGATGTTACCATCCAATGCAGGAGGAGGTATCTGTTGGTTCGCTGCTGCATTTGATGTTAAGGACTGGAACGGTGACACTGAAGGTGCAGCTGCTGTTGAAGAAGATGGATAGTCAGGCGGAAAGTGCATTTGAGACTGAGCCTGGGTTGCCTGAGCTGTAAGTTGAGTAAGCACTTGCTGATGTGACATTCCAAAAGGGCCCTGTCAAATGAAGATACATCACTGACTTCGAAGAAGCAAATTCAAATTAAACCAATAACATATTTAGTTGCTAGTCAAGAAGAAGCAGGAGGTGCAGTGTCAAGAATAACGGAGAGGAAAACAACTACTGTGCATGTTAATCTATCTGGAGAAACATGTTCTTCCTAATTAGTCAAGTAACCAAGTCTTCAATGAATGTCATCTTAAAAGATTCAGAGTCAACACATCATATATTATCTCAAACCTCCATGGGCTGTTCGTAAGGTATCAAATGTCACCTATACTTCAATCATATTGTCATTATTACTCAGGGAAGAAGCACAATCGCAAGCTTCAGTATTTGCTAATTAGATTACAGGGGGAGTTCCGTTAAAACACACTTCTATACCTTACCACAGACATCAGAACAGGTCTTGAAAACTTTCAATCTGATGAAGATGGTTAAAACATTATTCCAAGAGAAGGAGCTGATTATAAATATCAAAGAAGAGTTAAATGCAAGATAATCTTAATCTATCTGTTTCAATGACATATTTTAAAAGGATTTGCAACCCATTCATCTATGCAACAAGTAATAATAGAATAAATGAAGAATACACGTGGACTACATGTGGACATCCCAAGTACAATTCTCATTAGACAACTGTAAAAGCGCGTAGCACCCCACATTATCGATGGCATGGACATAAGCTTCCCCATTTGCAACAACAAGAATGGTCTCGACTTCTGAACTATTGGAAATAGAAATTTTCTTCCCGTGTAACTTTCTTCCATCAAATTAACAGCACAGTGCCAAATATAGAACGTTTACCATCATCAAGAGATTTCTAATTGCAGAGCAGTGTTAATTACTGAAACTCAATTATGTTACTACAGACAAAACCTGCTTTTAATGAGGAATCAAACGCTTCCTGTCTGCCTTTTCTTTTATTTCATGAACGAGGTTTTTCTTCTAGACGAATACGATGTTGAAATTATTTTTTTAAAGAAGGAAAATAGAAGGTCTGCGACAAAGATGTTCCCTCTCTCGTCTCTCGATATATCTACTTACTAGATGGGTGCAGATAATAATGTACTAACAACAATGCCAGATAGAGATATTGTTCGTCAAAATTGATTCAGATGGCGAGGACCCACAGAAAAATCCACCGTATTCATGCATTTGCATTTAAAAACCAAATCCCTGTATTTTCCTAACAACTAAATATAAACAAAAATAATACATCTGTAAGACATTACGTCAAGTAATTTCTGTTGTCTTTTCTCTGTATCAGTCCATGTGATGCCAATTCCTTATCTTCCAACTACTCCACAGTATAATATGAGTACGACTGGCACTAGATGGGACCAAAAATGTTTTTTTTACGTGAATTCTTGTCGGTCAATTAGTTGAGAGGGAAAAATGTGATGGATCTGGTCTACTTTCATATATCTGTCTCTATGCACATAGCACCAGCCATCTTGAGCCAGTATTCAAGTAGACAACTAATGAATCATAGGAGGTTAGCATAGTGTTCGTGAAGCTTTAATAATTTCTTTGCTTCCTTAAAGAAATAACATAATATCAACTATAGCACTTGGAAAAGATTCTATTTGATAGCAGTAGAGGAGCTCAAGAAGGATCTGTACATACAGAGGCTTCAACTTGTCCCTGGGAAAGGGCAAATATAGCCAAGTAGAAGTGTTGCTGTCAGCATTAATTCACCATGCGTGGGTCCAATCCCTATCTTTAAAACATAAAGTGTCCTGATTCGATCAGAAGGATAATTCATTTTAATTTCCTACTTCGGGTCTATGGCTGACATCCACACTGAATTTCTAAGGTTGAATAAGATTAGACTAGTCTCACTCAATTCATTTTAGAATGATACATTGATGGAATTAGGCCTAGGTGCATAAAATTTTGTTGTGGTTTCGCTTCTTTCTAACACCGAAATGGCTGGAGAGAGAGGAAAGGTCCTTTCAATTTTAGGATCACCCGGGAATAGATCCAGTTGAGGTGGGGTGGGCATGTAACTCAGAGGATTAAAGCACATGGTAAAATAAAAGAAAAGAAAAGGCCGGACAAGGTTATGCTTCAGTTAGATGAACTGATAAAGAAGACCATTGCTCTGAATTTCTGTGTACATTTCTACCATGCCCAGACCCCACATTGTGGGATTTCACTGGATATGTTGTTATAATGTGTCTCATGTCAGTCAGATACCTTAGCCAAGGAGCAACAAAAGGCACACTCCAGATATAAAGGAAATATACTTTTGGCAGTAAAGTTCAAGGCTTTTAGGAAATAATTCCTTTTCCAAGATCCAGTAGCCACTACAGTGCCTTAAAAATCATTGCCACGTACAGTATATTCTTACAGGAAAATAAGGCAAAGACCAGTCATATAATCCTCATTATGACTGTTGCTATGCTAACGGACTATTAAAATCAACCATTAATGCTACAACAAGAGCCGAGGGTCTTTCGGAAACAACCGCTCTACCTAAAGGTAGAGGTAAGGTATGAGTACACTCTACCCTCCCCAGACCCCACGTTGTGGGATTTCACTGGGTATATTGTTGTTGTATTAATGCTACAACAACATCCATATAAAAAGCCAAAAACTAGTTGCTAACTATGGTAACAATTATTGAATTCTATTCCATCTTGGATACCTCAAAACCAATCTAACCATTCAAGACTAAAACAGTAAAGTATCCACAAATCAATCTATTTAATGATGTCAGTGTTCTGAACAACTCGTAGCACCTCGACTTATCTATCAGAGATTGACATATTGTGAAAAAATCATTAAACTTTTAACAACTATCAATATTGAATCCATAATTTGAAGTGTATCGGGTCTGTGGTAAAAACTTATTAACAACAACAACATACCTAGTGTAATCCACAGGTGGGGTCTAGAGATGGTAGAATGTACGCACATCTTACCCTACCTCGCAGAGATACACAGGTTATTTCCGATAGACCTCAGATCAAGTAAATAATTTCAAAACAGTTTGAAAAAGGGAATACGGAAATGAAAAAAGCAGTAACAACAACGAGCAGAAATAAAACAGTAAAAACCTAAAAGTTGAATCCAATAATATATTTTTTAACACGAAAAATCAGAAAAAGAGGAAATAAAGTTAAGAACTTTAATGAAGTACCTGACCAGGTGAGAAAGAATCCATCAAACTTATAAATGTATTAGTTACGTGGGTTTTTAAATTGCAAACCAAACAACATATTAGCTTTATTTAAATTTTATACGTAGCAAAAAATGCTACCAAACACGGTACAATAACTTATGTAAAATTTAATACATGAACAACTTAGCTCCTGACCCGCTATCAACCAACCCCTAAAAGTTAAATCCAATAATATCATTTTAACATAACAAATAATAAAAAAAGGAAAAATAAAATTATGAACTTTTATCAAGTACCTGACCAGGTGAAAAGAACCCATCAAACAAACTAGTTGGACTTAATCCATTGGGTACACTAAACGTCATCGGTGGCGCCACCGTAGATGGTGGCTGAAAACCCACCGGAGATGTCATTGCACCAGCAAGAAGCTGTGAAAAAGGACACTCAGAATCCGGATCACTATCCGAGAAAAAACTGGATACTAGTGTCATCGGACCCGGACTAATACCACCACCAGAAAATAAACTGTCCATTGAATTTCTTGTTGGTAAAGTAATACTTGGACGACCCCTTGATGATGATCCTTCTTTGTCAGCCATGATAATTGATAATTAAACACAACCTTTTAATACATATAATTTAATATATCATTTCTTGATTGCTATGGAAAGAGGTGGATATTAATTTGGAAAGAAGGGATTAAACAGAAAGGATGTGTGTGTGTGTGTAGTATCTGAACAAACTAGAAAGTCCACGCTTGTAGATACGAAAATGGAGGCTTTGCAGTTTTGTTTCTTTTTCCTTTTATTTTTTATTTAAATGATGATCATATTGGACATATAATAATAATATAGTTTTCTTTTTGTCATGAATAGGACACCATATACAAAACAACATATTCACTAAATCTCACAATATAAAATTTGAGGACGATAGAGTGTACGCAGATCTTAAATAAGATAAACAAAATACACATACCAGTATACATCAAACGACATGAGACTATTAAGTAATATTGTGCCTACTAGTATAATAGGCTAAACGGACCTACAATAATAACACTACAACTATCAGTTGAATTATTTACCAGTTGAACACATAAAAATAAGTACGTAATTTATTTATTTTTTGTTTTTCCTCCACTTTTCGATATTATAGGTCACAAGTTCGAGCCACAAAAACAGTCACCAATGTATGCACAAGGATAGATTGTCTACATCACACCTCCTAGGGTGAAGCCCTTTCCCACACTGCTAACGCAGGATATTTTGTCACCGAGCTGCCTTTTTTGTTTGATACTTGTTTTGAAATTACGATTAATTCAAAGTTGCATTACATAAATTGTTAAGAGTCCCACATCGGAAATAGAATTGAAACATGGACTCCTTATATGGACTTGGACAATCTTCACCCTACAAGCTAGCTTTTGGGGTTGAGTTAGGCCCAAGTCCATTTTTTACATGGTATTAGAGCCAGACCCATTTCGATTCTTTGTTTACCGATGTTGGACCCCCAAATTATATTATTCACGCTTCAGTTAACGAGGTCTAGCGTGCGGGGGAGTGTTAAGAGTCTCACAAACATGTACTCCTTATATGGACTTGGACAATCCTCACTCTACAAGCTAGCTTTTGTGGTTGAGTTAGGCCCAAAATCCATTCTTTACGTAAATCTCATTAAAGGAGAAGTTCGGGATATTTATTTTCAGGAGTCGAATCAATATGTAATTTATATAATAATGTAAAGAACTTGATAAAATTACGATAATTCTATAATTTATATAGGTTTTTCTTTACTTTTTGGTTGCTAATCAAGGATGAATGTACAATATGATTTACCAAATCAGCTAAATTTAATAGTTTTAGTTGAAATAGTATAATTGTATTAGTTTTATTATCAAAATATGTGTGAATAACAAACTTTTGAAATGATCAATAGGTTTAGTGACACTCAAATTCATAAAATTTAAATTTTGAATCCACATCTTACTATAATCTCACTTATAAACAAGATAGTAGGTTGTTTAGAAGCCTATGTGAATTACATGTAATTTTAAGTAAGCTAATAGTATAAATAACTTATTATATTATCAATAAATAGAATTTAAACTCACAAATAAATAGTGTAATACTAAGAGTCTAAGAACGGAGAATAGGCGACGCTAACTAATTCTAATTGAAATTATAGTTTAGTATTGTTACACTTATATTACACCCGGTGTTTTATATGAATGGAAATCTTTAATTTGAAAACAATAATAATCTAATTTATCTTAGAGACAAATAATTTAGTACTATTGGAAGAAAACAAAAAAAGAGCTGAATAGAATGTAACAGGATAGATTCATAGAATCCATTTTACTGATTATAACTAATTTAGCATGTATAAATTGATTGATTGGATTAATATTCTTGAAAAATAGAATATTAGATTTTCTATTTTAAAAAGGTGATGGTACTACTCGTTCTTTTATCTAACATATTTCAGAAAAACGTGATAAAGGAAAAAAAGTTCTGCAACACGACTAGCGATCGTCCCGCAGTCTCATTTATTCCCCAATCCATTGCTTCGGACTTGGTGACTTTCGTTCTTAAATAAGTGAGGTCAATGGCGGATCTTGCCCAAAATATTAAGGGGGCGGTGGCCGGTGACGGATCTTGTCCAAAATAATAAGAGTATGATAATTTCAAGAAAGTTACCTCTATTTTTTTATCTCAGTGATTCGTCATGGCCTCTAAAAGCACATGCTTGAAACGTGAGCCAATGAATTGAATCAATTTTTTAAAGTTGGACCATCGTACCAACTACCACTCCTAAAAAACATAAATCAATTATCAAAGAAACAAACATAAAAGAATAGTTAATTTGTTAAAGCATTAACTGCTTTTCTGAAAGAACCGAATAGAATACAAATCGAATATAAAATCTCTTATTTTGTCTAAGTTATACATACAAGATACACCTCTGTACACAATCATTAACCTAAAAATAGCTCAAAAAAATAACATCAACATCTCCAAACTACATAGCCCACCATATTTCAATACTAATTTCTCCTAAAAACTCATTATTAAGGCTTACTTTCAACTAACCTTATTGATTTTTTTGGTCTTTCCTTTCCCCTTTTTCGTAAATCTTGAACGACCCTTTTCATATTTTGCCTTCCCCCCCCCCCCCCCCCACACACAAATCTTGAATTACCCATTTGATATTTTGATTCTTTTTTGGGGAAAAAATTGAACTTTACTTAATTTGATTGAAATTTCAAGAATTCATGACCGCCACAGCTGCTGTCGGGGATACCAGCACTAGCAACAACCTAGCTCTGACGAGAAGTCTAAACAAGAAGGAACTTACATTGATATAAGGTCATGAAAATTATAAAATTTGAATTAAAAAACAACAAAAAAAAAATATCCCAAGAAGAGTATAATGAAAAATGAGCTTAATCAATCTACACAAAAAAATCAGTTATGTATCAACTTACATTGATATAAAGAAAAAGATTTGGAGTTGAAGTATGAACCACATAGAGAGTGAAGAAGGAGACTAGAGTTTGTGATTAAGGGTAAAACAATTGAGTTATATAAAATAGTGTATTTTGAAATATATATAAAAAATTAAAAAATAATTGAGGGGGGTTGTGGCCCCCTCCCGCCCCTTCTAAGATCAGTCATTGAGTGAGGTGGAGGAAGTTAGTCTCATTATCTCGGGGGATGCCTCATACGAGATGGTTTTCTTTCAAACTTCGAAATTTCTATTTTCATTTATGGAATTTCCATTGAGTCTAGGTAAAAGTTATGGTTGCACGAGCATGGGCTCGCGCTCTTATTAATTAAGTACAAAATATTTTTACTTTTATTGTTATTACTACTTCCACACTTAAATACAAGTTTAATTTGGAAAGGAGTGTGTTAAAATGGTTCGCCTGTGGAAAAGGAAAAGTTGTCCAGGTGCCATCACAGAATTCTTGCAATCTTTTTATGGATATCGATACACTGTTGTGGCTAGGGATGACAACAGATAGGATCTGGACCGGATCCTACTAGATCCATATCCAGATCCAGATCCGTTTTTCATACATGTATCCATATCCGGATCCAGATCCATCAGGTCCATAAAAATCAGATTTAAATCCAGATCTCGGATCCACATATCGGATCTGGATCCACATGTAAAAAAAATTGCTTGAATTTTCCAGTGCATTCAGATTGAATCAAAGTTTCCGATCGACAGTATAGAATTGTAATGGTTGAATCCTACGAGAAAAGTAACAATTAGTTTATGTTAACTTAGTTTGATGTATTCAAACTTGAATTTTATGTCTTTCTAAAATAATTTGACAGTTATATATAAGTTCAAGTACTCATCTTATGTTAGATTTTGAGATCTTTTGCACCAGTTTATTCTGCTTTGAAATTCAACGAATGTTATAATTTTTTATTTATTGTCGGAAACTTGAATCCAAGATATACAATTTTGTTCACTATTGTTCGTGCATAGTGTCTTATATATATAATAGACACACACAAATACATGTAGCATGATCCTAAAAAAATCATACAAAACGCAACAAAAAATACATGAAAAACGGATGTATAAATATATAATGTATTTAATAAAAAATGGATCCACGGGTCGGATCTGGATCGGATACGAATCTCAAAGACAAGATCCAGATCCAGATCTGATCCATCATAAACGGATCTGGGTCCGATCTGGATCCGTCGGGTCCAAAATTTGAGTATCCATATCCTATAAAACGGAGGATACACCGGATCCGAATCGGGTCCAGGATCCACTGCCATCTTTAGTTGTGGCCTCTCTATTTATACCAGAGAGTTCACTTGAAAGGCTTATCGATCGGTTGTGGAGGTTGAGGAAAAGATGGGTAGCTGATGATAGATGATTAAAGAGTGAAAATCTCAACAACTTTGATTTGTTCCTTATTCGACTTATTCCCAAGCTTTGACTCTTTGTCACATATTTTACAAAGCTACAATTCACCACGTGTAAGTCGTTTTAACCTCACAGTAAAATATTATATCTTAGCGTGAAGTAAAACAAAACTGTTCTAATGAATATTGGTCGGAATGTTGTGACATTTGTTCCAACATTTTTATGTATTCAAATCAGTGCTTCAGAGGATTTGTTGGGTCAAATATTACAACAACAAATCCAACATTAAGAGATTCAAAAAATTATATTGGTCATTACCTTTCACAACATAAATAAATATAGACATAAAATCATTCAACCTTCCAAAATTGAGGTATTCTTACAAAGGAGTAGGACTCGCTTATTGAAAGTTGAGGAGTAATACATTCTATTTTATGTGAATTGTTTTTTTTAATCTATGACGAAAATAATACTCTATTTAAATTTAAAATATTTTACTTTAATTAGTTGTAGACTTGTAGCCCCGACGACTTAAGAGTTGCCGTGCAGTATAAGGCAGTCCACATAGAAGAAAACAGTCGATTATTTTGGCTACTTGTGTGCACGTTTTAGAGTCTCATTTGGACATTTGGTTTCTGCCATTTTTAAAATTGCTTGGAAAATTTTACACCATACAAATAAACTCAATTATTTTCTTAAAAAGAATTTAACATCATCAGTATTTTTAAGTGAAATGAAATTGGTAATTTTTCTTTATAAGAATTTTGTTGAGATATACCACATATATACATTGTATATATATATATGTGGTTAGTTAGTTGGATATTAGTTTATTTCATTAGATATTTTTAATTAGGGATATTTTTTTATTAGATATTTAGTTAAAGTCAGTAAAGTCGGTTTATTAGAATATTAGAAGTCTATAAGTACAGACTTGGATCTGTAAAGGAGATTAAGCCTTCATAATAGAAAATTCAGAAGAGCTGATTTTAGCTCCCAAAATATCTCGTTCACTGCTTTCTCCTTTCTTCCATTCCTCTGGTTTTTTCCCTTTCCTGTTCTTCATATCCAGAAAATTAACATGGTATCAGAGCGGGATAAATTCGAGAGGCGCGACGCGATAATTGCGGCATAACTTTGATAAAGTTTTGAAGAAACTGAAAATATCAGACTCACGATTTTCTAAAAAACAGAATCGCGAAGTAATCAATTCGACTCGAAGTGTATTTTGGTCGAGATCGAATGAGTTGATAGAACATATTGAGGTGAAAATCAGAAGCGAAGGAACTGAGAAAAATCGAAATCGCGATTTCCCTCTGAAAATTAGAATCGAAGATCAAGTCATCTCCTAGAATCGAAGATCGATCCATCTTCTAGAATCGAAGATCAATTCTGTTGCGAATGACACAGAATCGACAGAAAATGGAAGATCGATCCGCGATGGAGATGCTATCGTTTTCTGCGGATACACTCCGCCTTTGGCTATCGTTGCGACGTCGAAGATCGCCGAGAATTTGTGTATTAGGTATGTATGTCAGGTTCTTTGTGATTCAATAAAATGATCAAATTAAGTTTCGATTTGTGAGTTTCTAGGAATTCAGTTTCATTCAAAATGATCAAATTAAGTTTCGATTTGTGAGTTTCTAGGAATTCAATTTCATTTTCGTACTGGTTCTGTGTTGGTGAATTATTTTGTATTGTTAAAATTGAATTCGTGTTGGTGAATTAGTGAATTGGATGCATTGATGTGGTGGTGATAAGTGTTGGTGAAATTCACAAGTAGTCACTGTATGTCGAGCTGCTGTAGCTGTCATTGTTGCTACTGCAGAGTGAAAGATGCTGGTAGGGCACCTGAAGTGTCACGACCCAACCCGACGGGCCGCGACCCGGTGCCATAATTGGACACGATATCTGAACACTGTTAAATATAATCGGTGATACCAGAATGATGTAAAAATCTTGTAAAAGTAAGTTGCTGACTCATAACACTATATATCAAAATGAACCTGTCTCTTGAGGAGTCACAGCTAGTCAATCATTACAAAATAGGCAAGCCGACAAGGCTACCACCATACACAGAAATATCCAAAATGAACCACAACCCACACGTGTCTACCGTACATGTCTACAAACCTCTAAGAGTATGATAATAAAATATGACGGGACAGGGCCCCGCCGTACTCCTAACTAACACGAATATGCATAAGTTTATATCATAGGATCTGTACCAAAATGACTAGGCTCCGAAATAATGAATCTCTCCAAATAGCTGAGCGGAAATCATAAGCTGGAGGATCACCAAAACGAATATCTGTACCTGCGGGCATGAAACGCAGCCCCCCGAAGAAAGGGGATCAGTACGAAAAATGTACCGAGTATATAAAACATGAAGTACTGTAAAGAAGATCATATCTGACCAAGTGATAACATGATACAAGTATAATAATCAAAGATATCAACAACTGTTCCTTATAAAATGAGAGTCATACATGTCCATAAAATATACCATATCCGTGGATATTTGTCCACATATACTGTACCCGGCCCATTCTGGGACTCGATGAATGAAGTCATATCCGTGGATGCCTATCCACATATATATCCGTGGATACCTGTCCACTGCGCACATACCGTACCCGACCCATCGTGAGACTCGGTGAAATAATCATATCCGTGGATGCCTGTCCACATATGTCGTACCCGGCTCATTCTGGGACTCGGTAAGATCATCATATATATACATACCGTACCCGACCCAATGTGGGACTCGGTGAAATAATATAATCACATCAAGCACGAATAGAATATAATGAGTAACCTTATACAATTTAAATCATCATTTGACTCTCAATGGAATAAATAGAATGAACTATCACTTGTAAAATCAATGCAACTATCATATCAAATATCACTAGGAATTAGGATTCAATGGAATCATGTACGTCCGTCGTACACTCATTTTATATAAATCATGTCAAAAGTAGAAAAGATAGTTTTACATACCTTATTATCGAACTAACCAACTCAATATTTAGAATACGTCTCAATTAGTACTTCAACCTATAACAATAATAATATGTTCGTCAACTCTATGATTACTAGTATACGTTATATTTATCGAATGATGACTCTTTTGTTATATAAATTGGGCAGCACTTCCCCTATTTATATATACATCCACAACTCACAAACAAGGGCAACACATCAATAACCAAGCACTAATTAAGGATATAACCAAAACAGTCTCAAATACTCCATATACGTCATCGTTATACATTCTTTCTCTTTACATTCATGTAATACAACAACCACAACAACCAAGATTATTAATACACTTATTTCTCATGTTAATTCAGCCCCTTAATCCATATTAAAACAGTCCATACTTCAATAACAAGGAGAGTGAAATGTGAAGCTTTTCTACACCTTTCTATACCTTTATTCCTTGAGGACATACATTAGCAATTACCAAAATGTATATGCATGTTCATAGCTTATAATTCCAGCATTATAACTCAACAAAACAACCCTTAAATTCTACACAACAATACCCACGATTTTGGGAAGGTCTCGGCCACAACAACACGATTCCATAACTTTTCTCTTAGTTCCTTAAAATCCAATTCATATTTCAACACTTTCATATAACCAATTAAAACTTTAAATATCAAGGTTTCCTTCAATTTTTAACATACAATTAGTGACAATGATAACAACGACAACAATCAAACCCAATGTATACAAAATAGCCCCAAAATCGGCTCAACAACATCAACAACAACCACATGCATTTTCTTACTTTCAACTTCTCTTAACACAAGTTCATCTCTTAACTACAACATCATTTAACTTCCAATTACTTTATAAAAAGAAAAATTCTTACCTTACATTAGCCAAAGCAATCCCTACGGCATCGGTACTCACTGCCCCATTTTTGCACAATTTCTTCAACTTTTAATGACATGCATGCATTCTTTATAAGCTTGAAACCATCTTACTTACATGTGTTTCTCCAAAATGTTCATCTCCAAAGCTTGAAGTTTTCTGGGCCATTCTCGGCCAGCATGTTATCGTGACCCACTGTTTAGGTGTTTACCATTTCTTAGAAATTTATAGAAGGGCTTAATCTTGTAAGGGGAGTTAGTGTGGTCTATAACTTAGCTATGGAAGATGAAAATCTGTTTGAGAAGAGAGAGGGGATGTTGAAAGTGCTGATTTTCGAAATGGAGGGGAGAAAATGAGAGGAGAGATATATTGATATAAGGGATAAAAAACGTCTTGCATGCTTGTCACAAGTTCCCACAAATCCACTTATTATCATCTCCACTAAAATTAATCCCACAAATAATAAATCAATCTCCCATACTTAATAATTTTAGACCCCTCTTTATTTTATATCCTGAAATTTTTGATAAGTCCTCATTTTCGACGACAACATTTTTATAACACGTCACTAATCCGTAACCTTATTGGAAAATTTCAACTACTAGCATTAATTTCCATCGTCACACTTGTTGTATTCAAGATTATTCCCGGATTACATTCTTTCGTATACTAATTTCCTATACCCGAATCTTAATTTCTTAATTACGTTCTCAACTTATTTCCCTTAAACTTATGAGGTGTAACATGAAGCTATATAAAATTCACAGAAGGAAATTCCTATGAAAAAAAGGGAGATTAAACGACTTAAAGATGAATTGTTTGGTAGTGTTTTGGATAAGTATGATGTTGAAATATTTATCTGACTTAAGCGGTGACAAATATGATCACCAGGAAGTAAGAAGTAGATCAGTGGAACTCTAGTTCAAAGGCACTGTGGTTCTATTTTTTTCCAGCAGATTGGCAAATTGGTATTATCGACTACAGAACTTAAGTATCTGATTGTCGATTTTCTAGTACGCACTTTTGCTTTCATATGAGATACTAAGAGTTGCATATTCAATAGATTGATGAAGGATCGAGGAGTTCTTAGCGACAAATTGACTGAGAATTGAGAGATACTTCGTCGGAGACAATATGGATTGAGTTGAAGCTCAATTCAAAGATTCACAGAGTTATTCACAGGTCGATCAAGTGTTAGATTGCCTGTTTTTATATGTGTAGCTAAAGATAGGGGAATCGAGGAATTTCTAGCTGGAGTTGGACTAAAAATTGAGAGAGACTCCGCTGCATATCCGAGCTTATTATAATAGCTTGCGTGATGAGAATCGAGGGATTCTCTAGTACGAATGAGACTATAGAACGATGGGTTCTTAATTATTATTGTTGGCAAGATGAATACAGTGGTTATTCTATCGAATTAAGGACAGAAACTGAGAGATTCAACTTGTAAAGGTTGCACCTGATGTTGTCGATGTTGCAATTGGTGCTGCTACTATTGTTGATGTTGGTGCTACAATTGTGTTGCTGCTCACTGCTATTATGTTGCTGATATTACCCTGCAGGTGTACAATTGTTGTAGATGTTACAGCTGCTGCTGTTAATAATGCATCTACAAATGCTGATTGTTTCCAAGCTAGAATTTGCCATTATTTTGATTAGCTTGAGAAGTGTTGAGATATACCACGTATGCCATTTCTTATTAACAGTCGGGAATTATGGAGTTTATGCAGCACATTGTGTTGTTTTTAAAGTTGTGTTGTGGAAGCTGTTGTGGTTGTTGATATTTCCTGCTCTGATGAGCATGATGTGGCCGCTGCAGCTGATAATGAAGCAACTGATGGTGTTGTAAAAAGGGGTGTTCATTTCGGATATCCGAAAATTTCGTATCGGTAAAATTATGATCCGAATCCGATCCAAAATTTCGGATCGGATAATCGGATATCCGAAAATTTTCTTGTTCTCTGCAGACTATTCTCGGCTTGCCAATATGGAAAGATTCAGTCATTGAAAGAATAAGGGAATGAACCACCATTGTTAAGTCACTTTCATCGATCTCGAGTTCATGCAATGCAAAATGATACAATTTGCCAAGTTGCATTATTAAGACTATTCTCTTTTTGATAAGTGGAGTTGCACATTTAATATTTAGCAAGGAGAAACTTGACCAACATGTGAAATCTAGGACTTCAGTTGTCTTATGCTCGATACTGTGTCATTTAGAAATTTATTTCATTGACTAATGTTCTCTTTCACGAGCAACAGTTGTTATTTAAAGATGATTTGGCAAAATTGGCATAAAACACATTGTACGGAAATTTTTCTTGTTCTATGTAGTCCATCTTTATCTGCTCCCAGGGATGACGTCCCTTTGGATTGATGATGTGGTCTCTTGCCATGCATTCCACTATCGCTCATACTCCCTTCAACAAGATCAGCAATACCAATTACTGGATAGCCATGAGCAAAATAGGATAATCCAGTTAAACATATGAAAATACCATGTAGCTAGGGGGAAAAATAGGATATTTCGGATATCCGAAATTAAGGAAATTGTGATCCGTATCCGATCCGATTTTTTCGGATATCCGATCCGAAATATTCAAAACTCAATAAAGCGGATTGGATATCCGATTTTCGGATCGGATCAACCGGATCGCGGATCAGATCGAAATTAACACCCCTAGTTGCAAATACACCAAAGTCTGATGGGGTTCATGTTGACCCCTCTGCTGCTACTACTGGGGCCTCTGCAGCTGCTGCTGATGTTTTGGCTCCTTTTTGCAAATACTGATGTTGGTGCTGGTGTGGCTGGTGATACCATGGTCGATAATGCAGAGGTGGATAATGTGGCAGTAGCTGCTGGTTGTGTTACTGCTGAGAAGGTTACTCTGGTGCATGTTAGTCGATTTCCAATTGCTCACGCAAGTGTACGTATCGTTACAAGTAATATAGTCTGGTAAGACCGAATATCTTCCACAGAGACTTATTTTCAATTACCGAACATCTACTTTATGTTATCTATTTGACTAACGATAAGTTGATTTGGTTTTTATCTAAAAATTACTAGAGTAATTGCGAGAATTAAACTAAATTACTTTGGTTTAATCAGTCATGATGGAAATAGAGCTTCCAATATCCTCGACTATCCACTCTTTTCAATTCTTAATGCAACAAGAATGTCTTCTTCTTCTACGTTAAGATAGCAGGTTAACTAGACTGTCTTATATTCCCGTTAGGATATATAATCACTCAACCACAGTGCAGAAACATTTTATATTTCTATGATAGGTTTTACCACATAAAAGGATTAAGAACAATAACATATAATGCTACACAAGTATCGGAGTACTTTCGTCCGCGATTTTAACCTATGTCTATTTAATTACAACATATCCAAATCTCTCATCTCGGTTCTTGATTCGAAATCATATAGATTATGATAATTAATGATCAGTTAACTATCAAACATTCATACAATATTGAATAAATCTTAATCAAGTGAAGAAGAAACTAAATTAATGCGTTAATTCATGAATAAGAGTTTCAAGCGATTCAATAGGAAAACCCTAATAAAGTGTTTAGCTCCTAGCCATAGACATGTTAAGAACTAATACAAATTCAAACATGAATTGAATTAAAATAGAGAAAAGAAAGAAAAATACTTAGAATTAATGTCTCAAATTGTAGCCCCTAAGGTTGTGATATGTTGTATGTTATATGGTCTTCCCCCAAAATCTGTCCCAAGGACTTAAATATGCTGCAAATATCGTGTGCCCTGGACCATTCTGCCCCTGGCCAATTTCACTTCGGATCTGGAAAATCCCGCCTTGGCGCCGCGGCCCTGCATTCAGGCACCACGGCGCTGAAACTCCTGCGGGCTCTCTGATTAAATGGCGTCGCGACGCTGCTTGCTTTCGTCCGAATCTCCAATTTTTGACCTTTTTGCCTCGGGACCCTCCTTTTATGCCAAATTTTCATTCCTTTTCGTTATTTTGCCTTTTTGAACCACTGTGACTCAAAAGAAAGAAAAATAACCCTAAAACGACACTTATTTAAATAAAAATGGGAAAAATACTAACTAAAAATGACTCAAAAAGCATATACAAAATACACCTAACAAATACCCCCAAACTTAACATTTGCTCGCCCTCGAGCAAAGATCAAAACAAAATCAAAGAAACAAAAACAAACAGACTCAAAGACTCAAATCAAGCAACTGCACAGGGTTACTTAAAAAAGCATGAATGTCAGTTGGGATAATATGCTGGAACATATATAGCATGAATATAACAATCTAGAATTTCAAGCCAGATATTTCGCAAATTCATTTCAATGTCACTCAATGGAAACATGAACACTAACCTATGCATGTCAATTTCATTTAGTTCTATGAGCCTGTTTACTTGCTATTCTCCACTAATCATAGACATACATTCTAGAGATCTTCAGGACTTTTCAGGGTTGTAATGTAGGCTTAGGCAGGGGTAGGTAAAGGTAGACATTTAGGCTCAATTTACGTACCATAAGCGTTTTTTCATTCAACTCTTTTGTCATTCTTTTTGGTATTTTTTTCATTCATACCTATCATTCTCCTCTTTTCTTTTTCGGAGCATAAAACACATTCATATAGGCACCCCCAAACTTAAGCTTTTGCATATTTCTTTCATTGGGGTGCGCATCAATTTTTCACTCTTTATTTGTATTTCTTTTTCACACTTCTTCCTCCCTCTTTTCAATTACTACTTATGACACACAAGGGAATCATAGGGTGTCAAGAAAACAACTAAGTTTAGGATCAAATGGGTTGACTAGGGATACAATTTATTGCAAGGTAGGTAATGAATGGTAAGAAGGGCTAACAAAGAAATGTCTGAATCATCTCCCTAAGCATGTACATCTTTCGCCTCAAATAACAAGCAAGCAGACTTCATAGACATTTTTTAATCATTCTTTCTACAATTGACAACACATA
The DNA here is from genome assembly GCA_029844215.1 of Przewalskia tangutica. NCBI lineage: Eukaryota > Viridiplantae > Streptophyta > Magnoliopsida > Solanales > Solanaceae > Przewalskia > Przewalskia tangutica. The sequence continues at coordinate 114,033,223 of CM056723.1, read as the reverse complement.
GGCTAAGCACAAATATCCCAAATAATTAGATTTTCATGAATTTTTGGCATATCAAACTTAAGCACGCAGATTTTAACTTCTAATTCCATTACATTATCTCACTTAATTCACTAGGCGTTTCAAGCAACTACAACATTCATGCTCATCAAAAAAAATTGACTCATATAAGACTAAAAAAATAGACACAGAAAAATAAAAATAAAAACCCCCACCCAAACTTAAACGACACATTGTCCCAAATGTGTAAAGACTCAAAAATAATAAAGGGACGATTTACAGACATATAGTGGCTCAAAATGGTGGAGGTGGTGGCGGATACTGTTCGTCGGAAAATTTCCCAGAGGCGCTGCGGCCCTGCTATTTTGGCGCCGCGGCGCTGCAACTCCTGCAGCTTCACTGATTAATAGGCGTCGTGGCCCTGCAATGTGGTGTCGTGGCGCTGAAACTTCTGCAGCCTCTCAAGACATTCGGCATCGCGACCCTGTAATGTGGAGCCGCGGCGCTGCACCAATTTCATGTTTCCAGCATTTTTCTGTGCTTCATGTCCAATTCCATACACCTGTCATCACAACACAACCAAAAATACCAAAAGTGAGATTGTTCAATTTAAACTAATTGCATAATTTAAACATTGAGTTGCCTCCCAAGTAGCGCTGTCTTTAACGTCTTTTAGCCGGACGCAGGTTCCTCTTTACTGTGGCTTGAAGCGGATAGCAGAGTTGATTTATTCCATGTCATTCAATAAGTATGGTTTCACTCTCTGTCCATTCACTTTGAATGGATCACCTTCTTTCCCTCTCACTTCGACTGCACCATAGGGGAACATTTTTTCCACAACGAATGACCCTGACCATCTGGACTTCAACTTGCTTGGGAACAATCTCAGCCTTGAGTTGAATATGAGTACTTGTTGTCCAGGGTGTAGCTCTTTCAGGATCAAGTTCTTGTCATACCATGCCTTGACCCTTTCCTTGTAGATTTTTGCATTTTCATAGGCGTTGTTTCGAAATTCATCTAGCTCATTCAGTTGTAGCAGCCTTGTCACGACCCGACCCCGGGGCCGCGACTAGTACCCTACTGGGGTACCCTGTCAGGTATATGTCAGAGAATAGCAGCGGAACATACATAACTTTATAAAAGGGTAAAACATCACTGGCCAGCCGGTCAGGCTGCCTTCCATACACATACTTAAACAAAGTATTTATAATACAACTGGTTCTTATAGCCCAAAACACATAGGTGGCCACAGACCTCTAAAGATAACAACTGTGGCGGGACAGGGCCCCGTACCACGAATGTAAAAATACCTATAGCATCGGAAATATCCGTACTAATAAATAAGCTTAGGAGGAATGGACTTCGACAGGAATAGTGATCCTAAGAACGAGGATCCTCAATCGCCTTACCACCTGCGGCGTGAACGCGGCCGAGAAAGGGGAGTACACAATATGTACCAAGTATGTAAAGCTGGAAAAATACTGTAATACTGATATCAAGTCTAAAAGTAAGCTGGAGTCATGAAAGACAATAAAATACCTTTTACTGTGCCTTACTAACAATGAGAGTGACAAGTATATATATATAATACTGCATAAAATAGGAGGCTCATGATCAAAGCAGGTACCTCGCGTAGTATCAATAAAACCATCCTACTCGGGACTATTTCACCGCGTGGGTCCCGTGGACCGCGTGAGGTACTCACTGCATCGTTTGTACCGGCGTGGGACTATTTCACCCGCATAAGCCCATAAGGACTCGCGTGAGGTATTCTCGCGTCATGGGTAGCAAATCTACGGGTGGTATAACGATCTTGGGGACTTTCCGCCGGATATACTCTTACCACAGGCGGATGGTATAACGATCTTGGGGCTGTACCTCAGATATACTCTTACACTGGAGCAGATGGTAATACGATCTTGGGGCTTGCCCCTCAGATATACTCTTATACTGGTGCAGATGGTATAACGATCTTGGATCTGCCCCTCAGATATACTCTTACACTGAAGGAGGTGGTATGACGATCTTGGGGCTTGCCCCTCAGACATACTCTTACCCTATCTCAAACTGTCATCATATCATAAATAAGTTAAGAAAACTTATAACTTCTTTTAGTCTTGTTCATATACTCTCTCATTTTAGTTTACTTAAGGCACTTAATCATATCTTTAATAAAAGAACACCGGGAGTTTAACCCAAGTACTATATGCTTCAACTCTTTCAACAATGACTCTTCTTTATACATAAGAACCTTTGGACAATTGATACCTTAAAATCAATTTGCCTCTTCACATACTTATCTTATTTAGAGAAAATCTCTTCTCATTAACCTTTTATGAAGCTAATAACCCAACTTCCCATAAAGTTGTTATATTAACTCTATACTTTAGTAAAATCATACTTTTTTTCCCAACTAAGGGAATTATACATTCTTAAAATGAAACAAGTCATTATATACTTAAAACAAGTGAGAATACCAAATCTTGTACGTCTACCATACTACATAGTTTCATCTATTCATGCTCAAGAGATAGGAAAGCTTCACATACCTCTTTGGTCAATCCACTTGCCAAGTCCAAACTACATGAGTAATATTTCAACCTATAATAGTCATGATACGTTTATTAACCTTTAATCTTAATGTAGAACAATCCAAGTTCAAAGTCACTAAATTCTAAGGAAAATTGGGCAGCATTTCCTTTGTTTCTACTCACTTTGCCACCTTTCTCAAGTCCAAGTTTATCATCCAAAACACCACATTTAAGGCTCAATCAATCCAACAATTCAAAGGGGATTCCACACCCAAAATTCTGCCCAATAAGTTTACAACAATTCACTTAACAATTCTAAGGTAGTTTTTAGACTACAACATGCTCATAATCTCTTCTTAACCCATTCTTCATATCCAAACCACATTTTCTAGCATGCAATGACTCTAAGTGCATTATTTTACTACCACGAGATCTTTCTTCTAAGCATGCAACACTAGAACTAAATCTAAAGGAAGAAATGTTACCTTAAAGTTTTAGCCAAAACTTATCCCAAATATTGCTAGCTTCCTTGCCAAGAACACCACCAAAATAATGCCAACAAGCTAGCTACAAGCTTCCTTTTCTTGTTCTTAACTTTTAGATTTTTCTTGGGTTTTTAGAGAGAAGGAGGAGCTGATTTTTAGAGAGAGGAAGATGTTTGAGAGATGACCAAGTCTACAAGACTTGGTCAATATAAGCCATGCAAGCCAAATCAGATGGGGACACTTGTCACCCTCCCATGGCCTTTTAAAAGAGAAATCGACTTTCCTAAGTTTTCCGCCCAAAAATCCGCCTGTGGCTGAAACCTCCGCCGGCTCTGGACTTTCGGCACCGCGCCTCGTTGCTGGCGCGGCGCTGAAACTTCAGAGACCCTCGATACTTTAGGCGCCGCCTCGCATCCGCGTCGCGCCTCGTCTTTGCCTGAAACGCATTTCTGCCCGACTGCGCGCTGAACTTGTAACTCTCATAACTTTCTACTCCGACGTCCTATCGACGAACGGTTGGTTGCGTTGGAATCTAGACTCAACGAACTACGCCCTAGGCCTTTAAAATACTTAGGAACTCTCAATGAATCGGGTCATAACCCGCCCCAAAGTTGACTAAAACCCGTCCGGAATAATCCGTCAACCTATCCTTTGAAAATTTTAAGTCTTACATGCTTTCGTACGCTCGCATACGTAGGGTCAGAACTACGGGGTATAACATTCTCCCCCCCTTAGAAATATTCGTCCCGAATGTTCCTTCTAGGCTTACTCAAATCATATTATCGACATAGACCCTCTCAACTACTCTTTTGCAAAAATAAGGAAGCTCCACGAGCCACAACAGACTTAAGCGAACTTACTGAATCAAAACTAACAAGCAGGAAAGTAGGTTACCTGGAGGTATAGGGAATAAGTGAGGATACTTCTTCATCATATCGTCCTCTGCTTCCCATGTCATCTCCTCCCTGTTTTCGTTCCGCCATAGCACCTTGACGGAAGCCTCATCTTTCGTTCGAAGTCGTCTAACCTGACGATCGAGTATCGCTATGGGACTCTCCTCATACGATAACTCCTCTGTCACTTGGACATCCTGAACCGGGTGCACTCTAGATGGATCTCCAATACATTTCCGCAACATAGACACATGAAAAACTGGATGCACCGCCTCCAAATCGGACGGAAGATCTAACTCATAGGCAACCTTGCCTACCCTACGGACAATCTGATACGCCCAATGTACTGGGCTAAGCTTCCCTTCTTTTCAAATCTCATCACGCCTTCACGGGCGATACTTTTAGAAAACCCAATCATCTATCTCGAATTCCAAGTGTCGACGCCGATGATCTGATACGACTTTTGCCGACTTTGAGCCGCCAACAATCGCTCTGGATAAGCTTCACCTTATCCATCGTCGCTGAACTAAGTGCGCCCGACTAATCGGACTTCTCCCACTCGAACCAGCCTATCGGTGACTGCACTTTCTCCGTATAAGGCCTCATGGCGCGCCATCCGAATCTTGGAATGGTAGCCGTTGTTGTAAGCAAACTCCACAAGAGGTAAATGATCCTCCCACTACCCCCAAAATCAATAACACAAGCCCGCACATATCCTCGAGTGTGCGGATAGTGCGCTCGGCTGTCCGTCGACCGAGGTGAACGCCGCATCGTGACTCACTGTGTCCCTAATCCCTTCGAAAAGACCTCCGGAAGTTAGCCGAGAAGCGGGCTCTCTATTCGATATAATCGACACCGACTCCGCGGTCTCACAATCTCTCTAATATACAATCGCATAGTCCTCACCGAGAACGCTGCTCGATCGGAAGAAAATGGGCCGATTTCACACTGTCGACAATCACCCAAATGGAATCATGCTTCCTCCGGTGGTAGGTAGCCCGTAATAAAATCCATATTTATCACCTCCCACTTCCAAGTCGAATATCAATAGCTCGCAATGACCACCGGGCTTCGTGCTCAATCTTAACTGGCGACAATTCGCACCGCGTACGAACTTCACAACGCCCTCTTTAGGCCATCCCACCAATACACGATCCGAGGTCATGGTACATCTTAGTCAACCGGATGAATAGAATAACGAGCACCGTGTGCCTCACGACTCTTGGCGAAGTCTGTCACATCGGGAACACACAACCGGCCTCAAATCTTAGCACCCCATCGTGCTACCAAATGCACTCTTCTCCTTCGAACAGCGCATCTCGATCGCGTGCAATATCGGATCCTCATCGCCGCCTCTTTACCTCCTCGGCGATAAGACTGCAACCTCTCGAACCGAATTCCTCACTATCGAATCAACCAAGCGAACCCCAAGGCTCGCTGGTGATGCAACTCGGACCATATCCTCTTCTGCGGTGAACATCGATGGACTACCCATCGACCGCGACTAAGGGCATCAGCAACCACATCGCCTTCCCGGGTGGTATAGAATATCAACATCGTAATCCTTAAGTAGATCCAACCACCGCCTTCGCCGCAAGTTCAGCCTCCTACGGTGAAGATGTCTCGAGACTCTTATAGTGCGTAAATGTCCATGAACTCCATATAAATAATGCCTCAGATCTTTAAGGCATGAATCACCACGCTAACCTAAGTCATGCGTGGGATAGTTCTTCTCATGCTTCCTGCCGCCGAGATGCATAAGATATAACTCGCTGTAGTCTTTGCATCGACGCACTCCAAGCCCGACACTGACGCGTCACAATAAACCACATATCCATCTAAGCCCTCGGAAGAGTAAGAAGCTGGGCGGTCGTCAACTTCTCCTTCAAAGAATCGGAAACTTTCCTCACAAGTATCCGTCCACCGGAACATAGCCGCTTTACGAGTCCTTAGTCAAAGGTTTGAAATAGAAGCAAACTTCTACAAACCTCCGATAATAACTCGCAAGGCCCAAAGCGCGCACCTCCGGTGTAGTAGTGGTCAGGCCAAGTCTCGATCGCCTCAATCTTAGTCAGACAACCCGAATACCGGCCCGATAACATGCCCTAAGAAAGCCATCGACGCCCGAACTCAGACTTCGAGAACTTGGCATACAATTGCGGTCTCGAGGACTCGAATACCGTCCTCAAATGATCAGATGCTCGCTCAGGCGCGAATACACCAAGATATCATCAATGAAAACTATAACGAACATATCCAAATGGCACGAACACCCTATTCATCAAATCCATGAATACTTTGGGCGTTGTCAACCGAAAGACATCACCTCGAACTCATAGTGCCCATACCGGTCCCGAATGCGATCTTTGGGATATCTATCTCTAACTCGCACTGATGATAACTGGACCGCAGTCTATCTTGAAAACACTTTGCACCACGCAATCGTCAAACAAATCGTCAATCACGGGAGGGATATCTTCTTGATAGTCACCTGTTCACCGCTCAGAATCAATACACATACGCAGCTGGCCCCATCCTTCTTCTTCACAAACAATATCGGTGCTCCCGAGGAGAAACACTTGGCCTAATAAAGCCTTTCTCCAAAGAAATCTTTCACCGGTCCTTCAACTCCTTCACGGCGGGTGCCATCTGTATGGCGGAATAGATATCGGTCGAGTATCCGGCGCCAGTCAATGCAAAACTCAATCTCCTCTCGGGAGGATACCCTAAGCTCATCCGGGAATACGCCCGAAACTCTCTAACGATCGGAATCGATGAAGGTCGGTACCTTCTACTCGGTGTCGAATACGAACCATATGATAGATGTACCCTTTCCGCACCATCTTTCTAGCCTTGAGGTAAGAAATAAACTTACCTCGGCGATGCAAGATTCCCTTCCACTCGATAATCGACTCACGAAAGCGAACCGAACTAATCTCTCTCATACCCATGTTAGCATAGCAAGATGCTAGCCAATCCATACCCATAATCACATCAAAGTGTCATATCCAACTCTATCAAGTCGGCAGAGTCCGCGGCTATCTATAGTCACAGTGACAAGCCTTATACACTCGCCACTACCATCTGAATCACCATCGGCGTAGCCACCTCAAAAGGTCTTATGGACTCGGGCTCTATCCCTATTCTATCGCAATATGAGGAGATATGTAGGACAAGGTAGAACTGGATCTATCAAAGCATATACATCAAAGAAGAAACCAATAATGTACTGTGACGACATCCGCGACGCCATGGTCTGTCGCTGACCGACATAGCATATATGCGCTCGAGGACCGCTAGAATCGAACCCCTACCACGACCTGCGCCGGCTCGCTGGCCATAAGTACCACGCCTCGGGCGTCTAACCATCGAAGATGAAGATCCAAAGAATGCACGTCGGTGAACTGCAGTAATGCTCCGCCGCCTGGGACGGACAATCCTTCTTGGATGGCCCCGATGTCCACAAGAGTAACATGATCTCGAACCCATACGACACTCGCCGGATGAGACCTACCGCATCGAACGCACCGGTAGGTGGTCTCGATTAGCGCTGCCTCGCCTCGAAACTCGACGCCCCGAGCACGACCGCTCCCGAATAACCTGGCTGATCGGACTCCCGCCGGAAAACTATGAAGGAGCAATCTGTGCTGGCTGGAAAGTGGACCTGTTCGCCGAGGCCGCCGCCAAAATCGCCACGAACCCGATCTCTCGCCCTCTGGCCGCCCAAATCTAGTTGATCCCGCTCTCTGCCTCAATCCTCGTGTACGCCGCATCTCCGGCAATATCCATCCACGGGTGAAGAGCCACCCCAAGCACGCATAATCATGTGACGGTCGGCCCCATCACGTATCTATGAACCCCGCTCGCCATATCGCCTACAATGGTGTGTGCATATCCGGCCAAGGAGTCAAACTCGGTGTACTCTCGATAGTCCTCCGCCCCGCCTCGAGGTCAAGAACCTATCTACGCGGCTCTCACCTCGGGAGGCAAGAAGTGGTCTAGAACGCCTGTGAACTCCTCCCAATCACCGGAAGAGCGTCCTCACCTCGACAATACCATGACTCAAACCAGTTCAACGCAATATCGCAGAACCGTAGAAAGCTAGTATAATGCACTCACTCGATGCCCTAAGAACTGCATGGTCCAGAATCGCGGACAAACTCCTGCGATCCTCATCAAATCTCGAACCATAGAACTTCGGGTGGGTGACAACCCGGAAATCGTGGCCGGTCGGCTCGCGCCGCGCGCTCGCGCGCTGCGCGAATCACCTGCTGCCAGAATCTCGTTTCGTAGTTCTCGCTCGCGAGCTTGGAGGCTCCGCATCGATCTCGAGCCGCGTCCGCTGCCTCGAATTCTGTTGAGGCTGGCGACGTCGTGGAACTCGCCACCCTAAACATCATCTCTGGTAAGGACTGGGCCTGTGCCCTCGTGACTCTCCGCGTCCCACTAGCAAAGACTTTCCACCGCCTTGCTTCGGGCCGCGGTTGCCTGCGTGGAGACATAATCGTTACATAAAGGAAAACATCGAGAGGAGGTTCAACCTATAACTCACTCTATTGCACGATCTTAGAGTGAAAGAATGAAACCAATCCTAAATATCCTGCGACCTCACGATTATAGATGTGGTGCACGACACACGATAATCAAGACTTACTAGACACGGTGCGTGGACACTTTCCGAGGACTAAGCGATGCGATACCACTTTTGTCACGACCGACCTCGGCCGCGACTAGTACCCTCTTCGTACCGTCGTATATGTCGAGAATAGCAATGAACATACATAACTTTATAAAAGGGTAAAACATCACCGCCACGGTCAGCCGCTTCCATAAACATACTTAAACAAAGTATTTATAATACAACTGTTCTTATAGCCCAAAAACACATAGGTGGCCACGCACTTAAAGATAACAATCGTATGACAGGCCCCGCCATACCACGAATGTAAAAATACCTATAGCATCGTGGAAATATCCGCACTAATAAATAAGCTTCCGAGGAATGGAGCTTCGACACCGGAATAGTGATCCTAAGAACGAGGATCCTCAATCGCTTACCCTTACCGCGTTAACGCAGCCCCGAGGAAGGGGTCAAGACACAATATGTACCAACTATGTAAAGTTGGAAAAATCGTAATATCGATATCAAGTCTAAAAGCAAGTCGAGTCATGAAAGACAATAAAATACCTTTTCGTGCCTTACTAACAATGAGAGTGACAAGTATATATATATAATCTGCATAAAATAGGAGGCTCATGATCAAACAGGTACCTGCCCGTAGTATCAATAAAACCATCCTACTCTTGGGACTATTTCACCCGCACGGGTCCCGTGGACCCGCATGAGGTACTCCTCGCATCGTCAGAATCACGATGGGACTATTTCACCCGCATAAGCCCATAAGGACTCGCGTGAGGTATTCCTCGCATCATGGGTAGCAAATCTACTAGCAGTGGTATAACGATCTTGGGGACTTTCCTCGGATATACTCTTACCACGGGCGGATGGTATAACGATCTTGGGTCAGACTCGATATACTCTACACCGAGCAGATGGTAATACGATCTTGGGGCTTGCCCTCGATATACTCTTATCTTTGGTGCGGATGGTATAACGATCTTGGATCCGCCCGCCGGATATACTCTTACATCAAGGAGGTGGTATGACGATCTTGGGGCTTGCGCTGCATATACTCTTACCCTATCTCAAATCACATCATATCATAAATAAGTTAAGAAAACTTATAACTTCTTTTAGTCTTGTTCATATACTCTCTCATTTTAGTTTACTTAAGGCACTTAATCATATCTTTAATAAAAGAACACCGGGAGTTTAACCCAAGTACTATATGCTTCAACTCTTTCAACAATGACTCTTCTTTATACATAAGAACCTTTGGACAATTGATACCTTAAAATCAATTTGCCTCTTCACATACTTATCTTATTTAGAGAAAATCTCTTCTCATTAACCTTTTATGAAGCTAATAACCCAACTTCCCATAAAGTTGTTATATTAACTCTATACTTTAGTAAAATCATACTTTTTTTCCCAACTAAGGGAATTATACATTCTTAAAATGAAACAAGTCATTATATACTTAAAACAAGTGAGAATACCAAATCTTGTACGTCTACCGTACTACATAGTTTCATCTATTCATGCTCAAGAGATAGGAAGCTTCACATACCTCATTGGTCAATCCACTTGCCAAGTCCAAACTACCGCAAGTAATATTTCAACCTATAATAGTCATGATACGTTTATTAACCTTTAATCTTAATGTAGAACAATCCAAGTTCAAAGTCACTAAATTCTAAGGAAAATTGGGCAGCATTTCCTTTGTTTCTACTCACTTTGCCACCTTTCTCAAGTCCAAGTTTATCATCCAAAACACCACATTTAAGGCTCAATCAATCCAACAATTCAAAGGGGATTCCACACCCAAAATTCTGCCCAATAAGTTTACAACAATTCACTTAACAATTCTAAGGTAGTTTTTAGACTACAACATGCTCATAATCTCTTCTTAACCCATTCTTCATATCCAAACCACATTTTCTAGCATGCAATGACTCTAAGTGCATTATTTTACTACCACAAGATCTTTCTTCTAAGCATGCAACACTAGAACTAAATCTAAAGGAAGAAATGTTACCTTAAAGTTTTAGCCAAAACTTATCCCAAATATTGCTAGCTTCCTTGCCAAGAACACCACCAAAATAATGCCAACAAGCTAGCTACAAGCTTCCTTTTCTTGTTCTTAACTTTCAGATTTTTCTTGGGTTTTTAGAGAGAAGGAGGAGCTGATTTTTAGAGAGAGGAAGATGTTTGAGAGATGACCAAGTCTACAAGACTTGGTCAATATAAGCCATGCAAGCAAAATCAGATGGGGACACTTGTCACCTCCCATGGCCTTTTAAAAGAGAAATCGACTTTCCTAAGTTTTTCCGCCCAAATCGCCTCGGCGCTTGTGCCCACGGTGTGGCTAAACCTCCGGCTCTGGACTTTCGGGCGCGCAGCCACGCTGTCTGGCGCTGGCTGAAACTTCAGCGACCCTCGGTACTTTAGCGCCGCTGCATCCGGCCGCGGCTGCCGCTTTGCACGAACGCATTCGCGATTGCATTTGGCCCGAACTTGTAACTCTCATAACTTTCTACTCCGACGTCCTATCGACGAACGGTTGGTTGCGTTGGAATCTAGACTCAACGAACTACGCCCTAGGCCTTTAAAATACTTAGGAACTCTCAATGAATCGGGTCATAACCCGCCTCAAAGTTGACTAAAACCCGTCCGGAATAATCCGTCAACCTATCCTTTGAAAATTTTAAGTCTTACATGCTTTCGTACGCTCGCATACGTAGGGTCAGAACTACGGGGTATAACAAGCCTCTTCTGCCCGGCTGCTTCGGCATCCATGTTCAGCATTTTCATTTCCCAGAACGCCTTGTGTTCCAACTCCACCGGCAGATGACATGCCTTCCCAAAGACCATCATGTATGGTGACATCCCAATGAGAGTTTTGAAAGCTGTCCTATAGGCTCAAATTGCATCATCCAGCTTTGTAGACCGATTCTTTCTTGAGCCATCCACTGTCTTCTCCAGTATGCTTTTCACTGCCCTGTTTGAAATTTCAGCCTGTCCATTAGCTTGAGGGTGATATGGCAAAGCAGTCCGATGGTAGACTCCGTAACACGCCAGCAAAGTGTCAAACTGCTTGTTGCAAATGTGACTCCCTTCATAGCTGATGAGGGCCCTTGGAGTGCCAAACCTTGTGAATATATTTTTCTGAAGGAATTTCAAGACAGTCTTACCATCATTCTCTTTAGTAGTTACTGCCTCAACCCATTTGGACACATAATCCACTGCGAGAAGGATGTATTGGTTCCCAAAGGACGTTGGGAACGGGCCCATGAAGTCGATCCCCCACACGTCAAACAACTCCACTTCTAAAATCTCAGTTATGGGCATTTCATTTCGCCTTGATATGTTCCCAGTTCTTTGGCAACGATCACAGCCCCTCACGAAAGTGTTGGCATCCTTGAATAGGGTTGGTCAATAGAATTCACTCTGCAATACCTTGGCTGTTGTCCGTGATGCCCCAAAATTCCCACCACATTGAAAGGTGTGACAATGAGTGAGAATTTGGTGCATTTCATCCTCTGGTACGCACCGCCTAATGACTTGATCAGCACAGTGCTTGTAGAGAATTGGCTCATCCCAGTAGTAATGTTTTACCTCTGAATAGAAATTTTTCACCTACTGTCTTGTCATTCCTGAAGGCACTATTTTTGCTGCAAGAAAATTAACAAAGTCAACGAACCAAGGTAAACTAACACTAGTACTTACCTGAAACAGTTGTTCGTCTGGAAAGTAGTCATTTATTTGCACATCCTTGGTGTTCTGGCTCTCTTCCACTTCAAGACTTGACAAATGGTCTGCAACCACGTTCTCTGTCCCCTTTTTATCACGGATCTCCATGTCAAATTCTTGTAGCATCAACACCCATCGTATAAGGTGAGGTTTTGCATCTTTCTTAGTCATCAAATACTTGATGGCTGAGTGATCAGTGTATACTATCACCTTATTCCCAATGAGGTATGGCCTGAATTTTCAAATGCATATACTATAGCCAGCAACTTTTTTTCTGTTGTTGCATAGTTCAGCTGTGCATCATTTAGAGTTTTGCTAGCATATTAAATTGACCTGAATACCTTGGCGGCTCTCTGTCCAAGAACTGCTCCCACTGCATAGTCGCTTGCATCACACATTAATTCAAATGAGAGTGTCCAGTCAGGTGCAGTGACTATGAGTGCTGAGATTAGCATCTCCTTAAGTGTCTGAAAGGCATTCAGACATTCTTCATTGAGTTCAAAAGCAACCCCATTCATCAACAGGGTGGACAGAGGTTTGGAGATCTTTGAGAAGTCCTTAATGAACCTTCTGTAGAAACCAGTGTGCCCAAGGAAACTTTTGATCCCTTTTACCGACACTGGAGGTGACAGATTTTCGATCACTGAAATCTTAGCCTTGTCTACCTCAATGCCTTTGCTGGAAATTTTGTGGCCAAGAACGATACCTTCCTGTACCATAAAATGACACTTCTCCCAGTTCAACACCAGATTTGAGTCTTTCCACTGCTGCAAGACTGCTTCTAAATGCTTCAAGCATTCATCAAAGGAGGAACCAAAAGCAGAAAAATCATCCATGAAGATTTCTATGGTCCTCTCCACCATGTCAAAAAAGATAGCCATCATACTACGCTGAAAGGTGGCGGGTGCATTGCAGAGCCCAAATGACATTCTCCTGAAAGTAAATGTACCAAAAGGGCATGTGAAGGTTGTTTTCTCCTGATCATCTGGAGATATGGAAATTTGATGATACCATGAATAACCATCCAAGAAGCAATAGTAGTTGTATCCTGCAAGCCTGTCAAGCATTTGGTCAAGAAAAGGCAAAGGAAAATGATCCTTCCTGGTTGCTTTGTTCAACTTGCGGTAGTCAATACACATTCTCCACCTTGTAGTTGTTCTGGATGGAATAAGCTCATTTTTTTCGTTCGTCACCACAGTCATGCCACATTTCTTGGGCACCATTTGCACAAGGCTTATCCATGTACTGTCAGAGATAGGATAAATTACCCCAGCATCTAGCCATTTCAGGATCTCTTTTCTCACCACATCCTTCATGGTTCGATTTAGTCTCCTCTGTGCCTCAATGAAAGGTCTGCTCTCATTTGTAGATGAATTTTGTGCATTACTGTGGAAGGACTTATCCCTCTAATATCATCCAGCGTCCACCAAATCGCGAGCTTGTGAGCCCTCAATACTCTCAACAGTTTTTCAACCTCCACTTTGGATAGATGAGCCGATACAATTACTGGTAAGAATTTGTTCTTACCTAGATATTGATAATGCAAATGGTCTGGCAGAGTCTTCAACTCTAGTTCTAGAGCTTGTTCTGTGGGCGGCACTGGTCTCTCTGGTATTGTTCTTAGCTCATAATATTTTTTTCTATAGCAGGGCTCATGGAAATCTAACCAATTTTCATACTCCATCAATTCTGTGTCAGTACTAATATCTTCATCCCATTGTGTCATCACCACTTCAAGAGCATCAACACTTCTGAACCCGTTTTCAGAAACTGCTTTATCAATCACATCAATAGCATAACAGTTATCACTTGCCCTTGGGGTAGGTTGTTGCTCTAAATACATTGAAAATCACTTCTTCTTCCTAAACACAAAGTCTCAAATCACCTTTCTGAACATCAATGAGTGCATGTCATGTGGCTAAGAATGGCCTACTAAGGATGAGGGGCATCTTTTCATCTTCTTCCATGTCTAGGATGATGAAATCAGCAGGGAAGATAAACTTGTCCACCTTAACCAAGACATCCTCGATTATTCCTCTAGGGTGGACAATGGAGCGATCTGCTAGTTGTAAGGTGATGGTTGTAGGTCTTGCTTCCCCCACTCAAGTTTGCAAAACACAGAAAATGGCATCAAATTTATACTTTCCCCCAAATCACATAGGGCCTACTGACATTCAAACTTCCCTATAGTGCAAGGGATGGTGAAACTTCCCGGATCTTTCAACTTCTGATGTAACCTGCTCTGTAGGATGACACTGCATTCCTTAGTCAATGTCACTATTTCATACTCCTCCAACCTCCTCTTTTTGCAGAGGATCTCCTTCATGAACTTTACATAACTCGGCATTTGTTCTAAGGCTTCAACAAATGGAATGTTGATGTGCAGTTTTTTAAAGACCTCCAGAAACTTAGAGAACTGCTTGTCAAGAGAATGTTTTCTAAGTCTTTGGGGATATGGTATCTTCGCATGCGGTGTGTAAATGACTGCTGGAGGTGGTCTTTGGTCCCCAGGAAGATCTTCTATGATTACTGCCACATCTGAATCCTTCATCTCACCAGACTCACCCTCTTTTTCTTGACATAGTGGGGATGAACCTGTCTCTACTTGTTTGCCACTCCTCAAGTCAACTGCTTTGCACTGGTCTTGTGGGTCTACACCAATATTGTTAGGGTGGTTCCCTTACCCACTTTTTCTCAGCATGCTAGATAGTTGTCCCAACTGCATCGCTAGATTCCTGATGGATGATCTTGTTTCCACCATGAACTGAGTTTGGGTGTTTGAGAGTGCCCAAATAACTGCTCCCAAGTTATCTAGCTCTCCTGATGGAGCCTGACTCTGTGGCGGATGAGTTAGTCCTTGAGGATTCTGGCTCCCGGTGAGCCTGAGTAAGGCTTCCTGCAGCTCATTTCGCCCCTCTTGTGGAGCCTGTGGGCTAAATTTATGCTGTGGACAAAGGTCGTAGTCCGGCAACCCTTGATAGTGATAGTCCATGTACCTATACTTGACTTTTCCTGCAAAAATTACAAAACAACAAAAATTGATAAAAAGATGCTCTCAGAACAAGTTTCCAACTTGTTCTGGGAGTGACCAAATTAGAAATTAAGAATAGATGGTTCGATATTAAAAGTACGTCAGTCCCCGGCAATGACGCCAAAAACTTGTTAGTCAATTTCTAATACGCAAGTGTACGTATCGTTACAAGTAATATAGTCTGGTAAAACTGAATATCGTGCACAGAGACTGGTTTTCAATTACCGAACATCTACTCTATATTATCTATTTGGCTAACGATAAGTTGATTTGGTTTTTATCTAAAAACTACTAGAGTAATTGCGAGAATTAAATTAAATTACCTTGGTTTAATCAGTTATGATGGAAATAGGACTTCCAATATCCTCGACTATCCACTCTTTTCAATCCTTAATGCAACAAGAATGACTTTTTATTCTTCTTCTACGTTAAGATAGCAGGTTAACTAGACTGTCTTATAATTCCGTTAGGATATATAATCACTCAACCCCAGTGCAGAAACCTTCTATATTTCTATGATAGGTTTTACCACATAAAAGGATTAAGAACAATAACCTATAATGCTACACAAGTATCGGGGTACTTTCATCCGCGATTTTAACCTATGTCTATTCAATTACAACATATTCAAATCTCTCCTCTCGGTTCTTGATTCGAAATCATATAGATTATGATGATTAGTGATCAGTTAACTATCAAACATTCATACCAATATTGAATAAATCTTAATCAAGTGAAGAAGAAACCAAACTAATGCATTAATTCATGAATAAGAGTTTCAAGCGATTCAATAGCAAAACCCTAATAAAGTGTTTAGCTCCTAGCCATAGACATGCTAAGAACTAATACAAATCCAAACATGAACTGAATTAAAATAGAGAAAAAAAAAGAAAAATACTTAGAACTAATGTCTCCAATTGTAACCTCTAAGGTTGTGATATGTTGTATGTTATGTAGTCTTGCCCCAAAATCTGTCCCAATGGCTTAAATATGCTGCAAAAATCGTATGCCTTGGACCCTTCTGCCCCTGGCCAATTTCACTTCGGATCTGAAAAATCCCGCCTTGGCGCCGCGGCCCTACATTCCGGCGCCACGACACTGAAACTCTTGCGGGCTCTCTGATTAAATGGTGTCGCGGCCCTGCTGAATGGCGCTGCGGCACTGGTTGCTTTTGTCCGAATCTCTAAATTTTGACCTTTTTGCCTCGGGACCCCCCCTTTATGCCCAATTTTCGCTCCTTTTCGCCATGTTGCCATTTTAAACCGTTGTGACTCAAAAGAAAGAAAAATGACTCTAACACGACACTTATTTAAACGAAAATAGGAAAAATACTAACTAAAATGACTCAAAAAGAGTATACAAAATACACCTAACAGTGCACCTACTGCTTTACAAAAATTACAAACTGCTGGAAAATGGTTGCAGCTGTGGAATTTTGCTGTGATGACAGAGCATGAGGTTCTATGTTCAGTTGATGCCTTTGTTTTGGTTGCTGGAAATTCAGAGGCAGGTATTTTTGCTGCAACAGTGAGGGCTTCAAGGAAGAATAAAGAGTTTCTCTTGGATGTCAAGCCATGGGATGATGAGACTGATATGGAAAAAAACTTGAAGAAGTTGTTCGAAGTGTTCACTTGGAAGGATTGACTTATGGAGCATCCAAACTTGTTCCTGTTGGATATGGTATTAAGAAGTTGCAAATTATGCTTACCATTGTGGATGATCTCATTGAAAATTATCTCACGGTTGAGCCTATCAACGAGTATGTTCAGAGTTGTGATATCTACAGTTCCTGATGTAGCTGCTGTCATTCATGAATTTGCTAGGGGTTAACTCAAGGTCATCATGATTATATATTGTCCAAGCTAGGACTTAAAAACCTATTTTTAGTTCCTAGCTTGAAGGGGCGTGTTGAAGATACAGATGCCCCCTAAGTATACACTGAGTATACACACTTATATACTTACTTCCTGTTTTTAGTTGACAGATAGTTTTCTTTGTATTTCATTTAGTGTGTTGTCTATTAGTGGTCATATCTGTAAGAGTGGCTATAGGAAGCAATGCAAAGCTAGTAGTATAAATAAAGGATACATTTTGTATTTTACATTTAGAGAGAATAATAATACAAAAACTGAAGAGCAGTTACGTTTTGTTCCCTAAAGCTCTTTCTCTCTCTCGTCTTCTTCACAGCAGCTGTAGCAAAATCACTCGACTACTGTAGCAACAACATCAGTAAAGTAACACCATCAATTTCAGATTCGACAGAGGAAACAACATCCTGAACAACATAACCAGTAGCCACAACAGCCACATCAATATTAGCTGTATCAGTCTCATTATCTGTAACATTTTCATCCCCCACAACAATAATTTTAGCCACTGCAAGAGCAGCAATATCAGCAACACTAGTATCCACAGTGGATCTAGTAGCTTATCTGTATCAATAGCAGACAAGACACTAGCAACATCCATCACAGCAACAACATTTTCGGTAACTAGCCAACACAACAACGACGAATGATATTTTTCTCCAATTCGTCAACACAAATTCAGTAATTCAATATTTTCACAACTTTTCTATTATATGTTCTCTGTTTCTAGATACATATTCAACTTAACAACACAAAATTAATTCATCTTGCGTGATGAGATTAGAGAACGAGGGGTTCTTGCCGTCTAGCTTGCGTGATGAGAATCGAGGGATTCTCTAGTCTGAATGAGACTAGAGAACGAGGGGTTCTTGGCGTCATTTTACATAAGGAGAATCAAAAAATTCTCTAGTCCGAGTAAGACTAGAGAACGAGGGGTTCTTCATTATTGTTATAGGAGTTGAAGCTCTTGCTTGCTGCAGCTGTGTTGCTTCTTTTACCTACTGTTATCAGTGGGTTCTTATGAGAAGATCTATGTTGTGTTTTTTGGTGTCTCTGCAGCTATTGCTGGTGTTTTGGCTCCTGCAAGTGTTGTTGTTGGTGCTGGTAGTAGCAGCCCTACCCCTAATAACAACACACAATTTCTTAGTATCCAGATCTCACAAAAGAATAAAATGAAGGTTATTGTTGCATACTTGTCGGCTGTTTTGGGTGGCAACACATGTCCATCTGCTACTGATTTGATGAAGATCCTTAGTTCTGTTTGAGCTGAGGCTGATGATAATAGGATTGATCTCCTCTTGTCCCAAGTCGAGGGCAATGATATCACTGAGCTGATTGTTGCTGGCAGAGAAAATGTGGCTTCGCATTCTGCGGTGCGGAGTCGCAGCTTGCTACACCTCTCGCTTTACAAAATTTATCACGCTTGTTAGTAAAATGTTCTGTTTTGCCATTGTTTCCAAGTTAGGACTGAAAGCGCTGTTTTCAGTGTCTAGCTTAAGGGGGGTGTTGAGATATACCACATATATACATTGTATATATATTGTGGTTAGTTAGTTGGATATTAGTTTGTTTCATTAGCTATTTCTGATTAGGGGTATTTTTTATTAGATATTTCGTTAAAGTCAGTAAAGTC
The DNA here is from genome assembly GCA_029844215.1 of Przewalskia tangutica. Taxonomy (NCBI): domain Eukaryota; kingdom Viridiplantae; phylum Streptophyta; class Magnoliopsida; order Solanales; family Solanaceae; genus Przewalskia; species Przewalskia tangutica. Next base: position 114,014,411 of record CM056723.1, on the reverse strand, counting down.
GGTTTATTAGAATATTAGAAGTCTATAAGTACAGACTTGGATCTGTAAAGGAGATTAAGCCTTAATAATAGAACATTCAGAAGAGCTGATTTTAGCTCCCAAAATATCTCGTTCACTGCTTTCTCCTTTCTTCCATTCCTCTGGGTTTTTTCCTTTCCTGTCCTTCATATCCAGAAAATTAACAACTTTAGAAATGATTTAGTGATTACTCATAAACTTGGATATCTTTATCATGGTTAAGTATTACTATACATATTTACACCTTATTTAACTAGTCAACCATGATAAATTAATAATACTTCCTCACATTTAAAATAAGTGTCCACCTAATTTTTAGCACACCCCTTGAGAAAATATTAACTCCTAAAAAATTAGATAGTTTAATTTTTAACTAAACTAGCCTTAATTAAATATTAACTAATTAGTATAATTTTTTATTACATAAAAATCACTTATTTAAATAGAAGTAAATTTTATAGAAAACATTTAATTATTTTTGTAAGATTGTATCAATCTCCCTTGCGGAGCCTTTCTCATTAATACAAATATATATATAAGTGTACAATGTTGAATCCTTCTATAATAAGGATCTCAATTCTACCATAATTATATAACTCAACATATGGTAAATATATTATACATACACGTGTTAGATAAATAGATCACTGATAAGCAATACAGGTCTAGTGAAAGTCAGGTACTGTAGGGCACCTGCAAGACTCCGATATACAGTGGGATCTGACACTGGATCACCATCCAAAACACTGAGCTTTGATTTGGAGTCAACTGGAGTAGACATGAAATTTCAATTTGCCATTTTAGCCTTGTACACAATTTCATTTGCATACTTATGTTGACAAAGAAACATAGTGTCTGCAGATCTAGTCATTGAAATTCCAAAAAAAATAGTTCAACTTCCTCAAGTCAGTCATAGCAAATTCTATTTTGAGCAGTGCAATGATCTCATTTTTCAACAACTCAAATGAGGGAGTGATCATAATATCATTCACATACAATAACAAATATGCAATGCTACTACCTCTATAAAAAATAAATAGAAAATTATCACAATTGCTGCATACAAACCCAATCTGTAAAATATACTGTGCAAAACAATTATACCACGCTTGAAGGGCCTGTTTTAAGCCATAAAGTGACTTACGGAGATGACATATATACCGAGGGGCGCTGACTAGATGGACAAAACCAGGCGATTGTGCATATAAATCGTTTCTTTCAAATCCCCATGTAGAAACGCATTTTCACATCAAACTGATGAATAGTTCAGTGCTTACCCATAACAATGCTCAGAATTATGCGAATGGTAGCCGGTTTAACAACCAGACTGAATGTCTCACCACAATCTATACCCTCCTACTGATTAGGGCCATTAGCCACAAGTCTCGCCTTATACCTCTCTAGATCACCACTATCTCTATATTTGTGATGAAAAAACTACATGCATCGAATCACATTTACCCCCTTCGGTCTAGGAACCAAATCTTAGGTGTGTAATTTCATGAAACCCTTAAATTCCTCACACATGGTCGCATTCCAATTCGGGTCTAGTTTGGCCAATTTAGGCTTTTTGGGAATAATTAAAATGGTTTGTGCGGACAAGTAAGACTAGACTTTGGGTTAGAAAATCCCGTGTTGGGTACGTGTTTCCATTGGGTGTGAGGAGGATGGCTGGGTATGTTTTCTAGCTGTCAGGACTGGGTTACTATTTTGGGTTGGATCCGGGTTCATGTAATGGGTCAGAACAGTATGTGGGTTGGGTACAGTGGTGGAGTGGTTGATTTATGGGTGTGACGATGGGTTGGGTGTTGTCACCAATTTGGGTAGACTGAGACTGGTTGAGGTCGACGAAGTAGGGTATTGTTACACCCCGTAAGTCCAGGACATGTATAAGAGAATGTACGTAAGGAAACAAGACTTGGAAATTAGTACGAAAGGAAGAATTGTTTTTCCGACGGAAAAATCTTCCGGGCGTCGGAAAGGAAAAAAATATTCGTTGTTGAGAATTGGATTCTCAAAATGTATTATTTGAAGAGTATGGAACTTATTAACATTTCGGAAATTTATTTTTACGGATTTGGTCATGTGGGGCCCACCCGAGGAATTTTACGTTTTGTGGGGCCCACGAGGGTTACGAAATTTTATGGACGAATGAGAGGGAGACACGTGGCACCCCCACACTTGGTCTTGGTCGAAAATTTGTAAGGGTAGAATGGTCATTGACCAAGGTAAAAGATTAGTCTTGCTAGCATGACATTGCGTTGTTCATTAACTTGCCACTTGGGCTTGATCCATGTGATCTTCATCCAAGCCACACAATTGTTACAATCTAGACCCTCCAATGTGTTTTATATACTCAACTAGTAGCAAGACTTGGCATTTTACACTTAGAAAATTTTAGAGAACCTTTGTTCTTGCAAGAGACCTCTCGGGTTCACCCTTTCCCACACAAGAAAATTTTGTAGTTTTGATCCTTTGTGCACAAGACTTTAACCCAATGTCCCTAAGGGTTTTGTAAGGATATCTCAATAGAAAGATTTCGGAAAAACGGCGTTTTCGTATTAGTCGCAAGGCGGAAACTTGAGGAGTTCTTCAACTTTGAAGTTGGAACTTGAAGATGGGTTCTTCATAGGCTTCTAAGGAGTGCTTGGAGCGGATTGGAACTTAAGGAAAGGAGCTAAGAATTGCTAAGGCGCGACTTTGAATCTTGGATTTCTTTTAAGGGCTTATAAAGGTATAAATTTTGTCGTTTTAGCAATTAAGTTACTTCTTGTAGTAGCTATGGATAATAGCAAGCATGAGTTATATAGTATGAAGTTTGATAAGTATATTGGCTATTGAAACCCTAATCCGAAAACTAGCATGTTAGCCTTAAGATTACAATTCAAGTCGATTATTAGTTTAAGTCGTCGCATGTTGTATAAGAAGGAAATTGTAGTTGTGGAAGTTGTTTATGACTATATAACATGTTAGACCTTAGAACTTGGAATTTGAAAAGGATTGGAAAAGACTTTGAATTGTTGGTTATGTTGTTGGCCGAGAATGGCTTGATATTGGAACTACTTCGTATTAATTGTGGGGCGGAATTTTACACGTATTGTAAGGCGTGTAATCCCCTTTGTTTGGTTTTTATTTTGAGCCTTAAATGTGGCGTGTTGGTTATTGTATTCGGCCTTGAAAAAGGTGGCAAAGTGAGTAGAAACAAAGGAAGTGCTGCCCGATTTTCCGTAGAATTAGAGACCGTATACTTAGTATTATTCTACGTTAGAGACTAGAAGTTGATAGTCTTGTTGTGACCATTATAGGTTGACAATTCTACGTACGGCGTATTCGGCTTAGCTTGTGGATTTAGCCGAAAAGGTATGTGAACTATCTCCTCTTCTGGCATGATTCCTTAAGGTAAAGAAAGTATGTCCTACTCCTTAAATGATCCATTCCTTGGTTGTATTTGGATTGCCTAAAATAGAATTCGTTCTATGTACTTCCTTGATTGTACTTTGATGCTTAAATTGTAAGTTGTATAATCCATTGCCTTAGTGAAGTTGGATTCTTAAAAGTGAAAGTATTTTACTTAAAGTACATAGAGTCTTGAAAAGGAAGTGGTTTCCAAATCTTTTGGCTAGTGCCTTAGTTCCAAAACCTAAGGGTCGTTTAATGACTTTAGGGGAGTCAAAGGAGTGATTTACTTAATTGTTTTAAGAGAGGAGAAATGACATGATTTAAGAGAAGAAACTTGTTTTCTAAATATTAAGAGACTTGAAGTATTTTGGAAAGTTAAGAACTTGATTTGTAAGTATGTGATACTTGGTTTTAAGTATAAGTCTCTTGGTTATAAAAAGGAATGAATATGTCTAAAACCATAAAGGGTTATAACGGCTTTATGGGAAGTTGGTTATAACGGTTTTATGGAAGGTTAAGAAAGTTGTCTATTTTTTTATTAATGGGCATAAGTTGCCTAGATTGTGAAAATTTGAAGTTACTTGATTTCAAGCTTTGAAATGAGTTTCTAAAAGTGTAATAACTTACTTTAAAAAAATAGACACACCTTGATACTACGGGTGTTAGTATCTTGGGGTTTTACATAGAAAGGAGTATTTTGAAAAGAATGTACGTACTTAGTACTTTGGCTTGATTAATTGAGAATTAGTCTAAGTGTGCCTTGATAAGTACTTTGGCTTGATTAATTGAGAATTAGTCTAAGTGTGCCTTGATAAGTACTTTGGCTTGATTAATTGAGAATTATTCTAAGTGTGCCTTGATAAGTACTTTGGCTTGATTAATTGAGAATTAGTCTAAGTGTGCCTTGATAAGTACTTTGGCTTGTTTAAATGGGAATTATTCTCTAAGTGCCTTGAGTTTATAAAATGAAAGTCTATAGATGTTATGAACTTGCCTGTGTGTGCTGGTGATAGCCTTTGAGTGCAAGTATTATGTTTTATTACGTTGTCGCGACTCTCGGTTGGAGGGCCGGTTGTCTTGTTGTAAGTTACTTGGGCGTCTGAAAGCGGTGATGTGGGATTCCACGGGTATGCTTCCGTTATTTGTAGTACTTGGGTTAAATTCCCGGATTTTTATAAAAGACATGGTAGTGCTTGTTTTGTTTGATGGTCGGTTGAGATAGGGTAAGAGTATAAGTGAGGGGTAAACCCCCAAGACGCTATACCACCTTCTCCAGGGTAAGAGTATAAATGAGGGGTAAACCCCCAAGACATTATACCCCCTGCTTGTTTTGTTTGATGGTCGGTTGAGATAGGGTAAGAGTATAAGTGAGGGGTAAACCCCCAAGACGCTATACCACCTTCTCCAGGGTAAGAGTATAAATGAGGGGTAAACCCCCAAGACATTATACCCCCTGCTTTACCACCTTCTCCAGGGTAAGAGTATAAATGAGGGGTAAACCCCCAAGACATTATACCACCTGCTCGTTCTCCTACTTGGCACGTACAGTTTTTAGGACACAGGTGGGACTTGGTGTTCATGTATGCCTATTGGTGTTATATTATATCATGGACTGCCGGCAGTGAGGAAGGATTCCACGGGCATGATTGATATTATGGGCGTGAGACCCATGGTTATATTTTAGAAATGACTTGAGGGCATGCGTCCCTGACTTGTTATGACTGCTTATGTGTTGTGTACTGTAGGTTAGCAATCATGCATGTCTCCTGTTTTGTTTAGACTGTTATGATTTCATTACAGTACTTACTGTTTCACATACTTGGTACATTCCCGTCGACCTCCTTCTCGGCTGCGTTCATGCCGCAAGTTTAGGTACGCAGTTTGGTGATCGGCAGGTGTAGGACCCTGCTCAGAGTTTTTGGATAGCTCCTTCTGTTCGGGAGTTTATCTTTTTGGTATAAGTTCTTTCAGTACAGGCTTTTGTACAGTTATGGGTACGGCGGGGCCTTGTCCCGTCATAGTTCAGTATAACTCTTAGAGGTCTGTATTCATATGTGGGATTGGACTCATGTACAGTATAGTGTCTTTTGAGTATGTATATCATGGCAGCCTTGTCGGTTTTGCCCTTGCACGTATGTTGGTTTTAAAAAAAAAGGGTGTTATTTAATTTCCGCAGTTTACTTGTGTTGTTAAGGTAGAAGGGTGCCCAGGTAGGGCACCAGTCACGGGCCCGGGGTTCGGGGCGTGACAGGTATGGTGTCGGTAGTGGGTTGAGACTAGATGGGTGGTCTGGTGGTGGGATTATTGTGGGATGATGTAGGTTACCGGTGGCTAACTGTGCATAGATGGAGGGTGTGACGGTTTTCTGTGGCAGAGGTTATTCCAGCGGACTACCGGTGGTGAGAAGGGCTGTCATTGGTGATGGTGAGCAGAGGGAGGCGCCGCGGCGCCATCCAGCAGGGCCGCGGCGCGTTTTTGCAGATCCAAGGCAAAATTGGAGAAGGGCAGAAAGGTCAAAACCTGGGGTTTTTCAGGGAATAAAAACCATGTAGCAGCCGTCATTGAAGGGGGATCTTGTACATATTCTCTATTCTACTTTGGGGAGGCTAAGAAGGAGGCTACAATACAAGATTGAAGACAACCTTGGTTCAAGTTCTTGTTCTTTCCTTTTATTTATTTCAGTTTATGTTGGTTTGTATTAGTTCTTGACATGACAATGTTTAAGAGCTAATTACTTAATTAGGGCTTTCCTTTTGAATCGCTTGAAACTCGTTTTCATGAATTAATGCAGTATTTTGATTTCTTCTTCACTTGATTAAGATTTATTCAATATTGGTGTGAATGCTTGATAGTGAACTGGCCATTAATTATCATAATCTATATGATTTCGAATCAAGAACCGAGAGGAGAGATTTGGATATGCTGTAATTGAAAAGACATAGGTTAAAATCGCGGACGAAAGTACCCCGATACTTGTGTAGCATTATAGGTTATTGTTCTTAATCCTCCTATGTAGTAAATCCTATCATAGAAATATAGAAGGGTTCTGCACTGGGGTTGAGCGATTATATGTCCTAACCGGAATATAAGACAATCTAGTTAACCGATATCTTAACGTAGAAGAGGAAACCATTGTTGTTGCATTAAGGATTGAAAAAGAATGGATAGTTGAGGATGTTGGAATGCCCTATTTCCATCATAACTGATTTAAACCAAAGTATTATCATAATTAGTTTATTTCCTGCATTAGTTTTAATTCTTAGTCTAAAACCCAAACAAATTAACGTTCACTAAATAGAAACTAAATCTTAGATAATAGGTACTTGAAAATCAGTCTCTGAGGACGATATTCGGTCTTATCAGACTATATTACTTGTGAACGATACGTGCACTTGCGTGAGCGTTTGTAAAATCGCTAACAGTCATGTTATGAAGTGTACTGGTGGGTAAAATATTAATGACGTATTCTACTATTTTAATAGTATAGACCCAAAACGCGGGAGGTAAAAAAGCATGAAATAGGAAAGTGCGAACCATATTATTTATAGTGAGGAGGATTCGCTCGGCTCGCCAAATTGAGGTGAGGTGTGGGGACACGAGAAGTGAAAAACTATGTCATTATTTGTACAAAACTGATGAAAATTGGAATTATTGACTTCACCCATTAACGCACTGAATTGTTTTTATATTTTTCTCAAACTGTGTTTTGATAAAGGTACGAAACTCGAGAAATTTTGCAAACACTTCTGATTTGAATTTTAGTGGGTATATCCAAATGTAGTGGAAAAAATCATCTAACAAAACCAAGTAAAATTTGTGACCCAGTGAACCAGAAATAGGAGATGTCCATAAGTCAGCTTGAATAATGTCAAACGGAGAAAACGTAACACTTGTAGATGATTTAAATGGAAGACGAACATGTTTGCCTAAGGAACAAAAATCACAGTTTTGGGCAAGTTTTCTATTATTACACGTAATAAAATTATTGTCTCTAAGAAAATTAAAAGTTGGGGCTCCAGGGTGTGCAAGCCTATTGTGCCAAGTGTTCGGAGAGAGAGCAACAAGAGATGTGGGAGAGCATGAACTGGCAGCGGAGGTGGAAGGGAACGAATATAGATCCCCCCCGGTGCTATTGTATCTCATAAGAGGTGCCCCGTACGAATATCCTTCATAGTAAAATCAAACGGGTCAAAGTCAACAGAAACGGAATTGGTATGAGTAAATTTGCGGACATAAATTAGATTTTTAATGATATTTGGGGCATAGAGGACGTTGTTAAGAGAGAATGATGAGTGAGATAGTTGGGTGTAGGTTGTACCATACCCCTGAATTGGAATGCGATATTGAAAATACTTTAACGGAGACAGCTTGGAAAGATTACCTACAGTGTTCATGTACCAATTATCATCTGGCTGCAACAAATTCATACTGCTGAAGGCCTAGCTCAATTCAGATGAGGCCATGTTGTTGGGCTACTGCGTGAGTGGCTACTGTGTGAAGTGGGCCTGAGGCTGCTGCAAGGGGTCAGTTCGGTAAGCTGGACCGGGGCCTAATAAGCCCGGATTGTGGAGGGGAAACTGGTCTTGCTGGACTTTTGGGTATGCAGCCCAGTTGCTGGGCTGCGGAGAATGAGTTGGGTCGGCCCAGTGCTACGGCTGCTGGAGCTAGAAAGTGGGTTGCTACGAATGCAGGTTGGGTTGCTGTCATGGGCCCCTTTCCTGCGCCCTTTGCCACTCTTTCCACCACTGTGGTGGTTCCACGATAGGGTTGGGTCCGGTATTGGTGCCCTGCGAAGGTGTTTTAACTGCGAAAACCTTTTGGTTGTGCTCGTCCTATTTAGCACGTCGGGTTTCTTCTAACAAAAATTGTGAACGGGCTTTATTGAAACTAGACAGAGGATCAACCTGCTTTATCATGGGGCGAAAGTGTCGTATTCACCTTTCGGTAGGCTTGCAAAAATTGTAAGACCATCTTTGTTTCAGAAATAGGTGTTCCGACGTTGGATAATTGATCTACTACTAGTTTCAATTATTTGTAGTAATCAGACATGTTAGAGAAATTTTCAAGACGAGTATTATTAAATTATTCTTCCAAGTACACTGCGAGTGTTCTTATTGTCTTGAAAAATTTCCTCTAAACGTATCTATAAGTCACAGGCGGAGGCACTTGTTTTCATAGTTGTGTAGAGTAAATCCTTAGATATTGTGCCATAAATCTATTATTTGACAAAAGTGTCAAGACGATGCCATGTCGAGTCTGCAATATTTAGAGGGAGAGGGATGGAGTCGTCGATATGATCAAGTACGTTGTACGCACAAACGTGGATATTGAAGAGTTCAACCCACGAAAAGTATTGACCGTCTTCCTGATCAAGAAATAATGGGATGAAATTCTTGATTTGAGATGGTGAAAGCAGGATGTGGATGAGAGAGGGGGTTATCAACAACGTTTGTAGAGGATGCATAAGCATTATGAGAAGTGGGAGGAGATATAGTGGCTCAACTAAAGAACCTGGCGTTCCTTGATTCAATGATTGTACCCACATGAATGTCTGGTACACCTGACTTATGCATTAAGAAGCAATAAGAACTACTGTTATTCGCACATCCGATGAATATTCAGTCTACAGTCTTAGGTCTAATCTTGACCTGCTTTGGCTTAGGTATTTCAACCTTTGCCAGACAACCCCACACCTTAAAGTATTTGTAGTCGGGTTTCTTTCCTTTCCATAGCTCGTATGGAGTCTTGTCCTTACCTTTATGTGGGACTCTGTTAAGAATCTTACAAGCGGTCAGGACAATTTCTCCCCACATGTTTTGGGGAAGACCTGAATTGATGAGCAATGCATTCATCATTTCCTTTAGCGTACGGTTCTTGCGTTCAGCAACACCGTTTGATTGAGGTGAGTAAGGAGTCGTCGTTTGATGAACAATGTCCGATTGGGCACAATATTCTTCAAAAGGCGTTATATATTCTCCCCCTCTATCGCTACGTATTGATTTAATCTGTCCGCTTAGTTGGTTCTCAACTTCTGCTTTGTAGTGTTTGAATGATTCAAAGGATTCATCTTTATTTTTTAGTAAGTAAAGATAACAATACCATGTGCTATCATCTATGAAAGTCACAAAGTACTTGTCCCCCTAGTTGTGCGAACTTCAAATCACATATATCGGTGTGTATGAGTTCTAGAGGATCAGTTTCCCTTTCGACGGATCTAAAGGGACTCTTTGAAAGTTTTGCCTCTACGCATACCTCACACTTACGTTGAGGGTTTACGTCGATAGACAGCAACAACTCCAACTTTACCAATCTTTGGATATATTGATAGTTTACATGTCCTAATCTATGATGCCATAAATTAGATGACTCACGAAAATATGAAAAAGGCTCAATTTTATTAATAATAGAAGCAGACATTACAGATGAATCATTAACATTAAAGAGGCCTTCACAGACGAAGCCCCTTCCTACAAATGTTCCATTTTTAGTGAATACAAACTTATTGGCCTCAAACACTAGCCTAAAACCAACATTCACCAACAAAGGTCCAGAAATTAAATTTCTTTGAATTTCCGGGACATGCATCACCTCCTTCAGAGTAAGCTCATTTCCGAAAGTCATCTTCAGGATTACCTTTCCTACCCCCAGCACCTCTAAAGAAGCGTTGTTGCCTTTGCACATCTTCTTATCCGTGACTGGTGTATATGTGGAGAAGGTGTCTTTGTTGGAACAGATGTGACAGGTAGCACCCGTGTCCATCCACCACTGCATTGGATTCTCAACGAGGTTAGCTTCAAGTACCACCGCCTAGAACTCCTCAATAATATCATCTACGAGGGTATCTTTGACGATGTTAGCCTTAGCCTTGCCCTTGGCCTTTTACTTTATTCTCATTCTTGAGTTTGCGGCAATCCTTGACCAGGTTTACCGCAGTGATGGCAAGTCCCCTTAAACTTTTCAATTGTTGGGCCCTTACTGTCCTTCTGAAATTTTCGCTTCTTGCTTGCCAGGTTTACCACGTTGGTTTTCCGACTTGTTTCATCTTTTACACATCGTACACTTCTTTCCTCATTTACCAACGTGAAACACTTGTTATTTGGCCAATAACCGCCTATCATTTCATGTCTCAAACATTTTGTATACATACGGACATACCAATATCTCTTTCACTAAGAAAATTTACGATCCTTGGTACTATGTGTGCACGTGTGTGACAATGACGTTTCCGACGTGCCGAGCCTAAGGCTGGCCAGTGGGTCCCGGTCCCGTCCCGGCCCCTATTAAATAAAAATAAAAAATTTAGCGGGTCCGGGGCTCGAACCGGGACGGGACATGGTATGGTCCCGCCCGACCCGGGCCCCGCTGGACTCGACCCATCCGGCCGTCGGTCCCGCTGATCCCGCAAAAATAGTCACTTGCCAAAAATAGTTGTTGCAATAACGACCATTTTACATTTTGGCCGTTAGACAACGGCCATTTTTGGCCTCCCCCACTCCCCCAACCCCCCTACCCCCTTTATATTTATTTTTAACCCCTAAATTATTATTTTACACTTTAACCCAATTTTACAACTATAAATACCTCATTTTCTCTTCTTGTCTTTGTTTAATTATTTAATTTATAAATATATATGAGTATAATATTATAATATGAGTATATGACTATCACTATATGACTATATGTTACTTTGTTAGTATTTTTAATTTAGTGGAAAATTTAAAAAAACAAAATGTCACTTGATCCGTCAGGCCTCGCCCCGACCCGCCTGGCGCCCCGACCAATCGCTGCATCGGACGGATCGACACGAATCGTCCGCCCGACCCGGTCCCTCCCAGCCCGCTTCACCGACCCCGCCTATCCGATCTCGGTGGGCGGCCATCGCCACGAAGCGGGGCCTCAATTGTTCGAGTCATAAATAATAAGATTAACTTTATTTCACGTTAATAAATTTTCAATAGTTTGGAATTTATTACCACCTGTCCACTAATTTTAGTTGTCATGGTTACTAAAGATATTTAGTCCAAAATATTTGTTATTTTAAAAAAATCAACATTGAATTAATTATTTTTACCACATTTATCTTTGCTTTAATAAATGTGGAGAGATATTAATATGGTGAAAGGAAGAGTACTTAAATTGAGATTAAAAGTAAGAGAAAATACATCTTTTCACATCTAAATTTATACCGAAAACTCACTTTAACAATTAAATTTATAATTATATAACCCCTAAATAACTTGTACGTGAATTAAACTCAACCTTGCGTTGCCCACACCAATCTCACCATGGGTTGTGTTGAACACTCCCCGACATATCAGTAACCGATTAATTTTTTTTTTCTTTCTATTTTTTAAAATTTTCACTCTTCTTTTTTCTTTTTAAAAATTTCCAATTTCATTCCTTCTTTTTCACACCAACACCTAGCGCTGTTATCGGTCCGGATACTTCCGGTAATTACTCGAGAACCGGACCAATAAATCCGGACTGATTATCGGACCGAAAAGTTATCGGTCAAGATACGAGTACCAGAAAATTACCCGGATCGATAAGGATCTGATCCGGCAACCCGGTAATTACCCGATCCCTTAATAAACCCCCATCAGCCAGGCTTAATTATATTTAATTGCAATATTCCCTAATGTTGGACTATTTTACATGTTTTAATAATATATGTGATGTAGACTTTATGTTTTAATGTGAAACATTGACATAAAATATAGGGAGAAAGAAAAGAAAGTAGTTGTAAATTGGTGCAACCTTAAATGGTCATAACTCTGCGCTCGGACGTCCGTTTCACCTAATTTTTTTTTTATTTCGCGTATTTTTTCGAGACGGGGTCAGAGGCGGTTTGGCGCAGCCGATTTCTCCAAAAATGTCTGTCTTGCCAATTAATTTCACTTTTCCCCCAAATCGTTACTAATGTTCTCTTTTCTTCACTAAAGATCTCGCGATTTACAATAGATTTCAACGTCCAAATTTCGTGGTAATGTGTCAGAGAATGTCAATTTCAATATTGAAAATTCAATTTAAAAAAAAAAAAATCGGGCTCCGGACCGACCCGGACAAAACCTTATCGGTCCAGACCGGGTACCCGCCCAATAAGGTATCGGTCTGGACCGGTAACCTTATAGATCCCATCCGAGAATGTCGATACCCGAACCGAACCGTTAACAGCCCTACCCCCGCCCCAACCAAACCCTCATTCTCCATTCCTTCTTCTTTACCCCCCTAACCCCAATCAAAAAACCAATTCACCTTCTTCTTTATTTTTTTTAATTACATTTTCGTTTTCATTAGTTTTCTTATACATTTGAATAATTGTTTTTCATTAAAAAATATGACAAATGGGTTTGGTATATAGATTTCTCATTTTTGTAATGGGTCCTTCAATTATTACTTACCCAATTCATTTTTTCTCATTGGGTCTCTTAAAATATGCTTAAATTATATTTATAATCGTGAATTTATTAATTTATTTCTCTCCAACCTTTAATCCAACAATGATGGTCATGCAAATGATGGAATAGATAGGGTAAGTAGTGGCAATGGAGGAGAATATCTTTTGGAGAGACAATAAATAAAGAGAAGAGAAACAAAAAACTTAAAAGGAAAAGTGAACCCACAAATTTTATTTGTCTCAAAATAAAAAATTCATATATTAAAAAAAATTAATATATTAAGATGTTAAATAAAGATTCATATAATCAAGAAAAAAAATTAAGAGTATTTATTATATATTGACCATTAAAAAATGACATGTATATTATTTTATCAGTGTTTTAATTTTTCCCCCTTCTCACTTGATTCGAAGAAGGTGAACACACTTTCTCTACTTGGGGAGATATTTAATACACTATTGCAAGTAAAATTTAATTGCTAAAGTAAGTTTTCAGTGCAAATTTAGGAGTGAAAAGATGTATTTTCTCTAAAAATAAATATAAATAATTTAATTAAATTATCTTTTAAATTGATATTTTCTTAAGGACTTGTAAAACACAAATCTAACAAGTGATTATATCAAATGTTACATATCAAAGGCCGTCCTTAATTTCGTTTATTATTTGATTAAAAAAAATCTTGTTCCATGGCGTAAGGCATTTCCTTTTCGTTTTCTTCTCTAAATTATCTTTGTTTTTCATTTGACATTAAGTTAGAGTCCGACTAATTTGAATTCATGCCAATATATTCTATATTAGGGATTAAAACCGACGGACACAAAACATCTAGCTAAGAATGAAGAAATACTCATGACCCCACCATAATCTTTGACGTCTCTTAACAACTACTGCTTTAACCACAAAAAGAGAAAAGGAAATTGCATAAATAACTATATAATAGTCGGCAAAGGTATATTTTTATATATTAATACATATAATACGTATATAATATACGTATTTATACATAATTAATGTATATTTGAATAGTAGCTCTAATTATTTCGGTCCAATGGCCAAATGTGTTAACCCCACCCCACATGTTGAAGTTATTAAGAGTTAATAGTATTTAGTGTGGTGGTTAGTAACTTTGTTATGATAGTTAATGAGTTTGTTATGAGTTTGTTATATTAGTTAGATGTGGGGACCACAGTGGGGATCACAGTTTATTTCTTCTTCTTGTATAAATAAGTGCATTGTGTATTTGAGCTTCCAGATAATAAGAATCCAGAAAAGCTTATACACTTCTTCTCTCAATTCTCTAAGATCAGCACTGTGTAGCTCACATGCAGTGAGAACACAGTGACAATTACTTGAATTAAGACTAGCATTGTGATTATTAACATGGTATCAAAGCGCTAGGAAGAGGATCGCTGTCATTGAAATCGACATCAAGCAATTGAAGATCGAAACTCCGAGTTGGAATTTTTGAGTAGTTTGCGATCCAAATCGAGGAGATCGAGGACAGTGCAATTGAAGATCGATACTCTGATCTGGAATTTATGAGTTTTTCGCGATCCAAATCGAGGAGATCGAAGACAATCTGGTACATGCAGTTCAAATTTTCACTTAATAATTGAAGTTTTGTGTGTGTTTTTTGTTAAAATCGATCTACTAAGGACAAATCGATCTATCACTATTGATGTTGTTATCAATTGAGTTTGTTGTTAATTGTTTTTTTGATGGAGAATACTTCACAAAACGTACCAGTTATTACAGACGAGACTTCGAATATGAGTTCAAATATAGTGGATCACAATCATCCATTAATTTTGAGCTCATCCGATACTCCTGGAGTTGTGCATGTCGAGATACAGTTAACAAGAATGAAAAATTATACACTGTGGAGTCGCGCAATGAAATTGAATCTATTGACGAAGAATAATATTGGTTTTATTGACGACACAGTGAGGAAAGACATGTATGATGGAAATATGATGAAGCAATGGGATTGTTGCAACACAATGGTGATTTCATGGATCATGAAGAATGTGAGTAGAGATTTGTTGAGTGGAATTTTGTATAGATCTACCGCTCTTGCAGTTTGGAGAGATTTGAAGGAACGATTTGACAAAATTAACTTGTCTCGGGTATATCAATTGAAGAAGGAGTTTGCTATGCTCCAGCAAGGAGTATCACCTGTGGCTAGTTATTATTCCAGGATGAATGATCTGTGAGATGAAATTGACTCAATTATTCCTCCACCTGCATGCGACTGTGACAGTCCTCAAGCATATATTGATCATCTCGATAATCATAGATTATTAGAATTTCTGATGGGATTAAATTATGGATATAACCAGACACGAAGCCACATTTTATTGTTATCACCTACACCTAGTGTCAATCAAGCATATGCTATGATTACACAAGATGAAAGTCAAAAATCAATTACTGGAAGATTTGGAGGCCCTTACTCAAGTGAATCTATGGCTATGTATGGTAAGACAACTCAGTATAGACAAAGGAAACCCAATCAATACAATCAATTTGCATTTTGTGACCACTGCCAAATGAAAGGCCACACCAAAGAGACTTGTTACAAGTTGATGTTCTGTGACTACTGCAAGAAACAAGGACATATTAAAGATAACTGTTACATGCTCGTTGGATATCCATCAGATTACAAAGGAAAAAAGAAGATGAATGTTGTAGTAGTGGAAACTCAAACTGGTATTTGTGGCAATTCCCATTAGCGTGGTGATGTAGCTGCTGATCATGAACACAGTATGAGCATGAGGCAACTGTCTAAGGAGCAGCATGTCTATATCCAAAGCAGATTATCTTCATGTACTCCAGATAGGTATGAAAAAATGTTGCAGGTATTTGATCAGCAGGAAGAAGAGAGTAACAAGACAATAGTAGCCAAAGCTCACATGGCAGGTAACTTTGTATCTCATAAGCATAGAAGTAATATCAATGCATACTGGATAGTGGACACAGGGGCAACTAACTGCATGGTTAGTAATAAAAACATGATTGAGAAAAGAGATAAAGAAAGTACATGCCGAGTACAACTACCTACAGGTGATGTAGCTAAGATTACACAGGCAGGAAGTTGTATGCTAAAGAATGGTAATATTATTGAGCATGTGTTATGTGTCCCAACCTTTAAATTTAATCCGCTCTCAGTGTCAAAGTTAACCAGGGAATGAATTACTGTGCAAGATTTTCCCCTGATTTCTTTGTCCTGCAGGATCTATTTACTGGGAAGGTCAATGAGACTGGTAGAGAGGTTGATGTTCTATACATACTGGAGTCAGGAAAAAACTACAAAGAAGCAATAAAGGCACATGCTCATCCATCAACCGTGGTGTCTAAAGATGAACGGGAAGCAGAGCTTTGGCATAGAAGAATGGGCCATGTTCCATTGAGTATGCTCAGAAAAATTGTTGTTTTTAAGACCAAATCAGAATTCTCAATAAAACATTGTGACGTGTGTCCATTAGCTAGACAATCAAGGAAGTCTTTTCCGGATAGCCATAACAAAACTGATTTTGCTTTTCAACTCTTGCATCTAGATGTATGGGGACCTTATAAAATGCCATCTTATAATACCATGAGATATTTTCTCACTGTGGTGGATGATTACACTAGATGGACATGAGTTTTCTTGATACATGTTAAGTCTGATATGATAACTATTCTTAAGAATGTGTTTATGATGATAAGAACACAATTTGGTTTAACTGTCAAATGTGTTAGAACAGACAATGAGACTGAATTTCTTAATTCTGCCTGTTTTGATCTCTTTAACCAGTTAGGGATTATACATCAGAAATCATGTCCCTATTCTCCACAGTAAAATGGAGTACTAGAAAGAAAACACATGCATACATTGGAGATAGCAAGGGCCATTAAGTTGCAAGGTCACCTACCAGCAAGGTTTTGGGGTGATTGTGTTGAAACTGTTGTACATGTGATTAACAGAATTCCTACTGTTGTGTTGGGGTATATTTCACCATATGAGAAGTTGTTTTAAAGGATGCCACCACTTTCTCATTTAAAGGTGATAGGGTGCCTTTGCTATGCATCGATGAGAAAAGATAAATTTGAGCCAATAGCCATCAAGGTTGTGCTACTTGGTTATGCAGTCAATAGAAAATGTTACAAATTGCTGGACTTGTCCAGTAAGACAGTGTTTGTCAGTTATATTTCCTTATCAGCAGTTTAAGGAGATTGGAGACTCGGCTATTTCTCAAAATTCTAACTCTGATCTGTATGTTGATGCACAAGTGATTCCACATGCTATCCCAGTGGAGAGTGTGAGGACTAAAATTCATGCACATGTCCCTGTCCATGCAGGAGGGCCAGAAGATACAAATAATGTTACAACAAAGATGTCTTCATATGATGATTCCAATGCTGAAGACACATTGGTTGATGATGTGGATGATGATGAAGTTATTGCAGATATTAGAAGATCCACCAGATAAAGGAGGACTCCAATATGGTTGAAGGATTTCATGCATCCAGCAACAAAATCCAGTCAAGCAAGTTGTGTCTACCCAATGTTAGAAGTGGTGGATTACACTGGACTGTCTGCCCAGTATCATGATTTCTTGGCTAGGATTTCAGCAGAACATGAACCACAGTCATTTTATGAAGCAACCAAGGATCAGAGGTGGGTGGAGGCCATGAAGTCAGAAATTCAAGCTTTAGAAAACAACAAAACTTGGGAAATAGTTGACTTGCCTAATAACAAGAGAGCCATTGGATGCAAATGGGTGTATAAAATCAAGTACAAGGCTACTGGAGAGGTAGAAAGGTTCAAGGCCAGACTTGTAGCTAAGGGGTACAATCAGAAAGAAAGAATTGATTATCAAAAAACCTTTTCTCCAGTGGTGAAGATGGTGACTGTTAGAAGTGTGATATCTGTTGCAGTTGCCAAATGATGGATCATTCAACAAATGAATGTATTTAATGCCTTCTTGCAGGAGGATCTCAATGAAGAGGTGTATATGAATTTGCCACAGGGGATTGAGCATGAGCAAGGAAATGTGTGTAGATTGCTTAAGTCACTATATGGTCTTAAGAAAGCCTCCAAATAGTGGAATATCAAGCTGACAAATGCATTGGTTTCCTCTGGATTTGTTCAAAGTCGTTTTGATTACTCTTTACTTATCAGAAGGGATGGAGACAAGATAGCTATGGTATTGATATATGTAGATGATCTTCTTCTGACTGGAAATGATCAGGGGCTCATTAATGAGAGAAAAACCATCTTGCAGCATCACTTCAAGATCAAGGATCTTGGTAAACTCAGATATTTCTTAGGATTTGAGTTTGCCAGGAACAAGAAGGGGATATTGATGCATCAACGAAAGTATTCTTTAGAGCTTATTAAGGATATGGGGTAACATGTTCTAAGCCTGTTACCTCACCAATGGAGTCTAATGTGAAGCTTACTTCTGCTGAATATGATAAACATCTACAGAAAGTAGTGCCTGGGAAGGTTGGAAGTGAATATGCTCTACTGAAGAATCCAGCAACATATCAGAGATTCGTTGGAAGGCTGCTTTACTTGACTAATACCAGGCCAGATATAGCCTTTGCAGTGTAGTGTTTGAGTCAGTTTATGCAAGCTCCAAAGCAGTCACATATGGTGGCCGCAGAGAGAGTGGTGAGATATGTAAAGCATGCTCCAGGAATGAGAGTGTTGATAGCAGCAGAGGGCAGTAATATTCTATCTGCATACTGTGATGCAGACTGGGCTTCTTGTCCAAACACCAGGAGATTAGTCTCGGGATACTTAGTGTATTTTGGATCTTCCATCATCTCTTGGAAGTCCAAGTAGCAGCAAACAGTCCCCAGGAGCTCAGCAGAATCTGAATATAGGAGCCTTGCATCAGTGGTAGCTGAGGTTGTCTGGATCAATGGTTTGTTTTCAGAATTTGATTTACCTTTGCAACTGCCTATCTATGCTCATTGTGATAGCAAGTCAGCAATTCAAATTGCCATCAATCCTGTATTTCATGAAAGAACCAAATACATTGAGATCGATTTTCATTTCATCAGGGAGAAGGTCCAGCTAGGCCTGATTTCTACCAAATATGTTGCATCTGATGATCATCCTGCCGATATGCTTACCAAAGGTTTATTGCCAGGACAACATGCTCATCTTCTCTCCAAGCTAGGGATGAAGAATTTGTTCTTAACCCCTAGCTTGAGGTGAGGGGGGGGGGGGGGGGGGTGTTTGGGTGTGTTAAAGTTATTAAGAGATAATAGTATTTAGTGTGGTGGTTAGTAACTTTGTTATAATAGTTAATGAGTTTGTTATATTAGTTAGATGTGGAGACCACGGTTTATTTCTTCTTCTTATATAAATAAGTGCAATGTGTGCATTGTGTATTTTGAGCTTCCCGATAATAAGAATCCAGAAAAGCTTCCACATTTCTTCTCTCAATTCTCTATTAAGATCAACACTGTGTATCTCTCATGCAGTGAGAAGACAGTGACACTTACTTGAATTAAGACTAGCATTGTGATTATTACACCACCCCCACCCAAATTAATCCAACTATACTATTGTATTAAGTACTTTCTTAAGCATTTACTACCGAATGGATGTTTACCAAATTTTCCTAATAGCTACACAGTAGTTGTATTATTAGGGGGACCTGGTAGACGTTTCAACGTTGTAAAACTCATTAATCTTACGGGCCACTTTATACTCAGTGAATTATTGGTTTCACAATATAGTTAATTCTCATTATCTGTTTCTGAATATAAAAACACTTGTAAATTAACTTCCCCCTTGCAAGTTTAATTTCTAACAGTTTTAATCATGAAGAAAAGATGATCAGAGTTACAATAGATTTACAAACCATTATAAAAATAGCCTAGTATAATTATTGTGTGCTACAAGGTATCAATTAACCCTAGTTGATGCAGTGTAAAAATTATAAATACATTCATGCTCTATGATAGGGAAAATATCTTCTTTAGATTTTCAGTTCAATGTCAAAAGCTACATAGATCCTCTTCAGAATTATAGAAAAAGATCTATTTTCAGACGAGTAGCTCATTTCAAGACTATTACTCTCTCCGTCTCAAATTATCTGTCGTGCTTACTAAAAATAGTTGTCTCAAATAATTTATGCATGTTTTAAAAGTTTAAGACATAATTAATTATTTTCTCCATTTTACTCTGAGTAGAATTTTGTCACTAATGGAAACGACACATAAATAGAGTTATCATTTAATGGAGAGAGATTATAACTTAGACATAAATAAAGGATAAAAATAATCAAATATCCTTCATAATTAATATTTTTTAAGGGGAGTATAAACAAAAAGAGACAATAATTTGAGACGGAATATAGTTTTATACGGAACGTACTATTTACGAAGTTATATAATTACTTTTTGGAGAGAAATGAAATAATTTCTCTGTTTCTATTTTTTTTGATAATCCAGGTCTCGGGGTGGTCTTGGTACCCCCATATCGCTAGTACCTGCACAAGTACTGGTACTATGCTCCTGGAGGCGAATGGAACCCGTTCTTAGCCGCCACCGCCAGGTAAATCGCGGGATGTGCGCCCCACATTCAGTGTCTGATCGCCACCAACGGATCAATGCTACAAGGTCCGACCCCCCTACATGGATTGTCTGAGGGAGTATCAAACCCACACTACAACATGCCCGCACGGTTAAACTACCAGACTTTAATACGAGGCATATGCCCCGGAAAATATATCCGCCGAGAATCGAACTTGTGATCCTAAGACCACAAATTTAATTAATGGCCACTGGGCCACTATCTTTGGATTTGTCAGTTTCTATTATTGATGCAACGCACACGAAAGTTTTTGCAAAAAGGACGGGGGTTTCTTGTTATATTGTAATTGTAATCCACTTTTCTGTTTCTTGTAGTTTTAATTTTTCTAATGGTTTTGTCTCTTTTTTTTTGTTTGAACAATTTTGATCTTCGAAAAATAAATTAAAGAAAGCCATGTCATGAAAGACATTTAGTTTATCATATCGCTTGTGCCGTAAGACTTTTTCTTTAAACTAAAAAGAATTTATTCACATTTTGTTTGTGTTCCAATTTTATACAAAGAGCTTTCGAATAAGTCACAAATATGACAATTATTAAGTGTAAAATCGGAAATGAAATGAGAGCATGGAACTTATATGAACTGACAACCCTCCTCTGGTAGGCTTTTGGGGTTGAGTTAGGCCCAAAATTCATATAAGGAGTCAATGTTCTCATTCCATTTCCTACAAACCTAGATTTTTTTCTTTCTCTCGCCACCGCCCCCCGGGTTACCGTCGCGGCGCCGACAAACAAAAAGTTCTTGGTTTCTCTTCTTCTTCATTCCTCTCCTATCTAAATGGATCCTCTTGCCTCTCCCACACTTTCTGATGCTTCCGCTTCCACACCTCCAACCACCAATTCATCACCATCTTTTCATCCGGCTCTCGCCGTTACAAACATCAAGAATTTTATCCCTCTCATTCTTGATCAGGAAGATGGTCAATACTAATCGTGGGTCGAACTCTTTAAAATTCATGCATGTGTTTACTACGTGCTTGATCACATCGACGATTCTGTTCCTCGCCCCCCAAAGATCGATGACACAACATGGCATCGTCTCGATGTCGTGGTTAAAAAGTGGATATATGACATTATATCCAAAGATATCCTTCTCACTATCATGAAAAACGGCGCCTCAGCCCGCGACTTGTGGATTCGTTTGGAGGAAATTTTTCAAGACAACAAATACACGCGCGCTGTGTATTTGGAGGAACAACTTAACAACACACGTCTTGTAAATTTCTCCAACATGACTGAGTACTGCAAACAGTTAAAACTTGTGGCGGATCAACTCTTCAACGTCGGCAGGCCTGTCTCGGAAACTAAAATGGTGTTACAATTGATTGCAGGCCTTTCGAAAGGCGAATATGATACTTTGGCCACCATGATTCAACAGACGGATCCGTTACCCAGTTTTAACAAAGCTCGCTCGCAGTTGTTGCTCGAAAAAACACGTCGTGTTAAACATGATGAACATAACCAAAAGGCGTTAGCCGTCAAAACGCCTCCCCAAAATCAGCTTCCTGCCGGCCAAACACCGGTGGAAAACTCCCAACAGCGGAAGGGCCACGGCCCAGTGGCAAGGCGCGGCAGCGAGCTTCGTGATCGTGGCAAGGCTCGCGACCCGGCAACCGCATCCGATCTCGATGCGATTGGGCGCGGTGCCTCAGCAGTACGATGGCGCGCGGCGCCTCAGCGATACCAGAGGCTGCGGTGCCTCAGCGATACCAGCGGCGATGGCTCAACCGTATACCCAATCAGTTCTTTGGGCCTAGGCGAGCGATGCAGCGGCAAACCCACTTTATGCAAGGCCAGTTCAAAGATCGCAGGCGTAAGATGACAACACTTGGTACATGGACTCGGGAGCCACATCTCACCTCACTCGGTATGCAGGTAATATTTCTAAAATGTTTAGTTTAAAACATTCTCAATATATTACATTTGACAATGGCCACCGCATTTCAATACAGGGCTATGGTACATCTTACACACAACCACCTCATCCACTCTTCTCCTTAAAAAATGTCCTATATGCCCCACACATCATTAAGAACCTAATTTTTGTCCGCAAATTTATTCGTAATAACTCTGTCTCTGTTGACTTTGACCCTTTTGGTTTTATTGTGAAAGATCTTCATACGGGGACACCTCTTACGAGATGCAATAGCACGGGGGATATCTATCCATTCTCATCCACCTCCGCTGCCAGATCTTGTTCTCCCATCTCTCTAGCGGCTATCTCTCCATCCACATGGCATAATAGGCTTGGTCATCCAGGAGCCCCAATTTTTAATTTTTTTAGTGCCAATAATTTCATTCAATGTAATAATGGGAAACTAGCCCAACACAGTGTTTCTTGTCCTCTAGGCAAACATACTCGTCTTCCATTTAAATCATCTACTAGTGTTACTTTTGCACCTTTTGATATTATACATGACAATTTATAGACATCTCTTATCCCTAGTTTCCTCGGTCATAAATATTATCTTGTATTGCTAGATGATATTTCTCACTACATTTGGGTCTATCCTCTTAAATTCAAATCGGAAGTGTTTGCCAAATTTCTTGAGTTTCGCACTTTTATCCAAATACAGGTTGAAAAAGGTGTAAAATCTTTTCAGTGTGATAATGACCGTGAATTCAATAACTCTATGTTTCACCGCTTTTGTATAAACAATGGAATGGTTTTTTGTTTCTCCTACCTAGAGATGATAACGGATCCTGGACCCGGTCCGAATTCGGTGGATCCAGATCCATTTTATAGGATATCGTTTTTTAAAATTTGGACCCGATGGATTCAGATCGGACCCGAATCCATTTATGATGGATCAACTGAATGATGATGCATTGCGCTTGTAATCATAAGCTGGTAACCTTGAAAAGATGACAAACTGCAATAATACATTAAAATACAGTTGCTACAATATTGTGTTAGCGATATGAGTTAGTTTCCCAAATAGGTTGACAAAATTCACAGTATTAATATACTTTTTGCTAATTATAGTTCATTATATGCTTTTTCCCTAGTCATTTTATACGCACTTAGTAGTATATTTTTTAATTTCCAGCCGATGACCGATATTGACATTGGGGCCCACTGAATTTGAATTCGGTAAACATGTGGATCCAGATCCGATCCGTGGATCCGGTGGATCTGGATTTGGATCTGATTTTTATGGACCCGATGGATCTGAATCCGGATACAGATATGAAAAACGGATCTGGATCTAGTAGGATCCGGTACAGATCCTATCCGTTGTCATCCCTACTCCTACCCTCACACTTCCCCACAAAACGGTAAAGCTGAACGAATCATTCGCAGCATTAACAATATGATTCACACTCTATTGATTCATGTCTCCCTCCCTCCGTCCTTCTGGGTATATGCTGCTAAGATGTCAGAATACATTCTAAATATTCTCCCAACTAGCACCCTTCACAATATGGCCTCTACCGAAATCCTCTATCGCAGAATCCCTTCTTACAATCATTTACGGATATTCGGTTGTCTATGTTATCCTAACCTTGCCTCTACTTCCCCTCACAAACTAGCTCCCCGGACCACTCCTTGTGTCTACCTAGGCTTTCCGCCGAACCATAGGGGCTATCTCTGCTATCTATGACTTGTCCACTCATCAAATCCATATTTCACGTGACGTCACATTCGACAAGACCATATTCCCGTTTTCGAATCCTCAGAAATTCCAAAAATAGGATTACTCCTTTCTTGACGAGTCTGCCATCTCACCCATCATTCTCAGTCAACTACAGTCATCATCGTCGTCAGCAACGTGACCCATCATGGAGGCGCCGCAGCGCCACCCTTCCAGTGACCAAAGTTCTGTCATACCGTCGTAAGCGACGCGTCCCATCGATGAGGCGCCGCGATGCCTAAGCTCCAGTGAATAAATTTCCTCCACACCATCGTCAGAGCTGTGACCCATCGATGAGGCACCGCGATGCCTCAGATCCAGTAGCCACTGGACCTCGAGCGCCGCGGCGCCCTCGACGAAAACTCCTTCACCCTCCCAATATCCGACCCTACCACCAGTCTCAGATCCCACCACTCAGTCGCTGCAACCACCCACTGTCCCCACTCACCAAATGGAAACTCATGCCAAACACGAAATTTACAAATCCAAAGTCCAATTTAACTATCTGCCCAAACCATCTCTCCAATTCCCAAGAACCCCAAATTGGCCAAACAAGACCCTAATTGGAATGCGGCTATGTCTGAGGAATTCAATGCTTTGACTAAACTGCACACGTGAGATCTAGTGCCTAGATCGGAGGAGGTGAATGTGATCCGTTGTATGTGGCTATTTCGTCACAAATTCAGAGACAGTGGAGATCTTGAGAGGTGTCGCGATAATTTTTTGCTCTAACGCAAGTGTACGTATCGCTAAAGTAATAAAGTCTGTAAAATCGAGTTATCGTCCACAAAGACTGATTTATTAAGTACCGACTAGCTAATCTTTAGTTTCTCTTTGGTATCCGTAATTTTGTTTAGGTTTTGCTACTAAGAATTAAAGACTAAGTAAAGTGCAGAAAATAAGCTAAGATGATAATATTTTGGGTTAAAGAAGTTATGAAGGGAATTAGGGTTTTCAATCTCCTGAACTATCCACTCTTTCACTTGTTAATGCATGACTAATGATTCTTCTTCTTGTTAAGATAGCAGGTTAACTAAGATGTTCTATATTCCGGTTAGGATATATAAAAACTCAACCTTATGCAGAAACCTTCTATATTTCTATGATATGTTTTACCACACAGGAGGATTAAAAACAATAACCTTAAACACTACACAAGTATCGGGGTACTTTCGTCAACGATTTTAACCTATGTCTAAATAGCTATAGCATATTCAAATCTCCCTTTTCAAATCTCGATTCGAAATCATATAAGTTATGACAATTAGTGATCAGTTCATTATCATACAATCATAACAAGTTGAATAGATCTTAACAATTTAAGAAGAAACCACTAAGTATGCATTAATTCATGGACAAAATTTCAAGTTGATTTGACGGAAATCATAATAAAGAAATTAGCTCCTAGACATTGTCATGCTAAAAAACTAATTAACAATTCCAACATAAACTGAAATAAAATAAAGGAAAGTAAAAGCACTTGAACAAAAGTCTCCAATTGTAGATTTGCCTCCGTTCTTGCCTCCAAAAGTATGATATGAGATATGAGAAGGTTTCAGCGTTTTTATATCTGCGCAAAACCTCGTTTCAAATCCTTTTACCTTTATTAAATTTCGTCCAATTTCAGCAAAATTGCGCGTCGGCTATTCTTTGCCAATGGCGCCCTAAATAAACATAAAAAGCTTTGGACTGTGGAATTTCTATGCCACGGCTAACGCCAGCGTCGCGGCGCCTTCGACGGTAAAATTCTGTCTTCAGCTACTGGAAATTCAGTGCCTCGGCTCTAATTCCTTCGACCGCGGCTCAGCAAGCATCGCGGCTCTTCTTGCCTTGCGCCGCGGCTCTTGACACTGTTTCGTCCAGATTTCGCCATATTTCTTTCATTCTTCTTGGGACTCCTTTGGTTTGATTACTTGGGCTTTGCTTGTGCAATTCATCCTCAAACTCAACTTATTTCATCCTCAATTCAGTATTTTCTCCTTTAGGACCGCTGTGACTAAAAAAAACAACAACCTTAACACTATATTAAACGCAAACGAAAAGAGAAAAATACTCACTAAAAAGGACTCAAAAGTGTATATAAAATAGACTCAACAAACACCCCCAAACTTAAACTTTACTCGCCCTCGAGTAAAACACTAAATAAAAACAAAAATAAAACCAAAGAAAAGACTATATGAAATGGATCAAGTAGCTATATCGATGTTGCCTAAAAAATCATGGATGAAAACTGAGATCATATGTTAGAACATAGCATAAATTTTTAGTAATCTAGAATTTCAAGTTAGATATTTCGCAAATTCAATGATGAGTAAAACATGTAGATCATAATCACTGAAAATACAAGCACCTAACATATGCATGTCAATTACATTCCATCTTTCTCAAAATTCTATAGACATGTCTACTTGCTATTCTCCACTAATCATAGACATACACATTAGGGATCTTTAGGACTTTCAAGAGTTGTAATGTAGGCTTAGGCAGAGGTAGATAAAAGTTGGCATTTAGGCTCAATTTCGTACCATAAACATTTTTCATTTAATTCCTTTTTCCTTCTTTTTAGTCGCATACCTATTTTCTCCCCTATTTTCGTTTGAGAGAATGAGACACATTACTGAAGAACAAGCACCCCCAAACATAGGCTTTTGCATATTTTTTATCGGGGTACATCAAATTTTCACTCTCTTTTTATTGTTTTTTTAACACTTTTCATTCCAATAATTTTCAATTATCACTTATGGCACAACTAGAGAATCAGAGTGTCAAAATAAAGATATTATTTAGGCTCAAAGGGGCTGACTAATGATACAATTTATGTCAGGATAGGTAATGAAAGGTAAGATGGACTATCAAAGAATACCTGAATCCTGTCCCTAAACATGTAGATCTTAACTATTTCACCTCAAATAACAAGCAAACAGTTTTTTTTAGACATTTTCAACATTTCTTTCCATAATTGACGACACATTGACTAAACACAAATATTCAAATAATTAGATGTCATGAATTTTTGGCATATCTAACTTAAGCACACAAATTTTTGCTTTCAATTTCATTACATTATCTCACTTTATCCACTCAATATCTTTAGCAACTACAACATATTTGATCCATAAAGAAAAATTGACTAACAAAACACATAAAACAAATAAAACACAACAAAAAGACTCAAAACAAAATACAAGACAAAGTAAGATCCCCCCCAAAACTTGATCGACACATTGTCCTCAATGTGTAAAGACTAAAAATAAAGGGACAACTTACAGACACAAAACAACGATCACAACGGAGGTCTGGGATGAGGTTCTTGAAATTGCATAGGCATCGGGACTCTCTGAACTCTTGGCGCCACGGCCCTGCTTTTTGGTGTCGTGGCGCTGATCACGGGAAATACTCTCTGAAGTTCTGGCGCTGCACCAATTTTTTCCAAATTTCAGCATGTTTGATCCTTTTTCCATCGGAGTTAGTCCCTAATTCATCTGCCATCAAAACACACCAAAAAGCACAAGACCGTGAGAATGTTCAAGATAAAATAAAATAAACTAAAATAAAAATTGAAATAACATAATTAAAACATTGGGTTGCCTCCCAAGTAGCGTTGTCTTTAATGTCATTTAGTCGGACGCAATTCTCTTATTCATCAAAGGGGTAGATTACCCCCACAGCAAATCCACTTCAGGATTATTCTCTTCATATTTCTTTTTTCTTCTTCTTCTTCTTCATAGGGTTAAGTTCAAAGGAGTTCACCCCTTGGACATCATTCACAGTTTCATTCACCTTACTCTCAGGTTCTTCACACTGCTTTAATGTTACCCCACGAGCATCAGTACCCTTGGAGCTTTCCTGAGAAACATTCTTTTCAACTATCACAACAGCAAAACATCTATCATTGTCTTGTGGTTCAGTTGGTGGCCTAAAAACAGTGAAGATCATTTCCTCATCCTGGACTCAGAGTTTTAACTCTCCTTTTTCAATATAAATGAAGGCTCTCATGTGGCTAGGAATGGTCTTCCAAGGATAATAGACATATTCTCATCTTCCTCCATATAAAGAATGAGGAAGTCAGCAGGAAAGATGAATTTGCCTACATTCACCAATACATCTTCAATTATGCCTCGGGGGTGTACGATTGAGCGATCAGCTAGCTACAAGTTGACTGTTGTTGGCTTTGCTTCTCCCAACCCAAGTCTTTAAAACACAGAAAGGGGCATCAGGTTAATACTTGCCTTCAAATCACACAGGGCCCTATTGCATGTAACATTCCCTATAGTGCAAGGTGTGGTGAAGTTGCCTGGATCTCTTAGCTTCTGGGGCAACTTTTTTTGTAAAATTGCATTGCACTCCTCTGTCAGCGTCACTGTCTCATATTCTGTCAGTTTCCTCTTTTTAAAGAGGATATCTTTCATGAACTTGACATACGCTGGCATTTTCTCCAAAACTTCAATGAAAGGGAGATTGATGTGCAGCTTTTTGAATACCTCTAATAATTTAGAAAGTTGTTTGTCCAGAGACTTCTTCTGAAGTCATTGAGGGTATGAAATTATGTCTGTATATTCCCTTATTCCTATTGGTGGAGCCTTCTCTAAAATAGGGCGGTCATCATAACCCCCTCTTTCTTTGCATCAATTATCTTCTCCAACTCATTCTCTTTTTCAACCAGTGGTTGGGGTGCAACCTGCTCTAACTGTTTACCACTCCTCAAGCTGATTGTCTGACACTGCTCACTTGGGTTCATCACTGTGTTGCTAGGGAGATTCTCTTGCGGTCTGTCATTTAATTTCTCTACTAACTGCCTCATTTGAGTCTCTAAGTTCCTAATAGAGGATCTTGTTTCCGCCATGAATTAAGTTTGGCAATTTGTGAGTGTTAATAGTGTTGCTCTCAATTCATCAGGCTTCTCTTGTGGGATTTGTGACCTGGGTCGTTGTTGCTGAATCTGTCCCTGAGGGGATGGATTTGTCTGTTGATATTGCTCATGAAGCTGAGGTTGCTGCCCTTGGTCATTCCTCCATGAAAAGTTGGGGTGATTTCTCCACCCCAGATTATATAAGTTGAAGTAAGGATTGTTGTGGGGCCTTTGAAAATTCTCAACTGCCTGAACCTGCTCCATAGGTACATTGTTTGGATCCACTGCTGTGCACCTATCAAAAGTATGTGGACCTCTACAAATCTGACAACCTACTGGTGTCTGAACAACATTCACGGACATAATACTCTGCTGCAACTGCTTTGTCAAAGTGGAAACCTGAATAGTCAACGCAGTGATAGCATCCAACTCATGAACCCCAACTACTTTCCTGTTGTTTGTTGCTCTCTCATCTAACCACTGATGGTTGTTGGTGACCATGTCTTCTAATAAATCATGTGCCTCATTGGCACTTTTGCTCATGAAAGTTCCTCTTGCAGCAACATCAATAATGGTATAAGTAGTACCACACAATCCATTGTAGAAGATGTGGACCAACATCCACTTTTCAATCCCATGATGTGGGCACTTCCTCTGCAAGTCTTTGAACCGCTCTCATGCATCATACAATGATTCTCCCTCCAGCTGATGGAAATTATTAAGCTCTCCTCTAAACGTTGCTGCCTTCGATGGAGGGAGGAATTTGGCAAGAAACTTCTAAGCTAAGTCTTGCCATATGGTAATGGAATTCAACCGGATCTTGGCTCGATCCCTGAGTGAGAAGGGAAAAAGCCTCAATCGAATAACATCATCAGTAACACTATTGTATATAAATGTTGCACACAGTTCTAGGAAATTGGCCAAATGCATATGGGGATCTTCAGACGATAACCCCCCAAACTGAACTGAACCTTGAACTATGTGCAAGATTGCTGGTTTGATTTCGAAGTTATTGGCTTCCACAGAGGGTAGCCTGATGCAAGTATGCACCCCTGTAATTGTCGGCAATACATAGTCCCTTAGGCTCCTCTATGCTGGATGCGGGACTTGTCCCATGACAGCCGGTAACTCATCATTCACCTCATTGTTGTTTTGCTAATTTTCCATTGCTAACAAATCAGCAATTCTTTTATCTCGCTTGTTCTGCCTGCACAATTTTTCAATTTTAGGGTTCAGAGGGATAAGAGTGTTTGCTCCTCTCCTACTTCGCATAAATAAGTTTCCTAAAATCGATAAAAATCAATACAACAAATCAAGGCAGACGTGCTTTCTAAAATAAAAAGACAAAAATAAAAACCAAATTAGAAATAAGACTAGATAATTCTATATTGATAGTACGCCAGTCCCCGGCAACGACGCCAAAAACTTGTCGCGATAATTCCGTGCACTAACGCAAGTGTACATATCGCTAAAGTAATAAAGTCCGTAAGACCAACTTATCGTCCACAGAGTCTGGTTTATCAAGTACCGACTAGCTAATCTTTAGTTTATATTTGGTAACCGTAATTTTGTTTGGGTTTTGTTACTAAGAATAAAAACTAAGTAAAGTGCAGAAAATAAGCTAAGATGATAATACTTTGGGTTAAAGCAGTTATGAAGGAAATTAGGATTTCCAATCTCCTCAACTATCCACTCTTTCACTTGTTAATGCACGACTAATGATTCTCCTTCTTGTTAAGATAGTCGGTTAACTAAGATGTTCTATATTTCGGTTAGGATATATAAAAACTCAACCTTATGCAGAAACCTTCTATATTTCTATGATATGTTTTACCACACAGGAGGATTAAAAACAATAACCTTAAACACTACACAAGTATCGGGGTACTTTCGTCAACGATTTTAACCTATGTCTAAATAGCTATAGCATATTCAAATCTCCCTTTTCAAATCTCGATTCGAAATCATATAAGTTATGACAATTAGTGATCAGTTCATTATCATACAATCATAACAAGTTGAATAGATCTTAACAATTTAAGAAGAAACCACTAAATATGCATTAATTCATGAACAAAGTTTCAAGTTGATTTGACGGAAACCCTAATAAAAAAATTAGCTCATAGACATTGTCATGCTAAGAAACTAATTTACAATTCCAACATAAACTGAAATAAAACAAAGGAGAAAAAAAACACTTGAGCAAAAGTCTTCAATTGTAGCTTTGCCTCCGTTCTTGCCTCCAAAAGTATGATATTCGATATGAGAGGGTTTCATGGTTTTTATATCTGAGAAAAACCTCATTTGGACCCTTTTACCCTTATTAAATTTCACCCAATTTCAGCAAAATCGCTCGTCGGCTTTGTTGCGAGCGCATGACCTAAATCAACATGAAAAAGCTGGACTCACTTTGGAATTCTGCGCGCGGCGCTCATCAGCGCGGCGTCTTCGAAGGTAAAATTCTGTCTTCAGCTACTGGAAATTCAGCGCCTCGACTCTAATTCCTTCTGCCACGGCTCTTGACACTATTTCGTTCAGATTTCGCCAGATTTCTTCCATTCTTCCCGCGACTCCTTTGGTTTGATTACTTGGGCTTTGCTTGTGCAATTTCATTCTCAAACTCAGCTCATTTCATCCTCAATTCAGTATTTTCTCCTTTAGGACCGATGTGACTCAAAAGAAAGAAAAACAACCCTAACACTATACTAAACGCAAACGAAAAGAGGAAAATACTCACTAAAAAGGACTCAAAAGTGTATATAAAATAGACTCAACAAGAGGTATAATACATGAATTGTGGCTAATGGCACAAATCATTCGGAGGGCATTGATTGTGGTGAGACTTGCAGACCGATTGTCAAATCGGCTACCATTCGCATAGTTCTGAGCATAGCCATGGGGAAACACTGGCCGATCCACCAACTTGATGTGAAAAATGCATTTCTATATGGGGACCTGAAAGAAACAGTGTACATGCATCAGCCGTCTGGGTTCGTCCATCATGTTGTCCCTCACTATGTGTGTCGTCTCTGTAAGTCACTGTATGACCTGAAACAGGCCCTCCGTGTGTGGTATGATCAATTTGCCAGGTATATTATGAAGATTGGGTTTGTATGCAGCAGAAGTGATAATTCCCTTTTCATTTTTCATTGAGGTAGCAGCATTGCTTACTTACTACTGTATGTGGATGACATTGTTCTTACTGCCTCATCTGATGGGTTGAAAAATGAGATTATTGCTTTACTTAAGACCGAATTTGTAATGACTGATTTAGGAAAGCAGAGTTACTTCTTGGGGATATCAGTGACCAGGTCTTCCAACCACATGTTCTTCAGTCAGAGTAAGTATGCAAAAGAGATTGTGTACAGGGCTAAGATGGCGAAATGCAAAATCATGCCTACTCCAGTTGATTCAAAATCCAAGCTCAATATTATGGATGGTGCTCCAGTATCCGATCCTACTCTTTATAGGAGCCTTGCAGAGTTGCAGGTGCACTTCAGTATCTCATATTTACAAGGTCAGATATTACTTATGTTGTTCAGCAGGTATGCCTATTTATGCATGCCCTCAGAGAGTCTCATTTTACTGCACATCTGATACATTAAGGGCACACTTGATCATGGTATCAGAGTCAGGATCATTCCATTTTTTTATTCATCAATGTTGGCCCTCAAATTATATTGTTCACGCTCCAGTTAACGAGGTCTAGACGTGCGGGGGAGTATTAAGTGTCCCACATCGGAAATGGAATGAGAATATGAACTCCTTATATGGACTTGGATAACCCTCACCCTACAAGCTAACTTTTGGGGTTGAGTTAGGCCCAAAATTCATTCATTACCATAATAGAATATATTATAGAAATAGTCTAACTAGCTTCCACTAATTTATTAATTAAATTTAAACCAAAATACAAAGAAAGATGGAATAGTAAAAGTAATAATATGGATATAGAATTTAAGAGAAATTGGTCAATTTTGAATTTGGTCTTTATAAAACGTGGCTAAAGCATATATATAACCTTTAATGCATTAAATGAGTATTTTTGGTCTTTTTAGATATGAAATATGTTATTGTTTTTACCTATTTTAGGACTATATTACCCTCTCTAAAGTAACACTATAAACTTAATATATCACAATGTAACTAAATGGTGTAATTATTGATTGTGAAGATTCAGAGATCAAAAGAAATATTTCAATCTATTGACGTTTAGATTTGCTTAATGAAAGAACTTGAAGAAAATAAGAATTTAGAAATTTTCCCTTCTCTCATTCATCCATCTATATATGTATATATACAATTCTACTCTAAGGTCTGAGTATATAAATATAATTAAAATAACATTCTAACTACCTCCAGCTATGCGAAACTTATTAACTTTGTATTTTTATACACCTGTAGATTCTAAAAAATATCTACATAGGATCCTTTGTATTTATCTATCTGTGTATTTGAGTTGTATGACTTGTTCTTATATTTGGGCTATATGACTTGTTCTTGTATTTGGGCTTTCGAAAACTTCTGCACATGCATAATACTTTCATATGTTATATTCGCCCCATCTTCTTTTCCTTTTGGCCCATCTTCTTTTCCTTTTGGTTCCGACAAAACTAAAGAATCTAGGTTCTTGTCGGTTGTCTCTTTCATCTTCTTCATTTCTTTCTCTTCATCACTTTTGTTTGAATCTCCAGTGATGTTGAGCGTATGAGTGATTGAGAGATAATATGAGAGGGCTTTTCTCCAACATCCCCATCAAATTGGAGGGTAATTTAATTTTCCAACTAGTTATCGATAGATTGTAAGGTTGAACAATGGGTACTCATTTGTGGCTGATAATTTATGTGCATGATCAAGAGGAGATGAAACCTTGGACAGATGAGAGCAATCAAATTCATAAAGCAAATCCAGTGTAAATTTTCTTTGACTAATAATGTATTCTTGTTGTTATCTAAGTACTTCAATGCCTAGGAAATAGTGAATGTCTCTAAGGTCTTTAACTCTAAATTCTAAAATTAGGAATGACTTTAAATTAGAAATTTCAGTCAAGTCATTGCCTGTGATCAATATGTCATCCACATAAACTGCTAAAATAGAAATTTGATCACCATCTTTAAAAAAAATAAAGAGTAGTCATTAACAGAAGCTGAAAATTCTTTAAAACTAATTGCCCGACAAGCCTGACATACTATTGTCTTGAGGCTTGCTTAAGGACATATAATGATTTCCTTAACAAGAAAACATGAATAGGACTAGAAGGAGATAATTCTGCAGGAAATTTCATATGAACTTCTTCTTGTAAGTCTCCATGCAAAAATGCATTACTGACATTCAATTGGGAAACTTCCGGTCTTTCTTAATTGCAACACTGAGTAAACATCTGAGTGTGGTCATCTTGACCACATGAGAGAAGATTTTTATGTAATTAACCCCTTCTCTTTGGATATCCCCCTCACTACCAGCCTGGCTTTCAACCTTTCCACACTTCCATCTGAGTTGTGTTTCACTTTGTACACTCACTTACATGGTAGTGCCTTCTTTCCTTTAGGAAGTTCCACCACATACCATGTGTGGTTGAGCATTAGAGCTTCTATTTCACTATTCATGGCCTGTTGCCAACTTGAGTGAGAAACAACTTGGGAAAAACTTCTAGGTTCAGTTAGGATTGATAGTGAATATACCATATGTTGATTGTTAGTAGATAGGGCACTGAATGAGAATGTAATAGAAGCAGAGGGTGATAAAAGGAAAAATTCAGTGAGGAATATGTTGTTGCATATATAGTCATTCAGGTAGGTGTTAGGCGTATTTTATATACGTTTTTTGAGTCATTTTTAGTTAGTATTTTACTTGTTTTTGTTGTGTTTAGTATAGTATTAGGTTCGCTTTTATTTCTTTTGAGTCACAACGGTTCAAAAAGGTAAAATGGAGAAAAGAAACGAAAAGTGGGCATAAAAGGAGGTCCCGAGGCAGAAAAAGGTTGAAATTTGATGATTCGGACGAAGGCAAAGTAGTACCGCGGTGCCCAGCAACAGAACCGCGGTTTTAAAAGATCAGAGACCCCGCAGGACTTTCGACACCGGGGTGCCATTCAGACAGAACCGCGGTGCCATATTTACTGAGAAGCTGCATGACTTTCGGCACCGCAGTGCCACTCTGTAGGACCGCGGTGCCGAGGCGCGAATTTTCAGATCCGGGTTAGAATTGGCCAAGGGAAGAAGGGTCCATAGGGCACGAAATTTGCAATATATTTAAGCCCTAGGGATTAGTTTAGTTAGAGGAGTTCATTCTATCACACAATACAACTCAGGGCAAGGATTGAGGCTACAATTGGAGACTTAGTTCTACGTAATATTTCTTTTTCTTTTTAATTCAGTTTATGTATGAATTTTGTGTTAGTTCTTAGCGTGACTATGGCTAGGAGCTAAACACTTTATTAGGGTTTTCCTTATGAATCGCTTGAAACTTTATTTCATGACTTAATGCAGTAGTTTGATTTCTTCTTCAATTGTTAAGATTTATTCAATAATTGGTATGAATACGTGATAGTTAATTGATCACTAATTATCATAATCTATATGATTTCGAATCAAGAACCGAAAGGAGAGATTTGGATATGCTGTAATTGAATAGACATAGGTTAAAATCGTGGACGAAAGTACCCCGATACTTGTGTAGCATTATAGGTTACTGTTTTTAATCCTCTTATGTGGTAAATCCTATAATAGAAATATAGAAGGGTTCTGCACTGGGGTTGAGTGATTATATATCCTAACTGTAATATAAGACAATCGAGTTAACCGTTATCTTAACGTAGAAGAAGAAGTCATTTTAGTTTCATTAAGGATTGAATAGAATGGATAGTCGAGGATTTTGGAAGCCCTAATTCCTTCATAACTGATCACAACTTAAATAGTTTAGTTAATTCTTGCAATTATTCTAGTAGTTAAGCAAAAATCAAACTCAATTATCGATTGTCAAATAGATAACATAAAAAAGATGAACGGTACTTAGAAACCAGTCTCTGTGGACGATATTCGGTCTTATCAGACTATATTACTTGTGAACGATACGTGCACTTGCGTGCGCATTTGTAAATCGCCTAACAAGTTTTTGACGCCGTTGCCGGGGACTGGCGTACTTCTAATATCGAACAATCTATTTTTATTTCTACTTTGGCTTATTTTTATTTTTTTACTGTTAGAACCCTGTTGCCTTGATTTGTTTGTTGATTTTGGTCTTTTTCATGTATTTAGTGCATGCGCAGAAGGAGAGGAGCAAATACACTTGTTCCCTTCAACCCTAAAATTGAGAAAACGTGCAAGCAAAACAGGAGAAATAAAAGGATAGTTGATTCAGTGACCATGAAAAACCAACCACCGAATCAGAATGGGGCAAACATAAGAGGTTCCTGAACATGTAGAGGAGCCAATACCGGTCCCAGCAGAAAGAAGCTTAGGAGATTATGTTCTGCCCACGGTCACTGGTGTATAGACATGCATCAGGCTCCCAAAAATAGGAGCAAACAACTTTGAGATCAAACCAGCCATCCTGAGCATGGTCCAGAACACAGTACAGTTTGGGGGATTGTCATCTGAAGACCCCCACATGCACATTGCCAACTTTCTGGAGTTGTGTGCCACTTTCAAGTACAATGGTGTTACTGATGATGCCATTAGACTGAGGCTCTTCCCGTTCTCACTTAGAGACAGAGCCAAGAGCTGGTTGAACTCACTACCTGCCAACTCCGTCACCACCTGGCAGGATCTAGTACAAAAGTTTCTTGCAAAGTTCTTCCCTCCTTCAAAAGAGGCAAAGTTAAGGGGAGAGCTAAACAATTATTACCAGGTGGATGGTGAGTCACTATATGATGCCTGAGAGTGATTTAAGGATCTGCAAAGGAAATGCCCACATCATGGCATAGAGAAGTGGATGTTAGTCCACATTTTTTATAATGGACTGAGTGGTACTACTCGTACCATCATTGATGCTGTAGCAAGGAGAGCCTTTATGAGAAAGAGTGTCAATGAGGCACATGAGTTACTGGAAGACATGGCTGCCAACAATCATCAAAGGCGACGGCAGTCGATGAATAGCGGGAAGACTATGGCATACATGAGTTAGATGCCATCGCGCCACGAATGCCTGGTGGCCGCCCGACAAGCGGTGCAGCAGAACACTATGTTTGTGAATGCAGTCCATATGTCGGTAAATTGTGAGATTTGTGGTGGACCGCATTCCTTTGACAGATGCACAGTGGTGGACCCTAATAATGTGCCAATGGAGCAGGTTCAGGCAGTTGGGAACTTTCAGTGACCTTATAATTCCAACACATACAATTCAGAGTGGAGAAATCACCCTAACTTTTCGTGAAGGAACGACCAGGCTCAGCAGCAACCATATCAGGGTAATTACCAGAACCAGCAAGCACATAATCAGGCTACCTCATCCCAGCAGTTTAGACCACCTACACAACAGGAGAAGCCTGATGAGCTGAGGGTTGCATTGCTTACACTCACAAATTCGCATAATCAGTTAATGTCTGAAATCAGGTCATATCTCAGGAACCTGGAAACACAGGTTGGGCAACTAGCGAAGATGGTAACCAACAGGCCGCAGGGTACTCTCCCAGCAATCTGAGGTCAATCGAGAAGCGATGTCGAGCGGTGTTGTTAAGGAGTGGAAAGCAGTTGGAGCAAATTTCTCCCCAACCCGCATTGGTTCATGAGAAAGAGAGTGAGAAAGCAGTTGAGAAATGAAAGGAGGGGGTCACTGAGGACCACCCTACAGTTGAGAAAGCTCCACCAGCACCCTTAAGGGAATACACTGATAGAATCCCTTACCCTCAGAGGCTCCAAAATAAGGCGATAGACAAGCAGTTCGCCAAGTTCTTGGAGGTGTTTAAGAAGCTGCACATTAATATCTCCTTCATTGAGGCGTTAGTACAAATGTCCGCATACTTCAAATTCATGAAGGAGATACTTGGGAAGAAGAGAATGTTGACGGATTATGACACTATAGCGCTGACAGAGGAGTGCAACGCTATCTTACAAAAGAAACTGCCTCCTAAGTTGAAAGATCTAGGAAGCTTCACCCTGCCCTGCACTATTGGCTGCCCTGCACTATTGGCAAGGTAACATACAACAGGGCACTTTGTGACTTAGAGGCTAGTATCAACCTCATGCCTATGTCTGTGTTCAAGAGATTGGGTTTAGGAGAAGCCAAACCAACCACAGTTAATCTGCAGCTGGCTGATCGAACCGTGGTGCACCCCAGAGGCATAGTTGAAGATGTGTTTGTCAAGGTGGGAAAGTTCTTCTTCCGAACAGACTTCCTCATTCTTGACATGGAGGAAGATGATGAAATACCCATCATTTTGGGGAGACCATTCCTTACAACGGGCAGAGCTCTAATTGTTGTGGAGAATGGGGAATTGAAACTAAGGGTTCAGGAAGAAGAGATGGTATTCAGGGCATTCAAATCCACCATTGAGTCCCAGGCTAGCAATAAATGGTTCGCAGTAAGCACAACTGACACAGCAGATCAGCAAGCACAGACAAAAACTTTGGAAATCATTCCTACAGCTGTGAGACCTCAAGGCTAGTTTGAAAGATGAAACAAAAGTGGATGAAATAGAAGCTGTCAAACAAGTAAATCCTACTGAACCCAATATTGTGAAAAAGAAAAATAGAGTGAGGAAGAGGAGAATGATTTTGAAGTGGATAGGTTGTGAGGTTAATTTACCCCAATGATTTGAATGATGAACCTGCGTCCGGCTAAAAGACGTTAAAGACAGCGCTACTTGGGAGGCAACCCAATGTTTAAATAGATCAGTCTCACTTTTGGTATGTTTGTTGTGTTGTGATGCCAGGTGAAGGAATCGGAGAATGAGCATGAAAAAAATAGAGGAAAATACGTAGTCGAGTCAACACCGCGGTGCCAATCTACAGGACCGCGGTGCCGAATGTTCAGTGAGGCCCTAATACTTTAGGCACCGCGGTGCCACTATGCAGAACCGCGGTGCCGATTAGCAATTTCTGAAAAATAAAAAGGCCCTGAATCGTCAAATCTCCTCCCACATATACCGTCTCAGTGTAATATCCGCCGCCACCACCACCATTTTGAGTCGTTGTATGTCTGTAAGTCGTCCCTGTTTAATTTTTGAGTCGTTACACATTTGGGACAATGTGTCAGTTAAGTTTGGGGGGGTACCTTATTTTTTGAGTCTTTGTTTTGTGTCTTTTATTGTGTTCATATGAGTCAATTTTTTTTATGATCATGCATGTTGTAGTTGCTGAAAATGCCTAGTGAGTTAAGTGGGATAATGTAATGGAATTAAAAGCTAAAATATGTGTGCTCAAGTAGATATGCCAAAAATTCATGAAAATCTGATTATTTGAGATATTTGTGCTTAGCTTATGCGTTTTCAATTGAAAAATGTCTATGAAGTCTGCTTGCTTGTTATTTGAGGCGAAATAGTTAGGACGTACATGTTTAGGGAGATGACTCAGGCATTTCTTTGTTAGCTCTTCTTACTTTTCATTACCTACCTTGCAGTAAATTGTATCCCTAGTCAGCCCCGTTGAGCCTAAAATAAGTTATTTCTTAGACACCCTATGATTCCCTTGTGCCATAAGCAGTAATTGAAAATTGGGATGAAAAAAAGTGAAAAAGAAATACCAAAAGAGAATGAAAAAAAATTGATGCACCCCAATAAAAAATAATGCAAAACTTAAGTTTGGGGGTGCCTATGTGAATGTGTTTCACACTCTCAAAAAGAGAAAAGGAGAGTGATAGGTATGAACTGAAAAAGAATACCAAAAAGAAGGACAAAATGGTTGAATGAGAAAAACGCTTATGGTACGTAAATTGAGTGTAAATGTCTACTTTTACCTACCTCTGCCTAAGCCTACATTACAACCCTGAAAAGTCCTGAAGATCTCTAAAATGTATGTCTATGATTAGTGGAGAATAACAAGTAAACAGACTCATAGAACTAAATGAAATTGACATGCATAGGGTAGGTGTTCATATTTCTATTGAGTGTGATTGAAATGAATTTGCGAAATATCTGGCTTGAAATTCTAGATTGCTATATTCATGTTATATGTTCCAACATATTATCCCACTGACATTCATGTGTTTCTAAGTAACCTTGTGCAGCTGTTTGATTTGAGTCTTTGAGTCTTTTTTATTTTATTTCTTTGTTTTTGTTTTCTGCTTTACTCTAGGGCGAGCAAAGTTTAAGTTTGGGGGTTTGTTAGGCGTATTTTGTATACGTTTTCTGAGTCATTTGTAATTAGTATTTTACTTATTTTGTTGTGTTTAGTATAGTATTAGGTTCGTTTTTCTTTCTTATGAGTCACAGCGGTTCAAAAAGGCAAAATGACGAAAAGGAACGAAAAATGGGCATAAAAGGAGGTCCCGAGGTAGAAAAATGTTAAAAATTGATGATTAAATGCGAAGGCAAAGTAACCGCGTGCCAAAGAATGTAAGCGCGGTGCGACCAGAACCACGGTTCCAAAAGATCAGAGACCCCGCAGGACTTTCGGCATCGGGGTGCCATTCAGACAGAACCGCGGTGCCATATTTACTGAGAGGCTGCAGGACTTTTGGCACCGTGGTGCCACTCTGCAGGACCGCGGTGCCGAGGCGTGAATTTTCAGATCCGAGTTAGAATTGGCCAAGGGCAGAAGGGTACATAGGGCACGAAATTTGCAACATATTTAAGCCCTAGGGATTAGTTTAGTTAGAGGAGTTCATTCTATCACACAATACAACTCAGGGCAAGGATTGAGGCTACAATTGGAGACTTAGTTCTACGTAATTTTTCTTTCTTTCTTTTTAATTTAGTTTATGTGTGGATTTTGTATTAGTTCTTAGTGTAACTATGGCTAGGAGCTAAACACTTTATTAGGGTTTTCCTTATGAATCGCTTGAAACTTTATTTCATGACTTAATACAGTAGTTTGATTTCTTCTTCACTTATTAAGATTTATTCAATAATTGGTATGAATGCGTGATAGTTAATTGATCACTAATTATCATAATTTATATGATTTCGAATCAGAACCGAAAGGAGAGATTTGGATATGCTGTAATTGAATAGACATAGGTTAAAATCGTGGACGAAAGTACCCCGATACTTGTGTAGCATTATAGGTTAATGTTCTTAATCCTCCTATATGGTAAATCCTATCATAGCAATATAGAAGGGTTTTGCACTGGGGTTGAGTTATTATATATCCTAACCGGAATATAAGACAGTCGAGTTAACCGCTATCTTAACGTAGAAGAAGAAGTCATTTTAGTTGCATTAAAGATTGAATAGAGTGAATAGTCGAGGATTTTGGAAGCCCTAATTCCTTCATAACTAATCACAACTTAAATAGTTCAGTTAATTCTTGCAATTATTCTAGTAGTTAAACAAAAACCAAACTCAATTATCGATTGTCAAATAGATAACATAAAATAGATGAACGGTACTTAGAAACCAGTCTCTGTGGACGATATTTGGTCTTATCATACTATATTACTTGTGAATGATACGTGCACTTGCGTGAGCATTTGTAAATCGCCTAACAGTAGGTCGATCTTTGTGATGTTCTAGAACTTTGTCTAACTGTAACGACCCGATTGGTCATTTAGGCATTTTTTTACCCTTTGACCATTGTTGACCTTTCACCTTGTATCATTAGAGTGTATTCGGCTTGCGGGAATGGGTAGAGCGATTTTCAAGGTCGGCTGAGTTTTGATTGATTTTGAGAAATTAGAAGCTTTTAAGTTGAATAAGTGAAAAAGTATTGACCGATAGTTGAATTTTAGATAAATGAGTCCTTTTCAAAGTTTCCTCGATTCCATTAGGTCCGGATTATGATTCATGACTTAGTAGAGTTGTTGGTTCGGGTTTTGAATAGTTTGGGGTCGTGTTGCATCGTGTTTGAAGTTTAGGCGTCGCTTCTTTGGCCATAAAAGGCACCTTATTGAGAAAACGACATTTTATTTGTATTTTGATTTAACCGTTTGATGCGTATTATAATTACGAAGACATATAAAAAAGAATCGTCAAGTTTCGACATTGTATGATGGAGTTATACCCATTTTAGTATCGGATAAGATTGTTGTTTCTGATGTGGTCACCGAAGCAGAAATTAGGCCGCCAAAGCGGAGCCACCGAATCAGAAATTAGGCCACCGAAGATGAGCCGCCAAAGCGAAAAATTGGCCACCAAAGAACCAGAATGTTATTTTTAAACCTATCTTTTCCAACTTTGAATCCATTCTTCCTAATTTATTTCTTGGACCTAGCAACTCATTAGAACGGAAAATTGGAGGGTTTCTACATATAGTAAGTTCTCTAACTTCATTTCATGATTC
Source organism: Przewalskia tangutica (assembly GCA_029844215.1). Taxonomy (NCBI): domain Eukaryota; kingdom Viridiplantae; phylum Streptophyta; class Magnoliopsida; order Solanales; family Solanaceae; genus Przewalskia; species Przewalskia tangutica. Next base: position 113,972,142 of record CM056723.1, on the reverse strand, counting down.
CATCTTAGATTATTCAGTATTTTCATGGTAGGAAACTTATTTTGAAAGAGGGTTTCATGATTAAAAACTCCAGGTTAGTATATTGATTTTCTTAAAAAAACATTGCTGCTTGGAAGTGATTTTTTCTAGTATTTGGCTTGATAAAAGCTTGGGTAAGTTCTTCCAATGTTCATGGTACCTGTTCGGCCAAGAGGTAGTCTACAATTTATCTTTATAGACTCTGATAGAAGTATGCAATAGTTATAAATATTGAGGGGTATTGAGTGTGTTTGGGAGTCCTTCCTTAGCGGTTGTGATGAACGCCTGGGTGGGTACCAATATTGAATTGTGTTGATGGGTGATTTGGAGAATCAGTCTTAGGCTGATTTCGACTGATGTTATTTAGGTTTGTTGTCATTATGTGGGCTTGTCACCATTGTTGATAATTGTTGTGTTTACTCATCACATTGCTTTCGATGTGATAGATTGATTTACGTGGAATTGTGTGTTATTGAGTTTCAGAAAGTATGTGATATTTATATCTTATACTTGATTACATCTCATACATCCTGAAAACTTGCTTTGTTACTGTAATTGCATTCATACACTCATAGTTCTGATGATATTGAAAGTTGAGTGGTATGAAAATGTTTGGGTCCAATGAGACCATAAAAGTAAATATATACTTATGAGATGGTTGGAAACATTGAGATGATGAAAATGATTGATATGACTCCAAATGGGCTTGGGCTCTAGTAAGATATATGTGTTGAATTTCAGTTGGCTAAGAGTGGTATATGGACGGCGTGGGTCCCCTATGGGTCACAATTCATAGAATTTGAACGTGTGTATACCAGTTGTGAAAAGGTATCTTTCATTGCATTTGCATTCATATCATACATTCACTTATTCATTGATTACTTGTTGATTGATAATGTGATTTGGACTGGTTATTAGAACTTGGGTGATTTCATGATTGTATGGATTTGGATTGACTATATTATACTGGATTGGTTGATATGATTTGGCTAGTTCCCTGTGAATTGTACCCTTATGAGTCTGAGTATCTGATGTCGAACTGTTATTGTGGTCAGTGCTATCTATTTGTCAAAACTATCATATAGATCAAAGAGAAATATGTGTTTATGTGTTTATATTGCTCGGTGACTGAAAGCGCTATTTGGTAGAGTATCTAAAAAGGAATTTATTGAGGTGTTGTTGTTGTAGTTACTGACTTGTATGCTATGCATGTGTAGATCCCCTCCTTAATTAAAGGATTTACGGCGAAGACTTCTACTTAAAGTATGATGAGGACGTTAAATGAATTAATACGTGTCATGCCCATAATTGTATAAAACTGTAATCAAGTCTAAGAGTTAGAGATTATAAGAAGTTAACAGAGTTATGGTCAGACTAATTGTAATGCTCATCGGAAAGGATTCTTAAATGATGTTGTGTAATAAGTGTCAACTTGTCTTATTTGGATTTTTTAGATTAGGTAATTGGAGACAAGAATGAAAATGACGTAGACAGAGTTTACTGATCGTAGTATTACTTGTAAGATCCAGGTATGTAATATGAATTGAATCGTACTTAAATGTGATTGAACTCTTATGTGAACAAGGTGATTTATGTGATTTATTGAACTCCTTAGAATAGGACCTACTTAAGAGTCGACTTGATGTTTATATCAAATATGTAACTTCCATCGTTGTTGGCCTATGATACTTGTACATTGTGTACTCATGCTACACTTGCTGCATCTTTTGCTTGAATGCAGGTATTCAGTCAATTCAGGTTGCAGGTTGGAGCACGGAAAGGTTAAGAAAGACCATTCATTCTTGACAGCCTTGGTCTGCATCCTAGTCAGACCGCCCTTATTCATTCAAGCATTGTTATTTATTCTTTTGCTACATTGTATATTAGTATCTTTGTACAAGTCAGATCAGGTTTTAGAAGAATGTTTTGTAAGGGTTTTTAATAGTATTTTAATGTTATCCAAGAGATTTGTTATATTTTGTATTTCTCCTTTATTTCTGCATTGTTAGAAAGTTGTGTTTGAAAAGAATTTAGGAATGGTTTGCCTAGCGGGGAGATAGTGTAGGTGCCACCACGACGCTCGTGATTTGGATCGTGACACTAACATGAGGAGTAGGTGAAAAAAGGTAACACATTATGTGAATTAAGAGCATTAGGAATCTCTGATGAGGGTGAATGTTTATGAGACTCAGGTGAGGTAAGTATTAGAAAAAATCTGGTACGGAAACATGATATGAGGTAGGATGAAGAGAGTCAGTTTCAGGTGATATGTGAGAGGAATGAGGGAACAAAGAAGAGTTCATATCCAGATATTTGGAGAAAGGAAAATGACTTTCATAAAAATGGACATCCCTAGATACAAATGTCCTTTTAGATTGAATGTCTAACAATTTATAACATTTCTGATCCTGAGGATAACCTAGAAAAACACAAGGTTTTGCCCTATCATCAAACTTACCTCTACCTTGTGTCAGAATAGAGTCATAGCAAAGGCATCCAAAAGATTTGCGAGTGTTGTAGCTAGGCTTTCTTCCAAAAATGATTTGATATGGACTCTTGCCTTCACTATCAGAAAGTATAAAATGGAAAATAAAATTTTAGCAACAATAAATATATTATTGCTAAAAATGTAAATGGCAACAAAAACAATAACTTATTATTGCAAAAAAAATTCACATCGGAGGTTATTGCAGCGGTATACAATAATTTTTGTTGTTGTGCAAAGTACTTTTAACAACAATATCCTGAAAGTATATGTATGTCCTAAAGACAATCTGTATTAGGACACAATGTACTTTATACACATTCGTATTTATATTAATGATGATTAATATTATGACATTTGCATTTGTTGAATTTAGTTGATTGTTTATAATATTCTATAAATGCATCCCTAGAGTTTACGTGTTTATTAATGATGTGAGAATTAATGTTATAACGTAACTCTTAAATTATCTCGACTAATGATCATCGAGATTGAGATATCGATGATATGTGATACGTCGACATGTGGTCTGCATCATATCCTTAGGGGATGTAGTATGTCTCACTTGCTACGAGTTATGGAAACTTGTGATGGACACATGGATACTTATTGGAGTATTGGTATGCCCTGATGATGTACTATTTTGTTATATGTCTATAATGTCATCGGCATGTGGGAGATAGAAGTCCTTAGACTTGAGGTCAATATCACCTTGTTTACGGAGTAATGTACTTTGATCCTGTCCTAAGCTCAAATGTCTTATAGGTTGAGACGCGGCTTGTTTTGGGTGCATTACGAAGTAGATTAAAGGTGGTATGTGAGCCAAGATTAGGATTCATTCCTTGAATGTATATTCAAGTGAACACTCAGATACTCATATGGTATTAGGTTGACTAAGTCATTGGCCAATGCAATGAACATGTATGTGATATGTGATGCGCGAAAAGATGCACACACTTTAACGCAAGTGCACGTTATCGTGACAAGTAATATAGTCTTGATAAGACCGAATATCGTCCACAAGGATTAGGGTTCAAGTACCAACTATCTATCTTTTAGTATCTATTTGGTAATTGATATTTGATTTTGTGGTTTATAACTAATAATTATAAAAGCTAATTAACTATAGGTTTACTTCAGTTGTGATGGGAATATGGCTTTCATGTCTCCTCAACTATCCGCTTATGTTATTTATCAATGCAATGAACTATGGTCTTCTTCTCTCGGAGCTAGCAGGTTTACGAAATCGTTTTATATTCCCGTTAAGGATATATAAACACTCAACCCCAGTATTGCACCTTACCTACCTTTCAGTGATAAGGATAACTCTATAGGAGGATTAAGAACAAAAATCTAGTTAACCGTCACGCACCATGCGTAAAATTAGGGTTGTTAAGCATCTCATTAACGCTACATAAATAATTGAGGTATTTTCATCCCCAACCCAAATATGTCTACCCAACTTACAGCATATTTACAACCTCCTCCTTTCGAAGTTTGATTAGAAATCATATAATGATAATTAGTTGTCAATTAATTACCAAGCATTCAAAGCAATTATTGGATAAATCTCTCAAAGAAGAATAATAACCATAGACATGCATTAATTCATAACATAAGTTTCTAGTGAATCAACATGGAAAGCCCTATAAAAGAATTAGTTTCTAGCCATTGCCATAACAAGAACTAATTCAAAGTTCATCATACAAAACTGAAATAAAGGAAAGAAAAGAAAAGAAAATTACTAAGTTTAAGGTCTCCAATCTTCAAAGCAAGAATCTTTGTGTTGTGCAAGAAAGGGAACCCTTAAAATCTGCCTAGGGTTCTCCTTTTATAGGCTGAAAACCGCCTCTCACTTTTCCCTGCAGGCCTGGCCCAGAAAATCGTCTAAAACCTGATTTTCCATGGCGGCGCCATGCTGCTATCAGGCCATGGCCACGGAACTTCGCAAAGACCGGGTGAATTGGCGCGCGCAGATTCTGCATGCATGGGAGCCGCGGCGCTGGAATCTCTGCAGCCTCTCTGATGATTGGCGCCGCGCCCGCTCCGATCGGGAGGCCGCGCGCTGGTCCGGGTTTTTGCCTCGTTCGCCACTTTCTCTGTTTTTAGCTCTGGAACCTCCTCTTTTGCCCTTTTTTAGCTCCTTTTCCGCCATTTGGCCATTTTAACCACTTTGACTCAAAAGAAAGAAAAACTATCCTAATACGACACTTATTTGTACAAAAAGGGACAAAAGACTAACTAAAACTGACTCAAAAAGTGTATATAAAATACATCGATCAAATACCCCCAAACTTAATCTTTGCTCGCCCTCGAGCAAAGATAGAAAGAAAGAAAATAAAAGACTCAAAGAACGACAATAAAAGACTCACTGACATTGATCACTTTTGCTGCATTAGTGTTATCTAGAAAAACATGAAGGTTAGCAGAATAATATGCATGAACATATAGCATAAAGTTTTAGCACACTAAACACATTAAGCTAGATATTTCGCAAACTCATATTCATCATGCTTAATGGAAGTCAACTTACTGAATCATGCATATAAATTCAAAAATCCTATGGCATTTTTACTTGCTATTCTCCACTAATCTTGGATATGCATAAAAGAGATCTTCAGGACTTTAAGGGTTGTAATGTAGGCTTAGGTATAGGTAGGTAAAAATAGGCATTTTAGGCTCATTCTTTGTGTACCATAAGCTCTTTAGCTTTTCCATTTTTCCCTTTTCTTTTGATTCTTTTCTTCACTCCAAATCAATCTTTCCCCTCTTTTGTTTTGGGAGAGTGAAATGTATAATAATGACAAGCACCCCCAAACTTAGGCTTTTGCCTATTTCTTATTACTTTTTTATTGGGGTGCAACAAGCTTGTTCACTCTTTTTGTCTCTTTTTTAACACAATTTATTCCACTTATTTCATATTTTTACTTATGACACAATTTGTGGGAATATAGGGTGTCAAAGAAGAAGTTTCAATTTTTAGGCTCAATGGGGATGACTAGGGATATATTTAAAGTCCGGGATAGAAAAGAGTGGTAAGAATTGTCTATCAAAGAAATGCCTGAGTCATCTCCCTAACATGCATATCCTAACTATTTCGCCTCAAATAACAAGCAATCATAACACATAAGTTTTTCATTATTTAGCATGCATAATTTAAGCAAGAAACTCTCAAATAGACAGATTTTGTGAGTTTTTGGCATATCTAACCTAAGTGTTTAGATAGTTGCTTCTAATTCCATTACATTATTCCACCTTACTTCACTAGGTGTTTCTAGCAACTACAGCATACATGATCTTTGACAGACAATTATGACTTAAAAGAAAAAAAAATTGTGACTCAAAAATACGTAAAAACACAAAAACACAAATAAAACACCCCCCAAACTTAAATCACACATTATCCCCAATGTGTGTAGACTCAAAGACAATAAAGGAAATAAGACACTTACAGACTTGGCTAAAATGATGGTGGTGGCGGTGGATAATGCATCGACCATTGGTTTTGAAATTGGGGCAAATCTGATTTCTGGGCGTTTTTAAGTTTCTGGATTTCCACTTAGGCGCCAGCGCTAGCCGCGCGGCTGATGTTCGCACTCCTTCGGGATTTTCTGCGTTCGCTTCCCAGGCGCGCTAGACTTGGCATTTTTTTTTCTGGATTTGTGGCGCCGCGCCTCGCTTCCAGCCGCGCTTATCCGCTTTTTTCCGAAATCTGGTTTTTCCGCCCTTCAGTTTATTTGCCTGCACCTGTCAATCACAACACGAACACTACCTCCGTGAGACCGTTCTTAATAAAAATTACTAAAGTAAAATAAATTAAAAATACCTTGGGTTGCCTCCCAAGTAGCGCTGTCTTTAACGTCTTTTAGCCGGACGCAAGTTCCTTAGTTTAATAGACGTGGGGTGGGTCAAGCCCACAACTAATCCATTTTCTCCACATTTTGCGTTTTCTTTTTCTTCTTCTCCTCTTAGCATTATCATTAAGGGGGAGTTCAGGAACACATACCTGCTGTTGTGGAGGTTTGGCAAACCATGCCTGCTTTCGTGGGCTCATCTTCCTTTTGTTGACTTGTACGGGCTCACAGGGGGGGTTGATGGTGCTGATTGCAAAGCACCTACTTATGGTTGGTGGCTCAATGATGTGTTTAAAAACTTTAAACACCATTTCTTCCTTCTCCACCCTCAATGTCAACTCTCCTCGTTCTACATCGATCAAGGCTCTCCCTGTTGCTAGGAATGGTCTCCCCAATATGATAGGGATTTCCGCATCCTCTTCCATGTCAAGAATGAGGAAGTCCGCAGGAAAAAAGAATTTTCCTACTTTGACAATCACGTCCTCAATCTTCCCTCTTGGATGAACCACTGTCCTATCGGCCAGCTGCAGGCTTACTGTGGTTGGTTTGGCCTCACCCAACTCCAACCGTTTAAATACCGATAGGGGCATCAGATTTATGCTTGCCCCTAAATCACACAGAGCCCTGTTGCATGTCACCCTGCCCATCGTGCGTAGTGTAAAGCTCCCGGATCTTTTAGTTTTGGTGGCAACTTCTTTGCAAGATAGCACTACACTCTTCGTCGGTGCTACTATTTAGTACTCGCCGCCTTCTTCTTCTTCCCTAAGATCTCCTTCATGAACTTGAAATAGGAGGGCATCTGCTCCAAAGCCTCTATAAAAGGTATGTTGATATGCAGCTTCCTGAATGTCTCCAAGAATTTGGAGAATTGTTTATCAACCGCCTTCCGCTGTAATCTCTGGGGGAAAGGGATCTTTTCTGTATACTCCTTCTCTGGAAGTTTCTCTACCATCGGGCTAGGTTCAACCACCTTCTTTTTCTATCTCTGTCCTTTTCAACTCATCGATCGAGGTGATGATGCTCCAATTGTTTGCAGCTTCTCAATTGTCTCGCTCGACATCGCTTCCTGGATTTACCTCGTGTTGCTGACGGTGTACCTGTTCGTTGTTTGCTGCTTTGCTAATGACCCACTTGTGTTTCCAAATTCTGAACGAGGATCTAGCTTCGTCATGAATCGAGTGCAGGCGTTGGTAAGTGCCAACATACCGCTACTGGCTCGTCGCTTTTCTTCCGAATCGGTGCATTCGCTGAGGATCACGGGGCTGAGTAAAGCGGTGCTGATTTTGGTTCTGCTGGGGTTGACATCGCCTGTATTGATTCTGCTGCCCTTGGTCTCCTCTCCATGAGAAATTTGGGTGATTTCTCCACCATGGATTATAAGTGTTGGAGTATGGATTGTTCTGTGGCCTCTGATACTTACCCACACCGACACTCGCTGCTTCCATTGGTATATTATCGGGATCGGTGAAGGACACCTATCGAATGTATGTGGGCCACCACATATCTCATGATTTTAGGCATCTGACCTTGCATTCATCGACATTTGTATGTTCTCGCAATTTGTTTCGCCAAAAGAGCCACTTGGGCATTCAAGGCAGCAATAGCATCTATCTCATGGACTCCCACTGTTCTCCTCCCACTTGTCGACCTCTCTTCTGTGACATGGTTGTTGGTGGCCATATCTTCTAATAACTCGTGAGCGTCGTGGGCTGTTTTCCTCATGAATGCCCCACCTGCTGCTGCATCTATAATGGTTCTGGTTGTACTGCTCAGCCCGTTGTAGAAGATGTGGACCAAGTTCCACAACTCAATGCAATGGTGTGGGCATTTTCTCTGCAAATCTTTGAACCTTTCCCAAGCTTCATATAAGGACTCTCCATCTGCTTGGTAGAAGTTGTTCAACTCCCCTCTCAATTTTGCTGCTTTGCATGGGGGAAAGAACTTGGCTAGGAATTTCTGTGTCAGCTCTTGCCATGTAAAAATCGAATCGGCCGGCAGGAAATTCAACCATACTTTTGCTCTATCCTCGAGCGGTGAGCGGAAAGAGCCTCAACTGACGGCATCATCGAATAACAAGTTATATCTGAAAGTTGCACATAGCTCCAAGAAATTAGCTATGTGCATATGTGGATCCTCCGATGGCAGTCCTCCAAATTGCACTGTGTGCTGTACCATGCTCAGAATCGCCGGTTTTATCTCAAAGTTGTTCGCTCCTATGGCAGGGAGCCTAATACAAGTCTGTGCTCCATTCACTCTAGGCAGCACATAGTCTCCCAAGCTTCTTTCTGCCTGGACTTGGACTCTTTCCTCGACATCCATAGGTACTTGCCGAGGTATTCCTGGATTGGGTTGATTTTCACCTAACCCTTCTCTCATCATGTTGTTGTTTTGAACACCGTCCATCTCTATCAAGGTTGCAATCCGCTGATTCTTCGCTCGCTCATGTGTTTTCTCAATCTCTGGATTGAAGGGAACAAGAGTGTCTACCCCTCTTCTCCTTCGCATAAATTGATTTCCTGAAATAGATCAAAAACAAACAACTAATCACGGTACCTCGATTTTTGAAATAAATAACAAAAAACGTAAAAAAAAAAAAAAAAAAAAAAAACCAAATTAGAAATTAAAAATAGATAAATTTGATATTGAACTATGCCTAATCCCCGGCAACGGCGCCAAAAACTTGATGCGCGAAAAGATGCACACACTTTAACGCAAGTGCACGTTATCGTGACAAGTAATATAGTCTTGATAAGACCGAATATCGTCCACAAGGATTAGGGTTCAAGTACCAACTATCTATCTTTTGGTATCTATTTGGTAATTGATATTTGATTTTGTGGTTTATAACTAATAATTATAAAAGCTAATTAACTATAGGTTTACTTCAGTTGTGATGGGAATAGGGCTTCCATGTCTCCTCAACTATCCGCTTATGTTATTTATCAATGCAATGAACTATGGTCTTCTTCTCTCGGAGCTAGCAGGTTTACGAAATCGTTTTATATTCCCGTTAAGGATATATAAACACTCAACCTGATTGCACCTTACCTACCTTTCGGTGATAAGGATAACTCTATAGGAGGATTAAGAACAAAAACCTAGTTAACCGTCACGCACCATGCGTAAAATTAGGGTTGTTAAGCCTCTCATTAACGCTACATAAATAATTGAGGTATTTTCATCCCCAACCCAAATATGTCTACCCAACTTACAGCATATTCACAACCTCATCCTTTCGAAGTTTGATTAGAAATCATATAATGATAATTAGTTGTCAATTAATTACCAAGCATTCAAAGCAATTATTGGATAAATCTCTCAAAGAAGAATAATAACCATAGACATGCATTAATTCATAACATAAGTTTCTAGTGAATCAACATGGAAAGCACTATAAAAGAATTAGTTCCTAGACATTGACATGACAATAACTAATTCAAAGTTCATCATACAAAACTGAAATAAAGGAAAGAAAAGAAAAGAAAATTACTAAGTTTAAGGTCTCCAATCTTCAAAGCAAGAATCCTTGTGTTGTGAAAGAAAGGGAACCCTTAAAATCTGCCTAGGGTTCTCCTTTTATAGGCTGAAAACCGCCTCTCACTTTTCCCTGCAGGCCTGACCCAGAAAATCGTCTAAAATCTGATTTTTCCGCGCGGCCATGCTCTATCAGCGGCGCCCGGAACTTCGCAAAGACTTGGTGAATCGCGCCGCCCCGATTCTGGCATGCGTAGGCGCGCTGGTCCGGGTTTTTGCCTCGTTCGCCACTTTCTCTGTTTTTAGCTCTGGAACCTCCTCTTTTGCCCTCTTTTAGCTCCTTTTCCGCCATTTGGCCATTTTAACCACTTTGACTCAAAAGAAAGAAAAACTATCTTAATACGACACTTATTTGTACAAAAAGGGACAAAAGACTAACTAAAACTGACTCAAAAAGTGTATATAAAATACACCGATCAATATGGTCCTGTTGTCAACTAATATAGATGAGTTATAATATCAAGCCCTTTGGATAGACACTTGATAGATCCTAAGCTTGATTGAGTGTGTCATGAATGAAAAGATTTTATCTTCCCACATAGAGGTTCAACTCACATGTTTTGTGTAGCTAAACTTTACATATTGAGGTTCGTCTTCCGGCGCAGTCTAGGAGTTCCGTGAAGATCCTAATGATATTAGTATCAATATGTAGAGGCCTAAAGGGTAAACACTAAGTCAAATGTTCTGTTGATTGAAGGATGTAATTACGAAGAGATAACCTACATGTTCGGTTGATAACCGGGACATTAGAAATGGGAGAATGGGCAGAAGATTGGACAAGACCGCAGTGCCTTATTTCAGGACCGCGGTGCCAGAAGCACATGGAGGCACCGCGGTGCCACCTTATGGAACTGCGGTACCAACACGTGTTCTGGCAGTCCGGACTTGACCCATTCCGATTTTCTGCTGGGCCCAGTTCACGAAAACCCTAAAGCTCTTATTTATCCCTATAAATAAGAGGCTTCCCTTCCCATTTCATTACACCAAAACCTAAGAGAGGTAAATCTCTTCTAAAACTCTGCAAAAATCCCTAGCATTTCTAAAGATAGAAATTACATCAAAGTTCTAAGAACTTAGAACTTGCAAATCAAGGGACGTTTGCGTGTGCATCCCGGACTACAAAAATCTTCGAGATTCAACAGCTTGGATTGCAATCTTCAAAATGTAAGTTTTCGTTCGAAGTATTACATTTTTGCTTTGTGATTATATTTTACATTACATATCATACTACAGTTTGACCGCTTATGTAGGGTTTGAAACATAAATTTTTAAATTCCGCTGCATGTACGAACCCGACGAAAACACCTATAGTGGTATCAAAGCTATGTTGTTTCGTATGATATGTAGTGAATATTAATGATAATATGGGTTAAGATTTGTTTAGATCTATATATTTATGTGTTTAAAAGCTTTAAATCCTAAATCTTTAGAACACATGGACCTTGTGCCCAGATCTGTTAAAGCAATAATGTATTCGAACAAGTCAATCCAATAAATAACTCTTCTAAGTTGATATGCGTTATCCGACTTTAAACATGGTGCAATGAAACGAAGAATGAGAAGAAAATTGAATTTGATGGTCGATGAACATGTTGTTTTAATGGTGATGATAATACAAGTGATATGCCTAAAAGATATGGCCCTAAACCAGTTTTAGGGGTTCAGAAATTTCAGATTTGTGTTTCTAGAGGTAAGGCACACCGCGGTTCCATAATGGAGCACCGCGGTCCTGGTAAGGTTTTGAGGCGGCGCCGAGATTCCACGATGGAACACCGAGGTGCTGCCCAGATGAAGCCAGAGGCACCGCGGTCCTGTTCTTGGGAGTCGCGGTGTTGTTCATCCAGAAAGCTTAAAATTAATTTTTCGGACTCACTGCCTTCGAGGCATCGCGGTGCCATCTGTTAGGACCGCGGTGCCTGTGACGGTAATTAATGAGGCACCGCGGTGTCACCTATTAGGACCGCGGTGCTAATTAATTTTACAGATTCCAGTAGCTTATTGCCTCAAAGGCACCGCGGTGCCGACGACATCTTAATAAAAAAAATCAAAAAACAGAAACAGAGACTTAAAAGTTTCAGATTCTGAATCTGAAGTTTTAGAAGTTTCAGTTTCTGAAAATAAGTTTTAAAATTTGAAAGATTTGGTCTTTCGGGCAATCTGAAAATTAAAGAATTTTTTTTGAAATTGGTTTTAAGTTCTGGAAATTGCAAGCAGGTCCCAGAAACATGAAAATATTTTCTGAGGTTTAGGATTGCATTTTCTGAGTTTATAAGGGTTCAAATTGAACTTTTAAATTCTTAAAGGACTAAACTGTAAATATTTAAAGTTTACAGAATTCCTGAAAATCAGAATTTTGAAATCAGAAAATATTTAGGGACTGTTTGGAATTTACATAGATTATAGAGTTTAGACAAATAGACCCATAGTTATCATTAATAGTATATTATTGAATAATATACAAATGTGCTAAGTGATTGAATGTGATACATTTAAATTATTAGCATAGCGTCCGCAATTATTGTCTGGGTAGGCGGCGCTCAGTAATTATTTAAATTCAAATGACTGCTATAATTGTCTGGGTAGACGACGCACAGTATGTGATTAAAACCATCTTTTATCATTCCTATTGGGTTTGATGGTTTCTCATCTAATTGTGTTTAGAAATTTCATGATAGGATGTCATATGATGTATGAGTTGATTGTTGATCTTGAATGAATCCCCGAAAATTGAAAATGTTCCCCGAACATTAAATACAAGTCTAATAATAATGCGTCGTCCATTATAATTGTTAGGGTGCTAAATCCTTTTTGGCGATACGAGTATTTATGCCAAAACATTTGCTTTAAGTCTAAGAGGACCGAGGCCCTTCATAGATATGTTAAAATGAAATTAGATAATAAACTTTTGTAGGTATTTACACCAAAATGTTTGCTTGCAAAGGCTAATTTACTTAGGCATTTAAACGTAGTCGTGTAATGAGGTTGACTTGTTTAGACGAATCTTGGCGCCAAAGTGTCGGACTAGTCTAAAGACGTAAGATTAAACTAAAAGATATTTAATCAAATCAAGAGTTGTAGAGTTGCTTTACAATTGGTTGAGGACCTACCAAAGTGTGCTATTGAAGTTATCAGCCAAATCAAACGCAGATATAACATATGTTTGGATCTTGGCCCATTATGACTTTTATATTGATTTTGGTCTGTATTCTACCTTGGGGTCGTAGAAGTATGCAAAATAGTGGGAGCTAATTAAACAAAAGGATATGTTAAATTGGTTTATAATGAATGTGTATTATTGGAAGAATGAATTGTTGATTGCATTTTTCCTATTCTATCTATATCTTCAGATCTTCAGAAAAGTCAAACTATTCGTTGAAAATGCTTATGGAGTCCAACAAACTTACTAGACCCAACTTCATAGACTGTCTAAGGAATGTCAGAATTGTCCTGAGACAAGAAGAGATTAAGTATACATTGGACAAAGTATTCTCCACCGCTCCGGCGGAAGATTCTGCTGAGTATGCAACCTTCGACAAGGCTGCTTACCAAAAACATTATAAGGATGCCACCTCAGCTCAAACTGTTGTCTTCTATGTCACATCCATTGCAAAGACATCATGAAACTATGGGGCCCAACTAAATGTTAGCCCATTTGAGGAGTCTCTATGATTCGCAGTCTCAGACAATAGAGTATGATCCACTAATAGAACTCTTCAAGTGTAGGCTAAATGAAGGGGGCCAAGTTTCACCTCATGTGTTGGGGATGATTGAGTTGATTGAGAGGTTGGCCGCCATTAACATAAAGTTTCATGACATAATTTCCACCACCCTCATCCTGCACTCACTTCCTAGGTCGTTTGAGAGTTTCATTGTTAATTATAATATGAATGGAACTAAAGCGACATTGCCGGAATTACATAATATGTTAAAAACTTTTGAATCTTCGATCTCCAAGACCAAACCTATTCTGATGGTTGGCTCCTCTAGTCGCCCCAAACTGAAAGGTTAGGGACAACAGAAGGGAATGGTAAAGTTGTTGCTCCGGCAGCAGCAATGAAACCCAAGGGAGGGGCGGAGAAGAAGAAGAAGAAGAAACTGCCGGCATTGGATGTTTTCATGAATTGCAACAGGAATGGGCATTGGAGAAAGGATTGTACTGCTCCAGGCGTAGGAATGGCACCAGGTGCTTCAGCCTCTAATGGGCAAGGTATGTTTGTAATTGAAATTAATCTATCTATAAATGATTCTCATTCCTGGGTACTTGATACCGCTTGTGGCTCACACATTTGTACAAATGTGCAGAGGCTAACTGATAACAGGAAGGTCGGGCCTCGCGAGGTGGACCTGCGCGTCGGAAATGGAGCACGAGTTGCTGCTAAGCGCGTGAGAACTTATAGGATAGATTTACCTTCTGGCAAAGTTTAATGTTAAACGATTGTTATTATGTTCCTTCTTTAACGAGGAATATTATTTCCATTCCTGTTCTTGATTAAGAGGATTTTTCCTCAAACATGTCTAATGGCAATATGGTTTTGACTTTTGATGATGTTGTGTATGGAATTGCGCCTCTTGTGAATGGATTGTATACATTAAACTTCCGCAGAGAAATTTTCAATGTACAAAATAAAAGGGCTAAGTTAAATGACAGAAATTCTACCTACTTATGGCATTGCATACTTGGTCATATCAATCAAACAAGGATAGAACGGTTGAGGAAATTAAATTATCTCGAACCATTTGACTTACAATCTTATGGTAACTGTGAATCCTGTTTGAAGGGTAAGATGACCATTAAACCTCTTTCTGGAAAGGGGATACATGCCAAGAAGGTGCTTGAGTTGGTACATACGAATGTATGTGGACCATTTTCGACTCAAGCTAGAGAAGGTTTCACTTACTTCATTACTTTCACAGACGACTTATCAAGGTATGGATATGTGTATCTTATGAGACACAAATCCGAGGCTTTTGAGAAGTTTAAGGAGTTTAAGTGTGAAGCTGAGAAATAACTCTCAAAGAGTATCAAGACTCTCCGATCTAATCATGGGGTGAATACTTAAGTAAAGAATTTATTGGATATTTAAAGCTTCATGGAGTTCATTCCGAATGGACACCTCCTGGGACACCACAGATGAATGGTGTTGCCGAGAGGAGAAACCGAACCTTGCTTGATATGGTTCGTCCATGATGAGCTTTTCAGCTCTTCCAACATACCTTTGGGGATATGCTATTTTGACCTCAATATATGTTCTGAACAGAGTTCCATCTAAATCAGTCGAAAAGACACTATATGAGTTATTGTGTGGAAAAAAGTCATCACTTAAACACATGAGGCCCTGGGGGTGTCCTGCATATGTCAAGAAGTTGATCACTGACAAGTTGGAATCTAAAAGTGAGAAATATTACTTTGTTGGGTATCCAAAGGAAACTAAGGGATACTACTTCTATCTTCCTGGAGAACTGTCACGCCCCGACTTTTCCTAAGTCTTTACTTAGGGCGTGATGGGACCTGGACAATTATTTTCCACCAGGAGCACCATTTAATTCTCTTTATTTAGAAATTTGAACTTATATTCAAATACGGAGCGATTAATAAAAATAACAATAAAGAAATCTGTTTATGATTTTATAAAAAAAAAACATAACGCGAGCTCATGCTCGTGCAAATATTGTTTCTACATAGACATACTGACAAAGATTATTCTAAGTTGGAAGGGAGATCATTCCACACGGGCATTTCCCGAGACACTGGAACTGACATCCTGAACCTGACGGATACCAAGCCCGAAGCAATGGACTTGGTATGACAAGAGGCTGCGGGACGATCGCTAGCCTTGGCGTGGAGCCTTTCCTCTATCATGCTTTCCTGAAACATGTTAAATAAAGAGTCAGCCCTACCATCTGGGGCTGAGTGAGAACCTTACTCTGCAATTCAAAGTAACACCACAATATTCCAAGCGCAATCACATTATAATGTAATAAGCATATTGCAAAAATATATCAGGTTACAACATTTTTAAATATGCAACAACTCCTCATAGGAAATTCTCGGTTTAACTAACACTTCATTTTATCTCGTATTATACGTTAAGACATTCCCCTGCATTTCCACATGTTTATTACATTTATATATTTGTGAACGCGTATTCACTTTTCATATTTATATATAGGTGAACATGTATTCATCTTTCATGTTTGTTGCGGCGTGCAACCCGATCCATTATATTTACGTATTTGTGAACACGTATTCACTTAACGTTTTGTTGCGGCGTGCAACCCGATTCATTATGTTTACGTATTCATGAACGCGTATTCACTTTACGTTTTGTTGCGGCGTGCAACCGACCCATTATATTTACGTATTTGTGAACGCGTATTCACTTTATGTTTTGTTGCGGCGTGCAACCCGACCCATTATATTTACGTATTTGTGAACACGTATTCACTTTACGTTTTGTTGCGGCGTGCAACCCGATCCCTTTATGTTTATATTTATATATTTATGTGAACACGTATTCACTTTTTCATATTTTTCAGAAGATCGAATAAATAATATTCTCTTTCCCAACATTCTGTCATTCATACTTGTAACGATTATAACTTTTTAACCATAACTCCAAATAAGGTGTTTCTCAAGCGGAAACTAAGGTAAGACGGGGATCTTTCACTGTACCAAATTTCATTTAAAACTACTTTGGGTAACTAACACAAATTTATCCTCAAAACAGTCATATGAGATTTGTTTCGGCATAATTTTTATTAAACAGAACCCAATCTTAGAATAGTCATAACTCCTAATCTTTAAACCCGTTCAAGCCCCATAAAATCTCAAAACGACGAGAACAGAGAGCTACACGTCTCCATATGAACCATCCTTTCATATTCTGTACCATTTGGTACAGTTTTACACTTTTATTCGCTGCCCTTCCTGGATCTCGATAGATCCGAGGCAGAAACTTTAAACAGCGATAATTCTCAATCCGTAAGTCGGATAGACCCCCGTAAGGTCTCAAAATGTCCACAACAGAGAGATCTAGAACTTTAATTTAGCACAAATTTTCATATTCCCCACATATTAATACAGTTTTACGTTTCAACGTCCTGCCCTTCGGGATTTTGATGAATCCGAGGCAGCAACTTCAAACAACAATAACTCTCAACTCGTAAGTCCGTTTTAACAACTCTTTATCTATATCTGTCCGTAACATAGAGATTTACAACCATGTAAATTTTCATATAATTCTAATAAGTAAAACTCAACAAAAACAGTCCGTAATTATGTCTTTCCGAATTTCGGCCAAATCTAAGGCATGAACTTTGAACTATGATAACTTTCAAACCGTATGTCCATTTTACTTCATTTTTGGTTCTATATGATCATAATAGAGAGGTGTACCACTCTTACGAATTTCATCAAATTCTAACAATTATAACTCAGTGAGAACAGTTCGTAAAGTTCATGACGCAACTAGTTGTCTAAACAATCAAAAGTTCAATATTTCTTTTCAACACTCAATTCTTATTCTAACATGTATTGAACTTAAAATAAAGGATGTTACCAAGAATTTCTGAGTGAGAAAACTCACCTTGTAAGTGTGAAGATTGTTATTCGGTTGCTACAATTATACTTACTCTCTAGTATTTTGATTCTTGTTCTTCTTGCCCTCTTGGTATTTTTTTCCTCTTCTTTTCACTTGTTTTTTTCTGATTTTCTAACCTTTATGTTATGTACTTTGTTTGTGTGTAAATACAATGTATAAGTGGAGAGTTTTTTATAACCTATGGGAGGTGGAATGACAAGAGTTGGAGGGGAAATGAAAAGGGGGGAAGGGGGGGAAGCAAAGGAGTAAAGGACGTGCAGCAATGCTGCATGTTTTTTTTTTTTTTTTCCTTTTGTTTTTTTTTTGTTTTCTTATTTTCATTTTATCTATTTATTTATCCAACTTTAACACTAACTCTATTCCATGCAATTTATTCATTGTTTTCTTATATATATTTTTTTTTATTAACTCAACCACAACTATATATTATTATTATTTTTTTTCCGGATTTCACAAGAACATAAGATATTTGTTTCTAGGAACGCAACTTTCCTTGAAGATGAATATGTCTACAAGGATGAGAGTTGCACAGAGATAGAACTTGAAGAAATTCAAGAACAAGGTAATATAGAGGTTGAATCCTTGCCCGATGATGAAGGCAAGAATTCAGTAGGAGCTTTTGGTGAAGATTGGGTATTTAGGGTACCCCCTTCGGCCAGTGGGAGTGCTACGAGAAGTAATGCAGAAATGCAAGATCTTCCGGCACAGACCTTGGGAGCAAGTGCACCAGTTGCATTTCCTCCCATTCAGGAAAGACATGAAAATGATATTCCTAAAAGCTCTAATGTTGGTGGATCAACCAGCGCACAAGAACCTACTCACAGTCAGAACATACCAGAATCGAGCTGCAAGACAATCAATCACAGAGTCTACTAGATCTCATCGTCCTCCGGAAAAACTAAATCTACTTGTGGAAACACAAAATGAACTAAATATTCTAGATGATGACGAGCCTAGAACCTATAATGAAGCAATGCTATACATTGATTCGAAGAGATGGCAAGAAGCCATGAAATCCGAAATGGACTCTATGTATATCAATCAAGTGTGTAACTTGGTTGATTTGCCAAATGGGGTTAAACCCATAGGATGCAAATGGGTCTTCAAGAAGAAGATTGATCCATCTGGCAAGATTCAGACTTATAAAGCTAGACTAGTGGCTAAAGGTTTTACTCAGCGTCCTGGTGTGGATTATGATGAAACCTTTTCACTTGTGGCTAAGATAAAGTCTATTCGGATTTTGTTTGCGATAGCTGCACATTATGATTATGACATTTGGCAGATGGACGTCAAAACTGCATTCCTCAATGGTAATCTAATTGAGAAAGTGTATATGAAACAACCCGAGGGTTTTTCATGTGAGTCCAGACCAAATTCTATGTGCAAGATACAGAAGTCCATTTATGGGCTTAAGCAAGCCTTTAGGAGTTGGAACATTTGTTTTGACAATGCTATCAAATCTTTTAATTTCATCAGAAGCAAAGAGGATCCTTGTGTTTATTCTAAACGCAAGGATGAGGGAATTGTCTTCATTATTATATATGTTGATGAAATATTGATAATTGGAGACAATAAGGCTCTCATGCAGTCAGTTAAGGATTGGTTGTCCAAGACCTTCATGATGAAGGATTTAGGTGAAGCCTACTACATTCTGGGAATTAGGATCTATAGAGATAGACCTAATAGATTGTTGGGGCTGTCACAGTCAATCTACATAGACAAAGTGCTTAGACGTTTTTCAATGGAGAATTCCAAGAAAGGCGGTCTTCCGATGGGTCAAGGCATCAAGTTATCAAAGAAGGGCTGCCCTTCTAATGCTAATGAACTTGAGCGCATGAAGAGGATCCCATATGCTTCGGCTATAGGATCGATCATGTATGTCATGACATGTACTAGGCCAGATGTGGCCTTTGCACTTAGTATGACTTGCAAGTTCCAGCAGAATCCCGACGAGGAACACTGGAAAGCAGTCAAGAGTATTCTTAAGTACCTCAGACGTACTAAAGATTACTTCTTAGTCTATGGTGGAAGTAATGAGTTGGTCTCCACTGGGTATACCGATGCAAGTTTCTAGACAGATGTTGTTGATTTCAAATCTCAGTCTGGTTACACGTTCATTCTCAACGGATGAGCAGTGAGCTGGAAGAGTTCCAAATAGGCTACTACTGCAGACTCGACTACTGAAGCAGAGTACATTACTGGATCGGAAGATGCTAAGGAAGCTGTCGCGATTTCTGAGTTCCTGAAGGAACTAGGGGTTGTTCCGAGTGCTAGTTATCCAATAACTATTTATTGTGACAACACTGGTGCGATTGCACATGCAAAGGAACCAAGATCAACAAACATAAACAATCATGTACTGAGAAAGTACCACATCCTGAGAGAGATGGTGGAAGCTGAAGACATCAAGATAGATTATATTCCCACAGACAAGAATCTAGCAGACCCGTTTACTAAACCATTAAGCTTGGTGAAACATAATGGTCATTTTGAGAACATGGGTATTAGATATGTTGGTGATTGGCTCTAGGCCAAGTGGGAGATGAAAAGTATATGTATGTCTTAGAGACAATCTGTATTAGGACACAATGTACTTTATACACATTCGTATTTATATTAATGATGATTAATATTATGGCATTTGCATTTGTTGAATTATTAGTTGATTGGTTATAATATTCTATAAATGCATCCCTAGAGTTTATATGTTTATTAATGATGTGAGAATTAATGTTATAACGTAACTCTTAAATTACCTCGACTAATGATCATCGAGATTGAGATATCGATGATATGCGATACGTCGACATGTGGTCTGCATCATATCCTTAGGGGATGTAATATGTCTCACTTGCTACGAGTTATGGCAACTCGTGATGGACACATGAATACTTGTTGGTATTGGTATGCCCTGCTGATTTACTATTTTGTTATATGTCTATAATGTCATCGGCATGTGGGAGATAGAAGTCCTTAGACTTGAGGTCAATATCACTTTGTTTACAGAGTAAGGTATTTTGATCCTGTCCTAAGCTCAAATGCCTTATAGGTTGAGACGCGGCTTGTTTTGGGTGCATTACGAAGTAGATTAAAAGTGGTATGTGAGCCAAGATTATGATTCATTCCTTGAATGTATATTCAAGTGAACACTCAGATACTCATATGGTATTAGGTTGACTAAGTCATTGGCCAATGCAATGGACATGTCTGTGATATGGTCCTGTTGTCAACTAATATAGATGAGTTATAATAATCAAACCATTTTGATAGACACTTTCCTAAGCTTGATTGAGTGTGTCATGAATGAAATAATTTTATCCTCCCACATAGAGGTTCAGTTCATATGTTTTGTGTAGCTAAACTTTACATATTGAGGTTCGTCTTCCGGCGCAGTCTAGGAGTTCCGTGAAGATCCTAATGATATTAGTGTCAATATGTAGAGGCCTGAAAGGTAAAAACTAAGTCAAATGTTCTGTTGATTGAAGGATGTAATTAGGAAGAGATAACCTACATGTTCGGTTGATAACAGGGACATTAGAAATGGGAGAAAGAGGCAGAATATTGGACAGGACCGCGGTGCCTTGTTTCAGGACCGCGGTGCCAGAAGCACGTGGAGGCATCACGGTGCCACCTCATGGAACCGCGGTGCCAACACGTTTTCTGGCAATCCGGACTTGACCCATTTCGATTTTCTGCTGGGCCCAGCCCACGGAAACCCTAAAGCTCTTTTTTATCCCTATAAATAAGAGGCTTCCCTTCCCATTTCATTACACTGAAACCTAAGAGAGGTAAATCTCTTCTAACACTTTGCAGAAATTCCTAGCATTTCTAAAGATAGAAATTACATCAAAGTTGTAAGAACTTAGAACTTGCAAATCAAGGGACGTTTGCGTGTGCACCCCAGACTACACAAAGTTTCGAGATTCAACAGTTTGGATTGCAATCTTCAAAATGTAAGTCTTCATTCGAAGTATTACATTTTTGCTTTGTGATTATATTCTACATTACATATCATACTACAGTTTGACCGCTTATGTTGGGTTTGAAACATAAATTTTCAAATTTCGCTGCGTTTATGACCCGACGAAAACAGCTACATATCCAACATATAGCAACAAAAAATATTGTTGGCAAATGCTTTCTTCTTGTAGTGCTTTGAGAACTTTAAAGGATAGTCTATTGATTAAATGAGTTGCAGTCAATACATATTCTCCTCAATAACAAATGGGAACTTTAGATTGAAAAAATAGCCCTCTAGACAGTTCTAAGAGGTGTCTATGTTTTCTCTCAACTACTTCATTCTGTTGAGGAGTAGCAACCCAATTTCTTTGATGCCATATTTCTTGAGAAGCCAAACATGTTGCCTCTTGTGATCCTCTCCCAAGTCCAAAGACATTATCTGACCTTATGCATTTAACTTTTATTTCAAACTGTCTTTCAAGTTTCAACCATAAATAGGAATAATTTCAAAACAGTAAAAGTAGTACATTTAGTTTCAAAAGAAAAGTCCAGGTTTCTCTACTATAGTGAGGAAATATTTGTAACTATTGTGAGTAGCATGTTTGTATGGTCCCCAAGTGTCTATGTGTATAAGCCCAAATAACCTTTTAGATTTGATTTCACTTATAGAAAAATAATTTTCTTGTTTGTCTAGCTCTAGGACATATGTCCCACATATATTCAAATTTGGAAGGAAAATGAATGAAATTGAATTTCTTCATTACTGAAAATGAAAAATGCCCAAGTCTTACATGCTAAAGCTTTACATTTGAAATACCTATGGGTAGCAAAATCAGCCCAAACCCATTTGATCCGCCCAACCCGCCCAAGTTTAATAGGTTGGGCTAGAGATTTCCAAATGACCCGTAGAAACCCCAAATTTAACCGTAGAAACCCCAAATTTCTTTTGTTTCAATTGCTTGGATATTATATTTATGTTTTTTTCTCATTATATTATTTTAAGGTTTTACTAGTACATTACTAATCGGATTTCATAAGTTTGAATTGGGAAATTCTTAATCTTGATGTGTTTGTCGGTATATATCTTTAAGTCCATCTATTAGCATATGTAGGTTGGTTAGTAGGAATATAAAATTAAACATATTATAGTAAGCTCTTTAAAGCACTAACAAATTGGTATATGCTTATGAAGTATCGCTAAAGTTATCGAATATGATAAGCAAATAAGTATTATTGCGTATGTATTCTAGTTTTTTGTCATATATTTTTTTAATCACTTTTATGTTTTTGTGGATCCTATAAAGTATATTATCTTAGTCAATTTAAATAATTTGAACAATGACTAATTCAAAAGAAAGGTCTGTTAAGGTTTGTTAATTTCTTCAACTCACTGTACGTTAAGGTTTGTTCATTAGATAACCCCCAATAATAAAAATAACATTAGTCTCTTTATCCGCATGAGGTAAATTTAAGTTGGTATGCTTGATGGCGCGGGGCCATGGTCGCGAGTTCGATTCTTGCATAAACCTTTTTGGTTGGCGCATCGCGCGTAAATTGCGGGTTCCTTCGTAAAAAAAAAAAAAAAACATTAGTCTCTTTTCCGCATATTATTACTACTAGAAAGCAGGTGGATGTAGCATGAAAGTTATGGGTTCGTAAAATTCAGTTTTTGTTTCATTGTATATGTATTAAAAAGTTCATTAGATATCTATAAATTATTTAATGGTGAACTCAGGTATTAAGTCATATATTCCCTCCGTTTCAAGTGATGTAATTTAGAAATATTAAGTTTTCATTTATTTAAAATTTGAGATTATTATAAAGAATTTGATCAAATTGGACGGGTTGTGTAGCAGCCCATTGTTTAGCCCAGCCCTTGACCCAAATGGACTTTGGGCAGGGTTGGACATTAGCCCAACTATTAATTCAATTCATGCAGGCTAGCCAACTTCAGTCAAACAATCCATTTGCCACCCCTAGAAATACCTAAGGCAGAAGCAGTAATTATAAAAGAACTTCCTACATGACTGGAATGACTTCCTTTTGGAAAATTTAAAACATCTTGATTAGATAAAATCCTAGGACTACAAACTCGATGATGCAGAAGATAAAGTATTCATTGACTTCACCAAAAACTTGACAAACAAGGCGATTCTATGATAGACACTTAGTAAGTATAAAAATACATGGCATGTGTTGATGACATAATCTATTGACATATATTATTTGAAATCGGACATGAAGCATATTCTTGAGAGTAAGATTATCTTGAATAGATGCGCTTTGGTATGTGTGACACTTAACCTAAAAGAATTAGGTAAAGTATAAGAATAGGGACAAGTGCAATAAAATATGGAAATGAGGTCGAATCAAAACACATGTGTTCTGAGGCTCCCGAACCTATAATTCAGGATTTTGTTGCATAAACAGAAAAATATGTGCTTGAGTATTTAAAAACTGTACCAGCAATTACATTTGCATTGATGTCTAAATTAGATATTCATGCTTTCCCGCGATTGTTGTAAGAAGTTTGCAATTTTTAGTATCGTTCTTTGCTAAAATGTTGGGTGGTATTGTAGTTCCCCTTATGAAACTCCGATATTCCTCTGTCCCAGTTGTTACTGCATTAGCTTTCACTTGTTCTTGATAACCTCTTTGGTTTGTAAATTCAAAGTCCTCTGGAAATCCTATTAGATTATAGCAATCTTCCTCAATATATTCTGTTTTAAGACAATATGTGCAACTCACATTTGGGTTGTACTTTGTCATTTTGCCTTTAAACTTCTTAGGAGCATTTTTTTGATCTCTGATGATATTTAGCAAACTTCTGAGATTGATTTTCATATTTGTAAGATTGATTGAGAGGCCTTTGATTACCTTTCCTTTGTTTGTGACCATAAATGATAAATAATCAACTGGGATTTATGCATAAGAATACAATTTCCTCTGATTCTTTTCTTGTAAAAGCAAGGAGTAGACATAGTCCATCTCAGGTAAGGGGTTCATCATTAAAATGTTTCCTCTTTCCTGAGCCTAAGCATCACTTAAGTCCATCATAAATCAGATTAGTCTTTGATCCATAAATAATTTTGTCAGTTTTCTTTTCCCATCACAAGTGCATATACAGGTGCGCACTATATTTGAGTTCAACGAGTCCAACTCATTGCATATTCTTTTGATCCTTGTGAAATAGCTTGAGATGTCTGTTGAACCTTGAAATAATTGACTTAGTTCCTTTTGTAGGTGAAAGAGCTTTCCACTATTTAATTTCTCAAATTTGTGCTCAATACTCTCTTAGAGTTCTTTTGCTATTTTTTTTAAAAGATCACACAGTCTCTGATGTCTTTGGACAGTGAGTTCAACAACTATGTTGTAACCATGTCATTGCAGCAACTCCACTTCTCAAGTTTAGAGGAATTCAGATCTGCAGTTTTGCATATACCATTGATGAAGCTCAACTTTTTATTTGTTAAGAGTGATATCAATACAGACCTTCTCCAACCTGGGAATCTTTTTTCATCAAATATGGAATTGACAAGGCTCATCCCAGGTGTATCTGAAGGATGAAAGTGATAAGAACTGTTTGAATCAACTAGATTTACATTTTGAGTTTGTGCAACTGTTGTTTCTTCAGCCATTTGGACCGATCAAGAAGAATGAAGAAAATTGTGTTTGATGCTGAAAGGAAATACTTGATCGAGCTCAGTGCTCTGATACCATGAAAGAACTTGAAGAAAATAAAAAATTATAAATTTTCCCTCGTCTTTCATTCATCAATCTATACATGTATATATACAATTCTATTCTAAGGACTGAGTATGTAAATGCAATTGAAATAGCATTCTAACTACCTCCAGTTATGCTAAACTAACTTTGTAATTATGTATCTGTGTATTTGTGTATCTGAGTTGTATGACTTGTTCTTATATTTGGGCTTTGAAAAACTTTTGTGCAGGCCTAATATACTTTCATATGTTATATCCACCCGATCTTCTTTTCCTTTTGACCCATATTCTTTTCGTTTTGGCTCCGAGAAAACCAAAGAACCTAGGTTCTTATCGGTTGTCTCTGTCATCTTCCTCATTTCTTTCTCTTCACAATTTTTGTTTGAATCTCCATTGATGTTGAGCATATGAGCTGATTGAGAGAAAATCTGAGGGGTTTTCTCCAACACTTAATCATATATCACAGGATCAAAATTTAAATTTGTCAAAAACGCATATTTCAATATTTGTGTTTCATTAACTTAAAGAAGTTATGCGGACGATTTTATAACATGTTCTTAATTTATGTACACTATGTGTTTATCTATTGCCAAAATTCTTTTTGTCCAATGATTTGATGGCCTATGTTAAGATTACATAATTGTTAAGTATTAAGCATAAATGTTCATGCAATAGAAAAACTGAAGAAGTAGAAGAAGAAGTCAGCGAGAGAGAGGTTGAAGGAGAAGAGAAAGAATTTTATTGAGTGAAAGAAATGAATCGATGAATACAAAATATCTAGTCTAGGCAAATATATAAACATATACACAAATACTATTTTATTCTTTGTCCTAACTACCCTCAACTAACTAATCTGTACTAACTGCCTTTCATCTAATACTTTCACATCCCATGGTATGAGGTATGAAAATATTATTCATTCCTAGCTTGGACAATAGGTGAGTGTGTTGTACAACGGTGAGGGCTTTGGTGAGCAAATCTGTTGGTTGCTCAGTTGAAGCCAAGTAAGAAATATGCACAAGACCTTCCTTGATTTTCTCCCGGATGAAATGACAATTAATGTCAATGTGTTTGGTGCGCTCATGGAATCTGAGGTTAGGCTGATCTAAATTGCAGACCTGCTATCAGAGAATATAAAGATAGGTGATGGAATGGAGATGCCTAGTTCCTGAAACAAACCATGAAGCCACGCGATTTCATCTGCGTGACGATGATCTATACTCACCTCGGTGAACTCACGAAATGATAGGTTGCTTCTTGGATCTCCATGAGATAGGAGACTTCCCAAACAATACTAAAAAACCAGTAACAGATTTTCTAGTGTTCACACAGGAACCCCAATCAGCATCACAATATACTTGAACTTGGATGTCTGGGCTGGCAGAAAGATACCTGACCCTGGAGCATTTTTGAGATACCTAACCAGTCTCAAACCAGCCTCCCAGTGAGAAGTCTTGGGTTGTTGCATGAACTGCTCATATATTGGACAATAAAAGCTATATCAGGTCTGGTGTTGGTAAAATACAGCAGTCGACCAATGAGTCTTCTATATATACTGGGATCGTGTCTGAGAATCTGATGAGCCTGTGCATTCTTGTGGGGAAGACTGAGATGCTATCAGGTTGTCAAGGGCAATTGTTGTAAATTTCTGATTCAATTCCATTGGAGATTGTACAGTTTGGCACCTGACAATCCTAGATCAGAAATGAGTTCCAAAGCATACTTTTGATGCGTGATAATCCTTAAGAATTCCTTGCAAACCCTATGCCAAGGAAGTATTTGAGCTCCCGGATCTTTGATTTTGAAAGCGGTTTGTAAAGCTTGTTTGGTAGATTAAATTAGCTTTGATCATTTCTGTGTCGAAGTCATTAACATAAACTAGTACCATCACTATTTTATTAGCTTGCTGTTTGGTAAAGAGAATTATCAATGGACTGATGGAATCGAGATTTGAGCAAAGTTGTGGTAAACTTAATGTTCCA
This sequence comes from Przewalskia tangutica, assembly GCA_029844215.1. Classification (NCBI taxonomy): domain Eukaryota; kingdom Viridiplantae; phylum Streptophyta; class Magnoliopsida; order Solanales; family Solanaceae; genus Przewalskia; species Przewalskia tangutica. The sequence goes on along the minus strand of CM056723.1, from coordinate 113,944,983 downwards.
CTGCCTTGATGCTTGTTTCAAATCATACAGAGATTTGAGCAATCTGCACACCTTGTTCTGCCCTTTATCAATAAGAAAACATCTGGTGGCTTCATAAAGGCTTCTTCATATAAATATCCTTGGAGAAATGTATTGTATACATCCATTTGATAGAGATTCCAATTCTTGGCAGCTGCAATAGCTACTACAGTCCTGACTGTAGTCATTCTTACCACTGGGGAGAAGGTTTCATGATAGTCCAAACCTTCCTTCTGGTTGTAACCTTTAGCAACAAGTCTGACCTTGAACTTCTCAACCTCTCCAGTAGATTTATATTTGATCTTATAAATCCATCTGCAGCCAATTGCCTTCTGGATGATTTACAAGTTTCCATGTCTTGTTGTCTTCCAATGCCTGAATCTCAGCCTTCATGGCATCAATCCATCTCCTGTCTTTGACTGCATCTGAATAGTTATATGGCTCAACATCTGCAGATATTTAAGCCATAAACTTCTGGTATCCAGATGACACACCTCTATAATCTATGCCATCTGATATTGAATATAAACAACTGGTGGATCCCTGTTAAGTGACATAGTCTTTATGTCAAATGGGTGGTCGACCAACTCTGGCAGATCTCCTAGTATTAGTTTCTTGAAACCTTGGAACATCATCATGCCTATCAGCATGTGAATGTGCATCATCTATCACTACATCAGTATTAGAGGTTCCAGAGCCCAGTTGTTGTGAAAAACTAGCTGGTGGAGAGTGAACTAGATCATCAAAACAAAAATGATCATGTGCTTGTATAAGAATGTCCCTTTCTCTTGCATTGTATCTGAATGGAAAAATTGATTCCATAAAAACAACATTCCTGCACATGAAAATTAGTTGTCTGTCTAAATCATAAAGCTATCCTTTTTGGACACTCTCATAGCCTAGAAGCACAGACCTTACAGCTCTAGGACTGAATTTATCCTATCTGGGCAAAGCAGTAGCAAAACGTAGACAACTCACCACTCTCAGATGAGAGAGTGAAGGACATTTGTTATACAATAGTTCATAAGGTGACTTATTTTTTAAGACCATGGATGGGATTCTATTCAGTATATAGGCTGCCACTTCTACACAATACCCTCAGAATCTGTCTGGCATGTTGGCTTGTATCTTAATAGCTCTAGCAGTATCCAGCAAATGTATATGCTTTCTCTCTACAACTCTATTTTGTTGCGGTGTATAAGGGCAAGAACTCTCATGTACCACACCATGTTGTTGAAACAGGTCTTTACATTAGTGATTAAAGAACTCAGTGCCATTATCAGACCTGACCTTTCTAATTTTCACATCAAACTGAGTGTGGATTTCAGTAAAGAAATGTCTAAGAAGTGTACTCACATCTGTCTTAAGTCTCATTAAAAAAATCCAAGTCCATCTAGAGTAGTCATCTACAATAGTCAAAAAGTATTTCATTACATTATATGTCGCAACTTTATATGGTCCATATACATCCATATGCAACATATGAAAAAGTCCTGATGCTCTACTTGTGCTAACAGGAAATCGAATATGATAAGCAAATAAGTATTATTGCGTATGTATTCTAGTTTTTTGTCATATATTTTTTTAATCACTTTTATGTTTTTGTGGATCCTATAAAGTATATTATCTTAGTCAATTTAAATAATTTGAACAATGACTAATTCAAAAGAAAGGTGCATTAAGGTTTGTTAATTTCTTCAACTCATCAGACGTTAAGGTTTGTTCATTAGATAACCCCAATAATAAAAATAACATTAGTCTCTTTATCATGAGGGTAGCTAAGTTGGTGTAGCAGTAGAGCGCGGGACCGCAAGGTCACGAGTTCGATTTCTTGCATAAACCTTTTTGGTTGAGCCTGTCACACATGGCTTGTCAAGTATGGTTAATCGGTGGCGTGGTTTTGCGTGCTATTGCGTCGGCGGGGTTTACCATGCGCGCTCAAAGAGTAGCGGTGCGGGTTCGCCGTCAAAAAAAAAAAACATTAGTCTCTTTTCCGCGTATTATTACTACTAGAAAGCAGAGGTGGTGTCACGACCGACCGGGATCGCGGCGGTGCCCTACTACAGGCATCGCTACGGTAACATCAGAGAAAATCAGCGGAACATACATGAAACTTATAAATAAACATCGGAAGTAAGACAACAGGTTAGCCGATAGGGCTACCTTCCTGAACATATATAAATACAACCGAAGCAGTTGCCTCCTTTCTTTTACAAAGCGACCCCACGATATGTGACTACTGGACCTCAGAGTGTTAACATAACCACTGTGGCGGGACAAGGCCCCGCCGTACCCCTGAATATACATAGCCATGACAACTCCGGAACATTGGAGCCATCTCAAAATGCTGAACCAGGATCCTAAGCTCGCGGATCCATAGCGTAATACCTAAACTGCGGACATGAACACACGGCCGAAGAAATCGATACAACAGTACGAATATGGAGCGAAATAACGTCTGATAAGCAGATCATAACTGTACAAAAGAATGACAAGGACAAGTATAAAAATACATACCAGATCCTGCCGTGTCATTACCACTTATGAACTTAATCGTACCTTAATCATTCTTTTTCCTTCTTTCAATAAGAATTAACATCATTTTCTTACATACATACTTAAGAATTCAATCAAGTTTTTCCACATAACTTACATCAATATCCTTTTTCCATTCCATTAAGAGTTATAGCCATATCTTACGTACTTACTTAGGAGAAGTCATTAAGTTCATTTCTAACTTACTTATCTTTCATAACATAGTGCGGCCCACTACGGAGGGACACATATACTACCGACCCCATCGGGGCGCGATCGATCATACCAATATCAAAGCATGCCCGTGGAATCCCCCATCACTGTCGACAGATAAAAGTGTAAAACATAACCATGGGTCTCACGCCCATAAAATCAATCAAAGCAGGTGGTATAACGTGCGGGGCTTGCCTCATTTATACTCTTACCCTGGAGAAGGTGGTAAAGCAGGAGGTATAACGTCTTGGGGCTTGCCCCTCATTTATACTCTTACCCTGGAGAAGGTGGTAAAGCAGGGGGTATAACGTCTTGGGGCTTGCCCCTCATTTATACTCTTACCGGAGAAGGTGGTAAGCGGGGTATAACGTCTTGGGGCTTGCCCGCCATTTATACTCTTACCACGGAGAAGGTGGTAACGTCTTGGGGCTTGCCGCCATTTATACTCTTACCCTATCTCAACCGGCCGACAATCAACACATAAAGCGGGTGGTGCGTCTTGGGGTTTACCCTCACTTATACTCTTACCCGGAGAAGGTGGTATAACGTCTTGGGGCTTGCCTCATTTATACTCTTACCCTAACTCAACCGTCATTATACATAACATAAGCCCTATCGGCTTATCATACATAGCATAAGCACCACCAGCTTACCATACATAACATAAGCACTACCGACTTATCATACATAACATAAGCACTACCGGCTTATCATACATAACATAAGCAAGTTAAGAAATCCCCTAACTTCTTATTAGCTTGTTCATATACACTCTCATTTTTGTTTACTTAAGGCACTAACATGTCATTATAAAATCCGGGAATTTAACCCAACGTACTACGTGTCTCTACTCCTTTAAAATGATTCTCTTTCAAATAAAACTTCCAAGATACTAATAACCGTAGTATCAAGTCATATCTACTTTTCACGACAAGCCACAATACTTTTTAGAAATACAATTACCGGCTTCTAAAGTGACTTCTTTATTAAAACCTTAAGCAATTGGTACCTTTAAACCAATTTGCCCTTACCTAATACAAGTTATTCCTTTGATTACTTTACTAGAAAACCATTCTCTTAATCTTCCATAAAGCCGTTATAACCGACTTCCCATAAAGCCGTTATAACCCTTTATGGTTTAGACTAACACGTTCCTTTTATAACCAAGAGATTTATACTTCCCAATCAATTCTCTTAACTTTCAAAATACTTCAAGTCTCTTAACTTAAGAAAAACAAGTTTCAAAGTCTTAAAAGCTTCATACGTAAACTCTTTCAAAATTAGTAACAAATCTTTGGTGCGTCGTGAATAAGTTATACTTATTTATAACGATCTTATTCAAGTAGCCATGATCTAGAAAATGTAATACAATTTTGTCTTATCTTAGCTTCTATGCAGATGGAGAATTCTACTTGTTTTAACATAATTAATTGTCATTACATTTTCCTTTATTAACGCTGCAATGGCTTGTTCGATACTTATTCTTATTCGTGCCGTAAATTAGCCAAGTCAACTTGGCTCCAAAATACCTCCTAACGACTCTTACCAACATCCCCCATAAGACTTGGTAAGAACTTAAGATAACTTATACATAACCTTTACGTAGAGTAAATCAACATACATACCTCTTAACTTCTAAGAGTAGAAGGAATCATGAAATAGTACTACATGTATATTCCATACATAGAATCATGTCAAAAGAAGAAAGAGGTTCACATACCTCATGACGATTGTCGACAAGTAGCAAAATGCTCCAAAGTACTTCCACCTTGAGCTTTTCCATTCTCCAAGTAGGATCGCTATACTTAGTACATCAACCTATAATGGTCACCATACGTCCATTAACCTCTTACTTCATACGTAGAATATTCTAGGTGCTAAGTCGCTAAATTCTACGGAAAATCGGACAGCACCTCCTTTGTTTTTACTTACTTTGCCACCTTTTCAAGGCGAATACAATAACCAAACAGCCCCAATTGGCTCACAATTTCTATAAGGTACTCCAATACAAATAAAAACTAAATGCCCCAATTAACTCACAATTTAGAAAGTAGTCCAATACAAATGAAAAACAAACTAAAAGTCCAAATTCGGCCACCTTGAGTTCAACCTTACCAATTCTTATCAAATTTCCATTTCAATCCAAATTGGTAGCATAACATGATATCAAGTCGTATTTGATTATAACAATCCATAATCTCTAAGTAGGTAACATGCGACGATTTCTAATAACGACTAAATTGAAATCCAACTTAACAAGGCTTATATTACATTAGGATTTCCAATGCTACAATCAATCCACAATCCTTATAAACTTCTACTAATCAACTTCATGCTAGCAACACGTAAAGCTAACAACAATATAAATATATAATCTTGTAACACATTAAAGGACAAAATTATACCTCAACGAATCTTAATCCAATTCCAATCCGAAGTCGCTCCTAGTAGTTTAGAACCTCTCCAAGACACTTCAATCCGCTTGTTGAGACCCTTAGAACAACACCAACAACTTTCCTTCAACTTCCAATCCAAAACCTAGAAAGACCATTAGGTTTTCACTTTGCGACTAACCCGAAAACTATCTTTTCCGATTTTTCTATTGAGATACACTTACATAACACTCATGAACCTTGGTTTAAAGTATGGGGCCTATTGGACAAAAATTGAAAATTTCCTCTTGGAAAATGGCACATTGCCGTGAGCCTCTCTTTGTGAGCAAGACAAGATTTCAAATTTTTCTAAGTGTAGAGAATGACAAAGTCTTGCTACTTGTACACATATATAATACTATGGAGGGTCAAGATCTACACAAATGGTTGGCTTAGAAGAGTTTCACATGGATCAAGCCAAGTGGCCCTTGGACTTTTAGTCAACAATGTCAAGCTAAGTCATGTGCAAGACTTGGTCATCTCACTAATGGTCAAATGACCCTTATGCCCATGGTATATTTTGTCCAAGACACATTAAGGGGGGGTGACACGTGTCGCCCCCTCATTCGTCGCAATAATACGTTTTCCGACAAATTCCAAAATTTCGTCAAATTTTTACAAGTCTCAAATCTTAACACTGTGAGTTCTTACGTACGTTCTTAAAACATGTCCTGCAAATACGGGGTGTAACAGGTGGATGTAGCATGAAAGTTATGGGTTCGTAAAATTCAGTTTTTGTTTCATTGTATATGTATTAAAAAGTTCATTAGATATCTATAAATTATTTAATGGTGAACTCAGGTATTAAGTCATATATTCCCTCCGTTTAAAGTGATGTAATTTAGAAATATTAAGTTTTCATTTATTTAAAATTTGAGATTATTATAAAGAATTTGATCAAATTGGACGGGTTGTGTAGCAGCCCATTGTTTAGCCCAGCCCTTGACCCAAATGGACTTTGGGCAGGGTTGGACATTAGCCCAACTATTAATTCAATTCATCTGGGCTAGCCCAACTTCGGTCCAAACAATCCATTTGTCACCCCTAGAAATACCTAAGGCAGAAGCAGTAATTATAAAAGAACTTCCTACATGACTGGAACGACTTCCTTTTGGAAAATTTAAAACATCTTGATTAGATAAAATCCTAGGACTACAAACTCGATGATGCAGAAGATAAAGTATTCATTGACTTCACCAAAAACTTCGACAAACAAGACAGTTACTGCAATAGACACTTAGTAAGTATAAAAAATACATGGCATGACAGTTGATGACATAATCTATTGACATATATTATTTGAAATCTGGACATGAAGCATATTCTTGAGAGTAAGATTGTACTGAATAGGTACGCTTTCGGTATGTGTGACACTTAACCTAAAATAATTAGGTAAAGTATAAGAATAGGGACAAGAAGTGCAATAAAATATGAAAATGAGGTCGAATCAAAACACGTGTTTTCTGAGGCTCCCGAACCTATAATTCAGGATTTTGTTGCATAAACAGAAAAATATGTGCTTGAGTATTTAAAAACTGTACCAGCAATTACATTTGCATTGATGTCTAAATTAGATATTCATGCTTTCCCATCTGCAATTGTTGTAAGAAGTTTGCAATTTTTAGTATCGTTCTTTGCTAAAATGTTGGGTGGTATTGTAGTTCCCCTTATGAAACTCCGATATTCCTCTGTCCCAGTTGTTACTGCATTAGCTTTCACTTGTTCTTGATAACCTCTTTGGTTTGTAAATTCAAAGTCCTCTGGAAATCCTATTAGATTATAGCAATCTTCCTCAATATATTCTGTTTTAAGACAATATGTGCAACTCACATTTGGGTTGTACTTTGTCATTTTGCCTTTAAACTTCTTAGGAGCATTTTTTTGATCTCTGATGATATTTAGCAAACTTCTGAGATTGATTTTCATATTTGTAAGATTGATTGAGAGGCCTTTGATTACCTTTCCTTTGTTTGTGACCATAAATGATAAATAATCAACTGGGATTTATGCATAAGAATACAATTTCCTCTGATTGTTTTCTTGTAAAAGCAAGGAGTAGACATAGTCCATCTCAGGTAAGGGGTTCATCATTAAAATGTTTCCTCTTTCCTGAGCCTAAGAATCACTTAAGTCCATCATAAATCAGATTAGTCTTTGATCCATAAATAATTTTGTCAGTTTTCTTTTCCCATCACAAGTGCATATACAGGTGCGCACTATATTTGAGTTCAACGAGTCCAACTCATTCCATATTCTTTTGATCCTTGTGAAATAGCTTGAGATGTCTGTTGAACCTTGAAATAATTGACTTAGTTCCTTTTGTAGGTGAAAGAGCTTTCCACTATTTAATTTCTCAAATTTGTGCTCAATACTCTCCTAGAGTTCTTTTGCTATTTTTTTAAAAGATCACATACGATGTCTTTGGATGATGAGCTCAACAACTATGTTGTAACCATGTCATTCAAAGAACTCCACTTCTCAAGTTTAGAGGAATTCAGATCTGCAGTTTTGCATATACCATTGATGAAGCTCAACTTTTTATTTGTTAAGAGTGATATCAATACAGACCTTCTCCAACCTGGGAATCTTTTTTCATCAAATATGGAATTGACAAGGCTCATCCTGTGTATCGAAGGATGAAAGTGATAAGAATCGTTTGAATCAACTAGATTTACATTTTGAGTTTGTAACTGTTGTTTCTTGACCATTTGGACCGATCGAAGAATGAAGAAAATTGTGTTTGATGCTGAAAGGAAATACTTGATCGAGCTCAGTGCTCTGATACCATGAAAGAACTTGAAGAAAATAAAAAATTATAAATTTTCCCTCGTCTTTCATTCATCAATCTATACATGTATATATACAATTCTATTCTAAGGACTGAGTATGTAAATGCAATTGAAATAGCATTCTAACTACCTCCAGCTATGCTAAACTAACTTTGTAATTATATATCTGTGTATTTGTGTATCTGAGTTGTATGACTTGTTCTTATATTTGGGATTTGAAAAACTTTTGTGCAGGCCTAATATACTTTCATATGTTATATCCACCCGATCTTCTTTTCCTTTTGACCCATATTCTTTTCGTTTTGGCTCCGAGAAAACCAAAGAACCTAGGTTCTTATCGGTTGTCTCTGTCATCTTCCTCATTTCTTTCTCTTCACAATTTTTGTTTGAATCTCCATTGATGTTGAGCATATGAGCTGATTGAGAGAAAATCTGAGGGGTTTTCTCCAACACTTAATCATATATCACAGGATCAAAATTTAAATTTGTCAAAAACGCATATTTCAATATTTGTGTTTCATTAACTTAAAGAAGTTATGCGGACGATTTTATAACATGTTCTTAATTTATGTACACTATGTGTTTATCTATTGCCAAAATTCTTTTTGTCCAATGATTTGATGGCCTATGTAAGATTACATAATTGTTAAGTATTAAGCATAAATGTTCATGCAATAGAAAAACTGAAGAAGTAGAAGAAGAAGTCAGCGAGAGAGAGGTTGAAGGAGAAGAGAAAGAATTTTATTGAGTGAAAGAAATGAATCGATGAATACAAAATATCTAGTCTAGGCAAATATATAAACATATACACAAAGACTATTTTATTCTTTGTCCTAACTACCCTCAACTAACTAATCTGTACTAACTGTCTTTCATCTAATACTTTCACATCCCCTCGCAAGCTATGAGGTATGAAAATATTATTCATTCCTAGCTTGGACAATAGGTGAGTGTGTTGTACAACGGTGAGGGCTTTGGTGAGCAAATCTGTTGGTTGCTCAGTTGAAGCCAAGTAAGAAATATGCACAAGACCTTCCTTGATTTTCTCCCGGATGAAATGACAATCAATGGCAATGTGTTTGGTGCGCTCATGGAATACGGGGTTAGCTGCAATCTAAATTGCAGACCTGCTATCAGAGAATATAGAGATAGGTGATGGAATGGAGATGCCTAGTTCCTGAAACAAACCATGAAGCCACACAGTTTCAGCTACTGCAGCAGCCAGTGATCTATACTCTGCCTCAGCTGAACTCCTGGAAATGGTAGGTTGCTTCTTGGATCTCCATGAGATAGGAGACTTCCCAAACAATACTAAAAAACCAGTAACAGATTTTCTAGTGTTCACACAGGAACCCCAATCAGCATCACAATATACTTGAACTTCAGATGTACTGGAACTGCTGAGAAAGATACCTGACCCTGGAGCATTCTTGAGATACCTAACCAGTCTCAAACCAGCCTCCCAGTGAGAAGTCTTGGGCTGTTGCATGAACTGCTCATATATTGGACAATAAAAGCTATATCAGGTCTGGTGTTGGTAAGATACAGCAGTCGACCAATGAGTCTTCTATATATACTGGGATCAGGTAATACAGAATCTGATGAGCCTGTGCATTCTTGTGGGGAAGACTGAGATGCTATCAGGTTGTCAAGGGCAATTGTTGTAAATTTCTGATTCAATTCCATTGGAGATTGTACAGTTTGGCACCTGACAATCCTAGATCAGAAATGAGTTCCAAAGCATACTTTTTGATGCATGATAATCCCTTAATAATTCCTTGCAAACCCTATGCCAAGGAAGTATTTGAGCTCCCCCAGATCTTTGATTTTGAAAGCAGTTTGTAAAGCTTGTTTGGTAGATTAAATTAGCACCTGATCATTTCCTGTAATCAGCAAGTCATTAACATAAACTAGTACCATCACTATTTTATTAGCTTGCTGTTTGGTAAAGAGAGAATTATCCAACAGACTCTGATGGAATCCAGATTTGAGCAAAGTTGTGGTAAACTTAATGTTCCACTGCCTTGATGCTTGTTTCAAATCATACAGAGATTTGAGCAATCTTCACACCTTGTTCTGCCCTTTATCAATAAGAAAACATCTGGTGGCTTCATAAAGGCTTCTTCATATAAATATCCTTGGAGAAATGCATTGTATACATCCATTTGATAGAGATTCCAATTCTTGGCAGCTGCAACAACTACTACAGTCCTGACTGTAGTCATTCTTACCACTGGGGAGAAGGTTTCATGATAGTCCAAACCTTCCTTCTGGTTGTAACCTTTAGCAACAAGTCTGACCTTGAACTTCTCAACCTCTCCAGTAGCTTTATATTTGATCTTATAAATCCATCTGCAGCCAATTGCCTTCTGGATGATTTACATGTTTCCATGTCTTGTTGTCTTCCAATGCCTGAATCTCAGCCTTCATGGCATCAATCCATCTCCTGTCTTTGACTGCATCTGAATAGTTATATGGCTCAACATCTGCAGATATTTAAGCCATAAACTTCTGGTATCCAGATGACACTCCTCTATAATCTATGTCATCTGATATTGAATATAAACAACTGGTGGATCCCTGTTAAGTGACATAGTCTTTATGTCAAATGGGTGGTCGACCAACTCTGGCAGATCTCCTAGTATTAGTTTCTTGAAACCTTGGAACATCATCATGCCTAAATGTGCATCATCTATCACTACATCAGTATTAGAGGTTCCAGAGCCCAGTTGTTGTGAAAAACTAGCTGGTGGAGAGTGAACTAGATCATCAAAACAAAAATGATCATGTGCTTGTATAAGAATGTCCCTTTCTCTTGCATTGTATCTGAATGGAAAAATTGATTCCATAAAAACAACATTCCTGCACATGAAAATTAGTTGTCTGTCTAAATCATAAAGCTATCCTTTTTGGACACTCTCATAGCCTAGAAGCACAGACCTTACAGCTCTAGGACTGAATTTATCCTATCTGGGCAAAGCAGTAGCAAAACGTAGACAACTCACCACTCTCAGATGAGAGAGTGAAGGACATTTGTTATACAATAGTTCATAAGGTGACTTATTTTTTAAGACCGTGGATGGGATTCTATTCAGTATATAGGCTGCCACTTCTACACAATACCCTCAGAATCTGTCTGGCATATTGGCTTGTATCTTAATAGCTCTAGCAGTATCCAGCAAATGTCTATGCTTTCTCTCTACAACTCTATTTTGTTGCGGTGTATAAGGGCAAGAACTCTCATGTACCACACCATGCTGTTGAAACAGGTCTTTACATTAGTGATTAAAGAACTCAGTGCCATTATCAGACCTGACCTTTCTAATTTTCACATCAAACTGAGTGTGGATTTCAGTAAAGAAATGTCTAAGAAGTGTACTCACATCTGTCTTAAGTCTCATTAAAAAAATCCAAGTCCATCTAGAGTAGTCATCTACAATAGTCAAAAATTATTTCATTACATTATATGTCGCAACTTTATATGGTCCATATACATCCATATGCAACATATGAAAAAGTCCTGATGCTCTACTTGTGCTAACAGGAAATCGAATATGATAAGCAAATAAGTATTATTGCGTATGTATTCTAGTTTTTTGTCATATATTTTTTTAATCACTTTTATGTTTTTGTGGATCCTATAAAGTATATTATCTTAGTCAATTTAAATAATTTGAACAATGACTAATTCAAAAGAAAGGTCTGTTAAGGTTTGTTAATTTCTTCAACTCACTGTACGTTAAGGTTTGTTCATTAGATAACCCCCAATAATAAAAATAACATTAGTCTCTTTATCCGCAAGGGTAGCTAAGTTGGTGTAGCAGTAGAGCGCGGGACCGCAAGGTCACGAGTTCGATTTCTTGCATAAACCTTTTTGGTTGAGCCTGTCACACATGGCTTGTCAAGTATGGTTAATCGGCTGACGTGGTTTGCAGGCTATTGCGTCAGCCCGGGGTTTACCCTGTACGCACTCAAAAGAGTAGCGGCTGCGGGTTCCTTCGTCAAAAAAAAAAAAAACATTAGTCTCTTTTCCGCATATTATTACTACTAGAAACAGAGGTGGATGTAGCATGAAAGTTATGGGTTCGTAAAATTCAGTTTTTGTTTCATTGTATATGTATTAAAAAGTTCATTAGATATCTATAAATTATTTAATGGTGAACTCAGGTATTAAGTCATATATTCCCTCCGTTTCAAGTGATGTAATTTAGAAATATTAAGTTTTCATTTATTTAAAATTTGAGATTATTATAAAGAATTTGATCAAATTGGACGGGTTGTGTAGCAGCCCATTGTTTAGCCCAGCCCTTGACCCAAATGGACTTTGGGCAGGGTTGGACATTAGCCCAACTATTAATTCAATTCATCTGGGCTAGCCCAACTTCGGTCCAAACAATCCATTTGCCACCCCTAGAAATACCTAAGGCAGAAGCAGTAATTATAAAAGAACTTCCTACATGACTGGAATGACTTCCTTTTGGAAAATTTAAAACATCTTGATTAGATAAAATCCTAGGACTACAAACTCGATGATGCAGAAGATAAAGTATTCATTGACTTCACCAAAAACTTCGACAAACAAGACAGTTACTGCAATAGACACTTAGTAAGTATAAAAAATACATGGCATGACAGTTGATGACATAATCTATTGACATATATTATTTGAAATCTGGACATGAAGCATATTCTTGAGAGTAAGATTGTACTGAATAGGTACGCTTTCGGTATGTGCGACACTTAACCTAAAAGAATTAGGTAAAGTATAAGAATAGGGACAAGAAGTGCAATAAAATATGAAAATGAGGTCGAATCAAAACACATGTGTTCTGAGGCTCCCGAACCTATAATTCAGGATTTTGTTGCATAAACAGAAAAATATGTGCTTGAGTATTTAAAAACTGTACCAGCAATTACATTTGCATTGATGTCTAAATTAGATATTCATGCTTTCCCATCTGCAATTGTTGTAAGAAGTTTGCAATTTTTAGTATCGTTCTTTGCTAAAATGTTGGGTGGTATTGTAGTTCCCATTATGAAACTCCGATATTCCTCTGTCCCAGTTGTTACTGCATTAGCTTTCACTTGTTCTTGATAACCTCTTTGGTTTGTAAATTCAAAGTCCTCTGGAAATCCTATTAGATTATAGCAATCTTCCTCAATATATTTTGTTTTAAGACAATATGTGCAACTCACATTTGGGTTGTACTTTGTCATTTTGCCTTTAAACTTTTTAGGAGCATTTTTTTGATCTCTGATGATATTTAGCAAACTTCTGAGATTGATTTTCATATTTGTAAGATTGATTGAGAGGCCTTTGATTACCTTTCCTTTGTTTGTGACCATAAATGATAAATAATCAACTGGGATTTATGCATAAGAATACAATTTCCTCTGATTCTTTTCTTGTAAAAGCAAGGAGTAGACATAGTCCATCTCAGGTAAGGGGTTCATCATTAAAATGTTTCCTCTTTCCTGAGCCTAAGCATCACTTAAGTCCATTATAAATCAGATTAGTCTTTGATCCATAAATAATTTTGTCAGTTTTCTTTTCCCATCACAAGTGCATATACAGGTACGCACTATATATGAGTTCAACGAGTCCAACTCATTCCATATTCTTTTGATCCTTGTGAAATAGCTTGAGATGTTTGTTGAACCTTGAAATAATTGACTTAGTTCCTTTTGTAGGTGAAAGAGCTTTCCACTATTTAATTTCTCAAATTTGTGCTCAATACTCTCCTAGAGTTCTTTTGCTATTTTTTTAAAAGATCACACAGTCTCTGATGTCTTTGGACAGTGAGTTCAACAACTATGTTGTAACCATGTCATTGCAGCAACTCCACTTCTCAAGTTTAGAGGAATTCAGATCTGCAGTTTTTCATATACCATTGATGAAGCTCAACTTTTTATTTGTTAAGAGTGATATCAATACAGACCTTCTCCAACCTGGGAATCTTTTTTCATCAAATATGGAATTGACAAGGCTCATCCCAGGTGTATCTGAAGGATGAAAGTGATAAGAACTGTTTGAATCAACTAGATTTACATTTTGAGTTTGTGCAACTGTTGTTTCTTCAGCCATTTGGACCGATCAAGAAGAATGAAGAAAATTGTGTTTGATGCTGAAAGGAAATTCTTGATCGAGCTCAGTGCTCTGATACCATGAAAGAACTTGAAGAAAATAAAAAATTATAAATTTTCCCTCGTCTTTCATTCATCAATCTATACATGTATATATACAATTCTATTCTAAGGACTGAGTATGTAAATGCAATTGAAATAGCATTCTAACTACCTCCAGCTATGCTAAACTAACTTTGTAATTATGTATCTGTGTATTTGTGTATCTGAGTTGTATGACTTGTTCTTATATTTGGGATTTGAAAAACTTTTGTGCAGGCCTAATATACTTTCATATGTTATATCCACCCGATCTTCTTTTCCTTTTGACCCATATTCTTTTCGTTTTGGCTCCGAGAAAACCAAAGAACCTAGGTTCTTATCGGTTGTCTCTGTCATCTTCCTCATTTCTTTCTCTTCACAATTTTTGTTTGAATCTCCATTGATGTTGAGCGTATGAGCTGATTGAGAGAAAATCTGAGGGGTTTTCTCCAACACTTAATCATATATCACAGGATCAAAATTTAAATTTGTCAAAAACGCATATTTCAATATTTGTGTTTCATTAACTTAAAGAAGTTATGCGGACGATTTTATAACATGTTCTTAATTTATGTACACTATGTGTTTATCTATTGCCAAAATTCTTTTTGTCCAATGATTTGATGGCCTATGTTAAGATTACATAATTGTTAAGTATTAAGCATAAATGTTCATGCAATAGAAAAACTGAAGAAGTAGAAGAAGAAGTCAGCGAGAGAGAGGTTGAAGGAGAAGAGAAAGAATTTTATTGAGTGAAAGAAATGAATCGATGAATACAAAATATCTAGTCTAGGCAAATATATAAACATATACACAAAGACTATTTTATTCTTTGTCCTAACTACCCTCAACTAACTAATCTGTACTAACTGCCTTTCATCTAATACTTTCACATCCCCCCGCAAGCTATGAGGTATGAAAATATTATTCATTCCTAGCTTGGACAATAGGTGAGTGTGTTGTACAACGGTGAGGGCTTTGGTGAGCAAATCTGTTGGTTGCTCAGTTGAAGCCAAGTAAGAAATATGCACAAGACCTTCCTTGATTTTCTCCCGGATGAAATGACAATCAATGGCAATGTGTTTGGTGCGCTCATGGAATACGGGGTTAGCTGCAATCTAAATTGCAGACCTGCTATCAGAGAATATAAAGATAGGTGATGGAATGGAGATGCCTAGTTCCTGAAACAAACCATGAAGCCACACAGTTTCAGCTACTGTAGCAGCCAGTGATCTATACTCAGCCTCAGCTGAACTCCTGGAAATGGTAGGCTGCTTCTTGGACCTCCATGAGACAGGAGACTTCCCAAACAATACTAAGAAACCAGTAACAGATTTTCTAGTGTTCACACAAGAACCCAATCAGCATCACAATATACTTGAACTTCAGATGTACTGGAACTGCTGAGAAAGATACCTGACCCTGGAGCATTTTTGAGATACCTAACCAGTCTCAAACCAGCCTCCCAGTGAGAAGTCTTGGGTTGTTGCATGAACTGCTCATATATTGGACAATAAAAGCTATATCAGGTCTGGTGTTGGTAAAATACAGCAGTCGACCAATGAGTCTTCTATATATACTGGGATCGGGTGTCTGAGAATCGATGAGCCTGTGCATTCTTGTGGGGAAGACTGAGATGCTATCAGGTTGTCAAGGGCAATTGTTGTAAATTTCTGATTCAATTCCATTGGAGATTGTACAGTTTGGCACCTGACAATCCTAGATCAGAAATGAGTTCCAAAGCATACTTTTTGATGCATGATAATCCCTTTAGAATTCCTTGCAAACCCTATGCCAAGGAAGTATTTGAGCTCCCCCAGATCTTTGATTTTGAAAGCAGTTTGTAAAGCTTGTTTGGTAGATTAAATTAGCACCTGATCATTTCCTGTAATCAGCAAGTCATTAACATAAACTAGTACCATCACTATTTTATTAGCTTGCTGTTTGGTAAAGAGAGAATTATCCAACAGACTCTGATGGAATCCAGATTTGAGCAAAGTTGTGGTAAACTTAATGTTCCACTGCCTTGATGCTTGTTTCAAATCATACAGAGATTTGAGCAATCTTCACACCTTGTTCTGCCCTTTATCAATAAGAAAACATCTGGTGGCTTCATAAAGGCTTCTTCATATAAATATCCTTGGAGAAATGCATTGTATACATCCATTTGATAGAGATTCCAATTCTTGGCAGCTGCAACAACTACTACAGTCCTGACTGTAGTCATTCTTACCACTGGGGAGAAGGTTTCATGATAGTCCAAACCTTCCTTCTGGTTGTAACCTTTAGCAACAAGTCTGACCTTGAACTTCTCAACCTCTCCAGTAGCTTTATATTTGATCTTATAAATCCATCTGCAGCCAATTGCCTTCTGGATGATTTACAAGTTTCCATGTCTTGTTGTCTTCCAATGCCTGAATCTCAGCCTTCATGGCATCAATCCATCTCCTGTCTTTGACTGCATCTGAATAGTTATATGGCTCAACATCTGCAGATATTTAAGCCATAAACTTCTGGTATCCAGATGACACTCCTCTATAATCTATGCCATCTGATATTGAATATAAACAACTGGTGGATCCCTGTTAAGTGACATAGTCTTTATGTCAAATGGGTGGTCGACCAACTCTGGCAGATCTCCTAGTATTAGTTTCTTGAAACCTTGGAACATCATCATGCCTAAATGTGCATCATCTATCACTACATCAGTATTAGAGGTTCCAGAGCCCAGTTGTTGTGAAAAACTAGCTGGTGGAGAGTGAACTAGATCATCAAAACAAAAATGATCATGTGCTTGTATAAGAATGTCCCTTTCTCTTGCATTGTATCTGAATGGAAAAATTGATTCCATAAAAACAACATTCCTGCACATGAAAATTAGTTGTCTGTCTAAATCATAAAGCTATCCTTTTTGGACACTCTCATAGCCTAGAAGCACAGACCTTACAGCTCTAGGACTGAATTTATCCTATCTGGGCAAAGCAGTAGCAAAACGTAGACAACTCACCACTCTCAGATGAGAGAGTGAAGGACATTTGTTATACAATAGTTCATAAGGTGACTTATTTTTTAAGACCGTGGATGGGATTCTATTCAGTATATAGTGCCATACACCTGATACCCTCGAATCACATGCGGCATGTTGGCTTGTATCTTAATAGCTCTAGCAGTATCCAGCAAATGTCTATGCTTTCTCTCTACAACTCTATTTTGCTGCGGTGTATAAGGGCAAGAACTCTCATGTACCACACCATGTTGTTGAAACAGGTCTTTACATTGGTGATTAAAGAACTCAGTGCCATTATCAGACCTGACCTTTCTAATTTTCACATCAAATTGAGTGTGGATTTCAGTAAAGAAATGTCTAAGAAGTGTACTCACATCTGTCTTAAGTCTCATTAAAAAAATCCAAGTCAATCTAGAGTAGTCATCTACAATAGTCAAAAAGTATTTCATTACATTATATGTCGCAACTTTATATGGTCCCTATACATCCATATGCAACATATGAAAAAGTCCTGATGCTCTACTTGTGCTGACAGGAAATGGAATCCTACACTGTCTAGCCATAGGACACATCTCACAGTTATTAAAATCAAAAGAAGAACTAGAAAGAATTGAAATTCTCTTCATGACAGCTATAGGAACATGACACAATCATTGATGCCAAGTGTTTGCATCCACTGATTGAGTGGCTGCTAGACACCTGCTCAACATTCCTTCCTTATTCTGCATATCCACATCCAGCACATATAATCTATCCTCTTCACTACCAATCTCCCTCACCTTTCCAGATGAGAGATCCTGAAACACACAGTAATAGGGAAAGAATGAAACACTGCAATTTAGTTCTCTAGTCACCTTCGAAATAGACATGAGGTTAAATCTAAAATTTGGTACACACATGACATTCTTAAGTACATCACCTTCTCTTAAGTTACAATCACCAACATGTGTAATCTTAGTTGATTCTCTTGTATGTAGTTGTATTTTGCCTGCATTCTCTACCAAATATTTGTTATATAAGTGTCTCGGATTACTAACCATGTGATTAGTAGCCCCTGATTCTAAAATCCATTTCAACAATGTCTCACAAGCATTAGGTTTACCTTCCATGTTAGCACTTGCATTGGCTTCTCCGATTTTGATGTTAAGCATGTGGAGTAATTGTTGATCTTGGCTTGGAGTGAATTGATTTTCCATATAAAGTTGTCCTGCATTATGTGGATAATGTATTTCACTTTGTTGATAATATGTCATATTACCTCCTTGTTGATAGTATGACATGGTAGCTCCTTGCTGATAGTATGGCATAGTAGCTCTTTGATGTCCTCCCTGTCCAGTATTGTGTTGTCCTCCCTGTCCAGTCTTGTCAAATGTAGGATTTCCTCCAATCACTGCATTTGCCTTTTTTGTTTTGCCCTTGAAGTTCTCTGAATAACCATGTAGTACATAGCAATCATCATGTATGTGTCCAGTCTTGTGACAATAGTCACACTTCATGATTTTGAAACAATCCACTTTGAAATGCCCCTTGGCATGACAGTAATCACATTTCGCATTCAGATTATATGATTTCCTTTGTTTCACATTTCCACTCCTAGTTGAGAGCATAGCCACAGACTACATTGTCTCCTGTATTGCTCTAGTCGATCCTCCAACTATCCTTTGGCTTTCTTCCTAGTTAATTATAGCATAAACCTGATTTAAGTTGAGCATCTGCTGCATCATAAGCACCTGGCTCCTAACTTTAACTCTGGTACTGTGTGTGATCTATGAATTCCCTCGATTTTGGACAGTAATTTGGTAATGTTATAATCGAATCATACTCGTCCCATAAATCCTTGAGTCTGGAATAGTATATAGAAACTGGCATTGTACCTTGCATCATAGAAAAAATTTCTTTATGCAATTGAAAAGTCCTCGAGCTATTTACCTTATCAAATCTATCTCTCAAATCTTCCCATATCGCACAAGAATCAGAATTAAACAACATACCAGTAAGCAAACTTTTGCTTACATTCCCCATTAATCATGAAATCACAATCGCATTACACATATCCCATAGATTCACAAGATTTTCATCGAAAGAATCTCTCATAATCGTTCTATCGATGAATCCTATCTTGTTCTTACCAAGAAGTGCCAATTTCATCGCCCTGCTCCACAAGGTGTAATTTTCCATTTCATTCAACACAACACCAACAGTCAGTGATCCTGGTGCATCCGACGGAAATAGATAGAGATGGTGGTTGTGATCAATGTTAACCACTGTCGATGCGATCATCATATCTTCTCCAGAAGTCCTCATATTAGTATCAATCTCCGATTGCATGTAGTATAGCTTGTCTCCAATTTGTCCAGAAATTACTCAATTCGACTAGTAAGTGTTTAGATCTTCAATTGCATGTCTTCGATTGTTCTCGCAACTGATCGTGTCGATGAATGCACGAAATCAGATCTCAAAATCTCAATTAACAGCAATTCCTTTCCAATCAAACACTTACTCCTTCATTCTACCGAAACATACTCCAATTTGGATCGATCGCTTAATCTCGATCAATTCCCAACAATTTTAGTTTCTTCAAAAAAAAAAATCAAAGTCTCATTGTAATTGCCGCGCCTCTCGGATCTGTTAATCCTGCTTTGATACCATGTTAAGATTACATAAGTGTTAAGTATTAAGCATAAATGTTCATGCAATAAAAAAACTGAAGAAGAAGTCGGCGAGAGAGAGGTTGAAGGAGAAGAGAGAATTTTATTGAGTGAAAGAAATGAATCGGTGAATACAAAATATCTAGTCTAGGCAAATATATAAACATATACACAAAGACTATTTTATTCTTTGTCCTAACTACCCTCAACTAACTAACCTGTACTAACTGTCTTTCATCTAATACTTTCAAAGCCTAATCATGTAGTAGTTTAGTACGTGAAGGGCACTTCAAGAGAATTCTCTTCTTCCATATGAAAAAGACATTGACAAATTTTGTATCATACATTAATTTATAAGTCTTTCCTGCTCTTAAGAAAATATTCCAAATTAAAAGTGGAAGTCTCAATCTGGAGAAGTACATGTTATGTTGTTATTTCGATTAAGTAATGATTGGGCTCCAGATGAGAAAACATGGGCTGTCCTAAACAATAAGTAGAGTGAAATTTTGTGATTTTTCTATGAGTAAAACATGTTACATGATCATTTATGAATTTTATCCGGATATGTATCATTTGTACTTACACAACTTTTAACAATTTTTATTGTCCAAGCTAATAATGACTAGTCCCCCCCCCCCCCCCATCCCCATCCCCTCTTCTTCAATTAACACTTCAAGACGTTAGCTTATCAAAATAGAAAAGTTCTGCGCCTATAATAAGTACCAATGTTTTGCAACAACAAAATGACTTAAAACTATTCAAAACGCAGACACCATCGACAAGAGCCAAAACCTCAGGTAAAAAAATTCCGCAGCTTTCACCACATACATGATTTCTTCAGTGCTGTCACATACATCAGCACAAATCTGATCCACTGTTTTGATGGATGAGTCTACATATGTATTCATCAGAAACTCTAATTTTTTCCAAATATCTACACTCTTCAACCTCAATGGTGATAGGATTTACGCGTCTCAAACCCTACTTAAGCCGAAAATAATTAATATGCGAAGAACACAATAACACACAAATATTTATCGTGGTTCACCCTCAATGTGAGAGCTATGTCCACTTGCCGTTGTAGATTTCACTATAATGGAGTGTTGAGTTTATAATCTCTCTTTCTCTCTTCGGCTACACCGTCTCATGACTCATTGTTTTACTCTCTTGCATACAACTATCGAACCCGACACAACAACAATGAAAGTTTGGAATAGGTTGCGTGACATATACCAAGATAACAAAAATTCTCATGTCTTAACACTTGAGAAAGAATTCTCTCACACAACTATGGAGGATTTCCCGAATGACTCCGAATATTGTCAAATGCTCAAGGAATTATCGGATCAACTCAAGAACGTCGGAGCACTGGTCAGGAATGATCGTCTCGTTCTTCAAATAGTTGCGGGCCTCACCAAAGCTTATAATGGGGTTGGAACTCTCCGTCGCCAAAGCAATCCTATCCATTTCATGCTCACCCTTGAAGAGGCGGGATTGACTAAAAAGGTCGAAACTGGAGAACATTCTGCCATGGTGGCTGCCACGTCTCGAGAAACCGATGACTCTCCATCATTCTCATACTATTATACTCAAAACTGTAACAACGACGGTGGTAAAAAGGGCCATAATCGCAATCACGATGGAAAAAACACAGTTGCGGCCGTGGTGGTGGCAAGGGCGATGGCGGCAGTGGCGGACGTGGTGGCAGCCAGCAGGGGTCCGGGCCACAGTACTCCTGGCAGAAGTCATGGGCCAGTGGGCAGCAATGGCCTTGGCCCATTCCCTCGTGTCCATACCCAACAACTCGCCCGGGCGGGACGATCGGCCGTGCAGAGGCATCGGTCGGCCATTTGGGCCTCGGCCGCGGCAGCTGGCGGCGCTGGCGCTCGGGCCTTGACCATAACAGACATTCACAACAATAGGCCCAACATCCCCATCGACTCTCGCGGATATCGAGGCATCTATGCATATACCTGGGTTAAATCCTCCCGATACAAATTGATACATGGATATCGGTGCTACTTCGCATATGACATCCGCACAAGGTAATCTCTCATCTTATTTCAATTTGAGCAAAAATCGTGGCATAATTATTGGTAATAGTCATTCAATTCCAATTTGTGGTTATGGTCACACAAATTTATCTCCATCAAACCCATCTTTAGCTTTGAAAAGCGTCCTTCATGCTCCTCAATTGATTAAAAATTTGGTGTATGTTAGGAAATTTACAACTATAACTCAGTTTCTGTTGAATTTGATCCATTTGAATTTTCTGTGAATGATTTCTAGATGGGGATGTATATAATGAGATGTGATAGTGGGGGTAAGCTATATCTCATAACCACCACTATCACCACAAATCAAGCCACCCCATCAACTTTTGTAGCTTTAGCACCTTCTTTATTACATGTTCGTTTGGGTCATCCGGTAACATATGTTTTTTACTCCCCTGACACAATAAATTTATTGAGTGTAATCGCACTCGTAGTTCTAATGTTTGTCCCTCTTGTCCTCTTGGAAAGCATGTTAAATTATCTTTTGTTTCTTCTATATCTATTACTATGTTTCGTTTTGATATTATCCATAGTGATCTTTGGACATTTCCTATTTTGAGCTCTTCTGCCCACCGTTATTATGTTTTATTGTTAGATGATTACTCTAATTTATTGTGGACATTTCCGTTATCTAAAAAGTCTCAAGTTTATTTCACATTTCTATCATTTTAAGCATTCATCTGTACTCAGTTTGAACGGGAGGTTAAGAACATTCAATGTGATAATGGAAGGGAATTTGATAATGGGCCATTTCGGGAATTTTGTAAGGTTAATGTTGTATCTTTTCGATTCTCATGTCCACATACTTCATCACAAAATGGAAAAATCAAGAGAAAAATATGTACCATTAATAATATTGTTCGTACATTACTAGTTCATGCATCATTACCACCTTCATTTTGGCATCATGCATTACAAATGACAATTTACCTTCTCAACATACTCCCTAGCAAATGATTAGCCTACCAACATCCACTCAAAATCCTTTATAAAAAATCATTCTTATTCTCATCTTCGAGTATTTGGGTGTTTATTTTATCCTCTTTTCCCCTCCACTACCATAAATAAACTTCAAGTCCGCTCTACCGCTTGTGTCTTTTTAGGTTATCTATCTAATCATCGTGGTGACAAATGCTATGATCTATCCTCTAATAAAATCATCATTAGTCATCATGTCATTTTCGATGAAACCCAATTTCCGTTTGCTAAGTTGCATAGTTCAACGTCCCATTCATATGAATTTTTGGATTATGGGATTTTACCTTATGTGGTCCATCATTGGGCCCAGACCACAGAGCGACATTTGGACCAGCTGGCACCTTTCGGCCCACTGCCTGCTGGCCTAGCTCATCCCAGTCATCACATTAATCAAGTCGGCCCAATCCAGCGGTAGACCCACCCTGCCAATCCAGAACCTCAGCCCATCTCACCAGGCCCAACGATTGGCAGCCCACTGCCCAGCCAACCCATTTTCTCTCCATCAGCTGGTGGGTCGCATTAGTCCAGCTTAGAACTGGGCCAGGCCACGGCTCTCACCACACTCCAGCCCACTCTTATTCCGACTCCAAGGCCGGTTACTCGCAGCTAATGGGAAATCTTTAGACTAAAGTAGGGCTGGCGATGGGCGGGCGGCCGGCTCGGTCTCTTCCGTCCCGACCGGTCCGTCCGTCCGTTCGACCCGATCCGTTCGGCCGAATTATTAAAAAAAAAAATTAGCGAGACCGGGGCTCGAACCGAGACGGGACATGGTATGGTCCTGCCTGGCCCAATCCCGCTATGACCCGACCCGTCCCGTGTCCCGTCCCGTGTCCCGACCCGGTCCCGCCCGAAACCCAGCCAATTGCAAAAATAACCGTTGCAATAATGACCATTTTACATTTTGGTCGTTTGGCAACGACCATTTTTGGCCTGCCCCACTCCCCCAACCCCCTATTTATTTTTAACCCCTAAGTTATTATATTTACACTTTAACCCAATTTTTCAACTATAAATACCTCATTTTCTCTTCTTATTATTTTCACAATTCTTCCTACAATCTCTAATCTCTCAATCAATCAATCTCTATTCTCTATACAACATTGTTTACTACATATTCAATTTATTTATTAACTTGGGAATTGGGAGTTAAGTTGGCAACTAGCTTGAAGATTATCTATCGAACAAAGTTTCAATTTTCAACCTCTCGATTACACGTCGGCGTTTGGTACATTCGTTCTCTCATTAAATTATTATTTTGTCTTTATTTCATTTAGCACATTTAATTTTATTATCTTTAAGTCTTTAACTATTTATTACCATAATTAAAATGAAAAGAGCAAAAAGTGTTTTGGGCATAGGTAAGGGTAAGACTCAGGCTTCTTCTAGTAGAACGGGTAACAAGGGCAAGGGTACTTCTTCTAGTATTCCTAGTCCTACTCCTAAACAAGATGATTTTATTGATCCTGAACAGTTTCTGAAATACCATATGATCTAGAAGACCATGTATTTTCTCAAAATGAAGAAGCCTTTGATTTAGATGTCACTCTAGATTATAATACACCCACTAATGTAGATGATGATATACCCACTAGTGAAATGTCTCCTATTCCCCCTAGTATAAGACGAGGTCCGACAAAACGACCATTAAAATCAGTTGTATGGAAATATTTTCACAGGGACGTACCAAATCAAGTAGCTATATGTAAAATTTGTAAAGTTGTTTATAATTTTAAAACTGGACAAGGTCATGATGGGACGGGGGATTTAGGAGACACCTACTGCAAAAACACAAAGCCTTGCATGCAGAATACATTATTGAAAAAGATGGTGAGAAAGCGCCCTCTCAATCGGGACAAGGTTCACATACTCTCCCGGACAAAGTACAGGGTCAAATTAACCATATGACGGGGGGAGTTGTAGGCCCTAAATACGATAAAAATAAAAATAGGGAAGCACTAGCAAAATTAGTTGCTGTGGAGGGTTTGTCTTTTTCATTTCCTGAATTTCCTGGTTTTATTCATTATATTAGATATGTATAATCCTGCTTATAAAGGTTTTCCTAGATCAACTGTTAAAAGAGATGTATTTAAATTTGCACATGAATATCAACAGTATTTACGTTATGCATTATATCATTTTAATGGCAAAATCGCTCTAACTTCTGATATAGGTCGTAGTACTAACGGTCATGATTATTTAACGGTAACATGTCATTGGATAGATTATAAATAGTCTATGCAAAAATGTATTTTAGCATATAGATATATAGATAGTAGGCACACTGGTCAGTTTATTTTAGAAAATATTTATTTAGTCTGCGATTATTACAGAATAACTGATAAAGTTATGAGTATTACATTAGATAATGCAACTTCTAACAATTCTGTTATTTATGTTTTAAAAGAAGTTTTAACTCCGTCTTTTCCAAAATGTTTTCATATCAAATGTGTTTGTCATATTTATAACTTAGTTGTAAAGGATGATCTTTCACTTTTTCAAGATATTCTTGAAAAAATACAATTTGCTATAAACTTTATTTTTAAAAATAATAAAATCCAACAGAGAAAAGAATATAAAAAACTTGTCACGATTGTGGACTATCTTACAGAAAAATTCCCGAAGAAGTACCCACTAGGTGGAATTCTTTATATGACCAACTAGTTTTGCTTGTGATTATAGAAAATCTATCACTTTATTTTTTAACGCCCATAATCAAAGTCCAACTGATATGATTGTGGATAATGATTGGAACAAAATTAGAGAACTTATTGTATTTCTAGAGAATTTTCAACAAGAAACAAAAGAATTTTCTACTTTATATTATCCTACTATTTCAACTATGTTGTTTTATATAGCTAAATATTTTTACTGCTTAAAGAATATATGGAAAAACCTGCTTATAAGACAGCTATTAAAAAATGTTTATGAAATTTAAGAAATATTTTATTCCTATTCCCCCTATTTATATTGTTGGTGTTGTATTAAACCCGACTATTAAAGTAGACGGTTGTAAAAGTCTTATTGAAAATATTTATAACTGTATGGACATACTACCACCTCCAACTCTCAAAAATTTAAATGTTGACCCACCTATTGAACAAACGCTAGAAGAAGTGTTGGATAGCGTAGAAGAAGAATGCAAAAAAGTATATCGGCATTACCAGCAAGAAAGTGCTAGTAACCAACCGGCTTTCGTACCATCTTCTTCTGCTTCAACACAGCCTCTAAAAAAATATGTTATTTTTGCGGACAGTATTGAAAGCCTCAAAAATAGAATGTGCGGTGGTAGCACTGCTAACCAAATTAGCGAGTTCGATGTTTTTGTTTTGCAGGGCACTTTACCTTACCAAGAAGTTGTCAATCAAGACGGAAAGGAAGACTTGCTGAAATATTGGATGCAGAATGAGAAGACATTTCCGACACTTTCAATGATGGCTCGGGATGTTTTGAAAATTCAAGCGTCATCAATCGCTTTTTAAAGAGCTTTTTCTGCCGACAGATTTCAAATAGGAGAGCACAGACACTCATTAGCCGGAGACAACTTGGAGATGGCGGTACTATTCAGAGATGGGATACGAGCGGAGCGAAGAAGGTGCGGTCACCCAGAGATTAACGAAGAAGAAGACGAAAACTACAACGACATCTTATCAGAAGGCATGAGTAGCGATGTGGAACAATTTGACCAAGTTATACCAATTCCAATCGAAGAACCACACGAAATTATAAAGAAACTAGAAAAGGTATTTTCAAATTGATAATTTATTTCATTGCAATTTTAGTATTTTTTTTATATGTCTTTTGCAATTTGTTTCAACAACAGTACACTACAATGTTGTAATTCTGAATCTTGTAAATTTCAATGAAATAATTAATAATAGAAGAGGCACAAAAATAGTTTTGGGATTTTTTTTTTATACTCTTCTTGTCTTTGTTCAATTATTTAGTTTATAAATATATATGAGTATATGACTATCACTATATGTTACTTTGTTAGTATTTTTAATTTAGTGAGAAAAAAATTTAAAAAATGTTCCGCCCGTCCCGTCCCGACTCGACCCGACCCACTGCCCACCGGGATCGGTACCGAGACAGGACACGGTATCGTCCCGCCTAGCCCGCCCCAGCCCGACCCCTCCCCTCCTCTCCGTCCCAACCCCGCCCATCCCGATCCCACTGGGCCCGGCCCACTGGCCAACCCTAGACTAAAGCGACAATTAATCTTAACTCTAATGGTACTAAATCTCCTCTACCACATAATCATGTCCTGTCCTTCGTGACCCAAATTGAAAAATGGCTATGGATGATGAATTATTGCTCTTATTGAAATAAAACGTGGGAGTTGGTGTCCCGTCCACCTGATGTTAAAATATGGCTAGTTAGAAGCAATAAGTTGAATCGCGCTTCTCATCATACACGATGAGTTGAAAGGTAAAGGATGTCCATGTGGCGTTAAGTACTCAGAAGTCGTGTAAACCATAGTGTAAAACCAATCTGCTTTGTCTGGATTAAGGGTTCGAACAAGGCTGGTTAACAGAAAATGATGCATATATATCTCAGTAGCAAACATATGATTGATGAATCACGAGTCTCTCTGCACAATTTTCTTGTTATATTTGTTGGGAAGCTCAAATACAAAAACTTTTAACCGATGATATGTTAGGGTGTTGATCAATACTTTCTGAAGCAAATATTCAATACTTTTCTTGGATCTTCCAAAACAGCCAGCACTTCCTGAAATTATTTCAGTGTGTTGATCAATCCAATGATATGTTAGGGATTAAATTCTTAAAATGAAAGCAAGACAAAAAAATCCAAGAAAGCTCCAATTTCTCATCTTCTACTATAGGGAACAAATCTATAGCAGAAGCAATCAGAAAAATATTGAGTAAAAAAGAACAAAAGACGAGTAACTTTAGAAGTGTTGAATATTTGCTTCAGAAACTGCAAACCTTTTTTTAATGCAGTAGTTTGAATAAGTTGTCCTGAGTCAACAAGTTAATCCTAGTATATAGGAGTTATCTTTTATCTGTTTGTTACGTCCTCAATTCTAGATGATAGTTGAGGCCATATTAATCTACTTTTCAGTTAGGATATTTGTTACACCTCGTAATTTCAAAGCAATAAAGTGAGAACGTAATTAACAAAATAATATTCGAGTGTTGGAAGAAAAGTATATTTATGTATGCTAATGCGGAATAATTTTGGATATAACATATGTGACGACGGAAATTAATACTAGTAGTTGAATTTTTTCAATGGAGTTACGGATTAGTGTTGTATTATAAAAATATTAACATTAAGAATATGATGCCATTTCAAAATTCAGAATTTTATATTAAGTGTGGGATTAGTTTTAGTGGAGAGGAGGCTGAAAAGTGGGAGACTAGTAGAAAAACAAATGGCACCTTGTGCCCTCCAAGTGGCAAAAAGGCACCACATGCATAGGCTAAAACTCTGCTCACTTATATCTATGTCCCTCTCACTTCCTCCCCTCTATTTTTGAAATTCTCTCCTTCACATAGCCCTTCTCTCTTCTCCCACATATTTTCTTGACCTCCATAGCTAAGTTGAAGACCAAACTAACTCCCTTTCCAATATTAAACTCTTCTACTAAATTCTAAGCTATGGTAAACTCCAACCAGTGATTGTTTTCGGTAATGGACTGGACCGAATCTGCCCCACAAACATTATCTTAGGAGATGAACTATTTGGAAGAAAAACAAGTAAGTAAGATGGTCTCAACCTTGTGAAGTATGTATGCATGTCATTAAAAGTTGAAGAAATGGGGAAATTGGTGCAAAGATTGGAGCAGTGGGTGTCACGAAATTTAGGGACTGTTTTGGCTTAAGTTAAGGTAAGATTTCTTCTTCTTATAAAGTAATTGGAGTTAAACGAAATTGTAGTTAAGAGATGAACTTGTGTTAAGAGAAATTGGAAGTAAGAAAATGCATGTGGTTGTTGTTGGAATTATTGTACCGATTTTGGGGCTGTTTTGTATACATTGGGTTTGATTGTTGTTGTTGTTATCATTATCACTAATTACATGTTAAAATTGAAGGAAACCTTGATATTGATAGTTGAAATGGTTTATATGAAGTGTTGAAATATGAATTGGATTTTAAGGAGTTATGAAAAGAGTTTTGGTATTAAGTCTTGTGGCCGAGGCATGTATAAAATTGTTGGACATTGTTGTGTTGTATTTAGGGGCTGTTTTGTGGAGTTATAATGCTGGAAATTTAGTTACAATTATGCATGTACAATGTGGTAATTGCTAACGTATGTCTTTAAAAAACTAAAGTGTAGAAAGGTGTTATGTTGCAAACTATAGGACTTGAACTCTCATTGTTGCTAGAAGTATGAACTATTTTTATGGACAATTTTAATATGGATTAAGGGGCTGAATTAACAAGAGAAATAAGTGTATTAATCATCTTGGTTGTTGTGGTTGTTGTATTGCATGAATGTAAAGAGAAAAAATGTATAACGATAGCGTATATAGAAGTATATGGGATTGATTTGGTTATGACCTTGAGACGTGTCTTCTTATTGATGTTGTTGACCTTGTTTGTGAGTTGTGGATGCATATATAAATAGAGGAAGTGCTGCCCAAATTTGTATATAAAAAGAAGTTATCGTTCGATATATATAACGTATACTAGTAACCATAAAGTTGATAGACATGTTATTATTGTTATAAGTTGAAGTACTAATTGAGACGAATTCTAAATATTGAGTTGGTTAGTTCGACAATAAGGTATGTGAAACTATCCCTTCTTTCTTTTGGCATGGTGTTATATAAAATGAATGTGCGGCGGACGTACATAGTTCCAATGAATCCTAATTTCTAGTGACACTTGATATGATAGTGCCTTTGATCCTACAGGGATAGTTCATTCTATATATTCTATTGAGAGTCAAATGATGATTTAATTTGCATATGGTTACTCATGATAATCTATTCGTGCTTGATGTGATTATATCATTTCACCGAGTCCCGGGTCGGGAATATTCGTGTGCAGTTCCTTTCATTGTTCATCGAGACCCTCACTAGAGGGTCGGGACACGTTATATGTATATATATGATGATTCCATGGACAGGCATCTATGATGATGATGAGCTCACCGAGTCCCAGAATTGGTCGGGTATGTTATATGGACAGGTATCCATGATTATGATGATTCCACCGAGTCCCCCTCACTAGAGATCCAGGACACGTTATATGTATATAGATATGATAATTCTATGGTCAGGCATCCATGATTTTGATATGACTATCATTTTTATAAGGCACAGTTGACTCTCATTTTTATATGGCACAGTTGTATTGGTATTTTGGTTATCATACTTGTCTCCTGTCATCTTTTGGCCAGTTATGATCTTCTTTATTGTACTTTATGTTTTACATACTCGGTACATTTGTTCGTACTGACCCCCTTTCCTCGGGGGGGCTGCGTTTCATGCCCGCGGGTACATATATTCAGTTTGGTGATCCTCCAGTTTAGGATTCCTGTTCAGCTATTTGGAGAGCTCCATTGATCCGGAGCCAAGTCATTTTGGTACAAAACCTATGATATAGACTTATGCATATTCGTGCTAGTCAGGGGTACGACAGGGCCATGTCCCGTCATAACTTACTATTATACTTGAAAGGGGATTATCGAACTTAAACTATGGAATAAATAAAATCAGCAAAGAAGAACAGAGGTAAACTTAAAGACATTAAGTAATGTTCCCAAAAATGTTCTGTGACATGAACTGGAACATTAACAAAAACGCAGAACTAAAAACTGAGTTTAAGATGCAGCGGAAATAAATCAAGGACACCAAAGATTGTTTTTCATAAGTTATATAATTGTATATAACTTATAGTGGTCTCATGACCAAAAATTTATCAGATATAAAATTATACAATCTTACAAATCCTCGAGAATGAATAGTAATCCGTGAAACAAAAGGGATTAAAAAGAAGGTAACTCCTAACTTCTAAGCCTTAAAAATCTATCTAAAATAGAAGTGAAAAACACCCTATTACAATTGCTTTGAGTTGAAAGAACACGTATAGATCTATGACAGCAATTCGTAATTTTGAACAAGTGTAATCACAAAACAGTCGCTCGATCCAAATTGTGTTTGAGGCAATATTTGAGACGCCTCGGATCTGAATTTTGTTCTGCAAAACTGGATAATTAAGCCTTGAGTGAACCTCTATTTATAGTGGAGAGTTCACCCGAGAGGCTCCTTGATTCTCGGTGGAGGTTGAGCGAATAGGGCTGGTTGAGCCGTTCTTCACCTTAAAATTCTCAACTGCTTTGACTTTGTCTTCCCGTGAATGCTCCTTCCATGCACTCTCCTCGACTTGGTCTTGTTAAGTATTATCGTGTTTCCTTAGCTCCTAACCAAGCCAAACATTCACGTGATAAAATCTTCTCACTTCAGAATCCGCTCGTGAAGATAGGCAAAACTTTTGCGAAATGTCCTCCTGCATGTCACGACATTTGGGATGACATTTTCCTGCTTTTACTTAATCACCAAAAAGAGACATGTTACGGAAAATGTTAGGACACGTAACCTAACACTAACAATCTCCCTTTTGCCTTTCTTCACAAAACTAAATAGGTTAATGATTTTATCACAGCAAATATCTCAACCTTCATCCTCAAACATTTATAAAGCACGATATATACACTATGTGCGAAGAAGTTACTCGAATCGTAGTATGATGCAAAATGCGAGTATACATCTAAAAGATTAATGCAATCAAACCATCAATATACACATAAACAAGATAGAATAAATAGTAATATATAAACAATTAAAATGTCTCAAATCACAAGTCAAATAACTACAGTCCATAACTGAAAGTATTCAACAACTGCTACTTAGCAGCCTAAACACAGCAACACCACCTCAGAACTATTTCATCTCCAGATGTCTTCTGGTTTCATCTCCCCCTGTATCAAGATCCCCTCTGGTTTGAGCATTCAGCCCTGCTTGCTCCCGACTGCACTCCCATCTCCCTTTTTGGGAAGAAAGCAAAAATAGTAACGTTCTAGCTTCCACTGTGGCTTTTGCACCGTCCACTCCAGCGATCTGGGCATTGAGTTTTGCAATCTCTTGCACCAGCCAAACAGTTGTTAAGGACGACTGTGAGATGTTACTGGAGATGTCTGGGACATTTCTGGTAACACTAGCATTTCCAGCTGTATTCGTCCATGGGAGATCAATGACTCGCTTCGCTTCTTCAGATCGCCCGATTAACGACGATACTTCGTGTTCTTTCCAGAGCAGATCCTCGCTAGGCTTGAAATCCTGTGAGGTTAGTACCTTAAAGATCAATGAGGGAAAGGGAAAGATGATACTGTGTCCTTTCTCGCCATATTTACAACTGCTGAAAGATTGTTTTTCCTATATCAACATTTAAACCTTTTCCTATTTTGTATAGAGCAATGCTTGTTCAATTGTTACAATTGATTTGTTCAAAGAACACAACCAGTTGTGTATCATTAACTTGTGCAAAACAAAGAAATAAGGCAATGAGTCCGGATGTTGACACCTTGAAACCCATTTCTTCACAACTCCACCATGAGGTATGAAATCACTTCATCCCTATCATTTATCACTTCCCGCTCGCCCTCTCATCATCATTCACTCTATTCAAACATTGGTTAATTGTAGTCTGTGAAGTCATAAAATTTGTTATAGAAACACTTTCCCAAAGTTTTTCGACTTGGGTTTCTCTGTTTTGCTTGTTAGATTTGCATAAAATAACTTCACTACCTTGTCTACATAAGGACATTTGTTATTTACGGAATCTAGTAGATTTCTTGAAGTGAAGAAATCCACCAGACCGTGGCTACTACAAGACGCAATGTCCAATACCTTCTCGGTTCGAATGGCTCGACCGTTGAACCAAGACCAATGTTTTGAGTGATTGGCTGTTAAAAATTCGGGAGAGAAAGGGGTTACCTCAGACGCAGATTCAGAGCTACTGCTTGTTAGACCTCGGACACTGGAATCTGAAGATGATTCAGAAGATGTCATAACATTTTCTGTGACATCTTGAGGGGTTGATGATGATTTTGTTTCCCCTGAAGTATGACCAGATTTCTTGAAGTAAAACCTCTTCAGAGGGGTGTCGTCTGGAATCTCATCTTCCTCACTGGATTCTGGCAGATTTGTGAAGGAAGGTGAAGCAGGTGATTCCGGTTGGGACTCACCCGAAAGGGTCTTTTCTGAATCAGCAGAACTGGAGCTTGAAGAGGGAGGAGTTGCTGACTTCTTCCTTTTGGTGGAGGATTCACCACTGCCAAAGGCCTTCTCAAAGTTTCGGACCGACCTGCGAGTGGGAAAAGTTGCTTGATTTGTCCTCTTTGGTAGGACGGAAACATCCGGTTTTTCCTCTAAGTTGATATGATTATTTGTTTCCGGATAGGCGATTTCTAGAGGTTCTCGAAAGCACTTATCACCAAACTGCGGCACAATGGTGGACTTGTGCTCATTGGAGAGTGTTCTGGGACTGGTGGTGACATTTTTGGTGACATGGGTGAGACATCCATTGGAGAGAAAGGTGAAGAAGAGAAGGAGAAGTTAGGGTTTTCTGAGGTTACGGGAATGGGAGAAGTTTGTGAGGGAGATGTGTTGTGCGAGGGATTCATTGTGGGTAATGAGCTAAAATTTCGTTCCCGCCCCTTTTTTTTTTTTTTTTTTTGTTTTTTGGAGGAATTTTCTTTGGAAGTGAGAATTAGTATTTTAGTGAATGGGTATTTATACACTTGGCAAAAACTATCTACATAAGTGTTTAAGTTCTATACAAAGACTAGTTCCTAAGGTTTAGAGGTTGTTTCAAAATAGACATCAAAACCAAGAGAAATTTTTCAACAAAAACCAACTCAACATTAATCGACAAAAAATCTGGAAATCTGAGTGTTATCAGAAATGTTAGCCCATTTTGTGTAACACGGGAGTCATTTTCTCATAGGAACAGCAGTTTCGGCAACTAAACAAGACACTTTATAGAGTTTTGTCTCTAAATTAGTGGAACAATGTATATTGAGTCCAAATAGATAAGATCTTGTGTCTATCATTATAAGTATGTTGATACTCCTATAGAATAGGAACGGTATCAATTTTGTGGGCTTTGCCCAACATTTTACAATTGCCGAGGAATTTAAGGCTTTGCCTTATTTTTTGATACTCCCTTTTTATGATTTTTATATCATCGCAGAGAACGGTATCATTTTAAAAAGGTGTTCCTTTGAGAAGTCATGACCCGTTAGAAACACAAAACAACTTTAACATTTACCGAAAAGAAGCAGTTCCAGATTTTACACTGGATGAATGTTACCACAAATGTCAGGGACATTTCGGATAACACACCCCAGCAGTGTTGATTTTTATATTGAGCAGAGACCGAGAGAGTTTTTCAAGTTTGAAAACCTCTCATGATCTAAAGCTTTTGTAAAAATATCAGCTAGTTGATGAGAAGTGTCAACATAATCGATTCTAACTATTTGCTTTTTCAACCAAGTCTCAAGAAAGTGATGTCTTATATCTATATGTTGTGTACGAGAGTGCTGAACCGGATTTTTAGATATATTGATGGCACTCATATTATCACAGTACAAAACTAAGATATTTTTTGAAACACCATAATCGTCTAACATGTGTCTTAGCCATATTAATTTAGAGCAACAACTCCCACGCTACATATTCCGATTCAAAGAATGAGAGTGAGACACAATTTTGTTTACGATCGCATCAGAAACTAAGTTATTGCCAAGGTAAAAACATCCTCCACTAGTACTTTTTCTATCTTCCACATCCTCACTTCAATCCGAGTCACTATATCCTATTAGATTAGGATTGTCTTTGGAATACCAAATTCCCAACTCACACGTGTCAAGAACATATCTTATGACACGCTTGACAAAGATTTAAGTGGGAAATTTTAGGGCATGCTTGGAATCGTGCACACACACAAACACTAAACATAAGATCCGGACGACTCGCGGTGAGATACAAAAGACTACCTATCATAGATCCGTATAAAGTCAATCAACATTCTCCCCAACATCATCTTTGATATAGTCCGGTTGATCCCATCTGAGTCTTCATATGTTTGGCATTCTCCAATCCAAACTTTTAACCAGTTCTTGGCATATTTGCTTTGTGAAATGAAGATACCCTCCTCATTTTGTTTTATCCGCAAGCCTAAGAAAAAGGTTAGTTCCTCTATCATGCTCATTTCGAATGTTGAGGACATAGCTCGACAAAAGTCTTAAGATGAGACATCAAGTCGAACCAAAACTATGTCATCTACATAGATTTGAGCAATAACCATATCTGATCCATGGTGTTTTATAAATAAAGTACAATCAGCTACACCACGTTGGAAACCAAATTCAAGAAGGAATTGAGTTAAACGAGCATACCATGCACGCGAGCTTGTTTTAGTCCATACAAGGCCTTTTTAACTTGTATACATGTTGTGGATGGTGAGGATCTTCAAATCATTTGGGTTGTTCAACATATATCTCCTTATCAATATATCCGTTCAAAAAGGCACCTTTCACATCCATTTGGTGAAGAGTTATCTTTAAACAACAAGCTATGGCAAGTAATAATCTAATTGATTCAATTCTAGCCATCGGAGCAAAGGTTTCATCATAGTCGATACCTTCGACTTGAGAGTATCCTCGAGCCACTAGTCTAGCTTTATTTCTAATAACAGCCAGATTCCGATTTATTCTTAAAGATCCATTTAGTTCCTATTACATTAGTCTCATCGTGCAGGAACTAGATCCCAAACCTCATTTCTCGTGAACTGTTCTAGTTCTTCTTGCACGGCTTGTATCCACCAACTGCCTTTTAGTGCTTCATTAATGTTTTTAGGTTCCAAAGTAGAAACATAGCACGATTGACTTACCTTGTGATGTATGGTGGACATACACGCATACTTCACCATGTCTCGGTAATTTTTTGGCTCTTTTCTCCTTGTTTTTATTCCTTCGAATACTTCTCCCATTACTGCTCAGGGATGGTTTCTTATGATTCGGATGAGGATCCTGCGCATCAATCACGGTTCGCCGTAATCCTCATCGGTGTTCTCATCTTCTGATACAGTGCCGCAGATGTTGTGACATTTGGTGTAACATCCGCATTTTCTCGTGGTCCGCCTCCTCAGATTGTTACGACAAAGATTCACATCGTGTATTTCCTGCATGATCTGCATTATCATCAAAAACAATATTAACAGATTCTTGTACGGATTTGGTTCGAAGATTGTACACTCGGTAAGCATGACTATTTTGAGAATAGCCTATGAAAATTCCCTTATCACTCTTAGAGTCAAACTTTGCTCGATTATCTCTATCATTTAGAACATAGCATACACACCCAAAAACATGAAAATAACGTAGATTTGGTTTCTTTCCATTCAAGATCTCATAGGTGTCATTTTTGTTCCCGGTCTAAGATAGACTCTATTAGAGATGTGACTTGCAGTGTTTAGTGGCTTCGCCAAAAACGCTTTTGACGCTTTTTAGAACTTAGCATGACTCTAGCCATTTCTTGTAGGGTTCTATTCTTCCTCTCTACCCCATTTTGTTGGGGGGTTTTGGGAGCAGAAAATTCATGGAAAATACCTTTTTTCTCACAGAATGTAGAAAATTGATTATTTTCAAACTCCTTTCCATGATCAGATCTTATCCGATAAATAGAGGAATGATATAGATTTCTAATTCTAGAGTACAATATTCTAAACATGTCAAACGTTTGAGACTTTTCTTTCAAAAAGAATATCCAAGAGTATCTTGAAAAGTCATCTACAATCACAAAGGAGTACCTCATGCCTCCTAAGCTATCTACCTCGATTGGACCCATAAGATCCATATGTAAAAGTTGAAAGCAATGAGACGCACGAGAAATGTCCATCAATCAACAACTTTGTGAGGACACGGTTTGCTTACCTTTGAGACAATCTTCACACACCACGATTTCACTCATAGGACTTAGTTTAGGAATGCCTTTTACCGCCTCATAAGATATCAATTTTCTAAGGTTGCGATAATTGACATGTCCTAGTTTTTGATGCCACAATGTTGTGTCATCAGTCCTAACTCTATTACATACCTTATGTTCTCCGACAAGATAACAATTATCACTTGTTCTTGTACTGCCATTATGCATTTGTTAGTTTCATCACCATCGCATACGCATGTTTATTGAATCTTACCTCTAAGTTGTCATCACACGCTGGCTTATACTAATTAGGTTAGCCATCAGACCATCAACGTGTAAGACATTATTTAGTGCTGGAATTCCAGGGACATTAACAGTTCCTCTTCCTATTATCTTACTCTTTCCACCTCCTCCATATGTAACATTTCCTCCATTTAGAGCTTCGTAGTTCTTAGATGCCTTTTGTTCCCGCTATACGACGAACAGCACGCACAAAGTACCACGATCCGTAGATATTGGTCCTTAGTGCGCATGGCTACATTACAACTTGTTTTCTTGATGGGAACCCAAACCTTTTTGTTACCTTACGATTTTTGTAGATAGAGAGTCCCTCAGAGTCTGTCTCAAGTTCTTGACAACATTGGAAGACCTTTTCTTTTGAGTTTTAGTAACTTAAAGCAAAAGGTTTTAAATGTCCAGATTTACTACAATAATTGCACACATAGTTGCTACCCTTCTTACGGTTCATTTCCATTTTTAACAAACAAGTTGGAGCATAATGTATTGATAGGATTCTTGTAGCCCAAACCAAGACATAGAGGTTGACTAACACTAAGGATTTCATCTAATTTGGAGGTGCCTGTGTTAAGCTTTTTGAAGGTTGCTTCGGCCAGATCCAACTTTGCACTTATCTTTCCGAATTCAAGATCTTTTTTGGTAAGAGTCACTTCCGGTAATGGTACTTATCAAATCTGCATTCTCACGAGTTAGAGTTTTCACCTTTGATTCAAGTTGATTAGATTCAATGATTAAGTCCTTGCAAAGGACTTGCAATTCTTTAATCATATCATCCTGTAGTCTTCGAGTCTCGTGTTTAGAATCATTTTTGAAATAAAGCCATAAGCAATTGACATCCAAGAATTTAAAACTCATACCGTCATTGCTGTCAGATTCTGCAGATGTTACAATGATGTTCCGGAAATGTCATGACATTTAGTGTATCACAATACCTAAACCTTCATCATCCGACAGAGAATGTTCAAAAACAATGGCCGCAAAGATTGCCAGTGACTCTATTTCTCAGATTCTCTTCCCTTCACCTTCATCATCACTTAGGGAAATCCATAGACTTTTGCCAACCTTTCTTAGAGTGTTTGCACACTCGTTGGCATAACGGCCCCATCCCGAGCAACATGACATTGAACTTTGTCGAGTCGCTGGGATCGAACCCGGTTCGGCCGTAATTTATTCTCCTAAGTTGATTGCCTTTTTGTGCGTGGGAAAATTCTTGGTAATTCGTGGATTGAGTCCTTGGTTTTGGTGCTCTTTAGTCTTAGATTTATTCTTATCTTCGTTGAATCTTCTTAACATCGTATTGAACCTACGAGTAAGAAGAGCAACGTTAACACCATCCCCAATTTCTTCAAGTGTTTCATCCTCTTCATCGACTTCCGTCTCTAAGGATTTTGCTTGAAGGGCAACATCCTTGCCTTTGTATAAAGACCTTTGATTTTCCATGTTCATCTCATATGTTTTGAGAATGCTCATTAAAGTATGTAGGTCCATTGTGGCAAGGTTGTGTGCTTCTTCAATCGCACAAATCTTAATGTTGAACTTTTCGGAAGAGATCGGCGGCTTTTTCAACAAGTTGATTGTTGGTCAATGGAGAACCAAGAACTTGACATTCATTAGAGATATCAATCAACTTTTCAAAATAGGTTTTAATATCCTCCGATTCCTCCATCCTTAAACGCTCATACTTACTCACGAGCATGCGCTTCGCTTCGTTGAACACTTGAGCTACCTTCACAATGAGTTTGTAAAGTATCCCAAGCATCCTTGGCAAGAGAGCAATTTTGGATGAGTTTGAACATATAAAGATCAACCCATCCGAAAATAGCATTTAGTGCCTTTTCGCCAAGCTCGCACTATTAGTTTCTTCGAAAGTCCATTCGCCTCGTGCTTGACCAAAATGTCGCCTTCCTCGTCCGGTGGAAGCATAGGACCAGTGTATCCATTTGTAATAGATCTCCATGCTCTAACATCAATGGATTTGATGTGAGAACGTAGGCGAATCTTCCAATAAGGATAGTTTGATCCATCTAAAATAGGAAGTCTACCAATATTTGGATTACCCGGATCCATAGTTAAGTTAAAGGACCTTAGCACTTATTATGTCAAGTGTCGGCTTTGATACCAATTGAAAGGGGATTATCGAACTTAAACTATGGAATAAATAAAATCAGCAAAGAAGAACAGAGGTAAACTTAAAGACAGTAAGTAATGTTCCCAAAAATGTTCTGTGACATGAACTGGAACATTAACAAAAACGCAGAACTAAAAACTGAGTTTAAGATGCAGCGGAAATAAATCAAGGACACCAAAGATTGTTTTTCATAAGTTATATAATTGTATATAACTTATAGTGGTCTCATGACCAAAAATTTATTGTATAAAAATTATACAATCTTACAAATCCTCGAGAATGAATAGTAATCCGTGAAACAAAAGGGATTAAAAAGAAGTTAAATCCTAACTTCTAAGCCCAAAAATCTATCTAAAATAGAAGTGAAAAACACCCTATTACAATTGCTTTGAGTTGAAAGAACACTTATAGATCTAAGAAAGCAATTCGTAATTTTGAACAAGTGTAATCACAAAACAGCCGCTCGATCCAAATTGTGTTTGAGGCAATATTTGAGACGCCTCGCATCTGAATTTTGTTCGCAAAAACTGGATAATTAAGCCTTGGAGTGAACCTCTATTTATAGTGAGAGTTCACCCGAGAGGCTCCTTGATTCTCGGTGGAGGTTGAGCGCATAGGGCTGGTTCGAGCCGTTTCTTCACCTTAAAATTCTCAACTGCTTTGACTTTGTCTTCCCGTGAATGCTCCTTCCGTTATGCACTCTCCTCGACTTGGTCTTGTTAAGTATTATCGTGTTTCCTTAGCTCCTAACCAAGCCAAACATTCACGTGATAAAATCTTCTCGCCTTCAGACCGCCGTGAAGATAGGCAAAACTTTTGCCAGAAATGTCCTCCCAGATGTCACGACATTTGGGATGACATTTTCCTGTTTTTACTTAATCACCAAAAAGAGACATGTTACGGAAAATGTTAGGACACAGAACCTAACACTAACAATCTCCCCCTTTTTGCCTTTCTTCACAAAACTAAATAGGTTAATGATTTTATCACAGGCAAATATCTCAACCTTCATCCTGAAACATTTATAAAGCACGATATATACACTATGTGCCAGTAAGTTACTCGAATCAGAGTATGATGCAAAATGCGAGTATACATCTAAAAGATTAATGCACTGAAACCATCAATATACACATAAACAGTATAGAATAAATAGTAATATATAAACAGAATTAAAATGTCTCAAATCACAAGTCAAATAACTATACCCATAATCGAAAGTATTCAACAACTGCTACTTAGCAGCCTAAACACAGCAACACCACCTCAGAACTATTTCATCTCCAGATGTCTTCTGGTTTCATCTCCCCTTGTATCAAGATCCCCTCTGGTTTGAGCATTCACCGCTGCCGTTGCTCCCCGACTGCACTCCCATCTCCTCTTTTTGGGAAGAAAGCAAAAATAGTAACGCTCCTAGCTTCCACCGTGGCTTTTCGCACTGTCCACTCGCGATCCGGGCATTGAGCTTTGCAATCTCTTGCACCACCAGCAGTTGTAGAAGACGATCGTGAGATGGTACCGGAGATGTCTGGGACATTGCTGGTAACACTAGCTCTTCCACCGTATTCGCCCATGGAAGATCAATGACTCGCTTTGCTTCTTCAGATCGTCCGATTAACGACGATACTTCGTAGTTCTTTCCAGAGCAGATCCTCGCTAGGCTTGAAATCCCTGTGAGGTTAGTACCTTAAAGATCAATGAGGGAAAGGGAAGGATGATACCTGTGTCCTTTTCTGCCATATTTACAATCTGTTGAAAGATTGTTTTTCCTATATCAACATTTAAACCTTTTCCTATTTTGTATAGGAGCAATGCTTGTTCAATTGTTACAATTGATTTGTTCAAAGAACACAACCAGTTGTGTATCATTAACTTGTGCAAAACAGCAAATAAGGCAGTGAGTCTGGATGTTGGACACCTTGAAACCCATTTCTTCACAACTCCACTGAGGTATGAAATCACTTCATCCCTATCATTTATCACTTCCCGCTCGCCTCTCATCATCATTCACTCTATTCAAACATTGGTTAATTGTAGTCGGTGTGAAGTCATAAAATTTGTTATAGAGAAACACTTTCCCAAAGTTTTTCGACTTGGGTTTCTCTGCTTTTGCTTGTTAGATTTGCATAAAATAACTTCACTACCTTGTCTACATAAGGACATTTGTTATTTACTAATCTAGTAGATTTCTTGAAGTGAAGAAATCCACCGCATGGCTACTACAAGACGCAATGTCCAATACCTTCTCGTTCGAATGGCTCGACCGTTGAACCAAGACCAATGTTTTGAGTGATCGTTAAAAATTCGAGAGAAAGGGGTTACCTCGCACGCAGATTCGTAGCTACCGCTTGTTAGACTCTGACATCGAATCAAGATGATTCGTAAGATGTCATAACATTTTCTCGTGACATCTTGAGGTTGATGATGATTTTGTTTCCGAAGTATGACCAGATTTCTTGAAGTAAAACCTCTTCGCAGAGGGTGTCGTCGAATCTCATCTTCTCACCGGATTTTGGCATTTGTGAAGGAAGGTGAAGCAGTGATTCCTGGGACTCACCCGAAAGCGGTCTTTTCTCGAATCGCCAGAATCGAGCTTCAAGAGGAGGAGTTGCGACTTCTTCCTTTTGGTGGAGGATTCACCATCGCCAAAGGCCTTCTCAAAGTTTCTGACCGACCGCGAGTGGGAAAAGTTGCTTGATTTGTCCTTCTTGGTAGACGGAAACATCCGGGTTTCTAAGTTGATAGGATTATTTGTTTCCCCTGGATAGGCGATTTCTAGAGGTTCTTGGAAAGCACTTATCACCAAATCTGTGCACAATGGTGGACTTGTGCTCATTGGAGAGTGTTCTGGGACTGGTGGTGACATTTTTGGTGACATGGGTGAGACATCCATTGGAGAGAAAGGTGAAGAAGAGAAGGAGAAGTTAGGGTTTTCTGAGGTTACGGGAATGGGAGAAGTTTGTGAGGGAGATGTGTTGTGCGAGGGATTCATTGTGGGTAATGAGCTAAAATTTCGTTCCCGCCCCTTTTTTTTTTTTTTTTTTTTGTTGTTTCTTGGAGGAATTTTCTTTGGAAGTGAGAATTAGTATTTTAGTGAATGGGTATTTATACACTTGGCAAAAACTATCTACATAAGTGTTTAAGTTCTATACAAAGACTAGTTCCTAAGGTTTAGAGGTTGTTTCAAAATAGACATCAAAACCAAGAGAAATTTTTCAACAAAAACCAACTCAACATTAATCGACAAAAAATCTGGAAATCTGAGTGTTATCAGAAATGTTAGCCCATTTTGTGTAACACGGGAGTCATTTTCTCATAGAATAAGTTAGCTGCAACTAAACAAGACCCTTTATCGAGTTTTGTCTCTAAATTAGTGGAACAATGTATATTGAGTCCAAATAGATAAGATCTTGTGTCTATCATTATAAGTATGTTGATACTCCTATAGAATAGGAACGGTATCAATTTTGTGGGCTTTGCCCAACATTTTACAATTGCCGAGGAATTTAAGGCTTTGCCTTATTTTTTGATACTCCCTTTTTATGATTTTTATATCATCGCAGAGAACGGTATCATTTTAAAAAGGTGTTCCTTTGAGAAGTCATGACCCGTTAGAAACACAAAACAACTTTAACATTTACCGAAAAGAAGCAGTTCCAGATTTTACACTGGATGAATGTTACCACAAATGTCAGGGACATTTCGGATAACACACCCCAGCAGTGTTGATTTTTATATTGAGCAGAGACCGAGAGAGTTTTTCAAGTTTGAAAACCTCTCATGATCTAAAGCTTTTGTAAAAATATCAGCTAGTTGATGAGAAGTGTCAACATAATCGATTCTAACTAGCTGTTTTTCAACCAAGTCTCGAAGAAAGTGATGTCTTATATCTATATGTTTTGTACGAGAGTGCTGAACCGGATTTTTAGATATATTGATGGCACTCATATTATCACAGTACAAAACTAAGATATTTTTTGAAACACCATAATCGTCTAACATGTGTCTTAGCCATATTAATTGAGAGCAACAACTCCCCGCTGCTACATATTCAGATTCAAAGATTGAGAGTGACACAATTTTGTTTACGACTGTATCAGGAAACTAAGTTATTGCCAAGGTAAAAACATCCTCCACTAGTACTTTTTCTATCTTCCACATCCCCAGCCCAATCCGAGTCACTATATCCTATTAGATTAGGATTAGTGTCTTTGGAATACCAAATTCCCAACTCACATGTGCCGGCAACATATCTTATGACACGTTTGACAGCATTTAAGTGGGAAATTTTAGGGCATGCTTGGAATCGTGCACACACACAAACACTAAACATAAGATCTGGACGACTCGCGGTGAGATACAAAAGACTACCTATCATAGATCTGTATAAAGTTGGGTCAACATTCTCCCCAACATCATCTTTGGATATAGTCTGGGTTGATCCCATCGGAGTCTTCATATGTTTGGCATTCTCCAATCCAAACTTTTTAACCAGGTTCTTGGCATATTTGCTTTGTGAAATGAAGATACCCTCCTCATTTTGTTTTATCTGCAAGCCTAAGAAAAAGGTTAGTTCCCCTATCATGCTCATTTCGAATGTTGAGGACATAGCTTCGACAAAAGTCTTAAGATGAGACATTGAAGTCGAACCAAAAACTATGTCATCTACATAGATTTGAGCAATAACCATATCTGATCCATGGTGTTTTATAAATAAAGTACAATCATTACACCACGTTGGAAACCAAATTCGAAGGAATTGAGTTAAACGAGCATACCATGCACGTGGAGCTTGTTTTAGTCCATACAAGGCCTTGTTTAACTTGTATACATGTTGTGGATGGTGAGGATCTTCAAATCCTTTGGGTTGTTCAACATATATCTCCTTATCAATATATCCGTTCAAAAAGGCACCTTTCACATCCATTTGGTGAAGAGTTATCTTTAAACAACAAGCTATGGCAAGTAATAATCTAATTGATTCAATTCTAG
Source organism: Przewalskia tangutica (assembly GCA_029844215.1). Lineage (NCBI taxonomy): Eukaryota > Viridiplantae > Streptophyta > Magnoliopsida > Solanales > Solanaceae > Przewalskia > Przewalskia tangutica. The sequence goes on along the minus strand of CM056723.1, from coordinate 113,900,767 downwards.
CTACTGGAGCAAAGGTTTCATCATAGTCGATACCTTCGACTTGAGAGTATCCTTGAGCCACTAGTCTAGCTTTATTTCTAATAATGATTCCAGTTAAATCGATTTATTCTTAAAGATCCATTTAGTTCCTATTACATTAGTCTCATCAGCGAGGAACTAGATCCCAAACCTCATTTCGGTGAACTTTCTAGTTCTTCTTGCATGGCTTGTATCCACCAACTGTCTTTTAGTGCTTCATTAATGTTTTTAGGTTCCAAAGTAGAAACATAGCACGATTGACTTACCTTGTGATGTATGGTGGACATACACGCATACTTCACCATGTCTCGGTAATTTTTTGGCTCTTTTCTCCTTGTTTTATTCCTTGAATACTTCTCCTATTACATTCGCTGGGATGGTTTCTTATGATTACGGATGAGGATCCTGCATCGAATCACGAAGTTCGATTTGTAATCCTCATCGGTGTTCATCTTGATTCACGGTGTTGCTGCAGATGTTGTGACATTTGGTGTAACATCTGCATTTTCTGTGGTCTGCCCCTCCTGTATTGTTACGACAGCATCTGTTACTGGTGTATTTCCTGCATGATCTGCATTATCATCAAAAACAATATTAACAGATTCTTGTACGGATTTGGTTCGAAGATTGTACACTCGGTAAGCATGACTATTTTGAGAATAGCCTATGAAAATTCCCTTATCACTCTTAGAGTCAAACTTTGCTCGATTATCTCTATCATTTAGAACATAGCATACACACCCAAAAACATGAAAATAACGTAGATTTGGTTTCTTTCCATTCAAGATCTCATAGGGTGTCATTTTTGTTCCTGGTCTAAGATAGACTCTATTAGAGATGTGACTTGCAGTGTTTAGGGCTTCTGCCCAAAAACGTTTTGACAGTTTTTTAGAACTTAGCATGACTCTAGCCATTTCTTGTAGGGTTCTATTCTTCCTCTCTGCTACACCATTTTGTTGGGGGGTTTTGGGAGCAGAAAATTCATGGAAAATACCTTTTTTCTCACAGAATGTAGAAAATTGATTATTTTCAAACTCCTTTCCATGATCAGATCTTATCCGATAAATAGAGGAATGATATAGATTTCTAATTCTAGAGTACAATATTCTAAACATGTCAAACGTTTGAGACTTTTCTTTCAAAAAGAATATCCAAGAGTATCTTGAAAAGTCATCTACAATCACAAAGGAGTACCTCATGCCTCCTAAGCTATCTACCTCGATTGGACCCATAAGATCCATATGTAAAAGTTGAAAGCAATGAGACGTACCTGAGAAATGTCCATCAATCTGAACAACTTTGTGAGGGACACGGGTTTGCTTACCTTTGAGACAATCTTCACACACCACGATTTCACTCATAGGACTTAGTTTAGGAATGCCTTTTACCGCCTCATAAGATATCAATTTTCTAAGGTTGCGATAATTGACATGTCCTAGTTTTTGATGCCACAATGTTGTGTCATCAGTCCTAACTCTATTACATACCTTATGTTCTCCGACAAGATAACAATTATCACTTGTTCTTGTACCTGTCATTATGCATTTGTTAGTTTCATCAGTCACTGTACATGCATGTTTATTGAATCTTACCTCTAAGTTGTCATCACACAGTTGGCTTATACTAATTAGGTTAGCCATCAGACCATCAACGTGCAAGACATTATTTAGTGCTGGAATTCCAGGGACATTAACAGTTCCTCTTCCTATTATCTTACTCTTTCCACCTCCTCCATATGTAACATTTCCTCCATTTAGAGCTTCGTAGTTCTTTAGGCGATCTTTTGTTCTGTCATATGGCGGGAAACGACCAGCATCAAAGTACCACGATCGAGAGATATTGGTCCTTAGTGCGGTTATGGCTACATTACAACTTGTTTTCTTGATGGGAACCCAAACCTTTTTGTTACCTTACGATTTTTGTAGATAGAGAGTCCTCAGAGTCTTTGTCGAAGTTCTTGACAACATTCGGAAGACCTTTTCTTTTGAGTTTTAGTAACTTAAAGCAAAAGGTTTTAAATGTCCAGATTTATTACAATAATTGCACACATAGTTGCTACCCTTCTTACAGTTCATTTCCCCATTTTTAACAAACAAGTTGGAGCATAATGTATTGATACGATTCTTGTAGCCCAAACCAATTACATAGAGGTTGACTAACACTAAGGATTTCATCTAATTTGGAGGTGCTGTGTTAAGCTTTTTGAAGGTTGCTTGGCGGATCCAACTTTGCACTTATCTTTCCGAATTCAAGATCTTTTTTGGTAAGAGTCACTTCCAGTCGGGTAATGGTACTTATCAAATCTGCATTCTCACGAGTTAGAGTTTTCACCTTTGATTCAAGTTGATTAGATTCAATGATTAAGTCCTTGCAAAGGACTTGCAATTCTTTAATCATATCATCCTTAGAGTCTTCTTGAGTCTCAGGTTTAGAATCATTTTTTGAAATAAAGCCATAGAAGCAATTGACATCTGAAGAATTTAAAAACTCATACCTGTCTGCTGTTGCTGTATCTGCAGATGTTACAGCTGATGTTCCCGGAAATGTCATGACATTTAGTGTATCACGATCGGCTAAACGCCATCATCGGCAGAGAATGTTCAAAAAGCGATGGCGGCGTTGCTTGTGACTCTATTTCGTATTCTCTTCCCCGCACCTTCATCATCACTTAGGAAATCCATAGACTTTTGCCAACCTTTCTTAGAGTGTTTGCACACTCGTTGGCATAATGGCCCCGTCGGCGATCGTGACATTGAATGATGTCGGTGCTGGGATCGAACCTGGTTCGGTCAGAATTTATTCTCCTAAGTTGATTGCCTTTTTGTGCGGTGGGAAAATTCTTGGTAATTCGTGGATTGAGTCCTTGGTTTTGGTGCTCTTTAGTCTTAGATTTATTCTTATCTTCGTTGAATCTTCTTAACATCGTATTGAACCTACGAGTAAGAAGAGCAACGTTAACACCATCCCCAATTTCTTCAAGTGTTTCATCCTCTTCATTGACTTCTGTCTCTAAGGATTTTGCTTGAAGGGCAACATCCTTGCCTTTGTATAAAGACCTTTGATTTTCCATGTTCATCTCATATGTTTTGAGAATGCTCATTAAAGTATGTAGGTCCATTGTGGCAAGGTTGTGTGCTTCTTCAATCGCACAAATCTTAATGTTGAACTTTTCGGGAAGAGATCGAAGGGCTTTTCAACAAGTTGATTGTTGGTCAATGGAGAACCAAGAACTTGACATTCATTAGAGATATCAATCAACTTTTCAAAATAGGTTTTAATATCCTCCGATTCCTCCATCCTTAAACGTTCATACTTACTCATGAGCATGCGAAGCTTCGTTCGTTGAACAACGAGCTACCTTCACAATGAGTTTGTAAAGTATCCCAAGCATCCTTGGCAGTAGAGCAATTTTGGATGAGTTTGAACATATAAAGATCAACCCATCCGAAAATAGCATTTAGTGCCTTTTCGTTGAAGCCTGCACTATTAGTTTCTTCGAAAGTCCATTCGACCTCGAGCTTGACCAAAATGTCGCCTTCGCCGTCAGGTGGAAGCATAGGAGAACGATGTATCCATTTGTAATAGATCTCCATGCTCTAACATCAATGGATTTGATGTGAAACGTAGGCGAATCTTCCAATAAGGATAGTTTGATCCATCTAAAATAGGAAGTCTACCAATATTTGGATTACCCGGATCCATAGTTAAGTTAAAGGACCTTAGCACTTATTATGTCAAGTGTCGGCTCTGATACCAATTGAAAGGGGATTATCGAACTTAAACTATGGAATAAATAAAATCAGCAAAGAAGAACAGAGGTAAACTTAAAGGCGATAAGTAATGTTCCCAAAAATGTTACGTGACATGAATGGAACATTAACAAAAACGCAGAACTAAAAGCGAGTTTAAGATGCAGCGGAAATAAATCAAGGACACCAAAGATTGTTTTTCATAAGTTATATAATTGTATATAACTTATAGTGGTCTCATGACCAAAAATTTATTGTATAAAAATTATACAATCTTACAAATCCCTTGAGAATGAATAGTAATCAAGTAAAACAAAGGGATTAAAAGAAGTTAAATCCTAACTTCTAAGCACGAAAAATCTATCTAAAATAGAAGTGAAAAACACCTATTACAATTGCTTTGAGTTGAAAGAACACTTATAGATCTAAGAAAGCAATTCGTAATTTTGAACAAGTGTAATCACAAAAGCAATTGCTCGATCCGGTGTGTTTGAGGCAATATTTGAGGCGTCTCGGATCTGAATTTTGTTACGCAAAACTGGATAATTAAGCCTTGGAGTGAACCTCTATTTATAGTGGAGAGTTCACGAGAGGCTCCTTGATTCTCGGTGGAGGTTGAGCGAGAATAGGGTGGTTGGTTGTTCTTCAGCCTTAAAATTCTCAACTGTTTTGACTTTGTCTTCCTGTGAATGCTCCTTCCGTTATGCACTCTCCTTGGACTTGGTCTTGTTAAGTATTATCGTGTTTCCCTTAGCTCCTAACCAAGCCAAACATTCACGTGATAAAATCTTCTCAGCTTCAGAATCTGCTCGTGAAGATAGGCAAAACTTTTGCCAGAAATGTCCTCCCAGATGTCACGACATTTGGGATGACATTTTCCTGTTTTTACTTAATCACCAAAAAGAGACATGTTACGGAAAATGTTAGGACACAGAACCTAACACTAACAATCTCCCCCTTTTTGCCTTTCTTCACAAAACTAAATAGGTTAATGATTTTATCACAGGCAAATATCTCAACCTTCATCCTGAAACATTTATAAAGCACGATATATACACTATGTGCCAGTAAGTTACTCGAATCAGAGTATGATGCAAAATGCGAGTATACATCTAAAAGATTAATGCACTGAAACCATCAATATACACATAAACAGTATAGAATAAATAGTAATATATAAACAGAATTAAAATGTCTCAAACTGTCAAGTCAAATAACTACAGTCCATAACTGAAAGTATTCAACAACTGCTACTTAGCAGCCTAAACACAGCAACACCACCTCAGAACTATTTCATCTCCAAATGTCTTCTGGTTTCATCTCCCCCTGTATCAAGATCCTCTCGGTTTGAGCATTCACCATCGGTTGCTCCCTGGACCAGACCCATCTCCCCTTTTTGGGAAGAAAGCAAAAATAGGTAACGTTCCCTAGCTTCCACCAGGGCTTTTCGTACCTGGTCCACTCCTGCGATCTGGGCATTGAGCTTTGCAATCAGTTGCACCAGCCAAGCAGTTGTAGAGGACACGTGAGATATTCTGGAGATGTGCAGGACATTTACGGTAACACTAGCACTTCCATTGTATTCGTCCATGGAAGATCAATGACTCGCTCTTGCTCTTGAGGATCGTCGATTAACGGCGTATACTTGAGTTCTTTCGGAGCAGATCCTCGCAGGGCTTGAAATCCCTGTGAGGTTAGTACCTTAAAGATCAATGAGGGAAAGGGAAGGATGATACCTGTGTCCTTTTCTGCCATATTTACAATCTGTTGAAAGATTGTTTTTCCTATATCAACATTTAAACCTTTTCCTATTTTGTATAGGAGCAATGCTTGTTCAATTGTTACAATTGATTTGTTCAAAGAACACAACCAGTTGTGTATCATTAACTTGTGCAAAACAGCAAATAAGGCAGTGAGTGCGGATGTTGGACACCTTGAAACCCATTTCTTCACAACTCCATGGTGAGGTATGAAATCACTTCATCCCTATCATTTATCACTTCCCGTTACGCCTCTCATCATCATTCACTCTATTCAAACATTGGTTAATTGTAGTCGGTGTGAAGTCATAAAATTTGTTATAGAGAAACACTTTCCCAAAGTTTTTCGACTTGGGTTTCTCTGTTTTGCTTGTTAGATTTGCATAAAATAACTTCACTACCTTGTCTACATAAGGACATTTGTTATTTACGGAATCTAGTAGATTTCTTGAAGTGAAGAAATCCACCAGACCGTGGCTACTACAAGACGATGTCCAATACCTTCTCGGTTGAATGGCTCGACCGTTGAACCAAGACCAATGTTTTGAGTGATTGGCTGTTAAAAATTCGGGAGAGAAAGGGGTTACCTCAGACGCAGATTCAGAGCTACTGCTTGTTAGACCTCGGACACTGGAATCTGAAGATGATTCAGAAGATGTCATAACATTTTCTGTGACATCTTGAGGGGTTGATGATGATTTTGTTTCCCCTGAAGTATGACCAGATTTCTTGAAATAAAACTTCTTCAGAGGGGTGTCGTCTGGAATCTCATCTTCCTCACTGGATTCTGGCAGATTTGTGAAGGAAGGTGAAGCAGGTGATTCCGGTTGGGACTCACCCGAAAGGGTCTTTCGAATCGTGAGCTGGAGCTTGAAGAGGAGGAGTTCTTGACTTCTTCCTTTTTGGTGGAGGATTCACCATCGCGAGCCTTCTCAAAGTTTCGGACCGATCTGCGAGTGGGAAAAGTTGCTTGATTTGTCCTCTTTGGTAGGACGGAAACATCCGGGGTTTCCTCTAAGTTGATAGGATTATTTGTTTCCCCTGGATAGGCGATTTCTAGAGGTTCTTGGAAAGCACTTATCACCAAATCTGTGCACAATGGTGGACTTGTGCTCATTGGAGAGTGTTCTGGGACTGGTGGTGACATTTTTGGTGACATGGGTGAGACATCCATTGGAGAGAAAGGTGAAGAAGAGAAGGAGAAGTTAGGGTTTTCTGAGGTTACGGGAATGGGAGAAGTTTGTGAGGGAGATGTGTTGTGCGAGGGATTCATTGTGGGTAATGAGCTAAAATTTCGTTCCATACTTTTTTTTTTTTTGTTGTTTCTTGGAGGAATTTTCTTTGGAAGTGAGAATTAGTATTTTAGTGAATGGGTATTTATACACTTGGCAAAAACTATCTACATAAGTGTTTAAGTTCTATACAAAGACTAGTTCCTAAGGTTTAGAGGTTGTTTCAAAATAGACATCAAAACCAAGAGAAATTTTTCAACAAAAACCAACTCAACATTAATCGACAAAAAATCTGGAAATCTGAGTGTTATCAGAAATGTTAGCCCATTTTGTGTAACACGGGAGTCATTTTCTCATAGGAGCATGGATTTAGCAACTAAACAAGACACTTTATAGAGTTTTGTCTCTAAATTAGTGGAACAATGTATATTGAGTCCAAATAGATAAGATCTTGTGTCTATCATTATAAGTATGTTGATACTCATAGAATAGGAGCGGTATCAATTTTGTGGGCTTTGCCCAACATTTTACAATTCTGAGGAATTTAAGGCTTTGCCTTATTTTTGATACTCACTTTTTATGATTTTTATATCATCGAGAAGCGGTATCATTTTAAAAGGTGTTCCTTTGAGAAGTCATGACGTTAGAAACACAAAACAACTTTAATATTTACGAAAGAAGCGGTTCAGTTTTACCTTTGGATGAATGTTACCACAATTGTCGTGGACATTTGGATAACACCTTTGGCGGTGTTGATTTTTATATTGAGCGAGAGGCAGAGAGTTTTCAAGTTTGAAAACCTCTCATGATCTAAAGCTTTTGTAAAAATATCGGCTAGTTGATGAGAAGTGTCAACATAATCGATTCTAACTATTTGTTTTCAACCAAGTCTCGAAGAAAGTGATGTCTTATATCTATATGTTTTGTACGAGAGTGCTGAACCGGATTTTTAGATATATTGATGGCACTCATATTATCACAGTACAAAACTAAGATATTTTTTGAAACACCATAATCGTCTAACATGTGTCTTAGCCATAATAATTGAGAGCAACAACTCCCATTGCTACATATTCCGATTCAAGGTTGAGAGTGAGACACAATTTTGTTCTGTATGCCAGAAACTAAGTTATTGCCAAGGTAAAAACATCCTCCACTAGTACTTTTCTATCTTCCACATCCCCATTAATCAAGTCACTATATCCTAATAGATTAGGATTAGTGTCTTTGGAATACCAAATTCCCAACTCACATGTGCCGGTAACATATCTTATGACACGTTTGACAGCATTTAAGTGGGAAATTTTAGGGCATGCTTGGAATCGTGCACACACACAAACACTAAACATAAGATCTGGACGACTCGTGGTGAGATACAAAAGACTACCTATCATAGATGCGTATAAAGTTGGGTCAACATTCTCCCAACATCATCTTTGGATATAGTGCAGGTTGATCCCATCTGAGTCTTCATATGTTTGGCATTCTCAATCCAAACTTTTTAACCGAGTTCTTGGCATATTTGCTTTGTGAAATGAAGATACCCTCCTCATTTTGTTTTATCTGCAAGCCTAAGAAAAGGTTAGTTCCCTATCATGCTCATTTCGAATGTTGAGGACATAGCCCGACAAAAGTCTTAAGATGAGACATTGAAGTCGAACCAAAAACTATGTCATCTACATAGATTTGAGCAATAACCATATCTGATCCATGGTGTTTTATAAATAAAGTACAATCTGCTACACCACGTTGGAAACCAAATTCAAGAAGGAATTGAGTTAAGCGAGCATACCATGCGCGTGGAGCTTGTTTTAGTCCATACAAGGCCTTTTTTAACTTGTATACATGTTGTGGATGGTGAGGATCTTCAAATCCTTTGGGTTGTTCAACATATATCTCCTTATCAATATATCCGTTCAAAAGGCACCTTTCACATCCATTTGGTGAAGAGTTATCTTTAAACAACAAGCTATGGCAAGTAATAATCTAATTGATTCAATTCTAGCTACTGGAGCAAAGGTTTCATCATAGTCGATACCTTCGACTTGAGAGTATCCTTGAGCCACTAGTCTAGCTTTATTTCTAATAACTGATTCAGTTAGTCGATTTATTCTTAAAGATCCATTTAGTTCCTATTACATTAGTCTCATCGAGCGAGGAACTAGATCCCAAACCTCATTTCTGGTGAACTGTTCTAGTTCTTCTTGCATGGCTTGTATCCACCAACTGTCTTTTAGTGCTTCATTAATGTTTTTAGGTTCCAAAGTAGAAACATAGCACGATTGACTTACCTTGTGATGTATGGTGGACATACACGCATACTTCACCATGTCTCGGTAATTTTTTGGCTCTTTTCTCCTTGTTTTTATTCCTTGAATACTTCTCCTATTACATTGATTGGGATGGTTTCTTCGATTACGGATGAGGATCCTGCGTCTTGAATCACGAAGTTCGATTTGAAATCCTCATCAGTGTTCTCATCTTCGGTTACAGGTGTTGTTGCAGATGTTGTGACATTTGGTGTAACATCTGCATTTTCTGTGGTCTGCCCCTCCTGTATTGTTACGACAGCATCTGTTACATCTGTTACTGGTGTATTTCCTGCATGATCTGCATTATCATCAAAAACAATATTATGATTCTTATGCAGTTTGGTTCGAAGATTGTACACTCGGTAAGCATGACTATTTTGAGAATAGCTATGAAAATTCCACTTATCACTCTTAGAGTCAAACTTTGCTCGATTATCTCTATCATTTAGAACATAGCATACACACCCAAAAACATGAAAATAACGTAGATTTGGTTTCTTTCCATTCAAGATCTCATAGGGTGTCATTTTTGTTCTGGTCTAAGATAGACTATTAGAGATGTGACTTGCAGTGTTTAGGGCTTACGCCAAAAACGTTTTGTGATTTTAGAACTTAGCATGACTCTAGCCATTTCTTGTAGGGTTCTATTCTTCCTCTGCTACACCATTTTGTTGGGGGGTTTTGGGAGCAGAAAATTCATGGAAAATACCTTTTTTCTCACAGAATGTAGAAAATTGATTATTTTCAAACTCCTTTCCATGATCAGATCTTATCCGATAAATAGAGGAATGATATAGATTTCTAATTCTAGAGTACAATATTCTAAACATGTCAAACGTTTGAGACTTTTCTTTCAAAAAGAATATCCAAGAGTATCTTGAAAAGTCATCTACAATCACAAAGAGTACCTCATGCCTCTAAGCTATCTACCTCGATTGGACCCATAAGATCCATATGTAAAAGTTGAAAGCAATGAGACGTACCTGAGAAATGTCCATCAATCTGAACAACTTTGTGAGGGACACGGGTTTGCTTACCTTTGAGACAATCTTCACACACCACGGTTTCACTCATAGGACTTAGTTTAGGAATGCCTTTTATCGCCTCATAAGATATCAATTTTCTAAGGTTGCGATAATTGACATGTATCTAGTTTTGATGCCACAATGTTGTGTCATCGATCTAACTCTATTACATACCTTATGTTCTCCGACAAGATAACAATTATCACTTGTTCTTGTACCTGTCATTATGCATTTGTTAGTTTCATCACTGTACATGCATGTTTATTGAATCTTACCTCTAAGTTGTCATCACACAGTTGGCTTATACTAATTAGGTTAGCCATCAGACCATCAACGTGCAAGACATTATTTAGTCTTTGGAATTCCGGGGATTATGATTCCTCTTCCTATTATCTTACTCTTTCCACCTCCTCCATATGTAACATTTCCTCCATTTAGAGCTTCGTAGTTCTTTAGGCGATCTTTTGTTCTGTCATATGGCGGGAAACGACCATGTCAAAGTACCACGATCGAGAGATATTGGTCCTTAGATGCGGTTATGGCTACATTACAACTTGTTTTCTTGATGGGAACCCAAACCTTTTTGTTACCTTACGATTTTTGTAGATAGAGGAGTCCTCAGAGTCTTTGTCGAAGTTCTTGACAACATTCTGGAAGACCTTTTCTTTCTGAGTTTTAGTAACTTAAAGCAAAAAGGTTTTAAATGTCCAGATTTATTACAATAATTGCACACATAGTTGCTACCCTTCTTACGGTTCATTTCCCCATTTTTAACAAACAAGTTGGAGCATAATGTATTGATAGGATTCTTGTAGCCCAAACCAGTACATAGAGGTTGACTAACACTAAGGATTTCATCTAATTTGGAGGTGCCTGTGTTAAGCTTTTTGAAGGTTGCTTGGCGGATCCAACTTTGCACTTATCTTCCGAATTCAAGATCTTTTTTGGTAAGAGTCACTTCCAGTCGGGTAATGGTACTTATCAAATCTGCATTCTCACGAGTTAGAGTTTTCACCTTTGATTCAAGTTGATTAGATTCAATGATTAAGTCCTTGCAAAGGACTTGCAATTCCTTAATCATATCATCCTTAGAGTCTTCTTGAGTCTCAGGTTTAGAATCATTTTTTGAAATAAAGCCATAGAAGCAATTGACATCTGAAGAATTTAAAAACTCATACCTGTCTGCTGTTGCTGTATCTGCAGATGTTACAGCTGATGTTCCCGGAAATGTCATGACATTTAGTGTATCACAGTCAGCTAAACCTTCATCATCTGACAGAGAATGTTCAAAAACAGTGGCCAGCATTGCTTGTGACTCTATTTCTGTATTCTCTTCCCCTTCACCTTCATCATCACTTAGGGAAATCCATAGACTTTTGCCAACCTTTCTTAGAGTGTTTGCACACTCGTTGGCATAATGGCCCCATCGGCGATCATGACATTGAATCTTTGTCGAGTGCATTGGGATCGAACTGGTTGGTCGTAATTTATTCTCCTAAGTTGATTGCCTTTTTGTGCGGTGGGAAAATTCTTGGTAATTCGTGGATTGAGTCCTTGGTTTTGGTGCTCTTTAGTCTTAGATTTATTCTTATCTTCGTTGAATCTTCTTAACATCGTATTGAACCTACGAGTAAGAAGAGCAACGTTAACACCATCCCCAATTTCTTCAAGTGTTTCATCCTCTTCATTGACTTCCGTCTCTAAGGATTTTGCTTGAAGGGCAACATCCTTGCCTTTGTATAAAGACCTTTAATTTTCCATGTTCATCTCATATGTTTTGAGAATGCTCATTAAAGTATGTAGGTCCATCAGGCAAGGTTGTGTGCTTCTTCAATCGCACAAATCTTAATGTTGAACTTTTCAGGAAGAGATCGAAGGGCTTTTTCAACAAGTTGATTGTTGGTCAATGGAGAACCAAGAACTTGACATTCATTAGAGATATCAATCAACTTTTCAAAATAGGTTTTAATATCCTCCGATTCCTCCATCCTTAAACGTTCATACTTACTCATGAGCATGCGAAGCTTCGTTCGTCGAACACTTGAGCTACCTTCACAATGAGTTTGTAAAGTATCCCAAGCATCCTTGGCAGTAGAGCAATTTTGGATGAGTTTGAACATATAAAGATCAACCAATCCGAAAATAGCATTTAGTGTCTTTTCGTTGAAGCCTGCACTATTAGTTTCTTCGAAAGTCCATTCGGCCTCAGGCTTGACCAAAATGTCGCCTTCCTCGTCCGGTGGAAGCATAGGAACAGTGTATCCATTTGTAATAGATCTCCATGCTCTAACATCAATGGATTTGATGTGAGAACGTAGGCGAATCTTCCAATAAGGATAGTTTGATCCATCTAAAATAGGAAGTCTACCAATATTTGGATTACCCGGATCCATAGTTAAGCTAAAGGACCTTAGCACTTATTATGTCAAGTGTCGGCTTTGATACCAATTGAAAGGGGATTATCGAACTTAAACTATGGAATAAATAAAATCAGCAAAGAAGAACAGAGGTAAACTTAAAGACAGTAAGTAATGTTCCCAAAAATGTTCTGTGATACGAATCGAACATTAACAAAAACGCAGAACTAAAAACTGAGTTTAAGATGCAGCGGAAATAAATCAAGGACACCAAAGATTGTTTTTCATAAGTTATATAATTGTATATAACTTATAGTGGTCTCATGACCAAAAATTTATTGTATAAAAATTATACAATCTTACAAATCCCTTGAGAATGAATAGTAATCCGTAAAACAAAAGGGATTAAAAAGAAGTTAAATCCTAACTTCTAAGCCTGAAAAATCTATCTAAAATAGAAGTGAAAAACACCCTATTACAATTGCTTTGAGTTGAAAGAACACTTATAGATCTAAGAAAGCAATTCGTAATTTTGAACAAGTGTAATCACAAAAACAGGCTGCTCGATCCAGCTGTGTTTGAGGCAATATTTGAGACGTCTCAGATCTGAATTTTGTTCTGCAAAAACTGGATGATTAAGCCTTGGAGTGAACCCTCTATTTATAGTGGAGAGTTCACCCGAGAGGCTCCTTGATTCTCGGTGGAGGTTGAGCAGAATAGGGCTGGTTGGAGCTGTTCTTCAGCCTTAAAATTCTCAACTGGTTTGATTTTGTCTTCCGTGAACGCCCTTCCGTTATGCACTCTCCTTGGACTTGGTCTTGTTAAGTATTATCGTGTTTCCCTTAGCTCCTAACCAAGCCAAACATTCACGTGATAAAATCTTCTCAGCTTCAGAATCTGCTCGTGAAGATAGGCAAAACTTTTGCCAGAAATGTCCTCCCAGATGTCACGACATTTGGGATGACATTTTCCTGTTTTTACTTAATCACCAAAAAGAGACATGTTACGGAAAATGTTAGGACACAGAACCTAACACTAACAATACTTTTAGAGGTCTGTAGTCATGTGGGTTAGATATGTGTGGTTATAGACGTGTTTTGGTCAGCTACAGTTGTAATTTCTTTTGGATGTTCCTGTGTATAGTGGCAGCCTCATCGGCTTGCCTATTTTGATATGGTTTACAGATTTCTACATTATCCTTGGTATCAGATTGATTATATGTAACAGGTTCGTATAGGAGTGTCCAAGTAGGGCATCAGTCGCGGACCATAAGGTCGGGTCGTGATAATATTATCCTTTAAATACATGTCTTTCATCTATTAATGAATAGAAAATATTTCTGCTCAGCTTTCTGTTTCTTCTTTTTACTATATTTTTCTTACGTTTCTTCATTACTGGAAATTAACATTTGGTATCAAAGCCCTCTTCTTGCGCGATCTGTGAGTATTATCAGTTAGTGATATGTGAGAGTATTGAGAACCACCAACCAGAAACTCTAAAATCTCAAACATGGATAAACACTCAAATTTCTCAGCAATGGCATCTCCAGTCTTCAATGGTGAAAATTTTCACATATGGGTTGTGCGGATGCAAGCTTATTTAGAACCTTTAGATCTTTGGGAGGCAGTCAAGGAAGACTATGAAGTTCCTCCACTAGCCGGCTACCCAACAATGGCTCAAATCAAGAATCGTAAGGACAGAAAAAACAGAAAGTTTAAGGAAAATATGTGCGTCTTTGCAGTAGTATCTTCAATAATTTTCACTCGTATTATGTCTCTAAAATCAGCAAAAGCCATATGGGATTATCTCAAGGAAGAGTATAAAGGAGATAATCGTATCAAAAGGATGCAATTGATGAATCATATTAGAATCTTTGAATTGTAGAAGATGAAAGACTCAGAAACCATCATGGAGTACTCTGACAGGCTGTTGAACATAACAAACATAGTAATATTAATCGGTTATGTGTTTAATGACCGTCATATTGATGAAAAATATTGGTTACTATACCTGAAAGATTTGAAGCCACGATAACCACTTTGGAAAACACCAAAGCCTGGCCAAAATTACTTTGGAAGAATTATTAAATTCCTTGCATGCACAAGAACAAAGAAGGGTTATGAAAGAAGATGGTATCCATGAGGAAGCTTTGGCTGCAACATATCAAAATGAGGGAAGAAGAACAAGAATCACCAGGAAGAAAATGGAGAAAGTGTTGCATCTAACTTAAACAAGAGTAAAACATGAAACTCTAAGAAAATGTATCCTACTTGTAAGCATTGTGGAAATCTAGGTCATCCACCATTCAAGTGTTGGAAGAGACCTGATGCAAAATGTAGTAAATGTAATCAATTTGGACATGAAGCTATAATTTGCAATAAGTTTCAAAAGCTAGAAGTTGATGCCCAAGTTGCAGATCAATATGAAGAAGATTAGATATTAGTGGTGAAGTATTTTTCAACCAATAGCTTTTCTGAAAGTTGGTTAATTAATAGTGATTGTACAAACCACATGACTTATGATAGAACTCTCTTCAAGGAGTTGAAACCTACAACAAACAAAAAGGTCAGAATTAGAAATGGTAGTTATATTCCTGCAAAAAAAAATAGACTGTTGCAATCACATCAAGTTCAAGTATAAAAACTATTTTAGATGTTCTTTACGTACCTGATATTGATCAAAATCTTTTGAGTGTCGTCCAACTAATGGAAAAAGGATTTAAAGTATCTTTGAGGACAATTATTGTCGTATATTTGATGTCACTAAACAAGAGATTTTCAAAGTCAAAATGAGAGGTAAAAGCTTCTCATTAGATCCATCGGAGAAGGAGTATATAGCTTATACCACTGTAGTTGGCATTATTGAAATATGACACAAGAGGCTTGGACATTGTCATCTTCAACGAATGTTAGAAATGAAGAAGGACATCACAATAGGCTTACCAATACTTGCTAATCATTTGCCAAATTATCATACTTGTCAATTTAGCAAACAAAGGAGGTTGTCATTTTCTAAGTCATCTTGGAGGGCCTCACAAAACTTCAATTAATTCATACATATTTGGGAGGGCCTCAAAGAATGGATCACTTCAAGGTAGTGTCTATTGTATCCTTTTCATGGATGATTTCACAGGATGTGCTGGATTTATTTCTTAAAATTCAAGTCAGAGGTTGCTAGAGTTTTCTGAAAATTCAAGAAAATGGTGGAAAATCAAACTGGCAACAACATTAAGGTTCTAAGGTCTGATAATAGAAAAAAATATAGATGAGCAAAATTTAATTTGTTTTGTGAAAAGCTGGCATTGAACATCAGCTTACTTCTCTTTATACTCCAGAACAAAATGGAGTTAGTGAAAAGAGAAATATAAGTGTAATGGAGATGACTTGATAAATGTTGCATGAGAAGGAATTGCCTAAAACATTATGGGGCGAAGCAGCTAACACAGTGGTTTTCTTGAAAAATCGTCTCCCAACTAAGGCTTTGAAAGATAAAAATTCATTTGAACTATGGTATGGATATAAACCTTCACTAACTTTTCTTAAAGTATTTGGTTGTGTGTGTTTTGTTCATGTTCCGCAGCTCAACCGAGACAAGCTTGACAAGAAGGAAATTCCAGGTATCTTTGTGAGCTATAGTTTTAATTTCTAAAGCATACAAAGTATATCATCCTCAAACAGGAAAAATGTGGATTTCTAGAGATGTGCGATTCAATGAAGATAAGCAATAGGACTGGAAAAACATGCAAATAGAAGATGAACTCCTACAAGATTCTAAAGAATACAATGGATCAGTGGCAAAATGAATTGGAAGATGATCCTCCAGTTAGGGGAAGAAGGCTGCTTTCAGATATTTATCAAAAGTGCAATATGACGGTATGTGAACCTGCTGGATATAATGATGCCAAGAATAATCATAAGTAGATGGTTACAATGAAGGAGGAGTTGATTATGATTGAGAAGAACAACATTTGGGATCTTGTTGATAAACCTCAAGGCAGAAAGGTAATTAGGGTAAAATGAGTGTTTAGAACTAAGCTTAATGCTGATGGTTTGATTAACATGCACAAATCAAGGCTTGTAGTTAAGGGGTATGCTTAAATTTTTGTTGTGGATTATTCTGATACTTTTGCATCAGTTGCTAGGCTTGACACGATTAGGTTACTTCTTGCGATTGCGGCATAATTTGGCTGAAAAGTACATTAGATGGATGTTAAATCAACACTTCTCAACGGAATTCTTCAAGAAGAAATCTATGTCAAGAAACCTGAAGACTTCATTTTAGAAGGCAATGAGGACAGAGTTTATAGACTAAGTAAAACACTCTATGGTCTAAAACAAGAACCAAGGGTCTGGTATAGTCACATAGACGATTACTTACTTAGCACGAGATTTGAAAAAAGTCTATCAGAGTCCACGTTGTATGTCAAACACAATGGCAACGAATTACTTGTTATTTCTCTTTATGTTGATGATCTTTTGATTTCAGGGAGTAATCCAAAGCTTATTGAAGAGTTCAAATAGGATATGAAGAAAACCTTTGAGATGACAGATCTTGGGTTGATGACATACTTTCTTGGAATAGAGATCAAACAAGAAAAGAATGCGATTTCATCTGTCAAAAGAAGCATGCCAAGGAAAATACTGAAGAAATTTCAGATGGAAGTGTGCAAAGCAACAAGCACACCGATGAATCAAAAAGAGAAGTTGTGTAAGGAAAATTGCGCAGATAAAGTCGATGAAATTTATTACAGAAGTTTGATTGGATTTCTGATGTGCCTCAAAACAATAAGGCCTGACATTTTGTTTGTTGTAAGTCTCTTATCTCGATTTTTGCATCGTGCAAGTGAAATGCATTTAAAAGTAGCAAAAAGAATATTAAGGTATGCAAAAGACACAACTGCTTATGGCATCAAGTTTAAGAAGCGTCAAATTTCAAGATGTGTGGATTCTCAGATAGTGATTGGGTTGGATGATATGAAAAGTACCTCATGATACTGTTTCAGCTTTGGTTCAGGAGTATTCTCATGGTGCTTGAAGAAGCAGGAGATCATAGCACAGTCTACTGCAGAAGCAGAATTTATTGTTGCAGCAGCAACAGTTAATCAAGTTTTGTGGGTAAATAAGCTACAAGATGATTTACAAATAGAGCAAAAGGATGTTACAGAGATTTTTGTTGACAATCAAGCAGCGATTGCAATCTCTCACAATCTGGTATTTCATGGAAAAACTAAATATTTTAACATTAAGCTTTTCTTCTTGAGAGAGGTGCAGAAAAATGGAGAAGTATCTCTGATTTACTGTAAATCTAAAGATCAGTGTGTCGACTTGTTTACTAAATCACTTCCAGTCAGCAAGTTTGAGCTTCTAAGGAATTTGTTTTGAGTTTGCAGTTCCAAAAGCAAGGAGGAGTGTTGAATATTTGCTTCAGAAACTGTAAACCTTTTTTACTACAGTAATTTGAATAAGTTGTACTCAATAAACAAGTTAGTCCTAGTATATAGGAGTTAATTTTTATTTGTTTGTTATGTCCTCGATTCTAGCTGATAGTTGAGGCCATAGTTATCTACTTTTCAGTTATGATATTATCCTTTAAATACATGTATTTCATCTGTTAATAAATACAAGAAAATATTTCTGCACGGCTTTCTATTTCTTCTTTTTACTATATTTTTCTTATGTTTCTTCATTACTGGAAATTAACAAAAAGATGTGGTGCTTTAATGAACTACAAAAGAATGTTGAGGAGTCTTAGTAGAAATGTGAATAGACAAGTTAGGAGGAATCAATCAGTTGGAGTATCAGTAGACAAAGGTAGTAGGAATCAACCGTTAAAGTGTCACTAGACAGGGTAGTTAAATCCTTATTTTATGGAGCCAGCTGAGATTATTTTTTAGTGTAAAATATTTAGCTTAGGGGGCCTACAAATACAAAAACTCAGATTAACTTTGGTCAACACCTGTAATGTTTGACAATAAACATTGTAAGAAGATTTAACCCAAAAAAATATTTTTTGGGACTAGTTTAGGTGGCAACTTACTATTTTCCCTTAATTTTTTGGTTTCTATCATTCGTTCATTTGTGTTCCAATTTTCTCCCTTGTGCTGTGAGAGATTGGAATTATTTAGCTATTGTCTTTCACCATATCTTTAGTCCTATGGTCCCTAAAGTTCCTTTCACTCTCTTATTATTGCTTGTCTTATTTTCTTATGTACCATTTTCTCTCTAAAAGTGCCTCTCACTAGTAATAAAAAATAAAAAAAATGGGATAATGGGCGCGCCTCTCCGCCCTTCTCCACTTAAATACCAAATTTTTGTCTCGGGCAGGGTTTGAACTCGTGATGTGTACTTAACTCACGCATCACGCGTTGCACTATTACAACTAGACCAAAGCCTTCAGGGCAACCTTTCTTGGTAGTATTATTTCTCCTATTGCTTCCTCAGATTTTTCCAGTTCAAAAACATTTCGTGATTAATCAGAATTCCTTACAGTGTTGCTGTGGTTGGCTTGTGATTAGTACAACAATTAGATTATGGAAAAACCATTAGCTGTTGAATGTCTACAAATTCCAAATATCGTTACAAATTTACAATCTTTGGTCTGAATTATGAGTTTATGTGTTTCTCTCTAGGGCAATATTTAAAGAATATGTTAAGAGGTGGTGATATAGACTTTTTCAGAATTACTAATTTCGTACCTGTCTAGAATATTATCAGCATGTGGGAGATAGATGTCTTTTGACTTGAGGTCAATACGCACCTAGATTTGTAGAGTAATGTACTTTGATCATGTCCTAAGCTTAAATTCCTTATAGGATAAGACATGACTTGAATTGGGTACATTGCGATACAAACTAAGGTGGTAGTTGAGCCAAGAATAGGATTCATTCCTCGATTAGATATTCGAGAGAACACTCAGCTACTCAGTGATATTAGGTCGATCAAGTCATTGGTCAATGCAAGAGACAAATTTGAGATGTGATCTAGTTGTCAACTAATAAAGATGAGATAAAGTGATCAAGTCATTTGGATAGACACTTGACAAATTCTAAGCTTGATCGAATGTGTCGCGAATGAAAGAAATTTATCATCCAACATAGAGGGTATGTTTACTATGAGTCTTGTAAACGTTCTACACATATTGAGTTCGTCATGTGGCGCAGTCTAAGAGTTCCGTTTGAACCTTAATTTGATTAAATGTCGATATGTGAAGGTCTAAAGGGTCACACTAAGTCGATTGTCTTTTCGGTCTAAGGGTATATTGAGAGGATAAAATATTCGATTTAGAATCGAGATATTTTAACCAAAATAAATTACAGGATAATTTCCATTTGATGAAAATTATTTAATTAAGTCAAAATTAGATTTTGGATTTAATTAAAATCAAAACATGTTGAAACTTTAAAATAAAAGGGGGAAGCGCCGCGGCGTTGGTACGGCAGTGGGCCCAGTCCGACTGGCCCACTACAACTCGAAATTGGGTCAGGTTTTTAAGCCTAATCCAGTCTGATTTGTATCCTAATCTCTCATATATATTTGGCACTTAACCCATAATTTTAGGTTGGTTGAATTCTTACTGGAATCAAAACTTAACTCTTACTTTCTGAACTCGGAGTTCAGAAAATAAAATCCTCTCAAACTTCTGCCAAGAATTCCTGGCTTTCCTGACAGAGGATTATACCTTAGCGAAGACTTGCAGTCGTAAGGACAATTGCGTGCGCTCCCTTTAGTAGAGACTTAAGATTATATAAACGGTAAGTCTTCTTCTGTCTTCGCAGATTTCAATTGTAGCGTAAACATATCAGACGAAGTTGTTGGGGTAAGTAAGTTAAACAAAATTTTAAACTTCCGATGTGTCTTACTTATGTGTTTTAGATCCAACAAAACCCTACAGTGGTATTAGAGCCCAGGTTGGTTCAATGGTTACGCAACAATTGAAAGACATAATAATATGGGTTAAACGTAAAATTGATTTTAATCTGAATTAAAATAAGGCTACTTGAAATCTGACATACTTTGACTGAACGATTAACCTTTGTAATCACCCTAAATTATCAACTACGCTAAATCGAGGAAGTCATTCCGTTCTAGCATGAAATGTACCTTATGTAGAAACTGGTTCATTGCGAACATGGTGCACGGCGAAGAACGTGTTGGAATGGATGATGGTCGACATGTGTGTTATTGATAATGGTGGGTGGTAGTAAATAACCCGTAATCTGAACCCTAAATTAGATTTAGGGGTTGGACGATTTTTAGAAAATCAACACGGAAATCGCTCTGAAAAGGACGTTGGTGTCGCGACCCTATTGTAGGGCGCCGCGGCGCCAACTAGGGTTTTACGGTACCTCCGCGGCTCCATATCGGAGCATCTTGGCGCCAGTCATGGTAATTATCAGGGGGTCGTGATTAAAACCTTCGTTTAAAATTTGGAGCTTATCGAACCGGCGCCCTAATTCACGTAAACAAACCAAAAGTTTCCGTTAAGCGCCATGCGGCCTCGGAGGCGTCGCGGCTCCATTGTGGATCGTCGCAGCGCCTGACGTCCAGAAAGTTAAAATATCAGTTTTTGAAATTTAATCTATGATTATTATTACACAGTATATTGGTATACTGTTCACATGCTAAATGGTTGTTATTTACTATACTAAGTTTTAGAGTCTGAAAATCATGCTTTGGTAGGCGACGCCCAAAACTAGTCTAGAGTCCGCAATTCATGCTTGGATAGGCAGCGCCCAAAACTAGTTTAGAATCCGCATTCATGTTTGGGTAGGCGACACCCAAATACATGTTTAAATGCTTTGAGTAATGTTTGAAACATGTAATAGTTGATCTTTGATATAACCCTGAATTAAAATGTTCCCCAAAAATTTAATACAAGTCTTATTTAAAATGAACGCGTCGTCCGTTATAATTTATTGTAGTGCAAAATCCTTTTCGGCGAGATGAACATTTATGCCCCAGCATTTGCTCTAAGTCTAGGAGGACTCAGACTCTTTCATAGATGTATATAAATGTTGTAGTAGGTAATAAACCTTCGTGAGTATTTACACCCTTAGTCTTTGCTCGATGAAGGAAAAGCCCACTTAGATACATAAGTGCAGTCGCGTAATAGGGTTGACTTGCTAGGCTGTATTGGCTCCTCAGTGTCTGATAGCCGAGGGACGCTGATCATTTTTTAGAACATGTGATCAACCAAGCGTTACAAATTGTTTGTAATTGGTTTAGAGACCTACATGATCATGTTGTTGAAGTTATCAGCCTCAGCAAATATGGAGACAACATGAGTCTGGATCTTGGCCCATTATGACCGTATTTGATATGAGTTTGTATTCTTTCATGGGGTAAAAGAGTATGTTAAAATAGTGGGAGCTAATTAAACAAAATACCATGTTAGTTAGTTAACGAATGTGTTCAATAGAAATTATGTTAGAATGTTAATTTCAAGTCTATTTTTTCTTCAGTTGCAATGTCGAATCTGTCACTTAAAATGTTGGTTGAAAGAAACAAGATGTATGGAGCCAATTTTCCTGACTGGTTAAGAAATTTGTGTTTGGTGTTGCGATTAGAAAAGATTGAGTATGTATTGGATACAACACTCCCTACATACTATGCTGAAGCTTCTGAAGCGTACGCCCTGTTTGACAAGACATCCTATTAGAAATATCTTGATGATGCTATTGCGGCACAATGTGTCATGTTATCTTCTATAACTCCAGAGTTACAAAGACAACATGAAAATATGGGTCCTAACGAGATGCTGGAACATCTTAAGAGTCTCTATGACTCATAGTCTCAGACTATGGAGTACGAGCTGCTCAGAGACCTCTTCAAATGTAAGTTGAACGAAGGTGGCCAAGTGTCACAACATGTTTTGAAGATGATTGGGTTGATAGAGCTCGTAATAGTTTCTGTCCACCTAATTTTGAATTCGCTTTCTGTTTCATTTGAGAACTTTACTGTAAATTACAACATGAATGGAACTAAGGCGAATCTTTCAGAGCTTCATAATATGTTGAAGACCTTCGAATCATCCACCTCCAAAGGTAAAGTTGTGCTCATGGTGGGCTCATCTAGCAAGTTCAAGCCTAAGGGTATGAATGTGCAGAAGAATAAGGGTAAGGCAGTTGCCGCCACACCCACATCTATGAAACCTCGAAGAGTTGTTCCAAAGAAGGCCAAGTTAGCTGTTGATGTTTGCCTCAATTTCAAGAGAAAGGGGCATTGGAAGAAGGATTGTACAGCCCCATGGGAGACAAAGCACAAGGTGATTATGGCCCTACTGGATAAGATATGTTTGTTATTGAAATAAATATGTCTATAACTAATTCTCACTGTTGGGTATTAGATACCGTTTGTGGCTCACACGTTTGTAACAATGTGTAGGGGCTAATTGACAGCATAAAGGTTGGACCTTGGAAAGTAGATCTACGCGTTGGAAACGGAGCAAGAGTTGATGCTGAACGCGTGGGAACTTATAGACTAGATTTACCTTCAAGATTTTGTTTAGAACTCAATAATTGTTATTTTGTTCCCTCTTTAACGAGGAATATTATTTATGTCCCTATGTTAGACATTGAGGGGTTTTCCTCATTTATTACCAATGAAAATTATGTTTTATTTTATAATGGTTTTATTTGTTGAAATGCACCGCTTGTGGATGGATTGTATGTTTTAAACTGTAACCATGAAATTTTCAATATTCAAAATAAATGAGCTAAAATAAGTAATCCAAGAAACTCCACCTACTTATGGCACTGCAGACTTGGTCACATCAATGAATCAAGGATAGCAAGATTAAGAAAATTAGATTACCTAGAACCATTTGACTTAGAGTCATATGGTAATTGTGAATCTTGATTAAGAGGAAAGATGACAACCAAATCACTTTCTGGGAAAGGGGTGTGTGTCAAAGCGGTGCTTGAGTTAGTCCATACCGATGTATGTGGGCTGTTTTCAACTCAAGCTAAGGGAGGCTTTCTTTATTTCATCACTTTTACAGACTATTTCTTAAGGTTTGAGCATGTGTATCTTATGAAACATAAGTCTGAAGCTTTTGAGAAATTCATAGAGTACAAGCCAAAAGTAGAAAAACAACTTGAAACAAGTATTAAAACTCTTCGATAAGATCGAGGAGGTGAATACTTAAGTAAAGAATTTCTAGATTACTTGAAGCTTCATGGAGTTCAATCACAATGGAAACCTCCCGGAATGCCACAAATGAATGGTGTTGTTGAGGGGAGAAATCAGACCTTATTAGATATGATTATAACCATGATGAGCTTCTCAGCTCTACCAACATACATATGGGGATATGCATTACAAAGCTCAATCTATATTTTGAACAGAGTTACTTCAAAGACAGTAGAGAAAGCTCCATATGAGATATGGAAAGGCAAGAAGCCAACACTTAGACACATGCGACCCTGGGGGTGCCCTGCATATGTAAAGAAGTTGCTTACTGACAAAGAGGAATCTAAAAGTGAGAAGTATTATGTTACACCTCGTAATTTTAGGGCAATAAATTGAGAATGTAATTAAGAAAATAAGATTCGAGTGTTGGAGGAAAAGTATATTTACATATACTAATAAGGAGATTAGTATACAAAAGGATGTGATCCCGGAATAATTTTGGATACTACAAATGTCTCGACCCGAACTGACGGGCAGCGACTCGTGCCCTACCTGGGCACCCTTATACCCACACATCACATAGAATCAACAGAAGCTAAGGAAACTCATAATCACATAACAAAGAGATCTTGTCCGCTGAACTGTAATAGCAAACTCGTATAATAAAACAGGCTAGGCCGCCATCACATATATATCCAAACGAAATACAAGCGCGACATATGTCCAAATACACATTTACCACTCACACCTGTCTACAGACCTCTAAGAGTTTGATAATGAAATGTGACAGGACAAGGCCCCGCCGTACCCCTGAATATACATAAGCCTATAATCAAAGATCTGTACCAAAATGACAAGCCCCGGAATAATATAGCTATCCCAAAAGCTGAGCAAAGATCCTAAGCTCGTGGATCACCAAACTGAGTACCTATACCTGCGGGCATGAATGCAGCCCGGAGAAGGGTCGATAACAACGTACCAAGTATGTAAACATAAAGTACTGTAAAAAAAGATCATACTGGCAAGTATAATAATCAAAGATATATCAATGCCTCTGTGCCTTATGAAAAGAGAGTCAAAACATGTCCCTATCATATACCGTACCCGGCCCATTGTGGTTGTCGCGCCCGTTTTTGACCTCGGGGTCTGAACGGTATCCACAACATTGTTCTTTGGCGCGGTTCTCTGGATGGAGCAATGATGCTGATTTTGAGGAGTCGCCACCTAATTATTTAAGTGAATTAGGACACTTGATTTATTGCAATAAAAATACTGCAATTAATCTCCATTTAATGATCTGCGAAATTAATGAGATTCTGGATCAAGATTCTTTATTATCCTAAAGGGAAGGGGTTAGGCATCCTTTAAGATCCGCTAACTTGCGGTTATCCGTTCAAACCTAGGTTAATTATTTATTGCCTTTTTATTCTACATATTCTAAGCAGTTTTCATAATTTACAATTACAATGGAATGCAATACAGAATAATAAAGCTAAAATCGAAATAAACTCTGGGACATCTTTTAGCCCTTTTCAGGTCTTCTGCACAAGATGATCTCCGGGTAACTGCATAAACACTTAGTAAAAGTGTTAGTAATAGAATAAATAATTTTAAAGTAATAGCAAGAATTAATAAGTAAAGCCAAAAAATAAACCCGTCTTTTGTACATGGGAGGCCTTGAAAATCAGACGGAGATTCCTTCATCGACCAATATTGCTAGAAACAATAAAATAAATAAAACTTTCAGATTCGCGCCAAAACAGTAATAGTTTTAAACACGGAGGGCTCAGATATATAAAACATAAAGTAGGACATCCTAAACAAGTCCGGCTGCGAAATACGCCCCGCCAGCGCGTGTTGGTTATCCTGTGTAAGTGGAAGAAATCATCATTGCCCAGAAAGCTTCATTTTATTTTATTTTTCGTCTTTGCAACTGTGGAGGCCTCAAAAATCGACGGATAACTTTTTCATTGGCCAGTGTAGTATCTATTCTTTTGGAAATAAGCATATATTCCAATCAGTTTAATAGAAATAAAAAGGGGCAAAATCGTCCAAAGACGATTGAAACCCAAACGAGAAATAGCAAAGCGATGAGCAACACGGACATGACGTGATAATGCAACATTTGCAGCAACAACAACGAAATGGTCCAGAAACCAGTGGAAACAATAGCAAATTTGCTGGAAACAATACCATTAATACCACCAAACCAACAAGCGAAGCGGCGTGAAAACTAACGGTGAGCCGAACTGAGTCGCCGGAGTCTACAAGAAACTCCGGTCGTGTACCCACACGTGAAAATCAGTCCAACAAGAAACCAAAATATGCAACAGATCTCAAAACAAAGCACAAGATTCCAATAAAAATCAGTCTAAACAAAGCACCATATATATATAATAACTCCAAAAGAGAAATGACCACCGTCTCCACCAGTCGTCGGTGGTCAGCTCCGGCGAGGCAGAGGCGGTGCAGCATAAAAAGGGGTGACGGTGGTGGTGATGCTCGCTATGGGACTGCTCCAGTTCATCGGAGCTTAAAGCTCCTCACCGGAGCAGTGGTGGCGACGGGAGCAGCGATAGGTGGGGTCGACGGGTGTTCGACGGTGTAAGGATGACGGGCAGTGGGTTCGTCGGTGAGCAGCGGCGGTATGGGAGCAGTGGGTTAGGGTGAGGCTTGAGGTGAGAGAGATGGTAAGGTGAGGGCAATTGAAAAATAAAAGAGGGAGGGGCTCCTCTGCGGCTGACTGATGTTGTTGTTCTTATAGGGGGTATCTAGGTTTAGGGTTTTGGGTATTGGGGGAAAAGATGAAAGGTGTACTGGGCATCATTTTTGGGCCTCAGTTTGGACTTCGGTTTTCGGCGGATTGGACTGATCCAGATTGTGCCTCGGACTGGACTGGTTTGATAAAAAATGCAAAACGGGTTTATTATTTAAAAGATGCAAAATTATTAAAATGCAAATGCCGATGCAATAATAATAAAATATAATATTTAACAAATATTTAATGCCTAATTAAAAGTAAAGATGGGATGTCAATTAATTATTTAAAGAGAGGCAAAATTATTAAAATAAAATGATCGCGCAATAATAATAACATAATATTTGAAAATGTTTAATACATAATTAAAAGTAAAAACGTGATGCCAATTTACAAAAAATAAAACAACATAGAATGTTAGGTAAAAAATATACAAAATGCCAAAAAATGGTGATTAAAATGCGGTGTCCTAAAACACTTAAAATTGCAAGAAATGTTCAAAAGATGGGTCAAAATTGGGTGTCAACAGTGGGACTCGGTGAAAGGATCTTATCCGTGTGTCATGTACCGTACCCGGCCCATTATGGGACTCGGTGAATGAAGTCATATCCATATACATACCGTACTCGGCCCCCTAGTGGGTCTCGGTGTGATCATATAATATGTGCATACCGTACCCGGCCCATTTGGGACTCGGTGTGAAATCATCATGTATGTATATATACCGTACCCGGCCCCCTAGTGAGGGTCTCGGTGTGAATCATATAGTCATATCCGCACGAATAGAGTATCATGAGTGACCATATGAAATTTAAACCATCATTTGACTCTCAATGGAATAAGTAGAATAACTTTCATTTAGAAAACCCAAGGCACTATCATGTCATGTATCATTAAGAATTAGGATCCAATAGAACTATGTACGTACGTCGTACACTCACTTTATAAACATCATGCCAAAAGAAGAAAGGATAGTTTCACATACCTTATCGTCTATACCAACTCGATAAGTAGAATACGTATCAATTAGCACGTCAACCTATAACAATAATAACACGTCTATCAACTTCATGCTTACTAGTGTAAGTCATGTACCACATGATGGTTCTCTTTTCATATAAAAAATCGGGCAGCACTTCCCCTATTTATACATATATCTACAACTTACAAACAAGGCCAATAACATCAATAACCAAGTACCAATTAAGGATAGTTCAAAATAGCAACCAAGGTGATTTACACACCTACTTCACATGTTAATCCGGCCTCTTAATCCATATAAAAACAGTCCACTAAAACAATCCATACTTCAACAACAACGAAGGTAAAATGTGAAGCCTTTCTACACCTTTCTATACCCTTATTCCTTTAGGACATATGTTAGCAATTACCACATTAAACATGCATAATTGTAACTAAATTTCCAGCATTATAACTTCACAAAACAGTCCTTAAAATGACACAACAGAGTCCCACAATTTCCTGCATGTCTCGGCCACAAGACTCAATACCAAAGCCCTTTTCATAATTATTTAAAATTCAATTCATATGTCAACACTTTTATATAAACCATTTCAACTTTCAATAACAAGATTTCCTTCAATCTAACATGCAATTAGTGACGATAATAACTATAACAACCAACGAATCCAATATAATAAAAACAGTCCCACAAATCGGCTACCTTGCAAAAACTGTGACATGCACTTTTTATTCTCCATTTCTCTTAACACAAGTTTATTTCTTAACTATAACATCATGTAACTTCCAATTAATTCAATAGAAAGAAGAAATCTTACCTTAACTTTAGCCCAATAGTCTCTAGGTTCGGCACCACTGTTTTCCTTTTGCACCAATTCTTCAAGTTGCAATAACACACATGTATCCTCTACAAACTTGTAACCATCTTACTTTCATGTTTTGCTTCAAAAAAGTTCATAAATAAGCTTAGGGTTTCAAGATTTTCTTGGCCAAAACCGTGACCCACTGTTTTGGAGTATTAAATTGGCTTAGAACTTAGTTAAGGTGCTTAATCTTGGAAAATAAGTTAACTTGTTCTTCACTTGGCTATTGTTTTCGAAAACTTGAGGGTGAAGGAAGAGATTAAAGAGTTTGGATGAGAATATATTATTGTGAGCTAAAGGCAAAGAAGTCTTGCAAGCCTTGTATATAATTGGTGTATGTAGCACAAGTGGAGAGAGACCCTTGTAGACCCATTTATCTACTTGTCTTTCTCTTCACAAAATATCTCCCACACTTTTCCAAATTCTCAATTTTTTCGATGGACTTCATATTCACAATGCCAAGATTTAATAATTCAACACTAAGTCCATAACTCTATTAAAAAAGATTCAACTGCTAGTATTAGTTCGTCGTCACATTTGTTGCATTCAAAATTATTTCATACAGAAAATGTAAATATACTTTCCTTCCAACATTCAAATCTTATTTCCTTAATTACGTCCTCATTTCATTGCCCTGGAATTACGGGGTGTAACAACAAATGTGGCGGTGGGAATTAATACTAATAGTTGTATATTTCCAATTGGATTATGGACTAATGTCGTATTATAAAAACTTTGACATCGATATTTTCAGCATTTAGTTGAAGTGGGGTCTAAGATTTATTAGTTGTGAGATTAATTTTAGTGGCGAGAATAATAAGTGGGAACTAGTGGACAATTATGGAGACTTGTGCCACGCGTGGAACAAAACACAAGCATGCCAATTAGATTTCATGCTCACATATACCCATGCTCACTCATTTCCCTCACCTTATTTTTGAAAACCTCTTCTTCACTTATCTCTCATATTTTCTCTCTTCTCCCACAGATTTTCGACAAACTCCATAGCCAAGTTAAAGACCAAATCAACTCCCTCTTCTAAGATTAACTTCTTCTACTAAGTTCTAAGCCATGGTAAACTCCCCGCCAACACTATTTTGGTAATGTTGGACCGAAATTTGCTCCATAAACTTTAGTTTTGAAGATGAACTATTTGGAAGAAAAACATGTAAGTAAGATGGGTTTAAACTTGTACGGAATGCATGCATGTCATTGTAAGATGAAGAAATGGTGAAATAGGTGCAAAATTGGAGCAGTGGCCGCATGGACTGTTTTGGCTAAGTTAAGGTAAGATTTCTTCTTCTTATAGAGTAATTGGAAGTTAAATGATGTTGTAATTAAGAAATGAACTCGTGTTAAAGAGCAATTGGAAATAAGAGAATGCATGTGATCGTATTGGTGTTGTAGTTGAGCCTATTAGAGTTGTTATCACTGATTTGGCTTCGATTGTTGTGTTGTTATCATTGTCATTGATTGCGTGTTAAAAATTGAAGGAAATCTTGATATTTAAAGTTGTAGTTGTGTATATGAAAGTGTTGAAATATGAATTGGATTTTAAGGAGTTATGAGAAGAGTTATGGTATTATGTTGGTGTTACATCCCTATTTCCAAGGCAATGATATGAGAACGTGTGTATGAAATTGAGATTTAAATTTTGAAAAGAAAGAAGAATTACTTTTTCTTAAGGAAAATTCTCGGGAATTTGTGAAGGAAAAACGTTTATTAATTGGAATTTAGTTCTCAAATTTGGTATTTGAGACTT
Source organism: Przewalskia tangutica (assembly GCA_029844215.1). NCBI lineage: Eukaryota > Viridiplantae > Streptophyta > Magnoliopsida > Solanales > Solanaceae > Przewalskia > Przewalskia tangutica. The sequence goes on along the minus strand of CM056723.1, from coordinate 113,870,821 downwards.
ATAGAATATATTGGAATTTTGGATTTTAAATTCCAGATTTGGTCATGTAGGTGTTATACCCCGTAGTTCTGGTCACGCGTATGAGAGCGTACGAAAGGAGTAAGACTTAAAACTTTCGAAAGATAAGTTGACGGATTGTTTCGGACGGGTTTTAGTCAACTTTGGGGTGGGTTATGACCCGGTACATTGAGAGTTCCTAAGTGTTTCAAAGGCCTAGTGCGTAGTTCGTTGAGGCTAGTTTCCAACGCAACCAACCATTCGTCGATAGGACATCGGAGTAGGAAGTTATGGGAGTTACAAGTTCAGTGCGCAGACAGACATAAATGTATTTCGGACGAAGCAGCGGGGCGGCGCGGATGCGAGGCAGCGCGCGGATGTTACGGTCGCTGAAGTTTCAGCGCCGCGGCGCCGGGAAGCAGGGCCGCGGTGCCGTAAAGTCCTGAGAGGCGAAGTTTCAGCGCGCCACGCTGGCCGCGGCAAGCGGGTTCTGCGAGTTAGTGGAAATTTCTGCATTGTTTTGTTTTAAAAGAGGTCATGGGTGGGTGACAAGTGTCCCCCCCCCCATCTGAATTGTTGCATGCCTTATATTGACCAAGTCTTGAAGACTTGGTCATCTTTCAAATCTCTCTCTCTCTCTAAGCAAAATCTCTCACTACTCTCTAGAATTCCAAGAGGAATTCAAATCTTAGGAAAAATCTGAAAAGGTGTGGCAAGAAGGAAGCTTGTGGCTAGCTTGTAGGTGTTATTAAGGTGGTGTTCTTGGAAAGGAGGCTAGCAAAAATTGTTGGAATAGTTTTGGCTAAAGCTCTAAAGGTAACATTTCTTCTCTTGTAGCTAGTTATTGGTGTTGCATGTGAAGAAGAAGGAACTTGTAGTAGTAAATAATGCTCTTAGAATCATTGCATGTAAGAAATATGGTTTGGATATGAAAGAATTGGTTAAGAAGATTATGTGAGCATGTTGTAGCCTAAAAAAAACTACCTTAGACTTGTTAAGTTGGTTGTTTTACCTTGTGGGGCAGAATTTTACACATCTAAGTTTAGGTGTGCAATCCCCTTGAAAATGTTGGATTGTTGGGCCTTAAATATGGCGTTTGGATATTGAATTCGACCTTGAAAAAGGTGGCAAAGTATGTAGAAACAAAGGAAGTGCTGCCCAAATTTCCTTAAGAATTAGTAATTTGAACTTGGAATTTCTACATTGAAATTGGTGGTTAATAAACGTATTATGGTCATTATAGGTTGACATATTACGTGCGGTATTTCGGACTTAGCAAGTGGATTAACCGAAGAGGTATGTGAAAACTTTCTTATCTCTTGAGCATGAGTAGTTATAACTATATAGTACGGTAGACGTACGTGTTTTAAATGAAGAAAATCCTTTTGTTATACTTGACTTGTTTTAAGAAAATGTCTAAGTTGGTTGGGTTAAGAAGTTAACCCGCTTGTTCTTGAGGAGTGGTTTATCCTAAATAAGGTAGACAAAGATTTCTTGACATAAAGAAGTATAGAGTACTTTGTGTGAAAGTATTGAGTATTGAATTATTCTAAAAGATAATAGGCGTAAATTTTTTAGGTAAGAAACTTGTTTTCTAAAAGATAAGAGGCTTGAAGTATTTTGAAAATTGTGTAAATTTGTTTGAGGTATAAGTCTCTTGGTCAGTAAAAGAAAGAAATGGTTTATAAGGAGTTATAACGGCTTTATGGGAAGTTAGTTATAACGGCCTTATGAAAGGATAAGAATGTCTTAATTTCTAAAGCATAAAGTTAGTATAATGACTTTATGGGAAGTTGGTTATATTAGCTTTTGAAAGGTTAACAAGGAAAGGGTTTACTCTAAGTAAAACAAGTACGGGTAAATGATTTGAAACTGTGAAAGGTGAATTGATTTTAGGCATTGGTTGCCTAAGGTTTTAAAAGGAAATGTGACTTGTCTTGAAAAGAAATCGTAACTTGATACTATGGTGATTAGTATCTTGGAATTTTTATATAAAAAGAGTTATTTCTTAAAATGTTAGAAGTACGTGGTACTTGGGTTGAATTCCCGGATTTTCTCTTAAAAGACATGTTAGTGCCTTAGGTATACTAAAATGAGAGGATATATTAATAATGTTAATAAGAAGTTAGGGGATTCCTTAACTTGCTTATGTTATGATAAGCCGGTAGCGCTTATGTTATGTTATGTTATGTTATGATAAGTCGGTAGCGCTTATGTTATACATGATAGCCGGTTGTGCTAGGTGATATGTTCTTACGGGGTAGACCCCGGGTTATTCTTGTTATTTCCTTTTGACGTACTGACACGATGGATGGCCCACGGGTATGCGTTCATTAGGATGGTTCACTACTTATTCTTGTTAATTCCTGTTGGCATACTGACACGATGGATGGTCCACGGGTATGCGTATTCTTGTTATTTCCTTTGGACATACTGACACGATGGATGGTCCACGGGTATGCGTCCATTAGGATGGTTTACTACTTATTCCATGGATTTGCTACCCATGATGCGAGTGCGGCGATTGTACTCATGCGGGTCCACAGGATCCATGCGGGTGAAATAGTCTCATGCGAGTGCGGCGATTGTACTCATGCGGGTCCACAGGATCCATGCGGGTGAAATAGTCTCATGCGGGTGAAATAGTCCCATGACGAGGCGGATGACCTCATGCGGGTCCACAGGACCCATGCGGGTGAAATAGTCCCAGGAGTAGGATTGCTTAATGATACTACGGGCGAGGTACCCTGTTTTGATCATGAGCCTCCTATTTTTATGCAGTAAGATTTATACTTGTTACTCTCATTATTAGTAAGGCACAGTGCAAGGTAAATTGATTTTCGTATATGACTCCAGCTTGTTTTAGACTTATGATATTATTACAGTATTTTCCAGTTTTACATACTTGGTACATATTGTGTACTGACCCCCTTCCTCGGGGGCTGCGTTCATGCCGCAGGTAAGGGAAAACAGGTGGTGGATCCTCATTCTTAGGATCTTTGCTCGAGTTTGAAGCTCGTTCCTCGGGCTGACTCGACTTTTGATGCAGTTCTCCGGTGTTGTAGATATTTGTACATTCGGGGGTATGACGGGGCCCTGTCCCGTCATAGTGTTTACTCTTTTCTTAGAGGTCTGTAGTCCTGTTATAGTTTGGGTTGTTAAGGATGTAACTGTTCAGCTTGTTATATTAGAGGTAGCCATTTTGGGTTAACCTGTTTGTTTTCCATATGGGTTCTTGTTGTAAGTTTATTTCCGCTGATTTTCTCTGATGTTGTGTCACAAGGGTGCCCGGGGTTAGGCACCGGTCACGGATCCGAGGTCGGGTCGTGACAGTGGGGCCCACACGAGAATTTTACGATTTTATGGGGCCCATAATATTTTGAGATATTTTGGCCAATTATGGATTTTGGGAGATGAAATAATTTTTGGGCGAATTAGAGGGTGACACGTGGCACCCCCACTGTCTTGGTTGACTACTTGACCCTAGATATTTGTTGAAGTAAGACAAGTGGACATGGGTCCCCCATCCACTTGTCCCTACACTTGTCCTCATCTCACTACATGGAGTGCTTTATTATATACACCTTAAAGGCTTGCAAGACTTAACACTTAAACATTTCAAGCAAAATCTCTCTTGCCCTTTAGGAGCTCTCGGCCAAGCCCTTATGTGAAGAACAAAAATTCTTCAAATATTGATGATAAATCCCCAAACTCAAACCCAAGATCCCTAGTGGTATACTAAGCATAAACAACCCCTTAAACCCCGGAAATACTACGTTGATCTATTAGTCGCACCTTGAAAACCTAAGGTGTTCTTCAACTTTTGTGTTGAAACATAAAGAGAAGTTGTTTATGAGCTTCTAAGGGTTGCATGTAGTGGATTGGAATGTAAAGATTTGGAGCTAAGACTATCCGGAAAGCCGACTTTAAACTTGGATTATTTTGGGCTATATTGAGGTAAGGATCATCTTTCTCTTAATGTAATTAGATATTACATGTTGTGGATATGTGTAGATGACCTTGTGCTAGAATGAATGAAGATTAAAAAGCATTTGGACACAAAAGGATGTTGAGGCCGAGAGTGACCCATTTTCGGGTCTCGGATTCGTTGGTTATTATTGTTGTTGATAGTTAATATAACTTATATAACATGTTGGAACTTGATTTGGATTAAAAAGGAATTAAGGAAAATGGATTTGGATTTAAAGTGTGTTGGCCGAGAATGGCCCATAATGTTGGTAAATAATGGATTGTTTTAATATGAATTATGGGGCAGAATTTTACACGTCCTGTTAGGCGTGTAATCCCCTTTGGTTAAGTGTTGGTTGTGCCTTAAATGTGGCTTGTTGGTTTGTCACGACCCGATCCCGGGCCCATGACTGGTGCCTTACCTGGGCACCCTAGTAGATATACATCAGAGTAACCAGCGGAAATAAACTTACAAACATAGAACAATATAAAATAAGAAACAGGCTAACCAAAATGGTTACCTTTCTGTATATATATATATAACAAAAACCTGAACAGTTACATCCTTTACAACCCCCAATTTACAACAGGACTGCAGACCTCTAAGATTTTATAATAACTATGACGGGACAGGGCCCCACCATACCCCTGAATGTACATAAACCTACAATGGCAGGGAATCATACCAAAAGATAAGCCTCCGGAGAAACGGAGCTTCCCAAAGCGAGCGGTGATCTTATGGCGAGGATCAACAACCGATGTACCTCTACTGCGGCGTGAACGCGCCCGAAGGAGGTCGATAACAGTACCAAGTATGTGGCGAAATGCGAAATGAAATCATAACGTTTTTAAAAACCAATCCACATACAAGTATGAAACAAACCAATTAACAGTACATAGTGCCACAGTATAAATAAGAGCAAATAGGTGTAATCCCAACCGTTCTTTTCTAGACCGCCAATGATCGGAGTAGGCCCTTCGCCCCTAGTATCATTGTAGGAGTCCTAATCCTGGACTACCGTAGTCCGCATAGGTCACGTGGACCCGCATGAGGTACTCGCCGCGTCGGGTAGCTAACCCGGCATTTCTGGACTCCTTAATACGCATAGGCCACGTGGACCGCGTGAGCTATTCCTCGCATCGGCGTAACACACGGAGTGATTCTGGACTCAGTAGCGCGTAGGTCCATGGACCCGCGTGAGGTACTCGCCGCGCATCGGGTAGCTAACCAGTGACACACATAACAAGTCAGGGGGGGTATGTGATATAACACAAGCACAACCGGCTTATCGTAAACAACATAAGCACAACAAGAAAAACCCCTTATCACAGCAAATCTCAAGACACTAACACCCGTAGTATCATAACATGTTTACTTATCAAACCAACTTACCACAACTTCAGAAATTGTTACAAGGCTCCTATAAACAAGTAAGTAAACCATTCTTTTTATCATTCTTAAGTCGTTATAACTAACTTCCCATAAAGTTATCATAACACTTATACTTTTTAATAATTCAAAACAACCCTATTCGTTTGGAAAACCAAGAGAACCTATTCTTTTTAAAACCAAGTATCAATTTCCTTCCGAATAATGATTCATAACTCTTTTTTAAATATTTCAAGGTTTTTATCATTTAGAACTCAAGTCAAGGATATCAAAGTGAAACCAAATTCATTTTACACACGTACGTCTACTTTACTACCTATTTCACAACATTCATGCTCAAGAGGATAGGAAGGATCACATACCTCCTCGGCTAAATCCACTTGTCAAGTCGAATATGCCGCGCGTAGAGTATCAACCTATAATAATCAAATACATCTATCAACGTCTAGACTTCTTAGTAGTAAATTCTAAGCATAATGATCCTTATTCTATGGAAAATTTGGCAGTACTTCCTTCGATTCTTCATACTTGTCCACCTTTTCAAGGCCCGAATTAAATAACTAAACGCCACATTTAAGGCCCAACAATTCAGCAATACAAAGGGGATTACACGCCTAACTTGGACGTGTAAAATTCTGCCCCACAATTCATATTAAATAATCCAATAAGTTTAAGGCAATTTCTCGGCTATAACATGCTCACATATCATCGTTATCCAATCCTTTCAAATCCACTTCGTTATTCCTACATGTCATATACCTAATAACAATATCGACAACTACAAGTCCTTTCGTCCTTAACATACGACGTAATTTACTTAAAAAGGAGAATGGATTGTTACCTTGGAATTCGTCCAAAACAGTCCAACAAATCGCTCACTTACCCTCTTTCCACAATTTCTTCTTCGTTAAAATCACCTCTACGAACCTCCTACAAGCTTGCCAACATATTTCCTTCTTGCCGCCTTTTCAAAATTTTTCTAGGCCTTGGTTTTTCCTTGAAATCTTTAGAGAGAAGGGAAAGGAATTTTTAGAGAGAAGGGAGTTCTTTGAAGAATGACCAAGTCTTCAAGACTTGGTCAATAAATAAGACTTCCTCTTGGTCAAAAAGATGGGAGGGACACTTGTCACCCTCCCATAGGCCTTTACAAAAATATCTCCTGATTTTTCCCCAATTTTCGCGAAAAATCCCGCCTCGGCGCCGCGGCCCTGCAGCCGGCGCCGCGGCGCTGAAACTTCTGAACATTTCAGTACATACAACACCGCGGCCCTGCAGCCGGCGCTGCAACTTCAAATATCACAGAACATCCGGCGCCGCGGCGCTGTGGCACCTGACTGAAAACACTCTTCTGCTCGTCTGCGCACTGAACTTGTAACTTCCATAACTTTCTACTCCGATGTCCTATCAATGAGCGGTTTGTTGCGTTGGGAACTAGACTCAACGAACTTCATATTACGCTTTTGAAACACCTAAGAACTCCTAATATAACTGGACATAAACCGCCCCAAAGTTGACTAAAACCTGTCCAATACATTCTGCCAACCTATCTTTCCAAAAATTTAAACTTAATTCCTTTCGTACGTTCTCATAAGCATGACCTGAATTACGGGGTGTAACATTCTCTCCCCCTTAGAAACATTCGTCCCGAATGTTCCTTCCACGCTTACTCAAATCAAATATCGACATAGACCCTCTTAACTATTCCCCTTACAAATAAGAACGTTATACATGGCCACAACAATACTTAAGCATATATGTCAATTTAAAACCAACAAGCAGGAAAGTGAGTTACCTGGAGGTGTAGGGAATAAGTGAGGATACTTCCTCATCATGTCCTCTTCTGCTTCCCATGTCATTTCCTCTCTGTTTTCGTTCCGCCAAGACGCGTGAAGTCACATCCTTTGCTTTGTCGCTAACTTTGACGATCGAGTATCGCTATGGGACTCTCCTCATACGATAACCCATCTGTCACCTGGACATCACGAATCGGGTGCACTCTAGATGGATCTCCGATACACCTCCGCAATATGGATACATGAAAAACTGGATGTACTGCTTCCAGATCGGACGACAGATCCAACTCATAGGCAACCTTGCCTATCCTACGGAAAATCTGATAAGGCCCAATGTACCTTGGGCTAAGTTTCCCCTTCTTCCCAAACCTCATCACACCGCCGTGGGTGATATCTTGAGGAAGACCCACTCATCCATCTCAAACTCAGTGTCGGCGCGATTATCTGCATCGACTTACGCCGAGTCCGGTGACAATAACCGCTCCTGGATAAGCTTCACTTTATCCACCGCATGTTGAATCAAGTCCGGCCCGACTAACTAAACTTCGCCCACATCAAACCAGTCTATCGGTGACCTGCACTTCCTCTCATATAAGGCCTCATAAGGCGCCATCTGGATACTGGAATGGTAGATGTTGTTATACGCAAACTTCACAAGAGGTAAATGATCCTCGGCTACCCACGAAATCAATAACGGGCCGCAAAGATATCCTCAAGTGTGCGGATAGTATGTTGCATCTGTCGTCGATTGCGAGGATGAAGCGCGATCGAGACTCACTTGTGTCCCTAATCCTTACGGAAAGACCTCCGAACTTAGCGAATCGTGATCCTGCATGCGATATAATCGATATAGAAACTTCGTGCAGTCTCACAATCTCTCTGATATACAATCTAGCATAATCCTCAGCCGAATACGTAGTCCTGACTGGAAGAAAGTGGGCTGATTTAGTCAGCCTGTCGACAATAACCCAGATGGAATCATGCTTCCTCTGAGTACGAGGTAATCCTGTAATAAAGTCCATATTGATCACCTCCCTTCTGTCGGAATATCAATAGCCTCTGATAGCCAGCTTACGGTGCTCAACGTTGGCTGGCGATAATTAGGACATCGAGCAACAAAACCGCCACGTCCTCTTGGGCTATCCCACCAATACATACATCCGAGGTCATGGTACATCTTAGTCGACCGGATGAAAGAGTAACGAAACTGTGTGCCTCACGAATCTGGCGGCGAAGTCTGCTACATCGGGAACACACAACTCGCCTCAAATCTTAGCACCCGTGGTGCTACCTCAAATGGACCCTTCCTCTCTCGAAGAGTCGTATCTCGATCTGGTGCCATGTCGGATCCTCATCGTCGCCTCTTCACCTTCATCGATGATGGAAGACTCGTGACCTCTCGAACCGAACCCACTACTATCGAGAATCAACCAATCGAACTCCAAGGCTCGCTGGCGATGTAACTCGCGGACCATGCCCGCCTCTCTTGCACCTCGGCGGGCTACCCATCGATCTACGACTAAGGGCATCTGCAACTACATTGGCCTTCCTTGGGTGGTATAGGATATCGATGTCATAATCCTTAAGTAACTCTAGCCACCGTCTCTGTCGCAAGTTCAACTCTCTCTGGCTGAAGATATACTGGAGGCTCTTGTGGTCCGTGTAAATATCTATATGAACTCCATATAAATTATGTCTCGGATCTTGAGGCATGAATCATACCGCCAACTCTAAGTCATGCGTGGGGTAGTTCTTCTCATGCTTCTTGGTATCGAGATCGTAGCTATAACCTTACCATCTGCATCAGACACACCCAAGCCCGACACCCGACGTATCACAATAAACCACATACCGTCTAAACCCTGCGGAAGAGTAAGCTGGCGATCGTCAATTTCTCCTTGATGGCTTGGAAGCCCTCCTCACAAGCATCCGTCCACTGGAACATAGCTGCTTTCTGAGTCAGCCTAGTCAAGGGTGTTGAAATGGAAGCAAACTTCTCCACAAACCTCCGATAATAACCCGCGAGGCCCAAAAGGTTGCGCACCTCCGTCGGTGTAGTGGGTCTAGGCCAAGTCTTGACTGCCTCAATCTTTATTGTATCAACCCGAATACCTTCGGCCCCGATAACACGCCCTAAGAAAGCCACTGAAGCCAACCAAAACTCGCATTTCGAGAACTTGGCATACAACTGCCGGTCCTGGAGGACTCTCAGTACCGTCCTCAAATGATCTGCATGCTCCTGCTCTGTGCGCGAATAAACCAGGATATCATCAATGAATACTATTGTAAAAGTATTCAAAAATGGCTTGAACACCCGGTTCATCAAATCCATGAATACTGCTGGATCGTTGGTCAAACCGAAAGACATTACCCTGAACTCATAGTGCCCATATCGGGTCCTGAATGCAGTCTTTGGGATATCTGTCTCTCTAACTCGCACCTGATGATAACCAGACCGCAGGTCCATCTTGGAGAAACATTTCTCCCCCTGCAACTGATCAAACAAATCATCAATCCTGGGGAGGGGGTATCTATTTTTGATGGTTACCTTATTCAGCTGCCTGTAATCAACACACATACGCAGCGTCTCATCCTTCTTCTTTACAAATAAAATCAGCGCTCCCCAGGGAGAAACACTAGGCCTGATAAAGCCTTTTTCCAGCAAATCTTTCAGTTGGTCCTTCAACTCCCTCAACTCAGCAGGTGTCATCCTGTATGGCGGAATAGATATAGGCTGAGTGTCTGGCGACATATCAATGCAAAACTCAATCTCCCTCTCAGGAGGGATACCCGGGAGATCGTCTGGGAATACGTCTGGAAACTATCTAACCACCGGAACTGACTGAATAGATGGCACATCCGCCTCTATATCGAACACCCGAACCAGATGATAGATGTACCCCTTCTGCACCATCTTCCTAGCCTTGAGGTAAGAAATAAATCTACCCCTCGGCGACGCAGTGTTCCCCTCCCACTTGATAACCGGCTCACCAGGAAACTGGAACTGTACCAATCTCTTCCTACAGTCCATATTGGCGTAGCAAGAAGCCAACCAATCCATACCCATAATCACATCAAAGTCCGTCATATCCAACTCTATCAAGTCGGCTAGGGTCTGACGACTGTATATAGTCACTGGGCAAGCCTTATATACTCGTTCGGCTACCACCGAATCACCTACTGGCGTAGCTACCTCAAAAGGTTTTATGGACTCGGGATCTATCCCTATTCTACCCGCAATATGAGGAGATATATAGGACAAGGTAGAACCTGGATCTATCAAAGCATATACGTCACAACATGAAACCAATAATGTACCTGTGACGACATACGGTGACGCCTCCTGGTCCTGGCGACTGGACAAGGCATAAATGTGGTTCTGAGGACCGCTGGAACTAGGACCCTTGCCACGACCTCTGCCGCGACCTGCTGGCCCATGAGCACCTTGCCTTCCGGGGCGAGTAACCGTAGAAGATGAAGACCCGGCGAATGACCCTGTAGGATGACCCCTACCATCTGCGTTGCCTCTGGTCGGACAGTCCCTCGAAATATGACCCTGATGGCCACAAGTGTAACAAGGTCCCAAAGCATTACCACAACTACCGAAATGGGATCTACCACATCGGCCACACCGAGAGGGGGTTGGTCTCGATCGGGTAGCATCACTGCTTCCCTGGAAGCCCGAAGCCTGTGTACGGCACGCCCCGAATACCACGGGCGTCCGGAAGGCGGTGGAGGCGCTACGAGCGGTGAGGTGCAAATCGATCTCTTCTTGGGCCGTCCACCTCGAAAGCTACCAAAGGACCCTGCTGTCCTGGCCCTCTTCTGCTGATATCTGTCAATCCGCCGGCCTCTACGTTCGCCGCACCCAGTCGTAAGCTGCGCATGCGGGCAATGTCCATGACCGGCTGAAGAGCTACACCCGAGCAACTCTCTGTTAAGTAATCATCGAGCCCTATGACATAGCGGTGCACTTTGTCCTCCATGTCTGCCACTAAAGCGGGGACGTACCGGGCCAACGAGTCAAACTCTACGTTGTACTCCCGGACCGTCCGCCCGTTTTGTCTCTACATCAGAAATCTATCGGCCCGAGCTCTCCTCATCTGTGGAGGCAAGAAATGGCTAAGAAACGCCTCTGAGAACTCGTCCCAAGCAGTGAGCGCATGCTCCCAGGGCGGTTCCGTGAATCAAACGATCGGCTGCGATATCGCGCGGCCGATGTGAACCAATACTACCGACTCTGTCTCGAGACCTTGATCACTCTCGTGATCATTGCAATCGTCGGATAAACTCCTGAGGATCATCCTCAGTCCTCGACCCATAGAACTCTGGTGGGCTGCAACTCAAAAAGTCCCGAAGTCTCAAGCTATCAGATCTGGGGTGAACTACGGGTACAACCGGAACCGCTGTCTCTCGTCTGTCCTCCTGCCTCGCCACGATCCTGGCTAATAACTGGGCCATCTCCTTTTAACCCATATCCGCTGCTCCAGGCTGTGGAACTGGAGGCTCAGGTACCGTGGTCTCAGTAGCCACTGCGGCTGCTATGAACTCTGCTGGGGTTGGCGACGTCATGGAACTCACTGTCTGAAGCATCACCTCAGGTAAAGACTGGGCCTGTGCCTTCGTAACCCTCTGCGTCCTACTAGCAGCTCCCTCAGCTGCCTTGCCCTTCTAGGCCGCGGTTACCTTGCGTGGAGGCATAGCTGATACATAAGAATATGTCAGAGGGAGTTCAACATATAACACAGCTCTATTGCACGATCTTAGAGTGAAAAGAATGGAAACCAATCCTAAATATCCTGTAGCCTCCTGATTATAGGTGTGGTGCACAACACGCCGATAATCAAGACTCTACTAGATACGATCTGTAGACACTTTCCGAGGATTAACTGCTCTGATACCACTTTTATCACGACCCGATCCCGGGCCCATGACTGGTGTCTTACCTGGGCACCCTAGTAGATATACATCAGAGTAACCGGCGGAAATAAACTTACAAACATAGAACAATATAAAATAAGAAACAGGCTAACCAAAATGGTTACCTTTCTTTATATATATATATAACAAAACCTGAACAGTTACATCTTTTACAACCCCCAATTTACAACAGGACTACAGACCTCTAAAAGTTTATAATAACTATGACGGGACAGGGCCCCGGCATACCCCTGAATGTACATAAACCTACAATGACAGGGAATCATACCAAAAGATAAGCCTCCGGAGAAACAGAGTTACCCAGCGAGCGGTGATCCCATGGCGAGGATCAACAACCGATGTACCTCTACTGCGGCATGAGCGCGGCCCGAAGAGGTCGATCTGCAGCGCAAGTATGTGGCGAAATGCGAAATGAAATCATAACGTTTTTAAAACCAATCCTGAGACAAGTATGAAACAAACCAATTAACATTACATAGTGCCACGGTATAAATAAGAGCAAATAGGTGTAATCGGCCGGTCTTTTCTAGACCGCCCGATGATCGGAGTAGGCCGCCGCCCCTAGTATCATTATGCGAGTCCTAATCTGGACTACGTAGTGCGTAGGTCACGTGGACCGCGTGAGGTACTCTCGCATCGGGGTAGCTAACCCGCGGCATTTCCTGGACTCCCGCAATCCGCATAGGCCACATGGACCCGCATGAGGTATTCCTCGCATCGGCGTAACACACCCGGAGTGATTCTGAACTCTGGTAGCGCATAGGTCACGTGGACCCGCATGAGGTACTCGCCGCGTCGGGGTAGCTAACGGCGTCAACATAACAAGTCGGGGGTATGTGATATAACACAAACCTGGCCAAACTTATCGTAAACAACATAAGCACAACAAGAAAACCCCTTTATCACAGCAAATCTCAAGACACTAACACCTGTAGTATCATAACATGTTTACTTATCAAACCAACTTACCACACCTTCAGAAATTGTTACAAGGCTCCTATAAACAAGTAAGTAAACCATTCTTTTTATCATTCTTAAGTCGTTATAACTAACTTCCCATAAAGTTATCATAACACTTATACTTTTTAATAATTCAAAACAACCCTATTCGTTTGGAAAACCAAGAGAACCTATTCTTTTTAAAACCAAGTATCAATTTCCTTCCGAATAATGATTCATAACTCTTTTTAAAATATTTCAAGGTTTTTATCATTTAGAACTCAAGTCAAGGATATCAAAGTGAAACCAAATTCATTTTACACACGTACGTCTACCGTACTACCTATTTCACAACATTCATGCTCAAGAGGATAGGAAGGATCACATACCTCCTCGGTTAAATCCACTTGCCAAGTCGAATATGCCGCGCGTAGAGTATCAACCTATAATAATCAAATACGTCTATCAACGTCTAGACTTCTTAGTAGTAAATTCTAGGCATAATGATCTTTATTCTACGGAAAATTGGGCAGTACTTCCTTCGATTCTACATACTTGTCCACCTTTTTCAAGGCCCGAATTAAATAACTAAACGCCACATTTAAGGCCCAACAATTCAGCAATACAAAGGGGATTACACGCCTAACTTGGATGTGTAAAATTCTGCCCCACAATTCATATTAAATAATCCAATAAGTTTAAGGCAATTTATCGGCTATAACATGCTCACATATCATCCTTATCCAATTCTTTCAAATCCACTTCGTTATTACTACATGTCATATACCTAATAACAATATCGACAACTACAAGTCCTTTCGTCCTTAACATACGACGTAATTTATTTAAAAAGGAGATTGGATTGTTACCTTGGAATTCGTCCAAAATAGTCCAACAAATCGCTCACTTGCCCTCTTTCTACAATTTCCTCTTCGTTAAAATCACCTCTACGAACCTCCTACAAGCTTGCCAACATATTTCTTCTTCCCGCCTTTCCGAAATTTTTCTAGGCCTTGGTTTTTCCTTGAAATCTTTAGAGAGAAGGGAGAGGAATTTTTAGAGAGAAGGGAGTTCTTTGAAGAATGACCAAGTCTTCAAGACTTGATCAATAAATAAGACTTCCTCTTGGTCAAAAAGATGGGAGGGACACTTGTCACCCTCCCATAGGCCTTTACTAAAATATCTCCTGATTTTTCCCCAATTTTCGCGAAAAATCCCGCATCGGCGCCGCGGCCCTGCAGTCGGCGCCGCGGTGCTGAAACTTCCGAACATTTCAGTACATACGGCGCCGCGGCCCTGCATCCGGTGCCACGGCGCTACAACTTCAGAATATCACAGAACATCCGGCGCGCGACCGAATCGGCGTCGTGCTGTGGCGCTTTGTGAAAACATTCTCGCGCTCGTGCGTACCTTTGAACTTGTAACTTTCATAACTTTCTACTCCGATGTCCTATCAACGAGCGGTTTATTGCGTTGGGAACTAGACTCAGCGAACTTCATACTAGGCTTTTGAAACACCTAATAACTCCTAATATAACTGGACATAAACCGCCCCAAAGTTGACCAAAACCTGTCCAAGACATTCTGCCAACCTATCTTTCCAAAAATTTAAACTTAATTCCTTTCGTACGTTCTCATAAGCATGACCTGAATTACGGGGTGTAACATGGTTGATGAATACGGGCCTTGGAAAAAGGTGGAAAAGTACGTAGAAACAAAGGAAGTGTTGCCCAAATTTCCGTAGAATTAGAGGGCCATTATTTAGTATAAGTCTTACAATAGTAAGCTTGGAATTGATAGAAGTGATATCGTTATTATAGGTTGAAGTACTATGTGTAGCATATTCTACTTGGAATGTGGAATAGACGATAAGGTTGAAGTACATTGGAGCGTATTGCTACTTGTCGTATGAGTTAGTCGTCAACGAGGTATGTGAACTTCTTCCTTTTATCGGCATGATTATTCTTGAAATATAATTGCCTTGTTTTGGAGTATATGTGATTTGTTTTTTTGAAGTATTTGTCTTGTCATTAGGAAGTATTCATGTTATTGATCTTATGCTAAAGGCATGTCCAAAGATAATCCTAAGTCCTTACCAAGTCTTATGAGAGTTGTTTGTAAGAGTTGTTAGAAAGGATATGAGTCTTAATTATGAAAAGTATAAGTTACTTGAATTAATTTAAAGTTAAGAGACTTGATTTATTTTGAAGTTATGATACTAGAGTTATTTGAAAGTCATGATACTAGAATTACTTTAAAAGTATAGATTACTTGGTTTAAAGAAAATGCATGACTTGATTTTAAAAGATAGGAGTAACGTTAATTGAAAGGAATGAGTTACTTGAGTTAAAGGAATAATTGCCTTAATGTTGGAAGTAGAAGTCACTTGATTTTAAAGCCTTGAGTTGAAGTTAAAAAGGTGTAGTAACTTGGTTTGAAATGTATAAGTTACTTGAAATACTTTAAAGTTAAGAGATTTGATTTAAAGTTATGAGACTTGATTTCTTTAAAAGATTATGAGACTTTATTTTTCAAGTTATGGGACATGATTTCTAAAGTTAAGAGATTTGATTTAAAGTTATGAGACTTGATTTCTTTAAAAGATTATGAGACTTTATTTTTCAAGTTATGGGACTTGATTTCTAGAGTTAAGAGATTTGATTTATTTTGAAAGTTATAATACTTGATTTGAAAAGTACAAGCTTACTTGATTTTAAAGAAGATAAGTAACTTGATTTAAAGGTATAAGTTACTTGATTGATTTAAAGAGAATAAATGACTTAATGTTGAAAGAAGAAGTTCTTGGTGTTAAAGGTATAAGTTACTTAAGCTTAAAAGTGTAAGTAACTTGATTTTGATAGCAAAAGTATTCTTGGGGTTCAACTCCCTAAAATTTCATGAAATGATTCTTTTTATAAAGAATAGATGTATGTAGTACTTTTGGGTTTAATCCCCTAACATTACATGATTTGAGTCTTCTTGTAAGGAAGTGAATGTACGTAGTACTTTGGGTTCAACTCCCTTACATGACGTGATAATGTCTTGGTTGTATTAAAAGGAAAGATGTGGTAGTGTTTTAGTTTTTCTAAAATGAAAGATGTTATAACGGCTTTATGGGAAGTTGGTTATAACAGTTTGTGGA
Organism: Przewalskia tangutica; assembly: GCA_029844215.1. NCBI lineage: Eukaryota > Viridiplantae > Streptophyta > Magnoliopsida > Solanales > Solanaceae > Przewalskia > Przewalskia tangutica. Next base: position 113,854,650 of record CM056723.1, on the reverse strand, counting down.
AAGTCAAGAGATAGTATAAAAGGTTATAAGGAAATCATGTGAGAACGTCCATGATTAAGTCCTTAATATAGTACATGAAATGAAAGTGCCTTGAGTTTATAAAGTGAATGTACGGCGGACGTACATTGTTGTAATGGATCTTAATCCTTAATGAACTATGTGATAGTACCTTGGTGTTATAAAATGAAAGACTTGTTAGTGTCTTGGTTTCTCTAAAAATGATAGTTCATTCTATTTGTGCTAATGAGACTTGAAGATGATTTAAATGGTACATAGTTTCTTGTGATAGCTTTATGTGTACAGTCCTTTATATTTACCCCGAGTCCCAGAATAGGCCGGGACATGCTGTACCTCGCATGACAGTATTGTTTGGGTTATTTTAGGAAGGAAGGCATGGTATTGCCTTGGTTTTTCTAAGGAGGAGAGTACCTCCTATTTGAACTAATGAGAGTTAAAGATTACTCAACTTGCATATGTTGTTAATGATAGCCATTAGTGCTAGTGTTATAAGTATAATTGTGGGGTAAACCCCCAAGACATTATACATCTCCGTGGATTTGCTCCCCACGATGCGAGTATTGCGTATATGCTCATTGCGGACCCGTAGGGCCTAAGCGGGTGAAATAGTCATATGCGGGTCCACAAGACCCTTGCGGGTGAAACAGTCCCAGGAGTAGGATTGCATAATGATACTACGGGCGGGTGGCCCTAGATTGATCATAAGCTTCATATTTTAAAGCATGTAAAGTTTACTCTTATTACTCTCATTGTTAATAAGACACACTGTATTGTTGATTTGGTTATCATACTTGCCTTCTGCTTTATATTTGGACTGTACGATCTCTTTTACAGTACTTACAGTTTTAAATGACTTTATCGCGTCCTTCACTAAAAGACGGGCAGTATGTTGTACAGTGTATGATGTCTGATGGTCTGATGAGACAAGGTACAACTGGCTCTGATTGTTATATGACACAGTAGGATCTGGTATTTGATTTTCATACTTGCCCCTGTCATTCTTTGGTACAGTTATGATTTGTTTACTGTACTTTATTTCCGTTCCATACTTAGTACTGTTATGCGGCCCGCCGAAGTGCGTTAATGTCTGCGAGTCTAGGTACTCGATTGTGAATCCGTGAGCTTAGGATCCTTGTTCGGCATTTTAGGATAGCTCGATGTTAGGAGCTTGTCATTATGGCTAGGTATATTGAAGTGCAGCGGGGCCTTGTCGTCACGCGATTCTTGTCAAATTCTTAGAAGTGCATGTATTCGTATGTAAATTTGGGCTGGCTAGAGTTGTATTTACATTGTTGTACAGTGTAACCCATTCGGGTGTGATATATATTATGGTGGCAGCCTTATCGGCTTTGTCTTTGTTTAAGAAAAAAAATTGAGTGTCATTTACCTTCCGCAGTTTATTTGAGTTGTGTAAATAAAATGGTGCCCAAGTAGGGCACCAATCGCGGGCCCGAGGTTCGGGGCGTGACAATTGGGTGGCCGTGACTTCCATAAAAATTGTGGGCATTGTTGTATTGTATTTAGGGGTTGCTCTTGTTGAGTTGAAATGTTGAAAATGTAGTTATAAAGATGCATATACATTGTGGTAGTTGCTAATATATGTCCTAAAGGAACTAAGGTATAGAAAGGTTTTACATTGCACTCTCTTTTTTGTCGGAATATGGACTGCTTTTAAGGGTTGTTTTAATATGGTTAAAGGGGCTGGATTAACATGAGAAATAGGTGTATTAATCACCTTGGTGGTTGTGGTTGTTGTATTCCATGGACGTAAAAAGAAAGAATGTATAACGATGGTGTATATGGGGCATATGGGACTGATTTTGTTATCTTTGAAGTTGTTGCCTTGTTATCGATGATTGTTGACCTTGTGTGTGAGTTGAGGATGTGTGTATAAGTAGAGGAAGTGCTGCCCAAATCTTTACATAAAAGAGAGTCATCATTCGATATATAATGTATGCTAGTAATCATAGAATTGATGGACATGTTATTATTGTTATAGGTTGAAGTGCTAATTGAGACGAATTCTAAAGTTTTTATGTCATGGCTAGATGATCACTACTGATAGTGGGTGGCTGGAAGCTGACTGATCAGCTCGAAAGAAGAACGGTGCAGGGCGGACGATTTTAAAGCGGACTCCCCATTCAAACACCAACACCTTAACTCAACTCATAACATGACTCAAGGAGCAGTCTCCACGGCTATCGAGTTGGTATAGACGACAAGTGGTATGTGAAGCTATCCTTTCCTTCTTGTTTTGGCATGATTTACATAAAATGAGCATACGGCGGACGTACGTAATTCCAATGAATCCTAATTCCTAGTGATACTTGATATGATAGTTGTCAATGATTCTCCAGTAATAGTTCATTCTAATTATTCCATTGAGAGTCAGATGATGATGTAATTTGTATATGATTGTTCATGATATTCTATTCGTGCAAAATGTGATTATATCATTTCACCAAGTCCCGGGCTGGGTATGTTCGTGCGCTCATTGCATTATTCACAGAGTCCCTCACCAGAGGGTCGGGTACGGTATGTATATATATGATGATTTTACCGAGTCCCAGAATGGGTCGGGTACGATATATATGGACAGACATCCATGAATATGACTTCATTCACCGAGTCCCAGAATGGGCCGGGTACGATATATATGGACATGCATCCATGAATATGACTTCATTCACCGAGTCCCAGAATGGGCCGGATACGGTATATTATATGGACATGTATGACTCTCATTTCATAAGGTACAGTTGCATTCGGATTTTGCTTGCAACAGCTGCATACTATGAGTATGATATTTGGCAAATGGATGTTAAAACTATCCTCCTCAATGGTAATCTAATTGAGGAGGTGTATATGATACATCCAGAGGGTTTTACATCCAAGACGACTCAACCCAAAGCAGTATGCAAACTACAGAAGTCCATTTATGGACTTAAGCAAGCCTCAAAGAGTTGGATTATTTGCTTTGACAAAGCAGTCAAATCGTTTGACTTTGTTAGAAGCAAAGAAGACCCCCAAACCATTATTCTTTTCTATTCATTAGAGATTGGTGCTACGAGGGCGAAAGCATTTATGGTAAGCGCACAGATGAGAGTATTATCTTCATTGTCATATATGTAGATGACATATTGATAATGGGAGATAATAAGACTCTCATACAATCAGTCAAGGAATGGTTATCCAGCACATTCATGATGAAGTACTTGGGTGAAGCTTGTTACATTCTTGGAATTAGGATCTACAGAGATAGACCTAATAGATTGTTGGGGCTATCACAGTCCGTATACATAGACAAAGTGCTAAAACGTTTCTCTATGGAGAATTCCAAGAAAGGAAATCTTCTTATAGGTCAAGGCATCAAGTTATCAAAGAAGGATAGTCTTTCTACTATTGCAGAACTTGAACGCATGAAGAGGATCTCATATGCTTCATCTATAGGAGCAATCATGTATGCCATGACCTGTACAAGGCCAGATGTGGCCTATGCACTTAGCATGACTTGCAAATTCCAGCGAGAATCACGGGAGGAACAACGGAAAGCGATCGAAGTATTCTTAACTATCTTAGACGAACTAAATAATATTTCTTACTGTATGGTGGACAGGAAGAGCTAGTAGCTATTGGGTACACTGATGCTAGCTTCCAGACAGATCTTGATGACTTCAAATCTCAATCTGGATATGCCTTCATTTTAAATGGTGGAATAGTGAGTTGGAAAAGTTCCAAACAAGTTACAACTGCTGATTCAACTACTGAAGCCAATACATTGTTGGATCGGAAGCTGGTAAGGAAGTTGTCGCGATATCTGAGTCCTTAAAAGAACTAAGAGTTGTTCCAAGTGTCACTTGTCCAGTAACGATTTATTGTGACAACACTGGCGCGATTGCGCAAGCTAAGGAACCAAGATCAACGAGCAGAAATAAGCATGTACCAAGGAAATACCACATACTTAGAGAGATGGTGGAGACTGAAGAAATAAAGTTAGACTACGTTCCTACAGATGAAAATCTAGCAGACCTATTTACCAAACCATTAAGCTTAGTGAAGCACAATGGTCATTTCGAAAAGATGGGTATTAGATATGTTGGAGATTGACTCTAGGCCAAGTGGGAGATTGAAAGTATATATGTCCTAGAGACAATCATTTTAGAGATAGATGTACTTGAACACATTCATATTATTAATGAGATTAATATATTTATGGCTTTTGCAATTACTGAATTATTATTTGATTGTTTGTATTATTCATTAATGTGCATCCATTGAGCTTTCGTTGTCATTGATAGAGTGAGATATTAATGATAGAGTGTAGTTCTTAAAGTAGCATCGACTGATGATCATTGAGAATGAGATATCAATGATATATTATAAGTCGACATGTGGTCTGCATCACATTCTTAGAGAATGTAGTATGTCTCACTTACTACTAGTAATGATTGCTAGTGATGGACACATGGATACTCTTATAGGGTATTGGCATACCCTGCTGATAAACTATTTGTTATACATGTCTAGAGTATTATCAACATGTGGGAGATAGATGTCCTTTGACTTGAGGTCAATACGCACCTAGGTTTGTAGAGTAATGTACTTTGATCTTGTCCTAAACTTAAATTCCTTATAGGATAAGACATGGCTTGAATTGGGTACATTGCGATACAGACTAAGGTGGTAGTTGAGCCAAGAATAGGATTCATTCCTCGATTAGATATTCGAGAGAATACTCAGCTACTCAGTGATATTAGGTCGACCAAGTCATTGGCCAATGCAAGAGACATATTTGAGATGTGATCTAGTTGTCGACTAATATAGATGAGATAAAGTGATCAAGTAATTTGGATAAACATTTGGCAAATCCTAAGCTTGATCGAGTGTGTCGCGAATGAAAGGAATTTATCATCCAACATAGAGGTTATGTTTACTAAGAGTCTTGTAAACGTTCTTCACATATTGAGTTCGTCATGTGGCGCATCTAGGAGTTCCGTGTGAACCTTAATTTGATTAGGTGTCGATATGTGAAGGCCTAAAGTGTCACACTAAGTCGATTGTATTTTCAGTCTAAGGGCATATTGAGAGAGGATAAAATATTCGATTTAGAATCGAGATATTTTATCCAAAATAAATTATTTAATTAATTAAAATAAAAATGTGCTGAAACTTTAAAATAAAAGGGAGCAGCGCCGCAGCGCTGGTACGGCAGTGGGCCCACTTCGACTAGCCCACTGCAACTCAGATTTGGGTCAGATTTTTAAGTCTAATCTCAATCTGATTTGTATCCTAATCTCCCCTATATATTTGGCATTCAACCCATAATTCTAGGTTGGTTGAATTCTTACTGGAATCAAAACTTAACTCTTACTTTCTGACAGAGGAATATACCGTAGCGAAGGCTTGAAGTCGTAAGGACAATTGCGTGCGCTCCCTTTATTAGAGACTTAAGATTATATAAACTATAAGTTTTCTTCTATTTTCGCAGATTTCAATTTTAGCGTAAACATACCAGACGAAGTTGTTGGGGTAAGTAAGTTAAACAAAATTTTAAACCTCCGATATGTCTTACTTATGTGTTTTAGACCCAACAAAACCCTACCATACGAGTAAAAATTTACTAGCATTCAATGGTTACATCATGAACTCTATCCGATATAACTAATATTTCACAGGTGATATAATTTTTTTTTCTTCTAATTGGTACGCAAGTGATATAACCTTAAAAAATAATCAAATCATAATACTGACAATTTTGAAGAAAAATAAAGGAGAAAAAAGTCTTTAATTTAAGAAATATGTCCATGTCTTCGAGGTTTTCCTTTAGATGCATATCTCAAAGAAGGAAAAAGCCTTGCTATAACCTCAACCAAGCAAAATAACATAATGATTCTTCAAGAAAGGAAAATATGGGTTACTCTACCTAGCTAATTTATAAGATCATAAATGGTGAACTAAAACCTATAAAGATCCATTTCAAATCAACCATGAGCACTTTCTTTCACCGTTGACTAAGAAATAAATTCAAAAATAACATTACACTAAGCAAACAATATACTAGAGATATATCAATTGGACATGATGTGACAGCAGTGTGAAATTTCTACATTCGTCTAATTTTCTGCTGAGTCCTTTTCTTCTAATCTTCGTAAGAGTCAAACAGCCATCAGAGAGGGTGAGCCAGGAAACGCCAACTTGTGCATAGGTACCAGCAAAATTTGCTGGTTAAGAGTTAGCTTGAACTAGAAAATAATGAGGGAAAGCGAATTTCTTATCAGCAACCAAATATTATAAAGGGTTGGTAACTACAATATCTAGTAAACTAGATAACTTACATAAGGAAAGACAAGCAACAACCATAATCTGAGTTGTGTGTTAGCAGTCATTTTTTATTTGAAGCTCCAGGGGATGTGAGATCACAGTTCCCCATTTCATGTATAAATATCTGAGGTGGCTCTTCTCTGTCAAAGGCAATCGAACATTTTAAAGGTGTTATACAAGGGAGGATGACGAAGAACATACCCAATCAACAAAATAAGAATTATAACTTTGCCTTACATTTCGTTAGCTTCTTGGTATGAATAACTGGATGCGACTGCTAAAAGTAATCCATCATGACTATATGATAGAGAGACGATACTGTTGGGATATCTTGACATCTAATACAGAAACAACGTACAAGTTGACTGAGATCCATGGATTGGTTGAAACAAGCATAAGCGATACAGCAAATCTCTAAAGTGAGATGCGTGATAAAAATGGATTGACATCAACTAACAAGTTTTACTTTAGATGTTACTCAAGTAAGGATAAGAGATTTGTTCATTGAACTTCAAAAGCGCAAGAGTTTTTTCAACACTATGATGTCAACCACATCATATCAAAACTGCAACTATAAGCTTATAACTGTATTATCACTTTTGGGGAACTTATGCAATATCTGATTGACAAACGAACAAGAGTACCTCAAATATCCGTTTCCTTCCTCGAGCATCCCACAAGGTGGCATAGCCCTCATTGTCACCAGTAACAAATGAACCGATAACGCTGGGAAAGGAAAAGTTACTATGAATATAACTTCTATTATAGCAATAACAGAAGGCTGAAACTGGAAAATCACATACGATGGATTAAACGCAATGTCGTTAATTGTTACAAGATGACGCCTCCCATCTTTAGCCTTTGGATGACATCTAAATGCATACCTGCAAAAGTAGAAGAAAAATTAATTAAGAGATCCATAAAAGAGAGTTTTTTAGAATGAGAAGTCCCTAGTAACTAGTAAGCATATACTGAGAAATTTCAGTTGCTGAACACTTTTCATTCTTTAATAGAATGTCTGAGTTTGCCACTCAAAGAAAAGTTATAGTTTCACCAACGCACACCCTACCCATAAACCAAAATGGACAAGAGTGTAAAATAATTATGGAAATGTGAAGGTTTATACCAAAAGATACATGGCTCAAGGAAAGACGATTCCTGCTGCTTGTACTAGATTCTATAATTTGCATTGATTAGTTGTTGATCTTTCGTTTTGTTTTTATCAGATTTGATTTTCAACAAGTGCTTCTTTTGATCTAAATTAAAGATAAGAAGCCCAAATCATCTTCCGTTGGCCTACTGTTGACTGATACAAGGACCTAAAATCGGGGCCCTTTCAGACTTTTCCAATTCTTCTAAGTTCTCTACTAATGTTCATAATTGTCATCCTTCCTGAGCCACTTCTCTTTTCTAGAATGCTAAACTATTTTCCATGTGGAACTTGGAAGATTAGAAACGGTTGCTCAAACTTAAAAAAGGGCTTAGCAATAATGATTTGCTCTGTATAAGCATGGTGGAACTTGGAAGATTAGAAACGGTTTCTCAAACTTAAAAAAGGGCTTAGCAATAATGATTTGCTCTGTTTAAGCAGCAGCAGAATCAAACTTCTACTTACATCTCTTACCTAGTGAATCCCAACTTAAGTGACACTCTTTCCTTTTTAGTCAGTCCCAAAAAAAATAACACCTATCTATATTTAGTCAATTTAACTTTAAACTTCACATTTACCCTTAATGAGATAATTTATAGCCACACAAATATATATGGTTTGTTTTAGACCACAAGTTTCAAAAGTCCTCCTTTCATTCTTAACCTCCGTGCCCAATCAAACACAATCACATAAATTGGGACGGAGGGACCAGTTGTCTTTACATGCTTAAAGGATATGCTAATCCCAAGAATTCACCAACATTTGCTCTAAAAGTGGACGCTATGACAGGGAGATGGAGCAGAGCAAGTCCCTTGAAGGTTCAAGAGGTACCAGTTCATATATACAGGAAAAAAAGTGTTTCAGTGGCATTTGATGAAACTAAAGCTTTGTACTTTTTATGGAAATGTACTGAGCCATTGACAGAATAAAATGGATGACAACAGCATCTTCTAGCTAGCTATTACCTTTCTCAAAACAAAAAACAAAAAAAAACAGCATCTTCTAGCTAGTGCCTTGTCATGTAGTTCTGTTTGCTAATTGAGATATGTGATAGATCCTATAGTCTGTCCAAAAGAAAGATCTTTTACCAGCATTATACCAGCTATAGACTATTCTGACAGCAAGTGAAACCACGATATGGAGAATTTGATGGTTCCCTTAACAAACAAAATATGCAGAAGTAAATTTGTGATGCTAGGTGAATGTCAGGCAATTCTTTGCTCTTTTGCACAGTGTCTTTTACAACAAGGTGAAGGAATCTGTTGTCGTGGCATTTAAAAGGCAACTAGACACCATCTTCTGAAAAATATCAGCACACACTAACCTGATATATGAACTCGACTGCTTACATGTGAACCTAAAATGTGCCTAGCATTGTTTGATTAATCTGTACGGAAGCACCATACAGAAGTCTGATATACTACAAACTTTCATCTTTTCAAACAAAAAAACAGTATACAAACGTTTACTGACCCCTCGTTTGAGCTGGATCTGCAGATGTACTCCAGTAGAACTCGCCCATCAATTGATCCAACAACAAATCCTGCACCAAAGAGGTTATCCAGAAGGAAGTTTATGAATTAATTGTAATAATGATATGATGAAATATAAGCAGGAGATAGAAACATGTGATGTAGAAATATTTTTGCCTGTTGTCTAACCAATATAAGATGGATAATACAAAAGACTGAAACTAACATAATTATACCCTTCCTGAAACAGCCTCTCTACCCCACAAAGGGGTAAGGTCTGAGCACATCCTACCCTCCCCAGACCCACTCGTGGGATTACAGTGGGTATGTTGTTGTTGTTGTTGTTGTTGTTGTTGTTGTTGTTGTTGCAGTCTTTTATTTTGTTGTTTGGTCAGTCATGTTACCAAAAGCAAAAAAAAGAAGTGCAGAAGTCCAATGGGGATTTAAGCTCAAAGCGCTAATAAAGCATGGGCTTTATGGAGAAAGGTGCAATTGGAGGGGAAGATAAACATACATACTACACTGAAGCACTGCTAAATTGGGTGAAGCGAACAACCTATTTTATACCTAGTTTCAAAGATCAACTGCGCCTCAAGTAAGTCACTGACTACACCTTCCATAGTGAAGTACTTACATACATAATAGAGATCTTCAAATAGAACTGTTGTTTCAACTTTCACGAAGACAGTTAAGCATTTTGTATTCTTTTTCTTTCAATGGGATGAAGGGGTGTGATGGGGCCTTGGAAGCAAAACATAGTTGATATTAGAAGTTTGGTAAGAGTACCTTTAGGATTAAAAATTGGCCGTATACATTTTACTTTGACGCCTTTCGTGTGAACTGATGTCTTAAAACTTCGTAGGTCATATATATTAACTGAGGACCCAGCAGCAACCATCAACTTTAATCCTGATAGTGACATTGACTCCACCTCTGAAACTAAGCTGTTCAAGCATCCATGAGGTTGTGCTGAGCGAGCATCCCAAAATTTTATCTTTTTATCCCAACTAGCCGTAATTATTTGACCTACAAATTAAAAAAAAAAATTAAAGAGAGAAACTTGAGCCAATAAGTATCCCTTTAGAGCATTAAACTTGTGACCAAATAAGTGAATTTTTGGACCTATCCATTTTGCCACATTATGTTGAACATATATCCAAATAAACCAAACTGTTCAACTATGAAACTGATCAATAGATCCTCTACTTTAGGAATATGTATTAGCAATAGACTTCTTGTGCTTGTAAGGCAATTAGCTTATCGAAAATCCATTAGCTTTGAAATTTACCCAAACCCTAAAATCGTTGCAATCATTGCTCTGAATAATATGAGTTATGTCTTTCTCCTAGGCAATATTTGATGAATAAGTTAAGACATCAAGAGGTATCAATATCTTACATGTTTCAGCAGAATACTCAACACAGGTTGCTAAATCGTCATGATTTCCCACAGAGACTTTAATACCTGAATCCAAATCATACCTAAGAAGAACAATCCAAATAGACCTTTAGGTCGAGATCATTAAGAGATACAATGCATTCCCGAGAGAAGGTACCAGGAAACATGACAGAAAATGTTTCTAACTCTGAGCTCAGCACATAAGCTTCTTCTTTTCCTTTTTCTTTTCTCACATGGAAATTTTTCCGTTTTAGGGTGTGCTTGGTATGGAGGAAAATGTTTTCTAATATTCTCATATTCGGTTGGTCAAAAGTTTTGGAAACAATTCTCTAGGAAATCAAGTTCCTTGAAAATGAAAAAAAACGGCATCCCTAATAGGGAAAACAAGTTCCACAAGTGGCATGCCACACTAATTGCCTAATATCCACCCTCCAACACACCCCACCCCCACACCCCTAGCCCTCATGCCAACCCCAATAGTGTTTGCTTACATTATATATAAATACTTTTGGGACAATATTTTCTACTTATTTACCAAACACCAGAAAATATAAGTAAGAAACCCACTTATTTTTCAGAAAAACATTTTTCAAGATAACATTGTCTAATATCAAGCCTTCAAACACCCCACCTCCGCACCCCTAGCCCCCATGCCAGCCCCAATAGTGTTTGCTTACATTATACTACAAATACTTCTGGGACAATATTTTCTTGTTATATACCAAACACCAGAAAATAAGTAAGAAACCCACTTGTTTTCTAAGATAACATTTCCGTAGAAAACATTTTCCTTCGTACCAAACACACCCTTAGTTCATGCAATACAGAATGAAAGGGCTTATCTTATGCAGTATGTGCTCTTAGTGCAGGGTAAGGGGAAAATTGATAAAATTAACATTTGATAAGAGAAAAAACTACCCAAAAACCTGTTAACTGAACCATCCGAAGCAGCACTAAAGCACACTCTTTCGTTCTCAAAACAGCAATCGAGCAGTGCAGCTTCCCCGGGAGCTTCCATTCGAAGCTTAGAGCTATCGACATCGTACAATCGAAGACTCTGCAAATAAATTTTCGCGTTACATTGTAAATGAACTAGAGTTTAAAGATAGTAGTTAGAATGAATACTGTGAGAACTGTGGTAGTTGTTGCAGGTACGATCATCTATCAAATGGATGTCTACAATGCATTCCTCCAAGGAGATTTATATGAGGAAGTCTTTATGCATCTGCCAGATGGTTTTCACATCACCGAAGGGCAAATGAAAAGGGAGGGAATGTAATTGAGAATTATATAGCCGAACCCAACTAGTTTAAGATTGAGACGAATCCTCTTCTGTATCCAAATGAACTTGAATCGATAAATACAAAAAATAATTTTTTGCATTACATCTAAATGAACTAGACTTTTGAGATACCAGAAAATGTAGAAACCCCTAAACTCCTAATTTATCTCTAAAAAACAAATTACTGAGTATTTAAATGAAATGGCCCAAATTGGAGGGAATGGAACTGAGGATTATATTAGCCAAACCCAGGCGAATTTGCTACTGTATCCAAATGAACTTAAATCGATACATACAAAAAGTAAGTTTTTGCATTACATGTAAATGAAGTCGAATTTGAAGATACCAGAAAATGTCGAAACTGTAAGCAAGATAGCTTAGGGGAGAAGGAAGAGGCATCTCACCTATGGAACTTTTAACCCTATAAGCAAGATAGGTCTCAAAAAATACTTTCACAACCAGATTATTGTACCGATTTTGGCATACTTTATACGATTTATCTTGCATTATTCATACGGGATTGGATACAACTCACTTGTTTTTAAACCCTATAAACAACAAATTCAACTAGTTTAAATAGATACTTACAGAATCCCAAGAAGAAATAAGAAGATTGTTTGAATTCGGGGCGAACCGGATTCTTGTAACTGCGTCCCGAATCGGGTCATCCAAATTCAGGGAAAAAGTATTCATTTTCAACCCTAAAATTGGGAAACCATAGGGAGAGTAGTTGAATTTGTAAATTCAAAGGGAGATGAAGGCTCCAAGGCATAAGACTCCTTCAAAAAAACATTCAAAATTTTCCCGCCTATTTCCTACCAAAATTTTGTTTGCTTCTTTTTTTTTAGCCCTTCGTCTCAAACTACTTATTGTATTTACACAACAACAATAACAACATTCCCAGTGAAAATCTCACAATGTGGTCTGAAGAGGGTAGAGTGTACACAGACTTTACTTCCACCTTGATAGGTAGAGCGCCTTCTTCTGGGAAACCCTCGGCTCAAGACAGAGCATAGTCACAGGCAAAGTAGTCCAAGCAGAGCAAAGTAGAGCGAGGGAAACGATCAGATTCAGATGAGAACTTACAAATAAAGCATTATGAACATACAATTAATAAAATCAAATACGACATGGTATTGCATTCTAGCAACATGAAGCAGTAGTTAACACAACTAAATAAGATAAAAAAATTACACTAAAGCACACATAGTAGCATGAATTAAACTACTAGATACTATAAGGAACTACAAAGCACTAATGTGCCTATAAGTGTGATATGCTAATAGGGTCTACCTTTATAACACTACCCTAACATTTTGTGAGCGTAGGTAGGTCTACGCACGACTACCTACTATTCTTCTATCATAATCCGTGTCCTCCACAGCCCATATCTAAGGTCATGTCCTCAGTGAGTTACATGTGTCATATCCCGTCTAATCACCTCTCCCAAATATTTCTTCGGCCTACCTCTGCCTCTCCTGAACTCATCCATAGCTAACTTTTCACACATTCGCACTGGGGCATCTGTGTCTCTCCTCTGCACATGCCCAAATCATCTCAACCTCGCTTCCCGCATCTTATCCTCTATCGAGGCCACTCCCACTTTGTTTCGGATATCCTCATTTCTAATCATATCACTTCTTGTATACCCACACATCCATCTCAGCATCTTCTTCTCTGCAACTCTCATTTTTTGTATGTGCGAAGTCTTGACTGGTGAACACTCCGCCCCATAAAACATAGTCGGTCTAACCACCGTCCTATAGAACTTGCCTTTAAGTTTTGGTGGCATATTTTTGTCGCACAAGATTCCAGATGCGAGCCTCCATTTCATCCACCCTGCTCCAATACGATGTGTGACATCATCATCAATCTCTCAATTCCCTTGGATCATAGAGCCTAAGTACTTAAAGCTTCCTTTTTTGGAATGACCTAAGTATCAAGTCTCACCTCTACGTCTGTCTCAGAGTCTCTCCCGTTGCTTAACTTGAACTCTAAGTATTCTGTCTTGGTCCTACTCAACCTGAACTCTTTAGACTCCAGAGTCTGTCTCCAAACCTCCAGCTTATCGTTCGCTCCGTTGCACATCTCATCAATCAGGACTATGTCATCTGCAAATAATATACACCATGGTACCTCTCCTTGGATTTGTCGTGTTAGTCCGTCCATCACCAAGGCAAATAGAAATTGACTAAGAGATGATCCTTGGTGCAACCCCCATCGTCACTGGAAAGTGTTCTGAATCCCCTCCTACTGACTGTACCCTAGTTCTGGCTTCAACATACATATCCTTGATCGCCTTAATTTACGCCACAAGTACACCTCTAACCTCCATACATCTCCATAAAACCTCTCTAGGTACTTTGTCGTATGCCTTCTCCAGGTCGATGAAAACCATATGTAAATCTTTCTTCCTCTCCCTATACTGCTCTACCAACCTCCTAATAAGATGAATGGCTTCAGTAGTCTAACGCCCCGGCATGAATCCAAATTGGTTTTCGGAAATTGACACATCTCTCCTCACCCTCATCTCCACAACCCTTTTCCAAACTTTCATAGTGTGACTCATCAGCTTGATACCCCTATTATTGTATTACACGCCTCTTAAAAAATATTTATAAATATAGCGTTTTTACTACTTTACCTTCTTAACATATTTCATCAATAAATATTTATATCAAGAATGAATATTCTTATATGTAAATAAAACGACAAATAATTTTAATAAGGATGACGAGTATTTTGAGACAGAGGGACTAATTCCTTTTCAAAATAGTTCACGTCCTTTTGAAAAAGTCAATCTATAAAAAAAAATTGAGCTAAATTATAACAATAACATATCCAGTGATCCACAAGTGGGGTTTGGGGAGGAGAGTATGTACGTAAATCTTGTCGACTTATAGATTTTTTTTAAATGAGGCAGTTCTTGCACTAAGCTCTCACTATGTGCGGACCGGATCACAACTCTACAAGGGTCTATTGTACGCAACCTTACCCTTCATTTTTGCAAGAGATTTTTTCCACGGCTCGAATTCGTAACTTCATGTTACATGACAACAACTTTGCGAGTAACGCCAAGGCTCCCTTTAGTGTTGATTAATTTAACGTTTTAAAACTAAATTTAGATATTCAAAAAATATACGTAAAGTGTTATACGTACAATTCTTTTAATATTAATATGGTAAAAATGTACATCTTAAATTGTTGGTTAAAGTTATGTAAGTTGACTCTGAAAATACAAAACTTGACAAGTATTTTGGGACGGATAGAGTACTAATCAATTTATTAAATAAAAATATTTGTAATTATATTTTAAATCATAAATATTAATATGTATACCCAAACTTAAACTCGTAAGGATAATTAGAACTGTTTTGGGTGCAAGTGAGATATAGACAGTCGGCTAAGATTATACTAAAATTAGTATACAATGTATAATCTAAAATAAGCATTTACTTTTGAAACAAAATAACAGGCCGTTTACTAAAATCTTTGTTATTTAGTTGTTTTAAACCATGTATTATTAGTAAACATATTTTATTCTATATCGTGACCCGCATGAAATACATAGATTTCCCGTATAACATATGAAATTATCAGATTAGGTATGAAAAAAGATAGTAATCAAAAAACGTATTAACAGTGCTAAGTACGAACCAAACATCACCTTATAGCTTGTTTCTCGATTAATACCGTATGGTCTATTTCTTTTTTTGTTCTATAAGGTGAGAACCTTTTTTCCGTTGTTATTCTATGTTTTGGTAATGTTTTTACTTTTTCTTTGATTTTATTTATAGCTTTAGTAAAATGCACTGAGGATTCACTCTAGCCTGAAAACAATGGTAACCATAACTAGCGAAAAAACAAACACTTCCAAATGGAATATTTACAGCACTCCTTGATTGACAGGATATTTGGAGGACCACCTACTAGTATGTCTAAAAAGAGGGGAAATGTCATACAAACAAGACATTTTAACCCTCTTTCCGGTTAGGCAAAGGCATGGCCAGGCTTCACAAACCATAGTCATTGAAATTCTCATTTGGAATATAGAAGTCAAATTTGACATCAACTGAGCTATCTCCAGTGTCTTTGTACTCGACATTAGTTATCGTTCCAGTTGGATCCTCTTCCTGGTATTCTGATTTTACCCGTCTGACTGGCACTGTGACAGAGTAAACTGTCCCTAGGTCTGGATCCGTTGAGACGCTGAGCTGTACTTTATCCTGTGATTCTATTTCCACAAAATCAGAGAGAGCGCTAACGACATTGCTTACAATCTTCTGTTTGGCCTCATCGCTGACAGCACATCTATCAGAGAAGAGAATCATCTTCAGGCGTTGCTTAGCAACATTAGCAGCAGAATTACTTGCCGAAGGGGATGGTGGAAACATTATCTTCCAAGCCAAGTTTAGGCGCTCAAAAAAGCTCATGCTGATAGCATTGAGGAGTAAATTGTCAAATTCCTGGCTGATGGAACTTGATGATACTTTATAATCTCCAAGGATCCCAAAAGCTTTCTTGAGTGGCCTCGCAAGCTATGGCTATCAGATGCTACACGAGACCATTTGGGCAACACCTCAATCGAACTAGATCCACCATTAAGGAATGCACTAAAATCTACCTGCGATGTGCAAGAAATTATCTTTCATTGAGGTCATAATACAAATAATGGGAGAACACAACATAAAAATTTAGGTAAATTTTATGAAATTGTTTAGAAGATGATAGGACGCATACGCTTTCCTACATATTGCACTTTACAGCTTGTAGGAACCATTAATTCCCCAATACTTACAATTTTTCTGGAGAAAATTGAAGTAAAAAACAGAAGTGGAAGATGCAGATGTTACAATCCACATTCAAGCATAGTTAACTACAAGCCAATCTTTGGAAGTGGAACCGATCAAAAAATAAATATATAGAGAATGCACTTAACATGATATTGCATAAGATTTTAGTAGTGGAAATAAGTCAACATAACCATCTTCTAGCTTCTCTCATCTATCAAGAAAATACAGATCTACCAAACAATAAATTCAGGTGAATCAATGGATAAGCATACGGCATATGCATATCCAATAACGACTTGGAGTTCAAAGTACATTTTAGACGCACACCAGCACACGTGGACACTTGATACAAACGTATAACCATGAATATTTACACCTTCAGCACATCTGAATCCATCATAGACACAACATCTCACATTTAGCTTCGGCTCTAAGATCTAAAATAGGGAAAAGGAAAGACGATGTTGAACTAAAACTAGAAATCCAGGAAGCAACTTTTGAGCACCAATTGATCTGGTACCAGGCAGAATGAAGAAGATCAGTCGAACTTGTGAATCACATCTTAGGGCCCAGTTAACTAATTCAACCAGCCAAGGGGAGAATGAAGAGGAACGTGAAGACTTGCTAAAATACTGGAGGGAGAATGAGAAGAATTTTCCAACACTAGAAAAGATGGCCCGAGATGTGTTGAACACTCAAGCGTCATCAACAGCGTCCGAAAACGCATTTTCTGCGGAAAGATTTCAAATAGGGGAGCACAGACATTCATTGGCAGGAGACTCATTAGAGATTGCAGTTCTATTCAGAGACTGGATTCGTGCGGAGCGTAGGAGGTGCGGCCAACCGGAGATCAACGAAGAAGACTACAACTACAACGAAATCTTATCCGACGGATGTGCAAGCGACGTCCAATTTGACCAAGATATACAAATTCCAACCGAAGAACCACAAGAAATTATAAAGAAACTAGAAAATGTGTTTCTTAAAATATAATTCTTTCAATTGTAATTTTACTATGTTATTTATTTGCAACTTTTAATATCACGAAGTTGCAATTTTGAAATTGTATTACAAAAAAAAAATCATATTTCTAGTCGAATAATATAAGAGGCACAAAAACAGTCTTGGGATGTTTTTATTAAACTATCTTGTTGTGTGTGTTATTTATTTATTTAATTTAAAGGCAAATAAAAAAATGACCCCACCCGACCCCGACCCCCTCTGGATCGGGACGGGGCGGCGGCAGACCCCGCCCTACCCAGCCCCGCCAGACCCAGACCTCGACAACCCCGCCCCGACCCCGCCCCGCCCCGTTGGACAACCCTAGTCTCGACCAACAAAACAACTACTATTTAGGCCTGACTACGCCATTGGTGCATGGTTCTGGATACACCATGGACCAATGGCATTATCTGTAATAACTACATGCCCGTAGCAAATCAAATTACCAAAAAGATGTGGTTGGTTTACATGTAATGCTAACATGATCAGGGGTAAAATAGTATAAGTAAAGGCATCAAATTCACGTAGAAACATGTTAATTGTTAAGGGATGCAACAACCAGCCAAAGTTGCTAATAGCGCATGCTCAAATGAAACAATGCATTGAGGTAATTTTGACAACTTTCCTGTGTCCTAACAGAAAAGTCATCATCTCAAGTAACCAGCCTGACTATATGTATCTATTTCACCTCTACTAAACAACTAGCGCAAGGAGATAGATTTAAATCAAGAGAACACAAACAATAGAAGGCAGATGTGTTCTTCCAACTCTGCAAAGAAAATTTTAGCAAAACCGAAGGAGCATTTTATTCTTAGAAGTACTAAGAATGACGACAGTGCACAAAATAAGAAGGAAATTAAGTGTAGCAACTGTCCAAGCAATTCAGTGGGAAGCTCTCTGCCACTAAAACATTGGTTGAGCTTGAGTAAAAAGGTTGTTGTCTCCTTACATAGTCTTGGACAATCCTTGCCTCATGAGTAAGCTTTTCATGTTGAGTTAAGCCCAAAGTTCATTTCCAGCCGAGCTCATCTCTATTCTTGGTTTACCCAATGGACCCCTATGTGATGTTGTCCCACAAGCCAAATGTCCAGCTCGGGGGTGTGCGGGTGCGTGTGTAACGTGTCCCATATTGGTTGAGGGAATTAATTTCTATCTCTGTATATGGTCTTAGACAATTCTCATCTCATAAGCTAGCGTTTGAGGTCGCTTAGGCCCAAGGTTCATTTTCTTAACATGATGAATAAAGTAAAGCAGAACAAAAATGGTGATTAAGCTAATGTCTATTAACTCTTATTCAAAAGGGGGGAAATAAAATAAAATCATTAGTCATCAATAACCATACTGGAACTGTTATTTCCCTAATACTCGCACACCAGCAACATGGGACCATTACCTGTGCTTATGTCACAAAAGATATAAGCCAGTGGTGTGGAGTACCTCTAAAACTCACTACTTGTTTTGGTAACAAAATGTTCAATTGAGGATAAATAGACTTCTAAAAAAGTTGCAAATATATGTGTGTGTGCATATACATATAGACCTCGAGCAAAGGCAGTGAGTGCCCATGATGTGCCCATAATCTCTTCGATTTGGAAAATGATGAGTACATAACCATGAAGTTAGCCAAAAACACAACAAACAATTCACTAAAAATAAAAAATAAAACAAAAATTGATAAGCTATGAATGAGGGAAAACCATAGTACGCAACAACATATTAAGTGAAATCCCACAAAGTGGGGTCTGGGAGGTAGAGATGTTGTTTCCCGAGTAAAAATCATAGTACTATTGATTCAAAAAAGGGATCTTTCACTACTTAGTACATTTTACTTGCTAATTAATCAAGACCCATACCCCCATTAGCAAAAATTACGCGAAAACCTCCCTCAAAACAATACACTAGCATAATCTCTTAGATTTAGGAAATGAAGATACATAGCCATGAAGTTAACCATATAACCCAATTAACAAAAAATATTTAATTCTTAACCTATAAATGAAGGGAGAAAGGGGTTAAAAAGACAAACCTTGGAAGGAAGAAGAGAGGTACTAAGTGGGTTCTTGGGGTATGGAACTAATGTTGCGGAGACCCTTAAATCTCCTGAAATTGTCATTATTGTTATCGTTGTTTCTACTTCGCCCAGGGTTTGGAAATGGGCAATTTTATGCAGAATTGTATATGAAATTAATTATTTAAAGATACAAACTGCTCTTTTAAAATATGTAATTCACGTATATAACAATCTCCTCGTTATTATAATTCCATAACAATTTTTATTATTGTTCACTAGATAAACAATCTCTACATTATAACCCATTCACAACTAATATATCAACCAAATTACACCTTATAATATCTAAATCCAATTTTAAAATCCTGCGAATTTATGATACACAGTATATTTGTCGTTTGAAGTATTAGTTTTACTCTTTTGAATGAATAATAGCTCATGAAACAACAAAGTTATCGTCAAATTGAAAGTTTTTATATGTTTTTTAAAAATTGTTATAAAATGGAAGAATTAGTGGGTTTATAACAGCATTTGCTAATATTTACATTAATTAATGAAGGGAAAATAATACAACCTAGGACATTAATAAGCAGTGGCTTATGTTCTGCATCCTCTTATTGAAAATTTTGATTCAGTCACTGAATTTCAAGTGGGAGTTATTCCAACTAGGTGGCCTTGATGTTATCACACCTACATAGAAGGAAACCGGGTTGAGTATATTTCAGCCACTAAATATGGAAGATCAAGAAAATTTATCATCATAAGTGTCAACCCTTAGTGGAGAAGATGATAGAGTAGAACTAACAAGTACCTAGAGCAACTGATCAAGGTGATACCACCAGTACTTGGACTAATATATTCTGATAGAAACTAAGAGTCCGAATCAGGTTCTCTATATGTTTCCTTAAGCAATTTCAGAAAGTAAATAACACACAATATTTATGTGGAAAATTCCTTGTTCAAAGAATTAAAAATCACTACCTACCAAGTAGGGTTTCCAACTTCACTAATTGAGCAACTTCATATTACAACCTATTGCAATCTAGAAATTAAACTATTAATCTCTCACCTCTTACAATACATCTATTGTAATTTGTAAGTCATTTACAATAACTTTATTGCAAAGCTACAAACTTTTACTAACTCTAGCCAAGAACACAAATCAAGAAAGGTTGAAATATGTCCTACCATGACACTTCTTAAAAGTAGTGTAGACCATTATTATCCAATAAATGGTGGATGATTGAGAATAAGCTATAAACTTCTAGCCTTTTGCTGTAAATTTTTGAGCTTCAGAGAGATCCTAATTACAATAAAGAATAAAAGAATAAAGACTCAAAACAAACTAAAGGACTTAGAAATCTTCAGTGTCGGGATCTGATCCTTCAGTTTGTAACAACTTTGTTCTTGAGAGCACTTGGAGAAATTTGTGGCGTTTGAACTTGCACAAGTAATTTTAAGTTTTCAAGTGTTGTCTTAACCTAGTAACATGTTTTATATAAATTGAGGAGCATGTGTGAAGATATAGGAATAAATCAACCCTTGGTTTGGCCACAACAAGCTACAACAGTGCTGATGTACTTTTCCCAGTGAACAATATAGCTTTACCGCTGTAACTGTTGACTGTACGATAGCCAAGGGAACAGATCGCTGGATCTGACCATGTTCCTATCTGGTTCCTCGAAAGTTTGACAAATCATCAAAACACAAGAAGACATAACTCATCAATTCTCCTTTTTATGATGACAAACACAAAAAATATTCCCCTTGAGAACCAGGTTCTCCACCTCTTCCCCCTGCGGATCAGGCCTATCTTTCAAGCATAACAAAATGGTAATCAAGGCAACATCATTTTACCCCTTAACTTCCCCCTTAGTCACAACATGCATATCAATTTCCCTTTTAAGGTTTTCTCTTTTGGCATCATTAAAAAAAGTAATCAAAGTGGTACAAGCAAAAAGAAATTCAGTGACATTAACTCGGGACCACTTGGGCAACACAACATGAGCAGAAACATGAACAATCATGCCAACATCAATGCATAAAATAGAGTAATTGCCCATATATGATTCAATATGATAAAACTTAGTAGCCAAAATGGTACAAATATGATCATTAAACTGCCATCAGTATCAAAGTCATTAGTGAAGAAAAATAGGGAACAAAAGAACGGGACTTAAAGAGGAGGAGGAACATGTCTTAAGAAAAAATGAGGCTTACGAGGCTAGAAGGGAAACTAAGGAGCAAGAGTCAATGCCTTGAGGAGCCTATCCACTCTTTCATTGTTGGTACGCTGATCCTGGAGCATCTGATCATGAAACTCATTAACCTTCTACCTCAACTTTTCATTATCACCCCTCAGCCTCGCATTCTTAGCATTTGCAGCCTCCACAATACCACTAGAACTAGGTTCCAGTGCCTTTTTCAGTCAGTTGAACTCTGAGGAGAGTATTCTCAACCTTAAGCCGTTGAATCTCAGTAGTGACTTTTATGGTAGAATTACTGTTAACACCACCTTTATTTGCAACACATTCACACTCTTCCAAAATTGCCATGGTGATCATATGTTTTTTGGTGCCCATGGTAGCTTTTCCCGTTTTAACTTTGAAATGCACAAATACCTTTGTCAAGAGAAAGTCATATGGAAGACCATGTATGTCCTCTCGATGGGCTTAAAAGTTGATACAGCGTCAAGAAGGACCAGGTCCACTATGGAGGCAACAAAACGTCCTTCAGCTTTTGAAAGCAACACCTTGTTAACAAAAGCAAACATGAGTTGATACTCTAGATTGAGCTCCTTCTTTAAAAACCTTGCTCCAGTAGCAGATCCCTTACTTTTCACAATCACATTCATGAAGACATCAGACGCCTTTCTAGTTACTGTCTTCAGCCCATCAGTCAGAACTTTCAAATTTCTCCAAGCTTCAACTCATCCAACTCAAAGACTGTCCCATTCACAGATAAGACCAGAGTACAGTTATCAGTAGAGCATATGTTGGCATAAAATTCAGCCACATCTACTTCATACACACTGGGTGCCGGCGGAACAAAGAGATGAGTCCATTTATAGAACTCAACTATCTCGATCAGTTCCTTCATGCCAAAATTTTCAGCAAGATCAAAATAAAAAACTCTTCATAGTAGAACCTTTTGATTTCGCAAGTTCTTCTTCATCTCCTTCCCATTTAACATAACCTTTTTATTTATTTGAGGAACCAAATTCCTCACTGGTACTATCCTTCATCTTCATTTAAGAGCGAGGTCGATTTTCACACTCCTCCTTCTCTGACTTGTCACTCCCAACAACTGACTTGTCACCCTCATCATCATCAGACAACACAACTCTAGCCTTCCATCCTATGTTTTCTTTCCCTTTCCCTAAATTCTTTCTTACAAGTGAGGCTTCCTTATCATCCTCAATATCTTCATCAATCAACCTACTCTTATACGTTGACTTCTCTTTACTTGTCTGCAAGGTAGATTCTACTGATTCCATTGCATTTATCGCTTGTCTAGTTCTAGGGGATTTTAGGCAATGTGTTTTCTGTCTTTGTACCACCCTTTTTATTCTGATTCTTACTACCATTTGCCTTTTAACAAATAGAACTCAGTACAATATCGTCGTCGAAATCATCAGCCTGACTAGGACTAAGGGAATCTAGTTCCTTCTTAGGAGAAAGATCTCTCAGTGGCACAACAATAGTATATACTGTTTGGGAATTAACATCAACGCCCAGATTTACCCGTGAGAAACCTGATGTCTCATCCCAAATAGGAGTTATCTTGAGTGCAGGTGACTCAGACTCTCATTGGGGTGAGGGACCAGGTCCCTCATTCAGTTCCCCTGCTGTTTACATATACATATTTTCCCTCTGAACTCCCTCAGCTCCTTCACTTCCTCTCAAATCTCGTAAGGTATCAGCAAACCCAACAATAATCTCAACCTCACTTTCTAATAATATTAGACCTACCCTGACCCATTTCAGATATAGACCCATCAAACTCCATAGATGATTCATTTACCCCTTTTACGTTATCTGGTGGAATAAGATTACCTGATGTTGTCATGGTGTCCTCAACAATGTCATTATCGATAACTTGGTCTTGTTACTATGTAACACCAGCAACTCCACTCGCTTGCATATCACCAGAGATCAGGTTTTCTTTCACTTGGCCTTATACCCATGTTCCCTCAATCAATTGGCTCGTAACCTCGATTTCATCATCTTTTTCTTTTAATTACTCTATATTGTGAATGAATTTTGGCACAGAGACAATTTGCCCACTCCCCACTGAGTCTGGCTTTTAAATCATACCAGAAATTAAGAAAGAGGGTACGAATTTCATTGGGGTTTGACTATAACGAGTCATAGAAAGGCCAGAAATATAAGATTTTGGAGATATGACAGTAGGGTTTGGGTCGGTAGATATTGGGAATTTTAGGGGTGAAGCAGGGTTATCGATTCAGACGGTTTTAAAGCTTTAGAGGATGATGGAATGGGGTTCATCTCAATCATGTTTAGAGTGGATGATTCTTGGTGAGATATGATTAATTTTAGTTAAAGAAGCAAATGAAGAAGGAATGTAGATGGTTGAGAGAACAGGTAGGTAAGTGAGAGAGAGAGTAAAGTTAGTATTTAGAATTTAAATGATGGGAGAGATAGATGAGTCTCTATTTTAATAAAAGAAAAGGTGATGGTTTGATCGGGTATGGAGGAGAAGTCGGGTCGGTTTAGAGAAGGTGTACCATTTGGAAAAATATTTTAAATTAAAAAGAGGGAAAGGTTTAATAACTTGACACCTTAAGCAATTCAAAATCATACAAGTACTGAAGGGACTACTAAACTAAGTTACAAAGACCAGGTCCCTTGATTATTTTCTTGAAAGTTTCATGTGTGAATACTTATAACAACATAAGAGTGAGTTAGATGTCACCAAAAAAAATACTTTTTTAACATTGTACATTTCCTCTTAACATAGCCAATAGGGAACTTGTGAGGGACCAACTAGTTGAGCTTGATCAAGCCTAACTCTAAGCGATTTCTTTCAAAGTGCTCCATGCTTAGTGTCTTGGTAAAAATTTCTGAAACATGTCCTATATCTTCCAGAACTTCATACAAATCAAACCTTTTTTAACATTATCCCTTAGAAAATGGTGTCTGACATCAATGTGCTTGGTCCTTTTGTGTTGCACTAGATTTTTTTCCATGTTAAGTGCACTTGTATTATCACACAACAAGGACACATAATCAGTAAGCACACCAAAATCTTCAAGTTATTTTTTTATCCATAAAATTAAGCACAACAGGAGGCAACAACCACATACTCATCTTCAACAATAGAAAGTGCCATATAATTTTATTTCTTTATACCTCATGAGATCAAGCACGACCCCCGAAAATGTGCCATTTCATATTTACCTTTTCTATCCACCAGATATCCAGCATAATTAGCATCAGCATATCCAACCAAGTCAAAATTATTTCCTGAGGTATAGGACGTCACTTTGAGATACCTCAAAATTCTTTTTGCAACCTTTAAATGAGATTCTTTGGGACTTAATTGGAACCTTTCACACAACCCAACACTAAAGACAATGTCAGGCCTGCTAGCAGTTAAGTACAGTAAAGACCCAATGAAACCATTACACATGGTTTCATTAACATGAGAACCTGGTTGATCCATGTCTAACCGAGTAGCAGTGGCTATAGGTATATTAATAGGCTTAGCATTCTCTATCTCAAATCTCGTAAGTATCTACTTGATATACTTTTGTTGACTAATCATGGTACTTTTTGGAGTTTGCTCCACTTGCAATCCAAGGAAGAACTTTAGCTCATCCATCATGTTCATATCAAATTGACTTCCCATGAGCTTCGCAAACTCTTCACAACGAAAATCATTAGTAGTACCAAAAATGATATCATCAACATAGATTTTCACAATCAACAGATTCCTTCCTCTCTTTTTCAAAAAATAAAGTGTTGTCAATTTTTCCTTTTATAAAGTCATTTTTAAGAAGAAACTTTGACAATATTCATACCATGACCAAAGAGCTTGCTTTAAACCATATAGAGTCTTGTCAAGCTTGAACACATGCTCAGGATGTTCATGACTCTCAAAACTAGGGAGTTGTTTGACAGAGACTTTCTTCTTTAGATATCCATTTAAAAAGGCACTCTTTACATCCATTTGGAACAATTTGAATTCCATATGAGATGAAAAGGCAATAAGAATTCCTATTGCTTCCATTCTTTTAACAGGAGCAAAAGTCTCATCATAGTCTATCCCTTCTTTTTTATTGTAATCTTGAACCACGAGCTTTGCCTTGTTTCTTGTAGTATTTCCAAATTCATCAAGCTTCTTGTGAAACACCCACCTAGTTCCAATCATTGTTCTATATGAGGACCTAAGGACCAGATGTCATACTTAGTTTCTTTCAAATTGATGGAGCTCTTCTTACATAGCAACTATCCAATCAACATCTTTCAATACTTCCTTGTTATTCTTGGGTTCAAATATGAAGGTCGTGAAGGCAAACATATTTCTTGCCTTAGATCTAATATGAATATCAAAGTTTAAGGGAGTAATCATATTTTGAAGTGGATGAGATCTCTTATGTTTCCAGTTGGAGATATAAACTGCAGGGTTAGAGGGGCCAAATTTTTCCATGTTTGATACATCGTTGGCATTAATAGAGGCATGATTTTCACTTATTTGTTCAGCTCCAGGAGTGCCTGATACAACATCAACTACTCTATGCTCAACTTCAAGTGGAATAATGGCAGGACCAGGTTCATCTGTATCTTCTGAAGACTCTAGTACATCTTCTTCATTAATTTGTTCGATTTGACTCATCAATTCAGTATTTCCATTCAATATTTCTATAGCTTCATCAGGAACCTTAGAAAATTTCCCATCTTTAGCTTTATTGTGATCCTTTATTCCACAATGTATTTGATTCATCAAAGATCACATGCATACTTTATTCTACACACTGAGTTCTTTTATCGTAGACCTTACATATTTTGCTATGAGATGAATAACCAAGGAAGATTTATTTATCACTTTTTGCATTAAATTTCCCCAAAGCTTCCTTACCGTTGTTGAGAACAAAGCATTTGCAGCCAAATGCTCTTAGATAAATCAACTTTCAATTTCTCCCATTGAGCAACTTATAAGGAGTCTTCTCAAGCAGGGACTTGATCATGCATCTATTTATCACATGACAAGCAGTATTGACAGCTTCAGCCCAAAAACTTTTAGACACACCACTTGCTATCAGCATTGTTCAGCCATATATTCAAGTGTCTTATTTTTCCTCTCCAGAACACCATTATGTTGAGGTGTTCTTGTCACGCCCCGACTTTTCTCAAGTCTTTACTTAGGGTGTGATGACACCTGGATAATTATTCCTCACCAGGAGCACCATCTAATTCTCTTTATTTTGAAATTCAAACTTGTATTTAAATATGGAACTAGTAATAACAATGGAAGTAAAGAAATCTATTTATGAATTTAATTAAAACATAACGCGATCCCATGCTCGTGCAAATATTGTTTCTACCTAGACATTATGACACTGATTATTCCAAGTTTGAAAGGAGACAATCCCACACGGGCATTTCCCGAGATACTGAAACTGAACCTTTCACTACATACTAAACATGACAAGTACCAAGTCCGAAGCAATGGATTTGGTATGGAAAAGAGGCTGTGGGACGATCACTAGCCTTGATGTGGAGCATTTCCTCTATCACGCTTTCCTGAAACATGTTAAATAAAGAGACAGTCCTACCATCTGGGGCTGAGTGAGAACCTTACCCTGCAATTCAAAGTAATCTCACAATATTCTAAGTTCAATCACATTATAACATAATAGATATGTTGCAAAAACATATTAGGTTACAACACCTTTATCATACAAGTATACAACATCTTCCATCAACTCTTTATAGGAAATTCTTAATTTAACGAATGTTTTGTTTTATCCCGTATTACACGTTACGGTATTCCCCTTTGCATTTTTTACATTTATTGCGATGTATAACTTGATCCGATGCATTTACAAATGCATTTACGTATTTGTGAACATGTATTCACTTTACGTTTTAGTTGCGGCGTGCAACCCGATCCAATGTATTTACAAATGCATTTACATATTTGTGAACACGCATTCACTTTACATATTTGTTGCGACGTGCAACCCGATCCAATGTATTTACAAATGCATTTATATATTTGTGAACACGTATTCACTTTACATATTTATTGCAGCGTGCAATCCGATCCAATGTATTTACAAATGCATTTACATATTTGTGAACACGTATTCACTTTGTATTTTGAGAAGGTCAGATAAATAATATTCTTTTTTTTTACATTCTGCCTGTCGTACTTGTAGTGGTTATAACTCTTCAACCGTAACTTCAACTAAGGTGCTTCTTACGCTGAAACGAAGGTAACACGAGGATCTTTCACTATACCAAATTTCATTTGAAACTATTTTGGGTAACTAGCACAAATCTATCCACATGACCTTTATTTCGCCAGAATTTTTATTAAACAAGACCAAATTTTAAAATAGTCATACCTTCTAATCCGTAAGCCCGTTTGAGCCCCGTAAAATCTCAAAACGACGAGAACAGAGAGTTATACTTCTCCATTTGAACCATCTATTCAGGTTCTGTACCATTTGGTACAGTTTTTCACTTTTATGTACTGCCTTTCCGGATTCCGAGGAAGAAATGTCAAACTACAATAACTCTCAACCCGTAAGTCCGTTTTATCCCGGATTTGGCTCAATATGACCTTCACATATATGTACAACACTTCCAAATTTCACCAAATTCTAACTAGTATAACCTAGTGAAAAGCAGTTGTAAATTCGGCCTTCCCGAGTTTCAGTCAAGCCGAGGCAGAAATTTTAAACAACGATAACTAACAACCCGTAAGTCGGATAGAACTCCATAAGGTCTCAAAATGTCAAAAACAGAGAAATATAGAACTTTCATATATCACAAAATTTTAGATTCTTTACCGAGTTGTACAATTTTACGTTTTTGTGTTCTGCCCTTTCCGGATTCCAGTAAATCCGAGGCAGAAACTTCAAACTATGATAACTCTTAAACCGTAAGTCTGTTTCATCTATTCTTTGGTTAAATATGATCATAACAGAGAGATGTACAAAACTTAAAAATTTCATTTAATTCTAACAAAGATAACTTAGTGAAAATAGTTCGTAAATTTCATGACTCAACTAGTTGTTTCAACAATCAAAAGTTCATGATTTCTTTTCAACATCCGATTTATATTCTAACATGTATTGAACTTAAATTAAAGGATTTCACTAAGAATTTCTGAGCGAGAAAACTCACCTTGTAAGCGTGAAAAGGATTGTTGTTCGGTTGCTACAAGTGATCTTTGCTCCCTAGTATTCCCGATTTTTTTTGTTCTCCTTCCTCTCTTGATATTTTCCTGATTTTTTTCCTTCTTGTTCACTTGATTTTTTTTGATTTCTATCCCTTTTACTAGGTACTTTATTTTGTGTCAAATACACTATATAAGTTGAGGTGAGTTAAGGTGTTTGTATAACCTATGAGAGATGGAAAGACGATGGATTAAGGGGAATTAAAGGGGATGGGTTAGGGAAGTGGACGTTTTCAGTCCATAAGTCCAGGTGAAGAGAATTAGTCAGTGAAGAATTTGCTCACTAATTGTCCCAAAATATGTCCACGTTCTCAGTGTGTCCATGTAGGGATACAATGCCAATTGATGAACTTATGACAAGACTTGAATAGTCAAGAATGCTAATTTGATAAAAATAAAATGTCAAGAGCCATATCACGTTTTTTTTAAAAGTTGGATAATAGTATATTACTACCACCTTCTTAATTAACATAAACTAGTATTGACCAATCACTACTAAGAGTGAAAATGTCATTGCCGGATGTGTTGCCCATTCCTTTACTAAAGAATAATTGAAGACTGCAAATCCATTTGTTGGAATTAATTAATGTATATATTTTTTTTATGCTTATTTAGAAAAGAAATTTCCTGGATTTCACATTCTCCCCTCCTTAAGCAATATTTGTCCTCGAATGTAAATAAAGTCGTAACATAATCACATAGACAAGCAACAAATTTTGGGATTTTTACATCCTCCCTTCCTTAAACAACATTCGTTCTCGAATGTGAATGAGGTTGTAACACATGCATATAGACACGCCAAATATAGCACACAAATGAAGTACTATTTAACTCATTTTTATTACCTTATTCAAAGAGAAATGAATATTTGACTTTCATTACGTCTTCAGCTTCCCAGGTGGCTTCCTCGGTGGAGTGATTCCTCCATAGGACCTTCACGGAAGCAATATCTTTATTCCTAAGGCACTTAACCTTCCTATCAAGTATTTTTACCAGAACTTTTTCATATTGAAGCTCATCATTAAGGACTATCTCCTGGGGGGAGATGACGTGACTTGGATCGTGTAAGTATTTTCGTAACATTGATACATGGAATACCGAATGCACTTCTTCCAGCTCTTGCAGAAGTTCTAGTTCGTAAGCCACATTCCCCACTCTCCACAATATCTCATATGGTCCAATGAACCTTGGGCTCAATTTCCCTTTCTTACCAAAGCGCATCACTCCCTTCATTGGAGACACTTTTAAAAATACTTACTCCCCGTCTTGAAATTCAAGATCTCTTTTGCATGATCCGTATAGGACTTATGACGGCTATGAGCTATTTTGATCCACTCTCGAATCATCTACACCTTATCATTCGTTTTCTGAATGACTTCGGGTCCGAACAGTTGCGTCTCACCCACCTTGAACTATCCAAGTGGAGATATACATTTTCGTCCATACAATGCTTCAAACGGGGCCATTTGTATACTAGAGTGAAAACTATTATTGTAGGCGAACTCGATTAGACATAGATGGTCTAACCAGCTACCCTGAAAATCTAACACACAAGATCGCAACATGTCTTAAAGCATTTGAATTGTTCGCTCAGCTTGCCCATCTATTTGCGGGTGGAAAGTCGTGCTCAACTTAACCTTTGTCCTGAGACCCTGCTGGAAACTTTGCCAAAAGTGTGAGGTTAACTGGGAACCCCTATCCGAAATATTTATAATGGAATCCCGTGTAACCGCACAATTTCCTTCAAATAAATTTGCGCGTACTATGGTGCACGATACGTAGTCTTGACCGGTAGAAAATGGGCTGACTTTGTAAGTCGATCAATAATCACCCAGATAGAATCATACCCTTCTCGAGTTTTCGGTAGACCAGTTACAAAATCCATATGAATTGCCTCCCATTTTCACATGGGGACACCAATGTCCTGAAGTAGTCCACCAGGTTTTTGATGTTCAGCTTTCACATGTTGACATGTAAGATACCTTCCGACAAACTCCACAACATCTTTCTTCATTCCATCCCACCAGTAATTTGCCTTGAGGTCCTGATACATTTTTGTTGACCTTGGATGAATGGAATATCTTATGTTGTACCCCTCATCTAAGATTTTTCTCCTTAGATCTTTTACCTTAGGAACACACAACCTACCCTTATACCGAAGGGTACTGTCATTTTCTCCTAATGTAAACTGTGAAGGTTTTCTCTGTTGAATCATCTCCCGAAATCTAATAAATTTCATGTCCTCAAACTGGCTTTCTTTTATTTCTGAAGCTAAGGCAGACTGCGAGGTATCCTGTACCACCACCCTACCTTCACGGACCTTAGTTAAACTAATCTCGAGGTTTCCCAATTTTTGTACCTCACGAACAATACCTCTCTTTTGTACCGCCAAGTAGGCCAAGCTGCCCATTGATCTCCTACTGAGTGCGTCAGCCACCACGTTAGCTTTTCCAGGATGGTAAAGAATGCTAAGATCATAATCATTAAGCAACGCTAACCATCTTCTTTGTCGGAGATTCAAATCCTTTTGCGTGGTTATATACTGTAAACTCTTATGATCTGTAAATATATCGACATGAACACCATACAAATAATGTCTCCATATTCGTAAGACAAACACTACCATGACTAATTCCAAGTCATGAGTTGGATAATTCTTCTCATGTATCTTCAATTGTCGAGATGCATATGCAATCACTTTTTCAAACTGCATCAAAACACATCCTAACACAAACCTGGAGGCATCACAATAGACTGTGAACCCTTCTTATCCCGATGGTAAGGTTAGAACTGGTGCAGTAGTTAATAACTCCTTAAGTTCTGAAAACTTGCTTCACATGCTTCTGACCACTGGTACTTAATCGATTTCTGAGTCAACCGGGTCAAGAGAGCAGCAAGACTAGAAAAACATTCTATAAATCTTCTATAATATCCAGCCAAACCCAAGAAACTCCTAACTTCTGTCGGAGTGGTCGGTTTTGGCCAGTTCTTCACTGCTTCTATCTTTTGGGGGTCTACCATAATTCCATCCCTTGACATAACATGACACAAGAATGCTAACTTTTCCAACCAAAATTCACACTTTGAAAATTTAGCATATATTTTCTTCTGTTTTAAGACTTGAAGCACAACCCTCAGATATTCTTCATGTTATTCAACACTCTTGCTGTAAATTAGGATATCATCTATGAACACAATCACGAACAAATCTAAAAATAGTTTAAAAATTATATTCATGAGACCCATAAAAGTTGTTGGGGCATTGGTTAACCCAAAAGACATGATCAAGAACTCATAATGGTCATATCGGATTCTAAAGGTTGTTTTGGATATATCATCTGAATTTATTTTCAATTGATGATATCCCGAACGGAGGTCAATCTTGGAAAAATAGCTAGCTCCTAAAAGTTGGTCAAAAAGATCATCGATTCTTGGTAACGGGTATCGGTTCTTGATCGTGACCTTATTGAGTTGTCAATAATCGATGCACATTTGAAGCGGTCCATCTTTCTTCTTCACAAAAAGAACTGGTGCACCCCAAGGGGAAACACTAGGCCTTATAAAGCCTTTATTCAAAAGATCATTCAACTGTTCTTTTAACTCCCTCAATTCAGTTGGGGTCATTAGATATGAAGGAATGAAAATGGGTCTTGTACCCGGAATTAATTCTATAGCGAACTCCACTTCTCTGTCCGGAGAAAGGCCTGGAAGATCTTCAGGAAAAACCTCCAGAAAATTTTGAACAATGGGGACATCATGCACCCCTGGGGACCCTTTTTGGGTATCTACTATATTAGCCAGATACGCGTACTCCACTTTGTGACTTCTTAATAACTTTTGAGCCCTAAGGTAGGAAATAAGATAGCGTGAGGATATTCCCATCCTACCTGTCGCGGTCGAAAAAGACTTGTCCCTCTTTGTATGGAGATGATGGAAGAGTCTTCAGACAAAGACGTTGACTTATAGCCAATTTTTTCTCGATCCTCAGAATTTAAAAATGATGGACAATTAGGACAAGGCTGACGCAAAATTCAAAATTTGTCTCAGTGTCGAGTTATGATGACACTAGGCTACCATGGTCAAGCACCAAGACGGGCTAATGCAAACTCAAAATTTGTCCAAGTGTCGAGTTATGACGACACTGGGCTACCGTGGTCAAACACCAAGGCGGGCTAATGCGGACTCAAAATTTGTCCCAGTGTCAAATTATGACGACACTGGGTCGTGATGTTAAAATAAAAATAAACTGGCTTGAACTTAAGGGTGTACCGGTATCGACTTATGATGATACTGGGCTTGTTGGTGATGTGGAATGAGTGGACCGACGCTCGAGGCCGCTTCTGCCATTCGTTGGGAAGCGTTGATTTCAACAAATTGCCCGCCTGGGCCATTGAAGAGAAAATCCACGCCAGGCTCTCGCTTCCCGCATGCTAAGACTTAAACAAACGGTTAGTGCATAACTGTTACGGCAAAATGATAACGCATGATTTTATAAGCAATGTAACTGTGTGAGTAGAAAATGTTATCCTGTGTTGATGTGATGTTTGTTGTGTTGATGTGATGTTGCAACTGCTGTGATTTTCGTCCTTGCACGGACGTGTTGCGATTGTGAATGCGGATATGTTGTCCTTGCCGAATCGCCTTTAGACAAGTTCGTAGATCAAGCTCAAGAAAAGTTAGTACAGAATCGCTAAGACGAAATAATAAGACATGAATATATAAGAAATGCACTCGGCGGTAGAAATCGCTTGCGTAGACGTGATATTCGACGACGTCGCCTTTAGACGTGGCGTTGTTTTCTGACTCGGCCGCTTTCGACTCAAGGCCGCTTTTGACACGACGTCGCTTTCGACTTGGCGTTGTTTTCTGACTTGTGTCGCTTTCGACTGGCGCCATTTTCTGACTCAAGGCCATTTTCTGACTCAAGGCCGCTTTCTGACTGGCGCCGCTTTCGACTTGGCGCCGCTTTCTGACACGGCGCCGCTTTCTGACTTAGCTGATGAAGACGCCATTGTGTCGATCCTACTATTCCGTGAATTAATGCTCACGCATGCTAAAACTTTGTGAAAACGCATAACGTTAAATCAAAATAATGAATATATGAAAAATAAAAATTTCGAGTAAAGACGCCGCCCTCAGATGACGGTAGGACGCCGCGAACGATGACGCTGCTCGCTTCTGACTTGCAGGATGTCGGACGCCGATATCATCTCTCGCACGACGGTCGAACGCCGCGAACGCCACGAACGCTAACGTTGATGTAGCCTCGCACGACTTGCCGGACGCCGCGAACGCCACTAACGCCATGCGAGCGCCGATGTAGTTTCGCGCGATCTTGCCGGAACTGCTCGTAAATTAAGGACCTCAGAGGCTAAAGCTTAAGAAAAATTAGTGCATAAATTTTAAGACAAAAATGATAGAGCTTGAATGTGATTTCGCGAGTAGGATGTCAGAATGCGCCGGGCGTGTCGTTGTTGCATGTGGGGCATCATCAGGTTGATACTAGCGACGCCATTACGCTGAGTTCGATAGGCCGTGGTGTCGACGACGCCACGGGCGCTACGGTATCGACGATGCTACGATACTCCCGTGAATCGAGGTCTCAGAAAGCAAAACTTTAAGAAAAGTTAATGCATAATCGCTAAGAAAAGTAATAAAACATAAATATATAATCAACGCAATGTAGATACGAATGTCATCCGTAACGCGACGAAGATGCGATTGACGGCGCTGTTCGACGCTGCTGCACGACGCCGCCGTTTCGACGCAGCGCTGCCACGACGCCACGTTCGACGCGTTGCTACGTCGCCGCTCGACGGTGACGCGCTACGACGCCGCTTCGACGACGCGCCGACGACGCCGCCGTCAACGTGCCGCGCTAATAATGTCGCCGCTCGACGTGTTGCGCACGACGCCGCCGCTCGACGGTTGCGGCTACGACGCCGCCGCTCGACGGCCAGGCACGACGCCGCCGCTCGACGTGGTTGCGGCCACGACGCCGCCGCTCGACGGTTGCGGGCCACGACGCTGTGCTCGGACGCAGCCGCGCCACGACGCCGCCGCCGACGTGTTGCGGCACGACGCCGCCGCTCGGACGGTTGCGGCTGGCGACGCCGCCGCCGACGTGTTGCGGCGACGCCGCCGCTCGGACGTGTTGCGCCGGCGACGCCGCTGCCGGACGTGTTGCGCCACGACGCCGCCGCCGACGTGTTGCGCGCCATAACGCCGCCGCCGACGTGTTGCGCTGGAGCAACGCCGCCGCCGACGTGTTGGCGCCGATAACGCCGCCGCCGACGTGTTGCGGCCGGCAACGCCGCCGCCGACGTGTTGCGGCCGACGCCGCCGCCGACGGTTGCGGCCGGCGACGCTGCGCTCGGACGCAGCTGGCGCCACGACGCCGCCGCCGACGTGTTGCGACGACGCCGCCGCCGACGTGTTGCTGATAACGCCGCCGCTCGACGGTTGCGGCTACGACGCCGCCGCCGACGTGTTGCGCCGGCGACGCTGCCGTCAGACGATTGCGGCCGGCGACGCCGCTGTTCGACGTGCGCGTGACGACGCCGCCGCCGACGTGCACGCCGACGACGCCATCGCTCGGACGTTGCGGCCGATAACGCCGCCGCTCGACGACAGGCCGACGACGCCGCGTTCGGACGATTACATACGACGCCGCTGTTCGGAAGTGTCGGCCGATGACGTTATCGCTCGACGCTGCTTCGCCGTGCCTCAGAGAATAATGCTCTCGCAAGCTAAGCTTGAGAAAATTAGGTATAAATCGTTAAAAAAATGATAAATATATGAGAAATGCAATTTACGAGTAGACGACGCCCGTATGATATGCGCGGTGTTGTGAACGCCGAGATGTTGTCTCGGGCGGACATGCTAAATGTGCAAATCACCGAGATGTTGTTGTGATGCATTTTGGAACCGTATGGATTGCCATAATGTCTTTGTTGGCTTGTGCACTTCATGGATTGCAATTTGACTTATGTTCGAGCCGACGCGCTAGACTTTGTCATGGATTTGAACTTTGATTGTTGATGTCACCGCTTCGCTAATATGAAGAACTTTTGTTGTATTTTTGCTTCGCTAATACGAAGAACTCCGCGCCAAAGAAAATTTGCAGTTTGGCGGGGCGTTTATTCGGATTTACTTTGTAGTTTTTACTCTTGATGCTCGGACGCCCGCTTGTTTGACTCATAACCCCGCTCGTTTCCTACCTTGTCCCGCTGAATACGCAGCGGCGTTTGGCCTAAAGTGGGTCTCAATGGTGTTGCTTGTATATTATGTGTATTTTTGTTATTTTCAAAATAAGGGAAGGCTTCCTAATGGTGTGACCGAAGCCGATTTAGGCCGCCTACGTATCCCCATGAGGGAATCAGGTCACGACGTAGTTCATTACAAGCGAAATTGGGTAAAATTTCTAAAGGTGGGATCGAAGCCGGTATGGCCGCCTACGTATCCGCCAAGGGAATCAGGTCAAACGTAGTTCCATTTTATTACAGATAAATGACAAAGTATATTAAACTAACTATTTTAGGACTCGGAGGGCCAAGGCAGAGGCATGAGTCCACTTGTTCAAAATGTCTTCTTGTTCTGCGTCTTCAATGGCCGAGTCTTCAGCAGGATCATCCCTTGCAGCACACAACTAGACGAATGACTTATTCAATGGTTAAAAAATCTCCGGCAAGGAGCACCTCATTTTCTCTGGCGGTTGGTCGATGATTCAACTTTCTTCCATTTTCGGGCTGGCGTAATAGTCTCTTCCAGACTGTTTTCTTCATCTTTAGCTATCATGTTCACATGGACATTTTCATAACCGGGAAGAATGTGATTGTTTACATTGAGAGGAGCATCTTTCAGCTGAATGACTCCCTCTTTGATTAACTCCTCTATTTTGTCCTTGAGTGTATAGCAATTTTCGATGTCGTGTCCCTCGGTACCGGAGTGGTATGCGCAATGTTTGGTTTTATCGTGCCCTAGGAAAGTAGGCCTGGGGGTATTTCTAGGAATTGGTTGGAGTATTCCTACGGCTTTCAGCTTCTCATACACTTGGGCTATGGGTTCGGCTAAAGGTGTATAGGTTTTGCTGGTTTTCTTCGCCATGCGGCTCGGGGTCCGCTGCGTACGTTCGCGATCGCGTGAGTATGAGGATTTGGGTACGCTGGTTGGGTATGGTAAACAGATACGGGTAACGCAGCGTCGATAATACGATCGTGGATTTTGAGTGTTTTGGTTATAGCAGGTGGTGAGCTTTGATATACCGGAAGTTGCTCGCATATGTCCTCGAATGACTACGATAGAGGTGATGCATATCTTTTCTCCGTGAGGTACCTCATGGAATCGATCGCATTACTCGCTAGTTGCCAGAATTTGTCGCAGTTTGTAATCCCGCCTGCTTTAATGCCTTCTTCCACGAAGTCGCCATTCTACGACTTCGCAAAACTTCGCCAATTACATTGATCATCCTTTCATAATATGTCGCGTCTCTTAAAGATCGCACGAACGCGTGGTCATTTCGCTCTCGCCATCGGAGGTTGGACTTTGCCGCTTCGACCGCCACCTCGCGCGTATTCCCGAAAGTTTCGTGATTTCTTTTCAAGTTTCATAAGATAAAATCTATCCGACAATGTCGGTGTTGAATCTATCCATGAAATCTTGTGCCATAACATTCCGTCGTCCCATTTTCGAGGTCTGGCATGTACTACCCAGTAGCCTGCGGTTAGACTCCTGATGATTAGTTTCATGATGATTGCTTGATTTTTCCCAACTCCAATTAATTTATCGCAATATGACCTTAGATGAGCTCGGGGATTCCCCTTTCCATCGAACATGTCAAATTTGGGCACCTTGTATCCCACAGGTAATTCAACGTCGGGGTGCATACATAAGTTTTCATATTCTAACCCTTCATCCCCCTTATTCATCTGAATGCTTTTGAATATCTCTTTCAAGCTACGGATTTCTTTTGCCACATTTTCATCGGCTCTAGCTCGAGTCTGCCGCTCCACTTCCTTGTATTGATCTGTCTCTTGAGAGAATACAGGCATAACAAATGGTTGGCTTTCGGTCGGATGTGCTAATGCCCCCATATTGTTTGTTAGGACTAGTGATGCATGTCGCCTGCTCGTATTGGGTTGCTTGACAATTTGGACTGAGTGGGGAGATATAAGTAGGTGGAGGTTGAGATGTGTATGTAGTAAACGGATCATTTTGGAGGTCGGTTTGCAAATTGACCGGGCGAGTGACATTTTGGTGTGAGCTGGTATGGGGGGTTGTGGAAGTGGAGGCTCAAGGGCTTGTGATACGATTGCATTTGTCCTTTGCTCCGAGAGTGGTGCATTCAAGCTAATAGACAGGTTTGTGATATTTCGGAGCCTTTCTATTTCGGCTTGCATGATTTCCATTTGCTGCAATAATTTGGCGAGGTGTTGATCATTGGTGTTTCTCCTTTCTAACGCCTATGCGTCCTCTACAGGAACATGGACGAGTCCTAAGCTGGTTCGTTCTGGTGCCTCTGGATTAGTCATTTGTTGGATGATTGTGCTTCTACCAGTCAACGCGAATCAACCTTTTGGGGATAAGCTAGGCAAAAATAATCCTCTAACAAATGAAGCAAACCAAGTTAGTATAATATGCAAAGAGTTGCAGGCAACACACAATAATAAGCAAATTGCAAATCAAGCGCGTGCTCTAACATGCTTGGGACCTCTTTCATGCCAGAGGTAGGCCTAAACGTCACATATGCGAGGCTATGATAGATTTGTCCAAGCCGTCCAACTGTAATGCTTTTGTTGGAAATGGCAACCAAATGACGGTGCACTTTTTCAATTTCGGCATGTCATGATTAGGCTTGGATTTGTCTATCATTGTCACGCTACACATAATATGCTGGTTGGTCGTTGGGTTGAGAAACCCGTCGACAAGTTTGGTGTTTTCCTAATTGTGGTGTCGATACCAAGGACCGACCCACCTAAGGTAAATGCATGCATGCCTTAAAATAAAGGGTGGTATAGCTCTATCCTGAGTTTCTAAGATTTGGCTTTACTGGACGCAAGGTTCCCGAGCGGACAACTCGAGTGAGAAAGCTACGCGGCCACCGGTTAGACCGGACACTCCACGTATATTACCAACTCTCCTAAATTTGGGTTTTGAAGAAAGAATTTTGTTGATGCACCAAGCGCACCTCGCATGTTGTGTGTGATAGTGTGAATTTTTCAGAGTGGAAGAAATATGAGCGGAATGCCAGTTTAAGGAAAGCAGTAAAGCAAATAGCAATTAAAACAATTAAACATACAAAATTAAAGAAAACAATTTTAAGGCATTTAAAACAAATAAAAGCAAATAAAGCCAAGCACTAATAAACCTAGGTTTGCTATGGTCAAGAACCTCAGTCCCCAGCGGAGTCGTCATTTCTGTCACGCCCTTTTTCGACCGCGACATTATAAAACTCCTGCTTAGAAATGTTAGAAAATTAAAAAAAATGCTAAAAATGTGCTAAAGTGCTAAAAGGATGCTAAAAAGGTAAAATGTGCTAAAGGTGCTAAATGCTAAAGATGCTAAAAGGCTAAAGGGTGCTAAAAAGGTTCGCGGAGTCACCACCTAATTAGTTTGGGTGAAATGTTACACCCCGGAAATTCCAGGATATGTTTTTAAGAACGTACGTAAGAACTCAAATGTTAAGGTTTGAGACGAGTAAAATTTATCGGAATTTTGGATTTGTCGGAAAACGAAATATCAGGATTGAATGGGAGGCGACACGTGTCACCCCCCTTATGTTGTCTTGGACGAAATTTATCAAGGACAAAAGGGTCATTTGACCATTGTTAGGAAGACAAGTCTTGCAAATGACTTAGCTTGACATTGTTGACTAAAAGTCCAAGGGCCACTTGGGCAAGATCCATGTGAAACACATCCGAGCCATCCATATGTACTAATCTAGACCTTCCATTTTGTTATATAAGCTTACTAGTAGCAAGACTTTGTCATTCTCTACACTTAGAAAAAAATTGAAATCTTGTCTTGCTCACTATGGAAGCTCACGGTTTGACAAGTTTCAAGAGGAAAATTTCCAATTCTTGTCCAATAATTCCCACTTTAAACCAAGGTTCCTAAGAGTATTGTAAGGTTTTCTCAAAGAAAGATTTGGAAAAGAGGCGTTTTATTAGTCGCAAGGCGAAAACCTAAAGGGTTATTCAACTTTGAAGTTGGAACTTGAAGATGAGCTATTCTTAAGCTTCTAAGGGTTGCTTGGAGTGGATTGGACGCCGAAGGAGTGAGCTAAAGTTGCTAAGGAAGCGACTTGTGATCTTGGATCATAATTGGGCTAATTGAGGTATAATCTTCGCTTTACTTTTGTAATCAAGATTCCACGTTATTATAAGTTAGAAGTGATCATGTGATTTGTGTTATGAAGTTTGATAAGTGACATGGATTGTAGAAGCCTAGAACCGAAAATGACACGATTAGCCTTTTGAAATTGAAATGCAATTTTGGTCGTTAATTTAGAATCGTCGCGTGTTTACCTACTTGAGAATTGTAGTAGTTGTAATCGATCGCGCTTGATATCATGTTATACTAAACCATTTGGATTGAAATGGAAATTGAATAAGAATTGGTATTGTTATATTATTGTGAGCCAATCGGGTTGTTTGGTTATTCATTTGCATCGATTACCTTCTATATTATCGTGAGCCAATTGAAATTTGATTATTCATTTGCATCGATTACCTTCTATATTATTGTGAGCCAATTGGGGCTGTTTGGTTATTCATTGGCATTGGATTACCTTCTATATTGTTGTGAGCCAATCGGGTCGCTTTGATTATTGTATTTCGACCTTGGAAAAGGTGGCAAAGTTAGTAAAAACAAAGGAGGTCTTTGTCCGATTTTCCGTAGAATTTAGAGACTTAACACTTATAATATTCTACGGTTGAAGTAAGGCCTTAATGGACGTATTGTGAATATTATAGGTTGACATACTACGGGCGGGAATTTGTACTTGACAAGTGGTTTGACCCGAAGAGGTATGTGGAACTTTTCCTATCTTTTGAGCATGACTAGTTTCACGTATATAGTACGGTAGACGTACAAGATTTTGACAATCTAGTCCATTTGACATCCTTGGCTTATTTTAGGAATGTCCAGTTGATTGAGTTAGGAATTAACTCACTTGTTTAAATGTTAAGGATATCTTGGTTTTCAAAGTTAAGAGACTTTAAGTATGTTGAAAGTATTTTGATACTTGTTTTTATGGAAAGTTTAAAGAGTGGTTTACTCTAAGTAATTTAAGTATGTTAAGGGACTTGAAGAGTTTTAAAGTATGCGATACTTGTTTCGTTTTAAACGTATAAGTCCCTTGGATAGGAAATTGTACTTGACTAATGCATAAAGTGAATATAACGACTTTATGGGAGTTGGTTATATTGGCTTTA
Organism: Przewalskia tangutica; assembly: GCA_029844215.1. NCBI lineage: Eukaryota > Viridiplantae > Streptophyta > Magnoliopsida > Solanales > Solanaceae > Przewalskia > Przewalskia tangutica. The sequence goes on along the minus strand of CM056723.1, from coordinate 113,813,340 downwards.
TGGAAAGATAAATGGCTTGATTTATTGAAGGCAATTTGATTTAAGGCATCAATTGCCTAAGGTTTTAAAGGAAAGAAGTCACTTGATTTAGAAGCCTAAATGTATTTCTAAAAGGTATCGTGACTTGTCTTGAAAAGTAGTTATGACTTGATACTACGGTTATTAGTATCTTGGAAGTTATATATGAAAAGAGTCATTTTTAAAAGAATAGAAATACGTAGTACTTTGGGTTAAATTCGGATTTTATAATGACATGTTAGTGCCTTAAGTAAACTAAAATGAGAATGTATATGAATAAGGCTAATAAGAAGTTAGGGGATTTCTTAACTTGCTTATTTATTGTATGATAAGCGGTAGGGCTTATGTTATGTATGATGGCGGTTGAGCTAGGGTAAGAGTATAAATGAGGTAAACCCCAAGACGTTATACCACCGCTTGGGTAAGAGTATAAATGAGGGTAAACCCCAAGACGTTATACCACTGCTTCCGTGGATTTGCTACCCATGACGCGAGGAATACCTCACGCGAGTCCTTATGGGCTTACGCGGGTGAAATAGTCCCACGCGGGCGAATTACCTATGCGAGAATACCTCATGCGGGTCCACGCGATCTACGGGTGAAATAGTCCCGGGAATAGGATTGCTTAACGATCTGCGGGCGGGTGGTCTGCTTTGATCGTGAGCCTCCTACTTTATATTGTAAGTATACTCTATTTACTCTCATTGTTAGTAAGGCACGATGTCTTCGTTAATCGAGTAATCATACATGTCTCCGCTTTATTTTAGACTTATGATTTCATTCTGATGCTTTCGATTTCATATTTGGTACATGTTATCGACCTCTTGAGGGCTGCGTTAAATCTGCATGAGTAAAGTCAGTTCGATCCTCGCCTTAGGATCACTGCTCACCGTTGAGAAGCTCCTTCATTTGGAGGCTTATCCTGGTATTGTCGGTTGTTGTACATTCAGGTATGGCGGGGCCCCATCACTTGAGTTGTTATTCTTAAGTGCAGTAGTCACATTGTGGATTGGGCTGTAAGGAAAGAAAATGTCTTTATTCTATTTCGGATTGAGTATATTTTACGGAAGGTGGCCTTATCGGCTAGCACTTTGTTGTTAGTTCTTGTCTAAGTTTTTGTATGTTGTGTATGTTCATTGCTATTCTCGATGTATACACAGCGGGGTGCCTGTAGGGCACCGCGAGCCGCGCCCGGGTCGTGACAAAGTGGTATCGAGCGATTAGTCCTCGGAAAGTGTCTACGCATCGTGTCTAGTAGAGTCTTGATTATCGGTGTGTTGTGCACATCTATAATCGAGGAGGCTGCAGGACATTTAGGATTAGTTTCCATTCTTCTCACTCTAAGATCGTGCGATAAATTTTGTATGGTTAGGGTCGTCTCTCCCTAACAAGTTATGATTGTTTGCAGCTACGAGAAAGGCAGCAGTGACCTAGGAAGGATTACGTGGATTGCTTATCCAGGTTGGTAATGGTTGTAGTTGGTATTGTGACACACAACTATGCGAATTTATGTATGAGGGTCAGACACGTGTTGCCTAGAATGATTTAGATTACCAGGATTTGGAAGGGACTAAATAAATACCGGGAAGGTATGAAACAGTTTAATGAATTCTCATCAAGGTTTTACGTGCTAATTTGAGATAATTAGGAAATGATGAGTTATCGGAAAAGGTAATGGACCCTTAAGAAGTTAATTAAGAGACTAAGTGGAAGACTATGTTAGCAACTTAAGCTACGTGGTATGCTTAAGGGAATTGTACGGGCGAGATCCGGACGAAGAAAGTATGGTTGTTGTGGTCAAGACAACACGATTATGATATTACGAGAAGTTCTTGTACCCGGTTACGGGGGGCTGATAAGATAGGCTTGGAGCATGAAAATTGCGAGCCTAAAAATGTTGATAACCACCGAGACCTTAGGTATATAAGGCCTTCTCGGGTAGTAAAAAGTTAAGACAGACCTAGGAAAAGAGTTAAATCACGAGTGGTTGAGGATCTATTTAGGTCGCCCATAACTGAAAGGAAATGGGATCGATTAGTAGTAGTCCCGCTATGCGACAGGTCACGAGGGTGCAAGGCCCAAGTTTAGTTAGTCATTTTACGGGTTCGTGGGCGTGTTCCACCGGAACAGTTGTGAGCCGGAATGGGCCTTGTATTGTTTAATTTAGTAACTCGAGATTTGAGGCGAAAGCAGTATGAAGGCTATGTCGCACGCTAGAATAAGTTTGGGAGTACGGAAGAGTACAACCATGAAAGAGAGCAACCAAGAATAAGGAAATGGAACTGAATCCACGAGGACCTTTCGAGTGACTACACCCGTGAGTGTTGGGTGGTAGTGGCGGTTAGATAATAATCGACGGTAACGATAAAGTCGTTGGACCCAGTTTGTTATGACGCATTGAGGTCATTATGAGTTCGGGCTAGTTGGCCTCTTGTTATGCCAACGTGGACTACATAAGAGATTGATTCGGTACGGTTCCGTGGCGGTTTGCCATCGAGTGGAAAGGAAGAGAAGTGGTGGTAACCGATGAATTATCCTTCCTTCTTTGACATTGTTTTCTTTTTAAGTCCGTGTGACTTGTTTACTTAGGGGTAAATCGACGCAGGAAGTATGTAATAATTGAATTTGGAGGAAGTTATTTTAAGTGCCCTTGGAGGTACTTGGAGTTGGTTTAGTGTGGCGGTCGGGCCACGACCTTCGGATAATTTCGTGGAAAATGTACAAGGCAAGAATAAAAATAAGTACGAGTGATGCCGGCGGAAAGCTGAGGGCATCTTTGGTAGGTTGGAAAAATCTACATGAACTTAAAGGCGGGGCGTGATGATTAGCTAATTACTGGACCGCAAGAGGACCTGATGAGTAGTGTTGTGACTCGAGGAAAGTTCAAGATAGGGAGATAAGTTCTCTTCCCCACGAAAAGGGCGAGCGTATTATGTGGGGTTGTATATACCCGTATTTGTTAGACGCAGGATATGACCAGAATAATAAAGGAGAATACGACTATGGTTAAAAATAGGTTGCACGAGATATGTTTACCCCAGACTAGTGTAAAGACCATTAGTAAATAATGGAAAGTAAGAACATTTCGAGAAAATGTGGTAACACCTAGTTATAGGCTCTACAAACTGGGAAAGGAAAACCGGGTTACTACTTGTGAGATCAAGGAAACCTCCCCTAAATTGTGATTGTGATGAAGTCTTAGCCATGAAAGCAAAGGAATTAAGTCTAAGTTTAGTGACCAAGTTTGGTTGCAACAAAAAGGGAAACAGGAACCATAAGTGAGATTAAGGATACCCGAATATTTCGCAGGAATGAGAAAGACTTTCAGTTATTGGAAGACAAGTTGACCACGACTACAGTTCTAACTCCTCCTGAAAGACTAGAGGGTTAGGTTTTGATGATAACACGTTGGGTGTTGGGCTAGGTTGTGTGCTGACGCAACCCGATAAGGTTAGAACCTATGTTTTCCGGTAGTTAGGAAGCGGGAAAGAAATTGCGCCACTCACGATTTAGAGTTGGCGGCAGTTAAATCATGCCTTGAAGATTTGGGGGCATGACGTATATACAGACTTCATGTGGATACTTGTGCAGACCACAAAAGCCTCCGGTATATCTGCAGACTGAGGCAGTAGAATTTGCGACACCGATGGTGGTTAGAGTTACTCAAGAATTGTGATATTGATATCCTATACCATCCGGGAAAGCCAAGACGATTACATATACTCTTTGTGATGGACCTAAGGGTAGTGCGCGGATGGCGACCAAATAGGCAGGATGTAGTCGTAAGATTCTTCGATTCACAGAGCCTGGGGTTCGATTATTGGTTTCAAGGTTAATGAAGTTCGATCAGAGGTTCTAGTCTTCCATCGTTGAGGAAGTAAAGAGGCGACGATGAGGATCCAGTTATGATCTGATATCGAGATACGACTCTCAGAGAGAAGAGCACAGGTGAGTAGCACCGGATGGGTCTTTGTGAGATGAGGATAGATTGCGTGTACCCGGTGCTGCAGGACTAGTCAGCAGGTTTTAGGGGAGGCACGCAGCGCTTATTGCCCTAATTGTTTGGGGCCGACTAAGTCGTGTCGTGACCTCAGAAGTATGTATGGGTAAGATGACCGGAAAAGGGACATACGGATTCTCGCTTAGTGTCCGAGATAGTAGCAGGTCATGGTTGAGCACCAGAAGCCCAGTGGGCTATTGCAGGCGATTGAAATCCCAACCTAGATATGAGAGGTAATTAATATAGATCTTGTTACAGGGTGGCATCGTACTCGGAGGAAGTGCGACTCACAGGGTCATGGTAATTAGGTGGCGAAACCAGTAGTGTTCTTTCAGTTTGGGACCCTTACTGGTGAGGATTATGCTTGCTTGTATAGCGAGAGAGATTGTGAGGCTGCGGGGTTCCTACGTTTATGATGACCGGCAGATGAACTCGATTCTGAGATAACTCGGAGGTTTTTCGGGAGGATTAGGGACATAGGTGAGTCATAGTGTTGCATTACACCTCGGGCCAAGCGGACAGGCAAGGCGTACTATCCGTGCACACGAGGATAAGACGCGGGCTGTGTTCTTGATTTCAAGAAATAGCGGGGAGGGTTAATTGTCTCTTGTTGTGTTGAGTACAATATGAGATACCCTTCCAAGATTCGGATGACCTGTATGAGGCCTTGTATGTAGAAAGTGTAGATCGCCGGTTGGTGGGTTGGCATGGGCGAGGTTCGCTTATTTGGTCCGACTTGATTCGTGGTGTGGATAAAGCGGCTTATCCGGAAAGATTATTTGTAAGCTTAGAGTCGTGAAGCTTTATGCAGATAACAAGCGTTGACACATGGGGTTCAGTTGGCATTTTAGTATGTGGCCACACCGTGGCATTATTGGTATGTAGGGGTTGTAAGGAGACTATGTCGCTATCTTTAAGTTGGACTCGAAAGAACATTCGGGGCGAATGTTTCTAAGGGGAAGAATGTTACACCGGAAATTCCGTGGATATGTTTTTAAGAACGTGCGTAAGAACTCAAATGTTAAGGTTTGAGACGAGTAAAATTTATCGAATTTTGGATTTGTCGGAAACGAAATATTGTGACGAATGGGAGGCGACACGTGTCACCCCTTATGTTGTCTTGGACGAAATTTATCAAGGACAAAAGGGTCATTTGACCATTGTTAGGAAGACAAGTCTTGCAAATGACTTAGCTTGACATTGTTGACTAAAAGTCCAAGGCGGCCACTGGGCAAGATCCATGTGAAACACATCCGAGCCATCCATATGTACTAATCTAGACCTTCCATTTTGTTATATAAGCTTACTAGTAGCAAGACTTTGTCATTCTCTACACTTAGAAAAAAAAAATTGAAATCTTGTCTTGCTCACTATGGAAGCTCACGGTTTTGACAAGTTTCAAGAGGAAAATTTCCAATTCTTGTCAATAATTCCCACTTTAAACCAAGGTTCCTAAGAGTATTGTAAGGTTTTCTCAAAAGAAAGATTTGGAAAAGAGGCGTTGTATTAGTCGCAAGGCGAAAACCTAAAGGGTTATTCAACTTTGAAGTTGGAACTTGAAGATGAGCTATTCTTAAGCTTCTAAGGGTTGCTTGGAGTGGATTGGAACGCCGAAAGGAGGAGCTAAAGTTGCTAAGGAGCGACTTGTGATCTTGGATCATAATTGGGCTAATTGAGGTATAATCTTCGTTTTACTTTTGTAATCAAGATTCCACGTTATTATAAGTTAGAAGTGATCATGTGATTTGTGTTATGAAGTTTGATAAGTGACATGGATTGTAGAAGCCTAGAACCGAAAATGACATGATTAGCCTTTTGAAATTGAAATGCAATTTTGGTCGTTAATTTAGAATCGTCGCATGTTTACTACTTGAGAATTGTAGTAGTTGTGTCGATTGCGCTTGATATCATGTTATACTAAACCATTTGGATTGAAATGGAAATTGAATAAGAATTGGTATTGTTATATTATTGTGAGCCAATGGGGTTGTTTGGTTATTCATTTGCATTGGATTACCTTACATATTATTGTGAGCCAATTGGTTATTTTTGATTATTCATTTGCATTGGATTACCTTCTATATTATTGTGAGCCAATTGGGGCTGTTTGGTTATTCATTGGCATTGGATTACCTTCTATATTGTTGTGAGCCAATTGGGGCTGTTTGATTATTGTATTTCGACCTTGGAAAAGGTGGCAAAGTTAGTAAAAACAAAGGAGGTGTTGTCCGATTTTCCGTAGAATTTAGAGACTTAACACTTATAATATTCTACGTTTGAAGTAAGGCCTTAATGGACGTATTGTGAATATTATAGGTTGACATACTACGGGCGGGAATTTGTATGACAAGTGGTTTGACAGAAGAGGTATGTGGAACTTTTCCTATCTTTGAGCATGACTAGTTTCACGTATATAGTACGATGAGCGTCTGAGATTTTGACAATCTAGTCCATTTGACATCCTTGGCTTATTTTAGGAATGTCGAGTTGATTGAGTTAGGGAATTAACTCACTTGTTTAAATGTTAAGGATATCTTGGTTTTCAAAGTTAAGAGACTTTAAGTATGTTGAAAGTATTTTGATACTTGTTTTTATGGAAAGTTTAAAGAGTGGTTTACTCTAAGTAATTTAAGTATGTTAAGGGACTTGAAGAGTTTTAAAGTATGCGATACTTGTTTCGTTTTAAACGTATAAGTCCCTTGGATAGAAATTGTACTTGACTAATGCATAAAGTGAATATAACGACTTTATGGGGAGTTGGTTATATTGGCTTTATGGAAAGATAAATGGCTTGATTTATTGAAGGCAATTTGATTTAAGGCATCAATTGCCTAAGGTTTTAAAGGAAAGAAGTCACTTGATTTAGAAGCCTAAATGTATTTCTAAAAGGTATCGTGACTTGTCTTGAAAAGTAGTTATGACTTGATACTACGGTTATTAGTATCTTGGAAGTTATATATGAAAAAGAGTCATTTTTAAAAGAATAGAAATACGTAGTACTTTGGGTTAAATTCCCGGATTTTATAATGACATGTTAGTGCCTTAAGTAAACTAAAATGAGAATGTATATGAATAAGGCTAATAAGAAGTTAGGGGGATTTCTTAACTTGCTTATTTATTGTATGATAAGCCGGTAGGGCTTATGTTATGTATGATGGCGGTTGAGCTAGGGTAAGAGTATAAATGAGGGGTAAACCCCCAAGACGTTATACCACCTGCTTCAGGGTAAGAGTATAAATGAGGGGTAAACCCCCAAGACGTTATACCACTGTTTAGTGGATTTGCTACCCATGATGCGAGGAATACCTCATGCGAGTCCTTATGGGCTTACGCGGGTGAAATAGTCCCGTGCGGTAGTCTGACTATCACGAGGAATACCTCATGCGGGTCCACGCGATCTATGCGGGTGAAATAGTCCCAGGAATAGGATTGCTTAATGATACTGCGGGCGGGTGGTCCTGCTTTGATCGTGAGCCTCCTACTTTATATTGTAAGTATACTCCTATTTACTCTCATTGTTAGTAAGGCACGATGTCTTCGTTAATCGAGTAATCATACATGTCTCCGCTTTATTTTAGACTTATGATTTCATTCTGATGCTTTCGATTTCACATATTTGGTACATGTTGCATCGACCTCGCCGAAGTGCGTTCACGCCGCATGAGTAAAGTCAGGTTCTTGATCCTCGCTCTTAGGATCACTGTTCATTTGTTGAAAGCTCCTTCATTTCGGAGGCTTATCCCCGTATTGTCGGTTGTTGTACATTCGAGGTATGGCGGGGCCCCACTTGAGTTGTTATTCTTAAGTGCTGTAGTCACATTGTGGATTGGGTGTAAAGGAAAGAAAAATGTCTTCGTTATTTACGGATTGAGTATATTTTACGGAAGGTGGCCTTATCGGCCAGCTTTGTTGTTGGTTCTTGTCTAAGTTTTTTGTATGTTGTGTATGTTCATTGCTATTCTCCGATGTATACACAGCGGGGTGCCTGGGTAGGGCACCGATCTGGTCTTCGGGTCGTGACAATTAGGACACCTAAATGTCAACTAGGTTAAAGTCAACACTAACTCCATTTTTTATGGTCTGCAAACTAGTGTGAGATTCTGGGTAAGAGTTCTTTATTAATCTAGAGGGAAGGGATTAGGCACCCTCTAAGATCCGCTAACTTGCGGTTGTACTGCCAAACCTAGGTTGATTATTATGTTGGAGAAAATGCATGTTTAAAAAGATGCTGCAAGTATTTTATAAAGAATGCATTTTCGATAAAAGATTTATAGGACTGATGCTGTAAAATATACACAAAGTTTAAAGGGTATTATTTAAAAATGATGCAAAATTGATGTATTTACCAAAGATATGTATTTCATTTGGAAAGTCAATTTTTATTAACATATGCAAGGTATGATAAAATGCTATTTTTCACAATTGATAATAAGAAGATACTTTTATTATGAAAATAAGTTATAATGCCATTAAATGATTTATGAGAAAATCAACTTCTTTTGTTATGTATTAACTTCATGATTAGATATGCAAATTGAATTGTTAGGCAGAAGTTTAGACATGCATATCAAGCCTAAGATAAATAACTAGGGGAAGACCAAATTTCTAATACCCAACTACTTTCTAATTATTGATTCAAGTTTTAACTATTTTAGGTGTCCTGCTAATTAGAGTAGCGTTAGTCAAATAATTACAACAAATAAATGGGGTGAAGTAGGAAATCAAAAGAAGACTCGAAGGATGGCGATGTAATTCGCCGGCTGGTTGGAATTTTCGATGCGGATAGAGAAATGCACATAGATGCGGGTCTTCATTTGCTGTAGCTTGTGATGAGTCTCGCCATGAGACTCTTCGTTGCTCCAATTTTCATGTAAAAAAAAGAAATAATAAGGATTAGTACGCTCAAACCATATTAAAAATGCAAAAATAAAAATGACATAGCTATATAACTTAATAGAGATACGACCCAGCTCTCATTTAATTATAACGACCCAAACCAATAGGCAGACCAACAATCATTTTCATATTTACAATTCGGCCCAATTGTGTAATAGGCCCAAATAGCAAATATTCATGTATAATCCCAACGCATAGCTTTATACACCAAATATATAAGTATGTAGCTATCATTCAATTGCAACAGTCGAGAGTAGTATTATAGGATGTTTTCAAATTATAAAAAAGATGGGCAATCTTCAAATCAGTGAGCAGTACATACGAAGACCTGCTGCAGTATATAAATTCTCAAATATGCTGTAAGTACACTAGAATTATGTGCATACTATGGCAGGTGATGATTAGATGCAGGAAGGATTAAAATGCTACATGTTGTCATTAAGGCATTACACATTTAGGCAAGCAAAGAGAAGTGTATGACCAATTCAAATACACACAGGAGACAAACGATAAAATTGATGACCATTTGAGGGCATCATCTTAAGTGTGCAGGGCCATGGATATGAAAGACATGAGCTAGATTATCCACGATAAGGGCATACAGTTAGTGACATATAGTAAGAGATAATCCATACATATTTAAAAGACAAATAGTTTTTTTTTTATTTCCCTCAATATGCAAACATATAATGGTTCACAATATGTTGGTTACTTTCGTGTAACAGGGACCCAAATTCAAGGTATAAGATGAAACTTTTATACAAGATAAGAGATCAGATACCAAGACCATATATCTCTAATTCACTTAAAACTAGCAGATGGGGAAATCAGCAGAGACTGGTACACATTCTCAAATACACGATAGGCAGAAACAGACAACCATAGTCAATACTTATAAAGTTTCTTATTGTATTTTGCTGCCAAAATTCAAGGCTGGAATTACATTGTCATCCATTGTCCCTAGAAAGACAAGTAAACGAAACTAACAAACATGTTCTCCGACGACGGATGGACACACAAGATAATTTATGTCATTTATTCAATATAACAGCGACTAATGCCCACAGCGACGTCGAATGTTATCGGCTAACAGATAATACACCACCCGAAACTACATTAATAGGCATAATCATGAGCGTCAATAGTGATTAACGTTAATCACACTGATTCGACATAAACCAGCAACTTCGACCACACACAGCAGCAATTACCGACATTAAACATTATTAACAGCACACATCATTCAAATAGGTTATAAAGTGTAAATCGCATAAGAAACCTAAAAAGGAATGGATTTACCTTCTCCGGGCAGCGAATCGAGGCAGCGTATCAAGTCGTCGATCCACTCGGAGTTGGGATGCGATGCGATTTGAGGGATGAAGTTTTAACTTGTGGCTATGGCTGCATGAGTGTTATTTCTTGAATCTTTTTCCCGATTTGCTTCTTCCTCGCTGTTAATCTTTCCTTGATTTTAAGGAGTTCTTCTGTGTAAAATCGGTGCCTATCTGTTCTAAGGGTTTCTCCTATGCTCTCCCATTTCTCACCCGCCTTACTGTTAATTTCTCCATTTATATTGAGGAGTTCTTCTATGCGAAAACTGACTTTCGATGCTTTTCTTCCATTTTTTGTTGATTTTCGAATGTTCTCTGCCCCCTTCCCCTCTTTGCATGTGTATATTATATAGCTTAATTCTGGGTTCTAAAATTGGTAGGCTTTGGTGATGATTTTGGGCTGATTTGTAGGAGATTTGTCATAATTTCGTGCAATTTTTGGAATGATTTTGTATTATTGATTAAGGTAGGAGATTTGGGTTGTAAATGGTAAGTTTCGATTTGGTAAGATTGGGGCTGATTTGTTAGTTGATTTGGTGCAAGATTCGCCGGATTCTCCGGCGAGAATCCCGGCTGGCAAGGGAGCGAGGTGAGGTGAGCTGTCGGCGATGAAGGGTGAAGGGTCGTTTTAGGTGTTGTGAGATTAGGTTTTTTTTAGTGAGGGACGATGGTGTATAAAGGCTGGGGGAGGTTTGGGCCGCGAGTTTTGGGCTAATGGGGTTTGGGCCGAATGAAGTGGGCTGCTGGTGTGGAGAAAAATGGGCTTGGGTATTAGTTTTAGGTGTATTTATTAATCTTAGATTTTAATTAGTGGTAAATAAATGAGTTTTAAATTATTATTAAATTATTTAAATGCTAAATGCAGATATGATATTTAAGGATTACTTAATGCTTTTATAAATGCAACGCTATTATTAAAATCTTATTTATTATGCGTATTTTGCGATGTTAAATTAAAATTAAATGGGGTTTAAATTGTTTATGAAATTGCTTTGGGTTTTAATAAATGTAGCTATAATTTTAAGGAATGTTTGATGCGACGCCATTGTTAAATTATTTATTTTATGTATTTATTTATTTATTTATCATTAAGAATTGTTTGAGTTTTAATTAATAGGAAATAGGGCTTAAATAATGAATGTGGGCGCGTGACTCCAAGTGTTTAATATACTACGTAAGATGCGGTGCCATTATTAAATTGCTTATTTGTGCCTGCATTAATGTTTTATTGTTGCATTTTATTATTAAAAATTATTTTGAAAAATTAATGTAATTTTATAGTTAATGACTGGACGAGAGTGTCAAAATTGGGTGTCAACACTACCCTTAATAACAATTTCTGGTTTCCCGGGAAAAGATAATTTCACTATCTTTCGCCGACAATCTAACATGGCATAACATGCAGACAACCAATCCATACCCAAAATGATGTCAATATCTATCATATCAAGTAGTACTAGGTTTACTATTGTTCCTCTGTCATTCGTTTTTAATGGAAAATTTTCAACTACTCGAGAGGCCCAAACTGAGCTACTGGTGTCATAACATCAAAAGGTTCACTTAAAAAGGAAGGTTCTACGTGTAAATTCTTAGCAAAACCCATTGACACATATGAAAATGTAGAGCCGGGATCGTATAATACAAATGCAGGAATACTCGAGACCAACAATATACTCGTGAACCACCGCATTAGATGCTTCTGGCTCATTCCTCTAGGGCAAAGCGTAGAGCCGGTTAGAATTGTTGGGTTGTTGACCTCCCTGACTCTGGCGGGACTGGTTTCCCTGATTTCCTTTGTAGGCAGTTGTGGTTGCTTCTGACCTTCCCCAAATAGACTGAGTTTGGGTTCTCTTTTTGCAATCTCTGGCATAGTGGCCTGATTCTCCACAATTATAACATGCTTTCGTTAAGAGCCAATATTCTCCAACGTGTTTCTTCCGACAAACCTTACAAACCGGTTTGTCACCTCCTGTGTTAGGGTTGGTGGCCTTGTCCTTGCTACCTTAGTGATTAAACCAACTATTCCATTTAGGCTTGAAATGAGACTAGCCTATAGACTGGTTCAGTATTGAAGAACCCTTACTAACCTCTTGCCTCTAGTTCTGATTCTGATTAAATGATCTTGACGATCGAAATCTCTTCTGCGAATGCTTTCTTTTTGCTTTAGCAGAACCTTCTATCCTCATAGACATATCGATAATCTGAAGGTAAGTTTGATCATTGGCTAACACCACTACCTTCTCCTCTAAATTCGAGTTTAAACCCTCAACAAATCTCTTGACTCTCTCCATTTCTGTAGGAATGACATGTGTGTTGTATGCTGACAATCTCACGAACTACGTATCGTATTCTTGCACGCTACGATCCCCTTACTTCAACTGTTCAAACTCCCGTCTGAGCGCATCTTTATGCGTATTAGGTATGCATCTCTGAACCCCCCAAGTCAATGGTGGTGACATCGGGGGATGATTTCTTCTAAAAGTCCTCCACCACACCCTTGCGTCGTCCACTAAGAGTGCGCTTACCAAATTGACGCCATGCGTCTCCACATATCCAAGGGTAAACATTAAGTCTTCTGCCTCATCGAGGAACACCATTGGGTAAGACTTGGAGTCCTTCCCTGTGTATATAGGTTCTCTTATTCTCATAAAATTCGGCACATAGTCTTTCTGGTACTGATTGGGCTCCTACAAATTTGGTCGATGGTGCAGTCCCATCTCGTTAGTTTATCGTTGTACAATCTCCTTCCACAATCCTTTCAAGGAGGTATTACGAAAACCAAGTCTTTGAAAAGACTCAAGAGAGACACGAGAAGAGTATGAAAGAAGTGAAACTATTTAGGATGTTATCCCGTTCACTTATTACTAAGGTGGCGCGCACACCGTCGCAATAAGTAACCGTTCAAACACCCAACTCAAAGAAATTTCCTAGAATCTCTTAATCAGGTTTAACTTTGATACCAACTTGTCACGCCCCGACTTTTTCCAAGTCTTTACTTAAGGCGTGATGGCACCTGGATAATTATTCCTCACCAGGAGCACAATCTAATTCTCTTTATTTTGAAATTCAAACTTGTATTTAAATGCGGAACTAGTAATAACAATGGAAGTAAAGAAATCTGTTTATGAATTTAATTAAAATATAACGCGAGCCCATGCTCGTACAAATACTGTTTCTACCTAGACATAATGACAGTGATTATTCCAAGTTTGAAAGGAGACAATCCCACACGGGCATTTTCCGAGATACTGAAACTGAACCTTTCACTACATACTAAACATGACAAGTACCAAGTCCGAAGCAATGGATTTGGTATGGAAAAGAGGCTGCGGGACGATCGCTGGCCTTGATGTGGAGCCTTTCCTCTATCACGTTTTCCTGAAACATGTTAAATAAAGAGTCAGTCCTACCATCTGGGGCTGAGTGAGAACCTTACCCTGCAATTCAAAGTAACCTCACAATATTCTAAGTACAATCACATTATAACATAATAGATATGTTGCAAAAACATATTAGGTTACAACACCTTTATCATACAAGTATACAACATCTTCCATCAACTTTTTATAGGAAATTCTTAATTTAATGAATGTTTTGTTTTATCCTGTATTACACGTTACAGTATTCCCCTTTGTATTTTTTACATTTATTGTGATGTATAACCTGATCCGATGCATTTATAAATGCATTTACGTATTTGTGAACACGTATTCACTTTACATTTTTATTGCGGCGTGCAACCCGATCCAATGTATTTACAAATGCATTTACATATTTGTGAACATGTATTCACTTTACATATTTGTTGCGGCGTGCAACCCGATCCAATGTATTTACAAATGCATTTAGATATTTGTGAATACGTATTCACTTTACATATTTGTTGCAGCGTGCAACCCGATCCAATGTATTTACAAATGCATTTACATATTTGTGAACACGTATTCACTTTGTATTTTCAGAAGTTCAGATAAATAATATTCTTTTTTTTACATTCTGCCTGTCGTACTTGTAATGGTTATAACTCTTCAACCGTAACTTCAACTAAGGTGTTTATTATGCTGAAACGAAGGTAACACGGAGACCTTTTACAATACTAAATTTCATTTGAAACTACTCTAGGTAACTAGCACAAATCTATCCACAAAACAGTCATATGAACTTTGTTTCGCCAGAATTTTTATTAAACAAGACCAAATTTTAAAATAGTCATAACTTCTAATCCGTAAGCCCGTTCGAGCCCCGTAAAATCTCAAAATAACGAGAACAGAGATTTATACGTCTCCACGTGAACCATCTATTCAGTTTTTGTACCATTTGGTACAAGTTTTCATGTACTGTCTTTCCCGATTCCGATGGATCCGAGGCTGAAATTTCAAACTACAATAACTCTCAACCCTTAAGTCCGTTTTATCCCTGCGTTGTCTCAACCTGACCTTCACATATATATGTACAACACTTCCAAATTTCACTAAATTCTAACAAGTATAACCTAGTGAAAACCAGTTGTAAAGTTCTGTCTTCCCGAGTTTCAGTCAAGCCCAGGCAGAAATTTTAAACAGTGATAACTCTCAACCCGTAAGTCGGATAGACCTATGTAAGGTCTCAAAAAGTCAACAACAGAGAAATATATAACTTTCATTTAGCACAAATTTTAAAATTCTTTACCGAGTTGTACAATTTTACGTTTTTGTGTTCTGCCCTTTCCGGATTCCAGTAAATCCGAAGCAGAAGCTTCAAACTATGCTAACTCTTAAACCGTATGTTTGTTTCATCTATTCTTTTGCTCAATATGATCAAAACATAGAGTTGTACATCACCTCCCAATTTCATTTATTTCTAACAAAGATAACTTAGTGAAAATAGTTCATAAAATTCATGACTCAACTAGTTGTTTCAACAATCAAAAGTTCATTATTTTTTTAAACACCCGATTCATATTCTAACATGTATTGAACTTAAAATAAATAATTTCACTAAAAAATTCTGAGTGAGAAAACTCACATTGTAAGCGTGAAAAATATTATTGTTCGGTTGCTACAAGTGATCATTGCTCCCTAGTATTCCCTAATTTTTTTGTTCTCCTTCCCCTCTTGATATTTTCCTGATTTTTTCCCTTCTTGTTCACTTAATTTTTTCTGATTTCTATCCCTTGTACTAGGTACTTTGTTTTGTGTCAAATACACTATATAAGTTGAGGTGAGTTGAGGTGTTTGTATAACATATGATAGATGGAAGGACAAGAGATTTAGGGGAATTAAAGGGGAGGGGTTAGGGAAGTGGACGTTTTAAGTCCATAAGTTCAGGTGAAGAGAATTAGTCAGTAAAGAATTTGCTCACTAATTGTCCCAAAATATGTCCACATTCTCAGTATGGCCATGTAGGGATACAATGCCAATTGATGAACTTATGACAAGGCTTGAATAGTCAAGAATGCTAATTTGATAAAAATAAAATGTCTAGAGTCATAGCACGTTTTTTTTTTAAGTTGGATAATAGTATATTACTACCATCTTCTTAATTAACATAAACTAGTATTGACCAATCACTACTAAGAGTAAAAATATCATTGTCGGATGTGTTGCCCATTTCTTTACTAAAGAATAATTGAAGACTGCAAATCCATTTGTTCAAATTAATTAATGTATATATTTTTTATTCTTATTTAGAAAAGAAATCCTATACCATTTTCATCACAAACTTCTTCAAACTTGGCATTTTCAAACTCAGTACTATGATCATATCTAATACTCACAATGTAAATTCTTAGTTTCACTTGTATTTGTTTCACAAAGGCAAAGAACACAAGGAATGTTTCATCCTTGCTTCTTAAAAACTGTCACGCCCCGACTTTTTCTAAGTCTTTGCTTAGGGCGTGATGGCATCTGGACAATTATTTCCCGCCAGGAGCACCATTTAATTCTCTTTATTTAGAAATTTGAACTTATATTCAAATACGGAGCTATTAATAAAAATAACAATAAAAAAAATCTGTTTATGACTCTATTAAAAACATAACGCGAGCCCATGCTCGTGCAAATATTGTTTCTACATAGACATACTGACCAAGATTATTCTAAGTTGGAAGGGAGACCATTCCACTCGGGCATTTCCCGAGACACTGGAACTGACATTCTGAACCTGACGAGTACCAAGCCCGAAGCAATGGACTTGGTATGACAAGAGGCTGCGGGACGATCGCTAGCCTTGGCGTGGAGCCTTTCCTCTATCACTCTTTCCTGAAACATGTTAAATAAAGAATCAGCCCTACCATCTGGGGCTGAGTGAGAACCTTACCCTACAATTCAAAGTAACACCACAATATTCCAAGTGCAATCACATTATAACTTAATAAGCATATTGCAAAAACATATCAGGTTACAACACTTTTAAATATGCAACAACTCCTCATAGGAAGTTCTCGTTTTAACTAACACTTCATTTTATCTCGTATTATACGTTAAGACATTCCCCTGCATTTCAATATGTTTATTACATTTATATATTTGTGAACGCGTATTCACTTTTCATATTTATATATAGGTGAACATGTATTCATCTTTCATATTTGTTGCGCGCAACCCGATCCATTATATTCACGTATTTGTGAACACGTATTCACTTTACGTTTTGTTGCGGCGTGCAACCCGATCCATTATGTTTACGTATTTGTGAACGCGTATTCACTTTACGTTTTGTTGCGGCGTGCAACCCGATCCATTATATTTACGTATTTGTGAACATGTATTCACTTTACGTTTTGTTGCGGCGTGCAACCCGATCCATTATGTTTACGTATTTGTGAACACGTATTCACTTTACGTTTTGTTGCGGCGTGCAACCCGATCCATTATATTTACGTATTTGTGAACACGTATTCACTTTAGGTTTTGTTGCGGCGTGCAACCCGATCCATTATGTTTATATTTATATATTTATGTGAACACGTATTCACTTTACATATTTTTCAGAAGATCGAACAAATAATATTATCTTTCCCAAGATTCTGTCATTCATACTTGTAACGATTATAACTTTTTAACCATAACTCCAACTAAGGTGTTTCTCAAGCGGAAACTAAGGTGAGATGGGGATCTTTCACTGTACCAAATTTCATTTAAAACTACTTTGGGTAACTAACACAAATTTATCCTCAAAACAGTCATATGAGATTTGTTTCGGCAGAATTTTTATTAAACAGAACCCAATCTTAGAATAGTCATAACTCCTAATCTGTAAACCCGTTCAAGCCCCATAAAATCTCAAAACGACGATAACAGAGATCTACACGTCTCCATGTGAACCATCCTTTCATATTATGTACCATTTGGTACAGTTTTACACTTTTATTCGCTGCTCTTCCTGGATCTCGATAGATCCGAGGCAGAAACGTTAAACAGCGATAACTCTCAATCCGTAAGTCGGATAGACCCCTGTAAGGTCTCAAAATATCCAAAACATATAGATCTAGAACTTTCATTTAGCAACAATTTTCATATTCCCCACAGATTAGTACAGTTTTACGTTTCAACGTCCTGCCCTTCTGGATTCCGATGAATCCGAGGCAGCAACTTCAGACTACAATAACTCTCAACTCGTAAGTCCGTTTTAATAAATCTTTATCTATATCTGTCCTTAACAGAGATATTTACAACCATGTAAATTTTCATATAATTCTAATAAGTAAAACTCAATAAAAACAGTCCGTAATTATGCCTTTCCGAATTTCGGCCAAATCTAAGGCAGGAACGTTGAACTATGATAACTTTCAAACCGTATGTCTATTTTACCTCATTTTTGGTTATATATGATCATAATAGAGAGTTGTACCACTCTATTGAATTTCATCAAATTCTAACAATTATAACTCAGTGAGAACAGTTCGTAAAGTTCATGACGCAACTAGTTGTCTAAACAATCAAAAGTTCAATATTTCTTTTCAATACTCAATTCTTATTCTAACATGTATTGAACTTAAAATAAAGGATGTTACCAAGAATTTTTGAGTGAGAAAACTCACCTTGTAAGTATGAAAAAGGATTGTGGTTCGGTTGCTACAAGTGTTCCCTAATTTTCTTGTTCTCCTTCCTCCCTTGATATTTTCTTGATTTTTTTCCTTCTTGTTCACTTGATTATTTCCTGATTTATATTCCTTGTACTAGGTACTTTATTTTGTGCTAAATACACTATATAAGTTGAAGTGTTTGTATAACATATGAGAGGTGGAAGGACAAGAGTTGGAGGAGAAATGAAAAGGGGGGAAGGGGTGAAGGGAAATGGACGTACGTGCTGCATGTTGTTGTTTTTTTTTCTTTTGTTTTTTTGTTTTCTTATTTTCATTTTATCTATCTATTTATCCAACTTTAACACTAACTATATTCCATGCAATTTATTCTTTGTTTTCTTATATATATATATTTTTATTAACCCAACCACAACTATATATTATTATTTTTTTCCGGATTTTACATTCTCTCCTCCTTAAGCAACATTCGTCCTCGAATGTGAATAAGGTCGTAACATAATCACATAGACACAATAATGTTTATTGTTATTGTAACACTAATTTGGGGCTTCACATTCTCCCTTCCTTAAGAAGCATTCGTCCTCGAATGGAATAAGATTGTAACACACATATGTATAGACGCAAATGACACACGTATGAAGTACTATGTAACACATTTTTTTACCTTAGTCAAATAGGAATGGATATTTGACTTTTATCGCGCCCTCGGCTTCCTGGTGGCTTCCTCGGGAGTGGTTCCTCCATAGGACCTTCACTAAGCAATATCTTTATTCCTAAGGCGCTTAACCTTCCTATCAAGTATTTCCACCAAACTTCTTCATATCAAGCTCTCATTAAGAATTATCTCCGGGAAGGATGACGTGACTTGGATCATGCAAGTATTTTCGTAACATTGACAATGAAATACCGGATGCACCGCTTCACTCTTGTGGAAGTGCTAATTCGTAAGCCACATTCCCAACTCTTCGCAAGATCTCATATGGCCCAATAAACCTTGGGCTCAATTTCCCTTTCTTAGCAAAGCGCATCACTCCTTTCATTGGGGACACTTTTAAAAATACTTTCTCCCCCTCTTGGAATTCAAAATCTCTTTTCCGATGATCCGCATAGGACTTATGACGGCTATGAGCTATTTTGATCCGCTCCCAATCATCTGACCTTATCATTTGTTTCTGAATGACTTCAGTCCGAATAAGGCCTCACCCACCTCGAACCATCCAAGTGGAGACCTACATTTTCGTCCATATAATGCTTCAAACGGCCATTTGTATGCTAGAGTGAAAACTATTGTTGTGGCGAACTCAATTAGACATAGATGGTCCAACCAGCTTTCCCGAAAATCTAACACACAAGATCGCAACATGCCTTCAAGTGTTTGAATTGTTCGCTCACCGCCATCTGCTTTCATGGGTGGAAAGCCGTGCTTAACTTAACTTTTGTCCCGAGACCGCTGAAACTTTTCCAAAAGTGTGAGGTGAACTGGGAACCCCTATCTCAAATAATTTGTAAGTGAATCCTGTAACCGCACAATCTCCTTCAAATAAATCTGTGTGTATCTTGTGGTGCGCGATACGTAGTCTTGACCGTAAGAAATGGGCTGACTTTGTAAACCGATCAACAATCACCTATAGAATCATACCTTTCTCGAGTTTTGGTAGACGATTTGAAATCCATATGAATCGCCTCCCATTTCCACATGGGACTCCAATGTCTGAAGTAATCCGCTGTTTTTGATGTTCACTTTTCACCACGACATATAAGACATCTCCCGACAAACTCCGCAACGTCTTTCTTCATCCCGTCCCACCAGTAATTTGCCTTGAGGTCCTGATATATTTTTGTTGACCGTGGATGAATGGAATATCTTGTGTTGTGACCTCATCTAAGATCTTCCTCCTCAGATCCTTTACCTTAGAACACATAACCTACCCTTATACCGGGCGGTTCCGCCATTATCTCCCAATGTAAATCGTGAAGGTTTTCCTGTTGGATCCTCTCCGAAATCCAACAAACTCCGTATCCTCAAACCGACTTTCTTTTATTTCAAGCTAAGGCGCATCATGAGGTATCATGTACCACCACCCTACCTTCACCGATCTCGCTAAGCTAACCCCGAGGTTTCCCAATCTTTGTACCTCACGAACAATACCCTCTTTGTATTGCCAAATGGGCGCTGCCCATTGATCTCCCATCGAGCGCCACCACCACGTTAGCTTTCCTGTGATGGTAAAGAATACTAAGGTCATAATCCTTAAGCAACTCTAACCATCTTCTTTGTCGGAGATTCAGATCCTTCTGTGTGGTTATGTACTGCAAACTCTTATGATCTGTAAACATGTCCACATGCACACCATACAAATAATGTCTCCATATTCGTAAGGCAAATACCACCGCAGCTAATTCCAAGTCATGAGTTGGATAATTCTTCTCATGTATCTTCAATCGCCTAGATGCATACGCAATAACCTTTCCAAATCGCATCAAGACACATCCTAACCCAACTCTGAGGCATCGCAATAGATCAGAACCATTCTTGTCCCGATGGTAAGGTTAGGATAGTGCGATGAGTCAACAATTCCTTTAGTTTCAAAACTTTCTTTACATGCTTCGATAATCGGTACTTAACCGCTTTTGAGTCAACCGCCAAAGGAGCAAAGAAGACTAGAAAAACATTTTACGAATCTTCTATAATACCCACCAAACCCAAGAAACTTCTAACCTCCGCTTGAGTGGTTTGGCCGCTTCTTCACTGCTTCTATCTTCTGGGGGTCTACCATAATTCCATCCCTTGACACAACATGGCCCAAAAAGGCTACCTTTTCCAACCAAAATTCACACTTTGAAAATTTAGCATATAGTTTCTCCTGCTTCAAGACTTGAAACACTACCTCGATGCTTCTTCATGTTCTTCAACACTCTTATCAGAAATTAGGATATCATCTATGAACACGATCACGAACAAATCTAGGAATGGTTTGAAGATTCTGCTCATTAAATCCATAAAGTCGCTGGGCATCGTTAACCCAAAAGACATGACCAAGAACTCATAATGGCCGTATCGGGTTCTAAAGGTTGTTTTGGATATATCATCTGGATTTATTTTTAGCTGGTGATATCCCGAACGGAGATCAATCTTGGCAAAATAGCTAGCTCCCTGAAGTTGGTCAAAAAGATCATCGATTCTTGGTAATGGGTATCGGTTCTTGATCGTGACCTTATTGAGCTGCCGATAATCGATGCACATTCTGAGCGATCCGCTTTTCTTTTCACAAACAGATCGTGCACTGAGGGAAACATTAGGCCTTATAAAGCCTTTATCCAGAAGATCCTTCAATTGTTCTTTTAACTCCCTCAATTCAGCTGGGGCCATTCGATATGGAGGAATAGAAATGGGTCTTGTACCCGGAATTAACTCTATAGCAAACTCCACTTCTATCCGGAGGAAGGCCCGAAGATCTTCAGAAAACCTCCTAAAATTTTGAATAATAGGAACATCATTCATCGTTGGGATTCCTTTGGTATCCACTATATTAGCCGATATACGCACTCCACTGTGACTTCTCAATAACTTTTGATCCCCAAGGTAGGAAATAAACCGACTGAGGATATTCCAATCCTACCCTTATAACAACTTCGGTTCTCCAGAAAGTTAATCTCACTATCTTTCACGACAATCTAACATGGCATAACATGCCGATAACCAATCCATACCCAAAATGACGTCAAGTCTACCATATCAAGTATTACTAGGTTCACCATTGTTCTCGCCATTCACTTCTAATGGGAAATTATTTACCACCCGAGAGGCCCAAATCGAGGCCCCCATCGTGTCATAACCTCAAAAGGTTCACTTAAATAAGGTTCTACGTGTAAATTCTTAGCAAAGCCCATTGACACATATGAAAATGTAGAGTCTGGATCGTATAATACAAATGCATGAATACTCGAGACTAGCAAAATACCGTGACCACAACATTAGACGCTTCGCTCATTCCTCCGGGCAAAGCGTAGCCGATTAGAATTGTTGGTTTGTTGACCTCCCGACTCGCGGGTTGGGTTTCCGATTTCCAGAGCACCGTGGTTGATTCCGACCTCCCGAATAGATTGAGTTTGGGTCCTCTTCGCAATCCTCGGCATAGTGGTCCGACTTCCACGCTTATAACATGCCTTCGCAAGAGCCGACATTCTCTATCAGGTTTCCTTTGACAAATCTTACAAATCGGTTTGTCACCTCCCGTGTTGTTGGTGGCCTTGTCCTTGCTACCTTGGTAATTAGACCAACTGCGTTCTTAGGCTTGAAATAAGATCGCCCATTGCATTGGTTCGGCCTCAAGATCCCTTACTAAACTCCCCGCTTCGATTTTGACTCGTTAAATGATCACGACGTCCAAATCTCTTCGCGAATATTCTCTTTTTGCTTTAGCGAAACCTTCTACCTCAAAGCCATATCGACAATCAAGATAAGTTCGATCGTTGGCTAACGCCACCACCTTCTCTACTATGTTCGTTTAAACCTCTACAAATCGCTTGACTCTATCCATTTCGTAGGGACGACATGTGTGTCAGATGCCGATAACCTCACGAATCGTATCATATTCTTGTACACTGCGGTCACCTTGCTTCAATTGTTCAAACTCCCGTCTGAGCGCATCCTTGCGCGTATTAGGCATAAATTTCTCAATGAATGCCGCTCTGAATCCTCCCCAAGTCATTGGTGGTGACATCGGGGGACGATTTTTCCTAAAATTCCTCCACCACACTCCTGCATCATCCACTATTCGTGCGCCTACCAAGTTGACGCCATGCGTCTCCACGCATCCCAATGTGAACATTAAGTCTTCAACTTCATCGAGGAATACTATCGGGTCGGCCTTGGGGTCCTTCCCTGAGTAATGTGGTTCTTTTCTCCTCATAAAATTTGCCCATAGCCTATCAGGTACTGCTTGAGCTTCTACACTCTCGGTCCGTGGTGTAGTCGCACCGATCCTCGGGCCGTGTTCGTTCGGGCTATGACAGAGACACTAGGCGGGAGGAACCATGTGGAATCGCACTGCCATTAACTCTTATGAGTCTATCTAGTTTTTGTCCCACCGCTTGGGCCATTTGACTCTCGTTCTTCCAACATTTTCTCCGACATTTTCTCCGCTCCTTCGCATACACCACTACGTCAATCGGAGGTACATGAGCCGTGATGAACCTCTCTTGAGCCCGGATTTGTGAATTCACCATTTTCTTCGAGTCCATCTTACGACGCATGAACTTCATCCGAGCTCATTCCTTTGCTGCTCCATGAGTACTTCCTCTTTGTTGAACTCGCCTTATAATCGCCATCTACACAAATCATATTAGTCAGTATAACGTTGTACAATCCCCTTTTCTAACCCGTGTGAAGGAGGTAGTACGAGAAATCAAGTCTTTGAAAAGACTCAAGGTAGGCACGAGAAGAGTACGAAAGAAGGGAAACTTTAGGATGTTATTCCGTTCACTTATTACTAAGGTGGCGCGCACACCGTCGCAATAAGTAACCGTTCAAACACCCAACTCGAAGAAAACTTCCTAGAATCTCTTAACCTGGTTTAGCTTTGATACCAACTTGTCACGCCCCGACTTTTTCTAAGTCTTTGCTTAGGGCGTGATGGCACCTGGACAATTATTTCCCGCCAGGAGCACCATTTAATTCTCTTTATTTAGAAATTTGAACTTATATTCAAATACGGAGCTATTAATAAAAATAACAATAAAAAATATCTGTTTATGACTCTATTAAAAATATAACGCGAGCCCATGCTCGTGCAAATATTGTTTCTACATAGACATACTGAACAAGATTATTCTAAGTTGGAAGGGAGACCATTCCACTCGGGCATTTCCCGAGACACCGAACCGACATTCGAACTCGACGAGTACCAAGCCCAAGCAATGGACTTGGTATGACAAGAGGTCATGGACGATCGCTAGCCTCGCGCGAGCCTTTCCTCTATCACGCTTTCAAACATGTTAATAAAAGAGTCACCCTACCATCCGGGCCGAGTGAGAACCTTACCCTGCAATTCAAAGTAACACCACAATATTCCAAGTGCAATCACATTATAACGTAATAAGCATATTGCAAAAACATATCAGGTTACAACACTTTTAAATATGCAACAACTCCTCATAGGAAGTTCTCGGTTTAACTAACACTTCATTTTATCTCGTATTATACGTTAAGACATTCCCATGAATTTCAATATATGTATTACATTTATATATTTGTGAACGCGTATTCACTTTTCATATTTATATATAGGTGAACATGTATTCATCTTTCATATTTGTTGCGGCGTGCAACCCGATCCATTATATTCACGTATTTGTGAACACGTATTCACTTTACGTTTTGTTGCGGCGTGCAACCCGATCCATTATGTTTACGTATTTATGAACGCGTATTCACTTTACATTTTGTTGCGGCGTGCAACCCGATCCATTATATTTACGTATTTGTGAACACGTATTCACTTTACGTTTTGTTGCGGCGTGCAACCCGATCCATTATGTTTACGTATTTGTGAACGCGTATTCACTTTACGTTTTGTTGCGGCGTGCAACCTGATCCATTATAATTACGTATTTGTGAACACAAATTCACTTTACGTATTGTAGCTGCGAGCAACCCGATCCATTATGTTTATATTTATATATTTATGTGAACACGTATTCACTTTTCATATTTTTCAGAAGATCAAATAAATAATATTCTCTTTCCCAACATTCTGTCGTTCATACTTGTAACGATTATAACTTTTTAACCATAACTCCAACTAAGGTGTTTCTCAAGCGGAAACTAAGGTGATACGGGGATCTTTCACTGTACCAAATTTCATTTAAAACTACTTTGGGTAACTAACACAAATTTATCCTCAAAACAGTCATATGAGATTTGTTTTCGGCAGAATTTTTATTAAACAGAACCCAATCTTAGAATAGTCATAACTCCTAATCTGTAAACTCGTTCAAGCCCCATAAAATCTCAAAATGATGAGAACAGAGAGATACACGTCTCCATGTGAACCATCCTTTCATATTCTGTACCATTTTGTACAGTTTTACACTTTTATTCGCTGCTCTTCCTGGATCTCGATAGATCCGAGGCAGAAACTTAAAACAGAGATAACTCTCAATCCGTAAGTCGGATAGACCCCCGTAAGGTCTCAAAATGTCCAAAACAGAGATATATAGAACTTTGATATAGCAACAATTTTCATATTCCCCACATATTAGTACAGTTTTACGTTTCAACGTCCCGCCCTTCTGGATTCCGATGAATCCGAGGCAGCAATTTCAGACTACAATAACTCTCAACTCGTAAGTCCGTTTTAATAACTCTTTATCTATATATGTCCGTAACAGAGATATTTACAACCATGTAAATTTTCATATAATTCTAATAAGTAAAACTCAATAAAAACAGTCTGTAATTATGTCTTTCCGAATTTCGGCCAAATCTAAGGCAGGAACTTTGAACTATGATAACTTTCAAACCGTATGTCCATTTTACCTCATTTTTGGTTCTATATGATCATAATAGAGAGGTGTACCACTCTTCCTAATTTCATCAAATTCTAACAATTATAACTCAGTGAGAACAATTCGTAAAGTTCATGACGCAACTAGTTGTCTAAACAATCAAAAGTTCAATATTTCTTTTCAATACTCAATTCTTATTCTAACATGTATTGAACTTAAAATAAAGGATGTTACCAAGAATTTCTGAGTGAGAAAACTCACCTTGTAAGTGTGAAAAAGGATTGTGGTTCGGTTGCTACAAGTGGTCCTTGCTCCTTAGTGTTCCCTAATTTTCTTGTTCTCCTTCCTCCCTTGATATTTTCTTGATTTTTTTCCTTCTTGTTCACTTGATTATTTCCTGATTTATATTCCTTGTACTAGGTACTTTATTTTGTGCTAAATACACTATATAAGTTGAAGTGTTTGTATAACATATAAGAGGTGGAAGGACAAGAGTTGGAGGGGAAATGAAAAGGAGGGAAGGGGTGAAGGGAAATGGACGTACGTGCTGCATGTTGTTGTTTTTTTTGTTTTTTTGTTTTCTTATTTTCATTTTATCTATCTATTTATCCAACTTTAACACTAACTCTATTCCATGCAATTTATTCTTTGTTTTCTTATATATATTTTTTTTTATTAACCCAACCACAACTATATATTATTATTTTTTTTCCGGATTTTACAAAAACAGAGTCCAATGAATATGGAGTAGTCTTCAATACTCACAAAAATATATTTCTTTCTTCCTTTGCTTAGTATCCTCACAGGTCTACAAAGATCCATGTGAATAAGATCAAGTGGCCTTTAGGTGATCACTTCTTTCTTTAGTTTGAATGAGGATCTGACCTGCTTCCCTTTTATGCAAGGAACATACACCTTCTGATCTTTGAACTTGGCCTTTGGTAGCCCACAGACCAGGTCCTTTGCAGGAAGTTTGTTCAGCAATGAAAAGCTTGCATATTCTAGTCGTATGTGCCAAAGCTCAGCATCATCACCCATAACACTCATTCTTGAACCTTTTTGCTATTAGCACCACTTTACCAGATTTGAGATTGGTGACTGTGCAAGAGCAGGACACGAATTTCACTTCATTTCCTTTATCACATATTTGAGACACACTTAACAAGCTGTATTTTGACCCATTTACATAATACACATTCTCAATTGCATGTGAGAGTGCCTTCCCGATCTTGCCAACACCAAAAATATATTCTTTCTTGCCATTATCAAAAGACACACTCTCACCTTGAAAGACCTTGAGTGAGAGAAAAGCGTTCATTCTACCAGTCATATGCTTTGAGCAGCTACTATTCATATACCATTTTTTACTGTCTCTTCTCACCCCAACCTGTAAATAGAAACACTGATTAGATTTGGAAATCCATACTAGTTTGGGTCCCTTATAGTTATAGAATGGGTGAATCAGACTTCTTATAGTCCAAGAAAGTAGGACATTTTTTCTTTTTCGAGGACCAGGTCCTTCCACTTTGAATTCATTCTCAACAAAATTCTTTTTTTTTTCTGAAGTGACTGAAATCTAGCTTTGTATACACTCTTGTAATGACCAGTCTGACCGCAATGAGTGAACATCCAATTTTCAGTTGTAGTGATATATTTTCTATGGGGATTATAAGGGATTTTTTCCTTTTTAAAACCAAGCCATTGCCTACCCCCGCCTTTACTCTTGTACATAGAGGTAATTACATCAGAGGACCAGGTCCAGTGAAGTGCCTTATCAAGATCAACTTTTACTCTTTTTAAATCTTCTTGTAGCTGTCTGTTCTTTTCTACCCTAGTAGTGAGACTCATTTTCATTTTCTTAAGATCCTTCTCAAGCTTTAGTTATGTCTCACTAGCTACACCCTTTCCTTTAGAGGAAGCATCCATACAATTTTTCATTTGATTTTCTAGCATGATGTTTTCTTTAGTTACCTCATCAACCTGTTTTTTCAAATCTACAATGGACACTACCAAATCATCAATCTCTTGTTCTAAATAACCAATTTCTTCATTTAGAGCACTCATATATTTAATAATGATATAATAAGCATGGATTAACACATTTTCCAATGATATTAGTTTCTTTTGAGAGTAAATTTTCATTTTTTTTTCTGAATGTCAAGAAAATTTACCTTTTCTTGCTCATCATCATCATCAACATCAGATTTGACCATGAGTGCAAAGATTGACTCATATCCAGAAGGTTCATTATCAATGGCCATCATCGATGTATCACCATGTTCATCATCATCTTCAGATTCGCTGGAGGAGTTTCCCCAAGCAGCAAAAGCTTACTTTACTAGGTCATCAACTACATCTCTTCTCTTGAACTTATTATCGGGGACCAGGTTCCTCTTAGCAGCTTTTCGGTATTATTTTACTGATTGCCCTGCTTGTGAAAATGACATTCTTTAATGAAGTTACTAGGTCTCCTACACTTGTGACAACAATTGTCATTTTCTTTGAAGTTTCTACTGGAGCTTCCTTTTCTTAGGACCCCGCCATTTCTTCTAACCATCTTTTGAAACATACGAGTGAGGTATGCCATATCAGCTTCGTCACTACTTGAGTCACTTTTGACAACCTTGAGAACCATGTTTTTTTCCTTCTTTTGCTCTTTCTTTTCAAGACTTTTCTTGGTTCTCTTCAACTTGTAAGTCTTGAGATTTCCAATTAGCTCATTAATGGTTAGATTATTCAAGTTTTTAGCTTTGTATATAGCATTTACCTTGTTTTCACAAGAGTCTGGCAGGACACCAAGTAACGACAAGTTTGTTGGTTGAAATGACTTCTCTGAGAGAGTGAAACTCATTTATTATAGAAGTTAACCTAATATGTGTATCTTGGATTGACTCATCGTTTCTCATTTTGAACAGCTCATACTCTGTGGTGAGCAAGTCTATTTTGGACTCCTTTACTTGAGTAGTTCCTTCATGAGCCATTTGGAGAATTTTCTAGATCTCCTTAGATGTTACAAAAGATGAGACACGATTGTACTCATCTGGTCCAATACCACACACAAGGATTTTCTTGGCCTTGAAGTTCTTCTCAACTGCTTTTCTGTCCACATCATTCTATTTCTTCCTTGTCTTTAGAGTGGTTGTAAAACCAGATAGATCTTTTTTTTTATGAAAAGGTAAATGTATATTAATAATCATCAAAATGTACAGGTTTTGTGGGCGTACCCACGGGCATAATGACGAAGTAAATCTAGTGCGTCCCTGCTAGGCAGATCAACACAAGATTTAAGCTCGTCAATAACAAAAAGCTCAAGCTATCCCACAAGCCGGGTAGTCGTGAGTGCCCAAGCTAAGCAATAGAGAAATGCATCCCATAAAATAGTCTTATACTATGACAATTCCCTTATGTAGAGCATAAGGTTGCAGCCGTGGGCCTCCTTAAACCCTTGCCATGGTAAACCCAAGTGGGACAAACCCATGGTCAAGGGAAGAATACCTATTCATACATGTGTAAAGACCCACCCTCGTCACGTTATGCCGCTGAGAGTAATCGCTATAGTACCTACCATCCAGACAACCTCATATCTCATGCTTGCCCACAAGTCGGAAAGTCATAAGGTACAAAGCAGAAAGGACTCCCACCAATCCCACATTCCGGGTGGTCGGGAGACTCCAGTTGATCCCACAAGTTGGGTAGTCTGGAGATTTGCAAAAGGTGAGCCGAGAAGGCCTCAGGTCCAAACAAACTATCCATTGTCCTAGTTTGTGGCCAGAGATACAAATCTGTCATGGAAAATGGGGTATAATGCGAACAAAATTTTGTAGACGGTGGTCTTGATCCTAAAAAGAATAGCTTCTCTATCAAGTCTCGACCCATCAAAAATAATTTTGTTCCTCTCAGTTCAATTGTGGTAGACGGTGGTGGCCAGCCCAACCCGCTTAGCTTTAGCTTGCCAACCTGTATCGTGCCCCTCTTTCTTAATATATTTCAAAGCGCTATCTATGGTGGTCATAGCCCTCCGGATGCCAAGACATGTCTTGACCCTGGACCAAAGATAACTACTGACCGTGCAGCTGAAGAATATGTGCGTTATTGACTCATCAGAATGGTCGCAAAGGGAGAACCTTCTATCAATGTTCATATAAGTGACTCTATCCTTCGTTCGTAATCTCTTCCTCGCACGAAGCCATAGAATGAAAGACTGTTTTAGAGTGATACAAGAACTCCAAACATCCTTCGCCCAAATCACCGGCTGTCCATGTGTCCTGAAGTAATCATAGGCATTGTGATTGTTACTATACCATGCCGCCATGGTAGTAGTCGCCCGATCATGGGACCCTTTACGGTTAAAAATGATGTCACGAATAATGAGAAGCCGCTTGATCAAGGTTGTTACACCCCGTAATTTCAGGACATGTTTTAAGAACGTAAGTAAGAACTCACAATGTTAAGATTTGAGACTTGTAAAATTTTGTCGGAATTATGAAATTGTCGGAAAGCGTAGTGTTATGATGAATGGGAGGGCGACACGTGTCACCCCCCCTTACTATGCCTTGGACGATTTTTTTTAGCAAGGGCATAAGGGTCATTTGACCTTTGTTGCAAGACAAGTCTTGCAACTTGAGGCTTGATATTATTGACTAAGGTCAAAGGTCCCACTTGGTCTTGATTTTAATGTAAGACTACATCTTAGCCATCCATGTGTTCTTATCATAACCTCCTTTGCACTATATAATACTAGTAGTGCTAGTGAGCTTAACACTTAGAAAAATTCTTGAAAACTTTGAAGAGCTATAGGGTCTCGGTTTGCCACAAGGAAGAAGAGATTTTTTTGTTTCTTGTTCATTCCACTCCCACTTTAAACCAAGGGTCTTAGGTGTATTGTAAGCCTTTCTCAATAGAAAAATCTTGGAAAAGATTGTTTTGGGTTAGTCGCAAATGAAAACCTAAAGGGTCTTTCTAGGTTTTGCTTGGAGTTTTGAAGGATAATTGTTGGTATTGTTCTAAGGGTCTCAACAAGCGGTTGGAGGTGTCTTGAAGAGGTTCTAATATTCTAAGGAGCGACTTCGATTTGGAGTTGGATTAAAAATCGTTAAGGTATAATCTTGTCTTTTAAAGGTGTACAAGATGCATATTTATATTGTTGTTGATAGCTTTGTATGTTGCGAGCATGAAGTGTTATATAGAGGTGAGAAGAATTATGGATTGGTTATAGCCTTTGAAATCCAAAATGTAATGTAAGCCATGACTAGTTGAATTACAATTTAATCGTTGTTAGAACCGTCGCATGTCATTGACTTAAGGATTATGGTTATTATAATCAAATGCGACTTGATATCTTGTTATGCTACTAAATTGGATTGAAATGGAAATTGGATAAGAATTGGATTTGTTGAATCAAGGTGGCGAATTTGGAATGTAGTTTGTATTGGTTGGTTATTCAATTGTATTGAACTACTTTCTATATAATTGTGAGCCAATCGGGTCGTGTAGTTATTCAATTGTATTGAACTACTTTCTATATAATTGTGAGCCAATTGGGGTTGTGTAGTTATTCAATTGTATTGAACTACTTTCTATATAATTGTGAGCCAATTGGGGCTGTTTGGTTATTGTATTTTCGGCCTTGAAAAAGGTGGCGAAGTGAGTAAATACAAAGGAGGTCTTGCCTGATTTTCCGTAGAGAATTTAGAGACTTAACACTTATGATATTCTACGATTGTAGTAAGGCTTTAATAGACGTATTGTGAATATTATAGGTTGACATACTACGGGCGGACTTTGTACTTGGCAAGTGGTTTGACCCGACGAGGTATGTAGAACTTTTCCTATCTTTGAGCATGACTAGTTTCACGTATATAGTGCGGTGACGACAAGACTTCGACATTCTTTACTTGTTTTATGAAATGCCAAGTCGGGTGAGTTAGAGATTAACTCACTTCTTTGAGAATATTAAAGATGTCTTAAGTCTTGTTAAAGATAAGGGACTTGAAGAGTTTTAAAGTATGTAATACTTGTGTCGCTTTTAATCGTATAAGTCCTTGGATAGGAAAATGTACTTGACTAAGGTATAAAGTGAATATAACGACTTTATGGGAGTTGGTTGTATTGACTTTATGCAAAGGTAAATGGCTTGTGTTAATGAAAGGCAAATTGATTTTAAGGTATCAATTGCCCAAGGTTTAATAAGAAAATGAGTCACTTGATTTAGAAACCGCTTTAAATTCTAAAGGTATTGTGATCGGTCTTGAAATGTAATTTGGACTTGATACTATGGTTACTAGTGTCTTGGAAGCTTTCTACTAAAATGAGTCTTTTGTTTAAGGAGTAGAAGCACGTGTACTTGGGGGTTAAATTCAGATTCTTATAAAAGACATGATAGTGCCTTAAGTAAACTAAAATGAGAGTGTAGATGAATAAGACTAATAAGAAGTTGGGGATTGCTAACTTGCTTAATTATTGTATGACGGTTGTGAGATAGGGTAAGAGTATCGAGGGGCAAACCCCAAGACGCTATACCACCTTCTCCGGATAAGAGTATAAATGAGGGTAAGCCCCCAAGACGTTATACCACTGCATTATCTTCTTCGTGGTAAGAGTATAAATGGCGGGCAAACCCCAAGACGTTATACCACCGCTTGTGGTAAGAGTGTAAATGAGGGTAAGAACTCCAAGACGTTATACCACCGCTTATGGGTTCGCTACCCATGATTTGATTGCGACCGCTATTATGATGTTGTAAGTATTCTCTTGATTTACTCTCATTGTTAGTAAGGCCTTTGTGATCGTAATTTTGTTATCATACATGTCTCGGCTTTCTATAAACTTATGTTGTAATTACAGTACTTTCGATTTTACATACTTAGTACATATTGTGTCGACCCTTCTCTGGTGCGTTAATCTGTGAGAAAGGGTGGCAGTGTGAGATCCACATTCTTAGGATCACCTATCGGGCGTCGGAAGCTCCATTCTCGGAGGCTTGTCTTTCTTTTAGTCTGATCTTTCCACGATGTTGTAGATATATGTACATTCAGGGTATGGCGAGGCCTGTCACTTGTGATTATTATTCTAAGTGCGTATTCACGTATGTGGTTGGTGTAAGAACTAAGTTGTAAGTTGTACTTTTGACTTTGTTTATATTATGGAAGCGACCTTATCGGTTAGCTTGTGTTGTATATTGTTTACATATGTGTTTATGTTGTGTATGTTCATTGCTATTCTCGATGTATACGAGCAGGGTGCCTGGGTAGGGCACGATCGCGGCCGGGTCGGTCGTGACAAAAGTGGTATCGAGCAATTAGTCCTCGGAAAGTGTCTACCAGTGTCTTCAGTAGAGTCTTGATTATCGGTGTGTTGTGCACCACATCTATAATCGTGAGGTGCAGGACATTTAGGATTGGTTTCCATTCTTCTCTCTGCGAGATCGTGCATTAGAGTCTTATTAGGTTGAATCCTCTCGACCTCTTCTTATGAAATGTATGCCTCCACGGAAGGCTACGGGGCCCGAAGGGCAAAGCGGCGGCGAGGCTGCTAGCGGTACTCGAAGGGTTACGGGCTCGAGCACGGACTATGCACGAGGTAGTAGGCGGGTCGGCGAGTTCAGCCACGCTGCGATTTTAGAGGCGAGGCGGCGGTAGCTCCAGAGGTTCCGATACGGACCCTCCATTCCGGCCATTGCGAGTATAGAACTACGAGAGCAGTTCGATTGTTGACCAAGTATAGTAGTCGAGCGGCAAGCGAGCAGCGGCCACCCTGAGCCGACACTTTGCGGATTAGGGATTTTTACGGGATGTCATCCACGAGTTTTATGGTTCGAGGTCCGATGAGGATCCGCAGGAGTTCGTTCGGCGACTCTGATGGACCATGCAGTTCTTAGGGCTTGAGAGGCAGTGCATTACACTAGCCTCTTCTGGGTTGCGCGATATTGCGTTGACGGTTTGAGTCATGGTTGCTTTCGAGAGGTGATCCGCTCTTCCACTGTTTGGGAGGAGTTTACAGAGGCTTTCATGGATCACTTTTGCCTCGAGATGAGAAGAGCCGAGTAGACAGATTTTTGACCTTGCGGCGAGCGGGAGGATGTTAGGGAGTACACTGAGTTTGACTCTTTGGCGAGCATGCTCACACTATTGTAGCTAGCATGGCGGATAGAGTTCATCGTTATGTGATGGGGCTGCCGTCATATGATTCTGACATGCTTGGGGTGGCTCTTGGCCGGTATGGACATCGCCGGATGCAGCCTATCTGCGAGGATAGAGGATAGAGAGAGGAGGACCAGATAGCGAGCCGGCAAGAGGGCGTGACATCGGGTCTCAGGGCGATTTAGCGGGCGGCCTCGGCAGAAGTAGAGTCCACATTCCGGCCCGGACAGAGCGCTCCGTCCACGGTTTTTACGGCAAGAGGTCGACCAGGCCAGTCGGTCGGAGCAGTCGGGGCTCGGGGACTACAGGATTTCGAGGCGAGAACCGTCACGTCGGGACCACCCACACCTCGGTGTGCTCGATGCGTAGGTTCCACGGGCGAGTGTCATGAGCCGGGAGCTTGTTACTCGTGTGGCAGCGGGGCCATTTGAAGAGGATTGTCGTCAGAGGCGGCGTGGGTGGTACAAAGGCCGATGGGATCGATTCTTTGGGTCTTCTTCTCCTTACGTGGTTATGCGCCCGGAGGCGTGGTACTCGCGGACGAGCAGGCGGTAGAGGTCGAGGTGGTGGTTCTAGTTCTAGCGGTCCTCGTAACCGCATATACTCTCTAGCCACCGCCAGATCGTGAGGCTTCCACGGCGTCGTCGCAGTGCATTACCGATTTCAGTGTGATGTTTATGCATTGATAGATCCGTGTTCTACCTTGTCCTATGTGTCCCCTCTTGTGCGGGTAGAATCGGGATAGAGCCGGTGTCGATAGAGTCGTGTGAGGTAGCTACACATGGGTGATTCGGTGTTAGGCGGCGGGTGTATAGAGGTTGTCCGGTATTTATTCTGATCGCCGGACCACTTGCAGACTTGATAGAGTGGAGATGACGATTTTGATGTCATTATGGGTATGGATGGTTGGCTTCTTATTACGCCAACGTGGTGTAGGGACGAGTTGGTTCGGTTCGATTTCTGGCGAGCGATTATCGAGTGGAGGGCAACACGGCGTCGCAGGGGTAGGTTTATTTCTTACCTCAAGGCTAGGAAGATGGTGCGGAAGGGTTACATCTATCATCCGGTTGGGTATTTGATACGGTGAGGTGCAGTTCTTGATCGATGCGGTGGTTAGGGAGTTTCGGATGTGTTCCCGGATGATCTTAGGGTATCCTCCCGAGAGGAGATCGAGTTTTGTATTGACACGTTGCGGACACTCGACCTATTTCCATTCCGCCATCTGAGGATGGCTTTCTTGAGTTAAGGAGTGAAAGACCGGTGAAAGATTTCCGGAGAAAGGCTTTATCAGGCCTAGTGTATCTCCAGGGGCGCAGGTGTTGTTTGTAAAGAAGAAGGATGGGGCCTGCGTATGTGTGTTGACTACGAGCGGTGAATAAGGTAACCATTAAGAATAAGTACCCTCCCGAGATTGATGATTTGTTTGACGATTGCGAGTGCGAGTTTTTTCAAAGATAGACTGCGATGCAGTTATCATCGAGTTCGAGTTCGAAGCGAGATATCCCAAAGATCGCATTCAGGACCCGGTATGGGCACTATGAGTTCAGGGTTATGTCTTTCGGTTTGACCAACGCTCCAGCGGTATTTATGGATTTAATGAACCGGGTGTTCAAGCAATTTTTGGATACGTTTGTGATTGTATTAATCGATGACATCTTGGTTTATTCACGGACAGAGCGAGCATCGCGACGGCGAGGCGGTACTCGGGATTCTCGGAATCGCGATTATCGCCAAGTTCTCCAAGTGTGAGTTTTGGTTGGCCTCAGTGGCATTTCTGGGGTATATTATTGGGGCTGATGGTGTTCGGGTAGATACGACAAAGATTGAGGCAGTCAAGGCTTGGCCGAGACCTACTACTCCGACCAAGTGCGCGATTTCTTAGGATGGCGAGTTATTATCGCGAGTTTGTGGAAGCGATTCGCCGATTTCAAAGACCGCTGACTAGGGTGACTCGGCGGCCAAGTTCCGATGGGCGAGGCTTGCGAGAAGGGTTTCCAGTTGCTGAAGGAAAGGTTGACTACAGCCTCAGTTCTTACTCTTCATGAGGGGTTAGATGGGTCCGTGATCTATTGTGATGCCTCGGGTATCGGGTTAGGGTGTGTTTGATGCGATGCGGCAAGGTTATAGCCTATGCTTCGGCGATTCTGGAAGCATGAGAGGAATTACCTACCCATGACTTAGAGTTGGCCGCGGTTATTCATGCCTTGAAGATTTGGAGACATTATTTGTACGGGGTTCATGTGGATATTTATACAGACCACAAGAGCCTCCAGTATATCTTCGTGAGAGGAGTTGAACTGAGGCGAGACGGTGGTTAGAGTTGCTGAAAGATTATGATGTTGATATTCTCTACCATCCGGGGAAAGCCAACGTAGTTGCTGATGCCTTGAGTCGTAGGTCGATGGGGAGCCTATCAGAGGTACAGCCAGAGAGGCAGGACATGGTCCGTCAGATCCACCAGTTAGCGAGCCTTGGGGTTCGATTGATCGATACCGACGATAGTGGGGTACGGGTTCGTGAGGTTGCCGAGTCTTCCATCATTGATGAGGTGAAGATGCGACGTTTGAGGACCCGTGTTGATACGCAGACGGATGCAGCTCTTCGGAGGAGAAGAGTCTATTCGAGTAGCGCTGATGGTGCCGAGATTTGAGGGCGGCCGTGTGTTCCCGATGTGGCAGACTCGACAACAGATTCTCGTGGAGGCACACGGTGCTCGATATTCTATTCATCCGGTCGACCAAGATGTACCATGACCTCGGATGTTTGTATTGGTGGGATGGCACGAAGAGGACGCGGGCGTTTTGTTGCACTGATGTCCTAATTGCCGCAGTTAAGATCGAGCACCAGAGGCCCATGGTTTATTGCGATCTATCGAGATTCGACTGAAGTGGAGATAATCAACATGGACTTTGTTACAGGTTACCTCGCATCGAGGAAGTACGACTCTATTTGGGTTATTGTTGACAGTCGACGAAATCAGCCCATTTCCTTCCAAATGACGACGCCACCGAGGACTATGCCGATTGTACATCGTGAGATTGTGAGGTCGCACGGTGTCCCAGGTCGATTATTTACGATAGGGAGCCCTTTACGGCTAACTTCCGAGGTCTTTCCGAATGGTTTGGGGACACAGTGAGTCTCAAGACAAGATTTCATCCTCGCGATCGACGGCAGCAGAGCGCACTATCCGCACACTCGAGGATATGTTGCGAGCTGCGTGATTGATTTCGATGGTAGCCGGAGGATCATTTGCCTCTTGTGGAGTTTGCTTACAACAGCGGCTACCATTCCAAAGATACGATGGGCGCCATACGAGGCTTTATATGGGCGAAATGATCGCCGATCGTTGGTTCGATGTGGGTGAGGTACAGTTGGTTGGCCCAGACTTGGTACAGCAGGCTGTGGATAAGGTGAAGCTTATCCAGAGAGACCATAGCGGCTCGAGTCGGCGAAGTCATACGCGGATAATCGTCCGGCATTTGGAGTTTCGTGTGACGATTGGGTCTTGAAGCGCCACCCACGGCGGTGTGATGAGATTCGTAAGAAGGAAACTCACCAAGGTACATTGGGCCCTACCAGATCGTCCGTAGAGTGGGACAGTTGCTTATGAGTTGGATCCGCCATCGAGTTAGGCGGTACATCCGGTCTTCCATGTTTCTATGTCGGAAGTGTATCGGTGATCCAAATGAGAGTTTTCCCTACTAGTGAGGTCCAGTGACAGGGGTTATCGTATGAGGAGAGTCCCATAGCGATACTCGATCGCCAGTCAGCGATCATGGACGAAGGATGTAGCTTCCACAAAGTCCCGTGGAGAAATGATAACCGGGAGAGATGACTTGGGAAGCGGAGAGATACGCTGAGGAGGTATCCTCACTTATTTCCTATACCTTCGTATTTCATTTTTCCTTACTTGTCGTTTTAGTTGAAGCGCTTTCTTTTGCTTAAATGCTTTTAAGTGGCCATTAGTGGCATTTTTGGTATGTCGGGGCTGTGAAAGGAAACTATGTCGTTAATTTAGTTTGACTCCGAAAGAACATTCGGGGACGAATGTTTCTAAGGGGGGAAGAATGTTACACCCCGTAATTTCAGGACATGTTTTAAGAACGTAAGTAAGAACTCACAATGTTAAGATTTGAGACTTGTAAAATTTTGTCGGAATTATGAAATTGTCGGAAAGCGTAGTGTTATGACGAATGGGAGGGCGACACGTGT
The DNA here is from genome assembly GCA_029844215.1 of Przewalskia tangutica. Classification (NCBI taxonomy): domain Eukaryota; kingdom Viridiplantae; phylum Streptophyta; class Magnoliopsida; order Solanales; family Solanaceae; genus Przewalskia; species Przewalskia tangutica. The sequence continues at coordinate 113,775,210 of CM056723.1, read as the reverse complement.
CACCCCCCCTTACTATGCCTTGGACGATTTTTTTTAGCAAGGGCATAAGGGTCATTTGACCTTTGTTGCAAGACAAGTCTTGCAACTTGAGGCTTGATATTATTGACTAAGGTCAAAGGTCCCACTTGGTCTTGATTTTAATGTAAGACTACATCTTAGCCATCCATGTGTTCTTATCATAACCCTCCTTTGCACTATATAATACTAGTAGTACTAGTGTGAGCTTAACACTTAGAAAAATTCTTGAAAACTTTGAAGAGCTATAGAGGGGTCTCGGGTTTGCCACAAGGAAGAAGAGAAATTTTTTTGTTTCTTGTTCATTCCACTCCCCACTTTAAACCAAGGGTCTTAGGTGTATTGTAAGCCTTTCTCAATAGAAAAATCTTGGAAAAAGATTGTTTTCGGGTTAGTCGCAAATGAAAACCTAAAGGGTCTTTCTAGGTTTTGCTTGGAGTTTTGAAGGATAATTGTTGGTATTGTTCTAAGGGTCTCAACAAGCGGTTGGAGGTGTCTTGAAGAGGTTCTAATCTTCTAAGGAGCGACTTGATTTGAGTTGGATTAAAAATCGTTAAGGTATAATCTTGTCTTTTAAAGGTGTACAAGATTGCATATTTATATTGTTGTTGATAGCTTTGTATGTTGCGAGCATGAAGTGTTATATAGAGGTTATAAGAATTATGGATTGGTTATAGCCTTGGAAATCCAAAATGTAATGTAAGCCATGACTAGTTGAATTACAATTTAATCGTTGTTAGAACGCCGCATGTCATCGACTTAAGGATTATGGTTATTATAATCAAATGCGACTTGATATCTTGTTATGCTACTAAATTGGATTGAAATGGAAATTGGATAAGAATTGGATTTGTTGAATCAAGGTGGCCGAATTTGGAATGTAGTTTGTATTGGTTGGTTATTCAATTGTATTGAACTACTTTCTATATAATTGTGAGCCAATTGGGGCTGTGTAGTTATTCAATTGTATTGAACTACTTTCTATATAATTGTGAGCCAATTGGGGCTGTGTAGTTATTCAATTGTATTGAACTACTTTCTATATAATTGTGAGCCAATTGGGGCTGTTTGGTTATTGTATTTTCGGCCTTGAAAAAGGTGGCGAAGTGAGTAAATACAAAGGAGGTGCTGCCCGATTTTCCGTAGAATTTAGAGACTTAACACTTATGATATTCTACGATTGTAGTAAGGCTTTAATAGACGTATTGTGAATATTATAGGTTGTCATACTACGGACGGGACTTTGTACTTGGCAAGTGGTTTGACCCGACGAGGTATGTAGAACTTTTCCTATCTTTGAGCATGACTAGTTTCACGTATATAGTACGGTAGACGTACAAGACTTCGACATTCTTTACTTGTTTTATGAAATGCCAAGTCGGGTGAGTTAGGAGATTAACTCACTTCTTTGAGAATATTAAAGATGTCTTAAGTCTTGTTAAAGATAAGGGACTTGAAGAATTTTAAAGTATGTAATACTTGTGTCGTTTTAATCGTATAAGTCCCTTGGATAGGAAAATGTACTTGACTAAGGTATAAAGTGAATATAACGACTTTATGGGGAGTTGGTTGTATTGACTTTATGCAAAGGTAAATGGCTTGTGTTAATGAAAGGCAAATTGATTTTAAGGTATCAATTGCCCAAGGTTTAATAAGAAAATGAGTCACTTGATTTAGAAACCGCTTTAAATTCTAAAGGTATTGTATCGGTCTTGAAATGTAATTTGGACTTGATACTATGGTTACTAGTGTCTTGGAAGCTTTCTACTAAAATGAGTCTTTTGTTTAAGGAGTAGAAGTACGTGGTACTTGGGGTTAAATTCCCGGATTCTTATAAAAGACATGATAGTGCCTTAAGTAAACTAAAATGAGAGTGTAGATGAATAAGACTAATAAGAAGTTAGGATTGCTAACTTGCTTAATTATTGTATATGGCGGTTGTGAGATAGGGTAAGAGTATCGGTGAGGCAAACCCCAAGACGCTATACCACCTTCTCGGGATAAGAGTATAAATGAGGGGTAAGCCCCCAAGACGTTATACCACCTGCGTTACTATCTTCTTCAGGGTAAGAGTATAAATGAGGGGCAAACCCCCAAGACGTTATACCACCTGCTTCAGGGTAAGAGTGTAAATGAGGGGTAAGAACTCCAAGACGTTATACCACCTGCTTTTATGGGTTCGCTACCCATGATTTGATTGCGAGACTGCTATTATGATGTTGTAAGTATTCTCTTGATTTACTCTCATTGTTAGTAAGGCACTGTGTACTGTAATTTTGTTATCATACATGTCTCCGGCTTTCTATGAACTTATGTTGTAATTACAGATTTTCAGTTTACATACTTAGTACATATTGTGTCGACCCCTTCTGGCCTGCGTTATCTTGCGCGGAAAGAGTAGCGGTGTGAGATCCACATTCTTAGGATCACCTATCAGACGTCGGAAGCTCCATTCTCCGGAGGCTTGTCTTTCTTTTGGTACAGTCTTTCCCTGATGTTGTAGATATATGTACATTCAGGGGTATGGCGGGGCCCTGTCCCGCCGCAGTTGTTATTCCTAGAGGTCTGTATTCACGTATGTGGTTCGTAAGAACTAAGTTGTAAGTTGTACTTTTGACTTTGTTTATATTATGGAAAGCGACCTTATCGGTTAGCTTGTGTTGTATATTGTTTACATATGTGTTTATGTTGTGTATGTTCATTGCTATTCTCTCGATGTATACGAACAGGTGCCTGGTAGGGCACCGCCGCGCCCGGGTCGGGTCGTGACAAAGGTGAGTCGTCATTTTTTGCAACCCACGTCCAAATGTTATTGTTGTTGCTAAGATACTTGTGATCGATCCATTTAATTCAGAGTGTGTCCTTCTTTTGATGGATATTTCAAAGGCATTAAGCAAGCAAAGCAAGGTTCCATGCCTTGAGATCCCTGATTCCGAGGCCTCCCTCGGATTTCGGCATGGTACACTCCTTCCAGGCTATAAGAGGGTGGTTGGAATGCCACAGGAAGGTCCTACAAAGCCCGTAAACTTTCTTACAAATCGCAACAGGCACTGACAGCATAGATAACCAGAAGCATTCCACACATTGGAGGACAGACTTGATGAGCTCAAGCCTTCCCGCATAAGATAAAGTAGCTCTTATCCATGAGTCAGTGTACCCTGCAATTTTGTTCACAAAAGGGTCATAGTGTACCAGCCTCATCCTCTCCGCGGCTAGGGGAATGTCGAGATAGCGGAAAGGCATAGTGCCGGTGTCGAAGCTAGTAATCTGCTTAATATCATCAAGGTCGTGTTCCGTAATACCAGTTGTGTACAAGCTGGAATTGAGGGAATTAGAACTGAGACCCGAGCATTTCTAAAAATCTCGAAGGCATTCCATGAGGATCCAGACGAATGTAGTGTCCCCTCTCGACATAAGAAGCAAATCATCGGCGAATACAAGGTGGGTGATCCTTAAGCTTTTGCACTTGGGGTGATAGTGGAAAACCGGCGTCCGAGTGTTCTTGTTGATCATCCTCGAGAGATATTCCAGGCAAATAACAAACAAGGTAGGGGAGAGAGGGTCCCCCTGTCTGATCCCCTTTCGGCCCTTAAAATGGATGTGTAAGCTTCCGTTGATAGAAATCGAATATGAAGTCGTGGAGACGCACTCCATAATCCAAGACACCAGCCTTTCTGGGAAATTCAAACCAATCAAAATAGCCATGAGGAATTCCCAATTCACCGAGTCGAAGGCCTTACAGAGATCAACTTTGAGCATGCATCTACTTGAGACCCTCTTGTGGTTGTAACCCCTCAAAAGCTCTTGAGCTAGGTGTATGTTGTCAGACATACTTATGTCCTGGACAAAAGTCGTCTGGGCTGGATCAATGAGAAAGTCTAAAACCGGCACCAACCGTGAAGCAATAATCTTGGTGATGACCTTGTACAAGATGTTGCAACACGAAATAGGTCTGTAGTCGTCCACCGTTGAGCAGTGGGTAGATTTAGGAATAATGGCGATGGTAGTGTGATTTATCTGTTTGAGAAGCTTTTACGAACTGAAGAACTCTTTAACCGCCACACAGAACTCCCCGCCGACAATATTCTAAGCTTTCTTGAAGAAACCCGAAGAGTAGCCATCTGGACCAGGAGCTTTGTTGTCACGACCCGACCCAACGGGCCGCGACTAAACGTCCTAATTGGACGTCATTACTGATCTGTCACTCTTAATCCAATTAGTACCGAGATCTATAGAAATTTCGGCAGCACAACACTGCTTTTATAACATATCCCCAAATAGGTGAGCCGACAAGGCTGTCTTACACAACTAATCAACAAACAAAACAGGCTAGCCGACTAGGCTGCCACCAAACAGCATCAATACACAAAGGAATAGGCAAGCCGACAAGGCTGCCACTAGATAACAATAGGAATAACCGGGAACATCCCAACACAGAGTATAACAACATCGAAAACCAAAACAAGGTACAAACGTCCAACCCACAACTGTCTACAGACCTCTAAGTGTACAATACTGATATATGACGGGACAGGACCCCGTCGTGCCCAAAATATGCATAAGTCTGAAAGATAAGATCTGTACCAAAATAGTTGGCTCCGGAACAAAGGAGCTCTCGGCGGTGGTAGGCGTCCTGGCGAAGGTCACCTAAGCGATCTCCTGTGCACAGGGGCATGAATGCCCAGGAAAGAAGTCGATGCTGAAATAATGTACTGAGTGTGTAAGCATGAAATAAATAAAATCATAACTGTGTCCTGTAATGTAGAGAGTCAACTGTGTCATAAAAGAATGAGAGTCTTACCAGTACTTATGCATGCTTAGTCATAAAATCATCAGATATAAGTAAGTGAATAAACTGCCCGACCCTTTGAGGAGGGACGCGGTGAAATATATTGTCCTGGGTATCTGTACCCGCATCACGGATGCCTATCAGTGGAATCATCATATAAGTATATATAAGCGCGCCTACAGGAGGACGCGGTGAATCATCTGAAATCGTACGCGAATACGCGGCGGGATGCGGTGAAGTAAAGAAATAACTCTAGCACGAGTAGATATCATGAGCAACTGTATGCAATTTAAATTATTTCCTTGACTCTCATTAAAATCATTAAACAAACTTCTTACTAGAGAATCACATGTACTTTTCATAACTCAGATTACTAAGAATAAGACTGTGAAGAAATCATGTACGTCCGTCGTACATTTCCTTGTATAATATGCATGCCAAATGAAAGAATCAATAATTCACAAAATCATGCCAAAAGAAAGGAGGATAGACTCACATACCTCTTATGCGCTCTAATCAACTCAATACTAAGATATGCCCCGTCCAGTGCGTCAACCTATAATTATGATAGTATGCTTGTCAATTCTATGTTGTCTAAAGTAAGTTATACTGAATATTGACTTCCAATTTCTATAAAAATTTGGGCAGCACTTCCCCCGTTTATGAGCGTTTCCACAGTTTACCAACAAGCCAACCAACCAATCAATAAGTCATTACTTAGAGGTATGACCATAATAGCCCATATAATTGGCACATACCAACATTATACAACTTTTCTTCTCACCTTTATGGAATTTAATCCCAACAACAATTTAGGTGATTAAACCACCTATCTATCATATTCCACCAACTCTTAATTCATAAGAAAATAGTCCATTAAGGCAATCCACCAAGTCTAACAATTAGTAACAAGAGCTCAAGTCTTCTAGTTTGCAATATATTACTTTACTATACTTTTATCCTCTTTTAAGACATGTATTGACGATTATGACGTATTTACAATTTCATAACTTATATTATAATCTAACAAGACGACCTTTAAAGCGGGACAATCATGCTCAACAATTTCATAAAAATTGGCCCTAACATGTTACAATTCTCTAATTCTTTTTCTTACTTCTTAATCCAACTTCTGTATCAACAATTACATACCACAAGTGCATTAACATTAAGCTTTCCTTCCAATTCCCAACATGCAATTATCGACCATAACCCAATACTTCAACTACAACAACATGTACTTCAATTGTAACTTAAGGGAAGAATTTTACCTCAATTAAATTACCAAAACAATCCCGAAAATCTGCTCACTGTCCCAGCGAAAAATGCCACTGTTTTGGCCCTTTTCTTGCCCAATTTCACCCCTTTTTAATTCCAAATCAACATGAAACAATCTATGATGTTACTCCATTATTCCTACACGATTTTTATCCACAAATTTGTTCAAAAACCTAGCCAAAACCGAGACTAAGAGTTGTTGGCAGTGGCCCGATTTGGCCACTATATTTTTTTTTTAAAATTTTGCTATTGATTTATGGAAGGAGCTTAGTCTAAGGAGGAGGATGAAAATGCCCCAATTTGGCTATGGAATTTGGTTAATTTCGGCCAAGAATCAAGAGAAGAGAGGGTGAGTGTGTTTGAATGAAATGGTTAGAAGATGAGGAATTTAGGTGTTTTAAGGGGAAAAATGAAATCTGAAAATGACAATTAAATTGTACACTTTGGTCCCAATTTTTCTTCTAAAATCAATCTCTCAACTTATCAAAATAAATCTTAGACTCTACTTCTTTTAGATTTTAAAAATTCCATAAGCCCTCGTAACCTCAATGTCACAATTTACATAATCCGTTACTAATCCATAATCGGAAATACAACCATCATTTTAAATTTTCCATTGTTACCTTCGTTGTAACCAAAATATTTACAAATGCATTTACATATTTGTGAACACGTATTCACTTTACATATTTGTTGCTGTGTGCAACCCTATCCAATACATTTATAAATTTGTGAACACGTATTCACTTTGTATTTTCAGAAGGTCAAATAAATAATATTCGTTTTTTTACATTCTGCATGTCGTACTTGTAATGGTTATAACTCTTCAATTGTAACTTCAACTAAGGTGATTCTTACGCTGAAACGAAGGTAACACGGGGACCTTTCACTGTACCAAATTTCATTTGAAAAAACTGTGGGTAACTAGTACAAATTCATCCACAAAACAGCCACATGTAACTAGTCTCGCCAGAATTTTACTAAAATAGGGTCAAATCTTAAAATAGTCATAACTTCTAAGATGTAAGCCCGATCAAGCCCCGTAAGATCTCTAAACGATGAGAACAGAGAGTTATATGACCCCATGTGAACATCCGTTTGGATTCTGTACCAGTTGGTACAGGTTTTTCATTTTTATTTTCTGCCTTTCCGGATTCCGATCAATCCGAGGCAGAAACGTTAAACTACAATAACTCTCAATCCGCAAGTCCATTTTACCCCCAATTTGTCTCGGTATGACCTTAAAATACCTATGTACAACACTTCCAAATTTCACCAAATTCTAACAAGTATAACTTAGTGAGAACTGGTTGTAAAGTTCTGTCTTCCCGAGTTTCAGTCAAGCCGAGGCAGAAACTTTAAACAACGATAACTCTCAATATGTAAGTCGGATAGACTTCCGTAAGGTCTCAAAATGTCAATAATAGAGAAATGTAGAACTTTCATTTAGCAGAAATTTTCAGATTCTTTACAGATTTGTATAGTTTTACGTTTTTGTGTTCTGCCTTTCCGGATTCCGGTCAATCCAAGGCAGAAACTTTAAACTATGATAACTCCTAAACCATAACTCTGTTTCATCTCATATTTGGCTCAATCTGATCGTAACAGAGAGGTGTACAATACATCCTAATTTCATTCAATTCTAACAAGTATAACTTAGTGAATACAATTCGTAAAGTTTATGACTCAACTAGTTGTTTAAACAATTAAAAGTTCAAGATTTCTTTTCAACACCCGATTCATATTCTAACATGTATTGAACTTAAAATAAAGGATTTCACTAAGAATTTCTGAGTGAGAAAACTCACCTTGACTCTAAGTGCTACTCTTTTTTCACAACCCGTTCCGGGGCCCGTGACTGGTGCCTTACCCGGGCACCCAAGTAGTCATACGTCAGAGAAATCAGCGGAATATAAAACATACAGATATGAAACAAGAGATAAGATAATAAAACAGGCCAACCAAAACGGTTGCCTCCTTGCATATATCTGTAAATTTTGAACGATTACATCTTTTTTACAAACCCCCACAACAAGATCTACTGCACTTAAGAAAGTAACAACACCTATGAGGGGACAGGGCCCCGCCATACCCCTGAATGTACAGAACCTACAACTCAGGGAACATACTAAAAGATAAGCCTCCGAAGAAACGGAGCTTCCAATCTGAATGAGCGTGATCCTATGAGCGAGGATCAACAACCGTGTACCTCTTCCTGCGTGAACGCACCCGGCGAGGTCAAGATAACAGTACCAAGTATGTGAAATCGAAAAATACGTAAATGAAATCATAGTAGTCTATATAAAGCAGAGACATGTATGATAACAAAACTACGATTCATAATATAAGCGATCATGTCAAGTCGTGGACTCACGCCTCAAAGTCATCCTCACGCGTGGAACTCCCTCACCGCAGCGATCTAGGTATTAGTTATGTGATACGTGTAACATGTCTCGGCCCATCCCATGGACTTGAGGTGAAATCGTATGGAATACATTCCCGGTCCATCTCATGGACTCGGTATCAAATCAGGTGGTATACATTCCCGGTTCATCCCATGAAAGCGGTGTCGCATGAAATACATTCGGCCCATCTCATGGGCCGGTATCGTGGTGAAATACATTCCGGTTCATCTCACGAACGGTAGTGAGTGAAATACATTCGGTTCATCCATGAACGCGGTAGTCGAGTGAAATACATTCGGCTCATCCTATGAACGTGGTAGTCAGTGAAATACATTCGGCCATCCTACGAACGGTAGTCGAGTGAAATACATTCGGTTCATCCTATGAACGCGGTAGTCGAGTGAAATACATTCGGTTCATCCATGAACGCGGTAGTCAGTGAAATACATTCGGCTCATCCTATGAACGGTAGTCGATAATGGCCATAACATTTAAACGCTCATTTAAGATAGATTAAGATATTACCATGTTTTTCCTTTTTTAAAAAAACAATTAAGACAATATTATGCCCTTCTTTTTAAACCAAAGCACTTTTCTTCTTAAAGTCAAGTAACAACATTCTTTTCCAAAAGTTCAAGTTTGCCTAATTTCAAATATTCTCGTTTCTTATTTTCGAAAGATTTCATAGTTCATAGTCTTAATCATTTAATAACATAATTCTCTTTCAAAAACAGTTGAGTAATATATGTCTTATGTGTGAGTAGGTTATTCTTGTTCATAACAATCTTATTAAAGCAGCCATGATCTAGGAAATGTAATATCATTTTGTCTCATCTTAGCTTCTATGCAGATGGAGGTTTCTACTGGTTTTAATAATACTTTATTAGTCAATACATTTCCCTTTATTAACGCTGCTGTGGTTTGTTCGATACTTGTTCTCATTTCCGAAATCAGTAAAACATTGTTCCTTTCACAAACCAAGTACTCATTACTCACGAATGATGTTTCACGCTTTTTAACAAAATCCATATTAAATCAATAAACCATTCATTTTATTACTCTTAAGTCGTTATACCTAACTTCCCATAAAGCTAGTATAACTCTTAAGCTTTCAAAACCAAGTATTAATCTTCTTTCAAAAACGATTCTTAATTCTTTTGAAATACTTCAAGGTTCTTATTATTCAGGCTTAAGTCAAAGACATTGCCGTAAAACTACGTTCAGTTAACACACGTACGTCTACCGTACTATATATATATATATACCTCAAGATTCTTTTTATTCAGGCTTAAGTCAAAGACATTGCCGTAAAACTATGTTCAGTTAACACACGTACGTCTACCGTACTATATATATATATATATACCTTTAAAATATCATGCTCAAGAGTATAGGAAGAATCACATACCTCGTGACGATTTATCGACTATTAGCAAATAGCTCCAACGTACTGTAATCCTGCTAGCCTTTTCCACCCTTCGAGTAGAATGCTACTCGCGGTACTTCAACCTATATCGGTCATAAGAGTCTATCAACGTCTAGACTATTCTGTGAAATAATTCTAGATACAGATTCCTTTATTCTACGGAAAATTGGGCAGCACTTCCCTACCCGCCAAACTACACAAGTCTACTGTAAATACATCACATGTAAATCTGATTCGATCTTATTCTTTAATATTCTTCTGATGTGATTTCAGTTCACTTCCTTTTCTGTAATATCCTTCTATGTATCTTATATTCATTTCTATACTACTACAGTATGTAATTTCCAATTTCACTAGAAGGATAGGATTATTTACCTCGATAAGCCCAAAATTATCCGAGATTAAATGTCGATCCTGAGCAAGGTTTAGCTCCAACTCCGTGCGCTCCAACCCGCTCCAAACAACCCTTAGAAGTTCTACGCAACTTCTTCTAATACTTCAACCGACTATGAAGATTTTCCTTAGGGTTTCGTTTTTGTGACTAAAGGAAGTATAGTAGTATTTCCGGGCTCTACGTATAGAGGTAACTTTGGAAAGTACTACAAGGTATTTGGGCTAAAGTATTTGGGTATAGCAACAACACTTGGAGAATACTTTTCTACCGGGGGGGGGGGTATTTATACGAGACAACAAGGCAAGGGGGGAGTTGGTTTCGGCCAAGGCTCACAAGGGGGAGGGGGACTTGGACGAACACTTCAACAAAGGGGGAGGGATTTCAAGACTTGGAGAAATGATTTTTGGATGAAGAAATCCTTCAACTTAGGGGGGGTATTTATAGGCCAACCAATGGCCAAGATGAAGCCAAGTGCTAGGCAAGTGTAAGGTCAAGATTTGGTGTTACACCCCGTAAGTCCAGAACCTGTAAAAGAGAATGTACGAAAGGAAACAAGACTTGGAAATTGGTACGAAAGGAAGAATTGTTTTTCCGACGGAAAATCTTCCGGACGTCGGAAAGGAAAAATGTTCGTTATTGAGAATTGGATTCTCAAAATGCATTATTTGAAGAGTATGGGACTTAGTATTTTTATGAAAATTTATTTTTACGGATTTGGTCACGTGGGGCCCACCCGAGGAATTTTACGTTTTGTGGGGCCCACGAGGGTTACGGAATTTTATGGACGAATGAGAGGGCGACACGTGGCACCCCCACATGTGGTCTTGGACGAAATGGTGAGGGGTAAAATGGTCATTTGACCATTGTGTAGATGAGAAAGTCTTGCTAATTAATAGCTTGACATTGTTGACCAAGTCAAGAGCCATTTGGCTTGATCTCTTCCTCCAATTTTAACAAGTGTTGTTATCCAAGCCTCCATTTGTGTTATAAGTATACTACTAGTAGCAATACTTGGCATTTCTACACTTAGAAAAATTAGAAAACTTGTTGACCACTATATTTGCTCTCGGGTGTGCCATTTTCCCTAACAAAAAAATTTGTAGTTTTGATCCTTTGTTCTCAAGACTTTAACCCAATGTTCCCAAGGGTATTGGAAGGTTATCTCAATAGAAAGCTTTCGGAAAACGGAGTTTTCACGTTAGTCGCAAGGCGGAAACTAAGGAGTTCTTCAACTTTGAAGTTGGAACTTGAAGATGGGTTCTTCATAGGCCTCTGGAGTGCTTGGAGCGGATTGGAACTTAAGGAAAGGAGCTAAGAATTGCTAAGGCGACTTGAATCTTGGAAATTTTAAAGGGCTTTGAAAGGTATAAATTTTGTCGTTTTAATAGTTAAGGCTTACTTATTGTTGTAGCTATGGATTTTAGCAAGTATGTGTTATATAGTATGAAGTTTGATATGTTTATTGGCTATTGGAACCCTAATCCAAATCTAGCATGTTTAACTTTAAGATTTCAATTTAGTCGATTATTAGTTTAAGCGTCGCATGTTGTATAAAGAAGGAAAGTGTAGTTGTTGAAGTTGTTTAGACTATATAACATGTTAGACCTTAGAACTTGGAATTGGAAAAGGATTGGAAAAGACTTAGTGTTGCTATGTAAGTTGGCGAGAATTGGCTAGTGTGCCTTAGACTATTTCATTATGAATTGTGGGGCGGAATTTTACGTATTGTAGGCGTGTAATCCCTTTGTTTGGTTGTTGTTTGGAGCCTTAAATGTGGCGTGTTGGTTATTGTATTCGACCTTGAAAAAGGTGGCAAAGTGAGTAGAAACAAAGGAAGTCTTTGCCCGATTTTCCGTAGAATTAGAGACCTATACTTAGTATTATTCTACGTTGAGACTAGAAGTTGATAGTCTTGTTGTGACCATTATAGGTTGACACTTCACGTCTGGCGATTCGGCAGCTTGTGGATATTAGCGAAAGGTATGTGAACTATCTCCTCTTCTAGCATGATTCCTTAGAATAAAGAAAGTAAGTTCTACTCATGAATGATCCATTCCTTGCTTGTATTTGGATTGCCTAAAATAGAATTTGTTCTATGTACTTCCTTGAGTGTACTTTGATGTTTAAATTGTAAGTAGTATAATCCCTTTCCTTAGGAAGTTTGGATTCTTAAAAGTGAAGGTATTTTTCTTAAAGTGCATAGAGACTTGAAAAGGAAGTGGTTTCCAAATCTTTTGGCTAGTGCCTTAGTTCTAAAACCTAAAGGTCATTATAATGACTTTAGAGTCAAAGTGATTTACTTATTTGATTTAAAAGAGGAGAAATGACATGATTTAAGAGAAGTAACTTGTGCTAAGGGTGAAGTTACTTGAGGTTTAAAAAAGTAGAAGAAAACTTGTTTTCTAACTATTAAGAGACTTGAAGTATTTTTGAAAGTTCTTGTAAGTATGTGATACTTGGTTTTAATAGTATAAGTCTCTTGGTTATTGAAGGAATGGATATGTCTAAAACCATAAAGGGTTATAACGGCTTTATGGGAAGTTGGTTATAACGGCTTTATGGAAGGTTAGAAAGTTGTCTATTTTGATTAATCGGCATAAGTTGCCTAGATTGTGAAAATTTGGAGTTACTTGATTTCAAGCTTTGAAATGAGTTTTCTAAAAGTGTAGTAACTTACTTTGAAAAATAGACACGCTTGATACTACGTGTTAGTATCTTGGAGCTTTACATAGAAATGAGTCTTTTATAAAAGAATGTACGTATGTAGTACTTTGGCTTGATAAATTGAGAATTTGTCTAAGTGTGCCTTGATAAGTACTTTGACTTGTTAAAAGAGAATTATTCTATGTATGCCTTGATTAGTACTTTGGCTTGATAAATTGAGAATTTGTCTAAAGTGTGCCTTGATAAGTACTTTGACTTGTTAAAGAGAATTATTCTATGTATGCCTTGATTAGTACTTTGGTTTGATAAATTGAGAATTTGTCTAAGTGTGCCTTGATAAGTACTTTGACTTGTTAAAAGAGAATTATTCTATGTATGCCTTGATTAGTACTTTGACTTGATAAATTGAGAATTTGTCTAAGTGTGCCTTGATAAGTACTTTGACTTGTTAAAGAGAATTATTCTATGTATGCCTTGATTAGTACTTTGGCTTGATAAATTGAGAATTTGTCTAAAGTGTGCCTTGATAAGTACTTTGACTTGTTAAAAGAGAATTATTCTATGTATGCCTTGATTAGTACTTTGGCTTGATAAATTGAGAATTTGTCTAAAGTGTGCCTTGATAAGTACTTTGACTTGTTAAAAGAGAATTATTCTATGTATGCCTTGATTAGTACTTTGGCTTGATAAATTGAGAATTTGTCTAAAGTGTGCCTTGATAAGTACTTTGACTTGTTAAAGAGAATTATTCTATGTATGCCTTGATTAGTACTTTGGCTTGATAAATTGAGAATTTGTCTAAAGTGTGCCTTGATAAGTACTTTGACTTGTTAAAAGAGAATTATTCTATGTATGCCTTGATTAGTACTTTGGCTTGATAAATTGAGAATTTGTCTAAGTGTGCCTTGATAAGTACTTTGACTTGTTAAAAGAGAATTATTCTATGTATGCCTTGATTAGTACTTTGGCTTGATAAAATGAGAATTATCCTATGTGTGCCTTGATAAGTACTTTGGCTTGGTTAATTGAGAACTTGCCTATATGTGCTGGAAATAGCCTTTGAGTGCAAGTATTATGTTTTATTAAGTTGTCGCGACTTCGGTTGAAGGGTGTTTGTCTTGTGTAAGTTCTTGGGACGTCTGCAAGCGGTGATGTGGGATTCCACGGGTATGCTTCCATTACTTGTAGTACTTGGGTTAAATTCCCGGATTTTTATAGAAGACATGGTAGTGCTTATGTCTTGTTTGATGGTCGGTCGAGATAGGGTAAGAGTATAAATGAGGCAAGCCCAGGCGTTATACCACCTCCTCCGGGTAAGAGTATTAGTGAGGGTAAACCCCAAGGCCTGTACCACCGCTTTATGTGTTGTTTGTGGCCAGGTTGAGATAGGGTAAAAGTATAAATGAGGGCAAGCCCAGACGTTATACCACCTCCTCCAGGGTAAGAGTATAAGTGAGGTAAACCCCAGATGCTATACCACCGCTTTACCATTCTCGGGGTAAGAGTATAAGTGAGGGTAAACCCCAAGATGCTATACCAGGTGGGACTTGATGTTATGTTATATCATGGATCACGGCGGAGGAAGGATTCCACGCATGATTGATATTATGGGCGTGAGACCCATAGTTATATCCGAGTAGTGACCTCGAGGGCTTGCGTCCCCGACTTGATATGACCGCTATGTGTTTTGTCAGTAGGTTGGCTATCATACATGTCTCTGCTTTTGTTTAGACTGTTATGATTTCATTACGCATTTATTGTTCACATACTTGGTACATTCTTCGCCTCGACTTTTCGGGCCGTTCACGCCGCAGTTTAGGTACGCTGTTTGGTGATCGGCAGTGTAGATCCTCGCTGTGGTTTTTGGATAGCTCCTCTATCCGTGAGTTTATCTTTTGGTATATGTCCTTCAAGATGCTTTGTGCTGGGGTACGACGGCCTTGTCCCGTCACATTTCGATTAACTCCTGCAGGTCCGTATTCATATGTAGGATTGGACTGCGTATGCGGTGTAGTGTCTTTTGGTTATGTATATATGGCAGCCTTGTCGGCTTTGCCTCGCACGCACGGTTGTTTTAAAAATAAAAAATAAATGAGGTGTTATTTAATTTCCGCAGATTTACTTGTATTGTTAAGGTAGGGGTGCCTGGTAGGGCACGACCACCGCCCGGGTTCGGGCGTGACAGAGTGGTATCAGAGCGATCCTCTGAATGTCTACGACCGTGTCTAGTAGAGTCTTGATTATCGGTGTGCGCGCCACACCCATAAACAGGAGGCTACAGGACATTTAGAGTTGGTTTCTATTCTTCTCACTCTAAGATCGTGCCAGAGTCGTGTTAGTAAGATAATTCCTCTCGACGTATTGTTGTGTTCTGATTATGCCTCGAGGGCAACACCGCCAGAAGGGCAAAGGAGTAGCAGGAGCTACTAGTCGACTCGAGGAGTTGATAGGCTTATGCCCGGTTATCTGGATGTTGTTCCACGATGGCGAGTTCTTCGCGAGTTTGAGGCCCCAAAGACCGAGCCTCCGCTTTCGGTTAGAGAAGACTATAGGGTCGTGAGGAAGAGGTTATGTTATTGACCAAGATAGTCGTGCTAGCGTTGTAAGTGATAGTACCCTGCAGGTAGGGATTCTTTTATTTGTAAAGTGAGAAGTAATTATGTTGACTAGTATGCTAGGTGAACTGAGAATATAGTTGTATAGAGTTAACAACTTGTAATTACCAGTATGTGTAAGACCGATAGGGAAGATTGTGCAGTAGAAATACTTTGGCTTATGTGACGAACCTCTAGTGAATAGGGGGTAGGGTAAGAAGTACCTTGAGATAAGAGAGAGATGTATTTCAGACTAAGAATGAGAAGTTACGAGTGACGATGAGTCGGGTTATGGACTCATTTCGGGTCAGCCGATAGTTTGGAATGGGGTAATGTCAGTTAGAAATGGTCCCAGATGTGATAGGGTCACGAGGATGCGGACCAAGTTTAGTTAATCGTTGTACGAGTTTGTGGACGCGTTCCACCGGAACTAGGTCGTAAGGACCGAGAAGGGCCTTAGCGGAAATTCAAGTAGCATAATGGCCAAGTTGGTTAGTAACTCCAAGGATTGGGGAACAGAAACAGAATTTGAGATTTTGTACGTGTACTAGATGAGTTTGAAAGTGCGAAAGTATGACAAGTAAGGAAAGAAAGGAACTCTAAGGATCCGTGTTTGGGAAGATGTAACCTTCGAGTTTTGTGAGAAGGGACCACGGACGGAAGGTCCATTATTATGTTTACGTATGTTATGTGGTCATGTGTGACATCGTTGGTCTTGTGCATTTGATTGATAGGCATAGTATAGATTGTGGAGTTTGTATAAGCGTGACAATCGACTAAGAACATTCGGGGACGAATGTTTCTAAGGGGAAGAATGTTACACCCCGTAAGTCCGAACACAGAAAAGAGAATGTACGAAAGGAAACAAGACTTGGAAATTGAGTACGAAAGGAAGAATTGTTTTTCCGGAAAAATCTTCCGACGTCGGAAAGGAAAAATGTTCGTTATTGAGAATTGGATTCTCAAAATGCATTATTTGAAGAGTATGGGACTTAGTATTTTTATGAAAATTTATTTTACGATTTGGTCACGGGCCCACCCGAGGAATTTTACGTTTGTGGGGCCCACGAGGGTTACTGAATTTTATGGACGAATGAGAGGCGACACGTGGCACCCCACATGTGGTCTTGGACGAAATGGTGAGGGGTAAAATGGTCATTTGACCATTGTGTAGATGAGAAAGTCTTGCTAATTAATAGCTCGACATTGACCAAGTCAAGAGCCATTTGGCTTGATCTCTTCCTCCAATTTTAACAAGTGTTGTTATCCAAGCCTCCATCAGTGTTATAAGTATACTACTAGTAGCAAGACTTGGCATTTCTACACTTAGAAAAATTAGAAACCTTGTTGTCCACTATAGTTGCTCTCGGTTTGCCATGTTCCCACACAAAAAATTTGTAGTTTTGATCCTTTGTTCACAAGACTTTAACCCAATGTTCCCAAGGGTATTGTAAGGTTATCTCAATAGAAAGATTTGGAAAAGCGAGTTTTCACGTTAGTCGCATGGCGGAAACTAAGGGAGTTCTTCAACTTTGAAGTTGGAACTTGAAGATGGGTTCTTCATAGGCCTCAAGGAGTGCTTGGAGCGGATTGGAACTTAAGGAAAGGAGCTAAGAATTGCTAAGGCGCGACTTGAATCTTGGAAATTTTAAAGGGCTTTGAAAGGTATAAATTTTGTCGTTTTAATAGTTAAGGCTTACTTATTGTAGCTATGGATTTTAGCAAGCATGTGTTATATAGTATGAAGTTTGATATGTTTATTGCTATTGGAACCCTAATCCAAATCTAGCATGTTTAACTTTAAGATTTCAATTTAGTCGATTATTAGTTTAAGCGTCGCATGTTGTATAAAGAAGGAAAGTGTAGTTGTTGAAGTTGTTTAGACTATATAACATGTTAGACCTTAGAACTTGGAATTGGAAAAGGATTGGAAAAGACTTAGTGTTCTATGTAAGTTGGCGAGAATTGGCTAGTGTGCCTTAGACTATTTCGTATGAATTGTGGCGGAATTTTACACGTATTGTAAGGCGTGTAATCCCCTTTGTTTGGTTGTTGTTTGGAGCCTTAAATGTGGCGTGTTGGTTATTGTATTCGACCTTGAAAAGGTGGCAAAGTGAGTAGAAACAAAGGAAGTCTTTGCCGATTTTCCGTAGAATTAGAGACCCTATACTTAGTATTATTCTACGTTGAGACTAGAAGTTGATAGTCTTGTTGTGACCATTATAGGTTGACACTTCTACGCACGCGTATTCGGCAGCTTGTGGATATTAGTAGAAAGGTATGTGAACTATCTCCTCTTCTAGCATGATTCCTTAGAATAAAGAAAGTAAGTTCTACTCCTTGAATGATCCATTCCTTGCTTGTATTTGGATTGCCTAAAATAGAATTTGTTCTATGTACTTCCTTGAGTGTACTTTGATGTTTAAATTGTAAGTAGTATAATCCCTTTCCTTAGGGAAGTTTGGATTCTTAAAAGTGAAGGTATTTTTCTTAAAGTGCATAGAGACTTGAAAAGGAAGTGGTTTCCAAATCTTTTGGCTAGTGCCTTAGTTCTAAAACCTAAAGGTCATTATAATGACTTTAGGGGAGTCAAAGGAGTGATTTACTTATTTGATTTAAAAGAGGAGAAATGACATGATTTAAGAGAAGTAACTTGTGCTAAGGGTGAAGTTACTTGAGGTTTAAAAAAAAAAGTAGAAGAAAACTTGTTTTCTAACTATTAAGAGACTTGAAGTATTTTTGAAAGTTAAGAACTTGATTTGTAAGTATGTGATACTTGGTTTTAATAGTATAAGTCTCTTGGTTATTGAAGGAATGGATATGTCTAAAACCATAAAGGGTTATAACGGCTTTATGGGAAGTTGGTTATAACGGCTTTATGGAAGGTTAGAAAGTTGTCTATTTTGATTAATTGGCATAAGTTGCCTAGATTGTGAAAGTTTGGAGTTACTTGATTTCAAGCTTTGAAATGAGTTTTCTAAAAGTGTAGTAACTTACTTTGAAAAATAGACACGCCTTGATACTACGGGTGTTAGTATCTTGGAGCTTTACATAGAAATGAGTCTTTTATAAAAGAATGTACGTATGTAGTACTTTGGCTTGATAAATTGAGAATTTGTCTAAGTGTGCCTTGATAAGTACTTTGACTTGTTAAAAGAGAATTATTCTATGTATGCCTTGATTAGTACTTTGGCTTGATAAATTGAGAATTTGTCTAAAGTGTGCCTTGATAAGTACTTTGACTTGTTAAAAGAGAATTATTCTATGTATGCCTTGATTAGTACTTTGGCTTGATAAATTGAGAATTTGTCTAAAGTGTGCCTTGATAAGTACTTTGACTTGTTAAAAGAGAATTATTCTATGTATGCCTTGATTAGTACTTTGACTTGATAAATTGAGAATTTGTCTAAGTGTGCCTTGATAAGTACTTTGACTTGTTAAAAGAGAATTATTCTATGTATGCCTTGATTAGTACTTTGGCTTGATAAATTGAGAATTTGTCTAAAGTGTGCCTTGATAAGTACTTTGACTTGTTAAAGAGAATTATTCTATGTATGCCTTGATTAGTACTTTGGCTTGATAAATTGAGAATTTGTCTAAAGTGTGCCTTGATAAGTACTTTGACTTGTTAAAGAGAATTATTCTATGTATGCCTTGATTAGTACTTTGGCTTGATAAATTGAGAATTTGTCTAAAGTGTGCCTTGATAAGTACTTTGACTTGTTAAAAGAGAATTATTCTATGTATGCCTTGATTAGTACTTTGGCTTGATAAATTGAGAATTTGTCTAAAGTGTGCCTTGATAAGTACTTTGACTTGTTAAAAGAATTATTCTATGTATGCCTTGATTAGTACTTTGGCTTGATAAATTGAGAATTTGTCTAAGTGTGCCTTGATAAGTACTTTGACTTGTTAAAGAGAATTATTCTATGTATGCCTTGATTAGTACTTTGGCTTGATAAAATGAGAATTAGCCTATGTGTGCCTTGATAAGTACTTTGGCTTGGTTAATTGAGAACTTGCCTATATGTCTGGAAATAGCCTTTGAGTGCAAGTATTATGTTTTATTAAGTTGTCGCGACTCTCGGTTGAAGGTTTGTCTTGTCAGATTCTTGGGGCGTCTGAAGCGGTGATGTGGGATTCCACGGGTATGCTTAGATTACTTGTAGTACTTAGGTTAAATTCGGATTTTTATAGAAGACATGGTAGTGCTTATGTCTTGTTTGATGGTCGGTCGAGATAGGGTAAGAGTATAAATGAGGCAAGCCCAGGCGTTATACCACCTCCTCGGGTAAGAGTATTAGTGAGGTAAACCCAGGCTGTACCACCCTTTATGTGTTGTTTGTGGCCGGTTGAGATAGGGTAAAAGTATAAATGAGGCAAGCCCAGGCGTTATACCACCTCCAGGTAAGAGTATAAGTGAGGGTAAACCCCAGATGCTATACCACTGCTTTACCACCTACTCGGGGTAAGAGTATAAGTGAGGGTAAACCCCAAGATGCTATACCAGGTGGGACTTGATGTTATGTTATATCATGGATCGCCGGTGAGAAGGATTCCAGGCGCATGATTGATATTATGGCGTGAGACCCATAGTTATATCGAGTAGTGACCTTGAGGGCTTGCGTCACGACTTGATATATCGCTTATGTGTTTTATCTTGTAGGTTGGCTATCATACATGTCTCTGTTTTGTTTAGACTGTTATGATTTCATTCTGATCTTATTGTTCACATACTTGGTACATTCTTCGCATCGACCTCGCCGAAGTGCGTTACGCCGCGAGTTTAGGTCTGTTGTTTGGTGATCGGCAGTGTAGGATCTGCTCGGGGTTTTGGATAGCTCCTCTATCCGGGAGTTTATCTTTTGGTATATGTCCTTGATGCAGGCTTTATGCGATTTTAGATGCAGCGGGGCCTTGTCGTCACATTTCGATTTAACTCCTAAGTGCGTATTCATATGTGGGATTGGACTCGTATGCGGTGTAGTGTCTTTTGGTTATGTATATATGGCAGCCTTGTCGGCTTTGCCCTTGCACGTACGGTTGTTTTAAAAAAATAAAAAAATAAATGAGGTGTTATTTAATTTCCGCAGTTTACTTGTATTGTTAAGGTAGAAGGGTGCCCAGGTAGGGCACCAGTCACTGGCCCGGGGTTCGGGGCGTGACATTTGGACAAGTGTTTGTGGGTCCCACTTGCTCATCAACTACACAAAATATCCTACCAACTACTTGACAAAATAGCCAAGGCAAACCGCCCAAGTTTCGTCCCACTTTACCGCGTCCATTTGAGGTGACACTTGTCACCTCTCGTTGGTCCAAAATATTTCGTCTCTCGGAAAAATCCGCAAAAATAATAAATGACATAGCCGTATTTTTCCTTCCAAAGTCCGAAAACGTTTCGTCGGAAAGCGACTCTTTTCGCTAGTTGTGCACAATTTCGACCCTATGCCTACTTTAAGGCTAAAAACTTTTGTATATGCGCCCGTACATACTTTGAAATCTGAGGTATAACATTCTCCTCTTAGAAACATTCGTCGAATGTTCCTTCTCAAGACGGATAACGATAAAGTTCTTCTTAACTTAAACAAGTTGCCAATGCCACGCTGGCCACAAAATAACGCGCGTTCACTTCTTTCCTCACTCGTCGTACTCTTCTCGAACACTTGAACTCTTTCTAGTATCGTACCATACTTGATCGGTAACGGTTTCCCACGATCTGCGAGTCACTACCTCCAAACTTGGTCATCTTATTAGCCTCGATCTCCTTTAAGGCCATTCCGACCTTCACGATCCGATTACGGTCGAACATATCCACGAACTCATCGATGGTCATCTAAACTTGGGCTAGCACCCTCATGACCCTATCACTGGCGGGACCACCCAGACCCCACCTTAAATAGGGCTACGGGTTGACCGCGTCGGTCCTCAACGACCCATAATGTGTCAAACTCTTGTCCCCGATCCGGAACCATCTTACCTATCCAAGTCGAGCTACCACTTTCATCTTACACAACCATGGAATTATCCCCATATACTATGCACTCGATAAAGGTCAACACAAACATAAATCTTTTACTCAAGATGGCCTCGCATCTAAGGTCTCTACGTGTAAAGCTCTAAGGTTCACAATTTCCCTGCCCCCAATCTTACCCCTTCTAACTAACCATTTTAACATAATACTATCTGAACATAATACTTAGCACATCATCATATCATCAACGCATACTAGTCTCTAGAGGGGTAAGAATATACCTGTATCATCTGCTCCACTCTAATCATAGGCACATCTGCGGGCGCATGGTATGAAGGTGATGATCACCGCCATGACGGTAGGCTGCGTCATTCTGACTGCACTCTTCCTATAAACACAGTCTCTCTTCACATGGCCCCGACGGCCGCAGGTGAAACAACCACCAGTAAGAAGACGACATTCCGGGATGGCGCACGCGCATCGTGCCTGGCGAGGACATGAATCCCGCGGCTAGAACGTGTATATCGTAAACCAGAGCCACGGAGCTCGACCAGCTCCGAATACCAGCGTCCCGACAGCGTGGGGACCACTCTGTACTGGTGGAGGTACATAACTAGGCGGCGATGGCGGTCGCCTCGAAAGTTACCAAAGGACCTGCTGTCTGGCCGCACTTTCTGCTGATCTCGGTCATTCCGTCGACCTCTCCGCTCCTCACATCCAAGTGCATAAGCCTGTATGCGGGCAATGTCCATGCCCGGCTGAAGAGCTACGCCCGAACAAGCCTCTTCTAAGTAGTCATCAAGCCCGGTGACGTAGCGGTGCACTCTGTCCTCCATGTCGGCTACCAATGCGGGGACGTACCGAGCTAATGAGTCAAACTCCACATTGTACTCCCGAACCGTACGCCCGGTCTATCTTAACGTCAAAAATCTGTCGGCCCGAGCCCTTCTCATCTGTGGAGGCAAGAAATGGGCAAGAAATGCCCCTGAGAACTCGCTCCATACGGCTGGAAGTGCATACTCTCCCCGGGACAGCTCCCATGAATCAAACCAGTCGACTGCAGTATCACGCAGCCGATGCGAACCTAAGACCACTGACTCGGTCTCCGAAGCCTTGATACCTCTCATGATCCGCTGTAACTGTCGAATGAACTCCTGCGGATCATCCTCAGGCCTCGACCCGTAGAACTGGCGGGCTCTGACTCGAAAGTCCGTAGCCTCAAACTATCCGATCTTGGGTGAACCGTGGGTACTCTTTGGGCTGCTGCGTCCAACCTATCCTCGTATCGGCCGATCACGGCGATAATCGGGCCCGTCTCTTTGTAACCCATCTCCTCGATCCAGTGTGGGGTGGAGGCTCAGTCTTGTGGTCTCGGCTGACCAACTGCGACCTAAACTCTGCTGAAATTGTGGCGTTGCAAAACTTCGCCGTCTGAAGCACTATCTCAGTCTTGGTGGGCTGCACCCGTACTCCTCTGTATCAAACTAGCAGCTCCCTCGGCTGTCTTGCCCATCTGGGCCCGGGTTGCCTTGCGCGTAGGCATAACTGGTAAAAACGAAATACGTCAGAGGGGTCCGACTTACAACACAACTCTAAGGCACGATCTCAGAATGAGAAAAATGAAAACCAATCCTAAATGTCCTGCAGCCTCCTGATTATAGATGTGGTGCACAACACACCGATAATCAAGACTCTACTAGACACGGTCTGTAGACACTTTCCAAGGATTAACTGCTCTGATACCACTTTTGTCATGACCCGTTCGGGGCGTGGTCGTGCCTTACTCGGGCACCCAGTAGTCATCGTCGGAGAAATCGTGGAATATAAAACATACATATATGAAACAAGAGATAAGATAATAAAGCAGGCCAACCAAAGCGGTTGCCTCTTGCATATATCTGAAATTTTGAGCGATTTACATCCTTTTTACAAACCTCGCCTGGCGATACTACGGACCTCTAGAAAGTAACACCTATGACGGGACGGGGCCGCCATACCACGAATGTCTGAGAACCTACAACTCGAGCATGCAAAAGATAAGCCTCAGAAAGCGGAGCTTCCTAATACGTTGAGCTGTGATCCTATGAGCGAGGATCGTGGCCGTATACCTCTTCTGCGGCATGACGCGGCCGAAGTCGATCTGGCAGTACCAAGTATGTGGCGAAAAATCGTAAATGAAATCATAGTAGTCTATATAAAGCGAGAGACATGTATGATAACAAAACTACGATTCATAATATAAAGCGATCATGTCAAGTCGTGGACTCACGCCTCAAAGTCATCCTCACGCGTGGAACTCCGCCGCCGGCAATCTAGGTATTAGTTATGTGATACGTGTAACATGTCTCGGCCCGTCCATGGACTTGAGGTGAAATCGTATGGAATACATTCCGGTCCATCTCATGGACTCGGTATCAAATCGGTGGTATACATTCGGTTCATCCCGAAAGCGGTGTCGCATGAAATACATTCGGTCCATCTCGTGGACGCGGTATCGTGGTGAAATACATTCGGTTCATCTCGTAGGCGTGGTAGTCAGTGAAATACATTTCCGGTTCATCCCGTGAGCGGTAGTCGAGTGAAATACATTCGGTTCATCCCGTGAACGCGGTAGTCGAGTGAAATACATTCGGTTCATCCCACGAACGGTAGTCAGTGAAATACATTCGGTTCATCCGTAACGCGGTAGTCGAGTGAAATACATTCGGTTCATCCCGTGAGCGGTAGTCGTGTGGCCATAACATTTAAACGCTCATTTAAGATAGATTAAGATATTACCATGTTTTTCCTTTTTTTTAAAAAACAATTAAGACAATATTATGCCCTTCTTTTTAAACCAAAGCACTTTTCTTCTTAAAGTCAAGTAACAACATTCTTTTCCAAAAGTTCAAGTTTGCCTAATTTCAAATATTCTCGTTTCTTATTTTCGAAAGATTTCATAGTTCATAGTCTTCATCATTTAATAACATAATTCTCTTTCAAAAACAGTTGAGTAATATATGCCTTATGTGTGAGTAGGTTATTCTTGTTCATAACAATCTTATTAAAGCAGCCATGATCTAGGAAATGTAATATCATTTTGTCTCATCTTAGCTTCATGCGGATGGAGGTTTCTCTTGGTTTTAATAATACTTTATTAGTCAATACATTTCCTTTATTAACGCTTTGTGGTTTGTTCGATACTTGTTCTCATTTCCGAAATCAGTAAAACATTGTTCCTTTCACAAACCAAGTACTCATTACTCACGAATGAGGTTTCACGCTTTTTAACAAAATCCATATTAAATCAATAAACCATTCATTTTATTACTCTTAAGTCGTTATACCTAACTTCTCATAAAGCTAGTATAACTCTTAAGCTTTCAAAACCAAGTATTAATCTTCTTTCAAAAACGATTCTTAATTCTTTTGAAATACTTCAAGGTTCTTATTATTCAGGCTTAAGTCAAAGACATTGCCGTAAAACTACATTCAGTTAACACACGTACGTCTACCGTACTATATATATATATATATATATACCTCAAGATTCTTTTTATTCAGGCTTAAGTCAAAGACATTGCCGTAAAACTACGTTCAGTTAACACACGTACGTCTACCGTACTATATATATATATATACCTTTAAAATATCATGCTCAAGAGTATAGGAAGAATCACATACCTCGTGACGATTTATCGACTATTAGCAAATAGCTCCAACGTACTGTAATCCTGCTAGCCTTTTCCACCGCCGGTAGAATGCTACTCGCGGTACTTCAACCTATATCGGTCATAAGAGTCTATCAACGTCTAGACTATTCTGTGAAATAATTCTAGATACAGATTCCTTTATTCTACGGAAAATTGGGCAGCACTTCCCTACCCGCCAAACTACACAAGTCTACTGTAAATACGATCACATGTAAATCTGATTCGGTCTTATTCTTTAATATTCTTCTGATGTGATTTCAGTTCACTTCCTTTTCTGTAATATCCTTCTATGTATCTTATATTCATTTCTATACTACTACAGTATGTAATTTCCAATTTCACTAGAAGGATAGGATTATTTACCTCGATAAGCCCAAAATTATCCGAGATTAAATGTCGATCCTGAGCAAGGTTTAGCTCCAACTCCGTGCGCTCCAACCCGCTCCAAACAACCCTTAGAAGTTCTACGCAACTTCTTCTAATACTTCAACCGACTATGAAGATTTTCCTTAGGGTTTCGTTTTTGTGACTAAAGGAAGTATAGTAGTATTTTCGGGCTCTACGTATAGAGGTAACTTTGGAAAGTACTACAAGGTATTTGGGCTAAAGTATTTGGGTTGTCACGACCCGACCCCGGGATCGCGACTGGTGCCCTACCTGGGCACCCTTACAGGTAAACATCAGAGAAAATCAGCGGAACATACATGAAGCTTATAAATAAAACAAGGAAAGTAGAACAACAGGTTAGCCGATAGGGCTACCTTCCTGAACATATATAAATACAACCGAAGCAGTTGCCTCATTTCTTTTACAAACAGACCACGATATGTGACTACGGACCTCTAGAGTTTTAATATTACAGCGATGGCGGGACAAGGCCCGCGTACTTCTGAATATACATAAACGTGACAACTCGGAACACTGGAGCCATCTCAACTTTACGACCGGATCCTAAGCTCGCGGATCCACAATCAATACCTAAACTGCGGGCATGACGCGGCCACGGAAGTCGATCTCAACAGTGCAGAATATGGAATGAAATAACGTCTGATAAACAAATCATAATCGTACAAAAGAATGACAAGGACAAGTATAAAAGTACATACAGATCATAGTGTCATTACCACTTATGAACTTAATTTCACATCAATATCTTTTCCCATTTTCCATAAAGGTTAAAGCCACATTCTTACGCATGATTAGGAAAAATCATTAAGTTCATTTCTATATAACCTACTTATCTTTCATACGTATAATCCGGCCGCCAAGGAGGGCACATTTACTACCCCCGATGGGGCGATTAAGTTACACTAATATCAGCGTGTAACCGGAGACATGTATGATAACTCGATTAACGATGCTGTGCCTTACTAACAATGAGAGTAAATAGGGGTATACTTACAATATAAAGTAGGAAAAGCTCACGATCAAAGCGGGACCATCCGCGCATGATGTCATTAAGAAATCCTATTCGGGACTATTTCACGCGTAGATCGCGTGGACGCGTGAGGCATTCTCGCGTGGGACTATTTCACCCGCATAAGCCCGCTACGGACTCGCATGAGGTATTCGCCGCGTGGGACTATTTCACCGCATAAGCCCTTACGGACTCGCGTGAGGTATTCCTCGCATAGGTGGACCCGCGTGGGACTATTTCACCGCGTAAGCCCTACGGACTCGCGTGAGGTATTCCTCGCATCGTGGGTAGCAAATCCACGAAATATGCAATGCCACAAACCACAGGAATGACCATGACGAATAATATACCACTAGCACAAATCCGCTGCACACATATCATAAGCACTAAACTTATCATACAATATATAAGCAAGTTAAGAAATCCACAACTTCTTACTATTCTTGTTCATATACTCTCATTTTAGTTTACCTAAGGCACTAACATGTCTTTTATAAAAATCAGGAATTTAACCCAAGTACTACAATTAGCGGAAGCATACCCGTGGATTCCCACATCACCGGTATGTCCAAGTACTTACAAAGACGGTGACCTCCCACCGAGAGTCGCGGCGGCGTAATAAAACATAATACTTGCACTCAAAGGCTATCACCAGCACACATAGGCTAATTCTCAATTAACAAGCCAAAGTACTTATCAAGGCACACTTAGACTAATTCTCAATTAATCAAGCCAAAGTACTAATCAAGGCACAAATAGAAAAATTCTCATTTAACAAGCCAAAGTACTACGTACGTACATTCTTTTCAAAAGACTCCTTTCCAAATAAAACTTCCCCGATACTAACCACCGTAGTATCAAGTCCTATCCACCATTTCAAGACAAGTCACAATACCTTTTTAGAAATACAATTTCCGGCTTCTAAATCAAGTGACTTCTTTATTAACAACCTTAAGCAATTGATACCTTTAAAACAATTTGCCCTTCCTTAACACAAGTTAATTCTTTTATTACTTATTAGAGAAAACCATCCTCTTAACCTTCCATAAAAGCCGTTATAACCAACTTCCCATAAAGCCGTTATAACCCTTTATGGTTTAGACCAATACGTTATTTTATAACGAGAGACTTCTACTTTTTGAAACCAAGTATTATATACTTTCAAATCAATTCTCATAACTTTCAAAAAAATACAATTAGTCTCTTAACCTTTAGGAAACAAGTGACTCATTTTATTATAAAACCTTAGGCAATTGATGCCTTAAAAACAAGTTGCCTTTTCACTAAAATCAAGTCATTTATCTTTCCATAAAGCAAATATAACTAACTTCCCATAAAGCCGTTATATTCACTTTATTCCTTAGCCAAAAACAATTTCCTATCCAAGGGACTTATACGTTTAACACGGAACAAGTATCATATACTTTAAAACTCTTCAAGTCCCTAAACTTTAATACAACATTAGACATCCTTAATACTTTCAAAGAAGTGAGTTAATCTCATAACTCACCCGGCTTGGCTATTTATAAAACTAGTAAGGGATATCAAGGTGTCGTGAATCTCTCATCTTACACGTGCAACAAGTCATGCTCAAAGATAGGAAAAGTTCTACATAGAGTAGATCACACAACTACCTCTTAACTTCTAAGAGTAACATGAAACGTGAAATGATACCACAGGTATATTCCATACATAGAATCATGCCAAAGGACAGAAGAGGTTCACATACCTCGCGATGATTGTCGACAAGTAGCAAAATGCTCCAAAGTACTTCAACCTTGAGCCATTTCATTCTTCCAGTAGGATACACTATACTTAGTACTTCAACCTATAATGGTCACATACGTCCATTAACCTCTTATTTCAAACGTAGAATATTCTAAGTGCTAAGTCACTAAATTCTACTAAAATCTGACAAAGACCTCCTTTGTTTCTACTTACTTTGC
Organism: Przewalskia tangutica; assembly: GCA_029844215.1. Taxonomy (NCBI): domain Eukaryota; kingdom Viridiplantae; phylum Streptophyta; class Magnoliopsida; order Solanales; family Solanaceae; genus Przewalskia; species Przewalskia tangutica. The sequence continues at coordinate 113,746,619 of CM056723.1, read as the reverse complement.
CACCTTTTTCAAGGCCGAATACAATAACCAAACAGCCCCAATTGGCTCACCACAATCTATAAGGTAGTCCAATACAAATGAAATAACCAAACAGCCCCAATTGGCTCACCACAAACGATATCAAGTTAATACAACTTACTAGGCCAATTCGGCTAACTTTGAAGTACTACAACATCAATTCTTATCCAATTTCCATTTCAATCCAAATGTTAGTATAACATGATATCAAGTCGCAACCAATTATAACTACTACAATCTTCAAGTTAAAACATACGACGATTCTAATAACGACCAAATTGTAATCCACCTTAACATGACCTACTTTACATATCGGATTTTCAAGGCTACCATCGATCCATAATCCTTATAAACTTTAACACATATACTTCATGCTAGCAACAAGTAAAGCTAACAACAATAAAATATATCTAATCTTGTAACACTATTAAGAGACAAGATTATACCTCAACGAATCTCAATCCAACTCCAAATCCGAAGTCGCTCCTTAGCAACTTAGAGACTCTTCAAGACACCTCAATCCGCTACTTGAGACCCTTAGAACAATCCCAACAACTTTCCTTCAAACTTCCAACCAAAACCTAGAAAAGCCATTAGGTTTTCACCTTGCGACTAATACGAAAACTCTCTTTTTCCGGGATTTTTCTATTGAGATATACTCACAATACACTTAGGAACCTTGGTTTAAAGTGGGGAGATTATCGACAACAAACAAATTTTTTCCCTCTTATGGATGCCCACAGTGAGCCTCCTCTCTTGTTCTACAATTTTTTGTGAATTTTAGCTAAGTGTGGAACTCTTGTCTTGCTACTAGTATTATATAGGGACATGGAGGGTCAAGGTGTGCACAAATGGTTGGCTAGGATGAGGTCTTAACAAATATCAAGACTAAATGTCCCCTTGACTAAGTCAAACATGTCAAGCTTTCAAGTTGCAAGACTTGTCTTGCTAACAAAGGTCCAATGACCCTTTAGCCCTTGCAAAAATCGTCCAAGGCATCATCTAAGGGGGGTGACACGTGTCACCCTCCCATTCGTCATAATAATATGTTTTCCGACAATTTCATAATTCTGATAAATTTTTACAAGTCTCAATTTTCAACACTTGCGAGTTCTTACGTACGTTCTTAAAGCATGTCCTGTAAAAACGGGGTGTAACATGGGTATAGCAACAACACTTGGAGAATACTTTTCTACCAAGGGGGGGGGGGGTATTTATACGAGACAACAAGGCAAGGGGTTGGTTTCGGCGAGGCTCGCGAGGAGGACTTGGACGAACAACAACAAAGGGGGAGGGATTTCAAGACTTGGAGAAATGATTTTTGGATGAAGAAATCCTTCAACTTAGGGGGGGTATTTATAGGCCAACCAATGGCCAAGATGAAGCCAAGTGCTAGGCAAGTGTAAGGTCAAGATTTGGACAAGTGTTTGTGGGTCCCACTTGCTCATCAACTACACAAAATATCCTACCAACTACTTGACAAAATAGCCAAGGCAAACCGCCCAAGTTTCGTCCCACTTTACACGTCCATTTGAGGGTGACACTTGTCACCCTCTCGTTGGTCCAAAATATTTCGTCTCTCGGAAAAATCCGCAAAAATAATAAATGACATAGCCGTATTTTCCCCCATGAAAAGTCCGGAAAAGCGTTTCGTCGAAACGACTCTTTTCGCTAGTTGTGCACAATTTCGACCATATGCCTACTTTAAGGCTAAAAACTTTTGACGTCGCCCTCACGTACATACTGGAAATCTGAGGTATAACATCTTTTGCCCTTCAGGCGTGTTGTTATCTCCTTGGAGGCATAGTTTCTGACAACAATACGTCGAGAGGAATTATCTTACTAACACACGGCTCATGGCACGATCTTAGAGTGAGAATAATAGAAATCAACTTCTAAATGTCATGTAGCCTCCTGTTTATGGGTGTGGCGCGCAACACACCGATAATCAAGACTTACTAGACACGGTGCGTAGACATTCCGAGGATCGATCGCTCGATATCACTCTGTCATACCCCAACCCCGGCGTGATCGGTGCCCTACCCGGCACCCTTCTACCTTAACAACTAAGCAAATCATGAATTTAAATAACACCTTTTTTTTTTTTTTCAAAACCACCAGATGCGTGCAAGGCAAAGCCGACAAGGTCGCCATATAATATACATAATAAAAGACACTACACCGCATACGTCCAATCCTACATATGAATACTGCACTCTAAGAGTTATATCAACTATGACGGGACAAGGCCCATTGCATCCATAATCAGATAAAAGCATGTCGAAAGAACTTATACCAAAAAGATAAACTCCCAATGAAGGAGCTATCCAAAACTACGAGCGGTCCTACACTGCCGATCACCAAACAGCGTACCTAAACTCGCGCAGATGTAACGCGGCCGGGCGAGGTCAAGAAGAATGTACCAAGTATGTGAAGCGATGAAATCGTAATGAAATCATAATGATCTAAACAAACAGAGACATGTATGATAGCCAATCTACAAGACACAATACATAAGCGATCATATCAAGTCGTGGACGCGTGCCCTCAAAGTCACTACTCAAATAACGACACAAAGGCCTTACTAACAATGAGAGTAAATAAGAGTATACCTACAACATAAAAATAGAGACTCACGATCAAATCATGGGTAGCAAATCCATGGAAACAGTGGTATAACGTCTTGGGGTTTACCCTCATTTATACTGCACTCGGGCGGTGGTATAACGTCTTGGGGTTTACCTCATTTATACTCTTATCTGGAGAAGGTGGTAAAGAGTGGTATAACGTCTTGGGGTTTACCCTCATTTATACTCTTACCTGGAGAAGGTGGTATAACGTCTTGGGGTTTACCTCATTTATACTCTTACCCCATCTCAACCCCATTACACAATAAATAAGCAAGTTAAGAATCCCCTAACTTCTTATTATTCTTGTTCACATACACTCTCATTTTAGCTTACGTAAGGCACTAACATGTCTTTTATAAAGATCCGGGAATCTAACCCGCCTCCTGGTCACATGCCCCGGAATCCCACATCGTATAAGCATGTCCAAGGGGTAATACAAATAATGGAAGCATACCCGTGGAATCCCACATCACCGCTTGCAGACGCCCAAGTAATCCTACAACAAGACGGTGACCCTTCAACCGAGAGTCGCGGCAACGTAATAAAACATAATACTTGCACTCAAAGGCTATCGCCAGCACACACAGGCAAGTTCATAAAATCTATAGACTTTCATTTTATAAACTCAAGGCACTTAGAGAATAATTCCCATATAAACAAGCCAAAGTACTTATCAAGGCACGCATAGAATAATTCTCAATTAAACAAGCCAAAGTACTTATCAAGGCACACATAGAATAATTCTCAATTAAACAAGCCAAAGTACTTATCAAGGCACACATAGAATAATTCTCAATTAAACAAGCCCAAGTACTTATCAAGGCACACATAGAATAATTCTCAATTAAACAAGCCAAAGTACTTATCAAGGCACACATAGAATAATTCTCAATTAAACAAGCCCAAGTACTACGTACGTACATTCTTTTCAAAAGACTCCTTGTTATGTAAAACCCCAAGATACTAACACCCGTAGCATCAAGGTGTGTCTATTTTTCAAAGTAAGTTACTACACTTTTAGAAAACTCTTTTCAAAGCTTGAAATCAAGTAACTTCAAATTTTCACCATCTAGGCAACTTATGCCTAATAATCAAAATAGACAACCTTCTTAACCTTCCATAAAGCCGTTATAACCAACTTCCCATAAAGCCGTTATAACCCTTTATGGTTTTAGACATATTAATTCCTTTTTTTATAACCAAGAGGCTTATACTTAAAACCAAGTATCACATACTTACAAAACAAGTTTCTTAACTTTCAAAATACTTCAAGTCTCTTAATATTTAGAAAACAAGTTTCTTCTACTTTTAAACCTCAAGTAACTCACACCTTTAAAACAAGTTACTTCTCTTAAATCATGTCATTTCTCCTCTCTTAAAACAATTAAGTAAATCACTCCTTTGACTCCCCTAAAGTCATTATAACGACCCTTAGGTTTTGGAACTAAGGCACTAGCCAAAAGATTTGGAAACCACTTCCTTTTCAAGACTCTATGTACTTTAAGTAAAATACTTTCACTTTTAAGAATCCAACTTCACTAAGGCAATGGATTATACAACTTACAATTTAAACATCAAAGTACAATCAAGGAAGTACATAGAACAATTTCTATTTTAGGCAATCCAAATACAACCAAAGAATGGATCATTTAAGGAGTAGGACATACTTTCTTTATCTTAAGGAATCATGCTTTAGAAGAGAGATAGTTCACATACCTTTCGGCTAAATCCACAAGCCGAATCGAATACGTAAGTAGAATTGTCAACCTATAATGGTCACAACATGACTATCAATTCTAGTTTCTAACGTAGAATAATACTAAGTAAACTGCTCTAATTCTACGGAAAATTGCAAAGACTTCCTTTGTTTCTACTCACTTTGCCACCTTTTCAAGGCCGAATACAATAACCAACAGGCCACATTTAAGGCTCAAAACAACAACCAAACAAAGGGGATTACACGCCTTACAATACGTGTAAAATTCCGCCCCACAATTCATACGAAGTAGTTTAATACTCACTAGCCATTCTCGGCCAACAATAACTCAACACAAGTCCTTTCCAATTCTTTTTCAATTCCAAGTTCTAAGGTCTAACATGTTATATAGTCATAAACAACTTCCACAACTACAATTTCCTTCTTTATACAACATGCGACGACTTAAACTAATAATCAACTCGAATTGTAATCTTAAGGCTAAACATGCTAGTTTTCGGATTAGGGTTCCAATAGCCAATATAATTATCAAACTTCATACTATACATCTCATGCTTGCTAATATCCATAGCTATAACAATAAGTAAGTCTTAACTACTAAAACGACAAAATTTATACCTTTATAAGCCCTTAAAAACTCCAAGATTCAAAGTCGCTCCTTAGCAAATTCTTAGCTCCTTTCCTTTACGCTCCAATCCGCTATTTGAAGCCTTTAGAAGTTCACAACCAACTTCTCTTCCATTTCCAATCCAAAACTAGGAAAACTACTTAGGTTTTCACCTTGCGACTAACGTGAAAACGTCGTTTTTCCGCAATATTTCTATTGAGATAACCTTACAACACTCTTAGGAACCTTGGTTTAAATTCTAGTGAACAAAGGATCAAAACTACAAATTTTTTGTGTGGACTAATGCTCAAAGCCGAGAGCTATGTATGAAGAACAAGAGTGTGTGATTTTTCTAAGTGTTGGAAACTTAGTCTTGCACTAGTAGTATGCTTATATAACACATTGGATGACTTAGATTATAACAATTGTGTGGCTAGGATGAGTTTCACTAGGATCAAGCACAAGTGGCAAGTTGACTTGGTCAACAATCTCAAGCTTAGCAAGAGTGCAAGACTTATCTTCTACCATGGTCAATGACCATTTTACCCCTAACCAAAATCGTCCAAGACCAAATATGGGGGTGCCACGTGTCGCCCCCTCATTCGTCCATAAAATTTCGTAACCCTCGTGGGCCCCACAAAACGTAAAATTCCTCGGGTGGGCCCCACATGACCAAATCCGTAAAAATAAATTTCCATAATGTTAAAAGTTCCATAATCCTCAAATAATACATTTTGAGAATCCAATTCTCATCAACGAATATTTTTCCTTTCCGACGTTCGGAAGATTTTCCGTCGGAAAAACAATTCTTCCTTTCGTACCAATTTCCAAGTCTTGATTCCTTACGTACATTCTTTTATACATGTCCTGGACTTACGGGGTGTAACACAAAGAATGTAATCTCAGAATAATTTTGGATACAACAAATGTGACGACGGGAATCAATACTAGTAGTTGAATTTTCTCAATGGGGTTATGGTTGAGTGTCGTGTTATAAAAATATTAGGACATCGAAATTTCAGGATTTAAGCTAAGTGTGGGATTAATTTTAGTAGAAAGGATGATAAGTGAGAAACTAGTGGGCAAAACAAGTGGCACCTTGTGCCCTCCAAGTGGCAAAAAGCCCCAACATGCATAGGCTAAAATCTGCTCAATTTATCTAGGTCCCTCTCACTCCTCCCCTCCATTTCGAAAATCACTCCAACTTCACTCATCCATTCTCTCTCCCTCAAAACAGATTTTTCTCCATTTTCATAGCTTAGTTAAAGACCAAACTAACTCCCCTTCCAAGATTAAGTTATTCTACTAAGTTCCAAGCCATAGTAAACTCCCCAAAATAGTGGGGCATGGCAGTGACTGGGCCGAGAATCTGCCCAGAAAACCTTGGTGTTGAAGATGAGCTATTTGGAAGAAAAACATGTACGTAAGATGGGTTTAAGCTTGTAAAGGATGCATGCATGTCATTGTAGTTGGAAGAAGTGGCGAAATTGGTGCAAATTGGAGCAGTGAATACCGAGAGCAACTAGGGACTGTTTCGGCTAAGTTAAGGTAAGATTTCTTCTTCTCATAGAGCATTTGGAAGTTAAATGATGTTGTAGTTAAGAGATGAACTTGTGTTAAGAGAAATTGGTAGTAAGAAAATGCATGTGATTGTTTGGTGTTGTAGTTGAGCCGATTGAAGTGTCTTTACCGATTTGGGACAATTTTAGTTACATTGAGTTTGATTATTGTTGTTGTTATCATTGTCATGGATTGCATGTTAAAATTGAAGGAAATCTTGATAGTTAAAGTTGTAGTTGTTTATATGAAAGTGTTGAAATATGAATTGGATTTTAAGGAATTATGAGAAAAAGTTATGGTATGGTGTGTTGTGGCCGTGACACCCACAAAAATTGTGGGCATGTTGTGTTGTATTTAGGGGCTGTTCTTGTTGAGTTAGAATGCTGAAATTGTAGTTATAAAGATGCATGTACATTGTGGTAGTTGCTAATATATGTTCTAAAAGAATTAAAGCGTAGAAAAGTGTTATGTTGCAAACTATAAGACTTGCACTCTCGTTGTTGTTGGAAGTATGGACTGTTTTTAATGGACTGTTTTAATATGAATTAAGAGTCTGGATTAACATGAGAAATAAGTGTAGTAATCACCTTGGTTGTTGTGGTTGTTGTATTCCATGGTTGTAAAGAGAAAGGATGTAAAACGATGACATATATGGAGTATTTGGGACTGTTTTGGTTATATCCTTGAGTTATGTCTTGTTATCGATGTTGTCGACCTTGTGTGGGAATTACGGATGTGTGTATAAGCAGGGGAAGTGCTGCCCAATTTGTTTTATAAAAAGAGAGTCATCATTCAATATATAACGTATGCTAGTAATCATAGAGTTGATTGACATGTTATTATTGTTATAGGTTGAAGTGCTAATTGAGACGTATTCTAATTATTGAGTTGGTTAATTCGACAATAAGGTATGTGAAATTATCCCTCCTTTCTTTTTGGCATGATTTACATAAATGAATGTACGGCGGATGTACATAGTTCCAATGAATCCTAATTCCTAGTGATACATGATATAATAATGCCTTTGATTTTCAGTGATAGTTCATTTTATTTATTCCATTGAGGATCAAATGATGATTTAATTTGCATATAGTTACTCATGATACTCTATTCGTGCTTGATGTGATTATATCATTTCACCGAGTCCCGGGCCGGGTATGTTCGTGCGCAGTTCCTTGCATAGTTCACCGAGTCCCTCACTAGAGGGCCGGGTACGGTATGTATATATATATGATATGTGGACAGGCATCCACGGATATGATATATGTGGACAGACATCCACAAATATGATATATGTGGACAGGAATCCACGGATATGACTTCATTCATCGAGTCCCAGAATGGACCGGGTACGATATATGTGGACATGTATCCACGAATATGGTATATTATATGGACATGTATGACTCTCATTTCATAAGGCACAGTTGCATTGCTATCTTTGATTATTATATTTGTCTCATGTTATCTTTTGGCCAGTTATGATCCTCTTTACAGTACTTCATGTTTTATATACTCAGTACATTATTCCGTACTGATCCCCTTTCCTCGGGAGGCTGCGTTTCATGCCCGCAGGTACAGGTACTCAGTTTGGTGATCCTCCAGTCTAGGATTTCTACATCAGCTATTGGGAAGCTCCATTGTTCCGGAGCTTAGTCATTTTGGTACAGATCCTTACTATAGACTTATGAATATTTAGGGGTACGGCGGGACCCTGTCCCGTCCTATAATATTATACTCTTAGAGGTCTGTAGTCATGTGTGGGTTGGACATGTGTGGATTGTAGACGTGTTTTGGTTAGTTGTACTGTTGTACTTCGTTTTGGGATGTTCCCGTATATAGTGGCAGCCTTGTCGGCTTGCCTATTTTGATATGGTTTACATATTTCTACATTATTCTTGGTATTTGTGTGATTATATGTGACAGGTCAGTAGAAGGGTGACCAGGTAGGGCACCAGTCGCGACCCGTCGGGTTGGGTCGTGAAAATAATAACTTAGGGGTTAAAAATAAATATTAAGGGGGTAGGGGGGTTGGAGGAGGCCAAAATTGTCTTTTGCAGAACGATCAAAATGTAAAATGGTTGTTGGTGCAACAACTATTGTTGCAAAGGGGGGTTTCGGGCGGGATCGGGGCAGGACCGGGATCAGGTCGGGGCTGGCGGGATTGGGGCGGGACGAGGCCATGTCCCATCCGGAGTTCGAGTCCCGACACCGTAGTTTTTTTTATAATGGGGTCGGGGCGGGATCGGGTCATCCCGGCCCACTGTCCAGGCCTACCTTTCTCTTATAATTCCACATACAGACGTTCAAAAGCCGTCGTTTTCGTCCGCGATAATCGCTAGTTTTGCCTTCTTCCTCGCCATCTTATACAGTTCTCTATTCGTCCACTTCTCCACCTCGCCCTTACTTTCTACCAATTGCACATGCGCCGATTTCTTCGTGTCCACCTTCTATTGAACTTTACCATTCCACCACCAGTCCCCTCGATGCCTACCACGGTTACCCCGCGAGACCCCTAACACTTCTCTAGCTACCTCCCGATTTTAACTGACGTCCTGTCTTACATACCGGTCGCATCTCCCCTACTCTCCCAAGCCCCTTTGGCCATCACCTCTCCCCCATCTCATTCCACTAGCCATGATCAAACTCTCCCATTCGATTCTTAACCGGTCATCCACAACCCTATTCTTCTTCTCCAACTTGATATCCAAATCCATCACCAAAAGCTCATATCGGATTGTAAAATCCTCTTTCGGAATAACCTTCCAGTCTTTACGTATATAATATATAATATATAGTAACTTGCCTAAAAAAGAAAAAAAAAGTGTTCGGCCCATTAGTATTGGTTTTAACACTTTGGAAATAACTTCATTGAAACAAAACACAACATCGTACCCAGAAAAAAGAAGCAAAATACCCAGTTAATGGGGAGATGGAGAGCTGCTAACTTTGTAGCTCGTATTATTATCACTAAATCTAAATCAATTCCACCAACCCACCAATACCCACTTCACAAAATCCACAATTTTTCATTAACTTTAGTACCCAAGATTCAATTCTTGAATTTCAGGTCATTTTCTGCCGCCCCAGCTACGGTTCCACAATATGTGGATGATTTTGAGTATAACTCCCATACGATTGATAACACAAGCTCTTTGGCATCCGAAGATGATGAGGAAATCGGAAAAATTCCCGTCAAAGCTTACTTCCTCTGCACCAGGTTTCTTTTCATCTTCCTTTTGCTTGGATTGATTTGTGATTTATTCGTTTGTTTCGCTTATAGCTATATCAATCATGCCTAGGAGGGTGTTTGTTGTTGGCGAATGAATCAACATACCGTTTATTGTTTAATACCTCTGGTGTGATTTACTGTTTTGGTCTACTAAGTAAAGATTTCAGGTAGTGGTAGAGTAAATTGTGTGATTGGAGGTGTAGAAATGGGTTGAGACCGTGAGGTCTCACGTTCAATCTCAGCAGAGACAAAACACTAGGTAATATCTTTCCATCTGTCCGAAGCCTTTGCACAATTTGCTTCTGATCTTGATAAAGCTACTCAAAATCAATTGGAAAGAGGTCAACGATTACGTGAATTGCTTAAACAATAGCCTTGATGAGTAGAATTCTGTTGCTGGTGGGAGGAGGTAGGTACCCGTGGAATTAGTTGAGCCGAGCGCAAGCTGGCCCGGATACTCAAAACAAAAACAATAACATACCCAGTGAAATTCCACAAAGTAGGGTCTGGGAAGGGTAGAGTATACGCAGACCTTACCGCTACTTTGAGAGGCAGAGAGGGTATTTCCGGTAGACCCTCGGCACAAGGACAAACAATACAAAGCAGTATGAAAACAAAAATATCGGTACTAACATACTATAAAATGCATGATAGAGCACTTTGAAAAATGGTTATAACTATCACAAATTAATACGATAATCGACATACAAGAAACAACAAGTAGTAGCGAAATCAAAGGGTATGAAGCTACAAGAATACTACTACTACTACTAGTATGAATAAAGGATAAACGAGACACCGCTCAACTATCTATTAACCTTCTACCTTAATTTGTGTCCTCTATAACCTCCTATCTTTGGTCATGTCCTCGGTGAGCTGGGATTGTGTCATGTCCTGTCTAATCACTTCTCCTCAATACTTGTTTAGCCTACCTCTACCTCTCCTGAAACTGTTCATAGCCAAATCTCACACCTCCACACTGGGGCATCCGGACATCTCCTATTCACATGTCCGAACCATCTCAGTCTCGCTTCCCGCATCTTGTCCTCCACCGAGGTTACTTCCACCTTGTCCCAGATATCTTCATTTCTAATTCTATTCATCCTAGTATGCCCACACATCTACCGCAACATCCTTATTTTTGCAACTTTCATCTTCTGAACGTGAGAGTTCTTGACGGGCCAACACTCTGTCCCGTACAACATAGTCAGTCTAACCACTACTCTGTACAACGTAGTCGACTATTTTTCTTTTGAGTCCAGGGTGTAGCGAAAACAATCTCTATCCCACAAAATGAGCCGACGGTCTAGCGGAAACAATCTCTCTATCCTACAAAAGTAGAGGTACATCCTACCCTCTCCATACCCCGCTTTGTAGGATTACCTGGGTTATTTGTTGCCTCTTCTTAGAATGGGGTTTTCAAGAGTTAAGATTGCTGGCTTAATTGCATTGGTGTTGCTGCTTTACAAATGACTACAAGAGGCTACTTGATGATAGTTAGTGTTCTTAGTGACTTAGGCACAGAATATGTGATACTTTTTCCCTATATCAATAGGGTGCATAGAACATTTTTCACGTGGGGAAGTAAGTAATACCGTGCATTGTGCAAAAAACTTGAGACCTGATTTGGTTTATCAGTTATCCTCTGAGAAAATATTATTGCGAGTCCACTATAGAAGCCAGAGCATGTTAGTTTGTTCTTTTCTTTTGATAAGGTAGAAGTCACAGCCTTTTTCTAGAAAAGCCAGAGCATTCCTTTTGATATGTTAGATAGTACCATACATTTTCTGGACTCTCTGAGGCTTAGTGGAGGCATTGTAATTCTTCGTATAATAAAATTATCTCACCTTGTTTTATGGCACTTTCTCTCCCCTGTAAACAGTGTGGATAATTTTTTTGATTTTGTTAGCTCCCTAACTCTAGCACAGTAGGGTCTTAGGGAATATCTTTTTGGATCTTTTGACTGGTTTACATGTTTTGCACAGGTAGCTTCATGTTAATTCTTGTTTGAAGCAGCTTTATGTTTATTTGTAACCTCTGCATCTGCCGGATGCTTTTCTAATACATTTTAATTACTTATCCAATTTTTTTTTATCTCACCTTGTAAAAGAAGGAGCAAAATTCTAAGGTAGGTAAATCCGTAAATAATTGTTAAAAGCTTTTTTTACCCATAAATAGATGTCTAGATTAAATAGCATATTTCATTCACGATCTATCATTCTGAGTTTTATGTTGCACTTCATATATTTGGTGGTTTTGCAACAATGAGTATATATATGTTCCATTTCTAGATGTTGAGTTATGTATTGTCCCGCATCAGGCATCCAAAAAGGTTAGGATGAACTTGGACTGCTCCATCTATTTCATTAAGATTTTGAGTTAGATGCTCAGATCCTTTTAGACGGTATCAAAACAAGCAAACCAATTCTTGGTTCAGAGTTTCCATGTACTTCGCCTAATAACAGGATCGAACCTGCAAGTGATGAGGTGTGTTGTAGAACTAGTAGAAATATATAAAGAAAATGTGCCTACTCTAACAACATTAACTTTTAGTGCACGAGAGTGTTGAACTCTATGGTGTCCCACTGGGTATAAAAGCATCCAAAGAGTTATAAAGATACCTGGCCACTCCATCAATTTGCCTTCAATTTTTGGTTGAATGCTAAAATTCTTTTACAGTAAATTACTGACAATTTGCTGCCATGCTATTTCTTGGTCACTAAAAGATGGCCTCGTCCTGTATAATTTGTGTTTTGGGATTCATTACTTCTTTCACTATTTTCTATCAATGCACTTTCTTCTTTATTTCATGCTTTCTCAGATTCATCATTTTGGCAGTATTGATTTGAAGCGCATGCAAGCTGAAAATTCAAGAGACGTTCTTCCGTCATCCTCCCGTTCACCCAATCATATTGCCCTCAGATTTTTCAATCTTCTACCAACAAATACTGTAAGAAGAAATTTTACATGCCATGCAATTTTGTTGTTATGACCTGATATAATGAATTTATGTCTATGATTAGAAGTGCATCTTTCAAGATTGTTTCAAACCCATATATATATATTATACGTGCACATGTATTGTGTCAAGAAATAATCATATTACTCTCATCAGGTACTTTGGTAGGATCCTATTACCTTGAAATAAAGAGCCTTGTCAGTTGGATTAACACAATAGCAGAGTAGATTAGTCGTATTCATGAATCTCTCTTTCGCTTTTCAACTTGTATTAGAGAAAACATCTGTTTAGTCTTGAATTTGAGAGGCAAATTCCATACGTCGATCATGATAGAACTAGGTAATACAAACACTAGATGATTGTTAAGAGGAGAACCATTTAGTTCAAGTACATACCAAGAAACAGTTGGAATTTTTCAAATTTCAAAGGCAACTAAGGATGACATTCATATTTAATGACAAGTTTTTTTCTTTCCAGCTAATTTAAACATCCCGAAAATGTTTCCTCGGTAATAATGGGTTATGCTTTCACACTAACAAACAAATAACAACTATTCACTACCCTTAAATTGCACTGAGTGTACGTTCTTATCCAAATTCTTCTTCATTCTGCTGCTCATTTGAAGTTAAACAGCAAAAGCAGAAAGCCGTACATAATTAATAGCAGAGGATTATATTTTTCTGGCTTTTGTTGTGTTCTTTGGAGGTGAGTTTAATTTGGCATTGGCATGATGGCACCATTTATTTAGAGTAGTGCAGCATCATATATGGAACTCTTGTGCCTGCATGGATTATGCCTTTTATCATAGTGGAACCTTTATTTTCAGGCCCTTAGATTTGGAGAAAATACAAATGTTTGCAGTTGTATGGTTGTATTCCAGTATGGTTCAGTTATTTTGTTCAATGTGGAGGACGATGAAGCTGAGTACTACTTGCAAATTGTGAGAAGATATGCATCTGGGTTGCTTCGTGAGATGAAAAAAGATGGTTAGTTTTTTTATGTGAAATGGTATAATTTCGTTTTCTGTTCTTCTGCATTTGTTATCTGAGAGAAGTAGATATCATTTTGATGAACTATCATAATATATATGTACACACACAGAGACAAGGGGTGCTCCCTCCTATATACATATATAGGAAAAAGTGGGAAAATGGAAAATAAGTTTGAGTTGACTAATTAAGCATGTGGAAGATCTTAATTCATTCTGTATATTATACTAAGATAAAAACTGGTTGGTTTAGCAACTAACAATTTCGGCCAGCTAATTAAGGTCAATTATGTGATACTGGGAGCTAGCTTGGACTGAAGAGAATGAAAACCAAATGATTTTTTCTGTGGTATTCCGGGCAGTGCCTAACCCAAGATGTTGTCTAAATATATTGTGGTCATTTACTTTCACTTAATACAGATATGCATGCCAAATGCTGCATCTTTACTGCACACTTGTAATCTGCTATTTTGAACATTCTTTCTACCGTCTACAATATTTCTCTAATTATGAAGGCCTCCTCACTTTCCATTAGATTATGCTATAAAAGAGAAGCCATCGCTGGTTGAGGATATGCAGGGAGGTGCAGATCACATAGTTCTGAAAATTTTGGACACGGATAGTATTCGTATAATTAGCAGTGTGCTTGGACAAAGTATTGCCCTTGATTACTTTGTCTCACAGGTAGATATTCCAGAACTTATTTATGCTTGAACCAACTATTTTTAACTGAGAAAATCATACAGCTCTTACTGCCACCATCTGGAAAAGTTAAAACAGACAGCACAAAATTGTAATGACAAGTAGAAAGATATTGGGTAGTAAATCTAACTTAAGTGAAACTGGATACTGTCCTGCTTGTAGGTTGATGGTATGGTTGAAGAGTTTGCTGGGATAAATCGTGAAATGGAGAAAACAGGCACTTTCACAATGAAGAGGAAGAAATTGTTTCAACTTGTGGGAAAGGCTAATTCAAATATAGCTGATGTAATTTTGAAAGTGGGTATCTTTGAAAGGTAATGCCTTAATAACAATGCCTTTATGTGCTTTCTCTATTCCTGAAAGTGGTTAAGTACTGCTCCACATATTCATTCTTGCAGTTAACCCAACATGTTATACTTCTTTCTTTTAGAAAGGAAAATGTTCCTTTTTGTCAGATCTTTGTTAGATATAAAAGGATAAGAAATAGGCTATCATGTCTCCATTAGCCTAAACGTGAGACTTGTCATCATTTACACAAAATCTGCCTTTAAACCTGTATTTGTGGCAGTGAACTACCTGAACATTGTCCCTATTCTTACACGTGCTGAACAAATTCTCCTAAAATTTATTTATGGTTACAGTTTCTGAACTTTCGTTTGGGAGTCCGTATGTGGTAATCCATGTAAACACAAGCTTGTAGTCACTCAATGTCTCAACCTTTAGGAAAAGTCATGTTCAGTAAATTTGCAATCTCAGATGTCTTTGGGGCTCTCAAAGACTTCTGCAAGAAAAAGCGAAACTTGCCTTTTGGGGATTCTGGATTTTTTGCACTCTCGCAATTGCTATGGGGTTTCCAACCCAGTTTTGGATGAACAAGCTTCATAGCTTTTTAGGAATTCTTTGTTATGGTTTGACGTGCTTGTTTAAAAGACAAATTTCCCAAAAAAGTTGAAGATAGAGTTTTAGAGGATAAAAGATGTGTGAAGTCCTTTTTTCGCAGGAGCCCCTAAATTCTTGGGAAGTCATTCTTTGAACCTCTTTAATTATCTCGGCTTTATTGGCCTCCCAGATCCATTGGACAAAAAGGTTATCAAGTTGTGTTATTTTTCCATTATATTGACAACTATATATTTTATGTCAATGGAAATGAAGAAGAAAAGCTAATTAGGGACAATAATTCATATACTATACATACTTATGTGAAAGAGTAATTGTGTTTCACTTGTGTTCTTTCTAAAATCAACTATTGCTTCACATTTGATTGTCTTTGTAGTTTCTTTTTGTTGTTTTTCTGTTTTTTCTTGATGGGCTTACATTTGAATACAAGGTCAACATTTACATATTCCTATAGTTAGTGAAGGGAAGCAAGTGGAAGTGGCTCCTTGACATGAATTTCCGGGTGAAGGGGTAGGGCGTTGGAAATAGATATTAAGGGGTTGAGTGAGTGCAAGTTTTAGGTTTTATGTCTTTTTTTCTGGTATATAAGTTCTTGCATGGTAAAGCTACCTGTTATATTTTAATATTGAGTTGGTGTAGTGAGAGTTGTTGTCATTGATGATCTTTCTAGATATCTTATCTTGTTTTGCAACTCATCGTTAGATCTGAAATTGCTTGGAGAGATGCAAAATATGCTCAGATACTCGAGTACCTTCGGGAGGAATACGAGGTCTCACAACGTTTTGGGAACCTCAACTTCAAACTGAAGTTTGTCGAGGTACTGATCTCCTGTATGACCTATATTGTTCTATGCATTTCAGTGTTACGTGCAATTGCACTTACAGGATCTCTTTTGACTTTCACAACTATTTCTGAACGAAATTTTCCTTTTTGCAGCATAACATTCATTTTCTTCAGGAAGTTCTTCAAAACAGAAAGTCTGATCTACTAGAATGGTGCATCATTGTTTTGTTAGCTGTAGAGAATGTGATATGCCTTTATGAGATTATTCGGGACGCCGTGTGAACAAGAACACAGCCATATTCAATTCCTGAGTAGCCAATAAAGAGTGACAATGAAACATGGTAGGATCAACATAGCAATGTCAAAGAAAGAAACCACATTTCCGGGCTTTCATATTGCAGTTTTATTATTTATACATACATATGACATCATTGTGAATTAGTGATGATCTATTTTTTTTGTTGCAAAATTATATTTAACCACATTAGATTTGATTTTTTTTATAACTGAGAAATCTCGAGTACTGATAAAGCTGCCCTTTTATCTCCGTTTAATTATCACTTTTTTGGTCACGCAACATGGTTTGAACTCGTGATGTCCACTTAATCTACATATCACGTCTTGCGCTTTTAACACTGAGCCAAAGCCCTCATGGGCATATACGAAAGGATAAAAGAACACCTGCAAAGGAAGTGTCACATTCATCTAAGCTTTGTTCTTTCCTGTTTCCTAAAATATCTAAGAATTTCCTCAATGGCCTAATAATGACCATTACTTCTACTTTGAACTAAGACTTAAAAGCTCACTCTCCTTACCATCCTAAAACATATGATAAAATGAATGCAACTATTATACAACCCAAGAATCAAAGAAGATATAGCTACAAGTACCTCAACACAAACTGCAGTCGCATATATGTGTTAACACCTCTATTACATTGTTAAAGTACTTTAACGACCTCTTTTTTCTTGTATTTTCTGATAAAAACGTCTATCACAAAGTCAAATTTCAGATGGGTGTTGCAATTAGATCCATTGAAGGTTAAAGTGCAAAACTTGCTGGGAGTTAAGTCCATTGAGCAAAACTCAACTAGAAATGTAAATATCAGCATCGAGTCTGACTGCATGTAAATATTTAACCTGAAATGTTAATATTTGAGGTCTAAAATATGCTAAAGAATTACAGTACAAACTGTCTAAGCAGCACCTTGTTTGAGGTTCTTCAGTAAAGCAAAGACAATTGTTAGAGAACCATCTTAGAATTGATTCATTCAACAACTCAACTAGACTCCCTTAACATGAGGCAACTGAATAATTTTCTACAAATAGAAGCCATAATAAATAGCATCTCAAAATTCCAGAAAATATATTAGATCTCTAGCCATACAACTGCAGTTACAATCTAGCTTGAGTATGCTAAATTGCAAAACACGATTTTGCATTTTCCATGTTGTATGACTTGTAACATTTTTTCATATATTTCTTTCCTGAAGTGTTCCTTGGAACAATGTTTTGCTACGATGAGACTGAGAAGTGACTGACCAAGAAAACCATCAAAACATAGCCTACTCAAAAATCTTTTGATTGTTGAGGACTCATTCTTGTATGAATAATTCAACTCTCAAAACTCTTTTACTCTAACTGCATCGCGAGGAATGTCATCAGGGCTGTCTTTGGGCCTGTGCGAGCTGTGCTACCGCACAGGGCCCAAAGATTTTAGGAGCCCCAAAATAAATATACCAGCTCATATATATTACACCACAAATCAGCCCAATTGGCAACTCCCTGAAAATCATACCAGCCCAGTGCCAAATCAGCCGACCCAATCCCAATCCCCGAAAAACAAAACTCAACCCATTAGTTCATTACCCTCAAAATAAAAATAAAAATCCATAAACGGCTAAACCAAAACCAGAGCATCACTGCATCAGTGGACAACTCTCCGATGCCTAACCAAAAAAATTCCTAACCCAAATTTTACATCGTTCAAATCATCACTGCATTATCATTTCTCTTTCATCTTTCTAAGTATATTATCCACTGCTCTCTGTCTTTAATCTTTTCCGTGATCTGCTCACAGTCACAATACTAGCCAAACACGTAAGAAGGGAGCTTTATTTGTTGTTTTAATTTTTAATTATTAAATATTATTGTTTATCATATTTCAATTGTTTACTAATTTTTTATTGAACAAAAACAGTAGGTGTTCCGTCCGAATATTCAGCTTGAAAGCTTCAATTCATGTTTGGCAAATTGTGAGAGTGGGTGTTCTAACAAATTGGAGCATTACATAAAATTACCATGTTTTTTCAATCTTTTTTGCATTTCAATTACATATTATGCCTCCTAGAAAGTATGAATCTGAATATGAGAAGCGTAAGAAGAAAAAAAAAATTGAGGAATTAACTAAATCTCAAAGAGGAGCTTTTGATACATTTGTTATAAAAGATACACAAGTTCACGTTGAAGATCAAAATGTTAATAATGTTAATGAGAATATTAATATATAGAATCAAGTCGTTCCGGAGAATAGAGATAATGTCCCCATTGAAAATGATAATGTGGACAATCTAATCGATGCTGAAAATGGTGATGATAATTTGAATAATTCATTTTATAATGAAAGTGATGATCTAGAAGATAATGGTATTGATATTGTAGAGCAAGAGCAAGAAAGGCTTAACGGATTAACATTGGTAGCAATTGAGAATGAAATTTTGGAGAATATACCATACGAGGATTTGATTGATGAATTTGCTTCAAAAAATGTTACAAGGATAGCTCTTTTAAAGTAGGAGTTGATTAACTTGCAGTTGTATTGAGTTGTTATTTATAATTTAAAATAATTTTAAATTATTGAAATCGTATATTTACTTATATTGAGGGCCCACTTTTACGAATTAGAACAGTGCTCCTAAAATGTTTGAGACGGCCTGAATGTCATAAGCTTCCCTTGGCCTCGATTTCTTTACACCAGCAGTAAACCAAACCTTCTCTGACCTGTAGCCTTCAACAGACACATTTGTGACTTTCACCCATACTAAGACTTTGGTCTTCATTCCTTCTATGCCTATAAGCTTGTCTCTAAGTAAAATGCATTTCACCCTAGTAGCATACCTAATCACAGAGCCGTCCTTGAAGCTGATCTCGCATGGAGAGGGAAGGTAAACGGACAGCTTTTTGGACTCGTCTAATTCATAACTCGTTATGTTCTGGGGGAAAAGGCCTGGTGGGAGATTGTGTTCTCGAAGAAGATCTGTCAAACTCTTCATAGGCGTTCCTGATCAGGGAAAAAAGATTTTTTTTCAGAGTTCATTGTAAGGTTAACATGAGCGACACCTACAACGTACTTGACCAAACAAATATGTGAATACTACTCAGAGCTCATGCTGGGAAAAGCTATGATACAAAGAGAAGTGACTACAAAGACTGTAAAATGAATATGCACCTTTTAGCTTGTCAAAGATCCATTTCACCTTCTCTTCAACAGTATTTGAGATGCTCTGCAACAATAAATGACCATTGAGTTAAGTGCAAGTTGTTGGAGTTAAGACTGATTAAAGTTTAGTGTTCACTGTATGGAAAATCAGATGTTAGTACAATCACCATTTGAGATACAAGAAATTAATAATTGATGGCCCATACACAAGCTGAAATCCAACGAACAATAAAGAAAATTTGGTTCTGGTTTTAACATGTCAATACTCAAGTGCATGGATTTTTCTTTCAAAAGCAATGCCTACATCTACAACTAGCTAAGATGACAGATATGAAAGTGTAAACATGTATATTATAGAAACAATTGTATCCCTACCCATAATTAGAATATTTCCATATATTGTGTAAATATAATTATGGTATGACTAGGATTCCTCTTTTGTATAGGTTTAAGATTTCTATTGTATAAGGGATGAACATTGTAGTCTATATATACTTTGATATTAATGAAAGACTCTCCAAGGGAGATTAATATCATCTTAGATAACGAGCTCCTTCATGTCGATGTCTTCACGTTTTACCTAAACCGGTAGACTAACCAACACAAGTATATATTTGCGAGATTGTTTTCTTTTCCTATTTGGCTATTTCCTATAAAGAATTTTCTCGATGGCCTAATAATGATCATAGTTGTACATTTTGAGAACAAACATTCAAAAGCACAATACCATTGCCTTCCAAATATCAAAGAAGATATAACTTCAAGAAGTTAGCAGAGGATAATTTAGGACATCCCTTTCCAGAAGGGTATCACAAATCTGACTTTAAGTAACTCCTTTTCTCTTGTATTACCTAATAAAACTTCTACGCAAAGTAAGAGAATTGCAGATGAGAGTGCAACTGGATCCATTAAATGGTTTTGTTCCAAAATTTCTGGCTGTTAGGTCAATGAAATGGCTAAATACAAAACTTGAATAAATCTTAAACTGACAGAGAAAAAGAAAGGAAGTTAAGTTAAAACCTAGGGCATGTTTTCAAATTTCTCAAGTTTGGTTGGTCAAAATGTTTTGGAAAACATTTGGAAAACAAGTTCCTTAATATACAGAAATTGACTTCTCGAGTGACAGCAGGAAAAAAAAAGTTCCATAAAACACATTCCAAGTACATTGACTTTTCCAGATTACATATAAATGCACTTGGGAAAATATGTTTTTGCTTACTTACCAAACACGAGAATATAAGTAAGAAAATCACTTATTTTCGAACAAAACATTTTTTGTTCCTACCAAATACACCCTGAAGAGAAAAATCTCATCTTTAGAAATGAGTTAACTCATCAAAGCTCCTAACTTGATGCTATTAGAATTTCTCAATTTAGCAAGTAAGCAAACCCACCACTCAAGAACCAAAGACATGTCACAACCAACGCCTAATATAGAGAGTCCTAGAATGTCAAATTTCAAATAACTTGAAAAACAGAAAACTTCCAACAACAACAAGAACCAAAGGTAAAGAGAATAAAACTAGTGATTCAACTAATAAATACACTTTATGCATCTTGGAGCAAAACATGAATGTCCAATTAGGAAATGAGCATAAGGGGTTCACTGGATACAACTAAACAAGCCAAAAACTAAATTAACAATACACCAAATGAAGAAATAACAAGAAAAAAGAGAAATAGGGGGATCCCAACATACATTGATGTCTTCAGAGATTTTGTTGAATTCAGCTTTAGCTTTTTTG
Organism: Przewalskia tangutica; assembly: GCA_029844215.1. Classification (NCBI taxonomy): domain Eukaryota; kingdom Viridiplantae; phylum Streptophyta; class Magnoliopsida; order Solanales; family Solanaceae; genus Przewalskia; species Przewalskia tangutica. The sequence goes on along the minus strand of CM056723.1, from coordinate 113,725,343 downwards.
GTGAGCCAAAAGCTTCCAACTTTAGTTAATGCTTTCTCCATACTTCTTTCTTCTCCCACCACAAAACCCTCTTCTTGATCTTTTGCTTCTTCAATAGAGCTAGCTTAAGAGAGTGTCTGAGTGTGAATGAGACAGATATAATGTGGTGTGCACCCTTCACTTTACCCAATAAAGTACACAACTAAGAAATAAAATTCAACATATTAGTTATTACACCTTTGAAGTATTAGCATGGTCACTTTAACCCTTTCTTACCCTATTAGAGTCGTTTGATGGTTAGGTTTGTTGAATTAAAAGTAATATACATTGTAAAATTTATAAGAAAAAGTTGTTTGTACACAAAAATACCTTCATCTTATTTAGTAAATTAAGGGGTCGTTTGATAGTGTGTATAAGAATAATACTAAATAAAGTATATTAATAATATTGATATTAATAATACTGACATTAATAATACTAGTATTAGTTATGCTGAATTTATTTATTTACTATTTGGTTTGATATATTACGACAATCTATCTGCCTCCTTGGCCATATCAAGTTGTCCATAACATAACTAATAGTAGTATTAAGAAGATAACCAAATTGGCCATTAATAACCATACATGAATATTAGTCTCACACTAATCCTGTTTATCATTTGCCATGTATATCTATATATTGCTTAACAAATTTATTACTAGTAGAACAAAGAGTGAGCTAACTCTCTCCTTAGGAATAAAAACAATCTCTTCAGCAGTAAACTGAAGTACTGAACTCAATCTAGACCACAATATACATCGTATGAAGTATGGTATTTATGACTACAAGAATGGTGGAAAAGGATTTGGAACAACTTTTGAGGGATTTCAGGGGCATTGATGTCTTTAATTATGTTTATGTAAGTATTAAAAAAAATTGTATTAGTAATACTATGGTTTGCTAGGTATTATCTATACACAGTGTAATATAAAATAGGATGCACAACTAATACAAGTTGTTAATGATAGGTTATGTGTCATGACATTTTTCCTAACATATCATTTTTCGTACTAAGTCCAAAATAGAAAATGTCGGAACAAATGTCTTGACATTCTGGCCGATATTCTGGAAACAGTTTTTCCTATCTTCACGGACAGTTTTTTCAGGTAACTGTGATCTCTTTTATCACATGGCAAATTGACTTGGCAATGAGTCTTTAAAGCAGATTAGAATCGATGAAGACCAAGTCCAAGTCAAGCATAAATTAAGGAGCAAGAAGAGGAAGAAACAGTCCACGTAATTAGAGATTTTTCACCCTTAAGCTACTGTCCACGTGCTCCATATTTGACTCAACCTACACAACAGATCGAGGAGTATTTCAAGAAAACTCTCTACTATAAATAGAGAGGTCACTTCAAGGATTCGATATCCAGAAAATCACAAGAGAAAAGATCGAGAGAGCTCTCCAGACTTTAAGATCGAAAACGGGATCAACAAGTGTTGCCTGTATTTGTGACGACATTCTGTACGACATTACAAGTGCTGCGTAGATTCTAGATTTGTTCTTTCATTGAAGCAATTGTAATGAGGTGTTGATCACTTCTATTTAGATAAATTTTTCAGGCATAAGTCATCTGCGACTTAACCTTTTTATTTCTTTTGTATCTTCTTGTAACATTGTAAGAAAAGGAATTTATTCAATTGTATATACATATATACAATACATATGGTCATTGACCATCATGAGTTATATTAATATATAACCTACGAAAATTAAACCTTTGTGTTCTTTATTTTATTCCGCTGCATTTTAACTCTTTCAAAGGTTTTCATAAGTTTTATCTTAGTATCGCCACTTGTGTCAGACGACATTTCTGCTGACATTCGACATTGTTTCAGCATACTGATGTTATCTGTTTTGTTGTTTGTATTTATTTAATCCATAGTATAACTACCGGGACCCACCACAAGCATTAGTTATACATAGCTTAAAAATATACCAAATAAGAGACAACTAATGCACACCCCAAATGCATGCATTATTTTTTCTAATACCTTCTACCAAACGACCCCTAAGGATTTGAGGCACTTCAGGACTATTTTTGTCATTTTCGTTGTTTTATCCTGGAATAACTAATCCTGAGATATTGTTATTCCATCCTCTGTTGGGATAATTTATCTCAATACTATATATTTTTAATCATGTGATAACTTATCCTAAAATTAGTAACCACATGAGAGATAATGCAATACTCCCAGATATGTCCTTATCCGTCATACCAAACGACCCTTATAATACCACACCTTATGTACTTTTTTTGTCATGCTTACTAGCAATAATCTATTCAAAATAATTGTCATTTTAGAAAATAAAAATAGTTGTCATTTTAGAAAATTAAGATAAAAATAACTATTAATTTTCACTTACTTAATAAATATGGAGAGATTAATATTATAAAAAATTAATATTATAAAAAATAATATCAAATTGAGATCAAAGAATATATAAGAATAATTTAATTAAAATATTTTTTTAATTAATATTTTTATAAGACATGTACAAGAAAAATGTTAAACAGTGAGTCCAGCCGTGTGGCCCATGTACCGTGTGGGCCCCTTCCCCTTTCCTTGTGTATTTGGTAAATAATAGACTTAGGTTTGTACCTTAATTAGGAGTGTATTATTACCATAATTATAAAGATAATCTTCAAATAGAATAGGAATTTCTAGGTAGAATAGGAAGAGGATCTTCTTTATAACTTGTATATATATGTCTTTCATTAATAAGAATAATCAAGGGATTATTTCTTACATTCTTTCATGGTATCAAGAGTCTAGGTTCTCTTTACCCTGCTTCCGCTCCTCAAAATTTCTTCTTCTTTCTCGAAATTTTGCCCTAAAATTCTCGATTTTTTTGTGTGTTTCTTCTTTCACAAAAACCGAGTTTCTTCTCTTCCAAAAACCTTTCTCACAAATTCCCTTCTCTGAATCTTGTTGTTCTATTCCCTATAACTGATAAGAACACTTTTCACCCTGCCCTCACAGTTTCTAATATCAATAGCGTTCTTCCTATCGTTCTTGACCTAGAAACGTTCAATATGGGACATGGGCGGAATTATTCAAGATTCATGCTAAAGCACATAAAGTTCTTCACCACATCATCCTCCTCCTCCTTCAAAGGAGGGTGATAAGGCGTATACATCTAATGTGTCCACTCAAGAAGCAGACTCAGAATTATGGGACATGCTTGATTCCAAGGTTCTTCAGTGGATTTATGTCACTATCTCATTGGATCTCTTACAGACGATTATGGAATCCAACTCTACAGATATGACGGCGTGGAACCGTTTGCGTGACATATTTCAAGATAACAGTCATTCTAGAATTGTTATTCTTGAGCAGGAATTTTCGCAAGTTGCTATGACAAATTTTCCCAACGTCTCTTCTTATTGCCAACACCTCGCGACTTGCGCATCAACTTCGCAACGTGGTTCTCCTGCTTCTAACACCGCAGTTCTTCGATGGTTGCAGTCCGCCGAGGCCTATAATGGTGTTGCTTCAGTTATTCGACAGAGTAGCACCTTGCCAGAGTTCTATCAGGCCCGTTTCATACTTACATTGGAAAAAGTTGGCTTGGCGGTGACTGCTTCCAATTTTTCTTTTTCCAATTCAGCCACCGTGACCCAAAGTCACAACAACGGAGGTGGTAAGGAAGGCCAAAATAAGAATGATAATGGCAAGAATCGTGACGACAATAATCGATAACAAAGAATAACCGCGAGCCCACAGTGGCCCCATGGGCGATGGCAGCTGGTCCCAAAGACTCACAGCGGCCAACCTTACAGCGTCGCGGCTCTACCTTACAACCAGGACGCCTCGATCCTCCAGATACTCGCCGCGCCAAGATCCTCCAGATACTCGCGCCCAGCCTTTCTCCCACCTGCACTCCTAGTTCGCATCCAGACGTATGGCGCCTCGCAGCCTAGTATACTGGGCCTCGCCCATCGTGCTCACCACACGATGGGACATACATGCACCGACATCAAACAAATGATGCACACACTTGGCTTGACTCAATCGGAACTTAATTGGTACTGGACACCGACACCACTACCCACATGACATCCGATCAAGGCACTCTCTCGTCTTATTCCAATTTGAGCACTAATCGTGGTATAACTGTTGGTAATGGTAATGGCAATTCTATTCCAATTAAGGGTTATGGTCATAAAACCTTGTCCCCTCCTCATCCACTACTTGTCCTGGAAAATATCCTTCATGCCCCAAAATTAATTAAAAATTTAGTATATGTCCGTAAATTCACAACTGATAACTGGATTTCTATTAATTTTGATCCATTTGGATTTTCTGTAAATGATTTCAAGACGGGGAGTCATCTCATGAGGTGTAACAGTGGATGGGACCTATATCCAATCACACCAAGTCCAAGCGTCTCGCGTCAAGTTATGTCATCCACTTTTGCAGCTCTTGCTCCTTCCTTGTGGCATGCTCGTCTAGGTCATCTAGAGTCGTCTATTTTATCTTCTTTAGATAGACATAAGTTTATTTCTTGTAAGGGTACGCGTAGTACTCTAATTTGCCAATCCTGTGCTTTGGGAAAGATTATTAAATTACCATTTGTAGCTTCAAATTCGAATACTTCTATGTCATTTGAAATTATTTCATAGTGATTTATGAACATCTCCGGTTTTCAGTTCTATGGGTCATCGTTATTATGTTCTATTCTTAGATGACTATACTAAATATTTATGGACGTTTCCAATTGCGAAAAAATCTCACATTTTTTCCATCTTTATAAAATTTAGAGCCTTCATAAGAACGCAATTCGAACGAAAAATAAAAAACATTCAATGTGATAATGACAGAATATGATAATGGAGAATTTAGGGAGTTTTGTGCTCAAAATGGGATAAATTTTCATTTTTCTTGTCCTCATACGTCTTCACAAAGTGGAAAAGCTGAACGAAAAATTCGTACCATTAATAATATTGTCCGCACTTTATTGGTTCATTCTTCTGTTCCTATATTCTTTTGGCAGCATGCACTACAAATGGCTACCGATCTCCTAAATATTCTTCCCTCTAAAGGCTTGACATATTCATCTCCTCTAAAAGTGTTATACAATAAGACTCCGTCATACACTCATCTTAGGGTCTTCGGATGCTTATGTTATCCACTACAATCAATAAACTTCAGACAGGTTCTACTCTTTGTGTATTTTTGGGTTTTTTCGTCAAATCACCGTGGTTATAAATGTTTTGATTTATCCTCTAAACGAATCATCATTAGTCTTCATGTTCTCTTTGATGAATTCCAATTTCCCTTCTCTAAAGTAGAAAAATCTGTGTCTAGTTCCTATGATTTTTTGGATGATACTATCTCCCCCTATGTTCTCCGACATTTTTCAGGTTTGCTAGAAAATACGCAGGTTCCCTAAAATCCGCCCTCAGCGCCGCGGCCCTGCATAGAGGCGTCGCGACGCCAAAACTCCTGCGAGCCCTACAGTACTTCTGGCGTCGCGGTGCCAGTCCCCAGAGTCGCGGCGCCTTCGACAGTACTTCCAGATATTTTCGAAAATTCCCAAAATTCACCCAATCCAGCCCAGAGTCATGGTCCAGTCACTCGCAGTCAAATGGATGTTTTTAAACCAAAAAGACATTTCAATTTAAATTCAAATGTTCTTAAATCTTCATTACCCCGTAATCATGTGTCTTCTTTAAATGACCCTAATTGAAAAATTGTCATGACCGAGGAATATAATGCTCTTATTGATAATAAGACATGGGAGTTGGTACCCCGTCCATCTGATGTTAATATTATTCGGTCTATGTGGATATTTGTTCATAAGGAAAATTCTGATGGTTCATTTGCAAGACATAAGGCTAGACTTGTAGGTGATGATAAGACTCAGTGGGTTGGTGTAGATTTTGGTGAGACATTTAGCCCAGTGGTTTAAACAGCTACCATTCGTACTGTGCTCAGCTTGGCTCCTTCGCAATCATGACTCATTCATCAGCTAGATGTGAAAAATGCTTTCCTATAAGGTGATCTTCAGGAGACAGTGTATATGCATCAGCCTTTGAGATTTAGGGATACTAGATATCCTAATCATGTCTGTCTATTGAAGAAGTCTTTGTATGGGCTTAAGCAGTCTCCACGATCTTGGTATAAGAGGTTTGCTGATTTTGTTTCGACTATGGGTTTTTCTCACAGCAGGTCTGATAATTCATTATTTGTATATCGTCGAGGATATTTCATGGCTTATATTCTGTTATATGTTGATGATATTATCTTGACTGCCTCTTCTGATACTTTGCGTAAGTCTATTATGAAAATGCTCAGTTCTGAGTTTGTCATGAAGGACTTGGGCCATTTGAATTACTTTTTGGGGATTGCTGTAACTCGTCATGCAGGTGGATTGTTCTTATCACAGAGAAAGTATGCAGCAGAGATCATTGAGAGGGCTATGATGTCATCATGTAAGTCCACTTCTACTCCAGTTGATACTAAACCCAAGTTGGGTGCTGCAACTGGCTCTCCGTATGAGGATCCGACCAGCTATCGTAGTCTTGCAGGCGCCCTTCAGTATCTGACGTTCACGCGACCAGACATTACATATGCCGTACAACAGGTGTGTTTGTTTATGCATGATCCCAGAGTTGAGCATATGAATGCACTCAAACACATTCTTAGGTACATTCAGGGAACACTTGAGTATGGTTTGCATTTGTATCCTTCGTCGACGTCTACATTGGTCTCCTATACAGATGTTGATTGGGGTGGTTTTCTGACACTAGGCGGTCTACGTCTGAATATTGTATATTTTTGGGTAACAACTTGGTCTCATGGTCTGCCAAGCGTCAATCTACGCTTTCACGTTCAAGTGCAGAGGCCGAGTATCGAGGGGTAATTAATGTGGTCTTCGAATCATGTTGGTTGTCACGCCCTTTTCCGACCGCGACTTTAAAATAACTCCACTCCTGCTTAATAAAAATGTTAGAAAATAAATAAAAATGCTAAATGTCAAAAGGGTGCTTAAAAGGTGCTAAAATATTAAAAGTGTTGAAGGGTGCAAAGGGGTTCGCGGAGTCGTCACCTAATTAGTTTGGGTGAATTAGGACACCTAAATGTCAACTAGGTTAAAGTCAACACTAACTCCATTTTTATGGTCTGCAAACTAGTGTGAGATTCTGAGCAAGGGTTATTTATTATCCTAAAGGGAAGAGGTTAGGCACCCTAAAGGAACCGCTAACTTGCGGTTGTCCGTTCAAACCTAGGTTAATTATTATGCTAAGGAAAAGACATGTTTAAAAAGCATTTAAGTAAATGAAATTACAGATATAAGATATATTCTTAAAATTGCAAGATTTGTGTATAAAAGACAAAGTTAGTTTTAAAAAATATGCGATTAAAGTACCCAAATACTATATTGGATATGTGTTACATATAATAAAAGTAATAGTGCAAAATCTGTTATGACAAAATATTCACTTATGAGATAAGATGTAAATGGCTTCATGCTAACAACCTACGATTTAAATGATTTTTTTTTCTTACGCGAATGCTAATAAGGGTTTATAGCAAAAATAGGTTTCTCGTGTTGAAATAATATATTAGCTATCTAAATAATAATGCAAATAAAGGTTATTAAATGGCTTCCTATAACTTAAGAGGTGGCGAGCTACCTTCTAATTTATGCTTAACTACTCCAAGTGTTTTAATAGTAGCATAATGCTGGGCAGTTATATTACAATAAATGAATGGGGCGGGGCAGGAATGAATAAAAGGACTCGAGGAATGGCAATGCCATTTGCCTACGGCTTGGAATTTCTGAGGCAGAGATAAATGCACGTAGATGTGGGTCTTCGCGCTTGCCACGATGAGTCTTACTATGAGACTCTTCGTTTTCGCTCCGATGCATTTCATGTAAAACAAAATAAGAAAGAGAAAAGGATTAGTATGTATCCAAAATTTATCTAATAATAAACAAACATTTGACGTAAAATTTAAATACACATAAACCAATTCATTTCGGCCCACATCAATAATCAAACAGATTTTAGTTAAGTAGGACCCCAAGATGTGACAAAAATCACACAAAAAAAAAATAGGCCCAAACACATATTATAACTAATTAATGATTTGCACAAACATGCTGGCCTCCCACTTGTTACTTAACATATATTTGAACGAATATGGGGAATTTCAAACATACAGATGCAGATAGTGAGGGTGTTGTGCATCGTATGGACATGTAAAACTTATAAGAGAGAAAACAGGCTTACAGGATGGTCAAACAGTACTTTAATGTACAAAAGTGAACTATCCCGAACATGATATTTTTAAACTAAGAAGTACAGATTTGCACAACACTTCAATAGCATATTATCAAAGATCCAAATATGACCCAACTAAATTATTGGGCAAAGCCAATAGAGAAACAAAATAAAATACCAAGGAAAGTGTCCTTGTAGGAGGAGTTTATTCACCATTTAGATAATCTTAGAAGTGATGCAAACAAGGAAACCAATTGACCTAAGACATAGATGGTCTTACGCTAGATGATATGCTGTCAAATACCATATTCTATGTCCGTCCTCCTCACAGTATTATCAAGGGACAAAACAGTCTTAAAAATGCATTAAAAAGGGGCATGCAGACTTCATACAACATAGACAAAATGACTATTTTTAGACAGCAGGACGAATAGAGAACAGACTGAATTGGTACATATGCTCGGTAAAGGCTTTGACCCAGATATGCTTTGGATACCATCATACTTAAACAAACCATATTTGGCTAAATTTCTAATTCTTAGACATAAAGGACTGGGTCTATCCAATATATGACGGACCGACTTAGAATCAGACTTACAACAGAAAATATTCTGAACCATATCTAGCGAATACACCAAATTTTCAACCATTATAAGCATTCAGGCACACACAGGGTTGAAGTGCAGACATACAAGCATTTTTATTAGATAGATATGCGAGTATGTAACAACATTTGCCTATGTTATTCTATTCAGCCCCACTGGATTGCTACGATGGATTCATATAATTTGGCACAGAACATTGAAGATGATCAAAACATACCTAAGGCACAAAAATAAACCATCCTAAGCAGTACCTTTAACTAATAAGTATAGATCCCGCAATGCTTTAATAGCATACTGTTAAGATCTAAATACGTTGAAAATGTATAACTATTAGATTAATATAGAACCAAACAGAACACCAAAGCAGGATGACGATCGTTACGGAACAGAGGTATTTCCCACTCAGACACGCAAGAATGACCATAATCTTTCAGCAGATTCAGTTAGGGGTCATATAAGATACTCACAGAACACCAACATCAGCTTAACACACTTATTAATTATAATCAAAGATTGAACATGTTAACGCTTAACGTAATCAGTCAATAATCCTGTTTCATACGCCATATCTAATCATACTTAATGATCATACTAATAAACACGAGTAAGCATCTAACCCAATTAAACATGCTCAAAGCTGATCTGACAGATTCAAGAACCCAACTAACATGTCCGACAACTTAAAACGAATCCAACAATTGTTAATCGCACATATACATCATATTAGACAGTTTAAATCACGAATTAGCAAGAATTGTGTTTACCTTCTCCGGGCAGCGAACCGAGGCAACGTATCAAGTCGTCGACCCGCTCGGGTTCTGGTTTTACGATGCGAATAAAAAGGCAAAGCTTGTTTGCTGATTTCTTGACTGATATTGGAAGAAAAGGTTTCGAAATTCCTGTTCTTGTGATACTAATTGTCTGGGTGCTGAGCCCCTAACTTCCGACTCCTGTTGATGCCCTTACATGTGTAAAATCGCTCAATTTATAGCCTCAATCTCGAGTTCTAAACTTGGTAAACCTTTGATGATGATTTTGGGCTGATTTGGAGGAGATTTGTCATGATTTTCAGATTGATTTAGTATGCCTTTAGTTATGGTAGGTACTAGATCTATTTTGAGGACGATTTTGGTTATGGTAAACCTTGATTTTCGCGATTTAGGTCACGATTTTGGAATGGTTCTTGCTATGGAAGATTCTAAGAAAGGAAACATGGGATTTTGGTTGTGATCTGGTGGAATTTAGGGCGTGTGGGTAAGGGAGGCGGCGAACCAGAGATTCTAGGGTTCTTAGTATTTCCTTTTTTTTTCTTTTGAGTCGTGGGCTGCTGGACGAGGGAGGATATAAGGGTTGAGGTAAGTGGGGCCGCGGTCGGGGAGGAAGTAGTGGGGTGGGCGTGAGGTGGTGAGTTGGGCGCGAGGCGAGGCTGAGTTCGGGTAGTTGGGTTGGGCGAATTTAAGGGGTACTGGGCTAATAGTTGGGTATTTAGTTTTAGGAGTTATTTTATAGGTGTATTAATTAGTGGTAAATTAAATTATTTAAATTGTGATTAAATTATTTAGGTGTTTTATTAGTCTAAGTTTGAGTTTAAATTATTATAAAAAATAAAGACGGGCGTGCTATTTAAATAGTGCTTAATATTTTATAATGTGATGCCCTTATTAAAATTTTATTTATTATGCGTGTTTTGCAATGTTAAAATTAAAATTGAATGGAGCTTAGATTATTATTGAATTATTTAAATGATGAATGCATATACGATATTTAAGGATTTCTTAATGCTTTTACGTAAAATGCGGCGCTATTATTTAAAATCTTATTTATTGTGCATTATTTATTATTCTTTGAGCTAAAATTAAATTATCTTAATATGACTTTAGGCGCTACAATAATTATGAAATTGCTTTGCGTATTAATAAATGCGACTATGCTACTTGACACGACGTCATTGCTAAATTATTTATTTTATGTATTTATTTATTTTGTCGTTTGAGAATTGTGACAGGGCTTAAAATTAATAAATGCGGGCGCGAGACTCTAAGTGCTTAATTTTCTACGTAAGACACGGTGTCATTATTAAATTGCTTATTTGTGCATGTATTAATGTTTTATTGTTGCATTTTATTATTAAAATTATTTTAAAAATTAGTGTAATTTTATACTTAATGACTGGACGGGAGGGTCAAAATTGGTGTCAACATTGGTTACAAAATCTTCTTTTAGAGCTTCATTGTTCCATTGAGAAAGCTACCTTGGTGTATTGTGATAATATAAGTGTCATCTACCTTTCTGGTAATCCAGTTCAGCACCAGCGTACTAAACACATAGAGATGGATATTCACTTTGTTCGAGAAAGGGTAGCAAAAGGACAAGTACGCGTCTGTCATGTTCCTTCGAGATATCAAATTGCAGACATCTTTACAAAAAGGTCTTCCCTCAGTCATTTTTGAAGATTTTAGAGACAGTCTGAGCGTACGAAGACCGTCCGCTATGACTGCGGGGGTGTGTTAAATAGTGGGTCCAGCCATGTGGTCCATGTACCGTGTGGGGCCCTTCCCCTTTCTTTCTGTATTTGCTAAATATTAGACTTAGGTTTGTACCTTAATTAGAAGTGTAATATTACCATAATTATAAAGTTATTCTTCAAATAGAATAGAAATTTTTAAATAGAATAGAAAGAGGATCTTTCTTGTAACTTGTATATATATGTCTTTATTAATAAGAATAATCAATGAATTATTTCTTACATTTTTTCAAAAAATATCACAAGTAAATCGATCGGAGAAGAAGTACTTCATGGTCCATGTTTTTATGTGTGGTCCTTTAAAATTTTAAGAGCTACACATTATTGAGTGCTGCACTTATCATCTAGCGTTCACATGAACAAACGGCGAATATTAAATACTCCTAAATGAACATATCAAAGCAACAAAAGGTAATTTATTATACTCAGTAGCCTGACTCTAAAAATTGTATGTATTCTAATAAATTAAGAGGCAGCTCTAGAATAAGATCTCCAGTTCTAAATGAAAAATAAAATAATAAAATTGTAAGATGATATTAATTTCTCTTGGAAGTCTTCTCATTAATATCAAAATATATATAGAGTATAATATTCATCTCTTATACAATAGGAATCCTAAGCCTATACAAAAGAGGAATCTTAGTCTTACCATAATTATATTTACACAATATATGAAAATATTCTAATTATGGGTAGGGATACAATTGTTTCTATAATACATGTTTACACACCCACTCGGATGAGAGGAGGCGGACTGAGGCTGGATGCAAGTCAAGAAATAAGCGCGAAAAGTCCTTTGGTGAATATATTTGCATACTGATAGGATGATGGAACATGTAACACTCTGACATGGCCTAGTGCAACTTTCTCACGAACAAAGTGTAGGTCTATCTCAATGTGCTTGGTTCGCTGATGTTGAACCGGATTATGACGGATAGATGGCAGAGATGTTATCACAATACACTGATGGATGCGCAGCGAGGACCGAAGTTCTAACAGTAAATTTCTGAGCCAACAAATCACAGCTACTACATTTGCAACGCCTCTGTACTCAGCCTCGGCACTGTAGCGAGATAGGGTAGCTTGTCGCTTGACAGACCAAGAAATCAGATTATCCTCCAAAAAAATACAAAAGTCGGAGGTGGAGCGTCGCGTATCCGGACACCCTGCCCAATTTGCATCCGTATATGAAAGCAATCTGTTTGGTGCAGAGGGGTGTAGGTGCAAACCATAATCAAGAGTGTCCTTAATGTATCGAATGATACGCTTAAGAGCAGTGAAATGAGACTCTCTGGGGGCATGTATGAACAAGCATACCTGCTGAACAGCATAAGCTATGTATGGCCTGGTGAAGGTGAGATATTGAAGTGCACCTGCAAGGCTCCTATACAGAGTAGGATCAGAGACTGGAGCACTGAGCTTAGATTTAAAATCAACTAGAGTAGGCACCTCTTTGCAGTTCGTCATCTTAGCCCTGTACACAATCTTCTCTGCATACTTACGCTGACACAAGAACATATGATTGGCAGACCTGGTCACTGATATACCCAAAAAGTAACTCAGTTTCTCCAAATCATTCATTGCAAATTCGGACTTAAGCAAGACAATAATCTCATTTTTCAATCCGTCGGAGGAGGCAGTAAGAAAAATATCATCCACGTAAAGTAATAAGTAAGCAGTGCTACTACCTCGATGAAAAATGAAGAGTGATGTATCAGTCTTGCTGCATACAAACCCAATCTGCAAGATATACCTGGCAAAACGATCATACCACGCACGGGGGGCCTGTTTCAGGCCATATAGTGCGGAGACGACACACATAGTGAGAAACTGCTGGATGGGTGAACACTGGCGGCTGATGCATGTAGATTGTCTCTCTCATATTCCCATGTAAGAATGCATTCTTCACATCAAGCTGATGGATTGACCAGTGTTTGCCCATGGCAATGCTCAAAACTGTGCGAATGGTAGCTGGTTTTACAACCGGGCTGAAGGTCTCACCACAATCAATTCCCTTATACTGATTTGTGTCATTAGCCACAAGTCGTGTCTTATACCTCTCAAGAACTCCACTATCTCTAAATTTGTGACGAAATAGCCACAGACAACGAATCACATTCACCCCCTCAGGTCTAGGTACTAGATTCCATGTGTGATGTTTATTAAATAATTGAATTCATCAGACCGCCGCATTCCTATTAGGGTCTTGTTTAGCCAATATAGGATTTTGGGGAATTGGAGAAATAGTTTGGGCAGATAAGTTAAATTGGACTTTGGATTTGAAGATTCCATGTTTTGCACGAGTTTCCATTTGGTGAGTGGAGATAGTGAGAGGCTCCAAGGCGGAGGGATTTGTTGGATACGGAGAAGAAGGGGCTGACGCCGTAGGAGGTACCGCGGTGCTGTGATCAAGGACCGCGGTGCTAGAGGTAACCGTCGGTGGCGCCGTGATCAAGTGCCGCGACGCTGGAGGACTGACAGACCTCTCTAAAGTTTTAGTCTTGTGCCGCTGTTGTGATGAATCAGAAGCTCGCGGGAGTTTTAGCGCTGGCGTGTGACGTAAGAATCGCTATGCTCTAGTTGACTTAGGATGATGGGAGAGATGACAGACTCGTCAAGAAAAGAGTAATCCGGTTTTTGGAACTGTGTGAGATTCAAAAATGGGAATATGGTCTCATAGCATAGCTAGCCCCTATGGTTCGGCGGGAAGCCTAGGTAGACACATGGAGTGGACCTGTGGGATATTTTGTGAGGGGCAGTGGAGGCAAGGTTAGGATAGCATAGACAACCGAATATTCGGAGATAATCATAAGAGGAGACTCTATGATAGAGAATTTCGGTAGGGGTCATATTATGAAGGGTGCTAGTTGGGAGAATATTTAGAACGTATTCTGACATTTTAGCAGCATAGACCTAGAAAGACGGAGGTAGGGAGACATGAATCAAAAGAGTGTGAATTATATTGTTAATGGTGCAGATGATTCTTTCAGCTTTATTGTTTTGTGGAGAGGTGTGGAGGCATGAGAAGCGAAAGACCGTGTCATTATTAGTACAAAACCGGTGAAACATAGAGTTATTGAATTCACGACCATTATCGCACTAAAAAGATTTTATACATTTTTCAAACTGTGTTTGAATGAATTTTCGAAACTCAAGAAATTTGGCAAACACTTCCGATTTAAATTTGAGGGGATATAACCAAACAAAGTGAGAAAAATCATCTAGTAAGATAAGATAGTATTTATGACCGAGAGAACTAGCAACAGATGATGTCCATAAATCAGTATGTATAATATCAGAAGGTGCAAAAGTAACACTAATAGATGATTTAAATGGAAGACGAGTATGTTTGCCTAAAGAACAAGAAACACAGTTTTGGGCAAGCTTCTCATTACAAGTAATGAAATTATTGGCTCTAAAAAAACTAAAAACTGGAGCTCCTGGATGACCAAGCCTATTATTTCATGTTGAAGAAGAAATGACCGATAGAGAGACGGGATAACTAGATATGGCAGCGGAGGTGGGAGTGAATGGATATAAATCCCCCGTGCTATTGCATCTGGTAAGAGGTATCCAGTATGAAGATCCTTCATAGTGAAATCAAAAGGGTCAAAATCAACAGATACATAATTATTACGAGTGAATTTGCAGATAGAGATTAGATTTTTAATTATATATGGGGCATATAGGGTATTTTGAAGTGGAAATGAATTAGGAGGTGGTGTGTATGATGTACCAAAACCCTTTACTGGAATGTGGTGACCACTACCAACTGTCACAAATTGAGGATTCTTTAAACCAAATAGTTTGAGAATATTACCTACAGTCCGAGTGAGGTGAGAAGTGGCTCCGGAGTGCATGTACTAGGGCTGGCCAGTGGGCCGGGCCGGGCCCACTAGGATCGGTATAGGCGGGCTCGGGACGGGGTCGGGACGGAGAGGAGGGGCGGGATCGGGCTGGGGCGGGACCGGTACTAGCGGGACGATCTGGTGTCGTCCCGATCTGCGATCGGTGGGCGATCGGTCGGAGACGGGCGGGTTTTTTTTTTTTTTTTTTCCACTAAATTAAAAAGAAATTACTAACAAAGTAACGTATAGTCATATAGTGATAGTCATATACTCATATTATACTATTATAATATTATACTCATATATATTTATAAACTAAATAATTAAACAAAGACAAGAAGAGTGTAAAAAAAACATCCCAAAGCTATTTTTGTGTCTCTTATATTATTAATTATTTCATTGAAATATACAAGATTCAGAATTACAACATTGTAGTGTACTGTTGTTGAAAAAAATTGCAAAAGACATAGAAAAAATTAAAAAATACTAAAATTGCAATGAAATATATTACCAATTTGAAAATACTTTTTCTAGTTTATTTATAATTTCGTGTGGTTCTTCGGTTGGAATTGATATATCTTGGTCAAATTGTTCCACGTCGCTACTCATGCCTTCAGATAAGATGTCGTTGTAGTTTTCGTCTTCTTCTTCGTTAATCTCTGGGTGACGCTTTCTTCGCTCATTTCGTATCCAATCTACGAATAGTACCATCATCTCCAAGTGTCTCGCTAATGAGTGTACTGCTCTCCTATTTAAAATCTGTCTGCAGAAAAAGCGCTTTCAGAAGCGATTGCTGACGCTTGAATGTTCAAAATATCTCGGGCCATCATTGAAAGTGTCGGAAATGTCTTCTCATTCTGCATCCAATATTTCAGCAAGTCTTCCTTTCCGTCTTCATTGACAACTGCTTGGTAAGGTAAAGTTCCCTGCAAAACAAAAACATCGAACTCGCTAATTTGGTTAGCAGTGCTACCACCGCACATTCTATTTCTGAGGCTTTCAATACTGTCCGCAGAAACAACATGTCTTTTTTGAGGCTGTGTTGAAGCAGAATAAGATGGTACGAAAGTCGGTTGATTACTAGCACTTTCTTGCTGGTAATGCCAATATACTTTTTTGCATTCATCTTCTACGCTATCCAACACTTCTTCTAGCGTTAGTTCAATAGGTGACTCAACATTTAAATTTTTGGGAGTTGGAGGTGGTAGTACGTCCATACAGTTATAAATATTTTTAATAAGACTTTTACAACCGTCTACTTTAATAGTCGGATTCAATACATCACCAATAATATAAATAGGGGAATAGGAATAAAATATTTCTTTAATTTCATAAACATTTTTTTAATAGCTGCCTTATAAGAAGGTTTTTCCATATATTCTTTAAGAAGTAAAAATATTATAGCTATATAAAACAACATAGTTGAAATAGTAGGATAATATAAAGTAGAAAATTCTTTTGTTGCTCGTTGAAAATTCTCTAGAAATACAATAAGTTCTTTAATTTTGTCTCAATCATTATCCACAATCATATCATTTGGATTTTGATTATGGGCGTTAAAAAATAAAGTGATAGGTTTTCTATAGTCATAAGCAACAACTAGTTGGTCATATAAAGAATTCCACCTAGTTGGTACTTCTTCGGAAATTTTTCTGTAAGATAGTTCACAATCGTGATAAGTTTTTTTATATTATTTTCTCTGTTGAATTCTATTATTTTTAAAAATAAAGTTTATAGCAAATTGTATTTTTTCAAGAATATCTTGAAAAAGTGAAAGACCATCCTTTACAACTAAGTTATAAATATGACACGCACATTTGATATGAAAATATTTTGGAAAAGACGGAGTTAAAACTTCTTTTAAAACATAAATAACATAATTGTTAGAAGCTGCATTATCTAATGTAATAATCATAACTTTATCAGTTATTCCGTAATAATCACAGACTAAATAAATATTTTGTGAAATAAACTCACCAGTGTGCCTACTATCTATATATCTATATGCTAAAATACGTTTTTGCATAGACCATTTATAATCTATCCAATGACATGTTACCGTTAAATAATCATGGCCGTTAGTACTACGACCTATATAAGAAGTTAGAGCGACTTTGCAATTTAAATGATATAATGAATAACGCAAATATTATTGATATTCGTGTGCAAATTTAAACACGTTTCTCTTAACCGTTGATCTGGGAAAACCTTTATAAGAAGGATTATACATATCTCTAATATAATGAATAAAACCAGGCGATTCAGGAAATGAAAAAGGCAAACCCTCCACAACAACTAATTTTGCTAGTGTCTCTCTATCTTTATGTTTATCGTATTTAGGGCCTACAACTCCTCCCGTCATAGGGTTAATTTGACCCTGTACTTTGTCCGGGACAGTATGTGAACCTTGTTTCGATTGAGAGGATGATTGCTCACCATCTTTTTCAATAAGGTATTGGACATGCAAGACTTTGTGTTTTTGCAATAGGTGTCTTGCTAAATCCCTCGTTCCACCATGACCTTGTCCAGTTTTAAAAGTATAAACAGATTTACAAGTTTTACATATAGCTACTTGATTCGGTACGTCCCTGTGAAAATATTTCCACACAACTGATGTTAATGGTCGTTTTGCCGGACCTCGTCTCATACTAGGGGGGATAGGAGACATTTCACTAGTGGGTGTATCATCATCTACATTAGTAGGTGTATCATCATCTAGAGTGTCATCTAAATTAAAATCTTCTTCATTTTGAGGATAAAAATTATGTCAAGATCATATGGTATTTTAGGAAACAGTTCAGGATCTATAAAATCATCTTGTCTAGGAATACTAGAAGAAGTACCCTTGCCCTTGCCCTTGATACCCAAGACCTTGCCCAAAATATTTTTTGTTCTTTTAATTTTAATTATGGTAATAAATAGTTAAAGACTTAAAAAGGTAAAGATAATGAAATTAAATGTGCTAAATGAAATAAAAATAAAATAATAATTTAATGAGAGAACGAATGTACCAAACGCCGACGTAGAGTCGATGTGTAATCGAGAGAGGTTGAAAATTGAAACTTTGCTCGATAGATTAATCCTCAAGCTAGTTGCCAACTTCACTCCCAATTCTCAAATTAATAAATAGAGTGAATATGTAGTAGACAATGTTTTATAGAAATAGATTGATTGATATTTGAGAGATTAGAGATTGTAGGAAGATTTGTGAGAAATAAGAAGAGAAAATGAGTTATTTATAGTTGGAAAATTGAGTTAAAGTATAAATATAATAACTTAGGAGTTAAAAATAAATATAAAGGGGTAGGGGGGTTGGGGGAAGCCAAAAATGGCTGTTGCAATAACGACCAAAATGTAAAATGGCCGTTATTGCAACGGCTATTTACAATGTGAGGATCGGGCGTGACGATGCAGACCGGGACGGATCGGGTCCTAGCGGGGCCGGGTCAAGCGGACCATACCATGTCCGTCGGTTCGAGCTCCGGACGCTAATTTTTTTAAATTTAAACGGGCGTGCGGGGCCGGGGCCGGTCGGGGCGGCCGGTCGGCCCGACCATCGCCGCCTACCATGTACGATTGTTGTCGGTCATTGCATGTTGAGATCTGAATGTCCGACCTAACTCGATGGGTGTCATCTTTGGATGAGAAATTGGCCCGACCGTCGTGAAGTGGGCTGCTGCGGTCTTGGATGTCTTAGGGATGGAGCAGGGCCCAACACACCGTGGTGGGAGAACTGGTGGAAGGGTTGCTGGTACTGGAACTGCGGCGGCGCCGCGAGTCAGACGGTATTGCTTGTGCAGGCCCGAATCTGTGGGCCCTGTTGTTGTTGTTGTTGATTCTGCTATCCGCGACCCCTACCACGAACACGTCCTCCTCTGCCGCGACCCTTGCCACCGCATCCCTACTACGGTTGAAAGTTTTCTGGCGGCGTTGGATCTTGAGGGCGTGTTTCGACAGCTAACACCTTCTGATTGTGCTCATCATGCTTAGCACGGTGAGTCTCTTCAAGCAACAACTGCGAGCGAACTTTGTTAAAACTGGAAATCGGATCTGCCTGTTGAATTATGGCGGCTAACGTATCATAGTCGCCTTTGGGAAGGCCTGCAATCAATTGCAACATCATCTTAGTGTCTGAGACAGGCGTGTCGACGTTGGAGAGTTGATCCGCCAGTAGTTTCAGATGTATGCAGTATTCAGTCATGTTGGAGAAATTTTCAAGGCGTGTATTGTTAAATTGTTCCTCCAAATAGACCGCACGAGTGTGCTTGTTATCTTGAAAGATTTCCTCCAAGCGGTTCCATAAATCACGGGTTGTGGCGCCAGATTTCATGATAGTAAGAAGAAGATCCTGAGAGATACTACCATAAATCCACTGTTTGACGACGGCGTCTAGATGACGCCAAGTAGACTCATCAACCTCCGGAGGGCGCGGAATAGTGTCGTCGATGTGGTCAAGCACATTATAGATACATGCGTGATTACGAAACAATTCAACCCAAGAAGAATACTGACTGTTTTCCTGATCAAGAAGAATGGAAATATAATTCTTGATGTTGGTAATAGTTAGGGCGGGATGAAAAGAGGATGACGACGTGGTGAACTGGTGGTAGATTTTGTGGAGGTAGATGCGTCAGAATCAGAAGAGTAATCATGAGCATCCATTTAGAGAAGAGAGGAAAGAAGAAGAAAAACCAAGAATTTGGGAGGAGAAAAGGCGGCGCCGCGGCGGAAGATACTCACAAAAAAAATTCTAGGTTTTGTGTTAGGCTCTTGATACCATGTAAGATGATATTAATCTCCATTGGAGAGTCTTCTCATTAATATCAAAACATATATAAAGTACAATATTCATCCCTTATACAATAGGAATCATAAGCCTATACAAAAGAGGAATCCTAGTCTTACCATAATTATATCTACACAATATATGAAAATATTCTAATTATGGGTAGGGATACAATTATTTCTATAATATACATGTTTACAGAAGAAGAGATCAAGAAAGTTTCAGAATGCATATCGGCGAAACTTGGTTTTTTCTTTTCAAGTATTCCAAAAAAACACTAATTTCTTTCTATAATCATAGTGTTTAAATCAATTTACGCCTTCAATAATTTCACGAAGTATCTGCTATTTTTATTAACAGATATATTGAAACTTTGTCCATTAAAACTTGAACAGATAGGAAGCAATCACTTAATGTTATTAAGAATGTTAAGAGTCTCACACCGGATATGAAATGTGAACATGAATTCCTTATATGAATTTGAACAATCCTCACCCTACAAGCTAACTTTTGGGGTTGAGTTAGGTCCAATATCCATTCTTTACATGATATCAGAGCAGAATCATTTCAATTCTTTGTTCACCGATGTTGGGCCCCCAAATTATATTATTCACGCTCCAGTTAACAAGGTCTGAGCATTATATTATCCACGCTCCAGTTAACAAGGTCTGAGCGTGCGGGGGAGTGTTAAGAGTCCCACATCAGATTATATTATCCACGCTCCAGTTAACAAGGTCTGAGTGTGCGGGGGAGTGTTAAGAGTCCCACATCGGATTATATTATCCACGCTCCAGTTTTCAAGGTCTGGACATGTGGGGGAGTGTTAAGAGTTCCACATCAGATATGGAATGAGAACATGGACTCATTAAGAGTCCCACATCAGATTATATTATCCACGCTCCAGTTAACAAGGTCTGGGCGTGCGAGGAGTGTTAAGAGTCTCACATCGGATATGGAATGAGAACATAAACTCCTTATATGGACTTGGACAATCCTCACCCTACAAGCTAGTTTTTGGGTTGAGTTAGGCCCAAGATTCATTCTTTACAAATAATCATTTCAAAAATACAAAATTTACTATGTCATCCTTTTGATTTTTTGGGTACTTGCCATGCTGATAAACGAAAAAACGAAGCCATAAAAAAAGTTCATAATATAAGATCTTTTCCCTTTCCCTTTCTTTCTATTTTCTTTATCTTTATGGTAAAGTCAGCAAAATCTCAAAAAAGCAAGTCGAAAGAATGAGCTGCATTGCATATGATTTTAAGATAAAAGTGAGAGAAAATAGAACCGGATAAATATAATTTTACGACTTTAACTAGAAGTCTCAGATTCGAGTAAAAAAATTCTGTTAGAGAGCGCTTTCCTTTTAAATGAGTCTTACGCGATATGAATTCAGATTAATCGGGACTCTAAATGCAGATACCGGATATCAAATGAGAAAAAGTGCAACACACTAACAAATAATTATTAATCTTTGATTTTATTGGGTCAGATAATTAAAAAAACGGAGACTATTCTTAACTTTAGATTAGGGCAATGACATGTTACCGTTAAATAATCATGACCGTTAGTACTACGACCTATATCAGAAGTTAGAGCGACTTTGCAATTTAAATGATATAATGAATAACGCAAATATTGTTGATATTCGTGTGCAAATTTAAACATGTCTCTCTTAACCGTTGATCTAGGAAAACCTTTATAAGAAAGATTATACATATCTCTAATATAATGAATAAAACCAGGCTATTCAGGAAATGAAAAAGGCAAACCCTCCACAACAACTAATTTTGCTAGTGCCTCCCTATCTTTATGTTTATCGTATTTAGGGCCTACAACTCACCCCGTCATAGGGTTAATTTGACCCTGTACTTTGTCCGGGACAGTATGTGAACCTTGTTTCGATTGATAGGACGCTTGCTCACCATCTTTTTCAATAAGGTATTGGGCATACAAGACTTTGTGTTTTTGCAATAGGTGTCTTGCTAAACCCCCCGTTCCACCATGACCTTGTCCAGTTTTAAAAGTATAAACAGATTTACAAGTTTTACATATAGCTACTTGATTCGGTACGTCCCTGTGAAAATATTTCCATACAGCTCATGTTAATGGTCGTTTTGCCGGACCTCGTCTCATACTAGGGGGGATAAGAGGCATTTCACTAGTAGGTGTATCATCATCTACATTAGTAGGTGTATCATCATCTAGAGTGTCATCTAAATTAAAATCTTCTTCATTTTGAGGATAAATATTTGTGTCAAGATCATATGGTATTTTAGGAAACAGTTCAGGATCTATAAAATCATCTTGTCTAGGAATACTAGAAGAAGTACCCTTGCCCTTGCCCTTGATACCCAAGGCCTTGCCCAAAACATTTTTTGTTCTTTTCATTTTAATTATGGTAATAAATAGTTAAAGACTTAAAAATGTAAAGATAATGAAATTAAATGTGCTAAATGAAATAAAAACAAAATAATAATTTAATGAGAGAACGAATGTACCAAAGCGACGTAAGTCGATGTGTAATCGAGAGAGGTTGAAAATTGAAACTTTGCTCGATAGATTAATCCTCAAGCTAGTTGCCAACTTCACTCCCAATTCTCAAATTAATAAATAGAGTAAATATGTAGTAGACAATGTTGTATAGAAATAGATTGGTCGATATTTGAGAGATTAAAGATTGTAGGAAGATTTGTGAGAAATAAGAAGAGAAAATGAGGTATTTATAGTTGGAAAATTGGGTTAAAGTGTAAATATAATAACTTAGGGGTTAAAAATAAATATAAAGGGGTAGGGGGTTGGGGGAGTGGGGGAAGCCAAAAATGGCCGTTGCAATAACAACCAAAATGTAAAATGGTCGTTATTGCAACAACTATTTTTGGCAAGTGGCGGGACTGGGGCGGGACCAGGCGGGACCGGGACAGGACCAAGACGGGTCGGGTCCTAGCGGGACCGGTCGGGCGGGACCATACCATGTCCCGTCCCGGTTCGAGCTCCGAACCCGCTAATTTTTTTCCAATTTAAACGGGGCGTCTTGGGCCGAGGCAAGATCGGGGCGGCGGGTCGGCCGACCATCGCGGCCCTACCATGTACCAGTTGTTGTCAGGATGTTGCATGTTGAGACTGCTGAATGCCTGACCTAACTTTCGATGGGTGTCATCTTTGGATGAAATTTCTTGGCCCGACCGTCGTAAGTGGAGTGCATTCTTTGGTCTTGGATGTCTTGGGGAGTAGAGCGAGGGCTCAACACCGCGTGGTGGGAGAATCGTGGAAGGGTTGTTGGTGCTCGAGCTGGCGGCGCGCGCTATCTGAGTCTTGTTGGGCGCCGCGACGCTGAATCGAATTGTGGGCCTGTTGTTGTTCTGCTGGTCTGATTCTGTCATGACACTACCACGAACACGGCCTCCTCTGCATTTGAACAATCCTCACCCTACAAGCTAACTTTTGGGGTTGAGTTAGGTCCAATATCCATTCTTTACATGATATCAGAGCAGAATCATTCCAATTCTTTGTTCACCGATGTTGGGCCCCCAAATTATATTATTCACGCTCCAGTTAACAAGGTCTGAGCGTGCGGGGGAGTGTTAAGAGTCCCACATCAGATTATATCATCCACGCTCTAGTTAACAAGGTCTGGGTGTGCGGGGGAGTGTTAAGAGTCACACATCGAATTATATTATTCACGCTCCAGTTATCAAGGTCTGGACATGTGGGGGAGTGTTAAGAGTTCCACATCGGATATAGAATGAGAACATAGACTCATTAAGAGTCTCACATCGGATTATATTATCCACGCTCCAGTTAACAAGGTCTGAACGTGCGAGGAGTGTTAAGAGTCTCACATCGGATATGGAATGAGAACATGAACTCCTTATATGGACTTGGACAATCCTCACCCTACAAGCTAGTTTTTGGGTTGAGTTAGGCCCAAGATTCATTCTTTACAAATAATCGTTTCAAAAATACAAAATTTACTATGTCATCCTTTTGATTTTTAGGGTACTTGCCATGCTGATAAACGAAAAAACGAAGCCATAAAAAAAGTTCACAATATAAGATCTTTTCCCTTTCCCTTTCTTTCTATTTTCTTTATCTTTATGGTAAAGTCAGCAAAATCTCAAAAAAGCAACTCGAAAGAATGAGCTGCATTGCATATGATTTTAAGATAAAAGTGAGAGAAAATAGAACTTGCTTTTCAATTTCTATTGTGAGAAGAGTAGATGCACATTATAATATTATCTACTTATAGAGAGAAGATCAATCAGGATCGTGATGGGATGAATATAATTTTACGACTTTAACTAGAAGTCTCAGATTCGAGTCTTGAGTATGAAAAAAATTATGTTAGAGAGCGCTTTCCTCTTAAATGAGTCTTACGCGACATGAATTCAGATTAATCGGGACTCTAAATGCAGATACCGGATATCAAATGAGAAAAAGTGCAACACACTAACAAATAATTATTAATCTTTGATTTTATTGGGTCAGATAATTAAAATAACGGAGACTATTCTTAACTTTAGATTAGGGCAATGATATTAATGGGAATGTTAAACATATATCATAAAAGTAGTGATATTAAATGAGGAGCCAAAATTTGTGGAAGATTGGATTTTTTTCTAAAACAGATTCTTTAACTGTGGTTAAGATGCTTGTTAAATTACTTTAATTTAAACCTTTGAATTTCAAATGTAACAAGTGCCATTCATCTAAATATGTACTTGAGAAAATGGAAAAGATGTAATGGGGAGGAGCCGAATTCATATTTTTTTCTTAATTTTGTTATATAATAGCATAATTAAAATTTATATGTTTAGCTTAAGTTCTTACTCATGGTTATTAACATGAGATTATGCATTAATGTTACTATAATTTAAAATTATGGAATCTGCTTCACTTAGGCTATATATGAATGTATTACTTTATATTGTTTCAGTTCCAAAATAAGTATCACCTTTTATTTTTCGAAAGTTAATTTAACTAATTTTTTAAGATAAATTAAATAAGATTAACTTAATTTTTTTAAATTTAAATAAAAATATTAAAAAATTATGTAAAAAATGCTATAAGTTATAATTTTTTCATATCAATATAATTTTAAAAAAGTTAAAATGTTGATCAAAGTAATTTTAATATATTTGCTAATACTAAATGAGAAGCAGCTGATAGAACTTTACTTAAAACAGAATATAATAACTAGAAAGTTGCTGAAATTGGTTGCTTTTTGCCTCATCTGTTCACGCACATGGGAACAACTATTTAACAGACAGGGACTTTTACGTAGTGATACAAAATTAGGGATAAATTTTTTAGATTATTTAGCAAAATAATCTTTTTCCAACAAGTAACAATAATAGTCGCTATAAGAAGAAATACATTTGCCAACAACATTTTTATTGTCATATGTTGAATGTTATTGTCAAAAGTATTTTTCATAACAACAAAAATTGTTGCATGTCGTTATAATAACCACCGATGCGAAAAAATTTCGCAACAACAAGTTGTATTTTTTGTTGTCATTTATGTTTTATAGCAACAATTTATTAAATTTTTGTTGTAATTTAGATTTTTTAATAATAATATATTTATTGTTGCTAAAATTTTATTGTCAATTTTATAATTTCTTGTAGTGACTTTTTTCACAAAGTATATAGAAATCGGTAAAAATATATAATTAGCATACAAAAACATATAATTATGTCATTGTAGGTCGTATATATGTTCCTACATAACACTAATGTATTGACATAGAAAAACATACACACGACATACAAAATATTTACTAGCTGGACTGCGAAGTACTCTTTGGTAGCATTTGCTTAATAAAACTCCCTCCTTTAAAAATGAATCATCATTCCTTATAATGAGGGTCAAGTATAATTTTCAATCTCAATTCATCTGCACTAGTATATTATATTAAGCAGAAAACAGCCAAATTTGCTTGCTTTTTGCCTTTTTGGACCTGTCTGTTTATCCATGTGACATGGGGACAACTATTGGAAGTTTATGTTTATTTGTTCCTCTCAAATGTGTTTAATCTCCTAAGATTACCTCAGTTTCATATCCTTGTAAGCAGTGATGGAAGTTCAAGTAAGGAGATTACAAAAAATTTATGATATCAAGAAGAAGAAAAAAGGGGCAGCCCGGTCTGACTAAGCTCGCGAGGTATGTTATCATGCACGCAAGCCTACTCAGATTTCAAAAGGTTATTTACACGACTTGAACCCATGACCTGCAACTTTACCAGTTACTCCAAGACTCTCATTCTATGATATCAAGAAGATTCATACTAAAAATAAAAGTCATTTTAAGTTATATATATAGCGAATAAAAGTCATTTAACCATAGCAAATAAATTAAAGGGGAAGAATTGATAGGATAAAAATGATATTTTTCTATATAGTATCATTACATACTAAAAAACATGCTTCCTCCAAGGGGTGCAAGAGAATTTGCTATAATTAAATGACATTACATACTAAAAATGTCGAAATAAAAAACAAATTAAAGGGGAAGAACTGATAACCAAATAAATGTATATATTGTTGAGATATACCACATATATGTGGTTAGTTGGATATTAATTTGATATATTAGTTTATTATAAGTCATTAGATATTTTGATTAGGAATATTTTGATTAGATATTTTGTAAATTAGGGGATAGTCTTGTAAATAGGGACTTTGTATTCATTTAGCAATTAAGATGAAATAATATCACAAAAGGAGGAGCACTTTGGTTTTGCTCCCTAAATATAATGTCTTCTCCTCTTCATTCACTTTCCTCCTCTCTTCTCACTTTCTTCATCAACATTGATCGATAAATCTGTGATAATTAAACATGATATCAAAGCCAAGGTAATTGATGCGATCCGATGAAGAAGAGACCAGATCGAGCAGCTTACAAAAAAAAAAATCAGAAGCGATTTCTTCTGGAAAATAAAATCGTGACTTCTTCTGAAAATTAGAATCGAAGAGTCCGGAATTTAACATCCATTGTGCAACCGAGATCGAAGGATCCAAAGGAGTCGATCTCACATGAGAAAAATCAGAATCGCGAAGAGCGATTTTCGTCTGAAAAAATCAGAAGAACGAAATCACGTTTTTTTTTCGACTGAAAATTCAGAATTGAAGATCGATTGAGAGATCGAAGCGGTTGTCTTCCAGATTAGAGTGACAATACATAGTGATTCTCTCTGGATCGATCAGTTTCTGAAACATATTGAGGAGGAATTGCCGAGATCGAATAAAGCCATCGCGCGATCGAAGAACGAATTTAAGGATCGAAATCTACACAATATTGAGGTAATCTCTGTAGTATATCGATCGATTTTGTTGCTAGTGACACAAAATCGACGTCGAAGTTCGCCCAAAATATTTCTAAAATTCTTTTTCCTATTGTTGTTGTGTTGGTGTATCGTATTGTTAAAGGTGTATTTGTGTTGGTCAATTGACGAATTGGAGAAAATGTGTCGAGTTCGTCATTGTTGTTGTTGATAGTTGTTGTGCCGTTGTTCTGTGTTGGCAATTTTGTATTGTTAAAATTGAATTCCTGTTGGTGTTGTTGTTTTGATATCCGAATTGAATAAGTGTAGAGGCTGAAATAATAGTGAAGGAACAATGGAGTTGCTGTTTTTTTATTGTTGTGTTGGTTTCTACACTCTGAAATTGTGAATGTTGCTGTTGTGGCGGATTGTTGCTGGATCTAAAATCTGCACAGCTTGCTGTAGTCTGTGGAAAGGAAGTAAGAACTGTGGATCAGTGGAATTCCAGTTCAGGGAAATTATGGTTATATTCAAGGTATCGATAGATGGATCGAGGAGTTCTTAGCGACAAATAGACTAAGAATTGAGGGATATGATGCGCGATTTAATGCACACACTTTAACGCAAGTGCACGTTGTCGACTCAAGTAATATAGTCTAGGTAAGACCGAATATCGTCCTCAATGATTGGTTTTCAAGTACCGATTATCTATCCTATGGTATCTATTTGGTTAACGTAAATTGAATTGGAATTCTAACTAATAATGCAGGAAATAAACTAATTATAAAAATACTTTGATTTAAATCAGTTATGATGGATAATTAGGGCTTCCAAGATCATCAACTATCCACTCTATTTAATTCTTAATACAATTAGATTGACTTCTTCTTCTACGTTAAGATAGCAGGTTTACTAATCCGTTTTATACTCCCGTTAAGGCTATATAAACAATCAACCCCAGTAGCGCTCCTTTCTACCTTTCGGTGATAAGGATGACTCTATAGGAGGATTAAGAACAAAAACCCTGTTAATCGTCACGCACCTTGCGTGAATTTATGTATTTAAACCCCTATTAACGCTACACAAGTAATTGAGGTATTTTCATCCCCAATCCGACCTATGTCTACCCAACTTACAACATAGTCACAACCTCCTCCTTTCGAAGTTTGATTAGAAATCATATAAATAATGATAATTAGTGATCAATTAATTACCAAGCATTCAAAACAATTATTGGGTAAATCTTAAATAAGTGAAGAAAAAATCAACTAATATATTAATTCATGAATAGAGTTTCAAGTGAATCACAAGGAAATCCCTAATAAAGTAATTAGCTCCTAGCCATTGTCACGCTAAGAACTAATACAATCTCCATACATGAACTGAAATAAATAAAGCAAAAAGAAAGAAAAGAAAATACTCAAGAACGAGTCTCCAAGCCTTCTAGCATTCAAAAGTTGTGTTGTGGAATATTTACAAGATGGATTGGTGGATGGGTGGATGTAGAATGGTGAATGGTGGAATGGAGAATTGATGGATGGGGAATGAATTCTTCTAATGATGTAGAGACTATTTATAGACCAAGAATCCTTTAGGTAAAGGGTTAAGGATTTATGTAGGTAGGAAAAGTTATTAGAATCCTTTTAGGTAAGGGTTTTAAGGTAGGAAAAGTTATCCCTTTAGGATTCTGAAAACATGTCAATTCGGCCCAGAACTTCATAAATCCGCGTCGTGCCGCTGACCTGTGATCCAAGCGGCTGAAAAAACTGCCACTTTCGGACTTGCGACATATTGGCGCGGCTCTGCTGCCATGGCGCGCCATGGTGACATTTTTCTGGCGAATTTTCGTTTCGTCGTCTTTTCTCGTCCGGACTTCGTATGATTTCCTCTATAATTCCCGGAACTTCTTAGACTTCAATTCTTGGCCCTTTTTGTGTGCAATTCCATCTCATTTATGCTCATTTCATCTCCTTTTCGTCATTTCTCCATTTCTGACCGCTGTGACACAAAAGAAAGGAAAACGACCCTAATACTATACTAAACATAAATGAAATGAGTAAAATACTAACTAAAAATGACTCAAAAAGTGTATATAAAATACACTGATCAAATACTCCCAAACTTAACCTTTGCTCGCCCTCGAGCAAAGATAAAAAAAAATAAAAAAAACAAAGACGTGAAAGAAAAGAAAATAAAATGACTCAAAGACATTGACCAAATTGCTGTATAATTGTCACTTAGAAAAGCATGAAGGTTAGTAGGATAATATGTAGGAACATATAGCATGAATTTTTAGCATTCTAAACACTCAAGTCAGATATTTCGCAAATTCGATTTAATCATACTCAATGGAAGTAAGAATACCTAACTATGCATGTTAATTTCAAAATTCTATGGCATGTTTACTTGCTATTCTCCACTAATCATGGATACACATATTAGAGATCTTCAGGGCTTTTCAGGGTTGTAATGTAGGCTTAGGCAGGGGTAGGTAAAAATAGGCATTTAGGTTCAATTTACGTACCATAAGCTCTTTTTCTTTCAACTCTTCCCTTTTCTTTTGATTCTCTTTTTCACTTCATACCTATCTTTCCCCTCTTTTGTTTTGAGAGAATGAGGTGTATGATGAATAGCAGGCACCCCCAAACTTAGGCTTTTGCCTATTTATTATTACTTTTTCATTGGGGTGCATAAAAATTGTTTACTCTCTTTTTGTCTTTTTTTTTCAACACTTTATTTTCCAAACATCTCAATTTTTTCCACTTATGGCATAAGTATGGAATTATAGGGTGTCAAATAAAGGTTTTATTTTTAGGCTCAAAGGGGCTGACTAGGGATATAATTTGACTGTCAGGGATAGACAAAGAATGGTAAGAAAGGGCTAACAAAGAAATATCTGAGTCATCTCCCTAACATGTATATCCTAACTATTTCGCCTCAAATAGCAAGCAAGCAGACACATATGTTTAATCACTAACAATGCATAAATCAAACAAGATACCCCACATAATTTGATTTCATGAATTTTTGGCATATCTATCCTAAGTGTTCAGATGGTTGCTTCTAATTCCACTACATTATTCCACTTTACTTCACTAGGCGTTTCAAGTAACTACAACATGCATGATCTTAAAAAAAAATTATGACTAAAAATTGACTCAAAAATTACTCAAAAATACACAAAACAATTCAAAAAGACTCAAAACAATAAAACATCCACCCAAACTTAAATCACACATTGTTCCCAATGTGTGCAAGACTCAAAAAAATATGGACAACTTACTGACACAATACAACGGTCATAACGGAGGTCTAGGAGGAAAAATTCTGGAATTTGCACGAAATCTGGGTTTCTGAACTTTCGACGCCGCGGCCAGAATCAGCGCCCATGCTCGTGGCGGGTTCTGAGCTCAGCTGCACGCTGATTTCGGGAGCCGCGGCACGACGATCGCTTCCTTTTTTTTCAGCGTTTTTGCTCTTTTTTCCTTCGATTTTAGCTACCCACCGCCATCCAACAACACAAAACAAGAACCCAAGACCGTGAGATGCTTTCAAGACAAAATAAAATAAAATAAAGACAAATTAAAATAACATAATTAAAAACATTGGGTTGCCTTCCCAACAAGTTGTCTTTAACGCCTTTTAGCGGGACGCAATTAACCTTTACGAGTGCCCATCGATCCTTCGCGAATCGCCGCAATCCGCAGTTATTGTTGCAGTCTCACTTCAACTACAACAATTGCTTCAAACAAGTGGCCTCAAATATACGATTATCTCCCAAGTACACAAGCATGCTTGTCTTTTAGGCTCTCTCTAATGTAGGATCGGTGAGATTCCCAACATCTCTCAACTCTGAGGTGCCCTTGATGGTATGGACTTTCTGTTTGGGGTCAACATTGATAGTGGTGGTGTTTATTCGCAATAGGTACAAGAAAAGATTTTCCAAGGAATCCAAAAAGATGAATGATTGATCTCGGTACCACTTTTCCTTCTCTACACCAATTATCCCGCCATTCTCAAAAGTCAGGTGTGGTTCAGGCTCTTCTATTTGCTTACCATCTCCCATAATGATGTCGCTAGGCAGATTTGCTTGAGTTGTATTGCTCATCTCATCCATCAATTGCCCTATTTGTGTCTCCAACTTTCTGAGGGACTCTCTTGTCTCAGCCATAAACTGAGCCTGACACTTGGTGAACATAAGTATGCCTGCCCGCAACTCATTTCGATCTTCCTCTGAAATCTGTGGGTTACGCTGCTGTTGATGACTCCACTGTCCCTGATAGTAGTAGTCCATGTGTCCTGATTTTATTTATTTATTTTTTTTTGTTTTTTTCGTTTTTTTTAACCTGCAAAATAAGAAAAACAAAAAAAAAGAGATAAAAAAATGCTCGCAGAACAAGTTAGAAACTTGTTCTTGGAGCAACCAAATTAGAAATAAGAATAGATAAATCGATATTGAAAGTAAGCCAATCCCCGGCAACGGCGCCAAACTTGATGCGCGATTTAATGCACACACTTTAACGCAAGCGCGCGTTGTCGACTCAAGTAATATAGTATTGAAGACCGAGTTATCGTCCTCAGGGATTAGTGCTCAAGTACCAACTATCTATCCTTTGGTATCTATTTGGTGACCGATATTTGAGTTTGTTGATTATAACTAACAATTATAAAGACTAATTAACTAAGTGTTTACTTCAGTAATGATGGAAATAGGGCTTCCAAGTCTCCTCAACTATCCGCTTATATTACTTATTAATGCAATGAATTATGGTTCTTCTTCTTTTGGAGCTAGCAGGTTTACTAATTCGTTTTATACTCCCGTTAAGGCTATATAAACACTCAACCCCAGTAGCGCCCCTTTGTATCTTTCGGTGATAAGGATGACTCTATAGGAGGATTAAGAACAAAAACCTTGTTAATCGTCACGCACCATGCGTGAATTTAGGTATCTAAACCCCTATTAACGCTACACAAGTAATTGAGGTATTTTCATCCCCAATCCGACCTATGTCTACCCAACTTACAGCATAGTCACAACCTCCTCCTTTCAAAGTTTGATTAGAAATCATATAAATAATGATAATTAGTGATCAATTAATTACCAAGCATGCAAAGCAACTATTGGGTAAATCTCAACAATAAGAAGAACAACCATAAACATGCATCAATTCATAACATAAGGTTCAAGTGAATTGACATGGAAAGCCCTATAATGGAATTAGTTCCTAGCCATTGACATGACAAGAACTAATTCAATATCCAACATAAAAACTGAAATAAAGTAAAGAAAAGAAAAGAAATTACTAAGTAATGGTCTCCAATCTTCAACTCCAAGAAGTCTTGTGTTTGTGCAAGAAAGGGAACTCTTGAAAACTGCATAGGGTTCTCTTTTTATAGCCTCTAAACCGCCATTCAAATTTTCCCTTCAGGCCTGGCCCATAAATCGTCTAAAAATCTGATTTTCACGCTGGCCATGCGGCCGCGGCGCTACGAATCTCGCGCTTATTCTCGTGATTAGGCGCCGCGCCCGCACTCTGTTTCAGAGCCGGCGCTACGCAACTTCGCAGTCTCGATTTTGGGCGCCGGGCGCTCGCCTGTTGGGTTTGAGGCCATGCCACAGACGCGTGTCCGTGTCTGGTTCGCCACTTTCTCGTCTTTTAAGCTCTGGAACCTCCACTCCTTTTCCGCCAAATAGCCATTTTAACCAATTTGACTCAAAAGAAAGAAAATCTATCCTAAGACGACACGTATTTGTACAAAAAAGGACAAAAGACTCACTAAAAACAACTCAAAAAGTGTATATAAAATACACCGATCAGGATACTTCGTCGAAGACAATATGGATTGAGTGAGATGGCGTGATGAGAATCGAGAGATTCTCTAGTCCGAATGAGACTAGAGAACGAGGGGTTTTTTGCAGTCGTTTTTACATAAGGAGAATCGAGGGATTCTCTAGTCCGAGTGAGACTAGAGAACGAGAGGTTCTTCGTTGTTGTTGTGGGAGTTGAAAGCTCCTACTTGAAAAGTATTGAAGCTGATGTTGTATAGCAGTAATGAAGATGCTGCTATCGTTGCTTCTGAAGAAGAGATGAACTGCAGGATCGATTTACGATTTACGCTAATTTCTCGTCTAAACTTGCTGCACTGCGTGGCCGCATAATCGTGGTGAATTGCTATGTTGTTCCCAGTTGCGTTTGAGAAATTCAATGATAATGTCGAGTTTATCACGGATAAGGAGTTGATGAAGGGAGATGAAAGAGTTGCTTTGTCTCTTGTCAAGGATTTGCAGGGCAAACCTGGTGGTCTTAGGTGTTTCGGCGCCGCTAGACAGGTACCACGAGTCGTATTCTTGCATGAATTGAGGTTGAATGGAATAGAAGTTGTATTCTTCTATCACCATTGATACCACCCTCGTGCCATTGAAAGGAATCTTCAAGTTGCTGCTATATTAAGTGGTTCTGCTGCATGGTATGCACTTGATTTGAGCCCGCAACAACTCTTTTTGTTTCTCTCGGGGTTCTGTTTTTGTGGACTCTAGACTTCATTTTTTTTCAATAGAGGTGTTGGTGCTTTGATCCTGACATAATCGCCATACTTTCAATCGTAAATATCATAACCGTTATTCAACGTTGTCGGGCATTTCTTGATTGCTACCGTTGGGCATATTTTGGATCTCGCTAATACCGATATGGCTATCAGCATTAACAACGGATGCCTCTTATGATGGTGTGAATGCCACACAAGATGCTCCTGGAAATTATACACATGAGGAAATAGTCGTGGAAGGTGGATGCTGCTGCAGCTGCTGGGATTTACAGGAACACTTACATTCAAAGATTTTCAGGAAGTCTTTAAGGACATTGTTTTCCAGATCAAAACTCGCTTTGATGCCTAGCTTGATGTGGGGTGTTGAGATATACCACATATATGTGGTTAGTTGGATATTAGTTTGATATATTAGTTTGTTATAAGTCATTAGATATTTTGATTAGGGATATTTTGATTAGATATTTTGTAAATTAGGGGATAGTCTTATAAATAGGGACTTTGTATTCATTTAGCAATTAAGAGGAAATAATATCACAAAAGGAGGAGCACTTTGGTTTTGCTCCCTAAATATAATGTCTTCTCCTCTTCATTCACTTTCCTCCTCTCTTCTCACTTTCTTCATCAACATTGATCGATCAATCTGTGATAATTCAACATATAAAATTTAGCAGTCCTCTATTTACTAACCATTAATAGCCATAAATACTTTTGATTTTCGATATGCTTTCTCCAAGTATATTCTAAAGCGATTTAAATCCAAATTTATATTTTGTTCTCTAAGATAAATATCCATAATATCTTGAGACCAACCATTTTTTTTTGAAGAGCCTTTGGATTTTTTAGCACGAAACTATTTTCTTTTCCAAAATTTTCCATTAAGCTGCTTTCTTCAACTCCAATTTTGTATTCCTCATAAACCAACTCCATATCCCTTGATAATTTTCCAAAACAAATATCTGATACTCCCTTCAGCTCCAATTGGAACAATTTGTATGAATATTGAACTAGGACGTAGAAATAGTGCATGTGTTAGTGCTGCTCCATGCACTCCAATCATTGCATGGCTCGAGTGTATCAATCCAAATGATTCATGCAAGGACGTGTTTTTTCTCGGCTCGAATAAAATCACCTCAAAACCAATCTGTTCCGCGACTAATTTTACTTCGTCCTGATTCAAGATCAGACGTCCGACACTGCCACCACGACTTGCCAGGATGAGTCGAGGCCGAGGCTGAGATTGAATCCGAGGCTGAGGTTGACCGGCGCCATATGTGGTAGCTAGAAATTTATGAAATCTATTAGGGTTTTTGAGCTAGGTGTTAGTTTTGGGTCAATGTTCATGAAACCATGTGAAACAATGTGTGACATTAATCTCCTTGTCAATATTAATAATTGGGTACTTGCTAAAGCTTTGCAATAAATCCTTGTACTTTTGGATCCACCAATCTTCTAATTTGGAGATTACTAAAATAAAATCTTGATTTGGGAACAAAGAATTAACAGTGATGAAGAGGGGGAGAAATCCATCATTGATGTCATGAAAGAAGTTTCCTGTGTATCCTCCCACACTGAATACAAGTGCTTGGGCTTTGTGGTGGATCAAGCATGGTGGGCTTAATGGGCCTGTAGTAAGAGTGAATTCCTTGATTTGGCCCATTGTGAAATTCTCCCATTTTCTTGGGTAGGGCCTAATCTTTTCAAGTATAATGTTTTGTCTCATTCTTGTTGGTTGAATCCATGTCATAGAAGGTTGACTGAAATGGGTCAAAAATTGTTGGCCCGTTGATTGTGCAAATATCATAGAAATAATGAAACCTATCGCAATTGATTCAAGGGGTTGATCTTGATCTCTCAAAGTTTCGTGTACTGAAGAACCTTTGAAAAACCAAAGATTGTTAAAAGAAGTGTATGTTGTTTAATTTCAACAGTTTTTGAGTTCATCACATAATAAATTACAGCAAAGGTTAGTATAAAAGTAGCAATAACCTAATTGCAGTAAATAATGGAAAACCAACAAGCTTGAATCTGAATGTTGAAACAAATCCTAGCTAGTACTAGTTATTTATTTAATTTCATAGTTGAGTAATCACCTCTTCGAATCTTAGATCTATGAAACGAAGGGATGATCCTTAAGTGCCAGGTGACATTAGATTGAATATTTTTTAAGTATATATATTTGCCTTCCGGTGGATTAATTCTTTAAAGGATTTTGTGTTACTTAAAAAGAAGAGGATTTGGACTTGGAAAGAGAAACAAAGGACGTTGGCTGGGTGGGCGTTTGCTTTGGAAAATTAAAAGCATGAAAGTTAAAGCTACTTAAAATAAGTTGCTTGATCCAATGAGGACGGTAAGATATGTGTGATTATGAATAGTATATACATGCATGAATGTTTGAAGTTTATATTGAAGTTCAATCATATATATCTGAACCTGAGATAAAATGTTCACACAAATAATATGTCAAACTTTAGATAAATTATGTAATTTCGGGTGTGAATGTTTGCAAGTTTGATCGGGTATGATTTTGCCCCAACACTATAATCATCAAGACGAACATCGTGAGCCCAAACAACGCCATTATTGGGTTTGAAGCTCTTTTCTTCACTACGTTAATCTTCATCATTACTAGCTTTTTCTACTTCGAAAAGGAAAAAAACAAAGTAAGTAGGAACATCAAGTGAATATAATATTGTAGCTAGAGAGATTATATTCAAGAAGTAGATTCATGCAAGAAGAAGAAGTATCTTTTGAAAGAAAGAATAGTTAGCTTAGCAAGAGGAAAGAAAAATAAAGAGGGGTTTATTTTTTAAGGAGAGGAGAGATGACAAGATGAGAATTTTCTTCTAGCTTTACACCTTTTGAATATATAAGATTAATTTAGTGAATTGTGATCCTTTCTTTTTTAGTTTTTCTTTGTTAAACCCCTTTTGTCACATATATAAGTCAAAAGAGTGAAACATGTTCCTTGTTTTTTGAATTTTTTTGTTAGAGTGACTTGTTTTTTGATTTTTTTTGTTTCTTGTTTTCTTGGTTAAACCCTTTTGCCACATATGTCAAAAGTGCTAAGAGTCCCACATTAAATATGAAATGAGAACATGAGCTCCTTATATGGATTTAGGACAATCATCACCTTACAAGCTAGCTTTTGAGGTTGAGTTAGACCCAAAATTCATTCTTTACATGATATCAGAGTCAGACTCATTACAATTCTTTGTTCACCGATGTTTGACCCCCAAATTATATAATCCACGCTCTAGTTAACAAGGTCTGATCGTGCGGAGGAGTGCTAAGAGTCTCACATTTAAACATGCATAATTGTAACTAAATTTCCAGCATTATAACGTCACAAAATAGTCTCTAAAACATCACAACAACATCCCACAGTTTCATGCAGTTTTCGGCCAACAACCAAAATCAAAGCCCTTTCCACAACTTTTTAAAATCCAATTCACATTTCAACACGTTTATATAAACCATAACAACTTGTAATAATAAGATTTCCTTCATTTTAACATGCAAGTAGTGACGATAATAACAACAATAACCAACGAATCCAACAACACCAAAAACTGTCCAGAATCGGCTAATATGCAAACACTGTCTCATGCATTTCTTATTCTCCATTTCTCTTAACACAAATTCATCTATCAACTATAACATCATGTAACTTCTAATTACTTGAAGCGTAAGAAGAAATCTTACCTTAGTTTTATCACAAAACAGTCCACAAGTCTCGGCCAAATCGTGACCAATTTTTACTTTTGCACCACTTCTTCACGTTACAATCACACACACGTATCCTCTACAAGCTTGTAACCATATTGCTTTCATGTTTTTCTTCCAACAAGTTCATAAACAAGCTAAGGGTTTCAAGACAACTTTCTTGGCCATGTACCGTGACCCACTGTATTGTAAGATTAGAAATGTCATGATCAGTGGTGACACTAGGAGTGCCAAAAATAGTGGAGTTGAAGGCATCGTTAGTGTCTTGAGTAATGGAATTGAAGGCAATGGGATTGCCTTGAGCATCGGTGGAATTTTCAATGCTGAATTGATTTTGTCCAGTCATGTTGTTGAAATAGCCAATATTATCTTAAGCTTGTGAGTGGTAATGTGTAGAACGGGAAAATAGCAACAACAACTATTTGTTAGAAATCTAAAAATGATCAAATATGAGGGCTTGCTGAGTCGACCAAATTCTTGATTTATTCTTAAGATAATATTGCCCCGTATATTCTTTCAACGGTTGTAGTGACAACTTATCTCCCAAGATAAAACAGCAATCAAATTCACGTACAAAACTAGTTAAGTGTGGGAGATTCCAGAGGTTGCCTTTCCACATGAGCCTAGTGCTGGAAGCTGCACAGACAAATGAGCAAAGGGAACTCAAGTGTTTGCTTTGAAAGAAAGATCTTTGAGTGTTTGTGATTGCAAGAGAGGAAGACAATTTCAGAGAATTATTGAGTGTTAGATGTCAGCGTGTTTCCAAATGAGCCTTGTGTCTCATTTTATAGTGTGTAGATGATGACCCTCCAAATGGCTAAGTAATGACCATGAATGTCATGTTAATGCCTTGAATTTGGAGTTACAATTCAGCCAAGTAATGACTGAATTCATGAGCGAAATAATGGAGAGTAAATACTCCAAAGTCAGCCCAAGAATCAGTTTTTAATTCACCTCCAACTGATTGAAACAGTCGAAAATCATTCATCGTTTGACCAATAACGTCTATTACCTTCCGTCTCAAACAATTCGTATACGTACCAATATCTTTTCCATTAAGAAAATTTTGATCTTTGGCACTACGTGTGCACGTGTGTGGAAACAAGGTTTCCTACGTGCGGGGCCCCAATTGTTCGATTCATAATTAATAGAATTTACTTTATTTCAAGTTTAATAAATATTTCCAACAATTGAAACTTGCAATCTAAAACAACTCATAAAAGTTTGTGTGGCTAAAAATCATTTCATTAAGAGTATAAAGTAAATTTAAAATTGAATTATTATTAAATATAAAAATACGTTATTCTTTTTTAGACTGACTAACAAAAACAGAGTGTTAATAAATGGAGACGGAGGGATCAATATTTAATTGGGAACTATTACCCCCCCCCCCCCCCTCTCCCCGTCCCCTCTTCCCTGTTAAGATATGCAAATATGAGTTTGCGAGCTCAGCAACGAAATAAAGTACCATGAATTTGCAAACATAGAGCCCGTTTGTGTAAACGTGTATAATATCTCATATTCATAGATATTATATATTTCATATATTATGTAAATATTTAGTGATATATAATTATGATAACTTAAGATTTTTTTTTGTAATTAGAACTATGATTCCTATTGTGTAAGAAATATATATTGTACACTATATATATTGATATTAATGATAAAGACACCCCAAAGGAGATTAATATCATCTTACATAGTATCAAGAACCAAAAATCAACAAATCTAGAATTTTTTTTTCTTTCTTTAAGATCCGCTAACTTGCGGTTATCCGGTCAAATCTAGATTAATTATCTATCAAGATTTAGAAAATATATGTACTTAAATATATATATATATATATATATATATATATATATATATACTTTAAAGAAAAGAATGTTTGAATATATAATGCAGAATGAAATAAAAACTGAATTTAAATATAGTAATAAAAATAAATTTTTAAAGGTATCTTCTTGAAATGTATCTCAGTGTACCTGTATAGACACTTAGTAAAAGTGTTAGTAAGAGAGTAAATAATTCTAAAATAGCGACAAGAATTAATAAGTAAACTAAAAATAAAACCGATATTTAATACATGGGAGGCTTTGAAAATCAGACGGAGATCCCTTCATCGGCCAAAGTGTAGTATCTTATTCAAATCAGTCAATACCAACAGTGTAGTATGGTTCAACCAGTTTAAAAATAAAAGCAAAATTGCCAAAATCAGTCACCATGAACCGTGAACAGCAAAACAAGACAGTGACCAAAAATGGTCTGCGGACAGTGGAAACAAACAGCAAATGGCTCGCCGGAAAACCACATTTAACCAGAAATATCCAGTCCAATCAGATACCAAAATCAGTCCCTAACATCCCAAAAATAAAGCCAACAGGTCGCCGGAGTTTTGGACTCCGGTCAAATACCCAAAAAAATCAGAAAGTTAAACTCAGTTCAGTAACCAAAAGTGTAATATTTGTTCTAAATCAGTTTAATAAAACAAAGAGCACAATGGTCAAAATCAGTCCCAAAGAAACCAGAAAACATCAAACAAATTAACCCAAAAAAATTCACACGGAATTTCAAAGAAGTCCAAAATGTCAAAATCACCCAGAATAGCCAAAGCAAGAGGAGCAGTCACGGAAGTTGAGGAAATGAGTTTAAAAACTCCGGCAAAAAATACAAGAAATCATTCCAAATCAAACCAACAAACCAAACAGAGCAGTGACGGCTCACCGGAACGAAAAGAGTCAGAAAATTAGTCTAACAATAACCAACAAGTCCCGTAAATAACACACACAGGGATTGCCCCAAAAAAAATTCATTCGATCATAGAAGAAATGTGAAATCAGTATAACAACCAAATAAACAAAATAGAAAGAGAAACAAACAGCGTGTGAACTCCGGCGAGATTCGAAAGCTAAATGGGATGGCGGCGTCACTTCCACGGCGGTTTATGCCGGAGCGACAGTGTTATGGCGATGCGGGGTTCGCCGTGACGCGGCGGCGGTCGTGTTCGACGGTCACGCGCGTGGTGAGGAGTTCGTCGGGGAAAGGATGGTTCGCCGGTGATGAGTGGTCGACAACGGCAAGATTGAGAGTCAACAATAATGAAAAAATGAAAATCGGTGTATTGAGTGAGGAAGATGAGAATAAAAATAATTCAAGAAAATGAATATGCTACTGATGGGTCTTTCAAAATGACAAGGGAACTATGAAAATATGAGGGAAGAGGTAGGGATGTCAATGGGGCGGGGCGGGGGCGGGGAAGGGTACCCCATACCCGTATCCGCCACCTAAAATCCACCCCATCCTCCCCACCACCCATCACGGATAGTAATTCCTCCACCCGCCCGCCCCACCTATTTCAAGTGTACTCAGCCATCTTGGGTACCCACCTAAATAAGTTGAATGAAACTGCATAGCAGAATTTTGTTTTTTTAGTAGTGAATCTCTAACATCTATGAACCTAAGTAGCTAGTTTAAAGATACTATGTAGTATCTTGAAGATATAGAGAGTATCTCAAAAGCTTATTCAAAAAATGTTGATTTCATTTGCATGAACTGATCATGATAACACCCTGAAAAAGGCGCCCAATCTGTTCCCATTTTTTATGCAACACTTCGTCTTGTTATACTTTATATCTCTACTTGTTTGGTACTTTGTAAATAAGTGGTATAGAGGAGATTTTTGTAAGGCAAATATAGTGAGTTTTACTTACTGGAGAAGGAGAAAGGATGCTAAACTTGAGAGTGAAATGCACGTATGGTATTAAAAAGGAAGAAATGCGGCACGAGCGCGGTACGGTGCGGTAATGGGGGCGGGCGTAGGCGGGTCTTATATGAAATCCACCTCCGCCCCACTACCCATGGCGGGTAGCACTTTTGATACCCATACCCGCCCCACCACCCACCAAACCATCCTCCATACCCGCCCCAACTGGAGCGGGTGCGGGGCGGTACCCGCATTTACCCGCCCCACTGACATCCCTAGGAAGAGGGGTGTGCGGGTGCTGTCTTTTGAAAATGGGTAGGAGAATAGTTTTTAATAAATTGGGGAAGTGTGTTGAAAAATAAAAGAGGTATGGGTTATATGGCAATTAAAAAAGTTGATTTGATGGAAGATGGGTAGGGCTACACAAAAGTAGGTTCGGACCGAAAAAATGGACCGAACCGAACCTGTTTGGATCGGACCGGTAATTTTCGATCTGATCCTCGATCTTTTGAAATATTTTTTTTGATTTTCGATCCAGTCCAGATTCGGTCCGGTCCGGATTAAATTTTAAATATATATTATATTATATAATTCCTAATATATATAATTCCTAATATATATAATTTCTAATATATATTTAAAAAACGGATTTCGGGGCTCGATTTTTTTTTTAAATTGAATTTTCAATACTGAAATTGACATTCTCGGACACATTAATTGTATATCACGAGATATTTAGCTTTGAAAATGGAAAAAAACGTAAGAATTTGGGGGGAAAGTGAAATTCATTGGCAAGACGGACGTTTTTTTGAGAAATCGGCTGCTCCAAACTGATTTAGCCATTTGTTCGGCCCAGTCTCGAAAAACTACGCGAAATCAAAAAACAATTAGATCAAACGGACGCCCGAGCGCAAAGTTATAACCATTTAAAGTTTCACTAATTTACAACCTATATTTGATATGTCAATACGTCCGGGCTGGCTGGGGAGTGACTGGGGGGTGGCTGGGGGGCTGGCTGAGGGGTGTTACAATAAAAATATAATTATAATAATTCGATCCATTCGGTCCAACTAACCGGATAGGACCGATAAATTCGATCCGATCTTCGATCCTAATATTCTGATTTTTCGGTCCTCGGTCCGGTCCGATTTTAACCTTTTGTGCAGCCCTAAAAATGGGGATGTGATGTGAGCCAAAAAATTGGTTTTCAAGATTTGGTGGGATTTTGATGCGATAAGAGAATAGGCTGATCCAAATTGAGCCTCGGATTGGACAGGTTTAATGAAATTGATTTGAATAAAAATATAAAAGGGTTTAAAAAAATTATTTAAAAAGATGCAAAATTATTAAAATAAAAATGTCATGTAATAATAATAAAATATAATATTAAAGAAATATTTAATGCCTAATTAAAAATAAAAATGTGATGCCATTTTGCCAAAAATGAAACAACATAGAATATTAGGTAAAAATATATATGATATAAAATGAAAAAAATGATGATAAAAATGCGGTGTTAAAAATACTTAAAATTGCAACGAATAATCAAAAGATGAGTCAAAATTGGGTGTCAACAGTAAGGAATTATGTTAACGAGGGGAAGGTGTTAGGTACTCCTCGAGTCCCGTGGTTCTAGCATGGTCGATTCATATTTGACTTAAATTAATTTCCAGGATACATTAAGCTTATGAGCCTAAGAATGCTTATCTCCCACCTCTTTAGGTGTGGTTTACGGGTAACAACGCTTTCCAGCCTTACCACAATTGTTCTTTTATCTCTCGCGCCTTTGAGACTATCGGTGAGTATCACTTGAATTAACTAGCTAACTTCTAAATTCAAACTCGTTCCTTTTCGAGTAACTTTTTTTTTTACTATTTAAATTGAATGGATAATCAACATATTCATGCTTCAAGCCATAAATTA
This sequence comes from Przewalskia tangutica, assembly GCA_029844215.1. Classification (NCBI taxonomy): domain Eukaryota; kingdom Viridiplantae; phylum Streptophyta; class Magnoliopsida; order Solanales; family Solanaceae; genus Przewalskia; species Przewalskia tangutica. The sequence continues at coordinate 113,682,157 of CM056723.1, read as the reverse complement.
CGGACAACACATGTACTCATCAATATAACATGTCTAATACCAATACAACTAACTATCAAAATTAATAGTACTCCGTAATACAAATCTATTGCTTCAATGCACTAATGGAATCAATGAACTAAGAAAAAGCTAAAAACATGGTAAACTTAAAACTAAAAAATTTATATTAATTCTCTAATCATGGCTTAAATAAGGATCATACACATAATTATAATAACAGGAGATAAAGAAAAAGATAAAATTGAGTCAATACTACACGATTTAAGATTTAGTGTCCGTTTGATTGAGCTTTTCAAATGACCAAAAGTAATATTTTTTTTTGCCAAAAGCACTTTTGGCTTTTTTTTGAGTGTTCGGCTAGAAAGATCAAAAGTGAGGCAAAATCTCTTTTGTCCTTTTCCATTTTAAGTCAAATCATTTTTTTATTGACAATCAAACACCTAATCACTCTTTTGATAAAAAAATATACTTAAAAAGCTCTATTACTAAAAGCTCTACTTCTAAAAGCTCGTTTTATGTTCTACTTCTAAAAATTCTTTTTAATAAGCTGTATTAAATGACCCTTAATAACAAACATTCACCATTGAGAAACTTATCAACCATATTAAATGTAAAAGTAAGGCATATTCAGAAAAGCTAGGGAAAATTGGACCTTTATATTGATGAAGAAAATTTCGACGTATCCAAACTAAACAATTCCACGAGACAGCTAGAATCCGACCAGCGAAAGAAACCTCGAACAAAACTATACGGACAGGAGCTTGAACCGCGAACCATGAACGGACCCCGAATCTTGAACAAAAGATAAGAGAGGTTATGGTGGTTGTATGCTTGAGTTTGTTTCTTTGTGTGTGTTTTTCTCTCCGTGTTTCTGTGTGTTTTTTGTTGTTGCTTGGTGTGTGTTTATATAGGTGTGTGAGTAGTAATGTTTGTGTAGGTTAAGAGGGTCGTGAGATAGAGAGAAAATGGGATAACTATTTGTGGAGAGTTTTTATGGAAATTGGTTTTGTATTTTAGTAGGATTGGGAGCTTTTGTTTTCAAAAGAGACGTGAGGATAAAAATGAAATATAATGATAAAAATCTTAGCTAACTATTTTTAGACCAATAAAAATATAGTGTAGCTTATTTGTTAAAACCTAAATTAGAAGAAAATATATGTTTTTTGGTAAATTTCTCTCCTTTTATGAAAAAAAATGAAAACAAGAATGTGACTTTCTTTTTGAAGTTTTTGATTTTTAAAATAAAACTTATTAAAATGACATAAGAATTAAAATATTTTATTTAGACCTAAAAGAAATATTTAAACGCTAAAAATGTGTAAAAACTAAAATTCTGAAGCACTTTGAAACGTGTTACTTTCAATCTTGGATTAATTTGCAAAAGTAAAAATGAAAAAAAAAAGGTGGAGGAAGGAGGAAAAAAAAAAAGAGAAAAGCCGTGTTCAATTTTTGATAGGTTAGCAAAAAAAATCATCTTCTACCCTTTTCCTGACTCCGCGCATAGAGAAATTTTCTTTTTTTAGTAATTCACATACTTACGGCCCGAGGTAATTTTATAATAGGAAGCAAAGGACCCAAAAGGGAATTACAAGCAAAGGGGTCCTTATCTCGCATGCTACTCCTAGCGAGTAGTGAATCGAAATGCCCATTTTTTTAGCGAAAAAATCCACTTATTTATTTAATCGTTTTCCAAAATTTTAAAAACCTAAGTGTGTGAGAGGATAAGAGTAGAGAAGAAAAGGGTGTGGAGGGTTAGAGAGGCAGGGATGCCAATAGGGCAGGACGGGGCGGGTTAAGCCTTTCCCTGCTAAGATTTTATCATGTCCTGCTATGTTTAAGTCACTGCCCTATTTACGTCTCATTCTTCCCCGCCCCACCCTGTCCAGTTTAACTCCTCATTTAAATCTTCTTTGTTTTTATTATTTTTAAAATTAATTAAATACTTTTATCCTTTTAAGTCATTTTCAACTTCTTTCTTAATTTTTGCAATTCTCAAATTTAATTGTTTTCACATGGATTAATTTATAATTAAACTCATTTATAATAAAATTTAACTCGCTTAGATTACTTCATGGCAAGAAGTTACAGAAAACAATGTTGGAAAATAATGGATATACGGGGAATAACAACTAACTATTACAAGTGTTTCGAAAGGGTAAACAACGAGAATAACAATAGCAACAAACTTGTAGCCAACAAGAATTGTGACAACAACAAGTTTTGAGACCATGATCTTCGTTCTTGAATGCGTCTTGAGTCTTTGTCTTCAACTGCCGCAAGTTCCTTGATCTTGATAACCTGAAACCAAGAGACACTAAGTCCTTACTGGTTACAACTGTGCTGAGTCGAGTGTTAGCACTCTGTCTTTAAGAAAAGATTACCCCGTATATATCCTTTTACATTTAATAGGCAATTGTCTCCCAAGATAAAACAACATCAAACAAATGAGCAAACGAAACTCAAGTGTTTCTCAAGAAGAACCTTGAGTGTATGAGAAAGTATGCTAGAGAGAAGAAGTTCAAAAAATCTGAATGTGGTGTCAAGTGTTGAGTCTGGTACTCTTGTGTCTATAGAATTGAGCCAAAGACCTCAATGTATAGGTGTGCAAGATAGCCTTTCAAATGCCCCATAATGACAGTCAATTGTCATGTAATGGATGGACTTTAATCCCCAAGTAATGCAGCAAAATAATGGTCCAAGTAATGGCCTATTGGGTGTATTCAATGTCATTGAAACCACATCAACAACCAAAACTTTGGGATTTCGTTGAGCAAACACTGCATGGGAAGAGTCGCGACTCGCCATCTGAGCCGACTCGGAAAACGAAGCCACGACGCCGATGCCGACCAAGCGCGGCGCGCAGCCTCTACCGACTCGCGACCCTTTCCCGGCCCGTTCCATCTTACACTTCGAACACTTATTCCTTCATTTACCAACGTATAATACTTGTCATTTTGTCAATAACCGTCCAACATTCTATGTCTCAAACGTTTAACTTATGTACCAATATATCTTTCACTAATAAAATTTACGATACTTGACACTATGTGTGCACGTGTGTGGAAATGACATTTCTGACGCGGGATCCTAATTGTTCGAGTCATAAATAATGGGATAAACTTAATTCCACTTTGGGTAAATTTCCAACAATCCCCTCTTGAAAGAGATTTTTATGTGTACACGTGTGTGAAAATTACATTTCTGACGTGTGGGATCCCAATTGTTCGAGTCATAATTAATGGGATAAACTTAATTCCACTTTTGGTAAATTTCCAACAATCCCCTCTTGAAAGAGATTTTGGCGCACTCACAAGGTGCCTTTCTAGCAATATTTCGGCGGATCGATGTTACATCTAGAAAGGTAGACGTAGCTTTGAAACATAGTTGAATAAAATCGGACTTACTTACTGCTCGGTGACATGATGTCTTGAACCATCATTATTTAGTATAATCCAAGACAACGGTACCAACACAACAACTTTCCTCACTATGTTCTTCTTAATGTTTTATCTGTTGTGGTCTTGTACACACTTGGATTCTTAAGTGCGTTCATTTGAGGCGGTCTGTCCTCACACTTAAATGGTTGGTCTCCTACAAGTATCCTGCTATACCCATTTTACAAGTGTTAGGCACCATTAAAAGTTTCTCCAAACCTAACCTCAACCGGTGAAGATCATTAAAGGTTTTGGAAACTTAACCTCTACCTATCATGCAGGTACCACTTTAAGGTCTATCACGGGAATGACTTTGGATTCATGTTTCTTTACAGAAATCATCATCTGAAGTGCTCTTGCTTCCACTGAAGCACTCAACTGAAACTTTACAATTTAGTTTTCCCATTGAACTTAATTTATGGGATCTACAGTAAGGTTGGGTTTCCATCGTATCAGTTCTTATTGTTTGGGTGCTACACCTATTCCCATAGACCGGCAGAATTCTTGATCTTTGGGTAATCCCTTAGTTAAAGGACCCACAATATCCTTTGATTAGTAATGAAGGAAGTGTCACCTGTGATGATCAACTACCCAATTGTCTTATGTCTTTGACTAAAATATCCAGACACTGTCATCCGTGCCTTACAGTGTAGAACTGACGAAGGCACAGGTTCTGCTAATAAGGGACATCCTCTAAGAGGTCGTGATGATACTCAGCTTCTCAACATGCTTTGTCCTGAGTGATAAAATCTGATTCTATCACGAATCGGCCGATGCAAATTTGCTTAGAGGAATTGCAAAGACATACCATACACATCCACCTATGGCTTGGTGTTTTTCAAGTCCGATATCCAGTTTGCATCATTGTGTTCTTCCAGAACCTCTGGACATCCAGAATACCATAATCCTAAGATAAGCAAATATTTCAGATATCGTCATATCCAATTTAACGACGTCTATCGATTATTTTAAGTGAACCTTAGTTCAACTGATCTACTTTGTGAGTCGATACCAGGTCATTTGTAGTTTGTAGAATACATTGAACTACATGTGACCTGCGCATATCTCTCCTGGTACATGGGTGCACCATGATTCCAAAACTTCTATGATTCATATCCATTGGTGACTTTAACGAGACTTTCAAATACCTCACAAATAAGTTTGGATTTAAACCAGTCCGTTAGATGTCTTAGAAATTCAAATTTCTAAGATGTCATCTGTAATACTCATATCATTTCATGTCGAAACATTATTTCAACATACTCTTAGTCTCTAGGATCAAACTAGGACTACTATCAGTGATCAACATGTCATCTACGTAAAGACATATAATGAACAAGTCAGAATTACCTTTTCATGTAGACACATGTGTCACACTTATTAATGGAAAAACCCTTCGATTGGTTTTCCAACTATTGGCTTTCTAACTTCAGAGTCATGGTTTCTGTTATCAGATTCATTATTTTTGTTTCAACTGAAACTTCCGGGACCAAAATGTAAACATTTCAGGGACCAAAAAGGAAGTTCATTAAGAAGCCTAATAGTCCACCAAACTAACTCTCCAGATAGGAAGGCTATCTCAACATCCATGTCATGCAAGACTGCAGTGTCCCTGGATGTTAAGCTATTAACAGGGAAGCACATGTCTAAGTGGCCGATGCCTTATACTCTTCAATAGATCTAGCTACTTCATACTCAATTTGAGTATCCACTCTTACAACCCTAAGGTTCTTTTCCCAGAGGAAGATAAACCATCACACAAGTATGGTTTTATCTGATGGAGTATAATTCTCTCTCTGTAGCTTCTTTCCAAAGAAGCGCTTCTGGAGATGACAATTATTTCTTAAATTTCATGGTTCATTCTCAACCATATAAGCTAGAAGGCCTGAAACAAGTCTTTGGTCCCTCTTTTTGCTCTTTCTCGATTTAACATCTAGAATCCCTGAGTTCTGTAATTCTGGAATCTCTAGTTCCAGACAATTAGAAACTCGCGGGTTCTTGTTAACCTCGAGCAATTACTTCTTTTTCCTTCTTAAGGAAGTTATCTTCAAAGAATTCAACATTCTTTGACACCAAGAGGTGATAAGCACTACTGTTATTTGCAGATCTAGTGGATATGCAATCTATAGTCTTAGGTCCAACTTGACCTGTTTTGGTATTCCAACCTCTACCAAGACACCCCACATCATAACATTTATGGGTGGGATCCTTTCCATATTTCATATGAAGGGTTATCCTTATCCTTATGCGGAGTTCTTGTTAAGAATCACATTAGCGGTAAGGATCACCTTTCCCCACATAGTTTGAGCGTATGACCTTTGCGCTTAGCTAACACCGTTAGACTGAGGTGAGTAAGGAGAAATCGTTTGCATAACTATGCTTCCCATTCTCTACCTCTATTACTACGAATTCCTCAATCCGTAGGTTTTTCAACTTCTGCTTTGTAGCGCTTATTGATCGGTGTATTTTATATACACTATTTGAGTAATTTTTAGTTAGTCTTTTGCCCATTTTTGTACAAATATGTGTCGTCTTAGGATAAATTTTCTTTCTTTTGAGTCATAATAGTTTAAAGTGGAACATTGGCGAAAAGGAGCGAAAAGAGTGCAGAAACAGAGGTTCCAGAGCTCAAAAAGCTAGAAAGTTGGCGATCCGGGCGAGAAAAAGGGCGGCCGCGGCCTCCCAACCAGACATCGGAGCGCCACGGCGTAATCTGAGAGCCGCAGAGTTTCGCGCCCGCGACGCCGATTGCGAGGGCGCCGTGGCGGGAATTCTGCCAAATCCGAATGGGAATGAGCCAAGGCCAAGAAGGAAAAGTTTGGGAACGTTTTTGAGGCTATAAAAAGGACCTTCCTAGGTCAGAATAGGGGTTCCCACTTTTGCCAATTCATCACAAACTTGGAGATCAAGATTGGAGACTACTTTTGTGTAATTTCTTTTTTCTTTGTTTTATTTCTTTGTAGTTTATGTTGGATATTAGTTTAGTTCTTGGCATGTCTATGGCTAGGAACTAACTTAATTTAGGGCTTTCCATATCGAATCACTTGAAACTCATTCTTATGAATTAATGCATGTTTTGGTTTCTTCTTATCATTGTTGAGATTTATTCAATATTTGTCTTGATTGCTTGGTAACTAATTGATCACTAATTATCATAATCTATATGATTTCTAATCAAAAGCCGAAAGGGGAGATTGTGAATATGCTATAGTTGAATAAACATAGGTTAAATCGTGGACGAAAGTACCCCGATACTTGTGTAGCTTAATATGTTTATTGCTCTTAATCCTCCTTTATAATCAATCTTGTCACCGAAAGGTAGAAGGGTTCTATATTGGGGTTGAGTGTTTATATTACCTTAATAGGAGTATAAAACGGCTTAGTTAACCTGCTGTCTCAAAATAGAAGAAGAACCATAATTAATTGCATTAACAAGTAAGATGAGCGGATAGTTGAGGAGATTTGGAAGCCCTATTTCCACCATATCTGAAGTAAAATAAAGTAATTTAGTTAGCATCTATAATTATAGTTATAAACAATTCATCAATCATCGGTTACCAAATAGATACCATAGAATAGAGTTTGATAATTGGACACTAATCCCTGAGGACGATAACTCAGTCTTCTAGACTATATTACTTGTCACGACACGTGCACTTGCGTTTAGTGTGTGCTTAAATCGCGCATCATATTTTTGGCGCCGTTGCCGGGGATTGGCGTAGTTCAATATCATTCTATCTATTCCTAATTTCTAATTTGGTTTTTTTTTATTTATTACTATATTTTTCTCTTTTATTCGTGAAACCCTGCGCCGTGATCCGTTTGTTGATTTTGATCTGTTGCAGGCATCTAGTTTATGCGAAGGAGAGGAGGAGCAGATACACTTGTTCCCTTCAACCCGGAGATTGAAAAGACTTGCAAGCAGAACAGGAGAAACAGACGAATTTTGGCCTTAATAGCAATGGAGGGCTTGCAGAACAACAATGAGATGAACGAAGGGTTAGGTGATCATCAACCTAACCAAAAGATGCCCCGGAGGTTACCAGTGGATGTGGAAGAAAGGGTCCAGGTCCAAGCTGAGAGAAGCTTGAGAGATTATGTGCTGCCAAAGGTGAATGAAGCACAAACTTGCATCAGGCTCCCAGTAATAAGAGCAAATAATTTCGAAATCAAGCCTGCAATCCTGAGTATGGTGCAGAATAATGTTTAATTTGGAGGGTTGCCATCGGAAGATCCTCATATGCACATAGCGAACTTCTTGGAATTGTGTGCAACTTTCAAGTACAATGGCGTTACTGACGTCGCCATCCGATTGAGGCTCTTTCCCTTCTCACTCAGGGATAAAAAAAAAGTTTGGTTGAATTCTCTGCCTACAGATTCTATATTCACATGGCAGGAGTTGGCACAGAAGTTCTTAGCAAAGTTCTTTCCATCGTCCAAAGCCGCTAAGCTGAGAGGGGAGTTGAACATTTTTTATCAGGCTGATGGAGAGTCACTCTACGAGGCTTGGGAGAGATTTAAAGATTTGCAAAGGAAGTGTCCACATCATAGCATTGAGCGGTGGAATTTAGTTCATATTTTCTACAATTGGCTAAGCGGGACCACAAGAACTATCATTGACGCAGCTGCAGGTGGAACCTTCATGAGAAAGACAGCACATGAGGCCCATGATTTGCTAGAGGACATGTCCACCAATAATCATGTAACAGATGACAGAGGGGTGAGTGGAAGGAGAGCAATAGGAGTTCATGAGATTGATGCCATCACAGCGTTAAATGCACAGGTTGCTCTCTTGACCAAGCAATCGCAGCGAGAACGATGTCAGTGAATGCAGTTCAAATGCCATTGAGTTGTGATATGTGTGGAGGTCCACATACATTTGATAGGTGCCCATCAGCAGACCCCAACAACATCTCTATCGAGCAAGCGGAATGTCAAGCAGTGGGGAATTACCAAAGGCCCCAGAACAACCCCTATTCAAATACCTATAATCCAGGGTGGAGGAATCACCCTAACTTTTCATGGAGGGGTGATCAAGGGCAGCATAACCAGTTTCGAGGCCAATACCAAAATCAGCAACCATTCACTCAGACCTCATCTTCACAACAATTTAATGCACCTACTCAACAAGAGAAGCCAGATGAGTTGAGAGCAGCCCTGTTGACACTCACCAACTCACAGAACCAGCTCATGGCAGAGACCAGATCCTCTATCATGAATTTGGAGACGCAGGTGGGACAACTAGCAAAGATGGCAAACAATAGGCCACAGGGAACTTTGCCTAATGTCTGAGAGATGAACCCAGAGAAACGATGTCAGCGGTGCAACCGAAATGGAAAAGCAATAGAAACGAGTTACACCGCGACTGTAGTAGAGCAGTAGATGCAGAGAGGGTTACTGAAGACCGCCCTATGTTAGAGAAAGTTCCAACGATCCGGTGATGGAATACACCGAGAAGATTCCTTACCTCGGAGGTTGCAAAGGAAAGCGATTGATAAGCAATTCTCCAGTTCTTGGAGGTATTGAAAAAGCATTAACATTCCATTCATTGAGGCATTGGAGCAAATGCCGACTTATTTTAAATTCATGAAGGAAATTCTTGGGAAGAAAAAGAAGTTGGCTGAGTATGAGACAGTGGCATTGACAGAGGAATGCAATGCCATCTTGCAGAAGAAATTGCCCCCCAAACTCAAGGATCCAGGGAGCTTCACATTGCCTTGCACAGTTGGCAGGGTGACATGTAATAGGGCCCTTTGTGATTTGGGGGCTAGGATAAATCTTATGCCCTTGTTCGTTTTCAAGAGGTTGGGGTTGGGTGAGGCCAAACCAACCACTGTGAGCTTGCAGTTGACAGATAGGACAGTGGTGCATCCCAGGGGAACGATTGAAGATGTCTTAGTTAAGGTGGGAAAAATCTTCTTTCCTTCGGACTTCCTCATCCTTGATATAGAGGAAGATGATGAGATCCCCATCATATTGGGAAGACCATTCTTAGCAACCGGGAGAGCCCTGATTGATGTGGAGAAGGGTGGGCTGACACTCAGAGTGGAGAATGAAGAGATGGTGTTCAAGGTGTTTAAACACATCATTGAACCCCCAGTCATAAGGAAGTGTTTTGCAGTCAGCACTGTCAGCACATCGGTTGAGCCAGCACAAGCCAAAGCAAGGGAAATAAGTCCGCCAAAACAGGTGAGCAACGCTAAACCTCCTCTTGAGAAAAAGGAAAAAATAAAAACAGAAGGCGGAAGCGAAAAATGTTGATGAAATGGATAGGATGTGGGGTTAATTTACCCCATGCCTCTTGATAAGGAACTTGCGTCCAGCTAAAAGACGTTAAAGACAGCGCTACTTGGGAGGCAACCCAATGTTATTTAATTTAATTTAATGTAATTTAGTTTTACTTAGAACAGTCTCACAGAAGGTATTGTTTGCATGTTGTGATGACAGGTACATGTCCAAAAATTTGGAGGACGAAAACGGGAAAATCAAAAGGAAAAAAAAATCGGCTCAGCGCCATGGCGCCCAACAGAGGGCCGTGGCGCCGGAAATGCAGAAGGGCGCAGAAAGTTGGGCGCCACGACGCCAGTTGCAGGGCCGCGGCGCCAAAAGTCCAGAAGAACTTTGAAGTTTGGACGTCGCGGCGCCGATTTCAGGGCCGTGGCGCCACGACGAAAAATCTGAGTTTTAAAGGAGCCCTAATCCGATTTTCCTTTCTCCAAATCAAAAATCCAAAACCCTTCCTCTCTCCAAAACCCACGAAATTAACCCTTTTACCTAAAAATCTTCCACAAACTAAACTCAATCACAACCAAAGTACTTAAATTCCTTACACCCTTAGCCATCTTAAACAACAACCCTCATTCCATTGCCTCAATACATCATTAGGAACAAGAAAATATTAAAGAACACCGTCCAAGGTAACCTTTATCACTTTTCTTGAAATCTTCAATACAATCAGGGGAGGTAATAGGTTTGGGGAGGTGCTTTATTGGTGAATGGTGTGTGGTGTGTTGAAGTTAGGTGTGAAAATTTCGCGGAAGATTATACCTAGTGAGCGTGGGGTGTTGTACCGGTGCTTTGAGTGAAGTTTGGGGGTTGAAGAGTGTTGTAGCTTGCTGACTACACTGTGTGTTAATTGGTTTGATTGATAGTTGCTGGGTAATATCACTGACACAAAGGAAACGCTGCCAAAGTTATCTAAATATTTATGCCAAGAAGAGGAGAGCTTCCACATCCACCTCTGTCCCTCAATATGATACTACTAGGTTTGTCAGTCAAAAAGCAGAAGATAGATATTACAAACTTAGTACTAGACCCTTGATCCCTGAGAGATGAATGGAGTACCAAAGGGAGTCATTTGAGGAGGGAGACGTCTATGAGCCTATTCGGGCGATGATAGAGGTCATGGGGTGGAAGAGATTTGTTAATCCGGAAAGAATAGCACCACAGAACACCGTAATGGTGAAATAATTTTATGCTAACTTTCCGGAGAGGGTAAATGGTAGATGCTTTGTGAGAGGACAGTATGTGTCTGTGATGGCCGAAGTGGTGAATGAGCTATTAAGAACAGCTGACGTTGAAGAAAGAGGCGATGATCGGAGCTATTTCAGAACTTGGTCTAGAGACGCCAACAACATCGACTGGGATATCGTCGCAAGCATATTATGCTACACTGGGTCTGAGTATGATATTGCAAGAAATGGATCAAGAGGACTGAGCAGATGTCAGTTGACAAAAGCGACGAGGTTGGTCGGTGCGCTTAATTCCATCGATGCACTTCACCAGAGTGCCAGCAGATAGAATAAAAATGAATATGGAATCATGTTAGGGAAGACAATTGACGTTGGGAAGGAGATATTGCAAAACATTGGAGAAACCAGTAGGTTGGTAACTATAGGTGGGTTGGGACATGGATCACTTATTTGCAGCTTATGTTCCAGACATGGAGTCCCAACCCTAGCCACTGATACATATGAGAAGGGCCAACCTCCTGTGTCATATGTGATAGTGCATGCCTTCCCAGAACCAGTCCCTCCAGCAGCAACACGAAGGAGACCAGCAGCAGCAACAGAGGATGCCATGGATGAATATGAGCCTGAGACAGAGGCTCGGCGTAGAAGCAGTAGCGGCCGCGGCCGAATTAGAACCTCCGATGCCTATAATGGAGCAGTTGCTCATGAACCATAGAAGGATGATGCAGAATTTTGACATAATGATACAAGGTCAACAGGACCTGAGGCAAGGACATCAAGAACTAAGGCAGGAGCAACAACAGTTGCACCAAAGATTTGATGAGATGAATTCCTTGTTCAACCAGTGGTCCATGCATTATCCGCCGCCACCGCCACCGCCACCACTTTAAACCAAGTTTGTAAGTTTTCCCGTTTTATATTTTTAGTCTTGCACACATTGGGGACAATGTGTGATTTAAGTTTGGGGGGTGTCTTATTATTTTTGAGTCTTTTTGATTTGTTTTGTGTATTTTTGAGTAATTTTTGAGTCATAATTTTTTTTAAGATCATGCATGTTGTAGTTACTGGAAACGCTGTAAGGTTGAATAATGTAATGGAATTAGAAGCAACCATCTAAACACTTAGGTTAGATATGCCAAAAATTCATGAAATCGGACTATTTGGGGTATCTTGCTTGATTTGTGCATTGTTAATGATTAAACCTATGTGTCTGTTTGCTTGCTATTTGAGGCGAAATAGTTAGGATATGCATGTTAGGGAGATGACTCAGACATTTCTTTGTTAGCTCTTTCTTACCATTCTTTGCATATCCCTGACATTCAAATTATATCCCTAGTTAGCTCCTTTGAGCCTAAAAATAAGACCTTTCTTTGACACCCTATAATTCCATATTTGTGCCATAAGTGAAAAATTTAGGTGATTGGAATATCAAGTGTTGAAAAAGAGACAAAAGAGAGTGAACAATTTTGATGCACCCCAAATGAAAAAGTAATAATAAATAGGCAAAAACCTAAGTTTGGGGGTGCCGGCTATTCATAATACACTTCATTCTCTCAAAACAAAAGAGGGAAAAAATAGGTATGAAGTGAAGAAGAAAATCAAAAGAAAATGGAAGAGTTGAAAGAAAAAGAGCTTATGGTACGTAAGTTGAGCCTAAAAGTCTATTTTTACCTACCCATGCCTAAGCCTACATTACAACCCTGAAAAACCCTGAAGATCTCTTATATGTGTATCCATGATTAGTGGAGAATAACAAGTAAACATGCCATAGGATTTTGAAATTGACATGCATAGTTAGGTATTCTTACTTCCATTGAGCATGATTAAAGTGAATTTGCGAAATATCTAACTTGATGTGTTTAGAATGCTAAAAAAAATCCATGCTATATGTTCATGCATATTATTCTGCTAACCTTCATGCTTTTCTAAGTGACAATTGTGCAGCAAAGTGATCAGCGTCTTGAGTCATTCTCTCGTGTCTTTATTTCTTTCTTTTGATCTCTGCTCGAGGGCGAGCAAATGTTAAGTTTGGGGGTATTTTGTATTTTATATACACTATTTGAGTCATTTTTAGTTAGTCTTTTGCCCATTTTTGTACAAATATGTGTCGTTTTAGGATAGATTTTCTTTCGTTTGAGTCATAATGGTTTAAAGTGGCACATTGGCGAAAAGAAGCGAAAAGAGGCGGCAGAGATTCGAGCTCAAGGTAGAAAGTTAGCGTCCGGCGAAAGCGAGGCGCGCGCTTCAACCAAGCATCGAGCGCCACGGCGCCCAAATCTGAGCCGCAGGAGTTTGGCGCGGCTGATTCTGAACATGGCGCCGAGGTGGGAATTCTGCCAAATCCGAATGGGAATGGGCCAAGGCCAAGAAGGAAAAGTTTGGGAACGTTTTTGAGGCTATAAAAAGGACCTTCCTAGGTCAGAATAGGTGTTCCCACTTTTGCCAATTCATCACAAACTTGGAGATCAAGATTGGAGACTACTTTTGTGTAATTTCTTTGTTCTTTGTTTTATTTCTTTGTAGTTTATGTTGGATATTAGTTTAGTTCTTGACATGTCTATGACTAGGAACTAACTTAATTTAGGGTTTTCCATATCGAATAACTTGAAACTCATTCTTATGAATTAGTGCATGTTTTGGTTTCTTCTTATCATTGTTGAGATTTGTTCAATATTTGTCTTGATTGCTTGATAATTAATTGATCACTAATTATCATAATCTATATGATTTCTAATCAAAAGCCGAAAGGGGAGATTGTGAATATGCTATAGTTGAATAAACATAGGTTAAATCGTGGACGAAAGTACCCCGATACTTGTGTAGCTTAATAGGTTATTGCTCTTGGTCCTCATTTATAGTCAATCTTGTCACCGAAAGGTAGAAGGGTTCTATATTGGGGTTGAGTGTTTATATTACCTTAACAGGAGTATAAAACGGCTTAGTTAACCTGATGTCTCAAAATAGAAGAAGAACCATAATTAATTGCATTAACAAGTAAGATAAGCGGATAGTTGAGGAGATTTGGAAGCCCTATTTCCACCATATCTGAAGTAAATAAAGTAATTTAGTTAGCATCTATAATTATAGTTATAAACAATTCATCAATCATCGGTTACCAAATAGATACCATAGAATAGAGTTTGATAATTGGACACTAATCCCTGAGGATGATAACTCGGTCTTCTAGACTATATTACTTGTCACGACACGTGCACTTGCGTTTAGTGTGTGCATAAATCGCGCATCACTTATTCTCTTCAAGAGATTCATCTTTGATTTTCAACAAACAAAGGATGAAATATGTTGTATCATCGTCAATGAGGGTCACAACGTACTTGTCTCCCCCCTCTATTTTGTACAAGCTTAAAATCACCCATGTAGGTGTGACTAAGTTATAGAGGAGCGGTGCTTCTTTCGCTATTCCTTTGACGTAATGGAAATGTGATTTTGCCTCTTCGCTCACCTCACATTCATTTTGAGGGCTTATGTCGACAGGCGACAACAATCTCAACTTAGTTAGTTGTTGAATGACTTTCTATTTAACGTGTCTTAATCTATGATGGAATAGATGCACATATTACAAATATATCATTCATTTAGCTACATATGTATTGTATCATTCTTAGTTATTACAGACCTGTTGGACAGGACTCAAACCAGTTTGACCAATAGCGTCCCTGGCACCAAGTTTGGGACATGTATCACCTCGTTTTAGAGTGATCCCATTCCCTTAAGTCCTTTTGAAGACAACCTCTCCAACCCATCTACTTTAGAGGTGAAGTTGCTTTATGAACAACCCCTTGACTGTGATTAGGGCGTAACCGGATCATATGAGATTTGGATACTCTGGCCCACTCCAGTTGTCTTGGCAGACTGAGTGTCTAATTTTTTTTGGCCTTCAGATCGTTTAAGATCTGGAAATTCTGGTCCACTCCAGTCGCTCATAGGCTTTGTATGACTGAGTGTCCAACACCATCTTGTTCGATGAAGTATCTTTTGTCGGTGACAGGTTTGTCTTTAGTCATCTTCCCTTGTGATTGGTGCCTAGGGAAATTCCTGGCGCATACTTAGGATTGTCCATAATTCCAATTTTATTACAACCTAAGATCATATCTTTTAAGTCGTTGTTTACAAAAGTCCAATATTAAATGGGAAGGAAGGTGAGATTAATCATCTGATTTTAAAGTGTAGGGAATATAAGTTTTAATAAAAACTCTTTCATATTCCTAGGCTTGCTTACACAATTTTATTCAAAAATTATCTAAACACATTATAGATAAGGAAGGAGAGTTAACTTAAACCTTTTGGATTCTGGCCCACGTCAGTCACTGTGTTGGACTGCGTATCCAAATCCTCTTTACCATGACATATATGCCTTTTGCTATAAGATAGAGCATCATCTTCAGCCTTCTCCTATTGTCCTAGTTGACATCCTCAACCAGTCGTGGCGTATGTTTCCACCACTCTTGGGAGTGGTGACCGCAACTCTTCCTTGACCCTTAGCCGCACTAGTATGACTATCAACAGTATCTTGAAGCTCAGCATCAGATCCAAAGATCCCACCTTTGACGGAAATAAATTTGTAACTATTGTCAAAGAGAGACTCAAAACTAGGACCAGATCTGAAAGCACAATTGTTGACAGAGATAGTGTTTGAACTATTAACCAAACTGTTAACAGAACTATTTTCAAGAAGAAAACCACAACCAGATTTGGGACTATATCGGTTGGAAAACATCTTTCGAGCACTAATACAAAATCTTATCTTAAGATTGTTGGAAAATAATGGATGTACGGGGAATAGCAACTAACTATTACAAGTGTTTCGAAAGGGTAAACAACGAGAATTACAACAACAACAAACTTGTAGCCAACAAGAATTATGGCAACAACAAGTTTTGAGACCTTGATCTTCGTTCTTGAATGTGTCTTGAGTCTCTGTCTTCAACTGCCGCAAGTTTCTTGATCTTGATAACCTGAAACCAAGAGACACTAAATCACTACTGGTTACAACTCTGATGAGTCGAGTATTAGCACTCTGTCCTTAAGAAAAGATTACCCCGTATATATCTTTTACGTTTATTAGGTAATTGTCTCCCAAGATAAAACAACATCAAATAAATTAGCAAAGAAAACTCAAGTGTTTCTCAAGAAGAACCTTGAGTGTATGAAAGTATGCTAGAGAGGAAGAAGTTCAGAAAATCTGAATGTGGTGTCAAGTGTTGAGTGTGGTACTCTTGTGTCTATAGAATTGAGCCAAAGGCCTCAATTTATAGGTGTGCAAAATGACCTTTCAAATGCCCAATAATGGCATTCAATTGCCATGTAATGGATGTCCTTTAATCCCCAAGTAATGCAGCAAAATAATGGTCCATGTAATGGCCATTATTGGGTGGATTCAATGCCATTGAAACCACCTCAACAACCAAACCTTTGGGATTCCGTCAAGAAAACACTGCCTGGGAAGAGCCGCGACTCTGCCATACTGGAGTCGCGGCTCCGGACAGCCAGAAAGCCACGACGCCTCACTGCCGACCAGGAGCCGTGACGCTGCTTGAGGGCAGCCGAGGCTCAGTCCGGGAGGGGCTGCGGCCCTTCTCGTCTCCGCGGCCCTTTCCCGACCCGTTCCATCTTGAAATTTGAACAATTCTTCCTTCATTTACCAACGTAGAATACTTGTCATTTTGTCAATAACTGTCCATCATTCTATATCTCAAATGTTTTACTTACGTATCAATATTTCTTTCACTAATGAAATTTACGATACTTGATACTACATGTGCACGTGTGTGGAAACGACGTTTTCGACGTGCGGGATCCCAATTGTCCGAGCCATAAATAATGTGATAAGCTTAATTCAACTTTTTGTAAATTTCCAACAAACAAAAGCACCAACAATAAAAGGAAAAGTTCATAAGAAGTTGCAGAATAAGTGATCCACAACGTGAAGCATATTCATGTTAATTGTTGCTAGCAAACACAATAAAAGCAACCCCCAATACCAAAAAGAGTTATGGTTGGCTAAGCAAAAATACACTATATAAAGTTAGCTTATGAATGAAATACCCGCATGGGTGTAGCTCAGTTGGTTCCAGGGTGGCAGATTGCTCCCAAGCTTATGAATAAAAAGCTTTGCCTTTTTCATTCGCATAGAAATACAATTCGAGTGGGTTCGACGGGTCAAAACGCTGCCTCAGTTCATTACCCAAAAAAGGTAAATCTAAGTTCCCATCGTCTTATCTTTGGATGTTCCTGTGTGTTGTTTCCGATTTAATATAAATTCGCCTACTGCTTTTCTTAATAGTTTAAACATGTTTGGTTATGTTCTAAGCAGAGAAATATGTGAGAATAATTTGTTAGAATAGTTCAATTCTGGTTAGATAATGTGGTTAGTAATGCTTGTTTGACATGGTCATTTATATAGTCACTCATGCTGAGCAATATTGCTGCGACAGATGACATTGTTTCCTCTTATTTAGTTGCTGTTAGCAGGCTGTTTAGTTCGATGTTAATTCAAACAATATAAGGTTAATACATGCTTTGATGGAATTCTAATTTAGTTGAATGCTCTCACGATGTTTAGGTGATTGTTAAGGTCCAAAGTATTATGAATATTCGTCTTTGAAAATAAACCGCGGGCCCTTGTCTTTGATTATGCTATCTGTATCTTCGTGTAAACTGGACTCCCCTCTTCTATGTCCTGTCTGAGTTTGGGTTTTAATGTCATAAGTTGTCCAGATTAGCATACATATTCTGTTCTCGCATGTTAGCATGTTCTTTTGCCTCATTCCTGCACAGAGTTTAAGATTGAATATACTAATCAGTATTCTGGTTTGTTTTCTACATGCATGACTCATGTTAAGATAGTTTGGTATCTCTTCTCGTGTGTACTATAATCTTGCATGTCTATGTGTATCAAACGGGTTTCTTGGTAGGGATATGTGCTTAGACTCCACGCAGGAGTTGGGCCTATCCTTGGTTTGGCTGTTGGCTACTAAATATGTTAAAAATACAAATTCTGTGTTTTGTAGGCTACTGAATGTGTTTGGGGCAAGCCCATTTATTTGACGGTTACTTTTTGGAATGCAATCATATACATGTTTATGTTTCTTTTACTCTCATGCTTAGTAAATCAGGCATGTACTAATCTTTATCCCTTTCTTCTATTTTTCATGAAATGCATCAAAAATGAAGAGTCTCTTGGCGAGACTCATCATGAGCTACTTCAAATGAAGACCCGCAACTATGTCTACGCCCCTCGTCGCATCTTACACTCCAAACCACAGGCGGATGATACTGCTATTCCTTCGAGTTATTATGGATTCCCTCTTCCCCCTTTTATTTGTTGTAAATTATTTATCTAATATTACATTGGTAGGATACTTAGCACATTTAAACTTTGAGTCGCCATTAAGAGGTAGCTTTGACATTAGAAGTTTGGTTTCCCCCCTAAGTTAATCATTTAGCTCATTATACATTGCTTAAGCCATACTAAACCAATTAGTAGCCTTCACTTGCATAACCATTCACGTAGCTGAGGCATTATTTGCTATCAAATTCATAACACAAGAAATCAATTTTCTCATAAACTCTCTTATTAGTATTCATATAGGAAATTCATAATGTTGCGGTCGAAATCGGGCGTGACAGCATGCCGACTCCACTAGGGATAATCAGGTTCTTGACCATAGCAAACCTAGGTTTATTATTGCTCGGTTTTATTTGCTTTTATTTGTTTTAAATGCCTTAAAACTTGCTTTAATTTTGTATGCTTAACATTTTTAATTGCTACTTTGTTTTACTACTTTCCTTAAATTGACATTCCGCTCATATTTTCTCCCTAACGAAAAATTCACACTATCGTCCGAAAATGATGAACATCTGCATCACGTCCAAAAACGACGTCATCTTCGTCCGAAAATGATGAACATTTGCATTACGTCCGAAAATGACGTCATATTCGTCCGAAAATGATGAACATCTGTATTTACGTCCGAAAACGACGAACATCTTCATTACGTCCGAAACGACGTCATTTGAATTATGTCTAAAAATGACAATATCTGCGATACGTCCGAAAACGACGTCATCTGTATTACGTTCGAAAACGACGTCATTTGAATTATGTCTAAAAACGACAATATCTGCGATACGTATGAAAACGATGTCACATGTATTACGTCCGAAAACGATGTCATTTGAATTATGTTTGAAAGCGACAATATTTGCAATACGTCCGAAAACGACGTCATCTGCACTACGTCCGAAAACGACGTCATTTGAATTATGTTCGAAAATGACGTCATTACAATATGCCTGAAAATGACATCATTGCATCTTTCTCTATGCAACGAAGATATTTTTCATCACATCGTGTTTGTCATTTCAATTCATCATGCTTTATCATTTTTGTCTTAACAGCTATGCACTAATTTTTTTAAGCTTTAGCCTCCAGGATCCTTAATTCACAGGAGCAGGAGTTACGTCAACACAATGACGCCATCAAGATCATGGCAACACAATGACGTCACCAACATCCTGATCATGCATCTGCAACTACAACACCTTCAGTACATTACGTCTACACGTGACGACATTCCTACTCACATGATCGCACTTGTCATATATTCATGCTTTATCATTTATTGTTTTAACAGTTATGCACTAATTTTTCTTAGGTTTTAACCTACAGGAGCCATAATCTACAAGAGCATGAGCACAACGTGAAACTATCTCTTATGGCGAACCGAGACAATTTGTACCTCGAACGTCGATCCACTCTCCTCTAGCATCCCGCAACACCAATGACCTAGTGTCATCATAATTCGATAATGGGACAAAAAATTTCAGTCGGCGTCAGCCTGTCTTTAATTTTCTAGCATCACAGAACCCAGTGTCATCATAATTCGACACTGGGATAAAATTTTGAATTTGCATCAGCCTGTCTTTAATTTTCTAGAACCGACAACCCGGTGTCATCATAATTCGATACAAGGACAAATTTTAAATTCAGCGTCAGCCCTCTTTAATTTTCTAGCAGCGCAACAACCAGTGTCATCATAATTCAGCACTGGGGAAAATTTTGAATATGTACCGGCTTGGCTTTCATTTCTTCTTGAAGTTTCTCTTGCCTTTGAATTTCCCGATCTTTGACGAGTAAGACAAAATTAGCTACGAGTCAACATCTTTGTCCGAAAACTCTTCCATCGTCTTCAGTCAAAGAGGAACAAGCTGTTGACACCCAATTTTGTCACTTCTCTACTTACTATTTGTTCACATGTGAACATTTCATTCAGGTCGTCCTTTATCTTCAATTAATTTCACTATGCTTCTCAGTCTTGAAAATTCTCCAAAATGCTAAGTTTTAATTTTTTCACTAATTACCGCGTATTTTTAAATATCGGGTATTACATTTTATAATTAAAATATAAGCAAAATAATTTTAATATTTTGGCATCAGCTTTGGTTATTGATTTTCTCCTAATATTTTCACCAATTACCAAACAAATCATTTCTATTATATAAATATTATATTTCTACTTAAACTAATTATATATATTAAAACACTTGTGCCATAATTTTATGTGTGCACTTTTTGAAAATTAATTAGGGCAAGAAAGCATATTTTAATTAATTGAAAGAATTGGATTAATTGCATATTAATCCAATTATTAGATTAATCAAACCCCCATTCATTTTTTCGTCCAAATTTACCCTTATTTTCCTAATCAACCGCTTCAACCCAATTCACGTCAGGCCACCCAATCATATTTTAAACAGCCATCGTTCAAACACCCCCCCCCCATTCCCAACTAAATCCCTAAACCCATCGTCCCAAAGAACTAAATCGACAAATCCGTCACGACCAAATACATCGCCGACCACCTTTACACACCGTACGAGACCCCGGTCGAAAACGAACGCGACAGGTGATATAGCTCTATCTTAAGTTTCTAAGATTTGACTTACTCGACGTAAGGTTCCCGAGCGGACTACTCGAGTGAGAAGGCTACGCGGCCACCGAATGGTCCGGACGCTCCGCGCAAAACGTCAACTCTCTTAAATTTGGGTATTTGAAAGAAATTTGCGGGTGCGCAAAGAACACCTCGCGTGTAGTGTGTGATAGTGTGAATTTTCCGTAAGGGAGAAAATATGAGCGGAATGCCAGTTTAAGGAAGACATTAAAAGAAAGTAGCAATTAAAACAGTTAAGCATACAAAATTAAAGCAAGTAATTTTAAGACATTTAAAACAAATAAAAGTAAATAAAGTCGAGCAATAATAAACCTAGGTTTGATATGGTTAAGAACCTGATTATCCCCAGTGGAGTCGCCATGTTGTCGCGCCCGTTTTCGACCGCGACATTATTCTCAGCGAATCCCGCCTGCTTAGAATAAAAATAAACTCCAAAAAAGGGTGCTAAAAATGCTAAAAGGTGCAAAATTATTCTCAGGTGAATATATATCATTTAGCTCATTATACATTGCTTAAGCCATACTAAACCAATTAGTAGCCTTCACTTGAATAACTATTCACGTAGCTGAGGCATTATTTGTTATCAAATTCATAACACAAGAAATCAAATTTTCTCATAAACTCTCTTATTAGCATTCATATAGGAAAATCATTTTAGACACTTTACATGCTAGGCCCATTTTAAAAACATGCATTTTTATTTGACATAATAAAAATCTAGGTTTGAGCGGACAACCGCAAGTTAGCGGATCTTAGAGGGTGTCTAACCCCTTGCCTCTAGATTAATAAAGAACCATTGCCCATAATCTCACATAGTTTAGCAGACCATTAAATGGAGTTAGTGTTGACTTTACCTAGTTGACATTTAGGTGTCCTAATTCATCCAAACTAATTATGTGACGACTCCGCAAACCCTTTTAGCATTTTATCACATTTAGCATCCTTTTTGCACCTTTATTTTTGTTTTTAGCAGGCAGGATTCGCTGAAATAATGTTGCGGTCGAAATCGAGCGCGACAACTTTGAACATCAATTTGTTTTTACCATCATTGACAAAATACTACAAAATTTCCAAAAAAATAAAAATAAAAATAAAAAACTATTCGAACATGTTTTTTTTTTCCTCATAATTATATATATATATCTAAAGTTTCTCTTCTAATAATTTTTTATTATATTATGATATTCTCCCATCACATCGTGTACGTAATACACACCTAATAATTTACAATGGAGTGTAAAAGAAAGAGTCAAAAGTGAATATAATTAAGTGCTAACTAATAAAGTCGATCTACGCTTTTCAATCCATTCAATCATAAGGCAAAACTTAGTCTTTTTTCAAGAGTAAAGTGAATTAAACTTTGTCTAATGGAGTAAGTAATATTTTGAGCAATAATTGGTATGCAAAAAGAAAGAGACAGCTTGTAATTATTTCGTTATTCTCAGTATGTTCCACAAATTTAACCTTTTTTCGTTACGTGATTTTTTTCTCCATCAATTTAAACTAAAATGCAAATAGTGAGGGAAATTAATTTCCCTGAGTGATTTCATTCCAATAGTAGAATATATATACAAAGGTATAATGCTAGTCTTAAGGAAGACTTATCTAATAAACGTAAAATATCAGATACTAAATTACAATCATCTCCTAATTAATGTGATTACAATCCTAAATTAAATATATTACAATATTCATCATATCCATGATTATTGGTGATTAGAGATAATTATGAGATTACCCCATAATTTTCTAACAGAGGTTCTCGTATACTAAACCGCCCCCAAATCATTAAAGAGTACGCGCGGAAGACCTTTTATGAAGATGTCTGCAATCTGATAACGGGACGGTACATGAAGAACACGGACTTGTTCACGTGCAATTTTTTCTCAGACAAATAAAATATTCATTTCAATGTGTTTTGTGCGCTGATGCTAAACATGATTTTCGGATAAGTATATTGCACTCATATTATCACAATAGATCACAATTACTTTTTCAATCGGACAATGTAACTCTAACATAAGATTACGAAACCAACATGATTCAACAACCACATTGGGTACCCCTCAATATTCTACCTCAACACTTGATCGAGACAGTGTGGATTGTCGTTTTGACGACCATAAAATAAGATTATCCCTCAAGAACACGCAATAACCGGAGGTGGAACGCCGTGTGTCTGGACAATCACCCCAATTCGCATATGTATAGGATGAGAGACTCGAGATGGAGGACTTTACATATGTAATCCATAATGAAGAGTACCCTTAACATGCCGCAGAATTCGCTTGAGAGCCCCCATATGTTCTTCCTTCGGATCATGCATGTGTAAATAAACTTGATGGACCGCATAAGAAATATCAGGCATTGTAAAATTCAGATATTGTAAAGCCCCTGCTAGGCTGCAGTAATATGTAGGATCGTTGTATGGAGTACCTGCAGAGTTACTAAATTTCGCCTTTGTGTCATCCATAGTATATGATGATTTGCAGGAAGACATCTCGACTTTGTCAATTATCTTTTTGGCATTTTTTTACCGATAAACAGACCACTTGCATATTGACTTAAAGCAATTCCAAGCAAATAATTTAACGGACCCAAGTCCTTCATTGAAAATTCGACCACAAGAAGAGACATAATAGACTAACAAAGTAAAATTGATGATGCCGTGAGAATAATGTCATCGACATACAGAAGTATATATGCCATGTCAGTTCCCTTCCTATAAATGAACAATGACTGATCGGACTTGTTGTGAGAGAAATCCAATTTGAAAACAAATCCTGCAAACCTGTTATACCATGTCCGATGAGCTTGTTTCAAACCATATAAGGATTTCTTCAATAGGCAAATATGATCCGGATGAGTATAATCTCATAAACCCAAAGGTTGATTCATGTACACTATTTTCTGTATGTGGCCATGTAAGAATGCGTTTTTGATAACCGACTGATGAATGAACCAATATTTTGAAAGTGCCAGGCTGAGAACAATCCTGATAGTTGTTGGCTTAACTATCGGACTAAATGTTTCACCACAATCCACTCCAACATGCTGAGACCTACCATCACCAACAATATGAGCTTTGTATCTTGCAAAAGAACCATCATTATTCTTTTTATGATAAAAACCCATATAAGAGAACTTTGAGATTTTTTGGTATTGGTGATGGTTGGACGGAAGTGGTTAGGTTAAAATGACGCTTAGGTCGAAAAATTCCATGCATTGCACGGATTTCAATAGTCTGAGGTTGGACAGTTGGGTTGTCGAGTATGCTAGATAGCTGGGTGGTTGACCGATTTTGGGCCTGGGCAGTGGACTCGATTTGGCTACGAAACTGGGCTTGTGTAACCCGAGTATCGGGTAGTATCACGAGTAGGGGTGTAGAGGTTTCCCTTTGTTGGGCCTGCCCATTCATATTTTGTGGTTGGATCAGGTCGTGAGGCCGTGAGTTTTGGGATGGCCCTACAACATTGTTTTGAGTGTTTAGATGATACCTCAAAATTGGATGTATTCCGTCGTCCATAAAATCATATGAGGGTAAGGATGCCACTTAAGATTTTATAAATGGGAATGTAGATTCATCAAAGATGACATGAAGAGAATTAATAATTTTCCTATTTGACATATCATAACATTTATATCCCCACTTCTTCCTTCATTTACCAACGTGGAACACTCGTCATTTAGCCAACGACCGTACATCATTTTATGTCTCAACCAATATCTCTTTAACTAATGAATTTGCGATACTTGACACTACGAGTGCACATGTGTGAAAACGACGTTTCCGACGTGCGGGGTCTCAATTGTTCGAGTCATAAATAATGGGTTAAATTTAATTTCACATTAGTAAGTTTCCAATAATTATATCACATAAATTGAATTGTGAAGAGTAAATAAAAAGTAAATTGCTTCAAAAACTTTCTTAAAGTTTTAATGTTAGTAAATTAATAAAATGAACCAAGGAAGTTAGACTTTAAATTGAAGCGTTCTTGTACTATTGTTTACTATTTCTCCAACTATTTATCAATGTGATTCAAATAATTTTACATGATAAGACTGTATGCTCATGACAAATTGTGTGGTTGGAGTTAAAAGACAAGAAAAAGAGAGAAAGCACAAGTGTAGAACCTAGCCAAACATACTTTTCAATTCAGAAACTGAAAATAATGATGGCTATTGTTTTTAGTGGGCTTGGATTGATAAGTGAACAAAAGAAGTCCAGACTTCATTTTCCACAGAATTTTTAAAAAAATAAAAAGAGGAAAATTTCACAAAAACACAAGAGAAGAGGTGGAAAATTGACTTTAGGTCAAATTAGGAGTAGCTCACTGGTAAATGTTAAGTAGTAAATTGACAAATTATTTAAATTTGGACGAGTCAAAATAGATCAAAGTCAGAACTCCGCCTAACATGCTCACATCTTCCTCTTTTATATTTTACTTTTTGAAAAACATTTGTGAAAACTAATACAATTTTCTTAAATTATTAGTTTAGGTTCTTCCAAAATTCAATCTCCAAACTAATTTTGTATGTTTAAGTTGAGTTGAATTTAGACACACTCTCTATTTGACCCATTTGACACAATAGTTTGATGAGTCATTTTAAGCTCAAACTCTTGGTCAAGTTATCAAACAAATTATAAAACATTAACCTATAGAAAAAATGTGAGTTAATACATTTTAATATTTGATAAGTTAACTTTCACCTAATACCCACAATTACTTTTTAGGGATCGGATATCGATTTTTAAGTTTTTAAATATCATAGTAAACACCACCATATCAAATATCTTCAATTATCATACAATCCTACATTTAAAAGGATGTGATGGTTACCTTATCCACAATTAGGTTATTTTTGGTAAAAGTGTTAAATATACATCCTATATACATAATATACATGTATATAGGATGTAAATTGAATATACACGGACTGAAGAAGTAACCCAGCCCATCTCGGACAGTGGACAATTAATTTATGGTATATTTTGTATATTACTCTTGTATATTAATTAGTCTTGTAGTATTATTATAATTGCATAATTAGTCTCCAAATAAAATAGGATTTTAGATGTAGAATAGGAAAAAGATTTTCCTATATGTAACTTGTATATATACCCATTTCATTAATAAGAATAATCAAAGGATTATTTCTTTCATGGTATCAGAAGTCTAGGTTATTTTTTTCTTGCTTCCGCTCCTCTCTTTCCTCGATTTCCGTGAACAATCCCTCCCCCCTCTCAGTTTTTTTCTCTAAACCTGAGACACAACCAAATTACCCTTCTCGATTTCTTCCAAAAACAGAGATACCCTCACACAAATCCCTTCTCTAAAATTCATTGTTCTTTTCACTATGACTGATAAAAACATGTTTCATCCGGCCCTAACAATTTCTAACATCAAGAGCGTTCTTCCTATTGTTATTGATCTCGAAAACGTTAATTATGGGACGTGGGCAAAATTGTCCAAAATTCATGCAATGGCACATCAAGTTCTTCACCACATCATCCCTCCGACTACTAATACGGAGGGTAATACGGATGTTGTGCCCACCAAGAGGAAGATCCAAAATTATGGGTCATTCTTGACGCAAAAGTACTCCAGTGGATTTATGACACTATCTCCCTTGACCTCTTGCAGACGATTATGGAACCTAACTCCTCATCTATGGCAGCTTGGAATCGATTGCTGATATTTTCCAGGATAACAGTCATTCCCGCATTGTCACCATTGAACATGAATTTTCTCAAGTCGCTATGGAGAATTTTCCAAATGTTACATCTTATTACAAACGACTCAAGGACTTGGCACTTCGCAATATGGGTGCTCCCGTTAGCAATAGTCGTCTCGTTCTACAGATGATTGCAGGCATGTCCGAGGCCTATAACGGCGTTGCTTCAATTTTTCGTCAAAGTAACCCCTATCGGAATTCTATCAAGTCCGCTCCATGCTTACGTTAAAAAAAGTCGGTTTGGCTAAAAAGGCGGCTACCGGGACTAGACCCGTAGTCATGATGACGTCCTTCACAAATTCTTCAGGTTTTATTGATATTTAGGCCAAAACCGTGCTCATGGGAATGGAAAGAATAATCGAAAAAATAATGGGAA
Source organism: Przewalskia tangutica (assembly GCA_029844215.1). Lineage (NCBI taxonomy): Eukaryota > Viridiplantae > Streptophyta > Magnoliopsida > Solanales > Solanaceae > Przewalskia > Przewalskia tangutica. The sequence goes on along the minus strand of CM056723.1, from coordinate 113,655,165 downwards.
AAATCACGGAGGTAAACGCGGCGGTTCTAGTGGTAATTCCGGTGGTCAACCTACCGACAGCGGGTCACATCCAACAAGAAATGAGCCACCACCCATCGCCCAGCCGTGGGCCCCATGGCATTGGGGATGGGGCAGTGGGCCATGGCCCAACAACCCATACTTTCCAGGACCATCAGCCATTAGTCAGTGGGCTGTACCGACACAATCCAGGCCTAGCAGTCAGCAAGCTCAGTTTAGCACTAGGCCGAGGCAACAGGGTGGACTGCTTGGGCCCCGACCCACACAGACGTTTTCGACGGTAGGACCCACACAAACCCACATTGAAGCCGCGATGCACACTCTTGGGTTAACTCAACTAGACCCGAATTGGTATATGGACACCGACGCCACAACACACATGACCTCCGATCAATGTACTCTCTCGTCTTATTCCAATTTGAGCAACCCCCGTGGTGTAATTGTTGGTAATTGTAATTCTATTGCAATTCGTGGTTATGGTCATAAAACTTTTTCTCCACCCCATCCTCCACTAATCTTAAAAAATACTTTTCATGCCCCAAAATTGATTAAAATTTAGTGTATGTCCGTAAATTCACAACTGATAATTGGGTTTCTGTTAATTTTGATCCTTTTGGGTTTTCTGTGAAGGATTTCAAGACGGGGAACCCTCTCATGAGGTGTGATAGTAGGTGCGATCTTTATCCAATCACACCAACTCTCGGTTTCTCGAGTCAAGTCATGCTCTCAACTTTTGCAGTTCTTACTCCTTCCTTGTAGCATGCTCGTCTAGGTCATCCGAGATCGTCTATTTTGTCTGTCTTAGATAAAAACAATCTTATTTATTGTAAGGGTACGCGTAGTACTCCGAATTGTCAATCTTTTTCTTTAGGAAAAATTGTTAAGTTGCCATTTGTAGACTTTAATTCTCATACTTTAATGTCATTTGATATTATTCATAGTGATTTATGGACATCTCATGTTCTTAGATTTTGGGTCATCGGTATTACGTTCTATTTTTGGATGATTATTCTAAATTTTTATGAACGTTTCCAATAGCGAAAAAAATTTAAGTTTTTTCCATCTTAAAATTTAGAGCATTCATTAGGACTCAATTCGAATGAGAGATAAAATATATTCAATGTGATAATGGAAAAAAATTATAATGGGGTGTTTTGGGAATTTTGTGCTAATAATGGGATCAATTTTCGTTTTACTTGTCCTCATACGTCTTCACAAAATGGGAAAGTCGAACGAAAAATTCATACCATTAATAACATTGTCCGAACTTTATTAATTCATGATTTCGTACCCCCGTCTTTTTAGCATCATGCTCTACAAATGTCTACATATATTCTTAACATTCTTCCTTCCAAAGGTTTGACATATTCATCCCCTCTTCAAATTTTATATAATAAGACTCTTTCGTATTCACATCTTAGGGTCTTTGGGTTCTTGTGTTATCCTCTTTTTCCGTCCACCACAATTAATAAACTTCAGGTCGTTCTACCCCTTGTGTGTTTTTGGGTTATCTGTCAAATCATCGTGGTTATAAATATTTTGATTTATCATCTAATCGAATCATCATTAGTCGCCATGTGTTGTTTGATGAATCTCAATTTCCATTTTCTAAGGTTAGTAATCCCGTGCCTAATTCGTATAATTTTTTGGATGATGGTATATACCCGTATATTATTCACTATTTTTCAGACATGTCCCACACCCAAAATACACGGCCGTGGCTGCCATTGGGTCCACATACCATCGCTTCAAAGATGTCCCCAATCTGGATCGGACCGATCTCGGATATTGGGCGATTACGGCCCGATTCAACCGCCTAGTCTCGGGAATTTCCAGTTCACGTTCTGGGCCAGCACGTGTCCCGATATTTTCCAAAATTCCCTCAATTATTCCCCGAGTCATAGACTAGTAACTCGCAGTCAACGAGGTATTTTTAAACCAAAAAGATATTTTAATTTTAATTCTAATGTTCTTAAATCACCCTTACCTCATAACCCATTGTGTGCTTTAAATGACCCGAATTGGAAAATGTCATGACCGACAAATATAATGCTCTTATTGATAATAAGACGTGAGAGTTAGTGCCCCGTCCATTTGGTGCTAATATTATTCGGTCTATGTGAATTTTTGCTCATAAGAACAATTCTGACGGTTCCTTTGCGACGCATAAGGCTCGTCTTGTAGGTGATGATAAGGCTCAGCATGTTGGTGTAGATTGTGGTGAGACATTTAGCCCGGTGGTCAAGCCGTCTACCATTCGCACTGTGCTCAGTTTGGCTCTGTCGAAAGCATGGCCCATTCATCAGCTAGATGTGAAGAATTATTTCTTACATGGTGATCTCAAGGAGATAGTATTTATGCATCAGCCTTCGGGGTTTAGGGATTCAAAATATCCTCATCATGTATGTTTATTGAAGAAGTCCTTATATGGGGTTAACAGTCCCCGAAGGCTTGGTATAAAAGGTTTGCAGATTTTGTGTCGACTATTGGTTTCTCTCACAGCAGGTCTGATAATTCGTTACTCATATATCATTGTGGTTCGTCATTGGTTTATATACTCTTTTATGTGGATGCTATTATCTTGACTGCTTCATCTGATGCATTACGATAGTTTATCATGACAATGTTCAGTTCTGAGTTTGCTATGAAGGACTTGGGACCCTTGAGTTACTTTTTAGGTACTGCTGTCACTCGTCATGCAAGTGGATTGTTCTTATCACAGAGGAAGTATGCAGATGAGATCATTGAAAGGGTTGGAATGTCATCCTGTAAGTCCACTTCCACTCCAGTTGATACTAAACCAAAGTTGGGTGCTGCTGCTGGCTCCCTATATGAGGATCCGATCCGATATCGCAGTCTTGCAGGTCCCTTCAGTATCTTACGTTCACGCGATCGGATATTACATATGTCGTACATCAGGTGTGTTTGTTTATGCATGATCGCAGGATTGAGCACATGAATGCGCTCAAACGCGTTATTAGGTACATTCAGTGGACACTTGAGTATGACTTGCATTTATATCTTTCGTCGACGTCTACACTTGTCTCATATACAGATCTTGATTGGGGCGGCTGTCCTGACACCAGACGATCTACGTCTGGCTAATGTATGTTTCTTGGTAATAACTTTGTCTCATGGTCTGCGAAGCGTCAGTCTACATTATCACGCTCTAGTGCAGAGGCCGACTATCGAAGGGTAGCCAATGTGGTCTCCGAGTCATGTTGATTACATAATCTTCTATTAGAACTTCATTGTCCTATTAGGAAAGCTACCTTGATTTATTGTGATAATGTTAGTGTCATCTACCTTTCTGGAAATTCGGTTCATCACCAGCGCACTAAACATATTGAGATGTACATTCATTTTGTTCGAGAAAATGTAGCTCATGGACAGGTACGCGTCCGTCATGTCCATTCCAAATATCAAATTGCAGACATCTTTACAAAAAGCCTTCCCTCGGTCCTTTTTGAAGATTTTAGAGACAGTCTCAGCGTACGAAGACCGCCCGCTATGACTACGGGGGTGCGTTAAATATACATCATATATACACAATATACATGTATATAGGATGTATATTGAATATACACAGACTGAAGAAGCAGCCCAGCCCATCTCGGGCGTAGCATCCCATCTCGGGCAGTGGACAATTTATTTATGGTATATTTTGTATATTAATCTTGTATATTAATTAGTCTTGTAGTATTACCATAATTATATAATTAGTCTCCAAATAGAATAAGATTTTAGATGTAAAATAGGAAAAAAAATTTCCTATATTTAACTTGTATATATACCCTTTCATTAATAAGAATAATCAATGAATTATTTCTTTCAAAAAGTTATATACTACTTTTTTATAAGACCACTAGGCACATATGTTAACTCAAGAATATCTTTTAGGTAATGCGTGTTCTCTAATTTTATGGGTGTAAAGAAGCAAAAGAAAATGAATAGGGCTTTAAGTTGATCGCATAGATGTTAGTGTAATAATTAGGCGGAATAGCTAGTTTTTGAGCTAATAATCGGAACTGAACTATTATTTCAAATATAATAGAAAATTAAAATAGCCAAATGTGAATATAAAATTTGAACAAAAGAACTTCTAGCTAAAATATGGAACCAACACATGGGGCTGGAGAGAGCTAAGAAGGGCGCGAAGCAACGAGACAGACTATAAGGAAAGAGAGGAGTGGAAATTGGAAAGGCGTGGAAAGAAGAACTGTTACGCTAATAATAGTTCTTTAATTAGAACTGCTACGCCCCTTTCCTCCCACTCATTGCCCTTTGAAAGCAGCTCTTTTTTCCCTGAAGCTTTTTTTGGTGAAAAGAAAGAATTTTATTGATCGACATACCAAAATCATTACAAAGTTTAGCTCAAACACCCTATCTATGCTAAACTAAAGGCCACAGGCATCCCTCTGTCTCATTTTATCTATTGCTATATGTACAATTAACTAAGTATTAAACAAACTACCTATCCATTGTCTTCCTTGCCTGCATTCTTTCCTTCTTCTTGTATGTATATCTCTTATATACAACTCTTCCTTCAACCTGTCACACACCAGTCTTGATATAGGAACTTTGTTGTTCCACACTGCATCATTTTTTACCCTCCAAATGTTGTAAATCAGCCCAGTAAGAACAGCTATGACAAACTCCCTTCTATTCTTGCCTCTTTTACTCCTGGTCATTCTCCTCCACAAGCCTTGGATATCCTCCAAGTCGTGACCCTCATGCCAAGCCATGGAAAATCAGCTCCAAACATTTCCAGAAAAACAAGCATTTTAAAACAAATGTGGAATAGACTCCCCTGCATTGTCACGCAACACACATTGATCATCAGTTACAACGCACCCATCTTAACCAATCTGTCTCTTGTTGGGAGCCTTTGATGGGGGAATCCCTGGTTTTCCTGGCTTATATACTCTTATATGTTGATGATATTATCTTGACTGCTTCTTATGCTATGCGCAAGTGTATCATATTAATGCTCAGTTCTGAGTTTGCTATAAAATACTTGGGCCCTTGAGTTACTTTTTGGGGATTGGGGATTGTTGGGTTTTGATATTGGTGAATGAGAAATGATGGGATGAAAAATTAAAGGGGGTATAAGGCTCTTTTGTCCCATATCGAAAAAGGAGAAGGAAAGAGAGGTGTATATATTACATTACACCTTCTCTAGCTGCTAAAAGGGTTGAGAGGGCAAGGACCCCTCGCGCCGTCGTCGTTGCTCGCTCGGCTCGGCTTCGGCTTCGGCTTCGGCTTCGGCTTCGGCTTTGGATTTGTCAAAAGATTTATTTAAGTGCACGTTCCAACAATTCAAGTACCCAAATGATTTAAGTAACAATTCGGAAGAATTTAGTTTCAGCCGGACTACTCGTCAAAAACGGATTTAAGTGCGTGTTGGTTAGTGAGAAAATTGTAATAAGTAAGAATGATATGTTCATAGGAAATGACTACCTCACCGAGGGCCTTTTCAAACTCAATGTAATGGTTGTTGACAGTATTAATAAAAATTCAGCTTCGTCTTACTTATTGGAGTCAAATGATTTATGGCATGTTCGTTTAGGACATGTCAATTATAAAACCTTGCGAAAATTGATCAATTTAGAAGTATTGCCTAAATTCGAGTGTAACAAATCAAAATGTGAAATTTGTGTTGAATCTAAGTTTGTTAAACATCCATATAAGTCTATTGATAGGAATTCAAATCCTTTAGACTTAATTCACACAAATATATGTGATATGAAGTCAATATCATCTCGTGGTGGGAAAAAGTATTTTACAACTTTCATTGACGATTGCACTCGATACTGTTACGTGTATTTGCTTAATAGTAAGGATGAAACAATTAATGCATTTAAGCAATACAAGAACGAAGTGGAAAATCAATTGAATAAAAAGATCAAAATGATTAGAAGTGATAGGGGTGGAGAGTACGAATCTCCTTTTACAGAGACATGTTTGAAATATGGAATTATTCATCAAACTACTCCCCCTTACACACCATAATAAAATGAAATTGCGGAAAGGAAAAACCGAACATTAAAGGAAATGATGAATGCCTTACTAATTAGTTCCGATTTACCGCAGAGCTTGTGGGGGGAAGCTATCCTTATAGCTAATCGAATACTCAACAGAGTACCCCACAACAAAACACAATCTATTCCATACGATCTATGGAAAGGAAGAAAATCCAACTTGAAATATTTCAAAGTGTGGGGGTGTTTAGCGAAGGTCCAAGTTCCTTTGCCCAAAAGGGTAAAAATCGGACCAAAAACTGTGGATTGTGTTTTTATTGGCTATGCTACAAACAACAAAGCTTGTCGGTTTTTGGTTCACAAATCGGACAATCCCGAAATTCATGTTAATACGATAATTGAATCAGATAATGCTGAATTCTTTGAAAACATCTATAGGTATAAAACTGAATGTGAGTCGTCAAGTGAAAGATCTAAACGACCGCGGGAAGAACCAAAGGAAAGTATACCAAGCAAAGAGGATCTAAGGCGTAGCAAACGTCAAAAGACATCTACTTCCTTTGGACCAGACTTTGTAACATTCTTACTTGAAAATGAGCCTCAAACATTTAAAGCAGCAATGTCATCTTCTGATTCAACATTTTGGAAAGAAGCAGTCAATAGTGAGATTGAATCAATTTTAAACAACCATACATGAGAATTAGTTGATCTTCCTCCTGGAAATAAACCTTTAGGATCAAAATGGATCTTTAAAAGGAAAATGAAAGCTGATGGCACTATTGACAAATATAAGGCAAGACTTGTGGTCAAAGGTTATAGACAAATAGAAGGTCTTGATTACTTTGACACATACTCGCCGGTAACAAGAATAACATCTATTCGGGTGTTAGTGGCAATCGGCGTATATGGTCTTGAAATCCATCAAATGGATGTCAAGACACTTTCTTAAATGGAGAATTGGAGGAAGAAATTTACATGGAACAACTTTGAGGTTTTGTGGTTCTGGTAAAGAAAGGAAAGTGTGCAGACTTGTTAAGTCACTTTATGGACTTAAACAAGCACCCAAACAATGGCATGCGAAATTTGACCAAACAATGTTGGCAAATGGATTTAAGATTAATGAGTGTGACAAATGTGTTTACATTAAAAATACTCCAATCATGAAGTCATTGTTTGTTTGTATGTTGATGACATGTTGATAATGAGTAAAGATATTGTCGATATAAATGCTACGAAGCGTATGCTCGCTAGCAAATTTGACATGAAAGACTTAGGGGTTGCAAATTTGATCTTAGGAATTAGGATCCATAAAACTCGACAAGGTCTAGCATTATCACAGTCACATTATATTGAAAAAGTACTTGACAAGTTCAAGTATTTAAATTTCAATGTTGCAAAGACTCCAATTAATGTAAGTTTTGCACTTCAAAAGAATGAAGGTGAAAGTGACTCACAATTGGACTTTGCACGAGTTTTGGGAAGTTTGATGTATATTATGAATTGTACACGACCAGATATAGTATGTGCTATAAGCAAGCTGAGTCGATTCACGAGTAATCCCAATCAAACTCATTGGATGGCAATGAAGCGAGTCTTGGGATATTTACAACACACCCAAAACTATGTTTTGCATTATAATAAATATCCCGCAGTACTTGAGGGATATAGTGATGCAAATTGGATCACCGGATCGTTTGAAGTTAAATCCATGAGTGGATATGTTTTCACCGTTGGCGGAGGAGTAGTGTCTTGGAAATCATCAAAACAGACATGCATCGCCCGCTCTACAATGGAATCAGAATTTATAGCTTTAGACAAGGCCGGTGAAGAAGCTGAATGGCTCCGGAATTTCTTAGAAGATATTCCATTATGGCCCAAACCTTTGGCTCCTATATGTATACATTGTGTGATCAAGCAATAGGTAGGGCAGGGAGCGTAATGTATAACAGAAAATCTCGTCACATACGACGGAGACACAATACCGTTAGACAACTCCTCTCTAGTGGCATTATCACAATTGATTATGTAAAGTCAAGAGATAACGTGACGGATCCGCTTACAAAAGGCTTATCTAGAGAGTGAGTTAGTAGATCATCAATGAGAATGGGGTTAAGGCCAAGGACAAGTCATCATGGCGGTAACTCTACCTAGCAGACTGGAGATCTCAAGAGCTAGGTTCAAGGAGATCAAACAAAGTTGTGACTGACGGTTCAACATTGTCAAATAACTCAACCCATTCTCGGATGAAGACAATGTTCAGAAATAAGGATAAGAATTTATGGCTTGTTAATGAGTTAATAAAGCATTAAGGTTTTTTAATGGTTATCTAAATCTGGCGATATATGACCAGATAATGTGGATATAGGACCACATGTTCAGAAATCACCTATGTGAGTGTTAAGTGTAAGCCGCTTTAAAGGGGAATGACAGTAAAGGCCCATTCTCTATGCACTCATGAGACCAGGCGGTGTTCATGGCTGAAACGAACACAACCGTGAGAACCATAAACTGTTGAGGGTTGACTGTGTGTCTTATGTTATCTAGGTATACAACAAAGTTCGACGGTTCAAAGATATCAAATCTACCGATTGATCGAGTATATCCGATATAAGTTCACTACGGAAAGTTCAAAGGGAAACCTACTTATCCAGATGCAGTCAATTCTCGCTTGTATATCACACTCATCCGTACATTATTTTATCTTATAACCATTCCCCATTCATGTGGGGGATTGTTGGGTTTTGATATTGGTGAATGAGAAATGATGAGATGAAAAATTAAAGGGGGTATAAGGCTCTTTTGTCCCACATCGAAAAAGGTGAAGGAAAGAGAGGTGTATATATTACATTACACCTTCTCTAGCTGCTAAAAGGGTTGAGAGAGCAAGGACCCCTCGCGCCGTCGTCGTCGCTCGCTCGGCTCGGCTTCGGCTTCGGCTTTGGATTTGTCAAAAGATCGATTGATTGATAATCTTTTTGGACAAACGTTTCTTTAATTAAATTAATTAATTAATTATTTAATTAAAAAATAAATCCAAACGGATCGACCACGACCGACAATTCGGCCCGGATCTCCCTCTCTTTTTTGAATTTCCCTCCAAATATTAGGTGACTATTCTGAATGGTTGCAAACATTCAGAATCAGTACCTCCAACCCTATAAATTCTTGATTATTCCAAGAATTTATTCATTCATTTTAATTGATTCATTTTCATTCTGAATCAAAGTCTTCAAGTCGAAAATACTTGTCTTCATTCTGTGTGATATACTGTCGTTGAGTGGTTCGCTGCTACCGGAATTTGGAGTACTACTATTCTGGTAAGATAATCGTTCTATCCTGGGAGGCGATATTCCGTTAACCTCGAGTAATCGCAGGAATAATTTCCTTAAGGACACACTTTGAACTAAGTGGGCTCGATTACATTCTGAAATTATTTTCCAAAAACATATTATGTTTTCGTTTATTGTTTCATTAATGTTATCTGTTTCACTAAGTGATTAACAGATTGTGTTGAAACATTAATTAGCCAAATACATATTATTATATCAACAACTGTCACCCGTCATGCAGGTGGATTATTCTTGTCACAACGAAAATATGCAACTGAGATCATTGAGCGAGTTGGTATGTCATCGTGTAAGTCTACTTCCACTCCAGTTGATACTAAACCCAAGTTGGATGCTGCGGCTGGCTCACCTTACAAGGATCTTGTTATACCCCGTAGTTCTGGCCATGCGTATGAGTACGTACGAAAGGGATTAAGACTTAAATTTTAGAAAGATAGGTTGACGGATTGTTTCGGGCGGGTTTTTAGTCAACTTTGAAGCGGGTTATGACCCGTTACTTTGAAAGTTCCTAGGTGTTTCAAAAGCCTAGTGTGTAGTTCGTTGAGTCTAGTTCCCAACGCAACCAACCGTTCGTCGATAGGACATCGGAGTAGAAAGTTATGGGAGTTACAAGTTCAGTGCGCAGTCGGACAGAAAAATAATTCGGTCAGGAGCCACAGGGCCGCGACGCCGGGAAGCAGGGCCGCGGCGCCGGAAGTTCTGTGGGGTTACGGAGGTTTCAGCGCCGCGGCGCCGAGGCGGGTTCTGCGAGGTTGAGTGGAAAAAATCTGAACTGTTTTGTTTTAAAAAAGGCCATGGGAGGGTGACAAGTGTCCCCCCCCCCCATCTGATTTTGCATGTTCTACTTATTGACCAAGTCTTGAAGACTTGGTCATTCTTCAAGCACTTCTCTCTCTCTAAAAATTAGAAGCTCTTCCTTCTCTCTAGAAAATCAAGAGGAAATCAAAGCTTGAGAAAAATCTGAAAAGTGTGGCAAGAAGGAAACTTGTTGGCAAGCTTATAGGAGTTGTTGTGGTGGTGTTTGTGGAAAGGAGGCTAGTGAATTTGTTGGATTAATTTGGCTAAAGCTCCAAGGTAACAATTCTTTCTCTTTTTGCTAGTTTTGGTGTTGCATGTGAAGAAGGAAGAACTTGTAGTTGTAAATAATGCTCTTAGATAAATTGCATGTAAGAAAAATATGGTTTGGATATGAAAGGATTGGATAAAAAGGTTATGTGAGCATGTTGTAGACAAAATACTACCTTAAACTTGTTAAGTTAGTTGTTATGCATTATGGGGCAGAATTTTACACATCCAAGATTAGGTGTGTAATCCCCTTTGAATTGTTTGGATTGTTGGGCCTTAAAAGTAGCGTTTGGATGTTGAATTCGGCCTTGAAAAAGGTGGCAAAGTATGTAGAAACAAAGGAAATGCTGCCCGATTTTCCGTAGAATTTAGTGACTTTGCACTTGGAATATTCTACGTTGAAGCTAGAGGTTAATAAACGTATTATGGTCATTATAGGTTGACGTACTACGTGCGGTATATTGGACTTAGCAAGTGGATTGACCGAAGAGGTATGTGGAACTTTCCTATCTCTTGAGCATGAATAGTTTTACCTATATAGTGCAGAACGACAAGACCTTGGTATCCTTTACTCGTTTTTAAGGTGTCCAAGTCGGTGGAGTTAGGGGATTTACTCACTTCTTTAAAAGTAGTAAGGATGTCTTAAGTTTTCAAGGTTAAGGGACTTGGAGTGTTTTTAAGTATATGATACTTGTTCCGTTTTAAATCTACAAGTCCCTTGGATATAGGAAAAATGTAATTTACTTATAGTATGAAGTTAATATAACGACTTTATGGGAAGTTGGTTATATTGGCCTTATGGAAAGTTAAAAAGAGAGATTTACTCTAAGTAAAACAAGTAAGAAATAATGACGTGAACTAATGGAAGGTAAATTGATTTTAAGGCATCAATTGCCTAAGGTTTTAAAAGAGTAGAAGTACATAGTACTTGGGTTAAATTCCCGGATTTCATAAAGACATGTTAGTGCCTTAAGTAAACTAAAATGAGAATGTGTATGAACAAGACTAATAAGAAGTTGAGGGGTTTCTTAACTTGCTTGTATTATGTATGATAGCCGGTTTGTGCTAATACTATATTATTATTTATTACGGGGTCATTCCCCGGGTTGTGGCATTTGCATATTCCGTGGATTTGCTACCCACGATGCGAGGAATACCTCATGCGAGTCCGTAGGGCTCATGCGGGTGAAATAGTCCCATACAGGTGAGTACAGCCTATGCGAGGAATTCCTCATGCGGGTCCACATGACCCATGCGGGTGAAATAGTCCCAGGAGTAGGAGTGCTTAATGATACTGCAGGGCGGATGACCTTGCTTTGACCATGAGCTTCCTATTTTCATGCAGTATAGTATATGCTTGATATTCCCATTATTAGTAAGGCACAGTGTTCTGTAAAAATTATTTATCATACATGTCTTCAGTTATTTTAGACTTATGAGGTATTTTCAGTATTTTCCAGTTTTGCATACTTAGTACATATCAGGTAATCGACCCTTCCTGGGTTTGCGCTCATGCCGCAGTAGTGGTAAGCGGTGGTGGATCCTCATTCTTGGATCACCGTCCGTGTCGAAGCTCCATTCTCCGAGGCTTGTTTTGTTAGTACGGTTTTTCACGATGCTATAGGTATTATGTACATTCAGGGGTATGGCGGGGCCCTGTCCCGCCACAGTTGTTATTCCTAGAGGTCTGTAGTCACGTTTGTGGTTTGGGCTGTAAGAACAAGTTGTACCGTTTTACTTTTGATTAAGTATATTTTTATGGAAGGCGGCATTGTCGGCTAGCCAGTGATGTTTACTATCTACAGGTTTATGTGTTATGTATGTTCCGCGGCTATTCTCGGATGATATACGACGGTGCCGGTAGAGGCACTACCGCGCCCGGTCGGGTCGTGACAAAAGTGGTATCGTGAGCGCTTAGTCCTCGGAAAGTCTACGCACCGTGTCTAGCAGTAGTCTTGATTATCGGTGTGTTGTGCACCACATCTATAATCAGGAGGCTGCAGGATATTTAGGATTGGTTTCCATTCTTTCACTCTAAGATCGTGCAATAGAGCTGTGTTATAGGTTGAACTCCCTATGATATTTTTCTTTATGTATCAGATATGCCTCCCCGCAAGGCAACCGCGGCCCAGAAGGGCAAGGCAGCCGAGGGAGCTGCTAGTAGGACGCAGAGGGTCACGAGGGCACAGGCCCAGTCTTTACCGGAGATGATGTTTCGGGCGGCGAGTTCCACAACGTCGCCAAATTTCACGAGTTCGAGGCAGCGGCCATCGAGACCGCGGTACGAGCCTCCACCCCACCGTGGCCGAGTATAGGATTACGGGAGCAGATCCGTTATTGACCAAAGATAGTAGCAGCGGCAATACGACAGTGAGCGCATACCAACCCTGTGAGCCGATTTACTTGATTCGGGATTTCTGGGTTGTCATCCACCCGAAGTTCTATGGTTCGAGGTCCGGCGAGGATCCTCGGAGTTTGTTCGGCAGCTACTGGACGATGCAGTGCTTAGGGCCTGAGACCGAAGTTCATGCTAGCCTCTTACCGGTTACGCGATATTGCGTTGAACTGGTTTGAGTCATGGGAGTTGTCTAGAGGTGAGGATGCTCTTCCAGCTGTTTGGGAGGAGTTCACAGAGGCCTTTCTGGATCACTTCTTGCCTCCTGAGATGAGGAGAGCCCGTGTGGATAGATTCTTGACCTTGAGGCAGAACGGGAGGACTATCAGAGAGTACAACCTGGAGTTTGACTCATTGGCTAGTGATCGGTGTATTTTATATACACTTTTTAAGTCATTTTTAGTTAGTATTTTACTCATTTTATTTATGTTTAGTATAGTATTAGGGTCGTTTTCCTTTCTTTTGTGTCACAGCGGTCAAAAATGGAGAAATGACGTAAATAAGAGAAAAATAGCTTAAATTAGATGGCATTTCACACCAAAAGGGGCAAGAAATAAAATCAAAGAAGTTGCGGGAATTATAGAGATCGACAAGACCGGACGAACAAAGGACGAAGAAACGAAAAATCCTAAGAATTCCCACGAGCCGCGGCGCTTAGCAGCGGGCGCCACCAAGCCGCCCAACTATCTTCGATTTTCAGCCATGGCGCCATCAGGGCCGCGGCGCCGACGCGGGAATTGTGAAGTGCTGGGCCGAATTTGACATGTTTCAGAATCCTAAAGGGATAACTTTTCCTTCAAAAAGGGATAATTTTTCCTACCTAAAGGAAAACCTTTTCCTACCTAAAAACCCTTACCTAAAAGGATTCTAATAACTTTTCCTACCTACACAAATCCTTAACCCTTCACCTAAAGGATTCTTTGGCTATAAATACTCTACATCATTAGAAGAATTATTCATTCTCCATTCTACCATTCACCATTCTACATCCATCCTTCCACCAATCCATCTTGTAAATATTCCACAACACAACCCTCGATGCTTGGCTCGAGACTGCTTAGTAATTTTCTTTTCTTTTCTTTTACTTTATTTCAGCTTTTTATGAAGAATATGAGATTAGTTCTTGTCATATTTATGGCTAGGAACTAATTCTCTTATAGAACTTTCTATGTTGAATTGCTTGAAACTTATGCTATAATTTAACGACGCTTATGGTTGTTTTTCAGATTGAGAGATCTATCCAATAATTGAGCTGAATTCTTGGTAATTAATTGACAACTAATTATCACTATATGATTTCTAATCGATTACAAAAGGAGGATTGTGAATATCTCGTAAGTTGGGTAGACAGGCTTGAATTGAGGATGAAAATACCTCAATTAGTTTTGTAAGCGTTTAGAGGCTTAACAACCCTAATTTTGCGCATGTGCGTGACGGTCAACTAGGTTTTGTTCTTAATCCTCCTAGAGTTACCCTTATCGTGAAAGTTAGGTAAGGAACGACATCGGGTTGAGTGTTTATATAACTTAACGGGAGTATAAAACGATTTCAGAACCCGCTTTCTCCAAAAGAAGAATACCATAAGTAATGCATTAATGAGTAGCATAAGCGGATAGTGAGGATACATAGAAGCCCTATTCTCATTACAACTGAAGTAAACCTTTATATTTAAATAGCTTTTATAATTCGTAGTTATAAACAACCAAATCAATTATCAATTCGCCAAATAGATACTAGAAAATAGATAGTTGGTACTTGAACCCTAATCCCAGAGGACGATATTCGGTCTTATCTAAGACTATACTACTTGATACGATAACGTGCACTTGCGTTTAAAAGTGTGTGCATATTACGCGCCATCAGCTAGGTATGCGCACACCATTGTAGCTGACATGGCAAACAGGGTTCATCGATATGTGATGGGCTAGATCACATATGATTACATGCACGTGGGGTGGCCCTTCAGCCAGGTATAGATATTGCCAGGATGCAGGCGTATGCGCAGGGGATAGAGAACAGAGAGATGGAGGATCAACTAGACTTAGGCTCGCCAAGAGGCCGTGACACGCAGGTCTCGTGGCGCTGAGGCGACAAATTTCGCAGCAGAACTAGGTCCACATTTCGGCCAAAGACAGAGTGCTCCTTCTCGGTTCGCGGGAGGTCCGATCACTGGTCATTCGGAGCAGTCGTGGCTCCAGACTTCGTGGTTTCGGAAGCGAGACCGCATCGATCGAGACCACCCCGATCTCGGTGCTCGATGCGGTAGTCTCACCTGTGCGAGTGTCGTGTTCTCCGAGGGGCTTGTTACTCTTGCGGCGGCAGGCCATTTGAAGAGAGATTATCCACCGCAGGTGGCGGGAGTGTTATGGTTCAGCCGGCAGGTCGATTGTCGGATCTTCGCTTCGACGGCATGCGCCCGAGGCGGTGGTGTTCATGGCCAAAGAGCCGCGGGGTCGTGGTGGGGTCCTGCCCACGTCCTCGTAACCTCATTTATGCTATGTCCACCGTCAGACTGCGAGGCGCCACGGATGTCGCCACGTACATTATTGGTTTCATGCTGTGATGTATATGCTTTGATAGATCCAGGTTCTACCTTGTCCTATATATCTCCTCATATTGCTGGTAGAATAGGGATAGAGCCCGAGTCCATAAAATCTTTTGAGGTGGCTACGCCAGTAGGTAATTCGGTGGTAGCTGAGCGAGTATATAAGGCTTGCCCAGTGACTATATACTCGCCGACTCAGTGACTTGATAGAGTTAGATATGACGGATTTTGATGTGATTATGGGTATGGATTGGCTAGCGTCTTGCTATGCCAATGTGGACTGTAGAGAGAGATTGGTACGGTTCCAGTTTCCTGGTGAGCCGGTTATCGAGTGGAAGGAGAATACTGCGTCGCCGAAGGGTAGGTTTATTTCTTACCTCAAGGCTAGGAAGATGGTGCGAAAGGGGTATATCTATCATATGGTTCGGTATTCGACATCGAGAATGAGATACCAACCTTGATCGATTCGGCCGTTAGAGAGTTTCGGCACGTATTCCCGCACGAAGCTTCCGTATCCTCCTTTGAGGGAGATTGAGTTTTGCATCGATATGACGCCAGACACTCGACCGATATCTATTCCACCATACAGGATGACACCCGCCGAGTTGAGGGAATTGAAAGACCAGCTGAAGGACTTGCTGGAAAAAGGCTTTATCAGGTCAAGTGTTTCTCCCTGGGGAGCGCCAGTGTTATTTGTAAAGAAGAATGATGGGACGCTGCGTATGTGTGTTGATTACAGGCAACTGAATTAGGTAACTATCAAGAATAGATATCCCCTCCCCAGGATTGATGATTTGTTTGACCAGTTGCAGGGTGCAAGGTGTTTCTCCAAGATAGATCTGCGGTCTGGTTATCATCAGGTGCGAGTTAGAGAGGCAGATATCCCAAAGACTGCATTCAGGACCCGGTATGGGCACTATGAGTTCAGGGTGATGTCTTTCGGGTTGACCAACGCCCCAGCAGTATTCATGGATTTGATGAACCGGGTGTCCAAACCATTCTTGGATATGTTCGTTATAGTATTCATTGATGATATCCTGGTTTATTCGCGCACAGAGCAGGAACATGCAGATCATTTGAGGGCGGTATTGGGAGTCCTCCGGGACCGGCAGTTGTATGCCAATTCTCGAAATGCGAGTTTTGGTTGGCTTCAGTGGCTTTCCTAGGGCATGTTATCGGGGCCGATAGTATTCGGGTTGATACAGCGAAGATTGAGGCAGTCAAGACTTGGCCTAGACCCACTACACCGACGGAGGTGCGCAACTTTTTGGGCCTTGCGGGTTATTATCGGAGATTTGTGGAGAAGTTGCTTCCATCTCAAGACCTTTGACTAGATCGACTGAAATCGGCTATGTTCGGTGGGCGGATGCTTGTGAGGAGAGAGTTTCCGATTCTTGAAGGAGAAATTGACGACCGCCTGGGCTTACTCTACCAGAGGTTTAGACGGATATGTAGTTTATTGTGATGCGTCGGGTGTCGGGCAAGTGCGTCTTGATGCAAAGACAAGAAGGTTATAGCTTACGCATCTCGACAGCTCAGGAAGTATGAGAAGAACTATCCCACACATGACTTAGAGTTGACAGCAGTGATTCATGCCTTGAAGATCTGGAGACATTATTTGTATGGAGTTCATGTGGATATTTACACAGACCACAAGAGCCTCCAATATATTTTCAGCCAGAGGGAGTTGAACTTACGACAGAGACGGTGGTTGGAGCTACTTAAGGATTATGATGTCGACATTCTATACCACCCAGGGAAGGCCAATGTAGTTGCGGATGCCCTTAGTCGCAGATCGATAGGTAGTCTGTCAGGTGTGCAGCCAGAGAAGAAGGGCATGGTCCGAGAGTTGCATCAGCTAGCGAGCCTTGGGGTTCGTTTGGTTGATTCTGATAGGCATGGTGTTCGGGTTCGAGAGGTTGCCGAGTCTTCCATCATCGAGGAGGTGAAGAGGCGACAGTATGAGGATCCGATTATGGTACGATATCGAGATGCCGCTCTTCGGAAAGAGAAGAGTCTATTTGAGGTAGCGCCTGATGGGGTGCTAAGGTTTGAGGGCCGATTGTGTGTTCTCGATGTGACAGGACTTCGTCAGCAGATTCTAGAGGAGGCACACAGTGCTCGTTATTCTATTCACCCGGGGTCGACTAAGATGTACCATGACCTCAGGTTTATCTAGTGGTGGGATGGCCTGAAGAGGGACGTTGCGGAGTTTGTGGCGTAGTGCCCGAATTGTCAGCAGGTCAAGGTTGAGCACCAGAAGCCCGGTGGGCTATTGCAGGCTATTGATATTCCGACTTGGAAGTGGGAGGTGGTAAATATGGATTTTATTACAGGGTTACCTCACACTCAGAGGAAGCATGATTCCATCTGGGTTATTGTCGACAGGCTGACGAAATCAGCCCATTTTC
Organism: Przewalskia tangutica; assembly: GCA_029844215.1. Lineage (NCBI taxonomy): Eukaryota > Viridiplantae > Streptophyta > Magnoliopsida > Solanales > Solanaceae > Przewalskia > Przewalskia tangutica. Next base: position 113,637,403 of record CM056723.1, on the reverse strand, counting down.
TTCCAGTCATGACGACTTTTTCGGCCGAGGATTATGCTAGATTGTATATCCGAGAGATTGTGAGACTGCACGGAGTCCCTACATCGATTATTTCGGACAGAGGAGCCCAGTTCTCGGCTAACTTCTGGAGGTCGTTCCAGAAGGGATTAGGGACACATGTGAGTCTCGATCGTGTTTCACCCTCGTAACGCAACGTGCCGAGCGTACTATCCGCACCGCGAGGATATCTTTGCGGGCTTGTGTTATTGATTTCAGGGGTAGCTGGGAGGATCATTTACCTCTTGTGGAGTTTGCATATAACAGCAGCTACCATTCCAGTATCCAGATGACGCCTTATGAGTCCTTATACGGGAGGAAGTGCAGATCACCGATAAGCTGGTTTGAGGTGGGAGAAGTTCAGTTGGTCGGGCCAGACTTGATTCAGCAGGCAGTAGATAAGGTGAAGCTTATCCAGGAGCGGTTGTTGGCAGCTCAGAGTCGACAGAAGTCGTATGCAGATCACCGGCGTAGACACTTGGAGTTTGAGGTGAATGATTGGGTCTTCCTGAAGGTGTCACCCATGAAGGGTGTAATGAGATTTGGGAAAAAGGAGAAACTTAGCCCAAGGTACATTAGTCCTTATCAGATTGTCCGTAGGGTAGACAAGGTTGCCTATGAGTTGGATCTGCCGTCAGATCTGGAGGCAGTACATCCAGTTTTTCATGTGTCTATGTTGCGGAAATGTATTGGAGATCCATCTAGAGTACACCCGATTTGTGATGTCCAGGTGACAGATGAGTTATCATATGAGGAGAGTCCCATAGCGATACTCGATCGTCAGGTTAGGCGACTTCAGACAAAGGATGTGGCTTCCGTCAAGGTCTTATGGCGGAACGAGAACATGGAAGAAATGACGTGGGAATCAGATGAGGACATGATGAAGAAGTATCCTCACTTATTCCCTACACCCCCAGGTAACCCACTTTCCTGCTTGTTAGTTTTGATTTGGCAATTATGCTTAAGTATTGTTTTGGCCGTAGAGCGTCTTTATCTGTAAGAGAAATAATTAAGAGGGTCTATGTCGATATTGTGATTTGAGTAAGCCTAGAAGGAACATTCGGGACGAATGTTTCTAAGGGGGGGAGAATGTTATACCCCGTAGTTCTGGCCATGCGTATGAGTACGTACGAAAGGGATTAAGACTGAAATTTTAGAAAGATAGGTTGACGGATTGTTTCAGGCGGGTTTTTAGTCAACTTTGAGGTGGGTTATGACCCGTTACTTTGCGAGTTCCTAGGTGTTTCAAAAGCCTAGTGCGTAGTTCGTTGAGTCTAGTTCCCAACGCAACCAACCGTTCGTCGATAGGACATCGGAGTAGAAAGTTATGGGAGTTACAAGTTCGCTTGTGATCGGACGTAAAAATAATTCGGTCGAGCCGGGGCCGCGGCCACGGAAGCAGGCTGGCGCGCAAAGTTTGCGGAGGTTTCAGCGCCGCGGCGCCGGCTGCAGGGCCGCGGCGCCGAGGCGGGTTCTGCGAGGTTGAGTGGAAAAATCTGAACTGTTTTGTTTTAAAAAAGGCCATGGGAGGGTGACAAGTGTCCCCCCCATCTGATTTTGCATGTTCTACTTATTGACCAAGTCTTGAAGACTTGGTCATTCTTCAAGCACTTCTCTCTCTCTAAAAATTAGAAGCTCTTCCTTCTCTCTAGAAAATCAAGAGGAAATCAAAGCTTGAGAAAAATCTGAAAAAGTGTGGCAAGAAGGAAACTTGTTGGCAAACTTATAGGAGTTGTTGTGGTGGTGTTTGTGGAAAGGAGGCTAGTGAATTTGTTGGATTAGTTTGGCTAAAGCTCCAAGGTAACAATTCTTTCTCTTTTTGCTAGTTTTGGTGTTGCATGTGAAGAAGGAAGAACTTGTAGTTGTAAATAATGCTCTTAGATAAATTGTATGTAAGAAATATGGTTTGGATATGAAATGATTGGATAAAAAGGTTATGTGAGCATGTTGTAGCCAAAATACTACCTTAAACTTGTTAAGTTAGTTGTTATGCATTATGGGGCAGAATTTTACACATCCAAGATTAGGTGTGTAATCCCCTTTGAATTGTTTGGATTGTTGGGCCTTAAAAATGGTGTTTGGATGTTGAATTCGGCCTTGAAAAAGGTGGCAAAGTATGTAGAAACAAAGGAAATGCTGCCCGATTTTCCGTAGAATTTAGTGACTTTGCACTTGGAATATTCTACGTTGAAGCTAGAGGTTAATAAACGTATTATGGTCATTATAGGTTGACGTACTACGTGCGGTATATTGGACTTAGCAAGTGGATTGACCGAAGAGGTATGTGGACTTTCCTATCTCTTGAGCATGAATAGTTTTACCTATATAGTACGGTAGACGTACAAGACCTTGGTATCCTTTACTCGTTTTTAAGGTGTCCAAGTCGGTGGAGTTAGGGGATTTACTCACTTCTTTAAAAGTAGTAATGATGTCTTAAGTTTTCAAGGTTAAGGGACTTGGAGTGTTTTTAAGTATATGATACTTGTTCCGTTTTAAATCTACAAGTCCCTTGGATATAGGAAAAATGTAATTTACTTATAGTATGAAGTTAATATAACGACTTTATGGGAAGTTGGTTATATTGGCCTTATGGAAAGTTAAAAAGAGAGATTTACTCTAAGTAAAACAAGTAAGAAATAATGACGTGAACTAATGGAAGGTAAATTGTTTTTAAGACATCAATTGTCTAAGGTTTTAAAAGAGTAGAAGTACATAGTACTTGAGTTAAATTCCCGGATTTCATAAAGACATGTTAGTGTCTTAAGTAAACTAAAATGAGAATGTGTATGAACAAGACTAATAAGAAGTTGAGAGGTTTCTTAACTTGCTTGTATTATGTATGATAGCCGGTTTGTGCTAATACTATATTATTATTTATTACGGGGTCATTCCCCGGGTTGTGGCATTTGCATATTCCGTGGATTTGCTACCCACGATGCGAGGAATACCTCATGCGAGTTCGTAGGGCTCATGCGGGTGAAATAGTCCCATGTGGGTGAGTACAACCTATGCGAGGAATACCTCATGCGGGTCCACATGACCCATGCGGGTGAAATAGTCCCAGGAGTAGGAGTGCTTAATGATACTGCAGGGCGGATGACCTTGCTTTGACCATGAGCTTCCTATTTTCATGCAGTATAGTATATGCTTGATATTCTCATTATTAGTAAGGCACAATGTTCTGTAAAAATTGTTTATCATACATGTCTTCAGTTATTTTAGACTTATGAGGTATTTTCAGTATTTTTCAGTTTTGCATACTTAGTACATATTGTGTACTGACCCCCTTCCTCGGGGGTTGCGTTCATGCCACAGGTAGGGGTAAGCAGGTAGTGGATCCTCATTCTTAGGATCACTGGTCTGGTGTCAGAAACTCCATTCCTCCGGAGGCTTGTTTTGTTGGTACGGTTTTTCCCTGATGCTATAGGAATTATGTACATTCAGGGCCCCGCCACAGTTGTTATTCCTAGAGGTCTGTAGTCACGTTTGTGGTTTGGGCTGTAAGAACAAGTTGTACCGTTTTACTTTTGATTAAGTATATTTTTATGGAAGGCGGCCTTGTCGGCTAGCCAGTGATGTTTACTATCTACAGGTTTATGGGTTATGTATGTTCCGCTGCTATTCTCTGATGTATACCTGACGGTGCCGGTAGGCACCGCCGATCGCGGCCGGTCGTGTGAATCGACCACTATCGCAGTCTCGCAAGGGTTCTTCAGTATCTGACTTTCACGAGACCATATATTACGTATGCCGTACAGCAGATGTGTTTGTTTATGCATGATCCCAGGGTTGAGCCCATGAGTGCGCTCAAACGCATTATTCGATACATCCAGGGGATACTTGACTATGACTTACATTTATATCCTTCTTCGACATCTACACTTGTCTCGTATACATATGTTGATTGGGGTGTATGTCCAGACACCAGACGCTCCACATCTGGCTATTGTATATATTTTTTGTACTAATTTGGTCTCATGGTCTGCGAAGCGTCAGTCTATATTATCACGCTCTAGTGAAGAGGCTGAGTATCGAGGGGTAGCCAATGTGGTCTCTGAATCCTGTTGGTTACATACTCTTCTTTTAGAGCTTCATTGTCCTATTAAAAAAACTACCTTGGTTTATTGTGATAATATTAGTGTCGTCTACCTTTCTGGTAATCCGGTTCAACACTAGCGCACTAAACATATAGAGATGGATATCCATTTATTCGCGAAAAGGTAGCTTGTGGACAAGTACGCGTCTTCCATGTCCCTTCTAGGTATCAAATTGCAGACATCTTTACCAAGGATCTTCCGTCGGTCCTTTTTGAAGATTTTAGGAACACTCTCAACATACGAAGACCGCCCGCAATAACTGCGGGTGTGTGAAAATATACAAGGTTATACACGGTATACACATACCTTGTGTATACCGTGTATATCACGTAATCCCACAATAATTGGGGAACTGTGATATACACTATATACTCAGTCGTGTATACCGTGATATATGGTAACATATTTAGTGGTATATTTTGTATATAATTGGAATTGTACACTTGTCATAATTGTATAATTATTGTACAAGTAGAATAATTTTTTGGGAGTAGAATTGGAATAAGATTTTCCTATTATGAAAATTGTAAATTATATATATACTCTTTCATTAATGAAAATAATCAAGGGATTATTTCTTTCACCAACATATCCCCGATTATATTTGTCTTTGATACTGCAAATTTTCCTCCTGTACCAGCAACAATCCTTAGGAGGATTATATTCCCATCAATCCTGCTCCTTGATAAATACATGATTCTCCCATTTCACCCAAAGGTCATCAGTTTTTTGTGCCACATTCCACACATATTTTTCCATGGCTGCCTCATTCCAAACAAGACTATCCAACACCCCCAGTCTATCCATTTTCTTTGGTCTACACACCAAATCCCAAGCTACAAGAGACATTTTGTTACTTACCTCCTTACCATCCCAAAGGAAGTTCCTACACAGCAACCGGTTTCTTCATAACTTAGACAAAATAAAGATGGAAGACCTATAGACATGTAAGTATTGCAAAACAGAGTTAAAGTTAACTCTGCCTGCATATGATAAATGTCTAGATCTCCAGATTTTAATTCTTGCCCCCATTTTATCAATAAGAACCTCACAATCCATTGCATTAGTCTTTTAGCTGACACTGGCACACCAAGGTACCTAAAAGGTAATTTGCTTTTCTGGTAACCCGTAACATTACAAATGTCCTCCAAACAATTTTGATCCAGAAAATGTTAGACTTCACTGCATTGGCTTGCAAATAAGTAGCATTTGAAAATGTTTTTAACCCTCTGAGAAGGAGCACGACAGACGGATAATTCCATTTACAAAATAATAGCATATAGTACATATGATTGAGTTTCATACTTCTACATTTAGTATGGTATCAAAATCTGGCATCTCTTCCACCCTCTTGAGGATCCTAGACAGGTACTCCATGCAAATGATAAAGAGTAAGGGGGAAATGAGATCCCCTTGTCTTAGACCCCTCTTTGTCCGGGATATAACCAAACACACCTCCATTCACTGTAATACTATACTAAGTGGTTCTCACACATTGCATCACCCATACTACAAATTTAGGAGAAAACTCCAATGCCTCAAGCATTTTCTTCACAAACTCCCATTCAATAAAATCCCAAGTCTTCCTAAGGTCAATCTTGAGAAGACAACTCTGGATAATAGTCTTCCTCTTATATAACCTAACAAAATCCTGACATATCAGGATGTTCTAGACAATACTGTGATATACACAATGCATGTACGGGAATATTATACAACTACTACTAGTGCTTCAAAAGGATAAACAATCATGAATTACAATACAACAGGCTTGAAGCCTAACAAGAGTTGTGACAACAACAACAAGTCTTGTGATCTTGATCTTCAGTCTTGAATCCGTATTGAATCTCTATCGTTGGATCTTCGTTCCAATTGCAACAAGCTCATTGATCTGGATAACCTGAAACCAAGAGACACTAAATCTCTACTTGTTACAATTGTGCTGAGTCGAGTGTTAGCACTCTGTCCTTAAGACATTATTGCCCCGTATATATCTTTTTACGTTGATGGACAACTGTCTCCCAAGATAAAACAACATCAAACAAATGAGCAAAGAAAACTCAAGTGTTTACTAAAAGAAGAACTTTTGAGTGTGTGAAATATATGCTATAGAGAAAGAAGTTTAGAAAATGGTGTGTTCTATAATTGAGCCAAGGGCCTCAATTTATAGTGTGTGTAAGATGACATCTCATCTAGCCAACTAATGACAATCAATGGCCATGTAATGGCACTTATGGTGACGTGTTATTCAGCCAAATAATGGTTGAATTCAAGTGCCAAGTAACGGAGGATTAATGCTCCAAAAACAATCCAAAAGTCAGAAACTTCCCATCTTCCGTCGACCATTCTGCCTCCGAAGCGCCGCGGCGCCGTAACTCCAGTGACCAACTGCCACTCAAGCGTCGCAACTCCGACGGTGTTGCGTCGCGGCCCTTCACGGCTCCGCGGTGATTTCTGACTCATTTCATCTTTTACACATCGTACATTTCTTCGTTCATTTACCTACTTGGAACACATGTCATTTAACCAACGACCCTCCATCATTTCACGTCTCAACCATTTATTCACGTACCAATCTCTTTCACTAATGAAATTTACGATACTTGGCACTACGTATGCACGTGTGTGGAAACGATATTTCCGACGTGCGAAGCCTCAATTTTTGGAGTTATAAATAATGGGATAATATTAACTCCACATTAGTAAATTTCCAACAATCCCCTCTTGAAAGAGATTTTGGCACACTCACAAGGTGCATTTCTAGCAATCTTTTGGCAGATCGATGTTGCATCTAGATAGGTAGCCGTAGCTTTGAACCTTCCATAGTAGAATACCATCAGACTTACTTACTGCGCGGTGAATGTGATGTCTTGTACCATGAGTGTTTATTGTAAGCCAATACAATGGTACCAACACAAAAACTTTCCTTTCTCTGTTCTTCTTAATATTTTGTCTGTTGTGACTGTGGACACACTTGGATTCTTAAGTGTGTTCATTTGAGGCGGCCAATCCTCACACTTAAATAAGTGGTCTCCTACAAGGTATCCTGTTATACCCCACTTCACAAGTGTTAGACACCATTAAAAGTTTTCCCAAACCTAACCTCAACCGTTGAAGATCATTAAAGGTTTTGGAAACTTAACCTTTACCCACGCTGCATAGATCACTTAATGTCTATCATGAGAACAACCTTGGATTCATGTTTCTATGAAGAAATCATTATTCGAAGTGCTCTTGCTTTCACCGAAGCGCTCAACTGAACCTTTACGACTTAGTTTTCCCATTGAACCAAATTCTTGGGATCTCCAGTCAATATGGTTGGATTTCTACCATATCAGTCCTTATAGTTTGGGTTTTAAGCCAATTCTCCTAGACCGACAGAACTCTTGATTCTCGAGTAGTCCCTTAATTAAAGGGTCATGTATATCCTTTGATTCAGTAATCAAGGATGTGTAACCCGAGATGATCAATTGTCATACGGTCCTATGTCTCTGACAGATATGTCCAGACGCCATCATTTGTGCCCTTCTTGACGCTAACTGGCTAGTCACAATGTATACCTGACGAAGGCACGGGTTACTCCCAATAAGGGATATCCTCTAAGAGGTCGTGAAGTTACTCAACTTCTCATCATGCTTTGTACAAAGCGATAAACCCTGATTTCATCACGAATCGGCCGATGCAAGTTTGCTTAGAGGATTTTGCAAAGACACACCATGCACATCCACTTGTGGCTTTGATGTTCTTCAAATCTGATGTCCAGTTTACATCACTGAGTTCTCCCAGAACCGCTGGACATCCAGAATACCATAATCCATAGATAAGCGAATAATTCAGATATCGTCACATCCTATTTAACGCCTTCTATCGGTCATTTCCAGAATCATGAGTGAACCTTAGTTCAACTGATCTTCTTTATGAGCCGATGTTAGGTCAGTTGTAGTATGTAAAATATATTGAACTACATGTGACATGCGCATATCCCTCCTGGTATATGGGTGCACCATGATTCCAATCAATTCTATAATTCATATCCTTAGGTGACTTCAATGAGGCTGTCAAAACACCTTACAGATGAATTTGGTTTAGACCAGTCCGTTAGATGTCTTGGAATTCCCAATTCCTAAGATTTCACCTGCAATACCCATATCATTCATATTGAAACCTCATTTCAACATACTCTTAGTCTCTAGGATTAACCTAGGACTTCTCCCTGTGATCAATATGTCGTCTACGTAAAGACATATCATGACGAATGAGTCAGAATTACCTTTCATGTAGACACATTTGTCACACTCATCAATGGAGAACCCCTTCGATAGTAGAGTATCACAGTTTTCATGTCATTGCTTCGGGCCTATTTTAGCCCGTACAGAGATTTGACAAGTCGACAGACTTTCTTCTCTTCTCAGGATCCACACACCCCTCGGGTTGTTCCATATTACTTTCTTCTTCCACTTTCGGACTGTTTGGTTTTTCAATTGTTGGCTTTCTAGCTTCAAAGTTAATGTTTCTGTAGTCAGATTCATTGTTTCTATTTTATCTGAAACTTTCAGGACCAAAATGTACACATTTCAGGGACCAACAAGGATGTTAAGGAAGAAGCCCAACAGTTCACTAAACCAACTCTCTGGTTAGAAAGAGTGTCTTAATCATCCATGTCACACAAAATTGTAATGACCCTGGATGTTACACTATTCACAGTGTAGCGCATGTCCAAGTAGCCGAGCCCTTATACTCGTCAATAGATCCATCAACTTTTACTCAATTTGAGTATCCACTTTTACAACCCAAAGGTTCTTTTTCCGGAGGAAGATCAACCATCACACTTGTGTGATGGAGTCTATTTCTCTCTTTTTGGCTTCTTTCCACAACAACGCTTCTGGATATGACAATTCTTCTTTAATTGTCCAGGATTCATTCTCAACCATATAAGCTAGAAGGCCTTGAACAAGTCTTTGTCCCCTTTTTTTGCTCTGTCTCGGCTCAACATCTAGAATCCTTGAGTTCTGTAGATCTGGAACATTAAGTTCTGGATAGTCAGCAACTTTCGAGTCATGTAGATCTGAAACGTCTAGTTCCGTACAATCAAGAACTAGAGGGTTCTTGTTAACCTTGAGTAATTGTTTCTCTTTCCTTCTCAAGGAAAGTTTTCTTCAAAAAATTCAGTATTCTTTGGCACCAAGATGCGATAAGCACTACTGTTCTTTGCAGATCCAGTGCAATCTACAGTCTTAGGTCCAACTTGATCCGCTTTGGCTTTGGTATCTCAACACTTGCCACACTACCCCATATCAAAATATTTGTAGATGGGATCCTCTCCATATTTCACACGGGGGTTATCCCTATCCTTATACAGAGTTCTCGTTAAGAATCACATTAGTGGTAACGATTGTCTTGCCCAACATATTTTGGGCGTTTGGCTCTGCGCTTAGCTAACCCCGTTAGACTGAGGTGAGTAAGGAGCAATCGTTTGATGAATGATGCTTTGCATTCTCCCCCTCTATCACTACGAATTCCTCAATCCGTAGGCTTTTCAACTTCTGATTTGTAGCGCTCATCCGTTTCAACAACTTCATCTTTGCTTTTCAACAAACAAAGGAACCAATGTGTTGTACCATCGTTAATGAAGGTCACAACATGATTATCTCCCCCATCTATTTCGTACCAATTTCAATCACCCATGTAGGTGTTACCAAGTTATAGAGGAGCGATGCTTCTTTCGCTATTCCTTTGATGGAATAAAAATGTGATTTTACCTCTTCTCCTACCTCACATTCACTTTGAGGGTTTATGTCGACATAAGGCAACAATATCAACTTAGTTAGCTTTGAATGACTTTCTATTCAACGTGTCTTAATCTATGAAGGCATAGATGCACGGATTACAAATATCATTCTCTTGGCTACAGACGTGTACTGTACAATTCTTAGTTATTACAAACCTGTTGGACTAGACTCAAACCATCTTGACCAACAACGTTTTTGAAACCAATTTTGGACATGTATCACCTCTTGTTAGAGTGATCCCATTCCCTGAAGTCCTTTTGAGGACAACCACTCTAACTCTTTCTAGTTTAGAAGTGGCGTTGTTTTACATTAACAACCTCTTTCACGTAGTTAGGGCATAACCGGATCGTATGAGATCTAGATATTCTAGCCCACTTCAGTTGCCTTGGTACTGAGTGTCCAATTTCTTTTCTGCCTTTCTTTTGGCCTTCAGATCATTTAAGATCTGGAAACTCTGGCCCACTCCAGTCGCCCGTAGGCTTTGTATGACTAAGTGTCCAATACTATCCTGTCAAAAGATGGATCTTCTATCAGAAATGGTGACAGGTTTGTCTCTAGTCCTTGTCTTTAGCCCTCTAGTACTCTTCCCTTGTGATTGGTGCCCAGGAAAATTTCTAGCGCCTATTTAGGATTGTCCATAAAATTAATTTATTACAACCTAAGTCCATATCTTTTAAACCGTTGTTTATCATAGTCCAATCGTTAAACGGGAAGGAAAGCGAGATTAAGCTTCTGATTTTAAAGTGTAGGAAATATATGTTTTAATGAAAACAATTCATATTCCTTGCCTTGCTTTATTCACTTTTATTCAGAAATTCTCTTTTAATCTCATTTTTGACAAGGAAGAATAATGAACTCATACATTTGGAAGTCTGGCGCACGTCAGTCACGTGTCCAAATTCTCCTTACCATAAGATGTAGGCTTTCTGCGACAAGATGGAACATCATATTCAACATTCTCCTCATGTCCTAGTTGACATCCTCAACCTTTTGTGGGCGCTTGTTTCCACTACTCTCGGGAGCGGTGACAACAACTTTTCCTTGACCATTAGACGTGCTAGCATGACTATCAACAATATCTTGAAGTTCAACATCAGATCCAGAGATCCCACCTTTGACAAAGACAGATTTGTAACTATCGTCAAAGAGAGAGCCAATACTAAGACCAGATTTGAAACCTTTATTGTTGACAGAGATAGTATTAGAACTGTTAACAGAACTGTTTTCAATAAGAAAACCACAGCCAGATAGGATCATATCTGCTGGCATATATCTTTCTAGCACTAGTACAATAATGTCTTAAGATTGTACACAATGGATGTACGAGAATAATATACAACTACTACTAGTGCTTCGAAAGGATAAACAATCATATTACAATACAACATGCTTGAAACCTAACAAGAGTTGTGACAACAACAACAAGTCTTGTGATCTTGATCTTCTGTCTTGAATCCGTCTTGAATCTTTTGTTGTTGGATCTTCGTTCCAATTGTAACAAGATCCTTAATCTTGATACCCTGAAACCAAGAGACACTAAATCTCTACTTGTTACAACTATATTGAGTCGAGTGTTAGCACTCTGTCCTTAAGACATTATTGCCCCGTATATATCATTTTACGTTGATGGACAACTGTCTTCCAAGATAAAACAACATAACAAATGAGCAAAGGAAACTCAAGTGTTTACTAAAAGAAGAACATTTGAGTGTATGAAAGATATGCTAGAGAAGAAGTAGTTCAGAAAAATCTGAACTATACAAGATTGAGGTGTGTTCTACAATTGAGCCAAGAGCCTCAATTTATAGTGTGTAAGATGACCTCTCATCTACCCAACTAATGACAATCAATTACCATATAATGGCATTTATGGAGAGGTGTTATTCAGCCAAATAATGGCTGAATTCAAGTGTCAAGTAATGAAGGATTAATGCTCCAAAACCAGCCCAAAAGTCAGAAACTTCCCATCTTTCATCGACCAATTGCCACTCAAGCGCCACGGCTGAGGCGTTGCGCTCGGCGCCATGGCTCGGCGGTGTTGCACGGCCCGCAACTCCGGCGATTTCCGAATCGTTTCATCTTTTACACATCATACATTTCTTCCTTCATTTACCAACGTGAAACATGTGTCATTTAACCAACGACCGTCCATCATTTCATGTCTCAAACATTTACTCACGTACCAATATCTCTTTCACTAATGAAATTTACGATATTTGGCACTACATGTGCACGTGTGTGGATGTGTGAGGCCTCAATTGTTCGAGTCATAAATAATGAGATAATCTTAACTCCACATTAGTAAATTTTCAACAAATACTTCTCCCCTCTATGAAAGCTCTCTGGTTATCAGAGATGATAGTAGGCAATATTTTCCTCAATCTATTACAAATCACCTTGGAGATGATCTTATATATAGTATTACAACAAGCAATAGGCCTAAAGTCTCTCCGCCCAATGACATGCTTACTCTTAGGTACTACAGTAATCAGAGTTGTATTCAAGGCTTTTTATATTTACATGTCCTAAAGAAGTCTTACATATGCACCTACCACTTTCCAACTATCTTTAAAGAACTGGCTAATGTACCCATCAGGATCTGGAACTTTATCTCTACGAATTACCCATAAAGCTTGTTTAATCTCCTCTGATGTTATAGGGATCTCAAGTTGACTCCTCTGCCCCTCTTGTACCACAACACCTTATCTAACCAACTCCATATTCACCTTATCCCTCTGAGCCTGTTTAGTACCCAATAATTGTGAATAGAACTCCACAAAAGCTTGTGCTACTGCATGAGGTTCAGTTTGCACTTGCCTCTAGCTGTCAGCAATAGAGAACACTCTGTTGGCATTTCTTCTAACTTTTAAAATGGCATGAAAAAACTTAGTATTCTGATCTCTCATTGATAGCCAGTTCACCCTACTCTTTTGCCTTAGGAACATATCATTGCCTTTGTTCCATTTCAAGCATTCTTTTTCTATATGCCTTTCTTCCTCAATAAGGTTTGCATCAAAAGACACCCCTGTAATTTGGTCTAGCATTCACATAGTTTCAATCTCCACTACTCAGCCTTGGTCTCAACTTTACTAAATTTTGAATTGTTCAACCTTCTAAGCACACCCTTGAGCTTATTCAGTTTACCTACTAATTCATATATCTTCGTACCCCTCTTATTTGTTTTCCATCCATTTGTAATTGTCTGCACAAATTCAGGGTCCAACTTTCATATATTGAAGTATCCAAATCTATATTGAGCTTGAATGCCACCTTCTCATTTAATTATACTAGGAGAATAGTCATAGAACCCAGGATTCATGAAATGAACTTCAGAAGCAGGCAAATCATCCACCCATTCATGATTAATCAAAACTTTATTTATCCTGCTATACACTCTTCTTTGAGAACACTACTTATTACACAAAGTAAAATATGCCCCTGAGGATCTGAGTTCTGTCAGATCACAATCAATGACACATTGCTTCAATTATCTTATCTTTGTCATAGTAACTGGATATCCTATTCTTTCATCTCTTTCAGTACACAATTGAAATCCCCTATTATAGTCCAATGGCCATGTACTTGACCCTAGGGCCATGTACTTGACCCTAGGGCCATGTACTTGACCCTGTAATTGTTAGGATTTGAGTCTCAAATCCTACCTAATCAAAAAATAGTAATAAGCTAAGAACAAATAACGCACACAAATTTATAGCGGTTCACCCTCAATGCGAGAGCTACATCCACTTTGTCGCTACAGATTTTACTATAATCAAATAGGAGTTTGAGTTTTTATAATTCTCTTTTTCTCTCTTGCTCGACCTCAAAAGAAACAAAAACGGCGCCCCTAGTCTATATAGTGAAAACTAGTGCGAACATAATACAAGCTTGAAATTTCCAAAATACCCTCCACTAAATAACCTAACATAATAAAATTTTCAGCGTTCCACGCTCAGCGTAGGGTCTTCATAGTATCGGCGATGAAGTAGGTTCCACAACTCAACAATCTCCCACTTGGAGACTAATTTCAATCATCTGTCTCCATCTGCAGCGGCGACTCCGATCCTCATCCAAGAAGTCCAACTTAAGTTGCACATAACTTCATTTTATCATTCGGCACGGCCTTCGTCAATATGTCTGCTGGATTCTGACTCCATGAGATCTTCTCATGCACTAATACTCCATCTTCCAAAGTTAATCTGATAAAATAGTACCGGAGTTGTATGTGTTTCGTGTGAGCATGGTAGACCGGGTTCTTTTATAAATGAATAACACTCTGGCTATCACAGAATAACACACTCCCCTCATGGCCCTGATCCAATTTCACGGAAAAGATCATAACCACATCATCTCCTTCATGGCCTCCATCATGACAATATACTCAACCTCACAGCTAGAGAGAGCTACTATCTTCTGCAACTTTGAAACCCAACAAATCGCAGTACCTCTGAAGGTCTAAACATACCCGGATGTGCTCTTTCTACTATCAACATCACCACCATTGTCAGCATCAAAATATCCCTGCAATCATGTCTCTGACTTTCGGAAACACAAAGATGAACTTGAGCTGCCCTGCAGATAACTGAAAATCTAGTTCACAGCCTCCTAGTGTTGCTTTCTCAGATTGCTCATAAATATGCTAATAACTCCCACTACATGTGAAATGTCTGGTCTCGTACATACCATCGCTTACATAAGACTACCAATAGCAGAGTCATAAGGTACATTTTCCATATGCTTCTTCTCGTCCACGATCACAGTCGTCTGATCCTTTGGAAAATGGAAGTGTCCAGCCAAAGGAGTACTGACTGGCTTGGCATCATCCATATTGAACCTCTTAAGAACTTTCTTCACGTATTCTTCTTGTGATAGATTGAGATCCTTCTTACTTCTGATGATTCTTATCCCAAAGATTTGCTTTGCGACTCCCAGATCCTTCATTATAATTTTTTTTGATAACTTCTTCTCTAGCCTATCAATCTCATGTAGGTCTGCTCTTACGATCAGCATGTTGTAAACATAAAGGAGTAGTATCATGTATGAGTCTTCAAATCTCTTAAAGTAACAATAGTGATCTGCTTCGCACCTTAGGAATTTGACTTTCTTCATAAAGCTGTCAAACTTCTTATACCACTATCTTGGAGCATGTTTCAGTCCGTACATGCTATTTTGAAGCTTGCACACCAGCTTTCCCTTTGTCCTCAAATTCCTCAGGTTGCTTCATGTAGATTTCCTCTTCTAAGTCAATATGAAGAAAATCAGTTTTTACATCAATTTGTTGAAGATGTAGATATTTATTTGCTACCGGCCCAACCAACTTGACTACGAGAGAAAAGATCTTCGTGTAGTCAATGTCTTCTTTCTGTTGAAATCCCTTTACACCCAACCTTGCTTTATAGTGCTTACTTCCATCGTGTTCTTACTTTATCCGAATAGACCCATTTATTCTACAATGTATTCTTCTCATCTAGTAACTTAGCTAACTCCCATGTATGATTTGATAACAGTGAGTCCATCTCATCTTTCATTGCCATCTCCTACTTGATTGATTCATCAACTTACACCGCTTCTTTGTAACATTCCGGCTCCCCTCTATTAGTGAGCAGAATGTAGTTGAGAGACGGAGAGAATCTGTGAACCGACTTACTGATCCTAGATGATTTGCGTAATTCTGTGATCGGAGTCCGCAGATTTGTTTCAGAATCAACATTAATCAACCTCGCCATCACTAGCTTGTTTCTCTGTTGTAGTAGTACCTTGTTGTAGCTCGGGTACCAAGAAGTCTCTCAAATCAACTGTTTTCGATTCCTTGTTCTTAGAGACTTTGCTTTATGAACTCTCCCGCAACTTGTCCTTATACAACACATGTTCATTGAAGACGACGTCCCTACTTCGGATGATCTTCCGAATTTGTTCATCCCAGAATCTATAACCAAACTCGGTGTCACCATAGCCAATAAAATAACACTTTTTAGATTTCGTATCAAGTTTACTTCTAGAAGTAGCATCAATATGAACATAGGATAAGCGACCAAACACTTTCAGAAAAGAAAGATTTACCTTTTTTCACTCCAAACCTCTTCTAGAATTCTGAAACCCAAAGGAACAGACGGTCCTCTGTTAATCAAGAAGGTTGTGGTATTGATTGCATCTGCCTAGAATGTATTGGGCAGTCCAGTGTGTATTCTCATGCTCCGTGCATGCTCGTTCAATATCCGATTTATCATTTTCGCTATTCCACTTTGTTGGGGCGTTCCAGGAATAATCTTTACCATCTTGATCCCATTATCAGCACACTACTGTTTGAAGTCACCAATAATGTATTCTCCACTATTGTCGGATCTCAGGCTCTTCAACTTGAGGTTTGTCTCATTCTCGACCATGACTTTCCACCTTTTGAAGACAGTGAACACGTTGGATTTATTTTTTATAAAATAGACCCATAGCTTCCTGGTTGACCATCAATGAAGGTCACGTAGTAATGTGATCCTCCGAGTGAGAGGATAGTAGCAGGTCCCCACACGTCAGTGTGCACCAATACAAGTTTCTTAACTTTCAATTCACTTACTCGCCTCTTTTCTCCGAGAATGCAGCTCTCACACATATGATGATCCACCAACTTCAGCTCCGGAAACATGTCGTTAGTCACCAGAAGCTTCATCCTTTTTTAGCTCATATGCCCCATCCTGCAATGCCACAACTCTGTCTCCTTAGTGTTGTCAACAACAACAACTGTATCACGCAACTCATTGTCATATAAAGAGTATCGGTTTTCTTACATCGATCAAATACCATAGCACCCTTCGTTACCTTCCAGGACCCAATATCAAAGTTAAGATCATATCCATTATCATCAAGCTTACTTACTGAGATCAGATTACGCT
Source organism: Przewalskia tangutica (assembly GCA_029844215.1). Taxonomy (NCBI): domain Eukaryota; kingdom Viridiplantae; phylum Streptophyta; class Magnoliopsida; order Solanales; family Solanaceae; genus Przewalskia; species Przewalskia tangutica. The sequence continues at coordinate 113,620,597 of CM056723.1, read as the reverse complement.
ACAGCTTTGGCACATGTATGGCCTTTGTGATCTTCCACATGTATTCATTTGACATTTTCTAATTAATGTCTCCAATACCAACAACGTCTAAAGGCTTACAATTCTTCCAAATAGACTTTACTGCGATTGCCAACAACGTAATTCATCATTATATCATGATGTGGGGTGGTGTGGAAAGACGCTCATGAGTCAAGCACCCAAGAGTCGATCGGGATGTCAACAGACAAAAACAATGCATCACCAATGTCTTTAGTGAAAGCATTGATTCCACCCCCTTATTGTCCTCCTTCTTCGGTGCCCTGCAATTCTTCTTGATGTGAACCGGTTTTCTACAGTTCCAACACTCAAGTGTTCGCCCGGATCTGGATTGAGCCATGCCATTCCTTGACTTTGACTTACCCTTATTTAGATTGTAGTTTATGTCATAATTTTTGCCTATGTTCTCAACATTCAAATAAGAACTCCTCGATGCCTCACCATAATCTATCATGCAAACCTCCTCTGTAAGGGTACGATCTCTAACATCGTTGAATTTCAGTTTATTACTGCTTACATAATTACTAACCACTGCCCTCATCAGCTCCCAGTTATTCGATAGAAACTCCGGCAAAATTAGGGCTTGCACTTCATCGTCAAACTCGATAGCAACAGATGTCAATTGATTGACAATCATATTGAATTCATTCACGTGTGTTGCAACATGAGCACCTTCCTTCATTTTTAGATGAAAGAGTCTCTTCATGAGAAATACCTTATCATTTGCCGAAGGTTTCTCATACAAGTCGGACAGAACCTTCATCATGCCAGCGGTGGTCTTCTCTTTCGCCATATTGTGAGCAACGTTCTTTGACATCATCAATTGAATGACTCCCAGAACCTGTCTATTAAAGAGATTTCAATCTGCATCATTCATCTCCTCTAGCTTCGGACTCAATGGTTAATGAAGCTTTTTGTTGTACAAATAATCTTCAATCTGCATTCTCCAAAACGCAAAATTTTTACCATCGAATTTTCCGATGCCATGAGCCGAACCATCTTCGCCTCCATCATTTTCTGAATTGCAACACAACTTGTTGCTCTGATACCAGTTGTTAGGATTTGAGACTCAAATAATACCTAATAAGAAAATAGTAAATAAGCGAAGAATAAATAACACACGCAGATTTATAGTGGTTCACCCTCAATGCGAGAGCTACGTCCACTTTGCTGCTGCAGATTTTACTATAATCAAATAGGGAGTTTGAGTTTTTACAATTATCTCTTTCTCACTTGCTCGACCTTAAAAGATAAAAATGGCGCCCCTAGTCTATATATAGCGAAAACTAGGCCGAACATAATACAAGCCTGAAATTTTCAAAATAACCTTCACTAAATAACCTTACATTATAAAATTTTCAGTGTTCCACACTCTACATAAAGTCTTCATAGTGTCGTCTATGAATTAGACTCCATAACTCAACATTAATCTCCTTAAATTTGTCCATAGTTCCCTTCTTAAACTCCTTCATTAAAAGCATACACCATTGTGATATTAAACATATTATGTGTGCCCCTATGTATCACCCCATGATGAATCATATGTTCTGAACTCTCTAATATATTACCTCATAAATATGAGCTTTCCACAATAGCCATATTCTACCATTTGGATGTTGATTTAGATTTGTACTAAAGTACCAACCATTACACAAGTTAAGAAAGGCATTATGAGCTTTTTCCCTCTTAATTTTTGTTTCCAAAAGACCAAACAATCCTACCTTAACATTTTGCATAAACAATTGTATCTCCTTCTGCTTGGTGGAATTATTTAATCCCCTAAAAAATCCAATATCCCAAGCTACCATGAGGATGGGGATCACTCCCTCCCCATCTACAATTTTAGAACACTATCACTCTTATCCTCTATAAGGATAGAAGAACTAGTCATATCTATTGTTTGTTGAGCTATTCCATCACCCACCCCTTGCTTTTTCCAATGTCCCAAACCTATTTGTAGTTTGTACAATTGTTTGTTTAACACCCCCTCCTTTCCTTGCATATTTATCATATCTATAGGCTTTTCTTCCTTCCACCCTTTGATCACCTCTAACACCTTTATCATTTTCCCCTGGCCCTATCATGTTCTCTTGTATTTGCATCTTCCCCTTCCTTATTTCTTCCTCCTTCAAAAACTTTCTACATTCTATTGGAGCATGCACGTAATTCTTACAATGAGGGCATAGAATAAGCTTTCATTCAAACATCACCTCATGTATAACAGTGTTCCCATATTCATTCTCAAATGACACCACACTAGGGTAAGCTTAATTAATGGTGACCTCAACCAATACCTTAGCACATGTCATCAATATCTCCTTTAATGTTGTTGCACTATCAGTACGTAATGGCTTTCCTACCAATCTAACAATTTTCGCCAAAGCTTTAGGACCCTTGTATTTGATATCCAACCCCACAAGCCTTATTCACATCGGAATCTTCTGCATTGCTTCCTTTGTAAGCTCCATCCCATGTACCCATAGCTTAACAATCACTAGTTTCCTATCAAACATCTGAATACCCTGCTCCATTGCAACATTTTTGGAATCCATTTATTCAAATCGCACTAGAAACACCCGTCGGTTAACTTGTGCCACTTTCCCAACCCCTAATTGTCCCCATATACGCTTACATAATTCTTCCATCACCGATTGAGGTGGATTGGACCCTAATACATAACATACTACAACCATATTCCAATACTCAACCTCTTCTTTGATATTATCAATTGTTACCTTCACCGTTTCAGTAGGTTACTTTGCTACGAGCTCCGTACCCCCCAAATTAGGGCTAGATCCCACTATATTACTCTAACTCTTACCATCACGAGTTGAATGTTGCGTACCTGTGACCGGCGCTTGTACCTATTTCTATACGACGTCAGCCTATGACTTAGGGCTACTCGTTGTTGCATCACTGTTGCCACTTTGAGATCCAATCGAACTTATCAATGTTATCAAGCTCACTGGATTCAAAGCCTGAATCCCCTGTATACCATTCACACTCTTAATTTTCTTTACATTCACGGTTAGGGAAAATTTCTTCCACATTGAATACAACAATAACAATAACATATCTAATGAAATTTCAGAATGTGGGATCTGTAAGGGTAAAGTATACACAAACCTTACCTCTACGTTAGTAGGTAGAGTAGTTGTTTCTTCCCCATTGAATGTTGTTGATTAATCGATTGTGTCATTGCCCTTCCTCCCTCCGTGCTTCGATTTTCTGGCTGTCAGTGTTAACTGATGAAGAATTTCATTCTAGAGAGAAAAAGTCTTAATACATTTACTTTGCCACAAAAAAATATTAGTCTATGGAGTTTGAAGCTTTGCAAGTGGAAGATTTTCAATGAATGGTTAGAGTTTCAAACTCCATATGATTCATAGAGTTCAAACCTTAATCGGTTTAAACTTTATAACGATTTATAGTGTTTAAACTTTCACAATTTCTAAGTTTGAAAATTTGTTCAAGTTTAATTTTGAACTCCATAACTAACTATGGCGTTCAAACCTTTATCAACTCAAAATTAAGAAATAATTTCTGAAATTTGAACTTCATAAATTATTCTTAAAGTTCTTAGTTGCAAAAATTGATTCCTGATATTATTTGGACGAAAGAAGTAGGGGCAAGTATATTACGTAGGTAGTTATTATCCATTGACAATACTGATATGTAGGGTAATTAATTGAAGGATATTAAATGTAATTCTATAAATTTGGGTATATTATATTATGGGGTCTTCTAAGAAAATTAGTCTGAATGATCAGGTTTTGGACCACTTATTCATATAGGGTTGTTTGAAATGTAAATGAGAAATAGTACTCTATATATATATATATGAGAGTGTTTGACTGGATACATAATTTTTTTTTTAAAAAGACTTTTAAAATTTGTGATCCAAAACAAGTCATAGATATTTTTATGACTGTAAATTATCTCATAAAGTTAAATTGATTCTAAATACAGAAATACATCATTTATCCTGCACATACTAAAAATAAAACAATATCATATAAAATAGAACGAATGGAGTAATTACTTTTTAAGGCAGAAATAAGTTTGAACTAAGTTATTCTTAGCTAAAATAAGAAAAAACACCAACATAGCGTGCTAGCGTTTCAATATTTTACAAATAAAATTCCAACACAATATGCTAGAGTTCGAAATATTTATGGAGTTTAAGTATACCGTTCAAACTCTAAGAATTTTTTTATAGGGTTAAACCTTAAATCAATTTATATAAGTATCACTCATAAATTACTTAGTTATTTTCTCGGGTACCGCCCACCAAATTACCCCGTTATAACATTTTTACGTATCTCGCACGAAATTGCTCGTGTTTTTTCATGACGTTGCAGGTACCATACATGAAGTTTTCGTTGAGTTTAAATAAAAATTAAATTTCCTCTGAGTTCACCCCAAAGCAAACTACTTCCTACCGTCAAACTTCTCTATAGCGGTAGCTTTTGTCCGAAAATTTTATGATCGCTATAGTGAGGTGTTGTTATATATATATGTATACTGACATTTCATGTTTGGATCTTATTTAGTCGTTATAAACGAAAGTACGCAAAGAATTATTTTTTTATACTTTTTATGCTAGAAACGAAAATAATATAATTGTTAATTTTAAAATTCCAATTTATTTTCATATCTCATTAATTAAAATTAAAAAGGCTAATAAATTACAAATAAATTCATGACCAGTTATACCATACCGATAAAGAATTGAAATCTAAGGAACATATGCATTCAAAATTAATTGAGAATTTAAATACAATTTTAAGTTTGACGTAAGAATTCTACACTTGTAGATTGTTTCGTAAATTTCATTCTCTTAGCGATAATATAACGCTTGAATTGACGAATAATTTTGTCCAAACTTTCAACAAAAGAGAATTCAATAGCTTTCCTTTGAAGAATGTCTAAGATCTTAACAGTTGACGACTCTTCTATCTCACCCCAATAGCAATAAGCTGAGGCTCTTCATCAACACTTTCGTTGTGTATTTGTTGTCTCTCGTTCTTCCACTCCAATCACTTGTGCAATAATTTCATTAGTATAAGTTTCAAGAATTAGAAGAATTGTGTCAAACTCCGTATAAGTGGTAGCATCCATTGCTTGATTTGTGTTATAAGATGGGATTTGGATATAAGTGATGATACACTACCAACATCCTCAACAAGTTCTAAATTTTCACTATTAATATTGGGGGTTTTATTTGTAGGTAGAATTTCGTTGTTTCGCAAATTCCAGTCTCTTAGTGATAATATAACACTTGAATTGACAAAGATATTTGTCCAAACTTTCAGCAAAAAGGAATTCAATCGTTCCTTTGATTGTCATAAATATTTTGATATTTTATTTTTTAATACATAATAAACTTCTTATAAATATTATTACACAATATTTGAGTATGACTGTTAATGAGAGATAATATTATAAAGAGTGTACTACTATAATGAATGTCATTAGTGTTATAGATAGAATGTTGTTATAGAGAAGTAAAATATAACATAAAAAATCGGTTTTGGAGAAAATCGGACCGTTATAGTGAAATGTTGTTATAACGAAGGACAATTATAAAAAGATTTTACTGTATTTAACACATTACAATACTTCGAATGTTCATATTTAGCTGGTAATGAAGACGAAAATCCTTTGAAAATAAAGCAACTCGTGATTCTCATTCATAGTATTTTCAGTAAGCTGAAGATGATATTAATTTTAGAGATTTGGACACTATTTTTCAATAATAGACACGGGAAATTAGTCAAGATCATATCGATTACTTTTTTAGGCAAGCTATAAGGTGGTGGTTGGCAATTGAATTGGGATGGTATAACACAAATAGGGGGAAAAACCTCCATCTATTATGCACCAAATTTATGTCTTTTCATAAATTTATTTTTACTTTTATGTTCTTTCTATAAGAAATCTTGATTTTTACACAATAAATCTGAAAATAACATATGAGAAATCTAGAAATAAATAATTTACTTGTATTCAAATTGTAAGTGATCATAGGAGATCATATGCTTATTCTTATATCTTTAGTACTACCTGAGTGTTTCTTTCACTTCATTTATTTTATTATCTTATTTTTGTTCGTTATTGCTGCCTATACATCTCTTCTTGAGAGAGTTTATCGAAAATTATTTATCTACTTTCACAAGATAGTTCAAAATCTGTTTACACTATATCCTTTCTAAACTCACCTAGTAAGATTATACTGAAATTGTTGTTGTTGTTGTTGCTGCTGCATAGAGGATCCATTTCCTCCCAAAATGTAAAGAAACTCCAAGGAAAAATCAAAATCTAAAAGGATAAATAAAAGAAAATTAAAAAGTTAAGTTCTAAAACTATCAAGTTGTATATGGGAATTAGAGAGTTAGAGGGGCCCTTAGCATAAATTCAAGCAAGTCTTGTACTAGTTGTAAAGTGTCACATTTTCCATGAAAGCGACCATGACATGTCTTCAAGGGACCACTTTCTTGTTTATAGGATCACAACAACTATACTACTAGTATTATTTATGTACCACCAAATATGTATTTATAGTATCAATTTTCAAGGATCCAATCACAATATAGAGAAAATAAAGGGATTACTTTAATATATATATGATCACTAACTTTACTCATTATATTAATAATAAATTAATTGAATCCTCTTAATGAAAATTAGTGTGTTCATGGTAAAATATATTCTTTTGGGTTTAAAAATTGTTTCAGGTTACAAGTTCAAATTTTATGTATTTCACTTTTGAATCCTTTTATATAAAATTCCTTACTCTATCATTAAATTGAAGTGCACATCGACGATGTTTGTTATAAAAATAAAATAATATTTTTGTAATTTCACAAGGTTTAGCAAGGTTCGGCTGTAATATGCCTATGTCTTTCCCAAGACACCAGAAAATTACACTACAATTCAGAAAGACATTATGGTTAGTCTTTTCTCCAATGATCACAAATTTATGAGACGGAGGGAAAAGGGTCATATTTGTTATCATATTTTCGAAAAAGAGTTATATTTGCCCTCCGTTAAAATTTGGGATCAAATATACTTTCACCGTTTGCAAACTTGTTAAATTTGTCCTCATTTGGACGGAAAGCTGATGTGGACGACACGTTGAATCCACGTGGAGGACCCAATTAATTTAACCCACACCAAAATTTGACCCAATATAATTTAAGTTAAAAATTAGAGCAAAAGATCAGCCTCCCCCCAAACACCCCCATGACTCTTCTTCACCGCAAATTGCTCGTCTCCCTCTTCCCCGTCAACAACTGGAGCAGCCAACAACCGACCCCATCGCTCGTCTCCCTCTTTTCCAGCACTGCTTCGACAAGCTTCAAAACCCGCCCCTTTAGAAAGCGGGAATCCACAAGGAAGGATAGGTATCCAGCAGCACCACGCCGGTTTAGAATTCGATTCTTGTAGGCGGGCCCTACTTCTTCCCACTGGCCGTGTGGGCCACGCTGAAGAAAGGTTTTCTAAGTGGGTTGCTTATGAGGTATTTCCACAACAACTTAGCATACTTAATAGTTAATTTCCGAGAGTTTCTTTGGTTGGGAGCGAGTACCTTGAGACGATAGCGGCAGTGCCTCCTCGAACCTAAAAGCGCAGCGGTCAATCGTAGTACTCTAAGGGTGCTTTGCTTCGTAGCCCCTTATTCGATTTAGATCATCTATATGCGTGAAATAGATTCAAAGTAAGGTGCCTCAAGGTTATGCTGGTTCAACTTATAAATTAAAACACACCCAGATCAGCTTCTTGTTCTTAAATTTTGGTCTCAAATCTGGACTAATACACTACCAAATTGTGACGAAGTGAGGCATATGCAACATCTACATAGATAGTTGAGTTGATTTTTTTTATTTTTATGTTTTGACAAGTTCCAAGGTTGGAAACTTTCACCCAAATTTACTTTTAATCTACACAAGTTGCGACGTAACAACTAAGTATACAATAAAAACGAACTCACAAAAGAAATAAGAGATGGGTCGTCGGAGAATTATTTTGCGACAAGATCGAGGTTTTCCGATGTTCACTGCTGGATTTAACCCGACCCACACCAAACCGTCTCCAAATTTAACCCATTTAATTTAACCCACCTACAAATTTGATATAAAGCTTCAAAATATTCTTTTAAGTGAAGATGGTAAAGTGAAAATTGTTGATTTTGGATTGGCAAAGAGAGCTGGAACGAAGAAAGACAATGATTTGCGATGTGAATTGAGGGGTACTCCATTGTACATGTCGTCGGAGATAGTCACCGGCGGCGAACAGGGTACTCCAACGGATATATGGGCACTTGGGTGTGTGGTGGCTGAGATGGTTGTCGGAGTTCCAACCTATAGATTCTCGGATGTTATAGAACTTTGAGCAAAACTGTTGGGTATTCACTGGTAGCGATTTGTGATGAAGAAGAGGCATGGGGTGTTTGGGGGAGGCTGATCTTTTGCTCTAATTTTTAACTCAAATTAGATTGGGTCAAATTTTGGTGTGGGTCGGATAGTGGGTTAAATTAATTGGGTCCTCCACGTGGATCCAACGTGTCGTCTACATCAGCTTTCCGTCCAAATGAGGGAAAATTTAACAAGTTTGCAAACGGTGAGAGTATATTTGACTCCAAACTTTAACGGATGGTAAATATGACCCTTTTTCGAAAGTATGATGGCAAATATGACCCTTTACCCTATTATATATGGATCAATTTTCTTAACAACTATTTTTAGTTTTTTTTTCAAGTGATACTAGTATTCGTACCCGCGCGATCGCGATCGATATTTAAAATAAAAATCATATAAAATTGTTATCTTATTTGTTTGAGAACATTAACCTAATTATTCTAATAAAATTAAAATTATAATTTTGCTTCCTATGCATGTAAATTTTTTAAAAAGCAAATGATAAAAGTGTTGGGAAATTTACTAATGTGGAATTAAGTTTAACCCATTATTTATGACTCGAACAATTGAGGCCTCACACGTCGAAAACATCATTTCCACACACGTGCACACATAGTGCCAAGTATCGTAAATTTCATTAAGTGAAAGAGATATTGGTACGTAAGTAAAACGTTTGAACACAGAATGATGGACGGTTATTGGCCAAATGACGCGTGTTCCACATTGGTAAATGAAGAACGAAATGTACGATGTGTAAAAGAAGAAATGAGTCGGAAATTGCCGCGGAGCCGTGAAGGTCCGCGGCGCAACACCGTCGGAGCCGCGGTGTCGGATCGTCGCGATGCCTCCAGCCAGAGCCGCAGCGCCTTGGAGGCAGTAAGTTTCTGGAGCTGCGGCGCTTCGGAGGCACAATGTTGCGACCGTTGGAGACGAAAAATAACTGACTCTTGGGCTGACTTTGGAGCATTAATTCTCCATTTTTTGGCTCATGAATGTAACCATTACTTGACTGAATTATAACCCAAAATTAAGTGTCATTACATGGCATTGAAGGCCATTACTTGGCTAGTTGGGAAGACATCTTCATCACACCTATACATTGAGGCCTTGGCTCAATTTTAGAGGACACCTCACTCTTGTATAATTCTGATTTTCTGAACTTCTTCTTCTCTAGCATACTTTCACACACTCTAAGGTTCTTCTTGAGAAACACTTGAGTTTTCTTTTCTCATTTGTTTAGTTGTTGTTTTATCTTGGGAGACAGTTGCCCATATCGTAAAAGGATATATACGGGAAAATAATGTCTTAAGGACCAGGTGAATATCTCTGAACTCAGCAATGCAACTATAACGCTACCAGATTTGGTGTCTCTTAGTTTCAGGTTATCAAGATCAAGGGACTTGTTGCAATTGGAACGAAGATCTAAGACGGAGGACTCAAGAACCATTCAAGACAGAAGATTAAGACCTCATAAACTCTTGTTGTTGTCACAACACTTGTTAGGCTTCAAGCCTATTGTATTGTAATCATATTGTTTATCCTTTCGAAGCACTAGTAGTTGTTGTATACTATTTCCGTACATCCATTGTGTAACTCATAATCTTAAGACATTATCTGTACTTGTTCTAGAAAGATGTTTTCCAACCGGTGTGATCCCAAATTTGGCTGTGGGTTTCTTGATGAAACCAGTTCTATTGACAGTTATATGAACACTTCAAACACTATCTCTGTCAACATATTTGGTCCTAGTTTTGGGTCTCTCTTTGACGATAGTTACAGATCTGGGTTCGTCAAAGGGGAGATCTCTGTTGTTGATCCTGAACTTGAATATACTGCTGATAGTCATGCTAACGAAGCTAAGGATCAAGGAAGAGTTGTTGTAACCTCTCCCGAGAGTGGTGGAAACAAACATCCACAAGAGGTTGAGGATGTCAACTGGGACACGAAGAGAAGGCTGAAGATGATGTTCTATCTTATAGCAGAAAGCCTCCATCTTATGGTCAGGAGGATTTGGACACGTGACTGACGTGGGCCATATTCCAAATGTATGAGTTAATTAGCCTTCCTTGTCAAAATTGAGATTAAAAGATAATTTCTGAATAAAAGTGAATAAAGCAAGGCTAGGAATATGAAGTGGTTTTGTTAAGACTTATATTCTCTACACTTTAAAATTAGAAGTTTAATCTCTCTTACCTTCCTGTTTAAAGATTGAACTGTTATAAACAATGGCCTAAAAGAAATGGACTTAGATTGTAATAAACTGGATTTATGGACAATCCTAAGCAAGGGAAGAGGACTAAGGACAAGGACTAGAGACAAACCTGTCACCTTTTTCGATAAAAGATCCAAACAGGATAGTAGTGGACCCTCAGTCATACGAATCCTACGGGTGACTGGAGTGGGCCAGAGTTTCGAGATCTTAAATGATTTGAAGGCCAAAAGAAAGGCAGAAAAGAAATCGGACACTCAGTCTGTCAATGCAACTGGAGTGAGCCAGAGTACCTAGATCAATTATGATCCGGTTACGCCCTAATCACGGGCAAGAGGTTTTTCATATGAAGCAACGCTACCTCCAAAGTAAAATGAGTTAAACAGGTTGTCCTCAAAGGACTTAAGGGAATGAGATCACTCTAATAAGAGGTGATACATGTCCCAAAATTGGTTTCAAGGACGTTGTTGGTCAAACTGACTTGTGTCTAGTACAACAGGTCTGTAAGAACTTAGAATGGTACAGTACGTCTGTAGCCAAATGAATGATATATTTGTAATCCGTGCTTCTATGCCGTCATAGATTAAGACATGTTAAATAAGAAATTCATTCAAAACTAATTAAGTTGAGACTGTTGTCATCTGTCGACATAAACCCTCAAATGAATGTGAGGTAGGCGAAGAGGCAAAATCACTTCTCTATTCTATCAAAGGAATAGCGAAAGAATCATCGCTCCTCTATAACATAGTCACGCCTACGTGGGTGATTTGACGCTTGTACAAATATAGGAGGGAGACAAGAACGTTGTGATCTTCATTGACGATGGTACAATGTAATGGTTCTTTTGTTTATTGAAAAGCAAGGATTACACTGTTGAAGCTTGGGAGGCTACTGTAGTTCAGGCATCGCGGCGCCTCACAGTAAGGGTTGTGGCGCTTCGGAAGTAGAAGTTGAAAACCTACGGATTGAGGAATTCATAGGGATAGAAGGGGAGAATGTGAAGCATTATTTATCAAACTACTGCTCCTTACTCACCTCAGACCAACAGTGTTTTCCAAGCGCAGATCCGTATGCCCAAGATATGTGGGGAAAGGCGATTCTTACCGCTAATTCGATTCTCAATAGAACTCCGCATAAGAATAATGATAATCCTCCATGTGAAACATGGAAAGAATCTCATATACAGATGTTGTGATATGGGGTAGTGTGACAAGGGTTGAAGTACCTAAGCCAAAATAGGTCAAGTTGAACCTAAGACTGTAGATTGCATATCCACAAGATCTGAAAATAACAGTAGTGCTTATCTAGTACCAAAGAAGGCTGAATTCTTTGAAGATAACTTTCCTTAAGAACGAAAAAAAATAATTGCTCAAGGTTGACAAGAACCCGCGAGTGCCTGACTGTCCGAAACTAGATGTTCCAGATCTATAGGAATCAAAAGTTGCTGACTATCCGGAACTTAAAGTTCCAGATCTACAAAACTCAGAGGTTCTAGATGTTGAACCGAGACAGAGCAAAAAGAGGGGACAAAGACTTGTTCCAGGCCTTCTAGCTTATATGGTTGAGAATGAACCATGGAAATTAACAATGAATTTTTATCTCCAAAAGCGCTGCTTTGGAAAGAAGCTAACAGGAGAGAAATAGACTCCATCAGATAGAATCACACTTGTGTGATGGTTGATGTTCCTCCGGGAAGAACCTCTGGGTTGTAAAAGTGAATACTCAAATAAGTATAAAGTAGATGGATCTACTGATGAGTATAATGCCTCGTATATTTGGACATATGCTCCTATGTGAATAGCTTAACCTTCAGGGTCACCGCAGTCTTGAGTGATATTGGATGTTGTGACAACCTTCCTAACCGGAATGTTGGTTTGATGGACTGTTGGACTTCTTCCTGAACTTTCATTATTGTTCTTGAAATGTTTACATTTTGGTACTGGAAGTTTTAGATAAATCAGAAATAATGAATCTGACTACAGAAATATTGACTCTGAAGCTAGAAAACCAACAGTTGGAAAACCAAAAGTTCGAAAGTGGAAGAAGAAAGTATTACGGAACAACCCGAGGGGTATGTGGTTCCAGGGAAGAAAAGAAAGTTTGTCGACTTGTCAAATCTCTGTGCGGGCTGAAACAGGCCCCGAAGTAATGGCATGAAAACCTTGATAGTACTTTACTATCGAAGAGCTTCTCCATTAAAGAGTGTGACAAATGTGTCTACATGAAAAGATAATTCTAACTCGTTTATGATATGCCTTTATGTAGACGACATGTTGATTACCAAGCGTAATCCTAGTTTGATCCTAGAAGTATGTTGAAATAATATTTCAACATGAATGATATGGGTATTACAGATGATCAATAGAAGTCTTTAAATGAGATGTGACGACATCTGAATTATCCGCTTATCTATGGATTTTGATATTCTGGATGTCCAACGGTTCTGGGAGAACATAGCGATGCCAACTGGATATCAGACTTGAAGAACACCAAAGCCACAAGTTGATGTGCATGGTATGTCTTTGGAAAATTCTCTAAGCAAATTTGCATCAGTCGATTCGTGATGGAATCAGAGTTTATCGCTTTGTACAAAGCATGATGAGAAGTTGAGTAACTTCACGACAGCTTAGAGGATGTCCCTTATCGGGAGTAACTCATTCCTTCGTCAGTTATACACTGTAAGGGCACGAATGACGGTGTCTGGACATAGCTGTCACAGACATAAGATCGTATGGCAGTTGATTGGGTGACACATCCTTGATTACTAAATCAAAGGATATAACGAACCATTTAATTAAGGGATTACCCAAAGATCAAGAGTTCTTCCGGTCTAGGGGAATGGGCTTAAAACACAAACAATATGAACTGATACGGTGGATACCCAACCATACTGACTGGAGATCCCAAGAATTTGGTTCAATGGGAAAATTAAATCGTAAAGGTTCAGTTGAGCGTTTCGGTGGAAGCAAGAACAATTCAGATAATGATTTCTTCATAGAAACATGAATACAAGGTCGTTCTCGTGATAGACTTTAAGTGCTATCTGCAGCGTGAGTAAAGGTTAAGTTTCTAAAACCTTTAATGATCTTCATCGGTTGAGGTTAGGTTTGGGGAAACTTTTAATGGTGTCTAACACTTCTGAAGTGAGGTATAGCAGGATACCTTGTCGGAGACCACCTATTTAAGTGTGAGGACTGACCGCCTTAAATGAACGCACTTAAGAATCCAAGTGTGTCCACGGCCACAACGGACAAAATATTAAGATGAACAGAGTAAGCATTTGGATTCCCTTTCCCCAACCCGGACCCCGGACCACCCAGAACCAAACATGTACGGGCAATCAGAGTAATTCATTTCCTTTCCATTCCATTCTCTTACTGGATTTCATTCTGTTTACCATGCGCGAAACAAACGCACCCTAAGTTCTATATAGTGTTAGAATCCTTAAATCTACTTGACAATTGATTTATTTTTTAGATCATATTTTTAGTTCTAATTTAAAAGTACATTAGATCATAATATTCTTACAAAGTACTTAATTTTTTATTTTATTTAAAGGAAATAAATATATCATAAAGTCATTAAATAATTTTTGTTCCTTCCCCATATTTCTTTATTACTTTTTCACTGCTTAATACTATTGTATTATCAATCTCACTTGACTTAATATTTTTTTCTATTCCACTCTCTTTAATATAGTCTTTTAATTACAGTATAACATCGATAAATGAATGTTCGATAAATGAATAATCTCGCTAAATGAATAATTTTCTCCGATCCCGACATGAGAAAGGGGTTAAATGAATAACCTCGCTAAATGCATTAACGAAGAAAAAAAATTGAGTTCTTAAAGGCCCTCTGTAAACATAAATGAATAATCACTAAATTTCATAAATATATATATATATATATATAATAAACGAAAATATTTCATCCAATCAACAATGTTCATATAAAAAGTCATTTCTTCTCATAAAATGCATCTAAAGTTGTTTGTTTTTTCCTTCATCCAAAATGCATCACATCCTTAATTTCTTGTAATGCATGCACAACTTCTGAATATTTTTCTCGTGTTGTAGCAAGTAATTTTGTATGATGACTACTGCTTGAAATGCCTCTTTTGATGACTCATTTGGTATGATGCTACTATCATCTGGTTCATGATCATTCTCATTATTTAGTACAGACTCAATAATTTCTTCGTCTCTAGGCAATTTTATAACTGCATCATTCTCGTTATGATAGTTAAAAAGATGTTCAACGTCCATCACATTTCTATAGCGTAAATTAGAAATGACATCAGTTAATCTTTGGATATCTTCTTCTAATTGACCAACTTCTACTTCAGGAACATCAATTTCTTCAGATCGAATCTTGCAATGCTGAAAATAATTTGTAATTATTTTTGCCGTCATATCAAATCTCAAAGCCATGGTAGAAAAATTAATAGCATCCAATATTTTCAAGATTTGGTGAGCCAACTTTAAGGCTCTGCAAGATGGTAGAATAAAAACGACACCGATAATGAACTTTGAATGCTCGAATAATCCCAACATCACATGATTGAATTTTAGACTTTGTGTTAGGAGGCAAGAAAAATAACTCTACATTTCTCAAGCCTTCAACAACCTTTGTATGAGCTGGGCAATTGTCTAATAACAAGAGAATCTTTATGTCATTCATTCTCTTGTCAAATCAACGATCAAATTCTTAAAAAAGCAAACCAGTCATCCAAGCTTTCCTGTTGAATCGATACTCGCAACTAAGATTGTTCATGTTCACATTTTTAAAGCATCTAGGTTTTGCATACTTACCAATAACCCAAAGAGGTACTTTGTCGGATCCATCACCATTACAACAAATAGTTCTATCTTCGTCTTTCTTCCGTCCTTCAAGCTGCTTCGTGGCAAGTGAATGATCAGCTTCCAACCGGTAGAATAATCCAGTTTCATCCATATTGTAAATATCTTTCAACTGAAATTGGTCTAATTTTGACTGTATTCCAGGTAAAGCATTTTCAATTTCCTCCATGTTAACATAACCACTTTCACCGAATTGTAGGTAAGACTTGATTGCATATCTTGCCTTGAAACGTTCTAACAATCCACTAGAAAAGCTGAATTCTGAATTTGTTTCACCATACATTTTCTGTAAAAACTCTTTTGCTTTACTTTGGATCATTTCTCCTGACATATTCACTTTCTCTTGTCTTTGAAGAAACCATTCATATAAATCTTTCTGTAAATCGGGGTACTTAGCTAACTTCTTAACATCGCTATTTTTCATCTCCTCCGACAAATATTCAGATGATCTTTTGTGAGTATTTGATATTGTGATTTGGCTAGTGTCACACCCTTTTTCGACCGCGATACTATTTCACTCCTGCTTGAAATGTTAGAAAATAAAAATGCTAAAATGCTAAAAAAGTTAAAAGTGCTAAAAAGGGTGCTAAAAGTGCTAAAAGGCTAAAAATAATGCTAGAGGGTTCGCGGAGTCTCCACCTAATTAGTTTGGGTGAATTAGGACACCTAAATGTCAACTAGGTAAAGTCAACACTAACTTCATTTTTAGTGGTCTGCAAAACTTATGTGAAATTCTGGGCAAGAGTTCTTTATTAATCTAGAGGGAAGAGGTTAGGCATCCTCTAAGATCCGCTAATTTGCGGTTATCCGGCCAAACCTACGATAATTATTATGCTAAAGAACAATGCATGTTTTAAAAGATGGTGCAATAGTTTTATAAAAGAGCGCATTTTTTGCTAAAAGATTTATAAGACTAATGCTATAAAAATATATGTAAGGTATTATTTATATAAAAAAATGATGCATTTACTAGATATATGCATTCATTTGCAAAAAAATGATTTTAATTAACATATGCATGGTATGTTATAAAAGATGCTATTCTTTGCAATTGATAAGAAGATAATTTTATTATGAAAATAAATTATATTGTCATTAAGTGAGTTATGAGAAAATCAATTTCTTTTGTTAATTTCGTGATTAGGTATGCAAATAAAATTGTTTGGCAAAGTTTAGATATGCATGACAAGCCTAAAGACAAGCAAGTTAGAAGTGCATTTCTAATTTTAAATTACCTTCCCACCTTATATGTTCAAAGACTAATTGCTCTAGGTCTCCTATTAATTACAAAATTAGATAATAAAATTACAATAACCAATGTCACGCCCTTTTTCAACCGCGACATTATTTTAGCGAATCCTGCTTAGAAGATGTTAGAAAATAAAATAAAATGTTAAAAGGTTAAAAATGCTAAAAGTGCTTAAAGTAATGCTAGGGGGTTCGCGGAGTCGCCACCTAATTAGTTTGGGTGAATTAGGACACCTGAATGTTAACTATGTTAAAGTCAACATTAGCTCCATTTTTGGTCTGCAAAGCTAGTGTGAGATTCTGGGCAAGGGTTCTTTATTTTTCTAAAGGGAAGGGGTTAGGCACCCTAAATGATCCGTTAACTTGCGGTTGTCCGTTCAAACCTAGGGCAATTATTATGCTAAGATGCAATGCATGTTTTGAAAAGTATTTAAGTAAAAGATATTTATAAGTATAAGATGTGTTATAGCCATAAAGATATAGGACTTGCAAAAAACGTGTACGGTCAATTTTAGTTAAAAATAGGTACTAACATAGTAATTGGAGAAAGCATATGAACATATTCTACAAAGTATACTTATTGCTCAATACAATGTAAGGATAATAATAATGCAAGATTATTACGACAAGATTAGGTTCTTAGAAAATAGGATGTAAAATGGGGTTTTTATGCCAGGAAAATATATCCTTTATGTGAATGTTAGTAAGCGTTTTTTAAGGAGATGGGTTTATTATGCTAGGAAATAACATTTTTAGCTACCAAAGTGATCGTACCCAAAGATTACTAAGTGGTTTAATGATTTGAGCTACTAAAATAATTAGTTAAGAGGGAGCAAATTTCTAATATCAAACTACTTACTAATCTATGATTCAAGGTTTAAACTATACTAAGTGTAGCGTTAATAGTGCAATGTCAGTCAAATAATTTACAACAAATAAATGGGGAAGAAAGGATCAATAAAAATGACTCGAAGGAAATGCGATATCTTTTCGCCGGTGGTTTTGGAATTTCCAATGCGGATAGAAAGATGCACGTAAGATGCGGGTCTTCATTTTGTTGTAGCTCGTGTTGAGTCCCGCTGTGAGACTCTTCATTTTGCTCCAATGCATTTCAAGTAACAAAAGAAGAAGATAAGGATTAGTATATGCTTTGAAACATATTTATACCCAAAGTAGAATAAAACACACACATGTATAACTGGGCACACATGTACACATGCTGCCTATATTAATCGAAACCAGGATGTATTCTGAAGCTTATCAAGGCACAAAGTAAAATAAAACACGCAGGTGTAAGTGCGTAACTGGATACATCAGGGAAAGCGTGCACACTTTATAGTCAACATAGACATGCTTTTAATCACGACAACTAACAATCACACAAAGAAAATGGGCAGGGGTAAACATGTATGACAAACCATGGTGGTAATGGAGATAGATAGGCATACAATCAATTTGAGACAAGTCCAGTACACATATATATATGTCCAGACCATTCAATGGACTGCTATGGCAAAATGACTAAGGAGGTATTGCATATCATCAGAGGTGTAATTCAGCACTTAGACAGACAAATACAGTTGAATGACTAATTCAGGAGATGTGTTTCAGAATGTGAAGATGAGCAACTGACCATTTAGAGTAACATTTTTAAAGGTGCAGAGCTATCTGGGCCTAGCTAAATGCACATAGTCAACATTATGTTGTATACTAAACATGCAATGCCTAAACAAGCATACCAGAGTTACATCATAAGCTACAAGTAAGCAGGGGTCAAACTAATGCCAAGGCATATGAGAACAGATGCATAACCAGATGAATATTGTTATGTCAACAGCAGTAAAACTGGGTTCTGCATATGCAAGGTTTCATTTATGCTATATTGTAGACATGAAAACACTGAAGTACGAAAAAGAGCCTTAACCAGTCGAAGGAAACTAGCTAACTCAAACTGACTAGCTAAAATGATAACCATTCATCATGCGACGCCTCTAAATCATACCATATTAATACACATAACTAGGCAACAGATCGTATTTAGAATTCTATCGACTAATCAGAATTGAGTCATACACTCGTAGCTATTTATTTAATAGAAAAGCTAAACATTCTTGAACCATTCTCGACAAATAAAACACACCAGAATTCACGAAGGGCAAGAGAAATACAAGAGGGAAATGAGTTTACTAAATCGATTAACGCGACACAATACTTTAACCATTAACAGCAGGACATTAGCATGACAATCCCAACTAAGGATGATTTACCAACATAGAACACAACAAGCCATAAAACATGGAAATAAACTAGAATTGGGAGGAAGTTTGAATTTACCTTCTTCGGACAGCGAACCGAGGCAGCGTATCAAGTCGTCGATCCACCCGGAGTGTATTGCTATGTGAATGAATGGAAAGGGTTTTAACTTGTGGCTATGGCTGCGTGAGTGTTATTTCTTGAATCGATTCGCTTCTTCCTCGCTATTAATCTTTCCTCGATTTTAAGGAGTTCTTCTGTATAAAATCGGTGCCTATTTGTTCTAAGGGTTTCTCCTATGCTTTCCCATTTCTGACCCACCTTACTGTTAATCTTCAAATCTTCCCTCTTTGCATGTGTATGTTGCTATGTTTATATAGCCCTAATTCGGGTTCCAGTGTTGGTAAGTATTGATGCGATTTTCGACTGATTCGGACGAATCTTGGTAATAATAACTATGATTTGGTTTCCATTCTTGGTAAGCTTTGATATGATTTTATTTTGGGTGCATGGTAAGGGAATGACGGGGATGATAAGAGTGTGAGTACAACGCCGGATTCTCCGGCGAGAATCTCGGCTGAGGCGTTAGCGGCGACGGGGTGCGGGGGTGAGGGGCGGATTCGTTCAGGTTTAGGTTTTTTTGTTTGTTTTATGGGTTGTGGACGATGGGGAAGGATATAAGGGCTATGGGTGATGAGCCAGCGGGTTGGGCTGGGTTTGTGGGCTGCTGGTATGTTTTGGGTTGGGTAGAGTTTAGGTATTAGGTATTTAATTTGGGTAGTGTGTTATTAGTTTTAGGTGTATTATTTAATTAGTGGTAAATAAATTGTTTAAATACAACCCTAGGTGTTTTATTAGTTTTAGCTTGGATTTTTATTATTACAATAATAAATGCGAGCGTGCTATTTAATTAGTGCTTAATATTTTATAACGCGATGCCATTATTAAAATCTTATTTATTATGCGTATTTTGCGATGTTAAATTAAAATTGAATGGAGTTTAGATTATTATTTATTTAAATGCTAAATGCAGATATGATATTGAAGGATTGCTTAATGCTTTTATAAATGCGACGCTATTATTAAAACGCATGTATTAGATTAAAATTAATTTAAATTACAAATAATATTAATGAAATTGCTTGTTATTAAAATGACGAATGCGGACGTGAGACTCAAAGTGTGTTTAATACTCTACGTAAAATGCGGTGTCATTATTAAATCGCTTATTTATGCGTGTATTAATGTCTTATTGTTGCATTTTATTATTATATCATTGTTAAAATTATTTGGAAAATTTAATGTAATTTTATAGTTAATGACTGGACGAGAGGATCAAAATTGGGTGTCAACAACCAATAAGAGACACAAAAATAAGGCAGGAAGGTTAAGAGAGTAAAAAGAGTTGAGATGGATGACGACGTCATCTTGTCCTATTTTGTCTTAGGAGTGCTGAGGCGGGAATGCGAATGCGGATGCACATAGATGCAGGTCGTTATTTGAAGTAGCTCGTGATGAGTCTCGCCATGAGACTCTTCATTTGCGCTCCGTGACGTTTCATGTAAAAGAAATAAAAGATAAGGATTAGTATACAACTTAAACCTTAACACATAATAAATAAGTATTGACATTTAAGCATTTAATCCCTTGCACCTAAAACGGTAGATAACCTATGCAACAATCAAAAGTTAAAGCTAAACCTTAGTATGCTTGCAGGATGACAAAAGAACATGCAGGTCCAATAAATTTTAAAGAAAGCAAAAGCTTCAGATTTATTTTGGAATGGTGAAACAAAAGTGAGCCCAATTGTCATTAATTTCCAGATATCTTTCAATCACATATTGTGCCTTGGAGGAAAACAATATGCAGTGTCCTGAAACTGGTCCCAAGACAGTATACCCTCCCATTTCTCAGCCCCAGAATTAAGCATAATGGCTTTCACCACACCGGCAGGGGTTCAAGGTCAAGATCGCACATTATTTCACAGTAAAGCCAAGCGAATAAAACAATGAACGTGTTATCAGATCAAAGAACCTGGATAGAACCCTATTGCCACATTACACATATTATCCCAAATGTAACATATGAATGCGACTGATTTAAACTAGAGCATGCTACCAAACTCGAAATTAAGCACTTGAATAACTTATGTAATTAAGCTAATAGCGCACACGACACATATATAACAAAGTAAAGATAGAGGGGAAATTCTAGTTTACCTTCTCCGAGCAGCGAACCGATACAGCATATCAAGTCGTCGATTCACTCGGAGAATGTGATTATGCGATAAAAAGGAAATGAAGTCTTGAGAAAAATTGTTGGTTGTTGCTGCTGGATTGCTTTCTCTGGATGGTAGAAAGGTTTTTCTCGCGGTAAAGGTGATGCCCTTGTGTATGTATATTGGTTGGTTTATATAGCCCTAATTGTGAGTTCCAAATTTGGTAGGATTTTAAGGCTGATTTGGGTTGTTGATTTGCTATTAATTTTGGTGCTACTTGTGTTGATTTTTTTGGAGGATTTGGAATTCATTTTTGGTAAGCTTTTATGGGGATTATTTGGAATGATTCTTGGTAATTTGGTACCATTCTTGGTCATTAATTTTCGATAATTAAAGGGGCGATTTTTAGTGATTCTTGCCAAAATTGATAACAACTTTTATGGTAGGCATTTGTTATGGTAAGTTTGATTATGAGGGTGCAATTTTGTTACGGTTTTTGGGTTATGGTGTCGGCTGGCTCTTGAGTTTAGGTCTGATTTTTTTGGTCTTTTAGGTTTAGAATATTTGCTTAGGTTTTATTTGGAAGGGATGATAATGAATTGGGCTTGTGAGGGTGTTGGGCCGCGGGTCAACTGGGAATTGGGCTAGGAAGAATAAATGTTGGACTTGTGGTTTTATTAAAGGCTTTAGGTGTTAAATTTTGGATATTAGATTTAATTAGTGATAAATAAATGGGGTTTAAATTGTAAAGAATCGTTTTAAAAATAATAAATGCGGACGTGCTATTAATTAGTGCTTAATGCTTTATAAATGCGACGTTGTTATTAAATTATTTATTATTATGTATTTATTATTAATAAAATGCTAAATGCGGACATAATATTTATGGAGCGCTTAATGCTTGGGATGTCATTATTGAATTACTTATTTATGTATTTATGGGTTTATGTATGTATTATTATTGTTAAAATTATTAAGATTATTCTAAAAAATTAGTGTAATTTTATGATTAATGATTGGACGAGAGGGTCAAAATTGGGCGTCAACAGTTAGTAACCAAATCAAACTTTTGTTTCACCCATGCTTGCATATCTTTTTGGCTAATACTTGGATGTTCCTTCTTATGTTCGCATATGACCCTTCTTATCTGATCGGTTAAAGTTGTTTTTGTTTTTGATTTTGGCTAATGATTGGAAGACATTAAATTGAAGATTAAGAATAATAGTATGGATTCTTTATCAAACTAAGATTTAGAACTATATATAGTTTGTAGTGTAGGTTAAGAATATTATTTAGAAACTAAGTATTCTATACATACAATCGTATTAGTTGTCTCAATACATAGTACAATGTACTTAGTCCACACGTATAGTGCATGTATTCCTAATCTAGAGTCTAAAGAAAATGAATGTAATTATGTTTTTCATAAGAATTTTGACCATTACCCTCTAGGTACATTTATTATTCATTTATCAATAAATAAATAACCTCGCTAAACGAATATTTTTTTTTGGTCCTGAGGGTATTCATTTATCGAGGTTATAATATAGCTTGCAAATTGACTTATATGCTTTGTTTGACCAAGCTTTGGGATACCTGTTAAATATTTATATACCAAATATATGTATATTTGGTATTGATTTTATCTATATTGTGTAAGTGCATAGTGTATGTAATTTAGGCATTATTTTATTATAAATATTACATTGTACACTTACCATAATTATATGAGTCTTGTACTACTAGAATAGGATTTTGGGATTAGAATAGGAATATGTTTTCTATTATGGAAAATTATAATTATATATATATATATATATTGCTTTCATTAATTAGAATAATCAAGAGATTATTTCTTTCATGTCCTACAAATGGCTACCCATATTCATAACATTCTTCCTATCAAAAGTTTGACGTATTCGTCCCATCTTCAAATTTTATATAATAAGACTCATTCGTTTTCACATCTTAGGGTCTTTGGGTGCTTATGTTATCCGTTGTTTTCATCCACCATAATTCACAAACTTCAGGCCGGTTCTACTCCTTGTGTGTTTTTGGGATATCCGTCTAATCATCGTGGTTACAAATGTTTTGATTTATCATCTAATAAAATCATCATTAGTCGCCATGTTATTTTTGATGAGTCCCAATTTCCATTTGCTAAAGTATGTAGTCCCGTGCCTAGTTCGTATAATTTTTTCGATGACAGTATCTCCCCATATATTATCCACCATTTATCGGACATGTCCCGCGCCCAAAATCTTCCAGCGGGCCCACTGCCCGCTGGTCCTCCCATCACAACGTTACTTCCTGTTCTAGGTCCACCAACTGGGCCATCGATTCTACCCGATTACGGCGATTTCAATTTGATTATCGGGTCGATGTGCCCGATTCCTGTTCAGTGGCGATTTCGTTACAATGTTGGGTCAAGAGCCCACGACCTTACGGCGATCCGTCATATGTCCCGAAAATTTCCAAAATTCACCCAATTATCCACCTAGTCATAGACCAGTCACTTGTAGTCAACGGGATATTTTTAAACCAAAAAGACATTTTAATTTAAATTCTAATGTCTTAAATCACCCTTACCCCGTAATCATGTGTCTGCTTTGAATGACCCGAATTGGAAAATTGCTATGACCGACGAATATAATGATTTTATTGATATTAAGACGTGGGAGTTAGTGCCCCGTCCACCTGGTGTTAATATTATTCGGTCTATGTGGATTTTTGCTCATAAGGACAATTCTGACGGTTCCTTTGCGAGACATTATGCTCGTCTTGTAGGTGATGGTAAGACTCAGCATGTTGGTGTTGATTGTGGTGAGACATTTAGTCCGGTGGTCAATCCAGCTACCATCCGCACAGTGCTCAGCTTGGCCCTATCGAAAGCATGGCCCATTCATCAATTGGATGTGAAAAATTCTTTCTTACATGATGATCTCAAGGAGACAATTTATATGCATCAACCCTTGGGGTTTAGGGATCCCAAATATCCACAACATGTCTGTTTATTGAAGAAGTCCTTATATGAGCTTAAGTAGTCCCCACGAACATGGTATAATAGGTTTACAGACTTTGTGTCGACTATTGGGTTCTCTCATAGCAGGTCTGATAATTTGTTATTCATATATCGTCGTGGTTTGTTGTTGGCTTATATACTCTTATATGTGGATGATATTATCTTGACTGCTTTATCTGATGAATTATGTCAGTCTATCATGACAATGCTCAGTTCTGAGTTTGCTATGAAAGACTTGGGACCCTTGAGTTATTTTTTGGGGATTGTTTTCACTCGTCATGCAGGTGGATTGCTCTTATCAAAGAGGAAGTATGCAGCTGAGATCATTGGGAGGGATGATATGTCATCCTGTAAGTCCACTGCCACTCCAGTTGATACTAAACCCAAGTTGGGTGCTACGGCTGACTCCCCATATGAGGATCCGACCCGCTATCGCAGTCTTGCAGGGGCCCTTCAGTATCTTACGTTCACGCGATCTTATATTACATATGTCGTGCAGCAGGTGTGTTTGTTTATGCATGATCCCAGGGTTGAGCACATGAATGCGCTCAAACGCATTATTAAGTACATCAAGGGGACACTTGATTATGGGTTGCATTTGTATCCTTCGTCGACATCTACACTTGTCTCATATACAGATGTTGATTGGGGTGGTTGTCCGGATACCAGACGGTCTACGTCTGACTATTGTATGTTTCTTGGTAATAACCTGGTCTCATGGTCTGCCAAGTGTCAGTCAACACTATCACGTTCGAGTGCAGAGGCCGAGTATCGAGGGATAGCCAATGTGGTCACTGAGTCATGTTGGTTACATAATTTTTTTTTGGAGCACCATTGTCCTATTCAGAAAGCTACCTTGGTGTATTGTGATAATGTTAGTGTAATCTATCTTTCTGGTAATCCATTTCAGCACCAGTGCACGAAACATATCGAGATGGACATTCATTTTGTTAGAGAAAAGGTAGCTCGTGGACAAGTACACATATGTCATGTCCCTTCCAGGTATAAAATTGCAGACATCTTTACAAAGGGTCTTCCCTCAGTCCTTTTTGAAAATTTTAGAGACAGTCTCAGCGTACGAAGACCGCCCGCTATGAATACGGGTGTGTTAAATATGGTATATTTGGTATTGATTTTGTCTATATTGTGTCCGTGCATAGTGTAGGTTAGTGTAGGTAATTTAGGCATTATTTTATTGTAAATATTACATTGTACACTTACCATAATTATAGGAGTTGTACTACTAGAATAGAGTTTTGGGATTAGAATAGGAATATGTTTTCTATTATGAAAAATTATAATTGTATATATATATATATATTGCTTTCATTAATAAGAATAATCAAGAGATTATTTTATTCAATACCAAAGCACTTTTTGATTATTCACATTGGAGCCCAATTATATTCGAATTCTCGGCGCATAGCGTCCCCCATTCGGGGAGAAGCACTCTCTACCAAAAAAATTTCATACCCAAGACTTGAACCCCATCTGCTGCACTACATTGGTGGTACAAATTTTAGCTTTACTCTAATAACAAAAAGATTACTTTAGCTGCATTTAAAAGCAATTTTTCTTTTGATCAAACACCTCTTTCTTATTCTTAAGTGGAGAAAAATAAAGCCACTTGCTATGATTATAATTTTGAAAGAAAAGAGATACAACTTTTGGATCGATTGGCTTATCAGTTTGCCTTGTATATTAAATTAAGCTTCATTGATACAACTTTTTGAAAATGCTATTCTATATATCTATGTTATAAAAGGGAAAAGAGATACATGTAATCATAATATACATAAGTCACTATTCAAAGAGAAAAAAAAAAGCAAACAAAATAACATTAAACAAAATAAATTTTTATTTGCTCAATGCTCCTAAAATACTGAACAATGCTAAAGATTTTTTTGTACATTCATAATATATTCAGTATTCCTTCCACAAATGATGTGATAAAATTTCTTTATATATTTCGGTTATATGTGGTACTTGCATTTTTCAAATATTCATTTTGTATTTGTGAGATATTTATATACATCAAATCTATGAAAACTACAGACTCCTTAGTAATATCTGTGACAAAAGATAAATGCTTAATGTTAATTGTAATAAAATTAAATAAATAAAAATAAATTAAATCAAGCATGAAAATATGACAATCTGGTAAAACTCCTCTATATATTTCGATTCTCCATTGTGCTTGTTTATTTTTAGAATATTCATTTCGCATGTGTTCTTTAATGTACTTTATTTATCTTATTTAGTTGTATTAACTACTGCTTTCTGTTGTTAGAATGCGTTACCATGACATATTCAATTTTATTATCAGCATGTTCATACTGTTCATACTGCTTTAATTTTCTGTCTGAGTCTTACAGTTTCTCTTGCTTTGCTTTGTCTTGCTTGCTTTGCTTGTGATTATGCTTTATCTTGAGCCGAGGGCCTCCTGGAAACAACCTCTCTACCTACCAAGGTGAATGTAAAATCTGCGTACACTCTATCCTTCTCAAACCCCATATTGTGTGATTTCACTGGGTATGTTGTTGTTATTGTTGTTGTAGTAGTATTTGTGAGATGTTTGAATATATCATATCTACAAAAATTTCAGATTATGTAGTTACATATGTAACAAAAGAAAAATGTAATATTTAATTTAAATAAAAAATAAAATAATACTAATAATAATAATAATAAAATTAAACCAAGCACAAAGATATACCTTGATGATTCTTTGGAAATTTTGATGTGCATACCTTATGATTTTTTTATCCATTGTAGAATTAGAAATCCTATACGACCAAAAAGTATTTTGAGATCACAAAATTTTGGATTACATAAAATTTATTTCATTAGAAAATACAAAATTAGCCATATTTATTTATAAATATTGTATTTTAATTTGAACTAAATAAATTTACATAACATAATAATGGATATGTTGAATCATTTACAATAAGTTATTTTATTTTCATTTCTAGTTAAAAATATCAATATTGACTTATCGATCAAATTTACCTTTTCTCTATTCTTTAATTATTGTTTTTTCAAGGTGATACCAAATGAAAAAAAGAAAATTCAGTTCAATAAATTTAATAACAAGCAAATGACCCTCCTTAATTTTGATCGTATTCACATTCTCTTCTTAAAATTTTGATCTACTCTTCTCCTCTTTATTATTTTTCTTGATTATATACTCTTCTATTTCTTATATGTTTTTTTAATATTTTTCATTTTAATAAGTTTCTTATGAAATTCTATCATTCTTTATACTTATTCTAACACTAGTTTTAGTGTACGCGCGTTGCATATGTCAATACATTATAAATTTTATACAAATAAAAAAATTATTTTAAAATAGAAATGAACGTCAAAATAGATTAACCATTTATTTAAATGACAAAATAAATTATAGTAATAGTGTATGTGTTTTGAACGTGATCAAAACACATAACACTTTTAACCTTTTTTAAAAATAAATATATTTTGAAAGTTTGACTAAACGTGTACTATAAAATCTTACAATGTAAAAAGTGTCTTTTGATGGTGGACAATTACGAACTCCGTCAATTTATTAAGAGCATACAATAAAATTTTGATAAATGAATATTCGATAAATTAATAATTTTAATTAAATAATAGTTTGTTTCGGTCTCAACTTGGGCCAATATGATAAAATAATAACCTCGATAAATGCATAAGATAATAATTTAAAAAAATTCCTTGAGGCCCACAGAAAATATAAAATATTAATTCATTAAATACGTATGAAAATTACATATATAATTCATAAAATAAAGCACTTCCGAAACAATTTTTATTTCAAATTTTATGCTTTCCTAAAATATGTATCTATAGTCAATTGATTCTTCTTTTCATGCGAACTGAACTCAATTTCATCTTTAACTTTTTGGAGGGCATAAGCTACATTCGACACATTCTTTTGAAGCAAGTAATTTTTCAAAGTCTCTACGGCAAGAAAAACTTCTTTTGGGGAAACATGTGGTATAGGGATGCTTATTTTCAAAGTTTCTATTTTTGACTTGGAGAGGTATGCTTGTTTTTGTACTCACATAATGTTTTTCTCATCTCATCAGTTAGCGTAGATTTTTTTACACCTTTCAAATGAGTAGCCATAGAAGAGAAGATATAATGTATGAATTTTTATATATGTAATAAGAGAATGAACTCAAACGTACAATTTAATGAAGCATGCAACACAAAGTAATCAGCCTAATAATTAAGCCCTTATTACCCAAAAGCACTACTACATGCCTGTTACATGATGAGAAATATACATTCGCTCAACCCCAACAAACACCTAGTCCTCATTAACCCAAAGCATAAGTTCATGATTACCATCATTAATCAATATACGGAGAGCAACAAATAATAATAACATAAGTTAGGAAGGGTAACGACTACGGGTTCCTTAAAAAAAAAGGAATACCAACGAACCATAAGTTAAGACAATTCATTTGGGGAAAGGAAGTCAACTTACCTCTGGTATTTTGTCCGTAGTTGTGTGCGAGATTCGAATGGCTCTAGAACTTTACCAACCTCATGACGACGAAGGCGTAAGTACACATGAAATATATAGCTATAGCAATTTAGGTTAAGTTTGATGATTTATTTTTGTATTAAATAAGTAAAGTCCTAAATATTAGGAAGTTTTGCATTAAAACGTATTTTGCATGGAA
This sequence comes from Przewalskia tangutica, assembly GCA_029844215.1. NCBI lineage: Eukaryota > Viridiplantae > Streptophyta > Magnoliopsida > Solanales > Solanaceae > Przewalskia > Przewalskia tangutica. The sequence goes on along the minus strand of CM056723.1, from coordinate 113,591,635 downwards.
TGTTTTTGGGAAAAAAGACACCAAGAAAAATATAAAGGCTCCTACTTTTTATGTTAATCTTTCTCTTAATTGATTTTTTTCATATATTTTTGTGATTTATGTGTATATTAAACAATAAAAAATAACATCATAAATAATTTTGATTATATTCCTCCTCTATCTTCCATGTTCTTTAGTACATAAGGATCATATCCTGCTAACAAATTAACAAACGTCTGTCAATGTCTCTCGTAAATTATTGTTAAGAAATTTTAACAATGATCTTGCTCTTAACATGTTTTACACAAAGTAACATTATAAATTTTACAGAGCTTAGAACATCAAATTTTTTATCATCCTCCTTATCTAACCATTTTGAAATATTTGTTGCGGTTCAAGTAGCACCGGTTATAATTTTTAGATTTAATTAATTTTTTAATCCAATATTATACTCTATCTATTTTTACAGAAATCCTCATCTAACCATTATCTTAATTTATGCATATATAATTCTTCTTTAAAATATAATTTAATTAATTAAATATTTAACAAAGTATATCATAAGTTATAAATTATAGTATATTTTTCTCTCTTTTTCATATATATACCCTTCAGAAATTGTCATTCTTCCTTGAGTAACCGAATCAATTCTCCTTCACCTTTACTAATTTTATGAAACAATTTAAAAGTTACTTTCTTTTTTGACTAATTTCTCTTACCATTGCTCATGTCTTAATATTCATTGTCATGTTTTAAACTAAAAAAATTTATTTATATTCCTTTCCATGTTTTAAATCAAGAAACAAATCGATGCCAACACTAAAAATTCATTCCTAGAAAAATGAAGAATCAAGATCTAGAGAAGAACAACAATTCTTATACTGGGGAAGAAAGTGAATAGAGAGAGGCAAATAATTTTACTAAATCATTTTTATTGTAGCTTAATATTTCTGCATTTTCAAGTAGAAAGATCGAAGAGTTCAAACTCAACATACGATAGACAAGATCTATGAAATCTGAAAAATTTGATGACTTTTATCAACAACAAAACATGAAAATACTGAAGACTGCAATTTTATGTATCAATAAAAACTTTACTATAAATCAAACCGTATTTTAAAAATTACAAACTAATTTATATTCACATATACTATCATTAGGCTTATTTAACATGGATCTAAATGATTACGGAAGAATATATCGTTACTTCCTTGAGCGATGCGACTTTATTTTTCTGCTTCAACTTTCGAAAATATCCTAGCCTGAAAACACAATAAGTGAACCTCATCAAGAAAATAAACAAATTAATAAAATTAACTAAGCAGATGAACATGTTACAGAATACTAAATAACATAATCAAATTCCTAACAAATAAAAAGAGAAGCTAAGAAAAAAATTAAAATGATTCTCTAAAGAATTCCCCCATTCACATCAAACGCCAAAGAAAATGTCCTTTATCAGTGATGGCTATTTGATGTAGATCTAATTGGCAACTTTGGACTAGAAGGATTCCACAAATGCTTGGATTGCTTAAGTATATTTAGAAGGGGCGTAAAGGAAGATTTCAAGAACAACAACATGCTTAAATGGATATTTAAAAGTCAAAAGGCTACACTAGACAATTCAAGAATGAACGGCCCAAGAAAATACCCACATATTTAGACCAAGCCTCCTCTTAAGTGTAGTGTTTTTATAAGGGCGTTTTTTAATAAAAAAATAGTTTTGGGTATAAATAGCTTAAGTTAGGGTTTGTTTGAGGATAACTTATGTTCATGAATATTGATATTCTTTATGAGTTAGTGGGTTTATCTCTTTATATCTTAATTGATTCTCTCTTGAATGTCTCATTGTGAGTACATTCATACATTCATGTATGAGTTCAATTCTCTTCTTGATTATTACATGTAGTTGTATGTGAAAGAGAATAATCCCTTGATTATTTTTATTAATGAAGAGGTATATATACAAATATACCATTCCTAAATATGAAAAATAACTCTACATTTTTCTACTATAATTCTAATAGTGTTTTCTAATACAAGACTAATACCATAATTAAACTTTTACAAAATACTACAAATATGGTAAAATAATATACAAAAATTGGCCCTATGATATACACGGTTTGTCTGTGTATATCGTCTTCTATCACACCCCCACAGTCATAGCGGGGGTTATCGTATGTTGAGACTGTTCCTAAAATCTTTAAACAGAACCAATGGAAGACCCTTAGTAAAGATGTCAGCAATTTGATACCTTGAAGGGACATGCAGACACGTACTTGTCCACGAGCTACCTTTTTACGAACAAAGTGAATATCTATCTCGATATGTTTAGTGCACTGATGTTGGACCGGATTTTCAAAGAGATAGACGACATTAACATTATCACAGTAAACTAAGGTAGCTTTCTGAATAGGAAAATGAAGTTCTAATAAAAGATTACGCAACCAACATGACTCAGACACTACATTGGTTACTTCTCGATACTCAACCTCTACACTAGATCGCGATAAAGTAGCCTGGTCTTTTGCTGAACAAGAGACCAAGTTATCCCCAAGAAACATACAATAACCAGATGTTGAACGTCTGGTATCTGGACATCCACCCCAATCAACATCTGTATAAGACACAAGAGTAGAGACGGAGGCTTGATATAAATGTAATCCATAATCAAGTGTGCCCTGTATGTATCGTATAATGCGTTTGAGCGCATGTATGTGCTCAATTCGCGGATCATGCATAAATAAGCACACCTGCTGTACTGCATAAGTAATATTTGGACTCATGAAAGTAAGATACTGAAGAGCCCCTGAAAGACTACGATAGTGGGTGGGATCCTCATATGGTGTGCTAGAAGTAGCACTCAACTTCCGTTTGGTATCAACCGGAGCAGAAAAGGACTTACAAGATGACATGTCAGCTCTCTCAATAATCTCAGCCGCATACTTTCTCTATGATAAAAATAGACCACTTGCATGACGAGTGACAGTGATACCCAAAAAATAATTCAAGGGCCCCAAGTCTTTCATATCAAATTTTGAACTGAGAAGAGACATGATAGACTTGCACAAATTATCAGAGGAGACAGTCAAAATTATATCATCCACATAATTTGTGAATCTCTTATACCAAGCTCGTGGGGCCTGCTTAAGCCCATATAAAGATTTTTTCATCAAGCAGACATAGTGATCGGTGTATTTTATATACACATTTTGAGTCATTTTTAGTTAGTCTTTTGCTCATTTTTGTACAAATATGTGTCGTGTTAGGATAGATTTTCTTTCTTTTGAGTCACATTGGTGAGAAAGAGCGAAAAGAGGGCAGAAACAGAGGTTTCAGAGCTCAAAAAGCTGAAAAGTTGGAAACCCAAGCGAGAAACAGGGCGGCGGCACGACGCCAGACCATCAGCAGCAGCAGAGCCACGACGCCCAAGAAGCAGACCAGCCGCAGAAGTTTCGGCGTCGCGGTGCCAGTTGCAGGGTCGTGGCGCCGACGAGGGAAATTTGACAAATTCGAATAGGACCAAAGAGGAAAAGGTTTTGTACGTTTTTGGGGATATAAAAGGACCTTTTAGGTCAGATTTGAGAGGGGAATACACCTTACCATTCATCACAACATTAGATCAAGATTGGAGACTTATTTTTGAGTAATTTCTTGTTCTTTACTTTATTTCTTTCTAGTATATGTTGGATACTATTTTAGTTCTTGGCATGTCTATGGCTAGGAACTAACTTAATTTAGGGTTTTCCATATCGAATCGCTTGAACCTCATTTTATGAATTAATGCAAGATTTTGGTTTCTTCTTATTATTGTTGAGATTTATTCGATAATTGTTTTGATTGCTTGGTAATTAATTGATCACTAATTATCATAACTTATATGATTTCTAATCGAAATCCGAAAGGGGAGATTGTGAATATGCTATAGTTGAATAAACATAGGTTTAAATCGTGGACGAAAGTACCCCGATACTTGTGTAGCTTAATAGGTTATTGCTCTTAATCCTTCTTTGTAGTCAATCTTGTCATCGAAAGATAGAAGGGTTCTACATTGGGGTTGAGTGTTTATATTACCTTAACAAGAGTATAAAACGGCTTAGTTAACCTGCTATCTCAACATAGAAGAAGAACCTTAATTATTTGCATTAACGAGTAAAGCGAGCGGATAGTTGAGGAGATTTGGAAGCCCTATTTCCACCATATCTGAAGTAAAGTAAAATAATTTAGTTAGCATCTATAATCATAGCTATAAAGAAATCATCAAATTATCGGTCACCAAATAGATACTACAGAATAGAGGTTGTAATTGGACACTAATCCCTGAGGACGATAACTCGGTCTTCTAGACTATATTACTTGTCACGATACGTGCACTTGCATTTAGTGTGTGTATAAATCGCGCATCAAGTTTTTGGCGCCGTTGCCGGGGATTGGCGTAGTTCAATATCAATCTTTTTATTCTTAATTTCTAATTTGGTTTTTATTTTTCTTTTATTTTATTGTGGAGCCGTGCGCCGTGATCCGTTCGTTGGTTTTAATTCATCTCAGGGACCCTACAAACATGGATTACCACTACCAAGGGTTACAGAACTATCAACAACAATGTAACCTCCATGCCCCACAGGAAGAGCAGGATAGGCTACGAGCAGCCATACTCAGGCTAACTAGGCACAAACTCAGTTCATTGATGAGACGAGAGTGTCCCTAAAGAATTTGAAAACGCAAATAGGACAATTCGCGGGCATGCTAAGCAACAGAATACAAGGGAATCACCCTGAACATATTGGGGAGAATATAAAAGAGCAATGCCAGGCGATTGACCTGAGAAATGGCGAACCAGTGGAAGCAGACTCACCACCACCGTGTCCAGAAAAGAAGGGCCCAGACTTCTTGCAGAAGTTGCAGCGCCACGGCGCCGCTGAGCAGTGCCACGACGCCGATAATCCTGAGACATTGCAGAAGTTTGGGCGCCACAGCGCCGAATCTCAAAGCCGCGGAAGAAGAAAAGGTGAGTTGAGACTTCGTGTGGAAGAAGAAAAGGTGATTTTCAATATTTTTTGAGCAGCAACCTTCCCAAAGGCGAGTGACAACTGCTTCGCCATTGATGTGATCGAAGAAGTAGTGTCGGAAAATGGGTTCAGAAATGCTGATGCGCTTGAAGAAGTGCTGACACGATGGGATGAGAGTAGTGGCAATGACCCGAATCTGATGGAGTATGCAAATTGGATGAATTCATATGAGCAGTGTGATAAGAAGAGATATGAAGAGCTTGGGCAGATGCCGGAGAGATCAGTACCATCCACAGAAAAAGCTCCAAAGTTAGAGTTGAAGGCTCTACCAGATCATCTGCAGTACCGATATCTAGGTGAGAATCAATCTTTACCAGTGATCATCTCATGTCATCTATCCACATTGGAGGTTGAGAAGCTGCCGAGAGTACTGAGGGCTCACAAGCGTGCCATTGGGTGGACATTAGCAGACATAAGGGGGATAAGTCCGTCAACAATGATGCATAAGATCCGTCTAGACGATGAGAGCAGACCCTCCATTGAGGCACAGGGGAGACTGAATCCAAACATGAAGGAGGTAGTCAGAAAAGAAATCATGAAATGGCTTGATGCTGGGGTAATTTATCCCATCTCTGACAGTGCATGGGTGAGTCCGGTGCAAGTGGTGCCCAAAAGGGGTGGTATGACAATAGTGACCAACGAAAGGAAGTAGCTCATTCCATCTAGAACAGTTACTGGGTGGAGAATTTGCATTGACTATCGCAAGTTGAACAAGGCAACCAGAAAAGACCACTTCCCGTTGCCATTTCTAGATCAGATGTTGGAGAGACTTGCAGGGCACAATTACTACTGATTCTTGGATGGTTACTCAGGGTATCATCAGATTGCCATAGCACCAGAAGATCAGGAAAAGACAACATTCACCTACCCATTCGGTACGTTTGCATTCAGAAGGATGCCATTTGGGCTTTGCAATGCACCTGCGACCTTTCAGAGGTGTATGATGACAATTTTCTCTGATATCGTGGAGAGGACTATAGAGATTTTCATGGACGATTTCTCGGTCTTTGGGTCCTCGTTCGACGAGTGTTTGAAACACTTGGAAGCAGTGTTGAAACGGTGTGAAGAGTCCAACCTTGTGCTGAATTGGGAGAAGTATCACTTCATCGTAAAAGAGGGGATTGTCCTCGGACACAAAATATCCAACCAAGGTATTGAGGTGGACAAAGAAAATATTTCAGTAATCGAAAATCTACCACCTCCAGTATCAACAAAAGGGGTCAGAAGTTTCCTTGGGCATGCCGGTTTTATAGAAGATTCATCAAAGACTTCTCAAAAGTTTCAAAACCTCTTTCTACCTTGCTAATGACTGGGGTTGCTTTTGAATTCAATAAGGAATGCATGACGATTTTTCAGACACTCAAGGAGAAGCTTATCTCAGCACCCATAGTCACTGCACAAACTGGGAGCTCTCATTTGAACTAATGTGTGATGCAAGTGATTATGCAGTGGGAGCAGTGCTTGGGCAGAGGGTCGATAAGGTATTCAGATCCATTTACTATGCTAGTAAAACTCTTAATGATGCACAGTTGAATTATGCCACCACAGAAAAAGAATTGCTAGCAATAGTATATGCATTCGAGAAATTCATGTCATACTTAATTGGGAATAAGGTGATAGTATACACTGACCACTCTGCCATACAGTACTTGATGACAAAGAAGGATGCAAAACTTCGCCTTATCCGATGGGTTCTGCTGTTACAAGAATTTGACATGGAGATCCGTGACAAGAAAGGAACAGAGAACTCAGTTGCTGACCACTTGTCGAGGCTTGAAAACATAGAGAGCCAGAACACCAAGGATGTGCAGATAAATGATCACTTCCCAGATGAACAATTGTTTCAAGTAAGTGCTGTCTTTAATTTACCTTGGTACGTTGATTTTGTTAATTTTCTCGCAGCCAAGGTAGTACCCCCAGGGTTGACAAGACAACAAGTAAAGAGATTCTACTATGAAGTAAAACACTACTATTGGGAGGAGCCAATGCTATACAAGCATTGCGCCGACCAAGTCATCAGGCGATGTATACCAGAGTATGGGATACACCAGATTCTCACCCATTGTCACACCTTACAATGTGGTGGACATTTTGGGGCATCAAGAACAGCTGCGAAGGTATTGCAAAGTGGGTTCTATTGGCCAACCCTCTTCATGGATGCCCACACCTTTGTGAAGAGCTGTGATCGTTGTCAAAGAACAAGGAACATATCAAGACGAAATGAAATGCCTTCGAATGGGATCTTGGAGGTGGAACTATTTGATGTATGGGGGATCGACTTCATGGGTCCATTCCGTCGTCCTTTGGGAATCAGTACATTCTTCTTGCAGTGGATTATATGTCCAAATGGGTAGAAGCGGTAGCCACTAAAGAAAATGATAAGGATCGCCCAAAGGTTCCTCCAAAAGAATATATTCACAAGGTTTGGTACTCCCAGGGCCATCATCAGTGATGAAGGAAGCCACTTTTGCAACAAGCAGCTTGATACACTACTTTCCTAATATGGAGTCTACCACCACACCACATTGACCTATCACCCTCAAGCGGATGGGCAAGCAGAAGTTTCAAACAGGGAGGTGAAGAGCATATTAGAAAAGACGGTAGATGGCTCAAGGAAGGATTGGTATATCAAATTGGATGACGCACTATGGGCATACAGAACATCATTCAAAACCCCCATTGGAATGTCACCATATAAGTTAGTTTTTGGTAAAGCATGTCATCTGCCAGTAGAGTTAGAACACAGGGCTTATTGGGCAATGAGAAAGCTGAACATGGATGCCAAGGCAGCAGGGCAGAAGAGGTTGCTACAGCTGAGCGAGTTGGATGAATTCAGACACAATGCCTATGAGAATGCAAGGATCTACAAGGAACAAACCAAAGTATGGCATGATAAGATGTTGATCCCAAAAGACTTCCAAGCAGGACTACAAGTGCTTTTATTCAACTCAAGGTTGAGGCTGTTCCCAGGTAAGCTCAAATCGCGTTGGTCAGGATCGTACACTGTTGTAAGAGCATTCCCCTATGGTGCCGTTGAAGTGAGAGGGAGAGAGGGAGCTCCTTTCAAAGTAAACAGACAGAGGTTGAAACCCTATTTGATCAATGAAATGGAACAGATGAGACTAGTGACCAATCTCATTCCAAAATGAATGGGAACCTGCGTCCGGCTAAAAGACGTTAAAGACAACACTACTTGGGAGGCAACCCAAGGTTTTTAGATTTATGCAATTTAGTTTTAGTTAGAACAGTCTCACGGGAGGTATTGTTTGCATGTTGTGATGACAGGTACAGGGCTAAAAATGGAGGACGAAAAACGTGAGAGAGGAAGGAAATTGGCTCGGCGCCACGGCGCCAGAAGTTCAGAGGGTCGCAGATGTTTGGGCGCCACAACGCCAATCTCAGAGCGCCACGGCGTTGCGACGAAAAATCTGAAAAATAAAAAGCCCTAGAAACGATTTCCCTCTTCCATTCTGACGGGATTTCTGACGTTATCTGCCATGCATTATCCGCCGCCACCGCCACCATTTTAAACAAAGTCTGTAAGTTGTCCCGTTTCTCTTTTATTCTTGAGTCTTACACACATTAGGGACAATGTGTGATTTAAGTTTGGGGGAGAGTTCTTAGTATTTTTGATGTGTTTTTGAGTCTTTTTGTGTTATTTTCTATATTTATTTGAGTATAATTTTTTTTATGATCATACATGCTGTAGTTACTTGAAACGCCTAGTGAAGTAAAGTTGAATAATGTAATGGAATTAGAAGCAACCATCTGAACACTTAGGTTAGATATGCCAAAAATTCATGAAGTCAAAATATTTGGGGTATCTTTCTTGATTTATGCATTGTTAGTTATTAAACCTATGCGTCTGCTTGCTTGCTATTTGAGGCGAAATAGTTAGGATATGCATGTTAGGAAGATGACTCAGGCATTTCTTTGTTAGCCCTTTCTTACCATTCTTTGCCTATCCTTGACATTAAAATTGTATCCCTAGTCAGCTCCTTTGAGCCTAAAAATAAGATCTTTCTTTGACGCTCTATATTTTCATACTTGTGCCATAAGTGAAGAAATTGATGTGTTTGGAATATAAAGTGTTGAAAAGAGACAAAAAGAGAGTGAACAATTTTGATGCACCCCAATGAAAAGTAATCATAAATAGGCAAAAGCCTAAGTTTGGGGGTGCTTACTATTCATCAGACACCTCATTCTCTAAAATAAAAGAGGGAAAAGATAGGTATGAGGTTAAAAAGAAAATCAAAAGAAAAGGGAAGAATCGAAAGAAAAAAGAGCTTATGGTACGTAAGATTGAGCCTAAAAGCCTATTTTTACCTATTCATGCCTAAGCCTACATTACAACTCTGAAAAGCCCTGAAGATCTCTAATGTGTGTATCCATGATTAGTGGAGAATAGCAAATGAGCAGGCCATAAAATTTTGAAATTAACATGCATAGTTAGGTATTCTTACTTCCATTGAGCATGATTAAATTGAATTTGCGAAATATCTGACTTGATGTGTTTAGAATGCTAAAAATTCATGCTAAATGTTCTTGCATATTATTCTACTAACCTTCATGCTTTTCTAAGTAACAATGATGCAGCAAATTGATCAATGTCTTTGAGTCATTTTATTTTATTTTCTTTCGTGTCTTTGTTTCTATTTTTTTTTTATCTTTACTCGATGGCGAGCAAAGGTTAAGTTTGGGGGTGTTTGATCGGTGTATTTTATATACACCTTTTGAGTCATTTTTTGTTAGTCTTTTGCCTATTTTTGTACAAATATGTGTCGTGTTAGGATATATTTTCCTTCTTTTGAGTCACAGTGGTTTAAAGTGGCACATTGGTGAGAAAGAGCGAAAAGAGGGCAGAAACAGAGGTTCCAAAGCTCAAAAAGCTGAAAAGTTGGCAACCCGGACGGGAAACAGGGTGGAGCCACGGCGCCAGACCATCAGCAGCAGAAGAGCCACGGCGCGAAGCGGACCAGCGAAGTTTGGCGCGCTGGCCGGTTCTGCGGCGTGGCGTAGCTGAAATTTGACAAATCCGAATAGAATTGGGCCAAAGCCAAAGAGGAAAAGGTTTTGCACATTTTTGGGGATATAAAAGGACCTTTTAGGTCAGATTTGAGAGGGGAACACACCTTACCATTCATCACAACATTAGATCAGGATTGGAGACTTATTTTTGAGTAATTTCTTGTTCTTTACTTTATTTCTTTATAGTATATGTTGGATACTATTTTAGTTCTTGGCGTGTCTATGGCTAGGAACTAACTTAATTTAGGGTTTTCCATATCGAATCGCTTGAACCTCGTTTCATTAATTAATGCAAGATTTTGGTTTCTTCTTATTATTGTTGAGATTTATTCAATAATTGTTTTGATTGCTTGATTATTAATTTATCACTAATTATCATAACTTATATGATTTCTAATCGAAATCCGAAAGGAGAGATTGTGAATATGCTATAGTTGAATAAACATAGATTTAAATCGTGGACGAAAGTACCCCGATACTTGTGTAGCTTAATAGGTTATTGCTCTTAATCCTTCTTTGTAGTCAATATTATCATCGAAAGATATAAGGGGTCTACATTGGAGTTGAGTGTTTATATTACCTTAACAGAAGTATAAAACGGCTTAGTTAACCTGCTATCTCAACATAGAAGAAGAACCTTAATTATTTGCATTAACGAGTAAAACGAGCGGATAATTGAGGAGATTTGGAAGCCCTATTTCCACCATATCTGAAGTAAAGTAAAATAATTTAGTTAGCATCTATAATCATAGCTATAAAGAAATCATCAAATTATCGGTCACCAAATAGATACTACAGAATAGAGATTGGTAATTGGACACTAATCCCTGAGGATGATAACTCGGTCTTCTAGACTATATTACTTGTCACGATACGTGCACTTGCGTTTAGCGTGTGTATAAATCGCGCATCACATAGTGAGGATAATTTGGGTCTTTAAAACCCAATGGCTGATGCATGTAAACTGTCTCCTTAAGATCATCGTATAAGAAAACATTTCACATCCAACAGATGAATGGGCTATGCTTTCGAGATAGCCAGACTAAGCACAGTGCAAATGATTGCCAATTTAACCACCGTACTAAATGTCTCTCCACAATCCACGTCAACCTGTTGTGTTTTACCATCACCTACAAGACGGACCTTATGTCTCTCAAAAGATCCGTCAGAGTTTTATTTATGAGTAAAAATTCACATAGAACGAATAATATTGACACCAGGCAGACGAGGCACCAAATCTCATGCCTTATTTTCAATAAGAACATTATATTCGTCATCCATATCAATTTTTCAATTTGGGTCATGAATGACAGACATTGAGTTACGTGGTAGGGGTGATTTAGTGACATTAGAATTAATATTAAAATATCTTTTTGGTTTAAAAATACCTCGTTGGCTATGAGTAACGAACCCTTGACTCGAAATAGAATTGAATTGGATTTGGCTAGCTCTCGGGTCAGTAGTGGTCTGGCCAGCAGGCAGTATGCCTGCTGGCCCAACATCATGTGGTTGAAAAAGTGAAAGTGGGAAAGAAATATTTGGGACAGAAATTTGGCTGAGACTGGACCTAGAATCAGTTCCAGAAACTGGACCGAGACTGGGAACAATACTGAGAATTTCTGGACTGAAACTAGATCGAGACGTTGTTGGGCCAGTGGGAGAAGGTGGGCCTGCTGGCCGAGATTCATGGACTGGACTGGACAAATTTGGGCTAGCATGTAGTGGTTCTGCTAGTGGATTTCGGTCACGGGACAACTCAAATAAATGGTGGATAATATGCGGTGAGAGCCCATCATCCAAAAAATTATACCGACTAAACACATAAATATACAATTTAGCAAATGAAAATTGGGTTTCATAAAAAATAACATGATGACTATTTATGATTTTATTAGAGGATAAATCAAAACATTTATAACCACGATGATCATATGGATAACTCAAAAACACACAGCAGTAGAACGGACTTGAAGTTTGTTAATTGTAGTAGACGTGAAAAATGCATATCATAAACACCCAAACACCCTAAGATGAGAATACGAGGGATCTTTATTATAGATAATTTTAAGTGGGGATTGATATGGTAAACCTTTGTTAGAGAGAATGTTAAGGAAGGAGGTAGTCATTTGTAGTGCATTATGCCAAAAAAATAAGGTAGTGAAGCATGGGCTAGCAAGGTTCGGACAATATTATTAATGGTACCATTTTTTCTTTCGGCCTTCCCTTTTTGTGATGACGTATGAGGACAAGAAAACTTAAAAGATATGTCATTAGTCTCACAAAATTTCTAAAAACGACCCATTATCATATTCCCTTCCATTATCACATTGAATGTTTTTAATTTTCCGTTCAAATTGGGTATGGATGAATGCTCTAAATTTTAAGGTGGAAAAAACTTTAGACTTTTTAGAAAAGGAAAGGTCCACAAAAAATTAGAATAATTATCCAAGTATAAAACATAATAACGATGACCCAAAGAACTCAAAACGGGAGATGTCCATAAATCACTATGAATAATGTAAAAATACATTGACGTACTACAAGAAGAGGCTACAAACGGTATCTTAACATGTTTCCCTATAGGAAAAGAAGGACAAATATGAGTACTACGCGTAATCTTACAATCAATAAAATTATTATTTTTAAGAGAAAAAATAATAGACTATCTCGGATGACCCAAACGTGCATGCCATAAGAAATGAGCTAGAGCGACAAACGTTAAAGGTGTGGCTTGACTGGTGGAAATGGTGGTGATTGGATAAAGCTATCCCTACGATTACATCTCATTAGAGGTATCCCCATCTTGAAATCCTTCACAGAAAAACTAAAAGGGTCAAAATTAACTGACACCAAATTATCAGTTATGAATTTTTGGACATACACCAATTTTTTAATCAAGTGAGGGGCATGAAGAACAATTTTTAAGACGACATGTAGATGCAGGGGAGACAAATTTGTGTGACCATAACCACAAATTAGAATTGAATGACCATTACTAACAGTTATACCATGATTGTTGCTCAAATTGAAATAAGATGAGAGATTACCTGGTACGGATGTCATGTGAGAAGTGACACCGGTGTCCATATACCAATTTGTGTCCAGGGGATTTAATCTAAGTGTATGCATCGCGACCTCAATTTCTGTAGACGTCGATACTTCCTCTGGTCCCACAACAACGAAGGTCTACAGAGGTCAAGGCCCAGCGAGCCAACGATGCGAGGCCAACATCGCTTTGGAATTATTTGGTGAAAATCGGGCTGGACCACCGAAATTGGCGATTCGTTGGAGATGTTGAGAAATGGTAGTTGGGCCACTAGCCACCGGCCCAGCCCCACGGCTAGTTGGCCCAAGGTTGTGGCCAGTGGTGTTGTAGCCCATATGGCTCATCGCCACCACGACCTTGGTCTGCCATCGCTCGACCATCTCCACCGCCACTGTCGCGGCCTCCGCTACGATTTTTGCCTCAATTTTTTTATTGCAACCCTTTTGTCGCCACCATTCTTACAAATTTGGCTAGAAATTTATGTGAATGAGTGAGAGTCATCTAACATGTCCATCATCATGACGGAATATGCGTCGGTAGCCACTTGTTTTAGCCAAGATGACATCTTCTAATGTGAGCTTGGAACGGGTATGGTAGAACGGTAAGAGTGTATTACTCTGACGAAGATGCGTCACAACACCATTATAGGCCTCAAATAGGCCTGTAACCATCTGAAGAACAAGACGAGCACTAGTGACGGGCGCACCAACGCTCTTGAGTTAATCCACCAATTCTTTCAGCCTTTTACAATAAGCCAAGACATTCGGAAAACCCTCCATGTTGACATGGGAAAATTCCTTCTCAAGAGTGACAGCACAGGAATTTTTGTTATCTTGAAATATATCACGCACCCTATTCTAAGTTTCCATCGTCGTGACATCTGGTTCAATAATAGTCTACAAGAGGTTCGTAGACATAGTGGAATAAATCGACTAGAGAACGGTAGCATCAAGTGTCTTCCATAATGCAGGGTTATCCTCGGGGGTAGGCGCCTTCTCCTTTCCTATTACCAATTAGATGATGTGATGAAGGACTTGATGCGATCATGCATGAACCTTAAATAATTTCTCCCATGTCGCGTATTAGACGTTTTCATCTCAAGAACAATAGGTATGTAGTTCTTGATGTTTGATACTGTAAGGGCATGATGAAACATGTTCTTTGAGATCGACATAATGAATGAATAATAAGAGAATTAGGGATTTGGAAAGAAATCAGAAGGAAAAAGAAGTAGTCGTCGGCTGTGTCTCAGAAACTGAGAGAGGGCTGCGGAATTGTGGGTTTGGAGAAGGAAAATATTTGCCTACACTTATGATACCATGAAAGAGAATAATCCCTTGATTATTTTCATTATATATACAAATATACCATTCCTAAATATGGAAAATAACTCGACCTTTTTCTACTATAATTCTAATAGATTTTCCTAATACAAGACTAATACCATAATTACACTTGTACAAGAATTCTACAAATATGGTAAAATAATATACAAAAACCGGCCCTATGATATACACGATTTGTCCGTGTATATCGTCTTCTATCAGTATGATTAATTTAAATGTTCTCAATTTGTTAATTGTGAGTCTTTAAATTTTCAATTGTGTGTTTTAACCTTTCTTTTTTCAATCTATTCTTATTTATCTTGCTATCTTTAATTTATTGTCTTCCGCGTATCTTATTTTACATCAATACTAGTGTACTTATCGCGCTAGCGCAGTTGTGTATTTTTTAAATATACTTAAAGATTAATGTTAAAATTCAATTAAAAAAATCAATCTTCAGTATCATTTATCTTTTTCATGACTCTACCATCTTACAATAACTTAATAATACTTTTGACTGCAGACTGAATTAATGTTAAATGTGAATAACCCATTTGAATCAGTACATGCGAACTTGAGCAAGAAAAAAAATGAAAAAAAAGAAATAATGAAAAAGAGAATAAAATTAGCTTAGAAATCTGGGGAATGTAAACCAGGGATGTTGCTTGCTAATTTTCTTCATATCTCATTGGAATCTTAATATCACTTGGCAAAGAATTATTTTCCTCTTGTATGTTCTGATGTGTCATCGAAGCTTAATCACAATCTTCAGAAAGTAAAATTAGATTATGCTTATTAAAAGTTTGATCTTTTCAATTATGTAAGTGAAGTTGCTCAAATCATGAATTACATAGTCAAGGCTGTAAGATATAAAAGCATAGGGGGATGAGACACTGATATATCGAGTTCATCCAAATTTAATATTTTTTATGTTGAGCATAAACTCATGTGTAAAATCCATTAAAATTGTAACAAATGAATAGTAGATATGAACAATTATTTTAAAAAATAATAGGTGTAATCTTAAGAATATTAAAAATTGGACCCCCTTGCAGGGTTTTATTGAGTTTAAAATATATAAGTAAGACATATAAGAAGTTTAAATTATTTTACTATACTTATCCCAACAATGCCTTCTGGTATGATTATATGGCAATCAATACATGTAATGTAAAATTTAAACAAGAACACTTACAGGTTGTATATTTTGAAATCTTTACTAAGGACGAACACGCGATTGTCCCTTCGATTGCAAGCACCTTACTGCAGTGTATTCCTCTGTCAAGAAAATCAGAAAATCTTGGCAGAGGTTTGAGAAAGTTTTATTCTAAACTCTAAGTATAGAATTGTTTAATAGAACCATTAGTCTAATATTAATGAGGTTAGTGTTGTATATATAGTTAATTATAGGTCAAAACCAGATTAGGGTTGGGCTCTAAGTCTGGCCCAAAAACCGAGGTGTAGTGGGCGATCATTTGAGCCTAGTCTTAGAATTCGGCGTGGCTTTATGTCTCGGTGACGTTCCTCGTTTTGATATATATATTCAGCACATTTAATTAAATCCAAAATTCAATTTTGACTTAATTAAATAATTTTCATCAAATAGAAATTCCCATAGTTATTATCAATTTAAATATCTCGATTTCAAATCGAATATTTAATACTTTCTCAATACACCCTTAGATCAAAGAGACAATCGACATAGTATGACCCTATAGGCCTTCGTATATTGACACTAATCTAATTAAGGTCCATACAGAACTCCTAGACTGCACAGTACGATGAACTCAATATGTGAAGTACATTTACATGAATCCAACAAACATAACCTTTATGTGAGATGATAAATTCGTTTCATTCGCGACACACTCGATCAAACTTAGGACTTGCCATGTGTCTATCCAAGTGACTTGATCACTTTATCTCATCTATATTAGTCGACAATTAGACCATATTCGAAATATGTCTCATCTTCAGTTTCCACCATCTCTCTGAGTATGTGGTATTTCCTTGGTACATGCTTGTTTCTGTTTGTTGATCTTGCTTCCTTAGCTTGCGTAATCGCACCAGTGTTGTCACAATAAATTGTTATTGGACAAGTGACACTTGGAACAACCCCTAGTTCCTTTAGGAACTCAACTATCACGACATCTTCTTTACCAGCTTCCGATCTAGCAGTGTACTCAGCTTCAGTTGTCGAATTAGCATTTGTTGCTTGCTTGGAACTTTTACAACTTACTGCTCCACCATTGAAAATGAAGGTATATCCAGACTGAGACTTGAAGTCATCAAGATCTGTCTGGAAGCAAACATCAGTGTACCCAGTAGCCACTAGCTTCTCTTGTCCACCATAGACTAAGAAACATTCTTTAGTTCGTCTAAGATACTTAAGAATACTCTTGACCGCTTTTCAGTGTTCTTCCCCAGAAATATACTGGAATTTGTAAGTCATACTAATTGCATAGGCCACATCTGGCCTCGTACATGTCGTGACATATATGATTAATCCTATAGCTGAAGCATATGAGTTTCTTTTCATGCGTTCAAGTTCAGCAACAGTAGAAAAGATATCATTCTTTGATAACTTGATGCCTTGACCTATATGAAGACCTCTATTCTTGGAGTTTTCCATAAAAAATCATCTTAGAACTTTGTCTATGTATATGGATTGTGCCATACCCAACAATCTATTAGGTTTATCTCTATAGATTCTAATTCCCAGAATGTAGCATGCTTCACCCAAGTCCTTCATCATGAAGGTGTTGTATAACCATTCTTTTACTGATTGCATGAGAGTCTTATTGTCTCTCATTATTAATATGTCATCTACATATATAAAAATGAAGACAATAATCCCTTCCTTGCACTTACTATAAACGCAAGGATCTTCTTTGCTTCTAACAAAGTCAAATGATTTGAGGCTTGCTTAAGTCTATAAATGGACTTTTGTAGCTTGCATACTTCTTTGGGATTACTCTTTGATGTAAAACCCAAGGTTGTATCATAAACACCTCCTAAATTAGGTTACCATTGATGAAAACAGTTTTAACATCCATTTGTCAAATGTCATAATTATAGTATGCGACTATTGCAAGCAAAATCTGAATGGACTTAATTTTCACAACATGTGAAAATGTTTCATCATAATCGACCCCAGACTGTTGATTATAACATTTAGCCAAAAATCTTGTCTTATAAGTCTGTACCTACCCATTTGCATCATATGGGTCTAACCCATGTTGGCAAATCAACCAAGTTCCAATCTTGATTGATGTACATCGAGTCCATCTCAGATTTAATGGCTTATTTCCATCTCTGCGAATCAATGTCTAACATAGCTTCGATGTAGGTTGTAGGTTCATTATCATCAGAAATATCTATCTCATTGTGTGTTTCAACAAGGAGATTAATTCTTTCAGGAAGACGATGAGTCCTAGTGGTCCTACGGAGTTTATTATTTTGCGTTCCAATGTTTGTTGCATTCTGATTGTGATAATGTCACGACCCGACCCCGGGCCGCGACTGGTGCCCTACCTGGGCACCCTGTTCAGGTATACATCAGAGAATAGCAGCGGAACATACACAACATAAACACATGTGTAAAATAATATACAACACAGGCTAGCCGATAAGGCCGCCTTCCATAATATAAACAAAGTCAAAAGTACAACTTTACAACTCCGTTCTTATAGCCCAACCACATATGTGAATACAGACCTCTAGGAATAACAACTGTGGCGGGACAGGGCCCCGCCATACCCTGAATGTACATAATCTACAACATCAGGGACAAGGCGTACTAAAAGAAAGACAAGCCTCAGGAGAATGGAGCTTAGGCGTCGATAAGTGATCCAGAATGTGGATCGCCACTGCTTACCACTTTCTGCGGCGTGACGCGGCCCAGGAAGTGGGTCGATACACAATATGTACTAAGTATGTAAAGCGGAAAATCGTAATTGCAATATAAGTTCAAAACAAAGCGGGAGACATGTATGATAACAAAATTACGATCTGCGATTGCCTTACTAACAATGAGAGTAAATTAAGAGAATACGTACAACGTCAACATAGCAGTCTCCCAATCAAACCATGAGTAGTGAACCCATAAAGACAGGTGGTATAACGTCTTGGGGTTCTTACCCCTCATTTATACTCTTACCCTGGAGCAGGTGGTATAGCGTCTTGGGGGTTTGCCCCTCACTTATACTCTTACCCTGAAGAAGATAGTAACGCAGGTGGTATAACGTCTTGGGGGCTTACCCCTCATTTATACTCTTATCCTGGAGAAGGTGGTATAGCGTCTTGGGGGTTTGCCCCTCACTTATACTCTTACCCTATCTCAAAACCGGCCGTCATACAATAATTAAACAAGTTAGCAATCCCCCTAACTTCTTATTAGTCTTATTCATCTCCACTCTCATTTTAGTTTACTTAAGGTACTTATCATGTCTTTTATAAAAAATTCGGGAATTTAACCCAAAGTACTACGTACTTCTATTCTTTAAAAACAAATGACTCTTTTTAGTAGAAAGCTTCCAAGACACTAGTAACCATAGTATCAAGTCCAAATTACATTTCAAGACAAGTCACAATACCTTTAGAATTTAAAGTAGGTTTCTAAATCAAGTGACTCCTTTTTCTTATTAAAAACCTTAGGCAATTGATACCTTAAAATCAATTTGCCTTTCATTAACACAAGTCATTTTACCTTTGCATAAAGTCAATATAATCAACTCCCCATAAAGTCGTTATATTCACTTTATGCCTTAGTCAAGTACATTTTCCTATCCAAGGGACTTATGCGATTAAAACGACGAAAGTATCACATACTTTAAATTCCTTCAAGTCACTTAACTTTACTAAGACTTAAGACATTCTAAATATTTTCAAAGAAGTGAGTTAACTTCCTAACTCACCCGACTTGGCATTTTTAAGGCTAGTAAGGAATGTCAAAGTCTTGTCGCTCTGCAGTACTATATCTGTGAAACTAGTCATGCTCAAAAGATAGGAAAAAGTTCTACATACCTCGTCGGGTCAAACCACTTGCCAAGTACAAAGTCCCGCCCGTAGTATGCCAACCTATAATGTTCATAATACGTCTATTTAGGCCTTACTTCAATCGTAGAATATCATAAGCGTTAAGTCCCTATATTCTACGAAAAATCGGACAACACCTCCTTTGTTTTTACTTACTTTGCCACCTCTTTCAAGGTCGGAAATACAATAACCAAACAGCCCCAATTGGCTCACAATTTATAAAAGATAATCCAATACAATTGAATAACTACACAGCCCCAATTGGCTCACAATTTATAAAAGATAATCCAATACAATTGAATAACTACACAGCCCCAATTGGCTCACAATTTATAAAGTAGTCCAATACAAATGACTAACCAACTAACACAACCTACAAGTCCAACTTCGGCCGCCTTGAGTTCAACAATACCAATTCTAACCAATTTCCATTACAATCCAAATTGGTAGCATAATATGATATCAAGTCGCATTTGGTTATAACTACCATAATCTTCAAGTCAATAACATGCGACGATTCTAACAACGATTAAATTGTAATCATCTTAGTCATGGCTTATTTTACATTTCGGATTTCCAAGGCTATGATCAATCCATTATTCGTATAACTTCAATATAACAACTTCATGCTAGCAACATGCAAAGCTAACAACAACAATATAGCTAATCTTGTAATACTTTCAAAAAACAAGATTATACCTCAATGAGACTTAATCCAACTCCAATCCGAAATCGCTCCTTAGTAGTCTAGAACCTCTCTAAGCCACTTCAATCCGCTTGTTGAGACCCTTAGAACAACACCAACAATTAACCTTCAAATTCCAAACAAAACCTAGAAAGACCCTTAGGTTTTCGTTTGCGACTAACCCGAAAACAATCTTTTTCCAAGATTTTTCTATTGAGATGTGTTTACAATACACCTAAGAACCTTGGTTTAAAGTGGGGAATCAAACGGACAAGAAACGAAAATTTTTCTTTCTTTTTCTTAGTGAACCCGTGAGCTAGCTCAAAGTTCATCCAAATTTTGTGTAAAATTTTCTAAGTGTCAAGACATCTCTTGCTACTAGTATTAAATATAGAATTGGATGGTCAAGATAATTACAAATGTGAGGCTTAGATATGGTCTTCCAAAATATCAAGACTAGGACCTTTGACTTTAGTCAATAAACTCATGCTACAAGTTGCAAGACTTAGCCTTTAGAAGACTTATGGTAAATGACCATATTGGTCATGCCATTTTAAATCAAGGCACTCTAAGGGGGTGACACGTATGCCCTCCATTCGTCACAATAATACGTTTTCCGACAATATCAAAATTCCGATAAATTTTTACAAGCCTCAAATCTTAACACTGGTGAGTTCTTACTAACGTTCTTAAAACATGTCCTGAAAATACGGGGTGTAACATTCTTCCCCCCTTAGAAACATTCGTCCCCGAATGTTCCTTGAGTCAAACTTAAAATTAGCGACCTGGTTTTCTTTTCACAACCCCGACATACCAATAATGCCAATCATGGCCACATAATGTCATTTAGGCAAAAGAGGTACTTGATTTAAAACTTGACAAGTAAAGGAAGATGAATTACGAAGGTATAGGAAATAAGTGAGGATACTTCTCAGCGTGTCTCCTCCGCCTCCCAGTCATCTCCTCTCGGTTATCATTTCTCCGGGACTTTGTGGAAGCTACATCCTTGGTCGCGATCGCTGACACTGGCGATCGAGTATCGCTATGGGACTCTCCTCATCGATAACCCTCTGTCACTGGACCTCACTAGTAGGAAAAACTCTCATTGGATCACCGATACACTCGCAACATAGAAACATGGAAGGCGGATGCCGCCTCCAACTCGATGGCAGATCCACTCGTAGGCAACCTTGCCCACTGACGAGCGATGCGGTAGGGCCCGATGTACCTTGGCTGAGTTTCCCCTTCTATCCGAATCTCATCACACCGCCATGGGTGGCGCAAGAAGACCCAATCGCTACGAAACTCCAAATGCCGACGCCGATTATCTGCGTATGACCTCGAGCTACGAGCGCTACTTGATCTCTCTGGATAAGCCACCTTATCCACGGCTGTACCAAATGCAGGCCAACTAAGCGTACCTCGCCACGTCGAACCAACCGATCGGCGACTGCATTTCCGCCCGTATAAAGCCTCGTATGGCGCCATCGTATCTTTGGAATGGTAGGCTGTTATTATAAGCAAACTCCACGAGGCAATCGATCCTCCCGGCTACCATCGAAATCAATCACGCAGCTCGCGGCATATCCTCGAAGTGTGCGGATAGTACGCTCTGCTGCCGTCGATCCGAGGTGAAATCTTGTCTTGAGACTCACTGTGTCCCCAAACCCATACGGAAAGACCTCCAGAAGTTAGCGTAAACCGGGCTCCCTATCGGATATAATCGACACGGAACAGTGCGGCCTCACTATCTCTCGATGTACAATCGGCATAGTCCTCGGTAAGCGTCGTCTGGCCAGGAAGGAAATGGGCTGATTTGTCGACTGTCAACAATAACCCAAATGGAGTCGTACTTCCTGCGAGTGCGAGGTAACCTGTAACAAAGTCCATGTTGACGCCTCGGCTTCCAGTCGGAATCTCGATAGCGCAATAATCCACTGGGCCTCCGGTGCTCGACCTTAACCTGGCGGCAATTAGGACTGTGCAACAAAACTCGCCACGTCCTCTTGAGCCATCCCACCAATACAAACATCGAGGTCATGGTACATCTTGGTGACCCGGATGAATAGAATAACGAGCACCGTGTGCCTCCCGAGAATCTGGCGACGAAGTCTGATACATCGGGAACACTGGCCGGCCCTCAAATCTCGGCACCCAGTGGTACCTCGAATAGACTCTTCTCCTCCCGAAGAGCTGCATCACGATGCCGTACCAACCGGGTCCTCAAGCGCCGCCTCTTTACCTCATCAACGATGGAAGACTCGGCAACCTCACGAACCGTACTCGCTATCGTCGGTATCGATCAATCGAACCCAAGGCTCGCTAAGCGGTGGATCTGACGGACCGTATCTGTCTCTGGCTGTACCTCGATAGGCTCCCATCGATCTACGACTCAAGGCATCGGCAACTACGTTGGCCTTCCGGATGGTATAGAATATCAACATCATAATCTTTCAAGACTCTAACCACCGTCTGTCTCAAGTTCGACTCCCTGCTGAAGATATCTCGGAGGCTCTTGTGGTCTGTATAAATATCCACATGAACCCGTACAAATAGTGTCTCCAAATCTTCAAGGCATGAATAAGCTGCGTGACTCTAAGTCATGGGTAGGGTAATTCCTCTCATGCTTCCGTAGCTCGGGAAGCATAGGCTATAACCTTGCCGTCTTTGCATCAAAACACACCCTAGCCCGATGCAGAGGCATCACGATAGATCCGCGTGCCATCTAACCCTCGGAAGAGTAAGGCTGGGCTGTAGTCAACCTTTCCTTCAACACTGGAAACCGCTTCCATGACCTCATCGGCTGGAACTTGGCGCCACGAGTCGACTAGTCAGCGGTCTGAAATCGAAAGCAAGCGCTCCACAAACTGCGATAATAACTGCGATCCTAAGCTGCGCACCTCGGTCGGAGTAGTAGGTCTCGGCCAAGACTTAGCTGCGCCGATCTTTGCCGTATCTACGAACACCATCAGCCCGATAATATGCCCGGGAATGCTCGAGGCCAACAAAACTCACACTTGGAGAACTTGGCGAATAGCTGCGGCTCGGAGAACCCGTACCGTCGCCGAGTGGTGCGCATGCTCTGCTCTGTCAGTGAATAAACCAGGATGTCATCGATGAATACTATCACGAATGTATCCAAAATGGCTTGAACACGGTTCATCAAATCCATAAATACCATTGGGCGTTGGTCAAACCGAAAGACATAACCCTAAACTCATAGTGCCCATAAGGTCTGAATGCGATCTTTGGGATATACGCCTCTCGAACTCGAACTCGATGATAACGGACGCAGTCTATCTTTGAAAACACCTCGCACTGCAACTGGTCAAATAAATCATCAATCACGGGAGGGTACCTATTCTTAATGGTTACCTTATTCATTGCCTGTAGTCAACACATCATGCGGCGTCCATCCTTCTTCTTCTTTACAAACAATACGCGCTCCCGGGAGATACACTAGGCCTAATAAAGCCTTTTTCCAAGAAATCTTTCAATTTGGTCCTTGACTCCTCAACTCGGCGGTGCCATCCTGTATGGCGGAATGGAAATAGGTCGAGTGTGCGCAACGTGTCAATACAAAACTCAATCTCCTCTCGGGAGGATACGGAAGATCATCTCAGAACACATCTGCAAACTCCTAACCAGCGGCGAAGAAGCGGCACCTCGGCCTGCGTATCAAATACGCGCGGATGATAGATGTACCGCTTCGCACCATCTTCCCAGCCTTGAGGTAAGAAATAAACCTACCCGCCGGCGATCTTTGTGTTGCCTCTCCACTCGATAAGCGGCTCGCCAGAAGCTGAACCGAACGACTGTCCTACGATCAGCGTTGGCATAACGAAGCCAACGATCCATTACCATAATGACATCAAAATCTGTCATCTCGGCTCTATCAAGTGCGGTCGGCGATGTAAATATAAACCGGACAACCTCTGTACCCGCTTCGGCTAACACCGAATCTCCATAGGCGTAGCTACCTCGAAAGGCTCTATCGACCATCGGCTCTATCGATTCTACCCGCGATAAGAGGAACACATAGGACAAGGTAGAACTGGATCTATCAATGCATAAACATCACGACACGAAATCGATGTAATGTACGTGTGGCGGCGTCGGAAGCCTCACGATCTGGCGGTGGCTAGAAGTATATGCGGTTCGAGGACCGCTAGAACTAGAACCACCACCTCGACCTCTGCGCGGCTGCTGTCCGTGAGAACCACGCCCTCGGGCGCGTAACCTGAAGAGAAGAAGACCCGATGGCGATCCGTCGGTGTCTTTGTACCACCCATCACGCCTCTGAGCGGACAATCTCTCTTCAAATGGCCCGGTGGCCATAAGAGTAACAAGCTCCGGCTCTGCGACACTCGCCACTGGTGGAACCTCGCGTCGAGCACCGAGGTGTGGGTGGTCCCGTCGGTGACGGTTCTGCCTCACGAAATCCTGTAGTCCGGAGCCACGACCTGCTCACGGCCCGGCTGGTGGTCGGACCTCTTGCGGAAAACCGTGTGGAGCACTCTGTCTTTGGTGGGCGATGGACTACTCTGCTGTTGAAATTTGTCGCCTCGAGCGCCTTGAGACCGATGTCACAGCCTCTTGGTGGCTGCGTCAATCTGGTCCTCCTCTCTCTATCCTCTATCCACTGTGCATAGGCTGCGTCCGGCGATGTCCATCTGGGTGAAGAGCCACCCCAAGCATCTTTGTAATCATATGACAGTCTAGCCCCATCACATGTGATGAACTCTATCCGCCATACTGCTACAATAGTGTGAGCATGCAGCCAGAGTCAAACTCAGTGTACTCACTGCAGTCCTCCGTTTCTTCCAAGAGTCAAAAATCTGTCTACAGGGCTCTCCTCGTCTCGGGAGGTAAAAGTGATCCATAAAGGCCTCTGTAAACTCCTCCCAAACAGTGGAAGAGCATCATCACCTCTCGAAAGCAACCATGACTCAAACCGGTTCAACGCGATATCGCATGGCCGGTAGAGGCTAGTGTAGGAACTCTGTCTCTGAAGCCCTAAGAACTGCATGGTCATTTGTATCGTCGAGCGAACTCCTGCGGATCCTCGTGGACCTTGAACCATAAAACTCGGGTGGATGACATCCCGGAAAATCCCTAATCCACATGGCCATCGGCTCTGGGTGGGTGCTGCTCGCATCGTGTGCCACGCTACTATCTTGGTCAATAACCGAATCTGTTCCCCATAGTCCTATACTCAGCAGCTGGCTGTGGAACTGGAGGCTCTGGTATCGGAACCTCTGGAGCTCTTGCGCTCGGCTCTCTCTTGTCGGCGTGGCTGAACTCGGCGACCGCCTCTTACCTCGGGCTTAGTGCGTGCACGAGCCGTGTGACCTCTACAGTACCGCTAGCGACTCTGCTGCTTTGCCTTGCCTACGGGCTCTGGTAGCTTTCAGTGGAGGCATATTTGTTTCATAAGAAGAGGTCGGAGAGGATTCAACCTAATAAGGCGACTACAATGCACGATCTCGAGAGAAGAATGGAAACCAATCCTAAATGTCCTGTAGCCTCACGATTATAGATGTGGTGCCAACACACGATAATCAAGACTCTACTAGACACGGTGCAGACACTTTCAGAGACTAAGCGCTCGATACCACTTTTGTCACGACCGACCCGGGCGCGGCGGTGCCTACACAGGCACCTGTTGGTATACATCGAGAGAATAGCGGTGAACATACACAACATAAACACGTGTGTAAAATAATATACAACACAGGCTGGCGATAAGGCCGCCTTCCATAATATAAACAAAGTCAAAGTACAACTTTACAACTCCGTTCTTATAGCCCAACCACATATGTGAATACGGACCTCAGGAATAACAATTGTGGCGGGCGGGGCCCGCCATACCACAGATGTACATAATCTACAACATCGGGGACAAGGCGTACCAAAGAAAGACAAGCCTCAGGAGAATGGAGCTTAGGCGTCGATAAGTGATCCAGAATGTGGATGCGCCACCTTACCGCTTTCTGCGGCGTGAGCGCGGCCCAGGAAGGGGTCGACATGATATGTACTAAGTATGTAAAAGCGGAAAATCTGTAATTGCAATATAAGTTCAAAACAAAGCGGAGACATGTATGATAACAAAATTACGATGCGATTGCCTTACTAACAATGAGAGTAAATTAAGAGAATACGTCTGGCGTCGACATAGCGATCTCCCAATCAAACCATGAGTAGTGAACCCATAAAGACGGGTGGTATAACGTCTTGGGGTTCTTACCCTCATTTATACTCTTACCTGGAAGCGGGTGGTATAGCGTCTTGGGGTTTGCCTCCACTTATACTCTTACCAGAAGAAGATAATGCGCGGTGGTATAACGTCTTGGGGCTTACCCTCATTTATACTCTTATCACGGAGAAGGTGGTATAGCGTCTTGGGGTTTGCCTCACTTATACTCTTACCTATCTCAAAACCGTGATCATACAATAATTAAACAAGTTAGCAATCCACAACTTCTTATTAGTCTTATTCATCTCCACTCTCATTTTAGTTTACTTAAGGCACTTATCATGTCTTTTATAAAAAAATCAGAATTTAACCCAAAGTACCACGTCTTACTTCTATTCTTTAAAACAAATGACTCTTTTTAGTAGAAAGCTTCCAAGACACTAGTAACCATAGTATCAAGTCCAAATTACATTTCAAGACAAGTCACAATACCTTTAGAATTTAAAGTAGGTTTCTAAATCAAGTGACTCCTTTTTCTTATTAAAACCTTAGGCAACCGATACCTTAAAATCAATTTGCCTTTCATTAACACAAGTCATTTTACCTTTGCATAAAGTCAATATAATCAACTCCCATAAAGTCGTTATATTCACTTTATGCCTTAGTCAATACATTTTCCTATCGAGGACTTATGCGATTAAAGCGACGAAAGTATCACATACTTTAAATTCCTTCAAGTCCTTAACTTTACTAAGACTTAAGACATTCTTAATATTTTCAAAGAAGTGAGTTAACTTCCTAACTCACGACTTGGCATTTTTAAGGCTAGTAAGGAATGTCAAAGTCTTGTCGTCTACCGTACTATATCGCGAAACTAGTCATGCTCAAAAGATAGGAAAAAGTTCTACATACCTCGTCGGGTCAAACCACTTGCCAAGTACAAAGTCCCGCGTAGTATGCCAACCTATAATGTTCATAATCGTCTATTTAGGCCTTACTTCAATCGTAGAATATCATAAGCGTTAAGTCCCTATATTCTACGAAAAATCGGAAGACACTCCTTTGTTTTTACTTACTTTGCCACCTCTTTCAAGTAGGAAATACAATAACCAAACAGCCCCAATTGGCTCACAATTTATAAAAGATAATCCAATACAATTGAATAACTACACAGCCCCAATTGGCTCACAATTTATAAAAGATAATCCAATACAATTGAATAACTACACTGCCAATTGGCTCACAATTTATAAAGTAGTCCAATACAAATGACTAACCAACTAACACAACCTACAAGTCCAACTTCGGCCGCCTTGAGTTCAACAATACCAATTCTAACCAATTTCCATTACAATCCAAATTGGTAGCATAATATGATATCAAGTCGCGTTTGGTTATAACTACCATAATCTTGAGTCGATAACATGCGGCGATTCTAACAACGATTAAATTGTAATCATCTTAGTCATGGCTTATTTTACATTTCGGTTCCAAGGCTATGATCAATCCATTATTCGTATAACTTCAATATAACAACTTCATGCTAGCAACATGCAAAGCTAACAACAATATAGCTAATCTTGTAATACTTTCAAAAACAAGATTATACCTCAATGAGACTTAATCCAACTCCAATCCGAAATCGCTCCTTAGTAGTCTAGAACCTCTCCAAGCCACTTCAATCCGCTTGTTGAGACCCTTAGAACAACACCAACAATTAACCTTCAAATTTCCAAACAAAACCTAGAAAGACCCTTAGGTTTTCGTTTGCGACTAACCCGAAAACAATCTTTTTCCAAGATTTTTCTATTGAGATGTGTTTACAATACACCTAAGAACCTTGGTTTAAAGTGGGGAATCAAACGGACAAGAAACGAAAATTTTTCTTTCTTTTTCTTAGTGAACCCGTGAGCTAGCTCAAAGTTCATCCAAATTTTGTGTAAAATTTTCTAAGTGTCAAGACATCTCTTGCTACTAGTATTAAATAGAGAATTGGATGGTCAAGATAATTACAAATGTGAGGCTTAGATATGGTCTTCCAAAATATCAAGACTAGGACCTTTGACTTTAGTCAATAAACTCATGCTACAAGTTGCAAGACTTAGCCTTTAGAAGACTTATGGTAAATGACCATATTGGTCATGCCATTTTAAATCAAGGCACTCTAAGGGGTGACATGTCGCCCTCCCATTCGTCACAATAATACGTTTTCCGACAATATCAAAATTCCGATAAATTTTTACAAGCCTCAAATCTTAACACTGGTGAGTTCTTACTAACGTTCTTAAAACATGTCCTGAAAATACGGGGTGTAACAGATAAGGTCTTTGTGGGCTGGAAAACCCATCACCTTGAGAGCTTTCAGGAATGTCATTTTCATGTAATTCCTGAGTGGAATAGTGTACAACCATTATATCATCTTTCATTGGTTTTGTACGAGAGCCTTGTATTTCTGCACTATCTCTCACAACACTCCCACTGAATTCTTATCTAGGTCATTTGAAAAGGGTTCAACCTCTGTGTTATCTTGTGGTTCGTGAATTTCTTCAAGTTCTATCGTATTGCAGCCATGTTCCTTGTAGACATAGTTTTCTTCAAGAAAAGTTGCATTTCTGGACACAATGACCTTATGTTCTCCATGAAGATAGAAATAATATCCCTTAGTTTCTTTTGGATACCCCACAAAATAATATTTCTCACTTTTAGATTCCAACTTGTCAATAAACATCTTCTTTACATATGCAGGGCACCCTAGGGTCGCATGTGTTTAAGTGTTGACTTCTTGTCATTCCATATCTCATATGGAGTTTTCTCTACTGATTTTGAAGGAACCCTGTTCAGAACATAAATTGAGCTTTGCAATGCATATCCTCAAAGTTATATTGGTAGAGCTGAGAAACTTATCATGGATATAACCAAATCTAATAAAGTTCGATTTCTCCTTTCACCAACACCATTAATTTATGGTGTTCCAGGAGGTGTCCATTGTGATTGGACTCCATGAAGCTTCAAATAATCCAGAAATTCTTTACATAAGTATTCACCTCCTTGATCTGATCGAAGGGTCTTGATACTTATTTCAAGTTGCTTCTCTACTTCTAACTTGTACTCTTTGAATTTCTCAAAGGCTTCGCAATTGTTTCATAAGATACACATGCCAAAACCTTGTGAAATCGTCTGTAAAAGTGATTAAGTTAGGGAAGCCTCTCTTAGCTTGAGTTAAAAATGGCCCACATACATCAGTATGGACCAACTCAAGCACCTATTCGGCTCACACACCTTTCCCAGAAAGTGTCTTGTTGATCATCTTTCCTCTCAAGCAAGATTCACAGTTACCATAGGACTTCAAGTCAAACGGTTCCAGGTAGTATAACTTCCTTAATCTCGCTATCCTTGATTCATTGATGTGACCAAGTCTACTGTGTCATAAGTAGGTGGAGTTTCTTGGGTTACTTATTTTAGCTCGTTTATTTAGCACATTGAAAATTTCATGACTACAGTTTAGAACATACAAACCATCCACAAGCGGAACATTTTCATAAACAAAACCATTAAAAGTCAATACATAAATGTCATATGTAATAAATGAGGAAACCCCCTCAATGTCTAACACTGGATATAAATAATATTCCTCGTCAATGAGGGAATAAAATAATAATTATTTAGTTCTAAACAAAAGCCTGAAGGTAAATCTAGTCTATAAGTTCCCACACGTTCAGCATCCACTCATGCTTCATTTCCAACGCGCATGTCTACCTCCCATGGTGTCACGACCCAAGCCACGAGTCGTGATAGCACCTACCCCATTCCCCCGAGTAGGCGAACCATATTCTCAATAAAAAGTTAAATCAGCGGAGATAAAATAAAGAAAAGAAGTTATAAAATCTTAAATACTTATTTCCCAAAAATCTGGTAAAAAACGGGTACAAGAGCACTAACAAGTCTAAAAAAAATAGAAGTCTGAAAGAATGCCCGAAGGCTACATATTATCTGTCAATAACCAATGAAAAAAGGAAATAACTAAGAAACCCTTCAGGGGCCACGGACGACCAAGTAGCTCACCCTGAATGACTAGAAGATGTCCACCTCGCGAATCGACCACTGGGCATAATCGAAACACGGATCGTACTCTGCACTCAACAAAAGTGCAACAAGAGTAGTATTAGTACAACACTAGTACCGGTAAGCATCATAGGACGACAGTGATTAGATAACGCATGGAGAGTGGAAACGAACAAGTAGCACATAGAACAAACAGGTATGGTGACGTATCCTATACAAGTCAAAATATAAGAAATTATGAAATCAACCAAGACATATATAGTTTCACCAAATGAGCAGTTAAAATTAAGAACAAATGGAAGCAATGCAATACCATAGTCACCTCTCCCTCACTCCACTCTCGTACACACATGCTAAGGTAGTGCCTTCAAGCCATGACCCATAGGGGACCCGCGAAGTCCATGTACCACTCGTGCTCTCCGGATAGAACCTCGGAGGCTATCAATCACTCGCAATTTCCGGCAAAGACCCCGGAGTTGCTCAATCACTCTCAATCTCCGGCAAAGACCTCAGAGTTATCAATCACTTTCAATCTCTGGCAGAAACCTCGGAGTTTATCAATCACTCTCAACATCAAGCGAAACCTCGAATTTATCAATATCCTCACATGATAATATAGAAAAAGTATGGCGGACATGATATCGGTCGCAACATATCACAAATCGATAATCGACAAGTACAAGTATATCAAGTGATAATCACAGAAAATAACACATATGGCGACAAGCCCACATAACAACTGACGAAACCAACGTAATTGTAATTTATCTCCACTTCATTCCCGAAGGCCTATCATGCTATCCTTGTCACTTCCTACAACTACATACGATATTCTAATCAGAGTCTAACTAAAGTAAACCATAACCTACCTCAATGCCGAGCGGGTGCCACGAACAATAAAGCCAATGCCTTTCCCTTGCGTAGAGCCTCTGAACGCTTAAAATCTAGAAATATGTGAACTACGTTATAATACGAATCTAAGGACACCCACCTTGCTATATTTATATTAACAATATTTTTACCATTTCAATTGTATGACTAAACCCCTACACATATAAAAATATTAGCATAACTTCAGGAATTTCAAATAACATTCCTTTTTTTTTCAACTTTCCAGTTGTTTTTGTTTAAACAAAGCAGAACTTTGAACAGTCATATCTTTCAAACCATAAGTCGGATTTATCTCCGTAAGATCTCAAACTGACGGGAACACAAAAATATACATCTTTCATTCAGTCCATACTTTTATATTCCTTACGGATTTGTACAGTTTTCACGTTTAATATGTTGTGTCACCTGGATTTCGGTAAAATGAGGCAGAAACTTTAAACAGTCATAACTATCAAAACATAAGTCGGATTTATCTCCGTAAGATATTAAACTGACGGGAACAGAGTAATTTACAACTTTAATTAAGTCCATATTTTCATATTCTTTACGGATTTGTACAGTTTTCACGTTTAATATGCTGCTGTAATCATTATGCCATGATACATCCCTCAAGTTTCTCTTATTCAAGTGGATTGTGGAATTTCCGTGTAATGACCTCTTTGAAATTTGATTTCATTCAATAACACATTAGTATAAGGATCATGAATAGATTAATTCAACCATACAATATAGAATCTAACCTGAACTTAATTGAGAATTTCCTCCTCTTCTTCTAGTAGGGTTTTCTTATTTTCTTTCCTTCCCCTCTTCCCTTTCTCGTTGCTGATGTGTTCCACCTCCCTCTTCTTTTTCTTTCTTTTTCTCTCGCTGCTCGTCTTCCCCTCCCCTTCTGGATGCTCACGTTTTCCCCTTAACCCTTTTTTTTCTTTTCTTTTCTTTCTTTAGCTGTTAGGGTTTCCTCCTTTTCTCATGCTCTCTTTTCTTTTCTTTTGTAAAAATAAAGCGTGCCCTACACAAGGGTAGTGGGCTTGGCCCACCGACTCACTTAAGTAAAATTTTCTGCACATTTCATACTAAAACATGTAATTAAATACCTTATAGTCCCATATTCTTTTATCGTAGTTTTAAGTTCTAAACGACCAAACGGGTCGTTACATTAGATACCAATCAAACAATCGCTCGTCTTCGAGCGACAAGGTAGGGTGGAGGAAAAGAGGTACCTGAACTGTCGAACAACTGAGGATATCTACTCCGCATATCCGCCTCGGTCTCCCAAGTGGCCTCCTCAACCGGATGGTGCTTCCACTGCACCTTGACTGAAGCAATTTCCCTGGACCTCAACTTTCTCACTTGCCTATCCAAGATCGCTACCGTCTCTTCCTCGAATGGTAAGGAAAGTATTAAAGTTGTCGAGCATCAAGAATCTATGTTATAAACCTCGTGTTAGACTTCGTGGCAATGATCGCGCTGATAGTTACGCTTGCTCATTGTTTCTATCAAATTTTTGATTGACTTAGCTCAAAATTAAATCTCCATTTTTCATGGCCGAAAATTTCCCCGTAGCTAGTTCCCATAAGTGTACACTGAATCTGATCGAATTGCTTGATTTTGATTATAACCACATCTCTGAACGAAATTGATTGATTCCACAAATACCATCATCGTCACCACAATCCCTCAGTTGTAGCCGCAATCCATTATCAAACATGTACCAGTTAATTATCTTGATTCTACTTACTCTTCTTTCACACCTTCTAATATCGTTATTAGTATAAAAAAAATCCATATAAAATACGTTGTCACCCACCACAAGTTTTAATATCGTGACTCCTTCTCGCCAGAAAGAATATGTGCAAATCTTTGAGCCAATTCTAAACATTTTTTATCCAAGGCCTATTGCACTAATTCCAAATATGTTAGTTTCGTCGAGCTGAAGCTACTGAGTCAACACTCATCGTCCGATTCCCCTTAAACCTTCAAATGACGTATTATGTGCATCACTCTAGTGATTATTTTATCATTCCAAATTTGTGTAATTGCAAGTAGGCCTCCAATGTGTAATTTTTGTATATAACTTCTGCTAGAAATTTATGACCTCTTCTTCAATTCTAGCTGGCTCCTCAATTTTTTCTCCCTGAATCACAAACTGGTCAATATTGTTATATATTTTGTGTGCATTTGCTATTTTATGAAAGAACTTGGTGTTCTTGTCCCATTCCTTTAACCACAGAGACCTTGATTTTGTCTCCACGATGTTTCATCATTCTTGAGCAACTCTTCATACTCCATAAGTAATGTTGTTTTCTTGACTGATTCATCTTCTGTTAGTACTCTTCCTTCCATTACTGCATCTAGGTCAGTCAACTGCCCTAGCAAACTTCTTTGAGATCCCAAATTTTCATTCTCACTTCTGTTCCAAGTCTTGAGCTTAGCTTTTGGGGCTTTTAGTTTACATGCTAGAACATAGTCTACCTTGCTTGTAAAATTGATAGAGTTCCACCAATACCTGATTCTGTCTACAAAACTTTCTGAGTCTAACCACTGATTTTCAAATTTAAAATAACTCTTGTTCTTATTCCAAGAACCCCCTTGTAAAGCATCTGGAATATGGTCTGACATCAACCTTTGAATAAGAATATGTTTTAAGTTGCTGAAGTTGTTATCAAATTCTTCTGATATTAATATCATATCAATTCTAGAGGCTATGTCTTGATTGTCTCCTTTAAACAAAGTGTAAGTTGCATCCTCAAGTTGTAGGTCAATTAGATTCATGTCTTCTATGAAATAAGAAAATTCCTTCATTTTCCTTGTTTTTATATTGCAATTTCTCCTCTGATAAAAATCTGGTGACATTAAAATTACCACACAGTCCATGGTCCCACACCAACCTCCTTTTCAGTATAAGAGTTAGGAGCATATACTCTCGTGATATGGCATGAAAATTTAGTAGTTGTGCTTCAAAAATACAAGTCAGTGTGTAAGCTTCCATAATCTTTTATCTCACATCAACAAAATCCCTCATTTCCATAAAATTCAAACTCCACGGGAAAATTCCCATACTTGATGTAAAGGCAATAGATATTTCCTTGAAGAACCTCTAAACAACTTGTACTTAACCCACACAATTCCATCTTGCTGACACTCAACTTTGCCATTCATTCTCCCGCGCAATACCAAACTAAGCACACCTCATGTTCCCATCAAAATAATATTTTACCATTATGACTATTTTGTCACCAAACATAAACTATTTGGATTCTCGTCAGTACACCTTAACCTATAGGATAGGGAGAAAATACTTTATATGAATCACATAAAGAGTCCTACCACCTGTGAGAGAACATAGAAATGAGTTTCAGATACCAATCTGAAAAATCTCGCACGAAAAGAATGAACAAGATATCAATCGGATTGAACTAGCACGAAAAAAGTAAAGAAGTGAAGTGTTTCCTAAATGTTCTATAGCCTCTCGAGGATGGGTACGAACGTCTACGTACCGATCCGCAAGACTCTACTAGACATTGCTCTTGTACTCATTAGACCGATTAACCTAGAAGCTCTGATACCAACTTTGTCACGACCCAAGTCACGAGTCGTGATGACACCTACCACATTCCCCCGAGTAGGCGAACCATATTCTCAATAACAAGTTAAATCAGCGGAGATAAAATAAAGAAAAAAAGTTATAAAATCTTAAATACTTATTTTCCCAAAATCTGGTAAAAAATGGGTACAAGAACACTAACAAGTTTAAAAAAAAATAGAAGTTTGAAAGAATTCCCGAAGGCTACATATTATCTGTCAATAACCAACGAAAAATGGAAATAACTAAGAAGCCCTTTAGGGGCCACAGACGACCAAATATCTCACCCTGAATGACTAGAAGATGTCCACCTCATGAATCAGGCACGGGGCATAGAACTGGAACCTGGATCATACTCTGCACTCAATAAAAGTGCAGCCAGAGTAGTATCAGTACAACACTAGTATCGGTAAGCATCATAAACCGACAGTGATTAGATAACGCATGGAGAGTGGAAACTAACAAGTAGCACATAGAACAAACAAGTATGGTTACGTATCCTATACAAGTCAAAATATAAGAAATTATGAAATCAACCAAGACAAATATAGTTTCACCAAATGAGCAGTTAAAACTAAGAACAGATGGAAGCAATGCAATACCATAGTCACATCTCCCTCACTCCACTCTCGTACACACATGCTAAGCGATTCGTGCCACGCTGACCCATGGGGGACCCACAAAGTCCATGTACCACTCGTGCTCTCCGGATAGAACCTCGGAGGCTATCAATCACTCGCAATCTCCGGCAAAGACCTTGGATTTGCTCAATCACTCTCAATCTCTGACAAAGACCTCAGAGTTATCAATCACTTTCAATCTCCGGTAGAAACCTCGGACTTTATCAATCACTCTCAACCTCCGACAGAAACCTCAGAATTTATCAATATCCTCACAACAATAATATAGAAAAAGTATGACAGGCATGATATCAGTCTCAACACATATCACAAATCGATAATTGACAAGTACATGTCATATCAAATGATAATCACAGAAAATAACACATATGGCGACAAGCCCACATAACAGCTGACGAAACCAACGTAATTGTAATTTATCTCCACTTCATGCCCGAAGTCCTATCATGCTATCCCTGTCACTTCCTACAACTACATACGATTATCTAATCAGAGTCTAACTAAAGTAAACCATAACCTACCTCAATGCCGAGCGGGTGCCACGAACAATCAAGCCAATGCCTTTCGCTTGCGTAGAGCCTCTGAACGCTTAAAATCTAGAAAATATGTGAACTACGTTATAATACGAATCTAAGGACACCCATCTTGCTATATTTATATTAACAATATTTTTACCATTTCAATTGTATGACTAAACCCCTACACATATAAAAATATTAGAATAACTTCAGGAATTTCAAATAACATTCCTTTTTTTTTCAACTTTCCAGAATTTTTTGTAAAACAAGGCAGAACTTTGAACAGTCATATCTTTCAAATCATAAGTCGGATTTATCTCCGTAAGAGCTCAAACTGACGGAAACACAGAAATCTACATCTTTAATTCAGCCCATACGTTTATATTCCTTACGGATTTGTACAGTTTTCACGTTTAATATTCTATGTCGCCTGGATTTCTGTAAAACGAGACAGAAACTTTAAACAGTCATAACTTTCGAACCATAAGTCGAATTTATCTCCGTAAGATATCAAACTAACGGGAACATAGTAATCTACAACTTTCATTCAGCCTATATTTTCATATTATTTATGATTTATACACTTTTCACGTTTAATATGTTGCTGTAATCATTATGCCATGATACATCCCTCAAGTTTCTCTTATTCAAGTGGATTGTGGAATTTCCGTGTAATGACCTCTTTGAAATTTGATTTCATTCAATAACACATTAGTATAAGGATCATGAATAGATTAATTCAACCATACAACATAGAATCGAACATGAACTTAATTGAGAATTTCCTCATCTTCTTCTAGTAGAGTTTTCTTATTTTCTTTCCTTCCTATCTCCCCTTTCTCGCTGCTGTTGCGTTCCCCCTCCCTCTTCTTTTTATTTCTTTTTCTCTCGCTGCTCGTCTTCCCCTTCCCTTCTGGCTGCTCACGTTCCCCCCCCCCCCCCTTTCTTTTTCTTTTCTTTTCTTTCTTTAGCTGCTAGGGTTTCCTCCTTTTCTCATGCTCTCTTTTCTTTTCTTTTGTAAAAATAAAGCGTGCCCTACACAAGGGTAGTGGGCTTGGCCCACCAACTCACTTAATTAAAATTTTCTGCACATTTCATATACTAAAAACATGTAATTAAATATCCTATAGTCCCATATTCTTTTATTGTAGTTTTAAGTTCTAAATGACCAAACGGGTCGTTACACATGGTCCAACCTTTATGATATCAATCATACCCTACACATTATTATATATGTGTGAGCCACAAGCGGTATGCAATACCCAGCAGTGAGAGTTACTTATAGACATATTTATTTTAACGACAAACATGTCTTGTCTAGTAGAGCTAGAAGCATCTAGTGCTTTGCCTCTTCCCGGAGCTGTGCATACCTTCTTCTAGTGCCCCTTCTTCTTGCAGTTGAGACACACATACATAGCTATCTTCTGCATGTTCTTATTCTTGGGTTTGAACTTGCTAGATGAGCCTATTATGAGCACAATTTTACATTTAGAGGTAGATAACTCAAAGGTCTTAAACATGCTGTGAAGCTATGAAAGACTTGCCTTGGTCCCATTCATATTGAATTTCACAATGAAATTCTCAAATGAACCAGGAAGCGAATTCAGTATCAGGTTGACAAAGACATTTATAGGTAGCTTTGTTCCAATCAAAGCCAACGTTTCTATCAACCCAATTATCTTCAAAACATGCGCTGACACTTGACCCCCCTTCGTTCAGCTTACACTTGAAAATATCTTTCAACAGTTCATACTTCATTGTTTCAGACTGTGAGTCATAGAGACTCTTCAACTCTTCTAGCATTTCGTTGGGACCTATATTTTCATGTTGCCTGTGTAACTCCACATTTATGGAGGACAACATTACACATTGTGCCGATATAGCATCGTCCAGATGTTTATGATAATCCACCTTGTCAAACAGGACATACTCAGCAGAGTTTTCAGCAGGGACTGTGGGGAACATTGTGTCCAACACATATTCAATTCTTTATAATCTTAACACCAATTGCAAATATGTCAACCAATCAGGGTAATTAGCTCCAGTCAACTTATTTGTCTCGACCAACATTTTCAGCGATAGATTCGACATTTTATATAATCTGAAGGAATAGGTAGACTTAAAACTAAACTCTAATATAATTTCTATTGAACACATTCATTAACTAATTAACAAGGCCTTTAGTTTAATTAGTTCTCACTATTTTAACATGCTCTTCGACCCCATGGAAGAATACAAACTCATATCAAATATGGTCATAATGGGACAAGATCCAGGTTTTTGATATCTCCACATTTTTTGTGGCTGATAACTTCAACAACACAACCTGGTAGGTCTTCAAACCAATTACAAATGATTTGTAACTCTTGTCTGACTGAATGTTCCGAA
This sequence comes from Przewalskia tangutica, assembly GCA_029844215.1. Taxonomy (NCBI): domain Eukaryota; kingdom Viridiplantae; phylum Streptophyta; class Magnoliopsida; order Solanales; family Solanaceae; genus Przewalskia; species Przewalskia tangutica. The sequence continues at coordinate 113,553,184 of CM056723.1, read as the reverse complement.
TAATCGATATGCGTCCCTCGGCTTGTCCGATGCTGTGGCGCCAAGAAATCTTAGCAAGTCAACCTCGTTATGTAACTGCAATTATGTATCTAAGCGTGTTTTGCCTTATAGAGCAAACAATGTGGTATAAATACTTATGAAGGTTTATCACCCACTTCTACATTTAACATGCATCTATGAAAGAGTCTGAATCCTCATAGACTTAGAGCAAATGTTGTGGCATAAATACTCATCTCTCCGAAAAGGATTTTACACCACAATCAGTTATAACGGACGACACGTTCATTTTAAATGAGACTTGTATTAAATTTTGGGGAACATTTTAATTTAGAGTTTTAACCAAGATCAACTCTAGCATGCTATATCAAATAAAACATCTTAACTATCATGCAAAGTCAACTAAGCACATATTGGGTACCGCCTTCCCAAAAATGATATTAAGCGGTTTAAACACATACTGAGTGCCGCCTACCCAGACATGCATAATGCGGTCTAACAAATACTGGGTGTCACCTACCCAGACATATATAATATGGACACTATACTAATTATTTAAATGACAAACATATTAACATTTAGCACATAAATAGTATACTTATCAAATAATATATTGTATAATAATAATCATTGGTTAAACATTCTAAACTCTGTTTTTTTTGTTTTATGGACAGGTGGCACCGCGACGCCAATCATTAGGGTCGCGGTGCGAGTGATGTAGAAGCCTTTCGTCTTTTACAATGCATTAGCGCTGCGGAGCCTACTGTCCAGTAAGTCCAGAATTTTAAAATGAAGCTTTTAATCGTGGATTTCGGATAGGAGCCACGACTCATGTATGTCACCGTGATAGGCGCCGCTGCGCCCTACCATAGGGTCACGACACCGACGTCCTGACAGAATGTATCCGTGTTGATTTTCCAAAAATCATCCAAACTCTAAATCCAATTTATAGATCAGATCACATATCCTTTATCATCACCCATTATTATCAATAAAGCACATATCGACCATCATCCATTCCTACTCATTCTTCACCATGCACCATGTTTGCAATGAATCGGTTATCTGCACTTTGGCGTAGTTCTAGTTAGAATGGAATGACTTCCTCGATTTAGCATAGTTGATAGTTTAGGGTGACATCAAAAGGTTAATTGTTCAGTAAAAATATGTAGGATTTCAAGAAGCCTTGTTTTAATTCAGTTTAAAACCAATTTTATGTTTGATCTGTATTATTATTTCATTCAATTGTTATATAACCATTGAACCAACCTATCTCTGATACAACTGTTGGGTTTTGTTGGGTTCAAAACATATAAGTCACTGTTGAGAGTCAAATTTGACCCGTTTTTTGCATATTTGTCGCAATTTCATGTGTTTTAGGACACTGCATTTTAATCATTTTTTTTTGCATTTTTATCTTTATATTTTAAAATTAAGCGTTATGTTATGTTTCTATTATTACTACACCGTCGTTTATTTTAATAATATTTGCGTTTCTTTAAATAATTAATTGACATCCGGCTTTAATTTTAATTAGACATTAAACATTAGTCTAAATATTGTATTTTATTATTATTGCATCGGCATTTACATTTTTATAATTTTGCATCTTGTTAAATAATTTTTCTTTTAAATAATTAACCCGCTTTACATTTTTGTCAAACCAGTCCAATACGGAATCCAATCCGAATCATTCCAATTCAACACCATTTCTATTTCATCCAAACACCCTCTTTTATTTCCCCCCCATTTTTTTAAATTTCAAACCCCACTTTTCATTTCCCCCCCCCCCTAAAATACCAAACCCTAATCTACCCCCCTATTTATTAAACCTTACCCCATTAAAGGGGGGCAGCCCACGAGTTCAGAACTTTGAAAAGATCAACCCTTTTCATTTTTTTTCAAAAGAAACCATTTCCTCCCTTTCTCCCTCAGCCCCTTCCCGTCGCCGGAGCTCCAAGCTCCGGCGAACCCCCTTTAAACACCCCCCACACACACACACTTCTCGTCGCCCTCTTCCATGTCCCCCTCAACTTGTCGCCTACACCGCCGTAGCTCCGGCGAACTCACGACGCTGGAGTTCGACAGCAACACCAACCCCGTCGTTGAACCATCCTCACCACTGAGCACACACTCTCGTTCGAACACTGACCCATCACCATCATTGTCCATGCATCCCCTACTCATTACGGTGGTGTGTCGCTCCGACAACCTCGCCGTGGAAGCGCCACCACCGTTCTCCTTTTGGTATTATTGTTGGTTTTTATCTTGTGGGTTTCGGTTTGGTTTGATTTTTTACATTTTTCGTATCTCACCGGAGTCTTTGAAACTCCGGCGATCTTCGTGTCTCCATTTATTCTTATTCGTGAACTATGGCATTAAGGATTTGTTGCGTCTTGTGTTGGGACTGATTTTTATTTATTTTAGTAATTTGGCGAGTTAAAAAACTCCGTGGCCGGTTCGATGATATTGCGATGTTAAATCGGTTTGCTTACATTTTGTTGGGTGATTTTGCGCCATTTTAGTATTTTGGCGGAGTTTTAGGAACTCGTGACGTTTTGAAAATTTGTGAATCCCGCTCTACTATTTTCGGTGATGTTGTTGGCTACCGCTTTGCTATTTTCTGATTTCTTGCGTTGAACTAATTTTCGCTGGTTTTTTGCTATGGCGGACTGTTTGTGAGTATGTTAGGCTGCTTTCTGGACTTGGTATTTTATTTTATTTACTAATTTTTGAACAAGTTACTACACTTGGTATTTTACTGATTTTTGAACAAGTTACTACACTTGATATTTCTTGATTTTGAACTTGATACTACATTGGCCTCTGAAGGATTTATCAGTCGATCCGAGGCCAGTGTAGCGAGACGGAATATGTGGGCGAGGAGGAAAGTGAAAAGATTAGACGAGAATGCATAGTATCGTTCAGGAGGCGAGTCGACCGCCGTAGCGATATTGGCTTCTCATGTCTTAGTATCCTTGGCATAACACTAAATGAGCCACACTATATAAAAATATATCTTTTACAATATCTTCTATATATATATCTATATATATATACATACATTGTGTTTGTTTGGTAATTTATTTATTATTTACTAACTCTTCTACTAAGTGTCTTTTGCAGGTACCCGGAGGCGCACCCCAAAGTTAAATCATTCGCATAAAATGAAATAAAAGCGAAATGTTGCTAATTTCTCTTCATTACATCTTTTATGATTATTTGCTTTCATTACTATCTTGTTAAATATATATTTATTTTAAATATTTGCATGCCCAGTTTAAATATCTCTTGGTTAGTTTAATAATTAGAACACTTTAAGAATTATAGATTGCATGTTAGCACAATAATATTAAGCCTAAGTTTGAATGGATAACCGCAAGTTAGCGGATCCTTTAGGATGCCTAACCCCTTCCCTTTAGGATAATAAAGAGCCCTTACCTAGAATCTCACATAGTTTCACAGACCTTTAAAATGGAGATCATTCGTAGTATTTTATGCTACATTTTCAGTGTCCTAATTCACTATAATAATTAGGTGGCGACTCCTTAAAATGCATTTAGGAATCCAACCATGTAGCAGTAGTCCCGTTTTCGACTCCGGTTGAAATGGGGTGTTACAGCATGGCGACTCTGCTGGGGATTTTAGGTTCTTAACCATAACAAACATAGGTTAATTTATTGTGCTTTATTTTCTTTATTTTTGCCTAAATTGCTTCCTTTATGTTTTACACTTATTTGCTTTTATTATTTTGCCTAAATTTTGCTGCTCTACATATAAATATTTGCATATTGTCTTAACTGCTATTTGTTACCGCTTTCCTTAAAATGGCATTTCGTCCATATTTCTTCCTCTCTGGAAAATTCACACTATCACACACTACACGCGATGGTGTGCTTCGCGCACCCGCAAATTTCTTTCAAATACCCAAAATTTAGAAGAGTTGGCGCTTGCGCGGAGTTAGATCGGTTCGTCTGATCAGCCGCGTAGCCTTCTCACTCGAGTGTCCGCTCGGGAACCTTGTGTCTAGTGAAGCCAAATCTTAGAAACTTAAGATAGAGCTATACTACCCTTTTTTTTAAGTCATGCATGCATTTATCTTAGGTGGGTTGATCCCTGGTATCGACGCCACAATTAGGAAAATACCAAAACTTGTCGACGGGTTTCGCAACCCAACGACCAACCGGCATACTATGTGTAGCGTGACGATGATAGACAAATCCAAGCCGAAACATGTCATGCCGAAATTGGAAAAAGTGCACCGTCATTTGGTCGCCATTTTCAACAAAACATTGCAGTTTAACGTCTTGGACCTATTTATCATAATCTCGCATATTTGGCGTTTAGGCCCACCTCTGGCATTAAAAGAGGTCCCAAACATGCTAGGACGCGCATTTGATATCTATATAGTCTGCTTGCTATTATAATGTTTGTTGCTTTCAGCTATGTGCACTTTACTACATTATTTTGCTACTTCAACTTTGTGCATTCACTTAGTATTAATTACGAGCTATACTAGCTTGGTTTTTGGGGCTGTGTTATTCCTTGCGTTATTAGCACGATACGCGAAAAACCCATATCTCAAACAACGATTTTCTCAAAATTTTGTCACACTTTGGAACTACGTGTGACCTGATTCCCACGGCGGGATACGTAGGCGGCCATTTCGGTCTCGGTCCCACCTTTTAGAAAAAAATCATAATTTTTCATCTATTAAGAATCTCCTTATTTTGTCACACATTTGGAACTACGTGTGACCTGATTCCCACGCGGGATACGTTGGCGGCCATTTCGGTCTCGGTCCCACCTTTTAGAAAAAATCCTAATTTTTCATCTATTAAGAATCTCCTTATTTTGTCACACATTTGGAACTACGTGTGACCTGATTCCCACGCGGGATACGTAGGCGGCCATTGCGGTCTCGGTCCCACCTTTTAGAAAAAATCCTAATTTTTCATCTATTAAGAATCTCCTTATTTTGTCACACATTTGGAACTACGTGTGACCTGATTCCCACGGCGGGATACGTAGGCGGCCATTTCGGTCTCGGTCCCACCTTTTAAAAAATCCTAATTTTTTTTTCATCTCTTAAAAATTACTTTATTCTCCGTCACCGGCAAACTATGGTTTAAATTGGTTCCTTTGGCAAAATGCATAGGCGGCCATATTAGCTTTGGTCCCATCTTTAAAAAAAAAAAAAAAAAAAACTCGAAGTCTAATCGACGAACCCAACTTCAATAGGGCTAGGCTCCTAGACTATGTATCTACTTGATCTCTATGGAGAGACACGTAAGTGGCCACATCGGACCCAGTCCAACTCTTTCTAAAATTTTTTGCCCTTACTCTACCGGTTACAAAGCACACTCCATCCAATCTCTGCGATAGGATAGTAAAGGTTTTCCATATCAAATTCGGTCTCGTCCATTCGACATCCGCTTATGACGAAACTGTGGCTGCTTATTCACTGCAAGAAGAGGCAGTCAGTACCGAATATCATATTATCGAATACGCTCTTGTAGCCAAATACTTAAAGCCAGACAACGGTTACAAGTCCGAACAGATCGGGCATGCTAGTGGTCAGAGTTAAAGTTACAAAGTCCGCACAAACCAACAGCCCATTTCAAATTTCACAAATTTTCTTTTGAGTACAGATAACAAGGGCTGGAAAGTTGGCAATGTTGAGGGGGATTTTCGCATATCAGCTCGGCTCACAGGGCCACATTTTTATCCTCATTCATTCGTTTTTGCATATCTATATATCCCTGCACTAATTATTGCGTCTATCTTTGATTTTGTAGGAAGTTCCGCATAGCAGCTCAGCCCGCAAAGCCACAATCGCACGCGTCTATCAAGGCGTCATTTGGCTCACAGGGCCACTCTCATCCTCATTTCTCAATCACTTTACGACTCTAATTATTTTTATTCGGTTTATATTCTACAGCCTACAGGTTCCTAAATTCACGGGAAGCGGTTGCGACGCGTCTGCAAGGACATCTCGGCATTCAAAACGTTTGTACGAGGACAACATCTCAGCAGTTGCAACATCTAGCATGTCCGCCCAAGGACAACATCTCAGCATTCACAACACCCCACATATCATACAGGGACGACATCCCTACTCACAGAATTGCATTTATCATATATTTATCATTCTGTTTTAACAGTTATACACTAATTTTTCTCAAGCTTAGCTTGCAGGAGCATTTATTCTACAGGAACAGCAGCAACACGTCCAGGCAAAGACGTCATCTCGACCCAATGGTCACAACACACTTTATCTCCGCAATAACATTATCTACAGTTCATCTATGCAACGATGATCTCTGCATCACGTCTATGCAACGATGATCTATGCATCACGTCTATGCAACGACGTCCCCTTTTATTATGCCTATGCAACGGCTTCATCAACAATTCATCTATGCAACGATGATCTCTGCATCACGTCTATGCAACGACGTCCCTTTCATTATGCATATGCAACGGCTTCATCAACAGTTCATCTATGCAACGATGATTTCTGCATCACGTCTATGCAACGACGTCCCTTTTATTATGCCTATGCAACGGCTTCATCAACAGTTCATCTATGCAACGATGATCTCTGCATCATGTCTATGCAACGACGTCCCTTTTATTATGCCTATGCAACGGCTTCATCAACAGTTCATCTATGCAACGATGATCTCTGCATCACGTCTATGCAACGACGTCCTTTCATTATGCCTATCTGGCGGCCGTCAACAGTTCATCTATGCAACGATGATCTGCGCATCACGCCTATGCAACGGCGTCCTTTTCATTATGCCTATCTGGCGGCTTCATCAACGGTTCATCTATGCAACGATGATCTGCGTCACGTCACATGCAACGACGTCCCTTTTATTATGCCTATCTGGCGGCCATCAGCGGTTCATCTATGCGGCGATGATCTGCGTCGCGTCACGCCATGCGGCGTCCTTTTCATTATGCCTATCTGGCGGCTTCATCAGCGGTTCATCTATGCAACGATGATCTGCGCATCACGCCTATGCAACGTCCGCTTTTATTATGCCTATCGCAACTTCATCAACGGTTCATCTATGCGGCGATGATCTCTGCATCACGTCTATGCAACGACGTCTCTTTCATTATGTCTATGCAACGACTTCATCAACAGTTCATCTATGCAACGATGATCTCTGCATCACGTCTATGCAACGACGTCCCTTTCATTATGCCTGGCGGCATCAACGGTTCATCTATGCAACGATGATCTGCATCACGTCTCGCAGCGTCCCTTTCATTATGCCTATCTGGCGGCTTCATCAACGGTTCATCTATGCAACGATGATCTGCGTCACGCCTATGTAACGGCGTCCCTTTCATTATGCCTATCTGGCGGCCATCAGCGATTCATCTATGCAACGATGACCTCTGCATTTCGTCCATGCAACGACGACATTCATATAACATTTATGCAACGACGTTATTTCATTATGCCTATGCAACAGCTTCATCTGCATCGCATCTACGCAACGACGGTCATTTCATTTCAGCATCTGCAACTACGTCTACTTAGGACGACATCTTTTCTCACATGATCACATTTCTCATATGTTCATGCTTTATCATTTTTTTTGTCTTAACAGTTATGCACTGATTGTTATTAGTGTTTTTAGCCTACATGAACCATAATTTACAGGAGTGGGAGCACAACGTGGAACTATCTCTTACGGCGAACCGAAGCAATTTGTACCTCGAATGTCGATCCGCTCTCCTCCAGCATCCTGCAACGCCAATGACCCCAGTGTCATCATATTTCGACACTGGGACATTTTTAATTCTGCGTCAGCTTTACTTTTATTTTTCTAGCATTACAGCAGCCCAGTGTCATCATGATTCGACACTGGGACATTTTTAATTCTGCGTCAGCTTTACTTTTATTTTCTAGCATTACAGCAGCCCAGTGTCATCATGATTCGACACTGGGACATTTTTAATTCTGCGTCAGCTTTACTTTTATTTTTCTAGCATTACAGCAGCCCAGTGTCATCATGATTCGACACTGGGACATTTTTAATTCTGCGTCAGCTTTACTTTTATTTTTCTAGCATTACAGCAGCCCAGTGTCATCATGATTCGACACTGGGACATTTTTAATTATGCGTCAGCTTTACTTTTATTTTCTAGCATTACAGCAACCCAGTGTCATTAGGATTCGACACTGGGACATTTTTTTAAATCAGCGTCAGTTTTGCTTTTTATTTTTTCGCATCACAACGACCCAGTGTTATCATAATTTGACACTGGGACAATTTTGGGTCTGCATCATCCCCACTTTTAAGTTCTAGTTTTTAAAATATGACAAAATTGGCTACGAGTCAACATCTTTGTCCGAAAACTCTTCCATCATCTCCGTACAAAGAGGGACATGTTGTTGACAGTCAATTTTGACCCGTTTTTTGCATATTTGTCGCAATTTCATGTGTTTTAGGACACTGCATTTTAATCATCTTTTTTTGCATTTTTATCTTTATATTTTAAAATTAAGCGTTATGTTATGTTTCTATTATTACTACACCGTCGTTTATTTTAATAATATTTGCGTTTCTTTAAATAATTAATTGACATCCGGCTTTAATTTTAATTAGACATTAAACATTAGTCTAAATACTGTATTTTTTTTTATTATTGCATCGGCATTTACATTTTTTAATCTTGCATCTTGTTAATTAATGTTTCTTTTAAATAATTAACCTGCTTTGCATTTTGTCAAACCAGTCCAGTACGGAACTCAATCCGAATCATTCCAATCCAACACCATTTTTTATATCATCCAAACACCCCCTTTTATTTCCCCCCCATTTTTTTAAATTTCAAACCCCACTTTTCATTTCCCCCCTAAAATACCAAACCCTAATCTACCCCCCTATTTATTAAACCTTACCCCATTAAAGGGGGGCAGCCCACGAGTTCAGAACTTTGAAAAGATCAACCCTTTTCATTTTTTTTCAAAAGAAACCATTTCCTCCCTTTCTCCCTCAGCCCCTTCCCGTCGCCGCCGCCCTTCGCCGCCGCCCTTCGCCGGAGCTCCAAGCTCCGACGAACCCCTTTAAACACCCCCCACACACACACACTTCCCGTCACCCTCTTCCCTGTCCCCCTCAACCTGTCGCCTACACCGCCGTAGCTCCGGCGAACTCACGACGCTGGAGTTCGACAGCAACACCAACCCCGTCGTTGAACCATCCTCACCACTGAGCACACACTCTCGTTCGAACACTGACCCATCACCATCATTGTCCATGCATCCCCCTACTACTGTTACAGTGGTGTCGCTCCGGCAACCTCGCCGTGGAAGCGACGCCACCACCGTTCTCCCTTTTGGTATTATTGTTGGTTTTTATCTTGTGGGTTTCGGTATGGTTTGATTTTTTGCATTTTTCGTATCTCGCCGGAGTCTTTGAAACTCCGGCGATCTTCGTTGTCTCCATTTATCGCTCGTGAACTATGGCTGTTAAGGATTTGTTGCGTACTGTGTTGGGACTGATTTTTATTTATTTTAGTAATTTGGCCGGAGTTAAAAAACTCCGGCGAACTGGTTCGATGATATTGCGATGTTCGTCGGTTTGCTTCTGTTTTGTTGGGCTGATTTTGCGCCATTTTAGTATTTTGGCCGGAGTTTTAGGAACTCCGGCGACGTTTTGAAAATTCCGGCGAACTGTCCTGCTCCTACTATTTTCCGGTGATGTTGTTGGCTACCGCTTTGCTATTTTCTGATTTCTTGCGTTGAACTAATTTTCGCTGGTTTTTTGCTATGGTGGACTGTTTGTGAGTATGTTAGGCTGCTTTCTGGACTTGGTATTTTATTTTATTTACTAATTTTTGAACAAGTTACTACACTTGGTATTTTACTGATTTTTGAACAAGTTACTACACTTGATATTTTACTGATTTTGAACTTGATACTACACTGGCCTACGAAGGATTTATCCGTCGATCTGGAGGCCCCCGTGGTAAGCGAGACGGAATATGTGGGCGAGGAGGAAAGTGAAAAAGATTAGACGAGAATGCATAGTATCGTTCACCGGGAGGCGAGTCGCCGTAAATAGCGATATTGGCTTCTCAGGTCTTAGTATCCTTGGCATAACACTAGCTGAGCCCACACTATATAAAAATATATCTTTTACAATATCTTCTATATATATATCTATATATATATACATACATTGTGTTTGTTTGGTAATTTATTTATTATTTACTAACTCTTCTACTAAGTGTCTTTTGCAGTACCGGGCGCCTTTAAGTTAAATCATTCGCATAAAATGAAATAAAAGTGAAATGTTGCTAATTTCTCTTCATTACATCTTTTATGATTATTTGCTTTCATTACTATCTTGTTAAATATATATTTATTTTAAATATTTGCATGCCCAGTTTAAATATCTCTTGGTTAGTTTAATAATTAGAACACTTTTAGGATTATAGATTGCATGTTAGCACAATAATATTAAGCCTAAGTTTGAACGGATAACCGCAAGTTAGCGGATCCTTTAGGATGCCTAACCCCTTCCCTTTAGGATAATAAAGAACCCTTACCTAGAATCTCACATAGTTTCACAGACCTTTAAAATGGAGATCATTCGTAGTATTTTATGCTACATTTTCAGTGTCCTAATTCACTATAATAATTAGGTGGCGACTCCTTAAAATGCATTTAGGAATCCAACCATGTAGCAGTAGTCCCGTTTCCGACTCCGGTTGAAATGGGGTGTTACAGTCACAACGAAAGTTAAGAAGTTTTTACTTTACTTATCCCAACAATGCTTTCTGGTATGTTTATATGACAATCAATACCTATAATGTAAAACTTAAACAAGAACACTTACATGTTGTATATCCTGGAATCTTTACTAAGGGCGAACACACAATTGTTCCTCGATTGCAAGCACATTACTGCAGTGTATTTCTCTGTCAAAAAAGTCAATACTCAACTCGGCACAATTGTAACAAGTAGGGATTTGGTGTCTCTTGGTTTCAGGTTATCAAGATCAAATGACTTGTTATAATAAAAAATAGAAGATCCAGACAAGTTTACTGTAGTCACAACTCTTGTTGGCTATAAGATTGTTAACCATTGTAATTCATTGTTGTTTATCCTTTCTAAGCACTGTAGTTATTGTATGATATTCCCGTACATCCATTTTGTATCTCACAAGAGAATTCTCACCTGAATTTAGTCTGCATATGATTATGAGGATAACAGATTATGATATGTTATTTTTGAAATTGGGGCACTTTGGGAATGTAACATAAAGCTAAACTCTTTAAATAACCAAGAAGAAACATTTAGGCGTTAGTTATCCTAGAAGTGGGGAGAGGAAAAGTTTTTTTGCTTTTACTAATACACTTAATAGAAATTAATCACATTAATTATGAGGATAGAAATTAATCACATTTTATAATAAGGAAAGGAGAATAGATTAAATAACAAAAATATTTAGAGACTAAAAAATCAACAAGAGACATGGATTTCTTGGCATATGAAAGGTGTCACATTACCTTTTCAATTTCTAGCTTTACTCTCTCTCTCTATATATATAGATAATTGGAGAGGTGTAATAAAGAATAATTTGCACATTAACCATTGGAGTTATAAACATGAAAAGTTCACTAATTAATAATGCTAATTAAGAGTAGAAGTTGGGATGAAGAAATGTAAATTATGGAAATAACTTTTTGATATAAAAATTGAAAAAATGAGAGAAAGTGTCAAAAAAAGGAGAAAATAGATAAATAGGTTGTCCAGAGAGAGGTGTCAAATCACTTTTTCTATTCCTAACTTTATTATATATATTGATTGATTGCACTATAAAAATAGACGATAACCAAGATGAGTCAAAACAAATTTATATGAATAAAAATTGGTGTGACTTTAAGGTGTCATAAATTTGTATACTAAATAATTGGGGGTTAATGTCATGAAAGGTTTGGGGGTATGAATGTTACTAATATTAATTAAGAGTAGAATTTATAAAAAATAAAGAGGTATGAGTTATGAAGATGACTTTTTAAAATTAAAATATTGAGAAAATGAGAGAAAAGTTCAAAAATTTGAGAAAAAAAATACTTTTCTTGGGTAAAGAGAGGTTCCACGCCACCTCTTCTATAATATGCTCTTTATATATATATATATATATACTCGGTCTAACTTGGTATCAGAGCCATAAAGGGTAAATTCTATAGAGAGGTATGATGTCCAGATCAGGTGAAATCCTTGTTTGGATTCCCCGATAAACTCGTCCACGGATGAGCCTTCTAAGTTGGTTAAATCCCATAATTCCGAGCGATCAGACCACAGGGTTACGGCAAGTCCTCGTGTGTAAGGAAGACAAACACCCATAGGTATACTGCCTCGGTTGGGGTTGTAGGAAGGTAAGAGTTTCTGAACTTGGATTTCATATATATGGATCCGTTTCTCGATAGAACTACTTCTTATGATTTTGGATCATCTTCTTCCATGGATTGAAAGAAGATAATAAATTTCGAAGAAATCGTTATACAAGATTTTGAAAAATCAATAGACAATTGGAAAATACCAAAAGTAAATAGAGATCAAATTTACAAAAATTCCAAATATCAATTCTTCAAAACAGATTTCACAATTAAAACAGACGAAAGGGATATCCAATTGACAAAACCCTTTGAAACTATTCAGTTACTTTCTCAAAATTCCTTGAAAAAACATAGAGAAAGAAATTATAAATACATACACATTGGTTTAGTTCAAGTTGGGATAAAACCCCTTACTAAAGAAGGATTAAACACTTTAATCCTTGCTATCTTAAGAGATGCAAGATTCACAAGCTTCGAAAATTCCCTGTTAAGTTCGGTTGAGTCCAGTCTCTGCATAGAACCAATCTCTTTCGATTGTTACCCAAACTTTTCTGTTTCTCTAAATGATAAAAATATCTAAAAATCTCTTGATTAAGACACACAATTACCAGATGCTTGAAGGATCTATTCCTGTAGCATTAATTTTTAGAATTCATTATAAAGTTATGACTTCTGCTTTTACCACAAAGGTTAGATACCATAGTAAGAAAGGTGAAACCCTTCTTTTACAAACATATCTTTCCAAATCCAACACAGTAATATCACGACCTATTATATGGAAAGATATTACCCTACCAGAAGAATGGGTTCTGGAAGGTGTAGTTAAACCTGAACCCTTAGAATCTGAGCAACCAAATACCCATCTTAGAGAAATAACTCAATACCAAGATGGTAGGGTCAGTCCCTCATTTTTAAAAAGATCTATGAGTAATAGATACGAAGATACAAGTTCCGAAGAGACCCTAGATTTTGGAAGAGTCTCACAAATCCCTTCGATAATAAATACACCAGTCAAAATAAAACATAGGTATTATACATCAGATCTACCAAATCTTACAAACGTAGATTACACAAATCAAATACCCAGACCATTATATATAAATTCCACGGTTAAAGAAAAGATGGACGACCAAGAACCTACAAGTCCAACATATTCTTCAATAACCCACAATGACTTAGCAAATGAAATTAAAGTTTTAGAAAAAGAATTCCAAGTAGATAAAAAACTACTACAAAAAGAATTCTATGAAAAACATAATTCGGAAAAAAGAATTTGGTTCTTTCAAAATTTCCTAAATACAAGAAAACAAATACAAGAAAAATTCTATGAATTTGTTCAAGAAAATAAAATTAATATTCCTTTTTTCGATTGGTTTGAAATATACTCCTCTCAAAACTCCATAGGATACCCCTTTCCTAAAACAGTAGACCCCACTATTAATAATAGTATAACCACATTAACATATAAATCCGATAGCAGTGATACCTTAGAACAATTCAAAAAACCCCTCATAAATAATATGAATTGGGAACAACAACCCGCACAAGGGTTACAAATAATTCCTGCTTCAGACCAAGGAATAATAAAACCCCTAGCTCAATCTCGCTATAATGCCACTTCCATTTATGATTGGAACCTAGATGGAATGACTGAATACAATATCACCAGCTTCCTCCAACAAATGACAATGGCAGCAAATGCCTATCAAACACAAAATGATGTCCTAGATAAAACCTCTGCAGAACTGCTAATCGCATGATTTTCAGGTCAACTAAAAGGATGGTAGGATCATTATCTCACTAACCAACAAAAGGAAAATATCTTAAATGCTATAAATATCGATGAAAAAGGAGTACCAATACTAGATGAACTAGGAGAACCTATACAAGATGCAATATCAACCTTGATACTAACAATATCTTTAAATTTCATAGGTGATTCTACACATCTTAAAAACAAAAATGTTGAATTACTTTCAAATTTAAAATGCAAAAAATTAAGTGATTTTCAATGGTATAAAAATACCTTCTTAACTAGAATAATTGTTAGGGAAGATTCTAGCCAACCATTCTAGAAAGAAAAATTCTTAGCCGGACTACCAACCCTCCTAGGAGAAAAGGTTAGGAATAAAATTAAATAAAATTGTGGAAAACAAATAATACCCTACGATGAGTTTACATACGGAGAATTAGTCTGTGTATCTCAGCAAGAGGGATTAAAAATCTATCAAGATCTAAAAATACAAAAACACCTTAAGAAAGAATTAAAAAGAACAAAATGTGAATTATGTACTTTTTGCAAACAGTTCGAACCAAATAGCATGGAAAATTTTAAAACCTGCGAAGGAGACTGTAGCAAAACTTATAAATCCCACAAAAAAACAGCAAAATATTACAAATCTAACAATGATTATTATAAAAATCCTTATAAAAATAATCGTTACAAAAATAATAGAAATTCAAGAAATAATAATTCTAATTACAAAAATCTGACATGCTACAAATGCAATAAAAAAGGACATACATCAAAATACTGTAGAATACATAAAAAAAACTACAAGAATTAAATCTCGACAAAGATACTACTAATCCATTTTTCTTAGTTACAAAGAAGAATGTTTTAAGATGTTTGAAGTGTTCTTCTATGGAGTTTGAGAAGATTATAACATCATCAATATAGACGATGCAAAATTTTGAATAATCATTGAAAATATTATTCATTATTCGTTGAAATTCTGAAGGGGCATTTTTTAAACCAAAAGGCATTACATTCCATTCGTATTGCCCAAAGGGTACCGTAAAGGCGGTTTTATAACGATCTTTCGCAGAAATTTGGATTTGCCAAAAACCTGATTTCATGTCGAATTTTGAAAATATTAAGGCAGAATGTAATTTTTGTAACAAGTCTCTTTTGTTTGGAATTGGGTATCTAATTCATTTAAGGGATGTGTTCAAGGGTTTATAATTTATCACCAATCTAGGAACTCCTCTTTCTATTTTCGATCATTATTTACATTGAAAGCAGCACAACTCCAAGGGGATCGAGATTTGGAAATTAGTTTTTTATTTTCAAGATCTTGAATTTCTTTTCTGCAATGTTGTTCAAGGTCACTATTCATCTGAATGGACCTGGCCTTTGTCGGAATTTGTCTTTCGTCAAAATCTTTCTCATAAGGAAGATCTACTATGTGTTGTTTTCTGCTCCAAAGGCATTTGGAATATCAGAACATATCTCGGTTTCGAAGGTTTTTTGGAGTTTAGAAATTTGTTTTTTAACTTCGGGTATTTCTAATTGTGTATTTAATCTTTTAAATGAAACCTCCTTTTTCAGTTCTTGTAGGTGGTATGTTTTTCCTTGTATTTTGCGTTTATACCATCTTCATGTATCGAACATGTTCTTATTATGTTTAAATTTTTTGTTTTTGGTTTTGCTATAAAATGGAATTTTAATTTCTTTTTATTAAATTTAAAGGACACATAATCGCTATCTATCTTATAAGGAGTAATGAGATTTATAAACGGTGTTCCTAAGATGACGGAACTGTGTATGCCATCTGTTAAAACAAATGGTGTTGTTATAGAAGCTCCGTTATTCTCAATTGTCGCATTGGTTTTTGAATTAATATTGATTTTAGTGTCATTAACAGCTTTTACTTTTTTCACGAGTTTTTTCTCTAAACTTTTCTGGTACTATATCTATTTTTATTAGGTTTAAATCTGCACCTGTATCAAAAAGTGCAATTGTTTGAATTTTAAAGTTCTTTTTGTGTGAGGCCGATGTTCCCCACCTTTCTTACCTAATCAGAGAATTTAAGAGTTATTTTTATTAGGTATCTTTTTATCGTGATTTGTCTTAAGACACTAAGAAATTCTTCTGGAATTTTCTCAAGGTTTTTTGAATCGGAATTTTTATTGGAGTTTTGTGGTGTAGGTTTTGAAAGGATTACTTTTATTAATTTAGAATCTTGTTTTTCTTTTTCTTTTAATTCTTTTATCTCTAATTTTACTTCTTTTATTTCTTTTTGTAATTCTTGTTTTGTTATTACTTTGTTATCCTTTCTTATTATTCCTTTATTATTGTCTAATACACATATGTGTTTTTCTTTTTCAAAATTTTCAGACGAACTAGTCGTGGCTAATTCATGTATTTGACGGGAAACATCAGGTCCTGTCCTGGTGTCTGAATCAGAATAATTATGTAATTTTATTTTATAGTATTTTGATGTATGTTTGTATTTAGATTTATCTCTTTTAGGATTTATTTTACTTCGGAATTGTTGTAAAATATTATTGTTATTGGAGTTATGTTTTAAAGTTTCTACCCTTTTTTCGGTAGATTGTGGTGTATCCGGGATAATAAATTATGTATTAGAACTGTCGGATGTTCCAATTTTACTTAATTGGTCTTGTATAGCCTGAACGAATTCATACTTACTTTTTTGATATCTTTAATACTATCCTTGGATACCTGAAAAGGTTTGAATATTGAGCTTTTTAGTTTTGTTTCCTTAGGCGTTTCTGTGGAACCTATAGTGACTACAGGGTGGTTTTTTATGTAATTTTCGATTCTGTCTAAGTGTTTCCCTATGGTATTTAAATTAATATTAGTAAAGTTATTTTATGCAATGATGTTTTTTTGTATTCGTTCTTTCATCTTCTGAATGAGTTTTAAAAGGAAATGCGTCTATGAAGCTTCCATGGACGTTAAGTTTGATCCCTTGTAGAGGGGGGGTGATTGTACTGGATTTTTCTAGAATCAGCTATAATTTCCCACTCCTGTGTCTTATTCCTAGTTGTAATGGAATTTATTGATTTAGGAAAAGGGAATTCCATAGAATTTTGGGAAGAGTATATTGCAAACCAATTAAAAAAGGGAATATTTATTTCATTCTTTTTTACGAATTCATAGAATTTTTCTTGTATTTGTTTTCGTGTATTTAGGAAATTTTTAAAGAACCAAATCCTTTTTCCAATTTGTTCTTCATAAAATTCTTTATGAAGGAATTCTATATTAATCCGAAATCCATCAATATTATTGTGGGAGTTGTTCATGACTAAAGGAATCTCTGGGAATCTTTATTCCTTTCGGTTTCTTATGGGACTGCCTTAAAATTGAGCAGTAGATATGTTGAGTATATTTGTGCACCAGTTTATTTGACTTTGCCGGATAGAAATATTTGAATTAATGTTATTTAATTTTCGATATAGATTAATGATTTTATCTACAATTATCTTATAGCTTTTCAGTGACTCGTTTGGTACTAATTTAGAATAATAGCTTATTAGATTTTTAACTTCGATTTTTTCTCTGAGTAATTTTCTTTTAATTATTGAATGTAACCACTTGGTTGAGTTAGCATGTCTTATGCTACGAAACGAGGGGTGAGTATTCATCAATATTGAGCAGTGGACATATTAAGTGCATTAGAGCACCAGACTATCTGCCTTTGTTGGTCAATAATGTTTATGTTAATATATTTTAAATTGCTATATAACGCTACGATTTTAGAGAGGATCACTTCCCTAACGATTTCCTTACTATAGCTATCTAGTGACTCAGATGGCACTAATTTTGAGTAATAGCTTAGTAGACTAAGGGCTTGAGTTTTCCTTTTTGAGAATTTTCTTTTAATTTTCAAGTGTAGCCACTTGGATGAATGTCACGACCCAACTCACGAGTCGTGATGGCACCTACCCTAATCCCCCGAATAGGCGAACCACGTTCTCATTAACAAGTTAAATCAGCGAAAAATAAATAAAGAAAAAGAACATATAAGTCTTAAACACTTAGTTTTCCAAAATTTGGTCAAAAAGGTACAAGAGCACTAAACATAGTCTGGAATAGAAGTCTGAAAAATGCCCGAAGGCTACATACTGTCTATCAACTAACGAGAGTAAATAGAATTAACTAGGAAGCCCTTCAACGGCCACGCATGATCAATTAGCTCACCCTGAATGACTGAAAGATATCACCCTCGCGAATTAGCCACGGGGCATAGAGCGGGGACCTGGGTCGTACTCTGCACTCAACAAAAGTGCAGCAAGAGTAGTATCAGTACAACACTAGTACCGATAAGCATCATAGGCCGACAATGATTAGATAACGCATGAAGAAGTTGAAACTAACAAGTAGCACATAGAGCACACAGGCATGGTCACTTATCATATACATGTAAGGTGTAAATAAATCAAGAAACAACCAGGACAGATAAAATTCACCAATGATCAGTCAAATTTAAGAGTGGATGAATGCAATGCAATGCAATAGTCACCTCTCTCACTCCACTCATGAACACACATGCTAAGGGCAGTGCCTCAAAGCCATGACCCATGGGGGACTCGCGAAGTCCATGTACCACTCGTGCTCTCCGGCAGAACCTCGGAGGCTATCAATCACTCGTGCTCTCCGGCAGAAACCTCGGAGGCTATCAATTACTCATGTTCTCCGACAGAAACCTCAGAATGCTCTTCACAACTTGAATTCAATTTCCAAAATGCTACTCTTGGCCCCAACCGATATTACTAATCCTTAATTCAATTTCCAAAATGCTCTTCACAACTTGAATTAACTAAGATGTAACTTTGATCTACCACTTTAAATGTACTTATTGACTAACACCTCGCTCGAGGGTCCTTAAGTGATGTTTTTCTGAACTTTAACGCCCTTAGCAAATCATGTAATCATCAACTGCACAGATTCACGTCACGGGTAATTGTAAGAACTTTCCGAGTCATAAGAACATATACAATACCCACATATATCGTTCCTAAGATTAGGTGCAACAGTAGATAACCCCTAAAGTAATAAACATTCACACTTATTCATCCCTAGGTCCATCATCATTAGTCGATCATTATACTCCCCGTAGCCCACGACATAGTCAACTTTACAAATTCTTGTTCATTTAACATTTACTTTATAAATAGAGTAGCCTTGTTCCATGACAACCTAATGAGTTCACCCCATTTATGATGTCTTAGCCCATAGAATATGTCATGCTAGCACCACCCATCAACCTTGCACATCTAACACTGTGGTATATCTCACAAAATCAACAAGATTTTAGCCCAAAATGACCCCTTTATATCACCTCTTCAAAATCTCAAGTGAACCGACAACACACCCTCTACTGAAAGATTACAACCTCCCCTTCCCATAAAATTCAATCTCCACGGGAAAATTCCCCCACTTGACGTAAAGGCAATAAATATTTCCCTTAAGAACCTCTAAACAACTTGTGCTTAACCCACACAATCCCATCTTGTCGACACTCAACCTTGCCATTCATTCTCCCGCGCAATATCAAACTAAGCACACCTCATGCTCCCATCAAAAGAATATTTTACCATTATGACTATTTGTCACCAAACATAAACTATTTAGATTCTCGTCAGTACACCTCAACCTATAGGATAGAGAGGAAATACTTTATACGAATCACATAAAGAGTCCTATCACCTGTGAGAGAACATAGAAACGAGTTTAAGATACAAATTTGAACAATCTCGCATTAAAAGAACGAACCAGATACCAATCAGATTGAACTAGCACGAAAGGAGAAAAGAAGTGGAAAGTTTCCTAAATGTCCTATAGCCTCTCGAGGATGGGTACGGACGTCTACGTAGCAATCTGCAAGACTCTACTAGACATTGCTCTTGTACTTATTAGACCGATTAACCTAGAAGCTCTGATACCAACTTTGTCACGACCCAACTCATGATTCGTGATGACACCTACCCTAATCCCCCGAGTAGGCGAACCACGTTCTCATTAACAAGTTAAATCAGCGGAAAATAAATAAAGAAAAAGAAGTTATAAGTCTTAAACACTTAGTTTCCCAAAACCTGGTCAAAAGGGTACAAGAGCACTAAACATAGTCTGGAATAGAAGTCTGAAAAATGCCCGAAGGCTACATACTGTCTATCAACTAACGAAAGTAAATGGAATTAACTAGGAAGCCCTTCAGGGGCCACAAATGATCAAGTAGCTCACCAGGAATGACTGAAAGATATCACCCTCGCGAATCAGCCACGGGGCGTAGAGCTGGGACCTGGATCGTACTCTGCACTCAACAAAAGTGTAGCAAGAGTAGTATCAGTACAACACTAGTACTGGTAAGCATCATAGGCCGACAATGATTAGATAACGCATGAAGAAGTTAAAACTAACAAGTAGCACATAGAGCACAGCGTACGGTCACATATCATATACAAGTAAGGTGTAAAGAAATCAAGAAACAACTAGGACAAATAAAATTCACCAGTGATCAGTCAAATTTAAGAGTGGATGAATGCAATGCAATAGTCACATCTCTCAATCCACTCATGTACACACATGCTAAGGGCAGTGCCTCAAAGCCATGACTCATGGGGGACCCGCGAAGTCCATGTACCACTCGTGCTCTCCGGCAGAAACCTCGGAGGCTATCAATCACTCGTGCTCTCCGGCAGAAACCTCGGAGGCTATCAATCACTCATGCTCTCCGGCAGAAACCTCGGAGGTTATCAATCACTCGTGCTCTCTGACAGAAACCTCGGAGGCTATCAGTCACTCGTGCTCTCCGGCAGAAATCTCAGAGGCTATCAATCACTCGTGCTCTCCTGCAGAAACATCTGAGGCTATCAATCTCTCGCAATCACTCACCTCACCATCATCACAAATAATATGGAAAGTATGTCAGGCATGATATCAAGTCTCAACACAAATCACTAACATACATTCAAATGATAATCACAGAAAATAACACATATGAAGACAAGCCCACATAACAGCTGACGGAACCAACGTAATTGTAATTCATCTTCACTTCATGCCCGAAGGCCTATCATGCTATCCCCATCACTTCCTACAACTACATACGATTCTCTAATCAGAGTCTAACTAAAGTAAACCGTAACCTACCTCAATGTCGAGCGGGTTCCACGAACAATCAAACCAATGCCTTCCCCTTGCGTAGAGCCTCTGAACGTTTAAAATCTAGAATATATGTGAACTACGTTATAATACGAATCTAAGGACACCCATATTGTTATATTTATATTAACAATATTTTTACCATTTCAATTGTATTACTAAACCCCTACACATATAAAAATATTAGCATAACTTCAGGAAATTCAAATAACATTCCTTTCTTTCAACTTTCTCGTATCTCCCGCTTGTAAATGATATAACATTAAATTCGTAACTTCAAATCAGGTGTTTATTCTACCACATCGAAGGCAACACTAGGATCTATTATTATATCGAATCCCATATGATAGTACTTAGTGTAGTTGGTGAAAACATAAGAAGGAAACAACCCTATGAAATCTGTGTCGCCAGCATTTTTGCAAAATAAGGCAGAAAATCTAAACAGTCATAACTTCCAAACCATAAGTCGTATTTATCTCCGTAAGGTCTCAAACTGACGGAAACAGGGAAATCTACAACTTTTGTTCAGCACACACTTTTATATTCCTTACGGATTTGTACAGTTTTCACGTTTTTCATGCTGCTCATCTGGATTTCTGTAAAATAAGGCAGAAACTTTAAACGATCATAACTTTCAAACCATAAATCAGATTTATCCCCGTAAGATCTCAAACTGACGGGAACAGAGTAGTATACAACTTTCATTCAGCCCATACTTTTATATTCCTTACGGATTTGTACAGTTTCCACGTTTTACAGGATGCTAATATTATTATGCCATGATAAATCCCTCAAGTTTCTCTATTCAAGTGGATTGTGGAATTTCCGTGTAATGACCTCTTTGAAATTTGATTGCATTCAATAACACATTAGTATAAGGATCGTGAATAGATTAATTCAACCATATAACATAGAATCTAACTTGAACTTAATTGAGCGCTTCCTCCTCGTCCCATTACTAGCGTTTCTTTTCTTTCTTTCCTTCTCCTCTTTTTTTCCTACTGCTGCAACGTTCTCCCTCTCCTTTGTTGTTGCCGTCCCTCTCTTCGTTTTGATACTAGGGTTTCTTTTCTTTGTTTTTCTTTTTTTTTTCTTTTTAGCTGCTAGGGTTCGTTCCCCTCCCCTTTTCCCTTCTTGTAGTCAGTCGTGCCCTATCAAGGGTAGTGGACTTGACCCACTTAATCACTTAATTAATTTCCTGCACAATTTCATATCTTAAAATCATATAATTAAAATACCCTATAGTCCCATACCACTTTATCATAGTTTTAAGTGCTAAACGACCAAACGGGTCGTTACAATGAATTAGCATAATTTATGCTTTGGAAAGAAGGATGAGTTTTCATATAAGGAAACCTATTTTGAAGAATGGTATTTTAGATTTTGTAAATTTAATCTTTGTAATTACTTTTGGTATTCTTCGATTATCAATCTACTATTCAAAATCATATATGACGATTTCTTCGGAATTTATTATCTTCTTTGAATCCATGGAAGAAGATGATCCAAAATCATAAGAAGTAGTTCTATCGAGAAAAGGATCCATGTATATGGAATCCAAGTTCAGAAAACCTTACCTTCCTACAACCCCCACCGAGATAGTATACCTATGGGTGTTCGTCTGCCTTACACACGAGAACTTACAGTAATCCTGCGGTCTGATCGCTCGGAATTCTGGAATTTAACCAACTTAGAAGGCTTATCCGTGGACGAGTTTATCGTGGAATCCGAACATTGATTTCATCTAATCTGGACATCATATAATCCTTACCCCCTCACTATCTCTATCATTGGCTCAAAGATGACCTAATGATTACGTGTATATGAAAGAATTCAACACTAACCCCAATAAAAATGATATACCTGGTGTGAGAAAATCAGTGCAGTGGTTGCCGAGGTCCTTTTTTTTTCCTTCCCCCTTTTCTTTTGTAACACGTCATGCCCTACCAAAAGAGTAGTGGGCTTGGCCCACTTACTCACTTAACTAATTTCATGCCCCATTTCATATATTAAAAATCATGTAATTAAATACCCTATAGCCCTATACCCTTTTCATAGTTTTAAAGTGTTAAACGACCAACGGGTCGTTACATTAGATACCAATCAACCAATCGCTCGTCCTCGAGTGAAAAGGGTATGGGTGGAGGAAAGGAGGTACCTGAACTGTCGAACAACTGAGGATATCTACTCCGCATATCCACATCGGCCTCCCAAGTGGCCTCCTCAACCGGACGGTGCTTCCACCGCACCTTGACTGAAACAATTTCCTTGGACCTCAACTTTCTCACTTGCCTATCCAAGATTGCTACCGGCTCTTCCTCGAAGGACAGATTCTGATCAAATAATATTGAATCCCACCTAATGATGTAAGACCCATCTGAATGGTACTTCTTCAGCATGAAAACATGGAATACCGGGTGGACACCTGCCAAACCTGGTGGCAAAGCTATCTCGTACGCCACCTCGCCAACACGATGAAGAACCTCAAAAGGGCCAATAAAACTAGGGCTCAACTTGCCTTTCTTCCCGAACCACATCACACCCTTCATGGGTGAAACCTTCAATAGGACCTGCTCACCAACGTAAACTCTGTATCACGAACCTTCTGGTCTGCATACCCTTTTGCCTACTCTGAGTTGCCAGAAGTTTTCCTGGATAAGCTTCACCTTGTCCAAAGACTCCCTCAGCAGATCTGTACCCAAGGTCGAACCTCAAAAACATCAAACCACCCAATAGGAGAACGACACCTCCTACCATATAAAGTCTCGAATGGTGTCATGTCAATACTGGAATGGTAGCTATTGTTGTACGCGAACTCTGCCAAAGGTAAGAAACCGTCCCAATGACCACCAAAATCAATAACACAAGCCCTCAACATATCCTCAAGCACCTGAATAGTCCTCTCAGACTGACCATCTGTCTGCGGGTGGAACGCGGTGCTAGGATCTAACTGAGTTCCCAATTCCTTCTGCAAAGTCCTCCATAAATGGGAAGTAAACTGAGTGCCTCTGTCGGAAATGATGGAAATAGGAACCCCGTGCAATCGCACTATCTCTCGGATGTAGATCCTGGCCAACTTCTCCGTGTTATAAGTAGTCTGAACCTGAATAAAGTGCGCGTACTTGGTCAACCTATCCACGATAGCCCAAATCGAATCAAACTTTCCAAAAGTCTTCGGAAGACCAACCACGAAATCCATAGTGATCCTTTCCCATTTCCATTCGGGAATGGGCATCCTCTGAAGCACACCACATGGTCTCTGGTGCTCATAATTAACCTGATGGCAATTCGAACACTGAGCAACAAACTCCACAATGTCTCTCTTCATTCTACCCCACCAATAGTGTTTCCTGAAGTCGTGATACATCTTTGTTGCTCCTGGATGAATGGAGTATCTAAAACTATGAGCCTCTTTCAAGATCAACGAAATCAAATCACCAACTCTAGGAATGCAAATACGTCCCTTAATCCTCAAAACACCCTCATCATTAAGAATAGCTTCTTTGGCTTCTCCACTTACCACTTTATCCCGAATCTTGCACAATTTCGCATCCTCAAACTGCTGGGCCCTAATCCGCTCTAAAAGAGATGACCTCGCCTCCACGCAAGCTAGAACCTTATCAGGTTCCTAAATATCAAGCCTCACCATACTATTAGCCAAACACTTAACCTCCATAGCTAAATGACGCTCTCCCACAATCAAACATGCCAAGCTTCCCATGCTCACTGCCTTTCGGCTCAACACATCAGCTACCACGTTAGCTTTTCCCGGATGGTAAAGGATGGTAATATCATAACCTTAAGCAACTCCATCCATCTACGCTGCCTCGTGTTCAAATCTTTCTGACTAAACACATGCTGAAGGCTACGATGATCTTTGAAGACCTCACAATGAACTCCATACAAGTAATGCCCCCAAATTTTCAAAGCGAAGACTACTGCAGCCAACTCCAAGTCATGAGTGGGGTAGTTCATCTCGTGAACCTTTAACTGTCTCGAAGCGTACGCGATCACTTTACCCTCTTGCATCAACACCCATCCCAAGCCAATACGTGAAGCATCACAATAAACAATAAAGTCCTTCCCCTTCACTGGTAAAGCCAAAATTGGGGCTGAGGTCAATAAAGCCTTAAGTTTCTGGAAGCTCTCCTCAGACTCATCGGACCAATGGAAGGGCACACCCTTTTGAGTCAACCTAGTCAAATGGGAAGCAATAGATGAAAAACCCTTCACAAATCGGCCATAATAACTCGCAAGGCCTACGAAGCTCCGAATCTCAGTCACCGAAGTAGGTCTGACCCAATCTCTAACCGCCTCGATCTTTTTGGGATTAACCATAATCCCATCCTTGGACACAACATGTCCCAAAAATGCAACAGAACTGAGCCAGAACTCACACTTAGAAAACTTGGCATACAACTCCTTCTCCTTCAACAGACCAAGCACGATCCTCAGATGCCTCTCATGATCTTCCTTACTCCGAGAGTACACCGGGATGTCATCAATAAATATGATCACAAATGAATCCAAGTAAGGCTTGAAGATCCCATTCATCAAATTCATGAAGGTTGCAGGGGCATTAGTAAGTCCGAAGGACATCACCAAGAACTCATAATGACCATAACGGGCCCTGAAAGCGGTCTTCGGAACATCCTCTGCTCGAATCTTCAACTGATGATAGCCTGACCTCAAATCAATCCTAGAAAAGATCGACGCACCCTAAAGCTGATTAAATAAGTCATCAATGTGAGGTATTGGATACTTATTTCTGATTGTAACCTTGTTTAATTTCTGATAATCGATACACATTCGCATGGTACCATCTTTCTTTTTCACGAACAGAACGGGAGCCTGCAACTGCTCCTTCAACTCTCTCAACTCTGTCGGAGCCATCTGATAGGGTGGAATAGAAATAGGTCGGGTGCCTGGCTCCAAGTCAATGCAAAAGTCAATATCTTGATCAGGCGGCATACCAGGTAAATCTGTAAGGAAAACCTTTGAGAACTCACAAACAACTGGCACCGACTCTACGGAATGAGTATCCACACTAGTATCCTGAATATGAGCCAAATATGCTAAACATCCCTTATCCACTAACCTCTTGTAGAAGAGCGATATGATCTTTTAGGTCTTTGGACTAGAGTACCTTCCACTCTAACTGTGGAATACCTGGCATGGCTAACATGACTGTCTTAGCATGACAGTCTAAAATAGCATGATAAGGAGATAATCAGTCCATGCCCAAAATAATATCAAAGTCTACCATATTCAAAATAACCAAGTCTACCCAAGTATCATACCCCATAAACGTGACCACACAAGACCTATAAACCTGATCTACTCTCACAGAATCCCCGACAGGAGTAGAGACAAGAATAGGTACATCAAGCATATCACAAAGTATATCCAAACCCGTAGAGAAATAGGTGGACACATAAGAGAAGGTAGAACCTGAATCAAATAAAACAGAAGTTGATCGGTGACAAACCAAAATAATACATGTGATAACCGCATCAGATGCCTCGGCTTCTGGTGTACTCGAAAAAGCATAGAAATAGACACGTCCACCCTCGGAATATGTGTCTCTACGACCACCATGGATTGTCTAAAATCCTCCTCTCTCATCGTTGTGCCTGCCCTACCGATGACCACCTGCTAGGTGATGGCCACCCTGCCATCGCGAACCCCCTCTACTAGAATGTTCTCCTCCTCTAGCTGGCAGTGTTGGAGGCCTAGATGTCTGAACTCTGGAACCCTGCCTGGATCTAGGACACTCCCTCATGAAATTCCCTGTCTCACCACACTCAAAACATGCTCCTTTAGACATAGGCTACTGAACTATCATTGAAGAACCAGAATACTCTCCACGGTCTGAAGGTCGAGATTAAGACCCTCGCGAAGTCTGCTCAGAACTGGGCCCGCTATAACCCGAAGAACCACCTGCTGAAGCCTGTAGTGATGACTGGATGGGGCGGCTGTAGGGATGATGACGAACCCTGTCCCGGTGTCCCCCACCTCTAATAGGACCTCTGAAATTGTCAAATCTACGAGTTGTCTTGTCGCCACCCTCACTACATGCCCGACCCATCTCTGACTCAACCCTCCTGGCATGCTCTACTACTGACTGGAATGAGGCCCCAGAAGCCTCCAACTGCAAGGTCGCCAGCCGAAGCGGAAGGTCCAAACCCTTCACAAATCTCCTCACTCTCTCAGCCTCTGTGGGAAGTAGTGTCGTCGCATAACGGGACAACGCGAGAAATATGGTCTCATACTCCGCAACCGACCTACCCCACTGCTCCAATGTCAAAAATTCATCTTTTCTGTTGTCTATCAGTCGAGGACATATTTCTCCGGGAACACTGTAGAACGGGTCGAGTCAAGGTGGCGATCCGTGGTCGACACTCATGTCGATCTCCGCTGCCAGCATCTCCACTAGCGAAAGAAACATAATTGACCCCGTGAGACTCTACTATATCCAGCTTATGAAGCATCTCATGGCAGCTAACAATAAACTCATACGCATCCTCCCCGGGAGTACCATAGAACCAAGGAGGAGACATTTTGGTAAACCCCTCGAACAACTTTTGCTCCTAGGTGGTCAACACTGGCCCATCCACAGGCCTTAGAGCAAAATCAGGCGCTGAAGTAGCATCAATATGGAGCGCCACTACTGTCACCAGCAATACCCTCGATGTCCGAAATCCTGGAGCAACTGCAGTATTGGGAGTCTGACCTCCCACTCTAGTCTGCGAGCCATCTGGAGCAACTAGAAGCATGCCCGCCTGAGCGGTTATAACTCCTAATTCTTTGGTAGCAGACCTATTTGATAGTTCGACCCTTATCCCCCGTCTAACTCAATTATTCGACTGTACAGCTATTGTGATTACGAGAGAAAGGCAACATTGACTACCAAGTAAGAAAGACGTTTTTTGGCTTCATTTCAGGCCTTTGTTCTTCATCAAATCAGGTTAGGCTTGCCTCAGAATTTGAGTATGGGTCCCCAAACTGTCGAAGTACCCCAACACCCGAAACACAGCCTCCTGAAAATCCGGAGTAGCAACGACCCCAAGTTGTGCCTCAACATCCCTAATCTCCTCCTCTGGAATGTCGCTGCACCGGAGTCAACTCTGTCGAGTCTGGCGAGTCTTGGTGCTTGGTCCCTATCCGGTATAGCCACGACTATGCCCACGCCCGTCCTGCCTCGCCACGAGCAATTGCTACCGCAGCGGGTATGGATGCGGTCGCGGGTGAAGGTGCGACCTCACGGCCTCCGTGCGATCGATCGCGTCCTCGCCATCTATGAGAGAACATAGAAATGAGTGTAAGATACCAATATGAACAATCTCGCATGAAAAGAATGAACCAGATACCAATCGGATTTAACTAGCATGAAAAGAGTAAAGAAGTGGAGTGTTTCCTAAATGTCCTATAGCCTCTCGAGGATGGGTACAGACGTCTACGTACCAATCCGCAAGACTCTACTAGACATTGCACTTGTACTCATTAGACCAATTAAATTAGAAGCTTTGATACCAACTTTGTCACGACCTAAATCACAAGTCGTGATGTCACCGACCCTATTCCCCGAGTAGGCGAACCACGTTCTCATTAACAAGTTAAACCAACAGAAAATAAATAAGGAAAAAGAAATTATAAAGTCTTAAATATTTCTCATCACTATATTTGTCACGACATTCCTCAAAATCTGGTCAAAAGGGTACAAGAGCGCTAAACATGGTCTGAAGTAGAAATCTGAAAAATACTCGAAGGCTACATACTGTCTGTCAAATAACAAAAGAAAATGGAATTGACTCAGAAGTGCTTCAGGGGCCACCGATGACCAAGTAGCTCACCATGAATGACTGAAAGATATCACCCTCGTGAATCAGCCATGGGGCGTAGAACTGGAACCTGGATCGTACTCTGCACTCAACAAAAGTGCAACAAGAGTAATATCAGTACAACACTTGTACCGGTAAGCATCATAGGCCGACAATGATTAGATAACGCATGAAGAGGTTGAAACCAACAAGTAGCACATAGAGCAACAAGTATGATCACGTATCATATACAAGTAAAGTGTAAAAAAATCAGAAATCAACCAAGACAGATATAATTCACCAATTGATCAGCCAAATAAACAGTGGATGTATGCAATGCATGCAACAGTCACCTCTCACACTCCACTCTCATACACACATGCTAAGGGCAGTACTCCAAAGCCATGATCCATGGGGGACCCGCGAAGTCCATGTGCCACTCGTGTTCTCCGGCAAAGACCTCGGAGGCTATCAATCACTCTTAATCTCCGGCAAGGACCTCAGAGTCACTCAATCACTCTCAATCTCCGGCAAATACCTCGGAGTCACTCAATCACTCTCAATCTCCGGCACAGACCTAGGAGTCACTCAATCACTCTCAATCTCCGGCAAAGACCTCGAAGTCACTCAATCACTCTCAATCTTCGGCAAAGACCTCGGAGTCACTCAATCACTCTCAATCTCAGGCAAAGACCTCGGAGTCCCTCAATCGCTCCCCTCACCAACATCACAAAATAATATGGAAAGCATGTCAGACATGATATCAGTCTCAACACAGATCATTAATATACAATCGACAAGTACAAGTCATATCCCTGTCCTATGTTCAATTATCAATATTACGATTCTTTTTCTTTTCTTTTCACGTGACGAGGGCGCTAGTATATAACGGAGATACAATCAGGTGATAATTACAGAAAAATAACACATATAGCGACAAACCCCTTCGGCACCGCGGTCCGGCCCGACGTTCTATTATGCTATCCCTGTCACTTCCCACATCTACATACAATTTTCTAATCAAAGTCTAACTGAAGTAAATCATAACCTACCTCGAGGCCGAGCGGGTGCCACACACTATCCAACTTGAGTCTTTCCCTTTCAAGTCACCTCCGAATGATCAAAATCTAACAAATAATTAATCTACGTTAAAATACAATATCAATGATACCCAGTTCGCTATACTTTCGAAAGTGTTCCCAAATATCTTAACTTAGGATTTGAAATCTCACTTTACACAAATCAAATACCATAAATTTGAAGGTGTTCATATGAATCAATACACCTATTATTCAACTTCATAAACCTAATATACCAAAATTAAAGTGCAACGTGAAAGCATAAGAGAAATCTGAAAATTGAAGCAAAGTCACGTAACAACTTCACAATTAGCAATTATATAGAACCCATTAACCAATCATCAATTTTATCATTTATCCTAGTGATTATCTTTGGCGGGCCATGAATTTTTCCATTATCAAAAAGGAAAATTGGTAGCACCAGTGATTAGCTTTCTGTATAGAACAATTATTTCCACACCTAAGTTGCCATATCTAACCAATCCCAAGAACAAGAAAAGAAGTACAATCCAATTATTAACAATTAATTAAGGAAAGAAAATAAATATGGAGTGGCATTTATGTCAAATATCAAGTATACCGATGTCAAACAGTAGCCCATTATCCTTTATAATCCTTACCCCCTCACTATCTCTATCATTGGCTCAAAGATGACCTAATGATTACGTGTATATGAAAGAATTCAACATAACCCCAATAAAAATGATATACTTGGTGTGAGAAAATCAGTGCAGTGGTTGCCGAGGTCCCCTTTTTTTTCCTTCCCCCTTTTATTTTGTAACACGCCGTGCCCTACTAAAAGGGTAGTGAACTTGGTCCACTTACTCACTTAACTAATTTCATGCCCCATTTCATATATTAAAATCATGTAATTAAATACCCTATAGTCACATACCCTTTTCATAGTTTTAAAGTGTTAAACGACCAACGAGTCGTTACAAAAACCCATTCTTCTGGTAGGGTAATATATTTTCATCTAATAGATCATGGTATTACTGTGTTAGATTTGGAAATACCTATTTGTAAAAGAAGGGTTTCACCTTTCTTACTATGATATCTGACCTTTGTGGCAAAAACAGAAGTCATAGCTTTATAATAAATTCTAAAAATTAATGTCACAGGAATAAATCCTTCAAACATCTGGTAATTGTGTGTCTTAATCTGTAAGACAAGAGATTTTTGGATATTTTTATCATTTAGAGAAACATGAAAAGTTTGGGTAACAGTCGAAAGAGATTGGTCATGTGCAGAGACTGGACTCAACCGAACTTAACAGGAAATCTTCGAAGTTTGTGAATATTGCATCTCTTGAGATAGCAATGATTAAAGTTTTTAATCCTTCTTTAGTAAGAGGTTTTATCCCTACTTGGACTAAACCAATGTGTATGTATTTATAATTTCTTTCTCTATATTTTTTCAAGGAATTTTGAGAAAGTAACTGAATAGTTTCAAAGAGTTTTGTCAGTTGGATATCTCTTTCTTCTGTTTTAATAGTGAAATTTGTTTTGAAGAATTGATATTTGAAATTTTTGTAAATTTGATCTCTATTTACTTTTGGTATTTCCCAATTATCTATTGATTTTTCAAAATCTTGTATAACGATTTCTTTCGGAATTTATTATCTTCTTTGAATCCATGGAAGAGATGATCCAAAATCATAAGAAGTAGTTCTATCGAGAAACGGATCCATGTATATGGAATCCAAGTTCAGAAACCCTTACCTTCCTACAACCCCAACCGAGACAGTATACCTATGGGTGTTTGTCTGCCTTACACACGAGGACTTACCGTAACCCTGTGGTCTGATCACTCGGAATTCTGGGATTTAACGAAATTAGAAGGCTCATCCGTGGACGAGTTTATCAGGGAATCCAAACAAGAATTTCACCTGATCTGGACATCATATCTCTCTATAGATTAATAAACACATTCTTGATTGGAATGACGCCTGTGGTGTCTGTGGAGGCCCCTGTAAAGGAATGGGTTTATTATCATCTAGCCATTCCTGGACTTTTTGTGGTGTGAGGCTCTTTGGTATTTTAAAGTTGTCCCACCATCGGATTTTAAATCTTCTTCGGATGACTGATATTTTATCATCTGAATAATCTACAAACCATGTAAATACCCATGGTAAATGAAATTTTGTATGAAAAGGGTGCAAGGGTATAAATCTTTTTTCTTCTTCTGAGGGTTTGAACTGGGATTTGAACTGGGATTTGAAGAGGCTAAAATATTTTATGACTTCATGTTTTTGTATATCCAGGGTGGATCCGAATTGTTCCCACCATGAATTCCACTAAGTGAAAAATTGTGAAGCATCACATGAGGTATCAAAATGGAAAAGTCAAGTGTGGCTTTGGTTGGTATTTTGAACAAAAAAGGAATTGAACCAAGCTTGTTGTTAAATTTCAGTAATTAAAAGGAATATTAAAAAAGGGCTCATTTTTGTGGGAGTCTGAAAAAATTTCGAGTTTTGATAGGTCATTCCGCCAATGAGTGGGAGCAATTACTCGAAGTATTTTGTAAATCGAATAAGAGGGATCTGGGTTTTTTTGAAAAAAAATAATTTTTATTGTTGCTGATCCTGTTATTTCAAGGATAGCCTGATAAAAATATGGGGTTTTTAAAGTATCCCATGATTTATAAAACCATTTTGATCCAAAATAAGTTTGTAGTGCTAAAAAGGGTCTTTATTAAAAAATATCTTTTCAAGAGTATGTTTTGAAAAAACAGTTTTATGAAAAAATTAGGAGTAGGTTTTTTGGGTACTTGTGGTGTCACAAGTTGATTTTTTGAAAATTGTTTTTGAGAAAGGTTTTTTGAAAATTCTTCTTTCTTAGGTTTAGTATTTAAAAATTCATTTTGAGAAAGGATTTTTGAAGATTCTCCTTTCTCGATTTTTGTAGCAAAATTAGAGATTTATTTCTCTATTTTTTCTTGGACAACTTCTTCTTTAGGAATTTGTAGTTGCCTTAGTGTTTGTTGTAAATCCGGGGATTTTGCAAGTAGCTGAAAGAGGTTTTCAGCAGTTAATTCTTGCGTCGGATTTGTTGCTTTTTCCTGGGTATTTTCTGTGTTGCTGGTATTTTCTTCTTCTTCTTTCATCACCACATCATACCAGGACATGGGTTTTTCTGTTGAGATTTGTGCCGGGGATTTTTCTTCTTTTAGCTTGGGAACGGTATTTTGGGGTTTTTTGGGAGCCATGGAATTTGTTTTCTGTCGTTGAGGTGTAACAACTGGGGTATTTATTGACGGAAGGTTCTCCTCTTTCCTTTTCTGGAGTAAGTCTTCACACACTGCCTGTGTACAACATTGTCTACATTCACGCATGTTCTTCCTAGATATTTTGTCATTGTAGCCCATACACCAATTATTTGGACAATGGTAGGACATTTCCTTGATGTGGCTATTGTCAGAGATTTGGTGGATTTTTATAGGAACGAGCCAAGATTTCAGGATAAGATTCTTTAAGCATAAATTTACAGAAAATAAATTTTAATGCAGAGTTTTGAAAACATGCATAATTTGGAGAAATAAATTTAAAATCAATATTAATTGGGTGGTCAGAAGTATACTTGTTTCTTCTCTCTCCTAAAGAAAAATTGTTTTTTTAATTCTTGTAAATAATAGGATTTTTCTTTATGTATTGAACACGTTTTTATGAGATTGAGATCTTTTGTTTTTGGTATCGTTAGAAACTGGAATTTTAATTTTTTCTTATTAATTTTAAATGACACAAATTCATTTTCCACTTTATAAGGGGTGATCAGATTCATAAATGGTGTTCCTAAGATTACGGAATTGTGAATTTTTTTAACTAGAGCAAATGGTGTAGCTATAGAAATTTCAATGTGCATGTACTTATAATTTCTTTCTTTATGTTTTTTCAAGGAATTTTGAAAAAGTAACTGAATAGTTTCAAAGGGTTGTGTCAATTGGATATCTCTTTCTTCTGTTTTAATTGTGAAATCTGTTTTGAAGAATTGATATTTGGAATTTTTGTAAATTTGATCTCTATTTACTTTTGGCATTTCCCAATTATCTATTGATTTTTCAAAATCTTGTATAACGATTTCTTCGGAATTTATTATCTTTTTTGAATCCATGAAAGAAGATGATCCAAAATCATAAGAAGTAGTTCTATCGAGAAACGGATCCATGTATATAGAATCCAAGTTCAGAAACCCTTACCTTCCTACAACCCCAATGACGGTATACTATGGGTGTTTATGCGCTTACACGCGATGACTTACCGTAACCCTGTGGTCTGATCGCTCGGAATTCTGGGATTTAACCAACTTAGAAGGCTCATCCGTGGACGAGTTTATCGGGGAATCCAAACAGGGATTTCACCTGATCTGGACATCATATCTCTCTATAGAATTTACCCTTTATGGCTTTGATACCATGTTAGGCCGAAGATCTAAAGGGGATAATAAACAGGTAAGGAACAGGTATATAAGGGATTGAATAATGAAAAGATAATTAAATAATACGGTAAGTAAAGGAAGATTAATTTACAAATTAAGGTTCCAAGTTTTGGAAACCATAATTCAAAGATTTTGCAGGAATTTAAAGTGCATGAATTTAAAGGTAGGCGGATGAACCAGCCATAGATTTAAATGCAGTAGGTGGTAGAACCAAACATGTTGCAGTATTTAATGCAGGAATTTTAAAAACATGAATTTTTGAAAATTCATTTTGAAGTAGGGATTTGAAATCAGTATTAATTAGGTGGTTAGAAAAATCATTTTTTAATTGTTGTAAATAATATGATTTTTCTTTATGTATCAAACACGTTTTTATGAGATCGAGATCTTTTGTTTTTGGTGTCGTTATAAACTGGAATTTTAGTTTCTTGTTATTAAAATTAAATGATATAGATTTATTTTCTACTTTGTAAGGAGTGATCAGATTCATAAATGGTGTTCCTAGAATTACAGTATTGTGAATTTATTTAACTAGGACAAATGAGGTTGCTATTGAAATTTCATTATTTATTATTGACGCTTTGGCTTTATAATTAATTTCTAATTTAGAATTATTAGCTGCTACCAATGAATTATGTGTTTCTTGTAGGAATTTGTTAGGTATATACCAGTTTTTATACAGTTTAAGTTTGCCCCTGCGTCAAATAGGGCAACAGTTGTTATTCTAATTTTTTTTGAAATTTTAGCGTTATTTTTATTAAGTATTTCTTTGTTGTTATTTGTCTTAATACGGTTAGAAAATCTTCTGGGATATCTTCTAGATTTTCTATTTGATTTTCGGCATTATTATCTGGTTCTATGGTATTTTCTGAATCGGATCTTTCCGAGTCGATAATTTTTGGAATGTGGTTTTGCACTATTTGAAAGCACAATTTTAATTAGTTCCGAATCATTTTGTTGTTTTTCTTTTAATTCTTTTACTTCTAATTTTACCGGAATTACTTGTTTTTGTAATTCTTGAATTGTTATTTCTTTTATTTTCATGCCTTTTTCTAAGATTTTTGTTAAGTCGTATTTTCTAGAAGTATTTGGTAATACGGTATTTTTAATCTCTTTCTTTTCTGGTGAAAATGTTTTTAGGAGTTTATTTAAGTATTCTTTTTGGTGTTGGATATCTATATTTTTAATCATATCTATCATAAATTATTGATCTTTGGTTAAGACACATATTCATTTTCCTTTAACCTTTTCAGATTTTTCAGTTGAACTACTCGTGACTAATTCATCTACTTGGTTATTCTCTTCCGACAAAAGAGAGAAATAGTCGGTCTAACTGGTCTGACTCTGAATCGGAGGAATCAACTAGTAGATTAGAGATTTTTTTTAGTAGTATCTTTATCGAGATTTAATTATTGTAATTTTTTATTCATCCTACAGTATTTTGATGTATGTCCTTTCTTATTACATTTGTAACAAGTTAGGCTTTTGTAATTAGAATTATTTTTTCTTGAATTTCTATTGTTTTTGTAACGATTATTTTTATAAGGATTTTTATAATAATCATTGTTAGATTTGTAATCTTTTGTTGGTTTTTTATATGTTTTGCTACAGTCTCCTTCACAGGTTTTGGAATTTTCCATGGTATTTCTTTCGAACTGTTTGCAAAAAGTACCTAATTCACATTTTGTTCTTTTTAATTCTTTCTTAAGGTGTTTTTGTAATTTTAGGTCTTGACAGATTTTTAATCCCTCTTGTTGAGTTACACAGACTTATTCTATGTATGTAAACTCATCGTAGGGTATTATTTGTTTTCACAATTTTCTTTAATTTTATTCCTAACCTTTTCTCCTAGGATGGTTGGTAATCCGGCTAAGAATTTTTCTTTCCAGAATGGTTGGTTAGAATCTTCCCTAACCATTATTCTAGTTAAGAAGGTATATTTATACAATTGAAAATCACTTAATTTTTTGCATTTTAAATTTGAAAGTAATTCAGCATTTTTATTTTTAAGATGTGTAGAATCACTTATGAAATTTAAAGATATTGTTAGTATCAAGGTTGATACTGCATCTTGTATAGGTTCTCCTAGTTCATCTAGTATTGGTACTCCTTCTTCATCGATTTTTATAGCATTTAAGATATTTTCCTTTTGTTGGTTAGTGAGATAATTATCCCACCATCCTTTTAGTTGACCTGAGAATTCTGCGATTTGCAGTTCTGCAGAGGTTTTATCTAGGACATCCTTTTGTGTTTGATAGGCATTTGCTGCCATTGTCATTTGTTGGAGGAAGCTGAGGATATTGTATTCAGTCATTCCATCTACGTTTCAATCATAAATGGAAGCGGCATTATAGCGGGATTGAGCTAGGGGTTTTATTATTCCTAGGTCTGGAGCAGGGATTATTTGTAACCCTGGTGCTATTTGTAACCCTTGTACGGGTTGTTGTTCCCAATTCATATTATTTATGAGGGTTTTTTGAATTATTCTAAGGTATCACTGCTATTGGATTTATATGTTAAAGTGGTTATAATATTATTAATAGTGGGGTCTACTGTTTCAGGAAAAGGGTATCCTATGGAGTTTTGCGAGGAGTATATTTCAAACCAATCGAAAAAAGGAATATTAATTTTATTTTTTTGAACAAATTCATAAAAAAATTCTTGTATTTGTTTTCTTGTATTTAGGAAATTTTGAAAGAACCAAATTCTTTTTTCTGAATTATGTTTTTCATTGAATTCTTTTTGTAGTAGTTTTTTATCTACTTGGAATTCTTTTTCTAAAACTTTAATTTCATTTGCTAAGTCATTGTGGGTTATTGAAGAATATGTTGGACTTGTAGGTTCTTGATCGTCCATCTTTTTCTTTAACCGTGGAATTTATATATACTGGTCTGGGTATTTGATTTGTATAATCTACGTTTGTTAGATTTGGTAGATCTGATGTCGAATACCTAGGTTTTATTTTGACCGGTGTATTTATTATTGAAGGGATTTGTGAGACTCTTCCTAAATCTAAGGTCTCTTCAGAACTTGTATCTTCGTATCTATTACTCATAGATCTTCTTAAAAATGAGAGACTGACCCTACCATCTTGGTATTGAGTTATTTCTCTAAGATGAGTATTTGGCTGCTCAGATTCTAAGGGTTCAGGTTTAACTACACCTTCCAGGATCCATTTTCTGGTTGGGTAATATTTTTCCATCTAATAGGTCGTGGTATTACTGTGTTAGATTTGGAAAGATCTATTTGCAGAAGAAGGGTTTCACCTTTCTTACTATGGTATCTGACCTTTGTGGCAAAAGCAGAAGTCATAGCTTTATAATGAATTCTAAAAATTAATGCTACAGGAATTGATCCTTCAAGCATATGGTAATTGTGTGTCTTAATCTGTATTTTTGGATATTTTTATCATTTAAAGAAACTGAAAAGTTTGGGTAACAATCAAAAGAGATTGGTCCTGTGCAGAGACTGGATTCAACCGAACTTAACAGGGAATCTTCGATGTTTGTGAATCTTGCATCTCTTAAGATAGATTGAAGTGTTTAATCCTTCTTTAGTAAGGGGTTTTATCCCTACTTGGACTAAATCAATGTGCATGTATTTATAATTTCTTTCTCTATGTTTTTTCAAGGAATTTTGGGAAAGTAACTGAATAGTTTCAAAGGGTGTTGTCAATTGGATATCTTTTTCTTCTGTTTTAATAGTGAAATCTGTTTTGAAGAATTGATATTTGTAATTTTTGTAAATTTGATCTCTATTTACTTTTGGTATTTCCCAATTATCTATTGATTTTTCAAAATCTTGTATAACGATTTCTTCGAAATTTATTATCTTCTTCGAATCCACGGAAGAAGATGATCCAAAATCATAAGAAGTAGTTCTATCGAGAAAAGGATCCATGTATAAGGAATCCAAGTTCAGAAACCCTTACCTTCCTACAACCCCCACCGAGACAGTATACCTATGGGTGTTCGTCTGCCTTACACACGAGGACTTACAGTAACTCTGCGGTCTGATCGCTCGGAATTCTGGGATTTAACCAACTTATAAGGCTCATTCGTGGACAAGTTTATCGAGGAATCCGAACAAGGATTTCAGCTGATCTGAACATCATATCTCTTTATATCTCTACCCTTTATGACTCTGATACCAAATTAGGCCGAGGATCTAAAGGGGATAATAAATAGGGAATGAACTGGTATATAAGGGATTACATAATGAAAAGACAATTAAATACAGTAAGTAAAAGAAGATTAACTTACAAACTAAGGTTCCAAGTTATGGAAACCATAATTCAAAGATTCTGCAGGAATTTAAGGAATTTAATTGCAGGAATCTAAAGGTAGGCGGATGAACCATCCATAGATTTAAATGCAGTAGGTGGTAGAACCAACCATGTTGCAGTATTTAATGCAGGAATTTAAAAACATGAATTTAAATGCAAGAATTTAAAGAACATGAATATTTAAAAAGATTTAGGAGGTAGTACCATCCATAATCATTTTATTCAAAAACTTTAAAATACTTATAAGGAGTTTAATTCCGAACGGTATATTGTTCATATGATATGAGTCATATGGGTCATATGAATCATATGGGACATTTGAAAGTATTTTAGGAATTTATGAATTTCGGGTAAGGTATTTTGAGGAGTTTGATCTTCATAGACTCCCCGAGGTCATATGAAGAAGGGAATATTAAGGAATTTAAGCAATTAATCTACTAAGGGGATAATCTGAAAGAACTTCAAAACATCTAGAAAGAAGGAAGTGAATTAGAAACTAAGGAATGAAAAAACTTGTCTAACTAAGGGAGAGGGGTTCTCCTTTTATAGGAGAATTACAAAGTGGAGATTTACTATTACAAATAATATTTTAATAATTAAACTATTCATTCGAGTGCAGAATGACATCATGCATGTTCATTGTTTTGTCTTCATCTCGAATCTGCTTTTACTATTTGGGCATTTATTTTTGTCGGGGAATTTTGTCAATTATTCCTCCGGGATTTTAGGCCTTTTCTTGGCAGTTTCTAGAATCCACTGTTGCAAAAAAATAGGACTGTATTCGTTCTTGATTCCGGGATCTTCCTCTTCTGTCGAAGAAATTTGTTTTGATGGTGCAAATTTCTGGAGTATGGCTTCTTGTCAATTATTCCTCCGGGATTTTAGGCCTTTCTTGGCAACTAGAATCTATTGTTGCCAAAAACAGGACTATCTTCATTAATCTTCATTGCAGGATTTTTATTTAGAATCCATTATTATCAGAATCGGATTGTATGATCTGAAACTGTCTTATCATCTGAACAGGGATTTCTTTGGGCAATTGTATTTGTCTTCTTCAAATCATATGAATATTCATGATGAATGTAATTTTGTGTGTAACAAGTGTTATGGCATAAAAAGGAGATGAGCCAAGCTTGATGGTAACCAAAAATATTTCTGAATTTAGAGTAACTCGTATTCAGAAATTGATTTGAGAAAATGTTTTTGAAAAGTATTTTTCTATTTTTAGAAAACATTTAATAGAAATTGATTTGAGAAAGGGTTTTGAAAATTCTTTCTCTATTTTTAGAAAACATTTAGTTTAATCATCTTTTGTATTTTGGATGATTCCTTGCTTATGGACCAGTAATTGTCCTTGGATGATCCTTTGTTTATGAACTAGAAATTGTCCTTGGATGATCCTTTTCTTATGAACCAGTAATTGTCCTTGGATGATCCTTTGTTTATGAATCAGAAATTGTATCAACTTCTTTCTTCTTCTGGGGGATTTGTGAAGGAGTAAGAGGGGTTTTTTAGGTATCTTCTCTGTTTTGGAGGAATTCACGGGTTAGGAAATCTGGAATGGAATTTGTTTCTCCTTTTATATATTTAATATCAAAATAAAAAATACTGAGAATTGCTTGCCATCGTGCAAAAATTTGTTTTGATGCAAGATTTTGAACATCCTTTTGTAAAAACTCTTTAGCACTTTTGCAGTCGACTCTAAGTAAAAAAATTGATTTAGTAAATCACTTTGGAATTTTTGTATGCATAAGACGATGCTCAAAATTTCTTTTTAATAGTGGAATAGTTTTTCTGGGTATCATTCCAATGGAAAGAGGTGTACTGGACTATACATTCTTTTCCCCCCGGTTTTTGTTTCAAGATCCCCCTGTATCCTAAGTCTGCGGCATCTATTTCCACTATCTTAGGTAGCTGAGGGTCTGCTATATGAAGACACGGTATTTCTAGTACTTTTTTCTTGATTTTCTGGACACAGAGAGTATGGTTGTTTGTCCATGGAGTCGGATTTTTTCTTAGTCTATCATGGAGTAGTTTCGCCATCTTATTGATCTATGGATAAAAATCTAAAACATAATTTAGGCTGCCTAAGAATCTTTGCAGTTGAGTTTTATCAAGGATTTTGTCAGGAAATTTGTTTGCGAATTTTAAGAACCTTTCTATTGGAGTCATTTTACCTTGGGATAGATAATGTCCTAGAAATCTTATCTTTGTTTGAAACAAGCTCATTTTTTATTTGGATACTACTAATCCATTTTTCTTAGTTACAAAGAAGAATGTTTTAAGATGTTTAAAGTGTTCTTCTACGGAGTTTGAGAAGATTAAAACATCATCAATATAGACTATGCATAATTTGAAAAAATCGTTAAAAATATCATTCATTTTTCGTTGGAATTCTGAAGGCGCATTGTTTAGACCAAAAGGCATTACATTTCATTCGTATTGCCCAAAAGGTACCGTAAAGGCAGTTTTATAATGATCTTTGGTAGAGATTTGGATTTGCCAAAACCCCGATTTCATGTCAAATTTTGAAAATATTAAGGCTGAATGTAATTTTTGTAACATGTCTTTTTTGTTTGGAATTGGGTATCTAATCCATTTGAGGGTTGTGTTTAAGGGTTTATAGTTTATTACCAATCTAGGAATTCCTCTTTCTATTTCGAAATTTTTGTTTACATAGAAAGCAGCACAACTCCAAGGGGATCGAGATTTGGAAATTAGTTTTTTATTTTCAAGATCTTGAATTTCTTTTCTACAATGTTGTTCAAGGTCACTATTCATTTGAATGGGTCTGGCTTTTGTTGGAATTTGTCTTTCGTCAAAATCTTTTTCATAAGAAAGATCTACAATGTGTTGTTTTCTGCTCCAAAAAGCATTTGGAATATCGGAACATATTTCTGCTTCGAAGATTTTTTGAAGTTTAGAAATTTGTTTTTAACCAGTTTTCTAATTGTGTATTCAATCTTTCAAGAGAAACTTCTTTTTTTAGTTCTTGTAGGTGGTACGATTTTCCTTGTATTTTTGCGTTTATACCATTTTCATGTATCGAACATGTTCTTATTATGTTTAAATTTCTTGTTTTTGCTTTTGTTATAAAATTGAATTTTAATTTCTTTTTATTAAATTAAAAAGATACGGAATCGCTATCTATCTTATAAGGAGTGATGAGATTTATGAACGGTGTTCCTAAGATGACGGAACTGTGTATGTCATCTGTTAAAACAAATGGTATTGCTATAGAAACTCCGTCCTTTTCAATTGTCGCACTGGTCTTTGAATCAATTTTGATTTTAGTGTCATTAGCTGCTTTTACACTCTCACTAGTTTTTTCTCTGAACTTTTCTGGTACTATGTCTATTTTTATTAGGTTTAAATCTGCACCTGTATCAAAAAGTGCAATTTTTTGGATTTTAAAGTTATCCGAGAATTTAAGAGTTATTTTTATTAGGTATCTCTTTGACGTGATTTGTCTTAAGACATTATGAAAGTCTTCTGGAATTTCTTCTAGGTTTTTCTGTTCTATGGGGATTTCTGAATTGGATTTAGAGTTTTGTGATGTAGGTTTTGAAAGGATTACTTTTATTAATTTAGAATCTTGTTTTTGTTTTTCTTTTAATTCTTTTATCTCTAATTTTACTTCTTTTATTTCTTTTTGTAATTCTTGTTTTGCTATTACTTTGTTAACCTTTTTTATTATTCCTTTATCATTGTTTAATACACATATGTGTTATTCTTTTTCAATTTTTCAGACGAACTAGTCGTGGCTAATTCATGTATTTGACTGGTAAATTTGATTTCTATTTACTTTTGGTATTTCCCAATTATCTATTGATTTTTCAAAATCTTGTATAACGATTTCTTCGGAATTTATTATATTCTTTGAATCCATGGAAGAAGATGATCCAAAATAATAAGAAGTAGTTCTATCGAGAAACGGATCCATGTATATGGAATCCAAGTTCAGAAACCCTTACATTTCTACAACCCCAACCGAGACAGTATACATATGGGTGTTTGTCTGCCT
Source organism: Przewalskia tangutica (assembly GCA_029844215.1). NCBI lineage: Eukaryota > Viridiplantae > Streptophyta > Magnoliopsida > Solanales > Solanaceae > Przewalskia > Przewalskia tangutica. The sequence continues at coordinate 113,510,254 of CM056723.1, read as the reverse complement.
TACACACGAGGACTTACTGTAACCCTGTGGTCAGATCGCTCGGAATTCTGGGATTTAACCAACTTAGAAGGCTCATCCGTGGACGAGTTTATCGGGGAATCCAAACAGGGATTTCACCCGATATGGACATCATATCTCTCTATATAATTTACCCTTTATGGTTCTGATACCAAGTTAGGACGAAGATTTAAAGGGATAATAAACAGGGAGGGAACTGATATATTATGGATTGAATAATGAAAAGATAATTAAATAATACAGTAAGTAAAGGAATATTAACTTACAAATTAAGGTTCCAAGTTATGGAAACCATAATTATAAGGTTCTCCAGGAATTTAAGGAATTTAAGTGCAGGAATTTAAAGGTAGGTGTTATACCCCGTATTTCCAGAGTATGTACGTGAGGGCGTACGTATAAAAGTTTAAAGCCTTGAGTAGGCAAAGTAGGCTTGGCCGATTTAATTTTGTGCACAACACCCGGTTAGAGTCGTTTTTAGTGAAACGTTTTCCTGACTTTCGTAGGGAATTTCGGCTATTCCATATTTTATTTTTTCGGATTTTTTCGAGAGACGAAAAATTTTGGACCAACAAGAGGCGACACTTGTCACCTCTCATTGGAACACCTCCGGCATTATGGACGATTTGGGCTTAAGGGAGTAGGTAGGATATTTTGTGTTGGTTGGTGTGGTAGATGGATAAGGTGTACTTGGGTGAATCTTGGCCTTACACTTGTGTAGCACTTGGCTCAATCTTGGCCATTGGTTGGCTTTCACTTGGCCTATAAATACCCATCCCTTTGAAGACTTATTCATCCATTCCTAAATGTTCCTAAGTGTTAAATCTTCTCCCTCCCCTTTGTGTTGAGTTCGGCAAGAGGCCTCCTCTCCAGAGGCCTTGGTAGAGGTACACCCACTCACAGTAGTGTGGCGTGGGGTACCCACTCTAGCCTAGTTGCTTTCGTATATACCACTCTCTTGGTAGAAATACTCTCAAAGTATTGTTATAATGCCCAATTACCTTAGCCGTATATCTTGTAGTATTCTAAGGTTATACCTATCTGAAAAGCCGAAATACTATTATACTTCCGTCTGTCACAAAACCGAAACCACAGGAAAATCTCCATAGTCCGTTGGAGTATTGTGTAGAAGTTGGTTAGAACTTCTAAGGGTGGTTTAGAAGCGGGTTGGGCCTTCGGAGTTGGAGCTAAGCGATTGCCCAGGATCGACTTTATACTTGGATAATTATGGACTTATCGAGGTAAATATCTTGTCTCTATTGTAATTGGAAATTACATGTTGTTAGATTATATAGTTGAAGTATGCTATATATAGTCTTGAACATAGTTATCGGCAATGTCTTGCGACTTAAGCTGAATAAAGAAGAATCTTGAGCTGTAATTACATAGAAATGTATTACTGATGAACTTGTGTAGTAGTGCAGTGAAGTAGAATTGTACGTTAGGGTTAGATGTATAACCCCGGTTGGCTTGGTAGCGGTCTCGATAGAGGAGGAGATTTCTGTTGTTGCGGGGGAGGTCTGCGAATTTTACGTAGAATATTCTACGATTAGACCTAAATGTTAATAGCGCCTTGTGGCCTTATAGGTTGAAGTACTACGTGTGACGCGATCTACTTGGCTTAGGAGTAGCCGCGTTTGGAAGTACTTGAGCGTTTTGCTATTAGTCGATACTCGTCGCGAGGTATGTGAACCTCTTCCTATCTCTTCTAGCATGATATGTATGAACTATGTAGTGCGGTGAGCGTACGTGTGCTAAATGTATTTGATTGGTTTAAACATAAAGTGTTATAACGGCTTTATGGGAAGTCGGTTATAAACAGCTTTATGTTGGTAAGAAAATACTTGTGGTTTTTAAAAAGGTAACTGATTTGAACTATAACTGGCTTGTTATGTGTTAATAAAGAACTTGAAGTATTTCAAAAGATTTTTGAATCATTTTGAAAGAAGAAGTAATACTTGGTTTGTGAAAAACTTAAGAGTTATACTAGCTTTATGGGAAGTTGGGTATAACGGCTTAAGAATGTTTCTTGATTTGAAATCGAATGTGTATCGACAAACCAACTGCGGCGTTAATAAAAGGAAATGTTTTGACTAATTAAGTATTATTAAAACGGAGAAACTTCCATCTGCATAGAAGCTAAGATGAGACAAAATGATATTTCCTAGATCACTACCTTTGTAATAAGATTGTTATAAACAAGAATATCCTACTCACATATAAGACTTATGTTTCTCAGTTGTTTAAAAGAGAATTATATTCTTAAATGAATAAGACTATGAACTACTGAAACCTTTCTAAAATAAGAAACGTGAACATTTGAAATTAGGCAAACTTGGGCGTTTGGAAAATAATGTTGTTACTTGATTTTACAAAGGTAAGTGTTTTGGTATTTAAAAAGAAGTCACTCTATTTTATACTACGGGTATTGTGTGACTTATGTGAAAGCAACGGATCTTTTAAAAGATTTAATGTATGAAGTCCTTTGGGGTAGATACGAACTTGTTAGCTTAAGGTACCTTGTGTGAATAACTTGATTGTCTTTGGTTTGAGATAGCCTTGTAAATACTTTCTTGTTGATGTGATAAGTGAAAATGTTAGGATGCTACGTGTGTTAGTATCTTGTGTGATCGTGATGTAAGGGGTCATTCTTGTGCTTACGTTGTTAAGCGTTAAGCGTTAATACTATTATTGTATCACATACCCTTTGACTTATTATACCGAGGGCTTGCCACCCGATGCGGTCTTTACGGCTGTCACGGTCCTCGTGACTACGCGGTCGCGGTAGCTCGGGATTGATCATTCGGGTGTTTAGCGACGCGGGGATTCCTGCGATCTGTTGAGACTATGCGGTCTTTTGAGACTATGCGGGTTGCGGGAGCCTAGGCGGATACCGAGGTTAGCCGCCGATGCGGGGTATACCTCGGCGATGCAGGACCATGATTCGAGGAATACCTCATGCGGGTCCGTGTGTGACCTATGCGGGCTGCGAGAGTTCGAGGATAGGCAGCGCATTGATATTGCGGGCGAGTGGCGGCCGATCATGTGGTGCGGTCTAGAAAGACCTCGAATACGATTTGTGGTATTTTTGTGCGTGGGTCTTAGTAGTCGGCTATGCCTTCGTACTTGCCCGTGCGGTTTTATTGTGATAACTTTGAGGCGTGAGTTCGACTTGACATGGCCTTATTTGTTGTGAGCGTAGTTTGCTTATCATACATGTCTCTGCTTTATAGACTATTATGATTTCATTTGATATTTTTAGTTTCACATACTAAATTTGTTATGATGACCTCCTTGAGGCTGCGTTCATGCCGCGAGTTGAGGTACACCGATCGTTGATCCTAGCTCTCGGTCACAGTTTGGCGTTTGGGAAGCTCCGTTTCTCGGAGGCTTATCGGTGGTATAGTCCCTGTCGTAGTAAGTGTTTACATTCGTGGGTTTGGCGGCCCCGTCCGCCATTGTTGTCATATCATTCTTAGAAGTGCATGTAATCTTGTTGTGGCGGGGTTTGTAAAAGGATTAAACTGTTCATGTTGAAAAAGTTGTTATTTACATATATCTTAGAAAGCAAGTTTTCTCAGATTATTGTTTCATATTTCATAATATGTCTTGTATCGTTTATGTTCGTGATTACTCGATGTTGTATCACTAGGGTGCAGGGTAAGACACGATCCACGGGCGGAATCGGTCGTGACAAAAGTGGTATCGAGCGATTAATCCTCGGAAAGTGTCTACAGGCCGTATCGATGAAGTCTTGATTATCGGTGTGTTGTGCACCACATCAATAATCGAGGAGGCTATAGGGTATTTAGGATTGGTTTCTATTCTTCTCACTCGAGATCGTGCCTTAGAGTGTGTTGTAAGTTGGACCTCTGACGAAATTATTTCTTATCGTTATGCCTCGCGTGGGCAAACCGGGCCCGGGAGGCGGCAGCGAGGAGGCTGCAGTAGAGTTCGAGAGGGTTACGAGGGCCTGAGCCCAATCATCACTGAGTTAGGTGCTTCGTTCGGGATTTCTGCGACATCACTAGCCCGATAAAGTTTAGCGGCGGCGGCGATTCTCTGCGGCCATGATATTTGAACGCCCGGTTCGACCGAGAGCAGAGAATATGGATTGCAAAGAGGCGACCCTGTTACTAGCTATGGATTTAACTACCAGAGAGTATACCGATGTACCGCGAGTCTTGATGAATATCAACGAGAGGGTTGTGTTACACCCCGTAGTTCAGGTCATGCGCATGAGGGCGTACGAAAGGGAGTAAGACTTAAAATTTTCAGAAGATAGGTTGATGGGTTGTTCGGTGGGTTTTAGTCAACTTTAAAGGCGGGTTATGACCGGTACATTGAGTTCATAAGTGTTTCAAAGGCCTGGGGCGTAGTTCGTTAGTCTAGATTCCAACGCAACCAACCGCTCGTCGATAGGGCGTCGGAGTAGAAAGTTATGAGGTTACAAGTTCGGTCGTGATCGGACAATGTGTTTGAGCGGCGGCGCATGGCGCGGTTGCGAGGCATGGCGCCTAAAGTTCTGAAGGGTCGCTGAAGTTGCAGCGCCGCGGCGCCGGAATAGCAGGGCCGCGGCGCCGAAAGATCAGAGAGACTGCGGAGGTTTCAGCGCCGCGGGGCCGCGGCGCCGAGGCGGGATTTTTGGGCGGAAAAACTTAGAAAAGTCTGATTTTTGTTTTAAAAGAGACCATGGGAGGGTGACAAGTGTCCCCCCCCATCTGATTTTCTGTTGCATGCAATATATTGACCAAGACTTGGACATTTTCTATCTTTCATCTTCTCTCTCTCTCTCTCAGCTCCTTCTAAAAAAACCCTTAGAAAAATCTGAATAGTTAAGAACCAAAAAGGAAGCTTGTAGCTAGCTTGTGGGCATTATTGTGGTGGTGTTCTTGGCAAGGAAGCTAGCAATATTTGGAATAAGTTTGGGCTAAAACTTTAAGGTAATGATTCTTTCTTTAGATTTAGTTTTGCATGTTAAGAAGAAAGAACTTGTGGTAGTAAATAATGCTCTTAGAGTCATTGCATGCTAGAAATGTGTTTTGAATATGAAAAATGGGTTAAGAAGAGTTTATGAGCATGTTGAGGCCTAAAAACTACCTTAGGATTGTTAAGTGAATTGTTGTAAACTTATGGGGCAGAATTGGTATTTGGGTGTGTAATCCCCTTTAAAATGTTGGATTGATTGAGCCTTACAATGTGGTGTTTTGATGGTAAATTCGGCCTTGAGAAAGGTGGCAAAGTGAGTAGAAACAAAGGAAATCTGCCCAATTTTCTATAGAATTTTAGTGGCTTTGAGTTAGATTATTCTACATTGGAATTAGAGGTTAATGAACATATCATGGTTATTATAGGTTGAAATATTACTTGCGGTAGTTGAGCTTAGCAAGTGGATTGACCAAAGAGGTATGTGGAGCTTTCTTATCTCTTGAGCATGAGTAGTTTGAACTATATAGTACGGTGAGCGTCGTGTTTTAAATGAAGTAAATCTATTTGTTGTACTTGACTTGTTTTACGAAAATGTCTAAGTTGGTTGGGTTAGAGAGCTAACCCACTTATTCCTAAGTAATGGTTTAACCTAAATAAGGTAGATAAGGATTTCGTGACATGAAGAAGTATTACGGAAATTGTGTGAGTTTGATTTGAAGTATAAGTCTCTTGGTTAATAAAAAGAACGAAATCTTTTGAAACATAAGGAGTTATAACGGCCTTATGGGAGGTTAGTTGTAACGGTCTTATGAAAGAGTATGAACGTCTAAAGCTTTAAAGCATAAAGTTAGTATAACGGCTTTATGGGGAGTTGGTTATAATAACTTTATGAAAGGTTAAAGAGTTGGGTTTTCTTGAATAAGGTCATGAAAATGAGATTCATTTTGTATGTTAATGAAAGCCTAAAGAAGTTATGAGTTACTTGGACGTACCGCCAGTGATGAAGGATTCCACGGGTATGCTTCCATTGTTCAGTTATGAGTTACTTGGACGTACCGCCAGTGATGAAGGATTCCACGGGTATGCTTCCATTGTTCAGTTATGAGTTACTTGGACGTACCGCCAGTGATGAAGGATTCCACGGGTATGCTTCCATTGTTCAGTTATGAGTTTACTTGGACGTACCGCCAGTGATGAAGGATTCCACGGGTATGCTTCCATTGTTCAGTTATGAGTTACTTGGACGTACCGCCAGTGATGAAGGATTCCACGGGTATGCTTCCATTGTTCAGTTATGAGTTTACTTGGTCGTTACTGCATTGATGAATGAGTCCACGGGTATGCACCTTGGACATGCTTACGATGAAGGATTCCGAGGCATGCAGTATGAAGGGTAAGAGTATAAATGAGGGGCAAGCCCCAAGATCGTTATACCACCTTCTTCAGGGTAAGAGTATGAATGAGGGGCAAGCCCCAAGATCGTCTTACCAAGTGTTGAGTTTCTTGGACGTGCCGCCAGTGATGAAGGATTCCACGGGTATGCTTCCATTGTTTTAGTATGAGTTTATTGGACGTGCCGTCAGTGATGAAGGATTCCACGGGTATGCTTCCATTGTTTTAGTATGAGCTTATTGGGCGTCCGCGATGTGAAGGATTCCACGGGTATGCTTCCATTGTCTTAGTATGAGTTTATTGGGCGTGCGTCGGTGATGAAGGATTCCACGGGTATGCTTGTGGTCTCTATATGAGTTTACTTGGGCGTGTTGATTATGAGCTTCCTATTTTCATGCGGTATAGTATATGGTGATTTTCTCATTGTTGGTAAGGTGCGGTGTTACGTAAACTGATTTTATACATGTCCCGATTATTTTAGACTTATGAGGTATTTTCGTATTTTCTCGATTTCACATACTTGGTACTGTTATGCGACCTCGCCCGGGCTGCGTTCATGCCGCAGTCGAGATCGTAGCTTCTTTGGTCCGCACTATTAGGATCACTGTTCATTTTCTGGAAAGCTCCATCCTCCGGAGGCTTTGTCTTTTGGTATGATTCACTGAGGTTATTTACTTCTGTACAATCAGGGGGTATGGCGGGGCCCCGTCCGCCACGATTGTTATTCTGAAGTGCGTAGTCACGTTTGTGGTTTGGTGTAATGATAAGATGTCTTGTTTCACTTTCGGTTAAGTTATTTTATGAAAGCGGCCTTATCGGCTTGCTAGTGATGCTCACCTTATCTGATTTTGTTTCATGTATGTTCATTGCTATTCTCGATGCATACCGATGGTACCCGGTGAGTACGATCGCGGCCGAGGGTCGGTCGTGACAAAAGTGGTATCGAAGCGATTAGTCCTCGGAAAGTGTCTCTGACCGTGTCTAGTAGAGTCTTGATTATCGGTGTGTTGTGCACCACATCTATAATCGTGAGGTGCAGGATATTTAGGATTGGTTTCCATTCTTCTCACTCTAAGATCGTGCGATAGAGTGTGTGGTTAGGGTCGTCTCTCCTAACGAGTTATGTTGTTTGCATTCTGAGAAAGCGTGATGACCGGGGAAAGATTATATGGATTGCGTATCGGGTTAGTTATGATGGTAGTATAGTGGGTATAGTGACATTCACTATCTGATTTATGTATAAAGTGGACACGTGTTGCCTAGAATGATATTGGAATACCAAGGATTGATAAGGACTAATTAGATACCGGGAAGGTAGGGAGTGGTTTGATGAACTCTCATCAAGGTTGTACGTACTAATTTGAGATAATTAGGAGATGATGAGTTGTCTGAGAAGGTAATAGACCCTTAAGAAGTTTAATTAAGAGACCTAATGGGAAACTATGTTTGTAAATTAAGCTACGTGGTATGCTTAAGAGTATAGTACAGATGAGATTCGGGCGGAGTAAGTGATGGGATTGTTGTAAGATTTAGTATCATGAACGAGGGATATTGAGACTATGTACATGTGTTAGAATAAGTTGGTAGATACGAACGGGCAATTCTGTTAGGCCGTGAGCGAGGGTAAGTAGTAATGGTTCATATTTTGGGTTCATTTTCTGTTTGACTTACAGTGAATGGGTATGCGTGTGCGATATCTTAGGGTCATAGGTGGCATAATGAAGTTCCATTAGTATATAGTACGAGGATGTACCGAGGAATAGTAGATTGGCTCTAAAAGAACATTCGGGGACGAATGTTTCTAAGGGGGGGAGAATGTTACACCCCGTAGTTCAGGTCATGCGCATGAGGGCGTACGAAAGGGAGTAAGACTTAAAATTTTCAGAAGATAGGTTGATGGGTTGTTCCGGACGGGTTTTAGTCAACTTTAAGGCGGGTTATGACCCGGTACATTGAGAGTTCATAAGTGTTTCAAAGGCCTGGGGCGTAGTTCGTTGAGTCTAGATTCCAACGCAACCAACCGCTAAATCGATAGGGCGTCGGAGTAGAAAGTTATGAGGTTACAAGTTCGGTCGTGATCGGACGAAATGTTTGGGCGAAGCGGCAGAACGCGGCGCGGTTGCGAAGGCGGCGCCTAAAGTTACGAAGGTCGCTGAGATTGCAGTTGCAGCGCCGAATAGCGAGGCATGGCGCGAAAGATCGAGAGAGCTGCGGAGGTTTATTGCCATGTGGCCGGCGGCGCGGCGCGCGGCGAGGATTTTTGGGCGGAAAAACTTAGAAAAGTCTGATTTTTGTTTTAAAAGAGACCATGGGAGGGTGACAAGTGTCCCCCCCCATCTGATTTTCTGTTGCATGCAATATATTGACCAAGACTTGGACATTTTCTATCTTTCATCTTCTCTCTCTCTCTCAAATTGCTCCCCCTTCTCTCTAAAAACCCTTAGAAAAATCTGAATAGTTAAGAACCAAAAAGGAAGCTTGTAGCTAGCTTGTGGGCATTATTGTGGTGGTGTTCTTGGCAAGGAAGCTAGCAATATTTGGAATAAGTTTGGGCTAAAACTTTAAGGTAATGATTCTTTCTTTAGATTTAGTTTTGCATGTTAAGAAGAAAGAACTTGTGGTAGTAAATAATGCTCTTAGAGTCATTGCATGCTAGAAATGTGTTTTGAATATGAAAAATGGGTTAAGAAGAGTTTATGAGCATGTTGAGGCCTAAAAACTACCTTAGGATTGTTAAGTGAATTGTTGTAAACTTATGGGGCAGAATTGGTATTTGGGTGTGTAATCCCCTTTAAAATGTTGGATTGATTGAGCCTTACAATGTGGTGTTTTGATGGTAAATTCGGCCTTGAGAAAGGTGGCAAAGTGAGTAGAAACAAAGGAAATCTTGCCCAATTTTCTATAGAATTTTAGTGGCTTTGAGTTAGATTATTCTACATTGGAATTAGAGGTTAATGAACATATCATGGTTATTATAGGTTGAAATATTACTTGCGGTAGTTGAGCTTAGCAAGTGGATTGACCAAAGAGGTATGTGGAGCTTTCTTATCTCTTGAGCATGAGTAGTTTGAACTATATAGTACGGTGAGCGTCGTGTTTTAAATGAAGTAAATCTATTTGTTGTACTTGACTTGTTTCTGAAAATGTCTAAGTTGGTTGGGTTAGAGAGCTAACCCACTTATTCCTAAGTAATGGTTTAACCTAAATAAGGTAGATAAGGATTTCGTGACATGAAGAAGTATTACGGAAATTGTGTGAGTTTGATTTGAAGTATAAGTCTCTTGGTTAATAAAAAGAACGAAATCTTTTGAAACATAAGGAGTTATAACGGCCTTATGGGAGGTTAGTTAGAAGGTCTTATGAAAGAGTATGAACGTCTAAAGCTTTAAAGCATAAAGTTAGTATAACGGCTTTATGGGGAGTTGGTTATAATAACTTTATGAAAGGTTAAAGAGTTGGGTTTTCTTGAATAAGGTCATGAAAATGAGATTCATTTTGTATGTTAATGAAAGCCTAAAGAAGTTATGAGTTACTTGGACGTACACTTGATGATGAAGGATTCCACGGGTATGCTTCCATTGTTGATTATGAGTTACTTGGGCGTCTGCGATGATGAAGGATTCCACGGGTATGCTTCCATTGTTGATTATGAGTTACTTGGGCGCATCGCTTGATGATGAAGGATTCCCGCGGTATGCTTCCATTGTTGATTATGAGTTTACTTGGGCGTCTGCGATGATGAAGGATTCCACGGGTATGCTTCCATTGTTCAGTTATGAGTTACTTGGACGTACCGCCAGTGATGAAGGATTCCACGGGTATGCTTCCATTGTTCAGTTATGAGTTTACTTGGACGTACCGCCAGTGATGAAGGATTCCACGGGTATGCACCTTGGACATGCTTACGATGAAGGATTCCGAGGCATGCAGTATGAAGGGTAAGAGTATAAATGAGGGGCAAGCCCCAAGATCGTTATACCACCTTCTTCAGGGTAAGAGTATGAATGAGGGGCAAGCCCCAAGATCGTCATACCACCTGTTGAGTTTGTTGGACGTGCCGCCAGTGATGAAGGATTCCACGGGTATGCTTCCATTGTTTTAGTATGAGTTTATTGGACGTGCCGTCAGTGATGAAGGATTCCACGGGTATGCTTCCATTGTTTTAGTATGAGCTTATTGGGCGTATCGCTTGATGTGAAGGATTCCACGGGTATGCTTCCATTGTCTTAGTATGAGTTTATTGGACGTGCCGTCAGTGATGAAGGATTCCGGGTATGCTTCCATGGTCTCTATATGAGTTTACTTGGGCGTGTTGATTATGAGCTTCCTATTTTCATGCGATATAGTATATGACCGATTTTCTCATTGTTGGTAAGGTGCGGTGTTACGTAAACTGATTTTATACATGTCCCCGATTATTTTAGACTTATGAGGTATTTTCGATATTTTCTCGGTTTCACATACTTGGTACTGTTATGACCTCCTTGAGGCTGCGTTCATGCCGCAGTCGAGATCGTAGCTATTTGGTCCGCACTATTAGGATCATCGTTCATTTTCCGAAAGCTCCATCCTCGGAGGCTTTGTCTTTGGTATGATTCCCGAGGTTATTTACTTTTGTACAATCGGGGTATGGCGGGCCTGTCATACGATTGTTATTCCTAGAGTGCGTAGTCACGTTTGTGGTTTGGGTGTAATGATAAGATGTCTTGTTTCACTTTCGGTTAAGTTATTTTATGAAAAGCGGCCTTATCGGCTTGCTAGTGATGTTCACCTTATCTGATTTTGTTTCATGTATGTTCATTGCTATTCTACGATGCATACGATGAGTACCGGTAAGTACGATCGCGGCCGGTCGGGTCGTGACGAGTTGTGCAAGTAGTTCTTGATTAGGCTTGAGCATGGCACGTATGCGAGCTTATACACGCGGAGAAAGCGTAGAGATCGACGGGTTAACGAGGCGAAGAGGGCGAGCGGAAGGTCCTGGTAACTTTCGAGGCGAGTCACCTCACGGCGGTCGATTATGCACATCCACAATGCAGTGGTCTTCCACGGATTTCGGGGCGTTCGGGGTACGCAGAGTTGGTCGAGAACTCGGGCTTCGTTCGCGATGTGGCGAGCGCCATCCGGGAATGTCGTCTTTTAGTTCGTACTTGTTGTACCTATGACCGTCAGGGTCTGTTGTCGAAAGAGTGTCCTGGTAGGAGGACTTAGCCTTCAGGATCGGTGGGTAGTTCGTCACCTTCCTATCGCCTACAGGCGAGTTTGATTAGAAACGACTAGGGAGTGAAGCGATGGGTCGGGCATATCCTTAACCTCTAGAGTTCAGTATGTGTGATAAGATGGGTATAGCATAAGTGCTATGTTTTGATAGCAGTGTGTTAATATTTGTGATTAGAAATCATGGTTAGTAACCGGGGAAGATTGGGGGATAGAGAAAGTGTGGGCCTTAGAGTTTTATGCGTAGGAACCTTAGAGGTAAGGCCGTCTCGAGTAAAGGTGTAGTGTTATGTTTGATCCTTATCGGAGCGCATAGTGCACGTGAGCTATGTTTATGGGATAAGTCACGAGTAGCGTGATTTGAAAGGGTAGTCGAGCTAGAAGACCGCTAGGTTTTGAAACGTGATTAGTGAGATTGTTGGGATCGGGAGCTAGTATTGTGCGCGTTCTTTGGGTCGGGTTGAGGCCACGTTGCGGGTCAACCTGCGGTAGGTTTGGTGGTGGGGTCAGGTTGTGGTGGTCCCGCCTTGTGTTAGGGTTGTGAGGGTGTTAGGCCCAAGTTTAGTTAACCAAAGATCTGAGTTCGTGGATGCGTTCGACGATGGTCGGGCGAGAAGTCGGCCGTCTTGTCTTGCAAAAGCGGTTTACTCGGCGATGTTGATTTTACGAGAAAGGTTGTAAGGCTGCACGGTGCCTACCTTCACCTTATGTGACAGTGGAGCCAGTGCGGCTGTTTTGTTTTCGGAAAGTTTTACGAGCAAGGTTAAGAACTTCAGTGAGTCTCGAGAATCGCATTCGCCTCGGGCGGTGTTTGGATTTCGAGGTAGTTGTGGGGATTGTTGTCTCTGGAGAGGAAATGTTTTTAACTACCATTTCGGTGTTGGATGTCGCCTTATGAAGCCTTGTAAGAGGCGGAAGTGTAAGTTGCGGTCGATTGGTTCGATGTTGGCAAGGTTGACGATTGGTTCAGCTTGTTCCGGTAATGTAGTCGGTGAGAAGCTTGTCTAGAAGAAGTTCTAGCATTTCGGAGGAAATCGTGCGGATAATCGGCGGCGGCAGAGTTCAGGTTGGAGTCGGTCTTCTTGAAGAGTACCACCGGGTCGGGTGTGACGAGTTACGGAAACAGAGGAACTTAGCGAGTTGTTTTGGGCCACTTTGAGTTCATGTGAAGAATAGGCGGGTTGCCTATATGTTAGCTTTGCGTCCGACTTAGGAGGCGGTATGTCGATCTTCGTATTGTTATGTTCGGAAAGTATCGGAGATCCATCCGCAGTGTTCGATTAATGATGACCAGTTAGAGATAGTAACCCCGAGTTTGAGCGAAGCGATATCGAAGTTTGGGAATCACGGCAGCGATGATCACATGCGATCCGGTACCATTTGTTGGGTCGCTGAGAAGGTTTATGCCTCGGGCAAAGTGACAAAAGTGGTATCATGTGGTAAGAATTCGAGTGTGCGAGAAGAGTGCGACTGCGTAAGGGAAGAAGCGGCGTGTATGGCGGCGTAGATGTGATCATTTCTTTTGTGTGGAGAAAGTGCGAAGAAATTATATTTTAGACCCTTGGATGGGAGCGTTTGTGATGTTAGAGGTGTGTCCTCGTGGACTTGAAGGTAAGTACTTTGCGCAAGTTGGTTCCGTGGCCATGCGTGGCCGGATTGTTTTAAATGAAAGTATAGCGGTGAGGACTATCTGCGCGTTTGTTTTGAGATTTAGAAGGAACATTCGGGGCGAATGTTTCTAGGAGGAGAATGTTATACCGTATTTCCGCAGTATGTACGTGAGGCGTGCGTATAAAAGTTTAAAGCCTTGAGTAGGCAAAGTAGGCTTGGCGATTTAATTTTGTGCACTGGCCGGTTAGAGTCGTTTTTAGTGAAACGTTTTCACAACTTTCGTAGGGAATTTCGGCTATGCCATATTTTATTTTGCGGATTTTTCCGAGAGGCGAAACATTTTGGACCAACAAGAGGCGACACTTGTCACCTCTCATTGGAACACCTTGGGCGGCATTATGGACGATTTGGGCTTAAGGGAGTAGGTAGGATATTTTGTGTTGGTTGGTGTGGTAGATGGATAAGGTGTACTTGGGTGAATCTTGGCCTTACACTTGTGTAGCACTTGGCTCAATCTTGGCCATTGGTTGGCTTTCACTTGGCCTATAAATACCCATCCTTTGAAGACTTATTCATCCATTCCTAAATGTTCCTAAGTGTTAAATCTTCTCCTCCCTTTGTGTTGAGTTCGCCAAGAGGCCTCCCCTCTCCTGAGGCCTTGGCGAGGTACACCCCTCCTAGTAGTGTGGCCGTGGGGTACCCCTAGCCTAGTTGCTTTCGTATATACCCTCTCTTGGTAGAAATACTCTCAAAAGTATTGTTATAATGCCCAATTACCTTAGTATATCTTGTAGTATTCTAAGGTTATACCTATCTGAAAAGCCGAAATACTATTATACTTCCGTCTGTCACAAAACCGAAACCCTAGGAAAATCTCCATAGTCCGTTGGAGTATTGTGTAGAAGTTGGTTAGAACTTCTAAGGGTGGTTTAGAGCGGGTTGGGCGCTCGGAGTTGGAGCTAAGCGATTGCCAGGATCGACTTTATACTTGGATAATTATGGGCTTATCGAGGTAAATATCTTGTCCTCTATTGTAATTGGAAATTACATGTTGTTAGATTATATAGTTGAAGTATGCTATATATAGTCTTGAACATAGTTATCGGCAATGTCTTGCGACTTAAGCTGAATAAAGAAGAATCTTGTAATTACATAGGTTTGTATTCTGAGACTTGTGTAGTAGTAGTGAAGTAGAATTGTACAGTTAGGGTTAGATGTATAACCCACTGGTTGGCTTGGTAGCGGTCTCGATAGAGGAGGAGATTTCTGTTGTTGCGGGAGGTGTTCTTAGAATTTTACGTAGAATATTCTACGATTAGACCTAAATGTTAATAAGCGCCTTGTGGCCTTATAGGTTGAAGTACTACGTGTGACGCGATCTACTTGGCTTAGGAGTAGCCGGCGTTTGGAAGTACTTGGAGCGTTTTGCTATTAGTCGATACTCGTCGCGAGGTATGTGAACCTCTTCCTATCTCTTCTAGCATGATATGTGTGAACTATGTAGTGCGGTGAAGCGTACATGTGCTAAATGTATTTGATTGGTTTAAAACATAAAGTGTTATAACGGCTTTATGGGAAGTCGGTTATAAACAACTTTATGTTGGTAAGAAAATACTTGTGGTTTTTTTAAAAAGGTAACTAATTTGAACTATAACTGGCTTGTTATGTGTTAATAAAGAACTTGAAGTATTTCAAAAGATTTTTGAATCATTTTTAAAGAAGAAGTAATACTTGGTTTGTGAAAAACTTAAGAGTTATACTAGCTTTATGGGAAGTTGGGTATAACGGCTTAAGAATGTTTCTTGATTTGAATCGAATGTGTATCGACAAACCAACTGCAGCGTTAAAAAAGGAAATGTTTTGACTAATTAAGTATTATTAAAACCAGTAGAAACTTCCATCTGCATAGAAGCTAAGATGAGACAAAATGATATTTCCTAGATCACGGCTGCTGTAATAAGATTGTTATAAACAAGAATATCCTACTCACATATAAGACTTATGTTTCTCAGATTGTTTAAAAGAGAATTATATTCTTAAATGAATAAGACTATGAACTCTGAAACCTTTCTAAAATAAGAAGCGTGAACATTTGAAATTAGGCAAACTTGGGCGTTTGGAAAATAATGTTGTTACTTGATTTTACAAAGGTAATTGTTTTGGTATTTAAAAGACGATCACTCTATTTTATACTACGGGTATTGTGTGACTTATGTGAAAGCAACGGATCTTTTAAAAGATTTAATGTATGAAGTCCTTTGGGGTAGATACGAACTTGTTAGCTTAAGGTACCTTGTGTGAATAACTTGATTGTCTTTGGTTTGAGATAGCCTTGTAAATACTTTCTTGTTGATGTGATAAGTGAAAATGTTAGGATGCTACGTGTGTTAGTATCTTGTGTGATCGTGATGTAAGGGGTCATTCTTGTTGTGCTTACGTTGTTAAGCGTTAAGCGTTGTACTATTATTGTATCACATACCCTTTGACTTATTATACAGGGCTTGCCACCCGATCGCGGTCTTTACGGCTACGCGGTCCTCGTGACTACGCGGTCGCGGTAGCTCGGGATTGATCATTCGGGTGTTTAGCCCGACGCGGGGATTCCTATGCGATGCTGTTGAGACTATGCGGTCTTTTGAGACTATGCGGGTTGCGGGAGCCTGGCGGATACCGAGGTTAGGCGCCCGACGCGGGTATACCTCGGTGATGCAGGACCATGATTCGAGGAATACCTCATGCGGGTCGTGTGTGACCTATGCGAGCTGCGAGTTCGAGGATAGACGCAGCACATTGATATTGCGGGCGAGTGGCGGCCGATCATGTGGTGCGGTCTAGAAAGACCTCGGAATACAGTTTGTGGTATTTTTGGTACTGTGGGTCTTAGTAGTCGGCTATGCCTTCGTACTTGCCCCGTACGGTTTTATTGTGATAACTTTGAGGGCGTGAGTTCCTGACTTGACATGACTGCTTATTTGTTGTGAACTGTAGTTTGCTTATCATACATGTCTCCTGCTTTATAGACTATTATGATTTCATTTACAGTATTTTTTAGTTTCACATACTCGGCACTGTTGTCTTGACCTCGCCCGGGAGTGCGTTCATGCCGCAGTTGAGGTACACGATCGTTGATCCTAGCTCTCGAGTCCGATTTGGCGTTTGGGAAGCTCCGTTTCTCGGAGGCTTATCGGTGGTATAGTCCTGTCGTAGTAAGTGTTTACATTCGGGGGTTTGGCGAATACTGTCCGCCATTGTTGTCATATCATTCTTAGAGGTGCATGAAATCTTGTTGTGGCGGGGTTTGTAAAGGATTAAACGTTCATGTTGAAAAAGTTGTTATTTACATATATCCGAAAGGCAAGTTTTCTCAGTTATTGTTTCATATTTCATAATATGTCTTGTATCGTTTATGTTCCTGATTACTCGATGTTGTATCACTAGGGTGCGGGGTAAGGCACGATCCGCGGGAATCGGTCGTGTGATGGCGGATGAATCGACCATAGATTTAAATCTGATGGGTGGTAGAACCCGACCATATTGCGAGATTTAATGCAGAATTTAAGCGTGAATTTAAATGCAATAATTTAAAGAACATGAATGTTTAAAAGATTTAGGAAGTAGTACTATCCATAATCATATTATTCAAAAAATTTAAAATACTTACAAGGAGTTTAATTCCGAACGGTATATTGTTCATATGATATGAGTCATATGGGTCATATGAATCATATTTTGGGGAATTTAGGAATTTCGGGTAAGATATTTTGAGGATTTGATCTTCATAGACTCTCCGAGGTCATATGAAGAAGGTATTTAACTAACCTACTAAGGGGATAATCTGAAAGAACTTCAAAACTCTAGAGAGAAGGAAGAGAGAATTAGAAACTAAGGAAAGAAAAATCTTATTCAACTAAGGGACAGGGGTTCTCCTTTTATAGGAGAATTACAAAGTGGGATTTACTATTGCAAACAATATTTAAATAATTAAACTATTCATCCGAGTGCAGAATGACGTCATGCATGACCTCATTATTTTTGTCTTCATCTCGAATCTTGCTTTCACTATTTGGGCATTTATTTTT
Source organism: Przewalskia tangutica (assembly GCA_029844215.1). Taxonomy (NCBI): domain Eukaryota; kingdom Viridiplantae; phylum Streptophyta; class Magnoliopsida; order Solanales; family Solanaceae; genus Przewalskia; species Przewalskia tangutica. The sequence continues at coordinate 113,493,011 of CM056723.1, read as the reverse complement.
CGGGAATTTTTGTCAATTATTCCTCCGGGATTTTAGGCCCTTTCTTGCTAGCTTCTAGAATCCACTGTTGCCAAAAATAGGACTATCTTCATTTTCAATGTCAGGTTCTCCTCTTCTGTTGAAGAACTTTGTTTTGATGATGATGGTGCAAATTTTTGAAGTATGGCTTGCATTTCTTCTAGAGTTTTAGCCGACGCAAGCATTGAGGTCATCTGGGATTTTGGTGAAAGGAACTGGGTATGCTTCTTTGATTGGAATGACGCATGTGGTGTCTGTGGAGGCCCCTGTAAAGGAATGTGTTTATTATCATCTAGTCATTCCTGGACTTTTGGTGGTGTGAGGCTCTTTGGTATTTTAAAGCTGTCCCACCATCGGATTTTAAATCTTCTTCGGATGACTGGTATTTTATCATATGAATAATCTACAAACCATGTACATACCCATGGTAAATGTATTTTTTTATGAAAAAAGGTGCAAGGGTATAAATCTTTTTTCTTCTTCTGAGGGTTTGAACTGAGATTTGAAGAGGCTAAAAGATTTTATGACTTCGGGTTTTTGTATATCCAGGGTGGATCCGAATTGTTCCCACCATGAATTCCACGAAGTGGGAAATTGTGAAGCATCACATGAGGTATCAAAATGGAAAAGCCAAGTGGCTTTGGTTGGTATTTTGAATAAAAAAGGAATTGAACCAAGCTTGTTGGTAATACCAGTAATTAAAAGGAATATTAAAAAAGGGCTCATTTTTGTGGGAGTCTGGGAAATTTTCGAGTTTTGATAGGTCATTCCCCCAATGAGTAGGAGCAATTACTCGAAGTATTTTGCAAATTGAATAAAAGGGATCTGGGTTGTTTTTGAAAAAGTTAATTTTTATTGTTGCTGATCCTGTTATTTCAAGGATAGCCTGATAAAAATATGAGGTTTTTAAAGTATCCCATGATTTATAAAACCATTTTGATCTAAAATAATTTTGTAGTGCTAAAAAAAGATCTTTATTAAAAATCCTGTCACGGCCCAATTCACAAGTCGTGATGGCACCTACCCTATTCCCCCGAGTAGGCGAACCACATTCTCAATAACAAGTTAAATCAACGGAAAATAAATAAAGAAAAAGAAGTTATAAAGTCTTAATACTTAAATGGTTACGACATTCTCCAAAATCTGGTCAAAAGGGTAAAAGAGCACTAACAAATCTAAAAAATAGAAGTCTGAAGGAATGCCTGAAGGCTACATACAGTCTGTCAATAACCAAAGAAAATGGAATTAACTAAGAAGCCCTTCAGGGGCCACGGACGACCAAGTAGCTCACCCTGAATGACTAGAAGATGTCCATCTCGCGAATATGCCATGGGGTGTAGAACTGGAACCTGGATCGTACTCTGCACTCAGCAAAAGTGCAGCAAGAGTAGTATCAGTACAACACTAGTACCGGTAAGCATCATAGGCCGACAGTGATTAGATAACGCATGAAGAAGTTGAAACCAACAAGTAGCACATATTGCAATCAGGCATAGTCACGTATCATATTCAAGTAAAGCGTAAAGAAATCATGAAATCAACCATGAAAGATATAATTCACTAAATGATCAGTCAAAATATGAGTGGATGAATGCAATGCAATGCAATGTCACCTCTCTCACTCCCTCTCTCCGGGAGAAACCTCGGAGGCTATCACTCCCGCTCTCTGGCAGAAACCTCGGAGGCTATCACTCCCGCTCTCCGGCAGAAACCTCGGTGGCTATCACTCCCGCTCTCTGGCAGAAACCTCGGAGGCTATCACGTCCGCTCTCCGTTCATAAATCTAATCACTCCTTATAAGATAGATAGTGATTCTGTATCTTTTAAATGTAATAAAAAGAAATTAAAATTCAATTTTATAACAAAACCAAAAACAAGAAATTTAAACATAATAAGAACATGTTCGATACATGAAGATGGTATAAACGCAAAAATACAAGGAAAATCGTACCACCTACAAGAACTAAAAAAAGAAGTTTCTCTTGAGAGATTGAATACACAATTAGAAAACCCCGTAGTTAAAAAACAAATTTCTAAACTCCAAAAAATCTTCGAAGCAGAAATATGTTCCGATATTCCAAATGCTTTTTGGAGCAGAAAACAACACATAGTAGATCTTCCTTATGAAAAAGATTTTGACGAAAGACAAATTCCAACAAAAGCCAGACCCATTCAAATGAATAGTGACCTTGAACAACATTGTAGAAAAGAAATTCAAGATCTTGAAAATAAAAAACTAATTTCCAAATCTCGATCCCCTTGGAGTTGTGTTGCTTTCTATGTAAACAAAAATTCCGAAATAGAAAAAGGAATTCCTAGATTGGAAATAAACTATAAACCCTTAAACACATCCCTCAAATGGATTAGATACCCAATTCCAAACAAAAAAGACCTGTTACTAAAATTACATTCAGTCTTAATATTTTCAAAATTCGACATGAAATCAAGGTTTTGGCAAATCCAAATCTCTACCAAAGATCGTTATAAACCGCCTTTACGGTACCCTTTGGTCAATACGAATGGAATGTAATGCCTTTTGGTCTAAACAATGCGCCTTCAGAATTCCAACGAATAGAATGATATTTTTAATGATTAGTCTATATACAATGCGCCTTCTGCATAGTCTATATACATGGATCTTTTTCTCGATAGAACTACTTCTTATGATTTTGGATCATCTTCTTCCATGGATTCAAAAAAGATAATAAATTCCGAAGAAATCATTATACAAGATTTTAAAAAATCAATAGATAATTGGGAAATACCAAAAGTAAATAGAGATCCAATTTACAAAAATTCCAAATGTCAATTCTTCAAAACAGATTTCACTATTAAAACGGAAGAAAGAGATATCCAATTGACAAAACCCTTTGAAACTATTCAGTTACTTTCTCAAAATTCCTTAAAAAAACATAGAGAAAGAAATTATAAATACATACACATTGGTTTAGTCCAAGTAGGGATAAAATCCCTTACTAAGAAGGATTAAACACTTCAATCCTTGCTATCTTAAGAGATGCAAGATTCACAAACTTCGAAGATTCCCTGTTAAGTTCGGTTGAGTCCAGTCTCTCCACAGGACCAATCTATTTTGATTGTTACCCAAACTTTTCAGTTTCTTTAAATGATAAAAATATCCAAAAATCCCTTGTCTTACAGATTAAGACACACAATTACCAGATGCTTGAAGGATCTATTCCTGTAGCATTAATTTTTAGAATTCATTATAAAGTTATGACTTTTGCTTTTGCCACAAAGGTCATATACCATAGTAAGAAAGGTGAAACCCTTCTTTTACAAACAGATCTTTTCAAATCTAACACAGTAATACCACGACCTATTAGATGGAAAGATATTACCCTACCAGAAGAATGGGTTCTGGAAGGTGTAGTTAAACCTGAACCCTTAGAATCTGAGCAACCAAATACCCATCTTAGAGAAATAACTCAATGCCAAGATGGTAGGGTCAGTCTCTCATTTTTAAGAATATCTATGAGTAATAGATACGAAGATACAAGTTCCGAAGAGACCCTAGATTTAGGAAGAGTCTCACGAATCCCTTCGATAATAAATACACCAGTCAAACTAAAACCTAGGTATTCTACATCAGATCTACCAAATCTAACAAACGTAGATTACACAAATCAAATACCCAGGCCAGTATATATAAATTCCACGGTTAAAGAAAAGATGGACGACCAAGAACCTACAAGTACAACATATTCTTCAATAACCCACAATGACTTAGCAAATGAAATTAAAGTTTTAGAAAAAGAATTCCAAGTAGATAAAAAACTACTACAAAAAAAATTCTATGAAAAACATAATTCAGAAAAAAGAATTTGGTTCTTTCAAAATTTCCTAAATACAAGAAAATAAATACAAGAAAAATTCTATGAATTTGTTCAAGAAAATAAAATTAATATTCCTTTTTTCGATTGGTTTGAAATATACTCCTCTCAAAACTCCATAGGATACCCCTTTCCTAAAACAGTAGACCCCACTATTAATAATAGTATAACCACATTAACATATAAATCCGATAGCAGTGATACCTTAGAACAATTCAAAAACCCCTCATAATTAATATGAATTGGAAACAACAACCCGCACAAGGGTTACAAATAGCACCAGGGTTACAAATAATTCCTGCTCCAGACCTAGGAATAATAAAACCCCTAGCTCAATACTCTATAATGCCGCTTCCATTTATGATTGGAACCTAGATGGAATAACTGAATACAATATCCTCAGCTTCCTCCAACAAATGACAATGGCAGCAAATGTCTATCAAACACAAAAGGATGTCCTAGATAAAACCTCTACAGAACTGCTAATCGCAGGATTCTCAGGTCAACTAAAAGGATGGTGGGATCATTATCTCACTAACCAACAAAAGGAAAATATCTTAAATGCTATAAAAACAGATGAAGAAGGAGTACCAATACTAGATGAACTAGGAGAACCTATACAAGATGCAGTATCAACCTTTATACTAACAATATCTTTAAATTTCATAGGTGATTCTACACATCTTAAAAACAAAAAATGCTGAATTAATTTCAAATGCAAAAAATTAAGTGATTTTCAATGGTATAAAAATACCTTCTTAACTAGAATAATGGTTAGTGAAAATTCTATACAACCATTCTCGAAAGAAAAATTCTTAGCCGGACTACCAACCCTCCTAGGAGAAAAGGTTAGGAATAAAATTAAAGAAAATTGTGGAAAACAAATAATACCCTACGATGAGTTTACATACGGAGAATTTGTCTGTGTAACTCAGCAAGAGGGATTAAATATCTGTCAAAATCTAAAAATACAAAAACACCTTAAGAAAGAATTAAAAAGAACAAATTATGAATTAGGTAATTTTTGCAACCCGTTCGAACCAAATAGCATGGAAAATTCCAAAACCTACGAAGGAGACTGTAGCAAAACTTATAAATCCCACAAAAAACCAGCAAAAGATTATAAATCTAACAATGATTATTATAAAAATAATCGTTACAAATACCGTATTACCAAATACTTCTAGAAAATACGACTTAACAAAAATCTTAGAAAAAGGCAAGAAAATAAAAAAAATAACAATTCAAGAATTACAAAAATAAGTAATTCAGGAAAGACTAGAAGTAAAAAAAATTAAAAGAAAAACAAACAAAAAATTAGGAACTAATTAAAATTGTGCTTTCAGATAATGCAAAACAAAACCATTTTCCAAAAATTGCCGACTCGGAAAAATCCGATTCAGAAAATCCCTTAGAACCAGATAATAATGTTGAAAATGGAATAGAAAACCTAGAAGAAATCCCGAAAGATTTTCTAACCGTCTTAAGACAAATCACAACAAAGAAATACCTAATAAAAATAGGACTAAAATTTTCAAATAATTTTAAAATTACAACTGTTGCTCTCTTTGACACAGGAGCATACTTGAATTGTATAAAAACCGGTATAATGCCTGAAGAATTCCTAGAAAAAACACAGGATTCGTTAGCGGTGGCTAATAATTCTAAATTAGAAATTAAGTCTAAAATCAAAGCGTCAATCATAAATGATGAAATTTTTATAGCTACGTCATTTGTTCTAGTTAAAGAAATTCACAATTCCGTAATCTTAGGAACACCATTTATGAATCTGATCACCCCTTATAAAGTGGAAAATGAATTTGTGTCATTTAAAATTAATAAGAAAAAAATTAAAATTCCAGTTTCTAACGATACCAAAAACAAAAGATCTCAATCTCATAAAAACGTGTTCATTACATAAAGAAAAATCATATTATTTACAAGAATTAAAAAACAATTTTTCTTTAGGAGAGAGAAGAAACAAGTATACTTCTGACCACCCAATTAATATTAATTTTAAATTTATTTCTCCAAATTATGCATGTTTTCAAAACTCAGCATTAAAATTTATTTTCTGTAAATTTATTGTTAAAGAATCTTATCCTGAAATCTTGGCCCGTGATTTCCTCCAAATCCCTATAAAAAGCCACCAAATCCCTGACAATAGCCACATCAAGGAAATGTCCTACCATTGTCCAAATAATTGGCGTCTGGGCTACAATGATAAAATATCTAGGAAGGACATGCGTGAATGTGGACAATGGTATACACATGCAGTGTGTGGAGCCTTACGCCAGAAAAGGAAAGAGGAGAACCTTCCGACAATAAATACCCCAGTTGTTGCACCTCAACGACATCAAACAAATACCATGGCTCCCAAAAAAACCCAAAATACTGTTCCCAAGCTAAAACCCATGTCCTGGTACGATGTGGTGATGAAAGAAGAAGAAGAAAATACCAGCAGCACAGAAAATACCCAGGAAAAAGCAACAAATCCGGCGCTAGAATTAACTGCTGAAAACCTCTTTCAGCTACTTGTAAAATCCCCGGAGTTACAACAGGCACTAAGGCAACTACAAATTCCTAAAGAAGAAGTTGTCCAAGAAACATTAGAGAAAAAAATCTCTAATTTTGCTACAAAAATCGAGAAAGGCGAATCTTCAAAAACCCTTTCTCAAAATGAATTTCTAAATACCAAACCTGAGAAAGAAGATTTTTCAACAAAATCTTTCTCAAAAACAATTTTCAAAAAATCAACTTGTGATACCACAAGTACCCAAAAATCCCACTCCTAATTTTTTCATAAAACCGTTTTTTCAAAACATTGCAACTCTTGAAAAAGGGTTTTTTTTAATAAAGACTCTTTTTTAGCACTACAAAATTATTTTGGATCAAAATGGTTTTATAAATCATGGGATACTTTTAAAACCTCATATTTTATCAGGCCATCCTTGATATAACAGGATCAACAACAATAAAAATTAATTTTGTCAAAAATAACCCAGATCCCTCTTATTCGATTTGCAAAATACTTCGAGTAATTGCTCCCACTCATTGGGTGAATGACCTATCAAAACTCAAAAATTTCCCAGACTCCCGCAAAAATGAGCCCTTTTTTAATATTTCTTTTAATTACTAGATTACCAACAAACTTGGTTCAATTCCTTTTTTATTCAAAATACCAACCAAAGCCATACTTGGCTTTTCCATTTTGATACCTCATGTGATGCTTCACAATTTCCCACTTGGTGGAATTCATGGTGGAAACAATTCGGATCCACCCTGGATATACAAAAACCCGAAGTAATAAAATCTTTTAGCCTCTTCAAATCCCAGTTCAAACCCTCAGAAGAAGAAAAAAGATGTATACCCTTGCACCTTTTTCATACAAAATTTCATTTACCATGGGTATTTACATGGTTTGTAGATTATTCAGATGATAAAATACCAGTCATCCGAAGAATATTTAAAATTTGATTGTGGGACAACTTTAAAATACCAAAGAGCCTCACACCACCAAAAGTCCAGGAATGGCTAGATGATAATAAACCCATTCCTTTACAGGGGCCTCCACAAACACCACATGCGCCATTCCAATCAAAGGAGCATACCCATTTCCTTTCACAAAAATCCCAGATGGCCTCAATGCTTGCGTCGGCTAAAACTCCAGAAGAAATGCAAGCCATACTTCAAAAATTTGCACCATCATCATCAAAACAAAGTTCTTCAACAGAAGAGGAAGAACCTGGAATTGAAAATGAAGATAGTCCTATTTTTGGCAACAGTGGATTCTAGAAACTGTCAAGAAAGGGCCTAAAATCCCGGAGGAATAATTGACAAAAATTCCCGACAAAAATAAATGGCCAAATAGTGAAAGCAAGATTCGAGATGAAGACAAAAACAATGAGGTCATACATGACGCCATTCTGCACTCGGATGAATAGTTTAATTATTTAAATATTGTTTGCAATAGTAAATCTCACTTTGTAATTCGCCTATAAAGGAGAAACCCTCTCCCTTAGTTGAATAAACTTTTTCTTTCCTTAGTTTCTAATTCTCTCTTCCTTCTCTCTAGAGTTTTAAAGTTCTATCAGATTATCCCCTTAGTAGGTTAGTTAAATACCTTCATCATATGACCTCGGGGAGTCTATGAAGATCAAATCCTCAAAATATCTTACCCGAAATTCCTAAATTCCCTAAAATATGATTCATATGTCCCATATGACTCATATCATATGAACAATATATTGTTCGGAATTAAACTCCTTCTAAGTATTTTAAAGTTTTTCAATAAAATGATTATGGATGGTACTACTCCTAAATCTTTTTAAATATTCATGTTCTTTAAATTCTTGCATTTAAATTCATGTTTTTAAATTTCTGCATTAAATACTGCAACATGGTTGGTTCTACCACCTACTGCATTTAAATCTATGGCTGGTTCATCCACCTACCTTTAAATTCCTGCACTTAAATTCCTGCAGAACCTTTGAATTATGGTTTCCATAACTTGGAACCTTATTTTGTAAGTTAATCGTTATTTACTTACTGTATTATTTAATTAACTTTGCATTATTCAATCCATTATATACCAGTTCCTTCCCTGTTTATTATCCCCTTTAGATCCTCGACCTAACTTGGTATCAGAGTCATAAAGGGTAAATTCTATAGAGAGATATGATGTACAGATCAGGTGAAATCTCTTTTTGGATTCCCCGATAAACTCGTCCACGGACGAGCCTTCTAAGTTGGTTAAATCCCAGAATTCCGAGCGATCAGACCACAGGGTTACGGTAAGTCCTCGTGTGTAAGGAAGACAAACACCCATAGGAATACTGTCTCGGTTGGGGTTGTAGGAAGGTAAGAGTTTCTGAACTTGGATTCCATATACATGGATCCGTTTCTCGATAGAACTACTTCTTATGATTTTGGATCATCTTCTTCCATGGATTCAAAGAAGATAATAAATTTCGAATAAATCGTTATATAGGATTTTGAAAAATCAATAGATAGTTGGGAAATACCAAAATTAAATTGTAAAATCTGGAAAAAAAAAAATAATATATAGTTGTGGTTGGGTTAATAAATAAATATATATATATATATATATATATAAGAAAACAAATAATAAATTGCATGGGATGGAGTTAGTGTTAAAGTTGGATAACTAGATAGATAAAATGAAAATAAGAAGAAAAAAAAAAGATGCATGCATGTTGTGCACGTCCCTTCCCTTCTCCCCCCCCCCCCCCTTTTCATTTCCCCTCCAACTCTTGTCATTCCACCTCCCATAGGTTATAGAAAACTTTTCTACTTATACATTGTACATGGCACAAATAAAATACCTAGCACAAAGAATAGGAAATCAGAAAAAAACAAGTGAAAAGAAGAATAAAAAATCTGGAAAAAATACCAAGAGGGCAAGAAGAACAAGAATCAAAATACTAGAGAGTAAGGATCATTTTAGCAACCAAACAACAATAATATTCACACTTACAAGGTGAGTTTTCTCACTCAGAAATTCTTGGTAACATCCTTTATTTTAAGTTCAATACATGTTAGAATAAGAATTGAGTGTTGAAAGTAAATAATGAGCTTTTGATTGTTCAAACAACTAGTTGCGTCATGAAATTTACGAACTGATTTCACTGAGTTATAATTGTTAGAATTTGATGAAATTCGTAAGAATGGTACACCTCTCTATTATGATCATATAGAACCAAAAATGAGGTAAAATGGACATACGGTTTGAAAGTTATCATAGTTCAAAGTTCCTGCCTTAGATTTGTCCGAAATTTGGAAAGGCATAATTACAGACTGTTTTTATTGAGTTTTACTTATTAGAATTATATGAAAATTTACATGGTTGTAAATCTCTCTGTTACGGACAGATATAGATAAAGATAGGTTAAAACGGACTTACAAGTTGAGAGTTATTGTAGTTTGAAGTTACTGCCTCGGATTCATCGGAATCCAGAAGGGCAGGACGTTGAAACGTAAAACTGTACTAATCCGTGGGAAATATGAAAATTGGTACTAAATGAAAGTTCTAGATCTCTCTGTTTTGGACATTTGAATATAAGTTATCGCTGTTTAAAGTTTCTGTCTCGGATCTATCGAGATCCAGGAAGGGCGGCGAATAAAAGTGTAAAACTGTACCAAATGGTACAGAATATGAAAGGATGGTTCACATGGAGACGTGTAGCTCTCTGTTCTAGTCATTTTGAGATTTTATGGGGCTTGAACGGGTTTACAGATTAGGAGTTATGACTATTCTAAGATTTGGTTTTGTTTAATAAAAATTCTGCCGAAACAAATTTCATGTGGCTGTTTTGAGGATAAATTTGTGTTAGTTACCCAAGGTAGTTTTAAATGAAATTTGGTACAGTGAAAGATCCCCGTCTTACCTTAGTTTACGCTTGAGAAACACCTTAGTTGGAGTTATGGTTAAAAAGCTATAATCGTTACAAGTATGAATGACAGAATGTTAGTAAAGAGAATAGTATTTATTCGATCTTCTGAAAATATGAAAAGTGAATACGTGTTCACATAAATATATAAATATATAAATATTCAATGGATCTGGTTTCACGCCGCAACAAAACGTAAAGTGAATACGTGTTCACAAATACGTAAAAATAATGGATCGGGTTGCACGCCGCAACAAAACGTAAAGTGAATACATGTTCACAAATACGTAAATATAATGGATCGGATTGCACGCCGCAACAAATATGAAAGATGAATACATGTTCACCTATATATATCAATATGAAAAGTGAATACGCGTTCACAAATATATAAATGTAACAAACATATGGAAATGCAGGGGAATGTCTTAACGTATAATACGAGATAAAATGAAGTGTTAGTCAAACTGAGAATTTCCTATGAGGAGTTGCTACATGTTTAAAAGTGTTGTAACCTGATATGTTTTTGCAATATGCTTATTACGTTATAATGTGATTTCACTTGGAATATTGTGGTGCTACTTTGAATTGCAGGGTAAGGTTCTCACTCAGTCCCAGGTGGTAGGGTTGACTTTTTATTTAACATGTTTCAGAAAAGCGTGATAGAGGAAAGACTCCACGCCAAGGCTAGCGATCGTCCCGCAGCCTCTTGTCATACCAAGTCCATTGCTTCGGGTTTGGTACTCGTTAGGTTCAGGATGTCAGTTACAGTGTCTCGGGAAATGCCCGTGTGGAATGGTCTCCCTTCTAACTTAGAATAATCTTTGTCAGTATGTCTATGTAGAAACAATATTTGCACGAGCATGGGCTCGCGTTATGTTTTCAATAAATTCATAAACAGATTTCTTTATTGTTTTTTTATTAATAGCTCTGTATTTGAATATAAGTTCAAATTTCTAAATAAAGAGAATTAAATGGTGCTCCTGGTGGGAAATAATTGTCCAGGAGCCATCACGCCCTAAGTAAAGGCTTAGGAAAAGTCGGGGCGTGACAAGTTGGTATCAAAGCTAAACCAGGTTAGGAGATTCTAGGAAGTTTCTTCGAGTTGGGTGTTTGAACAGTTACTTATTGCGACGGTGTGCGCGCCACCCTAGTAATAAGTGAACGAAATAACATCCTAAAGTTTCCCTTCTTTCATACTCCTCTCGTGCCTATCTTGAGTCTTTTTCAAGACTTGATTCTTGTACTACATCTTTCACGCGGGTTAGGAAGAAGATTATACAACGTTATACTGACCAATAATTGTTGTGTAGATGGTGATTATAAGACGAGTTCCAACAAAGAGGGAAGTACTCGAGGAACAGACAAAGGAAATGCAAGCTCAGAAGGAATTCATACGTCGTAAGATGAACTCGGGAGATGATTTTAACGAGTATATGTGCGACACAATCGTACTTTGTGCGTATTTTCTTAGGAGTAGACAGAAGAGGCATTCCTACGACCCAACCTTCTTCAACTTTCCGATTGGAGTCATATTACAGATAATATTCAACTCTGTCCCGGAAAAATTCTGATCCTCATTCAGAGGGGCAAATATGCTAAGAGGAGATGTTACAGAAGGTTCCTGGACCAAATTTCTATTTCAGGTAATAGTAGTAAGGGAAAGAATGAGCGAAATGGAAAGGAAAGCAAGGAAGAAGGTTCACAGGGAGTTGAATGTCAATCAGCAGAATAGGCGAATTATGCGGTTAAGCCCTTTAGAATGTGTCGTAGTAGGTGCATGTTCGAGTAAGAGAGCTATAGGGAATGACATAGAATGACATGCTCTTATGTATTGTAATGTCATGAAATATTTTCAAATATGAGGAATGAAACATTATTAATGCAAGTTATGAGTGGTCATTATTGTTTAGTTAATCTGCGTTTTCTTGTGGTGTTGCATGATTATGAACTATAAGAAAATTTTAAGAGCTAGAGTAGACATTCCGTCTTCTAAAATATGAGTGTGTTTGTCTTCACAGAAAATGGTGAATTCACAAATCCCGGGGGCTCAAGAGGAGGTTCATCACGAAGCTCATGTACCTCCAGTTGACGTAGTGGTGTCTGAAGGGAGCTGAGAAAATGTTGGAGAAAATGTTGGAGAGAACGAGAGTCAAATGGCCCAAGAAACGGTGGGACAAAAACTAGATAGACTCATAGAGTTAATGACAGCTGCAGTTCCACACATGGTTCCGCCCGCACCTAGTGTCTCTGTCATAGCCCGTAACTGTAACCAGACGACCCAGTGGACCGGACGATCGCACTACACTGACCGAGAGTGTAAGCTCAAGCGCACTGATAGGCTATGGGCAAATTTTATGAGGAGAAGATAACCACTTTACTCAGTGAATGACCCCAAGGCCGACCCGATAGTATTCCTCGATGAAGTTGAAGACTTAATGTTCACATTGGGATGCGTGGAGACGCAGGCATTAACTTGGTAGGCGCACGACTAGTGGATGATGCAGGGGTGTGGTGGAGAAATTTTAGGAAAAATCGTCCCCCGATGTCACCACCAATGACTTGGGGTGATTTAGAGCGGCATTCATTGAGAAATTTATGCCTAATACGCGCAAGGATGCGCTCAGACGGGAGTTTGAACAGTTGAAGCAAGGTGACTGCAGTGTACAAGAATATGATACACAGTTCGTGAGGTTATCGGCATACAACACACATGTCGTCCCTACAGAAATAGATAGAGTCAAGCGATTTGTAGAGGGTTTAAACCCGAACATAGCAGAGAAGGTGGTGGCGTTAGCCAACGATCGAACTTATCTTCAGATTGTCGATATGTCTTTGAGGGTAGAAGGTTTCGCTAAAGCAAAAAGAGAATATTCGCAGAAGAGATTTCAGACGTCAGGAGCATTTAATCAGAGTCAAAATGAGAAGCAGGAGTTTAGTAAGGGATCTTCAGGACCGAACCAATCTGTGGGCCAGTCTTATTTCAAGCCTAAGGGGCACAGTTGGTCTAATTATCAAGGTAGCAAGGACAAGGCCACCAACCCTAACACAGGAAGTGACAAACCGATTTGTAAGATTTGTCAAAGGAAACACACTGGAGAATGTCGACTCTTAACGAAGACATGTTATAACTGTGGAGAGTCAGGCCACTATGCCAGGGATTGCAAGAAGAGGACCCAAACTCAATCTATTCAGGGGAGGTCAGAAGCAACCACATCTGCCTACAGGGGAAATCAGGGAAACCAACCCTGCCAGAGTCAGGGAGGTCAACAACCCAACAATTCTAATCGGCTCTACGCTTTGCCCCAGAGGAATGAGGTAGAAGCCTCTAATGCGGTGGTCACAGGTATTTTGCTAGTCTCGAGTATTCCTGCATTTGTATTATACGATCCCGGCTCAACATCTTCATATGTGTCAATGAGCTTTGCTAAGAATTTACACGTAGAACCTTCTTATTTAAGTGAACCTTTTGAGGTTATGACACCAGTACGGGCCTCAATTCGGGTGGTAAATAATTTCCCATTAGAAGTGAATGGCAGGGGAACAATGGTGAACCTAGTACTACTTGATATGGTAGACTTCGACGTCATTTTGGGTATGGATTGGTTGTCGGCATGTTATGCCATGTTAGATTGTCGGCGAAAGATAGTGAGATTAACTTTTCCCGGAGAACCAGAAGTTGTTATAAGTGGTAGGATTGGAATATCCTCAGGTCAGTTTATTTCCTACCTTGGGGCTCAAAAGTTATTGAGAAGTCACAGAGTGGAGTACGCATATCTGGCTAATATAGTGGATACCCAAAAAAAATCCCCAACAGTGAATGATGTTCCTATTGTTCGAAATTTTCCGGAGGTTTTTCCTGAAGATCTTCCAGGCCTTCCTCCGGATATAGAAGTGGAGTTTTCTATAGAGTTAATTCCGGGTACAAGACCCATTTCTATTCCTCCATATCGAATGGCCCCAGCTGAATTGAGGGAGTTAAAAGAACAATTGAAGGATCTTCTGGATAAAGGCTTTATAAGGCCTAATGTTTCCTCAGGGTGCACCAAATTCGCTTGTGAAAAAGAAAGACGGATCGCTCTGAATGTGCATCGATTATCGGCAGCTCAATAAGGTCACGATCAAGAACTGATACCCATTACCAAGAATCGATGATCTTTTTGACCAACTTCAGGGAGCTAGCTATTTTTCCAAGATTGATCTCCGTTCGGGATATCTCCAGCTAAAAATAAATCCAGATGATATATCCAAAACAGCCTTTAGAACCCGATACGGCCATTATGAGTTCTTGGTCATGTCTTTTGGGTTAACCAATGCCCCAGCGACTTTTATGGATTTAATGAACAGAATCTTCAAACCATTCCTAGATTTGTTTGTGATCGTGTTCATAGATGATATCCTAATTTACATTAAGAGTGTTGAAGAACATGAAAAGCATCTGAGGGTAGTGCTTCAAGTCTTGAAACAGGAGAAACTATATGCTAAATTGTCAAAGTGTGAATTTTGGTTGGAAAAGGTAGCCTTTTTGGGTCATGTTGTGTCAAGGGATGGAATTATGATAGACCCCCAGAACATAGAAGCAGTGAAGAACTGGCCAAAACCGACCACTCCGACAGAGTTTAGAAGTTTCTTGGGTTTGGCTGGGTATTATAGAAGATTCGTAAAAGGTTTTTCTAGTCTTGCTACTCCCCTGACCCGGTTGACTCAAAAAGCGGTTAAGTACCAGTGGTCAGAAGCATGTGAAGCAAGTTTTCAGAAACTAAAGGAATTGTTGACTATCGCATCACCCTAACCTTACCATCGGGATGCTAAGGTTCACGCCTATTGTGATGCCTCTAAAGTTGGGTTAGGATGTGTCTTGATGCAGTTTGGGAAGGTTATTGCGTATGCATCAAGACAGTTGAAGATACATGAGAAGAATTACCCAACTCATGACTTGGAATTAGCTGCGGTGGTGTTTGCCTTACGAATATGGAGACATTATTTGTATGGTGTGCATGTGGACATATTTACAGATCATAAGAGTTTGCAGTACATAACCACGCAAAAGGATTTGAATCTCCGACAAAGAATATGGTTAGAGTTGTGGTCGGTGTATTTTATATACACTTTTTGAGTCCTTTTTAGTTAGTATTTTACTCATTTTTGTTTATGTTTAGTATAGTATTAGGGTCGTTTTCCTTTCTTTTGTGTCACAGCGGTCAGAAATGGAGAAATAGCGAAAAGAAGAGAAAATGAGCTTAATTGAGATGGAATTGCACACAAAAAGGGCCAAGAAAGGAAGTCTAAGAAGTTCCGGGAATTATAGAGGAGATCAGACGAAGACCGGACGAACAAAGGACGAAGAAACGAAAACTCCGGAGAGATTCCGTCACCAGAGCCGCGGCGCTTGGCAGCAGCGCGCCACGGCCAACGGCCGCCCAAATATCTCGATTTTCAGCGCCGCGCGCGATCACAGGCCGCGGCGCCGACGCGGGAGTTATGAAGTGCTGGGCCGAATTTGACATGTTTTTCAGAATCCTAAAGGGATAACTTTTCCTTCCTAAAGGGATAACTTTTCCTACCTAAAGGGATAACTTTTCCTACCTTAAAACCCTTACCTAAAAGGATTCTAATAACTTTTCCTACCTACAAAATCTCTAACCCTTCACCAAAAGGATTTTTTGGCTATAAATACTCTACATCATTAGAAGAATTATTCATTCTCCATTCCACCATTCACCACTCTACATCCACCCTTCCACCAATCCATCTTGTAAATATTCCACAACACAATCCTTGGATGCTAGAAGGCTTGGAGACTCATTCTTAAGTATTTTTCTTTTCTTTTCTTTTCTTTATTTAAGTTTTGTATGATGAACTTTGAATTAGTTCTTGTCATGTCAATGGCTAGGAACTAATTCTCTTATAGGGCTTTCCATGTTGATTCACTAGAAACTTATGTTGTGAATTAATGCATGTTTATGGTTATTATTCTTCTTTGAGAGATCTATCTAATAATTGCGTTGAATGCTTGGTAATTAATTGACAACTAATTATCCTTATATGATTTCTAATTTACTTCGAAATGAGAGATTGTGAATATGCTGTAAGTTGGGTAGACATTCTTGGATTGGGGATGAAAATACCTCAATTATTTATGTAGCGTTAATGAGAGGCTTAAAAACCCTAATTTTGCGCATGATGCGTGACGGTTAACTAGGTTTTTGTTCTTAATCCTCCTATAGAGTTATCCTTATCACCGAAAGGTAGGTAAGGTGCAATACTGGGGTTGAGTGTTTATATATCCTTAACGGGAATATAAAACGATTTCGTAAACCTGCTTTCTCCGAGAGAAGAAGGTCATAATTCGTTGTATTAATAAATAACATAAGCGGATAGTTGAGGAGACATGGAAGCCCTATTCCCATCACATCTGAAGTAAACTCATTAGTTAAATTAGTCTTTATAATTCTTAGTTATAAACAACAAAATCAAATATCAATTTACCAAATAGATACCAAAAGATAGATAGTTGGTAATTGAACCCTAATCCTTGTGGACGATATTCGGTGTTACCAGGACTATATTACTTGTCACGATAACGTGCACTTGCGTTAAAGTGTGTGCATCTTTTTGCGCATCAAGTTTTTGGCTCCGTTGCCGGGGATTAGGCATAGTTCAATATCAGTTTTATCTATTTTTAATTTCTAATTTGGTTGCTCCAGGAACAAGTTTCTAACTTGTTCTCATGAGCATTTTATCACTTTTTTTGTTTTTCTTATTTTGCGTTAAATTCGAGAAAAAATCTGACACATGGACTACTACTATCAGAACATGGAGTCATCAACACAGCTTTAACCTACGATTTCGTAGGAAGATCGAAATGAGTTGCAGTGTGCATACTTATGTTCGCCAAGTGCCGAGCTCGGTTTATGGTCGAGACAAGAGAGTCCTCGTAAAGTTGGAACCGCAATAGGAGAACTCGCAGTCATTTTGAACAGCGAAATGCAAGAAAAGTAATCTGCACCTGTGGGAGGTGGCAAGAAAATTGAGGAGCCTGAACCACACCCAACTATTGAGGAATCTGGCGAGATAGTTGGTGTAGAGAAGGAAAAGATTGCAGAGATCCAATTATTCACCTTAGTATTCTTTACCATCCTGGAAAAGCCAACGTGGTGGCTGACGCACTCAGTAGGAGATCAATGGGCAGCTTGGCCCATTTGGAAATACAAAATAGGGGTATTGTTAGTGAGGTACAAAGATTGGAAAACCTCGGGGTTAGTTTAACTAAGATCAGTGAAGGTAGGGTGGTGGTACATGATACCTCGCAATGCCTTAGCATCGAAATAAAAGAAAGTCATTGACGACGATACGGAGTTTGTTGGATTTGGAGAGGTCCAACAGGAAAACCTTCACGCCATATTGGGAGATAATGACGGAACCCTTCGGTATAAGGGTAGGTTATGTGTTTCTAAGGTAAAGGATCTAAGGAGGAAGATCTTAGATGAGGGTCACAACACAAGATATTCCATTCATCCAGGGTCAACAAAAATGTATTAGGACCTCAAGGCAAATTACTGGTGGGACGGGATGAAGAAAGACGTTGTGGAGTTTGTCGGGAGGTGTCTTATATGTCAGCAGGTGAAAGCTGAACATCAAAAACCTAGCGGATTACTTCAGTACATTGGAGTCCTCATGTGGAAATGGGAGGCGATTCATATGGATTTCAGAATCGCCCACCAAAACTCGAGAAGGGTATGATTCTATTTGGGTGATTGTTGATCGCTTACAAAGTCACCTATTTCTTACCGGTCAAGACTACGATCGCGCACCACAAGACAATACGATTTATTTGAAGAGATTGTGCGTTACACGGATTCGCTTACAAATTATTTCGATAGGGTTCCTGATTCACCTCACACTTTCGGCAAAGTTTCCAGCAGAGTCTCGGGATAAAAGTTAAGTTAAGCACGACTTTCCACCCGCAAACAGATGGGCAAGCTGAGCGAACAATTCAAACACTTGAGGATATGTTGCGATCTTGTGTGTTAGATTTTCGTGAAGTTGGTTGACCATCTATGTCTAATTGAGTTCGCCACAACAATATTTTTCACTCTAGCATACAAATGGCCCCGCTTGAAGCATTATATGGACGAAAATGTAGGTCTCCACTTGGATGGTTCGAGGTGAGACGCAAATCGTTCGGACCAAGTCATGCAAGAAACAAATGATAAGGTACAGATGATTCGGGAGCGGATCAAAACAGCTCATAGCCGTCATAAGTCCTATGCGGATCATCGAAAAAGAGATCTTGAATTCCAAGAGGGAGAGAAAGTATTTTTAAAAGTGTCCCCAATGAAGGGAGTGATGCGCTTTGGTAAGAAAGGGAAATTGAGCCCAAGGTTTGTTGGGCCATATGAGATCTTTCGAAGAGTGGGGAATGTGGCTTACGAATTAGCACTTCCACAAGAGCTGGAAGTAGTGCATCCGGTATTTCATGTGTCAATGTTACGAAAATACTTGCACGATCCAAGTCACGTCATCCTTCCCCAAGATATAGTTCTTAATAAAGAGCTTCAATATGAAGAGGCTCCGGTAGAAATACTTGATAGAAAGGTCCAACGCCTTAGAAATAAAGATATTGCTTCCGTGAAAGTCCTATGGAGGAATCACTCCACAGAGGAAGCCACCTGGGAAGCTGAGGAGGCGATGAAAGTCAAATATACATTCCTATTTGACTAAGGTAATAAAAAAATGTGTTACATAGTACTTCATATGTGTGTCATTTGCGTGTCTATATGCATGTGTTACAACCTTATTCTCATTCGAGGACGAATGCTTCTTAAGGAAGGGAGAATGTGAAGCCCCAAATTTGTTACAATAAACATTATTGTGTCTATGTGATTATGTTACGACCTTATTCACATTCGAGGACGAATGTTGCTTAAGGAGGAGAGAATGTAAAATCCGAAAATATATATATATATATATAGTTGTGGTTGGGTTAATAAAAATATATATATATAAGAAAATAAATAATAAATTGCATGGGATGGAGTTAGTGTTAAAGTTGGATAACTAGATAGATAAAATGAAAATAAGAAGAAAAAAAAAGATGCATGCATGATGTGCACGTCCTTTCGCTTTGGGGCGCCCCCCCCCCCCTTTTCATTTCCCATCCAACTCTTGTCATTCCACCTCCCATAAGTTATAGAAAACTTTTCTACTTATACATTGTACATGGCACAAATAAAATACCTAGCACAAAGAATAGGAAATCAGAAAAAAAAACAAGTGAAAAGAAGAAGAAAAAATCTGGAAAAAATACCAAGAGGGCAAGAAGAACAAGAATCAAAATACTAGAGAGTAAGGATCATTTTAGCAACCAAACAACAATAATCTTCACACTTACAAGGTGAGTTTTCTCACTCAGAAATTCTTGGTAACATCCTTTATTTTAAGTTCAATACATGTTAGAATAAGAATTGAGTGTTGAAAATAAATAATGAGCTTTTGATTGTACAAACAACTAGTTGCGTTATGAACTTTACGAACTGATTTCACTGAGTTATAATTGTTAGAATTTGATGAAATTCGTAAGAATGGTACACCTCTCTATTATTATTATCATATAGAACCATAAATGAGGTAAAATGGACATACGGTTTGAAAGTTATCATAGTTCAAAGTTCCTGCCTTAGATTTGGCCGAAATTCGGAAAGACATAATTACGGACTGTTTTTATTGAGTTTTACTTATTAGAATTATATGAAAATTTACATGGTTGTAAATCTCTCTGTTACGGACAGATATAGATAAAGAGAGGTTAAAACGGACTTACAAGTTGAGATTTATTGTAGTTTGAAGTTACTGCCTCGGATTCATCAGAATCCAGAAGAGCAGGACGTTGAAACGTAAAACTGTACTAATCCGTGGGAAATATGAAAATTGATACTAAATGAAAGTTCTAGATCTCTTTGTTGTGGACATTTTGAGACCTTACGGAGGTCTATCCGACTTACGGATTGATAGTTATCGCTGTTTAAAGTTTCTGCCTCGGATCTATCGAGATCCAGGAAGGGCGGCGAATAAAAGTGTAAAACTGTACCAAATGGTACAGAATATGAAAGGATGGTTCACATGGAGACGTGTAGATCTCTGTTCTCGTCGTTTTGAGATTTTATGGGGCTTGAACGGGTTTACAGATTAGGAGTTATGACTATTCTAAGATTTGGTTTTGTTTAATAAAAATTCTGCCGAAACAAATTTCATGTGGCTGTTTTGAGGATAAATTTGTGTTAGTTACCCAAGGTAGTTTTAAATGAAATTTGGTACAGTGAAAGATCCCCGTCTTACCTTAGTTTCCGCTTGAGAAACACCTTAGTTGGAGTTATGGTTAAAAAGCTATAATCGTTACAAGTATGAATGACAGAATGTTAGGAAAAAGAATAGTATTTATTCGATCTTCTGAAAAAATATGAAAACTGAATACGTGTTCACATAAATATATAAATATATAAATATATAATGGATCGGGTTGCACGCCGCAACAAAACGTAAAGTGAATACGTGTTCATAAATACGTAAAAATAATGGATCGGGTTGCACGCCGCAACAAAACGTAAAGTGAATACGCGTTCACAAATACGTAAACATAATGGATCGGGTTGCACGCCGCAACAAAACGTAAAGTGAATATGCGTTCACGAATACGTAAACATAATGGATCGGGTTGCACGCCGCAACAAAACGTAAAGTGAATACATGTTAACAAATACGTAAATATAATGGATCGGATTGCACGCCGCAACAAATATGAAAGATGAATACATGTTCACCTATATATATCAATATGAAAAGTGAATACGCGTTCACAAATATATAAATGTAACAAATATATGGAAATGCAGGGAATGTCTTAACGTATAATACGAGATAAAATGAAGTGTTAGTCAAACTGAGAATTTCCTATGAGGAGTTGCTACATGTTTAAAAGTGTTGTAACCTGATATGTTTTTGCAATATGTTTATTACGTTATAACATATTTCACTATTAAAACAGAAGAAAGAGATATCCAATTGACAAAACTCTTTGAAACTATTCAGTTACTTTCTCAAAATTCCTTGAAAAAACATAGAGAAAGAAATTATAAATACATACAAATTAGTTTAGTCCAAGTAGGAATAAAACCCCTTACTAAAGAAGGATTAAACACTTCAATCATTGCTATCTTAAGAGATGCAAGATTCACAAACTTCAAAGATTCCCTGTTAAGTTCGGTTGAGCCCAGTCTCTGCACAGGACCAATCTCTTTCGATTGTTACCCAAACTTTTCAATTTCTCTAAATGATAAAAATATCCAAAAATCCCTTGTCTTACAGATTAAGACACACAATTACCAGATGCTTGAAGGATCTATTCCTGTAGCATTAATTTTTAGAATTCATTATAAAGCTATGACTTCTGCTTTTGCCAAAAAGGTCAGATACCATAGTAAGAAAGGTGAAACCCTTCTTTTACAAACAGATCTTTCCAAATCTAACACAGTAATACCACGACCTATTAGATGGAAAGATATTACCCTACCAGAAGAATGGGTTCTGGAAGGTGTAGTTAAACCTGAACCCTTAGAATCTGAGCAACCAAATACCCATCTTAGAGAAATAACTCAATACCAAGATGGTAGGGTCAGTCTCTCATTTTTAAGAAGATCTATGAGTAATAGATACGAAGATACAAGTTCCGAAGAGACCCTAGATTTAGGAAGTCTCACAAATCCCTTCGATAATAAATATACCAGTCAAAATAAAACCTAGGTATTCTACATCAGACGTAGATTACACAAATCAAATACCCAGACCAGTATATATAAATTCCATGGTTAAAGAAAAGATGGACGACCAAGAACCTACAAGTCCAACATATTCTTCAATAACCCACAATGACTTAGCAAACGAAATTAAAGTTTTAGAAAAAGAATTCCAAGTAGATAAAAAACTACTACAAAAAAAATTCTATGAAAAACATAATTCAGAGAAAAGAATTTGGTTCTTTCAAAATTTCCTAAATACAAGAAAATAAATACAAGAAAAATTCTATGAATTTGTTCAAGAAAATAAAATTAATATTCTTTTTTTCGATTGGTTTGAAATATACTCCTCTCAAAACTTCATAGGATACCCCTTTCCTAAAACAGTAGACCCCAAGCTAAATCAACGGAAAATACATAAAGAAAAGGAAGTTATAAAGACTTAATACTGATCATCACTAAAATTGTCACGACATTCCCCAAAATCTGGTCAAAGGGTACAAGAGCACTAAACATAGTCTAGAATAGAAGTCTGAAAAATGCCCGAAGGCTACATATTGTCTATCAACTAACAAAAGTAAATGGAATTAACTAGGAAGCCCTTCAGGGGCCACGGATGATCAAGTAGCTCACCCTGAATGACTGAAAGATATCACCCTCGTGAATCAGCCACGGGGCGTAGAGCTGGAACCTGGATCGTACTCTGCACTCAACAAAAGTGCAGCAAGAGTAGTATCAGTACAACACTAGTACCGGTAAGCATCATAGGTCGAAAATGATTAGATAACGCATGAAGAAGTTGAAACCAACAAGTAGCACCTAGAGCACACAGGCATGGTCACATATCATATACATGTAAGGTGTAAAGAAATAAAGAAACAACCAGGACAGATAAAATTCACCAATGATCAGTCAAATTTAAGAATGGATGAATGTAATGCAATGCAATAGTCGTCTCTCTCACTCCACTCTTGTACACACATGCTAAGGGCAGTGCCTCAAAGCCATGACCCATGGGGGACCCGTGAAGTCCATGTACCACTCGTGCTCTCCGGCAGAAACCTCGGAGGCTATTGATGCGCGAAAAGATGCACACACTTTAACGCAAGTGCACGTTATCGTGACAAGTAATATAGTCTTGGTAAGACCGAATATCGTCCACAAAGATTATTGTTCAAGTACCAATTATCTATCTTTTGGTATCTATTTGGTAATCGATATTGATTTTGTTGTTTATAACTAAAAATTATAAAGGCTAATTAACTATAGATTTACTTCAGTAGTGATGGGAATAGGGCTTCCACGTCTCCTCAACTATCCGCTTATGTTACTTATTAATGCAATGAATTATGGTTCTTCTTCTTTTGGAGCTAGCAGGTTTACGAAATCGTTTTATACTCCCGTTAAGGCTATATAAACACTCAACCCCAGTATTGCTCCTTTCTACCTTTCGGTGATAAGGATGACTCTATAGGAGGATTAAGACCAAAAACCTAGTTAACCGTCACGCGCCATGCGTAAAATTAGGTGTTCAAATCTCTAATTAACGTTACATAAGTAATTGAGGTATTTTCATCCCCAATCCAAAATATGTCTACCCAACTTACAGCATATTCACAACCTCCTCCTTTCGAAGTTTGATTAGAAATCATATAAATAATGATAATTAGTGATCAATTAATTACCAAGCATTCAAAGCAATTATTGGGTAAATCTCAACAATAAGAAGAATAACCATAACATGCATCAATTCATAACATAAGTTTCAAGTGATTCGACATGGAAAACCCTATAATGGAATTAGTTCCTAGCCATTGACATGACAAGAACTAATTCAATATCCAACATAAAAACTGAAAGTAAAGTAAAGAAAAGAAAAGAAAAATACTTAAGAACGAGTCTCCAAGCCTTCTAGCATCCAAGGATTGTGTTGTGGAATATTTACAAGATGGATTGGTGGAAGGATGGATGTAGAATGGTGAATGGTGGAATGGAAAATGAATTCTTCTAATGATGTAGAGACTATTTATAGACCAAGAATCCTTTAGGTGAAGGGTTAAGGATTTGTAAGTAGGAAAAGTTATTAGAATCCTTTTAGGTAAGGGTTTTAAGGTAGGAAAAGTTATCCCTTTAGGTAGGAAAAGTTATCCCTTTAGGTAGGAAAAGTAATCCCTTTAGGATTCTGAAAACATGTCAAAATTAGGCCCAGACTTCATAAATCCCGCATCGGCGCCGCGGACTGCAGATCGCGCCGCGGCTGCCAAAGTGATCTGCTTCGTTGCCCTTTCTCGTCCGGACTTCGTCTGATCTACTCTATAATTTCCGGAACTTCTTAGACTTCATTTCTTGGCCCTTTTAGTGTGCAATTCCATCTCTTTTATGCTCATTTCATCTCCTTTTCGCCATTTCTCTGTTTCTGACCGTTGTGACACAAAAGAAAGGAAAACGACCCTAATACTATACTAAACATAAATGAAATGAGTAAAATACTAACTAAAAATGACTCAAAAAGTGTATATAAAATACACCGATCAGCTATCAATCACTCGTGCTCTCCGGCGGAAACCTCAGAAGCTATCAATCACTCGTGCTCTCCGGCAGAAACCTCGGAGGCTATCAATTACTCGTGCTCTCCGGCAGAAACCTCGGAGGCTATCAATCTCTCAATCACTCACCTCACCATCATCACAAAATAATATGAAAAGTATGTCAGGCAT
The DNA here is from genome assembly GCA_029844215.1 of Przewalskia tangutica. Classification (NCBI taxonomy): domain Eukaryota; kingdom Viridiplantae; phylum Streptophyta; class Magnoliopsida; order Solanales; family Solanaceae; genus Przewalskia; species Przewalskia tangutica. The sequence goes on along the minus strand of CM056723.1, from coordinate 113,468,223 downwards.
GATATCAAGTCTCAACACAAATCACTAACATACAATCAAATGATAATCACATAAAATAAAACATATGAAGACAAGCCCACATAACAGCTGACGAAACCAACGTAAGTGTAATTCATATCCACTTCATGCCCAAAGGCCTATCATGCTATCCCCGTCACTTTCTACAACTACATACGATTCTCTAATCAGAGTCTAACTAAAGTAAACCGTAACCTACCTCAATGTCGAGCGGGTGCCACGAACAATCAAATCAATATCTCCCCCTTGCGTAGAGCCTCTGAACGCTTAAAATCTAGAAAATATGCGAACTGCGTTATAATACGAATCTAAGGACATCCATATTGCTATATTTATATTAAAAATATTTTTACCATTTCAATTATATGACTAAACCCCTACACGTATAAAAATATTAGCATAACTTCAGGAAATTCAAATAACATTCCTTTCTTTCAACTTTCTCGTATCTTCCGCTTGTAAAGGATATAACATTAAATTCGTAACTCCAAATCAGGTGTTTATTGTACCACATAGAAGGAAACACTAGGATCTATTATAATACTGAATCTCATATGACAGTACTTAGTGTAGTTGGTGAAAATATACGAAGGAAACAACCCTATGAAATCTGTGTCACCAGAATTTTTGCAACATAAGGCAAAAACTCTAAACAGTCATAACTTCCAAACCATAAGTCGAATTTATCTCCGTAAGATCTCAAACTGACGGGAACATGGAAATCTACAACTTTTATTCAGCACATAATTTTATATTCCTTACGGATTTGTACAGTTTTCACATTTTTCATACTGCTCGTCTGGATTTCTGTAAAATAAGGCAGAAACTTTAAACGGTCATAACTTTCAAACTATAAGTCGGATTTATCCCCGTAAGATCTCAAACTGATAGGAACAGAGTAATCTACAACTTTCATTCAGCCCATACTTCTATATTCCTTACGGATTTGTACAGTTTCCACGTTTTACAGGCTGCTGTAATTATTATGCCATGATAAATCCCTCAAGTTTCTCTATTCAAGTGGATTGTGGAATTTCCGTATAATGACCTCTTTGAAATTTGATTGCATTCAATAACACATTAGTATAAGGATCATGAATATATTAATTCAACCATATAACATAGAACCTAACCTGAACTTAATTGAGCGATTCCTCCTCGTCCCGTTACTAGCGTTTCTTTTCTTTCTTTCATTCTCCTCTTTTGCAACGTTCTCCCTCTCCTTTGTTGTTGTCGTCCCTCTATTCTTTTTGATACTAGGGTTTCTTTACTTTGTTTTTTTTTCTTTTTTTTTCTTGATAGCTGCTAGGGTTCGTTCCCCTCCCCTTTTCCCTTCTTGTAGTCTGACGTGCCCTATCAAGGGTGGTGGGCTTGGCCCACTTAATCACTTATTTAATTTCCTGTCCAATTTCATATCTTAAAATCATATAATTAAAATATTCTATAGTCCCATACCCATTTATCGTAGTTTTAAGTGCTAAACGACCAAACGGGTCGTTACATTAGATACCAATCAAACAACCGCTCTTCCTCGAGCGACAAGTTAAGGGCGGAGGAAAAAAGATACTTGAACTGTCGAACAACTGAGGATATCTACTCTGCATATCCACCTCGGTCTCCCAAGTGGCCTCCTCAACCGGACGGTGCTTCCACTGCACCTTGATTGAAGCGATTTCCTTGGACCTCAACTTTCTCACTTGCCTATCCAAGATTGCTACCGGCTCTTCCTCGAATGGTAAGGATAGTATTAAAGTTGTCAAGCATCAAGAATCTATGTTATAAACCCCGTGTAAGCCTTCGTGGCAATGATCACGTTGATGGTTACACTTGCTCATTGTATCTATCGAATTTTCGATTAACTTAGCTCAAAATTAAATCTACATTTTTCATGGCCGAAAATTTCCCCGTAGCTAGTTCCCATAAGTTTATACTGACTCTGATCAAATTGCTTGATTTTGATTATAACCACATCTCTGAACGAAATTGATTGATTCCAAAAAGACCATCATCGTCACCACAATCCCTCAATTGTAGTCGCAATTCCTTATCAAACATGTACCAGTTAATTATCTTGATTCTACTTACTCTTCTTTCACACCTTCTAATATCGTCATCAGTACAGAAAAAATCCATATAAAATATGTTGTCACCAACCACAAGTTTTAATCGTGACTCCTTCTCACCAGAAAGAATATATGCAAATCTTTGAGCCAATTCTAAACATTTTTTATCCAAGTCCTATTGCACTAATTCCAGCTATGTTAGTTTCGTCGAGATGAAGCTACTGAGTCAACACTCATCGTCCAATTCCCCTTAAACCTTCAAATGGCGTATTATGTGCAACACTCTAGTGATTATTTTATCATTCCAAATTTGTCAAAAATCAGTCCATCACCCCAACGACCTTCCACATCTATTTGTAACTCCTCAATATATCACTAAGTACATGAGCAAACCGTTAGAACTGTTCTTAAAGTTTCCATCAACTAAATATTATCACATATCCTGGTAAACTCCAATAAGCCTGATAAACTCATTATATCTCTATTCTGAAATAAAATATATCATCTTTAAAAATGGGCTACTGGGATACAGATAAGCCTCTCTGGCAACCCATCCATAAGCCACTTGACCCTAGATGAGCAGATCCGACCAGATGTAAAATGTATAATTTCTCGAATATCGCTACTAGTCACTCGAACTGATTCCGAACATTAACAGTATAAGTAGTGAGCTTTCCAAAAGTTTGTGATGACTCATTCCGTCCATTTTCTCTTGAATAATCAACCTTGTATCGTCAATCTAACCTAACTAAAATTTCACCCAACTCATTAACTTGGTACAACTATACCCTTCGACTTAAATCTTCATGTTTCTCAATTAACCCTAGCTAGTCACACAAATTTGATAAATCCTAAAAAAAATTAAAATACGTCAAGCCCTCCTTTTTGTTCCTTCACTTATCTCATTCACCACTCTGAATACTTTGATATCTGGCTTTTGGCCTCCTACCCTTCACAATCGTAACAACTCTGAGTGTGATGTCTCATTACACCCTTACAAAAATCCAAAAGTACCCAATCTTAAAATTTTACATGTCTCACTCCAATATCCCTATGTTAATCACACTTAAAATGTTCAATCGTGTTATCAAGCTAGAAACATTTCGACATAGTCTACTATCATGACACAATTTCACCTCAAAATATACATCAACTACAAGTTGCAGAGATTCCAAGATTTCCTCTTATTTATCAACTCTAGCCCGTCAATTAAATAATACTAGGAAATTACCTATCTTGGTACAACACATCGCCTTTCCATCAATCTTATCATGTTAGTCATCTGAATATTACACCTTACCAGTCACCAATCACAAAATCTCATGACACTTTGTCATAACACTTAGTCAAGTTACATAGACTTCCCTCTTCAGTCATATTTATCAATGTAATATCCTGATACATCACTGTCCTGATACATAATTTGTAAGGCAATCCTTACTTATCATACACACAATCCTACCAACGTTCTCACAAATTTCCATACGAGTATCTTTGCCAAATATCCTTTAATTGAAGAGTACTTCTTCCATATTAGTTCATTTGTTTACCAACCCAATATCAATGTCGGAAGTCCTATAGTGAATTCACTACTCTTGGCCCCAACCGATATTACTAATCCTTAATTCAATTTCCAAAATGCTCTTCACAACTTGAATTAACTAAGATGTAAATTTGATCTACCACTTTAAATGTTCTTATTGACTAACACCTCGCTCGAGGGTCCTTAAGTGATGTTTTTCTGAACTTTAATGCCCTTAGCAAATCATGTAATCATCAACTCCACAGATTCACGTCACGGGTAATTGTAAGAACTTTCCGAGTCCTAAGAACATATATAATACCCACATATATCATTCCTAATATTAGATGCAACAGTAGATAACCCCTAAAGTAATAAACTTTCACACTTATTCATCCATATGTCCATCATCATTAGTCGATCATTATACTCCTCATAGCCCACGACATAGTCAACTTTACAAAATTCTTGTTCATTTAACATTTATTTTATAAATGGAGTAGCCTTGTTCCATGACAACCTAATGAGTTTACCCTATTTATGATGTCTTAGCCCATAGAATATGTCATGCTAGCACCACCCATCAGCCTTGAACATCTAACAAATGTGGTATATCTCACAAAATCAACAAAACTTTAGCCCAAAATGACCCCTTTATATCACCTCTTCAAAATCTCAAGTGAACCGGCAGCACAACCTCTACTGAAAGATTACAACCTCCCCTTTCCATAAAATTCAATCTCCATGGGAAAATTCCCCCACTTGACGTAAAGGCAATAAATATTTCCCTTAAGAACCTCTAAACAACTTGTGCTTAAGCCACATAATCCCATCTTGCCGACACTCAACCTTGTCATTCATTCTCCCGCGCAATACCAAACTAAGCACACCTCATACTCCCATCAAAATAATATTTTACCAGTATGACTATTTTGTCACCAAACATAAACTATTTGGATTCTCGTCAGTACACCTCAACCTATAGGATAGAGAGGAAATACTTTATACGAATAACATAAAGAGTCCTACCACCTGTGAGAGAATATAGAAATGAGTTTAAGATACCAATCTGAACAATCTCGCACGAAAAGAACGAACCAGATACCAATCGGATTGAACTAGCACGAAAGTACAAAAGAAGTGGAATGTTTCCTAAATGTCCTATAGCCTCTCGAGGATGGGTACGGAAGTCTACGTACCAATCCGCAAGACTCTACTAGACATTGATCTTGTACTTATTAGACCGATTAACCTAAAAGCTCTGATATCAAATTTGTCACGACCCAAATCACAAGTCGTGATGACAGCTATCATATTCCCCCGAGTAGGCAAACCACGAATGCATTACCAAGCTAAATCAGCGGAAAATAAATAAAGAAAAGGAAGTTATAAAGTCTTAATACTGATCATCACTAAAATTGTCACGACATTTCCCAAAATCTGGTCAAAAGGGTACAAGAGCACTAAACATAGTCTGGAATAGAAGTCTGAAAAATGCCCGAAGGCTACATATTGTCTATCAACTAACGAAAGTAAATGGAATTAACTAGGAAGCCCTTCAGGGCCACAGATGATCAAGTATTTCACCCTGAATGACTGAAAGATATCACCCTCGCGAATCAGCCACGGGGCGTAGAGCTGAAACCTAGATCGTACTCTGCACTCAACAAAAGTGCAGCAAGAGTAGTATCAGTACAACACTAGTACCGGTAAGCATCATAGGCCGACAATGATTAGATAACGCATGAAGAAGTTAAAACCAACAAGTAGCACCTAGAGCACACAGGCATGGTCACATATCATATACATGTAAGGTGTAAAGAAATCAAGAAACAACCAGGACAGATAAAATTCACCAATGATCAGTTAAATTTAAGAGTGGATGAATGCAATGCAATGCAATAGTCGCCTATCTCACTCCACTTCTGTACACACATGCTAAGGGCAGTGTCACAAAGCCATGACTCATGGAGGACCCACGAAGTCCATGTACCACTCGTGCTCTCCGGCAGAAACCTCAGAGGTTATCAATCACTCGTGCTCTCCGGCAGAAACCTCTGAGGCTATCAGTCACTCGTGCTAACCGGCAGAAACCTCGGAGGCTATCAATCACTTGTGCTCTCTGACAAAAAACCTCGAAGACTATCAATCTCTCTCAATCACTCACCTGACCATCATCACAAAATAATATGGAAAGTATGTCAAGCATGATATCAAGTCTCAACACGAATCACTAACATACAATCAAATGATAATCACATAAAATAAAATATATGAATACAAGCCCACATAACAGCTGACGAAACCAACGTAATTGTAATTCATATCCACTTCATGTCTGAAGGCCTATCATGCTATCCCCGTCACTTCATACAACTACATACGATTCTCTAATTAGAGCCTAACTAAAGTAAACCTAACCTACCTCAATGTCGAGCGGGTGCCACGAAAATCAAACCAATGTCTTCCCCTTGCGTAGAGCCTCTGAACGCTTAAAATCAAGAAAATATGTGAACTACGTTATAATACGAATCTAAGGACATCCATATTGCTACATTTATATTAACAATATTTGTACCATTTCAATTGTACGACTAAACCCCTACACATATAAAAATATTAGCATAACTTCAGGAAATTCAAATAACATTCCTTTCTTTCAACTTTCTCGTATCTCCCGCTTGTAAAAGATATAACATTAAATTCGTAACTCCAAATCATGTGTTTATTGTACCACATCGAAGACAATACTAGGATCTATTATTATACCGAATCCCATATGACAGTACTTAGTGTAGTTGGTGAAAATTTACGAAGGAAACAACCCTATGAAATCTGTGTCGCCAGAATGTTTGCAAAATAAGGCAGAAACTCTAAACATTCATAACTTCTAAACCATAAGTCGGATTTATCTCCGTAAGGTCTCAAACTGACAGGAACAGGGAAATTTACTACTTTTATTCAGCACACACTTTTATATTCCTTACGTATTTGTTCACGTTTTTCATACTGCTCGTCTGGATTTTTGTAAAATAAGCCAGAAACTTTAAACGGTCATAACTTTCAAACTATAAGTCGGATTTATCCCCGTAAGATCTCAAACTGACGGGAATAGAGTAATATACAACTTTCATTCAGCCCATACTTTTATATTCTTTAGGGATTTGTACAGTTTCCACGTTTTACAGGCTGCTGTAATCATTATGCCATGATAAATCCCTCATGTTTCTCTATTCAAGTGGATTGTGGAATTTCTGTCTAATGACCTCTTTGAAATTTGATTGCATTCAATAACATATTATTATAAGGATCATGAATAGATTAATTCAAACATATAAAATAGAACCTAACCTGAACTTAATTGAGCGCTTCCTCCTCGTCCCGTTACTAGCGTTTATTTTCTTTCTTTCCTTCTCCTCTTTTTTTCCTACTGCTGCAACATTCTCCCTCTCCTTTGTTGTTGCCGTCCCTCTCTTCTTTTTGATACTAGGGTTTCTTTTCTTTGTTTTTCTTTTTTTCTTTTTTTTCTTTTAGCTGCTAGGGTTCGTTCCCCTCCCTTTTTCCCTTCAGAGTCGACGTGTCTCTATCAAGGTAGTGGCTCGCCCACTTAATCACTTAATTAATTTCCTCCACAATTTTATATATTAAAAATCATATAATTAAAATGTCCTATAGTCTCATACCCCTTTATCGTAGTTTTAAGTGTTAAACGACCAAACGGATCGTTACATGTAGAATGAATAAAAAACTACAAGAATTAAATCTCGACAAAGAACCCCTCATAAATAATATGAATTGGGAACAACAACCCGTACAAGGGTTACAAATAGCCCAGGGTTACAAATAATTCCTGCTCCGGACCTAGGAATAATAAAACCCCTAGCTCAATCCCGCTATAATGCCGCTTCCATTTATGATTGGAACCTAGATGGAATGACATAATACAATATCCTCTGCTTCCTCCAACAAATGACAATGGCAGCAAATTCCTATCAAACACAAAGGGATGTCCTAGATAAAACCTCTGCAGAACTGCTAATCGCAGGATTTTCAGGTCAACTAAAAGGATGGTGGGATCATTATCTCACTAACCAACAAAAGGAAAATATCTTAAATGCTATAAAAACCGATTAAGAAGGAGTACCAATACTAGATGAACTAGGAGAACCTATACAAGATGCAGTATCAACCTTGATACTAACAATATCTTTATATTTCATAGGTGATTCTACACGTCTTTAAAACAAAAATGCTGAATTACTTTCAAATTTAAAATGCAAAAAATTAAGTGATTTTCAATGGTATAAAATACCTTCTTAACTAGAATTGTGGTTAGGGAAGATTCTAGTCAACCATTCTGGAAAGAAAAATTCTTAGTCGGACTACCAACCCTCCTAGGAGAAAAGGTTAGGAATAAAATTAAAGAAAATTGTGGAAAACAAATAATACCCTACGATGAGTTTACATACGGAGAATTAGTCTGTGTAACTCAAAGAAGAGGGATTAAAAATCACAAGATCTAAAAATACAAAAACGCCTTAAGAAAGAATTAAAAACACAAAATGTGAATTAGGTACTTTTGCAAACAACGAACCAAATAGCATGGAAAATTCCAAAACTCACATGAGATCAGAGTAAAACTTATAAATCCCACAAAAAACCAGCAAAAGATTACAAATCTAACAATGATTATTATAAAAATCCTTATAAAAATAATCGTTACAAAAATAATAAAAATTCAAGAAATAATAATTCTAATTACAAAAATCTGACAGGCTACAAATGCAATAAAAAAGGACATATATCAAAATACTGTAGAATGAATAAAAAACTACAAGAATTAAATCTCGACAAAGATACTACTAAAAAATCTCTAATTCATCGGTAGATTCTCTGATTCTCGAGTCGAATTGTGACTCGACTATTTCTCTCTTTCATCAGAAGATAATAAGTCACTCCAAGTAGATGAATTAGTCACGAGTAGTTCAACTGAAAACCCTGAAAATAAAGGAAAACGAATATGTGTTAACCAAAGATCAAGAATTTATGATAGATATGATTAAACACATAGATACCAAACACCAAAAAGAATGCCTAAATAAACTCCTAAATACCTTTTCACCAGAAAATAAAGAGATTAAAATATCGTATTACCAAATACTTCTATAAAATACGACTTAACAAAAATCTTAGAAAAAGGTAAGAAAATAAAAGAAATAACAATTCAAGAATTACAAAAACAAGTAATTCAGGTAAGACTAGAAGTAAAAGAATTAAAAGAAAAACAAACAAAAAATTTGGAACTAATTAAAATTGTGCTTTCAGATACTGCAAAAGAAAACCATTTTCAAAAAATTGTCGACTCGGAAAAATCCGATTCAGAAAATTCCTTAGAATAAGATAATAATGTTGAAAACCTAGAAGAAATCCCGGAAGATTTTCTAACCATCTTAAGACAAATCACAACAAGAAATACCTAATAAAAATAACACTAAAATTTTCAGATAATTTTAAAATAACAATTGTTGCTCTCTTTGACACAGGAGCAGACTTTAATTGTATAAAAACCGGTATAATACCTGAAGAATTCTTAGAAAAAACACAAGATTCGTTAGCAACGGCTAATAATTCTAAATTAGAAATTAAGTCTAAAACCAAAGCGTCAATCATAAATGATGAAATTTCTATAGCTACGCCATTTGTTCTAGTTAAAGAAATTCACAATTCCGTAATCTTAGGAACACCATTTATGAATCTGATCACCCCTTATAAAGTGGAAAATGAATTTGTGTCATTTAAAATTAATAAGAAAAAATTAAAATTCCAGTTTCTAACGATACCAAAAACAAAAGATCTCAATCTCATAAAAACGTGTTCAATACATAAAGAAAAATCTTATTATTTACAAGAATTAAAAAACGATTTTTCTTTAGGAGAGAGAAGAAACAAGTATACTTCTGACCACCCAATTAATATTGATTTTAAATTTATTTCTCCAAATTATGCATGTTTTCAAAATTCTGCATTAAAATTTATTTTCTGTAAATTTAGTCTTAAAGAATCTTATCATGAAATTTTGGCCCGTGATTTCCTTCAAATCCCTATAAAAAGCCACCAAATCCCTGACAATAGCCACATCAAGGAAATGTCCTACCATTGTCCAAATAATTGGTGTCTGGGCTACAATGACAAAATATCTAGGAAGGACATGCGTGAATGTGGACAATGGTGTGTGTGGAGCCTTACTCCAGAAAAGGAAAGAGGAGAACCTTCCGTCAATAAATACCCCAGTTGTTGCACCTCAACGGCAGCAAACAAATTCCATGGCTCACAAAAAACCCCAAAATACTGTTCCCAAGCTAAAAGAAGAAAAATCCCCGGCACAAATCTCAACAGAAAAAACCCATGTCCTGGTACGATGTTGTGATGAAAGAAGAAGAAGAAAATACCGGCAGCACAGAAAATACCCAGGAAAAAGCAACAAATTCGGCGCAAAAATTAACTGCTGAAAACCTCTTTCAGCTACTTGCAAAATCCCCGGAGTTACAACAGACACTAAGGCAACTACAAATTCCTAAAGAAGAAGTTGTCCAAGAAAATATTAGAGAGAAAAATCTCTAATTTTGCTTCAAAAATCGAGAAAGGAGAATCTTCAAAAACCCTTTCTCAAAATGAATTTTTAAATACCAAACCTGAGAAAGAAGAATTTTCAAAAAACCTTTCTCAAAAACAATTTTCAAAAAATCAACTTGTGACACCACATGTACCAAAAAAACCACTCCTAATTTTTTCATAAAACCGTTTTCTCAAAACATTGCAACTCTTGAAAAAGGATTTGTAACGACCCGTTAGTCGTTTAGCACTTTAAAACTATGAAAAGAGGGTATGAGACTATAGGGTATTAAATTATAGGAGTTTTAATATACAATTGGTGCATGAATTTAATTAATTAGATGATTTGATTATAATATAATAAAGGGGGAGGGGGACGTGGCATGCAGGAGGGAAAAAGAAGAAAACTAGAAAACCCTATTAGCTAGAAGGAAAGAAAAGGGGACACCAAAAGAAAAAAAGAAAGGGAGGGGGGAACGAGCGTATGCAGCGGGAAAGGGAGAAAAACAAGAGAGAAACCCTAGTACAAAGGAAAGGAGAGGGAGAGGAGAAAAGGAGCGCAGCCAGCGGGAGGAGAAACAAACGCAGCAGTTGTGAGGAGAAAGATAGGAAGAGAAAGAAACCCTAGTAACTAGAAGACAAGGAGGAAGCGCTCAATTAAGTTCAGGTTAGATTCTACGTTATATAGTTGAGTTAATATATTCGTGATCCTTATAATAATGTGTTATAGAATGAAATCAGATTAAAGAGGTCATTACACGGAAATTCCACAATCCACTTGAATAGAGAAACTTGAGGGATGTAACATGGCATAATGATTACTGCAGAACATTAAACGTGAAAACTGTATAAATCCGTAAAGAATATAAAAGTATGGGATGAATGAAAGTTGTATATTACTCTGTTCCCGTCAGTTTAAGATCTTACGGGGATGAATCCGGCTTATGGTTTGGAAGTTATGACCATTCAAAGTTTCGCCATTTTACCAAACCTGCATTTACACACCATATAAAACGTGAAAACTGTATAAATCCGTAAGAAATATGAAAATATGGGCTGAATGTAAGTTGTAGATTACTCTGTTCTCATCAATTTGATATCTTACGAAGATAAATCCAACTTATGGTTCGAAAGTTATGATTGTTTGAAGCTTCTGCCTTGTTTTACAAAAATTTTGTCGAATGCATTTCATAGGTTGTTTCTTTCGTAAATTTTCACCAACTACACTAAGTAATTTCATATGGGATTCGGTATAATAATAGATTCTAGTGTTGCCTTAGATGTGGTACAATAAACACCTGATTGGATTACGAATTTAATGTTATATCATTTATAAGCGGGAGATACGAGAAAGTTGAAAGAAATGAATGTTATTTGAAATTCCTGAAGATATGCTAATATTTTTATATGTGTAGGGGTGTAGTCATACAATTGAAATGGTAAAAATATGGTTAATATAAATATAGCAATATGGGTGTCCTTAGATTCGTATTATAACATAGTTCGTGTCCCCTGAAGGGCTTCTTAATTAATTCCATTTTTCTTTGGTTATTGACAGATAGTATGTAGCCTTCGGGCATTCCTTCAGACTTCTATTTTTCAGATTTGTTAGCGCTCTTGTACCCTTTTGACCAGATTTTGGGGAATGTCGTAACCATTTAAGTATTAAGACTTTATAACTTCTTTTTCTTTATTTATTTTCCGCTGGTTTAACTTGTAATTGAGAACGTGGTTCGCCTACTCGGGAGAATAGGGTAGGTGTCATCACGACTTGTGAATTGGGTCGTGACAAGATTTTTTAATAAAGACCCTTTTTTAGCACTTCAAAATTATTTTGGATCAAAATGGTTTTATAAATCATGGGATACTTTAAAATCCCATATTTTTTATCAGGCTATCCTTGAAATAACAGGATCAGCAACAATAAAAATTATTTTTTTCAAAAACAACTCAGATCCTTCCCAGTCGATTTGCAAAACACTTCGAGTAATTGCTCCCACTCATTGGGGGAATGACCAATCAAAACTCGAAAAAATTTCAGACTCCCACAAAAATGAGCCCTTTTTTTAATATTCCTTTTAATTACTGCGATTACCAACAAGCTTGGTTCAATTCTTTTTTTATTCAAAATACCAACCAAAGCAACACTTGACTTTTCCATTTTGATACCTCATTTGATGCTTCACAATTTTCCACTTGGTGGAATTCATGGTGGGAACAATTCGGATCCACCCTGGATATACAAAAACCCGAAGTCATAAAATCTTTTAGCCTCTTCGAATCCCAGTTCAAACCCTCAGAAGAAGAAAAAAGATCTATACCCTTGCACCTTTTTCATACAAAATTCCATTTACCATGGGTATTTACATGGTTTGTAGATTATTCAGATGATAAAATACCAGTCATTCAAAGAAGATTTAAAATCCGATGGTGGGACAGCTTTAAAATACCAAAGAGCCTCACACCACCAAAAGTCCAGGAATGGCTAGATGATAATAAACTCATTCCTTTACAGGGGCCTCCACAGACACCACAGGCGTCATTCCAATCAAAGGAGCATACCCAGTTCCTTTCACAAAATCTCAGATGGCCTCAATGCCATGCTGGCTAAAACTCTAAGAAATGCAAGCCATACTTCAAAAATTTGCACCATCATAATCAAAACAAAGTTCTTCAACAGAAGAGGAAGAACCTGGAATTGAAAATGAAGATGTCCTATTTTTTGCAACAGTGGATTCTAGAAGCTAGCAAGAAAAGGCCTAAAATCCCGGAGGAATAATTGACAAAAAATCCCGACAAAAATAAATGCCCAAATAGTGAAAGCAAGATTCGAGATGAAGACAAAAACAATGAGGTCATGCATGACGTAATTCCGCACTCGGATGAATAGTTTAATTATTTAAATATTGTTTGCAATAGTAAATCTCACTTTGTAATTCTCCTATAAAAGGAGAACCCCTCTCCCTTAGTTGAATAAGCTTTTTCTTTCCTTAGTTTCTAATTCTCTCTTCCTTCTCTCTAGAGTTTTGAAGTTCTTTCAGATTACCCCCTTAGTAGGTTAGTTAAATACCTTCTTCATATGACCTCGGGGAGTCTATGAAGATCAAATCCTCAAAATACCTTACCCGAAATTCCTAAATTCCCCAAAATATGATTCATATGACCCATATGACTCATATCATATGAACAATATACCGTTCGAAATTAAACTCTTTGTAAGTATTTTAAAGTTTTTGAATAATATGATTATGGATGGTACTACTTCCTAAATCTTTTAAACATTCATGTTCTTTAAATTCTTGCATTTAAATTCACGTTTTTAAATTCTTGCATTAAATATTGCAACATGGTTGGTTCTACTACCTACTGCATTTAAATCTATGGTTGATTCATCCGCCTACCTTTAAATTCCTTAAATTCCTGCAGAACCTTATAATTATGGTTTCCATAACTTGGAACCTTAGTTTGTAAGTTAATTTTCTTTTACTTACTGTATTATTTAATTATCTTTTCATTATTCAATCTCTTATATCAGTTCCTTCCCTGTTTATTATCCCCTTTAGATCATCGGTCTAACTTTGTATCAGAGCCATAAAGGGTAAATTCTATAGAGAGATATGATGTCCATATCAGGTGAAATACCTGTTTGGATTCCCCGATAAACTCGTCCACGGATGAGCCTTCTAAATTGGTTAAATCCTGCACTCCGAGCGATCGCACCACGTGGCTACGTAAGTCCTCGTGTGTAAGTGCATAAAACCCATGTATACTGCTTTTGGGTTGGAGGAAGGTAAGTGGTTTCGAACTCGATTCCATATACATGGATCCGCTTTCGATAGAACTACTTCTTATGATTTTGGATCATTTTCTTCCATGGATTCAATGAATATAATAAATTCAAGAAATCGTTATACAAGATTTTGAAAATCAATAGATAATTGGAAAATACCAAAAGTAAATAGAGATCAAATTTACTACCAAATACATGAATTAGCCACGACTAGTTCTGTCTCAAAAATTGAAAAGAAAAACACATATGTGTATTAAACAATGATAAAGGAATAATAAAAAGGCTAACAAAGTAATAGCAAAACAAGAATTACAAAAAGAAATAAAAGAAGCAAAATTAGAGATAAAAGAATTAAAAGAAAAATAAAAACAAGATTCTAAATTAATAAATGTAATCCTTTCAAAACCTACAGCACAAAACTCTAAATCCAATCTAAATCCCCATAGAAACGTAAAAACCTAGAAGAAATTCCAGAAGACTTTTAATGTCTTAAGACAAATAACGTCAAAGAGATACCTAATAAAAAAAACTCTTAAATTCTCGGATAACTTTAAAATCCAAAAAATTGCACTTTTTGATACAGGTGCAGATTTAAACCTAATAAAAATAGACATAGTACCAGAAAAGTTCAGAGAAAAAACGAGTGAAAGTGTAAAAGCTGCTAATTACACTAAAATCAAAATTGATTCAAAGACCAGTGCGACAATTGAAAACGACGGAGTTTCTATAGCAACACCATTTGTTTTAACAGATGTCATACACAGTTCCGTCATCTTAGGAACACCATTCATAAATCTCATCACTCCTTATAAGATAGATAGCGATTCCGTATCTTTTAAATTTAATAAAAAGAAATTAAAATTCAATTTTATAACAAAACCAAAAACAAGAAATTTAAACATAATAAGAACATGATCGATACATGAAGATGGTATAAACGCAAAAATACAAGGAAAATTGTACCACCTACAAGAACTAAAAAAAGAAGTTTCTCTTGAAAGATTGAATACACAATTAGAAAAACCCGAAGTTAAAAAACAAATTTCTAAACTCCAAAAAATCATCGAAGCAGAAATGTGTTCTGATATTCCAAATGCTTTTTGGAGCAGAAAACAACACATAGTAGATCTTTCTTATGAAAAAGATTTTGACGAAAGACAAATTCCAACAAAAGCCAGACCCATTCAAATGAATATTGACCTTGAACAACAGTGATAAGTAAGGGACTTTCTTACTGGAGCATACATAACGGACAAGGACTTATAAGACTATTCTTGAAAATGGCTAAAAAGAGTCTGCTTCATTTATCATATATATGAGATGGGCGGGCCTTTTTAAGCAAAAGATGTAGAAAAGAAATTCAAGATCTTGAAAATAAAAAATTAATTTCCAAATCTCGATCCCCTTGGAGTTGTGCTGCTTTCTATGTAAACAAAAATTCCGAAATAGAAAGAGAAATTCCTAGATTGGAAATAAACTATAAACCATTAAACACAGCCCTCAAATGGATTAGATACCCAATTCCAAACAAAAAAGACATGTTACAAAAATGACATTCTGCCTTAATATTTTCAAAATTCGACATGAAATCAGGGTTTTGGCAAATCCAAATCTCTACCAAAGATCGTTATAAAACCGCATTTACGGTACCCTTTGGGCAATACGAATGGAATGTAATGACTTTTGGTCTAAACAATGCGCCTTCAGAATTCCAACGAATAATGAATGATTTTTTAACGATTATTCCAAATTCTGCATAGTCTATATTTATGATGTTTTAATCTTGTCAAACTCCGTAGAAGAACACTTTAAACATATTAAAACATTCTTCTTTGTAACTAAGAAAAATGGATTAGTAGTATCCAAATAAAAAATGAGCATGTTTCAAACAAAGATAAGATTTCTAGGACATTATCTATCCCAAGGTAAAATGACTCTCATAGAAAGGTCCTTAGAATTCGCAAACAAATTCCCTGACAAATCCTTTGATAAAACTCAACTGCAAAGATTCTTAGGCAGCCTAAATTATGTTTTAGATTTTTATCCAGAGATCAATAAGATGGCGAAACTACTCCATGATAGACTAAGAAAAAATCTGGCTCCATGGACAAACAACCATACTCTCTGTGTCCAGAAAATCAAGAAAAAAGTACTAAAAATATCGTGTCTTCATATAACAGACCCTCATCTACCTAAGATAGTGGAAACAGAAGCCTCAGACTTAGGATACGGGGGGATCTTGAAACAAAAACCGGGGGGAAAAGAATGTATAGTTCAGTACACCTCTTCCCATTGGAATGATACAGAGAAAAACTATTCCACTATTAAAAAAGAAATTTTGAGCATCGTCTTATGCATACAAAAATTCCAAAGTGATTTACTAAATCAAAAAAAATTACTTAGAGTCGACTGCAAAAGTGCTAAAGAGGTTTTACAAAAGGATGTTCAAAATCTTGCATCAAAATAAATTTTTGCACGATGGCAAGAAATTCTCAGTATTTTTGATTTTGATTTTGATATTGAATATATAAAAGGAGAAACAAATTCCATTCCAGATTTCCTAACTCGTGAATTCCTCCAAAACAGAGAAGATACCTAAAAAAACCCCTCTTACTCCTTCACAAATCCCCCAGAAGAAGAAAGAAGTTGATACAATTTCTGATTCATAAACAAAGGATCATCCAAGGACAATTACTGGTTCATAAGCAAAGGATCATCCAACCACAAGTTCTGGTTCATAAACAAAGGATCATCCAAGGACAATTACTGGTCCATAAGCAAGGAATCATCCAAAGATCATCCTAAATACAAAAGATGATTAAACTAAATGTTTTCTAAAAATAGAGAAAGAATTTTCAAAACCCTTTCTCAAATCAATTTTTGTTAAATGTTTTCTAAAAATAGAAAAAAACTTTTCAAAAACCTTTTCTCAAATCAATTTCTGAATACGAGTTACTCTATATTCAGAAATATTTTAGGTTACCATCAAGCTTGGCTCATCTCCTTTTTATGTCATAACACTTGTTACACACAAAATTTCATTCATCATGAATATTCATAAGATTTGAAGAAGACAAATACAAAAGCCCAAAGAAATCTCTGTTCAGATGATAAGACAGTTTCAGATCATA
Source organism: Przewalskia tangutica (assembly GCA_029844215.1). Classification (NCBI taxonomy): domain Eukaryota; kingdom Viridiplantae; phylum Streptophyta; class Magnoliopsida; order Solanales; family Solanaceae; genus Przewalskia; species Przewalskia tangutica. Next base: position 113,451,087 of record CM056723.1, on the reverse strand, counting down.
CAATCCGATTATGATAATAATGGATTCTGAATAAAAAATTCCTGCAATGAAGATTAATGAAGATAGTCCTGTTTTTTGGCAATAATAGATTCTAGCTGCCAAGAAAGGCCTAAAATCCCGGAGGAATAATTGACAAAAGCCATACTCCAAAAATTTGCACCATCAAAAAATTTCTTCGACAGAAGAGGAAGATTCTGGAATCAAGAACGAAGACAGACCTATTTTTGGCAACAGTGGATTCTAGAAACTGTCAAGAAAAGACCTAAAATCCCGGAGGAATAATTGACAAAATTCCCTGACAAAAATAAATATCCAAATAGTAAAAGCATATTCGAGATGAAGACAAAAACAATGAAGTCATGTATGATGTCATTCTGCACTCGAATGAATAATTTAATTATTAAAATATTGTTTGTAATAGTAAATCTCCACTTTGTAATTCTCCTATAAAAGGAGAACCCATCTCCCTTAGTTAGACAAGTTTTTTCTTTCCTTAGTTTCTAATTCTCTTCCTTCTCTCTAGAAGTTTTGAAGTTCTTTCAGACTATCCCCTTAGTAGATTAGTTACTTAAATTCCCTAATATTCCCTTCTTCATATGACCTCGGGGAGTCTATGAAGATCAAACTCCTCAAAATACCTTACCCGAAATTCCTAAATTCCTAAAATACCTCCATATGTCTCATATGATTCATATGACCCATATGACTCATATCATATGAACAATATACCGTTCGGAATTAAACTCCTTGTAAGTATTTTAATGTTTTTGAGTAAAATGATTATGGATGGTACTACCTCCTAAATCTTTTTAAATATTCATGTTCTTTAAATTCTTGCATTTAAATTCATGTTTTTAAATTCCTGCATTAAATACTGCAACATGGTTGGTTCTACCACCTACTGCATTTAAATCTATGGATGGTTCATCCGCCTACCTTTAAATTCCTGCACTTAAATTCCTGCAGAACCTTTGAATTATGGTTTCCATAACTTGGAACCTTAGTTTGTAAGTTAATCTTCATTTACTTACTGTATTATTTAATTATCTTTTCATTATGCAATCCCTTATATACCAGTTCTATATATATATATATATATATGTAGGTGTTTTGTTGGGTCTAAAACACGTAAGTAAGGCACAACGGAAGTTTAAAATTTTGTACAATTTACTTATCCCAACAATTATATATATATATATATAGGGTTTTGTTGGGTCTAAAACACGTAAGTAAAGCACAACAGAAGTTTAAAATTTTGTACAACTTACTTACCCCAACAATTTCGTCTGGTATGATTACGTTACAATTAAGATCTGCAAAGACAGAAACATAAACTTACAGTTGATATTCTCTGGAGTCTTTACTATAGGGAGTGCACACGAGTATTCTTTCAACCACAAGTCTTGTTGTGTAATATTCCTCTGTCGGGAAAGCTAGAAAATCATGGCGGAGGTTTGAGAGGATTTTATTCTCTGAACTCTGAGTTCAGAAAGTAAACATTGAGTTATAAAATCAGTAACCAAATAATGGGGTTAAGTGTTGAATATATATGGGAGGTTAGATTACAAATCATATTAGGATTAGGCTTAAAACCTGACCCAAATTCCAAGATGCAGTGGGCCAGTTAGACTGGGCCCACTGTCGTATAGACGTCGCGACTCAAATTTCTGTAGCGCCACGCCCCGCCTGCTTTAATGTTTCAACACGTTTTGATATAATTAAATTCAAAATCTAATTTTGACTTAATTAAATAATTTTCATTGAATAAAAATTATCCCATAATTACATTGGTTTAAATATTTTGATTCTAAATCAAATGTTTTACATTCTCTCAATATACCCTTAGACCAAAAATACAATCGACTTAGTGTGACCCTTTAGGCCTTCACACATCGACATTACTCAAATTAAGATTCATACGGAACTCCTAGACTGCGTCATATGAAGAACTCAATATGTGAAGTACGTTTACATGACTCCGGTAAACATAACATTTATGTGAGATGATAAATTCCTTTCATATATGACACACTCGATCAAGCTTAGGATTTGCCATGTGTCTATCCAAATAGCTTGATCACTTTATCTCATCTATATTAGTCGACAACTAGATAATATTCTAAATATATCTCTTGCATTGGCCAATGACTTGGTCGACCTAATATCACTTAGAAGCTGAGTGTTTCCTCTTGAATATCCAATCGAGGAATGAATTCTATTCTTAGCTCAACTACCACCTTAGTCTGCATCGCAATGTACTCAATACAAGTCATGTCTTATCCTATAAGGAATTTAAGCTTAGGACAGGATCAAAGTACATTACTCTGCAAATTAGGTGCGTATTGACCTCAAGTCAAAGGACCTCTATCTCCCACATGCTGATAATACTTTAGACATGTATAATAAATAGTTTATCAGCAGGGCATACCAATACCCTCTAAGAGTATTCATGTGTCCATCACTAGTAGCAACTACTAGTATTAAGTGAGACATACTTCATTTTCTAAGAATGTGATGCAGACCACATATCGACTTATAACATATCATTGATATCTCATTCTCAATGATCATCAGTCGAGGCTATTTTTATAGTTACGCCCTATCATTAATATATCACTTTATCAATAACAAAGTAAGCTCAATGGATACACATTAATGAATAGTCACAAGCAATTAAAATCATAATTCAATAATTGCAAATGTCAAAATATATTAATCTCATTAATAATATGAATGTGTTCAAGTACATTTATCCCTAAAATAATTCTTTCTAAGACATACATACTTTCAATCTCCCACTTGGCCTAGAGCCAATCACCAACGTATCTAATGCCCATGTTTTCAAAATGACCATTATATTTGACTAAGCTTAATGGTTTAGTAAACGGGTCAGCTAGATTTTCATCTTTGGGAACGTAGTCTAATCTTATTTCTTCAGTCTCCACCATCTCCCTGAGTATGTGGTATTTCCTTGGTACATGCTTATTTATGTTCATTAATTTTAGTTCCTTAGCTTGGGCAATCGCACCAGTGTTGTCACAATAAATCATTATTGGACAAGTGGCACTTGAAATAACCCATAGTTCTTTCAAGAACTCAGATAGCGCGATAGCTTCCTTACCAGCTTCTGATCCAGCAATGTACTCATCTTCTATTGTTGAATCAGCAATTGTAGCTTGCTTGGAACTTTTCCAACTCACTATTCCACCATTTAAAATGAAGGCATAACCAGACTGATATTTGAAGTCATCAAGATCTGTTTGGAATCTAGCATCAGTGTACCCAGTAGCTACTAGATTTTCTTGTCCACCATAGACTAAGAAATATTCTTTTGTTCGTCTAAGATACTTAAGAATACTCTTGACTATTTTCCAGTGTTGCTCCCCAGGATTTTACTGAAATTTGCAAGTCATACTAAGTGCATAGTCCACATCCGCCTCGCATGTGTTTTGGCATACATGATTGATCTTATAGCTGAAGCATATGGGATCCTCTTCATGCGTTCAAGTTCTGCAAGAGTAGAAGGACTATCTTTCTTTGAAAACTTGATGACTTGAGCTATAATAAGACTTCCCTTCTTTGAATATTCCAAAGAGAACCATTTTAGCACTTTGTCTATGTATACGAATTATGACAGCCTCAACAATCTATTAGGTATAACTCTGTAGATCCTAATTCCAAGAATGTAGCAGGCTTCACCTAAGTCATTCATCATGAAGGTGCTGGATAACTATTCCTTAACTGACTGCATGAGAGTCTTATTATCTCCCATTATTAATATGTCATCAACATATATAACAATGAAGACAATACTTTCATCCGTGCATTTACTATAAACGCATGGATTTTCTTTGCTTCTAACAAAGTCAAACGATTTGACTGTTTTATCAAAACAAATATTCCAACTCCTTGAGACTTGCTTAAGTCCATAAATAGACTTCTATAATTTGCATACTGCTTTTGGCTGAGTCTTGGATGTAAAACCCTCTGGTTGTATCATATACACCTCCTCAATTAGATTATCATTGAGGAAGACAGTTTTAACATCCATTTGCCAAATATCATAATCATAGTATGCAGTTATTGCAAGCAAAATCTGAATGGACTTAATCTTCACAACTGGTGAAAAAGTTTCATCATAATCGATCTCATGCCGTTGATTATAAAATTTAGCCACCAATTTTGCCTTATAAGTTTGTACCTTTTTCATATGCATCAATCTTCTTCTTGAAGACCCAATTGCATCTTATGGGTCTAACCTATGTTAGAAAATCAACCAAGTTCCACACTTGATTGATGTGCATCGAGTCCATTTCAGATTTCATGGCTTCTTGACATCTTTGCAAATCGATGTCTAACATAGCTTCGATGTAGGTTGTAGGTTCATCGTCATCAGGAATATATATCTCATTGTGTGTTTCAACAAGGAGATTAAGTCTTTCAGGTGGACGATGAGTTCTAGTTGTCCTACAGAGTTGAATATTCTGCATTTCTGTGTTTGTTGCATTCTGATTGGGAGAAGGTGTTTGTATGTTGGACAGTCCACCACTTTGAGAGCTTTCAGGAATGTCATTTTTATGTATTTCCCGAATGGGATGATGCACAACTATTGTATCATCTTCCATTGGTTGTGTATGAGAGTCTTATATTTTTGCATTATCTCTCATAGCACTTCCACTGGCTGAAGGGCGTACTCTAAGTACCCAATCTTTACTAAATACTCCTACTGAATCCTTGCCTATGTCATTGACAAGGGTTCAACCTCTGTATTTTTTTGTGATTCTTGAATTTCTTCAAGTTCTATCTTATTGCAACTCTGTTCCTTGTAGACATAGTCTTCTTCAAGGAAAATTACATTTCTGGAAACAATGACCTTATGTTCTCCAGAAAGATAGAAGTAGTATCCCCTAGTTTCCTTTGGATACCCCACAAAATAATAGTTCTCACTTTTGGATTCCAACTTGTCAGAAGTAACATATTTACATATGCAGGGCACCCCTAGGGTCGCATGTGTTTAAGTGCTGGCTTCTTGTTGTTCCATATCTCGTAAGGAGTTTTCTCTACTAACTTTGAAGGAACTCTGTTCAGAATATATATTGAGCTTTGTAATGCATATCCCCAAATGTATATTGGCAAAGCTGAGAAGCTTATTATGGATATAACCATATCTAATAGGGTTCAATTTCTCCTTTCAAAGAACATCATTCATTTGTATGCTCTGAGGTGTCCATTGTGATTAGACTCCATGAAGCTTCAAGTAATCTAGAAATTTTTTACTTAAGTATTCACCTCCTCAATATGATCGAAGAGTCTTAATACTTGTTTTAAGTTGTTTCTCCACTTCTAACTTGTACTCCTTGAATTTCTCAAAAGCTTCGGACTTGTGTTTCATAAGATACATATGCCCAAACCTTGTGAAATTGTCTGTAAAAGTGATAAAGTAAGTGAAGCCTCCCTTAGCTTGAGTCGAAAATGGCCCACATACATCGGTAATGACTAACTCAAGTATCTCTTTGGCACGCACTTCTTTCCCAGAAAGTGAATTGGTAGTCATCTTTCCTCTCAAGCAAGATTCACAATTACCATATGATTCTAAGTCAAATGGTTCTAGGTAGTCTAACTTCTTTAATCTTGCTATCCTTGATTCATTGATGTGACCAAGTCTACAGTGTCATAAGTAAGTGTGGTTTCTTGGATTACTTATTTTAGCTCGTTTATTTTGTATATTGGTAATTTCACGACTACAGTTTAGAACATACAAATTCATCCACAAGCGGAGCATTTCCACAAACAAAACCATTAAAAGACAATACATAGTTCATTGGTAATGAATGAGGAAAACACATCAGTGTCTAACACTAGAATAGAAATAATATTCCTCGTTAATGAGGGAACAAAATAAAAATTATTTAGTTCTAAACAAAATCCTGAAGGTAAATCTAGTCTATAAGTTCTCACGCGTTAAGCATCCACTCGTGCTCCATTTCCAACGAGCATGTCTACCTCTCATGGTCCGACCTTTCTGTTGTTAGTCAGACCCTTCACATTATTACACATGTGAGAGCCACATGTGGTATCTAATACCCAGCAGTGAGAGTTACTTATAGACATATTTATTTCAATGACAAACATACCTTGTCCAACAGGTCCAGAAGTACCTAGTGCCTTGTCTCCTCTTGGATCTCTGCAATGTCCCTCATAAGCTTTTAGCATGTTGTGAAGTTCTGGAAGATTCACCTTAGTTTCATTCATGTTTAAGTTCACAATGAAATTCTCAAATGAACCAGAAAGCGAATTCAGGATCAGGTTGACAGAGACATTTACAGGCAACTTCATTACAATCGAAGCAAACCTCTTTATTAACCCAATCATCTTCAAAACATGCTACCGACATCGACCTCATTCGCTCAAATTACACTCAAGAGAGATCTCAACAGTCCATACTTCATTGTCTGAGACTGTGAGTCGTAGATATTCTTTAAATGTTCTAGCATCTCGTTGGGACCCATGTTTTCATGTCTCCTCTGTAACTCTACAGTCATGGAGGAAAACATTATACATTGTGTCAGGGTAGCATCGTCTATATGTTTCTGATAGGCTGCCTTGTCAAACAAGGCAAACTCAACAGAATCTTCATCAGGGACTGTGGGGAATACTGTGTCTAACACATACTCAATTATTTCTAGTTTTAACACTAATCGCAGATTTCTTAACCAGACATGGAAATTTGCTCCAGTCAGCTTGTTTGTTTCAACCAATATTTTAAGTGACAGATTCGACATTATAAACTGAATAAAAGATATACTTAAAATCAATATTCTAATATAATTTCTATTGAACACATTCGTTAACTAATTAACATGGCCTTTAGTTTAATTAGCTCCCACTATTTTAACATATTCTTCCACTCCGCGAAAGAATACGATTTATATCAAATATGGTCATAATGAGCCAAGATCCAGGTTCATGTTATCTTCGCGTTTGTTGAGGCTGATAACTTCAACAACACAACCTGGTAGGTCTCTAAACTAATTGCAAACAATTTGCAACTCTTGATTGACCGAATGTTCTAAAGAAACGATCTACATCCCTCGGCTTGTCTGACGATGTGGCGCCAAGACAACCTAGCAAGTCAACCCCATTATGCAATTGCAATTATGTATCTAAGAGAGTTTTGCCTTCATAAAGCAAACACTATAGTGTAAATACTCATGACGGGTTATCACACAAATTTACATTAACATGCATCTATGAAAGAGTCTGAGTCCTCGTAGACTTAGAACAAATGCTGGTCATAAATACTCATCTCGACGAAAAGGATTTTGCACTACAATCAATTATAACGTACGACACATTCATTTTAAATAAGACTTGTATTAAAGTTTTGGGGAATATTTTACTTCAGGGTTTTAACTAAGATCAACTCTAACATGTTTCAAACATCACTCAAAGCATGATATTAAGTAGTTAAACATGTATTGGGCCCCGCCTACCCAAGCATAATTTACGGACGCTAAAATAGTAATGGGCGCCTCCTACCAAGCATTATTTGTGGACGCTATTCTAGTATAATAAATGACGATCATTTAGCACATAAAACAGTATAGAAAATATATTGTATAATAATAATCATGGGTTAACTTTCTGAAACTGAGATTTTTTTTAACTTTCTGGACATTTGGCGTTGCGGCGCTCCATCATGGAGCCGTCGCGCTCCTCCAAGGAGTCGCGACTTCAGGAGCGTAAACCTTCGCTTCTATTTTGTGAGTTGAGTCGCGCTTCCACCACTGGTCGCGCGCTTTAGGTCCAGTAGGTTATGAATTTTAAAACAAGGCTTTTAATCATGATTTTGGACTGGAACCGCGGCCCCTGTCTGTTACCGTGACCGGCACCGCGGTGCTCCACCATGGGGCTACGGCGCCTCCCTGAAACCCTAGCAAGCGCCCTACAATAGGGTCGCGGCACTGACATCCCGTCAGAACATTTTCGTATTGATTTTCAAAATTGTCAAAACCCTAGATCTAATTTAGGGATCAGATCACGAATCCTTTATTATCACCCACCAATATCAATAACGCACATGTCGACCATCATCCATTCCCACCTGTTCTTCATCGTACACCATTTTCGCAATGAACCGGTTTCTGCACAAGGATTAGTTTGAGTTAGAACGGAGTAACTTCCCCGATTTAGCATAGTTGATAATTTAGGGTGATTACAAAGCGTCGCTGTCACCAAGGTATGTAGGATTTAAAGCAACCATGTTCTAATTCAGTTTAAAATCAATTTCACGTTTTAACCCATATTATTCCCTTTCAATTGTTACGTAACCATTGAACAAGTCCGGCTCGATACCACCGTAGGGTTTTATCAAGGCCTAAACGTAAATAAGGCACAACGGAAGTTTAAAATTTTGTTTAACTTACTTACCCCAACAATTTCGTCTCGTATGATTACGTTATAATTGAGATTCAGAATACGTAAATATAAACTTACGGTTGATATTCTCTGAGTCTTTACTATGTGGAGCACGCGTATCCTTTCGACCGCAAACCTCTGTGGTATATTCCTCTATCAGAAAGCTAGGAAATCTTGGCAGAGGTTTCAGATGATTTTATTCTCTTAACTCTGAGTTCATAAAGTAAGAATGGAGTTATAAAATCAGTAACCAAATAATGGAGTTAAGTGTTGAATATATAGGGGAGGTTAGGTTACAAATCAGATTAGGATTAGGCTTAAAACCTCACCTAAATTTTGAGATTTTGGCCACTGATTGGGCCTCGCCTCCCAGCGCCGCGCTTCCCTCCCTATTTTAATGTTTCAGCACGTTTTGATTTAATTAAATCAAAAATCCAATTTTGACTTAATCGAATAATTTCTATCGAATATAAATTATCCCATAATTATCATTGGTTTAAATATCTTGATTCTAAATCAAATGTTTTACATTCTCTCAATATACTCTTTACCGAAAAGACAATCGACTTAGTGTGACGCTTTAGGCCTTCACACATCGACATTAATCAAATTAAGGTTCATACGGAACTCCTATATTGCACCATATGAAGAACTCAATATGTGAAGTACGTTTACATGACTCTGGTAAACATAACATTTATGTGAGATGATAAATTCCTTTCATTCGTGACACACTCGATCGTCGAGAATTTGTCACGGTTCATCCAAATGGCTTGCACTTTATCTCATCTATATTAGTCGACAACCAGATCATATCCTAAATATGTCTCTTGCATTGGTCAATGACTTGGTCGACCTAATATCACTGAGAAGCTGAGTGTTCCCTCTCGAATATCCAATCGAGGAATGAATTCTATTCTTGGTTCAACTACCACCTTAGTTTGCATCGCAATGTACCCAATACAAGTCATGTCTTATCCTATAAGGAATTTAAGCTTAGGACAGGATCAAAGTACATTACTCTGCAAATTAGGTGCGTATTGACCTCAAGTCAAAGGACCTCTATCTCCCACATGCTGATAATACTCTAGACATGTATAATAAATACTTTATCAGCAGGGCATACCAATACCCTCTAAGAGTATCCATATTTTCATCACTAGTAGCAATTACTAGTAGTAAGTGAGACATACTACATTCTCTAAGAATGTGATGCAGACCACATATCGACTTATAGCATATCATTGATATCTCATTCTCAATGATCATCAGTCGAGGCTATTTTGAGAGTTACGCTCTATCATTAATATCTTACTTTATCAATGACAACGTAAGCTCAAGGGATGCACATTAATGAAGTCATAAGCAATCAAAATCATAATTCAATAATTTCAAATGCCAAAATATATTAATCTCATTAATAATATGAATGTGTTCAAGTACATTTGTCCCTAAAATGATTGTTTCTAGGACATACATACATACATACATACAAAGTAATCAAAATAATTATAGGGGAAGTGATGAGCAAATATAATGCTATTAAATGGTGAGTGAGTCTTTATTATGGGTGGAGAGATGAAATCTTTAATATTTTATTTTATTTAGTAAAATAGAGAAATGAAGAGAAAATTGTCAAAAAAATGAGAAAAGATAAATGCCAATTGAGGTCATAGAGACGTGTCACGTAGGATTGTCTATATATATCATAATAATTGTAGGGAAAGTGATGAAAAATATAATGTTATTAAATGGTTAGTGAGTCTTTATTATGAGTGGCGGGATGAAATCTTTAATATTTTATTTTATTTAGTACAATAGAGAAATGAAAAGGAAAAGGTAAAAAATTTGAGAGAAAAAATAAATGTCAATGGAGGTGTGCCACATATGATTTTCTATTTTTAGTTTATTATATATATTGATTGATATTGATTCTTGCCTTAACAGTAATGCAAATTGCTAACTTTTCTCTAATATAATATTAATTGAGGTCAATTTTGGCTTGAGTTATGATGAATTGTTTTTTATTAGCATTTACGTCTTTGTGCATTAATTTTCTAGAACGACCGTTACCAAATATAAGTGATTTACGGCCACCTTTGAAAAGTACACAGTAGTATTTTCTGTGACACAAAATAGTCCTCTAGTGATAGTATTGTACATCCATAAAGGTCCTATAAATATGGTTAGTAGGAGTATTGATTTAACTTCAACAGATTAAATGAGTGATATGTTAAAATAGGTATAGCATGAAACAACTTATCCAAAGATTGAGTAAACTCCTAATCAAAATCAACTCATAAGAGATTTTTGTTAGAAGGTAAATGGAAAAATTTGACAGACAAAGTTTTAATTGTAGGATAGGTTAATGTGTCGCACACGCAGAAGGTAATTTATTTAGCCACTTAATTGTAAAGTTACATTTAAAAAAATTATACTAACAAATAAATGAAAAAAAACGGTATTGAGTTGGACAGATTAGATTGTGATGTCCTAATTGTTGTGTACCTATTTATTTCCATCTATATTTGACACCTTTAATGTTGGAATATCATCCATTTAAAAGTTCATTTTAGAATCAAGGGATATAATAAGGGTATTATACTATATAGTAGGTGTGTGACATAGTGATTAATAAAGTGGGAGAAAATTTGTATGGTCTCAGGTTCAAGTTTCAACTGAAAACAAGAAAATATTAGAAATTTTGGTGGCATGAATTACTCAATATATGTATTGGTGGAAGATAGCGGGTACAAATAAAATACTTCAATACTTATGAGTTACTTAATATATGTGCTGATAGGAAGGTAACGATGAAATAATCAAGGTTCGCGACCTAATCATTAATGAAGTGGGAGAAAGATTATAAGCTCTAACTATGTGATTAATTTCTTTCCATTATCTAAATTTTAACACGCAAAGTTATATGTAGGTGTCCGGTAAAATGGTCAAGATGTGTGCAAAACTATTACTTATCAAATCACCATCATAAAAAAGAATTTTAATATTGTGAAGTGAAAGTATATGTATGTACTAAATACAATCTCTATTAGGAAATATACTTTATATATATTCATATTTATATTGATGGAGATTAATATTATGGCATTTGCAGTTATTGAATTATTAGTTGATTGTTTATAATATGTCTACCCAACTTACAGCATATTCACAACCTCCTCCTTTCGAAGTTTGATTAGAAATCATATAAATAATGATAATTAGTGATCAATTAATTACCAAGCATTCAAAGCAATTATTTGATAAATCTCAACAATAAGAAGAATAATCATAAACATGCATCAATTCATAACATAAGGTTCTAGTGATTTGACATGGAAAGCCCTATAATGGAATTAGTTCATAGCCATTGACATGACAAGAACTAATTCAATATCCAACATAAAAACTGAAAGTAAAGTAAAGAAAAGAAAAGAAAATTACTAAGTTAAGGTCTCCAATCTTCAACTTCAAGAAATCTTGTGTTTTTGCAAGAAAGGGAACCCTTGAAAACTGCATAGGGTTCTCCTTTTATAGGCTCAAAACCGCCTCAAACTTTTCCCATAAGGCTCGCCTAACACGCCTCAAAACTCGATTTTCCCACGTCGGCTGGCGGCCCGGAACTCAGCTTCGTGATTTGGCGCCGCTGCCACTCTGTTTCAGAGGCCGCGCGCCGCAACTTCGCGCTTCAGATATTGGGCGCCGCGTCTCGCTATCTATTAGCCGAGGCGCCGCGGCGCCGCAACGAGCCGCCTCGGCCACTTTCTCGCATTTCAAGCTCTAGAACCTCCGTTTTTGCCCTCTTTTCGCTTCTTTTCCGCCATTGGGCCATTTTAACCAACTTGACTCAAAAGAAAGAAAATCTATCCTAATACGACATGTATTTGTACAAAAAGGGACAAAAGACTAACTAAAAACGACTCAAAAAGTGTATATAAAATACACCGATCAAATACCCTCAAACTTAACATTTGCTCGCCCTCGAGCAAACATAAAAAGAAAGAAATAAAGACTCAAGGAAAAGGAAAATAAACAGACTCAGTGACATTGATCACTTTTGCTGCATTGGTGTTACTTAGAAAAACATGAAGATTAGCAGAATAATATGCAGGAACATATAGCATGAAATTTTAGCACACTAAACACATTAAGCTAGATATTTCGCAAACTCATTTTTATCATGCTTAATGGAAATCAAATACTGAATCATGCATGTTAATTTCAAAAATCCTATGGCATTTTTACTTGCTATTCTCCACTAATCATGGATATGCATAAAAGAGATCTTCAGGACTTTTGAGGGTTGTAATGTAGGCTTAGGTATGGGTATGTAAAAATAGGCATTTAGGCTCATTTTGTGTATCATAAGCTCTTTAGCTTTTCAATTTTTCCCTTTTTCTTTTGATTTCTTTTCTTCACTTCAAATCTATCTTTCCCCTCTTTTGTTTTGGGAGAGTGAAGTGTATTATAATAACAAGCACCCCCAAACTTAGGCTTTTGCCTATTTCTTATTATTTTTTTATTGGGGTGCATCACTTTTGTTCACTCTTTTTGTCTCTTTTTTAACACAATTTATTCCAACTATTTCACATGTTTACTTATGGCACAAGTATGGGAATATAGGGTGTCAAAGAAAAAGTTCAATTTTTTAGGCTCAATGGGGCTGACTAGGGATACTTTTAATGTCAGGGATAGAAAGAGTGGTAAGAATTGGCTAACAAAGAAACGCCTGAGTCATCTCCCTAAACATGCATATCCTAACTATTTCGCCTCAAATAGCAAGCAATCATAACACATAGGTTTTTATCATTTAGCATGCACAATTTAAGCAAGAATCTCCATATAGACAGATTTTGTGAGTTTTTGGCATATCTAACCTAAGTGTTTAGATAGTTGCTCTAATTCCGTTACATTATTCCACCTTACTTCACTAGGTGTTTCTAGTAACTACAGCATGCATGATCTTTGACAGACAATTATGACTCAAAAAGGAAAAAAAAATTATGACTCAAAAATACACAAAAACAACAAAAAAGACTTAAACATACTATAACGATAAGACACAAATAAAACAAATAAAACACCCCCCCCCAAACTTAAATCACACATTATCCCCAATGTGTGCAAGACTCAAAGACAATAAATGAAACAAGACACTTACAGACTTGGTTAAAATGGTGGCAGTGGCGGCGGATAGTGCTTTGAATTCCGTGAGGGGAGGAGAGCTCTGAATTTTTGATTTCGCGACAGGGCCTTCGGATTAGGGCGTCTTTCAAAATTCAGATTTTTCTGTTGTGGCGCGCGGCGGCGCAAAATCAGCCATACGCCCAAATTCCTGCGTTCTTCTGAATTTTCTGCGCCGCGGCCCTGCTTCTGGGCGCCGCGGCGCTCTGGCGATTTTCTTGAAATCCTTGGCTTTTCTTCCGTTTTCGCCTTCCAAGTTCTTGGCCTACACCTGTCAACACAACACAAACACTACCTCCGTGAGACTGTTCTAAATAAAGACTAATTGCATTAAAATAAATAAACTCAGAATACTTTGGGTTGCCTCCCAAGTAGCGCTGTCTTTAACGTCTTTTAGCCGGACACAAGTTCCTTATTATTCTAGGGTGAGAGAGGTTACTAAGTTCATGTATTCCATTTCATTGATCAGATAGGGTTTTAACCTCTGTCCATTTACCTTGAAGGAGGCTCCCTCTCTCCCTTTTATTTTAATTGCACCATATGGGAATACTCTTACCACCGTGTATGGTCCTGTCCAACGTGATTTTAACTTGCCTGGAAATAATTTCAACCTTGAGTTGAATAAAAGCACTTGTTGTCCTTCTTGGAAGTCTTTAGGTATCAACCTCTTGTCGTGTCATACTTTCGTTCGTTCCTTGTAGATCTTTGCATTCTCATAGGCATTGTGCCTGAATTCATCCAACTCGCTCAGCTGTAGTAGCCTCCTCTGTCCTGTTGCTCAAGGCCCATGTTTAACTTCTTCATTGCCCAATACGCCTGTGTTCCAACTCTACCGCAAATGACATGCTTTACCAAAAACTAACTTATAAGGTGACATACCAATTGGTGTTTTGAATGTTGTCCCAGATGCCCACAACGCGTCATCCATTTGATAGACCGCCCTTCCTCGAGCCGTTCACCGTCTTTTCTAATATGCTCTTCACTTCCTATTTGACACTTCGCGCCCATTCGCGAGGTGGTAGGCGGTTGTAGTATGGTAGACTCCATATCGAGAAAGCAATGAATTACCGCTTGTAAAAGTGACTTCCTTCACATCGATGATGGCTTTCAGTGCCAACCTTGTGAAAATATTCTTTTGAAGGAATTTCAACGATCTTCATCGCTGCTTTATTTTGTGGCTACCGCTTACCCATTTGGACACATAGTCCACCGCTGTAAGGATATATTGATTTCCAAAGGATGGCGGAATGGTCCCATGAAATCGATTCCCACACATCAAATAGTTCCACTTCCAATAACCCTTGCGAAGGCATTTCGCTTCGCCTTGAAATGTTCCTGTTCTCGACAACTATCACATCTCTTCACAAAGGTATGGGCATCTTTAAAAGTGTTGGCCAATAGAACCCGCTGCGAAGCATTTTGCCTGTTTTGATGCCCCAAAGTGTCCACCACATGATAGGTGGCAATGAGTGAGAACTCGTGCATCTCCTCCTCCGTATACATCTCACGATGACTTGATCGACAAAGGTTTGTATAACATAGTTCCTCCAAATAATAGTGTTTTACTTGGCGTAGAAACCTCTTCACTTGTCGCCTTGTCAATGCGGGGTATTACCTTAGCTGCAAGAAAATTAACAAAATCAGCGTACCAAGGTAAATTAAGATTCGCACTTACTTGAAACAGTTGTTCGTCTGGAAAGTGATCATTTATCTGCACATCCTTGGTGTTTTGGCTCTCTGTGTTCTCCAGTCTTGACAAGTGGTCTGCAACTGAATTCTCCGTTCCTTTCTTGTCACGAATTTCCACATCGAATTCTTATAGTAGCAAGACCCATCGAATGAGGCGAGGTTTTGCATCCTTCTTTGTCATCAAGTACTTTATGGCAGAATGGTCAGTGTATACTATCACCTTATTTCCAATCAAGTATGGCCTGAATTTCTCAAATGCATACACTATTGCTAGTAATTCCTTTTCTGTAGTCGCGTAATTTAACTGTGCGTCATTTAGAGTTTTACTAGCATAGTAAATGGATCTAAATACCTTGTCGATTCTCTGTCCAAGCATCGCTTCATCGCATAATCGCCTGCATCGCACATTAGTTCAAATGGGAGCTCCCAGTTTGGTGTTATGACTATGGGTGCTGAAATAAGCTTCTCCTTGAGTGTCTGAAAAGCGGATAAGCATTCCTTATTGAAATCAAAGCGACTTCGCCATTAGCAATGTGGAAAGAGGCTTTGAAACCTTTGAAAATCTTGATGAATCTTCTATAAAACTCGCATTTACGCTTAAGCTTCGACTTTTGTTGATCATCGAGGTGGGAGATTTTCGACATCAAATCTTTGCTTTGTCTACCTCAATACCTTGGTTTGATATTTTGTGTCCCAGGACAATTCCTTTTGTTACCATGAAGTGACACTTCTCCCAGTTTAGCACAAGGTTAGATTCTTCACACCGGCTTAATACTGCTTCTAAGTGCCTCAAACATTCATCGAACGATGCTCCAAAGACCGAAAAATCATCCATAAAGATCTCTATAGTCCTCTCCACCATGTCTGAGAAAATTGCCATCATACACCTCTGAAAGTTTGCAGGTGCATTGCAAAGTCCGAATGGCATCCTTCTGAATGCAAATGTACCAAAAGGACAAGTGAATGTTGTCTTTTCCTGATCTTCTGGTGCTATTGCAATCTGGTGATACCCTGAGTACCCATCCAAAAAGCAGTAGTAGTTGTGCCCTACAAGTCTATCCAACATTTGATCTAGAAATGGCAACGGGAAGTGGTCTTTTCTGGTTGCCTTGTTCAACTTGCGATAGTCAATGCAGATTCTCCACCCAGTAACTGTTCTAGAAGGAATGAGTTCGTTCCTTTCGTTGTTCACCACTGTTATTCCACCCTTTTTGGGCACCACTTGTACCGGACTCACCCATGAGCTGTCAGATATAGGGTAAATTACGCCTGCATCGAGCCATTTCAGGATTTCCTTTCTGACTACCTCTTTCAGGTTTGGGTTTAGTCTCCTTTGTGCCTCGATGGATGGTCTGTTATCCTCATCTAGACGGATCTTATGCATTACCGTCGACGGACTTATCCCTTTTATATCTGCTAATGTCCATCCAATGGCACGCTTGTGATCCTCAAAGACTTTAGCGCTTTATCAATCTCTTCTGTGGATAGATGGCGTGAAATGATCACTGGTAAGGTTTTATCTTCACCTAGGTATTGGTATTGTAAATGATTGGGTAGGATTTTTAACTCTAACTCTGGAGCCTTCTCTGTGGATGGTGTTGATCTTTCTGGCATCTGCCCAAGCTCTTCATATATCCTCTTCTTTTTGCTAAGAACATCCTCCATGAACTTTACGTAGCTCAAGATTCGCTTCTAATGCTTCAAAGAAACGGGATATTGAGTTGCAATTGTTTGAGAATTTCCACAAATCTAGAGAATTGCTTGTCAAGAGCACATGTTTTTAACCTCTGGGGATATGGTACCTTCACCTGGGGTGTGTTCGCTACAGCTTCTACCGACTTTTACCACGGGCTATGGGCGCGCCATACGCCGCTTCGCGCCGCGGCACTCAAACTCCTGCCCTGTCTCAGAATCTTCGCGCGCCCTCGTTTCATCGGCTGCCGCGCTGCTGCTGCTGCGAACTTTCTATCTCCACTGATTCGGCATTCTTCAGGTCAATCGCCTGACATTGTCCTTTCATATTGCCTTCCACAGGTGCAGATTGCTCTTCTTGCGTGTCACTGTTCAACATGACCGCAAGTTCTCCTATTTGCGTTTCCAACTTCTTCATGGCCATTCTCGTTTCGTCCATGAACTGAGTTTGATACCTAGTAAAACTGAGTATGGCTTCTCGTAACTCCTCCCTCTCTTCCTCTATGGTTGGAGCTCTATCATATTGACAGTAGTAATCCATGTCTTCAGGATCCCTGAAATGAATCAAAACCAACAACGGATCACGGCACACTTGTTTTCACAAAAAAAGAAAAACAAATAAAAATAAAAACAGAAATAAAACCAAATTAGAAATTAAAAAATAGATAAAATTGATATTGAACTATGTCTAATCCCCGGCAACGGCGCCAAAAACTTGATGCGCGAAAAGATGCACACACTTTAACGCAAGTGCACGTTATCGTGACAAGTAATATAGTCTAGATAAGACCGAATATCGTCCACAAGGATTAGTGTTCAAGTACCAATTATCTATCTTTTGTTATCTATTTGGTAATTGATATTTGAGTTTGTTGATTATACTAACAATTATAAAGACTAATTAACTATGTGTTTACTTCAGTAGTGATGGAAATAGGGCTTCCAAGTCTCCTCAACTATCCGCTTATATTACTTATTAATGCAATGAATTATGGTTCTTCTTCTTTTGGAGCTAGCAGGTTGATGCGCGGTAAGATGCACACACTTTAAACGTAAGTGCACGTTATCGTGACAAGTAGTATAGTCTTTGATAAGACCGAATATCGTCCTGTAGGATTAGGGTTCAAGTACCAACTATCTATTTTCTAGTATCTATTTGGCGAATTGATAATTGATTTGGTTGTTTATAACTAAGAATTATGAAAACTATGTAAAATATAAATATTTACTTCAGATGTGATGGGAATAGGGCTTCCATGTATCCTTACTATCCGCTTATGCTACTTACTAATGCATTAACTTATGGTATTCTTCTTTTGGAGAAAGCAGATTTCGTTATACTCCCGTTAGGGTTATATAAACACTCAACCCCAGTATCGCACCTTACCTACCTTTCGGTGATAAGGATAACTTTATAGGAGGATTAAGAACAAAAACCTAGTTGACCGTCACGCACAATGCGCAAAATTAGGGTTGTTAAGCCTCTCATCAACGCTACATAAATAATTGAGGTATTTTCATCCCCAATCCAAGAATGTCTACCCAACTTACAAAGATATTCACAATCCCCTTTTCGTAACTGATTAGAAATCATATAGTGATAATTAGTTGTCAATTAATTACCAAGAATTCAACTCAATTATTGGATAGATCTCTCAATAAGAAAAATAACCATAAGCATGCATTAATTTATAACATAAGTTTCAAGAAATTCAACATAGAAAGCCCTATAAGAGAATTAGTTCTAGCCATTGACATAAGAACTAATTCCATGTTCATCATGCAAAATCAAATAAAGAACAAGAAAGGGAAAAGAAATTACTAAACTAATGGTGTCCAATCTCCAAGCAAAAAGTCTTGTGTTGTGCAAGGGAACCCTTAAAAGCGCCTAGGGTTCTCCTTTTTATAGCCGAAAACCGCCTCAACTTTTCCCCGCAGTTCGCCCAAAATCCGTCAAAACCTATTTTTCGTGCCGCGCCGCTGCCCTCGCATACAGCGCCGCGACTAAGTTCTGCAATCCGTCTTGTTTGGCGCCGCGCCGATATCTCGCTGCTCGGTAGCGCGGCACTGCATCTCCGTGGCTTCTGATGTGTAGCGCGCGGCCCGCTTTAGCCGCTCGGAGCGCGCTACTGGATCTTCTGCACCTTCTCGAATCGCCGCGCCGCTGATCGCAGTGAGGCGGGCCGGCTCGATTTTTCCCTCGTTCGCCACTTTCTGCTTTCCCGGCTCTGCGCTCTCTTTGCCCTCTTTTTGCTCTTTTCCGCCATTTGGCCATTTTAACCACTTTGACTCAAAAGAAAGAAAACTATCCTAATACGACACTTATATGTGCAAATGGGACAAAAGACTCACTAAAATCGACTCAAATGGTGTATATAAAATACACCGATCAAATACCCCCAAACTTAACCTTTGCTCGCCCTCGAGCAAAGATAGAAAGAAATAAAATAAAAGACTCAAAGAACAAAAGTTAAAAAGACTCACTGCCATTGATCACTTTTGCTGCATGAGTGTTAACTAGAAAAACATGAAGGTTAGCGAAATAATATGCAGGAACATATAGCATGAAAGTTCAGCACACTAAGCACATGAAGCTAGATATTTCGCAAACTCATATTATCATGCTTAATGGACGTCAATATACTAAATTATGCATGTAAATTCAAGAATTCCTATGGCATGCTTACTTGCTATTCTCCACTAATTCTGGATACGCATAAAAGAGATCTTCAGGACTTTAAAGGTTGTAATGTAGGCTTAGGTAGAGGTTGGTAAAAATAGGCATTTAGGCTCATTTTTGTGTACCATAAGCTCTTTAGCTTTTCCGTATTTCCCTTTTCTTTTTGTTCTTTTCTTCATTTCGATTCTATCTTTCCCCTCTTTTGTTTTGGGAGAGTGAAGTATATAATAATGACAAGACTTCCCAAACTTAGGCTACTATTTCTTATTACTTTTGTATCAAAGCAACAGACTTATTCACTCTTTTTGTCTCTTTTTTTAACACAATGTATTCCACTATTTCATATTTTCACTTATGGTACAATTTGTGGAAATATAGGGTGTCAAAGAAGAAGTTTCAAATTTAGACTCAATGGGGCTGACTAGGGATATTTTTAAAGTACAGGATAGAAAAGAATAGTGAGAATTGGCTATCAAAGAAATGCCTGAGTCATCTCCCTAACATGCATATCCCAACTATTTCGCCTCAAATAGCAAGCAATCATAACACATAAGCATTTATCATTTAGCATGCATAACTCAAGCAAGAAACTCCAATTAGACAGATTTTGTGAGTTTTTGGCATATCTAACCTAAGTGTTTAGATAGTTGCTTCAATTCCTTTACATTATTCCACCTTACTTCACTAGGTGTTTCTAGCAACTACAACATAATGATCTTTGACAGGTAATTATGACTCAAAAAGAAAAGAAAAATTTTGGTGACTCAAAATACACATAAAACAATCAAAAAGACTTAACTAAAACATAACATGACACATAGAAAATAAAATACAAATACAACACCCCCAAACTTAAATCACACATTGTCCCCAATGTGTGTAGACTCAAAGAAAATAAAAGAAAAAGACACTTACAGACTTTGGCTAAAATGGTGGTGGTGGCGGTGGATACTGCATCGACCATTGGTTGAACAAGGCACTCAGCTCGTTGATTTGTTGCCTCGTTTCTTGCTGTCCTTGTACTATTGTTTGCAAGGTCTGCATCATCCTCCTCTGATGTTGGTACAATTTCCCCATTGTGGGCTCTGAAGGTTCTGCTCATGTGGTTGGCTTGTGGCTAGGTCCTGCCTCATATTGAGCCCCTATTTCAGGCTCATCTTCGTCCATGGCGCCTTCACACTGCTGCCATGCACTTGGGGTACTCTCAGGCCGTCGGGGGCTTGGTGCGGGAAAGAGTGCACTATCCCGTAGGACACGGGCAGTTGGTTTCTCTCATGAGTGTCAGTGGGTAGTTGTGGGACCGCACTCATGTGACATAGCTTGGTGATAACTGAGCCATGTCCCAATCCGCCTGTCGTTACCAACTCTGATTTCCTCAATGCTCGCACTATTTCTTTCCCACATCAATCGCCAACCCCTCATAATTCCATATACCATTTTAATCATATCCTCCGCACTCTGGTGAAGCGTGGATGGAATCACGCGGCGGCGAAGTATAGCCAACCTTTGGCTACTTTGTTGAATCGCACTGCTCATGCTCTTGACCCATTCCTTCCAATATCAAAAACAGCTCTCTGGTAGCTCACGGTGTTTGCGACGATATCCCAGTTTATGTTGTCGGTGCTCCAGACCATGTTCTAAAATGGCTTCGATCACCAATTCCTCCTTCAACATCAACTGTTTTTAATTGTATATTGATATTTTCTGTTGTCACAGGCACATAGCTTCCCCTTACAAAGCATCCCCTTTCCACCTTCTCCGGAAAGTTGGCATAAAATTCACGCACCATTGTTGTGTTTGCTGGTGCTATCTTCTCCGGGTTCACAAATTTTCCCCACTCCTTAGCTTCAATCATCGCCGAATGGGCTCATAAACATCTCCTTCTCCAAATGACGCCCGGTAGTCCATTCCCTTCTCGTATTATGGTGCAGTATCGCTTTTTGTATCTTTGAAAGGCTTCGTAGCTTACAAACCTACTTTCGTCATATTGTGGGGTTGGGGTGGATGTGGATCCTCTTCTTTTCCTGGTGGCCATTTTAAAACAAAAATCTGCAGCTTCTATTTTAGTGGCACCACTGTCTCCTACACACTCAACAATTAGCAGCGAACACAACACCCAAACTTCAACTTTTCTACTCAGTACCCACAACCTTCTTTTCTACTATTTTCTCCAAACTTCACAATCACTTTTCAACACCCAAACTACTCCAACTACAATACTCCTCCAAACTACTACCTCCTGTGACTTTAGTAAAAGGATTTAAGAACAAAGAAAGGGATTACCTTTTTATGAGAGCTTCACGCTGTTCTTGTTTCAATTGGTTGGCTTGAGGGTATGGAATGGAGCTTCGTTGTTTGAGATAGTTGGGGGTTTTTAGGAATTTAAGAGTTTAAGTTGTGGTTGGGTTGGATTTGTGGAGGATTTGTGGGCAAATTTCTGGAATTTCGTGGGTTTTTGGAGAGGGAAAGTTAGGTTTTTTGATATTGGAATTGGGGAAAATCTGATTTTTGGGCGTTTTAAGTTTCGAATTCGCGGCGCCGGCTAGCCAGCTCGCGCGCTAAACATCTGCGCTCTTGGGACTTTCTGCATGGAAGCGCGGCTTAGACTTGGCAAATTTTTAGCTCTTTTGGCGTCGCGCCGCCCTGAGCCATGGCTTAAATTTCGCTGCTCAGCTCTTTCGCCGCTCGCTTCACGGGCGCTACCCGCTTTTTCCGAAATCGGCTTGCTCACCTTTTCCCTTCGCTTTATTTCCGCACCTATCAATCACAAAGACAAACACAAGAACCCAAGACCGTGAGATTGTTCTAGACAAAATAAAATAAACCAAAGACAGAAATTAAAATAACATAATTGAAAATGTTGGGTTGCCTCCCAAGTAGCGCTGTCTTTAACGTCTTTTAGCCGGACGCAAGTTCTTTAACCTTAATAACCCTGGGGTTGATTAAGCCCCCAACCTATCCATTTCTCCACATTTGGCGCTTTTCTTCTTTCTTCTTGGCATTATCGCACGAGGGAGTTCGTAAAAACTTACCTCCTTTAATGGCATTTCAAAGAAACCATGCCGCTTCGGGCTCATCGCTCTTTGGTTGACTTGTATCGGTTCGCATGGTTTGATGGTGCCGATTGCAAAGCACCCACTCATTGTTGGTGGCTTCAATGACGTGTTTAAAACTTTAAACACCATTTCTTCGCACTCCACCCTTAGTGTTAATTCTCCTCTGTCAACATCAATCAAAGCTCTCCCCGTTGCTAGGAATGGCCTCCCCAATATGATAGGGATTTCCGCGTCTTCTTCCATGTCAAGAATGAGGAAGTCTGCATGAAAGAAGAATTTTCCTACTTTCACAATCACATCCTCGATCTTACCTTCGATGAACCACCGCCCCGCTGGCCACCAGAAGCTTACCGTGGTTGGTCGCCTCTCCCAACTCCAATCTTTTAAAACCGATAGTGGCATCGATTTATACTTGCCCCTAAATCACACAAGGCTCTTGCAAGTCACCCTGCCCACTGTGCAAGGTAGTGTAAAGCTTCCAGGATCCTTCAGCTTTGGTGGCAACTTTTTCTGCAAGATAGCACTACACTCTTCTGTTAGTGCTACTATTTCATATTCTGCCAGCTTTTTCTTCTTCCCCAAAATCTCCTTCATAAACTTGAAATAGGAGGGCATTTGCTCTAATGCTTCTATGAAAGGTATGTTGATATGCAGCTTCCTGAATGTCTCCAAAAATTTGGAGAATTGTTTATCAACCGCCTTTCTCTGTAGTCTCTGGGGAAAAGGGATCTTCTCTGTATACTCCTTCTCTGGAGTTTTCTCTACTACAGGGCTGGGCTCAATCACTTTCTCTTTTTCTAACTCGCTTCTTCTCAACTCATCGGCTGCGATCGCCGCTTCCAATCGCTTGCCGCTTCAATTGCACCGCTCGCATCGCTTCCTCGATTTACTGTGTTACTTCGCAATGCCTCGTGGTCCGATGTTTGCTGCTTTGCTACCGACCCACTCGAGTTTCCAAGTTCTGAATGAGGATCTAGCTTCGCATGAATCGGGTGCAGGCATTGCAAGTGTCACTGCCGCCATATCCGCTTTTTTCGAACCGCATCAATCGCTGACGCCGATCTTTGTGGGGCTTGAATGAAGCGGTCTGATTCCGTTCTCGGTTCTGCATCGCCTCGTATTGGTTCCGATGCCCCGATATTGGTTTTGTTGCCTATCAGATCGATTCTCACGCCTCGTATCGATTCTGCTGCCCCGGTCTCCTTTCCATGAGAAATTTGGGTGATTCCTCCATCCCGGATTATAAGTGTTAGAGTAGGGTTGTTCTGCCTTTGATAGTTACCTATGGCCCGACACTACCGCTCCATCGGTATATTGTTGGGATCCGCCAAGGACACCTATCAAATGTATGTGGGCCCCACATATCTCACGCCTTTTAGGCATCTCATCGCATTCACCGACATCGTATGTTGCTGCAATCGTTAGCTAGAAGGGCCACTGGGCATTCAAGGCAAGAATAGCGTCATTTCATGGACTCCCACCGTTTCTTCTCCCATTCGCCGACCTCTCTTCCGTGACATGGTTGTTATCGCCATGTCTTCTAATAACTCATGAGCGCCGTGGGTTGTTTTCTCATGAATGCTCCACTGCTGCGATCTATGATAGTTCGTAGTATCGCTTCACCCGTTGTAGAAGATGTGGACCAAGTTCCACAACTCAATGCGATGGTGTGGCACTTTCTGTAGATCTTTGAACCTTTCCCAAGCTTCATAAGGACTCTCCATCCGCTGGTAGAAGTTGTTCAACTCCCTCTCGCCACGCTTACACGGGAAAGAACTTGGCTAGAAATTTACATGCCACTGCCATGTGAATATCGAATCTGGCAGGGAATTCAACCATACTTTTGCTCTATCCCTGAGTGAGAAGGGAAAGAGCCTTAACCTGACGGCATCATCAGTAACGCCGTTATATCTGAAAGTGGCACATAGCTCCAAGAAATTAGCTATGTGCATATGTAGACCTCGCCTATCTTTTTAAGCTTCTTCCATCATACTGTGGATCCTCCGATGGCAGTCCTCGACTGCATCGCAGGCTGTACTCATGCTCGTAATCGCCGGTTTATTTGAAATTGTTGGCTCTGTCAGAGGAGCCTAATGCAAGTCTGTGCTCCGTTCACTCTTGGCAGCACATAATCTCCCAAACTTCTTTCTGGCTGGACTTGGACTCTCTCTTCCACGTCTATTGGCGCTTGCCTAGGTATTCCTGGATGGGGATGGTTCTCTCCTAACCCTTCTCCCATCCCGTTGTTGTTCTGAACGCCGTTCATCTCTAACAAGGTTGCAATCCGCTGATTCTTTCTGTTCTGTTTGCAGGTTTTTTCAATTTCTGGATTGAAGGGAACAAGAGTGTCTGCTCCTCTTCTCCTTCGCATAAACCAACTTCCTGAAATAGATCAAAAACAGACAACAAATCACGGCACCTCGAATTTTTCGAAAATATAAACAAAAAAAAATAAAAACGTAAAAATTTAAAAATTAAAACCCAAATTAGAAATTAAAAATAGACCAAGTTGATATTGAACTAATGCCTAATCCCCGGCAACGGCGCCAAAAACTTGATGCGCGGTAAGATGCACACACTTTAAACGCAAGTGCACGTTATCGTGACAAGTAGTATAGTCTTTGATAAGACCGAATATCGTCCTCTGGGATTAGGGTTCAAGTACCAACTATCTATTTTCTAGTATCTATTTGGCGAATTGATAATTGATTTGGTTGTTTATAACTAAGAATTATGAAAACTATGTAAAATATAAAGATTTACTTCAGATGTGATGGGAATAGGGCTTCCATGTATCCTTACTATCCGCTTATGCTACTTACTAATGCATTAACTTATGGTATTCTTCTTTTGGAGAAAGCAGTTTCTAAATCGCTTTATACTCCCGTTAGGGTTATATAAACACTCAACCCCAGATCGCACCTTACCTACCTTTCTGATAAGGATAACTTTATAGGAGGATTAAGAACAAAACCTAGTTGACCGTCACGCACAATGCGCAAAATTAGGGTTGTTAAGCCTCTCATCAACGCTTACATAAATAATTGAGGTATTTTCATCCCCAATCCAAGAATGTCTACCCAACTTACAAGATATTCACAATCCCCTTTTCGTAACTGATTAGAAATCATATAGTGATAATTAGTTGTCAATTAATTACCAAGAATTCAACTCAATTATTGGATAGATCTCTCAATAAGAAAAATAACCATAAGCGCATTAATTTATAACATAAGTTTCAAGAAATTCAACATAGAAAGCCTATAAGAGAATTAGTTCCTAGCCATTGACACGACAAGAACTAATTCCATGTTCATCATGCAAACCAAATAAAGAACAAGAAAGGGAAAAGAAATTACTAAACTAATGGTGTCCAATCTCCAAGCAAAAAGTCTTGTGTTGTGCAAGAAGGGGAACCCTTAAAAGCGCTAGGTTCTCCTTTTATAGCTGAAACCGCCTCAACTTTTCCTCGCAGCTCGCCCAAAATCCGTCAAAAACCTATTTTTTTAGCGTCGCGCGCCGCTGCATACAGGCGCCGCGGTGCCGGAAGTTCTGCAATCCGTCAGTTGTTTCGCGCGCGCTCGATATCTGTGGCTCGAGCGCGCCACTGCATCTCCCGTGGCTTCTGGATGTGTAGCACCGCGCCCGCTTTGGTCGTTCGAGAGCCGCGTGCTGGATCTTCGCACCTTCTTCGACGCCGGGCGCCGCCCGCTGATCGCAGGAGGCTCGCGCGCCGGCTCGATTTTTCCTCGCTCGCCACTTTCTCTGCTTTCCACCGCGTCTCCTCTTTTGCCCTCTTTTTGCTCTTTTTCCGCCATTTGGCCATTTTAACCACTTTGACTCAAAAGAAAGAAAAATTATCCTAATACGACACTTATATGTGCAAAATGGGACAAAAGACTCACTAAAACTGACTCAAAAGGTGTATATAAAATACACCGATCACAGGTTTACTAAATCGTTTGATACTCCCGTTAAGGCTATATAAACACTCAACCCAGTATCGCTCCTTTCTACCTTTCGGTGATAAGGATGACTCTATAGGAGGATTAAGACCAAAAACCTAGTTAATCGTCACGCGCCATGCGTGAAATTAGGTGTTTAAACCTCTCATTAACGCTACACAAGTAATTGAGGTATTTTCATCCCCAATCCAAAATATGTCTACCCAACTTACAGCATATTCACAACCTCCTCCTTTCGAAGTTTGATTAGAAATCATATAAATAATGATAATTAGTGATCAATTAATTACCAAGCATTCAAAGCAATTATTGGATAAATCTCAACAATAAGAAGAATAATCATAAACATGCATCAATTCATAACATAAGGTTATAGTGATTTGACATGGAAAGCCCTATAATGGAATTAGTTCCTAGCCATTGACATGACAAGAACTAATTCAATATCCAACATAAAAACTGAAAGTAGAGTAAAGAAAAGATAAGAAAATTACTAAGTTAAGGTCTCCAATCTTCAACTTCAAGAAATCTTGTGTTTTTGCAAGAAAGGGAACCCTTGAAAACTGCCTAGGGTTCTCCTTTTATAGGCTCAAAACCACCTCACACTTTTCCTTCAGTTCGCCCGTAACACGCCCAAAACTCGATTTTCCCACGCTTGTCGCGTCCTCGCTATCGGCGCGCGCGCGTAACTTCGCATTGCTCGTGATTTGCCGTGGCCCGCACTCGCCGTTTGCAGGCGCCGCGCTCGCAACTTCGCGCTTACGATATTGGGCGCCGCGCTCGCTATCTGATAGCCGGAGGCCGCGCGCTGCAACGGTATTTCTGCCCGGCTCGCCACTTTCTCGCATTTCAAGCTCTGGAACCTCCGTTTTTGCCCTCTTTTCGCTTTTTTTCCGCCATTGGGCCATTTTAACCAACTTGACTCAAACGAAAGAAAATATATCCTAATACGACACGTATTTATACAAAAAGGGACAAAAGACTAACTAAAAACGACTCAAAAAGTGTATATAAAATACATCGATCAGGGTCCGGTAAAATGGTCAAGATGTGTACAAAACTATTACTTATCAAATCACCATCATAAAAAAGAATTTTAATATTGTGAAGTGAAAGTATATGTATGTACTAAATACAATCTCTATTAGGAAATATACTTTATACATATTCATATTTATATTGATGGAGATTAATATTATGGCATTTGCAGTTATTGAATTATTAGTTGATTGTTTATAATATTCTATAAATATATCCCTAAGAGGTTACGTGATTATTAATATTGTGAGAAATTAATATTATAACGTAACTCTTAAAATTGTCTCGACTAATGATCATCGAGAATGAGATATCGATGATATGTGATACGTCGACATGTGGTCTGCATCATATCCTTGATATGGTCTTGTTGTCAGCTAATATAGATGAGATATAATGATCAAGTCATTTGGATAGAACACTTGGCAAATCCTAAGCTTGATCGAGTGTGTCGTAAATGAAATGATTTTCTACCCACATAGAGGTTCAGTTTACAGGTTTCATGTAACTATACTTCACATACTGAGTTCGTCTTCAGGCGCCGTCTAGGAGTTTCGTGTAGACCCTAATGAATTTAGTGTCGATATGTGAAGTCGTGTAAGGTAACACTAAGTCAATTATTTCATCGATTCAAGGATGTAATTAGAGAGAATATAAATATTCAGTTTATAATCGAGACATTAGAATAAATAATGATTAATTAATTAAATCGAGATGATATTTCAGATTTAATTAAAATAGAAACGAGGCAGAATTGGACTAGGATCGCGGCTCAAAGGACCAAGGGTCGCGGCGCCACCTATTGAGCGTCGTGGCACCACGTGTCCAGTGGGTCCAGAAGACCCATTCTGTCTCGGTTTCTGGGCTTGTCCCACTTGAAAACCCTAGCTGATTTTTCAGCTATAAATAGAGGGTTCAATCATTATTTTAATACACTTAATTCACAAAAATTATTCTTATCTGAAACTCTGTTGGATTTCCTAGTTTTCCAAAGGAGTAATTACATCGGAGTCTTAGACTTGCAATCGAAGAACAGTTGTGTGCTCACCCTCGGATTACACTATTGAAGTTTGAAGATTCCAGATTTGCTTAAACTGTAAGTATTTGTTCGAAGTATTGCAATTATCTATGTGTTTTACATTATATAATCATCCATCAGTTTGAATGTCCGTCGGGTTTGAAACATAAATTTTCAAATTCCGCTGCGTGTACGAACCCGACAAAACCCTACAGTGGTATCAGAGCTCATCAAGCTCTAAATCCGTATTGCATGCTTCGGCTAGATCAAAGATCGCCGTAAGTTGCATCTTGAGTCTTAACGGAAAGTCGTTGCAACAAGCAATGGACGGATGAGCGCACTAGCGCGAAAGTCGTTGCGCAACAAGCAGCGGATGAGCGCACCAGGTTGTTTTGTGTGATTATATAATGAATATTAATGATTATATGGGTTAGGATTCGTCTAAATCTAATGTTGTCGTTAAGAAGCTTTAAAACCTTAAAATCTTAAGAACGCGTAATCTTTGTCTCCGGATCTGTTAAACAATGATGTAATCGAGGAAGTTATTTCAATCTAATTCTTCTAAGTCAACGTGTGTAACCGGTTCGTTTCGAACATGGTGCACTGATACGAAGAACGAAGGATTGTATAATGGTCGATGAACGTGTTGTTTAATGATGAAGGGGAACGAGGATAAATCTATAAATCTGACCCTGAACCAATTTTAGGGCTTCGAAAATACAGATTTCGCATTTCTGGGATCGAGGCTCCACGATGGAGCGTCGCGGTGCCTCCTAGGGTTTGACGGTGGTGCTTCCCGAGGCGCTGGAGCGTCGCGGCGCTAAAGCAAAAATAAAACTTTTTCGCATACGCGACAAAGCGCCACGGTGATTTAAAAAAATGGAATCGAAATCGATGTTTTTAAATATTCAGATTCTGATTCTAAAGTTTAAAATATTCAGAATCTGAAATTAAAACCTTTTAATTAGACAGATTTGGTCCTTTCGGACAATTATGTAATTAAATAAAATTTATGAAAATTAAATTTTTGAAATCTAGAAATTGCAAACAGGTCCGTGAAACCTGAAAATATTTTCTGAAAATTAAAATTGGATTTTCTGAATTTAATAGGGTTCAAATTGAATTTTTAAATTCTTGAGGGACTAAACTGTAAATTTTGAAAGTTTACAGAATTTCCTGAAAATCATAAAATGTTTAGGGACTTTTTTGGCATAGACATAGATTTTAGAGCTTAGACAAATAGACTCATGATTATCATTAATAATATATTATTGTATAATATACAAATATGCTAAGTGTTATAAATGCGAGCATTTAATTATTAGCATAGTGTCCGCTATTATTGTCTGGGTAGGCTACTCCCAGTAATTGATTTACATAAATGACCGAAATAAGCTATGCGGTAGCGCTACAATAAAAAACCATCGTATATCATGCCTATTGGGTTGATGGTTTCCCATCTAAATGTGTTTTAGTAATTACATGATAGAATGTCGTATGATATATGACATGAATATTGATCTTGGTTGAAATCCCCGAAAACTGAAAATGTTCCTCAAATATTGAATACAAGTCTAAAATTAAAATGTGTCGTCCATTATAATTGTTAGGGTGCAAAATCATTTTCGGCGATATGAGTATTTATGCCCAAACATTTGCTCTAAGTCTACGAGGATTCAGACCCTTTCATAGATGTGTTAAACGTAAAAGTAGATGATAAACTTTTGTGGGTATTTACACCCAAGTGTTTGCTCGCAAAGGTCAAGTTTACCTAGATACATAAATGCAGTCGTGTAATGGGGTTGACTTTCTTAGACAAATCTTGGCGCCAAAGTGTCGTACTAATCTAAGGACACCGGATTATAATGAATTATTTAATCAACCAAGAGTTGCAAATAAGCTTTGCAATTGGTTTTAAAACCTAGCAAAATATGCTATTGAAGTTATCAGCCCAAGAAAACGCTGATATAGCATAGGTTTTTGGATCTTGGCCTATTATGACCTTAAATTGTTTTTAGGTCCGTATTCTACCTTGGGTCATAGAAGTATGCTAAAATAGTGGGAATTAATTAAACAAAAGGTCATGTTAAATTAGTTTAAAACAAATGTGTATAAAAGGGAAAATAAATTTTCATTGTATTTTCCTATCTATCTATATCTTCAGATCTTCAGAATGTCGAGTTTTTCACTAAAGATCCTAATTGAAATGAACAAGCTCACTGGACCGAATTATCTAGATTAGCTTAAGAATCTAAGGATTGTCCTAAGGCAAGAGAAAATTGAGTATGTCTTGGATAAGGTTTTCCCCATAGTGTCTGCTGAAGACTCTGCTGAGTATGTTGTTTTTGACAAGGTTGCTTATCAAAAGCATCTTGATGATGCCATATTTGCACAATGCGTTATGCTATCTTCCATGTCAGTGGAATTGCAAAGACAACATGAGAACATGGGTCCTAATGAGATGCTAGGACATTTAAAGAGCCTCTATGACTCTCAGTCCCAGACGCTGGAATATGAGTTGTTGATAGACCTTTTTAAATGTAAGTTTATCGAAGGAGGCCAAGTGTCTCAACACGTGCTGAAGATGATAGGGCTGATTGAAAGGTTGGCCTCAATTGGTATTAATCTGCAGAGTAGAGTTGCTTCCACGATGATCCTAAATTCACTTCCTCGATCGTTTAAGAGTTTCATCATTAACTACAACATGAATGGAACTAAAGCGAGTCTGCCGGAATTGCATAATATGTTAAAGACTTTTGAATCTTCGATCTCTAAGGGTAAATCTGTGCTCATGGTAAGCTCTTCTAGTCATCCCAAACAGAAAGGTAAGGAATAGAAGAAGAAGAAGAAGAAGAAGAAGGGCAAAAGCTAACGCTACACCCGCAGCAATGAAACCCAATGGATGGGCGAAGAAGAAGAAAGT
Organism: Przewalskia tangutica; assembly: GCA_029844215.1. Lineage (NCBI taxonomy): Eukaryota > Viridiplantae > Streptophyta > Magnoliopsida > Solanales > Solanaceae > Przewalskia > Przewalskia tangutica. The sequence goes on along the minus strand of CM056723.1, from coordinate 113,419,424 downwards.
TATTCCGGCTAAGGATGTGTGCATGAACTGCAATATGAAGGGGCATTGGAAGAAAGATTGCATTGCTCCATGAGGAGGGAAGACACCTGGTGCTTCAGCCTCTAGTGGACAAGGTATGTTTGTAATTGAAATAAATCTATTTATTAATAATTCTCATTCCTGGGTACTAGATACCACTTATGGCTCACACATTTGTACAAATATACAGGGCTAACTGATAGTAGGAAGGTCGGACCTCGAGAGGTGGACCTGCATGTTGGAAAGGGAGCACGAGTTGATGCTGAGCGTATGGGAACTTGTAGATTAGATTTACCTTCTGGAAAATGTTTAGTGTTGAAAAATTGTTTTTATGTTCCCTCATTAACGAGGAACATCATTTCCATTCCTGTTTTAGACGAAGAAGGTTTTTCCTCAAACATATTTAATGGAAGTATGATTTGTCTTTTAATGGTGTTGTGTTTGGAATGGCGCCTCTTGTGAATGGATTGTATACACTAAATTGTTGTCGAGAAATTTTCAATATACAAAACAAACGAGCTAAAATAAGTAAAAGAAATTCTACCTACCTGTGGCATTGTAGGCTTGGTCATATCAATCAAACAAGGATAGAACAGTTGAGGAAACTTAACTACCTTGAATCATTTGACTTAGAATCTTATGGTAACTGTGAATCCTGTTTGAAAGGTAAGATGACCAATAAACCTCTTTCTGGAAAGGGGATACGAGCCAAGGAAGTGCTTGAGTTGGTACATACTGACGTATGTGGACCATTTATGACTCGAGTATGAGGTTTCCTTACTTCATCACTTTTACAGACGACTTGATAAGGTATGGATATGTGTATCTTATGAAACACAAGTCTGAGGCCTTCGAAAAGTTTAGGGAGTACAAGTGTGAAGTGGAGAAACAACTCGCCAAGGGTATCAAGACTCTTCGATCTGATCGAGGAGGTGAATACTTAAGTAAAGAATTTCTAGATTACTTGCTCTGAAGTTCATTCCGAATGGACGCCTCCTGGAACACCACAAATGAATGGTGTTGCCAAGAGGAGAAATCGAACCCTACTTGATATGGTTCGATCTATGATGATCTTTTCAGCTTTGCCAACATACCTTTAGGTATATGCTATACAGACCTCAATTTATGTTCTAAACGGGGTTTCTTCTAAATCAGTTGAAAAGATGTCGTATAAGATATGGTGTGACAAGAAGTCATCTCTTAGACATGTGAGGCCCTGGGGGTGCCCTGCATATGTCAAGAAAATTCTCACTGATAAGTTGGAATCTAAGAGTGAGAAATGTTACTTTGTAGGGTATCCAAATGAAACTAGGGGATACTATTTCTATCTTTCTAAAGAACATAAGATCATTGTTTCTAGGAACGCAACTTTCCTTGAAGAAGAATATGTCTACAAGGAAGAAAGTTGCACAGAGATAGAACTTTGAAGAAATACAAGAACAACAAAGTAACATAGAGGTTGAATCCTTGCCGAATGATCAAGGCAAGGATTCGGGAGCTTTTGGCAAAGATTGGGTACTTAGGATACGCCCTTCGGCCAGTGAGAGTGTTTCGAGGAATGATGCAGAAGTGCAAGACCCTCCTACACAAACCTTGGGAGAAAGTGCAGTGGTTGCACCTCCTCCCATTCAGAAAAGACATGAAAATGATATTCCTGAACGCTCTCATGTTGGTGGATCAGCCTAACACATAAGAACCTTCTCACAGTCAGAACATACCTAGAACTGAACTGTAAGACAATCAACTCCGTAGGTCTGTAAGAACTCATCGTCCTCCAGAAATACTAAATCTACTTGTGGAAACACATAGTGAGATAGATATTCCAGATGATGATGAGCCTACAACCTACAACGAAGCAATGGTGGACATTGATTCGAAGAGATGGCAAGAAGCCATGAAATTCGAAATAAAATCTATGTATGTCAATCAAGTGTGGAACTTGATTGATTTGCCAAACGGGATTAAACTCATAGGATGCAAATGGGTCTTAAAGAAGAAGATTGATGCATTTGGCAAGGTTCAGACTTATAAAGCTAGACTGGTGGCTAAATGTTATAATCAGCATCCTGGTGTGGATTATGATGAAACTTTTTCGCCAGTTGCTAAGATAAAGTCTATTAGGATTTTGCTTGCTATAGCTGCACATTATGACTATGACATTTGGCATATGGACGTCAAAACTGAATTCCTCAATGGTAATCTAAATGAGGAAGTGTATCTGAAACAACCTGAGGGTTTTTCATCTGAATCCTAACCAAATAATATGAGCAAGCTACATAATTTCATTTATGGACTTAAGCAAGCCTCTAGGAGTTGGAATATTTGCTTTCACAATGCTATCAAGTCATTTGATTTTATCAGAAGTAAAGAAGATCCTTGTGTTTATATCAAATGCAAGGATGAGGGTATTGTCTTCATTGTTATATATGTTGATGGCATTGATAATGGGAGACAATAAGGAATGGTTGTCAAATACCTTCATGATGAAGGACTTAGGTGAAGCCTGCTACATTCTGGGAATTAGCTACTATAGAGATAGACCTAATAGATTGTTGGGGTTGTCACAGTCGATCTACATAGACAAAGTGCTTAGACATTTTTCTATGGAGAATTCCAAGAAAGGTGGTATTCCAATGGGTCAGGGAATCAAGTTATCTAAGAAGGATTGCCCTCTAGTGATGTAGAACTTGAGCTCATGAAGAGGGTCCCATATTCTTCGGCTATAGGATCAATCATGTATGTTATAACTTGTACTAGGCCAGATGTGACTTTGCACTTCGTATGACTTGCAAGTTCCAGCAGAATCCTAGTGATGAACACTGGAAGACAGTCAAAAGTATTCTTAAGTATCTCAGACGTACTAAAGATTACTTCTTGGTCTATGGTGGTGATGAGAAGCTAGTTGCTACTGGTTACACTGATGCTAGCTTCCAGACAGATGTTGATGACTTCAAATCTTAGTCTGGTTACACATTCATTTTCAATGGTGGAGCAGTGAGTTGGAAGAGTTCCAAATAAGCTACAACTGCAGATTCGACTACTGAAGCAGTCTACATTGCTTGATCGGAAGCTGCTAAAGAAGATGTCGCGATTTCTGAGTTCCTGAAGGAGCTAGGGGTTGTTCCGAGTGCTAGTTATCCAATAACCATTTATTGTGACAACACTGGTGTAATTGCACAGGCAAATGAACCAAGATCAACGAACAGAAACAAGCATGTACCCAAAAAGTACCACATTCTCTGAGAGATAGTGAAGACTGAAGATATTAGATTAGATTATGTTTCCACAGACAATAATCTAGCAGACCCATTTACTAAACCATTATGCTTAGTTAAGCATAATTTTGAGAACATGGGTATTAGATATGTTGGTGATTGGCTCTAGACCAAGTGGGAGATTGAAAGTATATGTATGTCCTAGAGACAATCTGTATTAGGACAAATGTACTTTATACATTTCATATTTATATTAATGAAGATTAATATTATGGCATTTGCAGTTATTGAATTACTAGTTGATTGTTTATAATATTCTATAAATGTATCCCTAAGAGGTTACGTGGTTATTAATATTGTGAGAAATTAATATTATAACGTAACTCTTAAAATTGTCTCGACTAATGATCATCGAGAATGGGATATCGATGATATGTGATACGTCGACATGTGGTCTACATCATATCCTTATGGATGTAGTATGTCTCACCTGCTACTAGTTATGGCAACTCGTGATGGACACATGGGTACTTGTAGAAGTATTAGTATACCCTGTTGATGTATTATTTGTTACATATGTCTAAAGTGTCATCAGCGTGTGGGAGATATAAGTCCTTAGACTTGAGGTCGATACACGTCTTGTTTATAGAGTAATGTACTTTGATCATGTTCTAAGCTCAAATGTCTTATAGGTTGATACGCGGCTTGTATTGGGTATATTGCGATGTAGATTAAAGGTGGTAATTGAGCCAAGATTAGGATTCATTCCTCGAATGTATCTTCGAGAGAACACTCAGATTCGCATATGGTATTAGGTTGACTAAGTCATTGGCCAATGCAGTAGACCTATCTTTGATATGGTCTTGTTGTCAGCTAATATAGATGAGATATAATGATCAAGCCATTTGGATGACACTCGCGCATCCTAAGCTTGATCGAGTGTGTCGTAAATGAAATGATTTTATCTACCCACATAGAGGTTCAGTTTACAGGTTTTATGTAACTATACTTCACATACTGAGTTCGTCTTCCGGCCGCTCAGAGTTTCGTGTAGACCCTAATGATATTAGTGTCGATATGTGAAGGCATGTAGGGTAACACTAAGTCAATTATTTCATCGATTCAAGGATGTAATTAGAGAAAATATAAATATTCAGTTTATAATCGAGACATTAGAATAAATAATGATTAATTAATTAAATCGAGATGATATTTCGAATTTAATTAAAATCGAAATGAGGCAGACCGACTAGGCCACGCCGCGACCGCGGTCAGCCTGTTTTAGCTCCGCGTCGCCACCACTTAGCGTCGCGGCACCACGTGTCCAGTGGGTCTAGACGACCCACTCTGTCTCGGTTTCTGGGCCTGGCCCACTTGGAAACCCTAGCTGATTTTTTCAGCTATCAATAGAGGGTTCAATCATTATTTTAATACACTCAATTCACAAGAATTATTCTCTGCTGGATTTTCTAGCGTTCCAAAGGAGTAATTTCATCGGAGTCTTAGATTTGCAATTGAGGAACAGTTGTGTGCTCACCCTCGGATTACACACTTGAAGTTTGAAGATTCCAGATTTGCTAAACTGTAAGTATTCATTCGAAGTATTACAGTTATCTATGTGTTTTACATTATATAATTATCCATCAGTTTGACCGTCCGTCGGATTTGAAACATAAATTTTCAAATTTCGCTGCGTTTATAAACCCGATAAAACCCTACAGGAAGTATATCATGCAATGGACTCAAACCAAGTGTGTGGGGTATTTTAAACAAACTATGATAGTGTTTGCTAAAAATGAGTGACAAAAGAAACGGACATGTGAGACTTTATTTTATTGATTTGTGCAAACTTCAAGGGCCATCAAGTTACATCAGATATTAATGAAGTGGGAATAAAGATATATTTGATATCAAAACAGTGAAGAATGAGATCAGAAATGTACATCAGATATTGTTGATTTCTTATTGGGCTATTCTTCCTGGGGCATGTTATTTCGACCGGGGGTGTTGATTTCAATATCAACACCCATCAATTCAAACAGTGGCAGTCCCATCATCCCTTTCCCTATTTTTTTTTTTCCTTTTTTTTTTTTTTTTTTCCTGATTTCGAATTTTTTGGAAATCACTTTCTCACTTTTTATCACTTAAATATTGGAAATCATTTTTTATCACTTTCTCACTTACTCTTTTTTTTTTATTAAATTAAAAAATAACAAAATAAAATAAAATTGCACTAAACCTATTACATTAATGTATAAAATTGCTCACTTAATGTATAAAATTGCTCACGGAAAAAACAATAACTATTATAATCAATGATAATTAGTAATATAAAAAATCTCTTAAATATTGGAAATCATTTTTTATCACTTTCTCACTTACTCTTTTTTTTTATTAAATTAAAAAATAACAAAATAAAATAAAATTGCACTAAACCTATTACATTAATGTATAAAATTGCCCCCCTACGCCTGCCCTACCCCTGCCCCCTATCCCTACCCCTATCCCTGCCCGTGTCCCGTCGCGTCAGAAATTTGAAATTCAAAAAATATTGAATTTTTTCTTTTTTTTCAAATTTTTCTCTTCCTATATATATCATCTCACACTCATCATATACTAACCCATAATTATCTCATCAAATTTACCTTTCCTTCATTAATATGATAATAAAATATCTCAAAATATTAATTAAAAATTATATAATTTGACTTTCATAAACTATTTCGAGACGGAAGAAATAGTAGTTAAAAACAAGTGCATCAACTATTTAAAATAAAAATTTTAATTACTCTTCAAACAAAAATTTAAATATTTAAAAATTAAAAATAAAAAAAAATTAAAAATAAAATAGTTTGACATTAACGTAACTGCCAAAAAAAAAAAAAAAAAAACAAAAGCTCAAAAAAAACGTCCCATCCCCTGCCCCTACGCCGCCTCTACCCTCGCCCCTATCCCTACCCCTATCCTCGCCCGTGTCCCGTCAAGGCCGAAATTTGAAATTCAAAAATATTGAATTTTTCTTTTTTCAAATTTTTCTCTTCCTCTATCTCTCCTCTCACACTCATCATATACTAACCCATAATGATCTCCTCACATTTACCTTTCCTTCATTAATATGATAATAAAATATCTCAAAATATTAATTAAAAATCAGATAATTTGACTTTCATAAACTATTTGAGACTAAGAAATAGTAGTTAAAAACAAGTGCATCAACGATTGAAAATACAAATTTGAATTACTCTTCCAACACAACTTTACATATTTACAAAGGAAAAGAAAAAAGTCACACTAAAATAGTTTGACCTTAACGAATCGCCAAAAAAAAAAAAAAAGCTCAAAAACGTCCCATCCCCGCCTCTACGCCGCCTCTACCCCCGCCCTATCCCTACCCCTATCCTCGCCCGTGTCCCGTCAAGGTCGTAAATTTGAAATTCAAAAATATTGAATTTTTTATTTTTTTTCAAATTTTTCTCTTCCTATATATATCATCTCACACTCATCATATACTAACCCATAATTATCTCATCAAATTTACCTTTCTTTCATTAATATGATAATAAAATATCTCAAAATATTAATTAAAAATCATATAATTTGAATTACATAAAATATTTCGAGACTGAAGAAATATTAGTTAAAAACAAGTGCATCAACGATTGAAAATACAAATTTGAATTACTCTTCCAACACAACTTTACATATTTACAAAGGAAAAAGAAAAAAAAGTCACACTAAAATAGTTTGACCTTAACGTAACTGCCAAAAAACAAAAAAAAGCTCAAAAACGCCCCATCCTCGCCTACGCCGCCCTACCCCGCCCTATCCCTACCCCTATCCCCGCGTGTCCTGTCAAGGCCGAAATTTGAAATTCAAAAATATTGAATTTTTCTTTTTTCAAAATTTTCTTCCTATATATATCATCTCACACTCATCATATACTAACCCATAATTATCTCATCAAATTTACCTTTCCTTCACATTCTCAAAATAATCTCATATTCACATCACATTCTCAACAAAATGGAATGGAATCATGATAATATGTATTCAAATTTTTCGAGTTTGATCTCAATCAACCTCTTCATTCAAGTTATGGGAAGATAATTTAAATGAGCCCGATTCAATTGTTGGCAATTTCAATTTGAACGAGCCTCAGAAATTCGTATAAAATAATGTCAACTATATAATTAATTCATTATAGTAATTATATTAAAATATTTGCTAATTTATTTTCTTTTAAATGTCACGAGTATGCATTTTCAACAAATTTCGGTCATACCATGAAAATATTGATTGTTCAAATGCTCAATCGTGTGATGAAAATGTTGATTATTCAAGTTATTTCATCTTTGAATGTGTTTTTTCTCTATACATTTTATTTTCTAGATAGCTAAATCGACTACGCTTTATGCATTTTCTCTATATATATTCTCAAAATAAAATTCTTCATCTCATATTATATTGTGTTGATTCTTTTTATTTCTAATTTATATTAAAAGAACTTGTTAAATCATAAAAAAATAATTTTCATTTTTTTTATGTATATATATAATTTATTGGAAAATATAATATACACAAATATTACCCCAATTATTTTTATAAATATTACCGATAAAAATATATGAAATTATATTGTTTTTAACTATTTTTTATGCTCATTACGAAAATAATAATATAAGGTATAGTTTAATTAATTACACATATTTAATAAAAGTAGATTAGTCTTTTACTTTTTAAATATAAACTAACTGTTAATTTGAGATAAAAAGAGCATTAAAAAAAGAAGAATGATTTGCAAAAATGATACTTCTTTATTTTTAAATAAAAGTTTGATCTTTGAGTTTTAGAAATAAGATTCCTTTAACAAATAGGGCTCTTATTCCTAAAATCTGACTTTTTAAATTTTTTGCTCGAATTAACTAGTTAAAGAATTATTAATTTGTTTTTTTATATTCAACATTTATATCAAATATGTAAAAACATGAAATCTAAAAACTTTTTTACTTAATTATACTTTTATTTTATATTTTCATTCATCATATAACCACGATAAGTTAGTGTAATCTAATAATATATATATATATATATATATATATATTGAGTGGTAAGTATTAGTTGGTTTTCAAGAAATTTGATAGAAATAGTATTTTCTTTTTATTAATATATTAACTTAAAATTACCCCTATATTATTAAAAATAGAATAATTATATATTATGTACTATTAATATCAAAATACCTTTGTATTAATATTATTTTTTTCATTTTTTTAAACATAAATAAAAAGAATGAATTGAGCCACAATGAAGCTTTATTTGTAGTTTTATTTGTAGTTGTCGTATAATCATGATTTATTTATATATATTTTGTGCAAAATCTTAGGTTTTTGATATCATAAGCGCTTATTTTTTGGGCAAGAGCAATTGCTCGTAAAATGGGTTTGTTCTCGTGATACGAAGATCGATAAGCATTTGTTCTGACGAAAGGGTAATGTAACATTGATGTGTGAAAGGGGTGGAAAATATCAGCAACCGAAGAATTCAAAAGATATTGCTGAAGAGTTAAAACGAAAAGGGACAGGAACCAAAAAATGTGATTGTCCATTCAAAATTCAGGGATTATATGAGACAAAACAAGGTGGATGGGTGGTTAAGATAAAGTGTGGATTTCACAATCACCCCCAGGCCGATAGCTTACACGGACATTCACTTGTGGGTCGTTTAAGTGCCGAAGAGTATAATTTGTTGGCCAATATGACACAAAGTGGTGCACTCCCAAAGAATATATTAGTGGCGTTAAAGAAACAAAATAGTGAAAACGTAACTTGCTTACGTCAAATATATAATGATATTCAAAAAAATCGATGCAATAACCGAGAAGGTAGAACTGAAATGCAACAATTGCTGAGGTTAATATCAGAAAACAATTATGTGGAATGTCATAGAGTAGATGCTGAAACGCAAGTTATCAAAGAACTTTTTTGGGCACATCCAGAATCAATTCATTTGCTAAACACATTTCCGTATGTGTTGATTTTTGATACCACTTATAAAACAAATGAATATGGATTCCCACTACTTGAGATTGTCGGGATCACATCAACGGAATTCACGTTTTCCGTGGCTCATGCACTTATAGAGGCAGAGCGGGTTGACATATCAACTAGTTGTTATGAAATTATGATTTATTTATTTATATAATATTTTGTACAATATCAACTACTAATTGTTTAGATGCATATATAGGGCCGAAGGTGCTCATAGCACATTGAAATCGATGCTTAAGTCAAGAGGTGATTTTGTTTATTGTTGGGCAACTATTGATAACTTAATCACACTTCAGCACAGTGAAATTCGTAGATCTTTCGAAATAAGTAAGATGAAAGTGGAGCATCAAATCAATAAATCACATCTGTTCAAAAAATTGATTGGTTATGTGTCAAAAAACGCCCTTCATCGCATCAACGAGGAGTTAGAAAGAGTGAATGAGGTTGGCCTAGTAGAAGAACTTTGTGGCTGTGTTTTGAGCTCATGATACGTTACCTTGTGCACACCACTGCCAAGTATGTTTACAAGGGTTGTACGATTCCTTTATCATCTGTGCATACCCATTGGAAAAGATTAACAATGAAATTATGCACAGAAGATAGAAATGAATCATACTCATTTATTCAGGACCTGGAGGCCGTTCAAAGACGCTTTGACATGTGTGATGTCTCTCGTAAAATTGACCTCCGTAAAAGCACGGAGTTAGCTTATCCGCACTACAACAATGCGGCGCCAAAGGAAAGTGGTCAAAACAAAAGGACGCCAACATTCTAAGGTTGCGAAATCAATTAAACGAACGTTCATATTTCAACACGCCGAATGCGGTGTTTATAATGCTCCAAGGAGTTCAATTCACGTGAGCAACTCATCCTACTTTAATCCAAAAACTTTGTTCCTATTGGCGCCCGAGACATTCAATCGACGTGTCGATTCTTCAGATTTTTGATAAAGTTGATGTTGTTAAAGACGGCTTCATGGCTTTCATTTCACGTGCACGATCCTTCATCCGACAACCTCAATATTATTTCGATAGTGCTAGAGACACGCTTCACCGATTACATCAATGAATTTCGAAATATGTTATTCCTTTTATTAAAAATATAATCGATGTTGCGTGACGGAAATTGCGATTTCGTGGTCGCGAAACTGGTCACACTGAGTGGAGAAAAATTATTTTTGTATAAGACATGAACTATATGAGGAGCTCATGACTTGACATAAGCTATATCTTGAAATATTTGGCGAGAAAAATTTCAAAGAATATGAGCAGCACTTAATGTGCAATATTGAAGCGTACTAATGAGTCATTGGATGACCGTACGGATATGGGGTTTTTGATCGCATCAAAATTTAATGTTGTTGTAGTTTATATTTCACCACGTGGGTGCACAACGTTATTTCCATTGCGGTCTGAACCCAAGGCACCCGAGGATCATGAAATCGTTGGCATTGGTTTCGTGAACAATTGTCATTTTGTTCAGGTAATTGTTTTTGCATCTACTATACTTTTCATTGTTAATTTGTTTTAATTTCCTAAAATATTTTTATCGTGTTTATAGGTCATTTTGCATGATGGATCACCAATTCCACCTACTCATCCTCAATGGAAAGAATACCGGTTTCCAAATGCTTATGCTTGGGAAATATCTTATATACAGAAGATGCTTCATTTTAAAAATTTAGAAGCTATTAACGCAAATGTAGGAAATTACGGTCAAATAAATTTAGTTAGTGACTCGTGATGTATATTTGTATTTTTTTTGATACGTTGAAATGTAATTTTTTTTTTTATTGAATACAATAAGTTTAGTGCAATTTTATTTTATTTTGTTATTTTTTAATTTAATAAAAAAAAAGAGTAAGTGAGAAAGTGATAAAAAATGGTTTCCAATATTTAAGAGATTTTTTATATTACTAATTATCATTGATTATAATAGTTATTGTTTTTTCCGTCTTATTATTTAATATACTAAATTAATATTATCTTAGATAATATAATTTTAAAAAAAACGAAATCAGAAAAAAAAAAGGAACAAAATCGAAATCAGAAAAAAAAAAAAGGAAAAAAAACGAAAAAGGGAAAGGGAAAGGGATGGCGTAGGGGGCAGGGGGTAGGGGCAGGGGGCAGGGGTAGGGGGCAGTGATGATGGGACTTGAGGGGACAGCAAATACCACGGTGTATTTAGCTGTCCCCTTCTTCCTTCCTTAATTATGATACAACTTTTGTGAGAGAGACACCCAGAGGTGTCACACTCAGTGGATTTAATACGTCCTGCCTCTATAAATTATTTTTAATTCCATATTCTTATCGTGTCCTTAATTAACCATAAACTTTGATAAATTATTTGCAGATCTAGAGATAAAAAACGAATAACGAATTGTTCGAAATTCTAAATATATGCTTTCTTAATAATTAAATCTAAAAAATTCCATTGAATTGGAGAATTAATCGAGCGCACACGTATTTTGGAAAATTCTTATCGATAAAATTAGACTATATTGATATACTTAAATTATGTTTAAATCCACATCTATTGAGCAATAGGGGTGGGAAGTTTTTTTTTTGTTAACTTTTTATTTTTCAAACACTTAGTATTAGTTCAAAGGTTTGAAATTCATGTTTTTTATACTTTGCCCAGAGATTAGTCATGTGACAAGACTCCGAAACGTTAATATTTTATATAGAACCTGATATTTTTTTATGAAAACAATAATGTAGGCTCAATACATCAAGAACACCTAAATATTCGGATCGTCGTTTTAGGGATTGTATAGTGCCCGAAGTAAGTTTCGTTTGGAAACTTGTTATCATTAGATTTAAGTGTTTACTTTTTAGGATTTTGATTTAAATGTGTTATTTTTTAATCAAGGCATACCTTTATTTCGAATATGTCGAGATTTGTTTTTCTAATAAATTTAGGATGTCACGCGAGTTATTAATTAATGATAATAATTAAAGACTACGATAACTAATTATCATTAAAAAATAATACGTAAAAAATATAATATTAACTTAAACTGTAGCTCAAACTTGTCATTATCATGTAGACTAAGCACAAATCTATCGATGGGCCCCAAGAGGTGTCGTATCTGTATAAACAATGTTTAAATTATTCATTATCATGTAATATTAATTATCCACCATTTGCCACTGCTCAAGGGAATGCTACGGTTTCTCCGATTCCACCATGAACACCCAGAGAAGTTCATGGGCTCCAATTTCAAGAGATGACAGCAGAAGATGTTGTTCTTTTTTACTTTATGAGAATGTCTCGTTTCCTAACAGAAGATCCTCCACAAGCTGGAGATGAAACGGCCCTCAGCCAAATGAAACGTCTAGAGGAGGCCAAGGTATCCATGTCGTTAATGACGTGAAGATAGTTCATGATGCATGGAGTCATAGTGACTTCATCTGCAGGAACTATATTTTGAATTATTTGTTCGACCCTCTCTACACGGTGTATTGCACTGTTGGCACTGTCAAAGAGTTGTAGGATAAACTGCAAAAAAAGTACAACGCACAAGATGCGGGTACTAAGAAGTTCATCGTTAGGAAATTTCTGAAATTTCAAATGGTGGACAGCAAAACTGTGATGTCCCAAGTCTAGAAATTTCAAATGATCCTACATCACCTGGATTTGGAAGGAATGAAGCCTAAAGAGCAATTTTTGGCTGCATCATTAATTGAGAAGTTACCTCCCTCATGGAATGAGTTACTTAAAACTCAAGACAAAGGAGATGAAATTTGAGGAACTTATTATCAAACTCCAGATTCAGGAGGATAATAAGAAGGTCATGCCTAAGGGAAAGCGACCCGCTGAGGCAAAGGAAAATCTGGCGGAGGCCAAAGGGAACACGAGCAAGAAGCGAAAGTTCTAGAAGGATGGTAAGGCCCCAACAACAGAGAAGTTTAAGGAGAATTCCATCACTGTGGGAAACCTGGTCATATGATCAAGGATTGCCGCAAACTCAAGAATGAAAATAATAGAAAGCCAAGGGCAAGGCTAAGTCTAACATCGTCAAAGACACGTTTCTTGACGATATGATTGAGGAGTTTCGGCGGTGGTACATGAAGTAAACCTCGTTGAGAATCCTCTGCAGTGGTGGATGGACATGGGTGCTACCTGTCACATCTGTTCTAACATAGAAGCCTTTATATACAACATTCACGAATAAGAAGTTGTCCATGGTCAACAATGCTTCCTCGGATGTGTTGAGGTAGGAAAGGTGGTCCTGAAGATGACTTCCAGAAAGGAACTTACTCTGAAGGAAGTGATGCATGGACCTGAGATTCAAGAAATTTAATTTCAGGACCTTTATTGGTGAATGCTGGTTTTAGGCTAGTGTTTGAGTCCAATAAATTTGTAATCACTAAGAATGAAACTTTTGTAGGAATGGGCTTCGTCTGTGAAGGCCTCTTTAAAGTTAATGCATTGTCTGTAATGTCTTCGATTAATAAAATTGAAGTTTCCTCTTATTTGCTTGAGTCTTCTAGTTTATGGCATCATAGACTAGGACATGTAAACTATCAATCTATCCAAAGATTGGTAAAGTTGGAATTGTTGCCATCTATTGACGTAAACCCTCAACGTAAGTGTGAGGTGTGCGTATAGGCAAAACTTTCAAAGAGTCTCTTAAGATCTGTCGAAAGGAAAACCGCTCCTCTAGAACTTATTCACACTGATATATGTGATTTAAAGTTTGATCAAACTAGAGGGGGGAATAAGTACTTTGTGATATTCATAGATAATAGCACAAGGTATTGTTACATTTACTTATTAAAAAAGTAAAGATGAAGCCTTTGAAACATTCAAATGCTACAAAATAGAAGTTGAAAATCAACTAAGCGTACGGATTAAATCAATTCGTAGCGATAGAGGGGGAGAATACATAGCGTCTTTTGAAGAATATTGTGTCCAATCGGGCATTATTCATCAAACGACGGCTCCATACTCACCTCAATCAAACGGTGTCGTTGAACGCAAGAACCGTACATTAAAGGAAATGATGAATGTCTTGCTCATCAATTCCGATCTTTCCCAAAATATGTGGGGAGAAGTTGTCCTTACCGCTAATAAGATTCTTAACAGAGTCCCATATAAGGGTAAGGACAGAACCCCACATGAGTTATGGAAGGGAAAGAAACCCACCTACAAATACTTGAAGGTGTGGGGTTGTCTGGCAAAGGTTGAAATACTTAAGTCAAAGCAGGTCAAGATTGGACCTAAGACTATAGATTGCATATTCATCAGATATGCAAATAACAGTAGTGCTTATCGCTTCTTAGTGCATAAGTCAGGCATACAGAGATCCACGTGGGTAGAATCATGGAATCAAGGAATGACAATTTTTTTGAGGACTCATTTCCTAGAAAGGAAAAAGACATAACCTCTCGCAAATAAAGTTATGAACAACACTCTTAGGATCCAGGAGTCGTTTCCTGCCCGGATCTAGGTGGTTTAGATCTAGTGTACTACGAAGTGGCTGATTATCCGGAATCTAGTGTTCTATATTCTCATGACTTGGAGGTTCCAGAGATGGAACCAAAACGAAGCAAAAGGGCCAGTAAGGATAAGTCATTCGATCCGGAATTTGTAGCTTATATGGTTCATGATGAACTACGGATAATTGCTGAAGCATTGTCAACTCTAGAAGCACCGCTCTGGAAATAGGCTATAGAGAGTGAGATAGGCTTCATTCTGCACAACCATACTTGGGAGTTGGTTGATCTTCCTCCGAAAAACAAACTGTTGGGTTGTAAATGGATACTAAAATGGAAGTTGAAAGTAGATGAATCTATAGACAAGTACAAGGCCAGGTTAGTAGTCAAGGGGTATCGACAAAATGAGGGCCTTTACTACTTTGACACCTACTCCCCAGTGTCTAGAATGACATCTATACGAGTATTCATTGTGATCACCGCATTGTGGGATCTTGAGATACATCAAATGGATGTCAAAACAGTCTTTCTAAATGGTGATTTGAAAGAAGAAATCTATATGGACCAACCTGGGGGGTATGTGTTTCCAGGACAAGAGAAGAAAGTCTGTCGGCTTGTCAAATATCTGTACGAGCTGAAATAGGACCTGAAGCAATGACACGACAAATTTGATATTACTCTACTATCAAAAGGGTTCGCCATTAATGTGTGTGACAAATGTGTCTACACGAAAGGATATGTCGACTCGTTCGTCATGATATGTCTTTACGTAGACGACATGTTGATCACATGGAGCAGTCCTGGGTTGATCCTAGAGACTAAGCACATGTTGAAACAATGTTTTGACATGAATGATATGGGTATTGCAGTTGTCATCTTAGGTATTAAGATCTCTAAGACATCTGGTGGACTGGTCTTATCTCAGTCTCACTACATCGAGGATGTGTTGAGAAATTTGAGATGTTTGAAAGTTCGCCGATAACCACTAGATATAAATCAAAAGATTGATAAAAATTGTGGTGCGCCCGTATGCCAGAAGTGATATGCGCAGGTGATTGGTAGTTTGATGTACATCACAAACTGTACTCGACCTGATATCGCTTATGTAGTCAACAAATTGGCTAGGTTCACCCGTAATCCAAGTGATGATCATTGGATAGCATTGAGTCCGGTACTACGATACCTAAAATATACGTAAAATTACGGGCAGCACTATTTGAGATATCCAATTGTACTAGAGGGGTACAGTGATACAAAATGGATATCTGATACAGAGAACACCAAGTCCACCATTGGGTATATATTTACAATTGGTAGTGGTGATGTGTCTTGGAAATCCTCTAAGCAAACTTGCATCGCCCGATCCACGATGGAATCGGAGTTCATTGCTTTAAACAAAGCATGAGAAGAAGCTGAGTGGCTTCATAACTTTTTAGATGATATCCCTTGTTGGGATAAACTCGTACCTTCTGTAATGATTCACTGTGATAGCTAGTCGGCTCTAGGAAGGGCACAAAGTTCTATGTACAATAGCAAATCTCGTTATATCTGACGGAGACATAAGACGGTTAGGTAGCTGATCACCACGGGTATTATTTTCATTGTTGACACCCAATTTTGACCATCTCGTCCAACCATTAACTATAAAATTACACCAACTTTCAAAATAATTTTTTAATAATTTTATAATAATAAAATGCAACAATAAAACATTAATACATGCATAAATAAGTAATTTAATAACGGCATCGCATTTTACGAAGAGTTTTAAGCGCTTTGAGTCTCGCGCCCGCATTTTTAAGCCCTATTCTATTTCCATTAATTCTTAATAATTTTAATAATAATAAATACGTAAATAAATAAATAATTTAGCAATGACGTCGCGCCAAATAACATAGTCGCATTTATTAATAAGCAAAGCAATTCCATAATTATTGCAATAATTTAAACCCAATAAAGCACCTAAAGTCATATTAAGATAATTTAATTTTAACTTAAATAATGATAAATAAGCACAATAAATAAGATTTTAAATAATAGCGTCGCATTTATAAAAGCATTAAACAATCTTTAAATATCATATCTGCATTTATCATTTAAGTAATTTAATAATAATTTAAACCCCCATTTATTTCCCATTAATTAATTTTTACCTAAAACTAACTCCTAAAACTACTAGCCCAACACCCCTTAAATTACCACTAACTACCCTAACTGACCCAAAACCCTCGCGGCCCAACTCACCCCAGCCCTTTAATTCTCTCCCTTCAGCCCTTTATCACCTCCACAAGTCCACAACCCATCGTCCAAAACAGAAGACTAAACAAACCCTTAACCTAGAAAATCAGAAAACCCACAAAAACTTTCCCATTCCCGTCGCCGCCAAGACCCACCCACGAATTCACACAAATCTTCCAAGGATCAAGACCAAAATAAACCATGTACCAAATCATTTCCTTACCAAAATCATCTTTACCATAACTGAATCACCTAAAATCTTACAAAAATTGTAACTAAATAGCAGGAAATCTCATAAAATCAGTACAAAAATCGCCCTTCTACGGGAAGAATCTGACAAAATCAGCAACTCAAATCACCTTTAAAGCTTACCTTAAATTAAAATCCAGAATCATAGCTATAAAAGGAGATTTCAGCATACGCAAGGGGAGAGAGTCAGACACGCAGAAACCCTCAAGATCGAGAACAGCATAGGGAAAACCTTAGAACAGATAGGCATCGATTTCTACAGAGGAGAACACGAAAAGACGCATACCAAGCAAAGAATAATCAAGAGCATTTAGAGAAAAACGAGTAAAAATCGACCAATATCCAAAAAATAGAGCAATCATTTCGCACAGCCTTCAACCTCGAGGTTCTGTTTGCAAAGCAGAAACTTCATCCCTCAAATCGCATCGTAGCGCAACTCCGAGTGGATCGACGACTTGATACGCTGCCTCGGTTCGTTGTCCGGAGAAGGTAAACCCAAACTCCTCTCCATTCCTTTCATATTACTGCGTTCTTTGTGTGTTAAATGTGTGCTGGCTTAGTCTGTTTGAATTATTGTGTTAGTTGATGTTTTGAATATGATTCTGCTGGCTGTATCGGGTTTATTTTTGGCGATTGGTATTCTTCGACATACACGTTTATCGATCATACCCTACTGGTTACTAAGTTAAAATACTGCTCTATGATAGTATGACAGCCCTCTATTTTTTTTTATGTGCGCTATTCTACTGAAGATTGTGATAAATGTGACTGGTTTGGTGTGCATTTTTTTCTCGAATTTAATTGATTCCCGTGTCAAAGACATCCTCGCATATTAGCTAATCCAAAATATCGTTTGTCTACCTTAATGTTCCTAGCTGTTTGGATTTAGTATAGCTAGTATATGAGAATGTCCTGGGAGATTAGGAGTCGACTGTCAACATGTTTACTTGTGTGTTCCTTTTGCACGATAAGTTTCAGGGGTTCAACACTTAGTGGAGCAGTTTGCATTTTGATTTATGTCCCTTACTGTATCCTTAATTCCATGATGAAACTGACGACCCTAAGTGCACATCAACAGCATGATATTCCTATTTCTTGTATGAAGATGTCACCCATAGAACTTGTGACTCACATAGGATAAACATATGTATATTATTGTGCCTATAATTGCCTAACTTGGATTTTGTAAGTTCTGGACCATGCGCTATGCATTTGTTATTAATTGGTGCTAAGTTAAAACCATTTGTGCAATGTCATGAAATATATGCAAGGGTAGGAAAGGAAATGTTCACGTCGTATCCTGTCAAGCCTATTCCTTTCTGAAAAATACAAACTGATGGACTTGCATGCTAAATGAATGACATATCATTTGTGTGTTGTTTATCTGGATGCCAATATGAATTGGTGGTGTGTATGTATATGTCTTAGCCTTGTGTAATTCCGTATGATTGGAATGTCCCGAGTGATTTGAGGTGTAGTTTTCCCACTTTGTATGGATCAATGAATATTTGTAAACTGCTGAATATACCTAAATTACGACTATATGCATTTTCTTTGTTTCCCTCCCTGCCTTTGCCTTATCCAGTTTATATGTATGTTTGGCCAAACCCGTAAGACTCCTTATTTATTTGGCTACTTGCTGATTTTCACAGTTAATCAGCACATGTGTGCTAAAATAAATCTATGTGTTAAACCTTATGTCGAGTATTTGTGCATCATTTGATAAACTTGGACAAATACTAATCCTTATCATTTTCGTTTTTTACATGAAATACATTGGAGTAAAAATGAAGAGTCTCATGGCGAGACTCATCACAAGCTACAGCAAATGAAGACCCGCATCTGTGTGCATTTCTCTATCCGCATCGGAAATTCCAACCCGCCGGCGAATTACATCTCCATCCTTCGAGTCTTCTTTTGATTTCCTACTTCACCCCATTTATTTGTTGTAATTATTTGACTAACGCTACTCTAATTAGCAGGACACCTAGAATAGTTAAACCTTGAATCAATAATTAGAAAGTAATTGGGTATTAGAAATTTGGTATTCCCCTAGTTATTTATCTTAGGCTTGATATGCATGTCTAAACTTTTGCCTAACAATTCAATTTGCATATCTAATCATGAAGTTAATACATAACAAAAGAAGTTGATTTTCTCATAAATCATTTAATGGCATTATAACTTATTTTCATAATAAAAGTATCTTTTTATTATCAAATGTGAAAAAATAACATTTTTATCATACCTTGCATATGTTAATAAAAAGTTGACTTTCCAAATGAAATACATATCTTTGGTAAATACATCAATTTTGCATCATTTTTAAATAATACCCTTTAAACTTTATGTATATTTTACAGCATCAGTCCTATAAATCTTTTATCGAAAATGCATTCTTTGTAAAATACTTGCAGCATCTTTTTAAACATGCATTTTCTCCAACATAATAATCAACCTAGGTTTGGCAGGACAACCGCAAGTTAGCGGATCTTAGAGGGTGTCTAATCCCTTCCCTCTAGATTAATAAAGAACTTTTACCCAGAATCTCACACTAGTTTGCAGACCATAAAAAATGGAGTTAGTGTTGACTTTAACCTAGTTGACATTTAGGTGTCCTAATTCACCCAAACTAATTAGGTGGCGACTCCGCGAAACCTTTAGCACTTTAGCACCCCTTTAGCACTTTTAGCATTCTAGCACCTTCTTAGCACCTTTTAGCATTTTTATTTTATTTTCTAACATATTTTCATCTAAGCAGGAGTTGTATAATGTCGCGGTCGAAAAAGGGCGTGACAGAAATGGCGACTCCACTGGGGACTTAAGGTTCTTAACCACAACAGACCTAGGGTTATTATTTGACATTATTTTTGCATTTAATTTTTGTGTGCTGTACTTTGTTTTATCTGTTTTAATTGCTATTTGTTTTACTGTTTTCCTTAAACTGGCATTCCGCTCATATTTCTCCCACTCTGGAAAATTCACACTATCACACACTACATACAAGGTGTGTTTGGTGCATCAGCAAAATTCTTTCTTCAAAACCCAAATTTAGGAGAGTTGGTAATATACGTGGAGTGCCCGGTCTAACCGGTGGCCGCGTAGCCTTCTCACTCGAGTTGTCCGCTCGGGAACCTTACGTCCAGTAAAGCCAAATCTTATAAACTCATGATAGAGCTATACCACCCTTTATTTTAAGGCATGCATGCATTTACCTTAGGTGGGTCGGTCCTTGGTATCGATACCACAATTAGAAAAAACACCAAACTTGTCGACGGGTTTCTCAACCCAACGACCAACCAACATATTATGTGTAGCGTGACGATGATAGACAAATCCAAACCTAATTAGGACGTGTCGAAATTGGAAAAAAAATGCACCGTCATTTGGTCGTCATTTCCAACAAAAGCACTACAGTTGGACGGCTTGGACAAATCTATCATAACCTCGCATATGTGACGTTTAGGCCTCCCTCTGGCATAAAAGAGGTCTCAAACATGTTAGAGCACACGCTTGATTTGCAATTTTCTTATTATTGTGTGTTACCTGCAACTCTTTGCATATTATACTAACTTGGTTTGCTTCATTTATTAGATGATTATTTTTGCCTAGCTTATCCTCAAAAGGTTGATTCGCGTTGACTGGTAGAAGCACAATCATCCAATAAATGACTAATCCAGAGGCACCAGAACGAACCAGCTTAAGACTCGTCCCCGTTCCTGTAGAGGACGCGGAAGCGTTAGAAAAGAGAAACACCAATGATCAACACCTCGTCAAATTATTGCAACAAATGGAAATCATGCAAGCCGAAATAGAAAGGCTCCGAAATATGACAAACATGTCTATTAGTTTGAATGCACCACTCCCGGAGCAAAGGACAAATGCAATCGTATCACAAGCCTCGAGCCTTCACTTCCACAAAACCCCCCCGCAAATGCCGCAACATACCAGCTCACACCAAAATATCACCCGCCCGGTCAATTTGCAAGCCGACCTCCAAAATGATCCGTTTACTACATACATATCCCAACCTCCATCTACTTATATCTCCCCACTCAGTCCAAATTGCCAAGCCACCCAATATGAGCGCATTTACACGCATCACTAGTCCTAACAAATAATATGGGGCATTAGCACATCCGACCGAAAGCCAACCATTTATTATGCATGTATCCTCTCAAGAGACAGATCAATACAAGAAAGTGGAGCGGCAGACTCGAGCTAGAGCTGATGAAAATGTGGCAAAAGAAATTCGTAGCTTGAAAGAGGCATTCAAAAACATTCAGATGGACAAAGGGGATGAAGGGTTAGAATATGAAAACTTATGTATGCACCCCGACGTTGAATTACCTGTGGGGTACAAGGTGCCCAAATTTGATATGTTCGATGGAAAGGGGAATCCCCAAGCTCATCTAAGGTCATATTGCGATAAATTAATTGGAGTTGGGAAAAATCAAGCAATCATCATGAAACTATTCATCAGGAGTCTAACCGGCGAGGCGCTGGACTGGTACACATGCCAAAACCCTCGAAAATGGGACGGTTGGAATGTCATGGCACAAGATTTCATGGATAGATTTAGATTCAACACTGACACTATCCCGGATAGATTTTATCTTATGAAACTAGAAAAGAAATCCACAAAAACTTTCAGGGAATACGCCCTGAGGTGGCGGTCAGAAGCAGCAAAGGTCCAACCTCCAATGGAAGAGAGCGAAATGACCACCTTGTTCGTGCAGTCTTTAAGAGACGCGACATATTATGAAAGGATGATCAGTTTAATTGGGCGAAGTTTTGCAGAAGTCGTAAGAATGGGCGACTTCGTGGAAGAATGCATTAAAACGGGCAGGATTACAGACCTGGCAGCCCTACAAGCAACTAGCAGAGTAATGCAGTCAGATTCCATCGGAGGTACCTCACAGAGGAAAAGAGATGCATCACCCTCTATCATGGTCATTCAGGGACATATGCCAGAGCAACTTCCAGTATATCAAAGCTCACCACCTTCTCACTATAACCAAAACACTCAAAATCCACAGTCGTATTATCAGCATTGCGCTACCCCATATCCTGTTTACCATACCCAACCAGCATACCCAAATCAATCATACTCACCACAGTCACGAACCCGTACACCAAACGGACCCAAACCCCGCATAGATGCCGAAAGAAAATCAACCAAAACCTATACACCTTTAGCCGAACCCATAGCCCAAGTGTATGAGAAGCTGAAAGCCGTAGGAATACTCCAACCAATTCCCAGAAATACCCTCAGGCCTACTTCCCGAGGGCACGATAAAACCAAACATTGCGCATACCACTCCGGTGCCGAGGGACACGACATCGAAAATTGTTATACACTCAAGGACAGAATAGAGGAGTTAATCAAATGGGGAGTCATTCAGCTGAAAGATGCTCCTCTCAATGCAAACAATAACCTTCTTCCCGGTTATGAAGATGCCCATGTGAACATGATAGCTAAAGATGAAGAAAACAGTCTGGAATGGACTATTACAACAGCCCGAAAAGGTAAGAAAGTTGAATCATCGACCAACCGCTAGAGAAAAGGAGGTGCTCTTTGCCGGAGATTGTTTAACCATTGAATAAGTCATTCGTCTAGTTGTGTCTTTGCAGTGGATGATCTGCCAAGACTCAGCCATTGATGACGCAGAGCAAGAAGACATTTTAAACAAGTGGACTCGTGCCTCTGCCTTGGCCCTCCGAGTCCTAAAATAGTTAAGTTTAATATTTTGCCCTTTATCTGTAATAAAATGGAACTACGTTTGACCTGATTCCCTTGGCGGACACGTAGGCAGCCATACCGGCTTCGGTCCTACCTTTAGAAATTTTACCCAATTTTTCTTGTAATGAACTACGTCATGACCTGATTCCCTCATGGGGATACGTAGGCGGCCTAAATCGGCTTCGGTCACACCATTAGGAAGTCTTTCCTTATTTTGAAAATAACGAAAATACACATAATATACACACAACCCCATGTGTGCTAAAATAAATCTATGTGTTAAACCTTATGTCGAGTACTTGTGCATCATTTGATAAACTTGGACAAATACTAATCCTTATCATTTTCGTTTTTTACATGAAATACATTGGAGTAAAAATGAAGAGTCTCATGGCGAGACTCATCACAAGCTACAGCAAATGAAGATCCGCATCTGTGTGCATTTCTCTATCCGCATCGGAAATTCCAACCCACCAGCGAATTACATAACCATCCTTTGAGTCTTCTTTTGATTTCCTACTTCACCCCATTTATTTGTTATAATTATTTGACTAACGCTACTCTAATTAGCAGGACACCTAGAATAGTTAAACTTTGAATCAATAATTAGAAAGTAATTGGGTATTAGAAATTTGGTCTTCCCCTAGTTATTTATCTTAGGCTTGATATGCATGTCTAAACTTTTGTCTAACAATTCAATTTGCATATCTAATCATGAAGTTAATACATAACAAAAGAAGTTTGATTTTCTCATAAATCATTTAATGGCATTATAACTTATTTTCATAATAAAAGTATCTTCTTATTATCAAATGTGAAAAAATAGCATTTTTATCATACCTTGCATATGTTAATAAAAAATTGACTTTCCAAATGAAATACATATCTTTGGTAAATACATCAATTTTGCATCATTTTTAAATAATACCCTTTAAAATTTATGTATATTTTACAGCATCAGTCCTATAAATGTTTTATCGAAAATGCATTCTTTGTAAAATACTTGCAACATCTTTTTAAACATGCATTTTCTCCAACATAATAATCAACCTAGGTTTGGCAGGACAACCGCAAGTTAGCGGATCTTAGAGGGTGTCTAATCCCTTCCCTCTAGATTAATAAAGAACCCTTACTCTGAATCTCACACTAGTTTGCAGACCATAAAAAATGGAGTTAGTGTTGACTTTAACCTAGTTGACATTTATGTGTCCTAATTCACCCAAACTAATTAGATGGCGACTCCGCGAACCCTTTAACACTTTAGCACCCCTTTAGCACTTTTAGCATTCTAGCACCTTCTTAGCACCTTTTAGCATTTTTATTTTATTTTCTAACATATTTTCATCTAAGCATGAGTTGTATAATGTCGCGGTCGAAAAGGGCGTGACATTCATTGATTATATAAAATTAAAGGAAAACATAGCAGACCCTTTGACAAAGGGAATACCCAAATATTATATGTTGTGTCTGTCTAGGGGAATGGGCTTAAAACCCAATTAATAAGAACTGATATGGTGGATACCCAACCTTACTGACCGGAGATCCCATGAATTAGGTTTAATGGGAAAACTAAATCGTAAAGGTTCAGTTGAGCGCTTCGGTGGAAGCAAGAGCACTTCAGATGATGATTTCTATAAAGAAACATTAATCCAAGTTCGTTCCCGTGATAGACATTAAGTTCTATCTGCAGTTTGTGTAGAGGTTAAGTTTCCAAAACCTTTAATGATCTTCAACGGTTGAGATTAGGTTTGGGGAAATTTTTAATGGTTTCTAACACGTGTGAAGTGGGGGTATAGCAGGATACCTTGTAGGAGACCACCTATTTAAGTGCGAGGATAGGCCGCCTCAAATGAACGCACTTAAGAATCCAAGACATGTCCACGGCCACAACGGACAAAATATTAAAGAAGAATAGAGTAAGGAAAGTTGTTGTGTTGGTACCATTGTCTTGGCTTACATTAAACACTAACGGTTCAAGACATCACGTTCACCGCACAGTAATTAAGTCCGATGGTATTCAACTATGGAAGGTTCAAAGCCACGATTACCTATCCAGATACAACATCGATCCGCCGAAAGATTACTAGAAAGACACCTTGTGAGTGCGCCAAAATCTCTTTCAAGAGGGGATTGTTGGAAATTTATTAACGTGAAATAAAGTTTATCCTATTATTTATGACTCAAATAATTGGAGCCATGCATGTCGAAAATGTTGTTTCCACACACGTGCACACATTGTATCAATTATCATAAATTTCCTTAGTGAAAGAGATATTAGTACATAAACAAAATGTTTGAGACATAAAATGATAGACGGTTGTTGGCCAAATGACGAGTGTTTCACGTTGGTAAATGAAGGAAGAAATGTAAAATACGGAACGGGTCGCGGAGCCGAGAAGGGTCGCGACTCGTCCTCGTAAGCCAGAGAGCCGCGACACTGGACCCCTAAGGGTCGGGGCGTTGGATGGGCAGTAACTCATTGGAGCTGCGACGCCTTTGAGGCTGAGTTGCGGCATTGTCCCGACAGTGTGTGCGATTGAAGTCCAAAAGTTGGCTGAGTTAAGGGGATATTTTGGAGCATTCAAATGACAATTTGTTCTCCATAACTCAGCCATTATTTGGCAGCATTATGGGCTGGTAATAATCTCTCAATTAAAGGTCATTACATGGCTATTGAAAGTCATTAGTTGGCTAGTTGAGATGTCATCTTCCTAGAACTATAAATTGAGGCTTTGGCTCAATTGGAGAACACCCTCACACTTGCAATCAGAAATTTCTGAGTACTTCTTCCTCTCTAAGCAATTTCTCACACACTCAAAGGCTCTTTTTAGTAAATATTTGAGTTTTCTTTACTTACTTGTTAGTTACTGTTTTATCTGTTGAAGATAGTATACGTTCGTAGTAGTCAGTATACACTTCGTAGTAGTCAGTATACACTAGTATACATTTTCTATCCTTTAGTTTTTGGTTATTTCAGTCTTAGCACATGTTTACCTTTGGCTTTTGGCTATGTTTGTAATATGGCTAGTCATGCAAATCCATACCTATAAATACTCTTTGGCTATGAATGAAAAGTAGAGAAAATATTTCCACAAATGCCTCAGCATCATCTTCCTCTGTTCTCTCTCGAGTTCCTTGCATATTGCTCCATCTTCAAAGATGGATGCAGCCAATTATATCTTTAGATTTGTGTTTTTAACATGGTATCAAAGCCATGCATGTCGAATCCAGAGGTAATTCTGTCTCAATAGGACAGGGACTGAGAGATTCAACCTGCGAGGTTCAATAGTCGTATATCGATTCATCTATAGAGGTCGATTTTATGTTTTTCTGATTAACTTGTTTGTGTCACCTGTGATTTGCCTGATTTGCCTCTTGTTTCAGTTCGTGAGTTTGTGTTTATTCTCAAAGTTCGATTCACTGATTTTTCTTCATTCGATCTACATTCGATCTACATTAGATCTGAGTTTTCTTTTGAACTATTATTTGAGTCATTGTACAATCAGATTTCCGAGGATATGGAGAATATCACTACAACACCTTCTGTTGTGTTGGAGGAAAGTTCAACCTCTAATACAGATATTATTGATCATAATCACCCCTTGTTCCTGAATGCATCTGATACAGTAGGTGCCATTCAGATTGAGATCCAGCTGGCAGGAATGGAAAACTATACGCTATGGAGTAGAGCTATGCAGTTAGTTCTATTGACAAGGAATAAAATTGGATTCGTCGATGGATCTATAAGGCGCGACACATATGGATCTTGTCACACAAGGCAGTGGGATAGGTGCAATGCCTTGGTGATGTCATGGATAATGAGAAGTGTCGATAAAAATTTGTTGAGTGGGATTCTGTATCGTACCAGTGCTGCTGCAGTTTGGAAGGATCTTAAGGAGAGATTTGATAAGATCAATCTCTCAAGAGTTTTCCAACTAAAGAAGGAGTTGACAATGTTAACTCAAGGGGCCTCACCAGTATCCCAATACTACTCTAGAATGAAAGACTTATGGGATGAGATAGATTCAATTATACCACCCCCTACATGTGACTGCTTAAATCCTAGAGAATACATCACACACCTGGGAAATCAGAGGTTATTGGAGTTTCTTATGGGATTAAATGATGGATACAACCAAGCGAGGAGTCATGTCCTATTGATGTCACTCATACCTAGTGTGAACCAAGCATTTGCTATGATTACACAAGATGAAAGCCAAAAGAATATCTCCTCTCTAGGGAATTCGCTGATAATTTATGACCGACCAGGCATCATTTGGAAAGAATAGGAAATTTGCCTTTTGTGATCACCGCAATAATGGGACATAGTAGAGAAGGATGCCACAAGTTGCTTTACTTTTGTGACATCGCAAGCAAGGACACCTTCAGGAGAAATGTTACAAGCTGATAGGATACCCTTCTGACTATAAAGGGAAGAGTAAGGCTAATGCTGTCATGGTACCTCAGGTGGAGCAGCAGGTGCAGGGGTATGAAGCCAGTTATGGTGGTTATGTAGATGGTGAAATAAACTGCAGGCAAGATGCGGCAAAGAACCAACTCTCTGTGTATCAACAGCAGCAACTCCAGCAGATGATCAGAACTTGCACTCCAGACAAGTTAGAGATGATGCTGTCTATGACCAACCAGGTTAAGGGATCAGGTACAGGCCATAATGCTGCTGCTACAGTCTGTATGGCAGGTAACTATAATGAAGGCATTAGTAGTCCTTGGATAGTAGATTCAGGAGCTACTAATCATATGGTTAAAAATAGAAGTATGATTGAGACTCCTGCTCCTAACTGGTCAACAATCAATTCAGGACAAGTGCAACTACCAAATGGAGGCAGTGCCCCAATTACACACACTGGAGAATGTAGACTGACAGGAGGTGAACTTATAAAACATGTGTTGTGTGTGCCAAGTTTTCAGTTTAACTTACTTTCAGTGTCAAAATTGACCAAGGAACTCAATTGCAGTGTTAGGTTCTTTCCTGACTTCTTTGTACTGCAGGATCTCCTCACTGGGAAGGTGGAGGAGATTGGTAGAGAAGTGGATGGGCTGTATGTGCTGGACTCTACAAGAAAGCAGGAGGGATTGATGACAGCTAAGACAAATATGTCAAAGCTCAAAGATGGAGAAGTGAAGGCGACTGGGCACAAGAGAGATTGGGACATGTACCAACGAGTGTTCTTAGGAAAATAAATGTCTTGAATAGTTCTAACTTTGTGATTCAAAGATCGTGATGTATGCCCTATGGCAAGACAAACTAGATTGCTTTTTTCTACTAGTCAAAGTATGAGTATACTTCCATTTGATATGTTACACCTTGATGTTTGGGGACCATACAAAGTTCCCACTTATAATGGTATGAGATTCTTTCTTACTGTGGTAGATGATTTCACTAGATGGACATGGGTATTTCTCTTGCACATTAAATCAGATGTTCCTACTATACTCAAAGATCTATGTCTACTGATCAAAACACAATTTGGTTCCAAAATTAAATGTGTCAGGTCTGATAATGGTTCAGAGTTTATAAACAGCTCCTGTAGGGATCTGTTTGCACAACTAGGCATCATACATCAAACATCCTGTCCATACAGTCCTCAGCAGAATGGTGTAGTTGAGAGGAGGCATAGGCACATACTAGAGCTTGCTAGAGCTATAAAGTTCCAAAGTGGTCTGCCTGCCAGATTCTGGGGAGAGTGTGTTGAGGCAGTTGTCTACATTATGAACAGATTGCCCTCTGTGGTTCTGGGGAACATCTCCCCATATGAGAAACTATATAAGAAGGCACATGTTCTATCACATCTAAGAGTAGTTGGCTGTCTGTGTTATGCTACAAATCTAGTGAAAACTGATAAATTTGACACTAGAGCCATCGGCGCCCCATCGGGTACTCTTACAGATGTAAGGGATATAAACTCTTAAATCTATCTAACAATGTTTTATTTGTAAGCATGGATGTTGCCTTTTATGAGGATATCTTTCCTTTCAAGCAGAAGGAACAATCTGGGGTTGATATCAGTTTGAATCTAGAGGCAGAGGCTGATATTTTCCATTATGAACCTGCTGTTAGCCAACAATCTGCTGGATCAGAACATATTGAGGGGTCTCAGGAGACTGCAGTAGCAGAAGACAGAACTCAGAAGGACACTGACAGTCACCCCACAATCCAGACAGATGATGCACCAACTTCTGAATCTCAACCACCATTAAGGAGGTCAGACAGAAACAAGAGGCAACCTGCTTGGATGACAGATTTTGTTCAAATGCCACAAACAGCAGACACAGGAGGTAGACAAGAGTGCTTGTATCCTATGGCTAACAGTCTAAGCTATGCTGGACTGAATGCAAGATACAAGAGCTACATTGCAAAAATTGAACTTGAACATGAGCCAAATTCATATTCTGCTGCAGTGAAAGATACCAGATGGGTCGAGGCTATGAAGCTTGAAATGCAGGCTTTGGAGAGTAACAAGACCTGGGAAGTGACAGATCTTCCTGCTCACAAGAAGGCCATTGGATGTAAGTGGGTTTATAAGATCAAGTATAAGGCAAATGGTGAAGTAGAAAGGTTTAAAGCAAGGCTTGTGGCCAAGGGCTACAACCAAATGGAAGGAGTTGATTATCAAGATACCTTCTCACCAGTGGCAAAAATGGTGACTGTGAGAGCAGTAATTTCAGTGGCAGCTTCCATAAATTGGCACATATATCAAATGGATGTTTATAATGCATTCCTACAAGGTGACCTTAATGAGGAAGTATACATGACCATGCCTCAAGGATTTGATCAAAAGCAAGGGAAGGTGTGCAAGT
This sequence comes from Przewalskia tangutica, assembly GCA_029844215.1. NCBI lineage: Eukaryota > Viridiplantae > Streptophyta > Magnoliopsida > Solanales > Solanaceae > Przewalskia > Przewalskia tangutica. Next base: position 113,389,654 of record CM056723.1, on the reverse strand, counting down.
TAATCAAGTCACTATATGGACTAAAGCAAGCTTCTCGGCAGTGGAATATCAAACTGACCACAGCTTTGCAAGCTTCAGGTTTTTCTCAAAGTCAACTTGATCATTCCTTACTTACCAAGAAGGTTGATGACAAAATAGTGGTGGTACTCATTTATGTAGATGATTTGCTTATTACTGGCAATGATGAGACTCTTATCCAAGAGACGAAACTGAGTTTACAACAGAATTTTAGAATCAAGGACTTGGGTTGTTTGAGGTATTTCCTAGGCTTCGAATTTGCTAGAAATAGTAGTGGCATAGTGATGCACCAGAGGAAATACACTGTTGAATTAATCTCTGATCTTGGCTTGTCTGCTGGAAAACCTGCGAGATCACCCCTAGAGCTTAATGTCAAGCTGACTTCTACACTGTATGACCATCACCTTGCTGTTGATTCCTCTACAGTTGATGATTCCTCCAATGTCAAAGATGTATTGCTGGATGATCCAGCTAGCTATCAAAGGCTTATTGGCAGATTACTCTACTTGACAAACACCAGACCCGACATATCCTTTGTTGTCCAGTGCCTTAGCCAGTTTATGCAGCATCCAAAGACCTTTCATCTCTCGGGCAAAGACAAATGAGTTGTTCGATATTCAAACAGCCCTGTGTCGGGTCTTCTTATGTCTTCTGGCAATACCACTGCTCTCACTACATACTGTGATGCTGATTGGGCTTCCTGCCCTAACACAAGAAGGTCAGTCACTGGTTACCTAGTATTTTTTGGGAATTCCCTCATTTCCTGGAAATCGAAGAAACAATCCATTGTTTCCCGGAGCTCACCGAGGCGTAATATCGTAGCTCGCTTCGATTCTTGAGGTGGTTTGGCTCTCTGGTTTGTTCTCGACTCTGACAGTTCCTCTTACGCTTCCCATTCCAGTACACAGCGATAGTAAGTCATCCTTACAGATTGCTGCCAATCCTGTATTTCATGAGAGGACCAAACATATTGATATAGACTGCCATTTTGTTCGTGAAAAGTTGCAACAAGGACTGATTTCCACACATTATTTGTCCACTGATGAGCAACCTGCAGATGTCCTCACCAAGGGCTTGACGATTGGTCGACACGATTATTTATTTTCCAAGCTAGGCTTCACAAACTTGTTCTGTGTTCCTAGCTTGAGGGGGCGTGTTGAAGATAGTATACGTTCATAGTAGTCAGTATACACTTCGTAGTAGTCAGTATACACTAGTATACATTTTCTATCCTTTAGTTTTTGGTTATTTCAGTCTTAGCACATGTTTACCTTTGGCTTTTGGCTATGTTTGTAATATGGCTAGTCATGCAAAGTCATACCTATAAATACTCTTTGGCTATGAATGAAAAGTAGAGAAAATATTTCCACAAATGCCTCAGCATCATCTTCCTCTGTTCTCTCTCGAGTTCCTTGCATATTGCTCCATCTTCAAAGATGGATGCAGCCAATTATATCTTTAGATTTGTGTTTTTAACATTATCTTGGAAGGCAAGTTGTCAATCACCGTAAAAGAATTTATACGGGACAATATTATCTTAAGAACAAAGTAAATATCAGTCGACTCAGCAAACCTCTTGTTTTGTTCGTATTTCCAGATTGTATTCTTGTAATAGTTACTTATTTTCCGCTCATCCAATTATTGTAATCATTGTATTCACAATTTTACTCAAAAAAATTATGTATGAATCCAAATTTGGTGTAGCTCCAAATTCCAATACGAATTTCAAACACCCCATTAAACCCAAAAAAAAAATCAGAAATCAACATTTGACTGTGACCACCTAGCTTTAGGTTGGTAAGTTCTGTAACGCTGCTAAAAAGGAAGGGTAATTTAGGCATGTATGCAGTTACTTTTCATCAAAGTGTATCCTAAGCTGGATAACAACAAATACTCTTCTAATGATTAAAAAAAAGAATTAGTAACACGACAAATAAGGTAAGTATCTAATTATAACTAGTTAAGCTGGATTGATATTATAAAACTTATCCCCTTGTTAAACACCTAATTATAAAAATATATGATTGAATGTTTTAGTTAGTAGTTCAGTTAGTTGACTACTCAAAGAGGCTTCAAATATTCTTACTAAACACTATCAAAAAAAGTCATTTGCCAACAATAATTTTGTACTCATGTATTGAATGTTGTTGTCAAAAGTACTTTTTACAACAACAAAAATTATTGCATGTCGTTGCAATAATCTCCGATGTGATAAGTTTTCGCAACAACAAGTTTTTTTGTTGTCATTTATGTTTTTAGCAATAATATATTAATTTTTGTTGTCATTTACATTTTTTAACAATAATATATTTATTGTTGCTAAATAACATAAATGACAATAAAAATTTAATATATTATTGCTAAAAATATAAATAACAACAAAAATAACAACTTATTATTGCAAAAAAATTTCACATCGAAAGTTATTGCAACGACATGCAATAATTTTTATTATTATCAAATTATTTTTGACAATAACATTCATTATATGATGACAAAAAGAATGTTGGTGAATGCCTTTTTCCTTGTAGTGAAATCATACTCAAATCACAAATTCTATACCACGTGTCTGGAAAACAATAATCTTTGTAGGAAAACTAAACATTAATATAAAAAAGTTTGGTGTACTAACTCCAGCTATATAAGAATTCTAAAAAATGATCGAAATATAAGAATTTATTGTACACAATCTTACCCTATTAAAATTGAAATTTAATATATTAAGAAGATACACGATATTACTATAAAATTACAAAAGTTAATAAGTAAGTGCATTAAAAAAATAATTTAAAAACCACACAAGAAAAAGAAATTAACCGTTGAAACATCAATACATTTTTCTGAAGGCGCATGGTACTCTTTCTTTTCGTGCGTTGCTCGGTAAACCGGATCGATGCAATAGCACCGCAAACCACGTCAGTCGTTTAACCACACTTGGCAAGCCATGTGTGACAGACTCAACCAAGAAGGTTTATGCAGGGGATCGAACTCGTGACTTTGTGATCCCGCGCTCTACTACTACACCAACTTGGCTATCCTCGCGGGTGAAACAGCAATACATTTACTCCATATAAAAGGGGTCCATTGGTGGTACAATTTAAAAATTAATAATTGCATCAAACTATTTTTATTTTTTCGAAAAAATTTTTGGGTGCGTTGGGATTATCTTTCAAGTCCTTGTTCTGCTACAAAAATATCATGTTGGTACTTTAAAATCTATATGGTATTTTGTACAGTACTTGTTTTTATTAACACAGTACAGTACTGTATCAGCCATAATCAGAAGCAGTGATTTTCAAGAATTGCTTTCGCGGCGAGCATCGGGACGGGGCGTACCAAAACGATCCGGAAGGCAAATAAAAGGTGTAGATCCATAAGGTTTACGTTCTAGAATTTAGGACGTAAGTCAAGAGCGCGAAAGTATAAACCCCGGACTTAAAAACGTATGCCCCGAATGTTAATTTTTTTAAATTAAAAGTATTTTTGTTAAAGATCATAATTTTTATTATTGGTGTAATGATACTTTATGTTATCATGTTTTCATGTTGCAGTGATTTTTTCTAAAATATATAATTAACACTGTCATAAATTAAAAGAAATTTATATTTATATCTGAAATTGATAGGATAGAGATTTCATAGCACTATATTGTTGAATCAACTTTTTAAATTTTGTTGTTGCTATTACACTTTTTACCATTCTCCTTTTTTTAAATATATAGATAAGAATTAGTGTAAATATTAGTTGAGTGTGAAAAAAACTAATAGATGTGGAGATTAATAACAAAGTGGATGAAAATTTTATGTTAAAAATTATCTAGGCTATTATGGAGTGTCATTTTTTGTACTGTTACCTTTCTCATATAATAATTATAATATTTTTATATATTATAAGTGATTTATTTGAATTTATTAGCTGAATTTTAATGAAATTTTTTATTTTTACTTATTTTTTAGTATTAAAATTACAAATTAAAGATACATAGACATACGCCTCGTAGATCTATAAGACTAACACTCCGAATCTCAGGCTAACGCCTCGCCTCACACCCCTGCCTCTTCAAAGACTGATCAGAAGTACAAAAAAACTTTATTTTTTTCTCCCTACTTTATTAAATATACCTAAATTATGAGGGTATTTAGCAAAATTCCCTAAGCCCTAGAAAAAAGAAAGGAAAACCTTTTTATAGAAACCTTATCCTACCAACAGTGCGGTGGGTCCCACTTTTGTCTGATGTTCTTAGTACTCTGCTACAAATACTAAATTAAGTTCTATTTAGATAATTGAAACATCACTTAAAGGAGGAAAAAACTAAGCTCCATTAATATACCCTACTATAATTATTAAAAATACTTACTGTTCTTATAATCATACTTCATCCATTCCAATAAGCGTCTTACTTTTCTTTGTTATCTGATCCAAAAAAAATGATCGTTTTTTATATTTGTTGGGTTTTGATATTGATGAATGGGAAATGATGGGATGAAAATTAAAGGGGGTATAAGGCTCTTTTGTTCCACGTCGAAAAAAGAGAAGGAAAGAGAGGTGTATATATAACATTACACCTTCTCTAGCTGATAAAAGGGTTGAGAGGACAAGGACCCCTCGCGCCGTCGTCGTCGCTCGCTCGGCTCGGTTCGGATTTGAATTTGAATTTGGATTTGAAAAACGATTGATTGATAATTTTTTTGGACAAACGTTTCTTTAATTAAATTAATTAATTAATTATTTAATTAAAAATAAATCCAAACGGATCGACCCACCGCGACCGATCCGACCCGTCCAGCTCTCCCTCTCTTTTTTCGAACTTCCCTCCAAATATTAGGTGACTATTCTGAATGGTTGCAAACATTCAGAATCAGTACCTCCAACCCTATAAATTCTTGATTATTCCAAGAATTATTCATTCATTTTAATTGATTCATTTTCATTCTGAATCAAAGTCTTCAAGTCGAAAATATTTTTGTCTTCATTCTGTGTGATATACTGTCGTTGAGTGGTTCGCTGCTACCGGAATTTGGAGTACTACTATTCTGGTAAGATAATCGTTCTATCCTGGGAGGCGATATTCTGTTAACCTCGAGTACTGTGAGGGGAATAATTTTCTTAAGGACACACTTTGAACTAAGTGGGCTCGATTACATTCTGAAATTATTTTCCAAAAACAGATTCTGTTTTTCGTTTATTGTTTCATGCATAATTTACTGTTAAGTAATGTTTATATTATGTAATTTGTTTCACTGAGTGATTAACAGATTGTGTTGAAACATTATTTAGCCATATACAGATTATTATACCAACAATATTTAGTAAGTTTTTCAATTCCGGCATTATATATGACAAGTTAAATACCATAAAATTTAAGGGACGTGTATATTTGTAATTTATAATCATAAGATTTAAAAGTCTTACTTTATTTTTTAAATTTTGTGCCTAATTAATTTAAGACACCTAAATTGAGACGAGAGAATATTTCTTTAGCTAAAATGTTTGAGCAAGCCTCAAATTCGTAAACATAAATTACAACATTAAAATTGTTCTGACAATTAAAAGAGAGTACATAGCACATTACAACTTAGAAGCATAATTAGAAAGCGTAACACGCATAGGGCAATAATTTGAAAGTGTAAACGTAAAATATCCTATAACTGGTATTATTAATTATGTATAATATTAAAAGAGTAACTCAAATAAACCCCTTTCATTTTTTTGAAGTTGCGAAAAGCAGTGGCGGAACTTGCCCAAAATATCAAGGGAAGCCTTAGAAATTAAAAGAATTAAGATAAGACGGATTATCTGGTCAATCAAGTAATATGTATTTGTTTTCCCTATTTTTTTTTTCAACTTGACATTGATAGGGACCCCAATTGAGATAAGATCTTCGAACTTCATCTCTTCGATTCACGAGATATTCTCAAATTTGGGGACGCTTTTCGGGGCCACATTCTGAACAATTGACATCAAATTTATCCATGGTGACTTTTTGAATCTTGCAAGGTTGCTCATCCAGTTGAACCGTTTCATCATCGAAATGGTGTTTTTCAAGTGTCGATGTTGAAGTTATACAATTTTCATCTTTGTTGGAAGGTTTCCTCTTGAAAATGCATCAATTTTCTTAAGTTGGACCATCGTACCACTCCTAAAATTACATAAATCAATTATCAAAGATAACATCTAAATCTGTAAACAGAACTAAATCAGAGAAATTCGACTTTTAAAGCCTTAATCTGTTAATTTCACTACCATAAGCCCAAAATAGTCTCGTATATGATGAAACAAACATAAAGTTTCCCCAATCTCACGAACTGGGTGTTACACCCCGTAATATCAGGGCTACTAATTGAGAACGTGATTAAGAATTTAAGATTTAAATTTTGGAAGGAAAGAATTATTACATTTTCTTAAGGAAAATTTTGGAAAAATGTGACGACAGAAAAATTATTAACTTTGAGTTTAATACTTCTAATTGGATTTATGGGATTAGTATTGGATTACGAAGAATTGGAATTGATAATATGGAGTCCGCCGAGAATTTCACAATTTCGTCGGGCCCTTCGATTTTAAGATATTTTGGGCTACATATCTTGATATTTTGAAGAGAAAATCATTGACTAATGAGAGAGCGACTTAAGTCTCTCTCCACTTGTCATTACAAGATATTTTCTATATAGGATAAGTTTGGGAAGACTTATTTCATTTCACAAAAACTTCATCTCACCAAAAGCTCTCTTCTTCCCTTAAGCCTCCAAGATTTTCGAAAATCCTTTAGCCAAGAACAACAAGATTGGTTAACTTCTTTCTCCATGATTAAGAACCCTTATCAAGTGTTAAACCAAGAACCTCCAAAAATCCATTTGGGTCGTGACTTTGCCTTGAAACCCTAGGCTTGTTCTTCAACTTTTTGGAAGTGAAACGTGAAGGGAAGTTGGTTGTAAGCTTTTAGAGGATACATATGTGTGATTGGAACTTGAAGAAGTGGAGCGAAACAAAAACTGTGGACCAATGTCGAGTGGGTTGTTTGGGGCATTTTGAGCAATTTTAAAGGTAAAAATTCTTCTTTCTCTTGAGGTAATTGGATATTACTTATTGTTATAATGTATGGATGAGATTGTGCTAAAAATAATGGAGGATAAAAAGTGTTTGGGCAATTTTTGGGCTAGTTGCCGAAATTGGACAGTTTTGAGTATATTGGATTTCGTTGGTTGTGTTGTTGTTATATTCACCTATTGCATGTTATAATGGAGTAATATTGTTGTTAATAAGTTGATATAACTTATATAGAAGTTTTGGAACTTGAATTGGAATAAAAGGATTAAGAAAAGAGTTACCGGATTGCAGTTGTTGGCCGTGGAATCTATAAAACTGTTGGACGTTGTTATGCAATTTTTATGGACTGTTTTCTGGTATTAGGCTGCTGGAAAATCAGCCACCTATATGCATGATTAATGTGGTAATTGTTAATGGAAGTTCTAAGATATTAAGGGTGTAGAAAAGTATTAAACGACTTCACTTTGTACGCTTGTTGTTGTGGATTTGCCCTCTTTTATGGACTGTGTTGGTAGATTAAGGGGCTGAATTTTACATGTCAAGTAGGCATGTAATCCCATTTGGTTAACTGTTGGTTGTGCCTTAAAGGGGGCTTGATTGTTGTTGAATTTGGGCCTTGGAAAAGGTGGAAAAGTACGTATAAACGGGGGAAGTGTTGTCCAAATTTCCGTAGAATAAGAGGACCATTACTTGGTATAAGTCTTGTACTAGTGTGTATGAAGTTGATAGAAGTGTTATTGTTGTTATAGGTTGAAGTACTACTTGTGGCATTTTCTACTTGGCGTGTGGAATAGTCGATAAGGTTGAAGTACCTATTCGGGGCGTATTCTACTTGTCGTGTTGGTTAGTCGTCAATGAGGTATGTGAACCTCTTCCTTCTCTCTTTTGGCATGTTCTTTGTGTGAACCATAACTGTGGTATTGTTTCAAAAGTTATTCTACTCTTAGAAGTTAAGGAGTATTCATGTTATTGATTCTATGCTAAAGGCATGTCTAAATTATTCATAAGTCCTTACCAAGTCTTATGGGAGATGTTGGTAAGCGTTTTTAGGAAGTATTGGAGTCGAATTGATCTTGCTAGTTACAACACTAATGAGGAAAGGTATCGAACAAGTCATTGCAGCGTTAAATGAAAAAAGAATCGACAATCAATTATATTGAAATGAGTAGAACGCCATCCATCTGCATAGAAGCTAAGATATAATCAGTTCGTTTTACATTTTTTAGGTTCACAACTGATTAGATAAAATCTCATGATAAATATTAATCACAATTCATAAATGGATTAATTTGCCAATTCAGATCGGTTATCACTATGCAAATATTTCCATAATGTTAGCCAGAGGAGCGAGACGAATCTAGATTTCATGTGGTACATGAGGTGGTAGTAACTTGATGTTAAAAGTATACTTGTCTTGATTTTAAAAGTAGAAGTCACTTGGATTTAAAAGAATAGGTGTCTTGATGCTACAAGTGTTAGTGTCTTGAGGTTTTATAAAGGAAATGATGTACGGCGGACGTATGGTACTTTTAGGGTTCAAGTCTTTAATATTACATGACGGGATAGTACATTGGTATTTCTAAAGAGGAAGGCATGGTATTGCCTTGGTGTTTATAAAAAGGAAGGCATGATAATGCCTTGGTTTTCTAAAGCGAAGGTTCATTTTAGTGGTTCTAATGAGAGTCAAAAGATGATTTAAATTGTACATAGTTGGTTGTGATAGCTATAGGTGTACAGTCCTTTACATTACACCGAGTCCCAGAATGGGCCAGAACATGTCGTACCTTATTTGACTTATAGCACATTATACCGAGTCCCAGAATGGGCCGGAACATGTCGTACATTGTATATATATATTTTATGGAGTAGCTCCCATGACGTGAGATGGTACACACTCACTGCGGGTCTGAAGGACTCATGCGGGTTCAATTCCCATGACTCATTTCATGGACTAGCTCTCCGTGATGCGGGTATCGGGTACAGATTTCCTATGCGGGTTACAAGATCCATGCGGGTGAAATAGTCTCATGCAGGTGAAATAGTCTCATGCGGGTGAAATAGTCCCATGAATAGGATCTACATAATGATTCTATGGGCAGGTGCCCCTGATTTTGACGTGACTTTGATATTTTAACTTGCATATGTTTGCTCATATAGCCATTCGTGCGAGTGTTATTGATGCGCGATTTATGCACACACTTAACGCAAGTGCACATGTCGTGACAAGTAATATAGTCTAGGTAAGACCGAATATCGTCCTCAAGGACTGGTTTTCAAGTACCGATTATCTATGCTTTAGTTTCTATTTGATTAACGTTAATTGAGTTGGAATTCTAAACTAATAATGCAGGAAATAAACTAATTATAAAAATACTTTGAATTAAATCAGTTATGATGGAGAATTAGGGCTTCCAAGATCATCAATTATCCACTCTATTCAATCCTTAATACAATTAGACTAACTTCTTCTTCTACGTTAAGATAGCAGATTAACTAGACCGTTTTATACTCTTGTTAAGGTAATATAAACACTCAACCCCAATGGAGAACCCTTCTACCTTTCGGTGACAAGATTGACTACAAAGGAGGATTAAGAGCAATAACCTATGAAGCTACACAAGTATCGGGGTACTTTCATCCATGATTTAAACCTATGTTTATTTAACTATAGCATATTCACAATCTCCCCTTTCGGCTTTCGATTAGAAATCATATAAGTTATGATAATTAGTGATCAATTAATTACCAAGTAATCAAAACAACTATTGAATAAATCTTAAATAAGTGAAGAAGAAACCAAACTAATATATTAATTCATGAATAGAGTTTCAAGTGAATCACAAGAAAATCCCTAACAAAGTAATTAGCTCCTAGCCATAGTCACGCTAAGAACTAATATAATCTCCATACATGAACTGAAATAAACAAAGCAAAAAGAAAGAAAATAAAATACTCAAGAACGAGTCTCCAAGCCTTCTAGCATCCAAGGATTGTGTTGTGGAATATTTACAAGATGGATTGGTGGATGGAGAATGGAATGGAATAGTGGATGGAATGTAGGATGAAGGATGAGTGGATGGGTGGTTTAATTTCTTCTAATGATGTAGAGACTATTTATAACCCAAGAATCCTTTAGGTAAAGGGTTATGTAGGTAGGAAAGGTTATGGAATCCTTTTAGGTAAAGGGTTTAGGAAAGGTTATGGAAAAGGGTTAAGGAATATGTAGGTAGGAAAAGTTATCCCTTTTGGACTCTGAAAATGTGTCAAATTCGGCCCAAAAACTCAGAAATCCCGCGTCGGCGCCGCGACGCCTGAAAATCAAAGGCTTTCGGACGACTTCAGTGGTCGGCGCTGCTGCCAGGCGCTGCGGCGCCGGTGACGGCATTCTTCCGGATTTTTCGTTTCTTCGTCCTTTGTTCGTCCGGTCTTCGTCTGATTTCTTCTATATTTTCTGGAACTTCTTAGGCTTCATTTCTTGGCCCTTTTAGTGTGCAATTCCATCTCAATTAAGCTCATTTCCTCCTCTTTTCGTCATTTCTCCATTTCTGACCGCTGTGACACAAAAGAAAGGAAAACGACCCTAATACTATACTAAACATAAATGAAATGAGTAAAATACTAACTAAAAATGACTCAAAAGGTGTATATAAAATACACCGATCGAACACCCCCAAACTTAACATTTGCTCGCCCTCGAGTAAAGATAAAAAATATAAACAAAGACACGAAAGAAAATAAACTGACTCAAAGACACTGATCATTTTGCTGCACAATTGTCACTTAGAAAAGCATGAAGGTTAGTAGGATAATATGTAGGAACATGTAGCATGAATTTTTAGCATTCTAAACACATCAAGTCAAATTTCACAAATTCAATGTAACCATGCTCAATGGAAGTAAGAATACCTAATTATGCATGTCAATTTCAAAATCCTATGACATGTTTACTTGCTATTCTCCACTAATCATGGATACACATATTAGAGATCTTCAGGGCTTTTCAGGGTTGTAATGTAGGCTTAGGCAGGGGTAGGTAAAAATAGGCATTTAGGCTCAATTTACGTACCATAAGCTCTTTTGCTTTAAATTCTTCCCTTTTCTTTTGATTCTCTTTTTAACCTCATACCTATCTTTCCCCTCTTTTGTTTTGAGAAAATGAGGTGTCTGATGAATAGTAAGCACCCCCAAACTTAGGCTTTTGCCTATTTGTTATTACTTTTTCATTGGGGTGCATCAAAATTGTTCACTCTCTTTTGTCTCTTTTTCAACACTTTATATTCCAAACAACTCAATTTTTCCACTTATGACACAAATATGGAATTTTAGGGTGTCAAAGAAAAGATCTTATTTTTGGCTCAAAGGGGCTGACTAGGGATTCAATTATAATGTCAGGGATAGGCAAAGAATGGTAAGAAAGGGCTAACAAAGAAATGCATGAATCATCTCCCTAACATGCATATCCTGACTATTTCGCCTCAAATAGCAAGCAAGCAGACACATAGGTTTAATCACTAACAATGCATAAATCAAGCAAGATACCCCAAATAGTTCGATTTCATGAATTTTTGGCATATCTATCCTAGGTGTCAGATTTTCTGCTTCTAATTTCATTACATTATTCAACTTTACTTCACTAGGCGTTTCAAGTAACTACAGCATGCTTGATCATAAAAATAAAAAATAAAATAAAAAAAATTAGACTAAAAAAAATTAGACTCATAAAACATAGAAATAAACAACAAAAAGACTCAAAAATACATAGAATAAACTAAGAACTCCCCCCAAACTTAAATCACACATTGTCCCCAATGTGTGCAAGACTCAAAAAAAAATAGGGACAACTTACTGACACAATACAGCGGTCATAATGGAGGGCTGGGAGGATTTTTTTTGGAATTTGCACGGAATCTGGGTTTCTAAATTTTCGCGCGACCGCAATCGCGCCGCCCCATGTTCGTGTCTCTGCAAGTTCCTACGACGATCGCTTTTCCTTTTTTTTCAGCGTTTTTGCTCCTTTTCTGTTCGGGGTCTGCTCCTAGTCCACCTGTCATCCAACAACACAAAACAAGAACCCAAGACCGTGAGACTGTTCAAGACAAAATAAAAACAAACTAAAACAAAAATTAAAATAACATAATTAAAAATATTGGGTTGCCTCCCAACAAGCGTTGTCTTTAACGTCTTTTAGCCGGACGCAATTAACCTTTAGGAGTGCCCATTGGATCCTTCTGCGAACTGCTTGCAATCCGCAAAGTTATTGTTGCATGTCTCACTTTTCCTACAACAATCTTATCAACTAAGGGCTTCAGATATAAGATTATCCCCCAAGTACACAAGACATGCTTGTCTTTTAGGCTCTCTCTAATGTAGGGATCAGTGAGATTCCCAACACATCTCAACTCTAGGGGGTGCCCTTGATGGTATGGACTTCCTATTTGGGGATCAACAATGACTGCTGGTGGTATTTCTTTTGCAATAGGTACAGGAAAAAGAATTTCCAAAGAATCCAAAAAGGTGAATAATTGGATCTCAGTAATCTTTTCCTTCTCTACACCAACTATCTCGCCAGATTCCTCAACAGCTAGGTGTGGTTCAGGTTCCTCAACAGCTAGGTGTGGTTCAGGTTCCTCAATTTGCTTATCACTTTCTACAACGATGTCGCTAGGCAGACTTTCTTGAAGTGTATCGCTCATCCTATCCATTAGTTGCCCTATTTGTGTCTCCAAATTTATGAGGGACCCTCTTGTCTCATTCATAAACTGAGCTTGGCACTTGGTGAGCCTGAGTATGTCTGCCTGCAACTCATCTAGATCTTCCTCTGGAACCTGTGGGTTAAGCTGCTGTTGATGACTCCACTGCCCCTGATAGAAGTAGTAGTCCATGGACCTGTATTTAATTTTTTTTTTTTTTGAATTTAACCTGCAAAATAAGAAAACAACAAAAGATGATAAAAAGATGCTCGCAGAACAAGTTAGAAACTTATTCTTAGAGCAACCAAATTAGAAATAAGAATAGATAAGTCGATATTGAAAGTACGTCAATCCCCGGCAACGGCGCCAAAAACTTGATGCGCGATTTATGCACACACTTAACGCAAGTGCACGTGTCGTGACAAGTAATATAGTCTAGGTAAGACCGAATATAGTCCTTAAGGATTGGTTTTTGTTACACCCCATAGTTCCAGGGTATGTATGTGAAGACGTACGTTCGAGAATACGACATTTAAATTGGAAAGGAAGAAAAATGTGATTTTTCGACGGAAAAGTTTCTGGATTTTGTGAAGGAAAAATGTTCGTTAAAGGGAATTGGATTCCCAGATTTGGTATTCGGACTTTTTGGAATATTTAAGAATTATGGAATTTTATTTCCGGAATTGGTCACGTGGGGCCCACGGGAGGAAATTTACGGTTTTGTGGGGCCCACTTTATTTTTGGATTTTTGGCTTTACGGATATTTTCGGAAGATGAAATATTTTGGACGAGTAGGGGGCGACACGTGTCACCCCGTGTGGCCATGTTGGCCGAATTGGAGAAGGACAAGTGGGACGTTTGTTAGGTGGACAAGTGACCCATTTTTGTGGTGGCCACTTGTCCCATTTTCGTGGTGAACAAATGGTTGGCCAACCACCCACACACATGTACCCAATCTTCACCATCCACTTGCCTAGATCTTGGCCATTGAGTTCCCTATAAATACCCCTTGTGTGCAAGACTTTATTTCATCCACATTAGAAAGTTTCCAAGGCAAAAATTCTCCTCCATCCCTTAGTGAGTTCTCGTCCAAACACCCCCCCCCCCCCACCTTGAGTAGAATTCTTCAAGTATTGTTGTTATTCCAAATACTTTAGCCTAAATCCCTTGTGGTATTCCAAAGAAATCCCACATAAGAGCAGGAAATACTACTTTATTCCAATAGTCGTAAAACGAAACCCTAGGAAAATCTTCATAGCTTAGATGAAGTGTTAAGAGAAGTTGGTTAGAAACTTCTAAGGGTCGCTTGGAGCGGGTTGGAGCGTAAGGGTTTGGAGCTAAACGTTGCTCAGGATCGACTTATAAACTTGGATAATTTTAGGCTTATCGAGGTAATGATCTTTATCCCCCTATTGTAATTGGATATTACATGTTGTAGTAACTTAGAATTGAGTATATATATATTGGAAGGATGATTGAATAGAATTGAACTGTATTTACAGTAGACTTGTAGTATTTTTGTGGGGCAGTGTTGTATACGTCCGGTTAGACGTGTAACCCCCCCCCCCCCTGGAGTTGTTGGTTTGATAGCAGGCCTTGTTAGAGGAGGAAATTTATGTGGTTACGGTGGGGGTTGTGCTGCCGAATTTTCTGTAGAATAAGGAATCTTGTATTTAGAATATTCTACGAAGAGATCTAGAAGTTGATAGACGTTTTATGGCCATTATAGGTTGAAGTACTACGAGTAGTGTATTCTACTTGAAGGGTGGAAAAGGCTAGCAAGGTTGTAGTACTTGGAGCGTTTTGCTAATTGTCGATAATCGTCGCGAGGTATGTGAACCTCTTCCTATCTTTTCTAGCATGATATGTTGTGAACTATGTAGTACGGTAGACGTACATGTGTTAAATGAATTTGGTTGGTTTAAAACATAAAGTGTTATAACGGCTTTATGGGAAGTTGGTTATAACAACTTTATGTGGGCAAAGAAATGGTTTGTGGTTTTTAAAAGATAAAAGACTTGATGTGAAATAATAAGGACTTGGGTTGTGTTAAACAGTTGTGAAACCGCTTTTATGAGAAATGGGTACTTGGGTTTTAAAAGGAATAATATTATATTGATTTCGGAAATGAGAATAAGTATCGAACAAACCACTGCAGCGTTATTAAAGGAAAATGTATTGACTAATTAATTACTATTAAAACCAGTAGAAACCTCCATCTGCATAGAATCTAAGATAAGACAAAATTGTATTACATTTCATAGATCATGGCTGCTTTAATAAGAATCATTATAAACAAGCATTAATTTTCTTAAATTTCCAAAGTAAGGAACTTGATTTCTAAAAGAAAAGAGACTTGAGGAATTGAAGAGTTTTTGGTTTAAAAGAAAGACATTGTTTTGTCTTAAATTGGTTTAAAACATAAAGTGTTATAACAGCTTTATGGGAAGTTAGTTATAACGACTTTATGAAAACAAAAGAATGGTTTTATCATTGGTTTTAAAGTGGTAACTTGACTTTAAAAAGAGAAGTGTTTTGGTCTAAAAAGAAGGCATGGTATTGTCTTAATTTGGTTTAAAAAGGAAAGTATGGAAGTTGTTTTGGTTTACTTAAAAATGTTAGTCACTCTATTTTTATAATACGGGCATCGGGTGACCTTTGTAAAAGAAATGGATCTTTTAAAAAAGAATTTAACGTACGTAGTACTTTGGGGTTAAAACCTGGACTTTGGCATAAAATGAAAGTACCTTGAGTTGTGTGTAACTTGCCTATGTTTGCGTGTGATAGCCTTGTCGTGCTAGTATTGTATTTCTATACCACCGCGTCTCGATGGAGGGCGATGATTTGTTATGATCTTACTTGGGCGTCTGGCGGTGGCGGAGCATTCAGCGAGTGCAACCTGCGATTATTATTCCATGGACTAGCTCTCCGTGAGGTTTCTTGATTCGGCTTGGTATCACATTAGTTGGCTCGTACTTGCCGAAGTCGTGGATCGATTCGGCACGGTATCCGGTAGTTTGCCTTCGTACTTGCCGTTCGGTTTGTGGCGAAGTCTCGTGATTCCGCCAGTATCGGTAGTTAGTCTTCGTACTTGCCCGACCATTTCGTGCGCGAGTGGTATCGGTAGTTGGCTTTACTTGCCATGGGTCGAACCGTGGTATGGTTATATAGATTTTTAGTACGGCTTTGGTATCGGTAGTTGGCTTTCGTACTTGCCGGTCGATTGATGATCTGGCTTTGGTATCCAGTAGTTAGCCCGTACTTGCCGTCACGGTTTTATGACACAGTGGGACTGGTTTTCATGTGTACTCCTTGGTGTGGTTATCGTAAGCTGCCGTGATGAGGAAGGTGTTCCACGGGCATGATTGATGTTGCGGGCATGAGACCCATAGTTATATTTGAGTGATGACTTTGAGGCGTGAGTCCACGACTTGGCGTATCGCTTACATATTATGTCTTGTAGTTTGGTTATCATATATGTCTCTGTTTTATATAGACTACTATGATTTCATTTCTGATATTTTGATTTCACATACTTGGTACCTATTATGCGACCTCGCCCGGGAGGCTGCGTTAAATCTGCGGTAGAAGTCATCGGTTGTTGATCCTCGCTCATAGGATCACGATTCAGCGTATTAGGAAGCTCCGTTTCTCCGAGCTTATCTTTTGGTATGTTTCCACGAGTTGTAGGTTCTTGTACATTCGGGGTATGGCGAGACCTGTCCGTCATAGTTGTTATAAAATTCGTAGAAGTGCAGTAATCTTGTTGTGGCGGGGTTTGTAAGGGATTTAAGCTGTTCAATTTTGAGTTATATATATCTGAGAAGATGCAGTTTTGGTTAGCCTATTGTTTATGTTATGTCTTGTTTCATGTTTAAGTTTTTATTTCCGCTGATTTTCTCTGATGTTGTATCACTAGGGTGCCCTGGGTAAGACACCAGTCGCGGGCCCGAGGTCGGGTCGTGACAAAAGTGGTATCAGAGCAGTTAGTCCTCGGAAAGTGTCTGAGGCCGTGTCTAGTAGAGTCTTGATTATCGGTGTGTTGTGCACCACATCTATAATCAGGAGGCTGCAGGACATTTAGGATTGGTTTCTATTCTTCTCACTCTGAGATCGTGCCTTAGAGTTGTGTCGTAAGTTGGACTCCCTCTGACGTATTCTTTTGTACGATTATGCCTCTACGAGGCAACGAGCCCGAAGGGCAAGCGGTAGAGGAGGCTGCGAGTTGAGCACGGAGGTTACGGGGCGAGAGGCCCGATCTTTGCAGGGTGGTGCTACTGAGGCGGATTCTACGATGCGCCACCCTGCGAGTTTAGGCGGCGGCGGTAGCTCACGAGGCCACGATATCTGCGCCTCGATCCCACGGCTGGGCGAGAGGAGATGGTTCTGAGGAGATAGCCGATTACTAGCGGATCGTGGCGGACATGAGGATAAGTGGGCCAGCGGCGATTCGATAGCACCGTGGTTCATCCTAGATCGGATAACTTGAGACTACAAGATTTTACGAGTTGCGGCCGCGAGTTCTACGGTCGAGGCACGAGGATGATCCGAGGAGTTCATCCGGCGATTCTGACGGATCGTGAGTGATCGAGCGGAGACCGAGTCGGTGGTCTTAGGTTCGCGTCGGTGCGTGATCTTGCGATCGGCTGGTGTGATTCGTGGGAGCTGTCGGGGAGCATGCGCCTCGGTATGTGGGACGAGTTCTCGAGGCATTTCTTGCACATTTCTTGCCTCGCGGATGAGGAGGGCTCGGTAAACAGTTTTTGGCGTTGAGCGAGCAGGCATCTGATTCGGGAGTACAGTGTAGAGTTTCACTCTTTAGCTCGGTATGTCCCCGCATTAGTGGCAGACATGGAGGATAGGGTGCACCGATATGTCACAGGACTTGACGATTATTTAGCGGAGGGTTGCTGATGCGCGGTAAGATGCACACACTTAAACGCAAGTGCACGTTATCGTGACAAGTAGTATAGTCTTGATAAGACCGAATATCGTCCACAAGGATTAGGGTTCAATTACCAACTATCTATCTTTTGGTATCTATTTGGTAAATTGATATTTGGATTTGTTGTTTATAACTAAGAATAAAAGTTATTTAACTATAAGGTTTTACTTCAGAGGTGATGAGAATAGGGCTTCCGCGTCTCCTCACTATCCGCTTATGTTACTTATTAATGCAATAACTTATGGTCTTCTTCTTTTATAGAAAGCAGGTTCACTAAATCATTTTATACTCCCGTTAGGGTTATATAAACACTCAACCCCAGTATTGCACCTTACCTATCTTTCGGTGATAAGGATAACTCTATAGGAGGATTAAGAATAAGAACGTAGTTAACCGTCACGCACAATGCGCAAAATGTTATACCCCATGGTTCGGGCCGTGCGTGTGGGGCCGTCACGAAATTGAAAACACGTTCGAGGGCCTCGAGCGCGCCGAGGCGAGCGCAGCGCCGAGGCGAACGCAGCGCCAAGCGGGTGAAGTGCGGTGGCTGAAGTTCAGCCGTGGCCTGGAAGCAATGCGCAGCGAAGATCAAGTCCGAGGAGATTCTGAGCGCCGCATGGCCAGCGAAACGCGGGAAATTTGGGCGGAAAAACTTAGAAAGTCGATTTTGTTTTAAAAGAGGCCATGGGAGGGTGACAAGTGTCCCCCCCCCCCCGCTGATTTTCTGCTACATGCATTATATTGACCAAGGCTTGGTCATTTCTTTCAACTTTTCATCTTTACACTCCATCTCTCTCTAAATTAAAAAGCTCATCCCTCTCTCTAAATTCCCAAGAGGAATTCTAGCCTAAGGGAAAAATCTGAAAAGTGTAATAGGAAGGAAAGGTTATTACAAGCTTGTGAAGACTATTGTGGTGGTGTTCTTGGAGAAAAAGGCTAGCAAGGTGTTGGATTAAGTTTGGCTAAAACTCAAGGTAACATTTCTTCTCTTGTAGTTGGTATTGGGCGTTGCATGTTTAATAGGAAGAACTTGTAGTTGGAAAAAAATGCACTTAGAGTAGTTGCATGTAAGAAATGGGGTTTGATTATGAAAGAATTGGTTTGGGAGATTTTATGAGCATGTTGTTGCCTAAATACTACATTAGACTTGTTGGGTTAGTTGTTGTAACTTGTGGGGCAGAATTTTACACACCAAAGTTTAGGTGTGTAATTCCCTTGGTGTTGGTTGGTTGTTGAGCCTTAAACATGGCATTTGAGCGTTAAAAATCGACCTTGGAAAAGGTGGCAAAGTATGTAGAAACAAAGGAAACGCTGCCCAATTTTCCGTAGGAAATTGGTGACATTAACTTGGGAAAATTCTGCATTATAATTAGAGCTTGATAAACGTATTGTGGTCATTTTAGGTTGACATACTACGTGCGGTAAATTGGACTTAGCTTGTGGATTGACCGAAGAGGTATGTGGAGCTTTCCTATCTCTTGAGCATGATTAGTTGTACCTATGTAGTGCGGTAGGCGTCTGAGATTTGGAAACCTTCGTTTGTTATAAGTATTTGATACTTGCCGTTTTAAAGAAAAGTATAAAAATCCCTTGGACTTAAGGGAATGTGTTTTACTATTGTTTAACTCTAATATAACGGCTTTATGGGGAGTTGGTTATATTAGTTTGTGAAAGTTTAATGGGGAAAGGTTTTGATGTTTTGAACTTGTGGAAGGAAAATGGTTTTAAGGCATGAATTGTCTAAGGTTTTACAAGAAATGAAGTCACTTAATTTAGAAGCTTGAGATAGTCTTAAAAGGAAATGTGACTTGTTTTGAAAAGAAATCGTAACTTGATACTATGGTGATTAGTATCTTGGAATTTTTGTATAAAAAGAGTTATTCCTTAAAAGGTTAAGTACATGATACTTGGGTTAAATTCCCGGATTTTTATTAAAAGACATGATCGTGCCTTAGGTATACTAAAATGAGAGGATGTATTAATACTATTAATAAGAAGTTAGGTGATTCTTAACTTGCTTAAGTTATGATAGGCCGGTAGTGCTTATGTTATGATATGATAGGCCGGTAGTGCTTATGTTATGATATGATAGGCCGGTAGTGCTTATGTTATGTATGATAATGGATGAGCTATGTTATATATATATTGTTCTGGGTAAACCGGGTTATTATTTATGCCATGGATTTGCTACCCGTGATGCGAGTCGGCGCTTGTACTCGTGCGGATCTGGACCATAGGATCCGTGCGGGTGAAATAGTCCCGTGCGAGTGCGCGATGGTACTCATGCGGATCCACGGGATCCGTGCGGGTGAAATAGTCCCGTGCGGGTGAAATAGTCCTATGGCGAGGCGGATGACCTCATGCGGGTCCACGGGACCTATGCGGGTGCAATAGTCCCGAGTAGGATTGCTTAATGATACTACAGGCGAGGTACCTGTTTTGATCATGAGCCTCCTATTTTTATGCTATAAAATGTATACTTGTTACTCATTATTAGTAAGGCACGGTCTGACATAATTTGGTTTTATCTATAACTTTAATGTATTTTGGACTTATGATATTACTCTGATATTTTCAGTTACATACTTGATGCGTTGTGTCGACCCCCTTCCGGGGGCTGCGTTCATCTGCGCGGTAAGGAAGCGGTGGTAGATCCTCGTTCTAGGATCTTGTACTCAGTGTCGGGAGCTCCAT
The DNA here is from genome assembly GCA_029844215.1 of Przewalskia tangutica. NCBI lineage: Eukaryota > Viridiplantae > Streptophyta > Magnoliopsida > Solanales > Solanaceae > Przewalskia > Przewalskia tangutica. The sequence goes on along the minus strand of CM056723.1, from coordinate 113,369,260 downwards.
TTCTTGGAGGATCGACTTTTGGTATGGTCCTCCCGGAGTCATTGATATTTTGTACATTCGAGGCATGGCGGGGCCTGTCCGTCATAGTGTTATTCATTCTTAGAGGCTGTAGTCTTGTCGAACTTGGTTCGTTAAGGATGTGCTTGTTCGGTTTATGTACTTTTGGGTTAGCCATTTTGGGCTAGACTATTCTATATCTTAATGGTTGTTTATCTTGAGTTTACATTCCATTGGTTTTCTCGATGTTGTGTCACTAGGGTGCGGGTTAAGGCAGGTCACGGTCGGGTTCGGTCGTGACAAAAGTGGTATCGAGCGATTAATCCTCGGAAAGAGTCTACAGCCGTATCTAGTAGAGTCTTGATTATCGGTGTGTTGTGCACCACATCTATAATCGAGGAGGCTGCAGGATATTTAGATTGGTTTCCATTCTTTCACTCTAAGATCGTGCGATAGATTTGTGTGGTTAAGTTCGTCTCTCAACGAGTTATGGTGTTTGTTCTGAGGCGTGATGACCAGGGGAAGATTATGTGGATTGCGTATCGGGTTGGTAATACTTGTAGTATAGTTGGTATTGTGACATACAACTATCACAGTTTACGTGTGAAGTCACATATGTGTTGCCTAGAATGATTTTAGATTACCGAGATTTGGTAAGGACTAAATAGATCTGGGAAGGTGTGAGCAGTTAAGGAACTCTCATCGAGGTTTTACATGCTAGTTTGAGATAATTAGGAGATGATGAGTTGTCGGAAAAAGTAATGGAACCTTAAGAAGCTTAATTAAGGGGCCCGATGGGAGGCTATGTTTGTAAATTAAGCTCGTGGTATGCTTAAGAGGGTAATGCGGATGAGATCGTGTGGAGTAAGTAATGGTTGTTGTGATCAAGGCGACACGGTCATGGTATTATGAGAAGTTAGGGTACCCGTTTATGGGGTGGGATCGGTTGATAGTAGTCCCGCTAAATGCGAAGTCCGCGAGGAACAAGCGATGCAGTTAATCGTTATGCTGAGTTCGTGGGCGTTCCACGGAACGAGTTGTGAGCGAAAATGGCCTTATATTGTTTGACTTAGTAACTCCAGATTGGGGGCGGCTTTATTATGGAAGTTATGTCGTAAGCTAGAATAAGTTTGGGAGTGCGAAAAAGTACAACCGTGAAGTAAGCAACTAGGTGTGAAAGAAATAGAGCCGAATCCATGAGAACCTTTAGAGGTAACTACACCCGTGAGTGATGGGTGGTAGGCGGCGGTGTATACTAATTGCGGGAGGCGTCTGATCGTGGGACCACTAGCAAACCTAGCGAAGCTGTTATGAGACGTTGAGGTCATTATGAGTGCGGACTAGTTGGCCTGCGGTTATGCCAACGTGGACTCTGAAGAGAGATTGATTCGTACGGTTCCGGTAAGTCGGTTATTGAAGGAAAGGAAGTGAAGTAGTAGTAACGATGAATTATCCTTCCTTCTTTGGCATTTTGTTTTAATAAGTCCGTGTGACTTGTTCATTGAGAAAATTAGCCAGAAAGTAAGTAATACTTGGATTTGAAGGAATTTATGTTAAGTGCCCTTGGAGGTACTTGGAGTTAGTTTGGTGTGGCGGTAAGGGCCACGACGCCGGATAATTTCAAGGAAATGTGCAAGGCAAGAATAAAATAAATGCAGTAGCTCAGAAAGTGAGGGCATCTTTGGTAGGTTTTGAAAATCTACGATTTTAAGGCGGTGCGTAATGATTAGATAATTCTGGGACCACGAGAGGACCGGTGATTAGGGTTGTGACACGAGAAAGTTTAATGAAGGAGATAGGTTCTCTCCCTACATAAGAGAAAAGCCTTACGTATTATGGAGTTATGTGTACCCGTGTAGTTAGGCGAAGGATGGGAGGCGGGTAGGTCTTGATGTCGTCATGCCATAAGTTACGGTTTTAGATATCAGTGGAAAAAGTATTGTGTTGGGGGTAATTAAGAGCAGCGTTCACGAAATGGTCGGGAAGTGTCGTAAGAAAAATGCAGTAATGCGTATTTGAAGCATGCGATTATGGATCAAATTAGAAACACTTTACTATTAATGAGCATAAGGTAGGTTATGACCGGAAGGATAAAAGAGAATACAACTATGGTTATGTAAGTTGCACGAGATCTGATTACCGGACTAGTGTAAGACCATTAGTAAGTAATGGGCGGTAGGAACACCTCGAGGAAAGGTAGTAGCATCTGTCTTGGCGAGAAAGATAGTAAGAGAATACGGAGGGTAAGGGACCCGGGACAACTTGAAATAACTTATAAAGGAAAGGCAGTAGACACTCGAGCGATAAGAAATCTTGACAAGTCATTGGATTATGTAGTGCAGTGAATTGAGGTTGAACAGGACTATAAGCTCTGGTGGGAGAGAATAATAGGATTCTTGCTTGATGAGAGCAAGGAAGTCTCCCTAAATTGTGATTGGCAGGAAGTCTTAGCCATGCGGCAAGCAAAGGAATCAGATCTAAGTGTAGTAACCAAGTTTGGTTGCAGCGGAGAAAGAAAGCGAGGCCGTAATTGAGATTTAGGATGCGAATATTTCGCAAGTACAAGAAAGGCTTTCGATTATCGGAAGAGAAGTTGACCACGACTACTGATTCTAACCCTCCCGAGAGACTAGAGGTTAGGGTATTATTATGTCACGTTGGGTGTTGGGCTAGGTTGTGTCTTGTGACACGATGAGGTTAGAGCTTATGTTTCCGGCGGTTGAGGAAGCATGAAAGAATTACGCTACTCGCGATTTAGAGTGGCGGCGATTAATCGTACGCGAAGATTTGGAGAAATTCCTTATATAGATTTCATGTGGATATTTGTGTAGACCACAAGAAACTCGGTACATCTTCACCGAGAGGAGAGTGAACTTGCGGCGAGCGGTGGTTGGAGCTACTTAAGGATTACGATGTTGATATTATGTACCACCGGGGAAGGCGATGTAGTTGCGGATGCCCTTAGTCGCGGTCGATGGGTAGTCTATCGATGTTGAGCAGAGAAAAGGGATATGGTGCGAGAGTTACACGATTAGCAAGCCTTGGGGTTCGTTTGGTTGATTAGTTAATGCGAATCGGGTTGAGAGTCGCGAGTCTTCCATCGTCGAGGAGGTGAAGAGGCGATATGAGGATCCGATTTTGGTACGCGATCATGCGACTCTCGGGAAGAGAAGAGTCTATTTGAGGTAGCCGGATGGTGCTAAGATTCGAGGCGGTTGTGTGTTCCGATGTAGCGGACCGTCGGCGGTGAGGGAGGCCGGTGCTCGTTATTCGATTCATCCGGTCGACTAAGATGTACCATGACCTTAGGTGCGTGTATTGGTGGGATGGTTTGAAGAGGGCGTGGCGGTTTGTTGCCCAGTGTCCTAATTGTGGCGAGTTAAGGTTGAGCACGAAGCGGTGGGCTATTACGGTATTGATATTAGATGTGGAAGTGGGAGGTGGTCAACATGGACTTTATTACGAGGTTACCTCGCACGGAGAGGAGACATGATTCCATTTGGGTTATTGTTGTGGTGGCGAAATCAGCCCACTTTCTTCCGATCGGGGCGGCGTTTTCAGAGGACTATGCGGATTATATATTAGAGATTGTGAGTTTGCACGAGTCGGTGTCGATTATATCAAATAGAGAGCGATTCACGGCTAACTACGGAGGTCTTTCGGAAGGATTAGGGACAGTGAGTCTCGTGCGGCGTTTCATCCTCGAGCGGACGGACGGCGAGCGCACTATCCAGACAACGAGGATATCTGCGGGCTTGTGTTATTGATTTCGGGGTAGTGGGAGGATCATTTACCTCTTGTGGAGTTTGCTTATAGCAGCGGCTACTACCATTCTAGTGTTGGATGGCGCCTTATGAGGCCTTATACGGGAGAAGTGCGGTCGCGATAGGTTGGTTTGAAGTGGGAAAAGTGCGATTAATCGGGCGGTTTGGTTGTGACGATGGATAAGGTGAAGCTTATCTAGGAGCGATTGTTGGCAGCTCAGAGTCGGCAGAAGTCGTATGCAGATCATCGGCGTCGACACTTAGAGTTTGAGGTTAATGATTGGGTCTTTCTGAAAGTGTCACCCATGAAGGGTGTGATGAGGTTTGGGAGGAAAGGGAAACTCAGCCCAGGTACATTGGGCGTATCAGTTGTCAGAAGAGTGGGCAAGGTTGCCTATGATTTGGACTGCCGTCCGATCTTGGGTGGTACGTCGGTTTTTTCACGTGTCATGTTACGGAAATCGTTGGAGATTCGTCTAGAGTGCACCCGATTCAGGATATCCGGTGTGAGGAGTTGTCGTATGAGGAGAGTCCCATGGCGATACTCGATCGTCGAGTTAGACGACTCGGACGAAGGAGGTGGCTTAGTCGAGTTTTATGGCGGAACGAGAACAGAGAAGAGATGACGTGGGAAGCGGAGGATGATATGATGAAGAAATACCCACACTTATTCCCTATACCTCCAGGTAACCCCCTTTCCTACTGATTGGTGTTAATTTAGTTGATTATGCTTGAGTAATGTTGTGGCTCGGGGAGCATTCTTATTTGCAAAGGAATAGTTAAGAAGATATGTTTATATTGTGTTTTGTGTAAGGCTAGAAGGAACATTCGGGACGAATGTTTCTAAGGGGGGGAGAATGTTATACCCCATGGTTCGCCGCGTGCGTGTGGGAGCGTGCGTGTGGCCGTCACGAGTAAACACGTTCGGGCCTCAGGCGCGGCGCCGTAAGCGGGGCATGGCCAAGCGAGTGAAGTCGCGGGCGCTGAAGTTCCAGCCGCGCTGGAAGCGAAGACATGGGCCGAAAGATCAGAAGTCCGCTGAGGAGCGCGCGGCGCTTGGCGAAGCGAAATTTGGGCGGAAAAAACTTAGAAAGTCGATTTTTGTTTAAAAAGGGGCCATGGGAGGCTGACAAGTGTCCCCATCGATTTTCGCTCATGCATTATATTGACCAAGGCTTGGTCATTTCTTTCAACTTTTCATCTTTACACTCCATCTCTCTAAATTAAAAGCTCATCCCTCTCTAAATTCCCAGAGGAATTCTAGCCTAAGGAAAAATCTGAAAAGTGTAATAGGAAGGAAAGGTTATTACAAGCTTGTGAAGACTATTGTGGTGGTGTTCTTGGAGAAAAGGCTAGCAAGGTGTTGGATTAAGTTTGGCTAAAACTCAAGGTAACATTTCTTCTCTTGTAGTTGGTATTGGGCGTTGCATGTTTAATAGGAAGAACTTGTAGTTGGAAAAAAATGCACTTAGAGTAGTTGCATGTAAGAAATGGGGTTTGATTATGAAAGAATTGGTTTGGGAGATTTTATGAGCATGTTGTTGCCTAAATACTACATTAGACTTGTTGGGTTAGTTGTTGTAACTTGTGGGGCAGAATTTTACACACCAAAGTTTAGGTGTGTAATTCCCTTGGTGTTGGTTGGTTGTTGAGCCTTAAACATGGCATTTGAGCGTTAAAAATCGACCTTGGAAAGGTGGCAAAGTATGTAGAAACAAAGGAAAGCTGCCCAATTTTCCGTAGGAAATTGGTGACTTTAACTTGGGAAAATTCTGCATTATAATTAGAGCTTGATAAACGTATTGTGGTCATTTTAGGTTGACATACTACGTGCGGTAAATTGGACTTAGCTTGTGGATTGACCGAAGAGGTATGTGGAGCTTTCCTATCTCTTGAGCATGATTAGTTGTACCTATGTAGTGCGGTAGGCGTCTGAGATTTGGAAACCTTCGTTTGTTATAAGTATTTGATACTTGCCGTTTTAAAGAAAAGTATAAAAATCCCTTGGACTTAAGGGAATGTGTTTTACTATTGTTTAACTCTAATATAACGGCTTTATGGGAGTTGGTTATATTAGTTTGTGAAAGTTTAATGGGAAAGGTTTTGATGTTTTGAACTTGTGGAAGGAAAATGGTTTTAAGGCATGAATTGTCTAAGGTTTTACAAGAAATGAAGTCACTTAATTTAGAAGCTTGAGATAGTCTTAAAAGGAAATGTGACTTGTTTTGAAAAGAAATCGTAACTTGATACTATGGTGATTAGTATCTTGGAATTTTTGTATAAAAGAGTTATTCCTTAAAAGGTTAAGTACATGATACTTGGGTTAAATTCCCGGATTTTTATTAAAAGACATGATCGTGCCTTAGGTATACTAAAATGAGAGGATGTATTAATACTATTAATAAGAAGTTAGGTGATTCTTAACTTGCTTAAGTTATGATAGGCCGGTAGTGCTTATGTTATGATATGATAGGCCGGTAGTGCTTATGTTATGATATGATAGGCCGGTAGTGCTTATGTTATGTATGATAGCCGGATGAGCTATGTTATATATATTGTTACGGGTAAACCCCGGGTTATTATTTATGCCATGGATTTGCTACCCATGATGCGAGTGCGGCGCTTGTACTCATGCGGATCTGGACCATAGGATCCATGCGGGTGAAATAGTCCCATGCGAGTACGCGATGGTACTCATGCGGATCCACAGGATCCATGCGGGTGAAATAGTCCCATGCGGGTGAAATAGTCCTATGACGAGGCGGATGACCTCATGCGGGTCCACAGGACCTATGCGGGTGCAATAATCCCAGGAGTAGGATTGCTTAATGATACTACTGAGGCGAGGTACCTGTTTTGATCATGAGCCTCTATTTTTATGCTATAAAATGTATACTTGTTACTCTCATTATTAGTAAGGCACGGTCTGACATAATTTGGTTTTATCTATAACTTTAATGTATTTTGGACTTATGATATTACTACGATATTTTCGATTTACATACTTGATGCGTTGTGTCGACCCCTTCCTCGGGGCTGCGTTAAATCTGCGAGTAAGGAAGCGGTGGTAGATCCTCGTTCCTAGGATCTTGTACTCAGGTGTCAGGAGCTCCATTTCTTCGGAGGCTCGACTTTTGGTATGGTCCTCCCTGGAGTCATTGATATTTTGTACATTCAGGGCATGGCGGGGCCTGTCGTCATAGTGTTATTCATTCTTAGAGGCACGTAGTCTTGTCGAACTTGGTTCGTTAAGGATGTAGCGTTCGGTTTATGTACTTTTGGGTTAGCCATTTTGGGCTAGACTATTCTATATCTTAATGGTTGTTTATCTTGAGTTTACATTCCGCTGGTTTTCTCTGATGTTGTGTCACTAGGGTGCCCGGGTTAAGGCACCGGTCACGGGTCCGGGTTCGGGTCGTGACACAAAATTAGGGTTGTTAAGCCTCTCATTAACGCTACATAAATAATTGAGGTATTTTCATCCCCAATCCAAGAATGTCTACCCAACTTACAGCATATTCACAATCCCCTTTGAATCGATTAGAAATCATATAGTGATAATTAGTTATCAATTAATTACCAAGAATTCAACTCAAATATTGGATAGATCTCAAGAAGAAGAATAACCAAAAGCGTGCATTAAATCATAACATAAGTTTCTAGAGATTTAACATGGAAAGCCACATAGAGGAATTAGTTCCTAGTCATTGACATGACAAGAACTAATCCCGTATTCTTCATAAAAAGCGAAATAAAAACAAGAAAAGGAAAAGAAATTACTAAACTATGGTCTCGATCTTCAAGCAAGAAAGTCTTGTATTGTGCGAAAGGAACCCTTAAAAGCGCCTAGGGTTCTCCTTTTATAGCTGAAACGCCTCAACTTTTCCTGCGAGCGACCCAAAATCCGTCGAAAACCTGATTTTTTCAGCGTCGGCGCCCGCTGCGACAGCGCCGCGGCCGGAACTCGCAATCCGTCCGGATGATTTGGCGCCGCGGCCGATTCTCTGGCATGCGAGGCGCGTACTGCAACTCGTAGCTCCTCGGATGTTTAGGCGCTGCTGCCGAAGTCTTCTGCGACCTCTACGGATAATGGCGCCGCGCCCGCTTCAGTGAAGGAGGCGCGGCGCAGTTTCAGCCTCGTTCGCCACTTTCTCTGTTTTTAGCTCTGGCTTCTCTTCTTTTGCCCTCTTTTAGCTCCTTTTCCGCCATTTGGCCATTTTAACCACTTTGACTCAAAAAAAAGAAAAACTATCCTAATACGACACTTATATGTGCAAAACGGGACAAAAGACTAACTAAAACTGACTCAAAAAAGGTGTATATAAAATACACCGATCAAATACCCCCAAACTTAACATTTGCTCGCCCTCGAGCAAAGATAGAAATAAATAAAATAAAAGACTCAAAGAACAAAAAAAATGAAAGACTCACTGACATTGATCACTTTTGCTGCATAACTGTTAACTAGAAAAACATGAAGGTTAGCAGAATAATATGCAGGAACATATAGCAATGAAATTTCAGCACATTAAGTTAGATATTTCGCAAACTCATATTCATCATGCTTAATGGAAGTCGATATACTAAATCATGCATGAAAATTCAAAAATCCTATGGCATGCTTACTTGCTATTCTCCACTAATCCTGGCTATGCATAAAAAAGATCTTCAGGGCTTTAAGGGTTGTAATGTAGGCTTAGGTATAGGTAGGTAAAAATAGGCATTTTAGGCTCATTTCGTGTACCATAAGCTCTTTAGCTTTTCAGTATTTCCCTTTTCTTTTTGTTTTTTCCTTCATTTCGATTATATCTTTTCCCTCTTTTGTTTTGGGAGAGTGAAATGTATAATAATGCCAGGCACCCCCAAACTTAGGCTTTTGCCTATTTCTTATTACTTTTTTTTTATTGGGGTGCAACAGGCTTATTCACTCTTTTTGTCTCTTTTTTAACACACTTTATTCCACTCTTTCACATTTTTACTTATGGCACAATATGGGAATATAGGGTGTCAAAGAAAAAGTTTCAATTTTTAGGCTCAATGGGGCTGACTAGGGATACTTTTAAAGTCCGGGATAGAAAAAGAATGGTAAGAATTAGCTATCAAAGAAATGTCTGAGTCATCTCCCTAACATGCATATCCTAACTATTTCGCCTCAAATAGCAAGCAATCATAACACATAAGTATTTATCATTTAGCATGCATAATTTAAGTAAGAAACTCCAAATAGACAGATTCTGTGAGTTTTTGGCATATCTAACCTAAGTGTTTAGATAGTTGCTTCTATTCCGTTACATTATTCCACCTTACTTCACTAGGTGTTTCTAGCAACTACAGCATTCGTGATCTTTGACAGGCAATTATGACTCAAAAAAGAAAAAAAATTGTGACTTAAAATATACAACAAAAACAACAAAAAGACTTAAATAAAAACATAACACAAATAAAACACCCCCAAACTTGAATCACACATTTTCCCCAATGTGTGTAGACTCAAAGACAATAAAAGAAATAAGACACTTACAAACTTTGGCTAAAATGGTGGTGGTGGCGGTGGATAATGCATCGACCATTGGTTGAACAGGGAACTCAACTCGTCATACTGCTGGTGCAGTTGTTGCTGCTCCTGCCTCACTTCTTGTTGCCCTTGTCGCAACTCCTGTTGTCCCTATCTCAACTCATTTTGTCCTTGTAACAATGTGCCGAAATGTTGCATCATCAACCTCTGGTTCTGTAGCACTTGCTCTAACATAGGCACCGAAGGTTCTGCTTCTGTGGTTGGCCGGTGGCTAGGTCCTGCCTCATGTGAGCTCCCTATTTCGTGCTCATCTTCGCTTCGTTCGTTGCGCCTCTGCTGCTTGCAGTGGTGGTGGTGGTACTCTTCGTGCATTCTTTGGGGGCTTGGAGTGCAGGAAAGAGTGCACTATCCCATAGGACACCGGCAGTTGGTTTCTCTCATGAGTGTCAGTGGGTAGGGTTGGGACCCCTCGAAAGGCGCATAGGTTAGTGATAAGTGAGCCGTTTCTCAATCCACCTGTCGTCACCAACCTGCTGATTTCTTCAATGCTCTGCACTATCTCTTTCCCCACATCAATCGTCATCCCCCTCATAATTCCATATATCAGTTTAATTCTATCTTCTGGCACTCTGGTGAAGTGCGTGGATGGAATCATGCGGGCACTGGCGAAATATAGCCAACCCTTGGCTGTTTTGTTGAACTGGAACCTGCTTAGTGCTCTAGATCCATTTCTTCCAATATCAAAAGCAGCTCCAGGGTAGCTCACGGTGTTTGCAACAGCATTCCAGTCGATGCGGTTGATGCTTCTAGACCATATTCTGAAGTGATTCCAATCACTTATTTCTTCAACATCAACCGTCTTCAATTGTGCATTTACATTCTCTGCTGTCACAGGCACATAAACTCCCCTTATAAAGCATCCCCTTTCCACCTTCTCCTGGAAATTGGCATAGAATTCCCGCACCATTGTTGTGTTCACTAGTGCTATCTTCTCCGGATTAACAAATCTCCTCCTCCCCCTCAACTCAATCATTGCCCGAATGGGCTCATAAACATCTTCTTCCCCATATGACTCCCTCTGGTAGTCCATTCCCCTTTCCGGTATTAAGGGTCTGGTATCAAGCTTTTTGTATCTTTGGTAAGCTTCGTAGCTCACAAACCTAGTATCATCGTATTGTGGGGTTGGGGTGGATGTGGAGGCTCTTCTTTTTCTAGTGGACATGTTTAAAGTAGGTTCTGCAGCTTATAATTTAGTGGCACAAATGTTTCCTACACAATCAACAACTAGCAGCGAACACAACACCCCCAAACTTCAACTTTTCTACCCAATACCCACACTCCTTTTCTACTCTTTTCTCCAAACTTCACAATCAACTGTTCAGTACCCAAGCTACTTCAACTACAATACTCCTTCAACTACTACCTCATGTGACTTCAGTAAAGGACTCAAGAACATGAAAAGATTACCTTTTTATGAGAGGATTCAAGCTGTTCTTGTTTCAATTGATGGTTTGAGGCTATGGAATGGAGCTTCGTTGTTTGAGATAGCTAAGGGTTTTTAGGAATTTAAGAATTTTGGTTGTGGTTGGGTTGGATTTGTGGAGGATTTGTGGGTAAATTTTTGGAATTTCGTGGGTTTTTGGAGAGGGAGAGTTAGGTTTTTGAAATTGGAATTGGGGAAAAATCTGGTTTCTGGCGTTTTAAGTTTCTGGATTTCGCAGGCCGCCGCGCTTTGGCGCCGCCACTTAGCTGGCGGCTGATCTTCTGCACTACTTCGGGACTTTCTGCGCGGCCACATTCTGAGAGCGCGGCGCCTTAGACTTGGCATTTTTCTGGATTATTGGCGCCGCGGCCCTGCTCCTAGGCGCTTAAACTTCAGCGCCTCTTCAGTTCTTTTGGCGCCGCGGCGCTTACCCGTTTTTCTGGAAATCCTGACTTTTCTTCAGTTTTTCGCCCTTCGATTTATTGGCATGTACCTGTCAATCACAACACAAACACTAGCACCCAAGACCGTGAGATTGTTCTAGACAAAATAAAATAAACTAAAGACAGAAATTAAAATAACAAAATAAAAAAAAATATTGGGTTGCCTCCCAACAAGCGCTGTCTTTAACGTCTTTTAGTCGGACGCAAGTTCCTTAGCCTTAATAATCGTGGGGTGGATTAAGCCCCCAACCAATCTATTTCCTCCACATTTTGCGTTTTATTTTTCTTCTTTTCTTCTTAGCATTATCAGTAAGGGGGAGTTCAGGAACACATACCTCCTTTAGTGGAAGTTCAGCAAACCATGCCTGCTTTCTTGGGCTCATCGCTCTTTGGTTGACTTGTATTGGCTTGCATGGGGGTTTGATGGTGCTGATTGCAAAGCACCCACTCATGGTTGGTGGCTCAATGACGTGTTTAAAAACTTTAAACACCATTTCTTCATTCTCCACCCTTAATGTTAACTCTCCTCTTTCAACATCAATCAAAGCTCTCCCCGTTGCTAGGAATGGCCTCCCCAATATGATAGGGATTTCCGCGTCTTCTTCCATATCAAGAATGAGGAAGTCTGCAGGAAAGAAGAATTTTCCTACTTTCACAATCACGTCCTCAATCTTGCCTCTTGGATGAACCACTGTCCTGTCGGCCAGTTGCAGGCTTACTGTGGTTGGTTTGGCCTCACCCAACTCCAATCTTTTAAATACTGATAAGGGCATTAGATTTATCGCCTCTAAATCACCTGAGCTCATTGCAAGTTACCCTGCCCACTGTGCAAGGTAGTGTAAAGCTTCCTGGATCTTTTAGTTTTGGTGGCAACTTCTTCTGCAAGATAGCACTACACTCCTCTGTCAGTGCTACTATTTCATACTCCGCCAACTTCTTCTTCTTCCCTAATATTTCCTTCATAAACTTGAAATAGGAGGGCATCTGCTCTAATGCTTCTATGAAAGGTATGTTGATATGCAGCTTCCTGAATGTCTCCAAAAATTTGGAGAATTGTTTATCAACCGCCTTTCGCTGTAGTCTCTGGGGGAAAGGGATCTTCTCTGTATACTCATTTTCTGGAGTTTTCTTTACTACTGGGCTGGGCTCAATCACCTTCTCTTTTTATAACTCTGCCTTCTTCTCACTCATCGGTGAGGTGGTATTTGCTCAATTGTCTTCCACTTCTCAGTATCTTGCGACATCGCTCCTCGGATTTACCTCTGTATTGCTTGGCAATGTCCCCTGTGGCCTGTTGTTTGCCTGCTTTTCTAGCTGACCCACTTGTGTTTCCAAGTTCCTGAACGAGGATCTAGCTTCTGTCATGAACTGCGTCTGGGCGTTGGCAAGTGATGTCTGTTGCTTTCATTTCGTCGACTTTTCTTCTTTGAGCGGTGCATGGAACTGTTGAGGCTGTGGGGCTTGAATGAAAGGCTGCTGATTCTGGTTCTGCTGGTTCTGGTACTGGCCCATGTATTGATTCTGCTGCCCCTGGTATTGATTCTGCTGCCCTTGGTCTCATCTCCATGAGAAATTTGGGTGATTCCTCCACCCTGGATTATAAGTGTTGGAGTAAGGGTTGTTTTGTTGCCTCTGATAATTACCTACGACCGACATTCGCTGCTCCATTTGGTATATTGTTGGGATCGGTGAAGGACACCTATCGAATGTATGTGGGCCACCACATATCTCATGACTTTTAGGCATCGCATTACACATTCATCGACATTGTATGTTCTTTGCGGTGTTTATTAGAAGGGCCACTTGGGCATTCAAGGCAGCAATAGCATCTATTTCGTGGACTCCCACTGTTCTTCTCCCACTTGTCGACCTCTCTTCTGTGACATGGTTGTTGGTGGCCATATCTTTTAATAGTTCATGAGCGTCGTGGGCTGTTTTCCTCATGAATGCTCCACCTGCTGCTGCATCTATAATGGTTCTGGTTGTACTGCTCAACCCGTTGTAGAAGATGTGAACCAAGTTCCACAACTCAATGCAATGGTGTGGGCACTTTCTCTGTAGATCTTTGAACCTCTCCCAAGCTTCATATAAGGACTCCCCATCTGCTTGGTAGAAGTTGTTCAACTCCCCTCTCAGTTTTGCTGCTTTACATGGGGGAAAGAATTTGGCTAGGAATTTCTGTGCCAGCTCTTGCCATGTAAAAATCGAATCGGCCGGCAGGGAATTCAACCATACTTTTGCTCTATCCCTGAGTGAGAAGGGAAAGAGCCTCAATCTGACGGCATCATCAGTAACGCCGTTATATCTGAAAGTTGCACATAGCTCCAAGAAATTAGCTATGTGCATATGTGGATCCTCCGATGGCAGTCCTCCGAATTGCACTGTGTGCTGTACCATGCTCAGAATCGCTGGTTTTATCTCGAAGTTGTTGGCTCCTATTGCAGGGAGCCTAATGCATGTTTGTGCTCCATTTACTCTGGGCAGCACATAGTCCCCCAAACTTCTTTCTGGCTGGATTTGGACTCTCTCTTCCACGTCTATTGGCACTTGCCGAGGCATTCCTGGGTTATGTTGATTTTCACCTAACCCTTCTCTCATCATGTTATTGTTTTGATCACCGTCCATCTCTATCAAAGTTGCAATCCGCTGATTCTTTCTGTTCTGTTTGCAGGTTTTCTCAATCTCTGGATTGAAGGGAACAAGAGTGTACGCTCCTCTTCTCCTTCGCATAAACTGATTTCCTGAAATAGATCAAAAACAAACAACCAATCACGGTACCTCGAATTTTCCAAAAATAATAAAAAAACGTAAAAATTAAAAATTAAAATTAAAATTAAAAACCAAATTAGAAATTAAAAATAGACGAATTTGAACTATGCCTAATCCCCGGTAACGGCGCCAAAAACTTGATGCGCGGTAAAATGCACACACTTAAACGCAAGTGCACGTTATCGTGACAAGTAGTATAGTCTTGATAAGACCGAATATCGTCCACAAGGATTAGAGTTCAATTACGAACTATCTATCTTTTGGTATCTATTTGGTAAATTGATATTTGGATTTGTTGTTTATAACTAAGAATAAAAGCTATTTAACTATAAGGTTTTACTTCAGATGTGATGAGAATAGGGCTTTCACGTCTCCTCACGATCCGCTTATGTTACTTATTAATGCAATAACTTATGGTCTTCTTCTTTTGGAGAAAGCAGGTTCACTAAATCGTTTTATACTCCCGTTAGGGTTATATAAACACTCAACCCGATGTGCACCTTACCTACCTTTCGGTGATAAGGATAACTCTATAGGAGGATTAAGAATAAGAACCTAGTTAACCGTCACGCACAATGCGCAAAATTAGGGTTGTTAAGCCTCTCATTAACGCTACATAAATAATTGAGGTATTTTCATCCCCAATCCAAGAATGTCTACCCAACTTACAGCATATTCACAATCCCCCCCTTTCGGAATCTGATTAGAAATCATATAGTGATAATTAGTTATCAATTAATTACCAAGAATTCAACTCAAATATTGGATAGATCTCAACAAGAAGAAGAATAACCAAAAGCATGCATTAAATCATAACATAAGTTTCTAGAGATTTAACATGGAAAGCCCTATAGAGGAATTAGTTCCTAGTCATTGACATGACAAGAACTAATCCCATGTTCTTCATAAAAACTGAAATAAAAACAAGAAAAGGAAAAGAAATTACTAAACTATGGTCTCCAATCTTCAAGCAAGAAAGTCTTGTATTGTGCAAGAAAGGGAACCCTTAAAAACTGCCTAGGGTTCTCCTTTTATAGGCTGAAAACCGCCTCAACTTTTCCCTGCAGGCCTGGCCCAAAATCCGTCTGAAAACCTGATTTTTCCGCGTCGGCGCCGCGGCGCCTGTCTGCAGCGCCGCGGCGCTGGAACTTCTGCAATCCGTCGGATGATTTGGCGCCGCGGCCGATTCTGGCATGCGAGCGCGCGGCCTGCAACTTCGTAGCTCCCGGATGTTTAGCGCCGCGACCGCACTGGCGACATGGCGCGCTGAAGTCTTCTGCAGCCTCTCTGGATAATGGCGCGCGGCCTCGCCAAGTGAAGAGGCGCCAGTGATCAGGTTTCAGCCTCGTTCGCCACTTTCTCTGTTTTTAGCTCTGGCTTCTCTTCTTTTGCCCTCTTTTAGCTCCTTTTCCTCCATTTGGCCATTTTAACCACTTTGACTCAAAAGAAAGAAAAACTATCCTAATACGACACTTATATGTGCAAAACGGGACAAAAGACTAACTAAAACTGACTCAAAGGTGTATATAAAATACACGTCGATTCTGAGAGTAGCTCTTGGTAGGGCATGGACATTGCCGTATACTGTGCTTATGCACGAGGATGGAGGAACGTAGATACCGAGCGTAGGACCGGGATCAACATAAGAGGCCAAGCGGCGAGGTCCTTTAGTAACTTTCGAGGCGGCCTCCGCGTGATCGAATATATACCTCATCCGATTCAGAGTGGTCCTCCGCGATCTTGGGGCGTCGGGAGTATTGAGGAAGCGGTCGGGGCTCGAGGTTCGAGTTTTCGGGAGTAGTGGTGTTGGCGGATGAGGCCACCCTTACCTCGGTGTGGCCGTTGCGGTAAAATCCATGGGAGTGTCGTCTTTGGTTTGGGAGTTTGCTTTACATGCGGCCAGGCCATTATGCGAGAAACTGTCCGACCGGAGGTGGCACTAGTGGGATAGCACAGACTACGGGATCAGTTGCGGGTTCTTCACCTTCAATAGCGAGGCAGGATGTTCATATACCGGCAGGCCACGGCAGAGGTCGCGGTGGAAGATCCCAGTTTTAGCGGTCCTTTGAATCGCTTATTTTGAATCTTTCAGGTATAACCTTAACCCTCTAGAGTTTAGTATGCTTGATATGATGATCTTATTATTGTGTGCTATATACGGATAGCGTTGTGTTATTTGTGAGTTAGAAAACATGGTTAGTTGAAAGGATAAGTATGGGGACATGGAAGGTGTGAACCTTAGAATATTACACGTTGAGACCTTAGATGTAAGTAGTCTTGAGTAAAGGATTTTACGGTTAACCCTTGTCGGAGTGCATAGTATACGTGGAGTTTTGTGTGATAATTCCATGGGTAGTGTGAGATGGAAGTGGTAGCTTTCATGACGTGAATTAGTAAGATTGTTCCGGATCGGGGAACAAGAGTTTGGCGCGATTATGGGTCGGGTTGGAGACCATTCGCGGGTCAACCCGTAGCCCGGTATGAGGTGGGGTCAGTTCGAGGTGTTCCCGCCAGGTGGTAGGGTCACGAGGGTGCTAGGCCCAGGTTTAGGTAACCATCGTATGAGTTTGTGGATATGTTCGACCAGAATCGGATCGTGAAGGCCGGGAATGTCCTTAAAGGAATTTGAGGCTAGTAAGATGACCAAGTTTGGAGGTAGTGACTCCAAGGTTTTGGAAACTGAAGTGATGAAGGGAGTGTGGTAAGTGTACTAGAAAGAATTCGGGTGTACGAGAAAGTGCGACGAGTAAGAAAGGAAGTGAATGTGTGTTAAGAGGTCGGAAGTGATCTTTTTTGTGAAGTGAAGGTGCGAAGAGAGTATCCTTTGGACCAGGAGTGAGAGTTAGTGTTGTTTTTCATCTTAGAGGTGAATCCTCGTTGGCTTGGATTTGGGTTTTTCGCGTGTGTTATATTATGGCCATTGGTGGCACAATTGGTTTCGTAAGCATAATAGGGAAGACTATACCGGCACAGGTGTGCTTGGAGACTTAGAAGGTACATTCAGAACGAATGTTTCTAAGGGGGGAAGAATGTTACACCCCATAGTTCCAGGGTATGTATGTGAAGACGTACGTTCGAGAATACGACATTTAAATTGGAAAGGAAGAAAGATGTGATTTTTCGACGGAAAAGTTTCCGGATTTTGTGAAGGAAAAATGTTCGTTAAAGGGAATTGGATTCCCAGATTTGGTATTCGGACTTTTTGTAATATTTAAGAATTATGGAATTTTATTTCCGGAATTGGTCACGTGGGGCCCACGGGAGGAAATTTACGATTTTGTGGGGCCCACTTTATTTTTGGATTTTTGGCTTTACGGATATTTTCCGAAGATGAAATATTTTGGACGAGTAGGGGGCGACACGTGTCACCCCCGTGTGGCCATGTTGGCCGAATTGGAGAAGGACAAGTGGGACGTTTGTTAGGTGGACAAGTGGCCCATTTTTGTGGTGGCCACTTGTCCCATTTTTGTGGTGAACAAATGGTTGGCCAACTACCCACACACATGTACCCAATCTTCACCATCCACTTGCCTAGATCTTGGCCATTGATTTCCCTATAAATACCCCTTGTGTGCAAGACTTTATTTCATCCACATTAGAAAGTTTCCAAGGCAAAAATTCCCATCCCTCCCTTAGTGAGTTCTCGTCCAAACACCCCCCCCCCCACCTTGAGTAGAATTCTTCAAGTATTGTTGTTATTCCAAATACTTTAGCCTAAATCCCTTGTGGTATTCCAAAGAAATCCCAACATAAGAGCCCGAAAATACTACTTTATTCCAATAGTCGTAAAACGAAACCCTAGGAAAATCTGCATAGCTTAGATGAAGTGTTAAGAGAAGTTGGTTAGAAACTTCTAAGGGTCGCTTGGAGCGGGTTGGAGCGTAAGGGTTTGGAGCTAAACGTTGCTCAGGATCGACTTATAAACTTGGATAATTTTAGGCTTATCGAGGTAATGATATTTATCCCCCTATTGTAATTGGATATTACATGTTGTAGTAACTTAGAATTGAGTATATATATATTGGAAGGATGATTTAATAGAATTGAAATGTATTTACATCGGACTGTATTTACAGTAGACTTGTAGTATTTTTGTGGGGCAGTGTTGTATACGTCCGGTTAGACGTGTAACCCCCCCTTTGAGTTGTTGGTTTGATAGCAGGCCTTGTTAGAGGAGGAGATTTATGTGGTTACGGGGAGAGGTCTGCGAATTTTACGTAGAATAAGGAATCTTGTATTTAGAATATTCTACGAAGAGATCTAGAAGTTGATAGACGTTTTATGGCCATTATAGGTTGAAGTACTACGAGTAGCGTATTCTACTTGAAGGGTGGAAAAGGCTAGCAAGGTTGTAGTACTTGGAGCGTTTTGCTAATTGTCGATAATCGTCGCGAGGTATGTGAACCTCTTCCTATCTTTTCTAGCATGATATGTTGTGAACTATGTAGTACGGTAGACGTACATGTGTTAAATGAATTTGGTTGGTTTAAAACATAAAGTGTTATAACGGCTTTATGGGAAGTTGGTTATAACAACTTTATGTGGGCAAAGAAATGGTTTGTGGTTTTTAAAAGATAAAAGACTTGATGTGAAATAATAAGGACTTGGGTTGTGTTAAACAGTTGTGAAATCGCTTTTATGAGAAATGGGTACTTGGGTTTTAAAAGGAATAATATTATATTGATTTCGGAAATGAGAATAAGTATCGAACAAACCACTGCAGCGTTATTAAAGGAAAATGTATTGACTAATTAATTACTATTAAAACCAGTAGAAACCTCCATCTGCATAGAAGCTAAGATAAGACAAAATTGTATTACATTTCCTAGATCATGGCTGATTTAATAAGAATCATTATAAACAAGCATTAATTTTCTTAAATTTCCAAAGTAAGGAACTTGATTTCTAAAAGAAAAGAGACTTGAGGAATTGAAGAGTTTTTGGTTTAAAAGAAAGACATTGTTTTGTCTTAAATTGGTTTAAAACATAAAGTGTTATAACAGCTTTATGAGAAGTTAGTTATAACGACTTTATGAAAACAAAAGAATGATTTTATCATTGGTTTTAAAGTGGTAACTTGACTTTAAAAAGAGAAGTGTTTTGGTCTAAAAAGAAGGCATGGTATTGTCTTAATTTGGTTTAAAAAGGAAAGTATGGAAGTTGTTTTGGTTTACTTAAAAATGTTAGTCACTCTATTTTTATAATACGGGCATCGGGTGACCTTTGTAAAAGAAATGGATCTTTTAAAAAAGAATTTAACGTACGTAGTACTTTGGGGTTAAAACCTGGACTTTGGCATAAAATGAAAGTACCTTGAGTTGTGTGTAACTTGCCTATGTTTGCGTGTGATAGCCTTGTCGTGCTAGTATTGTATTTCTATACCACCGCGTCTCTCGATGGAGGGCCGACTGATTTGTTATGATCTTACTTGGGCGTCTGCGTGTGGCGAGCATTCCACCGCACGCTGCGATTATTATTCCATGGACTAGCTCTCAGCGAGGTTTTACCGATTCGGCTTGGTATCGGTAGTTGGCTCTCGTACTTGCCCGAAGTCGTGGTGATTCGGCAGTATCTGGTAGTTTGCCTTCGTCTTGCCGTTCAGTTTGTGCGAAGTCTCGTGATTCCGGCAGTATCGGTAGTTAGTCTTCGTACTTGCCGATCGATTCGTGGCGCGGTGGTATCCGGTAGTTGGCTTCGTCTTGCCTGCAGGTTCGTGGTATGGTTATATAGATTTGTTGGTACGGCTTTGGTATCGGTAGTTGGCTTTCGTACTTGCCGGTCGATTGATGATCGGCTTTGGTATCCGGTAGTTAGCGCCGATTTGCCGTGCACGGTTTTATGACACAGTGGGACTGGTTTTCATGTATTCTTTGGTGTGGTTATCGTGAAATCGCCGTGATGAGGAAAGGTGTTCCACGGGCATGATTGATGTTGCGGGCATGAGACCCATAGTTATATTTGAGTGATGACTTTGAGGCGTGAGTCACGACTTAGCGTATCGCTTACATATTATATCTTGTAGTTTGGTTATCATATATGTCTCTGTTTTTATAGACTACTATGATTTCATTTCTGATATTTTCGATTTCACATACTTGGTACTGTTATCGACCTCCTTGGCCATTGCGTTCATCTGCAGGTAGAGTACATCGTCGGTTGTTGATCCTCGCCATAGGATCACGATTCAACGTATTGGGAAGCTCAGTTTCTCCGAGGCTTATCTTTTGGTATGTTTCCTGAGTTGTAGGTTCTTGTACATTCGTGGTATGGCGGCCACTGTCGTCATAGTTGTTATAAAATTCGTAGAGGTCTGTAGTACTGTTGTGGGCAGGGTTTGTAAGGGATTTAACTGTTCAATTTTGAGTTATATATATACAGGAAGGTAACCGTTTTGGTTAGCCTATTGCTTATGTTATGTCTTGTTTCATGTTTAAGTTTTTATTTCCGCTGATTTTCTCTGATGTTGTATCACTAGGGTGCCCGGAGTAAGGCACCAGTCGCGGGCCCGAGGTCGGGTCGTGACAGTTTTCAAGTACCGATTATCTATGCTTTAGTTTCTATTTGATTAACGTTAATTGAGTTGGAATTCTAAACTAATAATGCAGGAAATAAACTAATTATAAAAATACTTTGAATTAAATCAGTTATGATTGAGAATTACGGCTTCCAAGATCATCAACTATCCACTCTATTCAATCCTTAATACAATTAGACTAACTTCTTCTTCTACGTTAAGTTAGCAGGTTAACTAGACCGTTTTATACTCCTATTAAGGTAATATAAACACTCAACCCCAATGGAGAACCCTTCTACCTTTCGGTGACAAGATTGACTACAAAAGAGGATTAAGAGCAATAACCTATTAAGCTACACAAGTATCGGGGTACTTTCGTCCATGATTTAAATCTATGTTTATTCAACTATAGAATATTCACAATCTCCTATTTCGGCTTTCGATTAGAAATCATATAAGTTATGATAATTAGTGATCAATTAATTACCAAGAAATCAAAACAACTATTGAATAAATCTTAAATAAGTGAAGAATAAACCAAACTAATATATTAATTCATGAATAGAGTTTCAAGTGAATCACAAGGAAATCCCTAACAAAGTAATTAGCTCATAGTCATAGTCACGCTAAGAACTAATATAATCTCCATACATGAACTGAAATAAACAAAGCAAAAAGAAAAAAAAAATACTCAAGAACGAGTCTCCAAGTCTTCTAGCATCCAAGGATTGTGTTGTGGAATATTTACAAGATGTATTGGTGGATGGAGAATGGAATGGAATAGTGGATGGAATGTAGGATGAAGGATGAGTGGATGGGTGGTTTAATTCTTCTAATGATGTAGAGATTATTTATAACCCAAGAATCCTTTAGGTAAAGGGTTAGGGATTATGTAGGTAGGAAAGGTTATGGAATCCTTTTAGGTAAAGGGTTTAGGAAAAGTTATGGAAAAGGGTTAAGGAATATGCAGGTAGGAAAAGTTATCCCTTTTGGACTCTGAAAATGTGTCAAATTCGGCCCAAAAACTCAGAAATCCCGCGTCGGCGCCGCGGCGCCTGAAAATCAGAGGCTTTCGGACGACTTCAGTGGTCGGCGCCGCGGCGCCGGTGACGGCATTCTTCCGGATTTTTCGTTTCTTCGTCCTTTGTTCGTCCGGTCTTCGTCTGATTTCTTCTATATTTTCTGGAACTTCTTAGACTTCATTTCTTGGCCCTTTTAGTGTGCAATTCCATCTCAATTAAGCTCATTTCCTCTTCTTTTCGCCATTTCTCCATTTCTGACCGCTGTGACACAAAAGAAAGGAAAATGACCCTAATACTATACTAAACATAAATGAAATGAGTAAAATACTAACTAAAAATGACTCAAAAGGTGTATATAAAATACACCGATCAGTTATATTTCCACATCACTGTGTCCCTCACTAGAGGGCCGACTACATTGTATATATTTCATGAAGTAGCTCTCATGACGTTAGATGGTACACACTCACTACGGGTCTGAAGGACTCATGCGGGTTCAATTCCCAGGACACATTCTATGGATTAGCTCTCTGTGATGCGAGTATCATGTACAAATGCTCATTGCGGGTCCACAAGACCCATGCGGGTGAAATAGTCTCATGCGGGTGAAATAGTCCCATGAGTAAAATTGCATAATGATTCTGAGGGTGGATGACCCTGATTTTGACATGACTTTCATATTTTGAAATGGTATTTGGAAATGATACGGTTGATCTCACTTTTAAAAGACATATTTTAAAAAGGTACAGTGTCTGATGTACAATGATAGTGCAGTGTCTGATGATACATTAGTACATTGATCTGATGTCTGATTAGTGCGATTAGTGCAGTGATACAAGGTACAGTTGGCTCTTATTTTTATATGGCACGGTATGATCTGGTATTTGAGTTTTCATACTTGCCCTTGTCATTCTTTTGTACAACTATGATCTTGTTTAATGTACTTCATGTTTACATACTTGGTACCTTGTTGTACTGACCCCCTTCGGGGGGCTACGTTCATGCCCGCATGTATAGGTACACAATTTGTGGATCCGCGAGCTTAGGATCCTTGCCCATCTTGTTGAGATGACTCCCTTGTTCCGGAGCTTGTCATTTTGGTACATGTCTTTGGTAGTAGACTTGTGTATATTCAGGGGTACGGCGGGGCCTTGTCCTGTCATAGGTTACTGTCCAAACTCTTAGAGGTTTGTATTCATATGTGGGCTGGACTTGTGTGAGTTGTACAGTTGTAGTTCCTTTGGGTTGTTTTATATATAATGGCGGCCTTGTCGTCTTTGCCTATTTTACTTTTAAAGAAAAATGATGAGTTTTCTTTAGCTTCCGCTGGTTACATGTGATGTATGGGTAGAAGGGTGCCCAGGTAGGGCACCGATCGTGATCTGAGGTTCGGGCGTGACAGTGGTATCGAGCGATTAGTCGGAATGTCTACATACTGTGTGCAGTAGAGTCTTGGTTATCGGTGTGTTGTGCACCACACCCATAAACAGGAGGTTATAGTACATTTAAGATTTGATTTCTATTCTTCTTACTCTGAGATCGTGCAATAGAGTTGTGTTATTAGGATAATCCCTCTCTGATGTATTATTGTGATTGCAGCTATGAGAAAGCGACAACGGCCCAGAAAAGAATATTTGGACTTGGTATCCAGGTTGGTAAAATTGTTGTATAGTTGGTATGATGATGTACATTTATGCGGGCGTATTTAATTGGGGTCATGTGTGTGTGTTGTCTGAAGCAATTGTGAGTTATCATGTGATGGTTAAGCTTTATAAATTGCTTGAAAGGTGTAAAACAGTTTAATGAATCCACATCAAGGTTATATATATGCTAATTTGGAATATTTAGGAGGTGGTGAGCTACCTGAGAGGGTGATGAACACTTAAAGGATCATATTTAATTGACTTAATGACATATCATGTGGTTAGATTGAGCTGTGTTGTATGCTTAAGTGAGATGCACGAATAATATTGGTAAGGAGTAAATAGAGTTGTTGTGATTAAGACAACAGGATTTTGAGATATTGAGAAGTTATCTTGCCCGTATACGGGGAGAAATAATGTAAGCTCGGGACATGAAATATTTGAGGATCTTAGAGTATCGTTGAGACCTTAGATAGACAAGTCCTTCAAGAGTAAAGTCTTTTAAGTGTGATCGTGGTTAAAATACATGGTATATGTGAAGTATATTAGAGGTGATAATTCCCTGGTTTGAGTATAAACAACTTGAGATTGATGTTGATGATTGTTGAGCCGATTGAGAATTTGTATAGCTTGAGACCTTAGATGAACATTCGAGGACGAATGTTTCTAAGGGGGGAAGAATGTTACACCCCGCAATACCAGGGCTACTAATTGAGAACGTGATTAAGGATTTAAGATTTGAATTTTGAAAAGAAATAATTATTACATTTTCTTAAGGAAGATTTTGGAAAAATGTGACGACGGAAAAATTATTAACTTGGAGTTTAATACTTCTAATTGGATTTATGAGATTAGTATTGGATTACGAAGAATTAGAATTGATAATATGGGGTCCGCTGAGAAT
Organism: Przewalskia tangutica; assembly: GCA_029844215.1. Lineage (NCBI taxonomy): Eukaryota > Viridiplantae > Streptophyta > Magnoliopsida > Solanales > Solanaceae > Przewalskia > Przewalskia tangutica. Next base: position 113,345,206 of record CM056723.1, on the reverse strand, counting down.
TTTACAATTTCGCGGGGCCCTTCGATTTTAAGATATTTTGGGCTACATATCTTGATATTTTGAAGAGGAAATTATTGACCAATGAGAGAGAGACATATGTTCCTCTCCACTTGTCATTACAAGATATTTTCTATATAGGATAAGTCTTGGAAGACTTATTTCATTTCACAAAAACTTCATCTCACCAAAAGCTCCTTCTTCCCTTAAGCCTCCAAGATTTTCGAAAATTCTTTAGCCAAGAACAACAAGATTAGTTAAATTCTTTCTCTATGATTAAGAACCCTAATCAAGTGTTAAACCAAGAACCTCCAAAAATTCATTTGGGCCGTGACTTTGCCTTGAAACCCTAGGCTTGTTGTTCAACTTTTTGGAAGTGAAACGTGAAGGGAAGTTGGTTGTAATCTTGTATAGGATACATATGTGTGATTGGAACTTGGAGAAGTGGAGCGAAACGAAAACTGTGGACCAATATTGAGTGTGCTGTTTGGGGCGTTTTTTAGCAATTTTAAAGGTAAAAATTCTTCTTTCTCTTGAGCTAATTGGATATTACTTATTGTTATAATGTATGGATGAGATTGTGCTAAAAATAATGGAGGATAAAAAGTGTTTGGACAATTTTTGGGCTAGTTGCCGAAATTGGACAGTTTTGGGTATATTGGATTTCGTTGGTTGTGTTGTTGTTATCTTCACCTATTGCATGTTATAATGGAGTAATATTGTTGTTAATAAGTTGATATAACTTATATAGAAGTTTTGGAACTTGAATTGGAATAATATTAATTATGTATAATATTAAAAGAGTAACTCAAATTAAACACCCTTTATTTTTTTGAAGTTGCGAAAAGTATCTACTTCTACAGGTTGTGGTGAGATAGATATGATCTATATACCCTTAATCAAAAATTTCGTATTTGAGTCTTAGATATGAAAAAAATCTCATTAAGAAGTGCTCACCCCTTAAATGAGCATTACGGCGATGCGAATTCAAATTAGTAGATGTTCTAATACAAGTTTCGAACACCAAAGGGGGAATTATAAAAAAACCTACTTCAGCCTTAAATAGAATAGAGAACACCATTAAGCTAACGGCTTTTGGTGGCATCAGAAATTTGATACATTAACGTTTTTACATTTATTATTGTAGTTTGTATTATTTTTTTTTCAAAATAATTATTGATGAAATATTTCCAAATGATTAGAATAAAGCAATAGAGGAGAAAGACACAACACAAAATAATCTTTTAGGACATGTTTGGTACGCTGTATTAAGTTGGATTGGACAAAAAAATAATACAACTTTTGGTGGGCGTTTTCAGCCGCACTGGACTGTACTAAATTTAGAAATAGTACAGTCCAACTGCCATTTTTGAAACTCATCTAGCAGGTGGATCTCCCCTAGACTGTACTAAAAATAAAAATAAAAATATAATCAATTATATATTAATACTCTAATACCGTCCATTATATATTAATACAATCCAATCCAATTCAATACAATACAATCTATTTCAATGAAATTAGTACAATCCAGTGCGACGTACCAAACGAGCCCTTACAGAATTCAACTAGTACAAGTGTACAAGTAAAGTTTAACGGTGAGAACTACACAAACAAGTACTTTAAAGGAATTATTCTATTGAAATATAAGGAATAACTAAATTCACATTGAACAAAATAAGGCAGTCAAAATTCAAAAGAAAACTAAACTGAAAAAAGGTATGTGCAAAGATGCTATTAGTGAACTTTTTCTAAAAAATTCAAAATAATAGAGAGTTATTTTTTATCTATTGAAAGTATGTCAATGGAATAAGGTTTAAAACTTACTCAAATGTTTACCCCAAATATATAAATGATATATTAAGTTAAAAATGTGTTTTCATTAATTATGTTTAGTGATGAGTGATGAAGTATAAGTGGAAACACATGCTTTCATCATTCCAATTCATTTGATATAGTTTAACTTGACAAAAAAAATTAGAAAAAATAATGACTTTTAAATTTTTTTTGATCTAAAAATGTGTAATAACATTTGTGTGAATATAATACTTTTGAAATATTTAATTTTAAATATGATATAACATTTATATGATGTAAATCTTTTTCATTAAGCCTAAAATAAAAAGTTTAAGGCTAATTTCTTTTTCAAATATAAAAATGTACACTAATCTTTCCTGAGGGAGCAAGGAAACAGTGCCAAGCAAATTAGCATGGAAGGACTAGGAGTTATATATTTACTATATGTTTGTGTAAACATCATATATGAATTAAGTTTTTTCTATCAGATAACTACGAAACTAAAGACACAAACTGTCACATTTAAGAAGTGAAATAGACTAATCAAAATTATCAAGAATAAGCACACACAATAATATAATTGTATGACCCGCAAGGGTAGCCAAGTTGGTGGAGTAGGAGAGCGCGGGACCGAAAGATCACGAGTTTGATTCCTCCTGTCAACACCTTCTTGGTTGAGTCTGTCACACATGACTTGCCAAGTGTGGTTTACCTGGCTGACGTGGTTTGCAGGCTATTGCGTCAGTCCGAGGGTTTACCTAGTGCGCACTTATAAAAAAAATAACGGATGCGGGTTCCCCATCATCAATATATATATATAATTGTATAGTTTAATAAGGCGACAAGGAGGGTTTACCCAGTGCGCACTTGTAAAAAAATAACGGTTGCGGGTTCCCCATCATCAAAATATATATATATATATATATATATAATCGTATAGTTTAATAAGGCAACAAGGAAGGAGGAGGGGGTAGTATTAGTTTTTTCATGGGAAAAAAGTTGCCCTCCAACTGAGCTTAATGAAATAACATTGTCCTCCGTCAAACTTTGAGATCAAATATACTCTCACTGTTTGCAAACTTATTAAATTTGTTCTGGGATGGACGAAAATGTGAGTTGGACGCCACATCGGATACACGTTGACGCCACGTCGGATCCACGTTGGCAAACCACTGCTACAGCCATCTTCGACAACAAAACAACACCAAAATCATCACCGTCAGCTACCAACAAACAACACCCAGATCTCCCAAAATCATCACCACTGCCAGAGCTCGTCTCCGGCAAACCAAGACCAACACCGCCACTACCTCGCGGCACCACCACCAAATACGACCCCTTCTCCACCACAAAACCATTGTACAACAACGACCCATTGAGTCACAAGAACAAGGTTGCCATTTTCCAACAACTTTAATTCAATAGAGGAAGTTGATGATTGTGTTCCAGATTCCCAAACACTGATCTGATTTGCATCGACTAATACGAGGGTTCCTGATTTGAGAAGTGATAGATGTGGGTTTTTTTCGTTTATTGGTTGGTCACAGTTAGCCATCCAAACAACCTTTGTACAAGGTGTAGTTTGGTTCGTTGAGCAGTGGCGGCGATGGTGGTTCATCGTCGATTGGTGGAGAAGTAGTGGTGGGACGAGATGGTGGATTGGTGACCGCGATGGTTGATGAAGACGAAGGGGTTGGGGTCGTTGTTGTTGGTGTTGTGGCGGTGGTAAGACACCAACCATGAACTACCTGAAAGACTTGGGATTTAAGTTTCTAAGCATAGTTGGAGCACCGACGGTGGTGGTTGGCGGATCTAGTGGTGAGGCAGTGAGGGGTTGATGTTGTTGGTGGTGTGGTCACTGACGGAGTTTGAATCTGGATATTTGGAGGCTCACCGGTAGTTGTGTTTGATCATCTCCATTTTTTGTGTTTCGTCACTGACTTCGCCGGAGACGGCGGTGTCGAACGACTGAGAGGAGGGGCTTGTTGATGCAGTTGGTTTGTTCCGGCAACGACGAAAAGATGGGGAAAGAGAGAAGGGTGTTTGGTTGGTGGTTTAATGTTGGTGTGGAAATGGAACAATTATGGTTAGTGGTCATCATTATTGACCGTTACCACCAAACTGACGGCGGCAACTGACAGAAAACGGAGAGGGATGAGAGGGAGATGAAGTGGAGTTGTGGTGGTGAATTGGTTGTACAATGGTGGAGTTCGCTGGAGATCATGTGAACTTGTCGGAGCTCGCCGGAGATGGCAGAGGTCCGCTGGAGAGGAAGCAACAGTGAGGTAACAGGTTGAAAGAATATACATGGTGGGCTAACGGGTACGGGTACGGATAACTGGTTAAAACAATTGGGTGAGACTACATGGCGTCTATGTGGATCCGAAGTGGCGTTCAACTCACATATCCGTCCATTTGAGGACAAATTTAACAAGTTTATAAACAGTGAGAGTATACTTGATCTCAAAGTTTGACGGAGGGCAATGTTATTCCATAAAGCATAATTAGAGAGCAAATTTAACCATTTGAAGGTGGAGAGAATCTAGTCATTTCTTTTACATTTCCTCAAAAAACATATAATTTTCTTATTTAAATGGCAATAGGGAAATAAGAAAGGACATATTCCCACCTTTCTATAACAACAATCTTCTATAATATCACTATACTAATATTTTTTAAAATTAAATTTATATTGTGTTATACTATATATTTTATAATAACATTTTGTTACACTTTATTATATTCGGAGTCTTCAAAAATAATATTACACCCACATTAAATTCTCAAATTTTTATTATTTTTGAAAAATTCAATATGCACCCGTCTACATTTTCTGAAGTTTGTTATGTTATATTATATATTTTTATAATAACATTTTATTATAATTTATGTTGCTTGAATTCTGTAAACACGTGTTATACATGTATTGGATAATAATACTATATGCTTGAATTCTGTAAACACGTGTTACATCTGTGTTGAATAACAACTATAATTTACTATTTTGAAGGATTTAACACATACTTATTATATATTTTTTAAAATCAAATAATATAAGGTATAATAACAAAATGTTCAAATAAATTTACTATTACAGAGAGATTTGATTGTAATATAAGTGAAGAAAAAAATACTAGCAGAGGAATAAAAGAGACCGGATGTTGACAAATTTCATGTCACTGTTGTTATAGAAGCCTCGTTTGTTTGTGTCAAGATTTTCTTATCTGGGATCTCCCTTTCTTTTCTCTCTCTATTATATTATATACTACAAAAATATATTACACAACCTTTGAAGTCTCATACAAGTTCTGTCTGTCTCTCTCTCTCTTTCTTGTTTTCTCTCTCTAAAAACAACAAGAACAAACACTTGTGGCCCCAGTAGATCGAAATCACCAATCTTTATTCAGTTTCATGAGGATCTGAGCTTCTTCAATGGTGTTATTAAACTACCCTCTTTGTTATTTCCTTATACTTCTTTCATAATAACTATTTATTATTTTGTCTTCTTCCCATTTTTGGGGTCACTCAATTATTCTTTATGATTCTTGAATTGCTTCAAGTTGTGTTCATTGTACAATCCATGAAAAAGGGTGTTCAGAAGTGGTGGTTCCAAGATGTGGGGTTGAGGTAAATTCTTGTATATTTGCTTTTTTTATTTTATTTTTAGATTTATTCTTATTTGACTTTAAAGACTCAAGAACAGAATATTTCTATATATTTTTTAGCTTTGTTTAGTTTAGTTAAGGGGTTAATTCATTCATGTTTACTTTTACAATGGTTTTTGGATTCTATGGTTAATTTGGTTTATACATTATTTCTGTTGTTATCTATAGATTTGATTGAGTTCTTGAATTTTACTGGTGATCCTTTCTATTTGGGATCTTTGTGTTTATAATTTCTGCCTCATATACTCTTCTAGTTGAAAAAGACTGGAACTTTGTTGCTTGTAAAGTGATATTTTTTGGGTAAAGGTTTAAATTGCATGAGTTAAAGGTTGAGACTTTATTAGAAGGAGGACCTAAATTAGTCATTTTTTTTGTGAATTAGATTCTGAAATGTGACAAGTAGAAAGTTTGTTGAAAGTGGAGTACATTAAAATCCAATTTATTTTCTATGAAAAGATTGCAGTCTTTATTAATCGATTATGATAATCGGAGACTTTTGGATTTCGGTTATGCTTAGTGACAAATTTCCAGATTAATTGCCATCTTGATCGCTGTCTTCTGTCTTGTTTGTTTCCTTTTGTATCCTACATTGCGATTCTAATTAATGGTGGCCATGACGGATTGGTTCTTTGTTACTGTATGCTATAGGAAGCAATTTAAGTCTTGAAACCGGTGTGTGTGAACATAACTTTAACAAATGAGTTCTTGAAAAATTATTTGCAAGTCTCGTATGTTGGTTTTTGAAAGTGTGCTCCTAGGAGAAAAAAGTTAGCATTTTTCCCCATGTTGCTGATGAGAATCATGCAGAGTGCGTGCAATACTCGAGTTGCTTTTGTGCAATTTTCTGAAGTTTTATTTTTTCATGTTATGTTATATTATGGAGTATATTTTTTATAATATAATTTCGTTATAATTTTTATTGCTTGGATTTTGTATACATGTGCTGCACCCGTATTGAATTTTTAAGAAATACATTATTTTCGGAGGATCTAATATGCATGTATCGGTTTTTTTCTAAAAAGTTCGAACAATATAAATTATAATAACTAAAAAATATTCGGACAAATATATTATAGTGAGATTTGACTGTAGTATAACTGTATAAGTAGAGACCGGATGTTGACAAATTTCATGTCGCTGTTGTTATAGAAGCCTCGTTTGTTTGTGTGAAGATTTTCTTATCTGGGATCTCTCTCTTTCTTTTCTTTCTTATCTGTGATTCTAATTAATGATGGACAAGATAGATTGCTTCCTTATTACTGTATGCTATAGGAAGCAATTAATTTTAAGTCTTGAAACCGGTGTGTGTGAACATAACTTTAACAAATGAGTAATTGAAAAAGTATATGCAAGTCTCATATGTTGGTTTTTGAAAGTGTGAAAGTTAGGATTTTCCCCCATGTTGCTGATGAGAATCGTGCAGAGTGCGTGCAATTTGGGTTGCTTTCGTGCAATTTGTCCTCGCGATAGCGAGGTTTCTAGGAATGTTTTTAGCAGTTCCATTTGGAATTATTTTACTTGGTAGAAACACAATTATCTTTCGATGCTGACTTGTCGCATGTTAAGCTTAGGAAAGAGTACAAAAGAGAAGTCTACACGTTTCACAAATTGCGGGCGAAGTCTTTTACTCCTACAGATAATCTTGTATGTGCTGATCCGGCATCATTAATTTATAATCTATACAATCAATTACATGAAAATGTTAACAAAGCATTAATTGCTGATTTATGTGAAGGGGAAGTCATCGAAGTTAGCTTTTGAAAGATATACTTGAAGCAGAATAGTTTTTTCCGTTTCCTCTTTTTGGGGAAAATAACCCTGAAAGTATCTATGCTATTGATCTTCTCTTCATAAAATTTTGTAGGCGTCCTGATATTCTTATTGCTGTCTTCATTAGTAGATTACGGTAATTGGAGAGTTTTGGATTTTGGTGCTGCTTAGAGACATTTCCGAATCAATTGCAATCCTGAGCGCTGTACGTTGTGTTGTTTGTTTCCTCTTGTATCTTTGGGCACTACATTGTGGTTCTAATTAATGATGGACAAGACGAATTGCTTCTTATTACTGTATGCTATATAGGAAGCAATTAATTTTAAGTCTTGAAACCGGTGTGTGTGAACATAACTTTAACAAATGAGTAATTGGAAAAGTATATGCAAGTCTCATATGTTGGTTTTTAAAAGTGTGCTCTAGGAGAAAAAAAATTAGGAGCCTTTTTCCTCTTGTTGCTGATGAGAATCGTGCAGAGTGCGTGCAATAGTTGGGTTGCTTTTGTGCAATTGATCTTTTGAAAATCATGATGGCAGGTGTCTAAGAATACTTATAGCAGGTCTATTTGGGATTAATTTTCTTGGTAGTAACACAATTATCTTTCGATGCTGACTTGTCGTATGTTAAGCTTAGGAAAGAGTACAAAAGAGAAGTCTACAAGTTTCACACATTGCGGGTGCAGTATTCTACTCCTAGAGTTTATTTTGTATGTGCTGATCCAGCATCATTAATTTGTAATCTGTACAACCGATTACAAATGTTAATAAAGCATTAATTACTGATTTATGTAAAGGGAAAGTCCTTGAATTTAACTTTTGAAAGATATACTTGAACCACATTAGTCTATGCTATTGAACTTCATAAAATTCTTCACGGGGTCCTGATATTCGTTCTGTCTTCATTAGTAGATTACGATAATTGGAGAGTTTTGGATTTTGGCGCTGCTCAGAGACAAATTTCCAAATTAATTGCACTCTTGACCGCTGTATGTTGTCTTGTTTGCTATCCTCGTGCACTACATTGTGGTTCTAATTAATGACGGACAATAAGAGTTGGTTCCTCGTTACTGTAGAGTATGCTATAGGGAGCAATTAAGTTTTAAGTCTTGAAACCGGTGCGTGTGAACATAACTTTAACAAAGGAGTTATTGAAAGTATATGCAAGTCTCATATTTTGATTTTAAAGCGTTCTTTAGGAGAAAAAAGGCTAGGAGTTTTTTCCCCATGTTGCTGATGAGAATTGTGTGGAGTGCGTGCAATATTTGGGTTGCTCTGGTGCAATTTTTCCTTTGAAAATCATGACGGCGAAGTTTCTAAGAATATTTTTAACAGGTCTATTTGGGATTGTTTTACTTGGTAGAAGCACATGTTAAACTTAGGAAAGAATACAAAAGAGAAGTTCACAAGTTCAGACATTGCAGGCAAAGTCTTCTAGTCTTGGAGGTAATCTTGCATGTGCTGATCCGGCATCATTCATCTATAATCTGTACAATAAATTACTGTACATGGTAATGTTAACAAAGCATTAATTGCTGATTTATGTGAAGGGAAAGTCATCGAAGTTAGATTTTGAAAGACATACTTGAACCACAATAGAGTTTTTTATTTCCTCTTTTCGGGAAAAAAACCCTGAAAGAGTCTTCTTCAGGACAGTATCTATGCAATTAATATTCTCTTCACAAAATTCTTCTAGGTGTCCTGATATTCTCATTTCTGTCTTCATTAGTAGATTACAGTGATTGGATAGTTTTGAATTTTGGTGCTGCTTAGAGACAAATTTCCAAATTAATTGCAATCTTGGCCGCTATGCATTGCTTTTTTGTTACCTCTTGTATTCGTGGACACTAATTATGGTTCTAATTAACGACGGACAAGATGAGTTGGTTCCTCGTTACTGTATGCTATTATTGGGAGCAATTAGTTGTAAGTCTTGAAACCAGTGTGTGAACAACTTTAAGAAAGGAGTAATTGGAAAAGTATATGCAAGTCTCATATGTTGGTTTTTAAAGTGTGCTCTAAGAGGGGAAAAAGCTAGGAGTTTTTTCCCCATTATACGTTACGAGATGTTTTACCATACTTTCTTCATTCAGTTCTTTCTATTTCTGCACCTTCTATTCGATCTGTTGCTGATGAGAATCGTGCAGAGTGCGTGCAATACTTGGGTTGCTCTGGTTCATTTTTTCCTTTGAAAATCATGATGGCAAGGTTCCTAAGAATATTTTAACAGGTCTAGTTGGGATTATATTACTTGGTAGAAAATAGGTTTTTTAATTTTATTTTATAAGGGTTTGGTAGAAACACATTTTTCTTTGAATGCTGAGGACATGTTCCAGTATCCAAGAATTGTTGCATCATAAGCTTAGGAAACAGTAGAAAAGAGAAGTCCACACGTTCACACATTGCGAGCAAAGTCTTCTTCTCCTGGAGATAATCTTGCATGTGTGATCCGATATCATTAATTTATAATCTAGACAACCGATTACATGGAAATGTTAATAGAGAATTAATTGCTTGATTTATGTAAAGGGAGAATCGTCGAAGTTGGCTTTTGAAGGATATACTTGAACCACAATAGATTTTTTCGTTTCCTCTTTTTGGGAACAAAAACCTGAAAGGGTCTTCTTCCGGACAGTATCTGTAATTGATCTTCTCTTCATAAAATACTTCAAGGCGTCCTGATGTTCTTATTTCTGTTTTAGGGTATAAACCCATGGACCCGTCAATGGAGATATCCACTAGTTGGCAAGTTAGTGGTTCTCTAAAATTAGAGAATCTCTAATTCTCATACTTACCCCTCCACAAACATACAAGTCTCAACGCATAACTAAAAGACTCTTGAGGAACAATGGACTTTACGTAAGTGTAACAGCAACTTAGTCTTAATCTCTACTAGTGCTATCAATTATCGAACCTGTTGTGTTTTGTTTTTAGCTAACTCTACAATAATTTCAAGATATCATATGTCTGTTGATACAACTTCTTTTATGTGATTTAGATCTGCGTTGTCCTCTATTATTTTCAATCATCATGGTGTTGCACCTATAAACTGGTGCATATAGAGGTCTACTTAGGATATAGTTAAACCATCTTAGGATAGTTCCCTCAATTTATCATCTTTGTGTGCTACTTGTTCATATCCATTCTACAGAACATTATTTTCTGAAGTCATTTTTTTTTTCATATAGGTAGTGCTTGTCAGATCTTTCTGGGGTGTACTGGAACATACTAATCAGTATAACAATACGTAAGGATATTTTGCCCTCTAAAGTCTCAATATTGATATGCTTTACGTAATGACTACTGGAGTTTGAAATGCCGTTGGTGTTTGCTGTTGTGTTGGGATCATATGATTTCTCAATTCTGTTTCCTCGTGTTCATCTTTTTAGAACACTTTCGAAGTTATTCAGAATAAACTGTCTGGTTTTAATTAAAGTTGTTTGATGCCTAATCTTGGCAGGAATGGGAACACAAGTGCACTATAAAGGATTCTTACCAAGCTATTACTCTATGAGGGACCTTAATGAGGATTCTAACAGCAGTAGTTGGCCCCTATTTTATGGAGATAAAACCTTACCTAACGGGCAATATTGTAATGGTTTCACGTCAAGGACTATGACTGATGCATATCCGGGGTGGTATGATAAGGACTTTTTAAAGCAGAAAATGCTTGAACACGAGGCCATTTTCAGGAATCAGGTAATCTCCATCTCCTCCCCCCCTTCTTTTTAGAAGTTAGTAGGAAATTTTGGTTTTCAGTATAGTTCTACATCGGGTCCTAAACGCTGTGGATTTCAAAATATCTTCATCTTCCATGTAACCATGTGGTCACGTCATTATACAAATTTACTTATGCAATGGTTTGCATGTAGGTGGTGGAACTTCATCGCCTTTACAGAATTCAAAGGGACATGATGGATGAATTTAAGAGGAAGGAAATGCATAAACTTCGTTCATCAATGGAGCCATCATGTTCATCCAGTCACCTAGGATCTCAAGTACCATCTGAGGATGTCAGGAAATGGCACATCACAAAGTTTCCCTTGGAAAATTACAGTTATACTAGACCATCTACATCTGGTACTGAAATTGTTAATTCTCCCTTTAGTTCTTCAAAAGGGGATGATGTACAGCCTGGTCGAGTTCAAATGCAAAATGGTTATTCTTCAAAAGCCTCTGATGTTTTGGAGGCTAGGCCCTCAAAGATCCGGAAAAAGTTGTTTGATCTTCAACTTCCAGCCGATGATTACATAGATACAGAAGAAGGTGGGCAGTTGCGAGATAATGCAGGATCCTTACATCCCAGTTATCCTGCTAATGGAAATTATATAGTTGCTCAAGAGAAGAGTGGAACAAAATTGTTTCTTGGTGGTGATAGCCGAAAAGATGCTTCAACATCCAATTCGTGTTTGAGAAGCTCGATTGGGTTGGCTGACCAAAATGGACTGGCGCAGCTTGATGAAGCAAACCATCCGGTTGATTTTCTTGGTTATGGTAATAATCATAAAGAGACTAGAAGCATAAGCATAAATGCTTCTGTAAAATCAAATCCGCCGTTTGTGGCATTGCCTTGGAATGCCAAATGTGCAAGCCCAAATGACTCTCAAAGTAACAGATATGATCACAGTAGAGGCAAAGAGCGGGAGTGGTTGGCTTCGGCATATGAAAGAGGTAACAATTCCTTCCGAAACTTCTGTATCCTACTCGAGTTTAGCAGCTTCCGGAGTTGATTTTATTGTACCTATCTTGAGTTAGTTCTTTATTTCCGTGATGGTATGTAAGGGGTTTGGTTCAATTTGCAGATAACATCAAAGGCAGCTCAGCTTCATTACCACGAAGTCTTGAAGAATACAAGAGACCTGCAGCTTCCCATCAAGCACCAGTAATGAATAACAAAGCCTATCAAGCTCTGGGAGTTCATCTAGTTAACCATAGTAAGGATGGCATTTGGAAAGATAGAACAGGACATAGTTTTGATATGTATCACAGAAATGGTGAGCAGTCCAACTATACTCAAGTGGGACCATTTGTTACTTCCAAGATGGCTAGTCCATATCCATGTGCAAGTTCCTCCGAATACAGCAGTTCATGGCCGCACTCTGTCTCTTCTTGGGAGAAGCCAAATGGTAGCTTTACTCGGAGGTTATCCTCAATGCATACAAACTCATTCTTCAACTCATCTGCAGCAGTTGGTAAGGGTTCACAGTCATCTCAGAGTCAAATTGGAGACTATTGGCACGCTAATGGCAGATCTAGGTTGCTTCCAGGTTGTGCCGGTGAGCTACCCATCCGGGGTGATTTTTATCAGGGGTCCTCATCTGGGACCAAAGAATCACCAATTCACTTCCCTTCAGCTGCTTTTGACTCTTTGAGCCACATTAAGGGGGACCGTTTTACATCTGAACGAGGTTCCTCTAATAATGCATGTGAGAATTTTCTCATTAGCTCTAACAATACGGATGCGAAACCTGCAAAAGGCTTCAACTTAAATGTGCTAGCGATGAGTGAGGAACCTCCCAGGCGAGATGTCGAGTTTGGTAATGAAAAAAGAGAGCTTCAAGACTCTGTAGCAGTGTTTCCATGGCTTAAAGCTAAAGCAAATGGTAAAATTGAGGGCATCGATACTAGGATAGGTCGAACTTCAGCAAATCCATCAGCTTTGGATCATCACGACATGAAGACCACAAAAGAATTGGGTCAGACGCGAAATGTAAGAAAAATTCTTGGTGTTCCAATCCTCGATATTCCCGTTGCTTCCAGAAATGAGTCATCATCATTTGTTTCCGCTTCTGGTAATCTTCGTTCCTCTCCTGAGAGTCACTTTATAAGACATGAAAGGAGGAGTATAGTGATTGACATTAACATGGCTTGTGAAGTTGAACCCGAGGAACCTGCTGCTGTAGAACAAATTATTACTGAGACGAAAACTATCAACATCAGGAATCACTTTGATTTGAACTCATGTTTTACTGAGGATGAAGAACTATTTTCTGCTGAAAGCGATAAGGCCAATGTGAAGACTATTCTGGATATAGATCTGGAAGCCCCTCTAGTTATGGATGACAGTGAACAAGATAATTTGCCTGGAGAAGAAGACAAGAAACGTGAGCGCACACAGGAGGAATTACTCAGGACTGCAGCAGAAGCAATAGTTGCCATCTCATCATCCGCTCATTGCACCTCGATAGAGGAAGCATGCAGTGATCCGTCTGATGATCCTCTGGAATCCCTACGATGGTTTGTTGATGTGGTCTCTTCTTGTGCAGCCGAGCTTGATAGTACATCTGCTAAAGAAATTACATGCAAGGATAATAACATGATGGTTGCAAATACTGCTTTGAAGGAAATAGATTACTTTGAAGCAATGACATTGCAACTAACAGAGACCAAGGAACAAGATTACATGCCCAAGCCTTTTGTTCCTGAAGTCCAAATAGTGGAAGATGCAGGGCCCAGTTCACTAACAAACCGACCCCGAAGAGGGAATGCAAGGAGGGGAAGACAGCGGAGGGACTTCCAAAGGGATATCCTTCCCGGTCTAGCTTCATTGTCAAGGCATGAGGTGACCGAAGACATTCAGATATTCGGAGGGTTGATGAGAGCGACAGGCCATACTTGGAACTCCAGTTTGACAAGAAGGAACGGGACAAGAAACGGAGGTGCTAGGGGAAGGCGGAAAAAAGTTGTGGACCCCACCCCTGCTGCCCCGGTGTTGACCACAATGACGAGCGCTCCACTAATGCACCAATTTAATAACATTGAAGCCAGTTTGGTGGAAGATAAAAGCCTAACAGGGTGGGGAAAGACACCTAGACGCCCTCGGAGGCAAAGATGCCCTGCAGGCAATCCTCCAACTGTCATGTTAACTTAAAAACGGGGCAAACGAGGCTGTAATTTTATCCATTCATCATTTATAGAGATGACATTAACGGATATTAGGGAGTGTTGTTTATGAATTTCAGGAGTGAAAAATTTAGCTACATGGGGATTGTCATTGTACATGTCTTTGTTCTTGCTCCATAATTTGGAGCCCCCATTATTATGTTTCTTCAATTGGATTACTGACCATGTTGTTTTCTGCAAGATGCTGCATAATGTCTTGTGCTATTAGCATTTATTAATGCTATTCAGAGATGTTGAACTTCCACATGCTTTCCCCCCTCAATCCTTCAATTTTTCATTGGGAATTAGCCTTTGATCCTAATAAAAGTCAACAACAACATACTTAGTGTAGTCTAGTGGAGTCCGAAGAAGGTAGGATGTACGCAGACCTTATTCATAAAAGTGGGGTAGAGAGGCTGGTTTCGAAAGACCCACGCTAAAAAAAGGAGACATCAAAGTAGCAACATACAAAATAAATGCAGCAAAAGATATGGAAGTCATTCAGGAGAAATGGAAATCAAACTATAACTAGAATATTTGCAGAGGCTAAAACAATCTTGTTTGTTCAAGGGTATATCACCAAAAGAATTCATGGCCAGGTTAAATTGACTTACAACAGTAGATAACTAACTCTATGTCAAGCTTAATATAATAACTTTGAAAATAGTGTAATTATTTGCTATAACCATTTCAATTGATTGATAGTGTACAACTTAGAACTTTAATACAAATAACTAGTAAGCAGAAAATAGCAAGACTTCAGCTATTACAAGAACTCCAGAAGTATATAGTTGGGAGAAGAAACAAGATGGAAAGAGTAACATAATCACTTGGTCAGTAAGAATTTATATAGTTAATCCTAACTATAACTTGTTTGGATGCTAGGCATAATTTGTTTTGTTGGTATTGTACATCAGTTTCTAACTTTTTATTTTATTTTCTTTCTTGTTTTTGATATTGCAATAAATAATAATGACAGCACTTGTCCAAGTCTTGAAAGTATTTCATGTTTGGGCCTACAAAGTACTAGGTTGGACTATGCACACACACGTTGTGTCCATTGTTTGGTTCTCCAATTCTCTGTCCATGTGGTTCACAGCTTCACACTTTATTCAGTTCCTACCCAAATGTCAACAGAAGAATCTTTAAAAAATACGGCTGTGTTAGGTATCACACAAGTCATTTTCTATAGATTTTTTTTTTCACATGGAAGAAATTTTTTCAAAAAAATTTATTTAATATAAATAATAATATTAGCTAAGATAGTGTTTTGATGAAATCTTGAATACTAAAAATTATTAATAATAATAATATCTAAATGTTAGTCTGAATAAGTAATATGAATTTAAAAGTGAAAATAAATTTACAGAAAATGACTTTCACCTATACGTGAGAGAAGTGTTTTCCCATTTTGATAGAAAATCTGGTAACCAAGAACCACAAAAACTGCATTTTCACCTCTTCAGCTTCTGGAACTGCATGAATCGCACTATTTTATTCTGTATTGACCAATTTAGGATCTCTTCCAGTGTCTCAAAATCAGATGGAGATGGATGTTGTTTCTTAGAGAATTGATCACCATAGAATTAGATTGCCTCTTGTACAATATCTAGCTCCTGATCAAGCTATATCCCATTAGAATCTTGTATTCTTTATCTGCATCTTGTTTCTTTTGGCAGTTACATATATGCATGGAAGAATTTGATATTTCTATCCCCATTTTTGAACCATTGCATGCCAGCTTTCTGCCTCCAGAACTTTTCCTCCACTGCATAAAATCTGATAAGTTCAGCCTGCACCTTTTGTAATCTATCTCTATTTGCGTTGGATGGATGTTGTTCAATCTCCACTTCACGCACCTTCACCACCTCTTTTAATGTTGCAATTTTTTTAAGATATCCCCATAAGTGTCTCTGTTCCATTTAGAAAGTGTCATGCTCACTTGCTTCATTTTATTGTGCACTTTGTAAAAAGGGTCAGGGCCAAAGTTCCCAGTCCAGTTCTGCCTGGCCACCTCTAGGAAAGTCTCCCGCTCCACCCAGAAATTAAGAAATCTAAAAATTTCTTGATGATTCTGCTATCTTTCTTGTAGTTAATTAGTAAAGGTGCATGATCTGAGCCTTGTTTAATCAAGTGTTCAACTTCCAAGTTGGAAAACTTGGTCATTAAAGCTTGGTTCCCCAAACATCTATCAAGTCTCTTAAAAATACAAGACCATTCTACCAGGTATAACTGCTTCCACTGAAACCCGGGTCTGTTAACAGACACACATTCAGACAGTGTAAGAAGTCTTCAGTTTCTGAGAAAGTCACACGTAACCCACCATTTTTCTCAGCATCATCTAAAATTATATTGAAATCACATCCCACTAGCCATGGAGCCTGAATCTGAGCTGATACCACAAACAAACCATCCCAAAGTTCTATTCTAGTATTTCTATCATTACTAGCATAGATTAATGAGACAGTAATATCTTGAGGGCCATCCATCTGTGTCAACTGAAGTGTAATCATTTGTTTTGTGTTTGTTAATGTTGAGTTTTATGTTATGACATTTTTTCTAACATAACATTTTCAGTACTAAGTTAAAAATCAAAATGTTGGAACAAATGTTTTTGACATTCGGACCAACATTCTGATAACAGTTTTGTCCTTCTTCACGGACTGAAGCTTATCTCGTGAGATTTTTACCACAATGGTAAAGTGACTTTGGCAAGGAACTTGTTGAGCTGATTATACACGTGGGAAGACCAAGTCCAAAGGCGTTGCTAAACTTGGGGAACAAGTTCAAGAAGTTGGAGGATTTTGCTCCACTTTCGTCTCCAACAAATCTGGTCAAGCTGCCCACCTTCTACTCAACTTCCACAACGATTCATTGAGCATTTCAAGGAAACTCTCTACTATAAATAGAGAGACTACATCAAGGAATCGAGATCCAGAAATTACAAGAGAAAAAGATTAAGAGAGAGTTCTCAAAAAGATCACGATCTGAGACTGGATCATTGTGTTACCTGAGTGTTTCGACGACATTCTGTCCAACATTATAGTTGCTGCCTAGATTCTAGATTAGTTCTTTATTGAAGCAATTATAATGAGATGTTGTCTATATCTACTTAGTTAGATTTTTCAGGCATGTAAGTCACCTGCGACTTCACCTTTTTATTCATTTTTGTATTATCTTGTAATATTGTAAAAGAATGAATATATTCAATTGTATGTATATATATACAATACTTTTGGTCATTGACCATCATATGTTATATTAATATATAACCTGTAAATTAAACTTTTGTGTCTTTATTATTTCCGCCGCAATTTAACTCTTCAAAGGTTTTTCAGTTTTTATCTAAGTGTCGTCAGTTCTGCCAGACGACATTGTTAACAACATTTGCAAACTGTTTCAGCGTACAAACAATTTTACTTACTGTTTATTTTTTATTATTCCATAGCATAACCCCCAAGACACAACAAGTGGTATCAGAGTCTACACTTGACATAATAAGTGTTTGATCATGTTATATAAATTATGGATCCGGCTAATTCAACAATTGGTAGACTTCCTATTTTAGATGGATCAAACTATGCCTATTGGAAAATTCTTCTACGCTTTCATATCAAATCCATTGATATTAGAGCATGGAGATCTATTACCAATGAATATACTGTTCTAATGTTACCACCGGATGAGGAAGACGACATTCTTGTTAAGCCTGAATCTGAATGGAGTGTGGAAGAAACCAACGATGCAATCTTCAATGAAAAAGCCTTAAATGCTATTTTTGCATGGGTTGATCTCTACATGTTCAAGCTCATACAAAATTGCTCTACAGGCAAAGATGCTTGAGATACTTTGCAAACCCATTGTGAAGGTAGCTCTAGTGTTCGTAGAATGAAGCTTCGTATGCTCATGAGTAAATATGAACGTTTAAGGATGGAAGAGACAGAGGATATTAAAACATATTTTGAAAATTTGATTGACATCTCTAATGAATGTCAAGTTCTTGGTTCACCGTTAACCAACAATCAACTTGTGGAAAAAACACTCCGTTCTCTTTCTGAAAAGTTCAATATAAAGATATGTGCGATTGAAGAAGCTCACAATCTTGCTACGATGAACCTTCATACTTTAATGAGTATTCTCAAACTTATGAGATGAATATGGATAATCAAAAGACATTGTATAAAAGCAAAGATATAGCACTCCAAGCAAAATCCTTAGAGAGTCATGTCGATGATGAGGATGAAAATCTTGAAGAAATTGGTGATGGTGCAAATGTTGCCCTCCTTACTCGAAAATACAATTCGATGGTAAGGAAGTTCAACAATGATAAAAATAAATTTAAATCCAAAGAACACCAAAACCAAGGCTTCAATCAAATGTCCACTAACCCCCTTCCTATAGTACAAAGAGGAAATCAACTAAGGAGAACCAACTCAGATCGCACCAAATTTGATCCCAGGCAACTCGAATCTGTGCAGTGTCATGCATGTTCAGGATGAGGTCATTATGCAAATGAATGTGCAAATACCTTGAGAAAAGTTGGTAAGAATATGTGGGTTTCTCTTAGTGAAGACGAAGGATAAGAGGAAGAAGATCAAGAAATAGAGTCACAAGCAATGCTGGCCACTGTTTACGAACAGTCACTCTCATATGATGAAAATGTCATCGACAGTGTTGTCCCAAATTTCACCACATTTGCGTCAACATCTGCGACGACATCTGCAGGTCCACAAACATCCGAAAGGTATGAATATTTTAATTATCCTGATGTTAATTGCTTTACTAGTGTTATTTCTTGTAGTGAGACTAGCTTTGACGATCAAGTTGATCTAAAGGATGACATGATTAAGGACTTGCAAAAACTTTGTAAAGACTTAATCCCAGAATCGAAACAACTTGACTCAAAGTTAAAATCTTTAACTCTTGAGAATGCAGGTTTAAAAGGCACAATAACCCGCTTAGAGGTTACACTTACCAAAAAAGATCTTGAATTTGGTAAGATTAGTGCAAAGTTGGATTTAGCTGAAGCAACCTTCTATAAGCTCAATACAGGTACCTCCAAATTGGATGAAATTTTGAGTGTTAGTCAACCACCACATGCAGGTATTGGATACAAGAACTCTCTTAATGCAATATGCTTTGTTTGACAAATCTGGGAGAATAGGTTTTGTAAAAGAGAAAGGATGTGAAGACAAGCTCTCAGTCGCGTCAAATGGCATGAAGTTTGTGTGCCATTATTGTAACTCCTCTGGGCATATAAGACCATATTGTCGCAAACTTCAGAATTCCAGGAGCAGAATGTTGTCGAGACAACTGTCCAACATTACGGACAACACTCAAAGCAACATTCCTGACGGGAGAAAGAGAACATATTTTAAGAAAGTTTGGATGCCCAAGATGAATGTGAGATGTAATGTTGCTATAACTGCTTTAAGGACTAACATTTCAGGTTTATGGTACTTTGACAGTGGGTGCTCTCGTCACATGACAGGGACAAAGGACTGCCTAAGGAACTACGAGTCACTTAGTGGGGGAAATGTTACTTATGGAGGTGGAAGTAAAAGTAAAATCATAGGAAAAGGAACCTTAAATGTTCCTGGAGTTCCAGCCTTGAAAATGTCTTATATATTGATGGATTAATGGCTAACCTAGTCAGTATAAGTCAATTGTGTGATGAAAATCTAGAGGTAAAGTTTAATAAGTATGCTTGTATAGTTACAAATGAAGCTAACCAATGTGTAATGGCAGGTACAATAACAGGCGACAATTGATATCTTGTTGGAGAACAAGAGATATGCAATAATGTTATGACAGATGACACAACCTTGTGGCATAAAAAATTAGGACATGTCAATTACCGCAACCTTGAAAGATTAATTTTTTATGAGGCAGTAAGAGGCATCCCTAAACTAAGTCCTAAAGATAAAACAGTGGTTTGTGAAGATTGTCTAAAAGGTAAGCAAACCCGTGTCTCCCATGATGTTGCCCAAAGTGACGGACAACATTCAGGTACGTCTCACTATTTTCAGTTTTTGCACATGGATCTTATGGGTCCAATCGAGGTAGATATCCTAGGAGGCATGAGGTATTCTTATGTGATTATAGATGACTTTTCCAGGTACTCGTGAATATTCTTTTTGAAAGAAATGTCTCAAACTTTTGGCATGTTCAAAGTGTTGCACTCTAGAATAAGGAATCTGTATCATTCTTCCATTTTTTGAATTAGGTCAGATCATGGAAAAGAATTTGAGAATAAAATGTTCTCAACATTTTGTGAGAAAAAGGGTATTTTCCATGAATTTTCTGCTCCCAAGACTCCTCAGCAGAATGGTGTAGCAGAGAGGAAGAATAGGACTTTACAAGAGATGGCTAGAGTCATGTTGAGTTCTAAGAAATTGTCAAAACGTTTTTGGGCCGAAGCCTTGAATATGCAAGTCACATAACAAATAGAGTCTATCTTAGGACTGGAACTAAAATGACACCCTACGAGCTTTTAAATGGAAAGAAACCAAATTTGTGTTACTTTCATGTATTTGGGTGTGTGCGTTACATCTTAAATGATAGAGAACAACTAGCCAAGTTTGACTCTAAAAGTGACAAAGGAGTTTTTGTCGGCTATTCACAAAATAGCCATGATTACCATGTGTATAATCTTAGAACCAAAAATGTACAAGAGTCTGTTAACATTGTTTTCGATGATTGTGCTGATCTTGCAGGAAAAATTGCCTGAAAATAACGTTGTGATTACAGTGGAGAATGAGCAGAATGTAAAAGATTCAGATGTTGCCCCAAATGTCACGACATCTGAAGCAACACCTGAGTCTAAACCCAAGAACACAGAAGGTACAGATGAGGAATCAAATACTGAATTGCAAGACCCAGTACGCAGGGATCCCTCATCTAGGATTAGAAAGAACCATCCTACAGGTCAAGTGATAGGAAAAGTGTTTGAAGGTTTAAGAACAAGAAGGAAAGAGCCTCGGAATTACAGAGATATGGTCAGATATGTATGTATGTCTACCATGTATCAAAAGGTAAGTCTTTCTTGTTATGTATCTACTCTAAAACCAAAGAACGTTGGAGAAGCACTCAAGGACAATTGTTGGATACAAGATATGCAAGAAGAACTTGAACAATTCACGAGAAATGAAGTCTGGGATTTAGTTCCTCGTCCAAATGATACTAATGTTATTGGAACTAGATGATCTTTAAAAATAAGACAAATGAATATGGAACTGTGGTAAGAAACAAGGCAAGACTAGTTGCTCAAGGATACATGCAGGTCGAAGGAATCGACTATGATGAAACCTTTGCTTCTGTTGCCAGAATTGAGTCGATTAGGTTGTTACTTATTGTAGCTTTCTATCTGACTATCACTCTCCATCAGATGGATGTTAAAGGTGCCTTCTTGAATGGCTACCTTGACAAAGAAGTCTATGTTGAACAACTGAAAGGATTCGAAGATCCTCACCATCCTCAGTTTGTATACAAACTCAAAAAGGCTTTATATGGATTGAAACAAGCACCTCGAGCATGGTATGGTCGTTTAACTAAGTTTCTTCTTGAATTTAGTTTTAAACGTGGTGAAGATGATTGTACTTTATTTATAAAACATCACGGAGTAGATATGGTCATTGCTCAAATCTATGTAGATGACATAGTCTTTGGTTCGACTTCACAGTCCTACCTTGAGACATTTGTCGAAGCTATGTCCTCCATATTTAAGATGAGCATGATTGAGGAACTAACATTTTTCTTAGGCTTGCAGATAAAGCAAAATGAAGATGGAATCTTCATCACCCAGAGTAAGTACGCCAATAATTTGGTTAAGAAGTTTGGATTGGAGAATGCTAAACAGATGAGGACTCCAATGGGATCAACACAGAAGATATGCAAAAACAATGTTGGCGAAAATGTCGACCCAACATTGTACCGATCTATGATAGGTAGTCTCTTGTATCTCATTGCTAGTCGTCCTGATCTAATGTTTAGTGTGTGTGTGTGTGTGCGCGATTCCAAGCCCCAAAATCTTCCACTTAAATGTCTTAAAACGTGTCATTCGATATGTTGCCGGCACATGTGAGTTGGAAATTTGGTATTCCAATGACACTAATCCTAATTTAATAGGGTATAGTGACTCGGATTGAGCTGGTGATGCGGATGACAGAAATAGTACAAGTGGATGATGTTTTTACCTTGACAATAATCTAGTATCTTGGTATAGTCGCAAACAAAACTGTGTCTCACTTTCAACTGCTGAATCTGAATATTAGCAGCTGGAAGTTGTTATTCTCAATTGATATGGTTAAGACACATGTTAGACGACTATGGTTTTTCAAATAATATCTTAGTTTTGTATTGTGATAATTTGAGTGCAATAAATATTTCTAAAAATCCAGTTCAGCACTCTCGTACAAAACATATAGATATTAGACATCATTTTTAAAGAGATTTGGGTGAAAAACAACTAGTTCAAATTGAACATTTTGACACTATTCATCAACTAGCTTATATTTTTCAAAAGATTTGGATCATGAGAGATTTTCAAGTTTGAAGAACTCTCTTGGTCTCTGTAATAACTGAATCGGCACTAATGGGTGAATGTCGGCTGAAATGTCTCTAACATTTTGGGTGAAATTTGCCTCTGTAATATCATAATCTGATCGTATTACTGTTTTTGATGGTTTTATTTTGTATTCACTCATGTTGATCCTGAAATAAGAATCTGTTTCAAAAAGTGATAACGTTCTCTGCAATGATATTAGATATCATAAAAAAAGAGTATCGAAATAAAGCAAAGCCTTTTCTAAAGTATTTGGCAAATGCGCAAATGAGCAAAGCTCTTTGAAAATGATATTGTTCCTATGTTATAGGAGTATCAAGTGCTTAAACAAGGAATTATGAGGATATTAAATAAGTATTCTTATTTTTTGACACAAAAATTAAATTTTGTATATGGTTTATGATTAGATCAAAGACAATGAGGAAATGTTACATTAATCTGGAGGTTAAACTCATAAAATCACATATAAAACGTGTCTTGATTTGTTCCCAAAAACAAAAGAGTTCTTGTAGGATTATAATACATGTGTCATTCAAAATATTGCCAACATTACGGTTGACATTCTCAGATAATGATATTTGTTGGGATACTGTTTGTAACTGATTTTTGAAAATTCAGTTATTTTTCCCTATTTTTTGTGTGTCGTTTTTTTTCTTCTTGATGTCTAGTTTTTTTAAATTCTAGGAACAAGTATTGGAATACAATACAAACTCCCAAAATCGGGAAATTATTTATTCTGCCAAGGTTAAAATTATTTTTTCATTTGTTCTTCATTCTTGTTATTTTTTGTTCTTTCCGAAAATTCAAAAAAAAAATTAAAAAATTGGAAAGATCACATCACCTCAAGCTACTACTACTGTTGTGATAATTCTAAGTGCTTACGCAAGTGTACGTATCTTTCAAGTAATAAAGATCTGTAAGACCGAGTTATCATCCACAAAGACTGGGTTGTCAAGTACCGGTTATCTATTCTATGGTATCTATTTGGTTGACGTTCTTTAGTTTGTGTTTTAGACTATGAATTAATACTAAGTGCAGAAAATAAACTAAAGATGATAATACTTTGGGTTTAAAGCAGTTATGATGGAAATATGACTTCCAATCTCCTCAACTATCCACTCTTTCACTTGTTAATGCAATGCTAATGATTCTTCTTCTTGTTAAGATAGCAGGTTAAGTAATCTGTCATTATATTCCGGTTAGGACATACAAGAGCTCAACCTTGTGCGGAAACCTTCTATATTTCTATGATAGATTTTACCACACAGGAGGATTAAGAACAGTAACCTTAAATACTACACAAGTATCGGGGTACTTTCGTCCATGATTTTAACCTATGTCTAGACAATTACAACATATTCAAATCTCACTTTTCAGACTTTTGATTCGAAATCATATAAGTTATGATAATTAATGGCCAGTTAACTATCAAAATTACAACAATATTGAATAGATCTTAATATGCTGAAGAAGAAATCAATAACTATGCATTAACTATATGAAAGAGTTTCAAGAAGATTCGACGGAAAAACCTACTAAAGTAATTATCTCCTAAACATTGTCATGTCAAGAACTAAATTACAATCCAACATGAACTGAAATAAAATAAGGGAAAGAAAAGAACTTGAACAAATTGATGTCTCTAATCTTGCTCTTGCCTCCTTCTTAGCCTCCACAAAGTATGATATTCCCCCTCCAAATAAGGTAAGGGTTTAGTGATTTTATAGCTGAGAAAAATTGCATTTCAGACCCTTTTACCCCTCTGAAATTCGGCCCAGAAACTGAAAATCCCGCGTCGGCGCCGTTGCAGCTGGCTGGCGCCATGTCGTCGAAATTCCTGCAGATCTCTGAACTTCCAGTGCCATGGCCCTGCAGCCTGGCGCTGCTTGGCGCTCTGCACTTCTTAGGCTTCATTTCTTGTGCAATTTCATCCTCAAAAGTAGTATCTTCTCCTTTATGACCGATGTGACATAAACGAAAGAAAAACACACCTAACACTATACTAAACACAAATAAAAGAGTAAAATACTAACTAAAAAGGACTCAAAAGAGTGTATAAAATACACTCAACAAACACCCCCAAACTTACACTTTACTCGCCCTCGAGTAAAGCACTAAACAAAAAATAAAAATAAAAACAAAGACTCTATGAAATGGATCAAGTCACTATAGCAGTGCTGCCTCAAAATCATGGATGAAAACTGAGATAATATGTTAGAACATACATATCATGAATTTTTAGCAATCTAGAATTTCAAGTTATATATTTCGCAAATTCAATTATATAATAATTATTGAGAATACGACACCTAACACATGCATGTCAATTTCATTCCATCTTTCCCAAAATTCTATAGACATGTTTACTTGTTATTCTCCACTAATCATAGACATACACATTAGAGATCATCAGTACTTTTAAGGGTTGTAATGTAGGCTTAGGCAAAGGTAGGTAAAAGTAGGCATTTAGGCTCAATTACGTACCATAAGCATTTTTCATTCAACTCATTTTTCCTTCTTTTTGACTTTCTTTTTAGTCTCATACCTGTTTCTCTCCTCTTTTCTTTTGCGAGAATGAGACACATTATAAATAACAAGCACCCCCAAACTTAGATTTTTGCATATTTTTCATTGGGGTGCATCAAATTTTCATTCTCTTTTTATTTTTTTTTTCAACACTTCTCATTCTAATAATTTCAATCATCACTAATGGCACAACAAAGGAATCATAGGGTGTCAAACAAATATATTATTTAGGTTCAAAAGGGCTGACTAGTGATACAATTTATGCCAGAGTAGGTAATGAATGGTAAGAATGGTTATCAAAAAAAATATCTGAATCATCTCCTTAAACAAGTATATCTTAACTATTTCGCCTCAAATAACAAGCAAACAGATTTTCTAGACATTTTTCAACCTTTCGTTCCATAACTGACACACATAGGCTAAGCACAAATATCCTAAATAATTAGATGTCATGAATCTTTGACATATCTAACTTAAGCACACATATTTTTGCTTTCAATTCTATTACATTATCCCACTTTATCCACTCAATATCTTTAGCACCTACCACATACATGATCCATAAAAACAATTATGACTCAAAAACACATAGAACAACACAAAGACAATAAAAAAGACTCAAAAACAAAACAATAAAACAAAATAAGATCCCCCCAAACTTAATTGACACATTGTTCCCAATGTGTGAAGACTACAAATAAAGGAAAAACTTACAGACACAACACAGCGGTCATAACGGAGGTCTGGGATGAGATTCTTGAAATTGCACAGGTCATCGGGACTTTCTGAACTTCCAGCGCCATGGCGCTATTCCAACTTTCAGCGTGTCTGCCCCTTTTCCAGCATCTCTGGAGTTAGTCCCCGCGCTTCACCTGACATCAAAAACATAAGACAAGAAGCCAATACGGTGAGACTGTTCAAGATAAAATAAAACAAACTAAAACAGAATTTAAATAACATAATTAAAACATTGGGTTGCCCCCCAAGTAGCGCTGTCTTTAACGGCTTTTAGCCGGACGCAATTTTTTTACTAAATCAAGGGGGTAGAATGTCCCCCCCGCATATCCATATCAGAACCATTCTCTTCCTCCTCCTCTTTTTTTTTTCACAGAGTTAATTTCCGGAGGGTTCATTCTCTTTTCAACATTCGTTGTGTTTTTTGCCTTACTCTTAGGTTCCACCATTTTCTTTAATGGTACCCACGAGCATCAGTACTTGTGAGGTTTTTCACAGGCACAACCTTGTCAACTACCCCAATAGCAAAATATCTAGCATCGACTTGAGGTTCAGTGGGCTGCTTGAAAACTTTGAACATCATTTCCTCACCTTGAACTCTGAGTTTTAACTCTCATTTTTCAACATCAATCAGTGCCATCCCTGTGGCTAGGAATGGTCTCCCAAGGATCATTGGTATCTTCTCATCTTCCTCCATATCAAGAATGAGGAAGTCATCATGCAAGATAAATTTGCCCACTTTTACCAACACATCTTCAATTATTCCTCTAGGATGCACAATAGAGCGATCAACTAGCTGCAAATGGACTATTGTTGGCCTTACTTCCCCCAAACCAAGCCTTTTAAACACAGAAAGGGGCATCAGGTTGACACTTACCCCCAAATCACACAGGGCTTGCTTGCATGTCACCTTCCCTATGGTGCAAGGTAAGGTGAAACTCCCTGGATCTTTCAACTTAGGGGGAAATTTCTTCTGCAAGATAGCACTGCACTCCTCTGTCAGCGCTATTGTCTCATAGTCTGCCAGCTTTCTCTTCTTAAACAGGATGTCTTTCATGAACTTCACATAAGCTGACATTTGCTCCAAAGCTTCAATGAACGGGAGATTGATATGAAGCTTTTTGAAGACCTCTAAAAACTTGGAAAACTCTTTGTCTAAGGACTTCTTCTGTAGTCTTTGGGGAAAAGGAATTTTGTCTACATATTCTCTCATGACTGCCGGTGGAGCTTTCTCTACAATAGGGCGGTCCTCAGTAACCCCTTCTTTCTCTGCCTCAACTGCTCTCTCCAATTCATTATCCTTTTCTTTCACTGGCTGAGGTGCAACCTGCTCTAACTGCTTCCCACTTCTCAAGCTGATTGTCTGACACTGCTCCCTTGGATTCATCACAGTATTGCTGGGAAGATTCCCTTGCTCTCTATTATTTAGTGTGTTTTCCAGCTGCCCTACTTGTGTCTCTAAATTCTTGATCGATGACCTAGTTTATGTCATGAACTGAGCCTAAAAATTGGTCATTTGTTTCTGGGAGTTGGCCAAGGTTGAAAGTGATGACCCGGTCTCTTTCATGAATTGTGACAATACTGTCTTTATTTCTCTTATTTCATCTAACTTCTCTTGTGAGGCTGGTGGGCTGAACTGTTGTGAGGTCGATGCTAGATTCAAGGATTGTTGTGGAATGCTCTGTTGATACTGCCTCTGAAACTGAGATTGCTGCCCTTGATTATTCCTCTATGAAAAGTTGGGGTGATTTCTCCACCCCTGATTATTAGTGTTGGAGTATGCATTGTTGTAGGGCTTCTGAAAATTCCAAACTGCTTGGACCTGCTCCATAGGCACATTTTTAGGATCCACTGTTGTGCACCTATCAAAAGTATGGGGACCCCCATAGATTTCACAACTCACTGGTGTCTGAACTGCATTAACGGGCATAGTAACCTGCTGCAACTGCTTTGTCAAAGTGGCCACCTGAGCAATCAATGCAGTGATAGCATCTAACTCATGAACCCCAACCACTTTCCTATTGTTTATTTATCTCTCATCGACCTCCTGATGGTTGTTTGTGGCCATATCCTCTAGCAAATCATGTGCCTCATTGACACTCTTTCTCATGAATGTTCCTCCTGCTGCAACATCAATAATGGTACGAGTTGTACCACACATCCCATTGTATAATATGTGGACTAATATCCACTTCTCAATCCCATGATGTGGCACTTTCTCTGAAAATCTTTACCGCTCTCATGCATCATATATTGGTTCTCCTTCCAGCTGATAAAAGTTATTAAGCTCACCTCTAAGTCCATCTTCTTTGGCTGGAGGGAAGAATTTGGCAAGAAACTTTTGAGCCAAGTCTTGCCATGTGGTAATGGAGTTCGCCTGTAATGAATTCAACCAGCTCTTTGTTCTATCCCTGAGTGAGAATGAGAAGAGTCTCAACCGAATGGCATCATCAGTAACACCATTGTACTTAAACGTTGCACACAGCTCCAGAAAATTTTCTAGATGCAAATGGGGATCTTCAGACGGTAACCCCCCAAATTGAACTGAGCCTTGAACCATGTGCAAGATTGCTGGTTTGATTTCAAATTATTGGCTTCAACAGCTGGAAGCCTGATGCAAGTCTGCACTCATGTAATTGTCGGCATCACATAGCTCCCTAAGCTCCTTTCTGCAGGATGCTGGACTTGTCTCATCACAGTCGGTAACTCATCATTCACCATATTATGATTCTGCTGATCTTTCATTGCTAACAAATTAGCAGTTGTTTTATCTTTTCTATCTTTCAATCTCAGGGTTTAGAGGGATAGGAGTGTTTGCTCCTCTCCTACTTCGCATAAACTAATTTCCTGAAATTGATCAAAAATAACAAACAGATCACGACAAACAACACTAAAACAAAATAAAAATAAAAATAAAAACCAAATTAGAAATAAGAATAGATAATTCTATATTGAAAGTACGTCAGTCCCCGGCAACGGTGCCAAAAGATTGTTGCGATATTTCTAAGTGCTTACGCAAGTGTACGTATCGTTCAAGTAATAAAGATCTGTAAGACCGAGTTATCATCCACAAAGACTGGTTTGTCAAGTACCGGTTATCGATTATATGGTATCTATTTGGTTGACGTTCTTTAGTTTGTGTTTTAGACTATGAATTAATACTAAGTGCAGAAAATAAACTAAAGATGATAATAATTTGGGTTTAAAGCAGTTATGATGGAAATAGGGCTTCCAATCTCCTCAATTATCCACTCTTTCACTTGTTAATGCAATGCTAATGATTCTTCTTCTTATTAAGATAGCAGGTTCAGTAATCTGTCATTATATTCCGGTTAGGACATACAAGAGCTCAACCTTGTGCGGAAACCTTCTATATTTCTATGATAGATTTTACCACACATGAGGATTAAGAACAGTAACCTTAAATACTACAAAAGTATTGGGGTACTTTCGTCCACGATTTTAACTTATGTGTAGACAATTACAACATATTCAAATCTCACTTTTCCGACTTTTGATTCGAAATTATATAAGTTATGATAATTAATGGTCAGTCAACTATCAAGCAATCACAACAATATTGACTAGATCTTAATATGCTGAAGAAGAAATCAATAACTATGCATTAACTATATGAAAGAGTTTCAAGAAGATTCGACGGGAAACCCTACTAAAGTATTAGCTCCTAAACATTGTCATGTCAAGAACTAAATTACAATCCAACATGAACTGAAATAAAATAAGGGAAAGAAAAGAACTTGAACAAATTGATGTCTCTAATCTTGCTATTGCCTCCTTCTTAGCCTCCACAAAGTATGATATTCCCTCTCCAAATAAGGGCAGGGAAAGTGAAAATCCTGCGTCTGCGTCGTGGCGCTGCTGGCCGGCGCCATCGCGCCAAAATTCCTGCAGCTCTCTGAACTTCCAGCACCATGGCCCTGCATTCTGGCGCCATGGCGCTGCTTGGCGCTTCTTGGCGCTCTGCACTTCTTAGGCTTCATTTTTTGGGATTTTCTTGTGCAATTTCATCCTCAAAAGTTGTATCTTCTCCTTTATGACCGTTGTGACACAAACGAAAGAAAAACACACAGAACACTGTACTAAACGCAAAATAAAATACTAACTAAAAAGGACTCAAAAGAGTGTATAAAATACACTCAACAACTACCGATGGAGCACTCAACCCCTTCACATTCCAAAAACCCCAAAACCCTAACTCTTCCCCATCTTCTCCACACTACTCTCACATGGATTGATCCATTGTGCTAAGTATTTTTTAAGAACCTTTAGATATAAGTTATCCTGGAGACAATGACAACCCAATCGATATGGAAGCAACTCCAGATGTGTTCGTTCTAGGCAAAAGGGAAAGCATTTCTAAATTCCCAACACGGAGGTCAACAAGAGTTTTTGAGAAAAATGTTGAAGCCCAGCCAATAATGAAGAAGTCTAAGGTTGATGAGCAAGTCCCTGCGTGTTCTAGCAGTGATTGGGATGTTTCAGACTTCGATTTCTCCACTGAAGATGATGTAGAAATGAACACTCCGTCTGAAAAGCTAGCTGAACCAACCACAACCTCTCCATCTCATTCTGAGTCATTTGTTTCGGCTGCTGAGAAGTCGTCAGATGAAGAAATACCTGACGATACTCCATTAAAGAGGTACTGTCCAAGAGGATTTCCCCAAAGAATAAGAGTTGGAACTGTGTCAGGTGATGCCCCAAATGTTGACAGCCAAGCTACAACATCTCAAGCAACATCTCAGAAAACAACTAAAGCAATTTCCTCCCCACCCTCTTCAGAATCTACAAAATCTGAGCCAGATAATGAGGTAAATGCTTTCTCAAATAAGTTTTATTCTAAATCAAAGCATGATAAATGGAGTTAGTATCAGAAAATGATGATTAGAGCTGAAAAAGTGATAGATGTATCGTCTTACTCAGAGTATGGCTTGATAGAATTTCTGAAAGATTGTATGCTTTTAAAATCAGTACAGACAAGGAACTATATATTGATGAGGTGATAAGGTTGTTTTATGAGAATTTGAATGCTGTAATAGATAAGACTTCATCCAAAAAATTTGGAAAAGTCTATCTATATAACAAAATATACAACTTTAATCCTCTGATTATCAATAATTATTTGGGTACTGTGTGTGAAACAAGGAGCAGTAATGTGGAAAAAGTGAGTGAGAATAGGGACGAGATTATTGAATACCTCACAGGAGGTGTGCTCATAAAATGGACACCTCGATGCCCTGCCTCCAAATTAACTGCATTATTTTCAACCATGCACAAGATTGCCATCCATAATTGACTCTCCTCTTTGAATGAGTCAATTGTGACTGCAGAACAAACATCATTGCTATATAAGATTGGTAAAGGCTTGAGAATTGATCTAGGTCGTATATTTTTTTATCAAGATACGAATCTTGCAGAAAAATAATCCACTTTGGCACTCCCTTATCCATATCTAATTTATAAGATATTAGTTGACCAAGGCTTTGAACCGTCAAGAAATGAGAGGTTAGGAAGACTACCAGAGGTATATGCAGTAAATAGGGAAATTCTAAATAGAAAAGGCAGAGTTATAGATCTTCCTTGGGAAAAGAAAACACAAAGTAAGAATGTTGCCCAGAATGTTTTTAACATTCAGGACAACATTGGTCTCCGACAGTTTGAACTGTCAGTCAACTGGCTTGTCGAACAGATTTCCAAAACCAACTCCCAAATTGAAGAAGTTGATCGTGCGAAAAGTGTCTTAGTTGTAGCTAGAGACCATTTCTTATTTTTGATTTCTTCCCAAAAGGGGGATATGATGTGTAGAGGGATGTGCAGAGGGAAAAAGGGAGAAACTAGCGATGCTGATATTTCTCATGGACCTGGTACTGATGCAGGGGGAGTAATGCAATGATGCGGAATGCTGAAGTTGCAGAGGAGATGTTGCTGGTGGTGGTGAATGATGAATGACTGTTGTTAACTTGCTGCTGATGTTGGATGATGGATTACTGATAATACTGCTGATGCTATTGTGCTACTAATGAATGTGTAATTGGTTACTTTTAAATTAGGTTGAATTGGTTTGTAAAGATGATCTAATGACTATTTTTATTTTGGCTTGTAATGATTGGACAAAATATTTCTGTATATTTTTGGGTTCTACTAATACTATGTGTGATAGCATATATATTGTCTTGTATATGTTTGTTGGTATGCCATCACAGGTTAATGAGGAGCATTTATAATTGTCATAGGTCACTCGCACTAAAAAGGTTTTGTTTTTTAAGAAAGGCAAAAAGGGGAGAATGTTAATGTTGGGTTTTATGTTATGATATTTTTCCTAACATAACATTTTCAGTACTAAGTTAAAAACCAAAATGTTGGAACAAATGTCTTTGACATTCGGACCAACATTCTGATAACAGTTTTTCCCTTCTTCACGGACTGAAGCTTATCTCGTGGGATTTTTACCACAATGGTAAAGTGATCTGGCAAGGAACTTATTGAGCTGGTTATACAAGTGGAAAGACCAAGTCCAAAGGCGTTTCTAAACTTGGGGAACAAGTTCAAGAAGTTGGAGGATTTTGCTCCACTTTCGTCTCCAACAAATCTGGTCAAGTTGCCCATCTTTTGCTCAACTTTCACAACGATTCATTGAGCATTTCAAGAAAGACTCTCTACTATAAATAGAGAGGCTACATCAAGGAATCGAGATCCAGAAATACAAGAGAAAAAAATCAAGAGAGAGCTCTCAAAAAGATCACGATCTGAGACTGGATCACTGTGTTGGCTGAGTATTTCGACGACATTCTGTCCAACATTATAGTTTCTGTCTAGATTCTAGATTAGTTCTTTATTGAAGCAATTATAATGAGATGTTGTCTATATCTATTTCGTTAGATTTTTTAGGCATGTAAGTTACCTGCGACTTCACCTTTTTATTCCTTTTTGTATTTTCTTGTATTATTGTACAAGAAGGAATATATTCAATTGTGTGTGTGTATATATATATATATATATATATATATATATATATATAATACTTTTGGTCATTAACCATCATAGGTTATATTAATATATAACCTATGTAAATTAAACATTTGTGTCTTTATTATTTCTGCTACAATTTAACTCTTCAAAGGTTTTTCAGTTTTTATCTAAGTGTCGTCAGTTCTACCAGACGACATTGTTAACAACATTTGCAAACTGTTTCAGCGTACAAGCAATTTTACTTACTGTTTGTTTTTTATTATTTCATAGTACAACCCCCGGGACCCAATAGTGTTCATCACTGTATCCACCTGAAACTCATCCTTTACAAACACCAAGATATTCCCATTGATATTGTTCCATGTTGTTCCAATTATAAACCATTGTATGTACATATCTATGTGTCTAACATGCTGAAATTTTTCCATCAAAGCTATAAAATTGAACTATTTTTGTTTACTAATCATAACCACTCTTTCAAAAGCCTGTTGAGTGTTAACATACCTAATGTTCCATATCAGTGAGTTATTCATTAATAAGATGATTTGTCACTAGCTGACCTTGTCAATACTCCTCCTGTTGTTTTTAGAGGAACATTTTTTTCTCTGATGTGTCTTGATTCTCTATTCTCATTTCTTGCCTTTAATGCCTGTTTTGGAGAGATATCCCCAGAGTTTCTTTGTATTTTTTTGCCTTGCATATCATTGGTGTACTCCATCTCATCATCATCCCTAATATCTATTGGGATTTCTGATTTCTCATCTACTTTCTCTACATCAACTTTTGTTCCCCATTCTTATCATTGTTCTCCCAAGTTATGATCTAATTGATTTTCCTTTTGTGTGTTCTCATTGTTGACCTGCTCCATTTCATGTTGGTGTGTGGTAGTTGGAGATTGTGTTCTGTTGCCTGCTACTGCTACTGTTTGTTGCTATTGTTCTGCTATCTGCTTATCCACTTGCTTCTTAACAGAGTTCCCAGGTGAAAGAATTCTAACAACCCTATCAATCTCTTCTAGTGGATCAAGTGGTTTCTCCTCATGTAATTTTTTTACTGCTCTCAGTCTGTACATTGTTAACACTCAGAGAATCCATTATTTTTGAGTTCCCTTCTTGTATGCTGCCATATTATTACAGAGCTCCATCACTAATTTTAACTGTAACGATCCGTTTGGTCATTTTGGACTTATTTTCTCCAGAACACCCTTCTTGTAGCTTTAACTCGGTACTTATCTTTTGTGGAAATGGGTGGCTCGATTCCTGAGGTGATCGGGTAGGTTTTGGACCATTTTTGGTAAGTTTGAGAAATCCCTCATTAAGAGATTAGAACAGTTTGACCCATAGTTGATTTTTGGGTAAACATGCTCCGTTTGCGGTTTCGTCAATTCCATTAGCTTCAGAACAAAATTTATGGCTTAGTCGAGCCTTTGGTTCGGGTCTCGAGGTGGCCCAGTGTGTTTTAGGGGTTAGTTTGTGAAATTGTGGAAATAGAATTTAAGTGTTGACTTTAGTCAAACTGGAGCCTTAGAGACCTTTTCGAGAAATCTGAGTGCGCTAATAAGTATGGAATGTGTCTTTTGATAAGGTGGTATGTTTGGTTTGTGTCCGGGAGGTCACGAGAGTATTTCGAGTGGTTGACGGAGGAGTTGGAACTTAAGATTTGACATCTAGGGAAAAGGAATCAGATCAAAACCTGGAGCTACCTTCGAGCTCTAGGGGCTAGGCTATCTGACAGCTCCCTGGGGCCGCATCTAATGAAGCAAGATAATTCAATGAAGCAGTAGCCCGCTACAGCGATACGATAGCAAACTCTTTTTCTCCTCCTTCCACTACAACTACCATTTAAGCTGACAGCTACACGGATTCACCACTACCTATGACTTCTTAATAAGAAAAGAAAAACCTTTGGAATTCTTTTACGTAGGTTGACTACTCACGTATCAAAAAAGACTGGATCCATCATATTGAAGACGCTGAGTAACCCATTTGCTTACATGTGGGCGGGTACTTTGGATATGTTGTTAGTTGCTGGTGTCCGCTCCGACGACCAGTCGTCTGCCTCAACAGAGGCCTGACTTGCCGAAGTAGAACTTTTCCATCTATCGGGTTATCTATCGTAGCGGATGAGTTTTTTGTCGGGTCGTGTGCGCCTTAGCGGAGGTTGTTTTTGCCCCAACGGATATTGAGATTTAAGTCACATTTGCCTTAGTGGATAGGCTTTCTGCCGTAGCGGGTCCACCCTAGTGGAATCGAGTTCGCCAGAGTGGACCATTGTGCTAATTTAATGAGAGTTTAGACCTAGCATTCATTTCATTCCCCGCATTTATTCCCTCCTTGGAACTCGTGCTTGGGAAACAAGATAGTGAAGAATCCAAGAGGTTTATATCATTAAGGTAACACTCCTCCTTTCCATTAATGTGTACTAGTATATTTTATCCTAAGCATGTTTGTTAAGCGGATGAAAAGGATAGAAATACTTTGTGGATAATAAGAGAGTTGTAATGAGGGATTGGGGATTGATTATTGGTCCATTGATGCTTATAATATAAACTAGTATTGTATTTACCAAGTAGATGTTGATTATGTGACCAATTTCATGTTATAAACCCTTTTATAAATTCTAGGGTTAGAATTGAGGTTTTTCTTTAATTAATGAAATTGAGGATTCTTTGGGCTTTGTTGTTCAATTAACTTGAGATTACAAATGTCTAGCATGTATTCATACTAATTGGGTAGTAAAATTGGTATTTTGATAATGTGGGCTCGGGGTTCCTTTGTAGTTTAACTTAGGGATTCTAGTCTTATATTTATAGTATAGGTAATGTTAGACATGTAATCTCATCTAGTTAACGTACGTGAACAGGGTGGGCTCGTGAGGAAGCTCAGATAAAGGGGAAAGTTGTTGCGTGTTTCTTCGGCTCCAAAACAGGCAAGTTGAGACTTACTAGACTGTAATATAATGTTTATGTGTTGGTTTAATAATTAATGAGAGTAATGGGGAATTGGGGGGTCCCGTATTGGTGAGGTGACGAGCACTAATATGAGTATCGGGTGAACTTAATTGGATAATTAATGAACTAGAAATATGCATGTGAAGGAGTATATGTGTTTAGCATTCGGACCACGATGTGCGGTGAAAGAGTCTACTTAGGTTGGTATGATTGTTGTTTACTTGGGCTCGTAGCCATTGGTTATGATATTATGATTTGACTTGTCATGCATTCATCACTCTACATCTCGTCGGAACACTTGAATATAATCGATAAATATTGATTGCATGGTGTACACATATCCATACATAATTATATTTGGCATTGATCTGTTGAGATATTGCTGAGAGAGGTTTGTGAAGTCGGTCATCGGATATGGTACATGATTGATCGGTGTATTTTATATACACCTTTTGAGTCAGTTTTAGTTAGTCTTTTGTCCCATTTTGCACATATAAGTGTCGTATTAGGATAGTTTTTCTTTCTTTTGAGTCAAAGTGGTTAAAATGGCCAAATGGCGGAAAAGGAGCAAAAAGAGGGCAAAAGAGGAGATGCCAGAGATGAAAACAGAGAAAGTGGCGAACAAGGCAGAAATCCAGACCAGCGCCGCGGCGCTTCCTGCATTCAGAAGCAGGGTCGCGGCGCCCATCATTCGAAAGCGCGAAGATCCAGCGCGCGGCTAAAGCAGTCGTGGCGCCACTATCCGAATAGGGCAGAAGATCCAGCGCGCGCCTCGAACAGCGAATATCGGGCGGCGCCAAAACACCGACGGATCGCGAAGCTTCCGCCGCGCTATCTGCGGGCATGGCAGCGACGAAAAATTAGGTCTTTGACGGATTTTTGGGCCAGCTGCGAGAAAAGAAGGAGGCGTTTTTAAACCTATATAAGGAGAACCCTAGGCGGTTTTGAGGTTCCCTTTCGACAACACAAGATTTTCTTGCTAGGAGATTGGAGACCTAAACTTAGTAATTTCTTTCCTTTTTCTTTTCTTTAATTCGGTTTTGCATGATGAACTTGGAATTAGTTTTTGTCATCTTTATGGCTAGGAACTAATTCTCCTATAGGCTTTCTATGTTGAACTTCTTGAAACCTATGTTATAAATTAATGCGTGCTTATGGTTATTTTTCTTATTGAGAGATCTATCCAATAATTGAGTTGAATTCTTGGTAGCTAATTGACAACTAGTTATCACTATATGATTTCTAATCAGTTACGAAAAGGGGATTGTGAATATCTTTGTAAGTTGGGTGATGTGCTTGAATTGGAGATGAAAATACCTCAATTAGTTTTGTAAGCGTTGATGAGGAAAGGCACTAATTTTTGCGCATTGTGCGTGACGGTCAACTAGGTTTTGTTCTTAATCCTCATAGAGTTACCCTTATCGTGAAAGTTAGGTAAGGAACAATCTGGGGTTGAGTGTTTATATAACCTAACGGGAGTATAAAGCGATTTAAAACTGCTTTCTCCAAAGAAGAACACCATAAGTAATGCATTAGTAAGTAGCATAAGCGGATAGTGAGGATACATAGAAGCCTATTTTCATCACATCCAAGTAATTCTTTATATTTACTTGTCTTTAATAATTCTTAGTTATAAACAAAACAATCAATCATTAATTCACCAAATAGATACTAGAAAATAGATAGTGGTACTTGAACCCTAATCCAGAGGGCGATATTCGGTCTTATCTAAGACTATACTACTTGATACGATAACGTGCACTTGCGTTTAAAAGTGTGTGCATATTACGCGCATCAAGTTTTTGGCGCCGTTGCCGGGGATTAGGCATAGTTCAATATCAAAATTATCTATTTTTAATTTCTAATTTGGTAAGATAATTTGTTATTTTTTATTTTTAGTTTTACGAAAATCGAGTCCGTGATTTTTGTTGGCTTTGATTCGTTTCAGAACACTTTAGAGATGGACTTTTCTTGTCCATATGATAGAAACCAACCATAGAGGAACAGCGGGAGAATTACGAAACTATACTCACCACGCGAGGTCCCAAGCTCGATTCATGGGCGAAATGAGTCGGGTATAAAGAAGTTGGAAACAGAAATAGCAGAACTCGCGGTCATATTCAATAGCGAACCGCAAGAAGAGCAATCTGCATATGGTATAAGCAATAAGGAAACACAATGTCAGACAATTGACCTGAAGGATGCCAAATTAAGGGAGAAAGAAAGTTTGCAGCTGCCGCTGTACCTGATGATCAGGCGGCGTCGAGATTCGGAGATAGTACGAAGTTACGGCATCCGAGACGGTGCAGAAAGTGGCGCATGGCTAAGATCGGCCGCGGCGCGTAACCGAAACCAAAAAAGCGGCAGGTGGCGGCACCCAGTGATGATACCATATCCCAGTTAAAAACATGCACTCTTGACAAGCAATTCTCAGTTCGTGGAGGTTCTCAAACAATTGCAACTCAATATCCGTTCTTCAAGCACTAGAACAAATGCCGAGCTACGTCAAGTTCATGAAGGATGTGCTTAGCAAAAAGAGGAAGATAGAGGATTACGAAACGGTGATGTTAACTGAAGAATGTAGTGCCATCCTACAGAGACAACTGCCTCAGAAGTTACAAGACCCTGGGAGCTTTACCATCCCATGAACTATTGGAAAGTTTGAATGTCAAAGGCAGCATGCGACACGGGAGCAGCATAAATCGATGCCTATCTAGTTTTCGCAAACTAGAAATGGGAGAAATCAAACCTCAAACATCACTTTGCGACTAGGTGACCGCTCAATTGTTCATCCGAGAGGAGTCATCGAAGATATATTAGTAAAAGTGGACAAGTTCATCTTCCCCGCCGATTTCGTTATCTTAGACATACAAGATAACGATGGAATCCCCGTCATACTGGGCAGGGCCTTCTTAGCCACAGGACAGGCTCTTATTGATGTTCAAAAAGGGGAATTGAAGCTTCGAGTAGATGAAGAAGAGGTGATTTTTAATGTTCTCCAAACAGCAAATTTTCCTGAGGCTAAAGATAACTGCTCAGCCATTGATCTCATCGAAGAGACAATGTCAAACAAAGAGTTCGAATATGATGATACGCTTGAAGAAGTACTAACCACATGGGATGATGATAGTAGAAACGATCCAGATCTGATGGAGTATGCAAATTGGATGAATGCTTATGAAAAATGGGATACAAGGACAAAGAAGTATGAAGAGCTGGGACAGATACCAGAAAGATCATTACCATCCACAGAGAAGGCCCCAGAGTTAGAGTTAAAAATCCTACCCAATCATCTACAATACCAATACCTAGGTGAAGAGAAAACCTTACCAGTGATCATTTCATGCCACCTATCCACCGAAGAGATTGATAAATTGCTAAGAGTACTAAAGAATCACAAGCGGGCTATTGGATGGACATTAGCAGACATAAAAGGGATAAGTCCATCAACGGTAATGCATAAGATCCGTCTGAGCGAGAGAAGCGGACCATCCATCGAAGCCGAGCGGCGAACCCAATATGAAGGAGGTAGTAAGGAAAGAAATCCTAAAATGGCTCGATGCAGGAGTAATTTACCCCATATCTGATAGCACTTGGGTAAGTCCAGTACAAGTGGTGCCGAAAAAGGGTGGAATAACAGTGGTGGCTAACGAAAGAAACGAACGCATCCCTTCGAGAACAGTCACCGGATGGAGAAATCAGGAAAAGACAGCATTTACTTGCCCTTTTGGCACATTTGCATTTAGAAGAATGTCATTTGGACTCTGCAATGCACCTGCTACTTTTCAAAGGTGTATGATGGCAATTTTCTCAGATATGGTAGAGAGGACTATAGAGATCTTTATGGATGACTTTCGGTCTTTGGAGCATCATTTGATGAATGTTTAAGGCATCTAGAAGCAGTGTTGAGCCGGTGCGAAGAATCTAACCTTGTGCTAAATTGGGAGAAGTGTCACTTCATGGTGACAGAAGGAATCGTCTTGGGGCATAAAATATCAAGCCAAGGTATTGAGGTAGACAAAGCAAAGATCTCGATGTCGAAAATCTACCACCTCGGTATCAACAAAAGTGAAGTTTCCTTGGACATGCAGGCTTCTATAGAAGATTCATCAAGGATTTTTCAAAGGTCTCAAAGCCCCTCTCCACATTGCTAATGACGGGAGTAGCCTTCGACTTCAATAAAGAATGCTTATCCGCATTTCAAACGCTCAAGGAGAAGCTTACCTCAGCACCCATAGTCATTGCACCAAATTGGGAGCTCCCATTTGAACTCATGTGCGATGCAAGGGACTATGCAGTCGGAGCGGTACTTGGACAGAGAATCGACAAGGTATTTAGATCCATTTACTATGCTAGTAAAACTCTAAATGACGCACAATTAAATTATGCAACTACTGAAAAAGAATTACTAGCTATAGTATATGCGTTTGAGAAATTCAGGCCCTACTTGATTGGGAATAAAGTGATAGTATACACTGACCACTCTGCTATAAAGTACTTAATGACAAAGAAGGATGCAAAGCCTCGCCTCATTCGATGGGTCCTACTTCTACAAGAATTTGACGTAGAGATCCGTGATAAGAAAGGAACAGAGAATTCAGTTGCAGACCACTTGTCGGTGGAGAACACGAGAGCGAGAACACGAGGATGTGCAAATAAATGATCACTTTCCGACGAACAACTGTTTGAGTAAGTATGAATTCTAATTTACCTTGTACGCTGATTTTGTTAACTTTCTTGCGGCTAAAGTTCTACCCTGTGCTTGTCAAGACAAAGAAGTGAAGAGGTTTTATTCTGAAGTAAAATATTACTATTGGGAGGAACCAATGCTATACAAACACTGTGCCGACCAAGTCATCAGGCGATGCATACCAGAGGAAGAGATGCACCAGGTTCTCACCCATTGCCACACCTTATCATGTGGTGGACACTTTGGGGCATCAAGAACAGCGGCAAAGGTATTGCAATGCGGATTCTATTGGCCAACACTGTTCAAGGATGCCCATGCCTTTGTGCAGAGATGTGATAATTGTCAAAGAACAGGGAACATCTCAAGACGAAACGAGATGCCTTCGCACGGGATATTGGAAGTGGAACTATTCGATGTATGGGGAATTGATTTCATGGGACCATTCCCGCCATCTTTTGGAAATCAATACATCCTTCTGGCAGTAGACTATGTGTCCAAATGGGTAGAAGCAGTGGCCACCAAAGAGAACGACAGTAAAACTGTTCAAAAATTCCTCCAGAAGAATATTTTCACAAGGTTCGGCACACCAAGAGCTCTCATCAGTGATGAAGGGAGCCATTTCTGCAATAGGCAGCTGAATTCACTGCTTTCCCGATATGGAGTTTACCACCGCACTACAACCGCTTACCATCCTCAAGCTAATGGGCAAGCGGAAGTGTCAAATAGAGAAGTGAAGAGCATATTGGAAAAGACGGTGAACAGCTCAAGGAAAGACTGGTCTATCAAATTAGATGACGACGTTGGGCATACCGGACAACATTCAAAACACCAATTGGTATGTCACCTTATAAAATAGTTTTTGGTAAAGCATGTCATTTGCCAGTAGAGTTGGAACACAGAGCATACTGGGCAATGAAGAAGTTAAACATGGATACCACGGCAGCAGGACAGAGGAGGCTACTACAGCTGAGCGAATTAGATGAATTCCGACACAATGCCTATGAGAATGCAAAGATCTACAAGGAACGAACGAAAGCATGGCACGATAAGAATTTGATACCAAAAGACTTTCAAGAAGGACAACAAGTGCTGCTATTCAACTCAAGGT
Source organism: Przewalskia tangutica (assembly GCA_029844215.1). NCBI lineage: Eukaryota > Viridiplantae > Streptophyta > Magnoliopsida > Solanales > Solanaceae > Przewalskia > Przewalskia tangutica. The sequence continues at coordinate 113,303,540 of CM056723.1, read as the reverse complement.
TAAGATTGTTTCCAGGCAAGTTAAAATCACGTTGGACAGGACCATACACGGTAGTAAGAGTATTCCCATACGGAGCAATTGAAATAAAAGGGAGAGAGGGAGCCGCCTTCAAAGTAAACGGACAGAGGTTAAAACCCTACCTGATCAATGAAATGGAATACATGAACTTGGTAACTTCTCAATCCTTAAAATAATAAGGAACTTGCGTCCGGCTAAAAGACGGTAAAGACAGCGCTAGTTGGGAGGCAACCCAATGTTCTAATTATGTTATTTCAACTTCTGTTTTTAGTTTATTTTATTTTTTTGTCTAAGAACAGTCTCACGGTCTTGGGTTCGTGTGTCTGTGCTGTGTTGACAGGTGGAAACCAAGGATATCCAGAAAAATCGCCAAATGATCAGAAGGCGCCCAGAAGCTTGGGCGCGTATTTCCATTTGCGGTCGCGGCGCACTACGGAAACTATGATGCGGAGGATACCCTGACCCAAAGGCCCTATCGCCAAATCAAAACATCAAGAATATTCCTCCCCTCACGGAATTCAAAGCATTATCCACCGCCACCACCACCATTTTAGCCAAAGTTTGTAAGTGTCGTTTTCTTTTACTGTCTTTGAGTCTACACACATTGGGGACAATGTGTGATTTAAGTTTGGGGGTGTGTTTTTTGTGTTTTAGTTTTTATTTGTGTGTCATGTTATGTTTTATTTAAATTTTTCTATTTATTTTATGTTTATTTTGAGTCACCAAAAATTTTTCTTTCTTGAGTCATAATTGCCTGTCAAAGATCATGTATGTTGTAGTTGATAGAAACACCTAGTGAAGTAAGGTGGAATAATGTAAAGGAATTGAAGCAACTATCTAAACACTTAGGTTAGATATGCCAAAAGCTCATGAGAACTGCATATTGGAGTTTCTTGCTTAAGTTATGCATGCTAAATGATAAATGCTTATGTGTTATGAGTGCTTGCTATTTGAGGCGAAATAGTTAGGATATGCATGTTAGGAAGATGACTCAGGCATTTCTTTGATAGCCAATTCTTACCATTCTTTTCTATCCCGTACTTTAAAAATATCCCTAGTCAGCCCCATTGAGCCTAAATTTGAAACTTCGTCTTTGACACCCCATATTCCCACAAAATTGTGTCATAAGTGAAAATATGAAATAGTGGAGTACATTGTGTTAAAAAGAAGAAACAAAAAGAGTGAACAAGTTTGATGCACCCTAATGGAAAAGTAATAAGAAAGAGGCAAAAGCCTAAGTTTGGGGGTGCCTATTTGTATAATACACTTCACTCTCCCAAAACAAAAGAGGGGAAGGATAGAATTGAAGTGAAGGAAAGAATCAAAAGAAAAAGGGAAAAATTGAAAAGCCAAAGAGCTTATGGTACAGAAAAATGAGTCTAAATGCCTATCTTTACCAACTCCTACCTAAGCCTACATTACAACCCTCAAAGTCCTGAAGATCTCTTTTATGCATATCCAGAATTAGTGGAGAATAGCAAGTAAACATGCCATAGGAATTCTTGAATTTATATGCATGATTTAGTATATTGACTTCCATTAAGCATGATGAATATGAGTTTGCGAAATATTTAGCTTCATGTGTTTAGTGCGCTGAAAATTTCATGCTATATGTTCCTGCATATTATTCTGCTAACCTTCATGTTTTTCTAGTTAACATTTATGCAGCAAAAGTGATTAATGACAGGGAGTCTTTTATTTTTCATTCTTTGAGTCTTTTATTTTATTTCTTTCAATCTTTACTCGAGGGCGAGCAAAGGTTAAGTTTGGGGGTATTTGATCGGTGTATTTTATATACACCTTTTGAGTCAGTTTTAGTTAGTCTTTTGTCCCATTTTGCACATATAAGTGTCGTATTAGGATAGTTTTTCTTTCTTTTGAGTCAAAGTGGTTAAAATGGCCAAATGGCGGAAAAGGAGCAAAAAGAGGGCGAAAAGATGCCAGAGATGAAAACAGAGAAAGTGGCGAACAAGGCAGAAATCCAGACCAGCGCCGCGGCGCTTCCTCGATCGAGCGGCGCGGCGCCATCATTGAAGAAAGCGCGAAGATCCAGCGCGCGGCTTAAAGACGCGGCGCCACTATCCGAGAGGGCGAAGATTCAGCGCGCGGCTACCGCAGCGAGATATCGGGCGCGGCGCCAAAACACCCGACGGATCGCGAGAACCCGGCGCGCGCTATCTGCGCGCGCGGCGACGCTGAAAAATTAGGTCTTTTGACGGATTTTTGGGCCAGGCCTGCAGGGAAAAGAAGGAGGCGTTTTTAAACCTATATAAGGAGAACCCTAGGCAGTTTTTGAGGGTTCCCCTTTCTTGACAACACAAGATTTTCTTGCTAGGATATTGGAGACCTAAACTTAGTAATTTCTTTCCTTTTTCTTTTCTTTAATTCAGTTTTTGCATGATGAACTTGGAATTAGTTTTTGTCATCTTTATGGCTAGGAACTAATTCTCCTATAGGGCTTTCTATGTTGAACTTCTTGAAACCTATGTTATAAATTAATGCATGCTTATGGTTATTTTTCTTATTGAGAGATCTATCCAATAATTGAGTTGAATTCTTGGTAGCTAATTGACAACTAGTTATCACTATATGATTTCTAATCAGATTCTGAAAAGGGTGGATTGTGAATATGTTGTAAGTTGGGTAGACAGGCTTGAATTGGAGATGAAAATACCTCAATTAGTTTTGTAGCGTTGATGAGAGGCTTAACAACCCTAATTTTGCGCATTGTGCGTGACGGTCAACTAGGTTTTTGTTCTTAATCCTCCTATAGAGTTACCCTTATCAGCGAAAGTTAGGTAAGGAACAATACTGGGGTTGAGTGTTTATATAACCCTAACGGGAGTATAAAACGATTTCGTAAACCTGCTTTCTCCAAAAGAAGAACACCATAAGTAATGCATTAGTAAGTAGCATAAGCGGATAGTGAGGATACATAGAAGCCCTATTTTCATCACATCTGAAGTAATTCTTTATATTTACTTGTCTTTAATAATTCTTAGTTATAAACAAAACAATCAATCATTAATTCACCAAATAGATACTAGAAAATAGATAGCTGGTACTTGAACCCTAATCCTAGAGGACGATATTCGGTCTTATCTAAGACTATACTACTTGATACGATAACGTGCACTTGCGTTTAAAAGTGTGTGCATATTACGCGCATCAATGATACGAGAATGATAATAGATTATGATATTACAACTACAGAGCTGGTATCTGATGGGATCGAATGGGTATATGGACTTCATGAGTCCCTCATGGGTCACCTGACATCTGTAGTAGCGTGTTTATATCAGGTACATATGACCAGTGCATACATACATATCATCTGCATTGTATTCATTCTTATTCTCTATATGTATTTATTATTGTGTGTACTCGATGATGATTTCTGATGAATTACATGATTATATGTCTTGATAGAGAGTAATATTGATACTTGAGACTTGTAATGGCTATGAGACTAAGTTGTGAGACTTGATAGGACTAGACGCCCGGTCATGGGGTTTAGGTTGTTGACAATGCTTTTGAGGACTGTGATAATACTTGTACACTATTGAACTGTAGAACTAAAAGATTTAACCTTTAATGGTAAACTTGTTATGTGAAGAAAATACTAAATCTTGATAGTGTTTGTGCCTTAATTCGTGAAAGAGTCGAACCCTTACGAGTAGAACTTATTCTAATTAATGAAAGAATGTAATCTTTATGATTTAGATGACCGCTTGGGTGTAGGTTTGAACCTTATGGTTATATCTATCCTATTTGAGGTAAAACTAGAACTTTATTATGTGAAGAGCAATGGACGTTATGACTCGGTGTGGTTGTAGAATCTTTACTTAAATTTTTTAATAAGGTGACTAACGAATCAAGAAGAGAAGTGTTGGGAGTACCAACCCTCACCACCACTATAGTTAGGGTCAGTTGACGATGTTGCTGGGTACACGTGATTTTCGTACTCACTCTACACTTGTTGCACTCTATGTGGAGGTATCGAGTTGGACGCCAGTGGAGGAGTTTGACGCAGAGCTTAGAGATTCATCTTGGGAGTCTAGGGTGAGCCGTAGATTCCATATCGGTACTGAAACTCCTTATCTGGTTGTTTTACCTTTCGGTCCTATACTTCAGACAGTAATTGTATTTAAGTTCCATACTTGTATTTCAATTAGTAGCTTTGTATTCATGACAATCAGGTTTGGGAATTATGTATTAAATTATAAGTCTTGTTAATTTATTCTCTTTCGTTTTCCTTATTTTTGACCCCACTTTCTTTGTCTTTCTGCTTTCCAAAAAAAGCTTCTACACATAGCTTTGTCGTTTCTCTACTACGCTATTGTTATTGCTGGTGAGGTATCACCATTTATTTTGCCCTCATTTACCTAGGGTCTATTATCCAAGGGAATGGAGAGATTGATGACGATGTCACACATCGTATTGGGGCAGGACCAAAACTTAAGGGCAAGTTCTATAAGGTGGTGGTTAGACCGATTATGTTGTATGGGGCGGAGTGCTGGCCAGTTAAGACTTCGCACATACAAAAAATGAGAGTTATAGAGATGAAAATGTTGAGATGGATGTGTGGGCATACAATGAGATATAGGATTAGAAATGATGATATCCGGGATAAAGTGGGAGTGGCCTCGATGGAGGATAAGATGCGGGAAGCGAAGTTGAGATTGTTCGGGCATGTGAAGAGGAGAGACATGGATGTCCCGTGCGGAGGTTGGCTATGGACGGGTTCAGGAGGGGTAGAGGTAGGCCGAAGAAGTATTGAAAAGAGGTGATTAGACGGGATATGACACAGATGTAACTTACCGAGGACATGACCGTATATAGGGTTTTGGAGGACACGAATGAGAGGTTGCTTTGTTTTGTCTGCTTTGCTTGTAATTATGCTTTGTATTGAGCCGAGGGTCTCCCGAAAACAACATATCTATCTATCAAGGTGGAGGTAAGGTCTGTGTACACTCTATCCTTCTCAGACCCCACGTTGTGGGATTTCATTGTTGTTCTCGTCCTCTAGGTTCTCCGGGGTGCTGAATTTGTTCATATTTTCAGTCTTCTTATTATCCTTATTCTTGTCCCCTGCCTTATCAGTGATTTGTTTCCTCTCTCCTTGCCCACCATATCTATATAGTTTCTTTGCATTATTATCCTTGTTTTTTTATTTAGTACTACATTCCATTGTTTCTGCTCATTTATACTTCCAACAATTTTTCCTGACTTTAATATTTTTGGTGCAGGTTGTTTTTCTTCCTCATGCATCTTTCCTTTGCCCTTGCTTCCCTGGCTTGCTGTTTGCTTTCTTCCCGGATTTCTCTGTTGGTTCTTATCATTTTTGGCCTCATGGACTGCCTGCTGGTTATCTACCTGTTCACTCTCCTTCTTTGGCCTATATTATGAATATATGCTTCGACAACTATTCATATCACACCCTTGTAATCTACAGTGAGTGCAGTATTTAGGCCGGCGCCAATGGTGGTTCTGCTAGTCAAGAAGTGGGTGGGGACGAGGATTAGAAAATGGGATTTTTTTAATTAACTAAATAATTTTAAAATAATCATTCTACTCATGTTTATTTTTTTAATAATTATTTTGGATATATACGCCACATATACTAATTTAATTTATTAATTTTCCACGTCATCGACGAACATGTTACACACACATTACATATTTGGCTTATTGTGCAAAAAGTACCTACATTAAACCGTCAGGGTCCACCTCAGGTGTCTAACTGGAACAAGGAGTATTTTAGGTGTCTAATTGAAATATCTTGCGGACCGCGAGGGGCCCCAAATAGGTTCAACATTTTATTTACTACTTCAGATCACCTACACTAATCTCTTAGACAAACCACAGACTGCTCTCCCACATATGTGCGGGAGTCAGGAAGCTTGACTACAAGGGTCAACTGTCCCAACAAATTCTTAGATGACAATTTTTTCATATGTTTTTTAAATATTTTTAGTTATTAATTGTTGTAACTTGTAGTAATTTTTAAATATTTAAATTTTATTTTGAAAAAAATTAAAAAAAAAATTATGTCCAAAGCGAAAACCATCACATAAATTGAAACAGATGGAGTATATATTACTATATATAATTAATTGTCTATAATAAGTAAGAGGGTGTTTAGCCTAAATTTATGTGCTTAAAAACACTTCTTATTTTTTTTTTTTAAATCACATTTTAGCTTAAAAAAAAAACTTCAAATAAGCCAAGTTGATATAAAATGTTAAATTGCATCGATACTACAATTTCTTATTTTATTATTAGTATATATAATTTTATTATTACTATATATATTTATAAAAAAAAACACTTCAAATAACTTACGGACACCTCTATAAGTAATAACTTTGAAATAAGACGAGTCAATTTGATATAAAATGTTAAATTGCATCGACATGTAATTTCTTATTTTATTATTAATATATATAATTTTATTATTACTATATATATTTATAAAAACACTTCAAATAACCCATTCGGATACCTCTAAAAGTAATAACTCAAATAAGATGAGCCAATTTGATATAAAATGTTAAATTGCATCGATATCGTAATTTCTTATTTTATTATTAATATATATAATTTTATTATTACTATATATATTTATAAAAAAACACTTCAAATAACCCATTCGGATACCTCTAAAAGTAATAACTCGAAATAAGATGAGCCAATTTGATATAAAATGTTAAATTGCATCGATATCAGAATTTCTTATTTTATTATTAATATATATAATTTTATTATTACTATATATATTTATAAAAACACTTCAAATAACCCATTCCGTATACCCTCTAAAAGTAATAACTTTGAAATAAGATGAGCCAATTTGATATAAAATGTTAAATTGCATCGACATCAGTAATTTCTTATTTTATTATTAATATATATAATTTTATTATTACTATATATATTTATAAAAACACTTCAAATAACCCATTCGGATACCCTCTAAAAGTAATAACCTGAAATAAGATGAGCCAATTTGATATAAAATGTTAAATTGCATCGATACTGTAATTTCTTATTTTATTATTAATATATATAATTTTATTATTACTATATATATTTATAAAAAAAACACTTCAAATAACCCATTCGGATACCCTCTAAAAGTAATAACCTGAAATAAGATGAGCCAATTTGATATAAAATGTTAAATTGCATCGATACTGTAATTTCTTATTTTATTATTAATATATATAATTTTATTATTACTATATATATTTATAAAAAAAACACTTCAAATAACCCATTCCAGATACCCTCTAAAAGTAATAACTCAAATAAGATGAGCCAATTTGATATAAAATGTTAAATTGCATCGACATCTGTAATTTCTTATTTTATTATTAATATATATAATTTTATTATTACTATATATATTTATAAAAACACTTCAAATAACCCATTCGGATACCCTCTAAAAGTAATAACTCAAATAAGATGAGCCAATTTGATATAAAATGTTAAATTGCATCGATATCAGTAATTTCTTATTTTATTATTAATATATATAATTTTATTATTACTATATATATTTATAAAAACACTTCAAATAACCCATTCGGATACCCTCTAAAAGTAATAACTTTGAAATAAGATGAGCCAATTTGATATAAAATGTTAAATTGCATCGACATCGTAATTTCTTATTTTATTATTAATATATATAATTTTATTATTACTATATATATTTATAAAAAAACACTTCAAATAACCCATTCGGATACCCTCTAAAAGTAATAACTTTGAAATAAGATGAGCCAATTTGATATAAAATGTTAAATTGCATCGACATCTGTAATTTCTTATTTTATTATTAATATATATAATTTTATTATTACTATATATATTTATAAAAAAACACTTCAAATAACCCATTCGGATACCCTCTAAAAGTAATAACCTGAAATAAGATGAGCCAATTTGATATAAAATGTTAAATTGCATCGACATCGTAATTTCTTATTTTATTATTAATATATATAATTTTATTATTACTATATATATTTATAAAAAAATACTTCAAATAACCCATTCGGATACCCTCTAAAAGTAATAACTCAAATAAGATGAGCCAATTTGATATAAAATGTTAAATTGCATCGATACTGTAATTTCTTATTTTATTATTAATATATATAATTTTATTATTACTATATATATTTATAAAAAAAACACTTCAAATAACCCATTCCAGATACCCTCTAAAAGTAATAACCTGAAATAAGATGAGCCAATTTGATATAAAATGTTAAATTGCATCGATACTGTAATTTCTTATTTTATTATTAATATATATAATTTTATTATTACTATATATATTTATAAAAAAAACACTTCAAATAACCCATTCCAGATACCCTCTAAAAGTAATAACCTGAAATAAGATGAGCCAATTTGATATAAAATGTTAAATTGCATCGATACTGTAATTTCTTATTTTATTATTAATATATATAGTTTTATTATTACTATATATATTTAAATCCATCATAATAAACTACCTGATAAATTTTTAAAAATCTACTCTACAACTTGTAAAATTTGACTGATATATGATAATGATTTGAAATAATTTTATATTATATAAATAAGTAAGGTACAATATAAAGTCCAATCAATTGATATTGATATTTCAATTGCCATTCAAAATCTAAAATGAGGATTAATAAATTGATTCGAATTTTTGAAATTTATTGATATTAATTTAACTTTGTAAAACTCATATTTGGTGGCCATGAGTTGGCAATTTCTTGTTAAGAGGTGGCCATGAGCTCCTAAAGTAAGCTGAACGATTATTCATCTGTTTACCTAAGATAAATAATTTGAAATAAAGGAGACTTGAAATAATACATCAGTATACAGTAAACTTTTTGTTCTTTATTCTAAAATTGACCATTTTCTGTTGATAATAACAGAAGCTAAACGTATTCAGAACTATACAAGAGCCTCCACAAATGTGTGCATTCTAAGGAAAACATGTTGTGGAGTCTTTCAAAATGAGGTAAACCCCACCATATGGAAAGTGGAAAAGGCACTTCTCTTAAACCAGGAAAATCTCTCATATAGTCAAATCCTGCCTAGAGGACAGCATAACTCTTGGTCACATCTAGGAACTTTCTCCTCTCTTCTCGTCGTCTGGATCATAAGGCACCTCATGCCGAGGCTTGTTGTACTTCTCGCGCAGTTGCTTGATTGGTATGAAATCTCCAGCAGCATCCACCCCATAAAATAAGAATGAGGTGTAGGGATGATCAAATCTATCCTACACATGGTTGAATTTTTCACCAGGTTAGAGATTGAATGACAACTTTGTGTTGTAATTTTAGATTAATCGTATACATACCTTATCTGGTTCACTAGGAACCTCTAAACTTTCCTCAGGGACTGCAAGATGAACAATTATTAGACTAATGAGAGACAAACAACAAAGAAAATTTGTAGAAAGTTCTAAGAGGTGTAAGTACAATTCAACAGAGTATATGACCTTCCTCGGCTCACACATGATTATCTAGTTATTAAAAATACTTTATTCATAGTCACAAATTTCACTTACCATATGCCACTAACAAATTGGGATCTGTATGTACATCCACCAGAACCTGCAAATATATAAATTGAGTCAAACTAAATAGATCAGAAGAAATAATTAAGGAAATTTCACTAGAGCAGCACCACTTTGAGTCCCTGTAATGCAGCAAAATGAGAGCTTAAGTTTGAATTATGGATCAGGAACTTTTCTGTGTTTGTAAACAGGTTGAAAAATTGTCATATATACTCAAGGCTACGGTAACTATTTGATTCTAAGGTACGCGGACTCTTCATGTTTGCTGCCGCACCCGGGTGCCTCAACAGGTGCGGGAGCAAGATACGTTTTAAATACGGTCAACCAACTTCAGATACTTTGACCAGATTCCTTGGACAAATTTGGGGGAAAATTGAGATTGTGATTTCTCAAAATGAAAGATAAAACAGATTTAAGACATGGAAAATGGCATACCTTCAATATTATAGTCATTTTGTCTCATATTCGCTGCTTCATGTTTCAGGCCAAACAGAGAAACAAGAATTCAAGGGGTTGTGTCCTGAGTTGTGACTTTTGATAGACAGTAGTAGCGGTCTGTAAGGAGAGTCGGTGGAAGGCCTTGAATAGCTTTCTTTTTCTCTTTTGAGGGGAAGAACCAAAGAGCTTGAAAGTAGAAGTTGGGGTCTTTATAGCTCTACTTTTATAATTTTGAATTTTCTTAACCAAATCTCCGCACCCGTATCCACACCTGGATCCGCACCCCCGAATCTCAAAATTGTCGAATCGATACATACCCGTATCGAATACCCACACCCGAGTCCGAGCAACTTAGATTTGATAAGCAGTTGCTAGAGGACCACACTGAAGTTTGTAAATTATCAGGTAAATGCACAGTACATGTGCAATTTTTCATAATTACCATGAGACGATGAAGCCAGGACGTGGAACTCTACAGCATAAACAGTAAATTTCAGATACAAGAAGGATAGGGGGCTACAAAAAGTAGTTGACAATTTGACATATACAGCTAGAAAATTATTTGGTCTTTCTTTGGGACGTGGCTACAAAGCAGTACGGTTGAAATCAGACTACGTTCAGATAGATAAATTGAATTAGTCTTTGCTTGCAATAGATGAAACATATATTTATGTTACAAGATCCAGAAAAACCTGATAAAATGGCTGATCAGGACCACGGGCCAACTTTTCAACATGAGCATTTTCCATCCATGAACTTGATTCACAACATATTGGATCCATCCCACATATTACACCACGATATCCTGAAGTCACAAGATAAGGGTTTAATACTATAATAACTTGAGTAACTTGTACTAATTGAGGTGAATCTAGGGGTTCCATGAATGTCAGTTAAGAGAAAGCATCTCCCCCAGAAGGAAACAATGTGTCAGGAAGAATAGTTATATCATTTGATACATTGAGACACGAGTTGTCCATGCAAGGCCACTAAATGAAAATATTAAAGGCACTTCCTGATTATGTATCATCATAGGTAAACACCAGAAATAAGCAAGGGTTGAACACTCGATGAGGTTCAGTCAAGTAGTTCATGCAGTTGCAACGAAAAAACTTATGCCATCAATGACTGCAAATTAATCAAATCATCAAGATTTGAAGATCCTGCCAGGAAACATCATACTAGGCTCTCAAATGTATATATCAGTTTTAGCTACGACTTAATCCTATGAAGAACGTATGAGAATTTGTGTATCTGGTTTTTGTTTTTTACTCTACATTTGATTATCTTTTGAATTGAACAAACTGGTCCTTCCATTCCAAACAATTAGTTAAAGTTCCCATACCAAAATTCTTGTGCCTCACTTTCTGGCCCAATCGAAATGCATATTGAGCATTTTCATATGCCTGAGCTCTTATTGTTGTAGTCAGAGACTCTGCCTCTAGTTTGGAAATTTCATCTCGTAATTTAGCCGCCAAATCATAATTTTCACTCTGAACTGCATTTTGCAGGTCTGCACTGGATGAAGCAAAAGCTGATCAGAGATGCTTGAGAAGGGGATGCCTTAACATACTAACGGTAGAATCTTTATAATCAGTTCAAGAAATACCTTGATATTCTGCACTCAAAGCTCATAAAAACAAAAAGAATGTGAGTATGCTTACCGTAGACGCAAGATGCTTATAGCCATATCTTGAGCTTCACTCTTTGATGCTGATCCCTTTCTGGATTCCTGCTGCCTTAAAACTTCTGTTTCCACCTTCATTAGCATATAAGAAGTGTGCTGAATCTAGTCAGTAAACAATTTTCAATGATCCGTTGGCTTGTCCAATTTCAGAGAACCAAAATCCAATACAGTCGCAGGAAGGACAGTGGCAACAGTTGCTTGATGTAATAATGGAAAATCAGTTAAAGATATGATCAAAACATGAAATTTGAGACCTCCATAGACTAACCTCAGTGAGCTTCTCTCTTAGTTGTTGTGCAATTTCATACTGCTCCACGTTCAACGCATACTGTGAATAAAGCAGGATAGACAACTAGTGAAGCAATGGTCGAATACACCAAATAAACTACAACAAATCATAAAGCTAGATGGTAACCTGCACGCGTGTAGCCAGATCCAGCTGGAAAAAGAACATCAATATATCTTCATTAGCATTCTCGCTACGCTCACAACTTGCTTCTGAGCTTTGATCACCTCCTTTAAACAGCCATCCAGCTTGAACTCTCAAATTTCTTGGCTTTAGCATATCAACATGGATTGCAAAGGACAAGCTTTTCCGACGATCATTCCAAACAAATTGACTTTCCCCAAAACCTACTGTGGTTGCTTTTATTTGTCCAAACTGCCTCCCCAAACAGGTGGACCTACAAACTCCGCTATATCTAGAAGTTGCAAGAGTGCTCATTGACATACTTTGCACCATGTCTACTGCTCAGATATAACCCCTCCTTCACCCTACTCCTTCAAAGAACCTATCTTCCTTTCTGTTCAATCTACTTCTGAAATAAAGTTAATTCTTTTTCAAAATTTCAACTTCAGCATCTCTGCAGTCAATTCAGGGAAACTAAATTTTAGTATACTGACTTTTAGAAAGATTTAACAAGAAAAGAAAGAAGGGCCCTTGTCAAAACTACACAACAACCCTAAGGGTGTGTTTGGTATGGAGGTCCAGAAAATGTTTTCCAATTTTCCCCAAGATGTTCTGGAAAATATTTTTTCTACGAAAACAAGTTCCTTAAAAATGAGATAAATGACTTCCCAATTGAAATTAGGGAAAACAAGTGACATACCAAGTTCATTGTCTCCTCCCCACCCACCCAATGGCCCCCACCCTTTGACCATCCCACGCCCCACCACCACCAAACCCCTACTCCCCACACCCCCAATAGTTCTAGATTACACACAAATGCTCTTGGAATAATTTTTCTTTTTTTGCTACGTACCAAATAATAGTAGAAACAAGTAAGAAACTACTTGTTTTCAAGAAAACATTTTCCTTAATACTAAATGTTAAAAGTCATCGCCAACGTAATCTCCAAGACAATGGATAATCAATCTAGAATGTTCAAGTAGTTCTAGAGAGTTGATTGAAGATCTCTAATGAAAGGTTCTAGAATGTCTTGGATACTTAACTTAGAGATTTGTCTAGAAAGTTCTAGATTCTTGTGAGAAATGTGTAGATGTTCTAGAGCCTTAGATATTTGTAGAATATGATAGAATTGTCTAGATCTTTAGGACCATGTCTAGAATCATCCCTACACAAGTATAAATAGGGTGACCTTAGTCATTTGTAATGAACCAAGAAAGAACCAAGAACCAACACAATTGTAAGCTAAAGTGTCCATAAGTGTGTATGTGTATCCAAAAAAAAAGTGTCCAAGTGGTCAAGTTATAGTGTTAAAAAAAATACAAGAACAAAGAACCAACCCAATTATAAGCTAAAGTGTCCCTAAGTGTGTATCCAAAAAAAAGTGTCCAAGTGGTCAAGTGTTCAAGTCTTGGTGTAATTACTTCTACAATAAAGTAATTACGTTTTCCACGTGTTGTGTTGTCTAACACTAAACACACCACCCTAAAACTAGGTTGGGTAAGACTATATGAATCCTCTTCATGCTATTTGAGTTCATTCAATCCGACATTTAATTGTTTACTGCAGCTCCAAACATAACTAAATTCACATTTCATTGAAAATATTCAAGCTAAAGAAACAACTTCAAAATTGCAATTTGAGTATTCTGCAATCAATTCTGGGAAACTAAAATATACTAAACTCCTTGCAAAATAAATCTTAAAAACAAAGGAAAATAAGTATTGTCTCAGCTTCATAACAAAGAAACACAAATAATATGAACTCTCGATATATATATATATAAATCTCGGAGAAGAAGAACGGAAGGACTCACCGGAAGGTGTGTGTTCTGCCGGACGGTGGTTACTGTTGATTGACAATTGGTGTCCACTAATAATTGATACTATTTCAGTATTTTGTTTTTATTTTTTCCTTATTTTCTTTTGTAGAAACACAAGTGCACTGCCACGTGGCTCTCCTACAACATCAAATGGGTGATTTTTTTTTTCTTTTATAATATACTTACTCCTGTTAACTTGTAACATTCTAACTTATCGTGACAAAAAAGTATGGTAATTAGAAATGGTGACAAGTTTGACCAGGTCAAATTTGTCTTTAAAATATGATTAATTAAAATAGAGACTGAATTATAATTTTTAAAACTTATAATCTTTTACAAGATACACAAAGCTCATACACATTATAAAATGAACTACTTGTTCATTTTATTTCAAAAAAAAAAGAGCGGGCCTTTTTCCTTTGCTGCTCGTCGACCATCATTGTTGCTGCACCACCATTATTGTTGCTCGTTCCTCTCTCTCCATTGATGCTGCTGCTATTCATTTTTCTCTCTCCATTGTTGTTGCTTCTCTATTCATTCTCAGGTAAAAATTAGGGTTTTGAAATTTTCACTTGGTTCAAAAGTTAGGGTTTTGAAATCAAAATGTGAAAATGATGATTTTGGTTAGAGAAGATGAAGAAGAGCATGGGTTTTTCTTGAATGTTGTTTGTTTTGTTGTAGTTTCGTGTATTAAATTAGGGTTTTGAAATTTTCACTTGGTTCAAAAGTTAGGATTTTGAAATTAGAGTGTGAAAATGATGATTTTGGTTAGAGAAGATGAAGAAGAGCATATGTTTTCTTGAATGTTGTTTGTTTTGTTGTAGTTTCGTGTATTTTTTGCACTTGTTGGGGTTTGTGAGTTTGTAAATAGCGGTTGTGGTTGTGAAATTATGGTTTTTGGTGATGTTTTTGTTCTTCTTCTCCTTGTTGGAATAAGTTTTTAATATGTTGCAACAGATTGTTCAGTTGTTGAAGAAATTGCAACAATTAACCCATCTGTTGCAACAAATTTGTAATCTGTTGCAACAGATGAGTCAGTTGTTGCAACAACTGAACCAATTTGTTGCAACATATGGTTCAGTTATTGCAACAACTGACTCATCTGTTGCAATAAATTGGTTCAGTTGTTGCAACAGATGGGTTAGTTGTTGCAAATTTTCAATTGTTGAAGAAATTGCAACAACTAACCCATATGTTGCAACAAGTTTTTAATATGTTGCAACAAATGGGTTAGTTGTTGCAACAACTGAACCATCTGTTGCAATAAATTGGTTCAGTTGTTGCAACAACTGAACCATCTGTTGCAACAAATTGGTTCAGTTGTTGCAACAACTAACCCATCTTTGTAATCTGTTGCAACATATGGATTAGTTGTTGCAATTTATTCAACAACTAACCCATATGTGTAAAAAAATAAAGTTTGTGGTCAAAGTGTTAAAAATAAAACTTGGGGCAAAGTGTAAAAAATAAAGCTTGGGGTCAGTGTTAAAAATAAAATTTGAGGGCAAAGTGTAAAAAATAAAGTTTGGGATCAAAGTGTTAAAAATATAACTTTGCGGTCTCTCTAATCACTAATCCAAAGTTTATCACCCCTACTCAATTAAAAAAACTAGAGTTACCCCAACTCAATTTTTAAAATCTATTTGTCACCTATAATTAAAAGGCCCTATTAACTTTGCATCATATTACATGTGCAAGTACAACAATATATTCAGTGAAATTCTATAACGTAGATTTGGAAAGGCTAGAGTGTATGCGGTCTTTATCTTTACCTTGATAGGTAAAACGATTGCTTCCGAGAGACAGCTCAAGAAACGACAAGACATAAACACAAACAAAGTAGGAGAAACAGTCCGATCCGATCAAAATCTTGTAAGTATTAAACAAATATACTTTGTTATGCATTATTTAGTTATAATGGGGATTGGGAATTATATACTCTGTTATGTCCTGTCTCTGTGACACCATTTCTTTTTTAGTATGTATAGAAGAAATAATTTAAGTTTAGGAGATGATTTATAACCACACAAATTTCTATCTGGACCATAAATTTGAAAAGTTTTCCTTTCCTTTTTAGATTCAGTACTAATCAAATTGTGTCACATAAATTGAAACGAAAGGAGTAACAAAATATCATTTTATGATTTATAACCACACAAATCTCTAAGACATATTATGGAGTCTGGATCACAAATTTGAAAAGTCTTCCTTTCCTTTTTAGATTCAGTATCTAATCAAATTGTGTCACATAAATTGGAACCGAAGGAGTAACAAAATATCATTTTATGCATTTTGTGTTGCAATCTCAAACTCGATTTACTTCTCTATATACGTGATGTATATTTAATCTCTTCAGTTTAACATGAAGTACATATAATAACAATAATAACGGAGTAAAACTCAATCCCAAACAAGTTAGGGATCTACAATCATATATAATATGTAAGTATTTTTCATTGCAAACTTTAAGCATGTTTGTTACTACTTGCTTATAATCTACATATTTCCCTACAGGTTGGTATTAGTGTTCCAGTGCAATATAAAGCCTATATTGTAATGCTTTCTTTTTTGGTTTTCACTCGGTATCCGATACCCGCATTAAAGCTCCGGATTCGCGCCACATAGGGTCCATTGGAGTTAAGTTATATACACGGATGGCAAAAATAGTAATTATTCTGTTACTACATATAATTTAAATACATACTTCATTTTAATGGTTATTACTCTTCTCATGTGCTTACCAAAAGCTGCTAGTGATTTGTGTTTGGTCATCAAAATCATTGAGAATGTTTACCTTAGAAACATTTAAAGTGGAGAAAACAACTTAAGATCCAGAGAGGATAATGTGCTGAAACATTTGGTAAAAGTATTTCAAAGATTACTAAATATTCAATCAAATTCTAAAAATAAATACACATTACATTGGACATGTTACAGAGGGGGGAACTTTTATTGCCACAGGAGACAAGACACATTGTCTGCACAAATAAATAAATAAAATTACAAAGAAAGGACAAACAAACTAATGTTGAGTTGAAGCTCTAATGGATATGGACACATTAGACACTAAGGCCTCTGATAAACATATTTTGTTCTAGGATCCACTATTAGTCCCTTCCCTCCATTTACTTCCAAATCATGCCTGCAGTCACAAGATGAGAAGTTGTTCAAGTACTCGTTACAAGAAGGGCGATGACCGTTGCTACAGAGGCAGATCCAAAAACCAGCAGGTTCTATCTTTATGTAGTAGTTCAAGTGCTTGTTACAAGAAGGGTGATGACTATTGCTATAGATCCAGAATTTAAACTTGACAGCTTCTATCTTTATGTAGTAGTTCAAGTGCTTGCGACAAGAAGGGTGTTGACCGTTGCTACAAAAGCAAATCTAGGATTTAAACTTGATGAGTTCTTTCTTTATATTCTTATCACTCAACTCATTTCACATTTGAAATTATGTGTCCGGAATTCATATTTATGAAGTTTTAGTGATTATGCTCATATATATATATCTAAGTTCCATGACAAAAACGTTAGATTCAGCTGGACAGCTTGAACCAATGTGAAAGTGTCAGAACTCAACAAGAAATTCAGCCTATAAGTAGACAATAGCCACTCTAAACCCAAGGCAAGTAGTAACTATTATCTTCCCACCCAATAGAGCAAAACTATGGACGACGACTAAGATTACCAATTATCTGCATGTTGCACTCAACCCTTACACACTTTTTTTTAGTAACAATGGTGTTCGGGCCAGCTTGCGCGGACCTTGATGATTCCACCGGGTACCTGCTACCTCCCACCAGCACAGATACCACGTAACTCTGTCAACCAAAGCTTAGGCAGAAATCACCTAGTGTTTTTGGCTCTGCAAAGATTTGAACCTGAGAGACCCTCATGGTTCTCCTCCCATTTCATTGACCACTAAGCCACATTGGATGCACTCAACCCTCGTACATAAGGAAGTGAAAAAAAGAATTATAGCAGAGGGATAACTTAACTGGAACACAAAATCAGGAATTGTAAGCTGTTCACGAGGAACATAGCGGAATAGCTGTAGAAGACGGTCAAGATATACTACTTTTTTCCATACCTGCAGATTATTTCACCAGTTACAAGCTTTCAGAGAAATGAAGTTGAGTTTGTAAACTAGTACTAATAATTAGCTAAAGAAAAAAAGGAAAGATATTAAGATAATAAGTACCACACTGTCAACAAAGAGTTGCATAGTAAAAATAGCAGACTTCAGCCCATAGGTAGGGTGAAGAACATATATTGCCTGCTCACAGAAAAACGAGATTTAGAAGAACAAAAGACCCGCTTAAGGGGGAACCATGGAAAGCACCAGAAAAAAGGCGGAAGGCATTACATACATGAAGGTTACGCTGGTGTTTCCGTCCAAGTATTTGTTGTAATCTCTTCATCCATCCCAGATCTGGTTGCCTGTTTTTATACAAAAAAAACAAAATCCGAGCATCTATTTAAAAGAAATGGAATTGTCAAATTGGAGTACAACGTAAAAGCCTAGTGACATCAAAGTAAGAAACACATTTTCTGTCACCTTCCCCTCTGATTTTGCTCAAACACAACTGTGAACCACCAAAATAAAACAAATCAAAAATTTATTAAAGAACTTTAGAGAAGGAATCCTTCAGTGAATCAACTGCATGGGAGAGCTCAGGGATTGAATTAAATGAAAAAACCCCATCTTTATGCTTCGTGATCCTTAACATCAAACCATATGGACACCGGGAGCTGTAGAGAAAACGATCCTAAAAGTAAAATGACTAGCAAAAGGTAAATAATGATGTCCGGCGATGCATATACATTTGCTCTGAAGAAGCTCATACAAGATGTTTGAAGATAGTGAAGATTTTATATCATTCTAATACCACTTGTGGGATTACACTGGGTATGTTGTTGTTTTCACTTATACCAATCACACATCAATAAAGACAACAAACTTCACCATGAGCTCTATGATGAGGTAATCTATAATAAGGACATGAGCCAATGAAAATACGGGCCAGAAGATAATACTTACATCTGTAAAGACGCTGCAGAATGAAAATACACTATTGAGTAAGGCTTCTGAATCAAAGGCTCGAACTCCTGAAATGTGACAAGTAGAATAACTATTTACTGCCAAATCATGCAGGGAAAAAATGAAGTAAAACAAAATTATTGAATCACACAATTGCTATGGGTAGATCTCATGCGATCTAGCAGAAATTATCACTACCTTTACAACGTATAGAATAAATCTCTCAAGATCAAGACATCTTAGAAGGAAATGTGCTCCCACCACTACCATAACTGGACGACCCTCACTATCAACCCCTCCTCGGTAACTGAAAAACGTAGAAATAAGCAACATAAGTTTAACATAAGCCAGGTGAAACGTATTAATGGATATGTTAATAACACTTCAGTTATCTATTAGTCACTTCAATATTCTCATTTATTTGACAAATCCATGTATCAGAAACAAAGTTTGCAAAGACATAATTTACAGAAAATATGCTTACACGATTTTCATTTCTGCAATTTCTGAAAGACTCAGAGAATTTGCTTTTGCAAGATATCTAGAATGAAGGGAATATTCTTCTGCGGCTGATAAAGGAGGTCCCCCAAGGTCACCATATCCAAGCATTTTAAAGCAGTTCCAACTATTTTGCGCTTGGGCTGTTTTCTCCCATTGTTCTCTGTGTCGCTGATCTGGGTCTTTAATCAGGGACATAAAAGCGGGATCCAAAAATGCATCCAAGTAGGATGAACTCCTGCTTAAGAAAACTGTTTTTAGCCGGGCTTAATGATATAAAATCAAAAGTCATATCCACACAAATAAGATTTTAACATGTAGAAATTAGATAAGAGACGACAATAATGGAACTTCTCATCAAAGTAATATTACATCCTAAAAGTAACAGCTTATCTTCATTAATGTAATTTCCTCTTGATTATAATTTACAACCAGAATTCACCTTGAATTCAGTGCAGCAATATGCTCAGAAATAGCATAAAAAGGGCAGCCCGGTGCACTAAGCTCCCGCTATGCGCGGGGTCCGGGGAAGGGCCGGACCACAAGGGTCTATTGTGCGCAGCCTTAATTCACATTTCTGCAAGAGACTGTTTCCACGGCTTGAACTCATGACTTCCAGATGCTCAGAAATAGCATGAAAACCAAAAATCTCCATCTAATGGCTTTATTTCTTGCTCCAGGCCAAGAGAGAGAACTTCTTCCACCATCAAAGGATATAAACAAGTGGAATGCAAGTTAAATTTCCAGTAAAACAGTGGTGGAAAAGCCCATCCAATTATTACTATATTCAACTACAATTTTTGTTAATCCCACCTAAAGAAGGGTTCGCTTCAGTAGACCCCTGTTACTACTCAAGTTTCTAACTGTAATTGTCAAAAACATGTCATTCGTTTTAGCATTTTCACTCTTGAAAAGTTCAGTCATAAACCTTGAGGGATAATTACTTTGTTTCAATATGACATTCAAAGTTGAAAGGCGGTAAGCTTGGGGCTACCATGTGCTATTCTTTATGTAAGCAATAGTTTCCTCTGTCAATTTCATCCTACTGTAACACATGTAAATTTAACAAGTCGGGGGAGAATGAGCAATTGGACCAGCTTTTAAGTTCTGACTAACTTTAACACTTCAACAGTATCCTGCAAGCCCACTGTCCATATGATATTTGTTGTCAATAAACTGCTTAATTGTGGCAGAAAAAAATGCTTAATTCATCACTAACCTTCTGGACAAACCAACATTACTGACAGATAGATCAACAGAGGCTTGGGGGGTCCTCAGACTAGAACTTTTTGAATTTGGCAGCGGTTTTATTCTTATTTTACGTTCAGCTGTAGTTGTCTCTCCATTCTCATCCCCAACATCTGCAGGAAGTTTTAACCGGGCAATTTCCTCCTCATGTTTATCTCGAGGGAAGTAGAGAGGAAGCAATCTGTAATATTGAAGATTCTGTAAATTTTAACAGCATAAACAATATACACAGAATTCCCGCATCCCATCAACTATATGGCAGATAACAACGTACTAAGTATACCTTTTATATATCTCCGTATCGGATGACGTAGTTGTACAGAAAACGACTGCCTCTACTTTATCTTTCTGTTTCTCAAGAATCCGCCGTACAGTTCCTAATTAAAGCAACAACAAATGGAGTCTAAGAAGTGGCAGATAAAACAACAACAGCATACCCAGTGTGGGTAATCCCACACTGCCAGATAAAACATTTAAACAAATAGTTAACATACAAAGAATCTTCCTGACGAAGATAACATGGTTTTTTACAGTCTCAGCACAGAAAGAATTATCTTTATCTTTAATTTGAAGTCAAATAACGAATAAATAAGCACTTGATAAAGAAAACAGAGAGATATCTCACTTATTGCAACATGAGCAGCGGGTTCTCGCGGATAATTTTTGGCTTCGCTATAGATACAGCCCATCGCAATGCTGCACCACATAAAACAACATAGTAAGTAGCATTTTAAATATTTGAAACCATAATATGAAAATGTAATCAAGGACTGGCTCTCCCTTTTTCCTTTTAATAAACAAAATCACAACATTAATAACAAACCGCAGAATATATGACCGTTAGCCAACCTCTGTAGCCCATTTTCTATAAGAAGTTCAAGGCAAGAGCGATAGCAATGACTTAGAGAATTCTCGGCAGCAGTGTGGTATTTTACCACGTACTTCGGACCAACAGTGTGAATGACCCTCCTGCACATGAAACACAATCAGCAGCACGTCAAAGGCTTATGATTATGCTGCAGTTGTTCCCATGCTAAAATTGTGATGAAATATCATGAACTAAGCTTAAAGAGAACATTGAATATTTCTTTTTCGTTTTTAATACCTTAATTAACTGTAATTTACTTATTTCTTTTCTTTAATTAAATATAGTTTACTAGTAAGATCTCTCTATAAGAACATCCTTATATAATACTCCCTCCGTCTCAAGTCTCAATTTATGTGATATAGTTTGACTAGACGGAGTTTAACAAAGAAAGGAAGACTTTTGAAACTTGTGGTCTAAAACAAGTCATAAATATTTGTGTGGTTGTAAATCATTTCTTTAAGGGTAAACGGGAAAGTTTTAAGTTAAATTATTCCTACATATAGAAATGTATCATTCTTTTTGGGACATGCTAAAAAGGAAAGTGTGTCGCATAAATTGGGGAAGAGGGAGTAACACTTCATTATAAAAGCCAAGTTTCGGAATCGATTATTTATGTTATAATTTACCCCTCTATAACAACTTTTTCCATCTTTATAACAATACGCTCATTGTAAAATTACCCCTCTATAACAACCTTATTCAAATATAATTGATTTTAATTTACTATTTCCCCACTTTTGTTGCTAGTCATTTATTTTCATAATAAAGAACACAATAAATACTAAATGCTTTGTTGTTATATGGCCAAATATAGATATAGAATCTCTAAGTTAACTAATCATAGGCTAGCATTTTGATCAAATATTTTGAAGTTTAATACATTACACCACTTTCGACAAAGAATAGTACATTGGTACAACTTTGGTAACGAAAATTTTTTCCATTGAAAGATCTGCGCATATTTGTATTCAATTAGACAAAAGTTTTTCATCTTGTAAGGGTCAAAATTTATTACGTTTGTTTGATTTTGAATTACTGAAATATGAATACTTTTGAGATTTAAATTTAAACAATTTTGTTATATTTTATAACATTAAATTATGCGGACCCCGCGCATAGCGGGAGCTTAATGCATCGAGTAGCCCTTTTGAAGGGGAGCCTTGGCGTAACTGGTAAAGTTGCTACCATGCATGTGACCAGGAGGTCGCGGGTTCGAGCCGTGGAAACAGCCTCATGTAGAAATGCAAGGTAAAGCTGCGTACAGTAGACCCTTATGGTCCGGCCCTTCCCCAGACCCCGCACATATCGGGAGCTTAGTGCATCGGGCTTCCATTTAAACAATATCCTTGCTAATGCGGGATGCTTTTTGCACCGGGCTGCCCTTTTTTTAATTTTGTATCATTTTTGTCTATAACAACCAAATAAGATTTAAATGTCAAATGTTGTTATAGGTGCATAACAGTCGGTCACTATAAAAGCCAAAAAATATCAGAGCAAACGAGTCTATGATAGAGAGGTTTGACTGTAGTAAATATGGTGATACAGGAATGCATTTATTACTACTTCTCCTACTGCTCTACACCTAGCCATCACCATTCAAATAAAAAATTGGGTTTTTAGCAGCAAAACCATATTTCTTATCTGTAAAGTGTAAAAAGTAAGATATTTAGGAGCTTGATGACAGTTCTCATCAGTTGCTCTGGAAAAAACATTACAGTAAGGAATAATGGCATTGAATTGAGATAGGTGGTACTGCCTCCTGACCACGTCGTCAAAAAACATGACGATAGACTTATCTAAACTCTCACATTATTGGATCCTTATAGAGTATGCGCATAGCTGACTTCGACTAGTTTGGGATTTAAGAGCAATCGTTGTTGTATATGTAAAGGAAGGTATTGCAGATCAACTAGCGAAGAACTTAGTTATAAACATACTCAAAACAGTAATGCACAGAGTTGATAAAAATAACCCAAATCACCCACCTAGCAGGAAGATCATAAGCATTGGTAACTTTTGTCATTCCTGTCCGGCAGCCTCCCTATGAAAGTTGAAACAACGTAAACCAGCATCATAAGTTGAATACTAAGGTAAACAGTTGGAAAAGGCATTATACACCATCCTTAAGCTGGAACAAACAGAAAGTACAGAAATAAATGTAAAGAAACTGTTTGAGGTTCAATTGGTTGCCACAAGTTTTGCTTCTGGCCCTATTTGCGAATGCAAACTGAGGAACCTACCAGAGTAGCACATTCTTCCGCAAGACCAGGTCCAGCTGCAGCATGCAATCCAGGGCTGCTGTGCGCTTCATCTAAATTCTGTTGAGCACAAAATTTAAGTATAATTGTCAATAATTCCACTGACCGCAAAAATGTTTTCTTGATGTAGTAACTTGCAACAATCAAATTAGCATTGGTCTCTAAATTTCTATAAACATTGTCATAGAAATTGCACAAAATTAAACAACCGCAACCGTATTTTAATAGATGGTATGGAAACAATTTATTCATCACAGTGGTTGGACTTATAATCTTTTGGGAAGAAGTCAAGTAAGACACATATTGGCAGGAAAAACAGAATATTATCGAATAGCCTACATATGCATGCTTCAGTTTCTAAGTACTTCCTGGTGATGATAAACTTGCAAATTTGAATAGATATTCCTCCTCCCATTGTTAGTGGAATCAAAATACTTCCACTTATACCACTTTTTATGGATAAAGTACCCCAACCCTACTTTCTCTGTCCCTTAAAACAAACAAAAAATCCAATTTGTTTGTCTTAGTTTGACACGGCACGGAGTTTAAGAAAATAAAGAAGACTTTTGAATCTTGTGGTCTTAAACTAAATATGTGTGTATGTACCAAAATGACCTTTGAATCTCGTGATCTTAAATATACCATGTAGGACGTTGGGTGTAAGGAGTCACTAAATATAGAAAGTGACGTTCTTTCTTAACCAGACTAAAGAAGGAAAGTAAGACAAACAAATTGAAACAGAGGGAGTAGAAACAGGAAATAATCCACCTTTTGGATCTTTAAAGTCTTATGTTTTTCTTTCATAATGGTGGTGTCCGGGCGAGCTGAGCGCACCTCGACTATTCCACCGTATATGTGCTACCCCCACCAACACATATACTGGTAAACCCTGTCCACCAAGGCTTAGGTAGATGAAAAGAAATCACCACATTAAAATAAATACAAAGAGCACAACATATAGTTAGCTAGAAGTTACTTCTCACCTCATTAGTTGAGTTAACAACAGCATCTACCTCGAGATTCCAGGGATCTCCTCTCCACAGGTATATCTTGGAGTTAATCTCATGATCCACAGGAAACTTGGAAACGGTATCATTTGCATTGCCCTCAGACCCCGACACAGAGGATAAAGGATCTGCATAGTCGGAATTAGGATCTTCATTCTCATACAAGTACCTAATGTCAGAATCAATCCAACGTGGAACTTGGTCCAGTGTCACCACAGAATCTGCACTATCAGTAGGTACCCCGCCTCGTGTAGTAGTAGTTGCTATAGGCCGATACATAATTTTCTTCTCTTAACTTCGATTTCACTTCCTATTCCTTCATAAAGAACAGAATATTCTCCATTGTTCGATTACAGCTAAAGTCAAACACATACTGAAATCTCAGTAACCCCACGTGAATTCACCAAAAGAACTAGAATCCCCTGGAAAGAAAAGTATTACACAACTTTCTATACAGGACACAATACCATTAAAAATTAGGCTGGAAATAGAGATAATTTCCAATATAAATCAAAACTTTGCATCTAAAATAACTCATCATACTGAACTAACCCTCAATTACCACAAACTTTATGACAAAGTATATCATTATTACCACATCAAAATCAACAATCATGATACTTTCCCATAAAAATCGAGCCTTTAGTCTAAATCAACTCATCATACTGAACTAACCCTCAATTCCCACAAATTTTATGAGCAAATACATCATTATTACTACATCAAAATCAACAACCATGATAATCTCTCATAAAACTCAAACCATTGCGTCTAAATCAACTCATCATACTGAACTAACCCTTAATTCCCACCAATTTTATAAGAAAAATTATCATTATTATCACATCAAATCAACAACCATGTCACTCTATTTGCAAACCATAATTGGCATCTAAAGCAAACCCCATTTATAATTAAACCAAGAAATTATATCATTGATAAAACTTTACAGAGCCTATACCTACATAAAGTATTACACAACTTTGTATAAGGCTGGAAATAGGGATACTTTCCAATAAAAATTGAATCTTTGCATCTAAAATAACTCATCATACTGAACTAACCCTCAATTCCCACAAATTCAATGAGAAAATACACCACTATTACAACATCAAAATCAACAGCCATGACACTTTATTTGCAAACCACAATTAGAATTTGGAATCTAAAGCAACCCCATTTAAAAATTAAACCAAGAAATTATATCATTCAAACTTTACAAACTTAGAACCTCAATAGAGCCTATACCTACAAAAGCCAATTTTTAGTTGTTCTTTCAACAATTCAAAATCACAGGTTCATACCCACAAAGAAAAACTAATATATCAACAACAGAATATTCTCCTTTGTCCGATTACAGCTAAAGTCAAACACATACTGAAATCTCAGTAACCCCACGTTAAGCCGCCAAAGGAACTGGAATACCCTAGAAAGAACAGAAAGTATTAAACAACACAACTTTGTATAGAGCACACAACACCATAAAATTAGGCTGGAAATAGGCATAATTTCCAATAAAAATCGAACCTTTGCATCTAAAATAACTCATTATACTAAACTAACCCTCAACAACAACAACATTCCCAATATAATCCCACAAGTGGGGTATGTGGAGGGTAGAGTGTATGCAGATCTTAGCTATTTTCGATAGACCCTCGGCTCAGATAAAGCAAAACAAACCACTTCAAAAAGGACAAATTCAAAATCAACAACCATGATACTCTATTTTCAAACTACAATTGGAATCTAAAGCAACCCCATTTAAAAATTAAACCACGAAAATATATCATTCAAACTTTACAAAGTTAGAACCTCAATAAGCCTATACCTACAAAACCCAATCTTTACAAGTTGTTCCACATCTTCAAGATCGCAGATTAATACCCACAAACCTCAATAAGCCTATACCAACAACATGATTAACGAAAAACACATAAAATAAATATATACAATTGTGATTTTTTCAAGAAAATTACCTGTAAATTGATGTTAAAATTTCAAGAAAATAATAACTAGGTTGGCAATATGAGGGTATTGTGCTGGAGGGGTGAATGTGGGGTCCTATAATGAGCTAAAGCCAAAAATCGAGACCCTCCCTTTAAGAGATGGGGGAGTGGATTTGATAATTTGTGGAATTTTTTATCTTTTAACTTATTATTTGTGGGTTGTTTTGTCATTTTCTGTTCTTGTAATCACTGTTAAATTATTTTTCTTTTTTTTGTCATTTCAAAGTAAAACAAGGACCTTTGTGATTTTTTTTTTTAAAGGAAGCTTTTCCACAGGGAGAGGATGTAAACAGTGGCGGATCCAGGAGACTATATTTGGTGGTGCAATTTTTTTTTTTAGGAATTTTTTTTTTATTATTTTATGCCTAGAAGGCAAATTTTTTTAAAAAATCTGGTGGTGCAACTGCACCTTGCTAGTGCATCCGCCACTGGATCTAAAGAGGAGTACTGAGAATTACACACAAATATATTAATCTAAAAAAAATTATGTGATATTGTTTCACCAAAATGATATGAGAAAAGTGGTAACTTGTAGTATTTTTATTTAGTTTTCAAATATATAAATTTTAATCTTAAAATATTGAGTTACTTTAATACAATTTAGTTTCAAAATTTAGAGGGTGTTTGAATTGACTTATTTTAACTGTTTATTAACTTTTAAGCTATGTTCTATTTTTCGTGATGTTTGGAAAAGATAAAAAGTGTTTTTAAGAACTTATTTTTAGGCAAAAAAAGTAAAATAAGCTTCCCAATTCAGGACTTTTAATTTATAAGTTACTTTTAGAAAGTTAATCCAAACATCATCTTAATCAAATTATCTCTCGAAAAGCGAAAAGTATAACGTTCGAAACTCTTAACAATATCATTGTAAATTTACAATTTTATTGTTCATTTTTTAGCTTCCCCTATAAATTCTTTTTCCTTTTTTGGTAGAATATAATCATAATAATACCATTCATCACAAAATAGGTTCCATAATAGTAATATGATATTTATATGCAAGTT
This sequence comes from Przewalskia tangutica, assembly GCA_029844215.1. Classification (NCBI taxonomy): domain Eukaryota; kingdom Viridiplantae; phylum Streptophyta; class Magnoliopsida; order Solanales; family Solanaceae; genus Przewalskia; species Przewalskia tangutica. The sequence continues at coordinate 113,275,644 of CM056723.1, read as the reverse complement.
ATAATCTGACGAACTAAATTAGAAAAAAGGAAAATAAGTAGAAGAAAGATGATCATGCAATCTTAATAGGCAATAACTTTTATTACTATGTAGGCCCCGTTTTTTAAATATCATTTGGATGTCGTCTGGTCGAAGGTTCATGATAATGTAACCTTTTACCACGATTTTAGTTATTCAATTTTAAAAGAATAACAAAAAGTATTTTGATATTCAAAATTTTGAGATTTCTAGAGATTTTTAAAAAATATAGATTTTGGAGGACTTTTTAGTGGAAGTTACAAATAACAAATCATATAAACAATCTCAGTCTAACCTATCAGACTTTTTCTTATTCTCAAATTTCTATTTCATATTTTTTTTACTTTTATAAAAATATGGATCTTTTCTTACCTCCCCCTACCGTCCTAACCCCACCTACCCCCGACCCCCCACCCCATCCTCAAATTTTTATTTCATATTTTTTGTTACTTTTATAAAAAAAATATTATTAAAAATATGAAATTTATCTTACCTCCTCCGCCCTACCTCCCCGCCCTATCCCAATCTCAATTTTTTATTTTTTTTACTTTTATAAATAATTTATAAAAATATGAATTTTTTTCTTACCTCATACCCACACCTACCCCTTCCACCCTACCCACACTTACCCCCTCCACTCCCACCCACATCATTTAGCTCATCTTAGCTCATGTAAGTTTTGGATGGGTTGTGTATTGACCCATCTACAACTTCAACACATCTTGACCCGCTCAAACGATCCAATCTGCCACCCTTAGTTGTAGCCCTCAAGCCATGTGAATAATTCAACTGTAATAGGAGAAAACAAGAGATCTTTACATTTGTTTGTGTTATTTTATTTTACTTTGGTTGAACTATTTGATACTTTGGTTGAACTATTTGGGTTATAATTTTGTTGAACTATTGTTATTGTAATTTGGTTAAACTTTTTATTGTTATTTATAGAACTAAGTAATATTTTAGACAATTAACGAGAAAGAATAGATAATGGAACTTGGAATACTATATATTGTTGTTTTAGAAGTACAATAACGGCTTTTGATATATTTTACATTAAAAACTAGTGATGAAAAATTATAAAAAGGTAGTGACGATGAGAGCAAAAGAATTGGAAAAAAAATTCATGTGGTCCTTTCAAATATTTATAAATCTTATGATAAATCTTTTAAAATTCAAAAATAAGAAATCGTGATTGTCAAAATAGTCTTTTAAAACATAACAATCCTAAATAGTCTTTTAAAATCCATAAAATTTATTTATCCCAAAAAAATCTTTTAAAATCCTAATTGAATACACTCTCATAACAATAAAACTTTAAGATAAATTTTGGGTAGACTTGAATTGAAAATGAAAAAAGGGAAGAAAGAAAAAAGGAAGAAAAGATGATTAAGCAATCCTAATAGGGCAATAAATTATATAGAAAAGTATTTGTCAAAGGCATTCTCATTTGCATTCTTTAAAAATTTGAAGAGTAGAAGTTGGAACCAACATTGGCGATAAGGGGTACATAGTTGCGTGTTCATTCTACTCCTGCCTTCTGCTTCAACGTGGAAATGAAGCTGTCTCTTTCTTTTGGTGTCATTCCTGCAGTAGAGCAATCTCCAACTCCCCACTCAGCTCCTCGTAGGAAATACTTGTCTTGAATTGATTTTTCGTTCCTGAAAAATACACGAACAGTTACCATTTGGTTGTCGCTTGATGTGATCTAAGCCAGTTCTTTTCATATATACTTCAAGAAACCGAAAGATCAACATATCATATTATGCAAGCTTACGAGGAAGAAACCGGACAATCAACTTTCACCAACCAGGGGTGGAAGTTGAAACTATATGGCCCAAAGGTGGTTCAATTGAACCCCCCTCCATCAAAAACTTATACTGCACGAGGTAATTTTTTTTATTTCTATATATATAAATGGTTGAATCCCTTTTAATTTTTTTTATTTCTATATATATAAATGGTTGAATCCCCTTGGCATAAGCGGATTTACTAGTATAGCGCAAATGAGGCTAAAAAAATGCTTTTCTTTTCACGTTCAAACCCAAGGTGCGACATTCTTGCATTTTTCTTAATCCCCTTATTAGAATTCACAACTCCTCTACCTTCGATTGCAGTTAATCATTACCACAAGAAAATGATATGCATAGAAGTTAGTCATGAAAATATATGTATGTCCTAGAGACAATCTGTGTTAGGACAAAATGTATTTTATACATATTCGTATTTATATTAATAATGATTAATATTATGACATTTGCATTTGTTGAATTATTAGTTGGTTGTTTATAATATTCTATAAATGCATCCCTAGAGTTTACGTATTTATTAATGATGTGAGAATTAATGTTATAACGTAATTTTTAAATTACATAGACTAATGATCATCGAGATTGAGATATCGATGATATGTGATACATCGACATGTGTTCTGCATCATATCATTAGGGGATGTAGTATGTCTCACTTGCTACGAGTTATGGCAACTCGTCATTGACACATGGATACTTGTTGAAGTATTGGTATACCCTACTGATGTACTGTTTTGTTATATGTCTATAATGTCATCGGTATGTGGGAGATAGAAGTCCTTAGACTTGAGGTCAATATCATCTTATTTACGGAGTAATGTACTTTGATTCTATCCTAAGCTCAAATGCCTTATAGGTTGATACGCGACTTGTTTTGGGTGCATTATGAAGTAGATTAAAGGTGGCGTGTGAGCCAAGATTAGGATTCATTCCTTGAATATATATTCAAGTGAACACTCAGATACTCATATGGTATTAGGTTGACTAAGTCATTGGCCAATGCAATGGACAGGGCATGTTGTATGATGTTTGACCTCGGCAGAATGAGGGGGTTTTCTCCTCAAACTCATGTAGTCAACTAATATAGATGAGTTATAATGATCAAGTCATTTGGATAGACACTTGACAAATCCTAAGCTTGATTGAGTGTGTCGTGAATGAAATGATTTTATCTTCCCACATAGAGGTTCAGTTCACATGTTTAGTGTAGCTAAACTTTACATATTGAGTTCGTCTTCCGGTGCAGTGTAGGAGTTCTGTGTAGATCTTAATGTTATTAGTGTCAATATGTAAAGGCCTGAAGGGTAACACTAAGTCAATTGTTCCGTCGATTCAAGGATGTAATCAGAGAGTATATAAATGTTCGGTTGATAATCGAGACATTAGAATAAAATAGAAACGAAGCAAAAATGGAGCAGGGCCACGACACGAGTGAGTCAGGGCCGCGGTGTCACAGTGTCGCGGCACCACGCGTCCAGTGGGTCCGAAATGACCCACTCTATTTCGGTTTCTGGCAGGGCCCACGAGGGAAATCCTAGCTGATATATTCAGCTATATATACAGGGTTTAGCCTCATATTTTCTACACCATCTTTTCATAAGATTAACTCTACTGAAACTCTGTTGGAATTCCTAGCTTTCGAAATGAGAAATTACATCACAGTCTTTGACTTGCAAATCGAGGGACTATTGTGTGCGCACCCTTGAACTACACAAAGCCTCAAGATTCGAATTGATATCTACAATGTAAGTCTTCGTTCAAAGTATTACATTGTTGCTTTGTTATTTTACATTGTATAATCATCCTACAGTTTGACCATCGTCGGGTTTGAAATATAAATTTTCAAATTCCGCTGCGTGTACGAACCCGACAAAACCCTACAGTGGTATCAGAGCCTGTGTTATTTTGTGTGATTATACAATGAATATTAATGATAATATGAGTTAGGATTTATTTAAATTTGATTTATGTCGTTTAAAAGGTTTTAAAACCTTAGAATTCCAAGAACACATAGTTTTGTCTTCAGATATGTTAAACAGTGATGTACTCGAGGAAGTCATTCAGATCTAACTCATCTAAGTTGATATGCATAACAGGTTCGATTTAAACATGATGCATTGAGATGAAGAACGAGAAGAAATTTGATGATGGTCGATGAACATGCTGTGAAATAGTCCTAAACCAGTTTTAGGGTTTCGAAATTGCAGGAATTATGTTTCTGGGGTTGAGGCACTGCGGTTCCACTATGGAGTGTCGCAGCTCTAATTGAAATTTTAATCTAGTTTGGTCACTGCCCTTCAGGTACCGCGGCGCCGACGATAATTTTTCCAAAAAAAAAATCGAGAATCAGAAACTGAAATTTAAATATTCAGATTCTGATTCTAAAATTTAAATATTCAGAATCTGAAAGATTAAAATATTTAATTGGACATATTTGGTCCTTTCGGACAAATCTATAATTAAATAAAGTTTTTGAAAATTGGATTTTAAGTTCTGGATATTGCAAACAGGCCCCTGAACCCTGAAAATATTTTTTGAGAGTCAAAATTATATTTTCAGAATTTAATGGGGTTCGAATTGAACATTCAAATTCTTGAGGGACTAAACTGTAAATTTTAAGAGTTTGCAGAATTCCTGAAAATCAGAATTTTAAAATCAGAAAATATTTAGGGATTGTTTGGCATAGACATAGATTTAGAGTTTAGACAAATAGACTCATGATTATCATTAATGGTATATTATTCTATAATATACAAATGTGCTAAGTGTTTGAATGTGATGCATTTAAATTATTAGCATAGCATCCGCAATTATTGTCTGGGTAGGCGGCGCCCAGTAATTGTTTACTTTCAATGACCGCTATAACTGTCTGGGTAGACGAATCCCAGTATGTGATTAAAATCATCTTATATCATGCCTATTGGGTTTAATGGTTTTCTATCTAAATGTGTTTAGAAATTGCATGATAGGATGTCATATGATGTATGACATAATTGTTGATCTTGATTGAAATCCCCAAAACTGAAAATGTTCCCCAAACATTAAAATACAAGTCTAATTAAAATGTGTCGTCCATTATAATTGTTAGGGTGCAAAATCTTTTTCGATGATACGAGTATTTATGTCAAAGCATTTGCTCTAAGTCTACGAGGACTCGGGCCCTTTCATAAATGTGTTAAAGTAAAAGTAGAGGATAAACTTTTATAGGTATTTACACCAAAGTGTTTGCTTGCAAAGGCTAAATTTACTTAGGTACTTAAACGCAGTCGCATAATGGAGTTGACTTGTTTAGATGAATCTTGGCGTCAAAGTGTCGGACTAATCTAAAGACGTAAGATTAAAATGAAAGATATTTAATCAAACCAAGAGTTGTGAATAAGCTTTACAATTGATTGAGAACCTACCGAAGTGTGCTATTGAAGTTATCAGCCAAAGCAAAAGCGGATATAGCATATATTTGGATCTTGGCCCATTATGACCTTAAAACGTTTTAGGTCCGTATTCTACCTTGGGGTCTTATAAGTATGCAAAATAGTGGGAGCTAATTAAACAAAATTCCATGTTAAATTAGCATATAATGAGTGTGTGTAATTAGGAGAATGAATTTTTGATTGCATTTTTCCTGTCTACCTATATTTTCAGATCTTCAGAATGTCGAACTTCTCAATGAAATGCTAATGGAATCCAATAGATTGACTGGACCCAACTTTATAGATTGGCATAGGAATGTGAGAATAGTCTTGAGACAATAGAAAATTGAATATACATTGGACCAGGTATTCCCTACAGTGCCTGCGGAGGACTCTGCCGAATATGCAACCTTTGATAAAGTGGATTATCAAAAACATTATGATGATGCCATTTCAGCTCAGTGTTTGATGATGTCTTCTATGTCACCTACATTACAAAGACAACATGAGAACATGGGGCCCAATGAAATGCTTGTATATTTGAAGAGTCTCTATGACTCTCAGTCTCGCATACGAGTATGAAACGCTCATAGAACTCTTTAAGTGTAAACTCATTGAAGGGGGCCAAGTGTCACCACATGTGCTAAAAATGATTGAGTTGATAGAAAGGTTGGCATCCATTGAAATAAAGTTTTACAACAGAGTTGCTACCACACTCATCCTCCATTCACGTCCACGTTCGTTCGAGAGTTTCATTATAAATTACAATATGAATGGAACTAAGGCGAAGTTGCCAGAATTGCACAATTTGCTGAGAATTTTTGAATCTTCGGTCTCTAAAAACAAATTTATTTTGATGGTTGGCTCCTCTAGTCATCCCAAACCGAAAGGTAAGGGACAACAAAAGAGGAAGGGCAAAGCTGTTGCTCCGGCAGCAGCAATAAAGCCCAAAGGAGGGGCGAAAAAGAAGCAAAAACTTCTACCATCGGATGTGTGCATGAACTGCAACAGGAAGGGGCATTGGAGGAAGGACTGTACAGCTCCAGGAGGAGGGATGGCACCAGGTGCACCATCCTCTAGTGGACAAGGTATGTTTGTAATTGAAATTAATCTATCTATAAATGATTCTCATTCCTGGGTACTAGATACCGCTTGTGGCTCACACATTTGTACAAATGTGCAGGGGCTAACTAATAGCAGGAAGGTCGTACCTCGAGAGGTGGACCTGCGCGTCAGAAACATAGCACGTGTTGATGCTGAGCGCATGGGAGATTATAGATTAGATTTAAATTCCGACAATAGTTTAATGTTAAACAATTGTTATTATGTTCCTTCTTTGACAAGGAACATTATTCTCATTCCTGTTCTTGACACTGAGGGCTTTTCCTCAAGCATTAATAATAGCAATATAATTTTGGCTTATGATAATGTTGTGTATGGAATTGCGCTTCTTGTGAATGGATTGTATATATTAAACTGCCGCAGAAAAATTTTCAATGTACAAAATAAAAGAGCTAAGTTAAATGAAAGAAATTCTACCTACTTGTGGCAATATAGACTTGATCATATCAATCAAACGAGGATAGAATGGTTGAGGAAATTAAATTACCTTGAACCATTTGACTTACAATTTTATGGTAACTGTAAATCCTGTTTGAGAGGTAAGATGACCATTAAATCTCTTTCAGAAAAGGGGATCCGTGCCAAGGAGGTGCTTGAGTTGGTACATACTGACGTATGTGGACCATTTCGGCTCAAGCTAGAGAAGGTTTCACTTACTTCATTACTTTTACAGAAGACTTATCAAGGTATGGATATGTGTATCTTATGAGACACAAATCTGAGGCCTTCGAGAAGTTTAAGGAGTTTAAGTGTGAAGCTGAGAAACAACTCTCAAAGAGTATCAAGACTCTCCGATATGATCATGGGGGTGAATACTTAAGTAAAGAATTTCTTGAATACCTAAAGCTACATGGAGTTCATTCCGAATGGACACCTCCTGGAACACCACAGATGAATGGTGTTGCCGAGGGGAGAAACCGAACCTTGCTTGACATGGTTCATTTCATGATGAGTTTTTCAGCTCTTCCAACATACCTTTGGGGATACGTTATTCTAACCTCGATATATGTTCTGAACAGAGTTCCTTCTAAATCAGTTGAAAAGACATCATATGAGGTATGATGTGGCAAGAAGCCATCACTTAGACACATGAGACCCTGAGGGTGTCCTGCATATGTCAAGAAGTTGATCACTGATAAGTTGGAGTCTAAAAGTGAGAAATGTTACTTCGTTAGGTGTCCAAAGAAAACTAAGGGATACTCTTTCTATCTTCTTGGAGAACATAAGATATTTGTTTCTAGGAACGCAACTTTTCTTAAAGATGAATATGTCTACAAGGAAGAGAGTTGCACAGAGATAGAACTTGAAAAAATTCAAGAACAAAGTAACATAGAGGTTGAACCCTTATCGAGTGAACAAGGCAAGAATTCAATGAGAGCTTATGGTGAAGATTGGGTACTCAGGGTACGCCCTTCGAACAGTGAGAGTGCTACGAGGAGAGATGCAGAAATGCAAGATCCTCCTGCACAGACCTTGGGAGCTAGTGCACCAGTTGCACCTCCTCTCATTCATGAAAGACATGAAAATGACATTCCTGAAAGCTTTAATGTTGGTGGATCAACTAGCGCACAAGAACCTTCTCACAATCAAAACATACATGTAACTGAACTGCAAGACACTCAACTCTGCAAGTCTACTAGAACTCATCGTCCTCCGAAAAGACTAAATCTACTTGTGGAAACACAAAATGAGCTAGATATTCGAGACGATGACGAGCCTAGAACATACAACGAAGCAATGCTAGAAATTGATTCGAAGAGATGGCAAAAATCCATGAAATCTGAAATGGAATCTATGTATATCAATCAAGTGTGGAACTTGATTGATTTGCCGAATGGGTTTAAACTCATAGGATGCAAATGGGTCTTCCAGAAGAAGATTGATGCATCTGGCAAGGTTCAGACTTATAAAGCTAGACTAGTGGCTAAAGGTTTTACTCAGCGTCCTGACGTGGAATATGATGAAACCTTTCACCAGTGGCTAAGACAAAATCTATTCGGATTTTGCTTGATATAGCTGCACATTACGATTATGACATTTGGCAGATGGACGTCAAAACTGCATTCCTCAATGGTAATCTAATTGAGGAAGTGTATATGAAACAACCCGAAGGTTTTTCATCCGAGTCCAGACCAAATGTGTGTGCAGGTTACAAAAGTCCATTTATGGGCTTAAGCAAGCCTCTAGGAGTTGGAACATTTGTTTTGACAAGGTTATCAAATCTTTTGATTTCGTCAGAAGCAAAGATGATCCTTGCGTTTATATCAAATGCAAGGATGAGGGTATTGTCTTCATTATTAAATATGTTGATGACATATTGATAATGAGAGACAATAAGACTCTCATACAGTCAATTAAGGATTGGTTGTCCAAGACCTGGATAGCCCCACCCCCATTTCCCCAAATCGATAGCCCTATCCCCTAAGACGCGCCTATCTCGTTTCTCTTCATCTCCCATAGTCGAATTTGGTGAAGGTGCATAGACAAGGATGCTTTTGCAGGTCGTGGGTTCGTCCAAACGGGGAAAGAGTATTAATTTCTCTTGCCCAGTACCACCAGCACTGCCATACGACGACCACCATGTTGGTAAGGGTCAAAACCCTTTGGTATGCTTTATCTTCTCATTTTGATGGGTTTTGTCCTATATGGATTTTGAATACTCAATTTCTATTAGCTATGTGATTTATAAGGGGAATTTTCCCCCAAATTTCACTTGTCCCACATCAAATTCCCGATTCATCAAGGATTTCAAGTTGAAATATGATTAATTATTGCTTAAATTAGATCCAAGCTCTTTGGTGGATCCTAAAATAGCCCTAATTAGTCTTTACAAACTGAAATCGTGTGTTTTTGTATGTGCGAGTGCATTCGAGTGTGGAATGTTTCATGTAAATTTGTACATTAGGTTGCTAGATTGTATTTCATTTCTTTGTGATTGCGCAAAATCTATTTGCCTCAATTTTGATGTTTTTAGAGTAATATTTGCTTTAATGTATAAGAATATGAATTCTTATTGATGTACTGATAGTTTCACATCAGAGTTTTGATTAAGTAGCTGCTGCAACTGTCAACTTGTCTGCGTTTTCTTCAATTATACCTCGATTGTTATGTAGTAAAAGTTCTTCTAAAAATTGATTGTTTCACACTTAGAAAAAAGATTGGTTTTTGCATATCCAACTTATTTTACGGTATCAAATTCAGTAGAGGTCTTCTATATTGACATTAGCCTTCTATTTCATCTTAGTGTACTGTATTCAAATCAATTACCTTTCTACCTAAGCATATTCCTGGAGCTTAAAAATTGTGAGTTGGCTGACCAACATATTAAAATATGCTTGATGATAATGGAAAACAACTTGTAGTTTCCTCGAAAAGTACTGCAGTTTCTATGTATTACGAATGTTTTGTTTTACTGCTTTGGAATATTCTATTTGAGGTTGATTGATGTTTTGGAAATTCGGAATATTCATACTGAAGGTTTTAGTTATTGAAAGTTAGAAAGGTTGAAGGTGTTATTATCACTGATTGGGGAAGTGTACACCTACTCACAACAGTCTAATTCTTGTCTTGTTTTTAGGAAAATTTTAAGATGTTAAGTTTCTTTGACTTGCCATGTTGGTTGAATAATTATCGAGATGCTTTTAAGTAGTTCCTTAATTTTCATGTTGCTGCTGGTTAGATGAATCACTGATTGTAATTGAAGTTGTTGGCTTTTACATTTTCTTGTTTGTGCTCTCAAATTGGATGCTACTCTTCCGGGTTGGGATGGATTGGAACGGAAAACACCACCACCGGGCTATATATGCCATCGTTGTAAGGTGCATGGTTTGTTTCTTATTTTTTATCCAGTTGGTGGTCATGGATCTTCTGCAAATGGCAACAACGCTGCTGAAGCAAGAGACATTGCAAAAGCTGCAATTGCAGAAAATGGGATTGCATCAGACGTTCATGGAAGTTCCAATATGCATCAGCCAGAAGATGGCTTATGTATATTTTTAGCCGTTCGGTGTCCATTATTGACGGTTGCTACTCCTGCAATTAAACTAAATAAGAACCTCATTAGATGTTCAGGGATGCTTGTCCTCAATTTAAGTAGTCACAAGAATCATAATACAAATACATGATGCTAATATAAATTTCTTTAGTAGACATGTGGTGTTACTGTTTCTTTTCCAAAAGAAAATATGCATAAACAGTAAAGTTACTCTAGGATGCTGTCACGACCCGAACCCCGGGCCCGCTACTAGTGCAGTACTTGGGCACCCTTATACTCATACATCACATATAACCAGCGGAAGCTCTAAGAAAAACTCATGTTATAAAAATAGGCAAGCCGATGAGGCTGCCGCTATATATAAACGGAAACATTCCGAAAACACAGTAGTACAACTGACCAACAATATATATATATATATATATATACATATGAATACAAACCTCTAAGAGTTTGGACAGTAAACTATGACGGAACAAGGCTCCGCCGTACCCTTGAATATACATAGTCATAATGGAAGACCTGTGTCAAAATGACAAGCTCCTGAACATTGGAGCTATCCCAAAATGATGACCAAGGATCCTAAGCTCACGGATCACCCAACTAAGTACTTAATACATGCGGGCATGAACGCAGCCCCGCGAAGGGGGTCAGTACAACAAGGTACCAAGTATGAAAACATGAAGTACACTAAATAAGATCATAACTGTACAAAGATGACAGGGACAAGTATGAAAATCAAATACCAGATCCAACCGTGCCATATAAAATAAGAGTCAACTGTACCTTTTACCGGTGTATCACTATACCACTGTATCACTGTACCACTGTATCACTGTACTTTATAGAAATGAGAGTCATCGTATCTGTTTTCATATAACGCATCCCGGCCCTTTAGTGAGGGACTCGGCGAACTCACTATAATGTATCTCGACCCTTTAGTGAGGGACTCGGGGAAATGAAATAATAACACTTGCACGAATAGCTACCATAAGCAACCTTGTGCAACTTAACTCATCTTTTGACTCTCAAAAGAATAAAACCAAGGTAACAACATCTCATGTACCAATCACATATACGAACTTTTCATTTTAGCGATGCCAAGGTACCAACATATCATGTACCAAACACATATAAAATATTTCATTTTAACTAAACCTAGGTACCAACATCTCGTGTACCAAATATTAAAATGAACTTTCCTTTTAGAAATGCGTGGTACCAACATATCATGTACTAATCACATATAATAAACTTTTTCTTTTAGAAATGTGTGGTACCAACATATCATGTACCAATCACATATAATAAACTTTTCCTTTTAGAAATGTGTGGTACCAACATATCATGTACCAATCACATATAATAAACTTTTCCTTTTAGAAATATGTGGTACCAACATCTCGTGTACCAAATATTAAAATGAACTTTCCTTTTAGAAATGTGTGGTACCAACATATCATGTACCAATCACATATAATAAACTTTTCCTTTTAGAAATGTGTGGTACCAACATATCTTGTACCAATCACATCTTCCATTTTAGAAAACAGCAAGGCACTACCATGCCTTCCTTTTTAGAACTACTAAGGCAATACCATGTCTTTCTTTTTAGAAATACCGAGGCACTCTCATACATTTCATTTTTAAATCCTCATTTAGAAAATCAAGACACTTATCAAATCAAGTATCACTTTAAATCCTCATTTGGTAAATCAAGACACTTATCATATCAAGTATCATTTTAAAACCTCATTTGGTAAATCAAGATACTTATCATATCAAGTATCATTTTAAAACCTCATTTGGTAAATCAAGATACTTATCACATCAAGTATCATTTTAAGATTAAGATCCAATAAAACTATGTACGTCCACCGTACACTTACTTTAAATAAACAACTTTCAAAAGAGGAAAGGATAGTTCACACACCGCTTGTCGTCTGTACCAACTCGATAATCTACATTCGTCTCCCTCCTCTGGCTAACATTATGGAAACATTTGCATAGTGATGACCGATCCGAATTGCCAAATTAATCCATTTTATGAGCCCTTTAATAGGTTATATATTAATAATGATCTTATCTAATCACATATGAACCTAGAAAGTGTAAAACGAACTGGTTATATCTTAGCTTCTATGCAGATGGAAATTCTACTCATTTCAATATAATTGAATGTCGATTCCTTTTTCATTTAACGCTGTAATGGTTTGTTCGATACTTTTCTCATTAGTGCTGTAACTTAGCAAGATCAACTCGACTCCAATACTTCCTAAAAACTCTTACCAACATCTCTCATAAGACTTGGTAAGGACTTAGGAATAATTTATACATGTCTTTAGCATAGAATCAACAACATGAATACTCCTTAACTTCTAAGAGTAGAATAACTTTTGAAACAATACCACAGTTATGGTTCATACGTAGAACATGCCAAAAGAAAGAAGGAAGAGGTTCACATACCTTATTGACGACTAACCAACACGACAAGTAGAATACGTCCCAAATAGATACTTCAACCTATAATGACAACAACACGTCTATCAACTTCATGAATACTTGTATACACTTATACCACATAATGAAACTCCTTTCTCATAAAAATTCGGGCAGCACTTCCCCTGTTTATACGTACTTTTCCACCTTTTCCAAGGCTCAATTCCATCAACAAACAAGCCTCATTTAAGGCACAATCAAAACAGCAACCAAAGGGGATTAAACGCCTACTTGACGTGTAAAATTCGGCCCTTAATCTATACAAAATAGTCCATAAAAACAGTCCACAATTCAATCAATAATAAGGGTAAAATGTGAAGCCTTTAACACCCTTTTACACCCTTATTCCTTAGGACTTTCATTAGCAATTCACCACATTAAACATATATATTTGTGGCTGATTTTCCAGCATTATAACACCCCAAAACAGTCCCTAAAACGACACTACAACGTCTAACAGTTTCGGGCAATTTTCGGCCAACAACAACAACAACAATCCAAAGCTCTTTTCCATAATTTCCAATTCACATTTCAACACTTATATATACTCCATATCACTTATCAATAACAAGATTACTTTATTTTAACATGCAACAAGTGTAAATAACAATAATAATAACCAACGAATCCAACAACGGTGAAAATGTCAAGTCTCGGCCAATCACCACATCTATCACTTACACTTCTTATATTTCATTTATTTCTTAACACAAGTTCATACCTTTAACATAACAACATGTAATATCCAATTACTTTAAAATAAGAAGAACTCTTACCTTATTTTTGTGCCCAAAAACGTCCAAAACAGCCCGCACTATAATGGCCTGCAGTTTCGTCTTAGCTCCACTTCTTCAAGTTCCAATCATACCCATGTATCCTCTACAATCTTATAACCATCTTCCCTTCTTGTTTTACTTCCAAAAAGTTGATAACAAGCTAGGGTTTTCACCCACACTTCTCGGCCAAACCGTGTGTTCCAAGGTTGGATTTGATCTTGGCTTAGCACTTGATTTAGGGGCTTAATCTTGAAGAAAGAAACTTAATCAACCTTGTTGTTCTTGGCTAAGAGACTCTCGAAAATATTGAGCTCAAAGGGAGAAAGATGAGAACTATATGGATGTAAGTGAAATAATGATCCAAGTCTTGCAAGACTTGGATATATACAAATGCAAAGCCAAGTGGAGTGGGACCCATGTTCACTTGTCCCCTTTGTCTCAAAATATCTTAAAGTGTATCATTTTTGCAAGACAAGTGAAGGAGTGACACGTGTCTCCCTTCTATTGGTCCAAAAATAATTATTCACAAAATAATTTTTATACTTGGCCAAAATATCTTAAAATCTCGTGGGCCCCACAAAATGGTGATATCTCTGGTGGGCCCCACATGGTCAAATCCAAGACTTCATAATCCAAAACTAATTCCATAACTCCAATTAGGAGAATTAAACTCCAAGTTAATAAATTGTCGTCTTCACATTTTCGAAATATTTCCTTAAGAAAATGTAATTTTTCTTTCTTTCAAAAAATTCAAATCTTATTTCCTTATGTACGTCCTCATATACATATCTGGGAACTACGGGGGTAACATTATTCCCCCTTTAGAAACATTCGCCCTCGAATGTTCATCAAAGGTCTCAAGCTATACAAACTTCGGCATAGTCTTCTTTAACTATACCTATCATCCAATACTCGTTAGTGTCAGCACTGCGTCCTGTATGTCGGCACAACGGTTCCAAAATTCCTGCAACTCTCTGAAGTTTCAGCACCACGGTCCTGTCCTTGGGAACCGCGGTGATGTGCCTGAAATTTTCACAGCACACATTTTTCACTTAATCTCTTCCTTTTTCTACAAGTTCCAACAATACTCAGCAAACCCAAAGATGCCACACCGGCCACAATATAACACATAGTCTCATTCTACTTCGGGTAGTCCTTAGCACATTGTACTTCCTTTGTAATCAAAGTCACATTCCTAAGATCCTGTTGCAGTTCCTTAAAATCGATAATACCATTTCTAATCGGCTCAACAATCATCAACAACAATCACAAGTGGTTTATACTCAAACCAAGGAATCATCACCACTAGTATACTCCACATATACTAAGTACTTTAACCAAGATCACACATAAAATATGTCACTCCCGAAGGCCTTGCATATCTAAGGTCTCACCGATTTTCCAATACTCTAAGATCCTCAAATATTTCATGTTCCAAGCTTACATTATCTCAAAATCACGTTGTCTTAATCACAACAACCCTATTTACTCCATACCAATATTATTCGTGCAAATCACTTAAGCATACAACACAGCTTAATCTAACAACATGGTATGTCCTTATGTCAATTAAACATGATCTCTTAAGGGTTCATCACTCTCTCAGACAGCTCATCACCTCCTAACTACTCCAAATTAGCACATATATGACCTTGATGTGGATTCATTAAACTGTTTCATACCTTCTAAGCCATTATCAAAGCTTAACCAACTCATGATAACCCACAATCACATTAGGCAACACACACATGGCCCCAAATAAAAATACCAGTATAGATGTACATCATTATCACACCAACTATACAACAAGTTTACCAACCTGGATACAAAGCCCATATATTCCCGCCACGGGCGGCCGCTTTCTCATACAGAACCACAATAATACGTTAGGGAGGGACTACCCTAACAACATAGCTCTATCGCACGATCTTAGAGTAAGAAGAATAGAAACCAATCCTAAATGTACTATAGCCTCATATTTATGGGTATGGTGCACAACACACCGATAACCAAGACTCTACTGCACAGGGTCTGTAGACATTCCGAGGACTAACTGCTCTGATACCACTCTTGTCATGACCCGAACCCCGGACCCACGACTGGTGCCCTACCTGGGCACCCTTATACCCATACATCACATATAACCCGCGGAAGCTCTAAGAAAAACTCATGTTATAAAAGCAGTAAGCTGGCCAGAAATTTGCTATATATAAACGGGAACTTCTCGACAACACAGTAGTACAACTGACCAACAATATATATATATATATATATATAACTCACGCAAGTCCATCCGCATATGAATACAGACCTCTAAAAGTTTGGACAGTAAAATATGACGGGACAAGGCCCCGCCGTACCCCTGAATATACATAGCCATAATGGAAGACCTGTGCCAAAATGACAAGCTCCTGAACATTGGAGCTATCCCAAAATGCTGACCAAGGATCCTAAGTGTTATACCCCGTAATTCTAGGGCATGTTTATAAGAACGTACGTAAGAACTCACAAATGTTAAGATTTGAGACTAGTAAAAATTTATCGGAATTATGGAATTGTCGAAAAACGAAACATTGCGACGAATGGGAGGGTGAAACGTGTCAGCCCCCCCCCCCCCCTTATTGGTCTTGGACGAATTGAACCATGGGCTAAAGGTCATTTGACCATTAATAAGATGAACAAGTCTTGCTAAAGTCTTAGAGCTTGACATTGTTGACTAAGTCCAAGGGCCACTTGGCTAGAATCCTTGTGAAACTCATCTAGGCCACCCATTTGTTCTAATCTTAACCCTTCCTAGTGTTATATATGTATACTAGTAGCAAGACAAGGGCTCTACACTTAGCAAATTTTCAAGAAACTTGAAGAACACAAAGGGGAAGCTCTCGGGTTCATGGAGTTCAAAAGGAGAAATTTTTTCGTTTGTGGTTCAATAAGCTCCACACTTTAAACCAAGGTTCCTAAGGGTATTGTAAGGGTATCTCAATAGAAAGATCCCGGAAAAGTGGCGTTTTCGTATTAGTCGCAAGGTGAAAACCTAGTCACTTTCCTAGGTTTGGATTGAAAGATTATAGGAAAGTTGTTTGTGATCTTCTAAGGACTTCAAGTGGCGGATTGAAGTGTCAAGGAGAGGCTCTAAGTTGCTAGGGAGCGACTTCGGATCTTGAAGTGGATTAAGGCTCGTTAAGATAACAATCTTGTCCTCTTAAGTATTATAAGATTACATATTGTTGTAGCCATACTTTTTAACTAGCATGAAGTATATGTATATAAGATTGATAAGTGTTATGGATATTTGAAGCCTAAAATCCGAAATGACATGTTGAGCCATTTGAAATTGAAATACAATTTGGTCGATAACTGGAATCGTCGCATGTTATATACTTGAAGATTATAGTTGTTATACTCGATTGCGGCTTGATATCATGTTATACTAAACAACTTGGATTGAAAAGGAATTAGATAAGAATTTGTATTGGTGTCCCTCAAATTGCCGAATTGACATAGTATGTTGGATTAGTTTGATATTAATTTGTGGGGCGGAATTTTACACGTCTTGTAGGCGTGTAATCCCCTATTGATAACTACATTGTTGGGCCTTAAATGTGGCGTGTTTGGCTATTGTATTCGGGCCTTGAAAAAGGTGGAAAAGTATGTAGAAACAAAGGAAGTGCTGCCCAATTTTCCGTAGAATTTTAGTGACTTTGCACTTAGAATATTCTACGTTGAAGCTAGAAGTTAATAGACGTATTATGGTAATTATAGGTTGACATACTACGTACGACATATTGGACTTAGCAAATGGATTGAACCGAAGAGGTATGTGGAACTTTCCTATCTCTTGAGCATGAATAGTTGTAAACATATAGTACGGTAGACGTACGAGATTTTGACAATCTAGTCCATTTGATATCCTTGGCTTATTTTAAGAATGTCTAAGTTGGTTGAGTTAGGGAATTAACTCACGTGTTTAAAAATATTAAGGATATCTTAGTGTCTAAAAGTTAAGAAACTTGATTACTAAAGTTAAGGGACTTGAAGTAATTTAAAAGTATATGATACTTGTTTCGTTTTAAAAGTATAAGTCCCTTGGATATATGGAAGAATGTAATTGCCTAAAGCATAAAGTTAATATAACGATTTTATGAAAAGTTGGTTATAATAGCTTTATGGAAAGTTAAAAAGAGTGGTTTATTCTAAGTAATGTAAGTATGATAAATGACTTGAAATAATGAAAGACAAATTGATTTGAAGGCATCAATTGCTTAATGTTTTAAAAGAAGGGAGTCACTTGATTTAGAAGCCTAAATGTATTTCTAAAAGGTCTTGTGACTTGTCTTGAAAAGTAGATATGACTTGATACTACGGTTATTAGTATCTTGAAAGTTTTACATGAAAAAGAGTCATTTTAAAAGAATAGAAGTACGTAGTACTTTGCGTTAAATCCCCGGATTTTATAATGACATGTTAGTGCCTTAAGTAAACTAAAATGAGAGTGTATATGTATAAGACTAATAAGAAGTTAGGGGGATTTCTTAACTTGCTTATGTTATGTACGATAAGCCGGTAGTGCTTATGTTATGTATGATAAGCCGGTAGTGCTTATGTTATGTATGATAGCCGGTTGTGCTAGTGATATATTGTCCATTACAGGGTCATTCCCCGGGTTTATGGCATTTGCATATTCCGTGGATTTGCTACCCATGATGCGAGGAATACCTCATGCGAGTCCGTAAGGGCTTTTGCGGGTGAAATAGTCCTATGCGGGGCGGACCAGTCCTATGCGAGGAATACCTCATGCGGGTCTATACGACCTATGCGGGCGGATACAGTCTATGCGAGGAAGTTACCTCATGCGGGTCCATACGACCTTTGAGGGTGAAATAGTCCCAAGAGTAGGATTACTTAATGATACTACGGGCGGGTGGCCCTACTTGATCATGAGCCTCCTATTTTTATGCAGCAAAGTATACTCTTATTTTACTCTCATTGTTAGTAAGGCACAGTGTACTGTTATTTGAGTTATCATACATGTCTCCAGCTTTATTTTAGACTTATGATTTCATTACAGTACTTTCAGTTTCACATATTTGGTACATGTTGTACTGACCTCCTTGAAGCTGCGTTAAATCTGCATGAGTAGAGCATCTGAGTTCTTTGGTCCTCACTCTTAGGATCAATGTTCATTGTTAAACTTCGTTACTCGGAGCTTATCCTCAGTATTGTCGGTTGTTGTACATTCGGTGGTATGGCGGGGCCTGTCGTCCAGATTGTTATTCTTAAGTGCAGTAGTCACATTGTGGATTGGGTTTTTAAACGAATGATCTTGGTTTATTTTATTCTGATTTATGTATATTTTACGGAAGGTGGCCTTATCGGCTAACCTGTTGATATTTACTGTTTAAGTATTTATGAGTTTTATATGTTCTGTTGCTATTCTCTGATATATACCTGTAAGAGGTGCCCAGGTAGGGCACCAGTCGCGGGCCCGGGGTTGGGTCGTGACACTAAGCTCACGGATCACCCAACTGAGTACCTAATACCTGCGGGCATGAACGCAGTCCCCCGAAGGGGGTTAGTACAACAAGGTACCAAGTATGAAATCATGAAGTACATTAAATAAGATCATAACTGTACAAAAGATGACAGAGACAAGTATGAAAATCAAATACCAGATCCAACCGTGCCATATAAAATAAGAGCAACATGTACCTTTTACCACTGTACCACTGTATCACTGTATCATGTACCAATAACATATAATAAATTTTTCCTTTTAGAAATGTGTGGTACCAACATATCATGTACCAATCACATATAATAAATTTTTCCTTTTAGAAATGTGTGGTACCAACATATCATGTACCAATCACATCTTTCATTTTAGAAATCACCAAGGCACTACCATGCCTTCCCTTTTAGAACTACCAAGGCAATACCATGTCTTCCTTTTTAGAATACCGAGGCACTCTCATACCTTTTATTTTTAAATCCTCATTTGGAAAATCAAGACACTTATCAAATCTCACCCGCAGTGGTAGTGTATGTGATGGCGCGGGACCGCAAGTCACGAGTTCGATCCTGCATAAACCTTGGTTGAGCACATCACGTGGCTTGCCAAGTGTGGTTTACATGGCCGGCGTGGTTTGCGACTCTTTGCGTCGGTCGGGGTTTACCACGTGCGCTCGAAAGAGTAGCGGCGGGTTCGCCGTCGACAAAAAAAAAAAAAAAAAAACGGATCACTTTAAATCCTCATTTGGTAAATCAAGACACTTATCATATCAAGTATCATTTTAAAACCTCATTTGGTAAATCAAGATACTTATCACATCAAGTATCATTTTAAAACCTCATTTGGTAAATCAAGATACTTATCACATCAAGTATCATTTTAAGATTAAGATCCAATAAAACTATGTACGTCCACCGTACACTTACTTCAAATAAACAACTTTCAAAAGAGGAAAGGATAGTTCACACACCGCTTGTCGTCTGTACCAACTCGATAATCTATATTCGTCTCGCTTCTATGGCTAACATTATGGAAACATTTGCATAGTGATGACCGATCCGAATTGCCAAATTAATCCATTTTATGAGCCCTTTAGCAGGTTATATATTAATAATGATCTTATCTAATCACATGTGAACCTAGAAAGTGTAAAACAAACTGGTTATATCTTAGCTTCTATGCAGATGGAAATTCTACTCATTTCAATATAATTGATTGTCGATTCCGTTTTCATTTAATGCTGCATTGGCTTGTTCGATACTTTTTCTCATTAGTGCTGTAACTTAGCAAGATCAACTCGACTCCAATACTTCCTAAAAACGCTTACCAACATCTCTCATAAGACTTGGTAAGGACTTAGGAATAATTTAAACATGTCTTTAGCATAGAATCAACAACATGAATACTCATTAACTTCTAAGAGTAGAATAACTTTTGAAACAATACCACAGTTATGGTTCATACGTAGAACATGCTAAAAGAAAGAAGGAAGATGTTCACATACCTTATTGACGACTAACCAACACGACAAGTAGAATACGTCCCAAATAGATACTTCAACCTATAATGACAACAACACGTCTATCAACTTCATGAATACTTGTATACAACATACCACGTAATGAAACTCCTTTCTCATAAAAATTCAAAGACTTCCCCTGTTTATACGTACTTTTCCACCTTTTCCAAGGCTCAATTCCATCAACAAACAAGCCTCATTTAAGGCACAATCAAAACAGCAACCAAAGGGGATTAAACGCCTACTTGACGTGTAAAATTCGGCCCTTAATCTATACAAAATAGTCCATAAAAACAGTCCACAATTCAATCAATAATAAGGGTAAAATGTGAAGCCTTTAACACCCTTTTACACCCTTATTCCTTAGGACTTTCATTAGCAATTCACCACATTAAACATGCATATTGGTGGCTGATTTTCCAGCATTATAACACCCCAAAACAGTCCCTAAAATGACACTACAACGTCTAACAGTTTTGGGCAGTTTTCGGCCAACAACAACAACAACAATCCAAAAGCCCTTTTCCATAATTCTTTATAATCCAATTCACATTTCAATATTTATATATACTCCATATCACTTATCAATAACAAGATTACTTTATTTTAACATGCAACAAGTGTAAATAACAACAATAATAACCAACGAATCCAACAACGCCGAAAATGTCAAGTCTCGGCCAATCACCACATCTATCACTTACACTTCTTATTTTCCATTTCTTTCTTAACACAAGTTCATACCTTTAACATAACAACATGTAATATCCAATTACTTTAAAAGAAGAAGAACTCTTACCTTATTTTTGTTCCAAAAAACGTCTAAAACAGCCCGCACTATAATGGCCCGCAGTGTCGTCTTAGCTCCACTTCTTCAAGTTCCAATCATACCCATGTATCCTCTACAAGCTTATAACCATCTTCCCTTCTCGTTTTACTTTCAAAAAGTTGATAACAAGCTAGGATTTTCACCCACACTTCTCGGCCAAACCGTGTGTTCCAAGGTTGGTTATTGATCTTGGCTTAACACTTGGTTTAGAGGCTTAATCTTGAAGAAAGAAACTTAATCAACCTTGTTGTTCTTGGCTAAGAGACTCTCGAAAATATTGAGCTCAAAGGGAGAAAGATGAGAGCTATATGGATGTAAGTGAAATAATGATCCAAGTCTTGCAAGACTTGAATATATACAAGTACAAAGCCAAGTGGAGTGAGACCCATGTCCACTTGTCCCCTTTGTCTCAAAATATCTTAAAGTGTATCATCTTTGCAAGACAAGTGGAGGGGTGACACGTGTCACCCTCCTATTGATCCAAAAATAATTCTTCGCAAAATAATTTCTATACTTGGCCAATATATCTCAAAATCTCGAGGGCCCCACAAAATGGTGAAATTTCTGATGGCCCCCACATGGTCAAATCCAAGACTTCATAATCTAAAACTAATTTCATAACTCCAATTAGGAGAATTAAACTCCAAGTTAATAAATTGTCGTCTTCACATTTTCGAAATATTTCCTTAAGAAAATGTAATTTTTCTTTATTTCCAAAAATTCAAATCTTATTTTCTTACGTACGTCCTCATATACATATCTGGGAATTACGGGGAGTAACAGATGCTGCCATAGCTCGGCTCTATGCGAATTTCTTTGGTGATTGATAGTTATTTGTTTTTCTCGGTAGTCTTTCACCTTGTAAACAGCTTCTTTCCCTGGTCGATTTCCTTTTACTTCTTCATGCATCATGTTGTTTACTCAATCAATTTTGTTGTCTTTCTTTATCTTTCATCTTTTGTATGTTTTTAATTTCCTTTTTTGTCCCTTTGTCCTGAACGTCAGTTGCATCAGCAGGTAGTAAACTTACTAGCTATATTTTCTGTTGTCAGCTTTATCTCCTAAAGAGGAAAGATTATGGAGCATAGTAAGGACGAATTCTTTAGACTTCAATGCCTGGACTGCCCTTATTGAGGAGACTGAGAAGATGTCAGAGGTACTTTAACTGATCTTCTGTCTAGTGAATTTCATCTTGAGATTCTTCATTTGCTGGTCTTCGATTTTGCTTATTTGAGAAAAGAGAGTTTCTTATTGTTCTCATTATGTATATATTTCAATTTGCTTCTCTTTCTGTCCAACTGGTAAGAACCTATCCAGAAAGGTACTATCTTTTCTGATCTTTTGCTACAAATACATCTGACTTACGTACTAGGGAGAAATATAGTGCGTGGCACAAAATTCTTGTTCTTTGAGACAACAGGCACTACAGAGTAGGTGGCATGCTCTCCACCCCTCTTCCCATGCATGCGATGTGTTAATCTAATTAGGAAAAAACTTTTTGTGGTCTTTCATGTTTTAAGCTAAAATTATCAGTTTGTTTTGGATATGTTTTATCTGGTACTTTCCAGGATTTTAACTCGTGGATACAAATTTCCTCAATGCTGGATTTGATATGCAATGTGAAAATTGTAGGGGGACATTTGAAGATTCAGAAGGTTTATGATGCATTCTTGGCAGAATGTCCTCTGTGTTACGGTTATTGGAAGAAATATGTTGATCATGAGGCACGTCTTGTCTACGTTGACAAAGTTGTAGAGGTCTATGAACGAGCTGTCCAAAGCGTGACATTTTCGGTAGATATGTGGTTGCACTATTGTGTTTTTGCTATAAGCACTTATGGAGATCCCGACACCATTAGAAAGTAATGTGATTGATGATTTGATTTGTTATAGTTTTGTATGGGAGATCATCGGCACAAGATGCTTATAATTTTTCTTTGTGCGAAACTATACGATCTTTCAATGCTCTCTGACCTGATTTCAACATGTTTGCAACAACTCTTATTCATCTACCTGGCGTAAGGCTTGTTTGGATTGCACTTCAGAATTGTATAACTGACGTGCAATCCACGTGATTCTATTATACCCAACCGTCCGGTTGACCTTAACCGACCGGTTGACCCAGAGTTTAACCGACCGCCTGCACGTAAGGGCATACCGGTTGGTTGGATTGGCCTCAACCCCAACCCACACGGGTTATAAAAAACCGGTAGGCCGGACGTTAGGCGAATCTGAAAACCGTTCCATTACCTAATCGACGCAACAAAAAAAAAAAAAAATTTTGCCCAAGCGGTATTGTTACCGCTGGGAGGGGGCGGGGGCCTTGCTAATCTGGTCATTTGACCGTTGGCCCTATTTTTTTTGTTTTTTTTTGTTTTGTTTATTTATTTATTTTAATTCCATTTTTACCCTTTAAAAAATCTATAAATTCTCTACATTTTCTTCATTTTTATCCTACAACATTTCTCTCAATTCTCTTATTCTCATACTCTCTTAATCATCTTTATTATCAATTTTCAAGTTATTATTATTATTAGTTTTCAAATTCAAAGTAGCAAGACGCAAGACTTGAGCTTGAGTTTCAATTGAATTGAATCAAGTTTGGTACACTCGTTTCATTCTCTAATTATTTTATTAAATTGTCATATTTATTTGTTGATTATTTAAATATTTTATAATGTCTTTACTAAGGATTTGCGTGGATCGTAGTAAATCTAGTTCAAGGGTAAAAATCAGAGGTTCTTCATCATCTAATCAAAATATAGATTATGATCAAATGCAAAAAGATTTTGGAATAAGATAATGAATGTGATAACGTTCAATTAGATGATATTGATGAACTTGAAGAAGAACAAGAACCTCCTACACCTACTAGTGTTCCTTACAACGATGTTGATCGCTAGTGATAGTCTTAGTCGTAGTCGTAGACCTCCTTTACCAGGACCAGTAGAAAGAAAAAAAGGACTAAAGTGAGGCTCTTTTAAGATAAAGTTGTGGGTACTGATCGAGTTAAAAGTAATATTTGTGTAAAACTTATAATCATAAGGCGGGGTGACGGGGCGCACTATAGGTAGACATATAAAATACGATCATATGGCACAATGGAATGTTGTCCCTCAAAAAGAACCCGGTCAACAACAACTTAATCCATTAACTGGGGGGTTGACTAAGTACGATCCAAAAAAAGATCGCATTGAATTAGCAAAAATGATTGTCGGAGGTTGTTTGCCCTTTTCTTTTGCTTCTTCTTCATATTTAATTACATATATTCAAAGAGTATATAATCCTTTTTTTAAAGGTGTTCCTCGTAGTACTACTAGAGCCGATATTTTTAGACTTCATAATGATTATGTTATTTTCTTGCAATATTTGTTTGCTAACCTTCCATGCCATGTTAGTTTTACTTCAGACATTGGACATGCATTGAACGATTATGATTATTTAACAATTACTTGTCATTGGATTGATGAAAATTTTAGAATGGAAAAACGTATTATTGCTTTTGCGTATGACAAGGATCAAAGTCATACTGGAAAATATATAAGCGAAACTATTTGTTTTTATGCCCAAAAATATAATCTTTATAATAAAATACTTTGTGTATCATTCGATAATGCATCTAATAATCATCTTTGTAGATCTTTTAAGCGGAAGTACAACCACCACTTCGATATATTTCATGTTCGTTGTGCTTGTCATATTTATAATTTAATTGTTAAAAGTGGTCTTGATTTATTTTCACCGAAATAAAACTTGTCAAAAGAGTCATTGAGTTATTCAGGTAATAATAGGAAAAATAGAATTATAGAATTTAAAGAAAAATGTAAACAATTTAATTTGATACCTAAATTCATGTCAAGAGATTATTACGGTGGAATTATACTTATTTATTTTTAAAAGAATGTTATAAGTATAAAGACCCATAACACATGTTGCAAATGCGCATTGTAAGAACGTGATGTATATGTTAACAAGCGAACATTGGAAATCAATTGGTAAACTTTTAAAAATTTACGTAAATTTTACATCGCAATCGTTGAATTTTCGTGATCTTATTACCCAACGATTTGTAATGCTTTAGCTCATATAATTTGAAATTTCATATTTACTTTATGGTTTAAAATCAAATGTGAAATATAAAGATGCGATTCTGATTATGTTTGAAAAGTTTAAAAATATTTTTTCTTATTCACGATGTTTATTGTATTAGTGCGATCTTAAATCCTTCTATTAAAAAGTAGATTGTCATAATTTAATATTTAGTTTATATACTTATATGGAAATAGGTCAAGAAACTCCATCTTCATTTGATTGCATAAGTAAACTTGATACTAATTTAACTACATTATATGAATATTATGCTACATTACATGATAACACCAACTCGCTACTAATATTCCTTCTAGTTACAGTTACGTGTCTACACTGCAGGATTGATGATGATGATGAAGAAGAATCTTTAGACATATGGATCACTTTTACAACACAACCAACCTGGCCGATCTTGCGATGAGATGCAATTTTGTTTGCAAAATCCAATGGAGTCAAGAAAATTTTGACCCTTTACAATGGTGGCAGGATAACAAAGGCAATTCGGTACTTGCGATGGCGGGATGTTCTTAATGTCGATCTCAGCGGTGGCTTCGAAAGTGCATTTAGCCAAACACGAGATCAAATAGAGACACACGCCACTCGTTGGGTGGAAGCACATTAAGTGTTAGTGCGCAGAGATTGGATCGATCGAGAGAAGAAATCAAGGATGTGGAGACGTTAATTCTCAGGAAGATGAAGAAATATGCAATATTTTGGAAGCGGGAGCGAGGCGGACTGGAATTAATACTCCAGATTTAGAGGCTATGAAGCATAACCAATTCAATCAACTTATAGATTACGAAGAACTTGCAAAAATGATGCATAATATGTAAATAAAATTATTATTACTTCATTATGTACTCTTATTAACGTTATGAAAGTTCAAAAGTTTACATCTTATCATTAATTTTAATTTTACTATCTATTTAGTTGTTAATGTTATTACTTATTTGTTACCTTATATCTACTAATCTAATAAATTAATAAAAGTATAATTACAAATTTACAATATAAAGTTATAAACTATAAACTGTATAAAGTATAAAGTTATAAACTATAAAATAAAAAGTTAACTTTAAAGTTTCAATTTTAATATATACAACTAAATTATATATTATATTATTATATTACATATTTAAATTGAATTTAGTTTATATTATAGAAAATAAATACTAGAAATTAAAAAAAAATAGAAACCGACGGTTCGACCGAACCGCATGGCGACACGAATCGGTAACGACCGGACCGGTTGGCGATAGTCCGGTGAACGATCCGAATCGTTAAAGCCAGAAGGGCTCTGGTCCCGACGGTCACCGTTAGACACCTATAGATTCTATGGATACTGCTCAGTAGCCATATAAATTTTCTTCAAGATTCAAAACAACTTTATCGTATCATTAGTGTTAGTATTGATGTGTCGGGCGAAGAAACTTATACTTTGTAGCCTAGGTTGTTTGGCAAGGTGAGGCTAAGCTTAAAATATGCCTGTGATGTTTCTGGACGGAGCTTCATTTAAAATTTCTGAAATTGTTTCCTGAGTAATTGAAGATGCTTACTCTGTGATCTTGTGCCTATCCTCTTATGAATTGCAGATAACACCTGCAAAATGCAAGTAATGAGGTGATGTCTACCAAAATTGAGATCCGCCTTGCGAAAGCTGAACCGTTACATTGGACATTACTCGAGTATACAAGGGAGCTTGTTATAGTTCAGAGGCCTAATGTGTGAACATTTTAGATTGATAAGATAGTTGAGTAACAATGTTTTAGTCTTTAATAAAACACTTTAATAACGCTTTGAATGATTGTCCATTTTGGGAAGACTTTTTACAATAGATTCTAGCTATTCAATGAATTTTTGGTGTTATTTAAAATTTTAGTCCATTTTATCGGTGCACTCAATTTGCAATATTGAAATTAAGTTGTAAAAAAAAATCCCACCAAATTTAATTTTCCGCCATATTAAAATTAATTATTAATTTAATAGAAATTTTAAAAAAAATTGAATCAAAATTTAAATTTATGTGACAGATTTGAACTGTCATCTTTTTGTGACATTTGTGTGGCGGGTTTGAACCGTCATCTGTTTGTGATATTTGTGTGACGGATAAAAACCGTCACATGTCGTGTGACAGATACATAACCGTCATCTGTTTGTAACAGTGACAAAGATGACACTTACAGGAACCGTCATCTTAGGGGTTAGATGACGGTTTTTACCTGTCACTGTAGCCTGCTTTTCTTGTAGTGTTGGAATATTGATGTGAAGGCCATAACTGTCGCAAATTATTTTCGACATTGTGAAATTTGATCTGAGGAAGGTATGCTTCTAGAAGAATAAACTGGTGATGTTGAATGCATTCAAAGATTAGAGGAAGCTATTTCTAATCTACATTATAGAAATTCCATGAATGTAGATCAGATTCTGAATTATCCTAGTGAAAATGAAGCTTCGCCTACGGGCGAAGAAATTATTCTAATGGGTATGGAAGATGATGACAATCAAGATCCAGATGATAGTAAAGTTATACCACATGTTTCTCCAAAAGAAGTTTTTCTTGCCGTAGAGATTTTGAAAAATTACTTGCTTCAAAATGAGAAGAATGTGTCGAATGTAGTTTATGCCCTCCAAAAAGTTAAAGATGAAATTGAGTTCAGTTCGCATGAAAAGAAGAACCAATTAACTATAGATACATATTTTAGAAAATCATAAAATTTGAAATAAAATTGTTTAGGAAGTGCTTTATTTTATGAGTTATATATGTAATTTAATACGTATTTAATAAATTATTATTTTATATTTTCAGTGGGCCACAAGGAATTTTTTAAAATTATTATCTTATGCATTTATCGAGGTATTATTTTATCTCATTGGCCCAAGTCGTTACCGGAAAAAAATATTATTTAATCGAGATTATTAATTTATCGAATATTCATTTATCGAGATTTTACTATCAATTCATCTTGAATACTTATACACTTCCTAATTTACCAAATTTCTAAGTAACACTTAGTAGTTAATTGATAAACATGCTAACCCATAATAGACACACCTTCTCCATCTGCATGACCACATTTTCCTGTTTTTGTGAATCTTAAATGATGGTCAATAACATTTGTCTAACTTTCATTAGCTGAAGTTTCTAGTGTTGATGCAATATCATAATGGATAACTCGTAAAGGAAAAGAAATTGAAACATTCAAAACAAAGAAAAGAAGGTTATCTACTTATCTTAAACCTAAATGTTCATTGGTCTTATTTTGTAAAGCAGGAATCCAACTACACTCTCCTTCCTAATAGATCTAAGAAATCCATATACTGATTCAGATTCACCAGTAAGCTACTTTTACACCAGAAGTACAAATTTTGTAAACTTTGTGTCACCTTTTCATCTAAAAGCTTAAGTTGTTAGAAAGATTAAATTTTAATTGTTTAATTGTATTCTCAACACGCTCTCTCATGTGTGACCTGATTCTTTTTCATGGACTAAATATGTGAAAATTCATTTTCATAATAGGCGGCAGTGAAATTTGATCTCAGGACCTCTGCCTGCTCTGATACCATCTTGAAGTATGTGACCGTCTCATATAAAAACTTAAGCTGTTAGAGAGAGCAAACTTTTATTTGTTAGAATAATAATAATTAGAATAATTATTATAATTAATGTTGTATCATTTTATGTATGGCAAGTAGTAAAATGATTAATAGGATTATGTTAATTAGGAAGAAGATTGATTTGATTAGGAAGATTAGAGACATGATTTACTCTTATTCATTTAATTGTATATTGTGTATATATTATTTCCTTAATGGATGAATACAATGGAGGAAAATATTTCAATTATTACATGGTATCAAAGCTTTAAGGAAAATATCCAAAAATATTTTTCCTACCCATTTTCGGTCATCTTCCTCCAAAAAACCTACCTTGGACGAAAAAAATTCAATTTTTTTTCATGTTTCGTGTCTCCATTGGTGATCATCATCCATACCAACCAACTATGTCTGAGTCCAAATTATCTTTTCATCCCTCCCTTACTGTCTCAAACATCAAAATACATGTTTCCGTCAAACTAAAAATGAAAATCATTCATTATGCAACTTGTGTGGAATTATTCAAATATGTTGCCGGGCTCACAAGGTTCTTCATCATATAATTCCTCCAAAAGATGGAAAAGGGCAGGAATTAACAATCGATGCAGACAAGGAAATGTGGGATACACTTGATGTCACAGTCCTTAGTTGGATTTATGCAACAATCTCCACTAACTTGTTGTATACAATAATGGAACCGGATTCAACAACCATGACGGCTTGAAAACACCTGCGAGATATCTTTCAAGATAATCAAAACTCTCGCGCTATTACATTGGAGCATGAGTTCTCAGTCATTGACATGGTGGATTTTCCTAATGTTTCTGCATATTGTCAACGTCTCAAAGTGTTGGCAGATCAATTAAGAAACGTAGGGTCACCAGTTACTAATAACCGATTTGTCTTGCAGTTGGTCGTCGGTCTCACTGATGCGTATAGCGGCGTCGGAACTCTAATCCGTCAAAGTAATCTTCTACCATAATTTTATCAAGCAAGGTCTATGCTTGTGCTTGAAGATTCAAATTTGATGAAAAAGGCTTCAACTACTTCAAATTACGCCATGATTGACACTTCCTCAAATGATGGTAATGTTTTTTACCCTTCTCAACAAAATAAGGGACAAAAAGGACGTAAAAATAATAAGAATAAGGGTGAAAATAACGAATATAACAAAGGTGGAGGCCATTGGAATTCTGGTGGCGGCGAAAATGGCAGCACCACTAACTCTAGTGGCGGACTGTGGCAACAACAATGCGGTAGAAATGGCGACGGTGGCGGCAGGAAAGTGGCCTAGGGAACTTGGGCATGGCAGTGGTCTTGGGCTGCACCGCCCAGCCCAGTCCCAATAGGGAATTGGGCCAGGCCGCCCCAAAGGCCCATTTGCCAGTCCCAGCCAACTGGGCAGTTTCAAAGGCAGGCCCATTTTACTGGGTCTGTCTCTTCAGGCAACAACATTGGGCCTCTACCGACCCAGTAGTAGGAGACCCATTCAGCAGTGGACCCCCACAGATATTGAGTCCGACATGTACATCCTTGGACTTAATCCATCGGGTTCAAATTACTATATGGACACCGAAGCGACGTCCCATATGACGTCCTCCCAAGGTAACCTCTCATCCTATTTTAATTTGAGCAATGATAATGGTATAATTGTCAGAAATGGTCATTCAATTCCAATAAAAGGGTATGGTTCTTTCAAATTGTCACCACCACACCCACCACTAATTTTAAAAAATGTGTTTCATGCTCCTAAATTAATCAAAAACTCGGTATATGTTAGAAAGTTTACTACTGATAATTGGGTATATGTTCATTTTGACCCGTTTGGATTTTCTGTGCATGGTTTTTAGACGGGAAAACTTCTCATGAGATGTGATAGCAAGGGGGAGCTCTATCCATTAAATATATCAAATCAACAGCCCAAGTTTCCATCTACTTTTGTAGTCGTGGAACCATCTTTATGGCACCAACGTTTGGGACATCCGGGAGGGGCTGTTTTGGCCTCTCTTAAACAAAATAAATTTATTTCTTGTACCCAAATACAGACTCTAAATAAATGTCATTCTTTTGCACTTGGTAAATATGTTAAAATGCCATTTATTTCTTCTACTTCATGCACTTATATGCAATTTGATATTTTACATTGTGATATTTGGACATCACCGTTTTGAGTTCTTCTGGTCATAGATATTATTTGCTCATACTTGATGACTACTCTAATTATTTGTAGACATTCCCTTTGTCGAAAAAATCACAAGTGTTTTTCACTTTTCTCACATTTAAGAGTATTCATCCGAACTCAATTTGAACGGGATATCAAGAATATTCAATGTGATAATGGGGGGGGGGGGGTTGACAATAATCAGTTTTGGGATTTTTTCAAAACAAATGGTCTAAATTTCGTATGTCTTGTCCTCACACATCATCACAAAATGGGAAGGCGAAACGCAAAATTTGAATCATAAATAATATTGTTAGAACATCTCTTGTTCATGCTTCAATACCTCTATATTTTGGCATCATGCACTCCAAATGGCCACTTACCTGTTGAATATTTTTCCTCATAAAAATATGTCTTACCAAGCTCCACTAAAAATGTTTTATTTACGAGAGCCCTCCTATTTTCATTTAAGAGTGTTTGGTTGCCTTTTCTATCTTGTATTTCCGTCTACCACAATCACAAAACTCCAGCCCTGGTCTACTCCACGTGTCTTCTTGGGATATCCTACTAATCATCGCGGTTATAAATGTTACAATATTTCTTCCAAAAGAATAATTATAAGTCGTCACATAATTTTTGATGAAACAATTTTTTTGTTTGCCAAGATACATGAAACCGGGACTCGCAACTATGATTTTTTGGATGGTGATAAGTTTCAGTATCTGACATATTTTTCCACAGCTCGGTACCCACTGTTTGCGCTGGAAACTCGAGTTTGAGCCCACTGGACCAAAGAACGATGGCCCAGCCGCTTGACCATTCAGTCCAGCAGGTTGGGTCGTCGATTCTGAGACCCAGTCATTCTTTCCCCACACAGCCACAACCCACTGGACAATTGGGCCATCTATCGGCTTCAACCCCACTCCAGAACACACGGGACACTCAACCCGCTGACTTTATCTGCCAAAACCCACTAGACAGTGACATCCAGCCCATTTCCTCAATCTCAACTAGTGGCGTCCAGTCCACTGGTCATGCCACTCATCTGGTCACCCATAGTCAATATGGAATTATCAAATCCAATACCAAATATAGCCTACATCCAGGTCTCGAAATCACCTTTTCCTCGTAACCTAGTGTCTGCTCTAAAAGACCCGAATTTGAAAATGGTCATGGATGATAAATATCACGCTCTAATTAAAAATAGGATGTGAGATTTAGTACCTCGTCCATCTAATTCTAATATAATTCGGTCTATGTGGATTTTCAGTCATAAAGAAAATTCTGATAGAACTTTTGAGCAGCATAATGCCTTGTAGGTGATGGAACAATACAGTAGGTTGGTGTAGATTGTGGGGAGACGTTCAGTCCAGTGGTTAAATCGGTAACTATCAGATCAGTTCTCAACCTGTCTCTCTCAAAAGGATGGCCCCTTCATCAATTGGATGTCAAAACTGTTTTCCTTCACGGGCACCTCAATGAAACTGTCTATATGCACCAACCATTGGGATACAGAGATTCTACATATCCCAATCATGTCTGTTTTCTCAATAAATTATTATATGGACTCAAGAAGGCCCCCAGGGCATGGTATAAGCAGTTTGCAGATTTAGTGTCACAAATTGGATTTTCTCACAACCGTTTCGATAATTCTCTATTTATTTATTGTCAGGGTAATAACATTTCTTATCTTCTTTTATATGTGGACGATATTATCCTAACAACATCATCAGACTCTATTCATAATAGTATTATGTCACAACTTAGATCCGAATTTTCTATGAAAGATCTTGGTCCACTCCACTACTTTCTAGGAATTGTTGTGACACGTCATGCATGTAGATTATTTCTCTCCCAGAAGAAGTATGCATCTGAAATTGTTGAACGAGCTGGAATGTCATCGATCATGAAAACCTTCGGAAACTCCGGTAGATACTAAGTCTAAATTGAGTGCCACATGTCGATCCCACATTATACCGCAGCCTAGCAGGAGCTTTGAAGGATCTCACATTCACTAGGCCAGATATTACTTATGCAGTGCAATAAGTGTGCTTATTTATGCATAATCCAATTGAGGAACATATGCATGCTCTAAAACGCATTGTGCAACATATTCAGGGCACTCTGGAGTATGGACTACATCTCTACTCATCCTCCATTTCCAAACTTGCCACTTACACGGATGTCGACTGAGCAAGATGTCCGAACACCAGATGCTCTACCTCAGATTATTGTTTCTTCCTCGATGACAATTTGATGTCATGGTCATCGAAAAGACAAGCCACAATATCACATTCAAGTGCTAAAGCAGAATACCGTGCTATTGTCAATGTTGTGTCCGAATCATGTTGGATTAGAAATATGCTACTTGAACTTCATTGCCCAATTCCAAAAGCCACACTGGTATACTGTGATAATATTAGTGTAATTTATCTATCAAGAAATTCAATCAATCATCAACACACTAAACATATTGAGTTAGATATCCATTTTGTTCGTGAGAAGGTGGCTCGTGAACAAGTGCGAGTGTTACATGTCCCAACACGTCATCAAATCACATATATTTTCACAAAAGACTTCCGCTGGTATTATTTGAAAATTTTCGGGACGATCTCAGACTTCACGCCTTCTTCACTGATCATGGGAGGTTAGAATAATAATAATAATAATAATAATAATAATAATAATAAGAATTAGAATAATTATTGTAATTAATGTATTATCATTTTATGTATGGTAAGTAGTAAAATGATTATTAGGATTATGTTAACTAGGAAGAAGATTGATTTGATTAGGAAGATTAGAGCCATGATTTACTCTTCTCATTTAATTGTATATTGTGTATATATTATTTCCTTAATGAATGAATACAATAGAGGAAATTTTTTCAAATGATTACATTATTATTTAATTATATTCTCAACAACATCTATTTTTAGTTCTAGAAATCAGATTTTTTTTCCCCTTCAAAACAAGTCTTGTTCCTCTCCAGCCAAATTGTCCAAAAAATGCACAATGGAAAAGTCCTCCATATCTCACGCTAACTTTCCATAAAGCTCTTTACACTATGAGGCCTCACTCAGTTAATACCTCTAATGGATGGAAATAAATCCCAGTATATGAAGGTAAAAGCCTTGTTCCTCTCCATATTCACAAAAATCACATCATGGTATATGAAGGTAAAAACATAAAAACAAAAGAGGCTAATTAACTTATTTAATTAGATTTTATAAAACAGGTTAATCATATATAATTGGTGGAAAATGCCCGAGCCACTTAATTTGGATTCCATAGTAGGCATGTGGTACTTCATTTATTGATGTGAGTTTGCAGTAGTATAGGCCTTGTACTAGACTAAGAAGCATGTTATGTGAAGGCTCTAAATCTACAAATATATGGCAAGCTCCCCTCTCCAGTCTCTACTCTTCAACTGCTCCAATCTACTCCTCAACCTAGGAAATTGTTGCAAAAAACAACTAGTCAATAAAACTGTCTTGTAACAGTTTGCACGACGAAAAAATCTGATGACAGTAGTGTCCTGACCAGCTTGCACGCACATAGACTAATTGTAAAGATACATGATATCTCTCACTAGCACATGTACCAAGTAACTGTTGGAATAGTTGTGTATGAATAGGGGTGGAAGAACTGAAAAGGATAGACAAAATAGTGTTCGCAACGTTTGCCGAGTCGAGTGATGACACTCTCTCGTTAAGGTAAAATTACCCCCATATATATTGGCTTACGGATAGTGGGTAATAGCCTCCCAAGATAAAACAACAATAACTTTCACAAGTGCAAGCCAACATTTGTGAATCCTTAGAAGAAGTAAGAACTCATGATTGCTAGAAGAAGAAGAGACACTCAAATATTTTCTAGATTTTGGATTATATTTCAAGAGTGATTTGAGGCTTCTATTTATAGTGCAAACATGACCATTCACTTGCTATGTGAATGTACTAAATGGAGATGTATTGAACACTTCAAAGAGTGCCTAGAATCTGCCAAAGGTTGGTAGATTCATGGCCTCTAAATGAGTTCACACTTTCAGAAATTCCTTTGAATTCTGAGTTCACTGTACGCGTAGCGCCGCGGCCCTAGTCTGGTAGCGCTGCGACGCCAAATAGGCAGAGACCAACTTTGAGTCTCTGGACGACCGACACCGCGTCCCTGGTCAGTTGGCGCCGCGACACTGGCTCGTCGTGGCTCTTTCCCAATTTTCTTATTTTGCACATTTCTTCCTTTCTCATACCGTCGTGGGAGACTCATCAATTTGGACAATTAAACGTTCATCCTTATGTGTCTTAAGATCACTTAACATGTGTACCAACATCTCTTTCACTACTTGAAATTTAGCGAGACGTTGTACGACGTATGCACCAACCATTGGGATACAGAGATTCTACATATCCCAATCATGTCTGTTTTCTCAATAAATTATTATATGGACTCAAGAAGGCCCCCAGGGCATGGTATAAGCAGTTTGCAGATTTAGTGTCACAAATTGGATTTTCTCAACCGCTTCGATAATTCTCTATTTATTTATCGTGGTAATAACATTTCTTATCTTCTTTATATGTGGGCGATATTATCCTAACAACATCATCAGACTCTATTCATAATAGTATTATGTCACAACTTAGATCCGAATTTTCTATGAAAGATCTTGGTCCACTCCACTACTTTCTAGGAATTGTTGTGACACGTCATGCATGTAGATTATTTCTCTCCCAGAAGAAGTATGCATCTGAAATTGTTGAACGAGCTGGAATGTCATCGATCATGAAAACCTTCGGCAACTCCGGTAGATACTAAGTCTAAATTGAGTGCCACATGTCGATCCCACATTATACCGCAGCCTAGCAGGAGCTTTGAAGGATCTCACATTCACTAGGCGGATATTACTTATGCGAAGGCAATAAGTGTGCTTATTTATGCATAATCCAATTGAGGAACATATCATGCTCTAAAACGCATTGTGCAACATATTCGTGGCACTGCGAGTATGGACTACATCTCTACTCATCCTCCATTTCCAAACTTGCCACTTACACGGATGTCCGATCGAGCAAGATGTCCGAACACCGATGCTCTACCTCGATTATTGCTTTTCCTCGATGACAATTTGATGTCATGGTCATCGAAAAGACAAGCCACAATATCACATTCAAGTGCTAAAGCGTAATACCGCTATTGTCAATGTTGTGTCCGAATCATGTTGGATTAGAAATATGCTACTTGAACTTCATTGCCCAATTCCAAAGCCACACCGTATCTTGTGATAATATTAGTGTAATTTATCTATCAAGAAATTCAATCAATCATCAACACACTAAACATATTGAGTTAGATATCCATTTTGTTCGTGAGAAGGTGGCTCGTGAACAAGTGCGAGTGTTACATGTCCCAACACGTCATCAAATCACATATATTTTCACAAAAGACTTCCGCTTGTATTATTTGAAAATTTTGGACGATCTCAGATCACGCCTTCACTTGATCATTGCGGGAGGTTAGAATAATAATAATAATAATAATAATAATAATAATAATAATTAGAATAATTATTGTAATTAATGTAGTATCATTTTATGTATGGTAAGTAGTAAAATGATTATTAGGATTATGTTAACTAGGAAGAAGATTGATTTGATTAGGAAGATTAGAGCCATGATTTACTCTTCTCATTTAATTGTATATTGTGTATATATTATTTCCTTAATGAATGAATACAATAGAGGAAATTTTTTCAAATGATTACATTATTATTTAATTATATTCTCAACAACATCTATTTTTAGTTCTAGAAATCAGATTTTTTTTCCCCTTCAAAACAAGTCTTGTTCTCTCACCAAATTGTCCAAAAATGCACAATGGAAAAGTCCTCCATATCTGCACGCCAACTTTCCATAAAGCTCTTTACACTATGAGGCCTCACTCAGTTAATACCTCTAATGGATGGAAATAAATCCCAGTATATGAAGGTAAAAGCCTTGTTCCTCTCCATATTCACAAAAATCACATCATGGTATATGAAGGTAAAAACATAAAAACAAAAGAGGCTAATTAACTTATTTAATTAGATTTTATAAAACAGGTTAATCATATATAATTGGTGGAAAATGCCCGAGCCACTTAATTTGGATTCCATAGTAGGCATGTGGTACTTCATTTATTGATGTGAGTTTGCAGTAGTATAGGCCTTGTACTAGACTAAGAAGCATGTTATGTGAAGGCTCTAAATCTACAAATATATGGCAAGCTCCCCTCTCCAGTCTCTACTCTTCAACTGCTCCAATCTACTCCTCAACCTAGGAAATTGTTGCAAAAAACAACTAGTCAATAAAACTGTCTTGTAACAGTTTGCACGACGAAAAAATCTGATGACAGTAGTGTCCTGACCAGCTTGCACGCACATAGACTAATTGTAAAGATACATGATATCTCTCACTAGCACATGTACCAAGTAACTGTTGGAATAGTTGTGTATGAATAGGGGTGGAAGAACTGAAAAGGATAGACAAAATAGTGTTCGCAACGTTTGCCGAGTCGAGTGATGACACTCTCTCGTTAAGGTAAAATTACCCCCATATATATTGGCTTACGGATAGTGGGTAATAGCCTCCCAAGATAAAACAACAATAACTTTCACAAGTGCAAGCCAACATTTGTGAATCCTTAGAAGAAGTAAGAACTCATGATTGCTAGAAGAAGAAGAGACACTCAAATATTTTCTAGATTTTGGATTATATTTCAAGAGTGATTTGAGGCTTCTATTTATAGTGCAAACATGACCATTCACTTGCTATGTGAATGTACTAAATGGAGATGTATTGAACACTTCAAAGAGTGCCTAGAATCTGCCAAAGGTTGGTAGATTCATGGCCTCTAAATGAGTTCACACTTTCAGAAATTCCTTTGAATTCTGAGTTCACTGTACGCGTAGCGCCGCGGCCCTAGTCTGGTAGCGCTGCGACGCCAAATAGGCAGAGACCAACTTTGAGTCTCTGGACGACCGACACCGCGTCCCTGGTCAGTTGGCGCCGCGACACTGGCTCGTCGTGGCTCTTTCCCAATTTTCTTATTTTGCACATTTCTTCCTTTCTCATACCGTCGTGGGAGACTCATCAATTTGGACAATTAAACGTTCATCCTTATGTGTCTTAAGATCACTTAACATGTGTACCAACATCTCTTTCACTACTTGAAATTTAGCGAGACGTTGTACGACGTATGCACCAACCATTGGGATCTGAGAGATTCTACATATCCCAATCATGTCTGTTTTCTCAATAAATTATTATATGGACTCAAGAAGGCCCCCAGGGCATGGTATAAGCAGTTTGCAGATTTAGTGTCACAAATTGGATTTTCTCACAACCGTTTCGATAATTCTCTATTTATTTATTGTCAGGGTAATAACATTTCTTATCTTCTTTTATATGTGGACGATATTATCCTAACAACATCATCAGACTCTATTCATAATAGTATTATGTCACAACTTAGATCCGAATTTTCTATGAAAGATCTTGGTCCACTCCACTACTTTCTAGGAATTGTTGTGACACGTCATGCATGTAGATTATTTCTCTCCCAGAAGAAGTATGCATCTGAAATTGTTGAACGAGCTGGAATGTCATCGATCATGAAAACCTTCGGCAACTCCGGTAGATACTAAGTCTAAATTGAGTGCCACATGTCGATCCCACATTATACCGCAGCCTAGCAGGAGCTTTGAAGGATCTCACATTCACTAGGCCAGATATTACTTATGCAGTGCAATAAGTGTGCTTATTTATGCATAATCCAATTGAGGAACATATGCATGCTCTAAAACGCATTGTGCAACATATTCAGGGCACTCTGGAGTATGGACTACATCTCTACTCATCCTCCATTTCCAAACTTGCCACTTACACGGATGTCGACTGAGCAAGATGTCCGAACACCAGATGCTCTACCTCAGATTATTGTTTCTTCCTCGATGACAATTTGATGTCATGGTCATCGAAAAGACAAGCCACAATATCACATTCAAGTGCTAAAGCAGAATACCGTGCTATTGTCAATGTTGTGTCCGAATCATGTTGGATTAGAAATATGCTACTTGAACTTCATTGCCCAATTCCAAAAGCCACACTGGTATACTGTGATAATATTAGTGTAATTTATCTATCAAGAAATTCAATCAATCATCAACACACTAAACATATTGAGTTAGATATCCATTTTGTTCGTGAGAAGGTGGCTCGTGAACAAGTGCGAGTGTTACATGTCCCAACACGTCATCAAATCACATATATTTTCACAAAAGACTTCCGCTGGTATTATTTGAAAATTTTGGAATGATCTACACTTTCATTGCGCCGATCATTGCGGGGAGGGTTAGAATAATAATAATAATAATAATAATAATAATAATAATAATTAGAATAATTATTGTAATTAATGTAGTATCATTTTATGTATGGTAAGTAGTAAAATGATTATTAGGATTATGTTAACTAGGAAGAAGATTGATTTGATTAGGAAGATTAGAGCCATGATTTACTCTTCTCATTTAATTGTATATTGTGTATATATTATTTCCTTAATGAATGAATACAATAGAGGAAATTTTTTCAAATGATTACATTATTATTTAATTATATTCTCAACAACATCTATTTTTAGTTCTAGAAATCAGATTTTTTTTCCCCTTCAAAACAAGTCTTGTTCTCTCCACCAAATTGTCCAAAAATGCACAATGGAAAAGTCCTCCATATCTGCACGCCAACTTTCCATAAAGCTCTTTACACTATGAGGCCTCACTCAGTTAATACCTCTAATGGATGGAAATAAATCCCAGTATATGAAGGTAAAAGCCTTGTTCCTCTCCATATTCACAAAAATCACATCATGGTATATGAAGGTAAAAACATAAAAACAAAAGAGGCTAATTAACTTATTTAATTAGATTTTATAAAACAGGTTAATCATATATAATTGGTGGAAAATGCCCGAGCCACTTAATTTGGATTCCATAGTAGGCATGTGGTACTTCATTTATTGATGTGAGTTTGCAGTAGTATAGGCCTTGTACTAGACTAAGAAGCATGTTATGTGAAGGCTCTAAATCTACAAATATATGGCAAGCTCCCCTCTCCAGTCTCTACTCTTCAACTGCTCCAATCTACTCCTCAACCTAGGAAATTGTTGCAAAAAACAACTAGTCAATAAAACTGTCTTGTAACAGTTTGCACGACGAAAAAATCTGATGACAGTAGTGTCCTGACCAGCTTGCACGCACATAGACTAATTGTAAAGATACATGATATCTCTCACTAGCACATGTACCAAGTAACTGTTGGAATAGTTGTGTATGAATAGGGGTGGAAGAACTGAAAAGGATAGACAAAATAGTGTTCGCGTTTAGAAGTCGAGTGATGACACTCTCGTTAAGGTAAAATTACCC
The DNA here is from genome assembly GCA_029844215.1 of Przewalskia tangutica. Classification (NCBI taxonomy): domain Eukaryota; kingdom Viridiplantae; phylum Streptophyta; class Magnoliopsida; order Solanales; family Solanaceae; genus Przewalskia; species Przewalskia tangutica. The sequence goes on along the minus strand of CM056723.1, from coordinate 113,234,857 downwards.
CCATATATATTGGCTTACGGATAGTGGGTAATAGCCTCCCAAGATAAAACAACAATAACTTTCACAAGTGCAAGCCAACATTTGTGAATCCTTAGAAGAAGTAAGAACTCATGATTGCTAGAAGAAGAGACACTCAAATATTTTCTAGATTTTGGATTATATTTCAAGAGTGATTTGAGGCTTCTATTTATAGTGCAAACATGACCATTCACTTGCTATGTGAATGTACTAAATGGAGATGTATTGAACACTTCAAAGAGTGCCTAGAATCTGCCAAAGGTTGGTAGATTCATGGCCTCTAAATGAGTTCACACTTTCAGAAATTCCTTTGAATTCTGAGTTCACTGTACGCGTAGCGCCGCGGCCCTAGTCTGGTAGCGCTGCGACGCCAAATAGGCAGAGACCAACTTTGAGTCTCTGGACGACCGACACCGCGTCCCTGGTCAGTTGGCGCCGCGACACTGGCTCGTCGTGGCTCTTTCCCAATTTTCTTATTTTGCACATTTCTTCCTTTCTCATACGAGTCGTGGAGACTCAATTTGGACAATTAAACGTTCATCCTTATGTGTCTTAAGATCACTTAACATGTGTACCAACATCTCTTTCACTACTTGAAATTTAGCGAGACGTTGTACGACGTATGCACCAACCATTGGGATACAGAGATTCTACATATCCCAATCATGTCTGTTTTCTCAATAAATTATTATATGGACTCAAGAAGGCCCCCAGGGCATGGTATAAGCAGTTTGCAGATTTAGTGTCACAAATTGGATTTTCTCACAACCGTTTCGATAATTCTCTATTTATTTATTGTCAGGGTAATAACATTTCTTATCTTCTTTTATATGTGGACGATATTATCCTAACAACATCATCAGACTCTATTCATAATAGTATTATGTCACAACTTAGATCCGAATTTTCTATGAAAGATCTTGGTCCACTCCACTACTTTCTAGGAATTGTTGTGACACGTCATGCATGTAGATTATTTCTCTCCCAGAAGAAGTATGCATCTGAAATTGTTGAACGAGCTGGAATGTCATCGATCATGAAAACCTTCGGCAACTCCGGTAGATACTAAGTCTAAATTGAGTGCCACATGTCGATCCCACATTATACCGCAGCCTAGCAGGAGCTTTGAAGGATCTCACATTCACTAGGCCAGATATTACTTATGCAGTGCAATAAGTGTGCTTATTTATGCATAATCCAATTGAGGAACATATGCATGCTCTAAAACGCATTGTGCAACATATTCAGGGCACTCTGGAGTATGAATTACATCTCTACTCATCCTCCATTTCCAAACTTGCCACTTACGGATGTCGATGAGCAAGATGTCCAACACGGATGCTCTACCTCAGATTATTGTTTCTTCCTCGATGACAATTTGATGTCATGGTCATCGAAAAGACAAGCCACAATATCACATTCAAGTGCTAAAGCAGAATACCGTGCTATTGTCAATGTTGTGTCCGAATCATGTTGGATTAGAAATATGCTACTTGAACTTCATTGCCCAATTCCAATAGCCACACTGGTATACTGTGATAATATTAGTGTAATTTATCTATCAAGAAATTCAATCAATCATCAACACACTAAACATATTGAGTTAGATATCCATTTTGTTCGTGAGAAGGTGGCTCGTGAACAAGTGCGAGTGTTACATGTCCCAACACGTCATCAAATCACATATATTTTCACAAAAGACTTCCGCTGGTATTATTTGAAAATTTTCGGAATGATCTGCACTTTCACGCCCTTGACCATTGCGGGAGGTTAGAATAATAATAATAATAATAATAATAATAATAATAATAATTAGAATAATTATTGTAATTAATGTAGTATCATTTTATGTATGGTAAGTAGTAAAATGATTATTAGGATTATGTTAACTAGGAAGAAGATTGATTTGATTAGGAAGATTAGAGCCATGATTTACTCTTCTCATTTAATTGTATATTGTGTATATATTATTTCCTTAATGAATGAATACAATAGAGGAAATTTTTTCAAATGATTACATTATTATTTAATTATATTCTCAACAACATCTATTTTTAGTTCTAGAAATCAGATTTTTTTTCCCCTTCAAAACAAGTCTTGTTCCTCTCCAGCCAAATTGTCCAAAAAATGCACAATGGAAAAGTCCTCCATATCTGCTGCTGCCAACTTTCCATAAAGCTCTTTACACTATGAGGCCTCACTCAGTTAATACCTCTAATGGATGGAAATAAATCCCAGTATATGAAGGTAAAAGCCTTGTTCCTCTCCATATTCACAAAAATCACATCATGGTATATGAAGGTAAAAACATAAAAACAAAAGAGGCTAATTAACTTATTTAATTAGATTTTATAAAACAGGTTAATCATATATAATTGGTGGAAAATGCCCGAGCCACTTAATTTGGATTCCATAGTAGGCATGTGGTACTTCATTTATTGATGTGAGTTTGCAGTAGTATAGGCCTTGTACTAGACTAAGAAGCATGTTATGTGAAGGCTCTAAATCTACAAATATATGGCAAGCTCCCCTCTCCAGTCTCTACTCTTCAACTGCTCCAATCTACTCCTCAACCTAGGAAATTGTTGCAAAAAACAACTAGTCAATAAAACTTGTAACGGTTTGCTGACGAAAAATCGATGTGATGAGTGTCTGACCACTTGCATACGCATAGACTAATTGTAAAGATACATGATATCTCTCACTAGCACATGTACCAAGTAACTGTTGGAATAGTTGTGTATGAATAGGGGTGGAAGAACTGAAAAGGATAGACAAAATAGTGTTCGCAACGTTTGCCGAGTCGAGTGATGACACTCTCTCGTTAAGGTAAAATTACCCCCATATATATTGGCTTACGGATAGTGGGTAATAGCCTCCCAAGATAAAACAACAATAACTTTCACAAGTGCAAGCCAACATTTGTGAATCCTTAGAAGAAGTAAGAACTCATGATTGCTAGAAGAAGAAGAGACACTCAAATATTTTCTAGATTTTGGATTATATTTCAAGAGTGATTTGAGGCTTCTATTTATAGTGCAAACATGACCATTCACTTGCTATGTGAATGTACTAAATGGAGATGTATTGAACACTTCAAAGAGTGCCTAGAATCTGCCAAAGGTTGGTAGATTCATGGCCTCTAAATGAGTTCACACTTTCAGAAATTCCTTTGAATTCTGAGTTCACTGTACGCGTAGCGCCGCGGCCCTAGTCTGGTAGCGCTGCGACGCCAAATAGGCAGAGACCAACTTTGAGTCTCTGGACGACCGACACCGCGTCCCTGGTCAGTTGGCGCCGCGACACTGGCTCGTCGTGGCTCTTTCCCAATTTTCTTATTTTGCACATTTCTTCCTTTCTCATACCGTCGTGGGAGACTCATCAATTTGGACAATTAAACGTTCATCCTTATGTGTCTTAAGATCACTTAACATGTGTACCAACATCTCTTTCACTACTTGAAATTTAGCGAGACGTTGTACGACGTATGCATGTGTATGGAAATAATATTTCCGACATGTGGGGCCCCATGTGTTCAAGTCATTAAGGATGGGATAAACTCAATCTCACTAGGTAAATTTCTAACAATCCCCTCTTGAAAGAGGTGTTGGTGAACTCAATCTCACTAGGTAAATTTATAACAATCCCCTCTTGAAAGAGGTGTTGGTGCACGCGAAGTGCCAACTATTAGCAATCTATCAGCGGAAGTATATTGCATCAGGATAGGTATCCTATGGCCTTTAACCTTCCCTAGTCAAATACCATCGGACATACTTATTGCGCGGTGAACATGTTGTCTTGAACCGTCAATGTTTAGTGTATGCCAAGACAATGATAAAGACACAATAACTATCCAATCTCTTGTTTTTTCTTTATTGTTCTATCCGTTGTGGCGGTGGACACACGTGAATTCTTAAGTGTGCATGATTGAGGCGACATGTCCTCACACTTAAATAGGTGATCTCCTATAAGGTACCTTGCATTACCGCACTATACAAGTGTTAGGAATCATTAAAAGTATCTTCATCTTAACCTCGACTCTCGAGGGTTATGTTAAGACTTTGACACTTAACATGTACCCACCATACAGGTATCACTTTAGTGTCTATTGTGGAAAGGCTTTGGATTAGTATTTCCATAAGGAACTAATATCTGAAGTGCTCTTTCTTTTCTCGAAGCGCTTAGCTGAGCCTTTACAACTTAGTTTTTCCATTGAACCAAATTTTTGGGATCTCCTGTCAGTATGGTTGGGTTACCACCGTATCAGCTCTTATTATTTAGGTTTTAAGCCTATTCCCCTAGACAGGTAGAACATATGATCTTTGGGTAATCCCTTAGTCAAAGGGTCAGCTATATTCTCCTTTGATTTTATGTAATCGATGGATATTATACCCGTGGAGATCAACTGTCTAACAGTCTTATGTCTCCTACAAATGTGTCGAGACTTGCCATTGTATATGCTACTCCGTGCCCTTCTTAACTTGGCTGGTATCGCGATGGATCATGCGAAGATGCAGGTTTATCGTGAGGATATCCTCCAAGAAGTCATGAAGCCACTTTGCTTCTTCACCTGCTTTGTCTAAAGCGATGAACTCCGATTCCATAGTGGATCGGGTGATGCAAGTTTGTTTGGAGGACTTCCAGGACACATCCCCACCACCAATTGTAAAAATGTACCCACTGGTGGACTTGGTGTTCCTTATATCGGGATATCCAGTTTGCATCACTGTACCCCTATAGTACAACTGGATACCTCGAGTAATGTAATCCGTAGGACAATGTATACTTCAAATACCGAAGTATTCGATTAAGCGTTTTCCAATGACCATGTCCGGGATTATGTGTAAACCTCGTCATTTTATTGACAGTATAAGCAATATCAGACCGCGTACAGTTTGTTATATACATTAAACTGCCGATTACCTGTGCATATCGCTCCTGAAGCACGGGTGCACCACAATTCTTATCAATGCCTTGATTCATATCCATTGGTGACTTTAAAGGCGGACAGTCAAACATCTCAAATTTTCTCAAAACATTCTCTATGTAATGAGAGTGAGACAACACTAGTCCATCATATGATTTAGAAATCTTAATTCCTAAGATGATCTGTAATACCCATGTACTTCATATCAAAACATTGTTTTAACATGTTCCTTGTTTCCAGGATCAAGATTCGACTACTACCTGTGATTAACATGTCGTCTAAGTAGAGAAAATCATGACAAAGGAGTCAGAGTTTCCTTTCACGTAAACAAATTTATCATATTCATTAATGGAGAAACTTTTTGATAGTAGTGTACTATCAAAATTTTTATGCCATTGTTTAGGAGCTTGTTTCAGCCCATACAGAGACTTGACAAGTCTACAGACTTTCCTTTCTTGTCCTGGAACTACATACCCCCTGGGTTGTTCCATGTATATTTCTTCTTCCAAATTTCCATTTAGGAAGGCAGTCTTAACATTCATTTGATGTATTTCTAGGTCATGCATGGCTGCGATAGAAATGAACACCCTTATAGAGGTCATTTTAGATACTAGGGAGTACATATCAAAGTAATCAAGACCTTCCATTTATCGGTATCCCTTAGCTACCAATCTAGCCTTATACTTATCTATAGATCCATAAACTTTGTACTTTCGCTTAAGTACCCACTTACAACCTAGTGGTTTATTTTCCGAAGGAAGATCAACCAACACCCAGGTATGGTTTTGCATGATGAAATCTATTTCACTTTTCATAGCTTCTTTCCAAAGTGGTGCTTCTGGAGTTGACAATGCTTCTACAATCGTCAGTGGTTTATTCTCAACCAGATAAGCTAGAAAATCTGGCCCAAAGGATTTCTCTTTCTTGGCCCTTTTACTTCGCCTAGGTTCAACCTCAGGATCAGTTGGATTCCCATCCACATCTGTATCCACTTGGTCTGTGTCATCAGATTCCGGGGAATCATGACTCCGTTTGCGCGAAGTGACTTCATTTTCCTTTTTAGGAAAGATTGTTTCAAAGAATACAACATTCCTTGACTCTAGAATTATACCTCCGTGAATATCTGATATATTTTGACTTATGTACTACACAGCGATAAACACTACTGTTCCTTGCGTATCCAATGAATATGAAATCTATAGTCTTAGGTCCTATCTTGAACTGTTTTGGTTTAGGTACCTCGACCTTAGCCAAACAACCTCATACTCTTAAGTATTTGTAAGAGGGTGTCTTAACATTCCATAGTTCGTATGAAGTTTTCTCCTTGCCTTTGTGAGGACCTCTATTAAGAATCATGTTAGCAGTAAGAACTGCCTGTTCCCACATGTTTTGTGCAAAACCGGAATTGAGAAGCAGGGCGTTCAACATTTCCTTTAGCGCACGGTTCTTGCGTTCGACAATACCGTTTGATTGAGGAGAATATGGTGCAGTTGTTTGATGAATGATGCCGGATTGGGCACAATATTCCTCAAAAGGAGCTACATACTTTCCCCCTCTATCACTACGAATTGCTTTAACTTGTAGGCTCAATTGGTTTTCAACCTCAGTTTTATAGCGTTTAAATGCATCAAACGCTTCGTCTTTACTTTTAAGTAAGTAAAGGTAACAATACCTTGTGCTATCGTCGATGAAGGTCACAAATTACTTGTTCCCCCTCTAGTTTGAGCGAACTTCAAATCACAAATGTCTGTGTGAATGAGTTCAAGAGGAGTGGTAACTCGTTCTACTGAACGGAAAGACGATTTGATAAGTTTTGCTTCTACACATACCTCACATTTAGATTGAGGGTTTATAGCGTCAGATGGAAATAACTCCAACTTTACTAATCGTTGAATTGATTAGTAGTTTACGTGTCCTAATTTATGATGTCATTGATTAGACGAATTTAGCAAGTAAGAAGAAGCATTTGCATTTTCATTAATAATGCGGATTACATACATGACATTGATCTTTAAGAGACATTCACAGGATAATCCTCTGCCTACAAAGATGTCATTCTTAGTGATTACAAATTTGTCGGATTCGAACACTAGTCGAAATCCAGCATACATTAGCACTATTTCTGAGATCAGATTTTTCCGGATGTCCGGAACATGCATCACATTCTTCAGCTTTAGATCATTTCCAGAAGTCATCTTGAGCACCACTATGCATTCTCCTAACACATCGAAAGAAGTATTGTTGCCCATATAGAGCTTCTTGTCGGCAACTGCAATGTAGGTGGAGAAGCATTCCTCTCGGAGCATATATGACGAGTAGAACCCGTATCTAACCACCATTGCTTGGGGTTCTCCACCGAATTTGCTTACAGCACCACGGCTGAGAAACCATCAATCATTTCATTGAGATCTTTGTCTTCAATGACGTTGACCTTGGTTTTCCTCTTGCATTTCTCCTTAGCCTTCTCTTGCTTCTCGCGCTTAAGCTGGCGAAAGTCTTTAATCATGTGGCCGGCCTTGCCACAGTGACAGCAGTTTCCTTTGAACTTTTCGACTGCCTGACTCTTACCATCTTTCAGAAACTTTCGTTTCTTACTCGGATTGCCTTTGAGTTCAACCAAATTCGCCTTGACATCTGCGGGTTGTTTGTGTTTATACAAGGTCTTCTTGTTATCCTCATAAATGTGGAGCTTGTTAACAAGTTCCTCAAGAGTCATCTTGTCACGACCGGGGCGCGATCGATACCTGCAAGGTACCGCCGGTATACATCAGAGAATAGCAGCGGAACATACATAACACATAACTTATAAAAAGGTAAACATCACTGGCCAGCCGATAAGGCTGCCTTCCATAAAACATACTTGATCAAAAGTATAGAAGTACAACTTGTTCTTATAGCCCAAGACACATATGTGACCACAGACCTCTAAGGATAACAACTGTGGCGGGACAGGGCCCCGCCATACCCCTGAATGTACAAAATACCTATAGCATCAGGGAATATCCGTACCAACAAACAAGCTTCCGGAGGAATGGAGCTTCTGACACCGGAACAGTGATCCTAAGAACGAGGATCCACAATCTGCTTACCCTTACCTGCGGCATGAATGCAGCCCCCGAGGAAGGGGGTCAGTACACAATATGTACCAAGTATGTAAAGCTGGAAAATACTGTAATAATGATATCATAAGTCTAAAAGTAAGCTGGAGTCATGGAAGACAATCAAAATACCTTTTACTGTGCCTTACTAACAATGAGAGTGACAAGTATATATATATAATACTGCATAAAATAGGGGCCTCATGATCAAGACAGGGTACCTCGCCCGTAGTATCAATAAGCACCCCTACTCCTGGGACTATTTCACCCGCATAGGTCCTGTGGACCCGCATGAGGTATTCCTCGTGATAGGTGTACCCGCATGGGACTATTTCACCCGCATAAGCCCATAAGGACTCGCATGAGGTATTCCTCGCATCGTGGGTAGCAAATCCACGGAACAGGTGGTATTACGATCTTGGGGATTTACCCCTCAGAACGATCTTGGGGACTTACCCCTCAGATATACTCTTACACTGAAGCAGATGGTATAACGATCTTGAGGACTTACCCCTCAGATATACTCTTACACTGGAGAAGGTGGTATGACGATCTTGGGGCTTGCCCCTCATTCATACTCTTACACAGGAGAAGGTGGTATAACGATTTTGGGGCTTGTCCCTCAGATATACTCTTACCCTAGCTCAAACTGTCATCATATCATAATCATAAATAAGTTAAGAAAACTTATAACTTCTTATTAGCCTTGTTCATATACCCTTTCATTTTAGTTTACTTAAGGCACTTAATCATATCTTTAATAAAAGAAAACCGGGAATTTAACCCAAGTACTACATACTTCAACTCCTTTAAAGGTGACTCTTTTTCATACATAAAATCTTTGGGCAATTGATGCCTTAAAATCAATTTGTCTTTCATAAATCAAATCATTTGTCCTTACTTGTCTTACTTAGAGTAAACCTCTTCTCATTAACCTTTTATAAAGCTAATAAACCATCTTCCCATAAAGTTGTTATATTAACCCTACACTTTAGTAAAATTACACTTTTCCCCAAACCAAGGGACTTAGACATTCTTAAAACGAAACAAGTCTTTATATACTTAAAACAAGTAAGAATACCAAAATCTTGTACGTCTACTGTACTACATAGTTACATCTATTCATGCTCAAGAGATAGGAAAGCTCCACATACCTCTTCGGTCAATCCACTTGCTAAGTCCAACTACCGCAAGTAATATGTCAACCTAAAATAACCATGATACGTTTATTAACCTCTAATTTCAATGTAGAATAATCCAAGTTCAAAGTCACTAAATTCTATGGAAAATTGGGCAGCGTTTCCTTTGTTTCTACATACTTTGCCACCTTTCTCAAGGCCGAATTTAACATCCAAACGCCACTTTTAAGGCTCAACAATCCAAACATTTCAAAGGGGATTACACACCTAAACTTGGGTGTGTAAAATTCTGCCTCATAAAGTACAACAATTCACTTAACAATTCTAAGGTAGTTTTTAGGCTACAACATGCTCATAATATCTTCTTAACCAATTCTTTCATATCCAAACCACATTTCTTATATGCAAGGACTCTAAGTGCATTATTTACTACTACACATCCCATCTTCTTCACATGCAACATTAATAACTAACCACAAGAGAAGAAATGTTACCTTAAAGCTTTAGCCAAACTTATTCCAACAACTTTGCTAGCCTTCTTTCCAAGAACACCACCACAATAACACCAACAAGCTAGCCACAAGCTTCCTTCTTGTTCTTAACTTTTCAGATTTTTCTTAGGCTTGAATTCCTCTTGGAATTTTAGAGAGAAGTGGGAGCTTAAGCTTAGAGAGAGAGAGGGATTTGAAAGATGACCAAGTCTTCAAGACTTGGTCAATATAAGGCATGCAAGAAATCAGATGGGGGGGGGGGGGGGACACTTGTCACCCTCCCAAGGTCTTTTAAAAGAAAAATCTGATTTTTCCTAAGTTTTTCCGCCAGGAATCCCGCCGCGGCCCTGCAGCCGGCGCCGCGGCGCTGAAACTTCTGCGGACTTACGGAACTTCCGGCGCCGCGGCCCTGCTGTCCTGGCGCCGCGGCGCTGCAACTTCAGCGACCCCTCAGTATATCCGGCGCCGCGACCCTGCATCCGGCGCCGCGGCCCTGTCGCCTTTGCCTGAAACGCATTTCTGTCCGTTTGCGCACTGAACTTGTAACTCCCATAACTTTCTACTCCGACGTCCTATCGACGAACGGTTGGTTGCGTTGGAAACTAGACTCAACGAAATACGCCCTAGGCCTTTGAAACACTTAGGAACTCTCAACGTACCGGGTCATAACCCGTCTCAAAGTTGACTAAAACCCATCCGAACAATCCGTCAACTTATCTTTCGAAAACTTTTAGTCTTACTCCCTTTCGCACGCTCTCACACGTGTGGCCAGAACCACGGGGTATAACATTCTCCCCCCCCTTAGAAACATTCGTTCCGAATGTTCCTTCTAGGCTTACTCAAATCACACTATCGACATAGACCCTCTTAGCTATTCTTTTGCAATAAAAGGTGCTCCACGAGCAACAACAATACTCAAGCAAAATTTCCAATTTAAAACTATCAAGCAAGAAAGTAGGTTACCTGGAGGTATAGAGAATAAGTGAGGATACTTCTTCATCATGTCATCCTCTGCTTCCCACGTCATTTCCTCCCTGTTCTCGTTCCGCCACAAGACTTTGACGGAAGCCACGTCCTTCGTCCGAAGTCGCCTAACTTGACGATCGAGTATCGCTATGGGACTCTCCTCATACGATAACTCCCTTATCACCTGGACATCATGAATCGGGTGCACTCTAGACGGATCTCCAATACATTTCCGCAACATAGACACATGGAAAACTGGATGTACCGCCTCCAAATCGGACGACAGATCCAACTCATAGGCAACCTTGCCTACCCTACGGACAATCTGATACGGCCCAATGTACCTTGGGCTAAGTTTACCTTTCTTTCCAAACCTCATCACGCCCTTCATGGGCGATACCTTTAGGAAAACCCAATCATCTATCTCAAATTCCAAGTGTCGACGCCGATGATCTGCATACGACTTCTGCCGACTACGGTGCCAACAACCGCTCTGGATAAGCTTCACTTATCCATCACTGTGAACCAAGTCCGGTCCGACTAATCGAACTTCTCCCACTTCGAACCAGCTATCGGTGACTGCACTTCCTCCGTATAAGGCCTCATAAGGCGCCATCGAAAAGCGGAATGGTAGCTGTTGTTGTAAGCAAACTCCAAGAGGTAAATGATCCTCCCACTACCCCCGAAATCAATAACACAAGCCCGCAAAGATATCCTCGAGTGTGCGGATAGTGCGCTCGGCTGCCGTCGGTCACGAGGATGAAACGTCGTCTTGAGACTCACTGTGTCCCTAATCCCTTCGGAAAGACCTCCGAAGTTAGCCGTCGGGATCCTCTGCATGCGAAATAATCGTCTGACTCCGTGCGATCTCACAATCTCCCGATATATAGTCTAGCATAATCCTCGGCCGAAAAAGTCGCCCGATGGGAGAAAATGGTGATTTCACAACATGTCGTATACAATAACCCAAATAGAATCATGCTTCCTCCGAGTGGAAGGTAACGCGTAATAAAATCCATATTTACCACCTCCCATTTCCAAGTCGGAATATCAATAGCTCGCAATGACCACCGGCTTCGTGCTCAACCTTAACTGTGACAATTCGGGCGCTGCGCGCGAACTCCAACGCCCTCTTTAGGCCATCCCACCCATACACGCATCGAGGTCATGATACATCTTAGTCGACCCGGATGAATAGAATAACGAGCGTGTGCCTCACACGAATTTCTTGTGAAGTCTGTCCGCATCGGAAATACACAACCGGCCCTCAAATCTTAGCACCCCATCAGGCGCTACCTCAAATAGACTCCTCTCTTTCTCAACATGCATCTCGATACCGCACTACAATCGGATCCTCATCGCCGCCTTCTTCACTCGACGATGGAAGACTCGCAACCTCTCGAACCCGAACTCCATCACTATCGAATCAACCAAACGAACCCCAAGGCTCGCTAGTGATGTAACTCTCGGACCATATCCTCTTCTCCGTCAGTACATCGCATGCACTACCCATCGACCGCGACTGCGGCATCCGCAACTACATTGGCCTTCCCCGATGGTATAGAATATCAACATCGTAATCCTTAAGTAGCTCCAACCACCGCCTCGCCGCAAGTTCACTCCTCCGTCAAGATATACCGAGACTCTTGTGGTCTGTGTAAATGTCCACACGAACTCCATACAAATAATGTCTCCGCATCTTCAAGGCATGAATCACCGCCGCTAACTCCAAGTCATGTGCTGGATAGTTCTTCTCATGCTTCCTAAGCCGCCGAGATGCATAAGCTATAACCTTGTCGTCCGCATCAAGACGCACTCCAAGCCCGACACCGACGCTGGCCACAATAAACCACATATCCATCTAAACCTCCGAAGAGTAAGAATCGCGCGGTCGCCAATTTCTCCTTTAGCAATTGGAAACTTTCTCACAAGTATCCGCCCACCGAACATAGCCGTTTTCCGAGTCACCTTAGTCAAAGGTTGAAATAGAAGCAAACGCTCTACGAACCTCCGATAATAACCTCGCAAGGCCCAAAGCTGCGCACTCCGTTGGTGTAGTGGGTCTAGGCCAAGTCTTGATCGCTCAATCTTTCCAGATCAACCCGAATACCATCGCCCCGATAACATGCCCTAAGAAAGCCACCGGCTAACTAGAACTCGTGACTTTGAGAACTTGGCATACAATCGCCGGTCTCGGAGGACTCCCAATACCGCCTCAAATGCTCAGATGCTCCTCGCCTGCGCGCGAATACACCAAGATATCATCAATGAAAACTATAACGAACATATCCAAGAATGGCTCAACACCCTATTCATCAAATCCATGAATACTGCTTGGGCGCTGTCAACCCGAAAGACATTACTCGAACTCATAGTGCGTCACGGTCCCGAATGCGCTCTTGAATATCCGCCTCTAACTCGTACTGATGGTAACGGACAGTGCAGTCTATCTTGGAGAAACATCTCGCACTCGCAAATCGGTCAAACAAATCATCAATCTCGGGAGGATATCTGCTTCGATAGTTACCTTGTTCACCGTCGTAATCAATACACATACGCAGCGTCCCATCCTTCTTCTTTACAAATAACACTGGCGCTCCCCAAGGAGAAACACTTGGCCTGATAAAGCCTTTCTCCAGCAAGTCTTTCAGCTGGTCCTTCAATTCCTTCAACTCGGAAGGTGCCATCCTGTATGGCGGAATAGATATCGGTCGAGTGTTTGGCGCCAAATAAATGCAAAACTTAATCTCCATCTCGTGAGGATACCTAAGCTCGCCCGGGAATACGCCCGAAACTCTCTAACGACCGAATCGATCAAGGTCCGTACCTCACCTCGATTTCGAATACCCGAACCATATGGTAGATATACCCTTTCCGCACCATCTTCCTAGCCTTGAGGTAAGAAATAAACTTACCCCTTGGCGATGCAGTATTCCCCTTCCACTCGATAACCGGCTCACCAGGAAACTGGAACCGAACTAATCTCTCCCTACAGTCCACATTGGCATAGCAAGATTCTAGCCAATCCATACCCATAATCACATCAAAGTCTGTCATATCCAACTCTATCAAGTTTCCAGAGTCCGACGATCGCCTATATAGTCACCGGGCAAGCCTTATATACCCGCTCGCTACCATCGAATCACTCATCGCGTAGCCACCTCAAAAGGTCTTATGGACTCGGCTCTATCCCTATTCTACCGCACATGAGGAGATATATAGGACAAGGTAGAACTCGGATCTATCAAAGCATATACATCACAACAAGAAACCAATAATGTACTGCGGACGACATCCGTGACGCCTCGTCCCGTCTTACCGACATAGCATAGATGCGGTTTTGAGGACCGCTAGAATCGGGACCCTACCACGACCTTCGCCGCGCTCGCCCATAAGTACTCGCTCCGGCGCTCACCATCGAAGATGAAGATCCAAAGACCGACCGTCGGCTGAACTCACGCCCCGCCGCTAAGGACGGACAATTTTCTTCGATGGCCCCGCCGCCACAAGAGTAACACGATCTCGAACCTATACGGCACTTCGCCGGATGAGACCTACCGTGATCGAACGCACCGAGAGGTAGGTGGTCTCGATGACGGCCGCCTCCCGAAACCTCGAAGTCCCGGAGCTCGACCGCCTCCCGAATAACCCGGCCGACGGACCTCCCGCCGAAAATCGAGAAGGAGCACTCAGGCCGGGCCGGAATGTGGACCTAGTTCGCCGAGGCCGCCCGCCAAAATCGCCTCGAGACCTCGCTGCCCCGCCTTCGGCCGCCTAAATCTAGCTGATCTCGCTCTCTCGCCTCAATCCTCGCGCACGCTGCATCTCGCAATATCCATTCTCGGTGAAGAGCCACCCCAAGCACGCAGAATCATATGACGGTCTAACCTCATCATATATCGATGAACCTCGTCACATGTCCGCTACAATGGTGCGCGATATGTCACGACCCGATTCGCCCGTGATCGTGCCTTACCCCGCACCCTAGTGATACAACATCGAGTAATCACGAACATAAACAATACAAGACATATTATGAAATATGAAACAATAACTGAGAAAACTTGCCTTTTCGGCATAAATATAAATAACGACTTTTTCCAACATGAGCAGCTTTAATCCTTTTTACAAACTCGCCACAACAAGATTTCATGCACTTCTAAGAAATTATACGACAACAATGGCGGGACAGGGCCCCGCCATACCCCGAATGTAAACACCTACAACAACAGTGGAACTATACCATCGATAAGCCTCCGAGCAACGGAGCTTTACCAAACGCCGAATCGTGACTCCTAAGAGCGAGGATCAATGATCGTGTACCTTTATCTCGCGTGATGAACGCAGCCTCAAGGAGGTCAAGATAACAGTACCGAGTATGTGAAACTAAAAATATCGTGAAATGAAATCATAATAGTCTATAAAGCAGAGACATGTATGATAACCAAACTACGCTCACAATAATAAGCGCCATATGTCAAGTCGTGACTCACGCCTCAAGTCATCACTCAAATATAACAATGGGTCTCACGCCCACAACATCAATCATGCGTGGAATACCTTCCTCACCGCTAGCTTTATGATATAAAAGCACCAAGGAACACACATGAACACGGGTCCCACTGTGTATAATAACACGCATGGTAAGTACGAAGGCATAGCCGACTACTAACACCTACGCATCAACAAGGTCATGAATCAGATCATAAGATCTGCTGCATCATTACATGATCAAAGCCGACCACTTGCCCGCAGATCTAATGTGCGCGTCTAGCCTCGAACTTTCCGCGACCCGCATAGGCCAATCAGATCGCCCGCATGAGGTATAACCCGCATCGAGGGTAGCTACTCCCAGCGGCCCCTGGACTCGCCGTCCGCACGCCACAAGGACCGCATGACCACAAGGGCCGATCCTAACTCGAACTCCCGCAGCCCGCATAGGCCCTCGACCCGCATGAGGTAGTCTCGAATCATAGGTCCATCGACCCGCCCGAAGTCTACCCCGCATCGGAGGCGCTTAACCCGGAATCATCTCAAGAGAGTGATGTATAATACTATCATAACGAATTATCGTTAAACAACATAAGCACAACAAAGGAAAACCCTTTACACAAACATCACAAGATACTAACACACGTAGATCCTAGCATGTTTACTTATCAAATCAACAAGAAAGTATTACAAGGCTATCACAAACCAACACAATCAAGTTATACACACAAGGTACTTTCTACTATATGCTAACAAGTTCGGGGTTTTATCCCCAAAGTACTTCATACATTAACTCTTTAAAAGATACGTTACTTTCACAAAAGTCACACAATACCCGTAGTATATGAAAATATAGTGATTATCTTTTGAAGTAAATCAAAACACTTCTCTTTGTAAAACTCAAGTAACAACATTATTTTCCAAACGCCCAAGTTTGCCTAATTTCAAATGTTCATGTTTCTTATTTAGAAAGGTTTCAGTAGTTCATAGTCTTATTCATTTAAGAATATAATTCTCTGTTAAACTATCTTAGAAACATAAGTCTTATATGTGAGTAGGATATTCTTGTTTACAACAATCTTATTACAGCAGCCATGATCTAGGAAATATCATTTTGTCTCATCTTAGCTTCTATGCAGATGGAAGTTTCTACTGGTTTTAATAATACTTAATCACAAAACATTTCCTTTTATTAACGCCGCAGTTGGTTTGTCGATACACATTCGATTTCCAAAATCAAGAAACATTCTTAAGACGTTATACATAAATTTCCATAAAGCTAGTATAACTCTTAAGTTTTCAAAACAAATCAAGTATTACTTCTTCTCTCAAAATGATTCAAAACTCTTTTGAAATACTTCAAGTTCTTTATTAACACATAACAAGCCGCTTATAGTTCAAATCGCTTACCTTTTAAAACCACATGTATTTTCTTACCAACATAAAGCCGTTATAACCAACTTCCCATAAAGCCGTTATAACACTTTATGTTTTACACCAATCAAATACATTTAGTACATGACGTCTACCGCACTACATAGTTCACACATATCATGCTAGAAGAGATAGGAAGAGGTTCACATACCGCGACGAGTATCGACTAATAGCAAAACGCCCAAGTACTCCCAACCGCCGCTACTCCTGCCAAGTAACGCGCCACACGTAGTACTTCAACCTATAAGGCCACAAGGCGCTTATTAACATTAAGCCCTTATCGCAGAACATTCTACCGAAAATTGGAAGACATTCCCCCGCAACAAACAGAAATCTCCTCCTCTAACTGGCCGCTACCAAGCCAACCAAGGGGTTATACATCTAACCCGAACGGTACAATTCTACTCCACAGTATTACTACACAAGTCTACTGTAATACAGTCTGGGATTCTTCAGCTTAAGTCAAAAGACATTGCTAACTAACCACGCTGATTCTATATATAGTATACTTCAACTATATATTCTAACAACATGTAATTTCCAATTACAATAGAGGACAAGATATTTACCTCGATAAGCCCATAATTATCCAAGTATAAAGTCGATCCCGGCAATCGTTTAGCTCCAACTCCGAGCGCCCAACCCGCTCTAAACCACCCTTAGAAGTTCTAACCAACTTCTACACAATACTCCAACTGACTATGGAGATTTTCCTGTGGTTTCGGTTTGTGACTGACGGGAAGTATAATAGTATTTCTGGGCTTTTCGTATAGGTATAACCTTAGAATACAACAAGGTATACGGCTAAGGTAATTTGGGCATTATAACAATACTTAGAGAGTATTTCTACACCACAAAGGGGGGTATCATACGAAAGCAACTAGCAGTGGGTACACTCAGGCTAGCACCCCTAGAGTGGGGTGCTCTCACACAGAGGGAGGCCCTGGCCGAACTCAACACAAGTGGGAGGGAGAAGGAGAGCTTTCAAGACTTAGGCAAATTTATGGATGAAGAAGTTCATCAAAGGAGGGTATTTATACTACAAGCCAAGGCCAACCAATGGCCAAGATCCAAGTGTTACACAAGTGTAGGGCCAAGATATGCCCAAGTGCCCCTAGTCCCTACTCCTTAAAACCCTCACAAATATCTACCAAAAATATCTACCACTGACACCCCAAATCGCCCAAGTCCGCCCACTTTGCTTCACCAATGAGGTGCTGCCGCCTCTCGCTGGTCCAAAATGTTCCGCCTCTCGGAAAAATCCGCAAAAATAAGAAAAGACATAGCCGAATTTTCCTCTCGCAAGTTATAAAACGTTTCGTCGAAAAACGACTCTAACCGGTGTTGTGCACAAATGCCATTCGGCTAAGCCACTAGGCGTGGGTGACACGTGTCACCTCCTATTGGCCCAAAATAAAACATCTTCCAAAATATCCACAATGGCCAAAATCTCAAAACAAAGTGGGCTCTACAAAATCAGTAAATTTCTCCCGTGGCCCCACGTGACCATTTCCAAAATAAAATTCCATATTTTTCTAATATTCCAGAAGTCCGAATACCAAACTGGGAATCCAATTCCCATTAACGAACCTTTTTCCTTCACAAACCGGAAACTTTTCCGTGGAAAATCACCTCTTTCTTCCTTTCCAATCTTTCTCGTATTCTCGCACGCACGCCCTCGCATACATACCTGTGAACTACGGGTATAACATTCTTCCTCTTAGAAACATTCGTCCCAATGTTCATTCTAAGTCTCAAAACATACGCGCCAAGATAGTCTTCACTTCTATACTTACGAAACAATCCTCGCCATACCGCCACGTAAAATACCGCGCAACATACTTATATCCAAGTCTACGAGGAAACACTCTAACATCACCACAAATACACTTTTGTCACTTTGCCGCGAGCCTAGCTCCGACGACCCAACAAATGGTACCGGCCGCACGCGATCACCGGTTCGCCGTGACACTAACCCTTACCACATTTACATCGCTTAAGTTTCCAAAACTCGGTTACTATCTCTTTACGTGGCATCATTAATCGGGAACATTCTGGATGGATCTTCGATACTTCCCGAACATAACAATACGAAAGACCGGACGTACTGCCTCCTAAGTCGGACGGCAACTGCTAACATATAGGCAACCCGGCCTATTCTTCATATGAACTAAAAAGGGCCCAAAGTAACTCGCTAAGTTCCTTCGTTTCCACAACTCGTCACACCTGTCCGGTGGTACTTTCAAGAAGACCGACCAACTCGAACTCTAAGCGCTGCCGCCGATTATCCGCACGATTCCTCCGAGCCGCCGTAACTTCTTCTAGATGAGCTTTTCTCATCCACACCACCGGAACAAGCTCGAACTAATCGTTCAACCTTGCCAACATCGAACCAATCGACGCAACTTACACTTCGCCCCTACAAGGCTTCGTAAGGCGACATCCGAACATCAAATGGTAGCTTAAACGCCTCTCCACAGAGACAACAATCTCACAACTACCCCAAATTCACACACCGCCCGAGGGCGAACGCGATTCTCGAGACTCACCAGTCCTTAACCCCGCTCGTAAAACTTCCAAACAAAACAGCCGCAACTGGCTCCACTGTCTCGCCATAAGGTGAAGGTAGGCACCGTGCAGCCTTACAACCTTCTCGATAAATCAACATCGCCGAGTGAACGGTCCCGATCAAGAACACGATGGGCTGCCTCATCGATCACCACCGTCGAACGTAATCCACGAACTCGCACGCCGCTAACTAAACTCGAGCCTAACACCTCGTGACTCTACCACAAGCGCGGACCACCACAACCAGACCCACCACCAAACATGCCGCGGGTTGACCCGCAACGTGGCCTCAACCCGACCCGCAAGGCGCAAAATACTATCTCCCAAGGAACAATTTTACTAAACATGTTACGAAAACCTAGCGGTCTTCTTAGCTCAACTACCCTCTTTCATTTCATACCACTTGTGGACCTATCCCAAACATAGCTCACGCACTATGCACTCCGATAAGGATCAAACATAACACTACACCTTTACTCAGACGGCCTTACCTCTAAGGTCCAGACGTATAACACTCTAAGGCTCACACCTTCTCTATCCCCAAAATCTTACCTGCTAACCCACCATGATTTCTAATCACAACTACCAATCGCTATCGTAACATAGCACTTAAGGTATACTCACCTTGAAAGTTACCAAGGACCTCGCCGCCCGCCCTCTCGCCGCCCTGGTTAACCCGCCGATCTCTACGCTTTTCTACCGCCAGACATAAGCCCGCATACGTGCCATGCCAAGCCCAATCAAGAATTACTCTTGCACAACCCTCTTAGGTAGTCATCAAGACTCGCGATACATCCAGATACTCTCCGTAGCCAAATCCATAGCTAGTAATGTGGTCGCCATTGCGACCCATATTCTCTGCTCGGTCGTGGAACCGGCGTTCAAATATCATGGCCGCAGAGGAATCGCCGCCAGTGCTAAACTTTATCGGGCTAGCGACGCCGCAGAAATCCCCGAATGAAGCACCATCCAAGGTGATAATTGGGCTCGTGCCCACGTAACCTCTCGAACTCTACTCGCAGCCTCCTACGCTTTGCCCTCCCGGGCCCGGTTGCCTCACGCGAGGCATAACGATAAGTGGAAATAATTTCGTCGAGGTCCAACTTACAACACGCCTCTAAGGCACGATCTCAGAGTGAGAAGAATAGAAACCAATCCTAAATACCCTATAGCCTCCTCGACATTGGTGTGGTGCACAACACACCGATAATCAAGACTTCCATCGATACGGCTGTAGACACTTTCCGAGGATTAATCGCTTCGATACCACTTTTGTCACGACCCGATTCCGGCCCGTGGATCGTGCCTTACCCCGCACCCTAGTGATACAACATCGAGTAATCAATGAACATAAACAATACAAGACATATTATGAAATATGAAACAATAACTGAGAAAACTTGCCTTTCGGCATAAATATAAATAACGACTTTTTCCAACATGAACAGCTTTAATCCTTTTACAAACTCGCCACAACAAGCATTCATGCACTTCTAAGAAATTATACGACAACAATGGCGGACAGGGCCCCGCCATACCCCGAATGTAAACACCTACAACAACAGTGGAACTATACCACCGATAAGCCTCCGAGCAACTGAGCTTTACCAAACGTCAATCGTGACTCAAGAGCGAGGATCAATGATCGTGTACCTTTACTGCGCAGATTTAACGCAGCCTTCAAGGAGGTCGATAACAAATTTCGAGTATGTGAAACTAAAAATATCAGAAATGAAATCATAATAGTCTATAAAGCAGAGACATGTATGATAACCAAACTACGATCACAATAATAAGCAAATATGTCAAGTCGTGGACTCACGCCTCAAGTCATCACTCAAATATAACAACGGGTCTCACGCCCACAACATCAATCATGCCCGTGGAATACCTTCCTCACCGCCAGCTTTATGATATAAAAGCACCAAGGAACACACATGAACACCGTGTCCCACTGCGTACATAATAACACGCATGGTAAGTACGAAGGCATAGCCGACTACTAACACCTACGCATCAACAAGGTCATGAATCAGATCATAAGATCTGTCTGCACTGGCCACATGATCAAAGCCACCACTTGCCCGCAGATCTAATGCGCGTCTAGCCCCGAACTTTCCGCAGCCCGCATAGGCCAATCGGATCGCCCGCATGAGGTATAACCCCGCATCGAGGGTAGCTACTCCCGGCAGCTGCCCCGACTCGCCGTCCGCACGGCCACAAGGACCGCATGACCACAAGGGCCGTGATCTCTAACTCGAACTCCCGCAGCTCCAGATAGCCCTCGACCCGCATGAGGTAGTCTCAATCATAGTCCATCGACCCGCCTCGAGTCTACCCCGACGGAGGGCTTAACCCCTAATCATCTCAAGAGATGAGTGATGTATAATACTATCATAACAGCTTATCGTTAAACAACATAAGCACAACAAAGGAAAACCCCTTTACACAAACATCACAAGATACTAACACACGTAGCATCCTAGCATGTTTACTTATCAAATCAACAAGAAAGTATTACAAGGCTATCACAAACCAACACAATCAAGTTATACACACAAGGTACTTTCTACTATATGCTAACAAGTTCGGGGTTTTATCCCCAAAGTACTTCATACATTAACTCTTTAAAAGATACGTTACTTTCACAAAAGTCACACAATACCGTAGTATATGAAAATATAGTGATTATCTTTCAAGTAAATCAAAACACTTCTCTTTGTAAAACTCAAGTAACAACATTATTTTCCAAACGTCCAAGTTTGCCTAATTTCAAATGTTCATGTTTCTTATTTAGAAAGGTTTCGTAGTTCATAGTCTTATTCATTTAAGAATATAATTCTCTTTAAACTATCTGAGAAACATAAGTCTTATATGTGAGTAGGATATTCTTTATTACAACAATCTTATTACAAAGAAATGCATGATCTAGAAATATCATTTTGTCTCATCTTAGCTTCTATGCAGATGGAAGTTTCTACTGGTTTTAATAATACTTAATCACAAACATTTCCTTTTATTAACGCTGCAGTTGGTTTGTCGATACACATTCGATTTCCAAAATCAAGAAACATTCTTAAGACGTTATACCTAACTTTCCATAAAGCTAGTATAACTCTTAAGTTTTCAAAACAAATCAATTATTACTTCTTCTCTCAAAATGATTCAAAACTCTTTTGAAATACTTCAAGTTCTTTATTAACACATAACAAGCCGCTTATAGTTCAAATCGCTTACCTTTTAAAACCACATGTATTTTCTTACCAACATAAAGCCGTTATAACCAACTTCCCATAAAGTCGTTATAACACTTTATGTTTTACACCAATCAAATACATTTAGTACACGTGACGCTCACCGCACTACATAGTTCACACATATCATGCTAGAAGAGATAGGAAGAGGTTCACATACCTCGCGACGTGCATCGACTAATAGCAAAACGCCCAAGTACTCCCAACCGCCGCTACTCCTGCCAAGTAGTAACGCGCCACACGTAGTACTTCAACCTATAAGGCCACAAGGCGCTATTAACATTAAGCCCTTATCGCAGAACATTCTACCGAAAATTCGCAAAGACTCTCCCCGCAACAAACAGAAATCTCCTCCTCTAACTGGGCCGCTACCAAGCCAACCAGGGGTTATACATCTAACCCGAACGGTACAATTCTACTCCACAAGATTACTACACAAGTCTCATCTGAATACGATTCAGCTTCTTCAGCTTAAGTCAAAAGACATTGCCAACTAACCACGTTCAGTTCTATATATAGTATACTTCAACTATATATTCTAACAACATGTAATTTCCAATTACAATAGAGGACAAGATATTTACCTCGATAAGCCCATAATTATCCAAGTATAAAGTCGATCCCGGCAATCGCTTAGCTCCAACTCCGAGCGCCCAACCCGCCTAAACCACCCTTAGAAGTTCTAACCAACTTCTACACAATACTCCAACTGACTATGGAGATTTTCCTGTGGTTTTGCCAGGATCGACGGGAAGTATAATAGTATTTCTGGGCTTTTCGTATAGGTATAACGTTAGAATACAACAAGGTATACGGCTAAGGTAATTTGGGCATTATAACAATACTTAGAGAGTATTTCTACACCACAAAGGGGGGTATCATACGAAATCAACTAGCAGTGGGTACACTTCGCTAGCACCCCTAGAGTGGGGTGCTCTGGCCACATGAGGGAGGCCCTGGCCGAACTCAACACAAGTGGGAGGGAGAAGGAGAGCTTTCAAGACTTAGGAAAATTTATGGATGAAGAAGTTCATCAAAGGGAGGGTATTTATACTACAAGCCAAGGCCAACCAACGGCCAAGATCTAGCCAAGTGTTACACAAGTGTAGGCCAAGATATGCCCAAGTGCCCCTAGTCCCTACTCCTTAAAACCTCACAAATATCTACCAAAAATATCTACCACTGACACCCCAATCGTCCAGTGCGCCCACTTTGCCCACCAACGAGAGGTGCCAAGCGCCGCCTCTCGTTGGTCCAAAATGTTCCGCCTCTCGGAAAAATCCGCAAAAATAAGAAAAGACATAGCCGGAATTTTCCTCTCGCAAGTTATGTAAAACGTTTCAAAAAAACGACTCTAACCGTGTCAGGCACAAATGCCATTCTACTAAGCCACTTAGGCGGGGTGACACGTGTCACCCTCCTATCGCCCAAAATAAAACATCTTTCAAAATATCCACAATGGCCAAAATCTCAAAACAAAGTGGGCCTACAAAATCAGAATTTCTCCCGTGGGCCCCACGTGACCATTTCCAAAATAAAATTCCATATTTTTCTAATATTCCAGAAGTCCGAATACCAAACTGGGAATCCAATTCCCCATTAACGAACCTTTTTCCTTCACAAAACCGGAAACTTTTCCGTGGAAAAATCACCTCTTTCTTCCTTTCCAATCTTTCTGTCAGATTCTCGCACGACGCCCTCGCATACATACCTGTGAACTACGGGTATAACAAAGATACCCGCCAAAGAATCAAACTCAGTCAGACACTCTGATAGTCATCCCGTCCTGTCTCAAGGTCAAGAACCTATCTATGCGGGCTCTCCTCATCTCAGGAGGCAAGAAGTGATCCAGGAAAGCCTATGTGAACTCCTCCCAAACAGCTGGAAGAGCATTCTCACCTCTCGACAACACCCATGACTCAAACTAGTTCAACGCAATATCGTAACCGAAGAAGCTAGTATAACTGGACTCGGCCTCCGATGCCCTAAGCACTGTGACGGTCCAGAACTTCCTGGACAAACTCCCGCAGATCCTCCTCAAATCTCGAACCATAGAACTGGGTGGGTGACAACTCAGAAATCCGAATCAGTAAATCGCCGGCTCTGGGTTGGCCGCCGCTTCGCTTGGCGCGCTCGCCACTATGCCGGTCAGAATCAACTGCTTCCGTAATTCTATACTCGGATCTCGATCGCGGACCTGAGGCTCCGCATCGCGGTCTCGTGAGCCGCTCACGCCTCGAAATCTGCGAGGCCGGGCGACGACGTGGAACTCGGCCGCCTAAACATCATCTCTCGTAAGGATGGGCTGTGCCTCGTGACCTCCGCGAACCACTAGCAGCCTCCGCCGCTTTGCCTTCTGGCCGCGGCTGCCTTTGCGCGAGGCAAAACTGATACATAAAGGAAAATATCAGAGGAGGTTCAACCTATAACTCAGCTCTATTGCACGATCTTAGAGTGAAAGAATGGAAACCAATCCTAAATATCCTGACCTCCGATTATAGATGTGCACGACACACCGATAATCAAGACTTACTAGACACCTCGTAGACACTTTCCAAGGACTAATCGCTTGATACCACTTTTGTCACGACCCGACCTCGGGCCGCGATCGTACTTACCGGTACTCGCCGTATACATCGAGAATAGCAGCGGAACATACATAACACATAACTTATAAAAAGGTAAACATCACTGGCCAGCCGATAAGGCTGCCTTCCATAAAACATACTTGATCAAAAGTATAAAAGTACAACTTGTTCTTATAGCCCAAGACACATATGTGACCACAAACCTCTAAGGATAATAACTGTGGCGGGACAGGGCCCCGCCATACCCCTGAATATACAAAATACCTATAGCATCAGGGAATATCCGTACCAACAAACAAGCTTCCGGAGGAATGGAGCTTCTGACACCTAACAGTTGATCCTAAGAACGAGGATCCACACCGCTTACCCTTACCGCAGTATAACGCAAATCGAGGAAGCGGGGTCGCACACAATATGTACCAAGTATGTAAAGCCGAAAATACTGTAATAATGATATCATAAGTCTAAAAGTAAGCTGGAGTCATGGAAGACAATCAAAATACCTTTTACTGTGTCTTACTAACAATGAGAGTGACAAGTATATATATATATAATACGGCATAAAATAGGGGCCTCATGATCAAGACAGGGTACCTCGCCCGTAGTATCAATAAGCACCCCTACTCCTGGGACTATTTCACCCGCATAGGTCCTGTGGACCCGCATGAGGTATTCCTCGATAGCCGTCAGACTCCGCGTGAGACTATTTCACCCGCATAAGCCCATAAGGACTCGCATGAGGTATTCTCGCATCGTGGGTAGCAAATCCACTAACAGTGGTATAACGATCTTGGGACTTACCCATCGATATACTCTTACCCAAGCAGATGGTATAACGATCTGGGACTTACCCTCGATATACTCTACAATCAAGCGGATGGTATAACGATCTTGGGACTTACCCTCGATATACTCTACACCGAGAAGGTGGTATAACGATCTTGGGCTTGCCTCATTCATACTCTTACCCCGGAGAAGGTGGTATAACGATCTTGGGCTTGCCTCGATATATACTCTTACCCTAGCTCAAACTGTCATCATATCATAATCATAAATAAGTTAAGAAAACTTATAACTTCTTATTAGCCTTGTTCATATACCCTCTCATTTTAGTTTACTTAAGACACTTAATCATATCTTTAATAAAAGAAAACCGGGAATTTAACCCAAGTACTACATACTTCAACTCTTTTAAAGGTGACTCTTTTTCATACATAAAATCTTTGGGCAATTGATGCCTTAAAATCAATTTGTCTTTCATAAATCAAATCATTTGTCCTTACTTGTCTTACTTACAGTAAACCTCTTCTCATTAACCTTTTATAAAGCTAATAAACCATCTTCCCATAAAGTTGTTATATTAACCCTACACTTTAGTAAAATTACACTTTTCCCCAAACCAAGGGACTTAGACATTCTTAAAACGAAACAAGTCTTTATATACTTAAAACAAGTAAGAATACCAAAATCTTGTACGTCTACCGTACTACATAGTTACATCTATTCATGCTCAAGAGATAGGAAAGCTCCACATACCTCTTCGGTCAATCCACTTGCTAAGTCCAACTACCGCAAGTAATATGTCAACCTAAAATAACCATGATACGTTTATTAACCTCTAATTTCAATGTAGAATAATCCAAGTTCAAAGTCACTAAATTCTATGGAAAATTGGGCAGCGTTTCCTTTGTTTCTACATACTTTTCCACCTTTCTCAAGGCCGAATTTAACATCCAAACGCCACTTTTAAGGCTCAACAATCCAAACATTTCAAAGGGGATTACACACCTAAACTTGGGTGTGTAAAATTCTGCCCCATAAGGTACAACAATTCACTTAACAATTCTAAGGTAGTTTTTAGGCTACAACATGCTCATAATATCTTCTTAACCAATTCTTTCATATCCAAACCACATTTCTTACATGCAAGGACTCTAAGTGCATTATTTACTACTACACATCCCTTCTTCTTCACATGCAACATTAATAACTAACCACAAGAGAAGAAATGTTACCTTAAAGCTTTAGCCAAACTTATTCCAACAACTTTGCTAGCTTCCTTTCCAAGAACACCACCACAATAACACCAACAAGCTAGCCACAAGCTTCCTTCTTGTTCTTAACTTTTCAGATTTTTCTTAGGCTTGAATTCCTCTTGGAATTTTAGAGAGAAGTGAGAGCTTAAGCTTAGAGAGAGTGAGTTTTGTTCGATGACCAAGTCTTCAAGACTTGGTCAATATAAGGCATGCAAGAAATCAGAGGGGGGGGGGGGCGGGGGGACACTTGTCACCCTCCCAAGGTGTTTTAAAGAAAAATCTGATTTTTCCTAATTTTTACCGCCAGAATCTCGCCGCTGCCTGCAGAAGGCCGCGCGCTGAAACTTCATGACTTACGAACTTCAGCCAAGGCGCTGCAAAGAACTTCAGCGACCAAGATATCCGGCGCGCCCTGCCGCTGCCTCAAACGCATTGTCCGCTTGCGACCGAACTTGTAACTCCCATAACTTTCTACTCCGACGTCCTATCGACGAACGGTTGGTTGCGTTGGAAACTAGACTCAACGAACTACGCCCTAGGCCTCTGAAAGACTTAGGAACTCTCAACGTACCGGGTCATAACCCGCCTCAAAATTGACTAAAACCCGTCCGAACAATCCGTCAACTTATCTTTCGAAATTTTTTAGTCTTACTCCCTTTCACACGCTCTCACACGTGTGGCCAGAACCACGGGGTATAACACATCTCTTTAGATTTGAGTTTGAGATTGCTCATGAACTCACTCCACGAGGGAGACCGTTTTTCAATTAGAGAAGCAACCAAAAATGCTTCGTTAGGCTTCATGCCTTCCAGTTCCAAATCATAAATGATTAACTGAAACTCTTGAACTTATGACATGACAGGCTTGTCATTCACCATCTAAAATTTCAAAAATTTCCTGATAATAAACTTCTTAGCACCAGCATCATGGGCACTGTACTTCTTATGCAATCTATCCCACAACTCCGTAGCGGTACTTATTGTGAAGTATACCGTATAGAGCGGATCACATAAGTAGTTCAGAATATAATTCTTGCACATGAAGTCATTTTGACTCCAAGTGTCAGACCTCATCATCAAGCCATTGACAACATGGGTATCTTGGCCCACCTCAACCGTGTTATTAGCTTGAATGTCCATCTCATCTCCATTAGCAGGAGGATCTTCAGTTAGGTATCTAGTCATACCTAACACAGTGAGGTAGAACAAATTTTCTACTGCCACCTTTTGAAATTACCACTCGAAAACTTTTCGGGACATTCATCTTGA
Organism: Przewalskia tangutica; assembly: GCA_029844215.1. NCBI lineage: Eukaryota > Viridiplantae > Streptophyta > Magnoliopsida > Solanales > Solanaceae > Przewalskia > Przewalskia tangutica. The sequence continues at coordinate 113,206,579 of CM056723.1, read as the reverse complement.
AAGTTGGGAGGAACAGTGGTGTTTCCAATTGTTCCAAAAGTTAAACTAGTGATCAGAGCAGTAGCGTTGGTCGGAGCAGCATTGCCAGAGGAAGTGGCATGAGTAGAAGTAGAAATTGGATCTTTTCTATTCACCATATTTTTAGTTCTTCACAATATAATTTTGCTTAAACTGTTGGAATATTTGTGTATGAATAGGGGTGAAAGAACTGAAAAGGATAGACAAAATTGTGTTCGCAACGTTTGCCGATTCGAGTGATGTCACTCTCTCTTTAAGAAAAAATTACCCCCGTATATATTAGCTTACGAATAGTGGGTAATAGTCTCCCAAGATAAAACAACAATAACTTTCACAAGTGCAAGTCAACACTTGTGAATCCTTAGAAGAAGTAAGAACTCAAGATTGCTAGAAGAAGAAGAAGAAACACTCAAATATTTTCCAAATTTTGGATTATATTTCAAGAGTGATTTGAGGCTTCTATTTATAGTGCAAACATGACCATTCACTTGCTATGTGAATTCACTAAATGGGAATGTATTGAACACTTCAAAGAGTGCCTATAATCTGTCAATGGTTGGTAGATTCACGACCTCTAAATGAGTTCACACTTTCAGAAATTCCTTTGAATTCTGAGTTCACTGTACGCGTAGCGCCGCAGCCCTAGTCCGGTGGCGTCGCGGCGCCAAATAGGCAAAGACCAACTTCGAGTCACTGAACGACTGGCGCTGCGACCCTGTTCGGTTTCGCCGCGATGCTAGTCGTCGCGGTCCTGGTCAGGTGGCGCCGCTGCGCTGGCTCGTCATGGCTCTTCCCTAATTTTCGTATTTTGCACGTTTCTTCCTTTCTCATATCATCGTGGGAGACTCATCAATTTGACCAATTAAACGTCCATCCTTACATGCCTTAATAACACTTAACATGTGTACCAACATCTCTTCACTACTTAAAATTTAGCGAGACGTTGTACGACGTATGCATGTGTATGGAAATAATATTTCCGACATGCGGACCCCATGTGTTCAAATAATTAAGGACGGGATAAACTCAATCTCACTAGGTAAATTTTCAACAGTAACTCTACGCATCAAGGCTTGAGCAGAAGAACTATGACGGATAAAATTATGTTTCTAAACTTATTATCTAAACATTTCTAAGCATATTATCGATATAAACTATGAAGGTGTTCTTAAACTATGCACGGGTGAATATGTATTTTTTGAATAATCTTACATCAAGGCGTAAACTCATATCAATCAATCTAATCAACTAATGTCAAACTATACGAGATGGGATATATATCCTCTATATTCATTCCGCTCTATGTGATTGGAATTGCTTCATTGATGATGCCATAGGAGAAATATGAGTAGTCACACTGCTGCTTTTGCTCTGCTTTCCACTAGGCCAAAGGCCCAAAGTAGAAGATAGGGAGATCAAGTAACAAACGGTCATCATTTAGTTTCAACTAAATGGAAGTGGTAGTCATCATTTGCTAGTTAGGACCATTTCAAAGAACAAATGTATTTCCTGAAAAATTGGCTTGATAGTAGCAAACTTAGACAAAACAAATTTCGCTTGCCATGTATGTCTCAATTTTGGTGATTACCTAAGGACCATTTGACCATAAGAATTTTTCACTTTTTTCCGATTTTTTTTTTCATTTTATTTAAAATTTGCCTATGAAAATTTCAAATACAATTTAAAATATACCTAAAATGTAAGTTTCACTTTTAATACATTCAATCAATCAAATATTATTTGCAAAAAATTATAACCAAATACAACTTTATCATCAACTCCAACTTCAACTCCTAATTTCAAAATTTCAAACAAAGTGAAAATGAAAAACTCCTACTTACACTCACTAGTGATACCTCTATTCTTTTTTGGGCCGATTTCCTTCCTATGGACGGGTCTTTAATTTTTGCCCCTTAAATTAACGGTCTTTAATTTTTGCATCTACTTCTCATTTAATAAAAAATTGTGAGCTAAAATACCATTTATTCGTGGGTCTACTAAATCAGAGATTCTGGGTTAAAATCTCAGCAGAGGCAAAAAAAAACGCAATGCAAAATTTTCATAGAAATTATGTCTATTTGGCCAAAATTGTATAGAAACTCTGCCCATTGAGGCATAGTTTCTATGTAACTAACCGGACACGACATAATCTTAATTTTTCAACGAAGTTTTGTCTTCAGAGTTCAGACATAATTCTATACAACTTTGGCTGAATAAACATAATTTCTATGAGATCTTACCTTGCAGATTTTTTAAATAGAGGCAATCTTGCGAATTGGCCACCTCTATTCTCCTGGGTCCATTCTATTTTACTTGAGTACCTCTGTTTCACTAGTGAATCATCCATTTCATTTTACTCAGGGTTGCTCATTATATGGTAACTCATTCATTTCATACATGATGCCCCGATTTAATTTATTCCATTTGAAATTAGCCTAAAAATAAATAAAAAATTACAGGAATTTATTTATAGAAAAATAACTGAAATTGAAGCGGATGAGGAACAATTTTGCTTAAATTTGCATACAAGCTTCATGTAGGGTTTTATTGGGGTAAAGCACACAAGTAAGACATAGCGAAAGTTTAATTTTTTTGTTAACTTACTTGTCCCAACAAGTTCGTCTGGTATGATTATGTTACAATTGAAATCTCCAAGACACAAAAAAAACTTACAGTTTATGAATCTTCAAGTCTCTACTAAAAGGTGCGCACACGATTATCTGCTCAGGTGCAAGTCTTGCTTCAGTATATTCCTCTGTCAGGAAAGCTAGGAATTCTTGACAGAGGTTTGAAAGGATTTTAATCTCTGAACTCTGAGTTCAGAAAGTAAGAATTCAGTGTAAATTCTGTATCTTAAATTATGAGGTTAAGTGCTGAATATATAGGGAGATTAGGATATAAATCAGGGATTAGGATTAAAACCTGGCCCAAAATCTGAATTGCAGTGGGCCACTCGGACTGGGCCCATTTCCGTACCAGCGCCGCCCTTTTATTTTAATGTTTCAACACGTTTTAATTTTAATTAAATTCAAAATCTAATTTTGACTTAATTAAATAATTTCCATCAAATAGAAATTATCTCATAATCTATTATTGATTAAAATATCTCGATTCTAAATCAAATATTTTATATTCTCTCGATATACCCTTAGACCGAAAAGACAATCGACTTAGTGTGACATTTAGGCCTTCACACATCGACACTTAATCAAATTAAGGTTCACACGGAACTCCTAGACTGCGCCACATGACGAACTCAATATGTGAAGAACGTTTATAACACACTAGTAAACATAACCTTTATGTGAGATGATAATTTTCTTTTATTCGCGACACACTCGATCAAGCTTAGGATCTGCCATGTGTCTATCCAAATGGCTTGATTATCTCATCTTTATTAGTCGACAATTAGACCATATCTCAAATATGTCTCTTGCATTGGCCAATGACTTGGTCGACCTAATATCTGAGAAGCTGAGTGTTCTCTCGAACATCCAATCGAGTAATGAATCCTATTCTTGGCTCAATTACCACCTCAGTTTGCATCGCAATGTACCCAATACAAGTCATATCTTATCCTATAAGGAATTTAAGCTTAGGACATAATCAAAGTACATTACTCTACAAATTAGGTGTGTATTGACCTCAATTCAAATGTCCTCTATCTCCCACATGCTGATAATACTCTAGACATATATAACAAACAGTTTATCAACATGGCATGCCAATACCCTATAAGAGTATCCATGTGTCCATCACTAGCAACCATTACTAATAGTATGTGAGACATACTACATTCTCTAAGAATGTGATGCAGACCACATGTCAACTTATAATTGTAAGATGGTATTAATCTCCCTTAGGGAGTCTTCTCATTAATATCAAAGTATATATATAGTACAATATTCATCCCTTATACAATAGGATTCCTAAGCCTATTCAAAAGAGGAATCTTAGTCTTACCATAATTATATTTACACAACATATGAAAATATTCTAATTATGGGTAGGGATACAATTGTTTCTATAATATACACGTTTATACACCCCCTCAGTCAGAGCGGGAGGAGGCCGGACGTTGAGACTGGATCTGAAGTCAAGAAATAACTGTCTGGGAAGTCATTTGGTAAATATGTCTGCATACTGATAGGATGATGGAACATGTAACACTCTGACATGGCCTAGCGTAACTTTCTCACGAACGAAGTGTAGGTCTATCTCAATATTCTTGGTTCGCTGATGTTGAACCGGATTATGAGACAAATAGATTGGCAGAGATGTTATCACAATACACAATAGATGTCTGACGCAGGACATCAAGTTCTAATGAAGAAATTTCGAGCCAACAAATCTCGGCTACCACTACGCTTGCAACACCTCTGCATCAAAGATCGACATCGATCGAGATAGGGTAGTTTGTCGCTTGACAGACTAAAAAATCAGATTATTCTCTAAAAATACACAAAAGCCGGAGGTGAAGCGTCGCGTGTCCGGACACCCTGCCCAACCTGCATCAGTATAAGAAAGCAACCTGTTTGGTGCAGAGAGGTATAGGTGCAAACCATAATCAAGTGTACCCTTAATGTATCGAATGATACGCTTAAGAGCAGTGAAATGAGACTCTCTGGGGGCATGCATGAATAGGAATACCTGCTGAACATCATAAGAAATGTCTGGCCTTGTGAATGTGAGATCCTGAAGTGCACCTGTAAGGCTCCTATACAGAGTAGGATCGGAGACTGGAGCCCCATCCATAGCACTGAGCTTAGATTTCGAATCAACTGGAGTAGAAGAAACTTTGCAATTCGCCATCTTAGCCCTGTACACAATCTTCTATGCATACTTACGCTGACACAAGAACATGTGGTTGGCAGACCTGGTCACTGATATCCCCAAAAAGTAACTCAGCTTCCCCAAATCAGTCATAGCAAATTTGGACTTAAGCAAGACAATAATCTCATTTTTCAATCCGTCGGAGGAGGCAGTAAGAACGATATCATCCACGTAAAGTAATAAGTAAGCAGTGCTACTACCTTGATGAAAAATGAAGAGTGATGTATCACTCTTGCTGCATACAAACCCAATATGCAAGATATATCTAGCAAAGCAATCATACCACGCACGGGGGGCTTGTTTCAGGCCATATAGTGACTTACGGAGACGACACACATAGTGAGGAACTGCTGGATGGGTGAACCCCGCGGTGATGACGTAGATCGTCTCTCTGCATCCCCATATAAGAATGCATTTTTCACATCAAGCTGATGGATCGGCCAGTGTTTGCCCATGGCAATGCTCAAAACTGTATGGATGGTAGCCGATTTGACAACCGGGTTGAAGGTCTCACCACAATCAATGCCCTCCTGCTGATTTGTGTCATTAGCCACAAGTCGTGCCTTATACCTCTCAAGATCTCCACTGTCTCTGAATTTGTGACGAAATAGCCACAGACAATGAATCACATTTACCCCCTCAGGTCTAGGTACTAGATCCCATGTGTGCTATTTAGTTAAAACATTTAATTCCTCAAACATAGCTGCATTCCAATTAGGGTCTTGTTTGGTCAATATAGGGTTCTTGAGAATTGGTGAAATGGTTTGGACAGATAAGTTAAATTGGACTTTGGGTTTGAAGATTCCATGTTTTGCACGAGTTTCCATTTGGTGAGTGCGGGTAGTGGGAGGCTCCAAGGCGGAGGGATTTGTTGGATATGGAGAAGGAGAGGCTGACGCCGTAGGAGGCACCGTGTTTCGTGATCGCGATCGCGGTCGGAAGGAGCCGCCGAGGCACCGTGATCGCGGTCGCGCTACCGAGGACCCATGCACTTCTAAAGTTTTGGCGTCCACGGCCAAAGACTGGGCCGCGCAGATCGCCGACGGTGATGCCGGAACCTGTTTGCAGGAGTTTTGGTGTCGCAGCACTGACGCTGATTCTGCGGCAGTGCTATGCTCTAGTTGACTGAGGATGATTGAAGAAATGACAGGCTCGTCAAGAAAAGAGTAATCCTATTTTTGGAACTGTTTAAAATTCGAAAACGGGAATGTGGTCTCATCGAATGTGACGTGACGGGAGATGTGGATTTGACGAGTGGATAAGTCATAGCATAGATAGCCCATATGGTTCGGCGGGAAGCCTAGGTAGATACATTTCATAATGAATGGTGTAATTGATCAATACCATAGCTAAATTAGTATTTGGAAAGTAGATATGAACCTTTAAAATGTTGGATCACCTATTTCGCTAATAAATTACCGTTTTACCCTTTTGCCATAGTTAGGTTAGAATCTAGGGGTAGTCTAAATGTATGGGTCTTGTTGTGTCCATTCTAACTTAGATTTTCAATGATTGGCTAGACTTCGAGTACTACCGCGATCCTAAAAAAAGGTAAGGCTCAAGTGCAACAGGCCAACTGCCTGCTGGCCAGTCCGTATCGTCTCCCGAAAATTCCTAAAATTCACCCAATTCAGCCCCGAGTCTTGGTCCAATCACTCGCAGTCAAATGGGTATTTTTAAATCAAAAAAATATTTTAATTTAAATTCTAATGTTCTTAGGTCACCTTTACCCCGTAATCTTGTGTCTGCCTTAAATGATCCTAATTGAAATTTTTCCATGATCGATGAATATAATACTCTTATTGATAATAAGACGTGGGAGTTGGTGCCCCGTCCATCTGGTGTTAATATTATTCGGTCTCAGTGGATTTTTTTTCATAAGGAAAATTCTGACGGTTCGTTTGCAAGGCATAACGCTCGTCTTGTAGGTGATGGTAAGACTCAGCAGGTTGGTGTGGATTGTGGTGAGACGTTTAGCCCGGTGGTCAAGCCGGCTACCATTCGTACTATACTCAGCTTAGCTCTTTCGAAATCATGACCCATTCATCAGCTAGATGTAAAGAATATTTTCCTACACAGTGATCTCAATGATACAGTGTATATGCATCAGTCCTTGGGGTTTAGGGATACTAGATATCCTAATCATGTCTGTTTATTGACGAAGTCCTTGTATGGACTTAAGCAGTCTCCACGGGCTTAGTATAAAAGGTTTGCTGACTATGTTTCGACTATGAATTTCTCTCACAGCAGGTCTGATAATTTATTATTCATATACCGTCAGGGATCTTCTATGGCTTATATACTATTATATGTTGATGATATTATCTTGACTGCCTCTTCTGATGCTTTGCGAAAGTCTATTATGACAATGCTCAGTTCTGAGTTTGCCATGAAGGACTTGGGCCCATTGAGTTACTTTTTGGGGATTGATGTCACTCGTCATGCAGATGGATTATTCTTATCACAGAGGAAGTATGCAACAGAGATCATTGAGAGGGATGATGTGTCATCCTGTAAGTCCACTTCTACTCCAGTTAATACTAAATCCAAGTTGGGTACTGCAGTTGGCTCTCCTTATGAGGATCCAACCCGCTATCGTAGTTGCGCCCTTCATTATCTTACGTTCACACGACCAGACATTACATATGCTGTCCAACATGTGTGTTTGCTTATGCATGATCCCAGAGTTGAACATATGAATGCGCTCAAACGCATTCTTAGGTACATTTGGGGAACACTTGATTATGGCCTGCATTTGTATCATTCGTAGACGTCTACACTAATCTCCTATACAGATGCTGATTGGGGTGGTTGTCCTGACAGCAGACGGTCTACGTCTGGCTATTGTATGTTTTTAGGTAATAATTTGGTCTCATGGTCTACCAAGCGTCAATCTACGCTTTCACGTTCAAGTGTAGAGGCCGAGTATCGAGGGGTAGCAAATGTGGTTTCTGAGTCATGTTTGTTAAGAAATCTACTTTTAGAGCTTCATTGTCCTATCCAGAAGACTACCTTGGTATATTGTGATAATATAAGTGTCATTTACCTTTCTGGTAATCCAGTTTAGCACCAACGCACTAAACATATAGAGATAGATATTCACTTTGTTCGAGAGAAGATAGTTAAAGGACAAGTACGCGTCTGCCATATCCCTTCTAGATATCAAATTGCAGACATCTTTACAAATGGTATTTCCTCGGCCCTTTTTGAAGATTTTAGAGACAGTCTCAGCGTACGAAGACTGTCCGCTATGATTGCGGGGGTGTGTTAAAAGAAGTCCAGCGCCACAGCCTAGTCCTCATAGCGTCGTAGCCCATTCCGTAAACAGTGTTCCGTGAATTATATATTTGGTATATATTATAATTAGTCTTGTACATTAATTAGGATTATAATATTACCATAATTGTATAATTAGTCTCCTTATAGAATATTGATTTAGATGTAAAGCAAGAATAAAATTATCTTATTGTAACTTGTATATATATGCCTTCATCAATAAGAATAATCAATGGATTAATTCTTTCAGTCTTCAGCGTCAACATCTGCTCCATGTCTTATAGTCTTCAGCGTCAACATCTGCTCCATGTCTTATGAGGAGCAAAGCTACCTGTCAAGTAAAAGTAATCACGACATGAATTATTGTTTGTTACATAATATTGTAATATTCTAAAGAAGTTTTGGCTCCTTAAGCATGTTCTCTACAACCAAAAGTTTTCTCAATAATCACAAGCACAATTATGAATCAAACAAAATACCAAATGTATCAACAGTGACTTCTTCAGCTTCATTTGGGAAGATTACTAACATTGATGTACAATCAAAGTGAATCTTGAGGCTTGCACATTTTTGTAGTGCTTGGTTCCAGAAGCACACACCACCAATTATACAATAAACATACGTATGTTTATTTATAAGGGTGGTGATCGAGTCAGTTTGCACCCCTCAAACCAAACCACATGTTACCTACTACCTCCTATCAACATCTCCTATCAACATGCTCATACTGGACAATTCTGCCCACTATGAAAAGTAATTATTTTGTTTCTTGAGATTTGAACCATGATCTCTCAGGGCGTTTTCACTTCACTGACCAACTAGGTCACAACTCTCGGTTCCTGAATACAAATGGGATATAGATTTGTTTTTGCACATTGGTAATACAAATAGAATCAAAGCCTCGCCTAACTAAAAGTAACATGTGAAAGTATATATGTCCTAGAAACAATCATTTTAGGAGCACATGTACTTGAACACATTCATATTATTAATAAGATTAATATATACTTGACATTTGCAATTATTGAATTATTATTTGATTGTTTATATTATTCATTAATGTGCATCCCTTGAACTTACATTGTCATTAATAGTGTGAAATATTAATGATAGAGTGTAGTTCTTAAAATAGCCTAGACTAATGATCATTGAGAATGGGATATCAATGATATGTTATAAGTCGACATGTGGTCTGCATCACATTCTTAGAGAATGTAGTATATCTCACTTACTGCTAGCAATAGTTGCTAGTGATGGACACATGGATACTCTTAGAGGAGTATTGGCATACCCTGCTGATAAACTATTTGTTATACATGTCTAGAGTATTATCAGCATGTGGGAGATAGAGGTCCTTAGACTTGAGGTCAATATCGCCTTGTTTACGGAGCAATGCACTTTGATCATGTCCTAAGCTCAAATGTCTAATAGGTTGAGACGCGGCTTGTATTGGGTGCATTACGAAGTAGATTGAAGGTGGTAGTTGAGCCAAGAATAGGATTCATTCCTCGATTGGAGTTTCGAGAGAACACTCGACTTCCGGAGATGTTAGGTCGACCAAGTCATTGACCAATGCAAGAGACATATCTAGGATATGGTCTAGTTGTCGACTAACATAGATGAGATAAAGTGATCAAGCCATTTGGATAGACACTTGGCAAATCTTAAGCTTGATCGAGTTTGTCGCGAATGAAAGGAATTTATCATCTCACATAGAGGTTTGTTTACTTGAGTCTTGTAAGCGTCTTCATATTGGGTCCAGTCGCGTGTGATGCAGAGTTCCGTGTGAACCTTGATTTGATCAAGTCGATGTGTGAAGGCCTAAAAGTCACACTAAGTCGATTGTCTTTTGGTCTAAGGGTATATTGAGAGAATGTAAAATATCGGATTTTGAATCAAGATATTTTATTTTATAATAAAATTATGGGATAATTTTCATTTGATGAAAATTAATTAATTAAGTTAAAATTAAGTCTTGGATTTAATTAGAACTTAAACGTGCAGAAGATAAATAAAGGAACCGCATAATGTGGGCGGTTCGTGACCAGCAATTTGATTTAGGTCGGTTTTGAGCCCGATCCAAATCGATTAGGTTTAGGTTTCCTCACTATATATTTGGCACTTAACCCATAATTTCAGAGAACTCATTTTTCACTTTACGAACTTAGAGTTCAGAAATAAACTCTCTCAAACCTCCGCGAGATTTCCTAGCTTTCTTGGGCAAAGGAATATACTGAAGCAAGGCTTGCACCCGGATTGACAATCGCGTGCGCACCTTTTAGTAAAGACTGTAAGTTTTCTTTTATGTCTTTGCAGATTTGAATTATCGCATAATCATACCAGACGATCTTTGTTGGAGCAAGTAAGTAAACAAAATTTTAAACTTCCGTTGTGCCTTACTTGTGTGTTCTACACCCAACAAAGCACTACAGTGGTATCAAAGCCCATGCTGGTTTAATGATTATACGATAATCTTTAATAACGATATGTGGGAAATTAATTGTTTTGATTTAGAACTGATTTTCGGAATTTAAAAAAAAAAAAAAATCGAGCAGTCGCCACTTGTTCACGATGAAACGACAATCGTCATTTCGGCGTGAAACGATGTCGCCATCGCTCCGAGTGAACGATGGCGGATATAAAAAAAAAAAAAATTTTTTTTTTTGGGGCGATGAAAAGATGGCAAACGCTTCACGGCGGAGCGATGGCGCGATTCGTTCACGGCGTGAACGAATGCGATAACGCGATTTCAAAAAAATTTTTTTAGGTCGCCGGAAACCGCCGTCGGCGGGCCGGTTTCCGGCCACCACGGGCGACGAAATCAGAAAGTAATAATATTATCGTGTTCGTCTCGGAGAGAATCTAATGGTGGTAGTGTTACCACGACAACGATGGAAAGGAAGCACCACCGACGGTTTAGAACGTCGTGGCGTCATTCCGACCGCAGTGGGCCACCAAATCGGTGGTGAAAAACACCGGTGAGTTCGTCCCGACGTGTGTCATCGCTTGGTGTGTTTTAATTAGTCAATTTCGCCCGAATCCAATCCCAAATTTGATTTGAGTTGGAATTGATTTTGAAAATTTGAAATAGTGTAAGGACCTTTTTGCAAATTAAAATTAGGGTTTTAAATTGTAGATTGGTCCTTTAACAAATCTGAAAATATTTTAAGTTCAAAATTACAAATTAGTCACGAGATATTTTCGAAATTTTAAAAGTTTTAAAATCGTGATTAGATCACTGGTCAATCAGTAAATTTGAGAAAAATAGATTTGGTCCTGGGTAAATCAGTAAATATTTTAAGGTTAAAATTATAGAAATACCACGAAAATTAAATTTTAATTTCGAATTGTTAAGGAATTTGTTTGGATGAGCAGAAAATTCAAAATTGAAAATTGAGTTTAAATTTTGAATTTAAATATTTTCTAAATTGAAACAAAATTAATTAACCTACGCTTATTGTTATTTAGCATATTATTTGATAATGTGTGCACAAATTAATTGTTTCTCCTAATTGTTTAATTGATTGTCATTTAAATAATTAGAATAGAGTCATGATTATTATGCAGGTAGCGCTCGATGGTGTTTACTTTCGATGGCTATAATTGTGCAGGTAGGCGGCGATATATGATTAAAACCATCTTATATCATGCCTATGGGTTTGATGGTTTCATCTAAATATGTTTAGAAATTGCATGATAGGATTTCATGTGATGTATGATATAAAAGTTGATCTTGGTCATAACCACAATTAAAATGTTCCCAAATTTAATACAAGTCTCATTTAAAATGAACGCGTCGTCTGTTATAATTGATTGTGGTGCAAAATCCTTTCTGAGATGAGTATTTATGCCCAAAGATTTGCTCTAAGTCTACGAGACTCGCACTTTCATAGATGCATATAAATGTCAGTAGGTGATAAACCCTCGTGAGTATTTACACCGGTGTTTGCTTGATGAAGGCTAAGCCCACTTAGATACATAATTGCAAATGCATAACTGGTCAATTGCTAGTCGCTCGCGCCCAGTGTCGGACAAATGAGGACGCAGATCGAATTGTTTAGAACATTCACAACCAAGAGTTGCAAATTGTTTGCAATTGGTTTAGACCTACCAAATCATGTTGTTGAAGTTATCACCTCAAAGAAACGCGAGACAAATGAGTTTGGATCTTGGCCCATTATGACCATATTTGATATGAGTCCGTATTCTTGGGGGTAAAAGAGTATGTTAAAATAGTGGGAGCTAATTAAACTAAAGACCATATTAGTTAGTTAATGAATGTGTTCAATAGAAATTATATTAGAGTATTAATTTCAAGTCTATCTTTTCTTCAGTATAAAATGTCGAATCACATTTAAAATATTGGTTGAAACAAACAAGTTGATCGAGCAAACTTTCCCGATCGTTAAAGAAATCTGCGATTAGTGTTAAAACTAGAAAGAATTGAGTATGTGTTAGACACAACATTCCCAATTGTCCTGCGATGATCCCGCCGAGTGCATTGTTTGACAAGATGGCTTATCGAAGCATCTGACAACGCACCGCACAATGTATAATGTTGTCTTCCATGATTGTAGAGTTCTGAGGCAAATGAAAACATGGATTCCAACGAGATGCTAGAACATTTGAAGAGTCTTTATGAATCACGCTCGCATACAATGGTGTATGAACCGTTGAGAGACCTCTTTAAGTGTAACGAACGAAGTCGATGTCGATGAATGTTACGAAGATGATTGGGTTAATAGAGAGGTTGGCTTCGATTGAACGGTCGCCTATAAATGTCTCTCACAACCTAATCCTAAATTCATTTCACGGTCCATTTGAGAATTTCATTGTGAACTTTAACATGAATGGAGCCAAGGTGAATCTTCGAACTTCACAAATACGTCAAGATTTATGAAGGGGATTGCAACGATCCAATAGGACAAGCGCACTAGTGCTTACGGACTCTTTGGACGAGGTATGTTTGTCATTGAAATAAATATGTCTCAGAACTAACTCTCACCGCTGGTATTAGATATCGCTTTGGCTCTCACATTTATAATAATGAGAAGGGTCTAATCGATGCAGGAAGGTTGACCGTGGAAGTTGATCTGCGATTGGAAATGGAGCACGAGTGGATGCTAAATGCGTGAAAATTTATAGATCGGATTTACCTTTGGCTTTTGTTTAGAACTTAATAATTGTTATTTTGTTACCTCGTTAACGAGGAATATTATCTCTATCCCAATGTTAGACATTGAGGGTTTTCTTCATTCATTGCGATAGCATGCATCGCCTTTTTATTGGTTTTATTTGTGGAAATGCACCGCTTGTGGATGGATTGTATGTTCTAAACTGTAGCCATGCAATTTTCAATATACAAAATAAAAGAGCTAAAATAAGTAATCAAAGAAATCCCACCTACTTATGGCATTGTAGACTTGGTCACATCAATGAATCAAGAATAGCAAGATTAAGGAAATTAGATTACTTAGAACCATTTGACTTAGAGTCATATGGTGATTGCGAATCTTGCTTAAGAGGAAAGATGACAACCAAATCACTTTCTGGGAAGGGAGTACGTGCCAAAGAGGTGCTTGAGTTAGTCCATACCGATGTATGTGGGCCTTTTCAACTCAAGCTAAGGAGGCTTTCTTTATTTCATCACTTTTACAGATGATTTCTCAAGGTTTGGGCATGTGTATCTTATGAAACATAAGTCTGAAGCTTTTGAGAAATTCATGGAGTACAAGTCAGAAGTAGAAAAGCAGCTTGAAACAAGTATTAAAACTCTTCGATCAGATCGAGAAGGTGAGTACTTAAGTAAAGAATTTCTAGATTACTTGAAGCTTCATGGAGTCCATTCAGAATGGACACCTCCCGGAACGCCACAAATGAATGGTGTTGCTGAGAGGAGAAATCGTACCTTATTAGATATGGTTAGATCCATGATGAGCTTCACAGCTCTACCAACATACCTATGGGGATATGCATTGTAAAAGCTCAATCTACATTTTGAATAGAGTTCCATCAAAGTCAGTTGAGAAAACTCCATATGAGATATGGAATGGCAAGAAACCAGCACTTAAACACATGCGACCCTGGGGTTGCCCTGCATATGTAAAGAAGTTGCTCACTGACAAATTGGAATCTAAAAGTGAGAAGTATTATTTTGTAGGGTATCCTAAGAAAACAAGAGGGTACTACTTCTATCTTCCTGAGGAACATAAAGTAATTGTTTCTGACTGCAACTTTCCTTGAAGAAGACTATGTCTACAAGGAGCGAGTTGCAACAAGATAGAAATGAAGAAATTCAAGAAGTACAAAATAATGTAGAATGACCACTTGTCAAATAACCTAGACAAGGATTCGGTGGAGTATTTGATGATGATTGGGTACTTAGAGTACGCCTTCACCAAATGGGAGTGTTGTGAGAGATACCGTAAAATGCAAGACCTCATGCACAACCAATGATAGATGACACAATAGTTGTGCATCATCCTATTCAAAATGATATTCCTGAAAGTTCTCAAGGTGGTGGATTGTCCAACACACAAACATCTTCTCAAAATCAAAATACAGCAAACACTAAAACGCAGAATGTTCAACTCAGAGATTACCAGACTCATCGTGCACCTGAAAGACTTAATCTCCTTGTTGAAACACATAATGAGATAGATATTCCTGATGATGATGAGCCTACTACCTACAACGAAGCAATGTTAGACATTGATTCACAGAGATGGCAAGAAGCCATGAAATCCGAAATGGAGTCTATGTACATAAACCAAGTATGGAACTTGGTTGACTTGCCAACAGGGGTTAGACCCATAGGATGCAAATGGGTCTTCAAGAAGAAGATTGATGCATATGGCAAAATACAGACTTATAAAGCAAGATTGGTGGCTAAAGGTTATAATCAACGGCCTGGGGTCGATTATGATGAAACATTTTCGCCTGTTGCAAAGATTAAGTCCATTCGGATTTTGCTTGCTATAGCTGCATACTATGATTATCATATTTGGCAAATGGATGTTAAAACTGCCTTCCTCAATGGTAATCTAATTGAGGAGGTGTATATGATACAGCCAGAGGGTTTTACATCTAAGACTCAACCCAAAGCAGTATGCAAACTACAAAAGTCCATTTATGGACTTAAGCAAGCCTCAAGGAGTTGGAACATTTGTTTTGACAAAGCAATCAAATCATTTGACTTTGTTAGAAGCAAGGAAGATCCGTGCGTTTATAGTAAACGCACAAATGAGAGCATTGTCTTCATTGTTATATATGTAGATGACATATTGATAATGGGAGACAATAAAGCTCTCATGCAATCACCAAAGAATGGTTATCCGAACCTTCATGAAGGACTTGGGTGAAGCTCGCTACATTCTTGGAATTAGAATCTACAGAGATAGACCTAATAGATTGTTGGCCACAGTCCGTATACATAGACAAAGTGCTAAAACGTTTCTCTATGGAAAATTCCAAGAAAGGGAATCTTCCTATGGGTCAAGGCATCGAGTTGTCAAGGAAGGATTGTCCTTCCACAGTTGCAGAACTTGAACGCATGAAGAGAATCCCATATGCTTCAGCTATAGGATCAATCATGTATGTCATGACTGCATAAGGCGGATGTGGCCTATGACTTAGCATGACTTGCAAATTCCGAGAATCACGAGGAACATCGAAAGCGATCAAGAGTATTCTTAAGTATCTTAGACGAACTAAAGAATACTTCTTAGTCTATGGCGGACAAGAAGAGCTAGTAGCTACTGGGTACACTGATGCTAGCTTCCAGACAGATCTTGATGACTTCAAGTCTCAGTCTGGTTATGCCTTCATTTTTTTGGTGGAGTAGTTAGTTGGAAGAGTTCCAAGCAAGCTACAACTGCCGATTCGACAACAGAAATCGAGTACATTGCTTAATCGAAAGCTTATAAAGAAGCTGTTACGATATCTGAGTTCTTAAAAGGAACTAAGGGTTGTTCCAAGTGTCAGATATGTGCAATAACGATTTATTGTGACAACACTGGTGCGATTGCGCAAGCTAAGGAACCAAGATCAACAAACAGAAACAAGCATGTACCAAGAAAATACCACATACTTAGAGGGGTGGTAGAGACTGAAGAAATAAAGATAGACTATATTCCCACAGATGAAAATCTAGCAGACCCATTTACTAGATCATTAAGCTTAGTCAAGCATAATGGTCATTTTGAAAAACATGGGCATTGGATACGTTAGTGATTGGCTCTAGGACAAGTGGGAGATTGAAAGTATATATGTCCTAGAAACAATCATTTTAGGAGCACATGTACTTGAACACATTCATATTATTAATAAGATTAATATATACTTGGCATTTGCAATTATTGAATTATTATTTGATTGTTTATATTATTCATTAATGTGCATCCCTTGAACTTACATTGTCATTAATAGTGTGAGATATTAATGATAGAGTGTAGTTCTTAAAATAGCCTAGACTAATGATCATTGAGAATGGGATATCAATGATATGTTATAAGTCGACATGTGGTCTGCATCACATTCTTAGAGAATGTAGTATATCTCACTTACTGCTAGCAATATTTGCTAGTGATGGACACATGTATACTCTTAGAGGAGTATTGGCATACCCTGCTGATAAACTATTTGTTATACATGTCTAGAGTATTATCAGCATGTGGGAGATAGAGGTCCTTAGACTTGAGATCAATATCGCCTTGTTTACGGAGCAATGCACTTTGATCATGTCCTAAGCTCAAATGCCTTATAGGTTGAGACGCGGCTTGTATTGGGTGCATTACGAAGTAGATTGAAGGTGGTAGTTGAGCCAAGAATAGGATTCATTCCTCGATTGGAGTTTCGAGAGAACACTACCACTCGTAGAGATGTTAGGTCGACCAAGTCATTGGCCAATGCAAGAGACATATCTAGGATATGGTCTAGTTGTCGACTAACATAGATGAGATAAAGTGATCAAGCCATTTGGATAGACACTTGGCAAATCTTAAGCTTGATCGAGTGTGTCGCGAATGAAAGGAATTTATCATCTCACATAGAGGTTTGTTTACTTGAGTCTTGTAAACGATTTCACATATCGGGTCCGCCACCGCGCCGTCTAGGAGTTCCGTGTGAACCTTGATTTGATCAAGTGCCGATGTGTGAAGGCCTAAAGGGTCACACTAAGTCGATTGTCTTTTCGGTCTAAGGGTATATTGAGAGAATGTAAAATATCGGATTTTGAATCAAGATATTTTATTTTATAATAAAATTATGGGATAATTTTCATTTGATGAAAATTAATTAATTAAGTTAAAATTAAGTCTTGGATTTAATTAGAACTTAAACGTGCAGAAGATAAATAAAGGAACCGCATAACAGTGAGCCCACTGATCGCCCATCGCAATTTGGATTTGGGTCAGGTTTTGAAGCCTGATCCAAATCTGATTAGGTTTAGGGTTTCCTCACTATATATTTGGCACTTAACCCATAATTTCAGTAGAACTCATTTTTCACTTTCTGAACTTAGAGTTCAGGAAATAAACTCTCTCAAACCTCTGCCAAGATTTCCTAGCTTTCTTGGGCAAAGGAATATATTGAAGCAAGGCTTGCACCCGGATTGACAATCGCGTGCGCACCTTTTAGTAAAGACTGTAAGTTTTCTTTTATGTCTTTGCAGATTTGAATTATCGCATAATCATACCAGACGATCTTTGTTGGAGCAAGTAAGTAAACAAAATTTTAAACTTCCGCTGTGCCTTACTTGTGTGTTCTACTCCCAACAAATCCCTACAACATGAATATTGAAGAGAAGCATTAGCATCCACCTGCTGTTATTCCATTCGCATGTAACTAAATGCAGCGTGAATAAATTGGATGTGATTTTTGGTGAGCTTTTCAGGGGAATATTTCATAGGTTGTGAGTAACCCAGAGTTTCATACCGAGTTTCTGAGGGAAACAACTTTCATTTATAAGTTGGTTTCAGTGGTTTGACCTCACTATTATTTCTTCCCAAATAGGGAAGTGGGTAAAACCATAGAAGTAGTAGAATACCGAGAAAGGAGTCGCAAAAGATGAAGGGTCATTCCTTGGACCAAATGAAAAGGTGCAATAACTTAAAAAGGGCAGCATTTATCTAATACTTGACATGCTTAAGTATTCAAGAAAAGAAGAAAGAAGATCTCCCTTATCAAACAAAAAAAGAAGAAGAAAGAAGATCTGTAGAAATCAGGTGATATTCACTGAATATACACCTCGTATACAAGATGACAGAATGCAGTAGACTTGGAACCAGAAATATTCAGAGATAGAACATGAAGAAGAAGAGAGTAGATTAATCTCATTTTCTCATTAGTTTGAATTATGTATTTTGTGAATATACAATGATATATATACTACTTTGAATGATAGTAATTGTTAGCAACTAACTTGTAACTACTCTTAACAACTCTTCTAACTTCCTAACTACTTTGCTAACTTCTTAACCTATTTATTAACTAACTCCCTAACTTCTTAACTATTCTTTTTATGTCTCGACAGTCTCCATCAAACTAGATGTTGTGAAGATATTCAGCAATTCAAGCTTGGAACATAGATGCTGGTACTGAATCCTACTCAATCCTTTGGTGAGTAAATTTGCTGGTTGATTTGCTGTGTTGATGTATTTTGTCTGTATTACTCCTTTCTGAATCTTTTCTGTTATGAAGTGTAAGTCAATTTCTGTTACACGCCGTAATTCCAAGGAAATAATATGAGAACGTACTTGAGGAATTAAGATTTGAATATTGGAAGGAAAGTATAATTACATTTTCTTATGGAAAATTTTGGGAAAAATGTGACGACGAAAATTTATTAACTTGGAGTTGGATTCTTTAATATGGATTTATGGACTTAGTATTATATTATAAATTCTTGGCATTGATAATACGGGACCCATCGAAAATTTCACAATTTTGTGGGGCCCTTCAAAAATTTTAAGATATTTGTTTAAGTGTGGGAGTTATTTTGTGAAGACAGATTTATGACCAATGAGAGGGTGACACGTGTCCCTCCACTTGTCTTATAAGTCCACTTGTATATATGGATAGGCTTTGCAAGACTTGAGCTCACAATAATATATTCATCTTTCAAACCTTCTCTTCTCTATTCATTAGCCTTCTCATTTTCGAAATCCATGGCAAAAAGTGAAGATCAAGACTTAGTTATTTTCCAAGATTAAGCTTCCTAACTAAGTTCTAAGCCAAGCTAAATACTCCATAGTGGTGGGTTAGTGTTGGCCGAAATCTGCCCAAAGAAACCCTAAGCTTGTTATGAACTTTATGAAAGAAGAACATGAAAGTAATATGGATACAAGCTTGTAGAGGATACATGTGCGTGATTGGAACTTGAAGAAGTGGTGTAAAAGTGAAGGTGTTGGCCGAATCTAAGTGGACTGTTTTGGCTAAGATTTAAGGTAAGACTTCTTCTTCCTCTTGAAGTAATTGGATATTACATGTTGTTATAATTGGTAGATGAACTTGTGTTAAGAAGAATAGAGAATAAGTCTTTGGTGGTAGTTTGGTTGGTCAGAAAATGAGCGCTTTTGGTATTGGATTAGTTGGTTATTATTGTGGTTATTAACGTCACTACTTGCATGTTAAAATGAAGGATATATGGTTATTACAAGTTGATATGATTATATTAAAGTATTGGAACTTGGATTGGATTATGAGGAATATTGAAAAAGGGCTTTGGTTGTGGTTGTTTGGCCGAGACTTGTATAAAACTGTTGGTTATTGGTATGCAGTTTTAGGGACTGTTTTGTGGCGTTAGAATGCTGAAAATTCAGCCACCATTATGCATGTTTAAGTATAGTAATTGCTAATGAGAGTCCTAAAGGAATAAGGGTGTTAAAATGCCTCACATTTTACCCTTGTTATTGTTGGATGGTGGAATATTTTTATGGACTGTTTTAACGTGGAATAAGAGAATGATTTACGTGAGAAATAGGTGTGTGAATCACCTTGGTTAACTGTTTGGTTGTGCCCTTAATTGGTGTTTGGTTGTTGATGAAATTGTCCTTTTTGAAAGGTGGAAAAGTACGTATAAATAGGGGAAGTGCTGCCCAAATTTTTATAAGAAAGGAGATTAATTTATAGTATAAGTGTATACTAGTATTCCTGAAGTTGATAGACGTGTTGTTGTCATTATAGGTTGAAGTACCTATTTGGGACATATTCTACATTTCTACTTGTCGTGTTGGTTAGTCGTCAATAAGGTATGTGAACCTCTTCTTTCTTTCTTTTGGCTTGTTCTACGTATGCACCATAAATGTGGTATTGTTTCAAAAGTTATTATACTCTTAGAAGTTAAGGAGTATTCATGTTGTTGATTCTATACTAAAGGCATGTCTAAATTATTCCTAAGTCCTTACCAAGTCTTATGGAAGATGTTCGTAAGAGTTTTTGGTAAGTATTGGAGTCGAGTTGATCTTGCTAAGTTACAACACTAATAAATATTAAGCGTTGAGATTGATTTTGGTAAGCGTATTAAAATAAGTCATTGCAGTGTTAAATGAAAAAGGTATTGAACAATCCATTATAGCGTTAATGAAAAAAGTATCGACAATCAATTATTGAAATGATTAGATTTCCATCTGCATAGAAACTAAGATATAACCAGTTCATTTTACATTTTTTTGTTCACAACTGATTAGATAAGATCATTATATAATATAACCTACTAACGGCTCATAAATGAATTAATTTGGCAATTCGGATCTGTTATCACCATGCAAATGTTTCCATAATGTTAGCCAGAGGAGCGAGACGAATTTAGATTATCGAGTTGGTACAGACGACAAGTGTAAGTGACTTGATTTTTAAAGTGTAAGTGACTTGATTTTAAAAGTGTAACTGTCTTGATTTTACAAGTGAAAGTGCCTTGAAGTTACAAGTGCTAGTATCCTTGATTTTCAAAAATAAAAGTTCATTTTAAATGATTTATATAAAATGAATGTACGGTGGACGTACATAGTACTTTTGGGTTCAAGTCCCTAATATTACATGACATGATAGTGCCTTGGTTTTCTAAAATGAAAGTTCATTTTAACGATTTCATTGAGAGTCAAAAGATGATTTAAATTGCACAAGGTTGCTCATGATAGCTATTCATGCTAGTGTTATTATTCAGCCACCGCGTCCCGCAAAGCGGGCGGTTTGGCGATAGATGATCTTACCGTGTCCCAGAATGGGCCGGCCAGTATACCTTGGATGGGCAGTTTATGTTTATATGACTATCGTGACCCAGAATGGGCCGGGCAGTATACCTTAGATGGGAAGTTTATGTTTATATGACTTTACCGTGTCCCAGAATGGGCCAGAAAGTATAACTTGGATGGGCAGTTTATGTTTATATGACTTTACAGTGTCTCAGAATGGGCCGGGCAGTATACATTGGATGAGCAGTTTATGTATATATGACTTTATCGTGTTTCAGAATGGGCCGGGCAGTATACCTTGGATGGGAAGTTTAGGTATAGATGACTTTATCGCGTCCCAGAAAGGGCCGGGCAGTATACCTTACATGACTTTACTGCGTCCCAGAAAGGGTCGGGCAGTATACCTTATATGTTCTTCGCGTACGTCGCTAGAAGGCCGGGCAATATATGTATTTGATTCCATGGACAAGCATCCATGATGCGGGTATGGATAACCATAACTGTGCATGATTATATGGGTAGACATTCATGATTTTGATATGACTCTCATACCTTTAAAAATCACAGTTGACTCTCATCATTTTTATAAAGTAAAGTGATACAATGATACAGTGGTAAAAGGTACATTTGACTCTTATGTTATATGACACGGTTAGATCTGGTATGTTGATTTCCATACTTGTCCCCTGTCATCTTTTGTACAGCTATGATCTTATTTAATGTACTTCATGTTTACATACTTGGTACCTTGTTGTACTGACCCCCTTCGGGGGGCTGCGTTCATGCCTGCAAGTATAGCTACTCAGTTTGTGGATCCTCGAGCTTAGGATGCTTGCTCAACTTTTGGGATAGCTCCATTGTTCCGGGGCTTGTCATTTTGGTACATGTCTTCCATTATGGCTTATGTATATTCAGGGGTACGGCGGGGCCTTGTCCCGTCATAGTTATAGTGATATTCTTAGAGGTCTGTAGTCATGTGTGGGTTGGAAATATGTACAGTTGTAGTGGTTTGGATATTTTTATGTACAGTGGCGGCCTTGCCGGATTGCCTGTTTATTTATATGAGTTTTTATTAAGCTTTCGCTGGTTTTATGTGGGTAGAAGGGTGCCCAAGTAGGGCACCAGTTGCGGGCCCGTCGGCTCGGGTCGTGACAAAGGTGGTATCAGAGCAGTTAGTCCTCGAAATGTCTACAGACCGTGTGCAGTAGAGTCTTGGTTATCGGTGTGTTGTGCACCACACCCATAAACAGGAGGCTACAGTACATTTAGGATTGGTTTCTATTCTTCTTACTCTAAGATCTTGCGATAGAGCTATGTTGTTAGGGAAGTCCCTCCCTAACGTATTATTGTGGTTGCAGCTATGCCTCCAGAGAAAGCGACAGCAGCCCGGAAGGGGAATATATGGACTTAGTATACATGTTGGTAAAATTGTTGTATAGTTTGTATGATGATGTACATCTATACATACATATTTATTAGGGCCATGTGTGTGTTGGCTGAAATGATTATGGGTTATCGTGAGATGGTTAAGTTTTATAAATTGTTTGGAAGGTATGAAACCGTGTAATGAATTCACATCAAGGTTATATATGTGCTAATTTGGAGTAATTAGGAGGTGATGAGCTGTCAGAGAGGGTGATGGACCCTTAAGAGATCATGTTTAATTGACTTAATGACATACCATATTGCTAGATTAAGCTGTGTTGTATGCTTAAGTTATATGTACGAATAATATTTGTATGAAGTAAATAGGGTTGTTGTGATTAAGACAACGTAATTTTGAAATTATGAGAATCTATCTTGCCTGTATACGGGCAGAGATAATGTAAGCTTGGGACATGGAGTATTTAAGGATCTTAGAATATTTGATAATCGTTGAGCCCTTAGATATACAAGGCCTTCTTGAGTAAAGTATTCTATGTTTGATCTTGGTTAAAGTACATAGTATACATGAAGTATATTAGTTGTGATTGATGAATGAGACTATGTGTTATTAAGTGAGAAAAGAAAGAGATTAAGTGAGAAAAAGGCGTGATGTGAATTTCGTACGCACATGTGCCAAAGGAAAGGATCAGTGATCAAACTTGAGAGGCTGCAGAATACCGATCATGCGTGCCGACGCAGCAGACCGTGATGACACTAACGAGTATAGTTTGATAGGTATAGTTAAATGAGACTATGCCGAAGTTTGTATAGCTTGAGACCTAATATGAACATTCGGGGACGAATGTTTCTAAGGGAGAAAAAAAGTTACACCCCGTAATTTTAAGGCAATAATATGAGAACGTACTTGAGGAATTAAGATTTGAATATTAGAAGGAAAGTATAACTACATTTTCTTATGGAAAATTTTGGGGAAAATGTGACGACGAAAATTTATTAACTTGGAGTTAGATTCCTTAATATGGATTTATGGACTTAGTATTGTATTATGAAGTCTTGGCATTGATAATACGGGGCCCACCGAAAATTTCACAATTTTGTGGGGCCCTTCAAATTTTTTAAGATATTTGGCTAAGTGTGGGAGTTATTTTGTGAAGACAGATTTATGACCAATGAGAGGGTGACATGTGTCCCTCCACTTGTCTTATAAGTCCACTTGTATATATGGATAGGCTTTGCAAGACTTGAGCTCACAATAATATCTTCATCTTTCAAACCTTCTTTTCTCTATTCATTAGCCTTCTCATTTTCGAAATCCATGGCAAAAAGTGAAGATCAAGACTTAGTTATTTTCCAAGATTAAGCTTCCTAACTAAGTTCTAAGCCAAGCTAAATACTCCATAGTGGTGGGTTAGTGTTGGCCGAAATCTGCCCAAAGAAACCCTAAGTTTGTTATGAACTTTATGAAAGAAGAACATGCAAGTAATATGGATACAAGCTTGTAGAGGATACATGTGTGTGATTGGAACTTGAAGAAGTGGTGTAAAAGTGAAGGTGTTGGCCGAATCTAAGTGGACTGTTTTGGCTAAGATTTAAGGTAAGACTTCTTCTTCCTCTTGAAGTAATTGGATATTACATGTTGTTATAATTGGTAGATGAACTTGTGTTAAGAAGAATAGAGAATAAGAAGTGTTTGTGGTAGTTTGGTTGGTTGGCCGAAAATGAGGCAGTTTTGGTATTGGATTCGTTGGTTATTATTGTGGTTATTAACGTCACTACTTGCATGTTAAAATGAAGGAAATATGGTTATTACAAGTTGATATGATTATATTAAAGTATTGGAACTTGTATTGGATTATGAGGAATATTGAAAAAATGGCTTTGGTTGTGGTTGTTTGGCCGAGACTTGTATAAAACTGTTGGATATTGTGATGCAGTTTTAGGGACTATTTTGTGGCGTTAGAATGCTGAAAATTCAGCCACCATTATGCATGTTTAAGTATAATAATTGCTAATGAGAGTCCTAAAGGAATAAGGGTGTAGAAGAGTGTTAAAAGGCCTCATATTTTACCCTTGTTATTGTTGGATGGTGGAATGTTTTTATGTACTGTTTTAACGTGGAATAAGAGGTTGATTTACGTTAGAAATAGGTGTGTAAATCACCTTGGTTAACTGTTTGGTTGTGCCCTTAATTGGTGCTTGGTTGTTGATGAAATTGGTCTTATTGAAAGGTGGAAATGTACGTATAAATAGGGGAAGTGCTGCCCAAATTTCTATAAGAAAAGAGATTCATTATGTGGTATAAGTGTATACTAGTATTCATGAAGTTGATAGACGTGTTGTTGTCATTATAGGTTGAAGTACCTATTTGGGACATATTCTACTTGTCGTGTTGGTTAGTCGACAATAAGGTATGTGAACCTCTTCCTTCTTTCTTTGGCATATTCTACGTATGAACCATAATTGTGGTATTGTTTCAAAAGTTATTGTACTCTTAGAAGTTAAGGAGTATTCATGTTATTGATTCTATGCTAAAGACATGTTTAAATTATTCCTAAGTACTTACCAAGTCTTATGGGAGATGTTGGTAAGAGTTTTTGGTAAGTATTGGAGTCGAGTTGATCTTGCTAAGTTACAACACTAATAAATATTAAGCGTTGATACTGATTTTGGTAAGCGTATTAAAATAAGTCATTGCAGTGTTAAATAAAAAAAGTATCGAACAATCCATTGCAGTGTTAATGAAAAAAAGTATCGACAATCAATTATTGAAATGATTAGACTTCCATCTACATAGAAACTAAGATATAACCAGTTCGTTTTACATTTTGTTGTTCACAACTGATTAGATAAGATCATTATATAATATAACCTACTAATGACTCATAAAATGAATTAATTTGGCAATTCGGATCTGTTATCACCATGCAAATATTTCCATAATATTAGCCAGAGGAGCGAGACGAATTTAGATTATCGAGTTGGTACAGACGACAAGTGTAAGTGACTTGATTTTAAAAGTGTAAGTGACTTGATTTTAAAAGTGTAACTGTCTTGATTTTACAAGTGAAAGTGCCTTGAAGTTACAAGTGCTAGTATCCTTGATTTTCAAAAATAAAAGTTCATTTTAAATGATTTATATAAAATGAATGTACGATGGACGTACATAGTACTTTTGGGTTCAAGTCTCTAATATTACATGACATGATAGTGTCTTGGTTTTCTAAAATGGAAGTTTATTTTAACGATTTCATTGAGAGTCAAAAAATGATTTAAATTGCACAAGGTTGCTCATGATAGCTATTCATGCTAGTGTTATTATTCCAGTTCACCGCATCCCAGAAAGGGGCGGGCAGTTTGGGCAGTAGATGACCTTACCGTGTTTCAGAATGGGCCGGGCAGTATACCTTGGATGGGGAGTTTATGTTTATATGACTACCGTGTCCCAGAATGGATCGGGCAGTATACCTTGGATGGGCAGTTTATATGACTTTACCGTGTTCCAGAATGGGCCGGGCAGTATACCTTGGATGGGCAGTTTATGTTTATATGACTTTACAGTGTCCCAGAATGGGCCGGGCAGTATACCTTGGATGGGTAGTTTATGTATATATGACTTTACAGTGTCCCAGAATGGGCCGGACAGTATACCTTGGATGGGCAGTTTATGTATATATGACTTTACCGTGTCCAAGAATGGGTCAGGCAGTATACCTTGAATGGGCAGTTTAGGTATACATGACTTTACCGCGTCCTTGAAAGTGTCGGACAATATACCTTACATGACTTTACCGCGTCCCAGAAATGGTCGGGCAGTATACATTGGATGGGCAGTTTATGTTTATATGACTTTACCGTGTCCCAGAATGGGTCGGGCAGTATACCTTGGATGGGCAGTTTAGGTATAAATGACTTTACCGCGTCCTAGAAAGGGTCGGACAGTATACCTTACATGACTTTACCGTGTCCCAGAATGGGCCGGACAGTATACCTTGGATGGGCAGTTTATGTTTATATGACTTTACCGTGTCCCAGAATGGGCCGGGCAGTATACCTTAGATGGGCAGTTTATATTTATATAACTTTACAGTGTCCCAGAATGGGCCGGGCAGTATACCTTGGATGGGCAGTTTATGTATATATGACTTTATCGCGTCCCAGAAAGGGTCGGGTAGTATACCTTATGTCACGACCCGACCCCGGGGCCGCGACTAGTACCTCATGGGTACCTGTCGTATATGTCGAGAATAGCAATGAACATACATAACTTTATAAAAGGGTAAAACATCTCTGGCCAGTCGATAAGGCTGCCTTCCATAAACATACTTAAACAAAGTATTTATAATACAACTGGTTCTTGTAGCCCAAACCACAAACGTGACTACAGACCTCTAGGAAGAACAACTGTGGCGGGACAGGGCCCCGCCATACCCCCTGAATGTACAAAAGTCTATAACCTCAGGGAATCATACCAAAAAGACAAAGCCTCCGGAGGGATGGAGCTTTCCAGGAAATGAACAGTGGTCCTAAGAGTGCGGACCAGAAGCTACGATCTCGACTGCAGATGAACGCAGGCCCAGGAGGTCGATAACAGGTACCAAGTATGTGAAACTGAAAATACTGTAATGAAATCATAAGTCTGAAAATAAGCTGGGGTCAGGGATGAAATCAACTTACCTTTTACTGTGCCTTACTAACAATGAGAGTAACAAACATATATATAATACTGCATAAAATAGGAGGCTCGTGATCAAAACAGGGTCCCTCGCCCGTAGTATCAATAGGAAATCCTACTCCTGGGACTATTTCACCCGCATGGGTCCCGTGGACCCGCATGAGGTATTCCTCGTGATAGTCAGACTACCGCACGTGGGACTATTTCACCCGCATAAGCCCATAAGGACTCGCGTGAGGTATTCCTCGCATCGTGGGTAGCAAGTCCACTAACAGTGGTACAACGATCTGGGGACATACCCTCGATATACTCTTACCCAAACAGATGGTATAACGATCTGGGTCAGTACTCGGGATATACTCTTATCTTCGAGCAGATGGTATAACGATCTTGGGCTTGCCCTCGATATACTCTTACACCGTGCAGATGGTATAACGATCTTGGGCACGCCTCGATATACTCTTACACTGGAGAAGGTGGTATGACGATCTTGGGGCTTGCCCCTCAGACATACTCTTACCCTGGAGAATGTGGTATAACGATCTTGGGGCTTGCCCCTCAGATATACTCTTACCCTAACTCAAACTGTCATCATATCATAATCATAAATAAGTTAAGAAAACTTATAACTTCTTATTAGTCTTGTTCACATACCCTCTCATTTTAGTTTACTTAAGGCACTTAATCATATTTTTAATAAAAGAAAACCGGGAATTAACCCAAGTACTACATACTTCAATTCTTTTAAAAGTGACTCTTTTTCATACATAAAACCCTTGGGTAATTGATGCCTTAAAATCAATTTGCCTTTCATAAATCAAATCATTTGTCCTTACTTATCTTGCTTAGAGTAAATCTCTTCGTGTTAACCTTTCATAAAGCTAATATAACTAACTTCCCATAAAGCCGTTATACTATCTTTATACTTTAGAAATTAAGACCTTCTTATCTTTTCATAAGGCCGTTATAACTAACTTCCCATAAAGCCGTTATAACTCCTTATAAACCATTTTGTTCTTTTACTAACCAAGAGACTTATACTTCAACAAATCTACACAACTTTCAAAAATACTTCAAGCCTCTTATCTTTAGAATAATTCAATACTCAATGCTTTCACACCAAGAAATCTATACTTTTGTAAAATCATACTTTTCCCTTAACCAAGGGACTTATACTTCTTAAAACAAAACAAGTCTTTATTTATACTTAAACAAGTAAAAATACTAAACCTTGTACGTCTACCGTACTACATAGATACAAATACTCATGCTCAAAGGATAGGAAAGCTTCACATACCTCTTTGGTCAATCCACTTGCTAAGTCCAACTACCGCAAGTAATATTTCAACCTATAATAACCATGATATGTTCATTAACCTCTAATTTCAATGTAGAATAATCTAACTCAAAGCCACTAAATTCTAGGGAAAATTGGGCAGCATTTCCTTTGTTTCTACTCACTTTGCCACCTTTCTCAAGGCCGAAATTACCATCAAAACATCACATTTAAGGCTCAATCAATCCAACAATACAAAGGGGATTACACACCCAAAATTCTGTCCCATAAGTTTACAATAATTCACTTAACAATTCTAAGGTAGTTCTTAGGCTACGACATGCTCATAATCTCTTCTTAACCCATTCTTCATATCCAAACCACATTTCTAGCTTGCAATGACTCTAAGAGCATTATTTACTACCACAAGTTCTTTCTTCTTAACATGCAACACTATAAACTAAATCTAAAGGAAGAATCATTACCTTAAAGTTTTAGCCAAAACTTATTCCAAATATTGCTAGCTTCCTTGCCAAGAACACCACCACAACAATGCCAACAAGCTAGCTACAAGCTTCCTTTTCTTGTTCTTAACTTTCAGATTTTTCTGGGTTTTAGAGAAGGAGGAGTGATTTTTAGAGAGGAAGATGTTTGAGAGAGGACCCAGGCTACAAGACTTGGTCAATATAAGCCAGGCTAGCAACCTCAGCTGGGGGGGGGGGGACACTTGTCACCCTCCCATGGCCTTTTTAAAAGAGAAATCAGACTTTTCTAAGTTTTTCCGCCCAAAATCCCGCGGGCCAGCCTCTCCTCCCAAGGCTGAAACCTCCGCAGCTCTCAACTTTCGCGCCATGCCCTTCTATCCCGGCGCATGGCGCTGCAACTTCAGCGACTCGCACTTTAGGCGCTGCGTCCTTCATCCGCGCCGCGCTCGCCGCTTTGCTCAAACGCATTTCGCCCGATCACGCTGAACTTGTAACTCTCATAACTTTCTACTCCGACGCCCTATCGACGAATGGTTGGTTGCGTTGGAATCTAGACTCAACGAACTACGCCCTAGGCCTTTAAAATACTTAGGAACTCTCAATGAATCGGGTCATAACCCGCCTCAAAGTTGACTAAAACCCGTCCGGAACAATCCGTCAACCTATCCTTAGAAAATTTTAAGTCTTACTCCCTTTCGTACGCTCTCAAACGCATGACCTGAACTACGGGGTGTAACACCTTATATGTTCTTCGCGTACGACGCTAGAAGGCCGTGCAATATATGTATTTGATTCCATGGACAAGCATCCATGATGCGAGTATAGCTAACCATAATTGTACATGATTATATGGGCAGACATTCATGATTTTGATATGACTCTCATATTTTTAAAAGGCACAGTTGACTCTCATCATTTTTATAAATTACAGTGGTACAGTGATACAGTGATACAGTGGTAAAAGGTACAGTTGACTCTTATTTTATATGGCACTGTTAGAGCTGGTATGTTGATTTCCATACTTGTGCCCTGTCATCTTTTGTACAGCTATGATCTTATTTATTGTACTTCATGTTTACATACTTGGTACCTTTTTGTACTGACCCCCTTCGGGGGGTTGCGTTCATGCCCGAAAGTATAGGTACTTAGTTTGTGGATCCGCGAGCTTAGGGTCCTTGCTCAGCTTTTGGGATAGCTCCATTGTTCTGGGGCTTGTCATTTTGGTATAGGTCTTCAATTATGGCTTATGTATATTCAGGGGTACGATGGGGCCTTGTCCCGTCATAGTTACAGTGATATTCTTAGAGGTTTGTAGTCATGTGTGGGTTGGACATATGTACAGTTGTAGTGGTTTAGATATTTTTATGTACAGTGGCGGCCTTACCGGCTTGCCTGTTTATTTATATGAGTTTTTCTTAAGCTTTTGCTGGTTTTATGTGGGTAGAAGGGTGCCCAGGTAGGGCACCATTCGCAGGATCGTCGGCTCCGGTCGTGACAATTTCCATGTGTTTAGTCCTTTCATAAAATACAGGATTTGCAGCAATTTGCATTGCTGATTTGCTGTTTGTGAAGACCAGCACTAGTAATCTGATTAGTCTCAATTTATTCTAGTAATCCAATTATCCATGTTAGCTCAGCAACTATCCCTGCTAGACTCTTGTACTCTAATTCAGCTGAACTTCTAGTAATGGTAGTTTGTTTCTTTGACTTTCATGATATAAGAGAATCACCAAACTTAACAATGTAGCTTGTGACTGAATTTCTTATTTGGGGGCAAGCAACCCAATCTGCATCACAGTATGCAGTCACTATTTTCTGTTCCTTACTTGACATAAGTATACATTGTCCAGGTTGATTTTTTAAGTATCTCACAATTCTTAGTGTTGCATTGAAATGAGACTTCTTTGGCTACTGTAGGAACTGACTGAGTGTTTGTACACTATATGCTATATCTGGTCTTATAATAGTGAGATAGAGTAGTTTTTCTATCAACCTTTGGTTATCCTTTGGTATGAACTGATATCATTTAATACTTCATCTTTTGCTGTTGATTTTTCTTTTCTTATTTCCTGTAGTTCCTGAATATACTCATCATATTCCTTAGTGGTTAGTTTCACATTACAATTAATTAGTGTGTTTATAGGTTTGGCTGCTGATAGGCCAAGTTTTGAAATCAATTATAGTATATATTTTCTTTGATGCATTAGGATTCCTTTTTATGATCTTGCAAACTCTATACCTAAAAAATACTTTAATTCTCCCAGGTCCTTCATTTTGAAGGCTTGTTGTAGAGCTTGTTTTGTCTCCTTTATTAGTTCTATGTAGTTGTCGTCAATGAGGCGGGCGACCGACCCCACGACCACGACCCGTTCACGGATCGAATCGGTATTGATGTCGGTTTGGTATGAGGTCTGGAATTTTCCCCGACCCTGACCCTAACCCTGACCCAACCCTGCCCTACCCCGACCCCACCCCGACCATTGCCACTGTTGCACAACGACTATTTCATAATTTGGCCGTTGTGCAACGACTAAATTTCACCCCCCACCCCAACCCCCCTAACCCCCTTAATATTTATTTTTAACCCCTAAGTTATTATATTTACACTTTAACCTCAATAACGTAGTGCACAATAAGGAGCCAATAAAATTACTGAAGCCATGGAGGTAATTCTGACAAGATAGAAATTAATGTACATTAAAGAGGTTGGGTAAAACATAAACCAATAAAGAATCTATTTTGCCTAGCATCTTTGTTCAAACATTTTGAAAGGTCAATAGTACATGTCAACATATCGTTTCCTCAAGGGGTGAACGTATCTGTTTAAGTTAGTAAAAAACAATATTGTAAATTAGTCAGAACAACATTTAGATATCCTCCCATACAACTAAAAATTGAACGATGTCCTGCTTGCAAACAATCTGCTTATGTATTCATGAAGTTTCAGTAAGATATTCATCGTCCTGTATCTAGTTGAGCACACTTCATGTCGATCATTTACAGAGTTGGCTTGCGTTTTCTGATAGGCTATGAAGTCATGGAGCCTATCCTTCGAGCATCATCTTTGCAGCATCAACCAATACTGGGCAAAAATCATTAGAAGCTCGACCAACGACTGTGTGTGGAAAACTTAGCTACAACTATAAATACACATGTGCCATAATTAGTTATGGTAGTTAGAATTAATTGAAAGGTTGTTAGAAGTTAGTTAAGTTTGTTACAAAGTAGTTAAATCTGTTATTAGTTGGTTAATTGGTTAAGAAGGTTGTTAGGAAAAGGTAGTGGTATATGTGTGTATATAAATACTTTGTGTATCACAAATGTAATACAATTCATTCAATACAATATACTTTCTTTCTTTCTCACTTTCCTCTCTTTTCACTCTTCTCTGTTCATGACTCACTCTCTCTTCTCTTCTTTCTCTCTTCTTATTCTTTCTTCATTTCTCTTTCACTTTAATCCACTCACAGTATGTAGATAAGTGAACTCAATATGGTATCAAAGTCATATCGATTGATATGTATCATTAGGAGTATTTTTCGATGCATGCAGTAAAATTCAGAGGAAAATAGATATGAATTGATCGATTAATTGCTGGAATCTGAGTCGGTTAAGAGTTGTTCTTAATTGCTAGATTTGAGGAGCATCTAGATGGAAGCATTTATCTGACTGGATGCTAAATCGTAGACATGCAATTGAAGAAATCGAACAATTGAATAAATCGAAGGATTGATGTTCAAATTGAACACAAAATTAGCAAGTTTCTCTGTTGAGAATTGAGGAATCCTCTATACGTGATTGTGGAATTCAACAAACATAGGAACTCACAGAGAAGATGTTGTAAATGCAGCAGTAACAACAGTCATCGATCACAATCATCCTCTTTATCTCTTCCCATCAGATGCACCAGGCTCTTTAACTATTAGTGTGGTACTGAACGGGATAGATAATTACACGCTGTGGAGTAGGGCGATGAAGTTGGCATTACTTGGTAAAAATAAAATAGGATTTATCAATGGAATAGTTAGAAGGGAATCATTCCATGGAGAATTTGCAGATCTGTGGGATAAATGCAATGCGATTGTAGTATCTTGGTTGATGGGCAATGTAAGCAAAAGTTTGCTTACTGGAATGTTGTTCAACTCCAATTCTCACACAATATGAAGGATTTAAAAGATAGATTTGACAAAATCAATAGCTCAAGGACCTTTCAATTGCACAAGATTTTTTTTTACTATGAGATAAGGTACTATGTTAGTTTCTATGTACTACTGTAAACTCAAAGACTTATGGGATGAATATGACTCGATCATTCCACCACCTAATTGTTGTCCAAAGTCGAAGGAGTTTATAGATCATGTGCAGTACCAAAGGATGCTTCAGTTCCTAATGGGACTAAGTGATAGCTACAGTCAAGTTAGAAACCAAGTAGCCAAAGAATAGTTGCAGGGTCATCAAGAACACTGCAGGAAACCGTGGAATCAGTCGCAATATTTACAACTAGGAATGACAATGGAAATACAAAACATAACAATCCATACAATCCCAACACAGTATGTGACTTCTGCCATATTAGAGGACACTTCAAAGTGGACTGTTTTAAGTTGATGAAGTGTGATTTTTGCCATAAGACTGATCATCTGCAAGATGATTATTATAAGCTACATGGATATCAAGAAAATCTCAAATAAAAGACAAAGAGGGAAAACATAGTAACAGGATTATTTGAAGACACTGGACAAGGAGGACATGTTGATAATAAAACATATCAGCACTGGCAGACTCAGAATCAAGATGGCGGACTCGGAATCAGCATCGCGCTTTAATCGCCTCACAAAAAAATCATCACCAACAATTTCTCAACATAACTGATCAGTTTACACCAAGCCAACACCAACAATTGATCAACATGATCAATGACAAAAATGAAGCTGGAAAATCCAATGTCAGATGGCAGGTAAATTTAATACTGATGAAGCATTTATAAAATGGATATTAGATTCAGGTGAAACTAACCATATGGTTAGTAGTAAAGGATGCCTACATAATAGATATATGGTAGAAAATGCAGGAAAAATGCATTTGCCTACTGGAGAATCAACAAAAATTACACATGTTGGAGATTGTGACTTAAGAAGAGGTGACATTCTTAAAAATGTTTTATGTGTGCCAAGTTTCAAGTTTAACCTCATGTCTATCTCAAAAGTGACAAGAGAATTGAACTGCAGTGTCACTTTCTTTCCATATTATTGTGTATTTTAAGACCTCTCATCTGGGAAGGTGAGGGGATTGGTAATGAAGAATAAGGATTATATGTACTGAGTTGGGGTGTACAGAATGAGGAAGAAAATATGAATAAATTTTTGGCAACATCTAAGCAGCTTGATGATTGGCAGCATCTAAGCAGGTTGATGCAAGCTACATGGCACCAGAGGTTATGTCATGTGCCAATGGCTGTCATGAGGAAGTTTCAGAGTTTGTTTCAGGTTTTACAATAAGTCTTCTTGTATTTTGAATAATTGTGAGGTATGACCCTTGGCTAGACAAAGCAGAATTTCCTTTCCTATCAGTTCTAGTAATACAACAGGACCTTTTCAATTACTACGTATGAATATATGGGGACCATATAGAGTTGAAGCATATAATGGAATGAGGTATTTTTTAATCATTGTGGATGACTTCTCAAGATGGACTTGGTTTTTTTAAATGAGACTTAAAACAGATGTGATCATATTGCTCAAAAATTTCTATGTTGAAATCCATACTCAGTTTGATATAAAAATCAGAAGAATAAGGTCTGATAATGGGACTGAGTTTTTCAATCACAACTATAAGGAATTATTTCAACAATATGGTGTGTTGCATGAAAGTTCTTGTCCATATACACCACAACAAAATAGGGTAGTAGAAAGGAAATATAGACATATACTTGAAACTGCTAGGGCCATCAAGATACAGGCTAACATTCCAGACAGATTTTGGGGTCACTGTGTGGAGGGGCAGTATATATTATGAACAGAATACCATCTACAATCATAAAGAATAAATCACCTTGTGAAATGTTATACAACAAATGTCCATCACTTTCACATTTGAAGGTAATAGGTTGTTTGTGCTTTGCAACTGCTTTGCCTAGACAGGACAAATTCAGTCCTAGAGTTGTGAGGGCTATCTTTCTGGGATATGGAAGTGTACAGAAGGGTTACAAACTCTATGACTTGGACAATAAATTAGTTTTCATGAGCAGAGATGTGATTTTCATGAAAATAATATTTCCATTCAAAAACACTGAAGCAGGCAGTGCGATTTCTATTCAGTCAAAAGATCATTTCAATTATGATGATCTAGTATATCCACATAGAGTTGAAGTCCCACAGAATGAATCAAACACCCTAATGGAGGCAATGGTGATTCAACAATCGTGTTACCAGTGATGTTTCAGCAGTCTCAGGTAATCACAATACACCAGCACACATATCAGACACCAGGAGGTCCACAAGAGCTAGTAGACCTCCCATTTGGCATAAAGATTATATCACTCAACAAGGGTCCAGTAATTGTATGTATTCCATATCAGATGGGATGGTTTATACAGGCCTATCCTCTAGGTACCAAGATTTGTTGACACAAATGTATGTGGATGTTGAGCCACAGAACAATTCAGTAGCCAAGGATGACATGTGGGTTGCTGCAATGAATGATGAGATTCAAGCATTGGAAGACAACAAAACTTGGGAGCTGGTTCATCTTCCACCTAACAAGAAGGCCATTGGTTGCAGATGGGTGTATAAGATCAAGTATAAGGCAACAGGAGAGGTTGAAATATTCAATGTTAGACTAGTGTCAAAGGGATACAATCAAAAGGAGGGGTTAGATTATCATGAGATATTCTCCCTTGTTGTTAAGATGACTACTCTAAGGACTGTAGTAGCTGTGGTAGCTGCTAAGCAGTGGGTAATTTACCAAATGGATGTCTATAATGCATTTTTGCAAAGAGACTTATATGAATAAGTCTTCATGAAGATGCCAGAAGGTTTCAACACCTCAGGAGGAAAGACTAAAGTGTGCAAGCTGCTCAAATCCTTGTATGGGTTAAAACAGTCTTCTAGACAGTGGAACATTAAGCTAACTTCAACTTTAATATCTTCAGGCTTTCATCAAAGTAGCCTAGATTATTCTTTTTTTATTAAGCAGTAGGAGGACAGACTTGTAGTAGTTTTGGTATATGTTGATGACTTGTTGATCACTGGCAATGATCAAACACTTATTCAATCCATCAAACAGACACTAAATCAAAGATTTGGAAAACTTCAAATATTTTCTTGGCATTGAATTTGCTCGAAGCTCACAAGGAATACTTATGCATCAGAGGAGGTATGTCGTGAAGCTGATTTCTGACTTAGGCTTAGCAGGAGCTAAACCTGTGCTCTCATCTATGGAGATGAATCAGAAACTTACTACTGTTGATTATGATACATTTCTCACATCTCAATCTTCCCCCCAAGACTCTACATCCAAACCAACTTCTCAGGATTTTCTACTGCCAGATCCTAGCATGTATATGTGACTTGTTGGGGGCTACTATATCTTACTAATACCAGGCCCGATATTGTATTTGTTGTCCAATATCTCAGTAAGTTTATGCAGAATCCCAAGGACTCTCACTTGGAAGTTGGACTGAGGCTGGTGAGGTATATTAAGAGTGCTCCAGGGTCGGGTATTGTCACGACCCGACCCGACGGGCTGCGACCCGACACCCTAATTGAACATCATTATTGACCTGTCACATAATCAACTGACACTTAAGGGTAATAGAAAATTCGGCAGCATAACGCTGCATCTATAACATATTCCCAAAGTAGGCGAGCCGACAAGGCTGCCTTACGCAACTAACCAACATGTCCCAACGGGCTAGCTGACTAGGCTGCCACCAAATAACATCACATAAATAAGGGAACAATCAAAATAGGCAAGCCAACAAGACTGCCACTGTATACGGGAACATCCCAAAATGAGTGCAACAATACAGTTGGCTAAAACGCATAAACCATCTACACAAGTCCAAAACACATCTACCACCCACAACTGTCTATAGACCTCTAAGAGTACGATAACGACATATGACGGAACAGGATCCCGTCGTGCCCATAAACATGTACAATCAAAATAAGAGAGGTTTTGTACCAAAATAACTGGCTCCGGAATAATGGAGCTCTCCAACAGCTGAATATATGTCCTAGACTTGAGGGTCACCTATCTGAACACCAGAACCTGCGGGTAAGAACGCAGCCCCCGAATACAGGAGGTCAGTACGAAAGATGTACCAAGTATGTGAAACTGAAAAATATTATAATTGAAATCATAACAGTCCAAAATATAACATGAGGCGAGTATGAAATCAAATAATAGTACCACTGTGCCTTGTCAAAATGAGAGTAATGAAAATCAGTCCTTACCTTTTCAAAATGTGCAGGTCATGCCAAAAATCATGAACTTCTACCCTCAGAATATAATAACACGGGACTCGAACCCGTTTAGGTACATATATATCATGGGACTCGAACCCAAGTAAGTATGTATATATCATGGGACTCGAACTCAAGTAAGTATATATATCGTGGGACTCGAACCCACGTAAGTGTATATGGAATAATATAATGTCATGGGACTCGAACCCGCATCATGGAGAGCTAATCCATAGAATAATAATAATCCGGGAGTTGAACCCGCTTGGGACTCGAACCCAAGTAATATAATAATAATAGCCGGGACTCGAACCCGGAACATACAATATATTGTCGGCCCTCTATGTGAGAGACTTGGTGAATGTGTAATAAGACTTGGCACAAGTAGATATCATGTGCAACCATAATGCAATTAGAAATCATCTTTTGACTTTCGATAATATCATCATAATAAATTTTCATACTGAAAATCATAGACACTTATCATAACAATTATCCTTTAAAACTAACTTTTTTCACAAAGTCATGCCAAAAGAAGGAAGGATAGTCTCACATACCTCTATGTGAGGGACTCGGTGAATGTGTAATAAGACTTGGCACGAGTAGATATCATGGGCAACCATAATGGAATTAGAAATCATCTTTTGACTTTCGATAATATCATCATAATAAATTCTCATACTGAAACATAGGCACTTATCATAACAATTATCCTTTAAAACTAACTTTGTAGGAAATCATGTACGTCCGCCGTACTTTTATTAAAATCATGTCAAATGAAAGTTTTTCACAAAGTCATGCCAAAAGAAAGAAGGAAAGTCTCACATACCTCTTAGGCGACTAATCAACTAAATACTAAGATATGTCTCGTCTAGTACGTCAACTTATAATAGTAATAATAGGTTCGTCAATTCTATGATTTTTAACGTAAGTTATATTGAATAACGACTTTCTATTCTACAAAAATTCGGGCAGCACTTCCCCCGTTTATGGGCGTATCCACAGTTAACCAACAAGTCAATCAAATCAATAATCAACTATCATCCCAAGATAATATCAGGTTAGGCTCCATATACTACATATACGCAATCATACAACCTCTTTTCCATTCATACTGATGAACGACAACAACTTCAAGAATCAAGGCTAACGGTTAACACACCTATTTATCATGTTTATTCAATCCTTTAGCTTCGTTAAATTAGTTCATGGAAGCAATCCAATCCTCTAGCAACATTGTGAATTCAATAATGTGGAATAACACTTCTCTATGCTTTAATTCTTTCAAGACATGTATAGGTAATCATCTTAACATATATATGTATTACAACTTATATTTTAAGCACTAAAATAGCCCTTAGAATCGTGTCAATCACGTCCAACAATTCCCACATGTTACGAAACAAGAATACCACATTTTAACTTATGTCATGAGTTCTTAACCTCTAATTTAATCCCCAACAACTTCATATAACAACTACAACTTTGAATATCAAGGTTCTCTTTAAATTTAACATGTGATTTGTGACAAGGATAACAACAATAACACTTAGTTCCAATTTGTACCAAACAACCTCTTGCAATCGGTTTTCACCCACCATAGCCACATGCATTGTCTACAATTTCAGGTTTCTCCCAACACAAGTTCATATCTTCAACTACAACACACGCAACTATAATTATACCATAAAAAGAATAATTCTTACCTTGATTTTGAACCAAAACAGCCCCTAAAGTTTGGTCACTGCCCCAGCCGATTTTCTCACTGTTTTCACGATTTTGGACACCAATATTTTACCTTTTTCAACTCCAAATTGACATGCAAATATCCTACAATGTTACTCCATCATTCTACATGTTTTTCTTCCCAAAAATCTATCTCAAAATTTGAATTTTTCTGGAGAAAAACTGGGCAGTTTCTCACCCAGCTGCTACGGTTTTGCCACTGTTTTGTGGTGTACAAATTGGCTTGAATTATGGAGGAATTTGTCTAGGAATAAAGGAGATGAAAAACTCAAATCCTTGGCTATGGATTGGAGTTGGGTTCAGCTGAATTGAGAGTGAGGAGAGGAGATGGAGTGGTTTTTAATTAAGATGTCAAGATGAAGGCTCATAAGGGTTAATAAGGTTTTAAGTGTATCTCTTAAATTTTAAATTGCAAATTAGGTCCCCATCTCATAATTAATTCACCTTATGTTCCACTCCTTTTAAATCTTGAAAGAAAAAATTCTTAAGACCTCGTATCCTCGTTGTCGTAACTTTTATATTACATTACTAATCCATAACGAGAGCATATATAACTATCATTTTTTTTATTTCCCATTGTCACGCTCGTTGTAACAAAAAATATTTCCGGAATCCCATCCTTTGTATACAAATCTCCGGATTGGCATATATGATTATACTTTATTTCCAATGTTCAAATCTTATTTTCTTAATTACGTTCTCTAATTATCGCCTTAAACTTACGAGGTGTAACATCTTTCCCCCCTTAGAAACATTCGTCCTCGAATGTTCATAATAGGTCTCATGCTATAAATTTTTTGGCAGAGTCTCCTTTATAACCACGCATATCCACCTATATTCAACAAACCAACAGATGTCTCACAGGGCCACAATATATCTCATATTTTATTTATCAATCAAAATAGTCAAGTTTGAGTCAAACTAATCAGCTCTAAATTTCTACTTTGGTTTTTTTTCTCCTGAAAATCTCACAAATGAACCTCGGGATCTGTGCCACCCATCCCCGCACATCACAAATTTCACATATAGCCTATATGAAGGGTAATCTCGTCGAAAAAAAGGTTTTTATCTAAAAACGACCGGATGGACCATTACATGTATACTCACCTCTTCCATTCCTAAACCCACTTACAAAACACAGAATCAAAGAGAACCTAGTCAAAACATTATATCATATACATGTATTATCATTTCTAATCCAATGTTCCTCTAAAACTCAACCTAAAATACAAGTGTGAGCTAGTGATGTAATGCAACTACAAAGTGAGATTCAGAGCCTATTTCCATGAACACTTTAAACTTCCAAACATGATGTTAACATACTTGCAATTATGAAGCTTTAATTATCTGGGATGAGCAACATGAGTAACAAGAAAGAGAAAGAGAATAAGGAAAGTGGCAGATTCCATGTTTAGGAGTTTCTAAGGGGAAGACAGTTTCAATCTTTCCTTTTACTTCGACTAAAATGGATCTATACAACCTC
The DNA here is from genome assembly GCA_029844215.1 of Przewalskia tangutica. Classification (NCBI taxonomy): domain Eukaryota; kingdom Viridiplantae; phylum Streptophyta; class Magnoliopsida; order Solanales; family Solanaceae; genus Przewalskia; species Przewalskia tangutica. The sequence continues at coordinate 113,165,749 of CM056723.1, read as the reverse complement.
TTACACACATAAATAATCAGACAAGCACAAAAAAAAAATGTAGACAGAAACTCATTTCATTATTTCTAATCAAACAAGGGACAATACTGGACACTTTGAAACCATATTATTCACAAGAGATCCCACTTCCTATGAAGACATTCTCAGTTAATAAGTAAACAAGGACAGTGAAAGGATAGAACCATTTGAAGTAGACAGGGGATGATTCATAAGTTTAGGACTGGAAACCAGAGTGGTCATGCAAGATTCAAGTAATTTTTTTTTTTAACTTTAACATAGGCTCAGGCTTATGTTTTTTTTTTCATTCTAAAGGAGTTTCCATATCGAGATATTAGAATGGGATATATACAGGCTTATTAGACCAATCTGAAGATTCTTAGGCACTAAACAGTAGCACATAAGCACAAATAAAGATAAACAGATGAAAAACAATTCACAAAAACAGAGGAAAGACCAAAAATAAACAACTGCACAAGTAAAGCTCAACTAATCAATCATGTAGACAAGAACAATTCATGTTTAGAGCATTCAGAGGCTACTGGGGTCATGTCAGAGGGAGGGGTTATACACTAAAGCACTCAGCCACCCATATGGTAGTTCATAGTTCTTTATTCTCACCTAGACATGTATTTAACTTTGGTGTTTAGATTTACAAATCTCATGTGGAGGAGGCATACCAAACAATTGGCACAATGTTCAACAAATAAACATGTCATTTCAACTTAATATGGAAATATCCTAAGCATGTGTCATGCAGAACCTGAACTCCCATAACTGTCAACAGACTTAATATGCCATCTCTTGTAGTTCAACCCTAGGAACACATAATACTTCAAAGGTATAGTAAAGCAACAACACAGACCCTCTAATTTCATATATTAGACCAACATATCATTAGGGGTTATATTTGAACCAAGTCTTTAGCCTAAAATAGCAACATGAGTACAAGTTAGGCATGGAATGAACCAAGTAAGCTTATACGTGGTTAAACTAGATGCACATAGGCCCCCATCTTGCACAACATACAACCATACATAGAAGCTTCAATAAAATCAGAGAGGTTAAGTCTATATTTATGATAAAAGAGACAAGATTTATACGCACACTTAATAAATAACTCAGATTTCCATCCCAAACACATATCAAATTAAATGATTTTTTTTACCAGGGACCAACAGTTTCAACATGGATGTTCAGATATTACAACAGTAAATAAAATAGTACAACTGGTCTTGCCTCTACTGTGTAATCCTCATGATGAATCTAAACCAACTTCCCAGGCTCCCTATAAGCATTCTTCAAATGAGTAAAATATTGTGCCATAAGTCATAATATTAGTTTAAGCTAGAATGCAGAAAATACAATCATGTTAACAATATTGATATTTACAATATTAACTATTTTCACTGTCTAGCTAGAACAAATCAGAAGTCCATATTACTTTTAGAGCAATTTTAAACCAAATCACGATGAAAAGAACTAAAGCTAACAACATTCCAACAGTTATGCCAGACTAGAATACTGAAGTACACTTCAACCAGGCCACATACTTTGTCACCACATGTTCAAGTATTAATAGTTGATTAAGTAACTAAACCAGTTATTGACATAATAAGAATCTCTGGAACCTCTTAAATACTCACTCAATACACATAAAAGTAGACATGTTTAATCCAAACTATACTTCACATCAAAACAAAGCAAAGCATACTTACTAAATAACAACTCATGCATGAATGACATAGGACCACAAGGGCATAATGAACACCCATTTCTAATGAGAAGCTTAGACATATAGATGTACAACTTTCCAAAAAATGGACACCTTTTCCATATAAGAAACTAGTAAAAAGCACTATTGTTCATCTCCCAGACAGTTCTATGTTCAATCATATCCCATATCCTTTCATATGAAATAGACTTCCGCCTAATATGCAAATCAGGACTTATGGCCTATCATGACCAGAATAAATTTCAAATAGGTGCTGACACAAATATTCCTTAATAACCCATTAGGCAGGACAATATATATAAATGACTCACAAAAACTTTTATGCTAGAACAATGCTTACACCGTCTTAGACAATTCAGCAAGATCATTCTGAATTTAGATTAGCTAATATGTAGGCATAAACATGGTTATATGATACTATGACCAAAATATGTGAACCAAGACAGGAAACACAACACACACAAGCAGAACAGGGTCACATAAGTTTTACAAAGGCTTAACCTAGCTCTGATTATGCCTATAAATAACTAAGAGGGCACAACATATGTGAAAAACAGGATATTGAGATTGAAAATGCAACCACAACCCTTTACGTAGACTAGGGCTCACATAGTTAAATATATAGGCATGGCAGATGCTCTCAAAGTTAAATTAGCACAGAAAGAGGCAATAATTCATGAAGATTATGTGAAGTCTAGATCTGTATACTTATGGTAGTTAAGCACATGTTGTCTCAAATGAACAACTAAACAGGTTGCACAACTTAGATGTACAAAAGACTAACTCATAAAAAATTAATACCTCAACAAGATATTAAAATAGAATAGGACAGTGCAACACAACAAGGTCAGGGTAATTTCATATTTCACCTATTCACACAAAATAAATTTTATAGAAGATAACACATACCTATATTTTTAAGCATCACTATATTCTATAAACATCATATAGAATTAGTTCTCGACCTTATCTATGTGCATGGGTATAATTAAGATACTCTAACAACCTGGTAACATTTAGAAACCAATACACTTACCACACTATACACTTAATATCGAACAAAGGTAAAATACCAAATTCATGAAGGAATAGTGATTTCTTAGGTCATATACCCATAATCATTTCACCTGGACATAAGGCACACCAAGGAATAATCACAACTATTATATTTCACACCACTTTAGATCATATAAAAACACATTCATCTCTTCATAACATTAAGTAGTACAACAATTTTATCATTCCTTACACCACCCATTTATTTATTGATTACTCTTAACGTGTAATCGTAAAGCAATTACCAAATTCCATGAGCCCCAAAGACACCCATAATTCACTAAACCAACTCAAAATAGTTTTTAAGAAGAAGCATTTAGATGCTATTTATAATTCACAATCATCACATATACCATATACTTCAACTAAGCTCCAGCGTCAAATATCATATTCAAGAAGGCCTTGGATATCTAAGGTCTCAACGGTTACTAAATATTCTAAGATTCTCAAATATTTCGCTTCCCAAGCTTACGTTACCTTCCAAACAATTATTGAAGCTTAAACAACTCATGATAACCCATAATCACTTCAGTCAACACGCACATCATCATCACACCAACTATACAACAATCTTACCAACCTGTATACCAAGTCCATATATTCCCTTCAGGGCTGCTGTCGCTTTCTTTGGAGGTATAGATGTGAAACACCATAACTAGTCAGAGGGGAATTATCCTAATAACATAGCTCTATCGCACGATCTTAGAGTAAGAAAATAGAAATCAATCCTAAATGTCCGGCAACCTCCTGCGTATAAGTATGGTGCATAACATATCCATACACAAGACTCTACTAGACACAGTCTGTAGACATTCCGAGGACTAACTGCTCTGATACCACTTCTGTCACGACCCGACCCGACGGGCTGCGATCCGGCGCCCTAATTGAACACCATTACTGACCTGTCACATAATCAACTGACACTTAAGGGTAATAGAAAATTCGACAGCATAACACTGCATCTATAACATATGTCCAAAGTAGGCGAGCCGACAAGGCTGTCTTACACAACTAACCAACATGTCACAACAGGCTAGCCGACTAGGCTGCCACCAAATAGCATCACATAAATAAGGGAACAATCAAAATAGGCAAGCCATCAAGGCTGCCACTATATACGGGAACATCCCAAAACGAGTGCAACAATATAGTTGGCTAAAACACATAAATCATCTACACAAGTCCAAAACACATCTACCACCCACAACTGTCTACATACCTCTAAGAGTACGATAACGACATATGATGGAACAGGATCCCGTCGTGCCCATAAACATGTACAATCAAAATAAGAGAGGTTTTGTACCAAAATAACTGGCTCTGGAACAATGGAGCTCTCCAACAGCTGAATAGATGTCCTAGACTGGAGGGTCACCTATCTGAACACCAGAACCAGCGGACATGAACGCAGCCCCCCGAAGACAGGGGGTCAGTACAAAGATGTACCAAGTATGTGAAACTGAAAAATACTGTAATTGAAATCATAACAGTCCAAAATATAACAGGAGGCGAGTATGAAATCAAATAATAGTACCACTGTGCCTTGTCAAAATGAGAGCAATGAAAATCAGTTCTTACCTTTTCAAAATGTGCAGGTCATGCCAAAAATCACGAACTTCTACCCTCAGAATATAATAGCACGAGACTCGAACCCGTTTAGGTACATATATATCATGGGACTCAAACTCAAGTAAGTATGTATATATCATGGGACTCGAACCCAAGTAAGTATATATATCGTGAGACTCGAACCCACGTAAGTGTATATGGAATAATATAATGTCATGGGACTCGAACCCGCATCATGGAGAGCTAATCCATAGAATAATAATAATTCGGGAGTTGAACCCGCTTGGGACTCGAACCCAAATGATATAATAATAATAGTCGGAACTCAAACCCGGAACATACAATATATTGTCGGCCCTCTATGTGAGAGACTTGGTGAATGTGTAATAAGACTTGGCACGAGTAGATATCATGGGCAACCATAATGCAATTAGAAATCATCTTTTGACTTTCGATAATATCATCATAATAAATTCTCATACTGAAAATCATAGGCACTTATCATAACAATTATCCTTTAAAACTAACTTTGTAGGAAATCATGTACGTCCGCCGTACTTTTATTAAAATCATGTCAAATGAAAGTTTTTCACAAAGTCATGTCAAAAGAAAGAAGGATAGTCTCACATACCTCTTAGGCGACTAATCAACTCAATACTAAGATATGTCTCGTCTAGTACGTCAACCTATAATAGTAATAATATGTTCATCAATTCTAATAATTTTTAACGTAAGTTATATTGAATAACGACTTCCTATTCTACAAAAATTCGGGCAGCACTTACCCTGTTTGTGTGCGTATCCACAGTTAACCAACAAGCCAATCAAACTAATAATCAACTATCATCCCAAGATAATATCAGGTTAGGCTCCATATACTACATATACGCAATCATACAACCTCCTTTCCATTCATACTTATGAACGACAACAACTTCAACAATCAAGGCTAACGGTTAACACACCTATTTATCATGTTTATTCAATCCTTTAGCTTCGTTAAATTAGTTCATAGAAGCAATCCAATCCTCTAGCAACATTGTGAATTCAATAATGTGGAATAGCACTTCTCTATGCTTTAATTCTTTCAAGACATGTATAGGTAATCATCTTAACATATATACGTATTACAACTTATATTTTAAGCACAAAAATATCCCTTAGAATCGTGTCAATCACGTCCAACAATTCCCACATGTTACGAAACAAGAATACCACATTTTAACTTATGTCATGAGTTCTTAACCTCTAATTTAATCCCCAACAACTTCATATAACAACTACAACTTTGACTATCAAGGTTCTCTTTAAATGTAACATGTGATTTGTGACAAGGATAACAACAATAACACTTAGTTCCAATTTGTACCAAACAACCTCTTGCAATCGGTTTTCACCCACCATAGCCACATGCATTGTCTAAAATTTCAGGTTTCTCCCAACACAAGTTCATATCTTCAACTACAACACACGCAACTATAATTATACCATAAAAAGAATAATTCTTACCTTGATTTTGAACCAAAACAAATTTCTAAAGTTTGTCACCGCCCAAATGATTTGCTCATTGTTTTCACGATTTTGGACACCAATTTTTCACATTTTTCAACTCCAAATTGACATGCAAACATCCTACAATGTTACTCCATCATTCTACATGTTTTTCTTCCTAAAAATCTATCTCAAAATTCGAATTTTTCTGGAGAAAAACTGGGCAGTTTCTCGCCCAGCTGCTACGGTCTTGTCACTGTTTTGTGGTGTAAAAATTGGCTTGAATTATGGAGGAATTTGTCTAGGAAGAAAGGAGATGAAAAACTTAAATCCTTGGCTATGGATTGGGGTTGGGTTCGGCTGAATTGAGAGGGAGGAGAGGAAAGGGAGTGGTTTTTAATTAAGATGTCAAGATGAAGGCTCATAAGGGTTAATAAGGTTTTAAGTATATCTCTTAGAATTTTAAATTGCAAATTAGGTCCCCATCTCATAATTAATTCACCTTATGTTCCACTCCTTTTAAACCTTGAAAGAAAAAATTCTTAAGACCTCGTATCCTCGTTGTCGTAACTTTTATATTACGTTACTAATCCATAACGGGAGCATATATAACTATCATTTTTTTTATTTCCCATTGTCACGCTCGTTGTAACCAAAAATATTTCCGGAACCCCATCCTTTGTATACAAATCTCCGGATTAGCATATATGATTATACTTTATTTCCAATGTTCAAATCTTATTTTCTTAATTACGTTTCCTAATTATCGCCTTAAACTTACGAGGTGTAACATGTATTCTTCTCCACAACTCCAGCACCTCCCAGCTACAAGTCTTTTGTGATGCTGATTGGGGTTCTTGCCTCAGCACTAGAAGGTTTGTCACTAGTTACTTGGTGTTATTTGGCCATTCTCCTATTTTCTGGAAATCTAAGAAACAGGCCACCATTTCAAGGAGCTCGGCTGAGGCTGAATATCGAGCAACTTGTTGCGTCAGTAGCTGAAGTTGTTTGGCTTACCAGATTGTTTGCAGAATTGAGAGTCTCGATTCAGTTGCCTCTATCCATCTTCTCTGACAACAAATTTGCCATACAGATTGCCGCTAATCCTATTTTTCATGAGCGTACAAAGTATATCGACATCGATTATCACTTCATTCGGGAGAAAGTAAAATATGGGCCTTGTACATATCAATTACTTGTCCTCTACTGAACAACCTACCGATCTACTTACAAAAGGTCTCAGCATTACCCAACATTCTTACCTGCTCTCCAAGATAGGGATGAAGAATGTCTTCATATCCTCTAGCTTGCGGGGGTATGTGGAAGACTTACCTACAACTACAAATACACATGTGCCATAATTAGTTATGGTAGTTAGAATTAGTTGAAAGGTTGTTAGAAGTTGGTTAAATTTGTTACAAAGTAGTTAAAGTTATTAGTTGGTTAAGTGGTTAAGAAGGTTGTTAGAAAAAGATAGGGGTATATGTGTATATAAATACATTGTGTATCACAAATGTAATTCAATTCATTCAATATAATATACTTTCTTTCTTTCTCACTCTCCTCTCTCTTCACTCTTCTCTTCACGACTCACTCTCTCTTCTTCTTCTTTCTTCATTTCTCTTTCACTTTAATCCACTCACAGTATGTAGATTAGTGAAATCAACACTGTGTAGCCTTCCTTGTCCTCAGCGTCAACATCTGCTCCATGTCTTATGGGGAGTAAAGCTACCTGTCAAGTAAAAGTAATCACGACATGAATTATTGTTTGTTACATAATATCGTAATATTTTAAAGAAGTTTTGGCTTCTTAAGCATGTTCTCTACAACCAAAAGTTTTCTCAATAATCACAAGCACAATTATGAATCAAACAAAATACCAAATGTATCAGCAGTGACTTCTTGAGCTTCATTTGGGAAGATTACTAACATTGATGAAGTTCAAGGTACAATCAAAGTGAATCTTGAGGCTTGCACATTTTTGTAGTGCTTGGTTCCAGAAGCACACACCACCAATTATACAACAAACATACGTGTGTTTATTTATAAGGATAGTGATCGAGTCAGTTTGCGCCCCTCAAACCAAACCACGGGTTACCTACTACCTCCTATCAGTATGTTTGCGCCCCTCAAACCAAACCACGAGTTACCTACTACCTCATATCATGCTTATCAGCATGCTCATACTGGGCAACTCTGTCCACTATGAAAAGTAATTACTTTTTTTTTCTTGGGATTTGAACCATGATCTTCCAGGGCGTTTCCACTTCACTGACCAACTAGGTCACAACTCCCGGTTCATGAATACAAATAGGATATAGATTTGTTTTTGCACATTGGTAATACAAATAGAATCAAAGCCTCGCCTAACTAAAAGTAACATGAATATTGAAGGGAAGCATTAGCATCCACCTGCTGTTATTCCATTCCCATGTAACTAAACGCAGCGTGAATAAACGGCCATCTTCATTACAGAGAGATAGAGGCTGTGAATTTGCCCATGTATAGTTTTGAGATGAAATGAAGGGTAATATGGGAATTTATCCTTATTCTTTTATCTCTTTGCTCACCCGCAAGACAAAGTCAAGCATGAACATCCTTAAAAATGTTAAATATTGATTGAATTTTTTGCCATTTATTAAAAGATTCTACAATAAATAAACATAGTAATTTATTATTTTTTTTTAAATTATTATTTAATTATATTCCTAATATTTGGCACTTTGTTTTGATTAGTGAACTTCATTTGATTTTCTTGAATCTGTGTTTATAAATACCCACTTCAATATGTTCAATGTTTTTCTTAGATTATTCCGGGCTTAATGTTTTGCATGCATTGATGGACGAAGCAAAAGTCTTGCTAGATTTCTCTCTAATTTTTACAGCACTAATGAAATATATTTATATATGTTATGTATACATAAAAAGTCTTTCTAAAGTTCTAAATATTTCAAGTTTTTTAGTATAAAACATTTAATGAACAAGTTGCCTTTGAGTATATGTCTTATGGTTATGGAATAATCAATTTAAGAATACAAATCAGATTTATATAATTTTAAGTGGACATAAATTTATACATTAGACGTCTTACGGTTCTAAATATGGTAGATCTAATTAGAAAAAAGCATTAACTTTACGGTTCTTGCTTCTGGTAATGCTCTTACTTTCAACAACATCAATTATCTTTTGTAGATGAAAGTTAGATCTGATTTGGTGCACTATAAATCCTTTTTAGTATAGCCAACAACAGGTTGATAAGATCTCCAGCCCTAATTCTCGCACCGCTGCTGATCAGCCAGTCAGGTATATATATCTATATGTCATGTATATATAAAAAGTCTTCCTCACATTTTTATCATATAGTAAGTATTTACTACAAGTAGCATTACTCCGACATAAACGATATTTAAATTGAAGAAACAAAATCGAGAAAGCAACCTAAAGTAGATTGAACGTTAAAGGTAGGGATGACAATAGATCAGATCTGGATCGAATTCTACTAGATCCAAATCCAGATTCATCGGATCCTTAAAATTATAACCAAATCTGGATCCATCGGATCCGCCGGGTTCACGGATCAGTGTAATAGGGGATTTAGGTTAAATCATTAGTCCATTTTTCGGCGTATTGAGTATTGACGATCAAATCTGTTGAGTTATATGTTAGGTAATTTGTCATATTTTAACCTTTTTGTAAGATGATGTTAATCTCCCTTGGGGAGTCTTTCATTAATATCAAGGTATATATAGAGTACAATATTCATCCCTTATACAATAGGAATCCTAAGCCTATACAAAAGAGGAATCATAGTCTTACCATAATTATATTTACACTATATATGAAAATATCTAATTATAGGTAGGGAATATATTGTTTTCTATATTTACATGTTTACACACCCCCTCAGTCGGAGCGGGAGGAGGTCGGACGCTGAGACTGTATCTGAAGTCAAGAAATAACTATCTGTGAAGTCCTTTGGTAAATATATCTATATACTGATACGATGATAGAACATGTAACACTCTGACATGGCCTAGAGCAACTTTTTCACGAACAAAGTGTAGATCTATCTCAATGTACTTGGTTCGCTGATGCTGAACCAGATTATGAGACAAATAGATAGCAGAGATGTTATCACAGTACACAATAGATGTCTGACGCAAAGGACACTGAAGTTCTAACAGTAAATTTCCAAGCCAACAAATCTCAGCTACTACATTTGCAACGCCTGCATTTAACCTCGTGATCGATCTAGATATGGTAGCACGCCGCCGCGTACTCAAGAAATCAGATTATCCCCTAAGAAAACACAAAAGCCAGAGGTGGAGCGTCGCGTGTCCGGACACCCTGCCCAATCTGCATCTGTATATGAGGGCAACCTGTTTGGTGCAAAGGGGTATAGGTGCAAATCATAATCAAGGGTACTCTTAATGTATCGAATGATACGCTTAAGAGCTGTGAAATGAGACTCTCTGGGGGCATGCATGAATAAGCACACCTGCTGAACATCATAAGCTATGTCTGGCCTGGTAAATGTGAGATACTGAAGTGCACTTGCAAGGCTCCTATACAGAGTAGGATCGGAGACTGGAGCACCATCCAGAACACTGTGCTTAGATTTTGAATCGACTGGAGTAGGCATAACTTTGCAATTCGCCATCTTAGCCTTGTACACTATCTCATCTGCATACTTACGCTGACACAAGAATATGTGATTGGCAGACCTGGTCACTGATATCCCCAAAAAATAACTCAGCTTTCCCAAATCAGTCATTGCAAATTCAGACTTAAGCAAGGCAATAATCTCATTTTTCAATCTATCCGGCGAGGCAAATGTAACAATATCATCCACGTACAGTAATAAGTAAGTAGTGTTACTACCTCGATGAAAAATGAAGAGTGATGTATCACTCTTGCTGCATACAAACCCAATCTGCAAGATATACATGGCAAAGAGATCATACCACACACGGGGAGCCTGTTTCAGTCCATATAGTGACTTACGGAGATGACACACATAGTGAGGGACTACTGGATGGGTGAACCCAGGCGGTTGATGCTTGTACACTGTTTCTCTCAAGTCCCAATGTAAGAATGCATTCTTCACATCAAGTTGATGGATCGGCCAGTGTTTTCCCATGGCAATGCTCAAAACTATGCGAATAGTAGCCGGTTTGACAACCGGGCTGAAGGTCTCTCCACAATCAATGCCCTCCTGCTGATTTGTGTCATTAGCCACAAGACGGGCCTTATACCTCTCAAGATCCCCATTGTCTCTGAACTTGTGACGAAAAAGCTACATACATCGAATTACATTCACCCCCTCAGGTCTAGATACTAGATCTCACGTGTGTTGTTTAGTTAAAGCATTGAATTCCTCATACATAACCGCATTCCAATTAGGGTCTTGTTTGGCCAATTTTGGGTTCTTTGGAAGTGGAGAGATGGTTTGGGCAGACAAGTTGAAATGGACTTTGGGTTTGAATATTCCATGCTTTGAACGAGTTTCCATTGGATGAGTAGGGACAGTGGGTGGCAGAGTGGTGTCTGAGACGGGGGGTAAAGTTGGATAAGGAGAAGGTGCGGCCGCGACTCTGGATCGAAAGCCGCTAGAAGGTTGACAGACTTCTCGGAAGTTTGGTGCCGCGCCGCCGGCGATTCTCGAAGATTGCTCATTGAAATCGCGCGCGCGCTCCTCGGGTCGCGGCTATGACGACGGAACAGAGGACGTGAGCTGTTCGAGGATGAGGGGAGAGATGGCAGGCTCGTCAAGAAATGAGTAGTCCGGTTTTTGGAATTTTAGAAGATTCGAAAATGGGAATGTGGTCTCGTCGAATGTGACGTGACGAGATATGTGGATTTGACGAGTCGACAAGTCATAGTATAGATAGGCCCTATGGTTTGGCGGGAATCCTAGGAAGACACAGGGAGTAGACCTAGGAGCAAGCTTGTGAGGGGCGGTAGAACTGAGGTTGGGATAGCACAGACAACCGAAAATCCATAGATGATCATAGGAGGGGACTCTATGGTAGAGGATTTTGGTAGGGGTCATATTGTGAAGAGTGCTAGTAGGGAGAATATTTAGAATGTATTATGACATTTTAGTAGCATATACCCAGAAGGAAGGAGGAAATGAGACATGAATCAATAGGGTGCGAATCAGACTGTTAATGGTACATATGGTTCTTTCAGCTTTACCGTTTTGTGGTGAGGTGTGAGGGCAGAGAAGCGAAATACTATGCCATTATTTGTACAAAACCGGTGAAACATAGAGTTATTGAATTCACGATCATTATCGCACTGAAATGATTTTATACTTTTTCCAAATTGTGTGTGGATAAACTTGCGAAACTCAAGAAATTTGGCAAACACTTCCGATTTAAATTTAAGAGGATATAACCAAACATAGTGTGAAAAATCATCAAACAATACAAGATAGTATTTATGACCGAGAGAACTAGAGATAAGAGATGTCCATAAATCGGCATGTATAATATCAAAAGGAGCAAGTGTAACACTAGTAGACGATTTAAACGGAAGACGAATATGTTTGCCTAAAGAGCAAGAAACACAATTTTGGGCAAGTTTTCCATTACAAGCAATGAAATTGTTGCCTTTAAGAAAATTAAAAACTGGGACTCCTGGATGACCAAGCCTATTATGCCAAGTTGAAGAAGAAACAGCCGCTAGAGTGACGGGAGAGCAAGATCTGGCAGCGGAGGTGGAAGTGAATGGATAGAGATCCCCCGTGCTATTGCATCTCGTAAGAGGTGTCCCCGTATGAAGATTGTTACACCCCGGAAATATTTCAGGATATGTTTCTAAGAACGTACGTAAGAACTCAAATGTTAAGGTTTGAGACGAGTAAAAAAAAATTTATCGGAATTATGGAATTGTCGAAAAACGAAATATCATGATTTAACGGGAGGCGACACGTGTCACCCCCTTATGGTCATGGACGAAATTGTCATGGTTAGAATGGTCTTTTGACCATAAATTAAATGACCAAGTTTTGCTAGTCTTGAAGCTTGACAAAGTTGACTAAGTCAAAGGCCACCTAGACTTGATCCATGTGAAACTCATCCAAGCCACACAATTGTTCTAATCCTAACCCTCCAATTGGTTATATATTCATCCTACTAGTGCTAGATGACTTTTACACTTAGAGAAATTTCAAGAGTTTTGTGTTCTTCACTTAGAGGCTCTCGCCATGTGGAGGGTTTCAAGAGAAAATTTGCAATTGTTGTCCAATAATCTCCCACTTTAAACCAAGGTACCTAAGGGTATTGTAAGTGTTCCTCAACAGAAAGATCCCTAAAAGAGGCGTTGTATTAGTCGCAAGGCGAAAACCTAAGGGTTATTGAACTTTGAAGTTGAAACTTGAAGATGAGTTATTCATAAGCTTCTAAGGGTTGCTTGGAGTGGATTGGAACGTCGAAAGGAGGGCTAAAGTTGCTAAGGAAATGACTTGTGATCTTGGATCATAATTGGGCTAATTGAGGTATACTCTTCGCTTTACTTTTGTAATTGAAGATTTCTTGTTATGATAAGTTATAAGTGATCATGTGATTTGTGTTATAAAGTTTGATAAGTGACATGGCTTGTAGAAGCCTAGAACCGAAAATGTCATATTTAGCGGTTTGACATTGAATTCCAAGTTGAGCGATAAATTGAATTGTCGACGTTACCTACTTGGAGAATGTAGTAGCTAGAATCAATCGCGCTTGATATCTTATTATGCTACCAATTTGGATTGAAATGGAAATTGAATAAGAATTGGTATTGTTATATTATTGTGAGCCAATCGGTCGCTTTGGTTATTCATTTGCATCGATTACCTTCTATATTATCGTGAGCCAATTGGGGCTGTTTGGTTATTCATTTGCATTGGATTACCTTCTATTTTGTTGTGAGCCAATTGGGGCTGTTTGGTTATTGTATTTCGACCTTGGAAAAGGTGGCAAAGTTAGTAAAAACAAAGGAAGTGCTGTCCGATTTTCCGTAGAATTTAGTGACTTGCACTTGAAATATTCTACGTTTGAAACTAGAAGTTAATAGACGCATTATGGTCATTATAGGTTGACATACTACGTACGGCGATTGGATTTAGCAAGTGGATTAAACCGAAGAGGTATGTGGAACTTTTCCTATCTTTTGAGCATGACTAGTTTCACGTATATAGTACGGTAGACGTACAAGATTTTGACAATCTAGTCACTTTGACATCCTTGGCTTATTTTAGGAATGTCCAAGTTGATTGAGTTAGGGAATTAACTCACTTGTTTAAATGTTAAGGATATCTTGGTTTTCAAAGTTAAGAGACTTTAAGTATGTTGAAAGTATTTTGATACTTGTTTTTATGGAAAGTTTAAAGAGTGGTTTACTCTAAGTAATTTAAGTATGTTAAGGACTCAAGAGTTTTAAAGTGTGCGATACTTGTTTCGCTTTTAAACGTATAAGTCCCTTGGATAGAAATTGTACTTGACTAACGATAAAGTGAATATAACGACTTTATGGGAGTTGGTTATATTGGCTTTATGGAAAGATAAATGGCTTGATTTATTGAAAGGCAATTTGATTTAAGGCATCAATTGCCTAAGGTTTTAAAGAAAGAAGTCACTTGATTTAAGCCTAAATGTATTTCTAAAAGGTATCGTGACTTGTCTTGAAAAGTAGTTATGACTTGATACTACGCTATTAGTATTTTGGAAGTTATATATGAAAAAGAGTCATTTTTAAAAGAATAGAAGACGTAGTACTTTGGGTTAAATTCGGATTTTATAATGACATGTTAGTGCCTTAAGTAAACTAAAATGAGAATGTATATGAATAAGGCTAATAAGAAGCTTGTTTGTTTTATTAACTTGCTTATTTATTTTATGATAAGCCGGTTTGGCTTATGTTATGTATGATGGCCGGTTGAGCTAGGGTATGAGTATTAATGAGGGGTAAACCCCAAGACGTTATACCACCGCCTGTGGTAAGAGTATAAACGGCGGTAAACCCCAAGACGTTATACCACTGCTTCCGTGGATTTGCTACCCATGATGCGAGGAATACCTCACGCGAGTCCTTATGGGCTTACGCGGTGAAATAGTCTCACGCGGCGGTACACTATGCGAGGAATACCTCACGCGTCCACGCGATCTACGCGTGAAATAGTCCCGTGAATGGATTGCTTAATGACATCGCGCGGGTAGTCCCGCTTTGATCGTGAGCCTCCTACTTTAGATATTGTAAGTATTCACCTATTTACTCTCATTGTTAGTAAGACACGCATCGTTAATTGAGTAATCATACATGTCTCCGCTTTATTTTAGACTTATGATTTCATTACGATTTCGGGCCACATATTTGGTACATGTCAGATCGACCTCCTTCGGGCCGCTCACGCCGCAGTAGAGTACGTGCTGCCGATCCTCGCTCTTAGGATCACTGCTCACCGTTGAGAAGCTCCTTCATTTCGAGGCTTATCCTCGGTATTATTGCTATCAGACATTCGTGGTATGGCGGCCCCGCCCCGCCGTTGAGTTATTCTTAGAGGTCTGTAGTCACATTGTGGATTGGGTTGTAAAGAAATAAAAAAGTGTACTGTTCTATTTCTGGATTGAATATTTTTTTTACGGAAGGTGGCCTTATCGGCTAACCTGTTGTTGTTTACTGTCTAAGTTATATGTATGTTCCGCTGCTATTCTCTGATTTATACTCGATGCGGGTGCCTGTAGGCACCGCATGGCCCGGGGTCGGGTCGTGACAAAGATCCTTCACAGTAAAACCAAAAGGGTCAAAATCCACGAAGACATAATTATTACGAGTAAATTGGCGGACATATATGAGGTTCTTAATCATGTGGGGGGCATATAGGGTGTTTTTTATAGAGAAGAGTGGATGAAGAGGTTGTGTGTATGAGGTACCATACCCTTTAACTGGAATGTGTTGTCCACTACCAACTGTAATATATTGAGGATTCTTTAAACTAAACAGTTTAGGGATAGTACCTGCAGATTGGGTGACGTGAGATGTGGCACCTGAGTCCATGTACCAAGTATTTTCAGGCTGTAGCATGGAGAGGGTGTTGAATGTCTGTCCCAACTCAAATGGTGTCACGCCGATAAGGATCGCAAACCCGACTGCACGAAGTGGACATGCTGCGAGGCTAGAGTGGGGCCCAACAAACCAGGGTAAGAATACGGATTGTAGGCTACCGCATCGAATGGACTCGCGCCGCAGCCTCAATCGGGCATCACGGCTCAGACGGGGCGTCGCGATCAGACCGGGCGCCGCGCTCAGGTGCGAATGTCGGCGAGTCGTGGGCCCGCTTGTTCTCGCGATCCTCGCTGATGCGCTGCCATCGGTTCGCTGATCCGCGACCGCCACGCACTACGCCTCCTCGCCGCGGCGTCTGCCACCCTTTCCACCGCGTCCCTGCTGCGGTTGAGAGTTTTCTGGCGACGTTGGATCTTGAGGGCGCGTTTCGACCGCTAATGCCTTCTGACTATGCTCATCCTGCTTAGAACGTCGAGTCTCTTCGAGCAACAACTGTGAGCAAGCTTTGTTAAAGATGGGTAACGGATTTGCCTGTGGAATCATGGTGGCCAAAATATCATATTCGCCTTTAGGAAGGCCAGCAATCAATTGTAACACCGCTTGTATCGAATGTGCTCGCCGACAACAAAGAAGTTGATCCTTGTAGCTTTAATCGCTTGCGATTTAGTCACATTGGAAAAGTTTTCAAGACATGTATTGTTAAATTGCTCCTCTAAATACACAGTATGGGTGTGCTTATTGTCCTGAAAAATTTCCTCCAAACGATTCCATAACTCAAGGGCTGTGGCGCCAGATTTCATGATAGTAAGAAGAAGGTCCTGAGAAATACTACCATAAATTCACTGTTTGACGCCGACGCTCAGACGACGCCAAGAGACTCATCAACCTCCGGCGGCGCGAACGGTGTCATCGATGTGATCAAGCACGTTATAGACATGCATGATTACGAAACACCAACCCAGAGAATATCGATCGCTTTCTTGATCAAGAAGAATGGGAATAGAGTTCTTGATGTTTGTAACGATTGAAATTTGGATGAAAAGAGGATGACAACATCGTGGTGGGATTTGTGGAGGTAGAAGATTCAGAAAGTATGGAAGATTCAGGGATAATCATTTAGAGAAGAGAGGAATGAAGAAGAAAACCTAGAATTTGTAGGGGGGACGCGGCGAGTTCCGAGGGGGGGGGGGGTTCTCGGCGGCGGTAGGAAGAAAGAGTTCTAGGGTTTTGGGTGTTTGACTCTTGATACCATGTAAGATGATATTAATCTCCCTTGAGGAGTCTTCATTAATATCAAGGTATATATAGAGTACAATATTCATCCCTTATACAATAGGAATTCTAAGTCTATACAAAAAAGGAATCATAGTCTTACCATAATTATATTTACACAATATATAAAAATATTTTAATTATGGATAAAAAATATATTGTTTCTTATATTTACATGTTTACGCTTTTTGATTTAGTGACAGAGGGCTTGTCTAAAAATGCTGGGAGGTAGAGCAATCCATCGGTTATTAGGAAGGAAATTTCAATTTGAATACACGGTATGCCTCTACATGTTTATATACTATGATTTATTGGTTTATTTTTATGTAAGGAGATTTTATTGCCTTCAAAATGCATACCTTAATCTCTTCAAAAATTGCTTTTATTCTCCTTTTGGTATATATTAATGTCTCGTATTTGAAATGCATTTCATTGGCTATACTCAGTGGCGGGGCCAATATTTTCACTAAGTGGGTTCAAAAATATAAAGAAGTAAACATTATAAGTAGCCAAGGAATTCATATCTACTATATATACATAAAAAAATATTTTTAACCTTAAAAATACAGTGTAATTTTTTGCGGAACGGAGACCCCCTCACCATTACTTGGCTCCGCCCTTGGCTATACTGGATTAAGTATATTCAATCGAGCGAATTGGGAAGCTCTCTGTGACAATGCAAATTAGAAAAGGAATAAACATTTTGTGAGCCTGCATTTAATTGTTTTCTTCGAATGGGGTCTGCATTTTCCTGCCTGTGTTCGCAGTTAAAATTTTACATTCCATTGGGTCCAAATCTGAATGTAAAATACATAAATTATGAATTTTTTAAAGAAAATACTCATAAAATTACATTTTAGATTATGAATATATTTAATAAAAAATAGATCCACGGATCGGATCTGAACCGAATACGGATCTCAAATACAAGCTCAGATCCGATCCGTCAGAAACAGATCCGGGTCCAAATTTTAAAGATTCATATCTTATAAAACGGATCTGGATCCACCTGATCTACATTCTATTCGAGGTTGATTCTCGAAGAAACACGAAAAGCAAAATAAGTATCTTTCGTGGCAGCCAATGCCGGAACTGCCCCCGTCTTCACCAATTCATTTTCCGTAGATTCTCCACCATAAAATTTTGGTCCGAGTGGCAACCGAAACAATATGAACATAAATGGGGGTCAAACCGTAACAATAATAAAGAAAAACATAATGATGGAAAGGGACGAGGCGTGGGCGCAAGAGTCGACGACAAAGAACCACTCAAGCGATGGCGCCCAACTGGCACTCACCGCCTACCCATCCGAACTCGCAGGGGCGATCACCGTGGGCCTGGGCCAAACAGTGGGCTTCCCCTTCATGTCCCTATCCAACTTCGACATGGGTCAGGCCTCACTCTTCAAATCGCCAACCCATA
Source organism: Przewalskia tangutica (assembly GCA_029844215.1). NCBI lineage: Eukaryota > Viridiplantae > Streptophyta > Magnoliopsida > Solanales > Solanaceae > Przewalskia > Przewalskia tangutica. The sequence continues at coordinate 113,147,160 of CM056723.1, read as the reverse complement.
ATTCTAGGTTCGCGTCCACAACAAGCATTTGCGGCCTAGGCACCATCTTCTATCGACTATGCACCCACTGTCATTGAACAAGACATGAACAATATGAATCTAAGTGTTTCAGATGAGTCATGGTACATGGACACATGAGCTACGTCCCACATGATGACATCTCAAGGTAATATCTCATTTCATTTTAATATGAGCAAAAATAAAAATATTGTTGTCAGCAGTGGGCAGAAAATTCTAATTCTTGGTATTGTTTAGGTAAAATTACCTCCTCTACACCCACCATTATCCTTGAATATGTCTTACATGCACCAAAACAGATTAAAAACTTGATATATGTTAGACGTTTTACAATTGACAATAATATTTTTGTGAATTTTAATCCTTTTAGCTTTTCTGTGAAGGATTTTCAGACGGGAATACCACTAATGAGATGTAATAGCACGGGGGACTTGTATCCCATCACCGCTGTTTTCAACAATCGCATGACCAAACCTTCAACTTTTGCCACCATTTCTCCTATTATATGGCACAATAGGTTGGGACACACAGAATCGCCATTTTCAATAGTATTAGGAAGGATATATTGCTTTTTTGTAACAAATTTTGGGACTCTTCTGTTGCCAAACTTGTGTGTTTGGAAAACATGTTAAGCTTTCTTTTGCATCATCTACTTCACATGCCCTTATGTCATCTGATTTTTTACATTGTAATTTGTGGACATCACCAGTTTTGAGTTCTGCATGTCATAAATATTATATGTTCATTTTAGATGATTATTCGAATTTTCTGTGGACATTTCCCTTAGGAAATAAATCACAAGCCTACATCATTTTTAAACAATTTAGTATTTTTATCAAAACTCAATGTGACAAACCTATTAAATATTTTCAATGTGACAATTGGGGAATTCATAAATGCCCAATTTAATGAGTTTTGTCACCACAATGAGATGTCTATGCGTCTTTCATATCCACATACATCACAAAATGGAAAGGCCGAAAGAATAATTCGAACAGTTAACAATATGGTTCGTACTCTCCTTGTGCATTCGTCCACACCACCAAATATTTGGCACCATGCACTTCAAATGGCAACATACCTTTTAAATATTCTTCCTAGTAAATTGTTCTCCAATGTGTCACCTACACAAATGTTGTACCATTGTCTCCCATCTTTTACACATTAGAGGGATTTTGAATGTTTGTGTTATCCTTTCTTTCCATCCATAACTATTAACAAACTTTAGGCCCGTTCCACTTCTTGTGTATTTTTGGGGTACCCACAAAATCATAAGGGATATATGTGTTTTGATATGACAAATGGGAAGATCATTATTTCTCGTCACATTATTTTTTGATGAGTCTACATTCCCGTTTTCTAAATCTCACGTGGCATCCTCACCTTCATATGATTTTTTGAACGACGGAATACATCCGCTTTTGACTCACCATTTAATCACCCAAATTAATGTGGGACCCGCCCAAACACAACAACCTAACATCCCAGCCCAACCACAAAATGTGACTGGGCCAGTCTAAGGAGAACAGGTCACTACCTCTCTTCCTTTTGTCTCAGCCCAATCTACATATAATGACGGGCAGGCCCAACCGAGGACAACATCTACCCCACTGCCCGTACACCAGCCCACTATTTTGGCTTAACCTCAGATGGCTAACCAACCCGATAGCCCAACTACCCAACCTCGGACAATTGAAACCCGTGCAATGCACACAAAAATTTCCCCAAACGCCATTTTAACGTAACAGCTTCAGTCCAACCGTCACCACTTTCTAAAAATCCCAAAGCAACTCTATCAGATCCGAATTGGAAAGATGTCATGTTAGACAAATTTGATGCTCTTATTAAAAATAAGATGTGGAAATTAGTGTTACGTTCATCTAATGCAAACATAATTCGGTCTATGTGAGTATTTTGTCATAAAAAGAATTTTGATGGCTCATTTGCGAGATACAAAACTTGACTTGTTGGTGATGGCAGGTCTCAGCAGGTTGGCGTGGATTATGGTAAAGCATTCAGCCAACAACTATCAAGACTGTTCTTAGCCTGGCACTTTCAAAATCATAGTCGATCCATCAGTTGGATGTCAAAATGAATTCTTACATGACAACTTACAGGAAATGGTGTACATATACCAGCCTTTGGGTTTCCAAGATTCTACATATCCAGATTAAGTTTGCCTTTTGAAAAAAATCTTTATATGATTTGAAATAGGCTCTCATGGCATAATATAATAGGTTTGCAGGTTTTGTCTCCAAAATGAGATTCTCTCACAGCAAGTCGGATCAGTCCTTGTTCATTTATACGAAGGGAAATGATATGACCTATATATTTCTCTATGTAGATGACATTATTCTTACATCATCATCTACATCACTTCGCTAGTATATTATGTCCCTTATTGCGGCAGAGTTTGGCATGAAGGATTTGTATTCGTTGAATTATTTTCTAGGCATTATTGAGACTCAATATGCAGGTGGTCTATTTCTCAGTCAAAAGAAATATGTCGAAGAAATAATTGACAAAGTCAGAATCTCTTCTTGAAAACCTTTACATACTCTGATTGACACAAAGGAAAAATTGAGTAACTCTACAGGTACTTCATACAAGGATCCAACTCATTACCGCAACCTAGCAGGGGCCTTGTAGTATCTTACTTTTATCAGACCCGATTTTTCCTATGAGGTCCAGCAGGTATACTTACAGATCCGAAGGAAGAGCATATAGGGGCCCTCAAGAGGATTCCACAGTATGTTAAGAGTACTCATCAGTTTGGATTGCATCTGTATAGGTCCTCTATTTCGAGTCTCTCCTCCTATACGTATGCGGATTGGGGTGGCTTCCCGGACATACGTCGTTCCACCTTTAGTTGTTGTGTGTTATTGGGGAACAACCTTATTTCATGGTAATTCAAACGACAATCCACGATGTCTCGGTCGAGTGATGAGGTAGAATATCGAGGGGTAGCCAATATGGTGGTTGAATCATGTTGGCTCTGTAATCTTCTGTTAGAGCTGCATTGTCCAATTGAAAATGCAATCGTGGTTATTGTGATAATGTGAGTGTGATATACTTATCAGGTAATCATGTTCAGCATCAACGCACAAAACACATCGAAATGGACATCTTATTTGTCCGAGAAAAGGTTGCACGTGGACAAGTCTGTGTTCTCCATGTGCCGTCATGTTATCAAATTGCAGACATGTTCACAAAAGATCTTCCGCGCATACTTTTTGATGATTTCAGGGACAATCTCAGCATACGAGAACCTCTTGCTACGACTGCGGGGGACTGCTTTAATCCCTTAATGGTCTTTGAATAGCCATCAATGATTGTTATTACAATTTAATATGTCGTCGTTGATGTTAAGCATTTGTTCACTAATTTTCCCCTCTCTCTCTATATATATATATATACACTCCTATATATAATGTATTCGGTCAAGGTGAAAAGCTATATCAAAAGGCATACTTCTTCTAATGTTAGTGTGCTGGATTTACTTTGATAAAATATTTATTAGTTTTGGCTCCTAGTTCTAGAAGAGCTTGTTGAATTCTGGAGAATACAACTACATCGAGTGAAATATCCTTAAGGATATTGTCTTTAGACACGCCTTAAGCTATGAAGAATTTCTTACAATTATTCGTAATCAAGTATTTTTCGTAAAATTTCTATCATAAATAACGAATGATGATTGAGTAATTCAAATTTGAAAAAAAAAAGAGGAGAAAAATAAAAATAAAAAGCAAGGTGACCCCAAAGGAGTGACCTGAGAACACAAGTAAATTTTGGGTCCATCAGCAATTACAAAAAGAACCAAAATGCACATGTGCTCCCAGGTACACTCCTCTGGGATGAACCATTGTAATATCATTGACAATATTGATAATACATCAAGCATATGTTGGCTTTTATTTATAGTGACCCTTGTGAACAAATTGCAGCATCACAATGTGGTCATTCTATCAACGTAAGGAGAATATATATACTATGTTGTCATATCTTTGAAATCATTGTAACAACCTAGTATAATATGCATAAAACTCTCTAAGCTTAATAAACAAACTTCATAAAGAAATAGAATTAAGGAAAATTATCGTATTTTACGGAGTAGCTAAAGTTTCTATAACATGTGAGTTAATTTTACTTATTACTAGTCCGATTTTGTGGAAGGATATAGTAAGTAAATATTTTCCAATTAGTAATTTACTTATTAGATCATGTTGACCATTTTAAATACCGTTAGATAACTGAACTAATGCGGGATGCAGTATCCCGAGGCGGAGCTAGTAGGGCGAAAGAGGTTCATCTGAGTACTTTTAGCCGGAAATCTTACTATATATATATATATAAAATCATTTTATGTACATATAGTAAATATTACTTCCTTAATTAAATTATGCCTCCACCAATAGATATGATGTTTCATTACATTAACTCAATATGGTATTGCAAGACAAGCTCTCACCCACCCTTGATTAGCGTCAAAATGGGCAATTGGCCCTTAGGTCGGCTCTAACCCAGCCCGTTATTGGTTAGGGTTGGATTAAGATTTTTAAGCCCATTTAAAACTGAGGCTTATTAGCCTAGCCCGTGGCCCTTGAGGCTTGACCGAGGCCGGTTCATGGACCAAAAGTCTATTTAATTGAAATTATAAATTTAAAAAAATATGCAAAAAGAAGTAAAAACTAGGAATAGTGATTATAGAAGAAGTCTTAGTATCTTACACAATACTTTACTCATTTAGCCTTAAATCCCTAATATAATTTTTAATCACCAAGTATAAAAGTTGCACCCATCATGAAGAATGTACAAACACGTGTTGCTACTCGAAATTGGTTGCATGATTTTACCCAAATTCAAAGTGGTAATATTTATAAGTGAATTTAATAATATTATTTTTTGAATTATAGTTATTTGATAATGTTTAACTAATTAAATTTGCATATGAATATAGACGAAGATGAAAATGTCAATTAAGACAACTTATCACGAACAGATTCAACCGCGCTTGACAATGTTTGGAGTCGAATATGCTATAAGTTATCGTAAAATTATGTACTTTCATGTAATCATATATTAGAAATGTTAACAAATTGACATACTTTTATATTTAAATTTAGGTTGAAAAGAGATTTTCTTATAAAAAAATTAAAGAAAATGAAGAGTTAGCCCGTCTCAGCCCGCGACTAGGGATGTCAACGGATCGGATCCTACTAGATCCAGATCAAAATATGTTTTTCATACCTGAATTCAGATCCGGATTCATATCCATTGAGTCCATGAAAATCATATCCAAATTCGGATCCATCAGATCCATCGGGTCCACGGATCGGATCTGGATCCACATGTAAATGTATTTATCGTGAGTGATTTTTACATTTTTGTACATTGAACTTTTTTGAAACTCCAAGCATCAACAAATTTTTAGTTGCTCCAATTTCATCTAGTTACTTTCTTGTGTTTAAAGGACTAATTAGTATTTTGTATTTAAATTATTCAAATGCATTACAATCTTTTCATGAATTAAATTAAGTTTAAAAGGTAAAAAGGTCGTTCAACTTTTGATGAATATTTTGATAATTTAAGTTTTAACTTTAAAGGTCTTCACTTCAGAATAGTATAGATTTGTCTACTGAAAAAGCATTTGTAGAAGTTGTACAGTTTTAATTTAGATATTTTCGCTAAAAAGTTACTAACAATTTTATTTTAAAAATATTTAGTGTGGTTGATAAGATTTTAAAAAAATACTTATGCTAAAATTTTCAAACAACATTCAATAATCAGAGTGAAACTTTTATGAAACTTCTGCTTGAAACATTAATAATACTATATGATATGCTAAAATTGCTACTGTATTTTATTATGCCTAAGGGGTTAGATAACATACTTGAACTGATAAAATAAATAATTAATGATTAAAAAAAATTAAAATACATAAATTATAAAAAAAATTAAGAAAATACTTATAAAATTACATTCTAGGTTATGAATATATTTAATAAAAAACAGATCCACGAGTCGAATCTGGATCTCAAATACAAGATTAGATCCGGATCCGTCGGGTCCAAATTTTAAAGATTTATATTCTATAAAATGAATCTGGATCCACTGCCATCTCTATCCGCGACCCTTCTAGGGCTGGGTTAGACTAGCCACTTTAAGACTCTTTAAAATGAAGAATCGGCCCGTCCTAGCCCATCAAATATTTTGACCCGCGAGGCTTGGGTTGGATTAGGCCGGACTGACCCTTTTTGACAGGTCTATCCTTGGTGATGTTTCTCCTCTTTTTCTTGATTTGTTTTGCATAGTGGCTCGTCTTTCATACTTGAACGTAAAGTCACCTATTTTACTTTTATATTTCTTATTATTCAATCCAATATCTGACCCTTAAAATCCTTTTATATTCCAAACAAATGGCCAAAAAGGAGTTAGAGAGAAGTTTCTCTCACTAAGGAAAAACGCTCTCAACGTTTTTTCCTTGGTTGCACTTTCGGTTTGTCCGTTTCCCTCTAAAATTAACCATTGTTTCCTCACTAATCGAAGCTTAATGTTCATGACATGAAAAATACTAAGCGTTATACTCGCTCTAGCAATGATTCCGGAGGTTCCGGAGGATCTACGAAGTCTAGAACCAAGAAAAAGAAAAAGAACGGTGGAAGCCCAACCATAGTTGAGGAAAATTTAATTCCGACAATTTCGGATCCCACGGTGTTAGTACATGTTCCGCCTGATTTGCGCATTCCACTTGAGCATGCGGTAGATGATTTTACGCTGCAAAGGATACATGAATGGGGAAAAAGTATAGAAATCGAGAGCTTGGATATAAGTGAGTTCGAAGGTGGAAAGTTTCATGTTCCTTCAGCAATCAATCCGGAAATGATTTCTCCTAATACTACTCCAGAAGTGTCTACAATAGATGACTGTAACACTGTCCACAAGCCTATTGGAAAAGACTCTTCCGAATCTCCTGGCAATGGTATGAAAATTCGGATAGCTAAAGACACTCCTTTCTCTCCTAGGGATGGCGATTCTATCACGGGTCAATTGGTAAGCTCCGGGACCATAACGGAAGAGCATGGCAACCAGGGTGCTAAAACAATCTCTTCACATCCTGGAAACTTGCTCAGGCAAGCCGGAAATGTTAGAGAATCAGGGCCAGGAATTGCAATCGACAAACAATGCATGATGGTATCCTCGGGTCAAAACCGGGTCAGGGTACGGGTCAAATGGTTATGGCGGGCCAGGCGGGAGTCCATGGGTCTAAGAATATTATCGGTATTCTTGGCTCAATGAAAGTTGGGAGAACCGAAGGGCCATCTACCCCCAAGGAGCCTAGTTACTCTCCAAACTTTAATACCGCGGGAACCAAAGAGTCACACTTTAATACCGCGGGAACCAAAGAGTCACCTCACTTAATGGGGCAACATCCTTCAAATTCATTAAGTGTTACTAATGAGTCTTTTCCTACTTTAGCCAGCTTGCTTAGCGGTCTCCAACACAAGAATCTCAATAGCTCATTTGCCTTTACTTCTTCCTTGGGTATGGGAAACGATTATAACAATCCTCATCTCTCATCTTCTACTTCTTCAATTCTCCCTGAAATCCAAGATGACACACCCCCACTTTCCTCCCAACCATCAATTCCACCCGGAATACATGAAAATTTCCCTACTCTTCCAAATGGCACACGCATCATATCTCCTAAAGCGGGTCCGAGCTCTATTCCCTCTAACCATTTCCCTCAGTCTACACCTCACGGGAAACCTACTGATAATTTGCCCACAAATGAATATAGTGATCAACATGAGACTCCACCCGTTGATACAACAAATAATGAATTACCCCCGTATCATCGCAAAGGTTTCATTCCGCCTAAGAAGACTTATGCGTGAGTCTTTACGGGTACCAGACTTGAAGCAACGGGTATGAAGTTACAATTTATCGAACAACAAGGAGAAGATGTGGAACTTGAAGCTACGGATGAAGTCCCCTTCATTGAAACCTGGGGATATTGCCTAATAGGGTGCTTCACGGGTCCTTTCCCTGAAAGAGAGGCATTGAATTCTATTGTGAAGGGATGGGGAGTGAAGTGTCGTATCATCCCGTATGGCAAAGGATGGACAGTTTTCAAATTCATGACGGAAGAAGAACGCACAAATGTACTTCATGGCGGCCCATATATGGTCTTCGGTAAAACTATGATGCTAAAACCCATTAATAAGGGAGTTTTATTAACAGATGATTTATTCATGGACATCCCAATCTGGATCACTTTCCATGACATCCCCCTCTCGATTTGGAGTGCAACAGGCCTTAGCAAGATTGCTTCGCGTGTGGGGAAGCCTCTATACACGGATCAATATACTAAGGAGAGGTCAAAAATGAATTATGCAAGAGTCTTAGTGGAAGTAGACGTCAGCAAAGAACCGGTTATGGAATTTGGTGTCAAACTTCCCGACAATAGAAGGTATACCCAAAAGGTGAATTATGAGAACTACCCGGACTTTTGCTATCATTGTGCGTCTTTTGGACACAACCACTTGAAGTGTAGAAAACTGATGAAAGATATCAACGCTCAAGCCTAAAAACCGCAATCCATCGTACCTCCTAAAGAATGGTGGAGTTTCTACAAGTTCGCGCCGACATCGCACGTAAAACCGGCCCTCCTTGCCCTGATCCGCCACCTAGTCAACATCCCGTAGGTAGTAAAAACTTGATGGATATAGAGAATAGTGAACAAACACTACCTCATATTCCCGGAAGTGTGGGAGAAGCTCTGAATTTTAGAATTCCTCCGGTTGTGGGTCAGCCTGGCTCATCGAGCTTACGGGTTGCACAAGAGGGGTCCCCAAGCCATCACCCCTATGCTGGTCTTGCGCATCATGATAGGAGGAGATTTGAGACAAGACATACTGATTCTAGCACACCAATGGACCCGCAAACTTCACTAGATGGGGTAATCTGCAAGGGTACTACGGAAGATTCTAATTATGCAACACGGTGCATAAACTTTGAACGCGGGGAACATAGCTTGGCTGGGACCCCTGCCTTGACTTCCAACAACAAGGACGAGGGATGGAAAGAAGTAATTTCTAGGAAAATTACGCCAAAGGGTAGTAGTATGGTAAAGACCGCGAAGGTGCTACCAAAACCTCATTTGTTTCTTAATGAAAGTACTTTGTTGGAATGTCCGGGGTCTTTGCGGACAAAGGGATAGGGCAGCCACACAAACTCTTGTGTGTAGGCTCACAAAACAACATGATGTTGCAATGGTTTGTCTAATAGAAACTAAATTCTCTCGAGCACGGATAGACTCTTTTACATCTCAAAGATTCCTTGCTTGGAATTTTTGCTCCAACATAGATTTCATTGATGGCGGAAGAATGTTAATACTTTGGGATCCCTTCAGAGTTAGTTGTGAAGTTCTTGGAATGGACTCTCAATATATTCATGTCCAAGCAAGATGTAATACAACACAAGTGTCCTTCCTTGCCACATTTGTGTATCCGGTTTATAGCATTCCGGAAAGAAGAAAACTTTGGCATCACCTTACCCACTTGGGCATTGGCATTGTCAAGCCTTGGATGATTATTGGAGATTTTAACACCTATTGCTACCCACATGATAAGGCGGGGGGTCCCCCTCTCACGCCTTATGCACTGAGGGATCTTGGAGAATTCAGAATTGCTCATGGACTAGATGACACTCCTTCTTCCGGTTCCTTCTACACTTGGACGAATGGTTCGATATGGTCCAAGCTTGATAGAGTGATGATGAATCAGCATTGGAGTGATTTGAATCTAGAATGCACGGCCAACTACTTACCTATGGAACCAGTCTCGGACCATTGCCCCGTGGTAGCTTCGGTAATTGCATCCTCTAGTATTGGGAAACGACCTTTCAAGTTCATGAACATGTGGCTCTCACATCCCGCATTTGAGAACATACTGACTTCATGCTGGAGGCAGCGCATATTTGGATCTGCCCAATTCATATTAGCTACAAAGTTGAAGTCTTTGAAAAAGTCATTGAGAGAATTTAACACGAGTGAATTTGGAAGCATAGAACAAAGAGCAAATGCGGCAAACATGGAGTTCAAGGAGGCTATTAATGTGCATATGGAAGATCCCTTTGATGATGAACTAAAAGCCAATGTCAAGTCCTTAAGAGCTAGATCAAACCTCTTGCTTGAAGCCGAGAGACACTTCATAAGACAAAAATCGAGGCAAAAACACTTGATTGGGAGTGATAGATGCTCCAAATATTTTCACAGCTTGATCAAGAGGAGTAATGTCAGGAACTCAATCAACTACCTTGTTAAGGCCAACGAAACTACCACAACATCTCCCGGGGAAGTAAGAGAGATACTTGTAGAGTTTTATAAAGATCTTTTAGGCTCATCTCGGTCCTCAACCAACATTGATCCCGCGGTACTGGATTGTGGCCCGAAGCTAGGAGAGGAAGATGGCCTACACTTTTTGCATACTATCTCCCCAAAAGAGATTTGGGAGGCTCTTTCCGATATAGGCAATGATAAGGCACCTAGCCCAGATGGTTTTTCAGCCGCCTTCTTCAAGAAAAGATGGAGGGATGTGGGGTATGATGTAGTAAGAAGTGTACAAGAATTTTTGTCATCCGGAGTTCTTTTGAAGCAAATGAATCATATCATACTTACCCTCCTGCCCAAGACTGATCGGGACCCCAAGGTAAGTGACTTTAGGCCTATCGGATTGACCAATGTGGTCTACAAGATCATAACAAAGATTTTAGCTAACCGGATGACAAAGGTTCTTCCTACTCTTGTTGATAAATCCAAAGGAGCTTTTGTGAAAAAAAGGAACATGGTGGACAATGTCTTTATTGCCCAAGAACTTGTGAGAGGTTTTAACAGAGCTAGAGTCTCACCAAGGTGTATGCTTATGGTGGATCTACGGAAAGCATTTGATACGATCTCTTGGAACTTCCTTGAGTCAGTTCTAAGAGGACTCAAATTTCCGGACAGATTTGTTAGATGGATCATGGAATGTGTTAGCTCAACCTCTTTCTCTCTTTCAATCAATGGTGAGTTACATGGTTATTTCGCGGGTAAATGCGGCTTAAGGCAAGGTGATCCTATGTCTCCTATGCTATTTATCTTGTGCATTGAATACCTTTCAAGGTCGCTAAAGCTAAAGACTTCGGAAAAAGCTTTTTCCTATCACCCTAAGTGCAAGAGGTTGGGCATCACTCACCTTGCCTTTGCAGATGACCTCATGCTGTTTGCCAAAGGGGATGTATCTTCGGTTGGTGTTCTTATGGAGTGTCTTGAAGAATTGGAGGCTGCTTCTGGGCTAATGCTTAACTCGTCTAAATCCTCCATCTACTTAGCAGGAGTGCAGGGTTCAATTCGTGACTTGATCTTGGCTAGAGTGGGTTTCGGCATAGGAGTCTTTCCCGTGCGATACTTGGGGATCCCTTTGTCTCCAATTTCTGTCTCGGTAGATCAGTTTGCCCCATTCACTAGTGCAATCTCGGAATACATTCAGAAATGGGGGCATCACTCACTCTCTTACGCGGGAAAACTGGAACTAATCAGATCGGTTATTCAGGGTGTTGAGAGCTTTTGGTTTCGGGCACTTCCTATTCCCTCTTCAGTTCTCAACAAGATACAGTCAGCTTGCATTCAGTTCTTATGGGGTGGTAAGCCACCAAGAGTCGCTTGGGATGAGATTTGTGTGCCTCAATCCGAAGGAGGCTTGGGTCTTATGAACATCAAAGAATGGAATCATGTCTTACTCTCCCGGACCATCTGGCAAACTCACACTAAGGCGGATACCTTATGGGTCCAATGGATTAATTGCTACTACTTGAGAGGCCAATCCTTTTGGGATTATGAGGTACGTGCTAGGGACTCCCCCTTATTTCAGAAAATTTGTGGCATTCGCGACACATTCATTAGCATCTTTGGTAGTCAAGGAAACGCAATTGCCGGCTTGGAAAAGTGTTGCACCAATGGAAGATTTGATTCTATTCTTGTGTAGAGGTCTTGCGCACCCCGCGGGAGAAAAAGCTTTGGATGTCTCAAATTTGGAAAGGCTTCATACCTCCTAAATTCTCATTCACAGTCTGGCTCACTTGTAGGAAGCGTCTAGCTACCAAAGACACTCTCTCCTACCTAAACTTTGAAGATAAGACTTGCGGGTTCTGCAAGCGGGCTAATGAGACAAGGGATCACCTCTTCTTTTCTTGCCCCTACACCCACATGATTTGGAAGCACACAAAAGAATGGTTGGGTATTAGAAGAGAAATGACAACTATTGAAAGCGCACTCAAGTGGATCAAGAAAGAGCATCGCGGGACAAGCATCCGATCCAAAGCCATCTCACTCGCTTTTTGCACTATGGTATATGAGATTTAGAGAACAAGAAATGAATTGCTATTTGAGGGCATTAGTTTAACGACGGATGAGGTTGTTGCAAAAGTCAAAACAACAACTTATAGAGTTCTTTATGACTTAATCCCCTATTGTAATGTCACCTATGAGTGAACGTCCCACCCCCCCTTTTTCATTTCTTGTTTTAGGCTTACGTTGAGGATTGAGAACCCTCAATGACTGATTGTAGCTCCCAGCTTTTATTTTTTTAGTAATAATATTTGCATTTACCCAAAAAAAAGGCCAAAATTTAACTTAATCCACGTATTAGACATCACAAGATACACAAACATATGGGGCACGTAATCATAAAATCAATCATCTGTCGATTCACCCTTAATCGAGTCGAGTTGTCCAATCCGATTTTATTCACTTTTATTTTAGACAATATGTACCTATCCAAGATTAATACTTTTAGTGGGTGAGTTGTATAACGGTCGTTATTCTCAGGCCACATCCTTTCTGTATTATGAGCGACCTATAATTGTGACCGGACTTGGCAACTTGTATTTAAAGGTCCCTTTCAAGAGTAATTTTCTCTTTCTTGGATATTATTTGCCTATAAAGTTCACTATCCATAGGAAACAACATCTCTATCTCACAAAGATATCTAAGATAAGGTCTCTAATAGAATATTTACCGAATATTTTTACATTAATTGTATATCCCCTATTTTAGATAGAATTATATTCCTTTTGCAATTAGGTTGATTAGGTACCTACTTTGTAGCAAGATAAATAATTTTGTAATACTATATATATTGTAAATCATTCATCAATAAAATCAAATGAACATATTATTTTATGGTATCAGAAGCATACCCTAAATATATCCCTCATACGCCGATGAACCCTACCTCTTGGCCGCCACCCCACGACGGAACCCTAGTGGTCTTCGACCCTCTCTCTTCGTTCTCCTCCTAAATTTCATATTGAAAAAACCAAATTACATCCTGCACTTGTAGTCAATAACATAAAAAAACTTCATCATTGTCACCCTTGATATGGAAAAGGGTCAATACTTTTAGTGGATGGAGCTTTTTAAGATCCATTGTCGTTTCTACGAAGTTATAGACCACATCATCCCTCATAAATCAAAGTCCACAGACCTACCCTTGACTTCGACTTCTGATGATGCACTTTGGTCTCATTTGGACGCAACCGTCCTCCAATGGATATATGACAAGATCTCTAATGGTCTGTTGCAAACCATCATTGAGACTGATGTCACTGCCTGCCAAACGTGGGAACATTTGGAAAGTATCTTCCACGACAACAAAACTCAACATGCGTTATACCTTGAAAATAAGTTTAAGGATGTTCATCTGGCGATTTCCCCAACGTGTCTACTTATTGTCAAGAACTCAAGATACTTGTCTACCAACTCTCCAACGTTGGCACACCAGTCACTAATCATCTATTGGTCATGTAACTTATTGCTTGAACGAATTCTATGACGGCGTTGCTACCATCCTTTAGCAATGCACACTGTTACCATCATTTTATAAGGCTCGTTTGAAGCTAAATCTTAAGTAAATCCAGAAAATAAAGTGCAGCACTACTCAGGCCAGCATTGCAGACGTCGCGCTCAACACCACCGTCGGGCCCTCCACCAACAATAAGGCCTTAAATTTCGGCAACCAGAACCACCGACCTGAGGACTCACATCAGGCCGCATCGACTCGCAACAACTGCCGAGGGTGGCAGTTCGACAAAGACCGCGACAACCGAAATTTCGGTAGCAACGGGGTGACAAAGAGCAATCCCAGCCAGCAGGAAACAACCATCAGCGACCGTGATAGTAGCCTCCGCTGTGAGCTGCCTACCCACTATGGGCCGCATGGGACATACCGTCACGGGCTTCTCCTCTTTGCTCGTATCCGACATCCTCGTGGGCTCCATCTTTGACCCGACAGATCCAACATTGCATACTCGACGCACATCCATAACAAGCCTACACAGCACATACCCCCCTCAACTTATTCACCGACTGAAATTGAGGAAACTATGAACACAATGTCACTCAATGCTCCAGATGAAAATTGGTATATGAGCACAGATGCCACATCTCACATAACGACATCACAAAGTTCTCTCTTGTCTTATTCTAATTTGAGTAATTTAAATCGAAATATTATTGTTGGTAGTGGACAAGACATTCCTATTCGTGATTTTGGTCATTCATCCTTATCACTGCCACATCCACCACTAATTTTAAAAATGTCATTCTTGCCCCGAAACTCATTAAGAATTTAGTCTATGTGTGATGTTTCACAACTGATAATAATGTTTCCATTGACTTTGATTCTTTTAATTTTTCTGTGAAGAATTTTACGGCAGGGAGATGAATTAGCCTCAGTTCCATCAACATTTGTTGTTCTTTCATCTTCCTTATGATATTCTAGATTAGGACATCCGGGAGATTCTATTTTACGCTTCCTTAGGAATAATAATTTTATTTAATGCAACCGCATTTCTAAGACTCTTATATATGAATCGTGTGTTTTTGGGAAACATGTTAAATTGTCATTTTATGCATTCATAAATTGTACTCTAATGTCTTCCAATATAATACATAGTGATTTGTGAACAGTGATCGACTATCGACATTATGTGTTATTTTTAGACGAATATTCCAACTTTCTATGGACTTTACCAATTGGTAATAAATCTCAGGTCTACCCCATTTTTTCTCATTTAGTTCTTTCGTCAAAACACAATTTGAAAAGAGCATTAAATATTTTCAATGTGATAATGACATAGAATTCGATAATAATAAATTCAAACAAATTTGCTCCAAAAATGGTCTTACCATTCATTTTTTCTGTCCTCACACCTCCTCCCAAAAAGCCAAACGGAAAATTTGAACCATAAACAACCTAATTCGTGTCCTACTTTCCCACACCTCAATTCCCCCTCATTTATGGCATTACACACTCTCCATGGCCACCTATCTCCTAAATATAATCTCAAATAAGTCTCTTGTCTACGTCGCCCACTCAAGTTCTGTTTCATAGGAACCCCTCCTACCAATACTTTCATATTTTCGGATGTCTTTATTATCCTCTCCATCCGTCCACTCACAAACTCCAACTCCAGTCTACTCTGTGTGTATTTTAGGGTTACCCCACCAATCATCGTGGTTACTCTTGCTATGACCTATTAAGTCGTAAAATAATTCTTTCATGCCATTTTCTATTTTATGAGTCTCAACTCTCAATTCCCTTTTGCCTCACTAAACTTGCCACCTCGGCATCCCTATGACTTCCTAAATGATGGCATGAAGCCCCTTCAATTCATCATTTACATAATTCGACGTCCTAGTCCCAAGAACCTGAACCCATCACGGTCAGTCCGGGACATGCTGCCCACCAGTTTCCGCCGATGATGGTCTAGAACAACCCATATCAAGGTGATTCCATAGCCACCTCTCGTAAAATTGAGTCTCGACCAGTCGATCCCGCCACCTCTGCCCTTATTCCTCTTCCCGACAGTCCTGCAACACCCTCCTCCTCCCATCCCGCATTCTGAGGCACGCTCTCGGACAATGGAAACTTGTGCCATGCACGGAATTTCCAAACCTAAATAGTTGTTTAACCTATCCATTTCAGTTGTCCCTTATAATCTGAAGAATGTCTTATCCGATCCAAATTAGAAAGCCGCAATGATTGACGAATATAATTCTTTTATTGATAATAAGACATGGGACCTAGTACCCTGATCGGTGTATTTTATATACACCTTTTGTGTCAGTTTTAGTTAGTCTTTTGTCCCGTTCTTCACATATAAGTGTTGTATTAGGATAGTTTTCCTTTCTATTGAGTCAAAGTGGTTAAAATGGCCAAATGGCGGAAAAGGATCTAAAAAGGGGCAAAAGAGGAGATGCCAGAGCTGAAAACAGAGAAAGTGGCGAACGAGGGTGAAATCTGCACCAGCGCGGCCTCGCAATCAGCGCCGCGGCGCCACTATCCGAGAGGCGAAGACTGGCATGGCGCCTCGCATGACAAAGCAGGCGCGGCGCTAAACATCCGGAAGCTACGGAGATGCAGTGGCCGCGGCGCTCGCAGCCAGATATCGGGCCGCGCGCCAAAACACCCGACGGATTGCAGATCCGGCCGCGCGCTGCTCAGGTCGCGCGCCAACGCTGAAAAATTAGGTCTTTGACGAAATTTCAGGCCAGCTGAAGGAAAAGAAGGAGGCGGTTTGCCTATAAAAGGAGAACCCTAGGCGCTTTTGAGGTTCCCTTCTGCACAACACAAGACTTTTGCTTGAGATTGGATACCATTAGTTTAGTAATTTCTTTTCCTTTCTTGTTCTTTATTTCGATTTTGTATGATGAACTTTGAATTAGTTCTTGTCATGTCTATGACTAGAACTAATTCTCTTATAGGTTTTCCATGTTGAATTTCTAGAAACTTTTGTTATGAATTAATGCACGCTTATGGTTATTTTTCTTATTGTGAGATCTATCCAATAATTGAGTTGAATTCTTGGTAATTAATTGACAACTAATTATCACTATATGATTTCTAATCGATTCAAAGGGGGATTGTGAATATCTTTGTAAGTTGGGTAGACATTCTTGGATTGGGGATGAAAATACCTCAATTATTTATGTAGCGTTGATGAGAGGCTTAACAACCCTAATTTTGCGCATCAGGCGCGATTGGCCAACTAGGTTTTTGTTCTTAATCCTCCTATAGAGTTATCCTTATCACCGAAAGGTAGGTAAGGTGCGACATCGGGTTGAGTGTTTATATAACCCTAACGGAGTATAAAGCGATTTCAGAACCCGCTTTCTCCAAAAGAAGAATACCATAAGTTAATGCATTAGTAAGTAGCATAAGCGGATAGTAAGGATACATGGAAGCCTTATTCTCATCACCATCAAGTAAATCTTTATATTTAAATAGCTTGCATAATTCTTAGTTATAAACAACAAATCAATTATCAACTCACCAAATAGATACTAGAAAATAGATAGTTGGTAATTGAACCCTAATCCTCGAGGACGATATTCGGCCTTATCAAGACTATACTACTTGTCACGATAATGTGCACTGCTTAAAGTGTGTGCATCTTACCGCGATCAAGTTTTTGGCGCCGCTGTCGATTAGGCATAGTTCAATATCAAATTTGTCTATTTTTAATTTCTAATTTGGTTTTTATTTTAATTTTTAATTTTTACGTTTTCTTTTGAAAATTCGAGGTGCCGTGATTTGTCATTCTGCTTTTGATCTATTTCAGAAGTCGTTTATGCGAAGGAGAAGAGGATGAGCACACTTTGTTCCCTTCAATCCGTAAATTGAGAAAACTCGCAAATGTAACAGATAGAATCGGATTGCAACCTTGTTAGAGATGAACGGCTCGTAACAACAACAGATGGGAGAAGGGTTAGGAGAGAATCAACCCCATCCAGAATACCTAGGCAAGCGCCAATAGACGTGGAAGAGAGAGTCCAAGTCCAGCCAGAAAGAAGTTTGGAGACTATGTGCTGCCAAGAGTAAATGGAGCACAGACATGCATTAGGCTCCCTGCAATAGGAGCCAACAACTTTGAGATAAAACCGACAATTCGGAGCATGGTATAACACACAGTGCAATTCGGAGGACTGTCGTCGGAGGATCCACATATGCACATAGCTAATTTCTTGGAGCTATGTGCAACGTTCGATATAACGGCGCATCGATGATGCCGTTAGATTGAGGCTCTTTCCTTCTCACTTAGGGATAGAGAAAGTATGGTTGAATTCCTGCACGATTCGATTTTTACATGGCAAGAAATGGCACGTAAATTCCTAGCCAAATTCTTTCCCCGTAAAGCAAAGAAATCGAGAGGAGTTGAACAACTTTACTGCGGATGGAGAGTCCTTATATGAAGCTTGGGAAAGGTTCAAAGATCTACAGAGAAAGTGCCCACACCATTGCGTTGAAGTCAGGAACTTGGTCCACATCTTCTACAACGGCCGAAAGCAAGACAACGTAACCATCATAGATGCAGCAAAGTGGAGCATTCATGAGGAAAACAACCACGACGCCATGAGTTATTAGAAGATATGGCCACTAACAACTATGTCACGGAAGAGAGGTCGACAAATGGGAGAAGAATGTCGAGTCCACGAAATAGATGCTATTGCCGCCTTGAATGCCCAAGGGCCCTTCTAGCGAAACAACAGCAAAGAACATACAATGTCGGTGAACGCGTACAGATGCCTAAGTGTGAGAGATATGTGGTGGCCCACATACATTTGACAGGTGTCCTTCAGCTGATCCCAACAATATACCAATGGAGTAGGCAGAGTGTCAAGCCATAGGTAATTA
This sequence comes from Przewalskia tangutica, assembly GCA_029844215.1. Lineage (NCBI taxonomy): Eukaryota > Viridiplantae > Streptophyta > Magnoliopsida > Solanales > Solanaceae > Przewalskia > Przewalskia tangutica. The sequence goes on along the minus strand of CM056723.1, from coordinate 113,128,408 downwards.
TCAGAGGCAACAGAACAACCCCTACTCCAACACTTATAATCCAGGGTGGAGGTACCACCCAAATTTCTCATGGAAAGGAGACCGTGGCGCAGAATCGCACTACGCGGCAACAGACCGCACTACGGGCAGCAGAACCGCACTGTGGGTAGCAGACCGTGATAGGCCGATGCGTAACCAGCAGAGCGTAATCAGCAACCCTTCATTCAAGCCCCACACCAGCTCAATGCACCGGTTCAAAGAAGAAAGCCGATGAGTAAAGCGATAAAGACTTGCCAACGCCAGACGCAGCTTCATGATGTAAGCTAGATCCTCGCTCAAACTTGAGACACAGTGTGTCCTAGCAAAACAGCAAACAAAGAAAGCCACTGGACATTGCCAAGCAATACAGAGGTAAATTCGAGGGAGCAGTGTCAGGCAGTGCAGTTGAGAAGTGGAAGACAGTTGGAGCAGCAGTCACCTCAGCCAGTAGTTGAGAAGAAAGCAGAGTTAGAAAAGGAGAAGGTGATTGAGCCTAGCCCAACAGTAGAGAAAACTCCAGAGAAGGAGTATACAGAGAAGATCCCTTTCCCCCAGAGACTACAGCGAAAGGCGGTTGATAAACAATTCTCCAAATTTTTGGAGACATTCAGAAAGCTGCATATCAACATACCTTTCATAGAAGCATTAGAGCAGATGCCCTCCTATTTCAAGTTTATGAAGGAGATTTTGGGGAAGAAGAAGAAGCTGGCAGAATACGAAATAGTAGCACTGACAGAAGAGTGTAGTGCTATCTTGCAGAAAAAGTTGCCACCAAAGCTAAAGGATCCTGGAAGCTTTACACTACCTTGCACAGGCGTGGTGACTGCAACAGAGCCTTGTGTGATTTGTGGCGAGTATAAATCTGATGCCTTATCGCTTTTAAAAGATTAGAGTCAGTGAGGCCAAACCAACCACAAGAAGCTTCACAAATGGGCCGACAGACAAATGGTTCATCCACGAGGCAAGATTGAAGACATGATTGTGAAAGTAGGAAAATTCTTCTTTCCTGCAGATTTCCTCATTCTTGATATGGAAGAAGATGCGAAAATACCTATCATATTGGGGAGGCCATTCCTAGCGACGGGGAGAGCTTTGATTGATGTTGAAAGAGGAGAGTTAACATTAAGGGTGGAAAATGAAGAAATGGTGTTTAAAGTTTTTAAACACGTCATTGAGCCACCAACAATGAGTGGGTGCTTTGCAATCAGCACCATCAAACCCCCATGCGAGCCAATACAAGTCAACCAAAGAGCGATGAGCCCAAGAAAGCCGGCATGGTTTGCTGAAATACCACTAAAGGAGGTAAGTATTCCTGAACTCCCCCTTACTGATAATGCTAAGAAGAAAAGAAGAAAACAAAAACGCCAAATGTGGAGGAAATGGATAGGTTGGGGGCTTAATCCACCCCAGGGTTATTAAGGCTAAGGAACTTGCGTCCGGCTAAAAGACGTTAAAGACAGCGCTACTTGGGAGGCAACCCAACGTTTTCAATTGTTGACACCCAATTTTGACCCTCCCGTCCAGTCATTAGCTATAAAATTAGACTAATTTTGTAAAATAATTTTTTATGATTTTTTATAATAAAATGCAGCAATAAAACATAAATACAGGCATAAATAAACAATTTAATAATGGTACCGCGTCTTACGTAGAGTATTAAGTACTTAGAGTCCCGCGCCCGCATTTATTAATTTTAAGTCATGTCATGATTCTTAATTAATAATAAATACGTCAAATTAGCAATGACGTCGTGTCAAGTAGCATAGTCGCATTTATTAATACGCAAAGCAATTTCATAACTTATTTTAAATAATAATGCACAATGATAAGATTTTAAATGATAGCGCCGCATTATAAAATATTAAGCAGCACGCCCGCATTTATTTTTATAACAATTAGATTAATAAAGCACCTAGATAATTTAATCACAATTTATTAATTTAATTTACCCCTAATTAAACACTAATTAAATAGCACCTAAAACTAACACTTAATTAAATACCTAATTAACCAACCCAGCCCACTCCCTACCTAAATTATAACACTACCCCTTATCAGCCCACATTACCCGTCGCGACCCAATACGCGACGCATGCAGGCCCAACCCCCACAACCCTTATATGCCTAGCAGCCTTAGCCCTTACCCATCGTCCCCACTCCCTCAAACCCTAAAAAGAACCGCCGCACACTCCTCTGCCTTTCAGCCGCGAATCTCGCCGGATTTTCAGGGTGGAAAATCCGGCGACTTTCCTTCCCTTTACCCACGTACACCCAGCCAACGATTTCTTACCATAACCAAACCAAATCAGAAATCCTTTACCTTACCATAACCTGCACAAATCGCACTAAATCAGGAGGGATTTTCTTACTGAATCACTCACGAATCAAGCACGAAATCTCGTCCAAAATCAGCCCTAAGGTTTACCTAATAGGGAACCCAAACCATGGCTATATAAGCACATGCAAAGGCAGATCGATGGGGGGGAAGACGAGAGAGCTCAGGGAGAAGAAAGGCGTCATATCGTGGTGCACAAACGATATCACAGACAAGGGAGCACAGTAGAGCAGGGGAGAGCACAATACGACAGAGCATAGGCAGCAGAATCGGGGAAGGAGCAAGGGCTCAGCACCCGGACCACTAGCATAGCACGAATAGGTAGTTCGAATCTCCTTACTTCAATTCCAGTAAAAAATCAGCAAACAAACCTTGCCCTTCTATTCGCATCGCAAACCCAAAACCCGTCGAGTGGACCGACGACTTGATACGCTGCCCCGGGTCGCTGTCCGGAGAAGGTAATCTCGCCTCCTTTCATATTTTCTCATTCGATTGGTATTTCGTGATATATGTGCTGATTATGTGTTGGTTAGATACGCTTAGCTAATGTAGCTGTTATCTGTGTATGTAGACTATTAAGCGGTTTGGTGCTATCTGTTGTTGGAACCCTTCACAGTAGTTAAACCATTGACATGTATCTATCATGATTTGCGAGTTTGTTAAATCTGCTCCAAATGTTTACTGGTTCGGCTAGAAGTCTATGTACCTGGAAGTTTTTCTTTACTTATGACACTGTGATCCCTGTTCAACTGATTGTGGGCAAAGCATGTGAAGGTTCCTTGTCGGAATTAGTTTGTTTACACTAGAATTCATGTCTGTTGGTTGTGGCTGTCTATCCTAAATAATTGTTGGGCTATATTTGTTAATATTGTTGTATGATATTTAACATGCCTTATTCTACTTAAACAGATCCTCACAGTCAATGCAATAAGTAAAATAAGTGGTTTATGTGCTTGTCTGTGTTAGCAATTAACCGAATGCCGTCCACGGTATTCTTGCATGTCTTCCAGTAACTGGTCATATTCGTATCGGATATATGTCTAGAATAATATGAAGAGAATCCCCTTAGTTCATTGTGTATCGCTGTGCGTCTTGAATAATAAACAGGTGTCAAGATGATTGATTTTTTCGCTGTTTTCTAGTAATTAGGACTGTCTATTTGTTGTTGAGTTTAACCGATGTCTGCCCAGATTAATCTTATGTGAGTTTAGGAACGGCATGTTCACCTATTAATACCTGTGCTAAATGTTTAATGTACATTCGTTTAATTGATGGCTGAACTGCGTCATTATCGGTTTTGGGCTAAAAAATAATGGTATGGTCTACTAAATGTTGAATTGGCCTATGCATTAGCCTGTTAACCCCTTGATTGATCTATGTCGTGTTGAGTCATTAGTTTTCTTGTTGTGTCCAACTTTCAGATAATAATAAATAGCTGCATAAGACATGTACAGGACATACCTTAGTATGGAGATTGGGCTAATAGAAAATGGAGAAATATAGCAAGTGACTCGAATAAGAAATGCGCTTAGAAATATAAGTGCCCTGATTTGCTTCCCGTCGTGCTACTATTAAAGCTGAATCATAACTACGTTAAATTCGCACGAGCTTGCTATCTACCTGTATCGTCTGTTTCGGCGGATATGTATAAAGTGTTTAAGCCTGATACGTATAATCAGCATGTTGTATGAGTTATTAGTTTTCTAGTGCGTCCTTTGTTATTTTTTATTAAAACTATCTTGGGAGCTGCCTTTGTTCCTTTCTCTTAAAACCTGAAAATCTCTTTGTTTGGGGCTGTTTCGTGGGTCTGCTGCTGCTTATCTACTGCCCAAGTGCCCAACTTTTTTTAAAAAAAAAAAAAAAATAACTTGTCTGTCCCTTGAGCGATGCTGAACTATATGTGCATGAATTTTATTATTAATGCTTTGTTTGCTCTTTGATAAGTTTCTCCTAATCCTTATCTTTTTTTTTTTACATGGCACGCACCGGAGCAACAAAGAGTCTCATAATGAAACTCGTCGTGGCAAACGTAAAGGCATGCATATACATCCATCGAGTTCCCTCTTCGGCAATTCCTAGAAAAACAAATACGACGGGGTCATCCGCTTCAATCCCTTACTCTCTTATCTCATCCTTATTTTACTTTATTTGTTATTGTAATTTATAACTTTGTAATTAATAGGAAACCAAGAGCAATTAGCATTTTGAACGCATAAGGGGAAGGTAATTTATAATTGGAAACGCATTTCTACTTTACGCGTCTTTTACGATTGTTATGCATATCTAAATTTTACCAAAGTAATCTAAATGATTTAACTTGCATAATAAAATCAACAATTTGTTTCTTATTAAACCCATAACAAATTTCCTCCTAAACTCTCAAAAAATCATCTTAAGCATTTTTCATATAATATTATACGCAGGTTAAGCAAGATTAATTTAGCTAGCAGTATACATAACTAGTCCGTAAATAACCTTTGCATGAACACATAATTAGTCCATGAAGCACCCTCTTAGCATTCTTTAGCATTTCTAGCCCTTTTAGCACTTTTAATCACCCCTTGGCGTTTAATACCTTTAGCACATTTCGTCCTTAATATTTTAGCACCTCCTAGCATTCTTTTGCATATAGCACCTTCTGCCCTTTTTAGACTTTAAGCACCTTTTAAACATTTTAACATTTTAGCATTTATTTTATTTCCTAACATTTTTATTAAGCAGGAGGAGCTTTTATTTTGCATTTTTTAAATATAACAATTACCATAGGTTTGGCAGGACAACCGCAAGTTAGCGGATCTTAGAGGGTGTCTAACCCCTTCCCTCTAGATTAATAAAGAACCCTTACCCAGAATCTCACCAAGTTTAGCAGACCATAAAGAATGGAGTTAGTGTTGACTTTGACCTAAGTTGACATTTAGGTGTCCTAATTCACCCAAACTAATTAGGTGGCGACTCCGCGAACCCTAGCAACCCTTTTGCACCTTTAGCACCCTTAGCATTTAGCACATTTAGCACTTTAGCATCTTTTTTTAAATATTTTAGCACCCCTTGGCACCTTTTAAAACTTTTAACATCTTTTTTAACATTTTAAGTATTTTTTAGCATTTTATTGTCTAACACTTTTTATTGAGCAGGAGCCATTTTATTTAAAAAATGTCGCGGTCGAAAAAAGGCGTGACAGAAATGGCGACTCCACTGGGGATTTTAGGTTCTTAACCACAACAGACCTAGGGTTATTTGGCAATTATTTTTGCATTTAATTTTGGTGTTGTATTTTGTTTTATTTATTTTTGATTGCTATTTGTTTTACTGCTTTCCTTAAACTGGCATTCCGCTCATATTTCTTCCATTCTGGAAAATTCACACTATCACACACTCACGCGCTGGTGTGCTTCGTGCACCCGCAAATTTCTTTCAAAATATCCAAATTTTAGGAGAGTCGGCGCCTGCGCGGAGTTAGATCGGTTCGTCTGATCAGCCGCGTAGCCTTCTCACTCGAGTTGTCCGCTCGGGAACCTTGCGTCTAGAAAGCCAAATCTTAGAAACTTAAGATAGAGCTATACCACCCTCATTTTAGGGCATGCATGCATTTACCTTAGGTGGGTCGGTCCTTGGCATCGGCACCACAATTAGGAAGACATCAAACTTGTCGACGGGTTTCTCAACCCAACGACCAACCAACATATTATGTGTAGCGTGACAATGATAGACAAATCCAAACCTAATCATGTCATGCTGAAATTGGAAAAAAGTGCACCGTCATTTGGTCGCCATTTCCAACAAAAGCATTACAGTTAGACGGCTTGGACAAATCCATCATAACCTCGCATATTTGACGTTTAGGCCTACCTCTGGCATAAAGAGGTCCCAAACATGTTAGAACACGCACTTGATTTGCAATTTGCTTATTAGTATATATTGCCTGCAACTTTTTGCATATTATACTAACTTGGTTTGCTTCATTTGTTAAAGGATTATTTTTGCCTGCTTATCCCCAAAAGGTTGATTCGCGTTGACTGGTAGAAGCACAATCATCCAATAAATGACTAATCCAGAGGCACCAGAACGAAACAACTTAGGACTCGTCCCCGTTCCTGTAGAGGATGCAGATGCGTTAGAAAGGAGAAACACCAATGATCAAAAGCTCGCCAAACTATTGCAGCAAATCGAAATCATGCAAGCCGAAATAGAAAGGCTCCGAAATATCACAAACCTGTCTATTAGTTTGGATGCACCATTCCCAGAGCAAAGGACAAATGCAATCGTGTCACAAGCCCTTGAGCCTCCACTTCCCCAAAGCTCCCCGCGGAGGCCGCAACATACCAGCTCATACCAAAATGTCACTCGCCCGGTCAATTTGCAAGCCGACCTCCAAAATGATCCGTTCACTACATACACATCTCAACCTCCACCTACTTATATCTCCCCACTCAACCCAGATTGCCAAGCCACCCAATACGAGCAGATGACACACAAACAATATGAGGGATTAGCACATCCGATCGAAAGCCAACCATTTATTATGCATACATCCTCTCAAGAGACAGATCAATACAAGGAAATGGAGCGGCAGACCCGAGCTAGAGCTGATGAAAATGTGGCAAAAGAAATCCGTAGCTTGAAAGAGGCATTCAAAAGCATTCAAACGAACAAAGGGGAGGAAGGTTTAGAATATGAAAACTTATGCATGCACCCCGACGTTGAATTACCTGTGGGGTACAAGGTGCCCAAATTTGACATGTTCGATGGAAAGGGGAATCCTCGAGCTCATCTAAGGTAATATTGCGATAAATTGATTGGAGTTGGTAAAAATCAAGCAATCATCATGAAACTATTCATCAAGAGTCTAACCGGCGAGGCGCTGGACTGGTACACATGCCAAGACCCTAAAAAATGGGACAGTTGGAATGCCATGGCACAAGATTTCATGGATAGATTCAGATTCAACACTGACACTGTCCTGGACAGATTTTATCTTATGAAACTTGAAAAGAAATCCACAGAATCTTTGTGAATACGCCCGGTGGCGGTCGAAGCGTGAGGTCCAACCTCGATGGCGAGAGCGAAATGACCACTTTGCTCGTGCGATCGTTGAAAGACGCGACATATTATGAAAGAATGATCAGTGTAATTGGCGAAGTTTTGCGAGTCGTAAGAATGGGCGACCGTGGAAGAAGGCATTAAGACAGCGAATTACAAACTTGACGACCTACAAACAACTAGCGAGCAATGCGATCGATTCCATGGAGGTACCTCACAGAGGAGAAGAGATGCATCACGCTCATCACGGTCATCGGGAGCGTAGGCGGAACAACATCCAGTGTATCAAAGTCCACCGCCTCCTTACTATAACCAAAACACTCAAAATCCACATTATCAGCACTGCGCCACCCCATATCCTATTTACCATACCCAACCAGCATATCCGAAATACTCACCACAATCACGAACTCGCACCCCAAACGGACCCAAACCCCGCATAGATGCTGAAAGAAAACCAACAAAAACCTATACACCTTTAGCCGAACCCATGGCCCAAGTGTATGATAAGCTGAAAGCCGCAGGAATACTCCATCCAATTCCCAGAAATACCCCCAGGCCTACCTCCCGAGGGCACGATAAAACTAAACATTGCGTATACCACTCTGGTGCCGAGGGACACGACATCGAGAATCGCTATACTCTCAAAGACAAAATAGAGGAGTTAATCGAAGAGGGAGCCATTCGTCTGAAAGATGCTCCTCTCAATGCAAACAATAACCTTCTTCCGGGTTATGAAGATGCCCATGTGGACATGATAGCTGAAAATGAAGAAGACAATCTGGAAGGGACTATTACGCCAGCCCGAAAAGGGAAGAAAGTTGAGTCATCAACCAACCGTCAGAGAAAAGGAGGTGCTCCTTGCCGGAGATTGTTTAACCATTGAATAAGTCATTCGTCTAGTTGTGTGCTGCAAGAGATGATCCTGCTGAAGACCGGTAGTTGAAGACACAAAGCAAGAAGAAATGGACTCATGCCCCTGCCTCGGCCCGCCGAGTCCCGAAATAGTTAGTTTAATGCATTTTGCCCTTTATATGTAATAATTGGAACTACGTTTGACCTGATTCCCTTGGTGGATACGTAGGCGGCCGTTTCGACTTCGGTCCCACCTTTAGAAATTTTAATTTCACCCAAAATTCGCTTGTAATGAACTACGTCATGACCTGATTCCCTCATGGGGATACGTAGGCGGCCTAAATCGGCTTCGGTCACACCATTAGGAAACTTTCCCTTTGTTTTGAAAATAACAAGAATACACATAGTATACAAGCAACCCCATTGAGACCCACTTTAGGCCGAAACGCTCTTTGCATATTCAAAACTGGGACAAGGCAGAAAACCAGGCAGAGGTTATGAGTCCAAACAAGGCAGACGTCCGAGCGTCAAGAGTCAAAACTACGAAGTCAATGCGAATCAACCGTCCCCCCCTCAAACTCACAAATTTTCTTTGAGCGCAGGTTCTTCATGTTAGCAGAAGCAGCAGAAGCAGACATACATCAACAATCAAATCCCACAACAAAGTTTAGAGCACCAGCTCGGGCCTAGAGTCAAATTGCAATCCATGCAGTGCACAAACACACAACAAAGACATCATGACAATCCGTACGGCTCACAAAAATACATTACAACAACATCTCAGCATTCACATATCAGGGACGACATCTCTACCCACAAAATTGCATTTCTCATATATTTATCATTCTGTTTTAACAGTTATACCCTAACTTTTTCTCAAGCTTAGCTTGCAGGAGCATTTATTCTACAGGAGCAGCAGCAACACGTCCAGGCAACGACGTTATCAGCACAACAAGTCCAAAAACGACAACAAGTCCAAAAATGACGCCAAGTCCGAAACGACGGCAGAATAAGTCCAAAACGACGCCGAAGAATAAGTCCAAACACGACGCCAAGTCCGAAAACGACGCCAAGTCCGAAAACGACGCCATCATCAGCATATCACATCTACACAGGGACGATTTTCTCTGTTCTCAAAATTGCATTTTTCTCATTCATGCTTTATTATTCTGTCTTAGCAGTTATGCACTAACTCTTTCTTGAGCTTTAGTCTACAGGAGCAGCAGCAACAAGTCCGAAAATGACGCCAAGTCCAAAAACGACGCCAAGTCTGAAAACGACGTTAAGTCCGAAAACGACGCCAAGTCCAAAAACGACGCCAAGTCTGAAAACGATGTCAAGTCCAAAAACGACGCCAAGTCCGAAAACGACGACAAGTCCGAAAACGACGCCAAGTCCGAAAACGACGCCAAGTCCGAAAACGACGCCAAGTCCGAAAACGACGCCAAGTCCGAAAACGACGCCAAGTCCGAAAACGACGACAAGTCCGAAAACGACGCCAAGTCCGAAAACGACGACAAGTCCGAAAACGACGCCAAGTCCGAAAACGACGCCATCATCAGCATATCACATCTACGCAGGGACGATTTCTCTGTTCTCAAAATTGCATTTTTTTCCCTCATTCATGCTTCATTATTCTGTCTTAGCAGTTATGCACTAACTCTTTCTTGAGCTTTAGTCTACAGGGGCAATTGCAGCAAGGACAACATATCCGCGTTCACAATCGCAACACGTCTGTGCAAGGATGAAAATCACAGCATTTGCAGCGTCGCATCAACACAACATGCATCACATTTTTTGCACGATAACATTGTCTACTCACAGTTACATTGCTTTTTAAAATTATGCATCGTCATTTTGCCTTAACAGTTATGCACTAACCGTTTGTTTAAGTCTTAGCATGCAGGAGCGAGAGCCTGGCGTGGATTTTCTCTTCAATAACCGGGGCAATTTGTTGGGGGGCCAACCTTCCCAACGAATGGCAGAAGCGGCCTCAAGCGTCGGTCCACTCGTTCCACATCACCATAAAACCCAACATCATAAGTCGATAGCAGTATACCCCAGGTTCAAGCCAGTTATTTTTATTTTTCTTTTAGCATCACAGCCCAGTGTCGTCATAACTCGACACTGGGACAAATTTTGAGTCCGCGTTAGCCCACCTTGGTGTTTTGACCATGGTAACCCAGTGTCATCATAACTCGACACTGGGACAAATTTTGAGCCCGCGTTAGCCCGCCTTGGTATTTGACCCTGGCAGCCCAGTGTCGTCATAACTCGACACTGGGACAGATTTTGATTTTTTGCGTCAGCCTTGTCTACCTGCCCAACATTTTTACAAATTTGAAGATCGAGACAAAATTGGCTATGAGTCAACGTCTTTGTCCGAAGATTCTTCCATCATCTCCATACAAAGAGGGACAGCTGTTGACACCCAATTTTGACCCTCCCGTCCAGTCATTAGCTATAAAATTAGACTAATTTTGTAAAATAATATTTTATGATTTTTTATAATAAAATGCAGCAATAAAACATAAATACAGGCATAAATAAACAATTTAATAATGGTACCGCGTCTTACGTAGAGTATTAAGTACTTAGAGTCCCGCGCCCGCATTTATTAATTTTAAGTCATGTCATGATTCTTAATTAATAATAAATACGTCAAATTAGCAATGACGTCGTGTCAAGTAGCATAGTCGCATTTATTAATACGCAAAGCAATTTCATAACTTATTTTAAATAATAATGCACAATGATAAGATTTTAAATGATAGCGCCGCATTCTAAAATATTAAGCAGCACGCCCACATTTATTTTTATAACAATTAGATTAATAAAGCACCTAGATAATTTAATCACAATTTATTAATTTAATTTACCCCTAATTAAACACTAATTAAATAGCACCTAAAACTAACACTTAATTAAATACCTAATTAACCAACCCAGCCCACTCCCTACCTAAATTATAACACTACTCCTTATCAGCCCACATTACCCGTCATGACCCAATACGCGACACCGCAGCCAACCCCACAACCCTTATATGCCTAGCTTTAGCCCTTACCCATCGTCCCACTCCTCAAACCAAAAAGAACCGCGACACTCCTCCGCCTTTCGGTAGCGAATCTCGGGATTTTCAGTGGAAAATCATGCGAATTTCCTTCCCTTTACCATCGTACACCCAGCAAAAGATTTCTTACAATAACCAAAACTAATCAGAAATCCTTTACCTTACCATAACTGCGCACAAATCGCACTAAATCGGGAGGATTTTCATCGAATCACTCACGAATCAAGCACGAAATCTCGCCCAAAATCAGCCCTAAGGTTTACCTAATAGGAACCCAAACCATGGCTATATAAGCACATGCAAAGCGGTCGATGGGGAAGACGAGAGCTCGGGGAGAAGAAAGGCGTCATATCGTGGTGCACAAACGATATCACGCAGACAAAGGGAGCCGATGAAGCGAGGGGAAACCTGTCTGACGAGCATAAGCGTGAGAATCGGGAAGGAGCAAGGGCTCAGCACCCGGACCACTAGCATAGCACGAATAGGTAGTTCGAATCTCCTTACTTCAATTCCAGTAAAAAATCAGCAAACAAACCTTGCCCTTCTATTCGCATCGCAAACCCAAAACCCGTCGAGTGGATGAAGCGACTTGATACGCTGCCCCGGGTCGCTGTCCGGAGAAGGTAATCTCGCCTCCTTTCATATTTTCTCATTCGATTGGTATTTCGTGATATATGTGCTGATTATGTGTTGGTTAGATACGCTTAGCTAATGTAGCTGTTATCTGTGTATGTAGACTATTCCGAAACTGGTTTGGTGCTATCTGTTGTTGGAACCCTTCACAGTAGTTAAACCATTGACATGTATCTATCATGATTTGCGAGTTTGTTAAATCTGCTCCAAATGTTTACTGGTTCGGCTAGAAGTCTATGTACCTGGAAGTTTTTCTTTACTTATGACACTGTGATCCCTGTTCGACTGATTGTGGGCAAAGCATGTGAAGGTTCCTTGTCGGAATTAGTTTGTTTACACTAGAATTCATGTCTGTTGGTTGTGGCTGTTTATCCTAAATAATTGTTGGGCTATATTTGTTAATATTGTTGTATGATATTTAACATGCCTTATTCTACTTAAACAGATCCTCACAGTCAATGCAATAAGTAAAATAAGTGGTTTATGTGCTTGTCTGTGTTAGCAATTAACCGAATGTCGTCCACGGTATTCTTGCATGTCTTCCAGTAACTGGTCATATTCATATCGGATATAGGTCTAGAATAATATGAAGAGAATCCCCTTAGTTCATTGTGTATCGCTGTGCGTCTTGAATAATAAACAGGTGTCAAGATGATTGATTTTTTCGCTGTTTTCAAGTAATTAGGACTGTCTATTTGTTGTTGAGTTTAACCGATGTCTGCCCAGATTAATCTTATGTGAGTTTAGGAACGGCATGTTCACCTATTAATACCTGTGCTAAATGTTTAATGTACATTCGTTTAATTGATGGCTGAACTGCGTCATTATCGGTTTTGGGCTAAAAAATAATGGTATGGTCTACTAAATGTTGAATTGGCCTATGCATTAGCCTGTTAACCCCTTGATTGATCTATGTCGTGTTGAGTCATTAGTTTTCTTGTTGTGTCCAACTTTCAGATAATAATAAATAGCTGCATAAGACATGTACAGGACATACCTTAGTATGGAGATTGGGCTAATAGAAAATGGAGAAATCTAGCAAGTGACTCGAATAAGAAATGCGCTTAGAAATATAAGTGCCCTGATTTGCTTCCCGTCGTGCTACTATTAAAGTTGAATCATAACTACGTTAAATTCGCACGAGCTTGCTATCTACCTGTATCGTCTGTTTCGGCGGATATGTATAAAGTGTTTAAGCCTGATACGTATAATCAGCATGTTGTATGAGTTATTAGTTTTCTAGTGCGTCCTTTGTTATTTTTTATTAAAACTATCTTGGGAGCTGCCTTTGTTCCTTTCTCTTAAAACCTGAAAATCTCTTTGTTTGGGGCTGTTTCGTGGGTCTGCTGCTGCTTATCTACTGCCCAAGTGCCCAACTTTTTTTTAAAAAAAAAAAAATTAACATGCCGGGTCTGCTGGCCCTTCGAACAGTGAACTATATGTGCATGAATTTTATTATTAATGCTTTGTTTGCTCTTTGATAAGTTTCTCCTAATCCTTATCTTTCTTTTTTTACATGGCGCATAGAGCAACAAAGAGTCTCATAATGAAACTCGTCGTGGCAAACGTAAAGGCATGCATATACATCCATCGAGTTCCTCTTGGCAATTCCTAGAAAAAAAAATACGACGGGGTCATCCGCTTCAATCCCTTACTCTCTTATCTCATCCTTATTTTACTTTATTTGTTATTGTAATTTATAACTTTGTAATTAATAGGAAACCAAGAGCAATTAGCATTTTGAACGCATAAGGGGAAGGCAATTTATAATTGGAAACGCATTTCTACTTTACGCGTCTTTTACGATTGTTATGCATATATAAATTTTACCAAAGTAATCTAAATGATATAACTTGCATCATAAAATCAACAATTTGTTTCTTATTAAACCCATAACAAATTTCCTCCTAAACTCTCAAAAAATCATCTTAAGCATTTTTCATATAATATTATACGCAGGTTAAGGAAGATTAATTTAGCTAGCAGTATACATAACTAGTCCGTAAATAACATTTGCATGAACACATAATTAGTCCATGAAGCACCCTCTTAGCATTCTTTAGCATTTCTAGCCATTTTAGCACTTTTAATCACCCCTTGGCGTTTAATACCTTTAGCACATTTCGTCCTTAATATTTTAGCACCTCCTAGCATTCTTTTGCATATAGCACCTTCTTCCCTTTTTAGACTTTAAGCACCTTTTAAACATTTTAACATTTTAGCATTTATTTTATTTCCTAACATTTTTATTAAGCAGGAGGAGCTTTTATTTTGCATTTTTTAAATATAACAATTACCCTAGGTTTGGCAGGACAACCGCAAGTTAGCGGATCTTAGAGGGTGCCTAACTCCTTCCCTCTAGATTAATAAAGAACCCTTACCCAGAATCTCACCAAGTTTAGCAGACCATAAAGAATGGAGTTAGTGTTGACTTTGACCTAAGTTGACATTTAAGTGTCCTAATTCACCCAAACTAATTAGGTGGCGACTCCGCGAACCCTAGCAACCCTTTTGCACCTTTAGCACCCTTAGCATTTAGTACATTTAGCACTTTAGCATCTTTTTTTAAATATTTTAGCACCCCTTGGCACCTTTTAAAACTTTTAACATCTTTTTTAACATTTTAAGCATTTTTTAGCATTTTATTGTCTAACACTTTTTATTGAGCAGGAGCCATTTTATTTAAAAAATGTCGCGGTCGAAAAAAGGCGTGACATCAATTATGTTATTTTAATTTCTGTCTTTAGTTTATTTTATTTTGTCTAGAACAATCTCACGGTCTTGGGTTCTTGTGTTTGTGTTGTGATTGATAGGTACAGGGAAATAAACTGAAGGCGAAAAAAACTGAAGAAAAGCCAGAATTTCCAGACAATCGGGTAAGCGCCGCTGAAAGCAGGTAGCGCGCTAAAAGAATCGAGCAGCACGAAGTTTAAGCGCATGCGGCTGAAGCAGGCGCGACTCCAAAATCGAAAAATTTGCCAAGTTTAGCGCTGGCTAAAAGTCCCGAAGGCCGAGAGATTAGCGCGCTAAAAGCAGCATGGCGCGGCGAATCGAACTTAAAACGCCCAGAATCAGATTTTCCCCAAATCCAATTTTAAAAACCTAACCCTTCCTTTCCAAAACCCACGAAAATCCGAAAATTTGCCCACAAATCTTCCACAAATCCAACCCAACCACAACCAAAACTCTTAAATTCCTAAAAACCCGTAGCCATCTCAAACAACAAAGCTCCATTCCATAGCCTCAAGCTACCAATTGAAACAAGAACTAGCTTGAATCTTCTCATAAAAAAAATGTAATACTTTTTTCTGTTCTTGAATCCTTTACTGAAGTCACAGGAGGTAGTAGTTTGAAGGAGTATTGTAGTTGAAGTAGTTGGGTAATAAAAAGTTGATTGTGAAGTTTGGAGAAAAGAGTAGAAAAGGAGTGTGGGTAGTGGGTAGAAAAATTGAAGTTTGGGAGTGTTGTGTTCGCTGCTAGTTGTTAATTGTGTAGGAAACATTTGTGCCACTAAATTGTAAGCTCCAGAAACTGTTTTAACCATGGCCACCAGGAAGAGAAGAGGCTCCACATCCACCCCAACCCCACAATACGATGAAAATAGGTTTGTGAGCTACCAAGCCTACCAAAGATACAAAAAGCTTAATACCAGACCCATAATACCAGAAAGGGGAATGGACTACCAGAGGGAGTCATATGGGGAAGAAGATATTTATGAGCCCATTCGGGCGATGATTGAGTTAAGGGAGTGGAGGAAATTTGTGAATCCGGAGAAGATAGCACCAGTAAACACAACAATGGTGCGTGAATTTTATGCCAACTTTCCGGAGAAGGTGGAAAGGGGATGCTTTGTAAGGGGACATTATGTGCCTGTGACAACAGAGGATATAAATATACAATTGAAAACAGTTGATGTTGAAGGAGGAATTGGTGATCGAAGCCATTTTAGAACATGGTCTAGGAGCACCGACAACATAAACTGGGATACCATCGCAAACACAGTGAGCTACCCTGGGGCTGTTTTTGATATTGGAAGAAATGGGTCAAGAACCGAGCAGTGCAATTAACAAAGTAGCCAAAGGTTGGCTATATTTCGTCGGCGCCGCGTGATTCCATCCACACACTTCACCAGTGCGGAGGATAGGATTAAGCGATATATGGAATTATGAGGGTTGGCGATTGATGTGGGAAAGAAATAGTGCGAGCATTGAGGAAATCAGCGGGTTGGTAACAAGCGGATTGGGACATGGCTCGATTATCACAAAGCTATGTCACATGAGTGCGGTCCCAATCCTACCCGGATACTCGTGAAATAAACCAACCGCCGTGTCCATGGGATAGTGCACTCTTTCCCTGCACTCCAAGCCCCCAAAGCCTGTGACGGAGAGTACAACCAGCGGCGGCAGCGAAGGCCGCCATGGACGAAGATGAGCCTGAAATAGGGGCTCAATATGAGGCAGGACCTAGCCACCGGCCAACCACAGGAGCAGAACCTCCAACGCCCACAATGGAGCAATTGTATCAAAATCAGATGAGGATGATGCAGACCTTGGACACAGTAGTACAAGGACATCAAGAAACAAGGCAACAAATCCACGAGTTGAGTTCCTTGTTCAACCAATGGTCGATGCATTATCCACCGCCACCACCACCATTTTAGCCAAAGTTTGTAAGTGTCTTATTTCTTTTACTGTCTTTGAGTCTACACACATTGGGGACAATGTGTGATTTAAGTTTGGGGGTGTTTATTTGTGTTTTATTTGTGTGTCATGTTATGTTTTATTTAAGTCTTTTTGATTGTTTTATGTTTATTTTGAGTCACCAAATTTTTTTTTTCTTTTTTGAGTCATAATTGCCTGTCAAAGATCATGTATGATGTAGTTGCTAGAAACACCTAGTGAAGTAAGGTGGAATAATGTAAAGGAATTGAAGCAACTATCTAAACACTTAGGTTAGATATGCCAAAACTCATGAATCATCTATTTGGAGTTTCTCGCTTGAGTTATGCATGCTAAATGATAAATACTTATGTGTTATGATTGCGTGCTATTTGAGGCGAAATAGTTAGGATATGCATGTTAGGGAGATGACTCAGGCATTTCTTTGATAGCCAATTCTTACCATTCTTTTCTATCCCGTACTTTAAAAATATCCCTAGTCAGCCCCATTGAGCCTAAATTTGAAACTTCTTCTTTGACACCCTATATTTCCACAAATTGTACCATAAGTGAAAATATGAAATAGTGGAATACATTGTGTTAAAAAAGAGACAAAAAGAGTGAATAAGTCTGTTGCACCCCAATACAAAAGTAATAAGAAATAGGCAAAAGCCTAAGTTTGGGGGTGCTTGTCATTATTATATACTTCACTCTCCCAAAACAAAAGAGGGGAAAGATAGAATCGAAATGAAGAAAAGAACAAAAAGAAAAGGGAAATACTGAAAAGCTAAAGAGCTTATGGTACACGAAATGAGCCTAAATTGCTTATTTTTACCTACCCCTACCTAAGCCTACATTACAACCCTTAAAGTCCTGAAGATCTCTTCTATGCATATCCAGAATTAGTGGAGAATAGCAAGTAAGCATGTCATAGGAATTCTTGAATTTACATGCATGATTTAGTATATTGACTTCCATTAAGCATGATGAATATGAGTTTGCGAAATATTTAGCTTCATGTGTTTAGTGTGCTGAAAACTTCATGCTATATGTTCCTGCATATTATTTTGCTAACCTTCATGTTTTTCTAGTTAACACTATTGCAGCAAAAGTAATCAATGGCAGTGAGTCTTTTATTTTTCGTTTCTTTGAGTCTTTTATTTCTTTCTTTCTATCTTCGCTCGAGGGCGAGCAAAGGTTAAGTTTGGGGGTATTTGATCGGTGTATTTTATATACACCTTTTGTGTCAGTTTTAGTTAGTCTTTTGTCCCGTTTTGCACATATAAGTGTTGTATTATGATAGTTTTCCTTTCTATTGAGTCAAAGTGGTTAAAATGGTCAAATGGCGGAAAAGGAGCTAAAAAAGGGCAAAAGATGAGATGTCGTGAAAGCAGAAAGTGGCGACGAGGTGAAATCGGACAGCGCCAGCGGCTACTGCGATCAGCGAGCGCGGCGCCACTATCGAGAGGCGAAGACTTCGGCCGCGGCTTCCAACGATAAGCGAGCGCGGCGCGCTAAACATCAGAAGCTACAGAGATCAGTAGCGCGGCTCTCGACATCGAATATCGGCGCGGCGTAAAACACCGACGGATTGCAGAACTTAGGCGCGGCGCATCTGCGCAGCGCGGCACGCCGGAAAAATTAGGTCTTTTGACGAAATTGCAGGCGGGCTGAAGGAAAAGAAGGAGGCGGTTTGCAGCCTATAAAAGGAGAACCCTAGGCAGTTTTTGAGGGTTCCCCTTCTTGCACAACACAAGACTTTTGCTTGGAGATTGGATACCATTAGTTTAGTAATTTCTTTTCCCTTTCTTGTTCTTTATTTCAGTTTTGTATGATGAATTTTGAATTAGTTCTTGTCATGTCTATGACTAGGAACTAATTCTCTTATAGGGCTTTCCATGTTGAATTTCTAGAAACTTTTGTTATGAATTAATGCATGCTTATGGTTATTTTTCTTATTGTGAGATCTATCCAATAATTGAGTTGAATTCTTGGTAATTAATTGACAACTAATTATCACTATATGATTTCTAATCAGATTAGAAAGGGGATTGTGAATATCTTTGTAAGTTGGGTAGACATTCTTGGATTGGGGATGAAAATACCTCAATTATTTATGTAGCGTTGATGAGAGGCTTAACAACCCTAATTTTGCGCATTGTGCGTGACGGTCAACTAGGTTTTTGTTCTTAAT
This sequence comes from Przewalskia tangutica, assembly GCA_029844215.1. Classification (NCBI taxonomy): domain Eukaryota; kingdom Viridiplantae; phylum Streptophyta; class Magnoliopsida; order Solanales; family Solanaceae; genus Przewalskia; species Przewalskia tangutica. Next base: position 113,109,602 of record CM056723.1, on the reverse strand, counting down.
CCTCCTATAGAGTTATCCTTATCACCGAAAGGTAGGTAAGGTGCGATACTGGGGTTGAGTGTTTATATAACCCTAACGGGAGTATAAAACGATTTCGTAAACCTGCTTTCTCCAAAAGAAGAATACCATAAGTTAATGCATTAGTAAGTAGCATAAGCGGATAGTAAGGATACATGGAAACCCTATTCTCATCACCACTGAAGTAAATCTTTATATTTAAATATCTTGCATAATTCTTAGTTATAAACAACAAATCAATTATCAATTCACCAAATAGATACTAGAAAATAGATAGTTGGTAATTGAACTCTAATCCTTGAGGACGATATTCGGTCTTATCAAGACTATACTACTTGTCACGATAACGTGCACTTGCGTTTAAAGTGTGTGCATCTTACCGCGCATCATACCCCACCCACCTAATGCTAACATTATTCGTTCTATGTGGATTTTTAGACATAAAAAGAAATCTGATGGTTCTTTAGAGAGGTACAAGATCCGTCTTATAGGTGATGCATGTCTCAATAGGTGGGAGTGTACTATGATGAAACGTTCAGCCCAGTCGTAAATCCCGCAATCATCAGGACCGTCCTCAGTATTGCCCTATCCGAGTCTTGGCTCATTCCTCAGCTTGATGTCAAGAATGCTTTCTTACATGGGGACCTTCATGAAATGGTATATATGCATCAGCCTATGAGTTTCAGGGATCCTATTCATCCAGATTATGTGTCTATTGCAGAAATTGCTCTATGGACTGAAATAGGCTTTTCGAGCATGTACCAGTTGTTCACTGATTATGTCTTCTCTATCGGTTTTCACATAGTAAATCCAATCATTTCATATTCATCTACAACAAGGGTCCAGACATGGCTTACCTCTTATTATATGTTGATGACATCATCCTCGCCACATAACCTGATGCCCCCCGCCGGTCCATTCTATCTCTCATTTTCTCTGAGTTTACTATGAAGGATTTGGACTCATGAGTTATTTATTGGGCATCTCTGTCACTCGACATTATGGCAGCCTATTTATATATCAAAAGAAATATGTTGAAGTGATCATTGACCGTGCAGGCATGATATCTTACAAACCATCCCACATGCCAGTGTACACCAATTCAAATCTCAGCGCTGATTCTGGTCCTCCGTATTCAGACCTGACTCACTATCATAGCTTGGTTGGGGCCCTACAGTACCTCACATTCACGAGAACAGACATATCATATGTCGTGCAACAAATTTGTTTGCACATGCACAATCCGATGGAAGCACACATGCATGCCCTCAAACGTATTCTACAATATGTCCAAGGCGCACTTCACTTCGGATTACATCTATACAGGTCCTTGCTCACTGGTTTCACTGCTTATTCTGATGCCGACTGATGTCCTGACACTCGATGATCCACGTCTGGTTACTATGTTTTCCTCGGAGATAACCTATTGTCCTGGTCTTCCAAAAGTCAACCTACACTATCCCGATCCAGTGCCCAAGCAGAGTACAAATGTGTCACCAATGTCGTCTCTAAGTCTTGTTAGATCAATAACCTTCTACTTGAGCTTCACTGCCCGATTCAAAAGGCAACACTGGTCCACTGCGACAATATTTGTACGATATATCTTTCTGGCAATCTCGTCCAACATCAGCGCACTAAACACATTGAGATGAATATTCATTTTGTTGGCAAAAAAATGGCTCGTAGTCAAGTTCATGTCCTTCATGTTCCTTCTAGATATCAGATTGGAAACTTCTTCACAAAAGGACTCCCGTAGATATTGTTTGATGATTTTCGAGCCAGCCTCAGTGTTCGTGAATCTCCAGCTTCAACTGCGAGGGTGTAATAGAATATTTACCGAATATTCTTACATTAATTGTATATCCACTATTTTAGGTAAAATTATATTCCTTTTGTAATTAGGTTGATTAGTTACCTAGTTTGTAGCAAGGTAATAATTTTGTAATACTATATATATTGTAAATCATTCATCAATAAAATCAAATGAACATATTTCTTTAGTCTGTGTACATCCTATCCTCCCCAAACCCAAAGGCAGACCAAGGATTTTAAGACGAGGGGCACCATCAAAGAAAGATGCACGTTAGTTAAAGAATCAACTTCAAATCCTGGGTTTGTCTCTAATCATAATGCCATGCAACACCAGTCATTTAAATATTTAGTTAAACACCCATAGAACCGATGTAAAATAAATATAAATGAAATGACATAATTGTTTAGAGCTCGCTCGATGGCGTGGTGGTTTGGTATCAAGTTATACACGTTAGGTTCCTTGTTCAAAACCGGCCAATAACACGTTTTGTTCTTTTTTTTAACTGTTAGCTTAAAAAATATTGTAGTTCGGACTCGAACTTGGGTCACGTGCTTACGTTCAAGGATCTAAGGGGCACACTGATCAACAAACTCACTTCAACATATATGTTTGAGTGGTCCTCTTAAAATATATGGTAGTTTTTTAAGATATATACACATTAATATATAGTGTTTTTCCGAAGTTAACGGGGGCATGTGCCCCCACCCCACCATGTAGGTCCGCTCCTACCAAGACCCATTTGTCGAACTACACGGAGTATATATTGTTGTTGTAGATATCAGAGTTGTCTAATAATGCAACTACAAGTTAAAGTTGATATCACTACAATTATAATTTACATTAATACTATACAAAAAGAAGGCTTTCATTTTGAGTAGTCATTTTGCAAAGCTGAATATTTATTTTTTTGGTAAAGGCAAAGCTGATATTAATAGTAATACTCCCTTTTAAAAGAATGGTAACATTTCTAACATTCTTGGGCACGTGTAATTCAATTTTGGCCTTGTACGTGAATTTTTTTAATAATGTGAAGAGGTTCAACAGGTGCGAGCTTGAAGGAGAAAGAGACATACATTATAATGTGTAAAATAAAATTGTGTAATAAATAAAATAGCTAGAGAGAGGGAGAGTAAGGGGGAGAGAGAGAAAAGGGGGAAAGTCTTTTCTAAGTGTGTTCTTCCATATAAGGGAGAGGCTATTTATAAGTCTCAACTCTCAAGTAACAAAGGTACTTGAAGAGCTCACATTGCTATATTATTAGTGGGCCATGGACATTCATTAAATTTATTCACGACACTCCCCATTGGATGTCCATTTAAACAAAAACTCTAATGAAAGAAATATTATATACAGTTATTCATAATACGCATTGCTAGCTGCCTCATTAAAAATCTTATCAGGGAAAATTCAATGGGACAAAACCTTGATTAAGGGAAAAAAAATACAATGTGTATAACCCCCCCCCCCTCCCCGATAAAAACTTCACATAATGTGTCGGAGATGACGCATCTCAATTTTGTATATCATCTTCTCAAGTGTTGAGGTTGGTAATGCCTTAGTGAACACGTCTGCTTAATTGTCACTTGAACGAATTTGTTGAACATCTATTTCGCCTTTCTTTTGAAGATCATGAATGAAAATGAATTTTGGTGAAATGTGTTTTGTCCTGTCTCCTTTAATGTATCCCCATCTTAATTGAGCTATGCATGTATCATTGTCTTCGTAAAATGTTGATGGAATATTCTTTTCCAAAGAAAGACCACATGTTTTATGGATGTGTTGAGTTATTGACCTCAACCAAACATATTTCCGACTTACTTCATGAATGACTATTATCTCTGCATGATTTGAAGAAGAAGAAGCAACCATAGTGGATGCGTCGGAGGGACGGCAAGTGGTTGATATTATTCCTCCCGGACCAGAACTTTGTTTGGTTGAACGTCATGATATAGATGTACCTCCACATGTAAATAAATAATTTATTTAAGATCAACCGTTATATGGGTCAGACAAATATCTTGCATCTGCATAACTAATTAGTTGTGAGTCTGACTCATTTGAATAAAATAATCTCATATAAATGGTTCCTCGTAGGTATCTAAATATATACTTAATACCATTCCAGTGTTTTCTTGTTGGGAAAGAACTAAATCTTGCTAATAATCTTACAGAGAAAGCTATATCTTATCGAAAATTACTGGTAAGATATATTAATGTCTCAATTGCACTAAGATATGGTATTTCAGCACCAACAAGCTCTTCATCATTTTCAGAAGGTCGAAATGGAACTTTATTAGTATGAAGTGATCTCACAACCATTGGGGTACTCAATAAATGTGCTTTATCCATGTAAAGTCTCTTTAAGATATTTTCAGTACATATTGATTGATGGACAAATATTACATTTGTAAAATGCTCAATTTGTAAATCAAGACATAATTTTGTCTTTCCGGGATCTTTTATTTAAAATTTATTTTTCAAAATTTTTACTACCTTTGACAGCTCTTCATGAGTTTCAATTATATTCAAATCATCAACATACACAACTATTATGATAAATTCATATCCAGACCTTTTCATAAAGACGCAAGGATAAATTGAATCATTTTTATAGCATTCTTTCAGTAGGTATTCAGTGAGGTGATTATAGCACATGCGTCCTGATTGTTTTAATACATATAAATATTTTTGAAGCTTCATTGAACAAGTTTTTCGGAAATTTTTATATGGTTCATGCATTTTGAATTCTTTAAGACTTTTCATAAAAGGTTGTCCAGTGAGCCATATAAATAGATTGTGATAGCATCCATAAGATACATATCAACTTTTTTATGGACTTCCATATTATAAGATATCTGAAGGTGATTGTATCCACCACATGAGAATATGTATCCATATAATCAATATCAGGTCTTTGCAAAAATTCTTGTACCACAAATCGTGCTTTATATCTTCTGACTTCATTTTTCTTATTTCATTTTTGCATAAAAGTACATTTGTACCCCTCTGACTTTATACCTTCAGGCGTTCTGACTATATGTCCAGTAATTTCGTGTTTTTCAAGAGAAACTAATTTAGTTTGAATTGCATCTTTCCATTTTGACCAATCATTTCTCTGTCTACATTTATCGACATATTTTAATTAAACATCCCCATTTTGTTGCATTATTTCATCAACAACATTATAGGCAAAAACATTTTTGATAATTATATATATCATTTCGATTTCATATTTTTCTTGAGGAGACATAACTTATTGAGATCTATTTATTTTTATTATTTTCAGGTACCTAAACCTCTTTCGAGGTTTGATCAATTGTTATGTCTCATTGCTCTTCTTGAGCAACCGCCTCCATATTATGATCATTTTAATTATTTATTTTTTTCTTTTTTGAGAATTACCTTTGTAACCAATAGGCCTACCATATTTCAAGCGTGGTTTAGACTCATTTACATTAGTTGATTCCCTTATTGGGACATCAACTTGAATTGGAGCATTAGTAGCTGGAATATGAGATTTAGTAGTTATTGATAGGTCAGTATATGTATCTGGTAGTTGATTTGCAATATTTTACTAATAGATCATATTTTGAGCCTCTTGTTCACATTGATTTTTTTGGGAGATCTAAATGAGATGGTGATAATGCATTCCAATCTATCTCTTTTTCTAGCTGTTTATTTTCTCCCCCTAATATTGGGTATATTGATTCATCAAAATGACGATGAGCAAATCTTACAGTAAATAAATCTTCAGTCATAGGTTCTAAATATTTTATAATAGAAGGAGATTCACACCCAACATATATATCCAACCTTCTTTGTGGGCCCATCTTTGTGCATTGTGGTAGAGCAATTGAAACATATACCGCACATCCAAATATTAGAATATGGAAATATTCAGATCATGACTAAAAATTGATTGTAATGGGATATTTTATGATAACTTGTGGGCCTTAGCCGCACAAAAGTTGTTGCATGCAAAATAACATGACTCCATACCGAAATGGGAAGTTTTATTCTAATAAGCATTGGTGTAGCAATTAATTGAAGGCATTTGATCAATGATTCTGTTAGATCATTTTGAGTATGAACATGAGCAACCGAATGCTCAACTGTACCCAGTTGATATACAATATTCATTAAAACCCAGAGATGTAAACTCACTAGCATTATCAAAATGTATTGTCTTATGCAACTGAAATTTATGCTCTTAATATTATTTGAGCAAGCAATCTTGCAAATGTCATGTTGCGAGTTGATAATAAGCACACATGTAACCACCTTACAGGTGCATCTATTAAAACTATATAATATCTAAATGGTCCACATGATAGGTGAATGAGTCCATATATATCACCCTGTACATGTTCCAGAAATGCAGAGGATTCAATCCCGACTTTAATTGTTGGTGATCTAGTAGTCAATTTGCCTTGAGAACATGCAACACAATAAAATTCCTTAAATTGAAGAATCTTATGGTTCTTCAAAGTGTATTCATATGAATTCTCAATTATTTTGCGCATTATATTAGAATCGAGATAATCCAACCGGTCATGCAAAATAATAAAATTATTTGAATTATTAATTTTTTTATTTACTATGGCACGAGTTTCGACCGTGCTAATACTTGTGTAGTATAAGTCATAAAAAAGAGCGGGTAGCTTTTCAAGCATATATTTCTTACCTGATATTATTGTAGTTATATAAATATATTCAATCTATGCATCATTTGTACTCTCAATATGATGGTCATTTTGACGGATGTCTTTGAAACTCGGTAAATTTCTCTGAGACTTACTACAATATAATGTTTCATTAATCGCCAAATGTATTCCTCCAGATAGTAATAAATTAGCTTTTCTAGAGCTTTCAATTAATCTTATACTTCCAGATATTATATTAACACTGACTTCTTTCATCACCAAATAAGAGAAATATTTCTTATCTCTTAAAATAGTGTGTGTTGTAGCACTATCTATAAGACATATATCATCATAATTGATCTTGGGTCCAATTGATGACTGATTTTTTTTTATTTTCTTCATAAAAATAAAAAGTCCATTATAAGAAGTGTGAAAACTAACAAAAGAAACTTTAACAAACTGATTTTAGGAAATACTTATAAGAAGAACAAGCTAGTGACAAACAAAGAAAATAACTTTTCTTATAGTGATATTCCCTGTTGAGATGATCAGTTCTTCATTAAATATCATTATAGAAGTCTTCAGCTTCTTAAAGAGTTATATTTGAGAGGACTTTAAAATCATCATCTTTATAAGGAAGATTTGTCTCAATATCATCATATTTGTTTGAGGGAGTTGCTTCATCATCATTATTTTGAAAGGTCGGGTGAGCCTTCATGTTATTTTTTTTCTCTTGTGGGAGACTTGATAATGCTTGATAAAATGATCGGGAGTACGATAAACACGTGCCCAATGACCTTTCATACCACATCGATGACAAATATAAACTTTACCACTTGAAGGATTATTTTGAGAACACTTATTGTTCTCATGTTTATTCTCACCGTGTAGATGATAATTGTGACGTCCCCTTCCACGCTCATGTCCATGTCCACGATCATGGCCACGACTGCGGTAATTATTTTGACTTCTTTCAGACTTATCGTAAGTTGTTGCTGCATTCACTTCAAGGAATGAAACAGATCAAGTGGGATGAGATTTATGATTTTTCATTAACTGAGTATTGTTCTGCACAGCCACAAGTAGACAGGTAATTAAATCAGAATATAATTTGAACCTCTTAACACAGTATTGTTGTTGTAGCAGCACATTTGAAGCATGAAAAGTGGTAAACAAATTCTCCAGTAAGTCATCATCAGTGATAGTGTTTCCACAGAATTTTAATACAAAACTTACTTTATGGATAGCATAATTATAATCAATTACAATTTTAAAATCTTGAATTCAAAGGTGTATTCAGTCATATCGAGCTTTCGGTATTACCGTTAGCTTTAGGTGTTCATATCGATTCTTCAAATTATTTCACAATTCAAGTGGATCTTTCATGATTAAATATTCAGTTTTTAATCCTTCATAAAGATGATGACGAAGCAAAATCATAGCTTTGGCTTTATCTTGACTTGATGTTTCATTTTCTTGTTTAATAGTATCCCCAAGACCTTTAGCGTCAAGGTGAATTTTAGCATCAAGGATCCATGATAAATAATTCTTTCTGGTAATGTCAAGTGCCACAAATTCAAGCTTTGATAAATTCGACATAGTGAAGCAACCATAGAAGATAAATAAGTTAGAGATAACGAATTAAGTACAATTTAAATGCTTTGGATATATTAATTGGACTACATATATAAATTAATAAAATCATATCAATAGAGGAGTTTATGTGTAATTTTAGTGTGGACAGTAACCTTCCCCCATCAAAAAGTGGAAACTACTCCTTGACATTAATTGTTCGTTATGAACATAAAAAAATTGAGGATTTTATAAAATAATATTTGAAACTTACATTTTTAGAAAAGACCATGTCAACTTAGTTATTGAATAAAAAAAGAAAAACTCTTACCCATAGAACAGATGTGTTAATGTTGAGTTTGGTGTTTTGACATTTTACCCAATATATTATTTTTAGTACTAAGTTAAAGTTCAGAAATGTTGGAACAAATGTCATAACATTCGGACCAACATTTCTATGACAAACAGTTTTGTCTTACTTCACGGACTGAAGTAAGTATTGTGGAGTTTTTACCACAATGGAGAAGTGACTTGGCAAGGTTATTAGGAGTTGATGAAAAACACTGGAAGAAAAAATCAAAATCGTTGCTATGCTAGGGAAACAAGTCCAAGAAGTTATAAGATTTTGCTCAATGATCTTCTCCAACAAATCTTACCAGCTGCCCATCTTTCCATCAACCTCTACAACAAGTCGATGAGGTTTTCAAGGAAGACTCTCTACTATAAATAGAGAGGCTAGAAGAGTGAATCGACATCCAGAAACAGATTACGAAAAGATCAAGAGAGCTCTCGAGAATTCATCTCAGAAAACTGGATCACAAGTGTTGCCTGAGTGTGTCAACATTCTGTCCAACATTATAATTGCTGCTTAGATTCTAAATTTGTTTTGTATTGAAGCAATTATAATGAGATGTTGTCTATGTCTATTTAGATATATTTTTCAAGCAGAAGTCATCTGCGACTTTAACTTTTTAATTCCTTTTGTTTATTTTGTAAAATTGTAAAAGAGGGAATTTATACAATAATTTCGGTCACTGACCGTCATAGGTTATATAATCAATATAACCTATGTAAATAGTAAACATTTGTGTTCTTTACTATTTCCGCTGCATTTTACTCTTAAAGGTTTTCAGTTTTATTAAAGTGTTATTATTTGTGACGGACGACATTATCGCCGATATTTGCAAATTGTATTGTCATTCAATTTATTTTACATTCAGTTTGTTTTTATTGTTCCATAGCATACTGATTGGTGTATTTTATATACATCTTTTGAGTCATTTTTAGTTAGTCTTTTGCCCATTTTTGTACAAATATGTATCGTGTTAGGATAGATTTTCTTTCTTTTGAGTCACAGTGGTTTAAAATGGCACATTGGTGAGAAGGAGCGAAAAGAGGGTAGAAACAGAGGTTCCAGAGCTCAAAAAACTGAAAAGTTGGCAACCCGGGCGAAAGCAGGCGGCGCGTGGCTGAGACCATCGGCAGCAGTGAGCCACTTGGCGCGCTGGCCGGTTCTGGCCGTTCTTGGCGGCGGGAAATTTGACAAATCCGAATAGGATTTGGCCAAAGCCAAAGAGGAAAAGGTTTTGCACGTTTTTGGGGATATAAAAGGACCTTTTAGGTCAGATTTGAAGATAACCACACATTACCATTCATCACAACATTAGATCAAGATTGGAGACTTATTTTTGAGTAATTTCTTGTTCTTTACTTTATTTCTTTCTAGTATATGTTGGATACTATTTTAGTTCTTGGCATGTCTATGGCTAGGAACTAACTTAATTTAGGGTTTTCCATGTCGAATCGCTTGAACCTCATTTTATGAATTAATGCAAGATTTTGGGTTCTTCTTATTATTGTTGAGATTTATTCAATAATTGTTTTGATTGTTTGGTAATTAATTGATCACTAATTATCATCACTTATATGATTTCTAATCGAAATCCGAAAGGGGAGATTGTGAATATGCTATAGTTGAATAAACATAGGTTAAATCGTGGACGAAAGTACCCCGATACTTGTGTAGCTTAATAGGTTATTGTTCTTAATCCTCCTTTGTAGTCAATCTTGTCTTTGAAAGATAGAAGGGTTCTACATTGAGGTTGAGTGTTTATATTATCTTAACAGGAGTATAAAATGGCTTAGTTAACCTGTTATTTCAATATAGAAGAAGAACCTTAATTATTTGTATTAACAAGTAAATCGAGCGGATAGTCGGGGAGATTTGGAAGCCCTATTTCCACCATATCTGAAGTAAAGTAAAATAATTTAGTTAGCATCTATAATCATAGTTATAAACAAACCATCAAATTATCGGTCACCAAATAGATACTACAGAATAGAGGTTGGTAATTGGACATTAATCCCTGAGGACGATAACTCGGTCTTCTAGACTATATTACTTGTCACGATACGTGCACTTGCATTTAGCGTGTGTATAAATCGCGCATCAAGTTTTTGGCGCCGTTGCCGGGGATTGACGTAGTTCAATATCAATCTTTCTATTCTTAATTTCTAATTTAATTTTTATTTTTCTTTTTATTATTTTTTTGTATTGGTGGAACCGTGCGCCGTGATCCGTTTGTTGATTTTGATCTGTTGCAGGCATCTAATTTATGCGAAGGAGAAGAGGAGCAGATACACTTATTTCCTTCAACCCGGAGATTGAAAAGACTTGCAAGCAGAATCGGAGAAACAAACGAAACTTGGCCTTAATAGCAATGGGAGGCTTGCAGAATAACAATGAGATGAACGAAGGGTTAGGTGATCATCAACCTAACCAGAGGGTTCCCCAGAGGTTACCAATGGATGTGGAAGAAAGGGTCCAGGTCCAAGTTGAGAGAAGTTTGGGAGATTATGTGCTGCCAAGGGTGAATGGAGCACAAACTTGCATCAGGCTCCCAGCAATAGGAGCAAATAATTTCGAAATCAAGCCTGCGATCCTGAGTATGTTGCAGAATACAGTTCAATTTGAAGGGTTGCCATCTAAAGACCCTCATATGCACATAGCAAATTTCTTGGAGTTGTGTGCAACTTTCAAGAATAATGGCGTTACTGACGACGCCATCCGATTGAGGCTCTTTCCCTTCTCACTCAGGGATAAAGCAAAAGTTTGATTGAATTCCCTGCCTACAGATTCTATATTCACATGGCAGGAGTTGGCACAGAAGTTCTTGGCAAAGTTCTTTCTACCGTCCAAAGCAGCTAAGCTGAGAGGAGAGCTGAACAATTTTTACCAGGCTGATGGAGAGTCACTCTATGAGGCTTGGGAGAGATTTAAAGATCTGCAGAGAAAGTGTCCACATCATAGCATTGAGTTGTGAAATTTGGTCCATATTTTCTACAATGGGCTAAGTGGGACCACAAGAACCATCATTGACGCAGCTGCAGGTGGAACCTTCATGAAGAAGACAACACATGAGGCCCAAGATTTGCTAGAAGACATGGCCACCAATAACCATGTGACAAATGATAGAGGGGTAAATGGAAGGAGAACGATAGGAGTTCATGAGATCGATGCCATTACAACGTTAAATGCACAGGTTGCTCTCTTGACCAAACAACTGCAGCAGAACAAAGTGTCAGTGAATGCAGTTCAGATTCCAACGAATTGTGAGATGTGTGGGGGTCCTCATACTTTTGATAGGTGCCCATCAGCAGACCCCAACAACATCCTTATTGAGCAAGCAGAATGTCAGGCAGTGGGGAATTACCAAAGGCCCCAGAACAACCCCTATTCAAATACTTACAATCTAGGGTGGAGGAATCACCCTAACTTTTCATGAAGGGGTGATCAAGGGCAACAGAACCAGTTCAGAGGCCAATACCAGAATCATCAACCATTTAAACAGGCCTCATCTTCCCAATAGTTCAGTACACCTGCTCCACAAGAGAAGTCAGATAAATTGCGAGCAGCCTTGTTGACACTTACGAATTCACAAACCCAGTTCATGGCAGAGACAAGGTCCTCTATAAGGAACTTGGAAACTCAGGTGGGACAGCTGGCGAAGATGGCAAATAACAGGCCACAGGCACTCTTCCTAATGTCTGAGATGAATCCCGAGTAGTGTCAGCGATACGGTTGAGAAGTGGGAAGCAGCTAGAACAGCCTACACCTCAGCCTGTGGTAGAACAAAGAGTTGAAGCGAGTAGATCTGAGAAAATGAGGGGTTCTTGGGACCGCCCATTTTAGAGAAGGCTCAACAGTTCGGTGAGGAATACACAGAGAAGATTCCTTACCCTCAGAGGTTGCAAAGGAAAGAAGTTGATAAGCAATTCTCCAAGTTCTTGGAGGTATTTAGAAAGCTGCACATTAACATCCCCTTCATTGAGACGTTGGAGCAAATGCCTACTTATTTAAAATTCATAAAGGAAATTCTTGGGAAGAAGAGGAAGTTAGCTGAGTATGAGACAGTGGCATTGACAGAGGAATGCATTGACATCTTGCGGAAAGCGCCTCGAGCTTAGGATCGAGGAACTTCACATTGCCTTGCACAATTGGTAGGGTGACATGTAACAGGGCCCTGTATGATATGGGGGCCAGCATAAATCGCATGCCCTTGTCCGTTTTCAAGAGGTTGGGTTTGGGTGAAGCCAAACCAACTACAGTGAACTTGCAGTTGGCGGATATGACAGTGGTGCATCCCAGGGGAATAATTGAAGACGTATTGGTTAAGGTGTGAAAATTCTTCTTTCCTGCAGACTTCCTCATCCTTGATATGGAGGAAGATGATGAAATCCCTATCATCTTGGGAAGACCATTTTTGGCAACTGGAAGAGTCTTGATTGATGTGGAAAAGGGCGAGCTGAAACTTAGAGTTGAGGATGAAGAGATGGTGTTCAAGGTGTTTAAACACACCGTTGAACCCCCAGTCATAAGCAAGTGTTTTGCAGTCGGCACTGTTAGCACATCAGTTGAGCTAGCACAAGCCAAAGCGAAGGAAATCAGTCCGCCAATACAGGTGAGCAACGCTAAACCTTCTCTTGAGAAAAAAGAGAAAAAGAAAAACAGAAGGCGAAAGAGAAATATGATTATGAAATGGATAGGCTGTGGGGTTAAGTTACCCCATGCCTCTTGATAAGGAACCTGCATCCGGCTAAAAGACGTTAAAGACAGCGCGGTACTAGGGAGGCAACCCAAGGTTTTTAAATTTATGCAATTTAGTTTTAGTTAGAACAGTCTCACGGAAGGTATTGTTTACATGTTGTGATGACAGTTACATGGCTAAAAAGTGGAGGACGAAAAACGTGAGAGGAAGGAAATCGGCTCGGCGCCGAGAATGCAGAAAGCCGCAGGAAGTTGGGCGCCACGACGCCGAATCAGAGCACCACGACGCCGGAAGTTCAGAGGGTCGCAGATGTTTGGGCGCCACGGCGCCGATCTCAGGGTCGTGGCGCCGCGACGGAAAAACTGAAATTAAAAGAGCCCTAATTCGATTTCCCCTCTCCAAATCAAAACCCAAAACCCTTCCTCTCTCCAAAACCCACGAAATCAGCCTCCATTACTCAAAATCTTCCACAAACCAAACTCAATCACAACCAAAGTACTTCAATGCCTTGCACCCTTAACCATTTCAAACAACAACCCTCATTCAATTTCCTCAATCCATCACCAGGAACAAGAAAATTTTGAAGAACACATTCCAATGTAACTTTCATCATTTTTCTTGAAATTTTCAAAGCAATTAGGGGAGGTAATTCATAAGTTTGGGGATGTGCTTTATTGGTGGATATTGTGGGGTATGTTGAAGTTTGGTGTTGGAAATTTCACGGTGAGATTGTACGTAGTGATGTGGGGTGTTGTACATGTGATTTGAGTGAAGTTTGGGGGTTGAATTGTGTGGTATTTTGCTGATTGTGTTGTGTGTTGATTGGTGTGATTGAAAGTTTCTGGGTAATCTCACTAAAACAGAGGAAACGCTGCTGAAAATTTTCCAAAATGTCTGCCAGAAAAAGGAGAGCTTTCACATCCGCCTCCGTTCCACAATATGACACTACTAGGTTTGTTAGTAAAAAAGCAGAAGACATATATTACAAACTTAGTACTAGACCCTTGATACTTGAGCGAAGAATGAAGTACCAAAGGGAGCCATTTGAGATTGGCGATGTCTATGAGCCTATTCGGGCAATGATAGAGGCAATTAGGTGGAAGCGATTTGTTAATCCGGAGAGAATAGTATCACAGAACATTGTAATGGTAAAAGAATTCTATGCTAACTTTCCGGAACGGGTAGATGGTAGATGTTTTGTGAGAGAACAGTATGTGCCTGTGACGGCTGAGGTGGTGAATGGGCTATTGAGAACAACTGATGTTGAAGAAAGAGGCGATGATCGAAGCTATTTCAGAACTTGGTCTAGAGATGTCAGGAACATCGATTGGGATATCGTCGCAAGCACATTATGCTACCCTGGGGCTGAGTATGATATTGCACGAAATGGATCAAGAGGACTGAGCAGATGTCAGTTCAACAAAATAGCCAAAGGTTGATTATATTTCGTCAGTGCCCGCCTGATTCCATCGACGCACTTCACCAGAGTGTCAGCGGATAGAATAAAGATGGTATATGGGATTATGGAAGGGAAGACGATTGATGTTGGGAAGGAGATATTGCAGAACATTGGAGAAACCAGTAGGTTGGTCACTACAGGTGGGTTGGGACACAGATCACTTATTTGCAGTTTATGTTCTAGACATGGAGTCCCAACCCTAGCTACTGATACATATGAGAAGGGCCAACCTCCTGTGACATATGGGATAGTGCATGCCTTCCTAGAACCAGTCCCTCCAGCAGCAGCAAGAAGGAGACCAGCAGCAGAGGCTGCCATGAATGAGATGAGCACGAGGCAGAGGCTCGGCGTAGAAGCGATGCGGCCGCGGCCCACAGGAATGGAACCTCGGTGCCTATGATGGAAGCGATTGCTCATGAACCGGAGGTGATCACGAGTTTTGACACGATGATACAAGGTCAACAGGACCTGAGGCAAGGACAACAAGAAATAAGGCAGGAGTAACAACAGTTGAACCAGAGATTTGATGAGATGAGTTCCTTGTTCAACCAGTGGTCCATGCATTATCCGCCGCCACCGTCACTATTTTAAACCAAGTCTGTAAGTTGTTCCGTCTTTCTTTTATTTTTGAGTCTTGCACACATTAGGGACAATGTGTGATTTAAGTTTGGGGGAGTTCTTAGTTTATTTTCGATGTGTTTTTGTCTTTTTGTGTTATTTTCTATGTTTATTTGAGTCTAAGTTTTTTTTTTTTAAGATCATGCATGTTGTAGTTACTTGAAACGCCTAGTGAAGTAAAGCTGAATAATGTAATGGAATTAGAAGCAACTATCTGAACACTTAGGTTAGATATGCCAAAAATTCATGAAGTCAAACTATTTGGGGTATCTTGCTTGATTTATGCATTGTTAGTGATTAAACCTATGTGTCTGCTTGCTTGTTATTTGAGGCGCAATAGTTAGGATATGTATGTTAGGGAGATGACTCAGGCATTTCTTTGTTAGCCCTTTCTTACCATTCTTTGCCTATCCTTGACATTAAAATTGTATCCCTAGTCAGCCCCTTTGAGCCTAAAAATAAGATCTTTCTTTGACACCCTATAATTCCATACTTGTGTCATAAGTGAAGAAATTGATGTGTTTGGAAAATAAAGTGTTGAAAAGAGTGTCGCGCCCTTTTTCGGCCGCGGCATTCTTTTCTAAATTCCTGCTTAAAATGCAAATGTTAGAAAATAAATAATAAATGCTAATAAAGTTTAAAAGGCTTAAAGGTTTTTTTTAAAAATGCTAAAAGGATGCTAAAATTGCAAAAAAGATGCTAAAGTTTAAAAGGGTGCTAAAATGCTAAAGGATTGCTAGAATGCTAAGGGTTCGCGGAGTCGCCACCTAATTAGTTTGGGTGAATTAGGACACCTAAATGTTTAACTAGTTTAAAGTAAAACATTAACTCCATTTTAATGGTCTGCTAAACTTAATGAGATTCTGGGTAATGGTTCTTTATTAATCTAGAGGGAAGGGGTTAGGCACCCTCTAAGATCCGCTAACTTGCGGTTGTCCTGCCAAACCTAGGGTAATTATTATGTTTAAGAAATGCAAAATAAAGCTCTTCTTGCTTAATAAAATGTTGGGAAATAAAATAAATGCTAAAATGTTAAAAATGTTTAAAGGTGCTCAAGTCTAAAAGGGCAAAAGGTGCTATATGCGAAAGAATGCTAAGAGGTGCTAAAATATTAAATGTTAAAGACGCTTAACAAAAGTGCTAGCAATTTAAAAGTGCTAAGTGTAAACAAAGTAGTGCTAGGGTGCCTAAATATTAAGAGGGTGCTAAGGGATTAACTTTAAAGGTAAAGGGTGCTAAAAATAAAGGGTGTTAAAAGTGCAAAATGCTAAAAGAGGTGCTAAAAATGCTAAAGGGTGCTAAATGCTAAAATGCTAAAGGTATTAAACGTCAGGGGGTGATTTAAAGCGCTAAAAGGGCTGGAAGTGCTAAGAATGCTAAGAGAATGCTTTATGGACTAATTATGTGTATTTTGCTAGCTAAATTAATCTTGCCTAGCCTGCGTACAATATTATATAAGAGATGTTTTAAGATGATTTTGGGAGTTTAGGAAGAAATCTGTTGTGGATTTTAATACACAAAATGTTAGTTTTATAATGCAAGTTAAATTATTTTGGCAAAAATTAGACATGCATGACAATCCTAAAAGGCAAGTAAGTTAAGCGATGAACTTTAAATTACCTTCCCCCACTTATATGTTTAAAGGCTAATTATTCTAGACATCCTATTAATTACAAATTTAGTGATAAAATTACAGTAAATAAAAGACACAAACTTTAAGCGGATGGGATCGAGAGAGTAAGAGGATTGTGCCGGATGACAATATCAATCCGCCCTATTTGTTTTGGAATCCGTGAAGCGGGAATGCGAATGCGGGTGCACATAGACGCGGGTTGCCATTTGAAGTGGCTCGCGATGAGTCTCGCCGTGAGACTCTTCGTTTTGCTCCGATGCGTGCCATGTAAAATAAGAAAAGATAAAGATTAGTATCAACCCAGAATTTTATGGGCATTTAGCATAGAAGATATTCAACATAACATACCCTACTTTGTCAATTAATAAACAAGCATTTAGCAAAAAATAGAACTCAGCGTATCCATGAATAACAGTGAGGGTCAGCAGGCAGCAAGTCGCAGGTAGCAGGCAATGAACAGCAAGCAGCAAGCAAAGTGGGCTTAACCAATAACTAAGCATTTAGTAAACATAATGCACCTCACACCCAATGTATCCATAAGAGAACAGTGAGGATCAGAAGCGACAAGCGGTAGCGAGAAAATAAGCGACAGCGTGAGCAAAGTGGGCTTAACCAATAACTAAGCATTTAGCAAACATAATGCATCTCATACCCAATGTATCCATAAGAAAACAGTGAGGATCAGAAGGCATATCCATGCATACAATCAATTTGTGATACACTCTTACTCACATATGCAGCTATATGACCAAAATCTTACAGGGATGGAAGTGGGCCTCATGAGGGAGACCTTAGGCACAACATGAAATATGATGGATAGGGGTATATCTAATTACCCGACAGAAAGCAAGTTGAAAGGAAATGCAGTTTTTTTTCTTATTCATGTAGGGAGTAAAACATGAGAAGGTGGTACCCTGCAATTCTAATTCTAATTCAAATCAGACACGAAGAGCAATCTTATATGCTAGAATAATCCATTGACAACTTGAAGGTGACAATGCATGACAGAGCACACCAACAGTCTTATTCAGGAGACAACCAACAAGAAAATGCACCAGAGACAAAAAATCATAAGGGTCGAACTAATATTGAATAGACAAGAGCTGGGATGTGCATTTTTAGATACTTAGGTAACTAAAGGAGAATTTCGGGGCTAGACAGTATATCTATGTGCTTGACCCAAATGCTATTTAATCATTAAGCATGCGCATGTCGATTCGATGAGTAAATAAGATAAAATGAGGCGAGCACTTAAAGGTAACATTCGCTAGAAATAAATGATCAAGTAAGAGCCATTTTATCACCAAGACAAGGGGGTAGATGTATATATGCACAAACTATCTATTGCAGCAGTGGAAGGTACAGATTGCCTAATTCAACCAACTCAACCTTGTTATGTTTCTAACAGCAAGCAGGGAAAGCATTTTCACTTTAGAAATAAGGGACTGAGAAATGCTAACAAAGACTAACTAACATATGGGGCAGATTATATGGTTAATAAGAATCAAAATATGATGAGTCCTTCATGTAAAGTATATGGTTAGATACAAGCGGATCAGAATACTCCATGATAACAAAGAACTATTTATTAAGGGACATAAGGTGATCTACTTGTAACGATCTGCGTCGATACTCGATTTTCAGCGATCATACATATAAAATCGAAGCAGGCGAGGAGATACTCCAATCTAAACCAAGACAGTGAATCAGTAACTAAACCTTACACTTGCGACAATGAACCATAGCAATCCAGTATCAGGCATGGCCACAAATGAAAGAGACACATAAATATATCGAATGCAAAGTTTAACCCAGCAAAGCATAGCACTGGTTTAATAATTCCAAACAGATATCAACTCTTGATTAAACATGTTCGACTTTCAATTTATTGAACCAACTTAATGGTGTCAACTATTAATCTAACAGGTTCAGCCAACACACACAAATAGCCATTAACATTGCTTATCACATACTTAATTAGTCAAAAAAAAAACAAACAGTGAATAGAATCCAGGACGGAAAGGGCGATGGGTTTACCTTCTCCGGGCAGCGACCCGGGGCAGCGTATCAAGTCGTCGGTCCAATCGACGGGTTTTGGGTTTTGCGATGCGAATGAAAGGTCGACTGGTCCTGACTAAAAGGTGTCGATACTCACTAGTTTTTGGACGTTCTATCCTTGATGCGAGTAGTTGACTGCTGGTAAGGGATGCAAATCGATGCTTGCTGACTGCTACCCTGACTAAGCTCTCTCGTATAGGCTCTACTGTGCTCTGCTCTGCTGCTATGTTTTTCAGATTGTGCTATCCATCGCCCGCCGAATCCCCGACTTCGGTTGTGTTGTTGCTATTTCACCCTCCTGAGCCCTGTTTTTCTGCCCCCTCTATAATGCCTATTGCATGCGCTTTTTATAGTCCCATTTGGGTTCCAATGTTGGTAAGTAAATAAGGGCTGAGATTGGGCTAATATTGGTGCTGATTCGACGAGATTTGCTACTGATTTTGTGATAGGAAGGAAGGTAGATAATGGGTTTAAGGTAAGAAAACGTTGGAGACGGGAAAGGAAAGTCGACTGGGGTGCGTAGATAAAGGGAAACCCCGGATTCTCCGGTGAGAAATCCGGGTATGGTGATGGGAGTGAGGTGCGGCGGTTGCTAGGGTTCCTTAATGTTTTTCCTTATTTCTAAGGGCTGTCGACGAAGATGAAGTGAGGTCCCTGTAGTGGGCTGCTGATTAAGGGGAAAAACGTGGGCCGGGGCAACGCGATTGGGCTGCGTTGGGTGTGGGCTGCGGGTTATTTAAGGGGTAATGGCTGATGGGCTAATTACTAGGGTATTAGGTTAGGTTAGTTATTTTAATTAATTTAGATTAATGAATTTAGTTAAATTATTTAGGTGCTTTATTATAATTATTACAAGAATAAAATGGGCGTGCTATTTAATTAATGCTTAATATTTTAGAATGCGGCGCTATTAAAATCTTATTATTGCATTATTGCGAAGTTAAATTAAAAATGCATTGAGTTTATATTAAATTACTTAAATGCCGAATGCAAGTACGATATTTAAGAATTGTTTAAAGCCTTATAAATGCGACGCTATTAAAATGCATGTATCAAATTAAAATTGATTTTAAATTACAAATGATTATGGAATTCTCCTGCGTATTAATAAATGCGGCTATGCTACTTGACACGACGTTATCGCTAAATTATTTATTTTTATGCATTTATTAATTATTTAAGAATTACGACAAAGCTTAAAGTTAATTAATGCGGGCGCGAGACTCTAAGTGCTTAAAACTCTACGTAAGACGCGATGCCATTATTAAATTATTTATTTATGCATGTATTTATGTTTTATTCGCTGCATTTTATTAAAAAAAATCCTAAAAAATTATTTTACAAAATTAGTGTAATTTTATAGTTAATGGCTGGACGGGAGGGTCAAAATTGGGTGTCAACAGATGTCCCTCTTTGTATGGAGATGATGGAAGAATCTTCGGACAAAGACGTTGACTCATAGCCAATTTTGTCTCGATCTTCAGTGCGAAATCTTTGGCGGTAGACAAGGCTGACGCAAAAATCAAAAACTGTCCCAGTGTCGAGTTATGACGACACTGGGATACCATGGTCAAAACACTAAGGCGGGCTAAGGCGGACTTAAAGCTGTCCCAGTGTCGAGTTATGACGACACTGGGCTATCATGGTCAAAACACCAAGGCGGGCTAACGCGGACTTAAAGCTGTCCCAGTGTCGAGTTATGACGACACTGGGCTACCATGGTCAAAACACCAAGGCGGGCTAACGCGGGCTTAAAGATGTCCCAGTGTCGAGTTATGATGACACTGGGCTATGGTGCAAAAAGTAAAAGAATATAACTGGCTTGAACCTGGGGTGTACTGCTATGGCTTGTGGTGCTGGGTTCTACGGTGATGTGGAGCGAGTGGACCGACGCTTGAGGCCGCTTCTGCCAATCGTTGGGAAGGTTGGCCCCAGATTGCCGGTCATTTGTAGAAAATCCACGTTGTGCTCCTGCTGCTGCATGCTAAGACTTGAACAAACGGTTAGTGCATAACTGCTAAGGCAAAATAATTTTAAAAACAATGTAACTGTGAATAGAAAAGGTTATCCTGCAAAACGCGATGCCTGTTGTGTTGATGCGATGTTGCGAATGCTGTGATTTTCGTCCTTGCACAGACGTGTTGCGATTGTGAACGCGGGTATGTTGTCCTTGCTGCAATTGTCCCTGTATACTAAAGCTCAAGAAAGAGTTAGTGCATAACTGCTAAGACAGAATAATAAAGCATGCGTAAGAAATGCAATTTCGGGAGTATAGAAATCGTCCCTGCGTGATATGCTGATGATGGCGTCGTTTTCGGACTTGTTGTGCTGATAGCGTCGCTGCTTGGACGTGTTGCTGTTGGCGTCGTTGCGTAGACTTGTTTGTCCGATAACGCCATTATGCGGGCGTATTCTCTTGGCGTCGTTGCGTGGACTTGCTGCGCTGATAACGTCGTTATGCGGGCGTATTCTTCTTGGCGCCGTTGAATGGACTTGTTGATTACGCCGTTATGCGGGCGTGTTCTTTTTGGCGTCGTTGCGTGGACTTGCCGATTACGCCGTTATGCGGGCGTGTTCTTTGTTGGCGTCGTTGCGTGGACTTGCTGATTACGTCGTTATGCGGGCGTGTTCTTCTTGGCGTCGTTGCATGGACTTGCTGATTACGTCGTTATGCGGGCGTGTTCTTCTTTGGCGTCGTTGCGTAGACTTCTTTGGCCGATAATGTCGTTGCATGGGCGTGTTCCGCTTTGGCGTCGTTGCGTGAACTTCTTTGGCCGATAACGTCGTTGCCTGGACGTGTTGCTGCTGCGTCTGTAGAATAAATGCTCCCGCAAGCTAAGCGAGAAAACATTAGTGTATACCGTTTAGACAAAATGATAAATACATATGAGAAGTGCAATTTTATGGGTAGAGATGTCGCCACGATCGCGGATGAATATCGAGATGTTGTCCTTGCGGACATGCTAAATGTCGCAACTGACGAATTGTCATGATGCTTTTGTTGGGCGCGATGCGCGAGTTGCCCATTTGACTTTATGTCCGAGCTGATGCGCTAGGTTTTGTTGCGGAACTCTGAACTTTGACTGTTGATTGTTGATGCCCCTTTCTGCTGCTGCTGCTCTTGCTGCGGACTTTGGATTGTTGTCATCCTCTGCTTTTCGCTTTTCACCTGCGAAGAGACTTTTTCGTATTTTCTGTTTTACCGTTGCATTATATACATTAATATTAAAAGACTGCGCCAAAGAAAAATTTGTGAGTTTTGGGGGTCGATTCATATTTGACTTTCTTTGCCTTGTTCCTTGATATCTGCGTGCCTGGCTTGTTTGGACTTGCAACCCATGCAGTTTCCTACATGTCCCGATTTTGAAAAGTGTCCGCCTAAAATGGGTCTTGATGTAGTCGCCTTGTATGTTATGTTTCGGGCCTTCGATTTGGCTGTAGGGTTGCCATTTCTTTGCGATGGCGGCGAGGTGCTCGTCGGATCTATCTCGCTTTTCTTTACGAGACCCTGCTTTGCTATAGGAACTAAGCGAGTTCAGGCTCGTTCCTTCGGATGCCCTTGAATCGGTCATGTCGCTGGACCGTGCCTTTGATCTTGTGAAATATTGATGCTCTGCCATTGCTAAGTCAAATACAAATCGACCTTTGGGGAGATGATAAATCTTTCTAAAAATGCAACAAACGGTGTTAGCATAAAGCACATAATTTGCAGGTATGTAGCAGATATATTGCACATAGCACATTCAAACGTTTCCTAACATGCAGGGGGACCTCTTTATGCCAGAGGTAAGCCTAAACGTCACTTATGCGAGATTATGACGGATTTGTCCAAGTCGTCCAACTATAATGCCTTTGTTGGAAATGGCGACCAAATGACGGTGCACTTTTCCCAATTTCAGCATGTCATGATTGAGTTTGGATTTGTCTGTCATTGCCACGCTACACATAATATGCTGGTTGGTCGTTGGGTTCAGAAACCCGTCGACAAGTTTGGTGTCTTCCTAATTGTGGTGTCGATGCCAAGGACCAACCCACCTAAGGTAAATGCATGTATGCCCTAAAATAAAGGGTGGTATAGCTCTATCTTAAGTTTCTAAGATTTGGCTTTTACGGGCCTTGAGTTCCCGAATGACAACTCGAGTGAAAGGCTACGGTGATCAGACGAACCGATCTAACTCCGCGCAGGCGCCAACTCTCCTAAAATTTGGATATTTTTTGAAAGAAAATTGCGGGTGCGCGGAGCACACCAGCGCGTGAGTGTGTGATTTGTGCATTTTCCAGAGTGGAAGAAATATGAGCGGAATGCCAGTTTAGGGAAAGCGGTAAAGCAAGTAGCAAAAATAAACAAAATACAATACACAAAAAATTAAATGCAAAATAATTGCCAAATAATAGCCCTAGGTCTGTTGTGGTTAAGAACCTAAAATCCCCAGTGGAGTCGCCATTTCTGTCGCGCCCTTTTTCGGCCGCGGCATTCTTTTCTAAACTCCTGCTTAAAATGCAAATGTTAGAAAATAAATAATAAATGCTAATAAAGTTTAAAAGGCTTAAAGGTTTTTTTTAAAAATGCTAAAAGGATGCTAAAATTGCAAAAAAGATGCTAAAGTTTAAAAGGGTGCTAAAATGCTAAAGGATTGCTAGAATGCTAAGGGTTCGCGGAGTCGCCACCTAATTAGTTTGGGTGAATTAGGACACCTAAATGTTTAACTAGTTTAAAGTAAAACATTAACTCCATTTTAATGGTCTGCTAAACTTAATGAGATTCTGGGTAAGGGTTCTTTATTAATCTAGAGGGAAGGGGTTATGCACCCTCTAAGATCCGCTAACTTGCGGTTGTCCTGCCAAACCTAGGGTAATTATTATGTTTAAGAAATGCAAAATAAAGCTCTTCTTGCTTAATAAAATGTTGGGAAATAAAATAAATGCTAAAATGTTAAAAATGTTTAAAGGTGCTCAAGTCTAAAAGGGCAAAAGGTGCTATATGCGAAAGAATGCTAAGAGGTGCTAAAATATTAAATGTTAAAGACGCTTAACAAAAGTGCTAGCAATTTAAAAGTGCTAAGTGTAAACAAAGTAGTGCTAGGGTGCCTAAATATTAAGAGGGTGCTAAGGGATTAACTTTAAAGGTAAAGTGCTAAAAATAAAGGGTGTTAAAAGTGCAAAATGCTAAAAGAGGTGCTAAAAATGCTAAAGGGTGCTAAATGCTAAAATGCTAAAGGTATTAAACGTCAGGGGGTGATTTAAAGCGCTAAAAGGGCTGGAAGTGCTAAAGAATGCTAAGAGAATGCTTTATGGACTAATTATGTGTATTTTGCTAGCTAAATTAATCTTGCCTAGCCTGCGTACAATATTATATAAGAGATGTTTTAAGATGATTTTGGGAGTTTAGGAAGAAATCTGTTGTGGATTTTAATACACAAAATGTTGGTTTTATAATGCAAGTTAAATTATTTTGGCAAAAATTAGACATGCATGACAATCCTAAAAGGCAAGTAAGTTAAGCGATGAACTTTAAATTACCTTCCCCCACTTATATGTTTAAAGGCTAATTATTCTAGACATCCTATTAATTACAAATTTAGTGATAAAATTACAGTAAATAAAAGACACAAACTTTAAGCGGATGGGATCGAGAGAGTAAGAGGATTGTGCCGGATGACAATATCAATCCGCCCTATTTGTTTTGGAATCCGTGAAGCGGGAATGCGAATGCGGGTGCACATAGACGCGGGTTGCCATTTGAAGTGGCTCGCGATGAGTCTCGCCGTGAGACTCTTCGTTTTGCTCCGATGCGTGCCATGTAAAATAAGAAAAGATAAAGATTAGTATCAACCCAGAATTTTATGGGCATTTAGCATAGAAGATATTCAACATAACATACCCTACTTTGTCAATTAATAAACAAGCATTTAGCAAAAATAGAACTCAGCGTATCCATGAATAACAGTGAGGTCGTGAAGACAAGTCGCGGTAGCGTGCAATGAGCGAAGCGGCAAGCAAAGTGGGCTTAACCAATAACTAAGCATTTAGTAAACATAATGCACCTCACACCCAATGTATCCATAAGAGAACAGTGAGGATCAGAAGGCAGCAAGCAGCAGGTAGCAGAAAATAAACAGCAAGCAGCAAGCAAAGTGGGCTTAACCAATAACTAAGCATTTAGCAAACATAATGCATCTCATACCCAATGTATCCATAAGAAAACAGTGAGGATCAGAAGGCATATCCATGCATACAATCAATTTGTGATACACTCTTACTCACATATGCAGCTATATGACCAAAATCTTACAGGGATGGAAGTGGGCCTCATGAGGGAGACCTTAGGCACAACATGAAATATGATGGATAGGGGTATATCTAATTACCCGACAGAAAGCAAGTTGAAAGGAAATGCAGTTTTTTTTCTTATTCATGTAGGGAGTAAAACATGAGAAGGTGGTACCCTGCAATTCTAATTCTAATTCAAATAAGACACGAAGAGCAATCTTATATGCTAGAATAATCCATTGACAACTTGAAGGTGACAATGCATGACAGAGCACACCAACAGTCTTATTCAGGAGACAACCAACAAGAAAATGCACCAGAGACAAAAAATCATAAGGGTCGAACTAATATTGAATAGACAAGAGCTGGGATGTGCATTTTTAGATACTTAGGTAACTAAAGGAGAATTTCGGGGCTAGACAGTATATCTATGTGCTTGACCCAAATGCTATTTAATCATTAAGCATGCGCGTAATCAGTTCAGTAGGTAAATAAGATAAAATGAGGAGCCAAGCACTTAAAGGTAACATTCTGCTAGAAATAAATGATCAAGTAAGAGCCATTTTATCACCAAGACAAGGGGGTAGATGTATATATGCACAAACTATCTATTGCAGCAGTGGAAGGTACAGATTGCCTAATTCAACCAACTCAACCTTGTTATGTTTCTAACAGCAAGCAGGGAAAGCATTTTCACTTTAGAAATAAGGGACTGAGAAATGCTAACAAAGACTAACTAACATATGGGGCAGATTATATGGTTAATAAGAATCAAAATATGATGAGTCCTTCATGTAAAGTATATGGTTAGATACAAGCGGTCAGAATACTCCACATGATAACAAAGAACTATTTATTAAGGGACATAAGCTGATCTACTTGTAACAGTCTGTCGATACTCGATTTTCAGGAAGTCATACATATAAAATCAGAAACAGGCCAGGGAGATACTCCAATCTAAACCAAGACAGTGAATCAGTAACTAAACCTTACACTTGCGACAATGAACCATAGCAATCCAGTATCAGGCATGGCCACAAATGAAAGGGACACATAAATATATCGAATGCAAAGTTTAACCCAGCAAAGCAGAGCACTGGTTTAATAAGTCCAAACAGATATCAACTCTTGATTAAACATGTTCGACTTTCAATTTATTGAACCAACTTAATGGTGTCAACTATTAATCTAACAGGTTCAGCCAGCATACACAAATAGCCATTAACATTGCTTATCACATACTTAATTAGTCAAAAAAAAAACAAACAGTGAATAGAATCCAGGACGGAAAGGGCGATGGGTTTACCTTCTCCGGGCAGCGACCCGGGGCAGCGTATCAAGTCGTCGGTCCAATCGACGGGTTTTGGGTTTTGCGATGCGAATGAAAGGTCGACTGGTCCTGACTAAAAGGTGTCGATACTCACTAGTTTTTGGACGTTCTATCCTTGATGCGAGTAGTTGACTGCTGCTAAGGGATGCAAATCGATGCTTGCTGACTGCTACCCTGACTAAGCTCTCTCGTATAGGCTCTACTGTGCTCTGCTCTGCCTGCCTATGTTTTTCGTATTGTGCTATCCACTGCCCCTCGAATCCCCCGACTCAGTTGTGTTGTTGCTATTTCACCCTCCTGAGCCCTGTTTTTCTGCCCCCTCTATAATGCCTATTGCATGCGCTTTTTATAGTCCCATTTGGGTTCCAATGTTGGTAAGTAAATAAGGGCTGAGATTGGGCTAATATTGGTGCTGATTCGACGAGATTTGCTACTGATTTTGTGATAGGAAGGAAGGTAGATAATGGGTTTAAGGTAAGAAATCGTTGGAGACGGGAAAGGAAAGTCGACTGGGGTGCGTAGATAAAGGGAAACCCCGGATTCTCCGGCGAGAAATCCGGGTATGGTGATGGGAGTGAGGTGCGGCGGTTGCTAGGGTTCCTTAATGTTTTTCCTTATTTCTAAGGGCTGTCGACGAAGATGAAGTGAGGTCCCTGTAGTGGGCTGCTGGTTAAGGGGAAAAACGTGGGCCGGGGCGACGCGATTGGGCTGCGTTGGGTGTGGGCTGCGAGTTATTTAAGGGGTAATGGCTGATGGGCTAATTACTAGGGTATTAGGTTAGGTTAGTTATTTTAATTAATTTAGATTAATGAATTTAGTTAAATTATTTAGGTGCTTTATTATAATTATTACAAGAATAAAATGGGCGTGCTATTTAATTAATGCTTAATATTTTAGAATGCGGCGCTATTAAAATCTTATTATTGCATTATTGTGAAGTTAAATTAAAAATGCATTGAGTTTATATTAAATTACTTAAATGCCGAATGCAAGTACGATATTTAAGAATTGTTTAAAGCCTTATAAATGCGACGCTATTAAAATGCATGTATCAAATTAAAATTGATTTTAAATTACAAATGATTATGGAATTCTCCTGCGTATTAATAAATGCGGCTATGCTACTTGACACGACGTTATCGCTAAATTATTTATTTTTATGCATTTATTAATTATTTAAGAATTACGACAAAGCTTAAAGTTAATTAATGCGGGCGCGAGACTCTAAGTGCTTAAAACTCTACGTAAGACGCGATGCCATTATTAAATTATTTATTTATGCATGTATTTATGTTTTATTCGCTGCATTTTATTAAAAAAAATCCTAAAAAATTATTTTACAAAATTAGTGTAATTTTATAGTTAATGGGTGGACGGGAGGGTCAAAATTGGGTGTCAACAAAGAGACAAAAAGAGAGTGAACAATTTTGATGCACCCCAATGAAAAGTAATCATAAATAGGCAAAAGCCTAAGTTTGGGGGTGCTTAATATTCATCATACACCTCATTCTCTCAAAACAAAAGAGGGGAAAGATAGGTATGAGGTTAAAATGAAAATCAAACGAAAAGGAAAGAATCGAAAGCAAAAGAGCTTATGGTATGTAAGATTGAGCCTAAAATCCTATTTTTACCTACCCCTGCCTAAGCCTACATTACAACCCTGAAAAGCCCTGAAGATCTCTAATATGTGTATCCATGATTAGTGGAGAATAGTGATCGGTGTAGTTTATATACACTTTTTGAGTCAGTTTTAGTTAATCTTTTGTCCCTTTTTACACATATAAGTGTCGTATTAGGATAGTTTTCCTTTCTTTTGAGTCAAAGTGGTTAAAATGGCCAAATGGCGGAAAATGAGCTAAAAGAGGGCAAAAGAGGAGATTCCAGAGCTAAAAACAGAGAAAGTGGCGAGCAGTGAAACCTGCAGACAGCGGCCTCGTGGCCCTGCAATCGAAGGCGCGGCGCCACTATCCCAGAGAGGCTACAGTTGCAGTTGCGGCGCCGCGCATGCCAGATCGGGCGCGGCGCCAAATCACCCGAAGGATTGCGATTTCGCGCCGGCCGCGATGCCGCGCGCCAGCGGAAAAATAAGGTTTTCAGACGGATTTTGGGCCAGGCATGCAGGGAAAAGTTGAGGCGGTTAGGAGCCTATAAAAGGAGAACTCTAGGCAGTTTTTAAGGGTTCCCCTTCTTGCACAACACAAGGTTTTCTGGCTTGGAGATTGGAGACCATAGTTTAGTAAATTTCCTTTCCTTTTCTTGTTTTTATTTCAGTTTTATGAAGAACATGGAATTAGTTCTTGTCATGTCAATGGCTAGGAACTAATTCCTCTATAGGGCTTTCCATGTTGAATCTCTAGAAACTTATGTTATGATTTAATGCATGCTTATGGTTATTCTTATTCTTGTTGAGATCTATCCAATAATTGAATTGAATGTTTGGTAGTTAATTGACAACTAATTATCACTATATGATTTCTAATCAGACTCCGAAAGGAGGGGATTGTGAATATGATGTAAGTTGGGTAGACATTCTTGGATTGGAGATGAAAATACCTCAATTATTTATGTAGCGTTAACGAGAGGCTTAACAACCCTAATTTTACGCATTGTGCGTGACGATTAACTAGGTTCTTAGTCTTAATCCTCCTATAGAGTTATCCTTATCACCGAAATGTAGGTAAGGTGCAATACTGGGGTTGAGTGTTTATATAACCCTAACGGGAGTATAAAACGATTTAGTGAACCTGCTTTCTCCAAAAGAAGAAGACCATAAGTTATTGCATTAATAAGTAACATAAGCGGATAGTGAGGAGACGTGGAAGCTCTATTCTCATCACAACTGAAGTAAATTCATTAGTTAAATTTGCCTTTATAATTCGTAGTTATAAACCACAAAATCAAATATCAATTTACCAAATAGATACCAAAAGATAGATATTTGGTACTTGAACCCTAATCCTTGTGGACGATATTCGGTCTTGCTAAGACTATATTACTTGTCACGATAACGTGCACTTGCGTTTAAGTGTGTGCATCTTTTCGCGCATCAAGTTTTTGGCGCCGTTGCCGGGGATTAGGCATAGTTCAATATCAAATTTATCTATTTTTAATTTCTAATTTGGTTTCTATTTTATTTTACTTTTACGACTTTATTTTTATTTCTTTACATTGTTTATTTTATTTCCTTTCTTTTGTACAAACAAGTGTGCCGTGATTCGTTGTTGGTTTTGATTCATCTCAGGAACACTTTAGATATGGATTTTTACTGTCAATATGATACAGAGCCAACCATAGAGGAAGAGAGGAGGAATTACGAAGCTATACTCGGTTTCACGAGGTACCAAAATCAGTTCATAGGACGAAACGAGAATGGCCATGAAGAAGTTGGAAACACAAATAGCAGAACTCGTGATCATATTCAACAGCGAAACACAAGAAGAGCAATCTGCACCTGGGGTAGGCAATGAGGAAACACAATGTCAGGCAATTGACCTGAAGGATGCCGAATCAGGGGAGATAGAGAGTTCGCAGAAGCGGCGCCTTGGCGATGAAAGCGGTCATGGCGTCGAAGATTCGGAGACAGGGCGGGAGAGTGGCGCGCGGCTGAGCGAACGCGGCGCGTAACCCGTAAATCGAGTTTCGCAAAAGCGTAAGCAATCGCACGGTGATAATACCATATCCCCGAAGTTAAAAACATGTACTCTTGATAAGCAATTCTCAGATTCGTGGAGGTCCTCAAACAATTGCAACTCAATATCCCATTTCTTTGAAGCATTAGAGCAAATGCCGAGCTACGTCAAGTTCAAGCGAAGGATGTGCTTAGCAAAAGATGAAGATAGAGGACTACGAAGCGTGATGTTGATCGAGGAATGTAGTGCCATCCTACGAGACAACTACGGAAGTTACAAGATCCAGGGAGCTTCACCATCCCATGCACCATTGGAAAGTTTGAATGTCAAAAAGCATTGTGCGACTTGGGAGCAGGCATAAATCTGATGCCTTATCTAGTTTTCTGCAAACTAGGAATGGGAGAAGTCAAACCTACAAACATCACTGCGGTTAGTGACCGCTCAATTGTTCATCCGAGAGGAGTCATCGAAGATGTATTAGTGAAGGTGGACAAGTTCATCTTTCCCGCCGACTTCGTTATCTTAGACATACAAGATAACGATGAAATCCCCATCATATTTGGCAGACCCTTCTTAGCCACGGGACATGCTCTTATTGATGTTCACAAAGGAGAGTTGAAGCTTCGAGTAGATGAAGAAGAAGTGATTTTCAATGTTTTTCAAGCGTGACTTTTCGGATGCCAAGGATAACTGCTCAGCCATTGATCTTATCGAAGAAGCAGTGTCAGCCAAGGAGTTCGGATATGATGATACGCTTAAAGAAGTACTGACCACATGGAATGATGATAGTAGAAACGATCCAGATCTGATGGAGTACGCGAATTGGATGAATGCTTATGAAAAATGGGATACAAGGAAGTATGAAGAGCTTGGACAGGTACCAGAAAGATCATTACCATCCACAGAGAAAGCTCTAGAGTTAGAGTTAAAAACCCTACCCAATCATCAACAATACCAATACCTAGGTGAAGAAAAAACCTTACCAGTGATCATTTCATGCCACCTATCCACCGACGAGATTGATAAACTGCTAAGAGTACTAAAGAATCACAAGCGGGCCATTGGATGGACATTAGCAGACATAAAAGGTATAAGTCCATCAACGGTAATGCATAAGATCCGTCTAGATGAGGAGAGCAGACCATCCATCGAAGCCCAAAAGCGACTAAACCCAAACATGAAGGAGGTAGTGAGAAAAGAAATCCTAAAATGGCTCGATGCAGGAGTAATCTACCCCATATCGTGACACATGGGTAAGTCGGTACAAGTGGTGCCGAAAAGGGTGGAATAACGGTGGTGACCAACGAAAAAACGAACTCATTCCTCGAGAAACGATCGCGGATGGAGAATCTGCATTGACTATCGCAAGTTGAATAAAGCAACTAGAAAATACCACTTCCCGTTGCCATTCCTAGATCAAATGTTGGACAGACTTGCAGGGCATAACTACTACTGCTTTTTGGATGGATACTCAGGGTATCACCAGATTGCAATAGCCCCAGAAGATCAGGAAAAGACAACATTTACTTGCCCTTTTGGTACATTTGCATTCAGAAGGATGTCATTCGGACTCTGCAATGTACCTGCAACTTTTCAGAGGTGTATGATGGCAATTTTTTCAGATATGGTAGAGAGGACTATAGATATCTTTATGGATGACTTTTCGGTCTTTGGAGCATCATTCGATGAGTGTTTAAGGCATCTAGAAGCAGTGTTAAGCCGGTGCGAAGAATCTAACCTTGTGTTAAACTGGGAGAAGTGTCACTTCATGGTAACAGAAGGAATTGTCTTGGGACACAAAATATCAAGCCAAGGTATTGAGGTGGACAAAGCAAAGATTTCAGTGATCGAAAATCTACCACCTCCAGTATCAACAAAAAGAGTCAGAAG
The DNA here is from genome assembly GCA_029844215.1 of Przewalskia tangutica. Taxonomy (NCBI): domain Eukaryota; kingdom Viridiplantae; phylum Streptophyta; class Magnoliopsida; order Solanales; family Solanaceae; genus Przewalskia; species Przewalskia tangutica. The sequence continues at coordinate 113,077,621 of CM056723.1, read as the reverse complement.
TTTTCTTGGACATGCAGGCTTCTATAGAAGATTCATCAAGGATTTTTCAAAGGTCTCAAAGCCTCTTTCCACATTACTAATGACGGGGGTTGCCTTTGACTTCAATAAATAATGTTTGTCCGCATTTCAAACGCTCAAGGAGAAGCTTATTTCAACACCCATAGTCATTGCACCAAACTGGGAGCTCCCATTTGAACTAATATGCGATCTGGCGATTATCTGATTGGGCGGTGCTTGGACAGAGAATCGACAAGGTATTTAGATCCATTTACTATGCTAGTAAAAATCTAAATGACGCACAGTTAAATTATGCAACTACCGAAAAGGAACTTCTAGCAATAGTATATGCATTTGAGAAATTCAGGCCGTACTTGATTGGGAATAAGGTGATAGTATACACTGACCACTCTGCTATAAAGTACTTGATGACAAAGAAGGATGCAAAGCCTCACCTCATTCGATGGGTCCTACTTCTACAAGAATTTGACGTGGAGATTCGTGATAAGAAAGGAACAGAGAATTGATTCTGGACCACTTGTCAAGACTGGAAAACACAGAGAGCGAACACGAGGATGTGCAAATAAATGATCACTTTCGAGACGAACAAGCTGTTTCAAGTAAGTATGAATTCTAATTTACCTTGTACTGATTTTGTTAACTTTCTTGCGGCTAAAGTACTACCCCGGACTTGTCAAGGCAAGTGAAGAGGTTTTATTGAAGTAAAGCATTACTATTGGGAGGAACCTATGTTATACAAACAACTTGTACCAAGTCATCAGCGATGTATACGGAGGAAGAGATCGCGAGTTCTCACCCATTGCCACCCTATCATGTGGTGGACACTTTGGGGCATCGAAGCGGCAAAATGCTGCAATCACGGATTCTATCGCCAACACTTTTAAGGATGCCCATACCTTTGTGAAGAGATATGATAGTTGTCGGAGAGCAGGAACATCTCAAGACGAAACGAAATGCCTTCGCGAGGATATTGGAAGTGGAACTCTTTGATGTATGGGAATCGATTTCATGGGACCTTTCCCGTCCTTTGGAAATCAATATATCCTTACGGCGATAGACTATGTGTCCAAATGGGTAGAAGCAGTGGCCACAAAAGAAAACGACAGTAAGACCGTTCAAAAATTCCTTCAAAAGAATATTTTCACAAGGTTCGGCACTCCAAGAGCCATCATCAGTGAAGAAGGAAGTCATTTTTGCAACAAGCAACTGAATTCATTGCTTTCCCGATATGGAGTCTACCACTGCACTACAACCGCCTACCACCCTCAAGCCAATGGGCAAGCGGAAGTGTCAAATAGAGAAGTAAAGAACATATTGAAAAAACGGTGAACGGCTCAAGGAAGGACTGGTCTATCAAATTGGATGACGCATTGTGGGCATACCGGACAACATTCAAAACACCAATTGGTATGTCACCTTATAAATTAGTTTTTGGTAAAGCATGTCATTTGCCAGTAGAGTTGGAACACAGAGCGTATTGGGCAATGAAGAAGTTAAACATGGACGCCATGGCAGCAGGACAGAGAAGGCTACTACAGCTAAGCGAGTTGGAGGAATTCAGGCACAATGCCTATGAGAATGCAAAGATCTACAAGGAACGAACGAAAGCATGGCACGACAAGAAGTTGATACCAAAAGACTTTCAAGAAGGACAACAAGTGCTTTTATTCAACTCAAGGTTGAGATTATTTTCATGCAAGTTAAAATCACGTTGGACAGGACCATACACGGTGGTAAGAGTTTTCCCATATGGAGCGATTGAAATAAAAGGGAGAGAGGGAGCTGCTTTCAAAGTAAACGGACAGAGGTTAAAACCCTATCTGATCAATGAAATGGAATACATGAACTTAGTAACTTCTCATATCTTAGAATAATAAGGAACATGCGTCCGGCTAAAAGACGTTAAAGACAACGCTACTTGGGAGGCAACCCAACGTTTTCAATTATGTTATTTCAATTCCTGTCTTTAGTTTATTTTATTTTGTTTTGGACAGTCTCACGGTCTTGGGTTCTTGTGTCTGTGTTGTGTTGATAGGTGAAAGCCAAGGACTTGGAAGGCGAAAACTGAAGAGAAGCAAAAGATCTCCAGAAAATCGCCAGAGCGCCGCGCCTGAAGCGAGGCCGCGCACGGAAGTTCGTAACCAAAGACAAGTTTGGGCGCCGCGGCTCCCATTTGCAGGGCCGCGGCGCCACAACGACAAATATGAATTCTGGAAGACGCCCTGATCCGAAGGCCCTAACGCCAAATCAAACACCAAGAGCTCTCCTCCCCTCACGGAATTCAAAGTACTATCCACCGCCACCACCACCATTTTAACCAAAGTTTGTAAGTGTCGTATTCTTTTATTGTCTTTGAGTCTACACACATTGGGGACAATGTGTGATTTAAGTTTGGGGGGTGTTTTATTTGTGTCTTGTTATGTTTTATTTAAGTCTTTTTATTGTTTTATGTATTTTTGAGTCACAAATTTTTTTCTTTTTTGAGTCATAATTGTCTGTCAAAAGATCATGTATGCTGTAGTTACTAGAAACACCTAGTGAAGTAAGGTGGAATAATGTAATGGAATAAAAGCAACTATCTAAACACTTAGGTTAGATATGTCAAAAACTCACAGAATCTGTCTATTTGGAGTTTTTGCTTAAATTGTGCATGCTAAATAATGAAAACCTATGTGTTATAATTGCTTGCTATTTGAGGCGAAATAGTTAGGATATGCATGTTAGGGAGATGACTCAGGCATTTCTTTCATAGCCAATTTTTACCACTCTTTTCTATCCAGTACTTTAAATATATCCCTAGTTTGCCCCATTGAGCATAAAAAAATGAAACTTCTTCTTTGACACCCTACATTCCCACACAGTGTGCCATAAGTAAAAATATGAAATAGTGGAATCAAATGTGTTAAAAAAGAGACAAAAAGAGTGAATGAGCTTGTTGCACCCCAATAAAAAAAAGTAATAAGAAAGAGGCAAAAGCCTAAGTTTGGGGGTGCTTGTTATTATTATACTCTTCATTCTCCCAAAACAAAAGAGGGAAAAAGATAGAATTGAAGTGAAGAGAAGAACAAAAAGAAAAGGGAAATACTGAAAAGCTAAAGAGCCTATGGTACACAAAAATGAGCCTAAATGCCTATTTTTACCAACCCCTACCTAAGCCTACATTACAACCCTTAAAGTCCTGAAGATCTCTTTTATGCATATCCAGGATTAGTGGAGAATAGCAAGTAAGCATGCCATAGGATTTTTGACTTTATATGCATGATTTAGTATACTGACTTCCATTAAACCATGATAAATATGAGTTTGCGAAATATCTAGCTCAATGTGTTTAGTGTGCTGAATTTTCATGCTATATATATTCCTGCATATTATTTTGCTAACCTTCATGTTTTTCTAGTTAACACTAATGCAGCAAAAGTGATCAATGTCAGTGAGTCTTTTATTTTTGTTTCTTGAGTCTTTTATTTCTTTTTTTTTATCTTTGCTCGAGGGCGAGCAAAGGTTAAGTTTGGGGGTATTTGATCGGTGTAGTTTATATACACTTTTTGAGTCAGTTTTAGTTAATCTTTTGTCCCTTTTTACACATATAAGTGTCGTATTATGATAGTTTTCCTTTCTTTTGAGTCAAAGTGGTTAAAATGGCCAAATGGCGGAAAAGGAGCTAAAAGAGGGCAAAAGAGGAGATTCCATAGCTAAAAACAGAGAAAGTGACGAACGAGGCTGAAACTGCACCGCCATGCGCCTCTGCAATCGAAGGGCCGCGCGCCACTATACCGAGGCTCTGAAGTTGCTGCAGCGCCGCGACGCCTACGACAGAGATCGGCCGCGCGCCAAATCACCCGGATTGCAGAATTCGGCCGCGCCGACGCTGAAAATAAGGTTTTCAGACGGATTTTGGGCCAGGCCTGCAGGAAAAGTTGAGGCGGTTAGGAGCCTATAAAAGGAGAACCCTAGGCAGTTTTTAAGGGTTCCTCTGCACAACACAAGACTTTCCGCTCGAGATCGAGACCATAGTTTAGTAAATTTCCTTTCCTTTTCTTGTTTTTATTTCGGTTTATGAAGAACATGGAATTAGTTCTTGTCATGTCAATGGCTAGGAACTAATTCCTCTATAGGCTTTTCATGTTGAATCTCTAGAAACTTATGTTATGATTTAATGCATGCTTATGGTTATTCTTCTTCTTGTTGAGATCTATCCAATAATTGAATTGAATGTTTGGTAGTTAATTGACAACTAATTATCACTATATGATTTCTAATCAGACTCCGAAAGGAGGGGATTGTGAATATGCTGTAAGTTGGGTAGACATTCTTGGATTGGGGATGAAAATACCTCAATTATTTATGTAGCGTTAACGAGAGGCTTAACAACCCTAATTTTACGCATTGTGCGTGACGGTTAACTAGGTTCTTAGTCTTAATCCTCCTATAGAGTTATCCTTATCACCGAAAGGTAGGTAAGGTGCAATACTGGGGTTGAGTGTTTATATAACCCTAACGGGAGTATAAAACGATTTAGTGAACCTGCTTTCTCCAAAAGAAGAAGACCACAAGTTATTGCATTAATAAGTAACATAAGCGGATAGTGAGGAGACGTGGAAGCCCTATTCTCATCACAATTGAAGTAAATTCATTAGTTAAATTTGCCTTTATAATTCGTAGTTATAAACCACAAAATCAAATATCAATTTACCAAATAGATACCAAAAGATAGATATTTGGTACTTGAACCCTAATCCTTGTGGACGATATTCGGTCTTGCTAAGACTATATTACTTGTCACGATAACGTGCACTTGCGTTTAAGTGTGTGCATCTTTTCGCGCATCAAATAGCAAGTGAACAGGTCATAGGATTTTGAAATTAACATGCATAGTTAGGTATTCTTACTTCCATTGAGCATGATTAAATTGAATTTGCGAAATATCTGACTTGATGTGTTTAAAATGCTAAAAATTCATGCTATGTGTTCCTGCATATTATTCTACTAACCTTCATGCTTTTCTAAGTAACAATGATGCAGTAAATTGATCAATATCTTTGAGTCATTTTATTTTCTTTTCTTTCGTGTCTTTGTTTCTATTTTTGATCTTTACTCGAGGGCGAGCAAAGGTTAAGTTTGGGGGTGTTTGATCGGTGTATTTTATAGACACCTTTTGAGTCATTTTTAGTTAGTCTTTTGCCCATTTTTGTACAAATATGTGTCGTGTTAAGATAGATTTTCTTTCTTTTGAGTCAAGTGGTTTAAAGTGGCACATTGGTGAGAAGGAGCGAAAAGAGGGCAGAAACAGAGGTTCCAGAGCTCAAAAAGCTGAAAAATTGGCAACCCGGACGAGAAACAGGGCGGCGCCGTGGCGCTGCACCATCGGCAGCAAATGAGCCACGACGCCTTGAAGCGGCATCACCAGAAGTTTGGCGCGCCGACGCGGGAAATTTGACAAATTCGAATAGGATTGGGCCAAAGCCAAAGAGGAAAAGGTTTTGCACGTTTTTGGGGATATAAAAGGACCTTTTAGGTCAGATTTGAAGAGACCCACACCTTACCATTTATCACAACATTAGATCAAGATTGGAGACTTATTTTTGAGTAATTTCTTGTTCTTTACTTTATTTCTTTCTAGTATATGTTGGATACTATTTTAGTTCTTGGCATGTCTATGGCTAGGAACTAACTTAATTTAGGGTTTTCCATGTCGAATCGCTTGAACCTCGTTTTATGAATTAATGCAAGATTTTGGTTTCTTCTTATTATTGTTGGAATTTATTCAATAATTATTTTGATTGCTCGGTAATTAATTGATCACTAATTATCATCACTTATATAATTTCTAATTGAAATGCGAAAGGGGAGATTGTGAATATACTATAGTTGAATAAACATAGGTTAAATCGTGGACGAAAGTACCCCGATACTTGTGTAGCTTAATAGGTTATTGCTCTTAATCCTCCTTTGTAGTCAATCTTGTCATCGAAAGATAGAAGTGTTCTACATTGGGGTTGAGTGTTTATATTACCTTAACAGGAGTATAAACGGCTTAGTTAACCTGATATCTCGACATAGAAGAAGAACCTTAATTATTTGCATTAACAAGTAAAGCGAGCGGATAGTCGAGGAGATTTGGAAGCCCTATTTCCACCATATCTGAAGTAAAGTAAAATAATTTAGTTAGCATCTATAATCATAGTTATAAACAAACCATCAAATTATCGGTCACCAAATAAATACTACAGAATAGAGGTTGGTAATTGGATACTAATCTCTGAGGACGATAACTCAATCTTCTAGACTATATTACGTGTCACGATACGTGCACTTGCGTTTAGCGTGTGTATAAATCGCGCATCACATACCCCGGTACCCAACAAGATGCAACAAGACGGAATGAAAATCCAAACCAATCACAAATTAAAAGATAGCACGCGTTCACACGGTGTTATGAATAAAGAATTTACCCATTAGAATAAAATTTTGATTTGTGAAAAATAAATGAATATAACACATACCTTAAAAGACTTAACTTTGGTGGAGAGAAATTATTTGATTAGAGTCTCGTGCCGATAACCAGGGCCGTCCCTAGGGCGGTCAAGGAGGCGCCGCCGCACAGGGCCCCCGGCCAGCGGGGCCTCCATCCTAGAATTTTCATTTTTCCTTTATTGGTTTTAAATATTAAGATATGTATTACAAATGACTTCAATATTATTAGTGAGATTTGTAGCCTAGCGGTTGAGGGCTTCCTTAAAAAATCAATTCCTAGTGAGAGGTTGCATGTTCGAATCCAATGAGCAGCGAAATTATTTTTTAAACATAAAAAACAAATTTGGGCTCAAGCTTTAAGTACTTAACCAGTCGGTCCACCTCCCTATTTAAACAAAAATAATAATCCATTGTAGAAACGCCCTCCCTCTTTAAATAAAAAAAACCCTCCATCGGGTTTTCAATTCCCAACCAGGCAAGATTGAATGCATTATCTTTGATTTCAATTGAGGTGAATTTCTAGACATTCTTGATTATGAAAGATTGCTTGATGACTTTGCAGATAAAAATGAAAGGAGATCAATTTTATATGCCTAATGTAATGATAGTTTTTCTTATAAATCTTTCATGTAATGACACTAAGGTATCTCTATCGTAACATAATTTATTGTACTTAATTAAATTGAAAATATTGAATCGAATATAGTGTTTACTATACATTTATTTGATGTTTTGACCAATAATTTTTTTAATATTGATTAATTAATTAATTTTAATTTTTCATGTGAATAAAAAAAGGTCTATTCTTATTTCTTGCATGGGGCCTTTAAATGTATAGAAACGGCCCTACTAATAACATGTTGTAAAATAAAACTGTGTAATAAATAAAATAGCTGGAGGGAGAGAGAACCCAAAGGGAGAGAGTCTTTTCTAAGTGTATTCTTTCATATAAGGGTGAAACTATTTATAAATCTCAAAGTAACAAAGGTACTTGAAGAGCTCACATTGCTATATTATTAGTGGGCTATGGACATCCATTAAATTTATTCACAACATATTAGGCTTAATACGATTAATTGATTATAATGAGTCTAACGCAATGCTAATAGTTTGATAGAATGAATTGGGAGAGATAGATTGAAGCACAGAGCAGCTCCAATACCAGAGCTGGGAGACAAAAGTCCATAATAATAGAACATGATATCTATTTGAGAAATAAGGTGTGCAAAGAAGCTTATAAATTTTGCCTATAGTACAATATTGAGATAGCCCCATACTTCACATGATATCAAACTAACCTAGGTCATAAATTCTAGTCACAACCACCTATTAATATATTTATAATGAGTTCTCACTTTGAAATCAGTTGAGTTACCATGATTAACTCCTTCACAATCCTGTCGGACCGGAGTGTGGGGGCTCCTGGGGTGGGAGATCCACCTTTTTGGAAAAATAATGAGTTCTCACTTACTTAGACCACGAAAAAAGAATCACTCCCTTCCTTAAGAGACATTGCAAACAACAAATTTTCCTTTTAGAAAAATAATCAAGACTAAAAAATTGAGTAACAAATGTTGTATTTAATTTCAAGTATCATAAGTGTTATAACTCTGATACTTCTCTGATTCTTTCCAATAATAATATTATTACCCTAATACCTCTATACACACGTGTGCTAATAAATATAAACTATGTTGAACTATAATTTAATTTTGATTCAAGGGTTTGAATAGCTTGATTTGAATCTTCCTATTTATATTTGAATTTACATTGTCCACCCCAAACACTTGGATAGTTACCATGAATAATGAATATAGATTTCACATTACAAACAAATGATGTTCACCTTGAACGCGCTTTGAATCTTGAGTTATTTTATCCTTGAACACTTTGGAGTAGTATATAAATTCTTGAATGTTTGTAGCTTATAGAGAAATTCGTGGCATTTATTCACGAGCTCTTTTTTGCTTCTTCACAATTCTGGCCCACATCTACCAGTATGGAGACCTTTATTTATAGTTGTAGGGAATGGTGTAGCTTGTGTGATTTAATTGGTACATCTGTACTGACCAATCACATTCATCTAACAAGCTCCGATTTGATTTAGAAAAAATTATATAAATACAATTTTTTTAAATGGTAATTAAAAATATTAGAACTACTTTATAAAATTTACATAAATACAACTTATTCAAAATTTTAACCTTTTAATTATAAAAATACAAGTTTTTATATTTCTAAAATATCAATAATACTTGATTTTAGGAGTTACTATCATTAATGCATATTCACTTTTTACTCTCTATAAAACTCAAAAGAGTCGACGGACTCTTCTATTCTACTCTCTCTGGGAATCCGAAGCTATGCGGGTGACCCGCGCAGTTAGTTCCCTTCGTTCCTGGAGGAGGGCCTCCTTCCTCTCTTCCAAACCGCGACACACACACAAAAAAATGAGGAAAGATCACTTATACCTCATGAAACTAAACTATTTATCCGCCTCTGCCCCTACTACTTTTCATGCCCCCTAAAAAAATAAAACTATTTACTCGATATGCCTCTCCTCCCTCCCAGTTATGATACCAACATGGTATATAAATATACTCAGATGATATCATGAAATTATGCTTCAGTTCTTCTCTTAGTTCTGCATGATACCATCATCGTATATAAGTACACTGAGATGGTATATCATGGATGATCATGTTCGTTTATTAAAAAAGGCACACTTTTCTCGAAAAAAAACTATATGATATCATTGTCTTATATACATATATTGTGATGATATCATGGAGGGCTGCTTGAGTCCTTCAATAAGACACTCATCGGGACCATGATACCATCAAGGTATATAAATATACTGAGATGGTATCATGGAAGTCAGTCTTTCTCTTAGTCTTTCATGATACCATCATGATATATAAATATACTGTGATGGTATCACATAGGAAGGGATTTCGGCGAGGGGTACTACAGGTAATTAGTTTAAAAGGGACATGGAAGGGGTAATTAATTTGTTTTTGAAGGGTATTTCAGTTAGTTTCCCAAAAAAATGTGAAAATGACATTAGAGAGAATGTAATTTTTTCAAATAAACAAAATAAAATTATGATTCAAATTTCATATTCCATCTACCTTTTTTTTGAAAAAAATAATCTTTCGTTTCCTCCTTTTTATTCTTCTTTTTTTATTCTCACTTGATGACTGATGTAACTACTTTTTTGAGACTAAGAAAAATTATTTGAACATATTAATATTTAAAAAGTACATGAAAATAGATGGTATATGACATATGACAATGTGGTATATAGAGAGGACATGAGAGAGAGTTAATTTAATTTTCTAAATATATTAAAATTAGACCATAATTTATTTTTTATTGTACATATATGTGTATGTTGTGTTTATATATGTATCTTATCATTAAAATAGTTGATATAACAGTGTTATATATTGTATACATCACATATACAATATTATACCAATGTTATATGTTGTATAGAGTACACTTAATATAATATAATGTATACAATAGCACAATAATTTAATATTATATACCGTATATAATATTACAATATACACTTGTTATATTATTTTGTATGAATATAAAGGTTACAAGAATAATTTTTATGTTGAAGTGCGAATAATAGGTACTAATCTATTGATTATTTGATTTGATGTGGCATATCATATTGAAAGAATTAATCCCTTGATTATTCTTATTAATGAAAGGTATATATATATATAAGTTACAATAGGAAAATCTTATTCGTACTTTACATCTAAAACTCTATTCTATATGAAAACTAACTATACAGTTATGGTAATGTTACAATACTAATTTAGGTACAAGTTTAATATACAAAACAGATAAATCCGGATTCTGGAAATCCGGGGCGGCACCGCGACGCTGTGTTCTAAGGGTCGCGGTGCTAGGGAAAATATTTTGGACACTGTTTAACACACCCATGATCATGGCGCGGTCTTCAGACGAGATCGCCTATAAAATCTTCAAAAGGATCGAGGAAGACCTTTGTAAAAATGTCTACAATCTGATATATGGAAGGGACATGACAGACGCGTACTTGTCCTTTAGCTACCTTCTCTCGAACAAAGTGAATATCCATCTCTATGTGTTTAGTACGCTTGTCGAATCGATTACGTAAAGGTAGATGACACTTATATTATCACAATACACCGGTAGCCTTGTCAATAGACAACGGTTTCAACGATGAGATTACGTAACCAACATGACTCGGAAACCACATTGACTACCCATCTATACTCGGCCTCTGAACTTGAACGTAAAAGCTTGAATTGACGCTTGACAGACCATGAGACCAAATTATTACCTAAAAACATGAAATAGCCAGACGTAGACCGTCTGGTGTCAGGACAACCACCCCAATCAGCATCTGTATAGGAGACTAGTGTAGACGTCGACGATGGATACAAATGCAAACCATACTCAAGTGTTCCCTGAATGTACTTAAGAATGCGTTTGAGTACATTCATATGTTCAACTCTGGGATCATGCATAAACAAACACACATGTTGTACGACATATGTAATATCAGGTCGCGTGAACGTCAGATACTTAAGGGCGTCTGCAATACTACAATAGCGGGTTGGATCCTCATAGAGAGACAATTGCAGCACCCAACTTGGGTTTAATATCAGAGTAGAAGTGGACTTACAGGATGACATCCCAGCCCTCTCAATGATCTCTGATGCATACTTCTTCTGTGATAAGAACAATCCACCTGCATGACGAGTTACATCAATCCCTAAAATGTAACTCAATGGGCCCAAGTCCTTCATGGCAAACTCCGAACTGAGCAGTGTCATAATGAACTTTCGCAAAGCATCAGAAGAGGCAGTCAAGATAATATCATCAACATATAAGAGAATGTATGCCATGGAAGAACCCCGACGATATATGAATAATGAATTATCAGACCTACTGTGAGAAAAACCCATAGTCGAAACAAAATCAACAAACCTCTTATACCAAGCCCGTAGAGACTGCTTAAGCCCATACAATGACTTCTTCAATAGACAGACATGATTAGGATATCTAGTATCCCTAAACCCCAAAGGTTGATGCATATACATTGTCTCCTGAAGATCACCATGTAGGAAAGTATTCTTCACATCTAGCTGATGAATGTGCCATGATTTTGAAAGAGTCAAGCTGAACATAGTGTGAATGGTAGCCGGCTTGACCACCGGGCTAAATGTCTCATCACAATCTACACCAACCTGTTGAGTCTTACCATCACCTACAAGTCTAGCCTTATGCCTTGCAAATGAACCATCAGAATTTTCCTTATGAACAAAAATCCACATAGACCGAATAATATTAACACCAGATGGATGGGGTATATTCCTCGGTCATGACAATTTTCCAATTAGAGTCATTTAAGGTAGACACATAATTACGGGGTAAGGAGATTTAAGAATATTAGAATTAAAATTAAAATGTCTCTTTGATTTAAAAAACTCTGTTGACTGCGAGTGATTGGACCTTGACTTTGGGCTGTACTGGGAATTACCGTCGGAAGAGCCACGACGCTGGAAGAACTGCAAAGCTCTCTGAAGTTTTGGTGCCGCGACTCTTCCCCAGAGGGTCGCGACACTAATGACGGGATTGAAATTGTTGGACACTGGCTGGCTGGCGCCGCAGCGCCTCCCCTAAGGGTCGCGACGCTAACGTCATTTTTTATGAAGAATCTTAAAAATGATGGAGAACATAGGGGGAGACATCTTCATCCAAAAATCATAAGAACTAGGCACGAGTTTTTCTACTTTAGAAAAGGAAAATTGAGATTCACCAAAGAAAACATGACGACTAATGATGATTCGTTTAGAGGACAAATCAAAGCATTTATAACCACGGTGATTTGACGGAAATTCCAAAAATACACAAGGAGTAACGTGCCTGAAGTTTGTTGATCGTAGTACATGGAAACAGTGGATAACATAAGCATCTGAAGACCCTAAGGTGAGAATATGACGGAGTCTTATTGTATAACACTTTGAGAGGGGATGAATATGTCAAACCTTTAGAGGGAAGAATATTAGTAGATCGGTAGTCATTTGTAGCGTATGATGCCAAAATAATGGAGGAACGGAAGAATGAATCAATAAAGTGCAGACAATATTATTAATGATACGAATTTTTCGCTCAGCTTTCCCATTTTGTGAAGACGTATGAGGACAAAAAAAATGAAAATTTATCTCATTTTGAGCACAAAACTCCCTATATTCCTCATTGTCATACTCTTTGCCATTATCACATTGAATGTTCTTGATTTTCCGTTCGAAATGCGTTCTTATGAAAGCTCTAAATTTTATGAAAATGGAACAAACTTGAGATTTTTTCGCAATTGAAAACGTCCATAAATATTTAGAATAGTCATCTAAGAATAAAATATAATAACGATGACTCATAGAATTGAGAACCGGAGATGTCCATAAATCACTATGAATAATATTAAATGGTAGTGAAGTATTAGAATTCGAAGCTACAAATGATAACTTAATATTTTTCCCAAAGTACAGAATTGACAAAGTGGAGTACTACGCGTATCCTTACCAGAAATAAAGTTATGTCTATCTAAAGAAGATAAAATAGACGACCCCGGATGACCTAGACGAGCATGCCACAAGGAATGCACAAGAACCGCAAAAGTGAATGGCATAGCTTGACGCGAGATGCTGAGACTCGGTGTGATTGGATAAAGATCTCTCCTATTATCACACCTCATGAGATGACCCCGTCTAGAAATCCTTCACAGAAAACCCAAATGGATCAAAATTAATAGAAACCCAATTATCAGTGGTGAATTTACGGACAGACACCAAATTTTAATCAATTTTAGGGCATGAAGGGTATGTTTCAGGACAAGTGGTGGATGAGGAGGGGACAAGGTTTTATGACCATAACCCTTAATTAGAATAGAATTGTCATTACCAACAGTTATACCACGATTAGTGCTTAAATTAGAAGAAGACGAGAGAGTACCTTGGTCGGATGTCATGTGGGTAGTGGCGCCGATGTCCATGTATCAATTAGGGTCTGGTTGAGTCAAGCCAAACGTGTGCATCGCTGCTTCAATATTGGTCTAAGTGGGGCCCACGACCCAAGGATACTGGACTGATGTTCTCGCCATACGCTGTCCGAACCCCGGAGTCACCGGAAGAAGTTCGGCCGCGCGTGCATCGTTGATACTGAGGTGTCGCGATGTTTTAAGGCTGCATCGCGACACTGTAATGCGGAGTCGCGGTGCTGTGAGGCGTTGGGACCCACTGCCACTGTCCAGGGGGCCTATGTCGGCTCCAGAACAGCTGCTGCTGCTGACGGTTGCCCCCGTTGTTGCCGCCACAATTCTTGCCATTATTCTTCCGATTTTGGCCCTTCTTACCACCCCGTTGTTGTGATTTTGGGTCACATTGGCTGGATTTGAAGGAGAAAATCGAAGCGCCATCATGAAGAGATCGCCCCAATCGCCACTTTCTTAGCCAATCCGATTCTTCCAAAGTAAGCATGTAACGGCTTGATAAAATCTCGCAAGATGTTACTCGATGAATAACAAGAACACCGCTTATAGGCCTCTCGGCTGTGCCCGCAACCACCAAGAACTAGACGGCTATTAGAAACAGGAGAACCCACGTTGTTGAGTTGGTCTTCCAAGTCCTTGAGGCGTTTACAATAAGAAGAAGCGTTTTGAAAACTCATCATAGCCACCTGTGAGAATTTCTGCTCAAGGATAACAATTCGAGAATGATTGTTATCTTGGAATATGTCTCGCAATCGATCCCACACCGCCATATAGCTATGGAGTTAGGTTTCATAATCGTCTGTAAAAGATTCAAGGAGATAGTGGCATAAATCCACTGAAGAACCTTGGCATCAAGCATGACCCATAATTCTGGATCTACTTCTTTAGTGGGCACAACTGTCGTAGAAGTAGACGCTTTATCACCCTCCTTTGGAGGAATTGTAGGAATTATGTGGTGGAGGAATTTATGTGTCAAGGCATGAATCTCAAATAATTTCACCCACGTCCCATATTGGACGTTTTCTAGGTAAAAAATGATAGGGATGACGCTCTTGATGTTAGAAACTGTGAGGGCAGGATGAAAATTGTTCTTATCAGTCATGATGAATAGAACAACAAGATTCGGAGAAGGAAATTTGTGAGAAAGAATTTTCGGGAGAGAAGAGCCGCGACGTCGGAATAAATCCGAGAAGAAGGCTGCGGCGCTGGCCAAAAAACCGAGAAAAAAGAAGAAATTTGAGGAGCGGAAGCAGGGTAAAGAGAACCTAGACTCTTGATAAATAATTAATCCCTTGATTATTCTTATTAATGAAAGACATATATATACAAGTTACAATAGAAAAATTATATTCCTACTTTACATCTAAAATCCTATTCTATATGAAGACTAACTATACAGTTATGGTAATGTTACAATATTAATTTAGGTACAAGTCTAATATACAAAACAGGTAAATTCAGATTCTGGAAATCTGGGGCTGCGCCGCGGTGCTGTGTCCTAAGGGTCGCGGCACTAGGGCAAATATTCTGGACACTATTTAACACATATTTTCTTGATGCATGACATAATTTTATTGACTCATTTTTTTAAATTTAAATTTCCACGTGATTTGGCATATGACATGGACCTAGATTTTAAGATTGGGTTAAAGGTCATTTGGACCTTGGGCTAAATATATAGTGGCTCATTATTTGTAGGCATTAGCCCAATTCATTTATTTTAATTTTTCAACCCTGTGTCACCAATAATTAATACAATTGTTTAGCAGCAACATTTTTTTTATTGTCTTGAATTAAATGTAGTCAATAAAGATGCTCGGATCGTTCTTTCCTTAAAGTCAAATTGAAATAAGGTAACCTAAGGCTTGCAAGGCAACAACTAATTGTGTCATTATGTCACAATCAAATCCGCATGAACAGCTCAATTGATTCTCAAGGGGGATAATTGAAAAAATTATGTCACAATCAAAATATATTCTAATATTTTTGCTGTAACATTACCATTCTCGAACAAAAAAAAAAATGAACAGAACTAATTACATGTATTTAATGAAAAATACTGCTGGAATTTCTGAAAATTTCGATGAAAAATATCCATTGACACTGCCATTGGAACCAAAAAATTATCAACGGCTTCTTGACATTGCTTGAGACTGGAGTTGACGAAATCCAGCTCTTTGAATGATTCTAATGAAAAAACAATTTGTCAATACGTCTCGGCGAATTTTTTAACTGCATCTGATACGTGAGTTAGCTAGATAGTAAAAGAAAATTTTAGTAGTGAGATGACAATACCTTGATTTGATCGAGTAGACGATGTAAAAAGAGTGAATATCTCACAAACTTTGAATAACGAAAGTAAATTTATAAATTCAAATTGAAGGAGAGAAATGAAAAAAACAAGGTGATCCCAAAGGGGTGACCTGAGAACACAAGTATATTTTGGTCCAATAACTACAAAACAAATGGACCAAAATGCACCTGTGTTCCAAGGCTCACTCCTCTGGGGTGCACCATTGTTCATCATTCACAATAATGTGAAGATATCAGCATATGTTGACCCTTTTTTATAGTGTTTTATAATGAAATCGGAGCATCACAATGTGGTCATTCCAGAAAAGAAAAGAACATAAATGTGGTCATTCTATCAACATAAGGAGAATACCATGTTGTCATGTCTCTCAAATCATAGTAACATGAGAATCTAGTAATCTTAGTGTAGAATATTTTACCCATTTAACTGTCGTCACCTCAAGCAAACTTCATTAAGAAATGATCATCACTAGTACATTAGAGTTTAGAAGAATACATATAGTAGATTCGTCAGGGGTGAAGTTTTTGTGCTAGAACTATCACTCAAATAGTTGTATCCTCAAGACAGACGTTCGATCAACTGCAACACAAGCGGAGACGAATTTTTTTCTTAGATCACTACATTTGCAGGTCTCTATCTACAAACAAGTTAGTATGTGATGTTCATACTGTTGCTTTCCATTGTTATTAATTTCTATATAGTTGAAGTATCTATATAATAGTGTTGTTGAATTCAATTTCTTTGAATTATATATATTGTATTATGGTTTATACATTGAAGGTCTAGATTGATACTAACAATCTAAGACAAAAAAATTCTTAGATTTTTTTTTCCTGATTTGTTGAAGTTTGCAAATAATTTTCAGAGAAACAATTTCCTGATTTTGCAAAGAATGGATTAACCTGGATCATCAATGGTGAAAAACCATGTGGAGAAACCCAGAAAATTCAAGAGTTCGGATTTCAAACGCTGGCAAAGGAAGATGTTGTTCTACTTAACAACTCTTCATGTGGCCAACGTCTTGACTGCTGAGGCTCCTAAGGTACTACCGGAGGGAGAATGGGAGAATGCTCCTACTGATGTTGAGAGAGCCGAAAGGCTGAAGGCTAGTGAGACTTGGGACACCCAAGAATTTCTGTGCAGAAATTATATTCTGAATGCCTTGGATGATATTCTCTATGATGTTAACTCCACGTTCAAAACAGTACGGGAGTTGTGGCAGTCGTTGGAAAACAAGTATAACGCTAGGGTTGCTTGTTCCAAGAAGTTCGTCATTGGCAAGTTGATAAACTTCAAGATGAGCGATGCAAAGTTTGTTGCCAAGCAAGTGGAGGAAATCCATGTCTTTGTTCATGAATTAAAGGTTGAAGGCTTGGGCCTTAACCCGCATTTCCTTGTTGAGGGAATGGATTTTGAGCAATTGGTTCTTGAACTTCGAGTTGAAGAGGATAACCGAAAGAATGAAAAGGCTGATGTTGATTTCATTAGCGTTGTGACTGCACAAGAAAATCTGGTTACAAATTCAATCGAATGGTGGATGGATTCGGGTGCTACAATGCATGTATGTTCTGAAAGGAACATGTTTTCATCTTACCAAGCCATCAAGGATGGAGAACCGTTATTCATGGGAAATGCCGCTGCTGTGAAGGTGGAAGGGAAAGGGAAGGTGACTTTATGGCTAACTTCCGGAAATGATCTTGTGCTCACAAATGTGTTGCACGTGCCTGAAATTTGTAAGGATTTAATTTCTGGGCATGTTCTTAGTAACAAAGGCTTCAAAATTGTAATTGAATCTGACAAATATGTACTCACCAAAGGTGGGGTGTATGTAGGAGAGGGTTACCTCAGTGAGGGGCTCTTCAAACTAAGTGTTGTACCTACTCAGGCAGTTGCCATTATTAATGAAAATGCAGGCACTAGCACTGCTTCTATGTATATGGTTGATTCCCCTTCTTTATGGCATTCTCGATTAGGTCATGTAAATTATCGTTCCTTACAAAAAATGGTAAAGATAGGCATGTTGCCAAAATGTTCTATGAACAAAATAAACAAATGTGGGGTATGCATAGAATCAAAATATGCAAGTCATCCTCATAAATTTGTTGTGAAATCAAACGAAGTGCTTGATTTAATTCATAGTGATTTGTGTGATTACCAAGCAACCCCCTCTCGTGGAGGAAAGAACTATTATATATCATTTATTGATGATTGCAGTAAATTTTGTTATATATACTTAATACATACCAAAGATGAGACTTTGAACATGTTTAAAACATACAAAGCAGAAGTGGAAAATCAACTTGACAAAAGAATTAAGATTCCAAGGTCAGACCGATGTGGTGAATATACGTCGAATGAGTTCAAATAATTCTGTTCTACTCATGGCATAATTCATCAAACCGCTGCGTCATATACTCCTCAACAAAATGAAGTTGTCGAACAAAAGAATAAAACATTGAAGAATATGATAAATTCAATGTTAATTAGATCGGGTGCACCTCTTGGTCTATGTGGTGAGACATTAACTACTGCAAATATGATATTAAATAGAATTCCTCAAAAGAAAAATGATCAATCTCCATACGAATTATGGAATGAAAGATTGCATACTTTCAAAAGGATGAAAGTGTGGTGGATTGTATATATATTGGTCATGCTAATAATAGTGCAGCGTAAAGTTTTTGGTGTATCATTCTGATGTTGAAGGTATTCACAAGAACACACTAATGGAATCTGCTGAAACAGAATTCTTTGAGGAGATTTTTCCTTACAAAAACAAGGATAAAAATGTTCCTAATATTAAGAAGAGGACACTGCCTCAAGATGATTCAAACCAAAATGATGATAATTTTACTTCATCAGTTCAAGAAGGAAATTCTAAACCAAGGAGAAGTAAACGTGGTAAAATGGCCAAAGATTTTGGACCAGACTTTATGACCTTTTCCGTTGAAGGAGAACCTCAAACATATATGGTTGCTATGGAATCATCTGAAGCACCTTATTGGAAGGAGGTCATCCAAAGTGAAGTAGAATCCATTGTACAAAAAAATACATGGATATTGGTTGATCTTCCTCCGGGACAAAAACCAATACGCCATAAATGTATCTTTAAACGGAAGTTAAGACCTGATTGTACTATAGAGAAATACAAAGCTCGAATAGTAGCCAAAAGATTCCGACAAAATGAATGTGTTGTTTTTTTCGATACCTACTCACTAGTGTCTAGAATTACGTCTATAAGAACGTTAATTGCTATAGCAGCGATTCACAATTTGGAAATACACCAAATGGATGTGAAGACTGCATTCTTGAATGGTGAACTAGAGGAAGAAATATACATGGAACAACCCAAATGGTTTGTTGTGAAAGGTCAAGAGAAGAAAGTCTGTAAATTGGTTAAGTCGTTATATGGACTTAAACAAGCACCGAAACAATGACATGAGAAGTTTGATAATACATTATTATCAAATGGTTTTCAAATAAACGAATGTGACAAATGTGTCTACATTAAGGAATGTAAGAATGCATGTGTCATTATATGTTTGTATGTGGATGATATGCTAATAATGAGAACAAATAAGGATGTAATTCATCAAACTAAGAAGATGTTGTGTACCACTTTCGATATGAAAGATATGGGAATAGTGGATGTCATTCTTGATATTATAATTCAAAGGAATTCTGAGGGTTATATACTAACTCAATCTCATTATGTTGAGAAGGTCCTTAAGAAATTTGGACACTATGATGATAGGCCGGTTGTTACATCATTTGATCTCGTTTGTCACTTAAGAAGAATGAAGGTGAAAGTGTGTCTCAATTGGAGTATACACAAGTTCTTGGTAGCTTAATGTACATAATGAATTGTATGAGACCGGATTTAACATATACAGTGAGTCGACTTAGTCGATACTCACACAATCCTGGAAATGATCATTGGATAGCGCTAATAAGGGCACTACGATATCTAAAACATACAATAAACTATGGGTTGCATTATACAAAATATCCTCCCGTGCTAGAAGGATATTGTGATGCTAATTGAATTTCCAACCATTCAGAGAGTAAGTCCACAAGTGGGTATGTATTTACACTTGGTGGAGCGTCGGTGTCATGGAAATCATCAAAGCAAACGGTAAATACGAGATCAACTATGGAAGCAGAGTTTGTAGCCTTAGATAAAGTTGCCGAAGAGGCAGAATGGCTAAGAAACTTCCTAGAAGGTATTCCATTGTAGACGAAGCCAGTGACTGCCATTTGCATACATTGTGATAGTATGGCTGCCTTGACGAGGGCAAAGAATCAAATATATAATGGAAAATCAAGGCACCTAAGGCGACGTCATAATAAAATACGAAGCTTGTTAAATAATGGAATAATTTCCATTGATTATGTAAAGTCAAAGGACAATATAGTGGATCATTTGACAAAAGGTCTTACAAGAGAACAAGTCGTATTTACATCGAGGGTAATGGGCTTAAAGCCAATACAATGAGTTGTTACTGGTGGAAACCTTACCTATCATAATTGGAGATCTCATGGTTTAGGTTCAAAAGGCAAACTAGTTGGGGAAGACTCAAGGAGCGTAAAACACACATATGCTCGTTCCTATGATGTACCAAGTGTGTTATTTCGTTGACGATAAAGGGCTGGACTTTTGTTATTAATAATATTAATAGTCATTATGGTGGGACAGTACAGACTATTCTTGATTAATATTACCTATGTGAGATTGATGTGGGGTCGCATCTGGGAGAACTAAGGTGACTATGTTCTCTAGAAATTCTCATGAAGATAGGAGTTGTTCATGACCGAAAAGAACACAACCGTAAGAATTGAAATATGTTGGTATGATGTGTGTGATGCTTGTTGTCTCGATTTACTACAAAACGTGAATAGTTCAAGGCACTACGTCCACTACTTCACAAGTAGATCCGATAGGTATTCACTATTCACTACGAGCGGTTCAAGTCCAAAAGACATCGTCTTCGATGCATATCATATCACGTTTGACAGAAATGACGATAAGTTCATTTATCTTATTTTATATCCATATGTGGGGTATTGTTGGATGTGTGAATAGAAAATATGGGGTATTGTTGAAACTTAGTTAAAAAAGAAGAAACAAAAACAATGATCGGAAAAATGGGGCGGTCTTGTAGTGCAAGCGAGCGCAAAAACACGAGGACCTGGAATTTGAGTCGCGTGCGCTGCGGGATTTTTCCAGTTTGAATGAAAAGTTGCATCTCTTCTTCTAAGGTCACAACCTTTGAAGAAAAGCTGCACCTGGTCGAATTTAATGCTATATAAAGCATATTGATCACTTGTTTAACAGACGAACAATACAATTAACAAGATCAATCTTCAGATTTGAAAATTAAAACATCAATTGAAGATAATCTCTTGTTACTTTTTCTTCTTCATCTTCAAAACAATTTCTGAAGAACACATATAGTAGATTCGCCAGGGGTGAAGTTCTTGTGCTAGAACTATCACTCATATAGTTGTATCCTCAAGGCAGACGTCCGATCAATTGCAGCACAAGCGAAGACAAATTTTTGTCTTAGGTCACTGCATTTGCCGGCCTCTATCTACAAACAAGTTAGTATGTGATGTTCATACTGTTGCTTTCCATTGTTATTAATTTCTATATAGTTGAAGTATCTATATAATAGTGTTGTTGAATTCAATTTCTTTGAATTATATATATTGTATTATGGTTTATACATTGAAGGTCTAGATTGAAACTAATAAAATTAATTTCAAATTAATAAAACAGAAAGGAAAACACTCCTCAAACATTTTAGAGAAATGAAGGAGAAAATAAGGACGTGGTCAAACTTCAAACATTTTTATGTGAATTTTAAACAAACACGAACAACGCTTGGCTTCAGAAATATGCTACTGAAACTTGAATTACGCACAAATCCAACACTAATCACTTCATTTATAGGCAATATTTGTAACTATCCAAGATGACTTCTAGTGAATGAGTTGCATACGGACCCTCGTTCTCGTGCCACATCCTTTTGTTTTGGTATTGAAGGAGTGATTTGTGATTCAACTTTAGCAAGTTGTATATCAAAGTTGATATTTATTGTGCTACTCATTGCAACTTGTTTTTTTTTTTTGTATTTTTTTCTGCAACTTGCGGATGCTAAATAAATATCAAATGGATTTGTAGCATCGTTAAGGTATATTCTGCCGACAAAAATTAAATTGTTTTTTAATTCTCCTTTAGTCATTTGTCATATGGAGTACCTTTGTCACCATTATCACATTTAATTGAATTTGTGGTTCTTATTATTATAGGGTTTTAGGTGAAAGTGAAACACGTGACTGTAATAAAATTCAATCTACTCCATCGTTATGCATTTCTCGCTATCAATGTTACAATAGGTTTTCTGACACCTTTTTTTTATTTGAGATCTTTAACTGATCAAGTCCAAACAAACACACACAACAACATACTCAGTGTAATTTCATAATGTAGAGTCTGGGGAGGGACCTCCACCTTGATAGATAGAGTGGTTGTTGCCGGGAGTCCCTCGGCTCAACACAAAGCATAATCAGACAAAACAAGCAGAGCAAAACAAAGTATGAGAAATGATCAGACTCAGAAGAAAAATTAAAGCATTATGGATGTAAGATGATATTAATCTCCCTTGGGGAGTCATCTCATTAATATCAAAGTATATATAGAATCTGATATTAAATCATCCTCTGATAGGAATCTGGCTATCTGAAAAGAGAAATCCTAGTCTTACCATAATTATATTTACACAATATATGGAAATATTCTAATTATGGGTAGGGATACAATTGTTTCTATAATATACATGTTTACACACCCCGGTCGGAGGGAGGAGGCGGACGAGGCTGGATCTGAAATCGAAATAAGCATGCGGAAGGTCCTTTGGTAAATATATCTGCATATTGATAGGATGATGGAACATGTAACACTGACGTGGCTGTAACGACTTTCTCACGAACAAAGTGTAGGTCTATCTCAATGTTCTTGGTTCGCTGATGTTGAACCGGATTATGAGACAGATAGATGGTAGAGATGTTATCACAGTACACAATAGATGTCTGATGCAAATGACACTGAAATTCTAACAGTAAATTCTGAGCCAACAAATCTCAGGTACTACATTCGCAACGCCTCTGTACCCAGCTTCGACACCGGAGCGAGATAGGGTAGCATGTCGCTTGGCAGCCAAGAAATCAGATTATCCCCTAAAAAATATAAAAATCGAAAGTGGAGCGTCGCGTGTCCGGACACCCTGCTCATTCTGTGAAAGCAACTTGTTTCGGATATAATTCAAATTGCAATTTATGTATTTTGTCAACATAAAATTAATATCTCGAATCATGCATAGACGTGTATGAAAACAGGTCAAGGAAAAAGGAATATGAAATCTTGTATATTGAAAGGCTAATATGGAAAGTACGTGTTTAGGTTGGTGCCTGCTGGATAACACTTGTTTCATAAAGTAGTGGTGTAATTAGGGGTGACAAATGAGTTATTTATTAGACTGAAGTTGGACTAGCACATATGGGTTGAACCAATAGTTGGACTAATGTCCAACCCTGTCCAAAGTCCATTTGGATCAGATGAAATTTGAGTTGATATGAAATTTAAATAATGGTAGTGACCAACCCGCCCAATTTAATCAAATTCTTTATAATAATTTCAAATTTTAAATAAATCAAAATCCAATATTTTAAAAAAAAAATTAAAAATATATGAAAGACATACCATGCATCTTTCCTAAGACCAACAACATGCACAAAATGGTAAAACTTTTTAAAAGCATTGTACCAGTGACATCTTAAAATAACCAATGCAATGCAAACATCTACATTTCAGCCAAGACTCAAGAATGACATCAACTGTTGCATCAATCTTTCGACAACAATAGTATACTACAAGGACAATATTTTAATACTGTCATACTGTGTACAACTATATTTACAGGAAGAGTGTAAGCATCTCCTCATAAGAACAACTATGGAAACTACATTAAGTGATAAGAGAGCTTCTCTGCAACTGAACTGAATTCCGAAATGATCAACAAATGCTACATGTGAATTATGATATTAATCTCCCCTAGGCAGTCTTATTATCAAAGTATTTATAATGTACAATATTCATTCCTTTTACAATAGGAATCCTAAACCTAATCACAAGAGGAATCATAGTCTTACCATAATTATATTTACACAATATATGGAAATATTCTAATTATGGGTAGGGATACAATTGGTACTACTATATACACGTTTACACACCCCCTCAGTCAGAGCGGGAGGAGGCGGCGAGGCTGGACACAAGTCGAAATAACCGTGCAGGAAGTCATTTGGTAAATATATCTGCATACTGATAGGATGAGGGAACATGTAACACTCTGACATGGCCTAGTGCAACTTTCTCGCGAACAAAGTGTAGGTCTATCTCAATGTGCTTGATTCGCTGATGTTGAACCGTATTATGAGGCAGATAGATGGGAGAGATGTTATCACAATACACAATAGATGTCGGCGAAGGACCGAAGTTCCAACAAGAAATTTATGAGTTAACAAATCTCGGCACTACATTTGCAACGCCTCGTATTCGGCCGACCTTTGGAGCGAAATAGGGTAGTGCAGCCGACAGCGGACGAGAAATCGATTATCCACAAAAATACACAAAAGCGAGGTGGGCGTCGCGTGTCAGAACACCACCGCGATGCTCAGTATAAGAGCAACCTAGTTGGTGCAGAGGGTATGAGTCTGAACCATAATCGAAGTGCCGCAATGTATCGAATGATACGCTTAAGAGCAGTGAAATGAGACTCTATGGGGGCATGCATGAATAAGCACACCTGCTGAACATCATAAACTATGTCTGGCCTGGTGAAGTGAGATACTGAAGTGCACCTGCAAAGCTCCTATACAGAGTAGGATCAGAGACTGGAGCACCATCCATGGCACTGAGCTTAGTTTAGAATCAACTAGAGTAGGCACCTTTTTGCAGTTCGTCATCTTAGCCCTGTACACAATCTCCTCTGCATACTTACGCTGACACAAGAACATATGATTGGCAGACCTGGTCACTGATATTCCAAAAAGTAACTCAGTTTTCCCAAATCAGTCATTGCAAATTCGGACTTAAGCAAGACAATATTCAATCCGTCGGAGGAGGCAGTAAGAACAATATCATCCACGTAAAGTAATAAGTAAGCAGGTCTATTACCACGATGAAAAATGAAGAGTGATGTATCACTCTTACTGCATACAAACTCAATCTGCAAGATATACCTGACAAAACGATCATACCACGCACGAGAGACCTATTTCAGGCCATATAGTGACTTACGAAGACGACACACATAGTGAGGAACTGCTGGATGGGTGAACCCTGGTGGCTGATGCATGTAGACTGTCTCTCTCATATCCCCATGTAAGTATGCATTCTTCACATCAAGCTGATGGATCGGTCAGTGTTTGCCCATGACAATGCTCAAAATTGTGCGAATGGTAGCTGGTTTGACAACCGGGCTGAAGGTCTCACCACAATCAATACCCTCCTGTTGTTGATTTGTGTCATTAGCCACAAGTCGTGCCTTATGCCTCTCAAGATCTCCACTGTCTCTGAATTTGTGACGAAATAGCCACAGACAACGAATCACATTCACCCCCTCAGGTCTAGGTACTAGATCTCATGTGTGTTGTTTGGTTAATGCTTTGAATTCCTCAGACATAGCCACATTCCAATTAGGGTCTTGTTTAGCCAATATAGGGTTCTTGGGAATTTGAGAAATGGTTTAGAAAGACAAGTTAAATTAGACTTTGGGTTTGAAGATTCCATGCTTGGCACGAGTTTCCATTTGGTGAGTGGGGACAGTAGGAGGCGGTGCTGGCTGAGTAGGGAGGGCTGAGACTGACGGTAGGGTCGGAAAAGAAGAAGGTGGGGGCGAAGCCGTCAGAGGCACCTAGATCTAGCACCGCGGCGCTAACTGAGTGACAGGCTTCTATGGAAATATGGCGACGCGGCGCCTCATCACTAGGCCGCGACACTGTCGACGGGTTGGGAGAACAGACCTCTCTGGAAAGTTGGCATCGCGGCGCTGTCGACGAGTCAGAAGAGATAAGCTGATCAAGGATAATAGGAGAGATAGCAGGCTCATCAAGGAATGAGTAATTCGGTTTTTGGAATTTTTGAAGATTCGAAAACGGAAATGTGGTCTCGTCGAATGTGACGTGACGATAGATGTGGATTTGACGAGTGGACAGGTCGTAGCATAGATATCCCCTATGGTTCGGTGGGAAGCCTAGAAAGACACATGGAGTGGACCTAGGAGCGAGCTTGTGAGGGGAGGTAGAGCTAAGGTTGGGATAGCACAGACAACCGAAAATCCGTAAATGATCATAGGAGGGGACTCTATTGTTGAGGATTTCGGTAGGGGTCATGTTGTGAAGAGTGCTAGTATTGAGAATATTGAGGATGTATTCTGATATTTTAGCAACATATACCCAGAAGGATGGAGGGAGGGAGACATGAATCCATAGGGTGTGAATCATATTGTTAATGGTGCAGATGATTCTTTCAGCTTTACCGTTTTGTGGTGAGGTGTGAGGGCAGGAGAAGCGAAAAACTATGTCATTATTGGTACAAAAATGGTGAAACATAGAGTTATTGAATTCACGACCATTATCGCACTGAAATGATTTGATACCTTTTCAAATTGTGTTTGGATGAATTGTCGAAACTCGAGAAATTTGGTAAACACTTCCGATTTATATTTGAGAGGGTACAACAAGATATAGTGAGAAAAATCATCTAGCACGACAAGATAATATTTATGACAGAGAGAACTAGCAACATGTGATGTCCATAAATCGACATGTATCATATCAAATGGTGCAAAAGTAACACTAGTAGACGATTTAAACGGAAGACGAGTGTGTTTGCCTAAGGAACAAGAAACACAATTTTGGGCAAGCTTTCCATTACAAGTAATGAAATTATTGCCTCTAAGAAAATTAAAGATTGGGAGTCCTGGGTGACCAAGCCTATTATGCCATGTTGAAGAAGAAATAACTGCTAGAGAGATGGGAGAGCATGGTCTGGCAGTGGAGGTGGATGTGAATTGATAGAGATTTCCAGTGCTATTGCATCTCGTAAGAGTGTCCGTCTGAAGATCCTTTCTGATGAAACCAAAAGGTCAAAGTCAGCGAGCAATTATTACGAGTAAATTGATGGACAGAGATTAGGTTCTTAATCATGTGTGGGGCATATAAGATATTTTTAAGGGAGAATAGTGGATGGGGAGGTTATGTTTATGATGTACCATAACTCTTTACTGGAATGTGTTGTCCACTACCAACTGTAACATATTGAGGATGCTTTAAACTGCACAGTTTGGGAATAGTACCTGCAGACTGGGTGACGTGAGATGTGACTCCGGAGTCCATGTACGGTGTTGTCGGTATTTGCATGTGAGGTCTTTGGCTGACCCGACTTCGATGGGTGTCATGGCGGAGGAGGAATTGTCCTGCGTGAAGTGGGCTTCTTTGTGGTCTTTGGAGTGGACCTAAGTTGTAGAACCAAACGGTTGTTGGTGACGGGGGAACCAACATTTTTCAATTGATCCGCCAACACTTTGAGGCGTTGGCAATAGGCGGAAGCATTAGGAAAATCCTCCATATCAACACTGGAGAATTCTTGTTCTAAAACAACCGCACGGGAGTTTTGATTATCATAAAAAATGTCCCGTAATCGATTCCAAACATCAATCGCCTTAGAATCTGGTTCCATGATCGTGTGCAACAAATCAGTTGAAATCGTTGCATATATCCAATCAAGAACAGTGGTATCTAGGGTATCCCACGATTCTTTGTCATCATCCGATGTCAAAACCTTTTCTTTGCCTTTTTCCGGGGGAATGATGTGGTGAAGAACCCGGTGAGAACGGCAACATATTTTGAAAAGTTCCGCCCAAAAAGCATAATGCACATTCTCCATTTGTAAAGTTATGTGAACATGAGTTTTGATATTAGTTACTGTAAGAGCGGGATGATAAAATGATTTGGATTCAGACATGTTGATGATAGTTGGATAAACGAACAATAGAGAAACAACAATCAAACACAATTAAAGAAATTCAAGAATGGTAGAAATTTTAATGGTGTAATTTTCGGTTATGAACTTGGAGGAGAAAATCGAAAATGGTTTGAAAAAAATTTGGTATTAGGAAGATGGATTTTTTCCTTATGCTCTTGATACCATG